>CM047427.1:69595543-72498060 GCA_026168455.1 Theocolax elegans
CCTAATGATTATAATTAATAATAGAAATTATATTTATTTAGTAAGAATTATGCAAAAAATTAAATTTAATATTCAGCGCTTTATTTACATTCTGCACATCAATACAATTTTTTCATAGAAAAATTTTGTATATTATTAATTTAGTCGGTCATCAAGAAATTTGTATAACAATCAAAAATAAGTAATAACACAAGCATATACCGCATTAACCCTGAAAAAAATTTTCTCTTACCTTCATAACATCTTTACTTTTTCCCAGAATTATATCAAAAAATTGCAAAATGTAAAACACTTTTACGACAATTTACGATGTTCCACATGAATCTCTTCGTGATTTGCGTAAAAAGGTCAAATTGTAACGAAATATCTTACTTCAACTTAAAACAACAAAATATACGCACACTGAGAGAAAAAAAGGTTAATTTACTATAAATTACCAGAAAATATAGTGCAATAACTATACTGCAATATTTTATGGTAAAACTATTTCTGAAAATTGTAAGTACCATTTACAAAAAGAAATTGTAATTTAACTATATATTTAAAAATATTATTTATTAAAAATGACTATATTATTTTTATTGATTAATTATTGTTAATTGAGCCTCCAAGATTTACGGAGTTTTGGGAATTTTTACAATTAGACAAGAAATTAATAAAAATTAAATATGTGCATTAGCTATAAATACACAAATACAATCCCAAAGGTGTAAAAAAAAGTATCTGTAGGATGCAATAAATGTACAGGCTTAGGTAATTAATTATTGTTAATTAATCCTTCAAAAATCGCTAGCTTTCGAGGATTTTGACATAAAAGCGAATAATGAAACACAAAAATAACACGCATACATACTCACACACACATACGTACACACACATACACGCGTAAACAAACAGAGTCATAAATACACGTGCGTAAATGCTCGTACGCACACGATATAGGTATTAAGCAGTGTGCTTTAGCGCATGAAAATAGGGATTTTCCACATTTCCATAAGAAAAAATGATTTTGATAGTCCAAAATTATTATTTACACTATTTTTATAGCGGGACACCTTACCCTACGTTTACTAACAATAATACTAATCAAAATCATGGCTTCAAGGTGCTTTTAAACACGAAAAAATGAAGTTATATAAGAAATAACACTCAAAAACTCGTTTATTCGAGTTTCGCTTCCAGCGGGTTTTAGTACCTTTATTTTTAGCGATTTCGCCTGCACGGTTTCGTATTCTATGTAGTAAAAGATACTTTTTCGCACAGAAAAAAAATCCCTACGATAAAATGCATGCCGGGTCGAGAATTTTGCCCATTTTTTTCGCATTTGGAACCACTGTGCGTCGGTGGTACTCGTCACGGCTCTCGTCGGTATCTCTACCTCTTCTCCTCACTCTTGAACCCTCGTTCTCTCTCTCTCTCGTCCTCTCACACTTCCTCTCGATCACGCCGCTGCTTCCTCTCTCTTCCTTCGACTCTCGCACGGCTCGACACGCTCTCGCTCGTTCGGGAGATCGGTCGGAACTGCCCGCCGCTTGAGCGGTGGGCCTTCTCCTTCTCTCGCGACTTTACCCCGTACGCGTTGCTCATTGGCTCTCGCGCACCCTTTCCTTACTTCTTACCCGGAAAATTCCTACCACGTCTCTCAAAATTCTTCGACGTCGACCGTTATACTCTTTTCGCAGAACGCGTGTAATAAAAAAAATAAAATAAAATAAATAACAATTAACAATCTCTGGCATCACTAAGTCTTGCGACCTACCGTCGCACATACCGTATAAGACAATAACTGTTAAAATCGTTACTGTTTTATTTACTCCTTCCATTTCTGTGCAATCATTTTGATCATTTGATGAATCAGATTCGATTGCTGTATTTGGCCAATGCTGAGATCTACAAGGATTGCGTCTTTCTGATTCCGATGTAGAATTTGCCAAAGTGTTATTAGTTTCCATTTCTTCTTCCGTATTTTCACTCGATTCTTGTGTTTCTGGAATAATCACTGGATCTTCAGAGCCTGAACTTGATTCATCGTTAATTTGTGTATCTTCTACAACCGTAGTCTCATTACTTTCAGCTGAAGTCTCATTTAACTATAGATATTAAAAGAAGTTTGAAATAAAGAATCAATTTTGCTATCACATATAATTAAAAACATTTCTATTATATTAAAGAGATAACGTCAAAATTATTGCGACCCACTAGGTACACCTTTTTTCTCTAATAAGTACACCTATACACATAAACAAATATACATACACTTACACTTACACATACATACACACATAGACACACACACACACACACACACACACACACACACACACATACTCACACACACACACTTCCCGTGCCGGGTTTGCTGGTCCCGCATCGTGGCGCCTCCCCAGGTGGTGGATAGGGGAATGCTTTCCAGATATGGATGGTACCGAAAAAATCAAATATTCGGGGCGAACCAAAACCAGATAGGGGAAGGCACCCCGAAATTAAACCAAGTATGGATAGTGAGCTGAAAACAACACTACCACAAGCGGGCATGGCAATCCTGTCAAATCCCGCCACTGATTCCGATCGGGTAAAAGCCCCGGTGGTCAGTGCTGGTCCCAAGGATTTTGGGGGGGACCAAACTCACACCGTTAAAATGGTAAGTGCTGCGGAGGTTGGTCACTCGGTCTCTGTAGCATCTAATGCTACGTGTGACCTGCCCTCGACTAGGATGTCGAGTGACGCTGACAGTGCTTTTCTCCGTTTGCGTGAGAAGGTAGATACCCTGGTGGAGTTGGTTCTTAATAAGAACAATATCCACAAAGAGCTGAAGAGTATGGCGAGAGCAACCAGCAGAGCTCTCAATGAATACGCGCGGGTGAACAGTGCTGTGTGTGTGACAGCGCCGAAAACTAAAATGGCGGATGCGCGTAGGGATGGTACGTGCCAAACGTCGCCCATCTTTCGTGCTGAAGTGCGTCAAAGGAGGCCGGTGGAAAGGGAAAAGCCCTCACCACCACAGCAACCCCCGGAGAAAAGGAAGAAGGGGTCAAAGCAGCCCACTAACAAAGGTGGGCCAGCAGATGCTTCACCATCCGTTCCTCAGACCGGTGGGAACCAGTCAAAGGTCCCTGACTGGGCCACGGTAGTGAAGAAGGGCAAAAAGAAGAAGAAGATGAAGGACAGCCAGCCGAAGCAGCAAGAACAGCAGAAACGTGCCAGCAAACCGGCCAAAGGCACGGCAGAGCCTAAGGTCGGGGTAAGACCCCCACGCCCAGATGCCATCAAGATCAAGACATCTAGCGGGGGCTCTTCCTACGCTGACATTCTCCGGAAGGTCAAGGCTGCACCGGAACTAAAGCACTAGGAGAACAGGTCACGAGTATCAGGCGCACCAGGACTGGAGAGCTCCTCCTCGAACTGAGGCGACCCGGAACGGAAACGGCGGAGCTGAGGACAGTGGTCTCGTCCACCCTGAGTGGGTCAGCAGAGGTCCAGCTGCTGACTCACAAAGTGTCCATCACCATCAGGGACATGGACGAGTCCACGACAACAACGAAGGTGGCCGCAGCGATTGCGGCAAAGATCGGGCCAAATGTGGTATCCCCGGATAATATTAAAACCAGGGGGTCCTACAGTGGCACCCTAGCTGCGACCATCCAGCTTCCGGCAGTAGCAACCAAAAAACTGCTGCAAGACGGGAAGCTCCGGATCGGATGGGTCAATTGCAGAGTTCGACTGCGAGAGGTATCCTCGCGCTGCTACCGATGCTACGAATCGGGACACATCGCGAGGGAGTGCAAGAGCGCAGTCGACCGGTCAGCGCAATGCTATCGGTGCGGCCAAGAGGGCCACAAAGCAGTGGACTGCGAGGCCAAAGCCAAGACCTCGCATGAGGAAGGAGCACACATAAAAAATGATTAAGGTACTATAAATAAACCTCAACCACTGCGCTGTGGCCCAGGACCTGCTGTCCCAGCTGGTCAGAGAGGAGAGAGCGGACGTAGCGATCATCAGCGAGGAGTTCCGGGATCTCGAGAAGTCGAACTGGGTAAGGGATGCCACGGGCAAGGCGGCCATCTGGGTATGTGGAAATATACACATCAACAGAAAGATGGTCGCCCCCCTTCCCAGCTTCACCTGGGTGGAGGTGGCGGGGGTACGCATGTACAGCTGCTACTTCCTGCCCAGCGATTCCACCGAGGACTTTGCGAGATCTCTGGATGCAGTCGTCACCAGTGCTCGGTCCTCAAGGCTACCGGTCGCAATCGGTGGGGACTTTAATGCTTGGGCGACGGACTGGGACAGCGCCAAGACCAACGTGCGTGGTCGCGCACTTCTCGAGGCGTTCGCTCTACTGGGGCTGGAGATCGCTAACACAGGGACAACCCCGACTTTCACCAAATCCGGCAAGTCGTCCATAGTCGACCTCACCTTCGTCGATCCTAGATTGATGGGGGGAGGGGGACTCGGCTTGAAAGTTAGCGATCGTTACACGGATAGTGCCCACCAAGCACTCGTGTACCAGCTCAATCTGACCAGCGGGAGGACAAAGAGAGCAGGAAGAGGAGCAAGAGAGAGATGGGCACCAGCCACGTTTGATCGTGAGACGTTCCTCTGCTCCCTTGAGGGGGCAAAAGTGGAGGGAACCGCCGAAGAAAAAGCACGAGGCCTCACGAATGCCCTAACAGCGGCTTGCGATGCCTCTATGGCCGTGAAGTTTAATCCTCGCGGCCGCCCACCGATAATCTAGTGGAATGAGGACATCGCAGAAAAGAGACGTGAGTGCCTGCGTGCCAGAAGGCTGCACCAAAGAGCGAGGGGAACACCGCGGTTCCAAGATCGTTCCGCAGAATACGAACAAAAGCGGAGGGATCTCAAGGTGGCCATCAAGGCTACCAAGAGAAGGTGTTGGCGGGAGCTCTGTGAGGAGGTGGACCACGACCCCTGGGGCAGACCGTATAAAACGGTTATGAATAAGATCAACCCCGGGGGCGCTGTTGCACCCACCGACCCAGTTTTTCTGGACGAAGTCGTCCGCCACCTGTTTCCAGAACATCGGAAAAGGGCAGCAGAGACGGGCCTGATGGCCACCATTGGTGCAGCCGAGTCGCCAGACATTAGTGAAGCCGAACTGAGGATGGCCGCTAAAGGTATTTCCGTACGTAAAGCTCCAGGGCCGGACGGAATACCTGGCCTGGCCGTCAAGACAGCGGCGATGAGTGCTCCGGGCTTGTTCCTGGACGCATTCAACGCATGCATAAGAGAAGGTTGCTTCCCGGCCCAGTGGAAGACGCAGAGGCTGGTACTCCTACCGAAGGGCAACAAACCCCCGGATGAACCATTATCTTACCGCCCGCTCTGTCTACTGGATATAGTCGGGAAGCTCCTGGAGCGGGTGATCTGCGCCAGGCTCGCAGCGGCCATCGGTCGGGCCGGAGACCTCTCCGACAACCAGTTCGGCTTCCGAAAGGGTCGATCGACCATGGACGCTGTAGGCAGAGTTATTGGTACAGTCACAAACGCCATCAATGCTGGTCGGAGTGCAAGGCGGATGTGTGCCATGATCACCTTGGACATCTGGAATGCCTTCAACTCTGCCAGATGGGACGACATCATGCTGTCCCTGCAGCACTTCCAAGTGCCACTCTATCTCAGGGAGGTCACCTCGAGTTACCTGACTGACCGTACTCTGCTCTACGACACCGACGACGGTATGCACTCCCACAACATCACGGGAGGCGTGCCGCAGGGTTCGGTCATTGGGCCCCTACTCTGGAACGCTGTCTATGACGGCCTGCTTAGGCAGCAACTTCCGGAGGGTGTCTCGATGGTGGCTTTCGCGGACGACGTGGCGCTAGTGGTGGTCGCAAAGAGTGTCGAAGAGATCGAATATCTCGGAGACGTCTCTATAGAAGTGGTCGCCACTTGGTTGAGAGACCACGGACTTAGTCTGGCGGCGGAAAAAACGGAGGCGGTGCTCATCTCTCGCACAAAAAAGGAGAGGACCGCCACCTTCACGGTAGGTAAAGAACGGATACGGTCGGTGAAAACGTTGAAGTATTTAGGGGTCACACTAGACGCGCGGCTGTCGTTCAAATACCATCTCGCGAACGCAGGCTCAAAGGCGGCAAAGGTGGCCCGTGCGCTGGCGGGCATCATGCCCAACATCGGGGGATCCCAGCAACCGCGAAGGTCTCTCCTTGCCTCGGTGGTGCGCTCCGTAATTTTATACGGAGCTCCTATCTGGGTTGTTGCCCTGAACAGGCACAAGAGCTTTGGTGCTCCGTGCCAGAGAGCCTGCAGGATAGCTGCGCTAAGGGTGGCCCGGGCGTACCGAACCGTATCTGACATTGCGCTCTCGGTGGTCGCGGGGGCCGCCCCCTTCGACCTCCTGGTAGCCGAGAGAGCTGAAAGACACCGTGAGGGTGGGCGACGTCTAGAAGAGAACCGCTGCCACAACCGATGGTCATTGCGGACCGTAGAGGAGTGGCAGCGGAGATGGGACTCAGCCAGGGACGGCCACTGGACCTACCGCATCATCCCGCAGATCCGGGAGTGGGCGAGCAGGAAAGACGGCTTCGTCAGTTTCCAGCTTACCCAGGTGTTAACTGGGTACGGATGCTTCCGTAGTTACCTATTTCGTATAGGGGTATACGGCAGCGCAGTATGTTTATATATTTATAGTAATCCTTCAGATTAGTATTATAATTATTGTAAGGGATGTAAAACTAAAAATTTAGCATTATAAATGTTTAAAAATTAATTTTTTACATTTGTATAATAATATTTGTATTTTTAGCAGCTTACAGGGGATTAGATGGATACTGAAACAAGTGAAGATACTTTTCTACCACTCAAAGGTAAGTGCATAAATTTTTTTGCAATGATCATGCTAATAGATTCATCGTTATAAGGCAACAAATATACATTTCTATTAATATTTCGGGCACTTTTCCCGGATATTTTGACCATAAGTGATCTTAATGATTTAGACCCACTCTGGAAATTTTTAGGCAGTTTCTGACTATAAAAAGACATCTTTTAGACAGTATTAGGTTACCAGAGTCCGGAGCAGAATTGCTGATTTTCACTATTTAAGGTTTAAATGGCTTACAAGAGTGTGACAGCATACATTTATGTCTTTAAAAGTATTTTTAATGAAAAGTTCGGAAAATTTTACAAAAAAAGTCATACTTATGTTTTTAGTGAAAAATGCATCCCCTGGGAGCTAAAAATTCATGAAAATGGGCATATAATGCAAAAAAGTGCTAAAATGTCAACTTTGACTCTCTGTAACTTAAAATAATGGCCCAGAAAAAATCTGAAAAAATTCAGGAGAACTACTGGATACCTCTAAAACATATTCCCACAGTTATAGCAATATTTATTTTTTTCATCTTCGATGTCACAGAGAACCACCCATATATATAACATATATATATAGATGACATATATATATAACATATATATGACATATATAACATATATATAACATATATGTGACATATATATAAAACATATATATATATATATATATATGTTGAATTCTGAATTCTTAGAAATATTTATATATTATAGAGAGATATATACACACAAAAATATATGTGTGTTCGTACAGTATTAAAATTTTTTCGCATGTTAAATCTAATGCCACAAAATTTTTGTCAATGTTGCCAACTTAAATTTAAGAAAAAAAATTTAGCCCGCGAAATACGACCTTCTTTAACCGGCCGCTGAGATACGACCTTCTCCAACCGGCCACTGAGATACGACCTTTTCTAAGCGGCCGCTGAGGTACGACGTTTTCCAACCGGCCGCTGAGATACGACCTTTTTTAACCGGACGCTGAGATACGTCCTTTTCGAACCGGCCGCTGAGATACTACCCTTTTATTCGGAAGCGACGATATATTAATAAAACTATTTTATGTTATTCATTAATGCAATTTATTGTGTTATCTCAGGTTTAGTCAGCGTGCGAGTCCATCATTAAGTTCTATTTCATCCGTTCAACCCTTTCATACCAATTTTAAATTTACTTCCATTTTTTAGTTATTTGCATGTATATAATATATATATATATATATATGGGGTATTCCACGGGAAGTGGTCCGATCAAAATTTTAAAATGCACCAAATTTTGGGTACACTTTGCAAATGTTTTTCAGAATACAGAAAAAAATTTTTAGGTACTGGAATCTATTTGCTCAAAAGTTATTCTAACCTCAAAAAGTGAATTTTTCCATATTTTTTTCAACACCAGCTGGGTTTACCGCTATATAACTCAAAATCTATCAACTTTTACTATAGAACATTATATGTAACATTCGTTGCTAATTATATCTAGAATTTATTCTTCTGGGTTAGAATTTCTAATCTCAAGGTCAATGTTACATAGACTACATGTCAATATTCAACTTGAAAAAAGTGTAAGTGCGCCACCTTTGATTTTTTTATCCAAAAGTCTAAAAGAAAGCTTGGAGCAATACCTTTCAAATGGTCTGTAGCATTTTTATGGCCTCCAATTCTGTAAAAAGTTATGACAATTTAAAGAAACACGAAATTTTTTAAAAAATTTAAATGGGAATTACCATGTTAATTTTTGTGAATTTTTTGTCTTTCTTTAAATTGTCATAACTTTTTACAGAATTGGAGGCCATAAAAATGCTACAGACCATTTGAAAGGTATTGCTCCAAGCTTTCTTTTAGACTTTTGGATGAAAAAATCAAAGGTGGCGCACTTACACTTTTTTCAAGTTGAATATTGACATGTAGTCTATGTAACATTGACCTTGAGATTAGAAATTCTAACCCAGAAGAATAAATTCTAGATATAATTAGCAAAGAATGTTACATATAATGTTATATAGTAAAAGTTGATAGATTTTGAGTTATATAGCGGTAAACCCAGCTGGTGTTGAAAAAAATATGGAAAAATTCACTTTTTGAGGTTAGAATAACTTTTGAGCAAATAGATTCCAGTACCTAAAAATTTTTTTCTGTATTCTGAAAAACATTTGCAAAATGTACCCAAAATTTGGTGCATTTTAAAATTTTGATCGGACCACTTCCCGTGGAATACCCCATATATATATATATATAACATATTTAAGCAATTAAAATGAATGTTGCGTCTGGAAGGGTTAGTATTTAATTGCAGATTTATTTTCAGGTCAAGATTATATACTCACATCTCTCCCATACCTTGATGAATCCTTTGAATCCTCATCCCTTCCTGATGAAATACATTCTGCTACCTTCCCGCTTGGTTTCCATCGAATTTTTCTAGTTATATTTAATACGAGTACAAATAAATAATTATAATTAATATCGCATAAAAAAACATAACTGATACCAACTAATCGTAGAATATAATGAATTTGCGCGTATTTAAATAGATGTATATATTTATATATTTACTAACGTTCGTAAATTAATTTTGTATTATTGGCAATATGTTTAATAATGAATAAATAAACTCTTTCGAATTACTATAACATTAATTAATACTACTAATTAATACTATAACATTAACTTAATAATATTATTGGAAAATTATAGTAAATATAAATTAACTTTTTAAATTAAATAACTTACTTTTTTCAGCTAAAACTTCAACTTAAGCTTTTAAAGTCTTAAGACAAATCTATTTTTATATCTCCTTTTAAGAAATGTAAGTAACAAACATATTTTAAGCTAATTTAACATACACAATTTGTTTATACTACTAATATTTCTTCTATTATTAACTTTCTTTTTTCAAGAATATTTCAAAATGTTTATACGGAATATATTTTATGATAAACTACTTAATTAATTTTAATATATATATATATATATATATATATATATATATAGGCTATTTCACGTCAAGTGGTATCATAAAAATTTAAATCTCACCAAATTTTGAGAACAAGTTGGAAATATCTTCCAGAAAATAGAAAAAAAATTTTAGGTGTTAAAAATAATTTGACTATGAGTTATTCCACCATAACAAAAGCAAATTTTTCAATATTTTTAAAAAATTGCTATTTTTAAAGCCATTTATCTCAAAATCTATTGATTTTTTTGAAAAAACATTACTAGAACTCGGTTAATATGAACAAATTCCATTTAGACGTTAGGACATATATTTGTAGCAAAGGACAGTGTCTAAATAGTAAAAACAGAACACATAGAAGATTATCTAATTATAACAAATGTAAAATGTTAAATGTAAATACTAAAGAATATACAATGAGAAAAAGAGATAAAGAAATAAATGTTAATAGAATGCAGGAAACGAAAGTAGGTGACAGTAACTCTGATAGGGAAGAAACATATAAGGTAGGGAGAGGTGTGCCTATGATAAACTTTGTAAAATCAACAGGACAAGATACACAAAGTGTGATAAATGGAAAAAGATACGAACCTATAAAAACAGTTTTTGATGCAATAGATAAAATAGCACTGAACAATAGTTTAAAAATGAACGTAACTGGTATGAAAATAAAAAAGATTAAACAAAATAATGAAATCAGAATGTCGTATGGAGATTTGAATTAGATAGGAAATAATAAAGCCATACTGTATTTTGACAGAGGTATTAGGGATAAACAACTTTTTATTAAGGAGATGTAAACCCATTAAAACAAAATCAGTATTTATTTTTTCTCAAGCAAACAGTACACTTTATCGAAAAAAAAACGCTCTGTAACGGTGTTGTATTTACATTAAAGATAGTCTATGAATTTTTTCAAATTTTTTTATCAATAAATCAACGAGATTTTTGAGCAGCCGTGCAGCTTTGTTTTTAGCTATATATTACCGACCAAAAAATGGTTATTTCGATATAATTCATTTTATATTAATTATTTTGAAAAAATCGCTCTGTAACGGTATTTTATGTGCTTTCAACATTACCTGTAAATTTTTTCAGATTTTTAATTCCATTAGTTTTTTAAATTTTTGATATTTTAGATATAGGTTCCTGTAATTTGGGTATCACTTCGCCTTAATTCAATGTATTCTATTAAACAACAACCAAAATGTAAAGATATAGTGATTGTGGATGATATTGTATTTACATCCTCATGCAGATGTGATTCATCTAATCAACATAAAAATATGTTTCCACATTTCAGTTACTTGTGCGGTAGGACTAACGTGCCCTACAAGATTGAATAGTTATGAAAGAACTGCTTTTGCGAGAAAAATGAATGCAACTACGGAAAGTTGCACAATAGCTAGAGCCATGCTAATAAGGTATTGGTAGTGAGTCTTCTTACTGACTAGTATACTGGTGATACTAGTAGTGAAGGGAGGAGCCACTGCTATATATCAATATGATTTTAGTCTTAGTTGAGTTTTAGGATAATTTTTATTTAGTTTTAAACATTTATTGTATTAGTTTAACCACACCTACGCACACATAATTAAAGTTTATCTCTGTAGGAGTTACTACGTTTATTAGGTATATAAAAATAAAAATAAAAATAAAATGTAAATAAATAAAAAAATAAATAAAAAAATAAATAAAAACAAACAAACAAAAGAAAACTGTTTAAGTACATAGTATAATAAATAACTAGTTAAAATTAAACTTAAGAACTAGGTTAAGAAGCCTTTTCAAGATGAGGGATAGGCCGCAACATAGTTCCTTTATTAGTTGCTCGAATAGACCAAGCCGCCTGGTCGAACCCAAACAGATGATTAAATAAGAGGTTCTTGAAATGGTCAACGGAAGAGAGATTAAATGCGGTGACGGGTAATTGATTTAGGATGCGGGTTGAAGCTATGACGAATGATTTATTTAGTGCCTCAGTTCGTGGTGGAAGATAGGTGAGTGGTTTAGGTGGGTGACAGGAGGAGGAGCGGAGATTTTGGCCGAAGGTGTCAAGTTTAAAGAAGTGATTTGCTAAATATGAGGGTGAATTATGGGCAATGATGTTATAAGCTAGGGAGCCAATGAGGTAGGAGCGTCTGGATTCGACCGCTAGCCAATTTAGACCTAGTCTAAACGGGGTAACGTGATCGCGCTCCGCTATTTACCCCATACAAATGTCACACACGCGTTCAATAGTCTCTGGAGTTTAAAGTTCCTGGACTGATCCACATCGTTGTACATCGCGCAAGTGTAGTCAAAGTGGGAAAAAATAAGTGATTCCACTAGAGTCTTTTGGAGTTGCAATGACAAGGTTTTACTGTAGTAACGCAGCGAGTACAGGACGCCATGAACACGCCATGAGATTGACAACCTGCTTCAACCAGTCGACGGTATGAGTGATCAGGACTCCAAGCGATTTGACTACATTTTCATATTCTAAACAATCCTCAAAAATTCTAACTCTCGGAGCAGTGTTCAGGTGGGTACATTCTAAAAAGGCCTGGCTACCCAGGATCATTACTTTCGTCTTTCCCACATTTAATTTAAGTCCGTTCGTAATCGCCCAGCCCGCTATTGCATTTGCATCTTGGGAATCACGTTGATCACTAACATCGAAGTCTGATGGAAAAAACGAATAGTAGACCTGGGCGGCATCAGCAAATAATATGTAATAACAAAATTTGAGCACCTTAGGCAAATCATTAATAAATCTTGGGAACAAAGCTGGACCTAGAACACTGTCCTAAGGTACACCCGCGTTAACCTCGCCAACCTCATCTACAACGGCCTGTGTGCGGTCCACAAGATATCTATAGAACCAATTCAATACAATGTCTGAGCAACCGATATCACTTAGCTTCCGGATAAGTTGATCATGGGGAACAGTATCGGAAGCCTTGGAGAAATCGAACAAGACCAGAATCATGATCATTCGAGAGTCGATGGCCCTTCTTAATATTAAGTTATTTTTAAATTGTTTCTTTTACAAAATTTTATAATTATAACCTAAAAATAAACTTAATAAAGTGTAGCAAAATTAACCCTACACTTGCGCCATACTATAAACAAATTTGTCCCACATTTCGGTCAATACCAAAATAATTTATTAGAACTTTGTAGAAAGTTTGGCGTAATTTTTCTAAACTTCTCCCAAACTTGGAATGCGTGAATTGTCAAGTTTGAAATAGTCTCATTGCACAAATTTGCGCCACACTGTATACAAACATAAACTTGGACCAAATTTGGCTCAAACTTTCTGATTTTTACGCGGGTAGACACTCCGATTGTTCGGCCAGACAGTCCATTGTTCATAGGCCACGCCCATGTCGGCGCCCTATAAGATACCCTTACTACTGACGTTAAAATCATATTATTATGTATTTCTTTATTTTTAAAAACATCATATTCAAATTGTAAAATGTTTAATCGCATGTTTTCAGAGTATTTTTTAATAATCTATCTATATTATTAAAAAAAATTCGTCGTCGCCGCCGCTGCCGCCGCTGTTTCAGAAATTTCTGAAGAATTTCTGGTATAACAAGATAAGTTCGTGTGGCCTCACGTACATATAACATGACGTGTAATCACGTGATTAATACGGGTGGTCGCGAAATAGAAAGTATGTTTCATTAGACTCTACAACTATCTATATTATTAAAATCTATATTATTAAAAAGATTTCGTCGCCGCCAACGCTGCCGCATTTCAGAAATTTTCTAAATCCGTGGTACAGGGTGGTCGCGAAATAGACAGTATGTTCCATTAGACTCTACATCTATCTACATTATTAAAAAATTTTCATGGTTCAGAGTGGTTTTTTCAATAATGTGTGGGTTACAGATAAGACTTGCAGGCTATTAAACATTTAAATTCTAAATTTTAACTCGAGCGTGGGTGTCTGTGGGTTGATGTGTCTATAATACATGATACATGAGTGCGTGAGATACTGAGTGATTCAAAAGTGCCCCCTATAGACAAAATTTTAATAAACAGGGTGATCTTTTTGAATCATATTTATGCCACCCTTTATGTATACATAGTGGGATTTATGCGTGGGTGGATGTGTTCGGGTATATATCGGGAGTATGTATTCGTTGATGTAGACGTGTGCGGGTAAGTGTGGATGGTTAGTTATGGGTGTGTGAGCATGTGCATGAGGCACAGAGTTCAAATATACCTATCTTTTTTAAACATGTTTGTGCCATCCGGTATATATACGTTACGGGATTTCTATATACAGGGGATAACGGACCCGAATTGCTGGCTACTACACATTTGAATTCTAAATGTTAAAACCAGCATGTGCGTGTGGGTGGATATGCATGTGAAACGTGAAATGTGAGTGCATGACGATCGGTGGGTAGTGGCGAGTGTGGGTGTGTGTGGAAAGATGTGCATGGTTGGATATGGGTGTGTGAGCATGTGTGTGAGATGCAGCATTAATCAAAAATACCCGCTATAGACAAAATTTGAATATAAAGGGTGATTATTTTGAATCATGTGTTTGTTACCCTGCAGGTAGGTGTAAGTGTGTGTATGGGTTGATGTGGATGTGTGAGGGTAGGTGTGGATGGTTGGATGTGGGCATGTGCAGGTGGGTAGATGGGGACGGGTATAGGTAGATGTTGGGGTGTGAGAGTTGGTGTGGATGAGTGAATGTAGATATGTCAGCATAAGTGTGATGATACAGAGTGATTCAAAATCAAAACTACCATCCAGTTTGCATATATTTTTACATCACTATTACATATAAACAGAAGTTATATAATTTATTTTCTATACAGTGTGCGATATCGAATAATATCGTTCGACACACTTGTGAGAGAATATTTTCTATTTTCACACTTGTACCGAAAACTACAATTTTCAACCATTGAAGTAAGTTTATTTTTATAAATAAAATTTATAATACTATAAATTATAACAAATGAACAATTTTCAAGCCGCGATCGGGGGTTGACAAGCGAAGCGAGCAGGGGGTACCCCCCTAGTTGTAATAATTATCCGAATGAAATTTGTGTGAAAAATGAACAATTTTAAAAATGTAGGATAATATTGAGAGGATTAATTAAACTTCATGTTATAATAATATATTACATATATGGCAGCGATAAATTGATTTTAAAGAAGCTCCATGCCAATGAATTGGTAGTGGTTTATTATTTGTATTGACACTATACAATTTTTTCTACAAGTACTGTTCAGTTTTACACAATAATCTACAGTTGAGATATACTTATTTGCTGTTTAAGTTACTGATATTAGAACGGTAACGTACGAGATCGATGTTTTAATTAACTATAAAATATACATTATGAATAAATATATTGTGTAATATAAACATTATTAAATTGTTAATTGTTCTTCTAAAATGTGCACATAATATAAACAGATCGATATTAAAAATTCGACTTACATTTATAAAACTTTGTATTGACAAAATACTAATTTTGCCAGCAGTCAAGTGACAAGGTACTAATGTCTTTGTCATTATCATTTTCACCAATTGACGAGAATTTGAGGAAATAAGATACCATTCACAGAAATACCTTTTAATTTAGTATTAAGTAGTTTTTTAAGTATATTAAGTATTTTTTTAATTATTTAATAAATATTGTTTTTACTTATTGTTTATTTACTTGTATAAAAGAATACTTACGCGGAAAGAAATAATTTGTTACTGCTGTCAACAATCTGTTGTCCAAACAAATTGTACAAAAATGAATGTATAATTATTCCTATGAGTATCGTGCTATATCGCACTACATTAAATGTATCATCATTAACAGATATCACCTAAAATATTGAATTTTATTTTTTTATTCTTCATCTACAAGTTGATTTATCATGTAACATATATATTTTATGAATTGTTGATTTGCAGAAATGCTAAATATAGTTACTTTGTTGAGAATATTACGCATAAAAATTTTATATTATGCTTTCAAATTAACACATTTCTTTAGCTTATATATAACATTTTAATTTGTATTTTGTTCATTTTGATATAGATAAACTTTTTTAAAGTTTATTTAGAATAGTTAAAACATTGTTCGTATAACGTTTTATTTAAAAAAAAAATTATTTTAATTATATTTATATATATATATGTTACATATAGCTAGTAATACAAATAGTTTAATACAATCTTACATAAAAAGTTAAAATGGCTAATCCAATAACAATCATTGTTTGTATTATTAGAAAGCATAGGTTAAATGAATTTTCTAGCAGGTCGACGCATCTAAGTAAACGTTATATAATAAATGTGTTTGTTCATATATTGATAATTAAATGTGTTTTAACATATACAAAACTTTATAATTTCTTTATGTAGCAGGATAGTTTTTACTAAATTGGAATAAACATATTCGTCCCTACTTAGTTCCAGGTTCAAAACTTCATGATTACTAATTGCTGTCAACTTTTTCAATCTACAACTTTAATATATACATATATGTGTATAGGTGTGTGTGTGTATATATATATATATATATATAATGTACATTTTTATGGTTAATTAAATAAACTCATTTAAATTAAATGCTAAAATAGATAATAATTATTACACTTGCATTAAAATAAAGTTAGAATAAAAGCTGCAAAATTTTAAAAAATCAATTTAGTAATAACCTTGACTTTGACCTTCAATGGATATTACTGTCCAAATTTTTAACTTGTTATAATTGCAGACCTCGTGCTATTTCACATTTTAATATTAAAACTAAGGTTGGTAAGTAGTCGCGAACCACTCATTTTCGAATACTTTTTCATTATTTGAGTTTAAAGATAAAAAGAACCAATCGTCTTGCATAACAATACCGTATAACGTACACATATGGGGTATTACACATCAAGTGACCCGATCAAAATTTTAAAATGCACAAAAATTTAGGTACACATTGGAAATGTTTTTCAGAAAACAGAAATAGTATATTACACACCTAGGGAGGTAAAGTATTGGTCAGTCCATAGCACATGTAAATTGGCACCTGAGCCGAAGGCGAGGGTGGCAAACATGTGCTATGGGGTGACCATTTTACCTCCCGTGGGATGTATACTATTTTTCACCACCAGTAGGCCGAAAATAACACATTCCTTTTTCGGTGCCGGGAGGGAATGTGGTACTTTCGGTCTACGTGTGGTGAAAAAAAATTTTAGTTACTGTAATCCATTTGTACAAAAGTTATTCTAACCTCAAAAATTAAGTTATTTCACATTTTTTCAAGAGTAGCTAACTTTACAGCTGTTTATATCAACATCTATCAACTTTTACTATGGAACATTACATATAACATTGGATGCTAATTATGTCTAGAATTTATCCTTCTGGGTTAGAATTTCTAATCTCAAGATCAGTGTCTCATACACTTTACGTTAATATTAAACTTTAAAAATTTCTAAATTTGCCACAATTAAGTTTTTCATCCAAAAGTCTAAAAAAGCTTGAAGAAATACCTTTTAAACAGTCTGTAGCTTATAAGTGGCCTTTAAATCTGTAAAAGTTATAATACTTTAATTTTTGAAATTTTTTTGTATTTCTTTAAATAATCATATCTTTTTACAAATTTGAAGGCCACTAATGAGTTACAGATCGTTTAAAAGTATTGCTTCAAGCTTTTTTTTGGATAAAAAAATCAATTGTGGCGAATTTAAAATTTGTTAAAGTTGAATATTGACATATAGTGTGTGAAACACTGATCTTGAGATTAGAAATTTTAATCCAGAAGGATGAATTCTAGACATAATTAGCATCCAATATGTGTGGCGAGCCTCACTAGCCCACATACATATATATGTTTATCAGGGGGGAGATTGATAGAGCGGGGCACACCTAAAACAAAAACATATATATTAGTAATAAGTAAATAATAACTTATAAATATAAATTAAAATAATAGATGGGAATAAATATGAGGAAGAAAGGAATATAAATATAGTATTATTACCTTAATACGTACTGGAATCCTGGAGTCCAATAGTGGTCCAACGTTGACCACTCGTACTCTGGAGAACTCCTTGGGTAGCTCTCGCTGATGATCCTGGGTGTTCGCTGGAGCTCGTAGTTGGTTCCTGGTCCTCCTGTAAATAAAATAATCATAAGTAAAATAATATTAATGAATGTAGGATAGGTTAGGATAAATATAATAGATATATGGGATATAAGGAAATATATAGTTTGTATGGGAAGTTTGAGGTTAGTAATAGGTAAACATTGGTTTAAGAATATGGGCCCGAGCCATTCTCGTCACCGACGTTCACCGAAGGATAGGATAGGAAATAATCATGTTTTATATATGTATGTTTGAGGAAAATGTAAGGAAAGAAAGGCGATGGAAAGAAATGGAAGGCAACACACGAAACGATACCACCTACCGTACAGGCGAAGTCTACCTGTGTCCATCGATGCCGTCTGCACCTGTCCTCGTCCACGGGAGCCAACGTTGCGGTGATCCTGTCCAGGTACGGAGTTCCCCCGGCGAACAGATTGACCCCGTTGAACACCGATGAAACTCACGATTAAGAAAACTGCATACGGGTATACGCGTACGTAGACAAACAACGTGTCTATATCTCCCGTCGAGCGTGAGAGTGGGGGAAGTCTTCTCGCTCTCGCGCAACTGCTCGACGCAAGATGGTGGTGCGCCGCGGGGGAACGGAGGAACGAGCGGGAACGATCCATATATAATGATGCATTGAGGGAGGTGGAGAATTCGCCCGCTACGAATAATTTTTGCAAGAGTTGTACCGCCACTAGGAGAGAGGTTGAAGAAGAGAGGAATAGGTGGCGGTACAGTAGTTGGCAGAAAATTCAAATCGTACGATCGGAGAACGGGATTGGAGAAGAACAACGGCAAAGAAGGATAGGTATGAGTAGCGCCGTGTAACGGAAAAATGGAAAAGGATATCGAGGAAGAAGAACGACTCACCGCCGATACCTTGACGGAGACACAGACTCACCGCCGATATCTTTACGGAGAAGCATCGAGAGATTTTTTTTGAGAGATAGTAATTGAGAGTTATACGTTGAGGAATAGATATTCGGAATTATAAGGAGGAATTGTCCATAGTTGAAGGGAATATTGGAGAAATTAATAATAAAAAGGAATACAACCATTCTAAATTGAGAGTTCGGATATTTAAGGAGAAGGAATACAACAGAGAAGGAGCATAGAGAAAAAGCGGTGAGTGGTCTGCACGTGGCCATTTTTTATTTTCTTTTCGTAGTGAACCGGGTTCCTCACGCGCGATAGTTAATAATTTTTCGGAATATTCGCGATCTTTTGATTGAATTAAATCCAAATTAATATATATATATTTTACTGTGTTTTATTGAAGGAGTGTGACGGGAAGATCGGGCCCGTATATTCGGAAATTGATTGTCGGGAATAAAAAAATGTAAATTTTGATTTATAATTGTGAGGAATTAATATATACGTATGGATTATCTGAAATAAATCTATTATAGAGTTTTTTAATATTATTATTGTGGTTAATTATAATCCGACAAATCTCCTCATCCTTTTTGTTAAAAAGTGTCGTTCCCGCAACGACGACACTACGAACCCCAGACCGAGCCAGCTACAGCCGTGAGGAGAGCGGATACTTCAATACATATATATTTAATATTAATCATCGAGGAAATTGTACAAGGTAGAAGTATATTCCACGTGGTGTAATGCGCGGGATACTACAACACAAATGTTATATGTAATGTTCCATAGTAAAAGTTGATAGATGTTGAGATAAATAGCTGTAATAAGTCAGCTACTGTTGAAAAAATGTGAAATAACTTACTTTTTGAGATTAGAATAACTTTTGAACAAATGGATTCCAGTAACTAAAATTTTTTTCTGTTTTCTGAAAAACATATTCAGTCTGTACCTGAAATTTGGTAGATTTTAAAATTTTTATCGGACCACTTGACATGGAATGCTCCACACACACAGAGGCAGGCGATCTGTCTGAAAATCAGTTAGGTTTTCAGATGTCTCTATCGCGGTAGTGGCTGTATGGTTGAGCACCCATGGGCTGTTCCTGGGGGCCAAATAGACCGACGCGGTACTTATCTTCCGAACAAAGAGTCATCTTGGATGCGCGGCTAGCATTCAAGGAACTCCTACTGAGTGCATGGTCGCAAGCCGCAGGAGTGGCTAGAGCTTTGTCGGGCATAATGCCCAATATCGGAGAACCAAGGCAGCCACGTCGGGCCCTCTTAGCGACAGTGGTAAGCTCCAAAATTTTATATGTAGCTCCGATTTGGGTAGATGCCCTAAGAAGTAATATAAGGTACGGTGCATCCTCTCGGCGAGCCTACAGAATAGCCGCATTAAGGGTGGCTCATGCTTATAGAACTGTGTTAGATATAGCCCTCTCTAGCAGTCGGTGGTCAAACAGGACCGTCGAACTGTGACAGCAGAGATGGGATTCGTCAAGCGAAGGTCGCTGAACTCACCGTGTCATCCCAGATGTCGCCAAGCGGACGAATAGGAAACGCGGATACGGGGGTGCGGAGTGCCCGACCTGCCTTGGTGTCGACGAAGACGTGGAGCACGTCTTGTCCTGGTGTCCTCAATTCGCGGAAGAAAGGGGTGATTTTCAAACGTTTTGGAAGGGGCCTTTGACACCAGAGGATATCGAGATGTACCTTTTTGGTTCGCAAGAAGGTTGAGATGACATAGTGACCTTAGCAGCATCCATACACGAGACAGTGAGGTGATTGCCTATCATGAAGCGCCTAACGTGGCATATCTCTCTTTCTCTCTCTCTCTCTCATATATATATATATATATATATATATATATATATATATATACATATATGGGCTATTTCACGTTAAGTGGTACGATGAAAATTTTAAATCGCTCCAAAATTTGAGAACAGGCTGGAAATATCTTCCAGAAGATAGAAAAAAAATTTTAGGTGTTAAAAATAATTTGCCTGAGAGTTATTCCACCATGAAAAATGGAAATTTTTCAATTTTTTAGAAAAATTACTATTTTTGAAGCCATTTATCTCAAAATCTATTGATTTTTTTGAAAAAACATTACAAACAATTTTTGTTCAAAATAATCTTTAGAACTTATCTACCTGGGTTGCAATTCTTAATTTTAAAATCTCGAAGAGATAGAACACCCGGAAATATAGAATATCAAAAAAAGGCGACCATGCCATAATCGATTTTGATCTAACACTCAAAAGATCACATTTTTCGAGACCTTTCGAATGGCTTAGGTTAGATTATTGGCCAAGACCGCTGGTGCATTACATTTATCTAAAAAAATTCGCACTTTTATGTAAAACCCGAATACAGAAGCACTAGATAATAAAACAATAAGTCATTCAATAAAGTTCCAGGTCAATACAACAAAGACACCTCAAAAAATTTCTGCACCGAAAAATTCCGGAGAATCGTACATTTTCGGTGCAGATATTTTTTAGGGTATCTATGTTGTATTGACTTGAAACTTTGTAGAATCACTTATGATTGAATGATCTAATGATTCTATATTCGAATTTTACATAAAATTGCGCATTTTTTTAAATAAATGGAATAATCATCTTTTTTTGCTCAGTTGGTAACCTACCGGATATGCCACCTCCTTAATGCTCACCATTCTTTTTGGAATTGTAGTTATACAGACGTAAATGGGAAAAGATTTGCCAATATGATTAACTCTAATAATTTAATTATATATTATGAAAATACATATACCCACTTAAATTTTCATAATGGCAACAAATCCAACCTTGATCTCGTCCTATCTACTATTTTCCTTTCTGATAAAATAAACGTCGAAACATGCGATGAAGGGGTTCCGACCATTACCCTGTATTTATAAATATTGACGCTGAAAAATCATACTACTCCAAAAAATCATTTAAGATTAAATCTGTTCGTACTGATTAGTCTAAATTTAATAATCATTTAAATAATACTTATAACGACTTTTTATCTTGTGTAAAAAATTTGTAGCTCTTGCGAAAAAAATATTTAAAAAAAGAAGATATAAGGATATAAAAAATTTGTACAAAGCATAAATTTTTACACCGATCCCACCTATGTCTGGAGTAAAACCAAATTTTTTAAGAATCGATAGTTAAAAACTACGCACACAAATATCTTTCATGACTCTCAAACGGACGAAAAATTAGAATTAGCCTTGAATAAAATTAATCCTTCATGGGTACAGACTAACCTAGCAATATTTCCCAAATGTGTCTCTAATCCTTTTTTGCAATTTATTTTGATTTTATTGAATTTAATACCGCTTTAGATTCAAAACATATTAATTCCGTTCCAGGCATTGATGGTATTGACTTTCAAATATTACAAAAACTTCCATTAAAAATTAAGCTCATTCTACTCGACATATTTAATGAAATTTATTTGTACAATAGCTATCCTCTATCATGGAAAAAAACTTTTGGATTTCGTAGTCGTAGATCCTGCGCTGACAATTTGTCAAACTTAACTTTTAAAATTGACGAAGCTTTTTTGGAGAACAAATGCGTCCTTGCAGCTTTCCTCGATGTTCAAGGAGCTTTCGATAATGTCAATATTGACATTTTCCTTGTCAAACTAGTAAACTTCGACTGTCCATTGAAGCTTCTTCAATTTATTAAGTTTTTAATCCATGAAAGGATTATATATACTGAACAAACTGGTGATTCTCCTAGAACAATCCACAAAGGTGTTCCACAAGGTGGAGTACTTAGTCCTCTTTTATTTATAATATATGTAGCAGGCATAACGGAAGCAGTGAATAAGAACATCTTTACCTCTCAATTTGCCGACGATATTTCGGTGTATGTTAAAAGTAAATCGATTAAAAGGGGGAAACAAACCTTACAACACCTAGTAAAACTACCTTTATGCATTTTAATAATAAAAAATTCTCCCCGGATCCACTGAAATCCAGATAGACAACCATAGAATAAAATCCAGTGAATCAGTCCGCTTCTTAGGTATCCTCTTTGACTACAACATGTCATTCAAGACTCAAATTGATAATGTACATAAAAGATGCATTAAATCTCTAAAGATAATAAAATATCTCTGCGGTACTTCATTGGGGGCTCACCCCGAAACTCTTATTACCTTATATAAAAGCTTTATTCGCTCAATTCTTGATTATGGTTGTTACATATGGGATATTCCACGTAAAGTGGTCCGATCAAAATTTTTAAAATGCACCAAATTTTGGGTACACATTACAAATGTTTTTCAGAATACAGAAAAAAATTTTTAGGTACTGGAATTTAGCACAAAAGTTATTCTAACCTCAAAAAGTGAACGTTTTCCAGTTTTTTCAACACCAGCTGGGTTCATTGCTATTTAACTCAAAATCTATCAACTTTTACTATAGAACATTATATGTAACATTCGTTGCTAATTATGTCTAGAATTTATTCTTCTGGGTTAGAATTTCTAATCTCAAGGTCAATGTTACATAAACTACATGTCAATATTTAACGTAAAAAAAGTGTAAGTGCGCCACAATTGATTTTTTTATCCAAAAGTCTAAAAGAAAGCTTGGAGCAATACCTTTCAAATGGTCTTTAGCATTTTTATGGCCTTCAATTCTGTAAAAAATTATGATAATTTTAAAAAACTCGAAATTTTTTTTAAAATTTAAATGGGAATTCCCATGTTAATTTTTGTGAATTTTTTGTCTTTCTTTAAATTATCATAACTTCTTTTAGACTTTTGGATAAAAAAATCAATTGTGGCGCACTTACACTTTTTTCAAGTTGAATATTGACATGTAGTTTATGTAACATTGACTTTGAGATTAGAAATTCTAACCCAGAAGAATAAATTCTAGATATAATTAGCATCGAATGTTACATATAATGTATCTATAGTAAAAGTTAATAGATTTTGAGTTAAATAGCAATGAACCCAGCTGGTGTTGAAAAAAACTGGAAAAAGGTTTACTTTTTGAGGTTAGAATAACTTTTGTGCTAATAAATTCCAGTACCTAAAAATTTTTTTCTGTATTCTGAAAAACATTTGTAATGTGTACCCAAAATTTGATGCATTTTAAAATTTTCATCGAATCACTTTACGTGGAATACCCTATATATTTTTCAAAAAATCAATCTAAAATAGAAAAACTAGAAAAAATTCAACGTATGGCTATAAGATCGGCCCTTGGATACAGAATGACCACGCCAAACAATGTTATAGGCGAATCTAAATTGTCATTGTTAAAAGATAGAGCAGAGTACTTGTTCTATCGATTCCTTCTGAAAACGCTATCTAACATAAACCTTCCAACTCGTCACTTGATGCTATCTTTCTTTAATATCTTTACCAAAACTAAAACTCCCCCTAAAAAAAATCTTCATAATTGTATTTTCGAAATCATAAAAAATGGACACTCCAACATCATAAATTCTTTAAATAACTTTAATCACTATAATGTTGATTTTAACACCCTCACTTCGTTTATTCCCGTGAATTATGAATGTGGTTATTCTTTATTGGGGACAGAAAATCCTAACAACATGCTGGATCAATCAATAGACTCACAACTTGCATACGATTTTTATACTGATGGTAGTAAGTCCTCTGAATCCCCATACGTTGGTTACGCATATTTCTGCCCTAAATTAGATATCCGTACTAATAAATCGATTATCAAGGAATGCTCTATCTTTACCGCCGAATGCATGGCTATAAATGTAGCTCTAGACTATACTCTTTTACACCGCGACAGAAACATCTTCATTTTCTCTGATTCCTTGAGCGCTCTCAAAGCTATACAGTCTTGTAAAATAGTATCCGCTCAAAACCAGTATATATACCAAATTAAACGTAAATATGTTGAATTTTTGAAAGACAATATGATAAATACAAAAATTTAATTTTTCTGGATACCGGCACACACTGGAATTCGAGGTAATGAGGAGGTTGATACTCTTGCGCAAAATGCTACTAAAAAGATATCCTTAATGTTAACAAAACTCCTTATTCTGATCTCTTTGAATTTTACAAAAAACAATTTGCAACAAATACTCTAAACTCAATAATAGAGGAAAGCTCATACAAGGGCAAAAACTTTTTCAATGCGTTTTTCAAACCAAGCACGAATCCTTGGTACGCGAGCAAAACTCTCCAGAGATAAAATTGTATTGATAAATAGATTGATATCCAACCATTACAATTTAGCCGAATCGCTCTCTCATTTTAATATCGTTAATGATCCAATGTGTAAATGCGATATGTATATAGAAAATGCGAATCATATTTTATGGCAATGTAATTTATATGATATTCAAAGGATTAAACTCCTCAAATCTTTAAGAACTCTTGGTTTTAAACTACCACTATGTATCGAAATGTTCATATCCGAACCTAACGTTAACGCTTGTACTTTTATATTATCATTTCAGAATGATTATAAATTACAACTATAAATAACTTCGCACAAACATTTAATATAATAGATATTAAGAAAAAATGTATGAGTCTTTTATAAACCATAACTTACATGTATTGCTCTACGAAGCAAAATAAATGTTAAATAAGATTTGTAACGCTCAATAAAAAAAATAAATAAATGCAAACTGAAATTTGGGCGCAGCGCCCAAGTGATTTTTGCAATCTATTAAAAAACTAGGTCACGGGCAAAAAAATGATTAAGAACAATATCATAGTTTATTCTCCATTAAATTTATAAAAATTATTTAATGAATTTCTTACTATGGGTGCATACTATGGGTTCAAAAATGTTTTTTTATATTGAAGAAAATAATTAATTATGAATGGTTGTACCCAAGTGTATAACAATTTTTAATTTCGCGCGATGCCACTTTTACGCATGCGCTCTGGCTTACTTATGCACGACAAATGGATGCAAAGGACGGTGAACAAAAATTCATAATTTTATTTTTTTATTAATATATATTAATCAATTTATAAATTTAGGCTTCGAGTGCATGACGAGCACATTACAAGCAATCTAATAGGTCGGGCTAGATTATTTTAAGATTATTTTATTACGTCGAAAATAGGGGTGGAAAATTGGATGCAGCACCCAAGTAATTTTTGCATATTGTGCAAAAACAAAGCCACGAGCAAAAAAGTGTTAAATATCAATATTTTGTAATTTTTTACGAGCATTCAATTTATATACTACTCATATCAAAATATTGATTATGGGTGCAATCTTCATAGACCCATTTTTACCGCCTACTAAAAAAACAACATACGCACGTGCGCGTGCACAGACACACACACACATATATATATTGTTATGATCAGTTGCCGATGGATAAAAAAAGGAATCAATGCGCCTAGTGTAAAAACAACTAATAAAAAGGAATTAATTCCTTTAATTAACACATGTGTAAAAATGAATTGACGCATACTTAGTGACGATAAAATAAATGATTGTACCAGTTTTGTTGGTCATTATTCGCCTGTAAAAAATGATGAAATGTAATTGAAAAAGATCAATATCCTAGGATCAACCATATTCCTCTTGATTATGGAAGTATTATTTTAGAATAAGCAGAGTTTTTCTTTAAGTTACATACTAGTTCTGATGGACATTATTCGCATGTAATAAAAAACCTCTGATGGTAGGAAAGATTAAAAACAGAATTAGAACTTTTCTGGAAGAGTCAAACTTGCACCGACTACTCTACTTTTTCTTTTAAATTATATCCGCATGTAAAAACTGTATTTCTCAAATACAACACAAGCTTATGTTGCTCAGCAGACTGTAGTAGACTATTCTCGATAGAAGGCTTTATTTTTATCACCGTATAGATGTCTAATCAGGGATGCAAATAATTAATTAAAATAATTAATTAATTAAAGAATAATTAATAATTAAAATTTTAATTATCAATTATAAAAAAATAGAATTAATAATTAAATTTTAATTATTAATTATGAAAAGATAGAATTAATAATTAAATTTTAATCAATAATTATAAACAAATAGAATTAACAATTAAAATTTAATTATTAATTCTATTTTAAAAAAAGGAAGAAAATGTCGATCTTTGAGGGTCAATCCAAGTTAAACAAGGAATAAAAAATTTTTTATTCCTTGTTTAACTTGGATTGACCCTCAAAGATCGACATTTTCTTCCTTTTTTTAACCTACAATGGAGGGTGTACAAAATTTACTATTAATTCTATTTTTTCATAATTAATAATTAAAATTTTAATTATTAATTCTATATTTTTATAATTAATAATTTAATTTTAATTATTAATTCTATATTTTTATAATTAATAATTAAATTTTAATTATTAATTCTATATTTTTATAACTAATAATTAAATTTTATTTATTAATTCTATCTTTTTATAAGTAATAATTAAATTTTAATTATTAATTATATTTTTTCATAATTAATAATTAAAATTTTAATTGTTAATTATTATTGGATAATTAAAAAATTTTGCATCACTGTGTCTAATGACTGACGAGAAACTAAAATATAATAAAAACTATCGGTAAAATTACTTGATGATTTTAAAAATTTATTTAATTATAATGTTATAAAACTTGTATAATTAATTTATTTATTAAATATATAAATATAAATTAAATTTAAAAAAATCAAAATATTTGTTTATTTACTATTATATTACATCTAATGATTAAAATATCAGTATTGTTTTAGTATAATTTAGATCATGTAATATTCTTAAAAATGAAAGGTAAAATTAAATTGTACTAAAAATTGAATTGACTTTCATCGAATACTTTTTCGAATACTTTTTTATTTAGTATTATTTTATATATATATACCATATACAATGTTATGCAAGTCGATTTCTTGTTTTAACTTTAACTCAAATAATGAAAAAGTACTTGAAAATGAGTTGTTACAGGCGATTACTTACCCAACCATGATTAAAACATTGGTTTAATTATTTAGTGATAAGTATATTATTAACTTTCTTATAAAGCTAGATAAGTTTTTAATTACAAAATATTAAACATTTAAATTATTTTACTTATACTATTCCATCATAATTATATCAGCAAATGTCTTTTAATATTTAAATAGAACTTACAACTGTAACAAGTTACAAACATTAACTATAAGCTTACTTTTATTTCAGCGATTCCAAGTGGACTTTACGAAAAGTAAAACGATTAATCAAGCCAGCTTTTAAGGAAGATAATGACCATAAAACGCAAATTTGGATGATGTACTGCAACAAATGGATTTTCGAACCTTGTATGAAGATTTTTAATAAAATTTACACGTGCATAATTTAACTGCAAACTTGAAACAATTCTGTAATTTTAATAATTGTTATTCATTTCAGCATTTAATCTGTATATGCTTTTATAAAAATCAGTAAATTAAGTCAAAGTTGTATTATAAGTAAATATATATGTTAGATATTTGATTTACGTATACCATATTACATCGAACAAGCCGCAAATATGCTTAACTGCCATAAAAAAAATGGTATCTGATCCGGAAAAAAGACTAGTACTTCCAAAAAACACAACACAACCATGTGCTATCGATCTCCATTGGGTTTGCTCAAAGAAAACGTAATCTGCGTAAAATGGTAGCACCAAATCACGCGTGGAATTTTCCAATGGAAGCAATACATTCATTAATCTTGGTCCAAGGGGCATGGCGTTGTATGCGACATAACAAATAAGCATGTATACTGAAAGCATCGTAATGAAAATATCAAAATATTGTTAATTGCTTTTATTAACTTCGTACATTAGATTACAATTAGGACCATGCATATTTTGTAAAAATTAAATTTTATAATTTGTTTACATAATTAAGGTCCCATATTGTATTAAAAACTATTTTGATGAATTTTTTACGTTATATTTATTTGTTAAATAATGTTTTAATTGTTGTAAAATTTTTATTTTTTCAAGCTCTACGAAAACATTTCGTGTAAAATACTCTGTATGACGACACGATAGTGCAACTTGTATTGTAAGCGTAGGGAAAATTATATTTTACATTAAGAAAATTATCATAATTTATAATAGTTGATATAATAATATAAATGTGAACATTAATATATAATAATTATATTACAACAAATTCAAAGAAAAATATCTAATTTTCATAACGTTAATATAATAAAAAAAAAAAAAAAAGAAATAAGCATTAAATGTAAGTAAATAATAAGCAATATTTACCTTTCAAAATGTTCATAATCATGTTCTTGTATATTACATTAACTGTAAAGTTATAATTTGCAAATTAATTAATTTTTTAATTATTATTTCATGTAATACATAATAGGTATATTTTCAATGTTTAAACTGAAACCTGCAGGGAAATCTGTTTTAGATGTTGATAGGAAATTAGTGCAATCTTTTATATTTAAATTTTATAAAATTTACCATGTCATTTTCAATATAAAATATTGTATCATGCATTCATAACAATGTGCATAACATAATATTAATAAATGTAATACATTAACTAGAATAAATTATTGTAATTCATAAACTTATTATACATTGAATTTATTTTCCTAAATTAAATTGGTCTTACTTTAAAATGATCTTTGTAGCAAAAGTATTTTGTTTTTGATGATACATATTTTCTATGAACGTCTTCATTCAGTATACAAAAAAACAATTTATTTTCAGTTTTAAATGTTGTATTTTTGCATAAAGGTAGAAAACAATCTTTATACTTTGTATTTTTTATTTTATTTAATGCAATATTATCTAATTCTATGATGATTCATTTTATTTTTAGTTAAATTACACTTACAAATAGAGTGTTACAACTCCGGAAAACAGATCTTTACCAAATTTTAGGATATGATTATTACTACTATAAAAATATAAAGAAAGATAGAGTTTTAGACTCTAACGTTCTTTTTTACTATACATATAAATAACAAAAAGTTTCACTAAAAAAGCCCTGGACTTTGATTATTCGTAACTAAAAAACCGTTGCCAATTAATTGGCACGTAACTTATATAGCTAATTATAGCTAGCTAAAAAAATTAATGTATTTGTGTAATAAACAAAAGTACATATCTATATGAAATATATAATAAAACAATTCTCAAAACATGTTTTACCAAAAATATGATTAGTTACATATTCACTACTTTATAAGTAAACAAAATTTTAATAAAAATTACATTTTAGATTATAATTTTATTCTCAAAAGCTAATTCATGAACGATTTTGAAATTTTTACAGCATAATGCTATTATTATGTTCTATTTCCACGATTTTTTTCAACATATTTGATGCATTATTTTCAGAGAAATCAAATATTTTGTTTAAAAATATATAATGCTTTATAACTTACGTAATTATAGATATTTTGAGCTGAAAAACAATATAAGGATCGAAACTACCAAAATGACTATTCTTTCCCAAAATTTCAAGTGGATTAAATGCTTTTTATTCCTGAAAACGTTCAACATAAATACCCCAATTTTTTCTCATTTTAATTTTTAATCAACACTAATTAATTTAATTACTTGAAATTTTTACAATTTATGACCATTAGATGGTTTCTTTATCATAAATTTTTTCAGCGCATTTGACTGATTAATTTCTATATTTCTATAATATATAATATTCTTAAAAAAATAATTTTTTAAATAACAAAAAAGCTAATAGAGATAACAAGAAACAAGAAAGAGAGAGATTGATTGATTGAAAAGCATTTATTAATGCCTAGGTTTAGTTTAACCTTAAGGCAATGGATATAATAATTACATATTAGATGTAAATACAACTAAAAAGAGAAAAAATAACAATAATAGTACGATGTTAACAAAAAATAAAAAGCGATAATTAACTGAATGAAGGAATATAATTTGACAAATCAATGTAATAACTAAATGACAATATACTTAATCTAATTCAGCGCTCTTATCAACTAAATAACTATACAATCTACTTTAAAAAATAATTGAAGTTTTACTCAAACGCAGCTCTGGGGGTAATGAGTCCCAAAAGTCCATAGCTAGAATAGTGAAGGAATTTTGATATGTACTAGTAATGGCTTGGGGGTGTTCAAAGCTTGAATGAGTTCCACGAGCTGATCGGCGTACCTCAGTACTAGGCGGTGGTAATAAAGCTAAAATATATTCTGGTTTCTTAGTAGTAAAGACCTGGTACGTAAGTAAACCGAGAAAATATAACCGGCGCGCATTCGCAGGTAACCAATGAAGTTTATTGTAAAAAGGCTTAAGTCTGGTATCCTTTTTTAATCTAAAAATATATCGCACGCAGATATTAAGTAGTCGCTGATGTTTTAAATTTAAATAATCAGGCAGGTCATTGTAAAATACACAAACATAATCGAAATGAGGAAGGATAAGTGATGTTACTAGTTTTTTCCTCATTTCATAAGAGAAGAAATTTCCTCGATTTCGTAGCTTATGCAAGACACCATGAACTCGTAAAGCAATACCCGCTACGTGAGAATTCTATTGCAAATTTTCATTCAATATAAGACATAAATTGCGTGCAGAATTTACTAACGGAATTTCATGGTTATCTATTATGATGGGATGTAGTTGATTTCTATTGACAAACCTTAATTGTTGCACCGATCCTATAAGGAGGGCTTTAGTTTTAGCATAGCTAAGCTTAAGACCGTGGGTTTGAGCCCATTTGGCAACTCGTTCACCATCTTCAATCAACTTGTCGACTGCAGCACCACAATCACCAGGCCTAGCATGGATATACAATTGAAAATCATCAGAAAACAACATACCATTGGTGTATTGCAAGACATAAATTAGAGAATTAATAAAAATTAAAAATATAATAGGACTAGGAATTGAACCTTGGGGGATTCCAGATAAAGTTTCAACAAACTCTGAAGTAATGTTATCCAATCCTATAACAGCTTGGGAACGGCCAGTAAGATAAGAAAAGAACCATTCAATCACTTCATCGGCAAAATTGAGATGCTTTAACAGTTTAAGAAGTTCTACATGATTAATTGTATCAAATGAATTACTGAAGTCAAATAAAATTAGAAACGTAACCTGACCCTTCTCAATTGCCAAACGTATATCTTCAGTGATCTTCAGCAATGCAGTCATATCGTCTTTACGAACAAAAATTTTCCCATCACGCGACAAATGTACTTATAGTTAAGTGGCTCAAGTTTACTCTTAGTAAGTAAGTGCAATTCATGGATAGGGACAGGCAACATTTTGTACATATTCAATACCTTATCAGAGAGATCACCCAAATTTTCAACAAGTTGACAATATTTAATAACGCCAAATTTCCGCTTAGATTCTAGTATAAAATTTCGAACATCTGCTGATTTAAATCTAATTATAAAAGATTTAGTGGGTAAAATCTGAGCCGATGAACTTGCAACTGGTGAAAAAGGGCACACATTAAGAATATCGGAACATAAATGTTCAAGTTTAAGCAAAGATAAATTCACTTTGCAAGATCATTGATTGAAATTTGGCAAGCCAATGGAACACCCGTGACTCTAAGTTGGGTATTAGATGACGTATTGGCATATAATTCCTTAAGTTGCTGGACTTCAGTACGTAACGCCAAATTCTCATTCTCCAAAGCAAGTATACGATTATTAAATGTTTCAAAATTACTATCAAGTTTTTTAAGCTTTTCTTTAATAAGATTTGAATCGGCTTTAGAACTATTAAACAAAAAAGCTGTCTGCTGAGATTAAGATAAGGATTCCCAATTGCTTGGCAAATCTATATTATCCAAGTAATTAATGACAGAGGGACTAATAATTGACCTATCATGAGCGGAATTAGATATATTATTTAGGTCACACCCAGCGTCAAAATTGGAATGGCGAGCATTAATTGATAGCGAAGATGTAACATAACCATTAATATTACTTAAATACTGTGACCTTAATATAGGCTCACTTAAATTCCCATTACAACATATGTCCGTAGACTTACTTTTTAAAAATTGTTTAACGCAACCTGGATGAAAAAGTTTATCGCACAAATTACACACTCTAACAAAAGTTGAAATGTTTTAGAACGATCGCACATTAAAGGTCACTCGCTGTGACAAAACGACAATTATAAAATACAATAAAATTAAATAGTAGGAGTGTGCAATAATAATAATGTATATATGCTAGCAGTAACTAAATATATAATAATATAAATAAAAATCCTAATCAATAATATATCTAACAATTAATAAAATAAATTAGAATTAAAATGTAACGAGGTTCATCGGTTCATGTGGTAGAGTCACGTTAAACAGTATAATCAGTGTAATACAATATTATACTCGCAAATCATACAAGTAGGGCCATCTAACGGACAATCTAAAAACTACGTTGTCTAGCCGCCCGAAAAATGCCACGTGTTAAGATAACCTATCTATCGTTCGAAATAATTTGAATATAATTTGCACTAAAACACACTAATATCATACTTGACAATACTACTAGAATGGTTTAAAGTACGTTTTACAGTCTCTATGTACGCATTTATAGCAAACATCAACGGTTGGATTTGTAAACACAAATGTATATATAAGTCGGTAATAAATATTGCTCAAGTTAAAACCGTCATTAATAAGTCACGCACATAGTCAATATACTGACACTAAGACTATTGGACGTAAGAAAGCACAGCAACCAGCAGCATAACGGACAGCATAATAACGGTCACTCAGACGTCAGACAGTAGCACAAAATCTCGGCCAAAATGAACGACGTCTAGACGAAGTAAATTGGAGCTTTGGAAAATTTAAATTCAATGGCACTAAAAGCTCAAGGCACAGAAAGACAAAAAGTATTACGCCAGGTTGAACCCTCAGGTACCAGCGTGCTGCAAAGTAACAAAACTCCCAAACAAACTTCAATAATTTGTTTAATAGGCGATATATATAGGAGCAATAAAAAGAACGTTATTCGCTTACCATGAGAGAGAGAGAGAGAGAGAGAGAGAGAGAGATTGATTGATTGATAAATTTATTAGGCTACGGGGGCCAGCCCCCAAAGTAGCACAGATTACAGTTTAAAAACATTAAGTACAATAGCGCTTAACGTACAATACTCTTAAAAATACAATAAAATAGACGCAACCAAGTGAACGCAAGAAGTAGATAAATAAATAAGTATGTAACAGTCAGTCTTGATTATAAGTAAAGCTTATTTTAGAGCGCAATGACACAATACGTGAGCATATAAATATAAATAGAGATTACATAATTACATAAATACAGGCGCAACATTAGACTCGTTAGAATCGAGGCAGTACAGTATAGTAAAATCGTGCAATAAAACAAAACAGATACAATTGAAGTAAACGATAAAAGTAGAGATACGATTGCCAATTGCCATTTCCGACCCATTCTAGTCCAACTAAATTTAAGCTAAGTAATATAATAAAGCAAGTAATATAATAAAGCAATATAATAAAACAATAACACGAGAGAGAGAGGTAGAGACAGACAGAGAGAGAGAGAGAGAGAGAGAGAGAGACAGAGAACGAGAACGAGACCAAGAAAGATCATGCGAAAGACAACAAAAAAGTCGGAGGTCTCCAAGATCTAGGCAAACAGATGATGTAAGTTAATTTAAACATAGTTTTCTTTTTGTAATTGTTTTATTGAAACTAGGCTATTTATATATTTATATATTTTATTTATTTCCTTGTACAGATTATAACATCTTTTTACATTTCCCGTTGTTTACAAAAATATAATATTATTCCGCTGATATATGAGTAAATATAAAGTATCTTTTTTCTCTATAACCCCCAAAAGAACTTATACATCTTATGAATTTACATATTTACAGGATTACATTCTATTTATCGTCGCAATACTTATTTACAAATATATTTTCCAACTTAGCCTATTATATCCTATCTAGTTACCATTTTTGTCCCTGCACTAAGCAATCATTCTTGCCCTGTGACTTTGCTAACTTTTCAAACTCCCTGCTGTAATTATAAATTTCTTTTCTGGGGTTCCCTTTTAATATTTTTATTAAAGCTTGTTTCTTTTCCTCTCTACCTCTTGTTAACCCACATGAATCAATCACTTCTCCCCATTCCTTGTTTATTTTATCCCTTGCTATTTTGCACTCCCAAATGTGATCTATATCCTCCTGCTCCATTTTACATACCCTACATGATATATCTTTGTAACCTTTCCCTCTTGTTTTTCCTATACTCCCACATCTTATTCTTGCCCACTGTTCTTTTTCAGTTTCGTTTATATCCTTACTATCCCAATACCTTTCTTGATCTAACTCTACTTTTATATATTTGTACAAGTTGTTGTATTCTGATCTCTCTATTTTACCCCAGTCTTTTGGAATTTCCTGTTCTATCAATGTTTTAACCCCATTTTCTAATCATGTAAGTAACTTTTCGGTGTTTACGTTTCCTTTTAGTTCGACTAAACTTTCTCCATCTCCCACCTCTCTAAGCGCTTTTTCCAATTCCTTTCCCCATTTTGTAGGATTTCTGTTTAGTATTCCTCTAATTTATTCTCTTAAACACATAAAAGGTAGTCTATCTTTACCCATATTCATCACAGTTCCTAAGTACCTACTTGCTCTTTTCCTGGTTTCTACTACTAAACTATGTCTACCTGCTTCCATCCTCCATATATATCCCGGCGTGTTTTGGTTTATCCCTAGAGCCATTTTTACATATCTACTTTGTATTTTTTCAATGCACTCTCTCCTCTCCCAACCCCATACCTCGGCTCCGTACAAGCTTCCCGCTCTAACTATTGTGTCCATTAAGTATAATTTCCTTTTCAGGTTTCCTATTCTTGCTCTTTTAGAGATACCCCATACTTGATTTATAGTTTTTTGCACTTTTCCTGCTATTCTTTTTAAATGTATGTTATAACTATTGCCTGATGAGAACCAGTAACCTAGATACTTGTATTCTTTGACTGTTTCTAATTTGTCACCTGCTAACTTCCATTCCTCTCCTATCTTTCTTTTCCCCACTTTCCTAAAAATCATTATTTTTGTTTTCTTTGTATTAATTATCATTTTATTATTTCTACAGTAATTTACTAGTCCATCTAACATATTTTGTAAGTCTTCCTTTGTGTCTGCTAAGGCTACTATGTCGTCAGCAAATTTTAGCGTAAAAATCTTTGTCTTCCCTATTACCGTACCTCCTATGTTTTTCTTTTCCCAATTATCATCTACATCGTCAATGTAAACACTAAATAGGGTAGGGCTTAGCGGACATCCCCGTCTAACCCCTTTTCCTGTCCTAAAACTCTCAGTTTTGCCCTTCGCAGTTATAACTTCATTCCTAGTCTCTTTATAAATTGTTCTTATCATATTTACTATTCTTCCTTTTAACCCTATTCTTCCTAACTTTCTTATAAGTATTTCCCTATCTATTGAGTCAAACGCTGTTTTGAAATCAATAAAAGCAGCATATACTTTCCCTCCTTTATTTTTTATTTTTCCTCCTATAATACTGTTTAAGACAAATATGTGATCCCTAGTACCTCTTTCCCCCCTGAAACCTGCTTGGTTCTCTTTTAGTACTTTGTTTTCCTCTATCCATTCTCTTATTCTGTTTGCTAGAATATTCGCCAATAATTTATATCCTACATTTAATAAAGCTACCCCTCTGTAATTTGCTGCCTTGTCTTCTTCGCCTGCTTTAAATATAGGATAAATTCTAGCTATTTCCCAACCCTTTAAGACCTCTCCTTTATGCATTAGCTCATTAAATATCTCCGCTATTTCCTTCATCCATACTGACGGAAGCCCTTTGAGAAATTCGACTAACAGTCCGTCTTCCCCTGGAGCTTTGTTGTTTTTCATTTTACTCAGAGCCAATTTTATTTCCCCTCCATTTATCTCCTCATTATACTTTTCCTTATCTCCGCCCTCTAAACTTTCTATTGTTTCTAGATGTTCTACACCTCCTCTTTCTATGTCTGTGTCGCTTTTTTCCCCTAATAAATTTTTGAAGTGATTGACCCACTCTTAACTAGGCTATTTATAAATAATTATAATAATGCAATGTACATTTTTCGGAAATGTAGGAGGAAGAAGACCTACTTCTACTTTGCCAACAAGGAGGAAATGGTCGAATTTTTCTCTGTGATGTATGGAACATAGGGATAGATAAAACTTAATTGACTTATCTTATGCGTTGGAGAAAACAGCCGAAAGAAATGACGCGACAGCTCCTAAAAATTCTAGTGGGTATTCAAAGTCTCAAAAATATGTGTGCGAGGGGATGATAAAAAATTCGAGATTGTATACCACATGATATAATATCAGCCGTTAAATGTAGGTTAGAAAAAGCCGTTAAATTTATAATTTAATTAAATTAGTACTTAATTTACCACATTTACATGTCTTATTAATATTCTTATAAATATGATACTTTATATTTATTAAATGTATTCATTTAAACATTATTTTATTCATAATTTCAGATTATGTTAATGATAAGTGCACAACTACTGTGTCACCATCGGAATTCTCTACGTTGATAAATATGATGTTCGCTTCGTTACGCAATCCTCGACGTTAATTTTTTATATATTTAATGTTTCTGTTAATGTTGAATTGAATTTACTAACTGCGATTTAATTAAGTAACAATTGTATATGCTATTCTTAAAAAAATAAAGAAAAAAACATTGCAATTAAATTATTATGCGTTTTTATTTTGAATTATCGTTACAAATGTCTTATAAAAAAAATAATAAAATTAAATAACAAATAAATTTCTGAACCATTGCCAATGTTTTGGCAATTGCAATTTCACACATGTTTTATAAAACTTGATAACTATTGCCAATATATCTGCGACATTGGGTAGGATGCTTTTTGGCGACGTATTGCTACCAGTTGAGCAATTGCAGCAGCAACGTATTTGCAATATATTAGCCATAACATTTGCTAATTTCTCCGCAATGTACTGCCAATAATTCCAATTTGCAAATATATTTGTTATGTGCAACGAGGTTTAAATTTCAGTTATATATCAAAAACGTTTAATTTCTGTATGTAAATATATGTATAAAATTTAAATAGGTACTTTCGTGACGTCATTCGATCGTCAACCAATCCGAATCGATTTAATAACACGTGACAATATTTGAATAATTATACTTTTAATAATTTTTTTACAATGAAAACGATAAAATAAAATTTGCAAAAAAAATTATAATAAAAGTGTATATTAAACTATACAAAAAATGTTTTTTTGCAAATCATGCATGGTCCAAATTCAATACTTACTTATATAGAATTTATTTATAAAATTACCTTCCTGGTAATATTTCGATAAGATTTCTATTTCTAATTGGTCTTTCAAATTTTGTGAATTTTTAACCATTTGTGAAAGTAATATCTTAAGCTGTTTAATTAAAAATATAAAAAGCATTATTATTTATAAAAGATTGACATTTAATTATCGCTGCCAGTATATTGGAATAAATAAAAAAAATCAAAATTGCAAGAAAATGAAAGATAAATCGTTTGACTTATTCAAATTTCGTACTTATACATAAATGCTAAAGCAACGATAATTGTAGTATTATTTAACGATACCTGTGAACAATTTGAGTACATAACCCAATATTTTAGCAAAACAGCAGAGCAAAATAACATGGATACAGAAGTCTCAATAATAATTATTTTATCGAAATTTTTTAATTTTATTATAAGTATTATCTGTAAAAAATTTGCAAATTATTAAATATTATTTTTAAGATTAAATAGGGACACATTTACCGTATGTGATAAAATACATATATATAACATGATTTTCAATAGACATGTAAATACGTTATGTAAAATAATAAATAAATAAAATGAAAAACTTGTACTTTTCGAACAAATATATTTTATTGCCGACGTTTTGATCTTCTTTTATCGTTATACGGTCATATTCATCAGGGCTCTGATAAACATTAAAAGCACAGTGTAACAACTATTCACTTAACATCTAACAATATTAAATAACAATAATAATAATAATAATAATAATAATAATAATAATTTTCCTGTTCCCGAATTCGGCACGTCCCCCGGGTTGTGGATGGGGGAAAGCTCGTCACGCTTGCGTGAAGGGTAGAGGTGAAACAAAATAGCCTCCGTGGACCAAACAGTTGAAGAAGGATGATGAGCAAGCGAATGGAATACCTACTACCCCAAGCGGGCAACTTCAAACTAGGAGTCAATCCCGCCGTCGGTTCCGATTGGGTGAAAGCCCCGGTGGCCGGCGCTGGCCTAACGTATTTTGGGGGAGGCCACCAAGCGCCTCGTTCTACGAACACGTCAGAGGTGAGGCCCTCGAAAGAAAACCCCCAACAGCAGCCGTCGTTACAGATGTTGAGTATTGCATCCGCAAGCAGGTTACGAAGCGGCAGCGTTACCAGCCTTGGTAGTGCCATAAATGGCATCTCTGCCTATAGTAAGGAATCTCAAGAGGAAATAGAAATATTCCGCAAGGAATACGAGAAGGTAGAGAAGGCGCAGGAGGACATCGACTCCACTTACGACCATCTAAAGTGCGAACTCCAGGCTATGTTGGCAGCTTGTGCAAAGCAGTCTAACATCTCCATGGTCGTGAAGACAGGGCTGAAGACCGTAGACACTCTTGTATAAGAATTCTATGGGAAAACCAAAAAGATATTTTCGGCAGTCGACGATTACAAGTGCTAAGTCGAGGATTATCGAGTTGGTCACGAGAATCGTCGGCGACCTAAGAAAAGAGGCATAATAGCTAAAGCCGTCTTTACGGCTACAGCTAGAATGCAGGCTCAAAAGAGAAGTAGACAGGGCCCCCTAAGCCCCCCCCCCCCCCGAGGTCTCTAAGAGCCGCAAGAAGAAGCCTCGAAAGGAAGTACCATCACGTGGCATAGACAAGGAGCAATCCAAGTCCGCGTCAGTGGCGGGAAAAAAGCCGACAGTGAAGTCGGGACAGGCGCCTCTTGATAGGAGAAAGCGCCAGATGGCGCTGGTATCCACCCTGGAGGTCACTGTCGCGAGGGACCGTACGTTTGCTGTAGTCTTGAGGAAGCTACGAAAGGAAGTCAAACCGGACGACAGCGGCGCCCAGGTTCTGAGCGTACGGCCGACAGGGCGGGGAAATGTCCTGCTCCGGATGGGCAAGAAGACGGACGCAGCAGCATTCGCGGAGAAAGTCCGCATGGCTACTAAACGTATGGGAGAAATTAGGATCCGAGATCGAAGGTTGACCCTGGAGATCAAAGATCTGGACGCTCTCGCAACGAGGGACGAAGTGGTGGCGGCCCTAGATAAAGTTCTCGCGTCTCCACCTGAGAGCCGAGAGGTGAAGCTTTTGGGTCCCAACCGCAATCAACAAAAGACAGCCATCGTGAAGCTAGATCACGAGACCGCTGACAAGCTAAAGTCGATGCGATATCTTTGCGTCGGCTTTGTAAGCTGTCGCGTTCGGGATCGAGTTTTGGTCGAGAGGTGCTATCGGTGCCTAGACTTCGGCCACACGAAACGGAATTGTAAGGGAGTGGACAGGTCCTCGTCATGCTACAAGTGCGGCTCCACAATGTTTCCTTTGCCCATCAAAGGGTGCTCAGGGAGTACCTCACATGACGGGGTCCGGAGCCTGTGCCATCTTTCGAAGCGCGCTCGAAACCGCAAGGAAGGCCGTTTCACGATAAGTGGCAGTCTCAACGTGGGAGGATAGAATAAGGAACGAATGACGCATGTCACAGACACGCCTCCCAGCTTGAAGTAATGTGAAAAACAGTTCCGGGCTGGGCAGGTGAAAGCGTTGGGTTTGGAGTTTTAGCCGGTATGAATCCGGCACTGGCGACGAGTGCGGATCTTCGTCGTCGTCTTATGTAAGATTTCTCCAGTTTCCCACGAAAAAAAAAAATAATAATAATAATAATAATCAGCGCGGGGGGTCCTGTCCCCGTATGCGGCACGTCCCCCGGCTGGCGGATGGGGGAATGCCCGTCACTTTTGCGTGAAGGGCAGAGGTGAAATAAGTTAGGAGCGTTACCCACTCGATCATGCAATATGGGGCGGAAATCTGGGCGGACGCGTTACACGTTAAGAGACGGGCGAAAGCGATGACTAGCGTACAGCGGGTGGGCGCGTTAAGAATCGCGTGCACGTACAGAACGGTGTCCGAAAACGCTGTTCTTGTTATCGCGACGTAATACCCAACAGGCGCGATGGACACGTAGAGTATTAAATCTAAGATAGAAACCCCTGTAAATAACCATTTTAAGAGATCACATTTGGCATAAATAAAGAGTACACAAAATTTCAAATCGATATTTTTTTTAGTGTTTTAAAAAAATCAATTTTTTTTAAAAAATTTTTTTTACTAAATTCAGATGTAAAAAATAAGACTTTAGAACATTCTGGAGAAGCCAGCTAAGAACAGTTTATTTATCAAGATCCATATTTTAATGTTTAATAGTTATCTAAACATTAATTTAATTTTTGATTGTTTAAAAAGCAGTTTTAACTAATTAAACGATTTTTTAATCAGTTTTTGTTATTAATTTAGTATTATATTTAATATGAAGATGATATAATATACATATTTAAATTACTCATATTTTTCTACGTTTTTTGAAAAAAAAAATTATTACCGTAGCTTAATTAGAACCGGAGATAATTTTTCTTTTTTAATCTATTTCTCGGATTGATTACAAAATTGAGAAATGTATTACCCGCCATTAGACAAATAAGAGTTTCAAGTATATTTTACAATAATAATTGTCGTGAAATAGTTATTAACTTGAAAATATAAGCAAGTTGAAATGAACTAAATTTTTGGTGCATGTTCTGCGTGTATTGAAGAAGTTAGCAGAGTGGGGGACGCACAGAGCATGCGCACTCACTTGGAATTCAAAATACGCGGCGAGAATCTATATCGAATACATCAATTTTAAACTTTAATCACAATTTTTTAATGTTATTGAATCATTGTTATATACAAAAAAAGTTTAATTAAAAAGACGAAAAAGAAAAAAGAAGTATCTTGAATAACAATTTTAATGTCTGCATGCTAAAATTACCGTCTTTTTTCACTAGGTATCGTTTTTCACAGTAGCAATTCACCCGTACGTGATATAGAAAATCTACCATGCGAGGTATTGAATCTTTCCCACAATCTAGTGGTGGGGATCAGTAAAGAGTAATAAGTGATGCGTTACCCGATTTTTATCCCACATTGTGGTGCATCGTTACGACCACATGTTCAATAGCATTACAAATATATACATAAATAAATGGTATATTCCGTAGTTCTTATTCTGAAGCTTCGTCTAGAATAACAAATAAGAATTTACATATTTGACTTATGAAAGATAAAAGTGATCTGCGATAGTGCATATTTTCTTCATTAGCTTTTTGTCCATGTAGCATGTATATGCATTCAGACACTTTTTTTAGTTACTTTAATTTGATTTTTTAAACTTTTAAGACGTCCGAAAGCTGCGGTAAAATAAAAAAAATTTTCAATAGATTTTTTTTGTTACGGGTAAGCTAGATGCTTAATTTTGAATTATGTGTGAAGGTCAAATGTTTAGCACGTTTCATTATTTATGACTGCTACTGCTCTTTTAAACTTAACAGCGTGTACAGTTTTACTAATATCTCCTTTTTGAATTATAACATTATGTGTTTTATTGTTTATGTAAGTAATTTCGTAAGTACCTTCCTATTCGCGTGAAAATTTGTCTTTTTTGGTTCTTCAAATAGGTAGACCATTGCACTTTCTCTAAATTGCTTTGCGTTTAAGCGTTGGTCGTAATAAAATTTCGACCTGTAATTTATCTGTATGAAATTTGTCGTCGCCATTGTTTGGGTTTGAGTGAGGTTAGTCTCATTTCAGCTACGTAATCGGTGTAGGTTTCAATGTGGTCCTTGGATGGGAAGCTAGATGGTTTAAGGCTAGATGGCTTTGGGTATTAATATTAACAGAAAAACCTCTTTCATGTGCAGCGTTTCCATGTGACAGACTCATAACTATTTTTATTAGTATTAACAAATTTTGATAATTTTCTGCGCCATGTAATTCTACAATACTAATCCATAAATCATCTAATCTAGTTTCCTCCATTTTATATGATTTTATTTTTTGGAGCGTGCTTTCAGAAGTTATTATTTGCCTAAATTTTCTTTCAATTTTTTCTGCAGTGATTGCAGCTACAATTTTATTGCTCACAAATTTTTCTAAAACAATTGATAATCTTTTCTCAGCTATATTTTTATTAAGAGAAATTGAAGGACCTAAGCAAGAAAGACCTTCAACCAACGGGTATTTTAAAGGCGATTTCTCCGAAATCTTACTTACAAAAACTTACTACAAGGTCATGGACATTTTTTACTTGTTTTAAAGCATCTTTTGTTGCGTATCTTATTTGCACTTTTTATAATTAATTCTTTAATAACCTTCTCGATATATTTCAAAACGTGTGGTAAAACTTGATGTGCTCTTTCAGCAACAATGCTATTTTTCAACCAACGTATTCCACAAAAACATTTTGGGAATAAGTCGACGTTTGAAGCAGCTATGTATTCTGGTCTAGGCGATGGCACATTATTAAATAAGTTGAACAAAGCCCTTAAAAAATCTACTATTTCCTATTGTAAAACTTTAATGCTAGCTTTGAATGCATTATGAATTACATGTAAGCAGCATGTGCCTATATCTATAAGTTTTTTATTTTCTTTATGTTAAGCTAAACCATCTTGCAAATCTCTCAAAAATTTTAAATTTACATTTGGACCGTCCATGGAAATTTGTATAATTTTTTTGAAGAATGATTTAGGTATATTGTCTTCAAAAGTATGTAACAAGTCTGATGCTCCAGTTTTACCTAAAAAACTGATATTAAGTGGTTACTTCATTAGTATTATTATTCGAAAACCTAACAACAATATCCATTTTCTGTTTTTTGCTAACAGTATTTAAACTTTCATTCAATCCTACTACTACTATGTCACTAGAATTTACTTCTTCTAGTTTCTACTTCTACTCGAACTATTGCGAGGTGAGTGATTTTTTGTTTTTCTACTACGCTTTTTCATGTTCGTAAGTGAAGGAAATATTTCTATAACGGCATTTACAAGAAAAGGGACGGCTCGACCAGATGTGCGAACGTCATATAACCGGGCTCTATTTTCCAATCGGGACCTATGGCGGTCCTTATTTTTTGCCTGAGTTATAAAGGAATAATATGAAGAAACAATGGAGGGCCTGTTAGCTTTCCTCTTGGTGGAGGAAAGCCAGAGGAAACCTTTTTCCCAACGAGCAGATTGCCTTGAGCCTTGCTAGAGTAAAGTCGGGGAAAGCCTATCTTGTTCTTTGCAATATCAAGATCTATTTTATTCATTTAATACCATCATTTACGAGTTTATACAGATTAAAATATACGTTATAAAAATAAATGAGTCTTTTTAATTAGTTCCCTACAGATCAGAAGTGGGATACACCAAAAATATATATTTTTTTTTTCTCTCTTTTTCTCTTAGTTTCTCTTCTATTCTCATTAAAAGACACGTAACTTTTGTGTAAATAGTGCTGTGAAAAAAAAAAAAAAAAAAAAAAAAAAAAAAAAAAAAAAAAAAAAAAAAAAGAAAAGAAAAACAAAAATTGTTGTTGTGTTGTGACGAATAACAGGACACTAGTTTGATAGATACTCTGTGTAAAAATGTCGGCCCGCGGAACGGAGTGTGAAAGTAAACCACGTAGGCATCGTTCTCGTAGTAAACGGCATCATTCACGAGGCAGACGTCAACGTCGGTCAAGGAGTAGAAGCGAACAGAGTGAAGTCAGATTGCATCACTCACACAAGCGATCAAAACGAGATGACGCTCGATTTAATTATTACGGGGATGCTGAGTCTGCAAGAAAATCTAGCCCTTCAAAAGCGTCAAAAAGCAGCACATCTTCTAGTGAGTCTGATATTGCCAAATTGGCAAATGTTTTGTCGGGTATTTTTAAAGCAGGTTCGAAACGCTCGCAATATATAAATGAAAATATATTACCGGAATTTAATCCCGATTTAAAGAAAATTTCAGCGGAAGAGTGGTTAAATAGAGTAGAAATGTGCGGTGAAATGTATGATTGGGATGATAAATCTAAATTATATCTTGCAATATTAAAACTAAAGGGAAACGCAAAATTATGGTACGAAGGGTTGCAAAATTCTTTATACAGTTGGGAAGTTTTTTCTATAGCTTTAGTTAAACAATTTCCGGGAAAAGAAAATTTCGCTCAATTGATGGAGGAAGCTATGTTTTTTAAAAGTACTCCAGGACAAGATTTACAAAACTATAGTTTTGAAAAATTGGCAAAATTAAATAAATTAAAATTAGAGCTTTCGGAAGAAAAGGTAGTCGAGTTAATTGCAAATGGAATTCATAATGAAAGTATTCGAACAACCGTTTTAGCATTTCGCTGTAAAACAATAGCGGATCTAAATATTCGTCTTAGCACATTTTGCAACGCAAATAAAATGAATGATAGTAAAGAAAATAGATTCGTTAAAGGTTATAACAGTGCAAAAAGAAGTGAATGTTTTAAATGTGGGGAAAAAGGACACATAAAAAAGTACTGTACGCGAAATACTGAAGAAAACACGAATATTCGAAAACCAATTAATGCATTTAACGATAATAGAGAAAAAAATAAACTTAAATGTAGTTTTTGTAGTAAATTAGGGCATTCCGCGGAAGTATGTTACAAAAAAAATGGAAAACCGAAAAGTAGTTGACTAACCGATAATGCAGCACAACCTTTAGCGGTACTAAATATACAGACGATTAATAAACCAATAAAAACATGCCTAATAGAAAATAAACAGAGAAAATGTTTGATTGATCTCGGTAGCGATTGCTCTTTAATAAGAAAAAGTGTAGCCGAATCATTAAAATTAAAAATAAAAGAAGCAAACGAAATTTTATCCGGATTTAATTTTACAGAGGTAAAAACAACCGAACAATCTAAAATTAAAATAATTATTGACGGTATTGAAATTAAAATAAAAATCTACATTGTACCTGATAATTTATTATCGAGAGAAATATTAATTGGCCGTAATATTTTAAAACCAGGAGTTGAAGCAATTTTAAATGCCTCGGAAATAAAACTTGTAAAAAAAAATCAGGATAGAAATTCAGTAGAAGTTAATGAAATACTCAATGTAGATAATGCAAAATACTACATACCTATTGTTGAAAAAGATATTTCTTGTGAAAATTTAAATGAACTAAACAAACAAAAGTTATTATTCTTATTAAATCAATATCGATCAAGTATAGCTCTAAAATTTGATGAATTAAAACAAGCAACAATTGGTGAAATGAAAATTGAATTAATGCACGAGACACCTATTTTTCACAGACCGTACCGTTTATCGATAAATGAACGCGAAAATTTAAACAAGTTAATAGCGGAACTTCAATCAAGTGGAATAATTCGCGAAAGTACGTCTCCCTACGCAAGTCCAGCCTTCTTAGTTTCAAAGACAACCGGGGAAAAACGCATGGTTGTAGATTTTCGAATGATAAATAAAATTACAAAACCTATTAAATATCCTATTCCATTAATCGACGACCAGATAGATAAATTAGGCGGAAAAACATGCTTTACTTCTCTGGATTTAAAGTCGGGATTCTTTCAAATTCCCATGCACCCTGATTCTATAGAAAAAACAGCTTTTATTACACCAGACGGTCATTGGGAGTTTTTAAGAGTTGCGATGGGTTTAGCAAATTCGCCGGCAGTATTTCAAAAAATTATGAACGATGTATTAAAACACACCAAAGCGTCGGTATATATCGACGACGTTTTGATAGCTACTGAAAATATTGAACAGGGTTTTAAGGAATTAGAATCCGTTTTGCAAGCTTTTAAGAAACATAATCTTTCGATTAACCTAAAAAAAATGTAAATTTTTTAAAAACAATTTGGAATACCTTGGTAGAGAAATTTCATCCGAGGGCGTGCGACCGAGTACACGTAAAATTGATGCATTAACGAAAACCTTAGATCCGACAAATGTCAAACAAGTAAGACAATTTTTAGGATTAGCAGGATATTTTCGTAAATATGTTAAAAATTTTGCACACAAAACAGCGCCACTCACAAATTTGTTAAAAAAAAACGTCACCTGGCACTGGGGTGCAGAGCAATCGCGAGTAGTTAAGGAAATCAAAGAAATTTTATCATCACGACCTATTTTAACGATTTTTAATCCTACATGGGACACTGAGTTACACACAGACGCGAGCGCGTTAGGAATTGGGGCAATGTTAATTCAAAGAAATAACAATGAAAAAAAGGTGGTTGCATATTATAGTCGTAAAACAAGTCCAGAAGAACAAAAATATCACTCATATGATCTAGAAACCCTAGCAGTTGCGACGAGACGTCGTTGCAATGAATTAAATAATATTTAATGTGTTATCTTATTTCTCTTGTATATAGAATATTATGTCTTACAATCTCGCACGTTGTTATTGTTTCGTGCGTTGCCTCTTCAAGGCCACGAAACGCGCGTGTTTATGTCTACGAGCGAGGATGTGTGCGAGCATCCATGTACTCTATTGTTATTGTGTGTGTGTGCTAGATACTTTTCGGGAATGCGACAATTCCCGAAAAGCTCAGTACGCTGCCGGTCTTGACCGTGACAGCACCCTTTGACACCTCGTCACGTTAGTTTCGCGCGCTACGGGAAGTACCGGACCGGTTCGTCCGTACTCCGGGAAGCCGTACGTGAGTGTTAGTGAGATTGTGAAAGTGCAGTGCGAAGGACCATACACCTCGGGTTGAGTATTCCCCGAGGTAGGCGAATCGCCGCGGCATCAGGCCGCACCTGCAGACTACCGTCGAGGACGACGGGAGACCGGGCCGACTCCACCGGCCAACGGACGTCGGGGCGCCGACTTCCACCAGGGCCCATGGACCAGCCAGCCCGGTAAGTACCCGACATTGGTCGGTATATATTTAGAGTGTGTTGAGTGAGTGTGTGTGTATGTTTGTTCGGTAGCACACCGGTGCTACCGAAACCGATTGGGTATTGCGCGGGGCGAGCACGGGGGCAGCCCCTGCTTGCCGCGTATATACCACGCGACCGGGAGAACGCCCCGTTAAGTATTGTCGGGCACCTCCGTGTAAATACTTGAATAAATACTTATTTGTTTTATTCTAATACGACGGTCGCGTAATTATTTTAATTATAAAGTAATTATAAACCGCTTTCCGATTCCCGATTTTCCCCGCCACGTGTGTCGGTATAAGGAGATCGTCCTATCTCCGCTACCGTGTCCCGACGGGTTAATTTATTAACCCACGGCGACGATAAGGACGCGTTCTTCGGGGCCGTCGTCCCTGTTTAAATTAATAAATTAATTGTAACGTGGTACTTAGTACTAAGTACCACAGTTACAAGTAATTTATTAATTTAAACAGGGACGACGGCCCCGAAGAACGCGTCCTTATCGTCGCCGTGGGTTAACAAGTTAACCCGCCGGGACACGGTAGCGGAGATAGGACGATCTCCTCTATACCGACACACGTGGCGGGAAAATCGGGAATCGGAAGGTTGTATGCGGGTTAATTTATAATTAAAATATCGCGACCGTTTTATTAAAATAAAATGAATAAATATTTATTTAATAATCTACACGGAGTTGCCCGACAATAATTAACGGGGCGTTCTCCCGGTCGCGTGGTATATACGCGGCAAGCAGGGGCTGCCCCCGTGCTCGCCCCGCGCAATACCTATTCGGTTTCGGTAGCACCGGTGTGCTACCGAACAAACATTCATGCACGCGCTCTCAACACACTCTAATATATACCGACTAACGTCGGGTACTTACCGGGCTGGTCTATCCATAGGCCCTGGTGTGCGTCGGCGCCCCGACGTCTGCTGGCCAGTGGAGTCGGCCCGGTTTCCCGTCGTCTTCGACGGTGATCTGCAGGTGCGGCCTGATGCCGCGGCGATTCGCCTACCTCGGGGAATATTCAACCCGAGGTATCTGGTCCTTCGCACTGCACTACACGAACTCACTAGCACTCACGTACGGCTTCCCGGAGTACGGACGAACCGGTCCGGTACTTCCCGTAGCGCGCGAAACTAACGTGACGAGGTGTCAAAGGGTGCTGCCGCGGTCAAGACCGGCAGCGTACTGAGCTTTTCGGGAATTGTCGCATTCCCGAAAAGTATCTAACACACACACACCACACACAATAACAATAGAGTATATGGATGCTCGCACACATCCTCGCTCGTAGACATAACACGCGTGTTTCGTGGCCTTGAAGAGGCAACGCACGAAACAATAACAATGTGCGAGATTTCAAGTTACAATATTCTATATACATACGAAATAATATAATACATTATGTATTATTTATTTCATTGCAACGACGTCTCGTCGCAAAGCCCCCCACTAAACTCCACATCATCCTACTGATTATGTGTAGATTATTAAATAAATATTTATTCATTTTATTTTAATAAAACGGTCGCGATATTTTAATTATAAATTAACCCGCATACAACCTTCCGATTCCCGATTTTCCCGCCACGTGTGTCGGTATAGAGGAGATCGTCCTATCTCCGCTACCGTGTCCCGGCGGGTTAACTTGTTAACCCACGGCGACGATAAGGACGCGTTCTTCGGGGCCGTCGTCCCTGTTTAAATTAATAAATTACTTGTAACTGTGGTATTAGGACGAAGTACCACGTTACAAATGGCGACCGTGACAGGACGGTAGTTGTACCGCCTGCGTGTCGTGGATTTTCGGGTCGGTGAATTCTGTCTTATTTTTTTTTTGAAAATAAGTGTTTCTTGTATGTACAGGTTTACCTGTATATGTTTAAGAAACAGCGGGTTATTTATTTTTAAAAAGAATTTCGCTTTGCAAGTCGCGTGTGTGAGAGAGAGAGAGAGAGAGAGAGTGAGTGAGAAAGAGCATATAGGTTGATAATGGCATGGACGCATGCCATTACGATTGAATCGTGTGTGTGAGTGAGAGAGAGAGAGAGAGAGAGAGAGAAAAATTTGAAATTTCGAGTTCGCGTTAGGGTAGGGACGCGCGGGTATCCCTAGCCGTGTATTGTGGTTGTGTGAAAGAGAAAGAGGGAGAGAGAGAGAGAGAGAGAGAGGAACATTGCGTCGCGGAGTTCGATAGTGCTGAGTGAGCACGAGTCCGCTAGTGGGAGAGAGAGAGAAAATCCCAACTAGCCGGCGTTAGACTCGCGCGGCGTAAGTATAACGCGATTGAGAGAGAGCGAGAGAGAGAACATATACACTATACGGCATATACCGCGCGGATATCCTTCGTTGCTACGCAAGAAGGAAAATTTCCCCCTCTGCGCGACCGAATTTCATTTCTAAATTCATTGCATGTATATTATTATTTCATTTTTAATTTAATTGCATGAATTTTGTTGACTCGCTTTAGAAGCGAGTTTAACAAATTGTGTGTGTGTGAAATATTTTTGAGTTCGGCTCACTGATTTTGTATCAGTTCGAGACGACCAATAATATTTTTTATTACTTATAATTATTAATTTTATTATTATCATTATTATTATTATTATTAATAATTTACTTTTGTTGTTATATATATATATATACTTTTGAATTAATTTTTCAAATATATTATCACGCTGTTAGTCAGCTGATATTGAAAGTATACGATAATTTTGTTTTGTGTGATAATAATTATTAATATTACTATAATTAATTTTGACATTGTCTGTTAGTCAGATAAGTCAAATTAATAAATTTTTTTTTGTAACCGACACGGTTTTGGCTCGCATTAGTGCTGAGACATATCGTGATATTAGAGTTACAGTTATATTTATTGTTATTATTAATATTATTTTGATTAAGTGTTTGTCACTTAATATTCAATTCTGCTGACGGGAAAATTTATTTGATTTATTTTCTTAATTTTTTTTTGTTTCTTCTCCAAATTAAGGAATATTGCAATTAATTTGTTTGTCAAATTAATTGCATATTTATATTGTTGATTTTTATATAATATAATATAATATATATAAAATTAATAATAAATAAAATAATTAATTTCTCTTAAAAATAAATTAATTTTTTTTTGGGAGGTTAACAATAAAATTAATTTTTTTTGTGCGTTTTAAATCAACTTCAAATTTTTTTTGCTGTTTCAATCACATTTAATTTTTTTTTTGTGTGATCTTACTTTCGAAAATTCTTTTCTTTTGAAGCTAATTTTCACAAAATTCTCTTTTGTATGAGATTTACATTTTGTGTAAAATTATAATTATTTTGTTTGTCAAAATAATTATATTTGTGGCTTCCAGAATTTTTTTTCTTTCCTTAATATTTAATTTCTCGTGTCAGCGAATTAAAATATTTTTTTTTATTAGTATTTTTCTTTGTAAGTTGCAATCGATAGCAATTTATTTTTAAATTGTTACCAAATTAATTTGTTTGTCAAATTAATTCGATCTTGGATTGGTCCAAGTATCTTTTGCAATTTTACTTAGGTTTAAAGAGAAGATCGACAACAGGAATTTTTTCTTTTGATCCGAAAACAGATTCGATTAAGCTTTCGAATCTGGTGGCAAACAAAATTTTTTTTTATAGATTAAATTAATTTACATTAATTTTTCTTGTTTTTATTTAGATTTTTTATTATTTAATTAGTTTGCCAAACTCGGATCGGAATTTTTTTTTTTTGTGTGATTCTTTTCTCTTTATATAAGGTATGCCCTCTCATATAGAGTAGTTTGTACTCTATATTTGAATCTGGACTCTGAGCTATCTCCTCAGTTGTCCAAACTTTACAGGGCATACGGGGAAGCAGTTGGTGTGCCAGCTGAGAAGAAATCCCCAGGTGTACAACGCCGTCTCTGCCTTATCAAAAAAATTACGATGGGCAGCTACGAGACGCGTATGTGCAAAATACTTAGTGACTCGCGGGATGCGAGGCACATTAAAAAGGACATCAGATCACTTCCTTTGGAGGAGATCTACGCCCAGCTCGATCGTTTGCACCTTAATGCTAATAGCGAAGAGTTTGAGTGTAGAGAGCGCCTTCTGAGACATAGGATTAAGTGTTATGATCCTCAAATTGACGTGCCTTGGTATCCCAATTACGACGAGGATACTTCTGCCCAACCAGCGACGAAGCCCTTAGCTTGTCCACAGTTCTGGCAGAAGCACCAAAAGCGCTCCAGAAGAGGTAGTGTGATCCCTTCTGGTACCGACAGGTCTATAGAGTCTGAGTTGTCAGACGATAGACCAACGAGTGAGCACATAACCCCCATTCAGGAAGAAGAGGGAAATGTGACTACACATAGTAGAGTGCCCACGCCGACGGGCGAATTAAGACCGCTTTCTGATAATGCAGCTGGCATTAACACAGAAGCGGCGATTCCGACGGCTAACTCACCACCTTCGAGACAAGTGACGGTGTCGACCGCCACATATACTGGTCTAGGTGAGACGCATGCTATAAATTCATCACATGCGTCACACCGGGATCAGCGTAACTCGTTGGTTGGTAACCACAACCCAGTGGAAAAGGGCACCAATCGTCGTAACGATTTTGGACTGAATTCCGATGCACATGGACGGTCTACTCCCAGCCATTTTAGTAGTTCTGGAGCTATTAAAAAGCGCGTTTCGGAGATTCAGTCAGATAAGTCGCGGCAACAGACGAGCAGGGATTATGAACTCCCTTCCAACGATCGCAGGCAGTCGACTGATAATCGGAGGGAAGCTCCAGATTATCGTTCACATAATCGCGATCAATACGGTACCTGTCAGAGGAAGGTTAGTTATGACAAGCATAACAACAGGACCTCCTCACACAGATATGCGCCAGCACCAGAAGAAGCAGATGATGAATCGTTCTCGGAAGGTGAGCGCTATCACAGGAGTGCAACATCCACTTCTAGACGGTTACCGAATGAAGGGAATAGTAAGTCTCAAACGTCCGATCGTAACCAAAGTACTTACACTAGGAGGGAAGCCTCTACACAGTGTGACAATGGTTACAACAGATCCCGCGAAATGAATAATGATCCCGTCGAGCATGAGCGAGCTGTCGCTAGACGCGATCAAGGTACTCAAACCGATTCTAATATGAGTAACTTAGATTCGGACGAATATTACGCTGCAAATAGGGAGGATGCAACCGCTTACTATGCGAGAAGATATCGCAAGGAGCGCCTCCCTGATAGACGTAGTAGAGTACCATCGCCGAGTCGGGATGCGCACCGGCGTGATAGGAATAACCAAAGTGAGGACATGGGTGCATTAGTCCCTTTGGGATACGACCAGCCACCAATGAGAGATAGAAAGGATCGGCCTGGTTGTGCAAGAGCCCTCAGAGACTGGGGTCTATCGTTCGATGGGGAGACCAACGACGATGCCGAAGAATTCCTAGATAGTTTACAAGACTTCAGGAATGACGACCAGTTCTCTGACCGGCGTATACTGAGCGCATTGCCTTGCGTGTTTAAGAAGACAGACCTATTTTGGTATAGGGCCGTCCAATCTTCTTTACATAACTGGTATGACTTCGAAAATGAATTTTTGAATGAATACGGTCAGGAGTTGCGAGATCAAGATTTGTTCGAGGATCTACAACGCCGCACGCAAGGCAAAGGAGAGAAAGTCGTAAAATACCTAAATTGCTTTAAGGCTATTGTGCGGAAATTCCGCCGACCTCCTCCGTTGCGCCAACAAGTAGAGATGGCATATTCTCAACTGAGACCGGAGTGCCGTAAATTTATGTCCTCGAGATCCATAAATAATTTCGAAGACATAATGAAATACGGCAAAGAATATGAACAACACTTGGTATGGGACAAGAGATTTGCGGAACCCACACCAAGAGAGCAAGTTCATATCCCACAAGCTTTCCCAAAACGGAGTTCGTCCAAAGTTTCGGGAAAAGTGGCCTCATTAGTTGAGAATAAGAAGAGCCAACCGGTTTCTCAGCCATCTCCACCACCGAAGAAGAAGACGTTGAAAAAGAAAAGGAGCAAGAAAAATAAGAAACATTCTTCTAGCCCATCTTCAAGTGATTGTGAAGTAGCCAATGTGTATGGTACTCGCAACACTAGTCAACGTCAGTACTTGCAAGAAAGTAAAAATTTTGTGGGTGCACAAAATATTAATAACGCGAGACAATCTTCGGGAAATAGACAGACAGGGTCAAAGCAGCAACAATATACCGGTGCTAGGCCGAAACAATACGTTGCTCAAGCTCAGACGACACCCGTCTATACGCCTCAACGTAGACAAAGCACGGTATATGATCGTACTACGCAGAGGCAGACCCAAGACGCTGGTTTGCAAAGGAATCCGAATAGTCCCTTCTTTGGCATATGTTTTACATGCCACAAAGTAGGACATCGATATTCCGATTGTCCCAATCAGACTTGCCTACATTGCGCAAGTATGGGACATACAGCGGACCAGTGCCCGAACGTGGCAGCGCCCATTGAGTGTCAGGTGTGCCACACAACTGGGGTAACCCTAGATAATTGCCCAAAGTGTGAGCATGTACGGCAATATCTGGGAAACCTAGCGGCAGGGTACCAGAATCGCCCCCTGGGCCCTGCACGCAATTAAAAGAGCGTAATAGCTCTAGGGGGCAAGAGATACGGGTTGGTGAACCCGCGAGGTTGTTTGTTAAGAAGGACAGACACCTCACTGACTTCGCTGAACTGCTAAACGGAGAGCAAACAAACGTTCAGAAGGTAAGAGAGAATACCTCTGAACATCCGAATTTGCCGAAATCTGCTGAGTTACCTATGGTTAAGGCTGAGACTCCTTCCAAGCTAACTCCAACGTTCGAAGCGCCGAACAAAGCAGATTTAGAACTTCTAGAGATCAAGAAAAACAAAGAGTCTTTCTGGTCTGAAGTACTCCGTAGGCAGGCTGTTAACGAACACAAACGGTTACTGAAGGAAATAGAGAACGAGAGAAAAACTCTAAACTTGTGTAACCCCACCAATGAGAATGATGATACTCGTTACTCATTGTCACCCCAACCTACGATCAAAGAAAAGAGTATAAAACAGTCTAATGAGAGTAAAACGACTGTCTCTCTTGATCAGGTGATGAACAGTTCAAAATCGTTGCCGATTAGAACAGTTCAGGGGGGGGCAGGAGCCGTCCCGAAGACGTCCAGAGAGACAAGTTCGACTCCAGCTCTACTTGACAGTCAAGCCGAAGACATGGTTGCGGGAGTGCAATCCGAAAACCGTTTGTTCTTCTCGGTAAGACTTGGTGGCAAGGACTTTAAAGCATTGTTCGACCCAGGAGCAATGGTTTCACTTATACGCGTTGACGTAGCGGAATGCTACAGGGATAAGTGGAAACCGGCCAAGGTAGTCGTGCGGGGTGTCGCAGGACCGGCACTAAAAGTCCTAGGTTTGTTAGATGTTCTATTCGGAATTGAGGGATTAGATGGCAACATCCAACTGAGAATAGTCGAGAATATGGAACACTCGATGATCCTCGGTATGGACTTCCTTCAACATTGGAACATCGAGGTTAAAATTGGCGATGCCCTCTGGCGTGTTGGCGCCGGAAAATGGCAGTCTTTTGTCAAGGATGGAGTCCGAGACGGAGACACGAGGATTCTCGCAGAGTGTGCAGGTATCATCGAGATTAACGATGACCAGCGAGAGAGGGTAAGAAAGTTAGTAGAGAACTTATTACCACCACCAGGCGATATGCATGGCTTTACTACGTTGATCGAACATCACGTGGAAGTAGAGCCAGGTGCACGACCAGTACGTCACAAACCAAGACGTATGTCGCCTAAAGTCCTCGAATTCGCCCAGCAAGAAGTCAGAAAAATGTTTGAGAGAGGAATAATCGAACCGAGTGCAAGTGAATGGTCTGCCGCTCCAGTGATAGTCCGCAAAGACGAAGGTAGCTATCGTTTTTGCATAGACTTCCGAGATTTGAATGCGGTAACAAAACGTGACTCATATCCAATACCGAATATGGATTCGATTCTGGATAAGTTACATAATGCCAAATTCATCTCTAAGATCGATCTTAAGAAGGCATATTTCCAAGTGTTAATGTCAGAAATTAGTCGACATTACACCGCCTTCGCTGTGCCTGGGTCTGGGTTGTGGCAGTTCACACGGATGCCGTTCGGACTGATGAATGCACCCATGACATTTGCACGGTTGATCGATGCTCTATTTGGTCCCGAAGTTGAACCTCATGTTTTCGGTTACCTGGACGATCTAATCGTTATAACCGAAACTTTCGAGGAACATTTAAAATGGTTGGAAATGGTTCTAAGGACACTAGTGGACGCAGGGCTAGAATTGAACAGAGAGAAGTGTCAGTTCTGTTGCTCGAGCGTTACATTCCTTGGGTACCGCCTGGATGGTGATGGACTTCGACCCGATGTGGATCGAGTGGCTCCTGTCCTAAATTATCCGACCCCAAGAAATGTTAAACAACTTCGTTCCTTCCTTGGCATGGTCGGTTGGTATTCTCGTTTTATAAATCGAGAGTCGGATATTAAGATCCCTCTCGTGAGATTACTTCGTAAGGACCAGCCATGGGAGTGGGGACCAGAGCAGGACGCGGCGTTCCGTGTACTCAGGTTAGCTCTAGCCGGCGCGCCAGTGCTTGCTCGACCAGACTTCTCTAAGCCTTTCTCGGTCCAGAGTGACGCGAGTGATTACGCTATTGGGGCTGTGTTAACCCAAGAAGATGAAGATGGTTTCGAGCATCCGATCGTTTACGTCAGCCGAGTGTTGAACAAGGCGGAGCGTAATTACATGACGACGGAGAAAGAGTGTCTAGCCTTAATCTGGGCAATTAAGAAACTTCGGCCATATATTGAAGCGTATCGTTTCAAAGCTGTGACGGACCACAGCGCGCTCAAATGGTTGAAAACTCTTAAAGAGCCCACCGGCAGGCTAGCGCGCTGGGTGCTTGAGATGCAACAGTGGGACTTCGAGATTGTGCACAAGAAAGGTGCACTACACTATGTTCCCGACGCACTCTCTCGCGCTGTTAACCTGGACTCGGACGAAGTTGAAATAGCCTCCTTTGACGTGATTACCGACCCATGGTACATCGCCAGATTGGATGATGTGAGGTCCAGTCCTCAAAAGTTTCCGCAATGGAAAATTGAGGATGGAATGCTTTATCGATTCACGACCGATAAGCTGCTGGACCCAATCACGGGTCAAGAGGAGGGATGGAGATTGGTTGTGCCCATTGAACATAGGACGCGCGTACTAGAGGACTCGCATTGCCCTCCATCGTGTGGTCATCTAGGAGTGGAGAAAACCTATGACCGAGTGGCAAGAGACTATTATTGGCCGGGTATCTATCATGATGTCAGGCAATTCGTTGTGCAGTGTATAGACTGCCAACGATATAAAGTCTCACAGGCGGGCCCTCAAGGTTTGATGGGCAAGCGTAATATTGAGAGACCGTGGGCTGTGGTTGCGGCAGATATAACGGAACTGCCTCGTAGTAAGAACCAATACAAATATATACTGGTCTTACAAGATTTGTTCACGAGGTGGGTTGAATTAAAACCGTTACGAGCTGCTACCGGTAAGTCGGTTGCGAAAGCATTTGAGGAACTCATACTGTTTCGTTGGGAAACTCCTGATTACTTCCTTACGGATAATGGTACAGAGTTCGTCAATAATAAGTTGACACAAATGCTTGAGGATTACGGGATAAAACAGATCACGACTCCTCCTTACCGACCGCAAGCCAACCCCGTCGAGCGAACAAACAGGACTTTAAAGACGATGATCGCGGCCTTTGTGGATTCCGATCATCGCAGCTGGGATGAACATCTACATGAATTCCGTCATGCTATTAATACGGCAACGCAATCAAGTACGAAGGTTTCCCCAGCTTTCCTCAATTTTGGACGTCATCCTCAACCGGTTAAGAGTCTGCGTAGAGAGGTTGAGAAGAGGGAATTTAAAATTCCTATCGATCCCGAGATGTGGATGGATCGACTCAAACGTCTTGATGCCCTTCGAGATCTAGTGCGGAAACACATAGATGAAGAGCAGAGACGTCAAGAGAAAGTCTATAACAAAAATAGACGCGTGGCTTCCTTCCAAGTAGGCGATTTAGTCATGAGGAAGTGTAGAACGTTATCGCACGGGGCCAAAGGTATTTCGGCCAAATTGGCGCCTAAGTACGACGGACCCTTTGAAGTCAAGGAGATACTATCACCAGTAGTCTTAAGACTTGAAGAGTCTGGACGGAAAAGGTCTGAAGTACACGTATCTGATTTAAAGAGATACGTTCCGCCAAGGAGAAAATCCTAGGCCAGCGAGGATCGACTCGCCACGGAAAATTAGAGCGGGTATACAATAGCGGCATCCCAACCTTCAACGTCTGGGACACAGGAGAAGTCCGTGTCCAAGAGGGCCAGACAGAGAGGAAGCCGCAGTAAGGCAAAGAAGCGGCGGGTGGAAGAGACCACCGTCGCAACAGTCCGAGCAGCTCCGGTGGGTATTGTGGACGCACAGCCCCAGGGAAGCAAAGCATCCCTTGCTTCCACGGTAATTGCTCGGCGGCTCGAGGAGGCAGACCGCCGTCAGGCAGCCGAATTTGGCCTGCGCCACACCGGGCCGATTGAGGAGGTACGACTCGCCCTGAGCGATCATGCTCAATGGTTAGTCGAGCAGCGTGCTAGGGAATACCAGAACTCCCTAGCCCAACCTCCAACACCGCCTCCTCCAGCAAAATCCGGCCATCAAGAGGCTGAAGAGGATAAGACCCGCGGACGAGAAGAGAGTGTAGTTCAGCCAGTCCGCGTCGAGCTGATCCGAGAGGTACCCCCACAAGAGACGTTCCTACGTCACTTGGCGCAGGGTTTGGGTGTCCCAAACTCTGGACCTTTGGAGACGGTGCAGACCGGTCTCAACGTCCTGTTCAGGCAAATCGGCTATCCAGCCGAGCTGTCAGTACTGACCCCTGAACCTGCACCAATTCCTTTGGTTGAGCAGCCCTCCACCTCCGTCATGATGGACGCAACGTCGGGGATGTCCAGCAACGTGGTCACCAGGCTACCAATGTCCTCCTCCAGCGATGCTGACCTCCTCCGCGAGAGTCGCTTGCTGTTGGAGGCGGTAGCAGGAGATAATCCAGAAGCAAGAGACACTATCCTGCGATTGGTGATGGCCACCTTGGAGAGGAACCTCACCACTCCTCGACCCTAGTTCGTCTAGGCGAGGGAGCTCGATTGCGCGCGCGTTATTATTTATTTCATTGCCCTCTTTTCAACTCTCACATCAGTAGGATGATGTGGAGTTTAGTGGGGGGCTTTGCGACGAGACGTCGTTGCAATGAATTAAATAATATTTAATGTGTTATCTTATTTCTCTTGTATATAGAATATTATGTCTTACAATCTCGCACGTTGTTATTGTTTCGTGCGTTGCCTCTTCAAGGCCACGAAACGCGCGTGTTTATGTCTACGAGCGAGGATGTGTGCGAGCATCCATGTACTCTATTGTTATTGTGTGTGTGTGCTAGATACTTTTCGGGAATGCGACAATTCCCGAAAAGCTCAGTACGCTGCCGGTCTTGACCGTGACAGCACCCTTTGACACCTCGTCACGTTAGTTTCGCGCGCTACGGGAAGTACCGGACCGGTTCGTCCGTACTCCGGGAAGCCGTACGTGAGTGTTAGTGAGATTGTGAAAGTGCAGTGCGAAGGACCATACACCTCGGGTTGAGTATTCCCCGAGGTAGGCGAATCGCCGCGGCATCAGGCCGCACCTGCAGACTACCGTCGAGGACGACGGGAGACCGGGCCGACTCCACCGGCCAACGGACGTCGGGGCGCCGACTTCCACCAGGGCCCATGGACCAGCCAGCCCGGTAAGTACCCGACATTGGTCGGTATATATTTAGAGTGTGTTGAGTGAGTGTGTGTGTATGTTTGTTCGGTAGCACACCGGTGCTACCGAAACCGATTGGGTATTGCGCGGGGCGAGCACGGGGGCAGCCCCTGCTTGCCGCGTATATACCACGCGACCGGGAGAACGCCCCGTTAAGTATTGTCGGGCACCTCCGTGTAAATACTTGAATAAATACTTATTTGTTTTATTCTAATACGACGGTCGCGTAATTATTTTAATTATAAAGTAACCCGCAAACCGCTTTCCGATTCCCGATTTTCCCCGCCACGTGTGTCGGTATAAGGAGATCGTCCTATCTCCGCTACCGTGTCCCGACGGGTTAATTTATTAACCCACGGCGACGATAAGGACGCGTTCTTCGGGGCCGTCGTCCCTGTTTAAATTAATAAATTAATTGTAACGGGTATTAGGACGAAGTACCACGTTACACAGTATATGCAGCATTAAAAAACTTTCGCGTATATTTAATAGGTATTAAATTCACACTAATCACGGATTGCACCGCGATACGCGCAACGGCTAACAAAAAGGATATTAATCCTAGGGTTTCTAGATGGTGGGTATATTTTCAAGATTTTAATTTTGATATTGTTTATCGTCCGGGTGCCCAAGTAGCGCACGTCGATTATCTAAGTAGAAATCCAATAGAATGTTTATCTGTAGATATTACTCATGTAGAATGGATTAAAGTCGCGCAAATGCAAGACGAACAAATAGAGATCATTCGTAAAATACTAGAAACAGGCAATGTACAAAGTAGTACGAAACAATATTTCCAAAAATACGTGCTAAAAGGTGGTATTGTATTCCGAAAAACTGAAAAAGGTGAAAAATGGGTAGTACCCCGCATGTCACGATGGAACATAGTTAAAATGTTTCATGACGAGCAAGGCCATTTTGCGGTAGAAAAAACTATTGAGAAAATTCGTGAAAAATATTGGTTTAAGGGTATGAAGCGATTTGTTACTAAATATGTAAATGCTTGTCTAAATTGTTTGTATTACAAATCGAAATCAGGGGCAAAACCAGGATTTTTGCATCCAATTGACAAAATCTCCATTCCATTTCATACATTGCACCTAGATCACATCGGTCCTTTTATACGATCAAAAAATAAAAATACTCAAATTTTAACTATAATTGATGCTTTTACAAAATTTTGCGTTATCGAACCTGTACGAAATACCAAAACAAAACATGTTATTAAGACACTGGAGCAGTTGTTTTTTCAATTCGGAGTACCGACTAGAATAATAACCGATAAAGGAACGGCTTATACCTCTCACAGCTTTAAAGCTTTTTGTCAAGAGTTCGGTATAAAGCATATCACTAATGCAGTTGCCACACCAAGAGCAAACGGACAGTGTGAAAGATTAAATCGCACAGTTTTAAATTCATTAGCAGCGACGTTCGCAGGAGAACCCGAAGATACTTGGGATAAGTATGTCAAAAAAGTACAAAGTGCAATAAATTGTACTTCCAATAGAACAACCAAAAGAAGCCCTTCTGAACTTCTTTTGGGTTTCAAACCGAGAGAAATAGCCGATGCAACTCTGTCAGCGGAAGTACAAGCTACGCTTGATGCAATCGACTTACAGGAACTAAGAAAGGAAGCCAAAAGATCGACTGATATAGCGCAAGCAGAGCAAAAGAAAAGATTCGATGCGCGAAGATTCAAACCACCAGAATACCAGGTTGGCGACGTCGTGATGGTAGCAGCCAGTGCTCCAGCAACGGGCGAGAGCAGGAAACTAAGAGCCAAGGCAAAGGGACCATTCAAGGTCACGGCGGTACTACCGAATGATCGCTACGAGGTCCAAGACCTAAGGGACTTAAAGAAGTCGCCAGGTCAACGATCGGTCGTGGCGGTAGACAGCCTTCAAAAATGGGTCACCTTCGACGCCATGGAGTAAGCTGAAAAGGTACTATTTGCCAAGTTCAAAGTCTTCGGGCATGATTTCTGGTCAAAATCATGCGGTAACTGAAACTTTGAGCGGAGGCGGGACTATTATTGCCAAGTTCAAAGGTTTTGGGCATTATTTCTGGTCAAAATAATGCGGTAACTGAAACTTTGGGCGGAGGCGGGACTTTTGTCGAGTTCAGAGTATTCGGGTATGGTTCCTGGTCAAAATCATGCGGTAACTGAAACTCTGAGCGGAGGCGGGACCAGGTATAGCCTTAGTCAGGGTTTCGGTCGAAACTGTCTCAAGTCAAGCACCCAAGACGGTAGGACCCCTGGCAAGGCTGGTAACCGAGTAGTTTGGCCATATTTATTCATTTTACTATATTTGTATTTTTTGCTGTACTGCCTAATGCTCAAGGGATTTGATCACTCTCGTTGAGTCATTTTTCGGCACTGCAGGCTTAAAAATTTAATATTTTTTTTAACCGTTACATTTTGTTTGTTCCAGTCGATGATTAAGCTTAGTCGAGGACGACTAAATGTCAGGAAAGCCGAATGAAGGAAATATTTCTATAACGGCATTTACAAGAAAAGGGACGGCTCGACCAGATGTGCGAACGTCATATAACCGGGCTCTATTTTCCAATCGGGACCTATGGCGGTCCTTATTTTTTGCCTGAGTTATAAAGGAATAATATGAAGAAACAATGGAGGGCCTGTTAGCTTTCCTCTTGGTGGAGGAAAGCCAGAGGAAACCTTTTTCCCAACGAGCAGATTGCCTTGAGCCTTGCTAGAGTAAAGTCGGGGAAAGCCTATCTTGTTCTTTGCAATATCAAGATCTATTTTATTCATTTAATACCATCACTTACGAGTTTATACAGATTAAAATATACGTTATAAAAATAAATGAGTCTTTTTAATTAGTTCCCTACATAAGCATCTCTTAATGTGTGTTTTGAGTAGTTCACTTTTTATATTATTCTTTATATAAGCTCCTGTAATATGAGATCTCTGTGAAGGTGATATATGAATTGCACCAATGGCAAGTTCTTCGAAGGACAGTATGTCAGCATTCAAATAACTTCTTTCTATTAGCGCTTGCAAAATTTTGATAACTAGGAATCCATCTGTTGTAGACAAATAGACTAAATTGGCTTTGTATTTAAAAGAGTGGTTTAGCATAATTGATTTGATGAAAAGCGATGGCTACTCTCCGTCAGGCATGACCCAAAGTGGTTTTCTCCTTGGTAGTATTGAATTGGCTACTTTATAGCGCTGAACTGTCTCGGTATTAGTTCTTGGACCTGTCCATCCGTTTTACATATGTCTAGATGTTCCGATTTTATTACTCCGGTAACTTCCAGTTTGCGTATTTAGCGACCTTGCATGTTGGTTAAGATTGATCGAATTGTAAGAATCTTTGCACCGTCTATTATTGTTGTTTGAACTTTGATTTTCTGTTGTATTTGAAAGTGTAGTGCCTACCAGAAGGTATAGTGTAAAATGGTTCCCTTTCAAATGAAAATATAGCCATGGTAGATCGCTACCAATGTCTATACGATAGTACAAGTATTGTTACGGATAGAATTAAATTTTATTATATAATTTAGCTTGGACAATTTAATACGTTATTATTATTTGACTAAATATTTCTCGATAAGTAATAACCGTTAAAAATAGTCAACCGCCGAGCGAGAAATGAAAAACTTAAATATAAACTGACTTTCTGCGTATGTATATATTACATTACTATAAACAGGACGAAAAATACGTTGGAATCAAAACAGTAACGGTTGTATTTTATTGCTTCTTAGTTGTACTTAGTACGTAATCAATTGAAAGATGTATTTATTATAAGAATACCAAGTGTGTTTATAATGGTTAATTTAAGTTGTACAATTTAAGTTTAAAAAATTAATTCTGGGTTTGAGTTATACGTCATTGTATTATATCAAGATTAATTGCGATTTAAAATTGAACTGTAATGTTACAATTAATTATAATCTACGATTATCTACGATTAAATTAATTAATATTTTTATCGGTCTTAAGTTAAGATAGGATGATAAATCTTATTTAATTTACTTGACTCTAACTTTAACTTAGTTTATTGGTGTGAATTTATTTGGGTGTGGTTCCTTGAAGTGGGGAGGCCTTTTTTAAGGGTATAAATATCGGTGTGGAATAGTTTTTCATTTCAGTCCCTGATGAGGAGCAGCAGCGATCTCGAAACGTCGGACAACATATTTGGCGTGAGTAGATTTTTGGTGCAGGGGGGCAGTCAGATTGCTTTATTAATAATTTGTTTTATTTTCAGTTAGAGTTTTTAATTTTTTATTTTTCTTTTATTCTTTTATTTTTTAATTTTCAATCTTTTGAAGCAAGTTTATTTTTAAAATAAAATTTATAATACTATAAATTATAACAAATGCACTATTTTCAAGCCGCAATCGGGGGTTGACGAGCGAAGCGAGCAGGGGGTACCCCCCTAGTAATTATTTAAATTTACCTATCCCAGTATTTGTTTATAACAACTTTTTAATATTTGTAAGTTCGAGGTGGATACATAGATTGCGATTGTATTCAAGCGCAAATACATATACATAATCTACGGTACCATAATCAGTATTAGCGGATAGAATCCCTTTAGTTTCTTGCGGATATTCGTACGATTTTATGGAAGAAGCATTTAGCAATTTCTTCCTTAAATGTATCGCTTATAGTTTTAAATTACACAGTTTTATTAAGGAATAAAGTAGGCAATTTCCTTGCGGTTGAGCAGGAATATCATCACTGCGATATAAAACAGTTCTGGCATCGCCGCAGCTCTCCGCTTGTTTGTACGCATGGAATACAAGGTCGGGTGCGGTCCAAGATCGCGAGTGTATTAAAGGATCTTTTGCTCAAGTTTGGATTTTCTGGTTCTTTATCAAAGGATTCTTGAGCTGGTGACTGCACGACGTCATCCATAAACGATTTTGAAGCTTGGTTGTTGTCAAAATTATCGTCTGTGAAAAAAATAAAATTGTTTTGAGTGGGTTGATAAATTTTGCACAGTAGGATAAATTGGATTTAATTTATTCGTGTTGCTTATCGGCTTCCCAAATATTGACGTGAGCACCGTATATTCTAGCAGGAGGACCATTTGATATCTCTTGGAAAATAACGAACTCGTAAAGTTCCGTAAAAGCGCATCAACGTTTGTATTTCGTATACGAAGTCGGTAAACTATGTCAAATATGTATCCGCAAAGAGCGGCTTCTAACCTGTTAAACCGTATGTCCATCTTTTTGAAAGTATGAAAGTGTTTTAATGGTCCGTGGTTCGTGACGACTGTGAATTGTTTTCCATATAAAAAATACATAAATTGGAAAAACAAACACGATTGTCAATAATTCCTTATCGCAAGTGGGGTAGTGGAGTTTGCTACAGCGTAAACACCTGGATGCATAAGCGCATGGCTGATCTTTCTCAAGCTCTCCTGGCTAAGGATAGCACCTAAGAATGAATGAATGAATGAATGAGCGTTTTTATTAACGACATAGTTAGAAGCGCCAGTAGTAATGATGAAGTGTTGCGTGATGTCAGATGCTTTGAGTACGGGATCACAAGGAGAGTCCACGCCCTTTGGGAACCGGATTCTGACCCAACACTAGGATATGATTTCTACTATAAAAATATGAAGAAAGCCGGAGTTTAAGATTCCAATGCCCTTTTTTATGACAGATATAAGCAAATAACGAAAAAAACCATAGACTTTGATTGCTTAGAACTTGGAAACAAGTAAAGATACACATTCAAACCAAATTTTAAAAGAAATCTGAGATTGACTATATATGTTTTGAAAAAAATAAGTTCATATATTTTAAATTGGTCAAAAGTTATGAAAAAAATAAAAATTAGACAAAATTTTGACCTAAAGAAATCATCAAATTGTAATGCTAACTTTTTGATAAAATATTGTATAATTTTTTTTAGGAGTAGTTTGGATTTTTCCTCGATATTGAACTAACCATATTTATTTATTTGTCGACGTTTCGATGGATATCCTCCATCCTCATCAGGCTATACCTTTTTTATTAAAAATGATTTCATTTTACAAACTCTTTTTAACACAAATATTACATATATATATATATATATATATATATATCTAAGTTACTTACATCGTATAATTTTTATTTTTTCCATAACTTTTGACCAAATTAAGATATTTGAGCTTATTTGTTTTAAACATATCTACTCAATCTCAGTTTTCTTTTAAAATTTAGTTTGAATGTATATCATAGAAAAAATTTGGGGGGGCTAGTTAGCTGTATATAATGGCTCTCGCGCCTATACTTGCGTCAGGCGCTATCGCGCCTTTTGATTAGTTTCTAATAGGCGTTTAAGAACTCGCCTTAACCGCTTGTAGTGTTCGTCGAGTTTCTGCGAAAACCATCATATCGTCGAGATAAATTTCTACTTCTACCCCTTGTAATCCAGCCATAGCTAAGGACATTGCTCTTGTGAATGTTACAGTAGTTTCTTTCAATCCTATTGCCATGCAATTATATTGCAGATGACGATGGGAATTTTTTCCAACTAGAGCAGTAAAAGCAGTATATGGAGCTGATTCCGGATCCATCTCAATTTGGAAGTAACCCATTTTGTGGTCCATGACAGTAATATAGTTTGATGCTCCAAAACGTTCTAAAATATCGCTTGTAAAAGGTAAAGGATGGCAGCTATCGACTGTGATGTCATTAAGTTGTCTAAAATCCATTACAAGAAACCATTTTTTGTTGCCCTAAGCATCTGCACGTTTTGGTACTAACCATTCAGATATACCCACATTGCAGAAAAGTAATTGAAGTTGGACTCGACGATAATCCCTGGTTCAAGAAACTTTTGTCCTTCGGATTCCATTGCTTCTTGTAAGACTGGTGGATATCTATATTTTTTAATTTGAATTGACGTACTTGTTGTAAGCTTGATTTTGTGTAAAACTAAGTGTGTAGCTGGTAGAAGTTCACCATCAAGACCAAATACTCCAGGAAACTCTTCGATTATGCTGCGTATACATGCGATTGCTTCTTCATTGCAACTGTCGAAATCGGCGAGACATAATTTTATCTACACGCTCTTTGTGTCGAGCTTCGTTACTTAATAACTTTGAATTAAGAAACTGTACTTCAATCTTTGGTACCGTATTCACCGGCTAAGTCTGCATTCCAATAATTAATGGTCTCACAAGCATATAATTCTACGAGTGGTACGTCGATTTCCACTGCCTTCTAATTTGTATTAAGGCATTCGGCATAAATTACGCCTTCATTATTTGCACGATAAAGTTGCCAAATATAACGCAAGGTTTATAATTATTGCTTTTATTATTATTATAATTCCTAGCATTGTTATTGTTATTATTATTATTATTGTTATTGTTATCATTGTTATTTACAAAGTTGTTTGTAGGTTGGATTTTTCCAGAACGAATATGGTACTTTAATGTTCAACAGTTGCCCATGCGTGTCCGTTTCTTTGGCAATAATCACAAAATATGCTCTGACATTTCTTTTTTTTGCAATTATCCTTTGAATCGCACCATTGCCGTGGCAGTATCTGCATGATCGAGGTTGTATTGCTTGTAACAAAGCTGTAAATATTTTTACGGTATCAGTAGCAGGTTTTCTTGAATAGTAGAAAAATCAGTGTTTGATTCTAAAAATTGTACTCTGCTTGGGTTTGATTGCCGAATAAAGAATGGTAAATTAATTAGTTAATTGGTACGATAGAAAACTTCCTGTTGTTAATTTGACACATACATTTTCGATGTTCCATTTTAACAATTTAAGAATATTAGATAGAGAAAAGAATAATAAAAAGAAACAAGTTTTAGAAATGTTAGATATTTACCTTCACAAAAACAGTATAAATAGAAAACAGGACATTTTTTATAAAATCTTTGTAAACGACAGCTTAATAATTTCTCTATTTAAAATTTAATTTTCATCCGATTTACGTTTACTAGTAATATGTATTGGATTATTTGTGAATTTGTCACCTTCAGGACTCCGTTCAAGCCTTGATACTAGCTATATTGCCAGATCTATTTTGACTCCTCCAAGATACAGATTAAAGATTAATTTGTAACTTATTATGATAATTTTACCATATAAAGGTGTGAAAAGATCGAAACGTCGGCAATAAGTTTATCATTTTATTTACCCAACAAACGTCGAGCATATTTCAACAAAATAAAATAATAAATACAAAATAGAAAAAATACTTTTTTATTTTTTAAATAACAATAAATAAGCCACACTTTCACGTTAAAAAATACCCATATGTTAAAAAATACCTGCGGAAGAAGCATCGAATATAAGGCTATATTAAATAGAAAAAATCCTATTCTTCTTCTCAACAAATTTTGAAAAGGCCATAGTCCTAAAAATTCTAAAAACCATTTACTTAACACATAATACTTGGTATCCAAAAAATCTTTCATTTTTAATATGTGAAATATCTGCAGTAATATAAATACAATTCTACTTGAATTAAGTTAACTGATTATACATTTAACTTGATTTAATTTTTCGTTTATTACATATAGCTCCAATTAACATTACACTGATATCATCAATTAAACAAAATTTGCAAACATTAAGTATTACTAGACGCTTTTAATTTAAATATTTGTACAAAATGAAGTAAATAACCGAAGTTAGTTTAATAAAACATTTAAATATTTCCTGTATTCTTTACACAAAACATCAGTCTCGTGTAAAGAATTAATTGGGGTAATTTATTGTTTTAAAATAGTTGTGATTAATAATATTATGAATTAAAAAAAGCGACAGAAAACTTTTAAATCTAAATAACGTCATTCTCCAGTAGAGAAATAATCTATGAGCATAGAATGAATAAAGGGAAATATTGAAACTAGAGCAGTAAAAGCAGTATATGGAGCTGATTCCGGATCCATCTCAATTTGGAAGTAACCCATTTTGTGGTCCATGACAGTAATATAGTTTGATGCTCCAAAACGTTCTAAAATATCGCTTGTAAAAGGTAAAGGATGGCAGCTATCGACTGTGATGTCATTAAGTTGTCTAAAATCCATTACAAGAAACCATTTTTTGTTGCCCTGAGCATCTGCACGTTTTGGTACTAACCATTCAGATATACCCACATTGCAGAAAAGTAATTGAAGTTGGACTCGACGATAATCCCTGGTTCAAGAAACTTTTGTCCTTCGGATTCCATTGCTTCTTGTAAGACTGGTGGATATCTATATTTTTTAATTTGAATTGACGTACTTGTTGTAAGCTTGATTTTGTGTAAAACTAAGTATGTAGCTGGTAGAAGTTCACCATCAAGACCAAATACTCCAGGAAACTCTTCGATTATGCTGCGTATATATGCGATTGCTTCTTCGTTGCAACCGTCGAAATCGGCGAGACATAATTTTATCTACACACTCTTTGTGTCGAGCTTCGTTACTTAATAACTTTGAATTAAGAAACTGTACTTCAATCTTTGGTACCGTATTCATCGGCTAAGTCTGCATTCCAATAATTAATGGTCTCACAAGCATATAATTCTACGACTGGTACGTCGATTTCCACTGCCTTCTAATTTGTATTAAGGCATTCGGCATAAATTACGCCTTCATTATTTTGCACGATAAAGTTGCCAAATATAACGCAAGGTTTATAATTATTGCTTTTATTATTATTATAATTCCTAGCATTGTTATTGTTATTGTTATTATTATTATTGTTATTGTTATCATTGTTATTTACAAAGTTGTTTGTAGGTTGGATTTTTTTAGAACGAATATGGTACTTTAATGTTCAACAGTTGCCCATGCGTGTCCGTTTCTTTGGCAATAATCACAAAATATGCTCTGACATTTCTTTTTTTTGCAATTATCCTTTGAATCGCACCATTGCCGTGGCAGTATCTGCATGATCGAGGTTGTATTGCTTGTAACAAAGCTGTAAATATTTTTACGGTATCAGTAGCAGGTTTTCTTGGATAGTAGAAAAATCAGTGTTTGATTCTAAAAATTGTACTCTGCTTGGGTTTGATTGCCGAATAAAGAATGGTAAATTAATTAGTTAATTGGTACGATAGAAAACTTCCTGTTGTTAATTTGACACATACATTTTCGATGTTCCATTTTAACAATTTAAGAATATTAGATAGAGAAAAGAATAATAAAAAGAAACAAGTTTTAGAAATGTTAGATATTTACCTTCACAAAAACAGTATAAATAGAAAACAGGACATTTTTTATAAAATCTTTGTAAACGACAGCTTAATAATTTCTCTATTTAAAATTTAATTTTCATCCGATTTTACGTTTACTAGTAATATGTATTGGATTATTTGTGAATTTGTCACCTTCAGGACTCCGTTCAAGCCTTGATACTAGCTATATTGCCAGATCTATTTTGACTCCTCCAAGATACAGATTAAAGATTAATTTGTAACTTATTATGATAATTTTACCATATAAAGGTGTGAAAAGATCGAAACGTCGGCAATAAGTTTATCATTTTATTTACCCAACAAACGTCGAGCATATTTCAACAAAATAAAATAATAAATACAAAATAGAAAAAATACTTTTTTATTTTTTTAAATAACAATAAATAAGCCACACTTTCACGTTAAAAAATACCCATATGTTAAAAAATACCTGCGGAAGAAGCATCGAATATAAGGCTATATTAAATAGAAAAAATCCTATTCTTCTTCTCAACAAATTTTGAAAAGGCCATAGTCCTAAAATTCTAAAAACCATTTACTTAACACATAATACTTGGTATCCAAAAATCTTTCATTTTTAATATGTGAAATATCTGCAGTAATATAAATACAATTCTACTTGAATTAAGTTAACTGATTATACATTTAACTTGATTTAATTTTTCGTTTTATTACATATAGCTCCAATTAACATTTACACTGATATCATCAATTAAACAAAATTTGCAAACATTAAGTATTACTAGACGCTTTTAATTTAAATATTTGTACAAAATAAGTAAATAACCGAAGTTAGTTTAATAAAACATTTAAATATTTCCTGTATTCTTTACACAAAACATCAAGTCTCGTGTAAAGAAATTAATTGGGGTAATTTATAGTTTTAAAATAGTTGTGATTAATAAATAATTATGAATTAAAAAAAAGCGACAGAAAACTTTTAAATCTAAATAACGTCATTCTCTAGTAGAAAATAATCTATGAGCATAGAATGAATAAAGGGAAATATGAAATATAATTATTTTATGTTTTATTATCAATTTTTTCAATAGTCAACTCTACATTTTGTTGATACGTTTCGCAAACATTTTTGATTTTTATTGTAAAATTTTCATATGTAGGGATAAAATAATAATAATATTATTATTAGTATAAATATTATTTTTATTGACCCATAGTTCTTGTACAATTAAGTGTTATACACAATTACTTTATATTACCCTTAGATGATTATTAACAGTTTATAACGTAAGATATTGATGTATGGATCACCTAAAACAAAAGTATAACTTTTATTTATTGTACTACACTACAACTATTAGTATATCGTTGTAAGAGTATTCCACAATTTAAAAGAATATCACACACTTATAACATATTATATTGGTAAAAAAGTAAGATTTGCCAAGTATTAACTAAATAGACTGAAAAGTTTTTATCATTATAAAACTTTAAAAATCAAAACGAATCTATAGAAAGTTTCAAGCAGGGTTAGGTCAGTAGCCGCCAGCAACTCATTTTCGAATACTTTTTAATTATTTGAGTTTAAAGATTAAAACAACAAATCGATTCAACAAATAATGCTAAATAAAAAAGTATTCGAAAAAGTATTCGATCGAATACTTTTTTAAAACCGAGTAAATTTCATTTTTAAGATTTTAACATTCATTGCCAAATCAGTATATGAAAAAGATATTTAAACATAACATCTAAATTACACTAGATCAATACTGATATTTTAAGTATTTAGATGTATAATATATAATAATAAATAAACAAATATTTTGATTTTTTAAATTTGATTTATATTTATAATTTTAATAAATAAATTAATTATATAAGTTTTATATCATTATAATAAAATAATTTTTACAATCATCAAGTAATTTTACCGATAGTTTTTATTACATTTTAGTTTAATTAACATCATAAATATTTCATCAGTCATTCGACATCTATACGATGACAAAATAAATCCTCCTATCGAGAATAGTCTTTTACATTCTGCTGAAGAACATGAGCTTGTGTTGTATTTGAAAAATACAGTTTTTATATGCAGATATATAATATAAAAGAAAATAGTAAAGTAGTTAGTGCAAGTTTGACTCTTCTAGAAAAGTTCTTCTAGAAAAAATATTTTATTTTTATTACTTCCTTTCTATCAGAGGTTTTTTATTACATGCGAATAATGTCCAGCAGAACTAGTATGTAATTTAAAGAAAAACTCTGCTTATTCTAAAATAATACTTCCATAATCAAGAGGAATATGGTTGATCCTAGGATATTGATCTTTTTCAATTACATTTCCCAATTTTTTTTTCAAAAATAGATTCCACTTAATTATAGAAGAATCCGCTTGGTTACAAAACGAATCATTTTAGAAAGCAAGCACCCCAATAGACAGAGTTGCACAGACAAAACTTCGTTAAAACTTGCTACACAATTTTTGAAAATAACTTGTGTTAAACTTGCTAACAAGACATTACATAATAGTGACGTGTATCTAAATTTTATGTAAAATTGTTAAAAAAAGTTGCAACAAATAATTGCTATAAATTTGCTAACAAATAAGGACGCAGATTTAGATTAATTTGTTATTTAACTCTGCTGCACGAGTTGATATAATTTTGGTATATATTTGCTAAGAAATATATCATAATCTGAGAAATTCTTTTTCAGCAAATTGGTAGCAAAATTAAATCAGTAAATGCTTACATAGTGCAGTATATTGCAACAAGATTTGATGATAATTTGTTGCTATTTTGTAATCATGAAAATAATAATTTCAATGTATTTTTTATTCAAGAAAATCTGTGTTTTTGTGAAGTATTTCAAGTTTTGTTACTTTTTTTGCAATTTAAGAGTCTAACACATTTACTAGTTATGGCGATGCGACGTGCGATCTAGTTGCACAAAAATAATATAAGTATTCTATTATATTTACTTAAAATATTATTTCAACAAAATAAAAGCACATTTATAGCAATACTTGCTATTTAAAAAATATAATAAATATAATTTTATGCAACAATTGACTTTAATTTTATATAAATTTGCTGTCACAATTTTCATGTAAATGATTTGAAGCAAATTTATAATAAATAAGGACTTACATTGAAGTAAATTTTGGATAAACAGGTACAAATTTTTTTGCAAAGTTGCTGTCAATTTGCAATCATATGTCTATTGGGGCAGATTCTTCATTTAAGTCATATTTAAGAAGGACTCTTTTAAGAATAAAAGTCCATTTTTTAGTGTAGATAGGCCAGGACCCAGACTCTTTTTCATTTTAATCTCGAAAAGATTTTTTTCTGTTATTATAGAATATATCAGAAAGTTTCGCGAAAAAAATTCTGGTTTAGCACTCAAAAATGTGAAAATGACTGTACTTGAGAAATATCAACTGAAATTCTTATTTGAAATAAACGAATATGTAATATATTCGACTGCAACAGACAATTGCTCAACTTACCGTCTGTTCAAAGTATATCAAATTTTTGTATGTATGTATACAATAAACTGCACTTAATCTTGAGAGATTAAATGTATACTAACTTACATAGAATTTAGTTAATAATATTCTCCTTCATCTTTTAATTTCTGAAATGTTTGTCTATGTTTAATATAATAACATCTTAAACTTGCAAATAAAATACAGAGATAATGTAATTCCCTTATCATACACTATATAACAGAAAATAAAATTTTATTTTCTTTTAAATGACATATATAATGTATTAAATGCTTATAGACGATAAAACTTTTAACGTAATCTTTAAATTGCTTTTATAAAACAATTGGTAAAATTAGAAATAAATTCTTTAACTTCAATAAAACAATTAGAAAAAATGACGTTGAAAATTGTTAATCAGATAGTAGTGAAGAGTATATGATTGTTATTTATATTTTATGTACAATACATAATCTCAGAATGTACCTTCAGTATAAAACTATTAGATATTGTTACAGTAAATTAAAAAAAAATATATTATTCTTCTTCTTAGCAAACTTTAAATATGCCATAATTATGTATATTCTAAAATATGCATATTCTAATACCCAAAAAATATTTAATAAATATTGATGTAAATAAATGTTTAATAGTTTCAATAAGTTTTACAAAACTATGTGTACGTTCATTCTCGAGATAAATTAATCGATTGCTTATCATGCTATTTTGCGTAATAATTAAAAGGAACTGCAATGACAATTTTAAAAAAAATCATTAAGTTCTCATGTTTCATACGAATAATTAAATTGATATAGTTATTAAAATAATAGCATTAATTGATTTAATTAAATATGCAAATAGTCCGCAAGAAAAAGCTGTCGGTATATTTTCAGAGAAAACTGATGTCAGTCAGTCGTAAAAAATAATTATCCAGTCATATCAACTATAGAACGGGAGGGTGAAGCGTATTTTTTTTCTCTATTTTCAGTATCCATGTAGAATAGTTTCTTATTATTTATTTATAACTTTATTAAATCATTCTATTATAATTTCGTTGCGATCTATGACAGTGACAAAGTAATTAAATTTTTATAATAAATTTAAAATTCATTATTTCTTCTTTAATAAATTATTATTTTCAGTGCATTTATTTTAATTTTGATAATAATATATAATAATATTATTTATACATTTGAGATATAATTAAATATTTTTAGCATAAGAATAATTGCTATATTTTAGTTTTATAATACTTAAAAGTAAGAAAATATAAACATTTTTCAACACCTACAATCAGGGACGTTCGTTGAGTGATATATTATTTTAATGTAAATATTATATACAAAATTTATAAGAAATATTCAACTGTCTATATGTAATTAAAAAATATATAAATTAGATTAATTGTTGTAAGATCTACGTAGTATTCATAGAAATACACGCAGGCATTCCAAAGAAAATTTAAAGTCACTTGGTTTAAAAATATGAAAAAAGAAGTTAGCTTCTTTTTGATACACTGAATTATTATGTAAGTAAATATGCGTTTTCATATTGTTACGTGGGTAGAAAGTGCTTCCAAGGCCGAGGGTCGTATGAGAATCCGAGAATAAGGTTGGGCAAAAAGTACAAAAAAGTTAAAGAAACACTTAGCGTTTATTGATCCGTGTTTCCGAGCAAGGTCAGGATCGTCTGGCCATCATTGCGTATCGAAGGATCGACCACAAGGAATTCTCCTTTGATTATATGTGGAGAGAGAACGATTGCAATAGTTTTAAGAATGCTGCGTTGACAAAACGCATTCGTGGCGAGATTTGAGAAGAGGTTCTTAACTCACGCAACACTATGAAGCGCTTTTGAAATTTTCTAAATAATTGTATACAATTTTAAATAATCTATCTAACAACATACCAATTATTAACAAATAAGTATTGATACTTTAGTTACATATTGTAAATAATTGACTTTACTGGTCACTGCAATACATTTTTTTATTTTTATTTTTTTGTTTTCTACGTTTCGGTTTGTTCTTATAAGTACAAAATAAAAAATGGTTATTTTAAATTTAATTTTAAAGACTTATTCAGCGTAAACTTAAAATTAGAATAATTTAATACATTTTGAACCTAGTCGGTTACGCGTCGGAGAAAAAACTTTATGCAGTAATTTTAATTATACCCTTTTTAATATATTGCTTTAATGGATAGGGGGATAAATAAGCGAAAAATGTGTCCCTGTTTGTCCTACCTATGAAAGGCTTTTTTCGCATTTTATTATACTAATGATCAGCTATATTTGAGCTTATAAAATCAGATTAAAGTTGAACCTAATTATGCACTATTAAATGTGTATTAAAAGTGAACAAATGAAAAATATAATAAAACTGCGTTTACTTTCATAAATATTACAAGTATGAGACTGATCAGTTATACATCACATGGAAACTTTTATAATCCTTCCAAATCTATAAGAATTTTAATGTTTACTGCTCGCGGAAAGCTGGGACATTATTCGAATGTTTTGAGGTTGTTTTCATTTTATTAAACGCTAATAAAATGGGTGAAAAAGCGTTTTATCAGAAAAACTTACCAGCAATTTTTAATACCTAATTCTCAGATTCAAATTTCTACTATATAGGGACTCCTAGATAAGTAATATATTCTTCTAATATAAAATTGGATGATTGTTACAAATAAAAAAATGCTAAAAGTCATTATTGAGCGTATCAGAATCTAAATAACATGATTTTAACACGGTTTTCGAATATCATGAAAATAACACTATTTTTAAAAAGAAATAAATACCAAATCATTTTATTTCAACGTCCATCTGTTTAAATGTATTTTTTAAGTGTTCTACACCTAAAAGTACAACATTTAAGTGTTGCAAATACCTCAAAACGTGTTTGTCAAAAGTTTTTATAAACCTACAAATTTTACTATTTCATAACATACGCTGCACCAGAAAATACAAATTATTCAGAAAAATCGCATTTTTATTATAATTTTTGCTTAAGATCTAGTTGGTGAAACGTTCTGAAATTTTCGAGAATATATAGCCACTATTATAGATATTGCATTTTGGATACAACAAATTGAAAAAAAATCAGTATTTTTACTTCTTCAAAAATAATTGAAATAATTTGAAAAATCTAAATCTAGAGAAAAGATTTTTTTATTTTCTATACAATATCCGATATGAAAATAATCATTTGCAACATTCAAAATTCTCAAAAATAAATTTTGAAATATTGAAAATTGGTTATAAAGCAAATGAAAAATCAGTACATCCAAAAACTATTTTTTTCCGAATTTGGAAAAAGGAAAGAAAAATACTCAGCTAGATTAATAGAGTACTTTCAAAAATACAGCGGTATACGTACATATACCCACCTACAAACACATACGTACATTTCCTAAAAATATGTTTTTTGATATAGATATACTTCTAACATAATTTTAACAAGTGGAAAAAACTATTACAAAGCTTCCTTTAAATTTAAAAATTTTTTTATACATAGTCATACAAAAATATTTAACATTTAATGACTTACAACTAAATGATAATAATGATTAAGCGAATATATAATACTAACGATTAATTAACTGTTCTATAAATGCTTAGTGAAATCAAATTGAATAAGTTTCAATGCTAAAAAGCCACCAGATCCCTTAGCGCCTTTGTGAAAAATACCAGCACCAGAAATAGGTACAGGTGGATTAGAAACTACTTCTTGAATGTCTACGAATGGCACAGTGTACTGCCCCAGATCCTTGGATAAATCAGTTATTTGGAAGGTTACATATTGACTACTATGCGAATCCTGAATGTGATTATTCAAATGAGTTGGATCATCAGCCTCATCGAGCAACAATGCGGTCCTGTAATTAAATGAATTAAAGATATCGCATTTACATAAACATATAATGTTATAATAACTCTTAAGTGTATTATCATTATTACCTAGATTCCTGAGGATCCGAATTAAAATGCCATTTACTTCTGCCCTTTAAACTTCCAGTAGTATAATCAAACGGTGTAGTTTCCACTTCTAATCTCAAATCTTTCTTAACTTGCTTGAATCTAAGCCCAGTGACTACTTCATTTTTCGATGTGTGTGGTTCGATATCGTCTAAGTAGACTGTTTTCTGTTCCCAATTAACGGAATAGATGTATGGATTTTTCTTGAATTCTACGTACTCTTCGTAAGTGTATTTGTCTTCGTATGCTGGTGCGGGCACGTAATGGTATTCAGCAAATTCTGTCAAATCCGTAACTTCGGGTTCGATAGGTTTCCAATGAACTGTACTAGGATCGATCGTTCCGTTAGGTCCCAAATGTCCTTGTTGAATTTGGATGTAAAATACATGATTTTCTTTTTTCAAACGTATTCCTGTAACTACCCTGATGAAAAAAGAAAAATATTTTAAATGTATGGATTTATTTTTCATAACAATGACTGTACTAGGAACTATAAATATGCATACATGTTATCCAAAATATCTGAGGACGCTTCACTTAAGCTGAAGTAACGATCAATTTCTCGGTGATCGTTGACACACGTGCACAAACAAAATTCGCAACGATACGCTCCATGCCATTCCGTGACAATATGTTGCTCTTCTTTGCAATTTGATATTTGTCCGTATTTAGTACCGGAAGCAGTTTCTAACCATAAATACCTTCTATCGCTATCATCGGGCTGTAGTAATAGTAATATAAGTAATTAATTCATTATTTACATAAGATACGTATTGTAGTAAAAATAATATACGATTTAAACTTACAGCATGGCAGACTGTCTTGTCATCATGAATACTTTTACAATCTCTTAAATGTCCCTTGCACCTTCTTGATTTTCGTTGTTCTTTACAGAAAGTCGACCGGCATCTAGAAACCTGCTGGACATAATCGTCGCATTGTTGTTTGCAAGTATCGAGTGGTGTATCAGCTTCGAAGTTTATAAACGCTTGGAAAACTTCTTGTATTTTTGAGTAAGTCAAATCTTAATCAAAACGCATAAACGATATCATTTGTTAATAGCGAGTAACTTTCTTATACACGCAGATTTTACACACGAAAATTTTATTATACCTTTTAAATGTGTTGCAGGATCACACTTCCAAATCTCTCGAGAAGCCGTAGCCAAAGCATCTTTAACTTTACTATACGTTTCGGAAATCCTTGAAGTAAAGTCATCTATTTCTTGTTGTTTTTCAAACTTGTAAGTGGCTTCGAAAGTAACAGAATAATTTATTATATATTTTTTTATTACTTGAATTAATATTTTAAATATAATTGTTCATATGAATAATATTACCTTTCTCTGCGTTTTCCTTCTGTTCGTAAGCAAACAATTTGACAACAAGACCCTTTGTATCCGTAAATACTACGGTCTTATATAAATCGTGAATAACTTGTTGTGGCGATTGATTTCTTATACACATTAATTCGGGATTCTATAAAAAACATATAAACATATTTCGTAATAAGGATAATAATTGTATATGCATTGATCAAGTATAGCTGGTCATTAGAAATTCCTATTCAAAAATTCTAAGAACTTATTAAGAAATAATTCTTAAGATATTTTTATGAATATTTAAGAGTTCCAAAAAAAGCAATGTTGCAATGTTCGAATATATTTTGTTCAAAGTATTACAACATCATTTATGGAAATTATATTTTTTTCTTCCTTTCCATTTATACGTTTAAATAGAAGTAATTTTATTATTAATTAATTTCGATGATTTCCCTAATCAATCAACGCTTATTAATATTATGTTTTTATTATATTCTTTGTACATACATAAATACATAGATTTATTATATTAATCAATCTTTAAAATGATTGTAATTAGTAAGCTAATGTATATATGGGCTATTTCACGTCAAGTGTTACGATGAAAATTTTAAATCGCTCCAAAATTTGAAAACAGGCTAGAAATATCTTCCAGAAGATAGAAAAAAATTTTTAGATGTTAAAAATAATTTGCCTAAGAGTTATTCCACCATGAAAAATGGAAATTTTTCAATTTTTTGGAAAAATTTCTATTTTCAAAGCTATTTATCTCAAAATCTATTGATTTTTTTGAAAAAACATTACAAACAACTTTTGTTCAAAATAATCTTTAGAACTTATTTACCTGGGTTACAATTCTTAATTTTAAAATCTCGAAGAGATAGAACGCCCGGAAATATTGAATATCAAAAAAAGGCGACCACGCCACATTCGATTTTGATCTAACACCGCTCAAAACATCACATTTTTCGAGAGCTGTCGAATGGCGGTGGTTAGATTATTGGCCAAGACCGCTGGTGTAAGTTATACCCCATAAACCTCATAAAATCACTAATTTTCATGTATTTTAGGGCATAACTTACACCAGCGGTCTTGGCCAATAATCTAACCACCGCCATTCGAAAGCTCTCGAAAAATGTGATCTTTTGAGCGGTGTTAGATTAAAATCGATTGTGGCGTGGTCGCCTTTTTTTGATATTCAATATTTCCGGGCGTTCTATCTCTTCGAGATTTTAAAATTAAGAATTGTAACCCAGGTAGATAAGTTCTAAAGATTATTTTGAACAAAAGTTGTTTGTAATGTTTTTTCAAAAAAATCAATAGATTTTGAGATAAATGGCTTTGAAAATAGAAATTTTTCCAAAAAATTGAAAAATTTCCATTTTTTATGGTGGAATAACTCTCAGGCAAATTATTTTTAACACTTAAAAATTTTTTTCTATCTTCTGAAAGATATTTCCAGCCTGTTTTCAAATTTTGGAGCGATTTAAAATTTTCATCGTACCACTTGACGTGAAATAGCCCATATATATATATATATATATATATATATATATATAAGTATATGACAGAATGAGGTAAATAGTTATAGATAAAATACGCACCGTTTTATTAGATAAAATAGTCAAGATGCTCTCGTTATTAATGTCCAATTCTGTCAAAGCTTCATGCATTTGTTCAATAGTAGCAGACAATTGATGCAAACTACTGGTAGTTACTTCATGACTGAAGTCATCCAATGTTGAGCGATGTAATAACTTGGTGTTCTTAGCATAATTAAGAAATTTTTTGTATAAACGTTGTACATCTTTAACGTGCTTGTATAGTTTATTTGATTTACTCGTCAATTTATTCTGTAAATCCTTAGATATTTTGTTAAACAAATCTTCTCTTAAATCACGAATATTCTCCGAGAGACCGTTCAATTTTTCAAACATTTTACTGTCAGTTTTCGTAAGCTTTTCATCTTCGGTTGGGGGAGCAGCAAAATACTTTTGAATCTCTTTGATATCCTCGTAAAGACCAAGTGCAAATTTTAAAGCAGTTTTTGCTACAATTATAGGATTTGCTTCGGCAGGCTGTTGCTGCTTACTAAGTGTCAGAAGTACGAAACAAGTGAACAAAAGGATGCGAGCCATTACTTGAAAATTCAGTAATCACTATTAACCACGAATTGAATAAAATCTAATAAATAAAATAAGTGTATAACAATTAAACTTTTATTATTACTTATAAAAATTTTAATGTTTATACTTACATTTCCGTATCGATGAAAGAGATACTCTATGACAATTGGGAGCAAAGTAAGCGCAAGAACTTGCAAGTTCGTTTACGAAAATTTGAGTATTTATAGGAAATCGATGCATGGATTTCGTAAATTATTAAATATTACAGTGCATTCGTACCCACTTTTACGTATTACATATATCTTTATCTATTACACACATTAACAAATTTTAAATTGAGCAACCGCATTGCATTTGACAAAGGTAACGGTGCTTTATATGTTTGTATTTTATTTCGATAACCTAGATGGCATATTATCAAATTTTTAGTTATCTATTTGAAGAGACTTTTAAAAATTGGTACAATGTAGGAAATTTCTAATTCTTTTTGATCTAATATAATTTATACATTAAACTTTGCATAATTGAATATAATAATAAGCGAATAACGCCAAATCCATATGTACTATACTGTAGTTAATAGACTGAAATTTTTTATCAAATTATTGTATATTTCTACATTTTTTCTGATGCATAAAAAATTAATTCTGGCTCAATTTGAATAGTATATACCTAAAATTATTAAATCATTTTAAAATAAAATTAAATAAATTAAATTAAATCATTAAAAAAGGTTCATAGTATGATTTTGAAGTTTTTGAAGAACCTCGATCCGCTTGTATTATTCGATGAATCATGCAGCTGTTCAAATGTAAATATCAACCATTACGAAATATCAGAAACCATTATTTCTTTCAATAAGTATCATAATGTAAGAAAATTTGAGTATGATAGGTGATACAGATATGTATATACATATATTAATACTTTTATTTTCTCTACAATCAAAACCATGGAACTGTTATTACTAAAAACTATATAGTAAAGAAATTTTTAGGAACTATTGTGATATTTCTGGTAAGTTTAAATATTTTGCTTTAAAATTGTATACTTTCATTAGTAAACTTTGTAGTAATGGAAACAGTATAGTAACTTTTTCCACAAAAATATTTAGATAATATTTAGAAATTTTAATGTACTATTGCTATTTTTTAGTGATTATGAATTATACAAAAAAGTTTACAGGAAACACAATGTTCAAAATAAGTGGTTATTACAAATAAATTTGCTTATATTGAAAGAAAATCCTCTGATGAAACTTTGATCTACAGTAACACGTAAATTCTAGTAAAATAGAGAGTAATAGTTAAACAACAAATGATGTGTAATCGTTAAGATTGAAAGACATTACCACCAACATACGTGTAAATATTGTTTCATATTATCAGGGGCTTTTAATTCACACGTGCACAAAACTCGAAAAGTGAGTCGCAGCAGCCTTGAACTCGAACTCTGGAAGTCTCACCGGGAAGCAAATGATCTAGGTCAAACTCTCTCGAGCTTCATGTATGCGTAGTTGTTTTGTAATGTGTAGGTGTCACGTATGCATGTGATGCACACTTGATGAAACTTTGCACTTTGCACACCTGTTGGGTGTAAGCGATTAACAACTTTGTTAATATTTGTATTATCGTGTTTAACGATGTTACAACGTTTGATCAAAATGGGGCAATCACTGATAACATTTATATAGAAAACCAACTTATTCAGATAAAATTTATATTGTTTATAACTAAAATAATTAAAATTTGTATTTTCTTAATTTGCCTTTTTTCAAAAATATAAACAATTTAATACTTGTAGTTATTATACATTACGTACAGACATATACACACAGTTAAATAAATACTAACAAATTAAGATACAAAATTGGGAAAGTGTGATGCCTCAAAATAAAAATGCAAAGAATCAGACCACCAATAAAAAGGACGTGTCATCAGTTGTACCACCAATTTTCCATGCAGTTGTACAGGAAAGAACGATCTTTACATATATAAGCTTTCTATCGAAAGTTTATGCATAATTGATGACGAGCAATTCGAATACCGGTTGGCGTAGCTCTTCGGTACATCCAATTTTAGTTTGAATCGGCCAACGAGCCGCGAAGGATCATTTTCGCTCTCTATTCATAGTGTCAGCGTTATTGCTTACATTAACAAAAATGTATTTTAAATTGTATCTTTATTTATCATATTTTATTTCGTTGGCTTTTGCCTCCCGATTTACTCACTCACACTTTAATGCCACAGCCCACGGTAAGTTTATCAGTATTTTAGGATACGTACTAATCTTTTATTTTTTACACTTTTTTTATTAAACGTACATATTACGTTTGTATAATTAAACACGTTTATATTAAACATTAATATTTGTTTTTAATATGATTTCTTTATTAAAATGTCTAAATATTTATTAAATATTTATCGGGATGTCGGACCCAAATTACAGGAATCTGCACCTTTTAACCCTAAAATTATGTAAAATATTGAATTAAAAATCTGAAAAATTCATACAGATAACTTAAAACATAAGGAAGGTCTTGACGTTTTGATTTTTTTAAGAAAAATTCTTATTTGTTAATAATAATTGAGTAAAGAATTTTTTCGGTAATTATTAGTCAAAAAAGGCATAAACTTTCAACCCAAAGATCGTTATCAAATTATGGATTTAAAAATCTGGAAAAACGTGTAAATATTGTTTCATATTATCAGGGGCTTTTAATTCACACGTGCACAAAACTCGAAAAGTGAGTCGCAGCAGCCTTGAACTCGAACTCTGGAAGTCTCACCGGGAAGCAAATGATCTAGGTCAAACTCTCTCGAGCTTCATGTATGCGTAGTTGTTTTGTAATGTGTAGGTGTCACGTATGCATGTGATGCACACTTGATGAAACTTTGCACTTTGCACACCTGTTGGGTGTAAGCGATTAACAACTTTGTTAATATTTGTATTATCGTGTTTAACGATGTTACAACGTTTGATCAAAATGGGGCAATCACTGATAACATTTATATAGAAAACCAACTTATTCAGATAAAATTTATATTGTTTATAACTAAAATAATTAAAATTTGTATTTTCTTAATTTGCCTTTTTTCAAAAATATAAACAATTTAATACTTGTAGTTATATACATTACGTACAGACATATACACACAGTTAAATAAATACTAACAAATTAAGATACAAAATTGGGAAAGTGTGATGCCTCAAAATAAAAATGCAAAGAATCAGACCACCAATAAAAAGGACGTGTCATCAGTTGTACCACCAATTTTCCATGCAGTTGTACAGGAAAGAACGATCTTTACATATATAAGCTTTCTATCGAAAGTTTATGCATAATTGATGACGAGCAATTCGAATACCGGTTGGCGTAGCTCTTCGGTACATCCAATTTTAGTTTGAATCGGCCAACGAGCCGCGAAGGATCATTTTCGCTCTCTATTCATAGTGTCAGCGTTATTGCTTACATTAACAAAATGTATTTTAAATTGTATCTTTATTTATCATATTTTATTTCGTTGGCTTTTGCCTCCCGATTTACTCACTCACACTTTAATGCCACAGCCCACGGTAAGTTTATCAGTATTTTAGGATACGTACTAATCTTTTATTTTTTACACTTTTTTTTATTAAACGTACATATTACGTTTGTATAATTAAACACGTTTATATTAAACATTAATATTTGTTTTTAATATGATTTCTTTATTAAAATGTCTAAATATTTATTAAATATTTATCGGGATGTCGGACCCAAATTACAGGAATCTGCACCTTTTAACCCTAAAATTATATGTAAAATATTGAATTAAAAATCTGAAAAATTCATACAGATAACTTAAAACATAAGGAAGGTCTTGACGTTTTGATTTTTTTAAGAAAAATTCTTATTTGTTAATAATAATTGAGTAAAGAATTTTTTATCGGTAATTATTAGTCAAAAAAGGCATAAACTTTCAACCCAAAGATCGTTATCAAATTATGGATTTAAAAATCTGGAAAAACTTGGATATATTATTTAAAACATGCTTGAGGCCTACCGTTCAGAGTTTTTTTAAAATTTATTCATTTGTTTATAAAGAAAGTAAAAAATGACCATGTTCTGAGTCCGACATCCCCTTAAGTATTTGATAATGCCAATACCATAGAGTTCGTTAGATTGTATTAATTTTTTATTTTTTATCATTAATATCATAATTGATAAAATAAACTTATCACATAGTTTATGGCATTTTTCCCCTTTAAATTGACCGTTAAATTAATAAACAAACTAAATAAAAGCACATAAGCAAGTTTTAAATGGTTTATAAATTCTGTAATCGTAAATGGTTATGTGATGAATAATTAATAAATTTTGAGCAGCTTTAAAAGTTTATGGACACAGCTACTACAATCCTATGACTGGAGAGCCATTGGAGGGCGAAGTAGAAGAAGGTGGCAGATTTCCTAATGTCGTTTCTAGAATCAGCTTTCGGGGTCTTCCATGTGCTTGCATAGATCAGAGTTGCGGATGCTGTGCCGGTCTCAATATTTCAGCGATTAAATTCGATCGTCGCTATTGTGCCAATTTCACGTACGATCCGTCGCAGCTGACGATAGACATGAAAGTTATGATGAACGAAGATGAAATTTATAAAAATAGTTTGTCAGGTAAATGTACATAATATACTTTTAAATTAAGTAATTTTATTCAAACACGTATAGCTTGTAGTATAAAACGATTTAAAACAACGTATGAAATAAAAAATGTAAAAGGAATTAAAGAGTCATGTATATATATATAACTAATCAAATTAAACGTATATTGAATTTTTGGTTTTTCATAATGTTAATTGTTTTGAGAATCGCTAACTAGTAATATATTTCTAAAAATTAGCTCGCAATCCGCCACCCGTGTGCGTCCCACTGCCTTACGTACCGGTGTTAGATTTTTGTCTACGATTCTACGATCTCTCGCTCGGTGACAACAATTTACACACATGCATCGATTTCGAAACTCGGCTAACTCAGTCACCCCTTTTGGTGATGCACTTCAATTGCGTCCGGGTTGGTGCTGGAGGTGTCGCTTGGCACAAGCCTGGTGACGCGGAAGTTGCTGGTCACGCTAGCTCAGGTGTTATGGCCCCGCAGCAGCAACAGCAGCCTGAAATCGAAGTTTTCGACGAAGTTAATTTTGAAATGGAGGAAGAAGATGACGGTATTGCACTTAATGGGACTACTCTATCACCTGAAGATGAAGATAAAATTGGCGAGCATCGTGTAACGGGATAATTACATTATTGCTAGGATTATTCTTGTTTATATTATTTGTGGCTTAGTTGCGAGAGTCTTCTAGATACGTGTATCATGTACAAAATTTATTTATTTATTTATTTATTAACTCTAGTAAGCATATTGTGTAACTTTTACTACGAATATACAAAGACATGCAATTATTAAATTTATTTATTTCAAATTTCTCGTTGTAATATAAAAAGAAGGCATAGGGATAGACTGTACACCCAAGAATTTAACATATCTCTTTGTCTGATCCTGCAAAAATAATACTTATAAACATTATAATTTGATTTGATTATTACATTTTACAGTACACAAAAATAACTCATTAAACGAAGAAAGCTAGATTCAAACCAGCGTCAAATAATTTTTTTTAATTTATCTAAAATATTAGCGACCAACCTATATGTACAAAAAATTAAGAATATCAAAATTCACAATTCATTCAAAAAGTTAAAAATTAATTTAATCCGCGTAAACGTATTACATTTCTTGTCCGTTATATTATAGTTACGTACAGTGTTATTATAAATTTAATCTTTAATGTATATATTTGAAAATAAATGATTGTACTTGTAGATTAAAATTAAGTAACTTTCAAAACATTGTAGTAATTTACCATATAATGTGCATATATTTACGTATTTAATCAAAGCTAAATGGAAATTATACTTTTAACAGTTTACCTTGGAAGCAAGATTTATAATGTATGTAATTAAAATTCTAACACCTCGTCTTATTCCGAACACGTTGAAATAATCATTAGCAATAATAAATAGTTTGAAACAGTATGTAAATTATCACATAAAACCACCTTAACGTCAACTTTAACGTTTAAAATTATTCATAATGTACATTGACTTTTACAATTATCACTTACAAACGATAAAACATCATTTAAATATTCTAATGTAGAGAAAGTCAAGAATGTATGAATATATATCCATATTGTTTTTACAGCATAGTTATTCTTATCGATATATATATATATATATATACATATGTATAAACATCGTGGCTTTCAGGTCATACAGTTGATGGCAATTAATAAAAGAAAAGTGTAAAATGAAAGAAAGAGGGAGATAAGTAAATCCGAAGTCTCTCAAACCTAAATTTCTCTTACCGGCAAAAGGGGGTCGAGTCACCGTAGTCACCGCATCCGTTATAAAGATATACAAGCCGAGAACATAGCAGTCAAGTCCTGGTGACGCTTGCGTTTTGACTTGAATCTCTCGGCATTCGCGTCCATGTGTAGTTTCCTCAATAAGTCATCTCGATTAGAACCCGTTTTCGCGGATTACAAGATCATAATTCTATTAATATTTCGGGCACTTTTCCCGGATATTTTGACCATAAGTGATCTTAATGATTGAGACCCACTCTGGAAATTTTTAGGCAGTTTCTGACTATAAAAAGACAACTTTTAGACAATATTAGGTTACCAGAGTCCGGAGCAGAATTGATTTTCACTATTTAAGGTTTAAATGGCTTACAAGAGTGTGACAGCATACATTTATGTCTTTAAAAGTATTTTTATGAAAAGTTCGGAAAATTTTACAAAAAAAGTCATACTTATGTTTTAATGAAAAATGCATCCCCTGGGAGCTAAAAATTCATGAAAATGGGCATATAATGCAAAAAAGTGCTAAAATGTCAACTTTGACTCTCTGTAACTTAAAATAATGGCCCAGAAAAAATCTGAAAAAATTCAGGAGAACTACTGGATACCTCTAAAACATATTCCCACAGTTTATAGCAATATTTATTTTTTTCATCTTCGATGTCACAGAGAACCACCCATATATAACTAATCAAATTAAACGTATATTGAATTTTGGTTTTTTCATAATGTTAATTGTTTTGAGAATTCGCTAACTAGTAACATATTTCTAAAAATTAGCTCGCAATCCACCACCCGTGTGCGTCCCACTGCCTTACGTACCGGTATTAGATTTTTGTCTACGATTCTACGATCTCTCGCTCGGTGACAACAATTTACACACATGCATCGATTTCGAAACTCGGCTAACTCAGTCACCCCTTTTGGTGATGCACTTCAATTGCGTCCGGGTTGGTGCTGGAGGTGTCGCTTGGCACAAGCCTGGTGACGCGGAAGTTGCTGGTCACGCTAGCTCAGGTGTTATGGCCCCGCAGCAACAACAGCAGCCTGAAATCGAAGTTTTCGACGAAGTTAATTTTGAAATGGAGGAAGAAGATGACGGTATTGCACTTAATGGGACTACTCTATCACCTGAAGATGAAGATAAAATTGGCGAGCATCGTGTAACGGGATAATTACATTATTGCTAGGATTATACTCTGTTTATATTATTATGGCTTAGTTGCGAGAGTCTTCTAGATACGTGTATCATGTACAAAATTTATTTATTTATTTATTTATTTACTCTAGTAAGCATATTGTGTAACTTTTACTACGAATATACAAAGACATGCAATTATTAAATTTATTTATTTCAATTTCTCGTTGTAATATAAAAAGAAGGCATAGGGATAGACTGTACACCCAAGAATTTAACATATCTCTTTATCTGATCCTGCAAAAATAATACTTATAAACATTATAATTTGATTATTACATTTTACAGTACACAAAAATAACTCATTAAACGTAGAAAGCTAGATTCATACAAGCGTCAAATAATTTTTTTTAACTTATCTAAAATATTAGCGACCAACCTATATGTACAAAAAATTAAGAATATCAAATTCACAATTCATTCAAAAGTTAAAAATTAATTTAATCCGCGTAAACGTATTACATTCCTTGTCCGTTATATTATAGTTACGTACAGTGTTATTATAAATTTAATCTTTAATGTATATATTTGAAAATAAATGATTGTACTTGTAGATTAAAATTAAGTAACTTTCAAAACATTGTAGTAATTTACCATATAATGTGCATATATTTACGTATTCAATCAAAGCCAAATGGAAATTATACTTTTTAACAGTTTACCTTGGAAGCAAGATTTATAATGTATGTAATTAAAATTCTAACACCTCGTCTTATTCCGAACACGTTGAAATAATCATTAGCAATAATAAATAGTTTGAAACAGTATGTAAATTATCACATAAAACCACCTTAACGTCAACTTTAACGTTTAAAAATTATTCATAATGTACATTGACTTTTACAATTATCACTTACAAACGATAAAACATCATTTAAATATTCTAATGTAGAGAAAGTCAAGAATGTATGAATATATATCCATATTGTTTTTACAGCATAGTTATTCTTATCGTATATATATATATATATACATATGTATAAACATCGTGGCTTTCAGGTCATACAGTTGATGGCAATTAATAAAAGAAAAAGTGTAAAATGAAAGAAAGAGGGAGATAAGTAAATCCGAAGTCTCTCAAACCTAAATTTCTCTTACCGGCAAAAGGGGGTCGAGTCACCGTAGTCACCGCATCCGTTATAAAGATATACAAGCCGAGAACATAGCAGTCAAGTCCTGGTGACGCTTGCGTTTTGACTTGAATCTCTCGGCATTCGCGTCCATGTGTAGTTTCCTCAATAAGTCATCTCGATTAGAACCCGTTTTCGCGGATTACAAGATCATAAGTCGATTATCTCTCTCTTCGCGGTAGCAAGTATTTCGATTTTGAACGAGTAGTTAGCAAGTTTATTTAATTTCACGTGGTATTTTATACATTTATTTCATTTTTGCAGTCTCGTGATACCGTTTCCAGGTACAGTTTGACGTTTCATTAAATTATAGAGTGGATCGACAGTATTTTTTTTTTGCTTTTACGTTAGTCTTATTTAATTCTAATTTTATTAGTATAATGTACTCTATTTAAGGTGGTTCATCATATTCAATATTATTTTTAGTTCTATCAATATTATATATCAAATAGAAAAAATCAAGGGTTTAAAAAGGAGTAATCATTTTTTATAAATAAATTCGTGTCTTCTCGTTACACTGATACGATATACCGTATAAAAAGTTCATAACAAAGTACTGGAATCTTTTTTGTTTCTTCATCAAATCAAACGTATTTGGGCTCATTTTCTTCTTTCATAAATTTCATAGGGAGTCCATAGGATCTGAATAATCGAATTCACTGATAAAGCGTCAATAACAATTGTTTCCTAAAAATAATTCGAATAACAAATTTTTTTTTAAATTTCTTTAGTAAACAATTGTCATTGATGCTTTATCAGTGATTCCAATTACTCAGGTCCTACGGGCAACTCTCTATGAAATTTATGAAGGAAGAAAATGAGCTCCAAATACGTTTGATTTGGTGAAAAAACAAAAAAGATTTTAGTACTTTTCCATGAACTTCTCATACAGTAACGATATCAGTGCAACCACGACACGAATTTATTTATAAAAAATTGTTACTCCTTTTAAACCCTTGATCTTTTCATTTATACTTCTATTTGATATATAATGTTGCTAAAACTAAAAATGATAATTACTTTTAATTTATTTGTTTCGCTTCTGAATATACTGTGTATCAAATGCAGCAATCACATAATTAAGTACATGTCGATAAACTCTTCTAGACCTGCATATTTGTATATATATAATAATGTGTAAAATGTGTAAAATATTGTACATATTTAAGAATGCAATAGCAAGCCAAAAAGATGAGCCGAAACAAAAGAGAAATGAGACTTGAATTAACGGTATTGCTGATGATTTTACTAATCAGTTGCACATTGCCGTGGGCCAAAGGTGCAAAAAAGAATAAAACGAAAGAACAAAAAGCAAAATCCCAAAGTTCAACGGAATTACAAGACTTGTCGCAACTGAGCGAGTTGCAAGAAGCGATGCGTCAAGCGGTCGTCGACACTGTTACAAGTAACGATACCCAAGTATCCGCTACGAAACAAGGTCCGTGCACTTGTGGTCAAGGGGTCTGCGCTTGCTGTTCTAGAATATTACTTAATTATTGGAAGCAAAAGGCGTGTGTCAATGTTACCTACGATCCTGATGAATTTGCTTTTACCGCCAAAGTCATGATGAATGATCGACTCTTGTATACAAGAACTGTTTCAGGTAACGTATCTCTTTTTTTGTTTTATTAATAAACTGTATCGTATTTTAATATTTAAGGGGATGCCGTAGTCCTATACCTTATACCCATGTACCGTTTCTTGTACCCATGATTTTTCTTTTTGTATACAGTCTATTTTTGTTTAATCGCATTTTTACCAATTTATCTATATAAATTCTATATAATACATAAATTGTTGGTACGTTATCAATATTTGGAAATTTTACGTACTCATTAAAGCGAAAAATTATATTGTCGGTAATATACGGAATACCCTTAACAGCAGAAGATAAATATTTCATTTTAATTAATCAAAAATATATCAAAAATATATGTATGAATTACTATACAAAATTTTCAAACTAACGTTAATTATGCAAATCTTATACTGACTTGTAAATATACCGACTCCATGTCGTATATTAATATTCTGTTTCAAAATTATCAACAGCTGATAATTATGATATCTTATCGTTATAATTAATTAGCACGAGTGACTAAATCTTATATGTTTTGTAAAAGTAAATTACATTATATTATTGAAGTTTAATTTATATAATAGTATACTATTAATTTGTGTAAGTTTAGTGATATGGAGGAGATTATTTAAAAATTTTCCTAAACAAATTATAATAATACTGTAATATTGTTAAACCGTCGTATCTATATTACAGGAAAAAATCCAAGACCTGTTTGTGTTCCTGTTCCAAGGATACCAGCTGTTCGAGCTTGCGTACGATTTTATAATATATATTTTCAAGGGCGAAATGTTCATGCCTGCATAAATATGGAGGGTAAATTTCAAGATACAACGCTTTTTAAGGTATTTATTTATTCTTTCCAATGAAAATAATAGTATTAGCTAAAGTTTTTAAACAAATTTGTTCATGGGGTTTAGGGAGTGTCCAGTATTTTCATCAGTATCTAAAAAAAGTGCGGAATAACGTAAAATTATTATTATGATATGAATAAGTCATTTAGTATATTTTGTTTTAGTATCGCTTAGACATTTTTTTAAAATAACACAATATTTAAATTAATAAAATTATATAACAGTCTATTCGATATATCTACATGGCTTTAAAATATGACGTTATAATATAAATTACGATAAAAGTTTATTTTATTTACTAGATCAAAGCTAATTATTTTGTAATACAAAAATAATTAATGACTGCACACTTTCCTCAAGATATTTAAAATAATTTATTGTTACTTTCAAATATGTTACAATTCCATAATAAAAAATAATAAATAATAAGATACTCTAATTATACAATAATTTATTAATATACACATAAGTGTTAATAAAACTGAAAAGGAAAAAATTAGTATACTCTATACGTACTCGCGCAATTTCACTTAAAGTTATAAAGATACAAATTAATATTTACATAAAAATAAATATAATTTTGAATAAATAACAATGAGTAGGTATATAATTATTAATATTTAGGTTGGGATGGATTGCTTGAGACTCGGGTCTAACGGTGTTGCTCTTGTCAAACCAGAAGACGGTGGTGGAATTGGTCAAATTGAATTTTTACCCGAAGATCCAGATGGTGGTGAGAGTGCTGAAGATTATGATGGTTACGACGATTACGATGATGGGGATGATGCCGATGATCTCTTCGACTACTAAAATACCAGTGTTTTTATTGTAAAACAATGAGTGAATATTACATTTTAGTTTATGCTTTAATTATTTATAATTTATTTATTACTATATCGTTAATTTATTAAATGTTTTATTATAATCAATTTTTTCATTATTATTATTTTGTACATATACAGTAATTTTATACTAAAATAAACATTCATGTTGTCGTTTAATTATCATTACGTAATAGAAAATGAAAAGTGTAAAATTCCAGTGTGAAAGTAACAAGAATTTTTTATTAATATTTATTATTATTAGTTATAAGATATTAAGAAAAATATTGGCAATTATAATGTTTATATTATAAAATATTATTATTATAAAACATTTAATTATAAACAATTACATGTATAAATGAGTACACATGAAAAAACTAAATTAAGATTACGTACCACTCGATTCAATCACTGTCAAATATAATCCAGTTCAAACATATAATCGATATAGGAACTGAAGTCTGGCAGGCAAGTTAAAAAATCTTTAACTTTATCCATAAGTAGATTGAAATGTCGAACGAAATCGTGAGAATAGATGTGCTTCATCGTGTAAAACAGCATATGTGTAATTCACTTTATAGTCAGACTATTGAGAAGAAACAAAACATTGCAATTTTAACGATAACACTTATGATACACATGCTAATGAAATTTAAAATATTTATCTAATCGATAACGTTTAACTGATATATTGCTAATCATTAATTATCTGTTTAACTTCCATATTATGTACTATTTCATTAAATATTTCATTAAATTGAAATGTATAAGTGGGTAACAAATAACAAATAATTTATTAATCGTTATTGTAATAATTTACTTCTCTTTTTTGACATTTAAATAATAAATATTCGTTTATTTAATAAATGTAATTAAATGACTACTTTACATATTATTTCTCGTGTGTACACGGACCGAAATATGAATGTTGATAAGCTTTTCATATACTCTAAGCATTCTAAATACATATCCACGTTGATGACCTGAAAAGATGGTACTCTCCTGATTTATTATAAAAATTTACAAACAGCTCGGTAACAACAACATCTATACATTGTCTTTCATTATCTTTTGTTTAATGTATATACTAATCAAAGTCGAGCCGACATTAAATGCTATAGATTGAATTATTGCCATCACGCTTAAAATTAAAATATAACACCACGTATAACACACTATATTAAAATAAACTTTCTGTTAGATTTCGCAACGTGAGTCTAATTAAAAATAAAAACCTTTTCAAAACCATAATACCACCGATGAATGTGGTTAATAATTACTTACAGCGAAAGTGATGAAATAAAAAAAAAAAGTGAAAAATATGTGTCATTTTTAGTGCGTGAAAGGTTACAATCTTAATGGTACATCGCGTTTATGCGCCGACAAATGTACATGTATATGTATACATATATTTATATGAATACGTTGATGCTCTGAATAAATTCTATACCTTTTCTATAAAGTGTTTTCTTTCTTGATAAATAGCTACTTCCTGAATTTGTGCAAATAGTGAAAAAAATCTATGATGAACTTTCAGTATTACGTTTGATACCGCAGTCGGCAGTTCTAATATAAATAAAAAATTTTAATTAATTTTATTATATTTTTATGGTGACGTGCTATACTAAAATTTACTTTTATTTATCAATAAACAATGAGATTAACTAGTGTACTGATTATATTACTTCTGGCGAGTTTTAATAGTAACATTAGATTTATTATTTCACTTAAAACTGGTAAGGATTTTTCTATGACTATTATTTATTTTTCCATTATATTTAGGTTTTCTTTGTAAATAAATTATTTTAATAAAATCTTTAAAAAGTTCATTTTAACTGTTGACAAACAATATTTAGATAACAATAAAAATTTCAATTTTAAGTAAATAGGTATTATTTATAATCAATTATGAATAATGAATAGTTTATTATTATAATAATATTTGTATGCTAGCTGGCAAATCCGTGGCTAATTAATACCAAATAGGAAACGTAAAAAATAGCAAAAGCAAATATACATTGTATAATGTAATACATTGAATTATTCACTTAAAATTTTTAATATTGAATCGCCGTCAAGATACGCAATAAAGAAAACAAATCGTATGTAAAAATAAATGACTTTTGACTCGGAAGATTTTGCGCAATATTTTTGTAAGTAATGAGTAATGATATACCATTACTATGAACCCATGTATATATATATACTGATAAAAATTAAATAAAAAAACTAAGTGACAAACAGTATAAGATGAGATTTTGATTTTTATGTATTATACTTAACGAACACAAATTAAAATTAAAATAATTAATTTTTAATGTATTATTAATGTATTTTATTTTAAAAATATACACGCATTTAATGTGACGACCTATAGTCGAAAACACAGGTTCCCGAAGCTTTATCGTTTTTCGAACAAATACTATCAATCAAAAGCCATGCACTTGTACATCCATGAACTCGTGCTCATGCTGCGAAAACGTTCGAATTTTTTACACTTTCGAAGAAAAAAAACGTAAGTTAATTAATTATGTCAACTTATATTACTAAACTGTCATTTGAATTGAAAAAATATATTGCAGTTTGCTTCAACATGATATACCAAAAGAATGGATTAAATTTTGACATAGCACTCGATTCGCTTGTGATCAAATCAATGACTGTAGCAAGTAAGTACGGTATAATTAATTTACGAGTAAATGACAATAATAACTTAACAAAAATGGTGAATGTATAATGGTTCGTTTTAGGTTTCCGACCTTTCCAAATGTGCGCCCCTATACCGGGTTTATTATTCTCATCGATTTGCGTAAATATCTTGGAAATCAATCAGTTCTCAAAGTAAGTAATTATTTAAAACTATAAAATTAAAGCGATACATCACATTGACGTAGAATACTATAGTTATAACATAAATGGACAAAATACCAATACTTACTTGTAATAAATTTAACTTGTTTAAAGTCAATAAATTGTTGTATGCAAGTATAGACTTTATTTAATGAAAAGTTTAAAACTGACACTCGAGGATAAAAACGCAAAACAATATTTAGTAAAAGAAACGAAAATTGTTCGTTACACGAGTCGAAATAAGTATGATAAGATAATCGCACTAACTTATTGGCTGGTGGTTGGCGAATACGTGTAGAATGCGTAAAAGCGAAAATGCAAATAGCGTGCTCGTCTGCACACAATGATATATCCTATACGTACGTACGTGTGAAAGAAAATGATGTATTTTTATCATTATCATGCTGCTATAGATCGATTACCGTTTGTCCAAGAGTTGAAGTACTCGCTAAGAAAGAAAGATGGCAAATCAACTATATTTGTAATAGCATCTCAACTGAGCTACCAACTGCAGCTAATACCGCTATGATGCCTGGTATGATGATGGTACCTATGACTGGCGGTACAATGCCGGGACCAATGATGATGATGATTCCGGTAAAACATATTCAGTTTAAATCTATTTGAAATTTACATCTACATTTAAGGGTATTATGTATATAGATACACATACAACTGTAATTAAACGCGAATAAAATAAAAATATTAAACTATAATTTTAAGGGTCTAATAAGTATGTGAATTAATTTTTAATTTTGATACTTAGTAATCAAATCATTAAAATGACATTTACAACTATAGTACATGAAAATTTAAAAATATCAACATATAGATATATTTTGTAATTAAATATTTTTGATTGTAGAGAAATATACGTAAATGTTATATGCTAAATTTTTTATCCAGCTCAAAAGCACAAACCTAATAGTAATTATAATATTTTGTTACATAAATACATTAAAATTAATTATGAACATTATTCTGAAAAAATCCGTTTAAAACAGTGTTATAATAGAGATTTAGTTTATTAAATTTTATTTTTATTTAATATTCCTTTCAAATGCATTTAGGGAATGATGGTACCTACTGGACAAATGATGTCGGGAGGAGGAGCAGCCCCAAAACCACCAGGAGGGCCTGCGATGATGATGCCTGCACCTCCTGCAACAAAACCTGCTCCAATATCAGGTCCAGCACCACCAGCAATGTCACCAATGCCCCCTGCAGGAATGGGAGCACCAATGAAACCTGCACCACCAGGAATGATGCCAGCAATGGCACCACCAGCAGGAATGATGCCTGCAATGGCACCACCAGCAGGAATGATGCCAGCAATGGCAGCACCACCAGCAATGATGCCTGCGATGGCAGCACCACCAGCAATGATGCCTGCTCCACCGGCTATGGCACCACCAGCAGCAATGATGCCTGCCCCACCGGCTATGGCACCACCAGCAGCAATGATGCCTGCTCCTCCAGCGATGGCATCACCACCATCAGCACCAAGACCACCAACTGGACCTGCACCCATGATGCCTGGTGCACAAGCTGGAGTAATAATGCCACGACCTGCTGGTGCATTAGTTGCATATAGTCCAGACCCATCAATTAGAATCAAATCTTCCGTAATAGATAGTACAGTCCAAACAATTGTTCCTTTAAACAATGCTGATATATCTCTTTCACCTCACCAAGAATTAATCAGTGAAGCCAGTAATCATTTTGATACAGTTTTAGCTTTGCCCAAAACTGATACTCAAGATGTACCAACTGCAATAATGGAAAGTAACACTAAACAATTGACTAAGAATAACGATGAAACAATTGAGTTAACAGGTCAAGAATATTCAAAAGTTGTGAAGAGGGAAAAACGAAACTATGACATGTTTGATATTTTGCATCAAACTGACAGATGCGTAAGAGCATATAGAATATGTGTAACAAGATCAAAACATTACATAGTATCGAGACTCACTAAGACTAGAACTGGTGTGAAAGTTAAGAATAACGAATGCTCAACAAAACCAGCTAGAATTGTACATGGATCCAAAGAGGACTTGTGCAATCAATCAAGTTCCAGTGAATCTGAAGAATCATTGGAGACTACTACACCACCTATAAAAATTTCTACCAAGAGACCAAACAATAGTTCATTAGATGCAATCATTATACACGATGAATACATAGAGAGTTCTGATTTTCATCCGCAAAATAGTCCATACTATACTATTCCAATGACACCTTATACCCGACCTGATATTTTTCCTATGAGAACACCACCATTAATTGCATCACAGGTAAAAGAGTATTTGGATAGAATTTTCAATGAAAGTCTTAGTTCTAAGGAAGCTTCTGCAAATGATAATGAATTTTTCAAAGAAGTAGCAGGATCTGCTAATTAGTGATTAAACATAAAAATTTTTTATATCAAAAACTTATATTTATATACTGATTAATTTTATAATAAAACCTTTTTTTTAATAATTTACAGTCTTACGTTATTTAACATTAACTAATATTATCTTTTTCGTTTGTATTTCCATTTATAAATAGGTGCACGAGTTTTGAATCCAAAACTAATTTTTTTAGACTTTGTAACTTGTTTATCTTTTAAAGCTTTCATAATTTCCATTGTCTGTTATATTACTATCAATTCTTGTTATCGGTCTACTCTTTTACTTAATTCTTTGTAAGCGATATGTTTCTGCTGTTTCATTTTTTAATCGTAGATACATCAGTCAGGTAACTTCAATTTTTATATATTTTGTAATCTTGGCCTATATGTCCACTTGTATATGTATCCAATTTTTTGGCAATATCAAAGTTTTTAGCATCACGTCATTGTCAATCAAAATTTTTGTTTATTTGTATTTAATTAGTTTCATCGATTATGTAATTTAAATATAATATATTTTAAGTCTTAAGTTTCCATAAGCTTAATTTGATCATATGTGTAGTCCTCCTCTTTTTCCTTCTCTCGATGATTAGCATTTTCAACTTTAGAGTTTATTGTACGAAAATAAAACTCATCTGGATTTTTATCAAGTACTCTTTTTCTCAATAACTTGATAGTTGTTAGTCTTTTCTAGTAAACCCAAATGTTTACAGGATTCTGGTTGATGCTGGTTGATGACTTTTTCTGAGTTTTTTGTATCAATTTGGCAGCTTTTTTTCATGACATTGATAATATTCATTGACAATTAAGATCAAGTATTATAAATTATTAATAAATAGTTTATGTACCTTTATATTTAATAGTAATTCACAGACTCGTATAACTTCAATAAACGAAAAAGGATAAATTTTTAAATATTTTATTAAATAATTAAATAAATAAATAAATATATAATAAACATATCTTGTACTTTGTAGATATACTTAACCTTACATACAAGTCATATGGACTTTAATTGATCGCTCGAGCGCATATGACTCATATGATAGTTCGGTGATCGGTCTCCTCTCTTACTCCCTGCTTCTAATATATATATTTTGTGTTTACATGTCGATAATGCAGGTTTCTTTAATCACTTCCGCTATGTGCAATGTGCGTATAGTATGAGCAACGGGGATAGATTTAGGTCTATCTTCGTTGGTATGAGCACCACTTTTAAATAATAAGGTGATATTACTTTCTTATAACTATGAAAATTTTGTAATGCAATTGCTTAAAGTAAATTTTTTAATCAACGTGATACGTCTTTTAATTAAAATTTTAGTATACCTCGCAATTTAATGCAATATAACTTGAGAATAATTAAAAATTATATATTTAATGACTTAATATAAATAAAATAAACGTAAATATGAATTATAATAATATATTATATCTTTGACAGGAGGGAATAATCATTTCTTTTTCGCATTTTATGCAGGAAATAGTTTAAATTATTAAACTTTAGTATCTTTTATAATTTAAGAAAAAACATTAACTGTTAGTGTATATTCGATTCCTTAAAAAGGTACAATTTTTATAGTTCAGATTAACTATTTATCAATTCGTAAAGTTCGTATTTAGAATATTTGAAAATGGAAAATTTCAATGATGAAACCAAATGGGTTGTAATTTATGATTTTCAAGAGTCAATCAAGGTTTTGAAAAATTCAGTACCTCAAAATATTTTTAAAACAAACAGACTTTCTCTCATTTACAAAGTATTTTTTACTATTCAAAACCCGAATTGACCCTCCAGAATGGTATATTTTTATATTAATAAATAGTTTATGTACCTTTATATTTAATAGTAATTCACAGACTCGTATAACTTCAATAAACGAAAAAGGATAAATTTTTAAATATTTTATTAAATAATTAAATAAATAAATAAATATATAATAAACATATCTTGTACTTTGTAGATATACTTAACCTTACATACAAGTCATATGGACTTTAATTGATCGCTCGAGCGCATATGACTCATATGATAGTTCGGTGATCGGTCTCCTCTCTTACTCCCTGCTTCTAATATATATTTTGTGTTTACATGTCGATAATGCAGGTTTCTTTAATGACTTCCGCTATGTGCAATGTGCGTATAATATGAGCAACGGGGATAGATTTAGGTCTATCTTCGTTGGTATGAGCACCACTTTTAAATAATAAGGTGATATTATTTTCTTATAACTATGAAAATTTTGTAATGCAATTGCTTAAAGTAAATTTTTTAATCAAGTCTTTTAATTAAAATTTTAGTATACCTCGCAATTTAATGCAATATAACTTGAGAATAATTAAAAATTATATATTTAATGACTTAATATAAATAAAATAAACGTAAATATGAATTATAATAATATATTATATCTTTGACAGGAGGGAATAATCATTTCTTTTTCGCATTTTATGCAGGAAATAGTTTAAATCATTAAACTTTAGTATCTTTTATAATTTAAGAAAAAACATTAACTGTTAGTGTATATTCGATTCCTTAAAAAGGTACAATTTTTATAGTTCAGATTAACTATTTATCAATTCGTAAAGTTCGTATTTAGAATATTTGAAAATGGAAAATTTCAATGATGAAACCAAATGGGTTGTAAATTTATGATTTTCAAGAGTCAATCAAGGTTTTGAAAAATTCAGTACCTCAAAATATTTTTAAAACAAACAGACTTTCTCTCATTTACAAAGTATTTTTTACTATTCAAAACCCGAATTGACCCTCCAGAATGGTATATTTTTATATTAATAGAGAGTGTATAAGAAGTAATGACTAATTAAAAATTAAATATATTCGAAACGTTAATGAATTATATCAATAAGCATAGGATAGAGATCTTTTTACACTTAAATTAATATTTTTTGTTATAATAAAATAATTAAGAGTTACAATCTCGTGAAATTTCAATTCTTAATCGATTTTGACTTCGCCTCAATAATAAGAACAATATATTATTTTGATTAAATAGTACAAATAAAAGACGTACAATTTGTGCACAATTTTTTGTACTAAATAAGTATTTACACACATTTGTACGTATTTCTTTTCAAATAAACGCTGGTTTTATTAATAAATTTAGATTATATAATTCTATAATCTATTTAAATAATCGCATAGTAAAATATATATATAACACATCGTAAAGTATTTTAAATGTATTTATCTTGTCTTGGCGAAAACTTCGACATTGAAGTAAATGCCATGCCACCTTTGGCTTTTAAAACGCAAATTCACGTAATTGAATCCAGGACCACCTCCGAAAATGGTAGCTTCGGCCCCCGTGCCATCGGTAGCTTGATCCAAGCACCGTACTTGAGTGATCACGGAATTGTACGGCACTTCAACCGTTCTGTTCAATATAAGTTTTTGTCCAGTCCACAAATACTTCTCGGCTATTTTTTCTTGATGAACGGATCGATCTCCATACTCTCGGTTACCAACTACCAGGTGGTGGGATTCGTTTTTAGCCCGTCCGAAAAATGTTCCAATACCTTCAAATAGCGGTGTTGATTCAACGCTAATCGTTCCTATCGCAAGGACGATCCCCAGAATAATTAAATTTCTCAGCGTCGTCATTTTTCTTTACAATTATTTTTACCTCTTGAAAAACAAAAATAGCTTCCGCGTTTCAAGAACTAATTACTACTGAATATAACTTGCAAATAACAGTTGTTTTATACATTGTTAAAACGGCCTTTCCTTTTTTCGGTATCTCGTTATCTTATCGCACGTACAGATACACGTCATCGTTTGCATTTGTCACTCGGAGAGCTTTCCGATATATGTTAATTATGATCAATTCATTAATGCTACATTACGTAGTTCAATAATTTTTCTTGATTCTTTGTGATAGATTATTGAGAGGCATACGGACACAGAAAATTGTATTAATACTTTTATATCTCATTCTTGAAATACAAATTTTATATTTTTTACACTTATCGTAGGTGATACTTTATTATACTTATATTTAATTCAATATTTTATTATATTTTATTTTCAGATATAGGTATACCTGAATCATTTTCGTTAATTTATAAAATTACGTGACTATCTTATGTATACCTTAGAAATCTTAATTTATAAAGCATTATATAGATTAGTTTTGACTAGCAGATAATGACTTACAAAACCAAGTTTAAGACAACTAATATATATTCGTATACATTAAAAATACGTTTATATTATCTTGGCTTTATGTATATATGTCAGAAGTGTTTAATAGAAATAATTAATACGAGTGTAATCATGTTGCAGATCGGACTGTGATCGTTCAACTATTTTTAATGATGAGATCATAGTTCTTGTTGATATGTACATTAATCAATTTCGTACGACAAGTTCATTGGATCAAAAAAACGTTGTCACAATTTGCAATTATTACGTAAGAATTTGCAGTAATATCAATTTTATTTTTATAAATAAATACAAAATAACTTAACGCGAAATTGAGTAAACTTAAAATATCGAGTGAAACGTATTAATTTATGGTATAAACTGATTTGATGTATTTAATACCGACACTTTGTAGATGAGAGGTAATAAATTCACCTACAAATATTATATACCTTATAAATAACGATTATTAAATCGATAGCAATACTTGCAAAAGACTTGAATTTACTCGACATTTTATCTTATACAATAACGCAAAATTATCAAATCAAATGTCATAAATAATCGATATTTATAATCGCATCTTTATCACTATGTATTGCGTAAATTAAATTTTGAAATTTTATAACGAATAGTTGCACTACTTTAGAAAATATATAAAAGTTGACTTATTACAAACAAAAGTATAAAAGATTATTATTTCTTTACTTAGAAAAAACATATTAAAAAATGTATTCGAATTAACATCCATAAGTTGTTTGATTTTGTAACTATGATCTACGTGCAAATATCACCTGATGACATACTATAAAAGTAAAAAAAAATATTACTATTCTAAATTTCACAAATACATTGAGACAATGTCGCACAATCACAACTGTATACAGTGGTTATGTTTACAATATTAAATAATTAGGTCACTGAATTATAATGTGTACGCATCATACTTTTACAATAACCGAAAATATAACTGATTTAAAAGATTTTAATTAAGGTATAATACTGCAGGTACCGATTTCTTCAAAAACAAGTGTACAAAATATATTAAACTTCCTCGTTAGTCTTAGTATAGTATTATAAATTATAAGAATGAGTAACGTTAGGTTAATTGGAAAAAGCGATTGATCGAAACGAGAAATTTCGCGAACAAGAATTCAATCAAGATTAGATAAGAAGACTCTATAGAAACAATACAAGAACTGATATATAAAAGTAAAGGTACCTCGCAATGTACATACAGTACAACGATTTACATCGAAAATTAAAGAAATTATAATACCTAAAAGCTGATTATAGTTTTAATCTAATTCAAGAAAATGTTTCTGAAACTCGTCGTTTTAATTGTTGGTACATTAGTAGGAATCATTAATTCATCGGCTATAAATAACGAACAAGTCAAAAGTTTAGGACCCGACGTCTACGAGCCACACCACCTAATCGTCGGTACTAGGCAATTTGGTGATAAACCTATCTACGAGGAAAATATATCTGAAAAGTTCAATTGGATGGGCCAAAAAATCGTTTTAAACAGAACTGCTCAAGCTCCAGCTAATCACGTGATTACGCAGGTTGTATGCCTCGATCAAGCTGGGGATGGAACTGGTGCTGAGGCTGTACTGACTGGTGGTGGTCCAGGATTCAATTGGGTTAATTTGAAATTCAAGAGTCAAAGATGGCATGGTATTTACTTTTCTGTCCAGGTCTTCGCTAAACCTCAATATTAAATTCTCGATCAAATTTCTCTCTACGTACTACGTTGTATCGATTTTTGATCATAGTTTCTCTCATTAATTCACACATCAAATTATGTACATATTTTTTAACAAATAAATTATTATTTATTTTTAATTTATCAATTTTATTTCATTACCACCTTCGAATATTAATAATCGTGTTGCATTATTATTTTATATTGGGTATCGTTTTTTGTCATTGTAATGATTAATAAATAGTGAAGGAGAAATATTGGTAAATTATAATCGCGTTTATCAGTAATCACGATAATACTTTATTAGAGTCAACTACGTTAACAAGGAAGCTACATGTTCGTATAACACAATTTGTTTAATTTATAACTATATAATAAGTATAACATTATGAAAATTAACAGTCATTATTATCTGAATAATGCACAAATCAATTTTTATTCTTCTCCGCAGAACCGTCGTTTAATGCTTGTAGTAAAAAGAAATAAGATACTGAAGTATTAACGATCTGGGAAGATAAAATGATAATTCGTTATTTAGTATATTAGAAATTTTTATGAAAAAAAAATTATATTTGCAATATAAAATTTGAATTTACTTTGGTAAATATATCTAAACGTATAATCATACAACCCTTTGCAAAAAGAATAAATGGTTTTTGAGCCATAATGATAAGCATATTCTTTTTAAATTCCATATTAGAAGATTCTGGCCAATTTGAATTATATATAGAGTTTAAACACGCATCACTCTAAATGATAATTATCTTTTTAACATATAGTATAATAAATGTATTATTTTCCATTATAATTAAGTATATTAATATACAGACCTCTTCGGATATTATATGACCATTCCAAGCATAGGTGAAAATTTGCAAAAATTTTGGTATCAAATAAATACTCATGTGACATGCTTGTGCTACACTTACACCATTTTTTCTAGCCTTAAAATAAAATATGGAGATAAACGTTATGAATATATCAATATATATATATATATATGGTAAGTTCTAAAATACTATAATAAATCTATCGTGTTCTTCTAAAACTAAAGTAACTAATGTACTTAATTAAGAATTTAATGTGTTCTTGCAATAGGAAAAAATTTATGAAATCGAAAATATACACAAATTTATTGGTTTATGTATGGATTATCTTATTTTATATTAATATTAGTTTATATTTACTCACAGAAAAGAAAAACTTATTTATTGTTAAAATTTTAGTGTAAATATTATATTATATAAAACAAAATGAATCTATCGTTCGTTGATATGTATGTGAATGTATAATATCGGTCTCTTTGAACTAAATACTTTACTTTTAGAATAAAGCATGCCTATTGTACTCTTTGTCCACTATGGTTGGTGGAATTTCCCAGAGCACGGCCTTTTTAAAACAATTAAAAGGCGTTTCGTCCTCAATCTCTAGCTTGGACTCCTCAGTAAGGAACTGGAGATCTTACCTTAGACGCCTGTCGCAAGATATATATTCTTTTCTATATATATATATATATATATATATAGCCGCGGAACATCTTGCTGGCGTCGCGGTTCAACTTGCGACAGGCGTCTAAGGTAAGATCTCCAGTTCCTTACTGAGGAGTCCAAGCTGGAGATCGAAGACGAAACGCCTTTTAACTATTTTAAAAAGGCCGTGCTCTGGGAAATTCCACCAACCATAGTGGACAAAGAGTACAATAGGCCTGCTTCATTCTAAAAGTAAAGATATTTAGTTCAAAGAGACCGATATTATATACTCACATTATATTATATAGTTATAAAACTTTTAATTAGTTACTTTAATTTAATTAATACAATTGCTATTCATATGTGCTTTCTTGCTGTGACATTATATACTCTTTTTTTCTAGTAAACCTAAAAGTTTATATAATAATAAAATTCATCACATCACATATTTTCATAAAAATTGTAATAATAATTAGACAGGCCCGCCCAAAAAAAAGGATAGCTGTACATTTGATTGGACCTACCCACTCCTATACGTATTTTTCGACGCTGATTTCGAAATTTTAGTTCAAAATATGGTGTAAACCTATAGTCACCAACAAGAAAAAATGCAAAAAAGTGCGTGTTTTGTGGTCCTTCGCATTTATGATTAATCGCACTTGAAATTTAAATATTCCGAATCAAAATAGACCAAAAACTATGCCCTAGTAGAAATTCAACTATAAATGAAGTATAAATGTACCATTTTTAAAGCGATGAAATAGCGATAAAATAACGAAGAATATCTATATTGTAGTATAATTATGGATTTGTGTAATCGCAAAATTTGAAATTTGTACCAGAGTATATTTGAAATATTTTTTTAACGAAATTTACACTTTTCTACAAGACTTTAAGCTGTATGTTTTAAAGAATAAGGATGTTTAATTAAAATTTTTATCTGTGTATTTTTATATAGTAGACGAGTACTAGTAACTTACCAAGAATAGTAATTTTGACCACAATGAAATTGTTCAATTGTATTTAGAGCTTTCTTGCTGATGAAACTTGATGATGAAACTTGCTTGTTGATGATTATTGCTTACGTATATTTTTATGTTTTTCAAAACCAATTTGAAATTTTTTTTCAAAATTTTAAGTTATTAGAATATTTTCCTTACAGCACATTTGAACATCAGTATCAGATACTTATGTGGTAACTTAAAAATTATTTCTATGATGCTTGGACATAGCAATCTGGATTAGATAAATAAATTTTCATCCATGTTTTCTATGTATGTTTGACAGCAGGAATGCAGAGAGTCGTTACAAGAAGAAAATATTTCAAGCAAGAAGATCTTTTGATTCTGAAAAATATTATATTGTAAAGGAACCACTCCATAAATCCGTCAAAAATATGCTACAAATGTTTGGTCCGGGTGGGGTCCGCTTTGTCAAAAGCTCATTCAAAATGTGTGCATTATTTCGAATTTTAAAAATTAGAAATACATTTTTATTATTTAGAACCAAGAGAATTAGGAAGATCGTTATTTCGAAAATAATGCATTCTTCAGTTTTTATATACTTGTTCCGAATATTCGAACTTTATGGTGTAGATAAATAACTTTTATAATATTTGTCTATTAACAACTTGATAACAGGCAGTAATGTAGAAAATTATTGATCTACTATTTGGGATTCGAAATATTTCACTTAATATACCAAATATCTGACGATTTTATTATTTTCGAAATAATGATCATTCTATTTTCTCGGTTCGAAATAACAAAAAAGTTATTCTAATTTTCAAACTGCGAAATATCGCACACATTTTGAATGAACCTTCGACAAATCGGATTCCACCCTTTGGTCCAAGTGTTTAGATATAAAAGTAATGAAAAATTCTTAATGTACTTCATTTCCTTGATCAACACATTGATAGGAAGCAAGTGAGATTTTAGTTTAAAAAAAGGAGAGAAGTTATACCAGGACTAATATAAGAATTTAAAAATTACTTTTTTTGTAGGTTAAAAGTTACACATCTACTACAAGTACATATATTTATCACAATTGCAATTACTTGTACATGTATTTATATTTACATGTAGAAATTTCAATTAAACATGCTGATTCTTCAAAAATTCATTATTTGAGGTCTTTTCATACATCTTACAGCTTAAAACCCTGTATAAAGGTGTCATTTTTTCTTACTGGAGACGTTTACACCATATTCTAACTAAAGGTTCGAAATCAGCGTTGAAAAATACGTAGGCGTAGGAGTATGGTAGGGTCAGTCAAAGATACATAATTAATTACGTTTATAAAGCCAATATCAATTCGAATTCTATTAAAAATATGTGATATTGTTTGAATACTTTATTAATTTTACATATTTTTTAAATTGGTAATTCTTTCCTTGCGTATATCATTGAACTTTTCTTATTGAAGTTCATTCGTTATTTTGAACCGGGATATAATCCACTAACTAAATTTTTAATTGCTGGTATTATTTCCTAATAAAAGTTAACGTGCACGTAAATTATATTTAAACAAATATAAATACAATACATTACCTCTGCAACTTGAAATACTTGTGAACACAATACCAGTGCTCCTGATACGATAAGCCAAAGTGAAGTAAATCCAATAAAACTCTCCAATTTAACTTTGGCTTTCATAAGTAAATGATGTCTACTAATACAATCGCTGAGATCTTTTTTAAAATTCGATGTGGCTTGTAAATTTTCAAAACGTTTTCCTAGTAACCTTAATTCACCTGACATTTGTAGGGAGTATAGTGCAAAAGTACAATCAACACCAATACTTACATTCATCATACTCAAAGATCCTATTACCTCAAATAAGTATAGACACCAATAAACAATCCCACCCGACTCGTAAGAAAATGGATAAACTACTGGATACATGCGAGAATACCTGTTGTATTTAAATAAAACGTACAACGGTTTTACAATGTACACCGAGAGAAGAGAAATCGAAGATACAGTGTAAACGATCAAAAGATTGTTGAATATATTTATTTGCTTTAGTAGATCAACTCGATAATCATCGTTTTTTAAATCCTCCGTAAATTTCGCATCAAGATGATTCTTCAAGTATAATATTTCATCGTAATGATACAGAAATATATACACCTTTAGAGAGATTATATGTATGTATAATATTATAATTAATAAAGTAAAAATAATAGTTAAACATTTCTAAATTATACAAAAACCAATATTCAGTTTTTGCGCAACAAAAACTGAAATTCATTATAATAAGTAATCTTAATATAATTTATAATACATTGTTAAAATTACCTTCAACAACGCTGTAGCCCAGCTAACCATCAGTGACATTCCCTTAGTCAATATCATGACATTACTAACATTTTGGAAGCAAAAATTGGTAAAAGTAATAAACAATATGAGAAGTGAGAAAGAAGTTAAAGATGACAGAAATATTCTAAATAATAGTGGCAACTCTGGCCAAAGTCCCATTACAATAAGATACCACTTTATAGTGCGACAATAATCTTTGTACGTTTCCAATTTTGTATCCATAGTGTAGAAGCTTTACGTTACACACCTCCGGTAAGATCGCAAAATATATTGGCAATGTGTATGTATATGTATATATATATCGATCACCTACACCGCATTTAAGTTTTAAAAACAGCTATTACAGAGCTGATACCATATGCGACAGTGTAAGGATGCAAAACATTGTAAAAGAGAGGAACGTCGATACTTAATTATATGTTGGAAACAATTCTAGTTGACGGTGGAACTTTCGCTTCTGAAACTTGAAATTTTGTTAAATTAATTTATAATTATATTGTTGCTATATTTGACAAATATTGTAGCATACTTATTTCCAAGATATCAAAAGAAGTATACAAAGCAAAGGTACGCAGCAAATAAAAATATTTGAACAACATAAACTGCATTGAGTGTGTCGTGATTGCCAAGTATATTATTTTATCACCGCGTATAAATGTACAAGTATTAATGCAAGGCTTTAAGTAAATATAATAAATTTTAAACGTACAATATGCTATATCTATACAGTACTCAATATAAAATTCTTCAATTTTTTCATGTAAAAGCATTGATATTAAATTTAATTAATTAATTGTACACGCTGTAATGTTCCAAAAAAAAAATATTTCTTAAAGTAAAAAAATAATACTTTTCTATATACTGGTGTAAAAGTGTTGATTTTTAAAAGAGTGTGACCTATCATGCGTATAGTACTTGAATTTAACTTAATCAAAAACATAAAAGGAACATAAAATATATATTGCAAATTATATAATTAATTTTCTAAGATAGCGAAATGAAATTATATATAAAATTTTTTAAATTGGGAATGCTTATACAACATTTATTACAAATAACTAGTTGACTTCATCAAAATTTCAAAATTCTCAGACCGGAAGCTACAGACACTTTTAATCTAGGTACGTATATTGAATTTATTCAAAATCGAAACAATTATAAAGCATCTCTTACTACTCGTAATATGGGGTAATTATCCTATAACTCATGTCGGAAGTATTAATTTCTAGGTATAAGCAGTTAATAAGCAGTTACATTGTAGTATGGAAGGCAAAAGATAATGATGCCTCATTTTGATTTTTCAAAATAAACCGGATTCAATTGAAATACAACGTTTGGATTTGATCGTAGTCTACGCTCCTCGTACATAGTTTACCAACAACCATGAAGACATCTTAAGTCATTAGACGTTAGCTCAGCAAGACCGACAAAATTCTATATTAATTTAAAAAATGAAGACATCTATTCGAGATTTCAAACAAAGTATTAATTTTTACATTAATGCTGTTTGAAAAGACAGTTTTCGTAGAAAAAGACTTATCGTATAATAAATATTATAAATCTTGGAGTACAGCAAATAGATATCAATATAAAAACTTGGTAGGTAATTAAAAAGTATAAAAGCTAGTATAAAACATTAAATAAATTCTATTATTATTTTTTATTGTTTAATTAATAATAAATAAATTATTCACTGTATACAATACGTTAATCAATGTCATTTGAAAGTTCGTTCAGGTCTTAAAATTTCTTAACATGGTGAAAAATGAAACAGCACTTGTGATCATCTGAAAATGAGAAATAAATAAATGGATTTAATAGAACAATAATTATAACATAGGAGAATTATTTTTCAAAAGCTGGATAACTATAACTTAACATGATGATAATCATTATAATTAACTATATGTTAAATTTGTACGTTACTATGCAAGTCATTAACTGTTTCAAAAGTACTGTAAGAAATGTGCTTGATATTAAATAAATCTTGTATAATCTATTAATTATATCTTCTTACGTCCAAAACTATGAAAGTTTACTTAAGTAGATCAATTTACGGGATCAAATATATTCTTCTATCATTTAAAAGATTCATGTAATATCAAGCACATTTCTTCTTGGGTCATGTTTAAGAAGAATTCCGCTCGAAGTAAGAAATTACTTTTTTTAGTGTATGTTGAAATTATGGTAAAAGCTTGAAAACATTTTCCTTTGAGGTATGATGCAACCTGTTACTGTTATTTCTCGGTGATCGGTATGTTAATTAATGAAATTAATTATTTTTTAAATATTTATAGATATCAATACGGAACTGCTTAAAACTCTAAAACATAATTGTACAATTGAACGAAATTAATAAGTAAAGTTCGATTGAAATTGTGTGAACACCTCCGAAAACATCAAATGCAGTTTGCTTCCCTTGAAATTATATGAGATAATATAAAAACCAGGGTAATAAGGTAATGTTATAACTTAAATTTGAACATAAACTACTAATTTACCATATGTGAAACCTTATATATATTGATGATTCTCTGTAAAATCGGCCTGCTAAAATTTTATTCTTCTCTAAACATTTTTTTCATGTTCTTTAATGTGTTTCCACTGTATGTGAATTTTTCCAGATTTTTATATTATACTATGCCAAAGTGGTAGACACTAAAACAAAAAGTGTAGCCATTTTTACACTTTTTAGCTATATTCATTAATTTATAGCTTCTCGGGCAAGCATTTTTCACAAAAAACATATATATATACACTTTTTTTGCTGTATAGGCTGTAGATACCCTGTAAATCATTTAAACCTTGAAATGAGGATTTGAGAGGGTTCGATCATCGAGATACAGACCAAAAAATTCCTGGAGATATATTTTTTAGTCCCAAAGTACCTGTGAAAATCCCGTTACATCACAAGCATAAGCCACTGTATTACAAATAATTTTAGCACTCTATAATGTTAAAATATGATTGAAATATTACTATATGCCTAACAATAATATGTTTATATAGACGACGCTCACCATCGTTCTAAGATTTATAGAGATGGAGTACATAAAAAGAAATATATTTTTACCATAAAAAGTTTATACTGCATGGGTATATGGGTATATGGGTATGATCAAGGTAAAAAAATTATAATGTTATTTTTGGAAGTATATAAAATTTATTTTCAGTGTTCTGTGTTATAAGTCTGTATCTTAATAATGCAAAAAATTAAAGTTCTATGATTTCGTTGACAATTACTCACTGTGAGCAAAAAAACACTGCATTGTAGTAAATTATTAGAAAGATACATGTTTCTAGTAAGGAACCCTCACAGATACGCTTATTTACTTGTATTTAGTTAGATTCTTCATAATAATTGACACAATATCGTCGGCTGAGTGGAAGAACAGTCTATCTCGGAACTTGCTTGGAAAACGCCCTATCTCGCGATCTGCTTGGAAAACGCCCTATCTCGGAACTTGCTTGAAAAACGCCCTATCTCGGAACTCGCTTGGAAAACGCCCTATCTCGCGAGTCGGTTGAAAAACGCCCTATCTCAAATGAAATTTTTCGCTTTCAAATTTTGTAGTGGCACCACTGCGCAACTTAAAAATTCTAAGCTTAAAAATCTCCGTTCTCTCAACTTTTTTTTAACCTTTATTAACTTAAAACATTATTTAAATTGCACACAGGTCGGTTGATATAATAAGTACACGATACATCGCCGCTGATAGACAGATAAAGTCAGAGAAGTCTCTCTTTCTCTGAGGAGTCCCGATGACGCCTAAACAATTTATTTCCGAATTTTAAACACTTTACTAATTAATTTATTTTAATTAGAAAGACCGTATTTTTAAGTTGCGCAGTGCAAGTGCCACTACAAAATTTGAAAGCGAAAAATTTCATTTGAGATAGGGCGTTTTTCAAGCGAGTTCCGAGATAGGGCGTTTTTCAACCGAGGCGCGAGATAGGACGTTTTTCAAGCGAGTTCCGAGATAGGGCGTTTTCCAAGCAAGTTCCGAGATAGACTGTTCTTCCACTCAGCCGACGATATAGCTTCGCAGTCCATCTCCGCCGTTTTGACAAAGAGTTTACTTAGCTGTAAGATTTGAATTTGTAAGTTGCAATGTGTTGAGTATTTGTTTGAAATATTATTATAATAAGTTATTAAGAAATAATATTGTTTAGTTCCTGAAGAGGTCCATAATAAATAGATGGCCGAAACGTTGGAAATAAAAAAATTATTGGACGGATATACCATTAGTTTCAATTACTTAAAATAATTATTACTCCGTCATCAGAAGCAATTACTAATAAAAATTATTATTGCAAAAATGCTTCCTTAAGGAGTTATAAATTAATGAATATAACCAAAAAATGTAAAAATGTCTACACTTTTTATTTTAAGTGTCCATCACTTTAGCATAGAGTAATATAAAAATCTGAAATATTCGGATATACTGAAAACACATTATAGAACATGTAAAAAAAAGTTTAGGGAAGAAAAAAATTTTAGCCGGCTGATCTTCAGAGACAATCACAGAGAAAATTAATACACAATAAATTATACGTAAATTAGACAGCTGGCCCTTATTTTTGAATTTTAAAATATTGCTTATTGGAATACTAACAGATGCAAACGTTTCAAGTGATAAATTGATAAATCCACCAGCAGTCATTTGTACTGGTCTTTGTGCTCTAACAATCATAATAAGTAGAAGTTTATATATCCGATTGTTAATAGATGGTAAAGAGGCAAAGTATGCTGCTGTCGATACTCCAACGCTCTAAAATAAAAGAATTTTATTATTTATGAAACATAATAATTTATTTAACAACATTTATTAGTAATCCTTACTTCTTCTAATAGAAATTCAGTTGCCCACTGACACACGAATAATTGAACGAAACACATTCCAAAAATTGGTATAAATTTAAATTTATCTTCATCTGGCTGAAATTAAAAAATTATATATAAATTACAGATAACATTTGTTAATCAAAAAATCTACCTACACTAATAAGTTTAATGCCGACCATTGATAATATGTATGCTGCACATAATATTTCAACGAGAAACAAAGTACGACCTATCGACTCTGTCTTCTCACACAATCTAACATTAAAAAAGTAATATGTACTAGTCTGAAATAAAAATTAGTTACATCTACATGATAAATGTAACGTATACCTGTAAATAGTTTGATGGAATTTTAAATAGGTTACACATTTTTCGTAAGAAAAATGATTTAACGACGTAGGTTTCTTTTCTTGTCCAAGAAGATAAAGACGATCTTGCAGTATCCTGAGATAACCACAACTGATCATTATAATACAAGGTGCGACACAATCGACAATTGACGTCAACAATGATCCATTTTGTATCGTTAAAATTTGCATTAGGTACATTAGTTTATACCTCAACGTGTAACTTTCTACTTCGGCATATCCTCTGTGTAAATAAAACATATGTTTAGAAACCTAAGTGAAATCATGTCATGTTACTGTAAGATCTTGAGAGCACGGCAAATGTCAAGATTTCTTTAAAAATATAGAATTATTTTATAGTATATTGACTCTGGTGATAGTAGAATGAGTTGATTAATTTGAGACTCTGGTGGTTGTACTATCAATTTTTGTTTATTCGTCAAAGTTTTTTACAAAAACGACGTTTCGGTCATCTAGGCAATTACACCATGACCCTCTTCAGGTTCAAACATTAGTTCTAATGAACACGGACAACGATAATTTGCACATTATCTTACAAGCGTCTACTTGTCAAGGTCATTTTTTGAATTTAATGGTTGTCACCTTGACAACTAGACGCTTGTAAGATAATGTGCAAATTATCGTTGTCCGTGTTCATTAGAACTAATGTTTGAACCTGAAGAGGCTCATGGTGTAATTGCCAAGATGACCGAAACGTCGTTTTTGTAAAAAAATTTGACGAATAAACAAAAATTGATAGTACAACCACCAGAGTCTCAAATTAATCAATATAGAATTATTTTGATTAAAATAGATACTCTTTTTTAATACATTTATAATACAGTATAACTTTATCTACGATAATATTAAAAATCTTTTTTATTTTGCGCATGTATATCATTATATTTTATTGCATAAAAAGTCCAGTTGTGAGACGTAAACTATTATTCATATATACTTCTAAAAATAATGTATTTCTATAACTTTGTTAATTCAAACATTGTGAAAGAAGAGAACATAACTTTCTGTTAAATTTTATTTCGAGCATCTATGATATTTTTAGTTGTTGATTACCAGCAAGCAATAAAAATATTAATAATTTTCTGTATAATTTTTTGAAAAAACGCAGGATTTCTCGATAATACGTATGCGTAAAGAAATCAATTATCAAAGTCAAAATAAAATGCAAGATATACTAGCTATAATCGAGATAAAAAATTTTACCGATGAAACTCCACTTAAACGTTATATAAACGAGGCAATTATATCAGATAACTATATGAATAAAAATATTAATTGAAACAGGTTCATACTTGATTGGTAAAACACGTCGTTCGGTTCCATTTGGTTCGATAGGTGGTAGCCGAATAAGCAAAGGTGTAACTGCATACATAACCGTGATAAAATTAGTAGTAATGAGAAAAAATGTAAAGAGTATGCGAATCTTCTTTTCGAATTTAATAACTGTTTGATGCTCCGTATCCGTACAATTATTCCAAACAGCACGGCACTCGATAATTAACCTTAGTAATTTTGATCGTTGCGAAATCATCAGAATATATCGTACTCCTACACTCCATACTATTACTGTTTCGCAGACACTATCGAGCTCCAGTACACCCTTATAGAGTTCAATGATATATACGGATAGTTCTCAAAAGTTGTAATATTCATCTCTGCATAACTAAATATTATTTCTGCAAGCCCTTGTAACGTGTTCTCTTTTACATTTGTGCACGTATATTATTTTAGTTTTTAATGGGCTCACATAATTTCAGATACATATAATATTATGCTATCCCTGGTGGAAATTATATATTTATAGTCTATACAAAATAGGCGTTCATTAAATAAGAACGGTGATTATTTGAATGACTGTTCCACCAGGGCTGCTTTATATATTGTCAATTGCAAAACTACAGGAAATATTATATTGTATAATTTTGAATAATAATAATTAATGGATACTATTGTAAGTAGAAAGTATTAATCTATTTTTAATAATTTATGATTGTTGATCTTGTGAAAATCATTTAATTAATTGAATTACATTTTTTATAATTTGCCAACTCTTAAATACAGATATTTTAAAATTGAATGTAAATAATTAGATATGTTCTTAAAGACTTTTAGAAATTTGAAATAATCTACAATAAACAATTGAAATAAATTACTTAAAGATAATACCTGAAAGTAGCTTGTAACAACGTTAAAGATGCACATATAGATTATTAAAAATTGTGATATTACAAAATAGATGACCATAATAGAGCTAACTGGAAAATCAAATGTACACCCTTCAAAAGGCATGATTCCTATTAAGCGAAACCAACGTATATAGTAAGAGATCATATCTTCAAATGTGAGTGCACGTTCCGGTACACTTTTTGTTGCTACTTCCACTAAAAATCGGTAACGTAACGATAAATATAAAGATTAAAATTACAATAACGATTGATTGACATTAATCATCAAGTACTTTCTGTCAAAATAGTCAAATAATTTAATTCATAAATTTTTTACGCATATGAATACTCTAATTAAATTGTGGTTACTTTCGTTATGTAATATACATAAAAAAGAATACGATAAAAAATTGTTAATAATAATTTATTAATATTATTAGAAAGTATATATTAATCGGTATTTCCAAGCTAATTTGTATTACTCAATATTTTTTCAAATATTGCACAAAACCGTCTTTTTTAGGAACTTACTTACTACCGAGGTATTATAATATTGAGTAACACAAATTAATTCGGAAATACCGATTAATATATACTTTCAAATAAACACATGCACGGGCGATTTACAGTCAAAATTAAAAATATTATTATCATTATCAAAAATAATAATTTTTTCCGTACCGTACGTAAGTGTGCTTGTGCGAATAATTTTGAAATCTTTTGAAATTCACAAGCGCAAGCATGTATTTCAAAAGATGTTGTGCATGATAATTTTGTCAACTTACTCATTCGGTAGTCAAGAACGAATATCAGAAAAAATATATCTTTTTCCTGCTTACAATATATTCGAAAGCAATAGCGATGTTCTAACAGAAGCTCAGACGAACCATCTTATTATAGTTTGAATAATTAATCGACTACTTCGACGAGGCAAGTAATACATCCTCTTACAAAATTTCTTTTTATGAAATACTTAGTCTAATGTTTATTTAAAAATAATTCCATTATTAAAAACTACATCTGAGTAACTGCTTTGTATAGAAATAAACTTATCGATATATTAACGTTAGAAATAAAAAAATTCTAATATCTTGGTCTACGATAAAAATACGTTCGTTCGCACGTACTGGGATTTCTTACGAGAATGTACAATGTATATATCGTCTAAGAAGAATTAAATGAAATAATTTTTTCCTTTTATCGAACATTTTGCAATAAATTATTTATAATAATGAATATTCCTACAATATTAATTACGAGTTCAATTGATCGTAATAACAGATTCTACATATAGAAAATAGAAGCTATAACTGTCAAATGTACTAGTCGTTGGAGATATATATATTATTATTACAAGCATTATATACCATATTTTTTTTTATCTAGCACATAAAGCGAAACAATAATGTGAATTAGAAACTGTTCAATATTATTAATTAGAGATTGCAACATTTGTAGGTAATAACACTTACTTATTTTGTATTAAAATAATTAAAAATTTTATTTAAAATATAAGTTGTAATTTTCCAAAAAAGTATCAAAATTTAATAAGTTCAATCGATCGGTTAAAAATTTTAAATATTATCACGATACGATTTTATATGTAATATTATGATTGTTAACTTATCGTTTTAAAAACAAGGATAATGCAACTACATCATCCACAAATTTCTGCACGCGTATTAAGAATTTGACGATAGTATAATATAACCACCTTTTTCAGATTACGATAATTTTTCAATTATTTGATAACGTACAATACTGGAGATTATTGAAAAAAGTTACGAAATTGAGTTCAGTCACTGCATAAAATGTAAAAATATATAGGACAAAAGTTATTAATATGCAACTGACATAAACTTAGTGTCGGCCACTGTAGGTATATGTATATATTTTAAAAATCTTCTGTTCGTACATCAGATCTTGTAGCATTTAAAAAATTGTTATAAAAACGAAATCTTACATAAAATTTTTTATAAATTGTACAAGGTAAAAAAAGCAACTGATAATACTAATAAAACTTTATTATTTTCTTTTTTTTCTCATCATTAAATCAGTATATAGAGAACGTGTTTATAATCTATCGAGTGTATATTGTTTTATGATGATTTATGTTATCATTCTTTGCAACTCAAAGCAAATGAAGAATCATTCCGGTGGAACACAAATAAACAGAATCGAGTGTCGTCAAGCGTGGAAATCAAAATATACGCAACACATTCGTTTAAAACTGAGGAAGTATGGATTAAATGAAGATGAGAGAGAAAAACTTATCTTCCTATAAAATATTATCTTCTTATATTACTGTACTATATAAATAGTGACTGTCTTCGTATACGTTACACGGATGATTAATAAAAATTACTCTTATTGAGCGTTAAACAAGATAAAACATATAGATTTCAAACTAGATAATCGCGGTGATTATGCTTGTAGTATTTTATCGGGTGTTCTGTGTCATCGTTACCTTACTCGCGTTATTGAATACTGATAGTATTACAAAAAATTATTCTGAAGACATATAAAATGATTGGGAAGTGACTAGAATTAGTAGTATAGCTTTTAGCAAAATGAAGTTACTTGCGATATGTGGTAAGATTAATTTCTTTTTCGTTCATACAATGTCTACACAAATTAATGCTTTTATTTCAGCTATTATACACCTATAATCATTTCCGACCCGATTATCCTCTCCCGTGTAAATTAATATCTTTAAACATGTCATATTCCGTCTTAAACTTACTTGAACGTAGAATTTGACAAAAAACCATTACACTAACAGACACGCTATTGCATTAAATTATCCAACACTTTATTCATTATCTCTTATTTTCTAACAACAATGAAAAATTGTCGATACATTTTTTCTTTATTTTGCTACCGGAAATTTTCCTTGTACTGATATTTAGCGAGATATAGATAACTATTTTCACTTTGCAAAATAAATAATGATAGCGCGATACGAACAACAAGTTTACACATTAGTAATTTTATTAATTAATTATATTTTGTATTATATACTCGGATATTTATAGTTCAAAAATTATACATATAGCAATTTAAATCTCATTAAATACGTTTGTATTTATGGTATTTTTATTTTTCCAAGCACTTTTCATCTTACTCTTTACGAATGGTCTATGCTGCAAAAGTAGAGCCGCTAACTATGTCACCAAAAAGTTTAAAACCGGCAATCTTGACATTCAGACTCAAAGTAATAAAATATTGTTGAATATTCGGAAAAATGGTAAGTTTTTTTTATTGATACGATTAAATTATATGAATAATAATGTTACATTTTCTTGATTGTTCATTAAAAGTTTGATTTAATGGAATGTTATATTTTAATAGACGGCAAAAATATCAATTTCGTACTATATACGAAAAATCCAAAATTTGCATCCGAGGACGTCCTAACAATTGAACAAGATTGCGAAAACTTTACAACGTGCATTAAGTCTGGAAATGTAACACACACTAAAATAAAAACGGATCCCGAGAGTGAAGTAGTCACTATTAATCGAGAGGTGAACGATGAAAAAGGAGAATTAACCGATTGTTTTAATTTGGCTGACGATACACAATGGGTAAGCGGTCCTCAAATCAGGCATCAACATTGGCCAATTCAACATATGTACTACGAAGAAGAGCCATACGTTACATCTCATCCCGAAAATATGGCAATCACTGAAAGATATTGGTTATCCAGCAAAGGAATTTACGTATTCGTTGATGAGAAAGATCCACTGTTCCTCGATCAGAATAATTATAAAGACAAACATTTGTGCCTGATCACAAAAAATAAAGATCCGTACAGGACAAGAACCGTGATCACTTTAAATTATGAAATTGGTGTATTTGGTGATCCACGACAAGCACACGAAAATGTTATTAAGAAACATTTCGGTAATCCAACAGGATATCCCGATGAAAGAATGGTGACACATCCAATTTGGTCAACATGGGCTAGGTACAAAGTTAACGTCGATGAAAAAGTTATTAAAGAATTTGCAGACGAAATCTTAAAAAATGGTTTCAATAACAGTCAGCTTGAAATTGATGACAATTGGGAAACGTGTTATGGATCAGCTACATTTGATCCTAAAAAATTTCCTAATCCATCTAAACTTTTCAACGAACTGAAGGAAAAGAAATTTCGTGTGACTTTGTGGATTCATCCTTTTATTAATGAAGATTGCAGTACAAGCTATAAAGAAGCTTTGGATAATAATTATTTCGTTAAAAATATCAAAGGTGAAGTACATACTACTTGGTGGCAAGGTAAGGCTTATACATTTTATTAGTAAAATCAAAATTAAGTAAAAATCAAAATCAAATTCTACACGATAAATTTAAATTAGTTCAAATAATGAGCTAAAATAACTTACTTACAAAAAAAAGTGGTAGTCTAACCAACTATAAATAATTAATTCGTAATTGTTCGTTGGAATTGACTTCAACCTTTTCCTTACGTACAAATAAGTTTACGACACAATAATAATATCGATAATAATCCATATTTTCACTTTTTTGTCGTTTACTTTGTCGTTCACTTTTGTGTGTTTAATTTGTCGTCAAATACACGTTATACATTATATTTATTCAAGGTGCAAATGGGGCTGGTGTCATTGACTTTACTAATCCAAAAGCTGTCGAGTGGTGGGTAGCTCGATTAAAAGCACTTGAGAAACTAGGAATCGATAGTTTTAAATTCGATGCTGGAGAAGCATCTTGGTTACCACAAGTTCCTAATCTAAGCGGTCCAGAGAATCTTCAACCTGCTATTTACACTCTAAATTACACTACCAATTTAGCTAAGAGTTTCGATAATAGAATCGAAGTGAGAGTAGGATGGAGATCGCAAACTCTTCCAATTTTCGTCCGAATGATCGACAAAGACACAAGGTGGACATGGAACAATGGACTTCCAACTCTTATTACAACGTTATTACAAATGAATTTAAATGGATACGTCTTTGTTTTACCTGATATGATTGGTGGTAATGGATATGTTCAAAATACCTTTAACGATACCGAGTTACCATCAAAGGATATATTTATTAGATGGTTGCAAGCAAACGTTTTTATGCCATCGATGCAATATTCCTTTGTACCTTGGGATTTCGATAAAGAAGTAAGTAATTAAACTTAATTAAACTTTATTGGTACGTAGCTTATTCATGGTAACGTCATATTTTTCAGACTATTGAAATCAGTAAAACTTTTACCGATTTACACGCCAAAAATTCGCCGAAAATAATAGAATTAATGAAAAAGGCTGTTGAAACCGGTGCTCCCATTAATCCTCCAATTTGGTGGGTGGATCCTACAAATATACAAGCACACAAAATAAATGATGGTAAGTTTTATGTATACGTAGATATCGCTACTAATATTTTCTTGATAAACATTTTATATCGTTACTGTTTGGGTGTATCGCAAAGTAGAATAGTCGGTTAGCTACTTTTTTAAATGCGATTTTCGCATTGTTCCTTTTATAAAAATCGTATTTACACCCTTTGTATAAAAAATATTATACGATACACGTGTAAAGGTGATTTTCAACTCGTACAAGTATAAAACTTTCATTCGTTTAAAAATCAACAGCTCCACATTAATAACGAAAAGTATTATTATAAAATTTCTAAAATCAAAAGAATATTGCACAAAGCAATAAATTATTATTTAATGTGTTAAATATATACAGCATTTTCTTGAGTATGTAAACTTGCATCATTTACCATTTTGAGGTCACTTTTTTAGATAAACTGATCGTAAAGATTAAATCACAAAGATTAACTCGCGTTACGTATTTAACATTATTTTCCTTTAAATCTATAATGAAATCAACAATTTTGTATTATAGATTAAAATGAATGATTTTGTACAATACTCAGAATATTAATCTGTTATAATAAAATTAATAAAGATTTAAGTTGACAATCATGATTTATTTTAGAATACCTTCTTGGAGAAGAAATATTGGTAGCTCCAATTATTGAAGAAAATGTAGTCAGTCGTGATGTGTATCTACCTAGTGGAAAATGGAAAGATGCAAATACTGAGAAAGTTTATGCTGGGCCGATTTGGTTGAATGACTACTCAGCTCCACTGAACGTTCTACCTTACTTTTATAAAGTATAACAAGAATACAAAGTGGATGTTAAAAATTATTTAATTTCAATTTTATTTAATTTTGTTTATTTTCAATTTATACATAATTTTATAATACATAGAGGTCTAAGCCAAGAATTACAATATCACTGCAGACCTTAGTCAATGATTATCATAATAATTTTCAAAAATAGAAAACACGTAAAAATTAATTTACTCGTATAGGTATACATTGTTATAATTTACAAATTTATGTACAATTAATTTCTTACAAAAATTGTACATACTAATTATACAAATAATTTTTTTTATAGAGTTATGAATATTTTTTAGATTCAATATTCAATTTTTTTATACATAATAACTATAATACTGTCATCGTTCGCGTACATTTTTCTTTTGACAAGCGTATCTCGTTCTTTCATGAAAATTCAATGTTTTTACTTTTCTTGAAGTTTCTTGTTTTTACTTTTACTTAATCACTAGGGTGTATCAAAACTTAATAATTTATGCTTTAAATTTAAATATATATCAGAATTCAGATCACAAAATTTCATTATGTATACTTGGCTTTAAATAATGTAATGTTGATTAAGAATTTATAATATCAAGTTATAGTGTTATAATTGATTCAAAGCTATTCCATTATAAGTTAACGCTGCAGAGCCAGTATTTAATATTTCTTCTAGTCTGTAATAAATAACATTTTTATATTAAGTAATCATACATAATTTATTGTACAAATATATGAAAATATATAAAATAATATTAATTACGCTGACTTGTTCTAATCTTTTTTTATTACAATTAACTTGAGACACCCATGCCCGCTTAGGCGCTCATTTTCAATGTGTATCATGGCTGCAAATGAAAAACGAACCTAGGGTCATGATCCACCCGCGAAGAAAGTCAGGATCTTAAGTCGCATATTTGTACATAGACACACTATTAATAAATTTATTTTACTGTACAACTTTTTTATTCTTTTACTCAGCCTCAACTCTTATCTGCATCCAGTTAAACATATAAAAATGCCAAGAGGATAAACCTCGGGCGCCTTAATCCTACTATACAAGAGAATGTAGAGTAGGGGACATGCATCATATATGTATGCACCCCCTAAATAAATGTATACAAAACAATTCAAATGAAAAATGTTTAGCTTTAAGTATTATTTATTTATAAATAGATAAATTATTTACAAAATTATTAAGATTTATACAAATTTTCTACAATTTATATATAATATAGATATACACAAATTGATATATAGATTCTTGTTTTTTTATACATTAAGTACATACGTGTAAAAAAATAGAAATGGAGATAGGTGCTCAAGAATAACAAGTTGTAATCTCAAAACGTCCGTTTGAGTTTACGATGATTGCTGAAAATTGATGATGTTTAATCCCATTTAAAAGTCAATGAAAAATTTTTCATAGGAAAACTCGCGTTTGCTGCAAATTATTTATCATTAATTAAAAAACAAAATAAATTGTATATTTCATTATTATCATTATTATTATAAGTTATATATACTCAACTACTTGTTAAGTCTTGCATTACAGCTAAGGCAGCTTTTGGGTTGTCTGTCGGTGCCTAAATGAACAGTAGAAACATTTTAATACTTATAAAATTCTTAAATGTTTAATAATTATTTATTAAAACTTTATTATTATACTTTCATTTTATAATATTTGTGTATGGGAGTACGCTAATCTGAATGCTTACCTAACAAAAGAGAATCAGCACTTTACTCCGTCTCACTGATTTCATTGCAACTTTGGGAGCGGTTTTCTGGTACACAAATATGAATTCTTTGATATAAAACTACGGGGGTACCCCTTGTACCCTTAATCATATAGATATTTAAAAAAATTAATTTTTTTTAATAAAAATTGATATAATGTGTATTAACTAGCTCGCCACGTGCAGCCTTAAGGCCGCCCTGACTCGCCGCTTCGGAGATCTAGATTGAACGCTTCGCTTCGCGACGCGTTCGATCTTGAGCTCCTCTGTGCCTTGAATCGCGTAGCAGAGCTTTTTGCATATAGCACGACCGAGTAAAGCTCGCGCTTCGCGCTCGCATCGTTTGTGAGTATTGGGTAAGATACATGACACAACAAATCAACTTTTATTAACTTTCACAAAACTTGGGATTTTTGGCCTAATACAAAATATAATGAGGCCTACGATGGCTCGGTCGGTAGGGCGTCGGGCTCGTAATCTAGAGGTCCCAGGTTCGATTCCCGGCCCCGGTCGATTGATACAAGCACCACTGGGAAATGTATTTTTAACAAGTGCTTTCTTCACCAAGACATCGTATGACCTCCGTCGCTGATTAGCACCGATTTGGGAGCATAAAAAGAGCAACTTTAAAATAATAATAAAAAAAAAACTAAATATAATACTAAATATACATCATAAGAGATAGTAATAAAAACATGACTTTAAATAATGTGCTTATCATCTTCCCCTTCGGATCATGTCACAATTCACTCGCACTGCGTGTTAACGACGAAATCGAGAGTCTCCTTTTTAATTAAAAAAAAATGAATCCGTACAAATGTTATATTTTTTACATTTATAGATGCGATTCCCGCGCTTCTCTCGCGTGATTTTCACGGCAGTATAGCCTGTAGCTAGAATCATATCGATCCTAGGCTATTAGATCCCTCGCGGAAGATTAATACCAGCAGAAATGTGATCAGCGTGCGCAATATAATTGTGGCCGTTTGGCTGAGAGTGGGGAGGAAGCGCTTCTATAGATGTACGCGATCAGGTGTTAGGAAAAAATCAATATTTCGCATCGAATAAAGGGTGCGAGCAATGACCTCGATTTTGGCGTCGCGAAAAAACAAATTGCGGCAGCGGCAAAAACAATTGTAGCGGCATAAGAAAAGAGGGGAGAAGGAGAGACGCGCTCTCCTTTCCTTTTTTTAAAAGAAATCTTGCATTCGCTCCTACACGGAAAAAAATGTCTAACCTTTGGAGTACGAAGCGCTCCATACTAATACAGTTAACGTTTCGTATCCCGCTACAGATCGTACACTAACTTTTCAAGTGTTTGTTATACATAGAAGTAGAGTAACGCCTTTATAAAAATAAGCTAAAGATGCCGAACTCTTGTAGTAGCGCCGCTATAGACGGAGAGTATACGCTCGCACCACCGTCAGTTGTAAGGCTCATACCCCTCTGCGGTATATGGCGCTTACAAACGCGAGTACACCTAACAGAGTTATGCTTTCCGCGCAATCATAATAATTGTATAAATTAAATAAAAATATGAGTTACTTATAAAGTGTTAATTAAATAATGACAATACAAAACTACAATAGTTTATTGTCAACTTATATATCTTTTGTATTATTATAAATAGATATCACAAATTGATATATAGATTCTTGTTTTTTTATACATTAAGTACATACGTGTAAAAAAATAGAAATGGAGATAGGTGCTCAAGAATAACAAAAAGTAATCTCAAAACGTCCGTTTGAGTTTACGATGATGCTGAAAATTGATGATGTTTTATCCCATTTAAAAGTCAATGAAAAATTTTTCATAGGAAAACTCGCGTTTGCTGCAAATTATTTATCATTAATTAAAAAACAAAATAAATTGTATATTTCATTATTATCATTATTATATAAGTTATATATACTCAACTAACTACTGTTAAGTCTTGCATTACAGCTAAGGCAGCTTTTGGGTTGTCTGTCGGTGCCTAAATGAACATAGAAACATTTTAATACTTATAAAATTCTTAAATGTTTAATAATTATTTATTAAAACTTTATTATTATACTTTCATTTTATAATATTTGTGTATGGGAGTACGCTAAATCTGAATGCTTACCTAACAAAAGAGAATCAGCACTTTACTCCGTCTCACTGATTCATTGCAACTTTGGGAGCGGTTTTCTGGTACACAAATATGATTCTTTGATATAAAACTACGGGGGTACCCCGTACCCTTATCATATAGATATTTAAAAAAATTAATTTTTTTAAATAAAAATTGATATAATGTGTATAACTAGCTCGCCACGTGCAGCCTTAAGGCCGCCCTGACTCGCCGCTTCGGAGATCTAGATTGAACGCTTCGCTTCGCGGACGCGTTCGATCTTAGAGCTCCTCTGTGCCTTGAATCGCGTAGCAGAGCTTTTTGCATATAAGCACGACCGAGTAAAGCTCGCGCTTCGCGCTCGCATCGTTTGTGAGTATTGGGTAAGATACATGACACAACAAATCAACTTTTATTAACTTTCACAAAACTTGGGATTTTTGGCCTAATACAAATATAATGAGGCCTACGATGGCTCGGTCGGTAGGGCGTCGGGCTCGTAATCTAGAGGTCCCAGGTTCGATTCCCGGCCCCGGTCGATTGATACAAGCACCACTGGCAATGTCTAAAGTGCTTTCTTCACCAAGACATCGTATGACCTCCGTCGCTGATTAGCACCGATTTGGGAGCATAAAAAGAGCAACTTTAAAATAATAATAAAAAAAAACAAATATAATATACATTATAAGAGATAGTAATAAAAACATGACTTTAAATAATGTGCTTATCATCTTCGCCTTCGGATCATGTCACAATTCACTCGCACTGCGTGTTAACGACGAAATCGAGAGTCTCCTTTTTAATTAAAAAAAAATGAATCCGTACAAATGTTATATTTTTTACACATTTATAGATGCGATTCCCGCGCTTCTCTCGCGTGATTTTCACGGCAGTATAGCCTGTAGCTAGAATCATATCGATCCTAGGCTATTAGATCCCTCGCGGAAGATTAATACCAGCAGAAATGTGGATCAGCGTGCGCAATATAATTGTGGCCGTTCTGGGCTGAGAAGTGGGGAGGAAGCGCTTCTATAGATGTACGCGATCAGGTGTTAGGAAAAAATCAATATTTCGCATCGAATAAAAGGGTGCGAGCAATGACCTCGATTTTGGCGTCGCGAAAAAACAAATTGCGGCAGCGGCAAAAACAATTGTAAGCGGCATAAGAAAAGAGGGGAGAAGGAGAGACGCGCTCTCCTTTCCTTTTTTTAAAAGAAATCATTCATTCGCTCCTACACGGAAAAAAATGTCTAACCTTTGGAGTACGAAGCGCTCCATACTAATACAGTTAACGTTTCGTATCCCGCTACAGATCGTACACTAACTTTTCAAGTGTTTGTTATACATAGAAGTAGAGTAACGCCTTTATAAAAATAAGCTAAAGATGCCGAACTCTTGTAGTAGCGCCGCTATAGACGGAGAGTATACGCTCGCACCACCTTCAGTTGTAAGCTCATACCCCTCTGCGGTATATGGCGCTTACAAACGCGAGTACACCTAACAGAGTTATGCTTTCCGCGCAATCATAATAATTGTATTAAATTAAATAAAAAATATGAGTTACTTATAAAGTGTTAATTAAATAATGACAATACAAAACTACAATAGTTTATTGTCAACTTATATATCTTTTGTATTATTATAAATAAATATAACACTCATTTTAAATGCTTTCTCAACCGTCTATTCGAATTGCATACTCCATAGACCTATGGAGTATAGGTCCTTTACAAATGAAGGTAGTACTGTTGTTTACCTTAGAATCATAAGATTGATAAACATTAATTATTATTGTTAACACTGCATATATTTATTTATTGTGATAAAACTTGATTTTTGTACTATTTTTTGTACTATTTTCGTTATTTTGACCGCTTTTCTTTTTATCTTTGAAAACATTGTTCTAGGTCGTAAAGTGTAAAATAGAAAAAAGTTTTGCTATTTTGAGACGAACATTTCATTCCTTTTAGTACTTTTGAATTGAAGTGAATTTTAGTACTTTTTCATGGTTTTAACCGTTTTTCTATGTTTACCTTTAAAAATATTGTTCTGAGCTTTATCTGTATCATAGAAAAAAGGTTTGTTATTTTAAAACAAACATTTCGTTCATTAAAAAATTTTTTGTATAAACGATAGATTTAGATTTATTGCGCAAAAACGTGTTTTTTTGTACTTGTTTCATTATTTGACCGTTGTTCTCTATTTATCTTTGAAAATATTATTCTGAACGTAAAGTGTACAATAGCAAAAAGTTTTGTTATTTTGAGAGGAACATTTCGTCTGTATAAAGTTTTTATGTAAGATTAGTACATTTCAAGATAATGCTACATAACCGTTTCTAAGCAATTAAAAATAATGCCATAACTTAAAGTGTTTCAGTGCTATATATATGGCCTCAAATCAGTTCTAATACGCATACAATTTCTCTTACAACCCATTATTTAGTATATTTTGATGCATCACACATTTTGCGATGATGAAAATATAAGGCTCTTCCGTGTAGCGGTCGTGCCTAAAAATAGAAACACAAATATCTCAATTTGGTAAAAAATTATGGAAAGAGTAAAAATTAAACAAAATTTTAAGAAAAATTCAGTATAAAAACTTTATTGACTTTTCAGTCAAAAATTTCGTCTAATTCTTTCATAATTTTTGACCAATATCAGATATTTGAGCTTTTGTTTTTTCATATTGTACCTATGTGATCTCATTTTTTTGCTAAATTTAAGTTTGAGCGTCTACGTCTAATTTTTCTTTTCACAATTTTTCATTAACTGCATATCATTTTCGTCACACAGCCTATGATATTGAATTTTATATGAAAGAAAATTCATATTTCTGTACCAAAAAACAGTTCCCAAAGTTGCAACGAAATCCGCGACCCGGAGGTAGACTTTGTCTTTGTAAGACACAGTTTTGCAAATAAATGTTTAATCTTTTAACATAGTGTAAATTTTTGACTAACTCTTACCACAATTTATTGAAGTAACTTATACAATTTCGATAAAACAAAAATTTGTTTTGTAAAGGTGTAACCTATAAATGTCATTAAGGGGTCATTCTGGTTTATTGCTCAAAGAAAAAGGCTATTTCTAAGATTTTTTTTGGAAATATTATTGAACATGGGTACTAAAGTTGATGGGGTTGTTAAATACAGTCATTTAGTACAAAAAAATTTTTTTATTATTATTAACACCGTTTATGTACGAAAATTGTTGATAAACATGACTCCTTGATAAGTAGGTAGGCTGTTGACGTACATAATATCTTCAGAATCAATATCACAATATCATGATCGAGACATAAAATCTTTAGATTTGGTATGACCGAGGCTATTGCATGAACTATAACTGTGTTAAAATATTAATTTTTATTATAAATTTGTTGTTATTATCGTCCACGCAGTAGGTTAAAAGAAAGGTGTTTTTGTCGATTTTAGTGAACAAACCATAAAAATTATTTAAATGGCGACGTTTCGATGGAAGTCCTCCATCCTCATCAGGCTATACCTTTATTAAAAACAATCATTTTACAATCATACTAACACTTTCATATTTACTATAGAATTACTTACTAATTGATTATAGAGCGACGCATTAGAGATACTATGGATGTTTTAAATGCCAGATGTGAGCATTAAATTGCCCAATTAGTAAGTAATTCTATAGTAAATATGAAAGTGTTAGTATGATTGTAAAATGATTGTTTTTAATAAAGGTATAGCCTGATGAGGATGGAGGACTTCCATCAAAACGTCGCCATTTAAATAATTTTTATGGTTTGTTCACTAAAATCGACAAAAACACCTTTCTATTAATTTTTACTATTTTTTTTGCAAAAAGCAGTGAAAAGAAAAACGATTTTGTTTCTTTAATTTGGCGTCATTTTGTTTTTTATCAAAAAAAAGTCAGTTTCCGTAGTTCATGCGATAGTCACTGTTATACCAAATTTAAAGCCGTTCGATCTTTTTGTTTCAGATGAAACGGTCTCAAGATATTATGTACGCCAACAGTCTACTTAATTTTAAAGGAGTCACATTTATCAACATTTTTCGTACATAAATAGTGTTAAAAATTATTAAAATAAATTTTGTTTCTACTCACAGACTGTATTTGACAAGCCCAACAATTTTTGTATCCACATATTCAATAATATTTCCAAAAAAAATCTTAAAAATAGCCCTTTTTGAGTGATAAACTAGAATAACACCTTAAGGGGGCAGGCCAGAGTTAAAACGAAAAAATTAAGCAAATTTTTGTTACATTGTCAAAATTTTATTATTCTAAGTACATAACCAAAAAAATTTGATCAAAAAGTATTTAACGACACCTTCAATTTCCAGTCCATTATTTTTGAATTTTTCAACCAAATCAAACGTAATCTAGCTCAAAAGCAAGTTATTAACACATGCTAAAACTTTTATGGATTACATTTTTTAATATAAGGCCTTCATTTTAATTTGTGTACCAAAATTCTAATAATTTGTTTAAAAAAATCTTACTAGGTACATGTTTTAGTGCACAAATTAGAAATGAAGACCTTATTAAAAAATGTATTCCATAAAAGTTTTAGTATATGTCATATAGCTTTCTTTTGAACTTAATTACGTTCAATTTGGACCAAAATCGGTCGAATAAAAATGTCCTATGCGATAAAATTCAGGTATTGCAAGGCCTATAAACAACATTTTTAGGTCCGGTGGCCCGAAAATTAAAAGTCCCGTTAAATTACTTTAACCTTAAATTTTTTAGTTATGGAGTTACACATTAATTTTTGACAACACAACAAAAATTAGCTTTTTTTCGTTTCAACTCTATCCAATTATAATATCTTATCCAATTTATAATATTTTTTCGTATTATAGTTTGTACTCGAGTATTATAATACTTCGTATTTCTATAGGCGTAGTAAATAACATATGTAAAATGTGAACCCACCATATGTCCTGCTCTATTCAGCCAAAACATTTTTAAATTTCCGACTTGTTTAACGTAACCTTCAGTTATATTATCTATTAAAAATGATGTTCTATGAGCTGACATCCACTCTGTTGAATTTATCCAATTCAGTTTATTAATCCACTTGACAGTTCCTTCAAACATTCAATTATTAATCAATGCTTACGTTATAATTTATATAAGCAATTCTATATCATTATTCATTTGAATTATTATGTACATATTAATACCTGGCGCTGGAACTACAGCATCGAGTTGGCCATTGTAAATATGAATTTTGATGTCTGTGTTATTGAGGAGATATTCCACTAAAAAATAAAGTGTTGTTTTACATTCAAAATAAAAACATTAATCATTGTAACAAATTAAATTGTCTTATAACGACGTATATTTACCAGTTTCAATAACAGGTTTTAAGAAATCTTCATCGAGCGCGTGTTTCACTTCGGTGTTAAACATTGTGAAATTTGAGTGTAAATTTAATGCATTTTTTATTTGGTGATTCATTAAGAATACAACTTCTTTATGTTGTTCCGTTATCTTTTCGTTTTCTGAAAAAAAGAAAATAAAAAGGTTTAAAAAGAAAATTGTCAATAAAATTGATGCTCAGCAGTATAGGTTGTAAGTTTAATTTTCATACTTCAGGTACCGATATAGTACTGTTATAGTACTGAATTTTAAATACTCGGAAGTGTAGTAAATTTTTACTATACACACTGAGCTTTTTTTACTAAATTTGGTACTTAATATAAGAATAATATGATCGAAGAAAATAAGAAAGTAATGTAAACCGAAAATTAAAAAATTATTTTTGATACGTGTATTTAAAATACTAAATTTAAAAAAAAATACATTTTTATTTACTGATTTTCCCTATTCATATAAACAATATATCTTTGCAGAGGTATATAAATAACAATATTTGGTTGGTATATTAATAGTTACCTGTTTTCAAATCTGATACTTTCTTTAAGACATTGTACAGGTCTACACTTATAGATGATAATATAGCAGTGCTAAATATATTGATACCTAGTTCCATAGCCTCGGTCCATCGCTCTAATTTGTGTACCAAAATTCTAATAATTTGTTTAAAAAATCTACTAGGTACATGTTTTAGTGCACAAATTAGAAATGAAGACCTTATTAAAAAATGTATTCCATAAAAGTTTTAGTATATGTCATATAGCTTTCTTTTGAACTTAATTACGTTCAATTTGGACCAAAATCGGTCGAATAAAAATGTCCTATGCGATAAAATTCAGGTATTGCAAGGCCTATAAACAACATTTTTAGGTCCGGTGGCCCGAAAATTAAAAGTCCCGTTAAATACTTTAACCTTAAATTTTTTAGTTATGGAGTTACACATTAATTTTTGACAACACAACAAAAATTAGCTTTTTTTCGTTTCAACTCTATCCAATTATAATATCTTATCCAATTTATAATATTTTTTCGTATTATAGTTTGTACTCGAGTATTATAATACTTCGTATTTCTATAGGCGTAGTAAATAACATATGTAAAATGTGAACCCACCATATGTCCTGCTCTATTCAGCCAAAACATTTTTAAATTTCCGACTTGTTTAACGTAACCTTCAGTTATATTATCTATTAAAAATGATGTTCTATGAGCTGACATCCACTCTGTTGAATTTATCCAATTCAGTTTATTAATCCACTTGACAGTTCCTTCAAACATTCAATTATTAATCAATGCTTACGTTATAATTTATATAAGCAATTCTATATCATTATTCATTTGAATTATTATGTACATATTAATACCTGGCGCTGGAACTACAGCATCGAGTTGGCCATTGTAAATATGAATTTTGATGTCTGTGTTATTGAGGAGATATTCCACTAAAAAATAAAGTGTTGTTTTACATTCAAAATAAAAACATTAATCATTTGTAACAAATTAAATTGTCTTATAACGACGTATATTTACCAGTTTCAATAACAGGTTTTAAGAAATCTTCATCGAGCGCGTGTTTCACTTCGGTGTTAAACATTGTGAAATTTGAGTGTAAATTTAATGCATTTTTTATTTGGTGATTCATTAAGAATACAACTTCTTTATGTTGTTCCGTTATCTTTTCGTTTTCTGAAAAAAAGAAAATAAAAAGGTTTAAAAAGAAAATTGTCAATAAAATTGATGCTCAGCAGTATAGGTAGTAAGTTTAATTTTCATACTTCAGGTACCGATATAGTACTGTTATAGTACTGAATTTAAATACTCGGAAGTGTAGTAAATTTTTTGTTACTATACACACTGAGCTTTTTTTACTAAATTTGGTACTTAATATAAGAATAATATGATCGAAGAAAATAAGAAAGTAATGTAAACCGAAAATTAAAAAATTATTTTTTGATACGTGTATTTAAAATACTAAATATAAAAAAAACTACATTTTTATTTACTGATTTTCCCTATTCATATAAACAATATATCTTTGCAAGGTATATAAATAAACAATATTTGGTTGGTATATTAATAGTTACCTGTTTTCAAATCTGATACTTTCTTTAAGACATTGTACAGGTCTACACTTATAGATGATAATATAGCAGTGCTAAATATATTGATACCTAGTTCCATAGCCTCGGTCCATCGCTCAGTTTCTATTGCTAATTGAAAGTTATCATTGTACTTTTTAATAGTATGGTAATCCTTTACGTCGATCGCGCTCTTATCAATAACAAATACAAAATGCATTTTAAAATAATAAGGACATATATTGTGTAAAATTAATCAGTGTCAATTATATGTATATAATTAAATTTACTTACCACTTGATACAAATATTCGCCCATAGCCATTATACTATCCTTAGGAGAAATAAATGGACTTCCTAAGCCAATTCCTTTCAAGTTACTCTTTATTGTTTGCTTCACTTGTTCCTAAAAGATTTGGCAAATAGTTACTTTGTTATATACCCTTCACCTTTCGTGTAATAAATACTCACGTCGTATAAAACTTTAGCAAAGTCAACTGCATATTTCCCACCGTAAGATTCGCCGACTATGTAAGTAGCTGCATTTAAAAATTTAGGTAATTTCTTATAGAAATCCTTTATACACTCAAGTAAATCAGCTGCTATTTGACCGTTATTTCTCGCTAGAGCGTCCGAGGAATCGACATAACTGAATCCAGTACCAACAGGATTGTCGATAAATAATACGTTATAATGTTTAATCTAAAAACATTTAACTTTTTTTAGAACTTACAATATTCATTTTAGATAAATATTGTAAAGTACAATATTTCAAGAAATTAAAATAATCTTTATAATGAATCTATACGTATCCTTTTACGAGCACATGAATTTTCAATTAAGTTTACGTAATTATTTGAGATTTTACTAAATAATACAAAGTAATTAATATGCAATGAAAAAAGGTAAAAGATAAAAATAGTTTATGCTTTCAGAAGTATATGTTATACCCATGAATAATTTCTTGGTTTCAAGTTTTGGTCTAATGGTCCCAATTCCAAAAAGTTGCCGTAACCGGATGAGGATACTCCAGGACCACCTTGTAACCATATAATAAGAGGTTTTTCCTGATAGTTTAATTTAACGTCTGCCGAAGTATAATATAGCCACCAAAACATGTGAGCTCCTGGACGAACTGTCACGTATCCCCATTCTTGATTTTCGATACCAACACCATCTTTTCCTGAAAATATAATCAGTCTATTTATACTTTTCATGCGATTAACTATTCTGATGATATTATTTTGTGTTCAATTACCCCTAGCATAGTTGAAAAATAATAATGCCAAAAATAATGATATTTTAAACAATCTCATATTCTCTGATTGGTTATTTATACAATTTTAAATTAATAAATTCAAGCGATGAGGGAATACTATTTTACACGTACGAAACACAAATATAACTGAAAGACTTTTAAAAGTGCATTGAAATATTTAAGTGATTGCGATATATAATGCTACAGATTTTCAAGGGCATACGAGTTTGAACGGTAACAAGCTTTGTTAATACTGCACAAGTGAACAAAGAAAAATCGTAAAATTCATTATTGTAAAGTTATTGTATACATCATACTCTACTATAATTATTAAATTATTTAAAATATAAGTAATTATACAATAATCATCACAGTATAAATTAATTCCTTATTTTAATTACTCTAAATTTATATTTGTTTTATAATTTATTAAACTTATTTTAAGTTATCTTGCACATTAGACACTTCCGTGTTTGACGTTCAAAAGTTTGAACTGAACTGTGTAAACATTTTGTAATTTTGTCATCTTTAGTTATGTTCGATATGTATTTATATGCCTCTCACGAAGGAAGGTTCCCCAAGTGATTCATCATTGTAACTTCTATAAACGATGCAAAAGTGAGCTAAGTGATGCAATCAATAAAATCCTAGAATTTTATGTATTTATCTAAAATATAATGAAATCTTAAATATTATTAGAAATAAGGAATCATTAAGTTTCCTTTGAATTAATCGGTAACATAAAAATAATTTTAAATATGTACGGATTATTATCCAATTAATAAATTGAATTCTTGAATGGGAAACTTTCGTATTTAATAATAATTTTATAAATAATTAAACTTGTATACATAATAGTTTCAGAGTATCGTCTAAGGTTTTTAAAATAAAGTATAAGTCTGCATTAAAATATATTCCTTTTTTTTAATTTTGTTTATTAATAATTTAACAAATCAATTATCGAGTGTACAATAATTTCAATATTTTCATTTTATGGGACAGTCGTCAAATCATTTAGTATAGAGCTAATAGCTGCTGGATTATCCACGATCGCCTACAATTAGTATATAAAATATTTAAACATTCTTTTAAGATACAAGATTTATTTTTAATATTTTAATTATTCGATAAAAGTGTATACCATATGTCCAGCTCGATTAACCCAAAACATTTTTAATTTTCCATAATGTTTTACGAAACCTTCAATAATACCATTTATCACAAATGGCTCTCGTTTTGCATTTTTCCAATGTTCTTTATTTCTCCATTGTAATTCTTCTATCCATTTTAGTGTGCCTATACAATTATATAATAATTAAATAAAATTACATCGAATTTGAAAATTCTTCAATGTTAATTAATTGTAACATTGTACGTTTGATTTACCAACAGAATTTACAGCAAGATCTAATTGTCCATTGTAAACGAAAACGTTAATGTCGGTGTCATTTAACAAACTTTCCACTGTAATAAAAATGTTAGCATATTCGGAAGAAAACTTTTGTCGGTTGTCAAACACGCTGACGAATAATTAGAGTATATTTGTAAGATCAACAAAAATAATTAAAAAATAATATATATTTTATATTATTCATAAAGTTATCAAAAATTTAATCCTTATACCTTGCATAGTAACTGGTTTCATAAAATCTTCTTCTAAATTTTTGCTAACCAATGCAGCTGCGTGTCCCCAATCAACTTTCATATTAAGCTTTTCTTTTACGAAGGTATTCATAAAATAAGCCAAACGATTAACACTACCTAAATAATCTCCGTAAACTGAATTAATGTGATTTTTCTCTAGAATAGAACTTGACTTTGATCTGTACAATACGTTAAATAAATCCATATTATCAGTTTCGTCGAATATCATAGTTTCTATAATATCCAATTGTTTTGTAGCAGTTGTCCAACTTTCTTCTTCGATTGCTTTTTTTGTTTTAAGTAATTCAATCTGCAGCTTATCGTAACCAGATTTGTCGATCATACCCTACGTACACACGTACACATGAATATATAAAAAATTAAATGTGCAGTGTACATATATGTATATATAACCACGTGTACAATATTAACAATCTGTCGCGAATAAATGCAGCTTTGCACCAATTTATAATTAAAACATTAAACCTGCATGATAAAAATGGATTCAATATTAAAACAAATAATTCCGAAAATGTCCAGCAAACTATGTTTACCTATCTAATTTCATGTTTAATTGTTAAATTTCTAAAAGTCGAAATTTAATTTCTCAAATCTTGTCAAAGTGTTGAAGATAAAATTTTTAATCAATTTGAAGACTTCTTTACTACAGGTCGCGGATACCTTTTAAAAATAATTTCAAGAAATTTTAAAGCAAAAAGTTAAATAGAATTAATATAATGACTAGTTAAAAAATAAAAAAAAATAAAAAATGTCTTTGAAAATATATATTTTTTAAAAATAATTCAATAATTATAAATATTTGTAAAACACTTTAAATGTAAAAAAATGTGCGGAGTACTTATTTCTTCTACAAAACCCGAAAGAAAAAATTCAAATTGATTAATATGAAAAATCAGTCCCGCAAACAATTCTTTTCCGTAAATTTTCGTTCACGCACCCTTTCTATTTCCAGCCTCTCAATTATGCATTTTGTACATTGAAAATAAAATAGGAAACATAAATTACCGTGTATAACAAGGATGGAGCATACTCCATTATTGAATGAATGGGTGAAATCCATGGACTTCCTAATGCTATACCTTTCAGATTACTCTTAATTTCACCCATTGCTTGTTTCTGGAATAAAATGTACATTTACATTACAAAAGACTTTGTATTATACGTTACTTTTGTATTAAATTTAACATTGTAATTTTTCTTATACTTTGTACCAAAAGTTGGCAAATTCAACTGTCATTTTTCCGCCATATGATTGACTAATTATGTATGTCGGAGTTTTACGGAACTTAGAAAACTTATTGTAAAATTTTGTTATCAGAGTTAGAAGATCAATTCCTATTTGTGCATTCGTTTTGCAATAATGTAAATTATGGTCGACGTAACTAAATCCTGTACCAACTGGACTGTCGATAAATAGTACATTGTAATCTTTCACCTATTGCATTGTGTAAAACGATAAATTAAAAAAAAAATAATATTTAACAAATATACTTGTTTGATCAATTTCGCTTACCCAAGTACTATTTCTTGCTTTAAGATTTATATCTAATGGTCCTATTTCCATAAAATTGCCATAACCCGTCGACGATTGTCCAGGTCCACCTTGTAACCAAATAATCAATGGTTTGCTTTCGTAATTATCATTTACGGTTGAGGTTGTGTAGTAAAGCCACCAAAACATATGCGAGTGTTCCCTTACAGTTATGTATCCCCATTCTTGTTGCCCATCTCCGACACCTTTTTCTACTTATTTAATAGATGTGCAAATAATTAGCTAATAACTTTAATTATACAGTAAAGTATAAAATATCTACATCAGTAATTTAATACATTTAATTAATTTCAAGAGCTTTCAAAGTTGAGAATGTGAAAATACTTGGTATATACTTATGTCTTTATCAACCATCCTTATAATATGCAAATGAAAATATGATTTTTTCATCATAACGTGAAATCCAATTTTTCAATATCACCAACTTTGAAAGCTCATTAATTAAAAAGAAAACAATTATTTAATCATATAATGGGTGTAATATTTTTAAAATAATCTGGCAGAATCTACTTTAAATATATTAAAAAAACGTTTAGTACTCCTTAAAGTATTATTGTTTTAAATAATATATGATAAGCTGATGACGTTACGTGCTTTCATTTCTCAGTAATTGTTAAATGACGATAATATGTATTCTCCAAATTTTGATAACTTTATATTGCAGATTTAATCAGTTCTCAGCATAGTTATCATTCTCCTATCCAATAATTTAATATCTTGAAAATTGTATAACTATAGAAAATTAGGTCTTTTGACTTTTCTCAGACTTTTTTTCAGCACGTATAGCTCTATGTGATCCATACATTTTCTTTGAAATTTTCTATAAGAATCTATTTTTGTAATTCATAACTTTTCTCTTAATACGAATATTTTCTTATATGTTCACAAGATGTACATTGAATCTTAATCAACAACCAGTAATTTACGAATGCTATTTTTTCAACCTTTACAATGGAAAAGCTCTAATATATCAAGGTATCATTTTGACAACGAGTATCACTGAATGTCATCTGAGTAATTTCGTTGCAGTTCATCTGGAAAAAATGTAGTCTTTCAATTTGTATATGTAATATAACGCCTAATTAGCTGATTTTTATGTCTTTTCTTAATAAAATAAAAGTTATCCTATACCATGTAACAAATGTATTCTTTCCTTAATATATGAAGTTTATTATATTCTCACTTAGCTGACAATTGTGTGAATTCGTTCTTCTTCTATAAATTATAATAGGCAACAAAATACATTATTATTAATTAGATGATCCAAATTAAACTTGTTTAACATATAAAAATAAAAGTCATAGGAAAGTTATTTAAATACTTACATAGATAGCTTTCAAAATTGATGATATTTATCAAATAATAAAACATAATAAATAAGCACTAGCACTTTGAAAATTGTTACAGCATAGTTAGGGACGGATGATGTTTTTCATATGTACCAAGTTTTAACATCTTTTCTAAAATTGTTTGTTGACAAGAAATTAAATATTGACTTGTGTTTCCTTTATTCTTAATTTGAGTAATAATTATTGTAATTAGAACTTCTTATACCATTGGAGTAACTTAATTTCGATATAATGTTTAATATAACATAAAATATAAATAAAATTGAAAATTGTATTAAAATTATGATTAAATGAATCGCAAGACTTAGTATCTTGTAAATTTTATTTCTTGATTCTTAACTAAGAATTTTTACTATTAATTGAAATAAAAAAACTTTCTATTCAAGTATATAAAATGTTGATAAAAACAATCAAAATATTATACATAAATAATTTTAACGGGATGTCGAACCCAAATTACAGGGATCTACACCTTTCAACATAAGAATTATGTTAAAAATATTGAATTAAAAATCTGAAAAAATTCATTTCAGTAGTTTAGAATAAAAGCGAGGGCATGGCGTTTTGATTTTTTAAAAATAAATAAATTTGTTAATAATAATTGAATAAACAATTTTCGGTCGGTAATTATTAGTCTAAAAAGGCATGAATTTTCAACGCAAAAATCAGGATTAAATTACAAATTTAAAATTCTGAAAAAATTTGAGTATATTGTTTAAAACATGCCTAAAGACATGGAGTTCACGATTTTTTCAAAAATGTATTCTTTTGTTTATAAAAAAATAATTAAAATTACCATTTTTTGAGTCCGAAATCCTCTTAATATTAATATTCACATATTTGCATTCTAGAGGTAAATGTTATCTCGATGAATTTTATCACGAATCTTCATCAGTTTTAACGGAATCGAATATAATGTAATTAGAAGCAATACTTATTATAATAATATAAATTCTAAGTCTTACTACAATAAGGGAAAGTCGGTAAAAAAACAAAAATTAAATGTAAATGGAAAATTATATAGTCATTTTATATATTTAAAAAGTCAACTGGCAAAATCTGGAATACTTGCGTCAAATAAGGAAAATAATTCAAGTGCTAGCAATCAAGCTCAAGATTTAAATTCATCAAATTCAGGTAAATAATATTAATTTTATTATGTTAAGTTTTAAATAATGTATAAATAGTTTTTTTAAATACGTTTTAGTTATAGTTGACTCGTTAAATAATTTAATTTAATAAATTTAAAATTATTTCTTAGTGGAAGATGAAATCAGATGGTTAAATCATCATGTGGAACCTTTCGATACTGTTAAAGCTTTCTGGTCAAACACTTATGAACACCGTAGAAAAGAAGTAACATCTGAGAGCCTATCGTATGAGGATTATTTTGAAGCATATCCTTGCTTAAAATTACAAGCTGCTATTGAACTTGTAAGTTAAGTTGTTACTACAAGCTGTTAAGTGCCACTGTATAACTATTATTATTTAAATTAGTTTATTTAACTTTTATAGTTCAAGATAGACTTTAATTTATTAAAGTCAAATAAAAGTGATCTGATTTTTGAAAAATGGCCTGCTGTTCGGTCCAAGCTTGTAAATATTCTTCAAACCGTTATGAAGCCTACGAATGCAGACGACCTTTCATTGACAAGGCTGTTGAGCACAGTAACTGAAGGTAGCGTTTTTTCGATTCTGGTATATACTAAGTTAATTAATATAAATATTAATGTTTATAGAAAATCAAGATGCAATAGTGTTTCATTTATTGTGCAGTCTTATTAAATGCAGTAAACGGTCAAATCTTCGTAAACGAAAAAGAAATACAAATACTAAAGAGACTGAAAATGGAAAACAGATTGCAGGAAAGACTTCGGCCCAGGAGAGACGTGAATCATTCTTGTATCACATAGAGGTTATACAATATTCCTTATTACGTTGTTTTTACTACTTCGTGACATATAATTAAAATATATACATTCATTTTTACAGAACATGGTTGATATTGACATTTCCATAGAAGATTTAAAGACATCTCTTCGCAAAAACGGTCATACGTTGCAGCCATTACCTGTTATTGTTGGACCGTTGCTTAACATACAAAAAATGTATGTTTTCTTTAACGATATTAAATATGAAGTTAATAACGTTTTAGAAGCTGTAGCTTATTCTTTTTATATATTTTACGCTCTCAACTGCGAATATCCAAAAACAAGTTATTCTGTTTGGTTGTTTGTTCAGAAAATTTTATTCTTAATTGAGGAATTAAATGATGATGTTGGAATTTCATTAAATGTAATTTTCGGCTATTTAAACAAATAATGGCGATCATATGTTCGATTTGTAAATTGGAATCAAAAACTAATGATTCGTTTATCAAGCATGTTCGAGTGGTTCACGAAGCCGAAAAAAGATTTGCATGTATTGACGAAAACTGCTGTAGAGTTTATTCTCAAATAGGGTCATTTATCAGCCATCGAAAATTAAAGCACACCAAAAATGTGTTTAAAGAAAAACAAACAGAATTTAATTCTACTGCAAATGGTATCAGTATTATGAACCAAACTATAAATATTAATTCTCCCAAAGATATTTATGAGAAAAATGACTGCATAAATGTTAGTGAACTTAGTTCTAAGGAAAAAACTTTGCTTTGCAGTGATTCTATGCCTGCAGCAAATAAGACCGAATTTAATACTGTGAATGAATTATTAATTAATAATGAAAAATTCATTTTTAAAAATACTTTTAAAAAATTGGAACAGTACTTAGAAAGTAAAGTAGCACAATTTGTAGCAGAATTATACAATTTTTCTGCTATTCCTCGAAAAACAATTACTATTATTATTCAGTTATTTACAAAGTTACTATCTGATGCAGTTTTGCATCAAAAAGATATTATCTTGAATTTGGCATTAAATTTCGATGACAGTCGCAGAGATGAAGTGGATAATGTGCTAGAGATAGTACCAACAGTACTAAAAAAGAGCCGCGGTGGCTCATGGGTAGAGCTCCCGACTCTCACACCGAGGGTCGTGGGTTCGATCCCAGACGTGTACCTCTGAAAAATTTTTTCATGTGCATTTTTCGAACACCCCCGATCGGAAATATTTTAAGGCGTGCCTGGCCCGCGCAAAAGGCCCTGATAAGGCGTCGCATAAGGGCCTTTGTAAGGCGCGTAACGGGGTGATCTTAAGGCCCGGGTATGGCAAGATAGATTTAAGGAATGCCTGTATCGGACCTTACGTGGCTCTTATGTGTGGTCCGCGACACGTAAACTGTAGAGCGAATCTATATAATGTAAATAAACTTGACAAGTGTTAGATATTCTCAATGTTTATGTATATTGCCAGTATAAGTATAATTATCAGTATTAAATAAAGTAATCAATTGTGAAATTGTAAATAATTTTTTATTTTTAAACATTTATTCTTTAATACAAATGTGAATTTTATTTGTGAAATTGTAGGTAATTTTTTATTTTTAAACTTTTATTCTTGATTACAATTGTATTAATCTAAAAAAGAAAATATTATTTACTATTTATTAAAATGTTTTATTACATCAATTGTGTTGTTAATTTTTATTTATAGAATTTAAAGTAGTATTTCATTTAAAATGAGTCAAAAATTGGAGCAATCTAAGTTTTTAAGAAAGTTAAGAGCTGCTAATTTTCGTGAAACTAATAAAATAAAGCGGTCTAGATCAGAAGATAGTGTCGTTAATACTGAAAGTACCAGTGAACTGAGTGAACAATCTCAAAATATTGAATTTAAATTTAAAAAAGTTGATGAATTATTTTCTGGAAAGAATTCTGATTTGGAGCATACAGATGACAGTTATAATTTTGATGAAAGCTCTAATGATGAAAACTATAGTGATGTTAGTGACACAGAAGATAGTAATTTTAATCCTTCAGGAAATATTATACTTAATTTAAGACATTGGACTTATGAATGTGGTTTAAGTAGACCATCGATAGATAAACTTCTAAAAATATTGAAACCTTGGATTTTTATAATTAAAACAAAACTATGTAATTGATAGTAAAATAAATATAAATTTGTAATTAATTATTAATTGAATAATTTGTTTTTAATGTATGATATTACAACATAATAGATATATAAATAAAATATATATGTATAAATAATATATATGTATATATATATATATATATGGTTCATGCTTTTATAAGATATAATTTTATTATTATAATTCTATATATGTATATATAAATAATATTATTTATATATACATATATAGAATTATAATAATAAAATTATATCTTATAAAAGCATGAACCATATACGAATAATTCAATAGTTCGCCATTTTAAGGCTCGCCGCGTTTAGTGCTGACGAGACCCTTAAAATAAATCGAATTTCAGGCAGGATGGTAAGGGCCTTAGGAACACCTCGTTACGCAAGTGGTCAGATTCGAGTGAGGCACCTGATCTGGGCCCCAAAAGGCTGATCAGGCACCTGTCGAGGCCCTTGTGGTCGCCTTAAAACGTTTTCCGATCGGGCCGTGACTCAGTGGCTCGGCGTGTCACTATAATGTGACGCCAGTTCAGGTGCGCATGCGTTCGTGCACTTTTCAGTGCATGAGAGGCACGGGCATCTGAACTATAGGGAACGTTAGGGACGCGAAGATGTAAAGAGGATCGCGGTGGTTCCATCGGGAGGACAGGAAACTGTAATTATTAGACTAATTACAGTGACCGATGATATCTTCCGATGGACACAAGCACCAATGTTTCAACTACATGTGCTTTGTTTACAAACACACCGTTCACCTCCGTCGCTGATTAGCCCTGGCAGCATAAATAGAGCGACGTTAAATAACATAAAAAAAAAAAAAAAAAAGTACTAAAAAAATTTTTTTCGGAACATAGTAATTTAAAGTATTTTAAGAAGAAAGGAACGTATATACCTCCACAAAAAGTTTTATTAGGAGAACGTCCAGAGTATAGAAGGAAGTATGGCAAACTATTGCTAACACACGTCAAAGCAACAGCAGAATTTATACCAATTAGGGCTGTATTTACACAATTTTTCCAATTGCCAGGGGTATTTAAAAAAACATTAGAATATTACAATAACTTAATGTCAGAAAAAGATATTATTTCAAACATAGTTCAAGGAGAACTGTGGAAAAGAAAAGTAAGTTTATATAAAGACAAAACAGTATTTCCAGTTCTTTTATCTTTTGATGACTATGAAAATAATAATGCATTGGGTAGTCATGCAGGAATTGCTAAATGTGGTGCAACGTATATTAATGTTCCATGCTTACCTGTAGAATATCAAAGTAAACTACAAAATATATTTCTTTTTATTTTGTTTAACACTATTGACAGATCTGTATACAAAAATAAAATGGTATTTACCAAAATAATTGAAGAATTGTCGTTTCTTCAAAATGAAGGAATCGACATTGAACTTAAATCAGGAAAAATCAAAGTTTATTTCGTATTGATTCAGATCTTAGGAGATAATCTGGGGTTGAACCAAATTCTTGGATTCACCCAAAGTTTTCGTGCAAATTATCCTTGCAGGCTTTGCCTTCTCAACGTAAATTTAATGTGTTCAAAGTGGACTGATGACGAGTGCGTTTTTAGAAATAAAGATAATTATGATCGTGCAATTTTAAACTTAGATCATGCTTCAACCGGCATACGAGAAGATTGCGTTTTTAACAATTTAGAACATTTCCATGTACTTGATAATTGTGCATTAGATGTTATGCACGATTTGATCGAAGGAATTTGCCAATATGATGTAGCGTTATTTATAGAATATTTCATCTTTAAACAAAAGTATTTTAGTTTTACGAAACTGCAAGCAATATTTTTAAGTTATGATTACCATTTTAATGATGAAAGGAATAAACCTCCATGTATTTCTAGAGTTCATCTAAAGAGAGGACATTTATCGTTATCGTCTGCTGAAACGCTGTGTTTTATGCGTCATATCACTACAATGCTGGGCGAATTTATTCCAGAATGTGATCAAGTGTGGGAACTTGTAATATTATTACGACAGGTTGTTATATTTCTAACGAGTACAAGCTTTGTTGCTGGATCATGGTTCTACTTAAAAGTTTTGATAGAAAAGTATTTGTGTATTTTCTTTGAATTATTTCCGGGTAAAGGAAGACCAAAACATCATTTTTTATCACATTATTGGAGAGTCATGAGAGAATTAGGTCCACTGTGGAAAATCAGTTCAATTCGTTATGAAAGCAAACACCGTCAAGGAAAATTATTTCTGCTGCTGTTTCAACTAGAGTGAATATTTGTACTACCATTGCCGTTCGCCATCAGTTGCAGTTAAACCATCGATTTTTGAATGAAGATTGTACACCATCATTAAATATATTTTTAAACTCAAAGAAAAATCAGATAATGATCTCAAATTTTATTCGCTAGTACGTAATATATTACCGATATCTTTTCAAAATAACAGCTGCATTATTGAAAAAATTATTTATTTAGGTGTTGTCATTAAAGCTTCTTGCATTATTGTTCAATTTATACAAGATGAGCCGGTTTTTATGAAATTCATAATATTTTATGTTCAAATAATAATATTATTTTTGTTTGTTTTTTACTAAAAAACGTAATTTACGACTATCATTTGCAAGCCTACATAGTTGTAGACGATGATGCAAATGAGTTTAAATGTATATCCATAGATTTCAATCAGACTTGCGTTGTAACACACAAAATATGTAAAAATAATATCAAATTGATAATAAAAAATTGGAGTTAGTTTTGTATATATTTGTTTTTTGTTTATTTCCTAATTCAAATTTGATTCCTTATGTTAAATTCTATAATTTATTTTTTTTTATTTTGTATCTGTTAGTACTTAATTGTATCTATTAACAAATACCTATAAATAGTTACAAAACCTACTATTACTCAGTACAAAGTTCAGCACATAAAAAAGCTTTGTACTAAGTATAAGTATACTTGTTAATCATTAATAAACTTTTCCCGTCATCTTGAATTCAATAAAATGTTTAGTACTGAGTCGTAGTACATATAGTGATTATTAAAATTTTTTTTCTCCGTGTATCGGTACACTTACAATTATTTTCCAATTAGCTGGTCGTGTAAAAGGAAAACGAAAGAGCATTGCAAGTTAACCCGCATACTAACGCAGATTACGTAACTTTTTCCTTTTCTTTTTTTGAAAAACACATACTACATATTACTTACTTACGACATTTCAATGATATCATATTTTACGTCAAACTTTAATTACTTTTGTAAATATCCAGATTCAAGTGTACACAAAATCTAATACGAATCAATGCAGATGATTAAGAATAAACTTAATTATTAAATTCGTTTAAAAATATTGAAAATATTACGTAATAATGATATATACAACACGTACCCATCAATATGCAATAGCAAATACAATTTCATAACTTTAATAACCAAATAACGACCTTTGCAAGAAATTAGTATACACTTAAAATAACAATATTTAAAATTACTACAGTTTTTGCACACATGGATTTTATCTTATTTTATTGCTTCAGCAAATAGATACAGAACGGATGAGGTAATCTGTGAGAATTCCCAATGGTTGCACGTGCAATACGCAGACACTCATTTTAAAAATAAGTCAATTATTTGCCTATATATAGTTACAAAACTTCATTTAACGATATATTTATTTTATTATTTCAACTTTTTCAAAATTATTAAATCAAAAAAGTACACGACACCTTACATTTGTCACCTCGTAAAGCACGACACATTAATTATTATCGAAATCAAGTATTGCAATTATCGTAAAAGTGTTCATAATTATAAGAATAAAGCTCACCAATAGCACCATTAACATCTTTGAGATGAAAAACGCATAGGAATAAGAGAAATTTCAAAGCAGCACCGTTGCACATGTTGATCTCAAGAGGATTAAAGAGCTACTAACTATAATGTTAAACTAACAAAATTAATTACAAACTTGTACGAACATTAATTATCTTATCTTTGAGTGCAATTAAGCATGTTCTAATAAATATGAGTGTGCAGAGAAATGTCTATGTATCTACGTAATACCGCATGTATGACCTTATAATAAACAAGCAATTTAATTGAAAATCATTTGTTCATTACATTGCAAAGACGTCTTACGTTAAGCAAATATTGTATAGCTAAGTCGTTTTGTCAAATCAGAGAGGTTTAAAAAAATATTTAATCGTATTTAAAGATATAAAATGCTTAATGAGTATAAGATTTGTCTTTATATTTCTTTATACAAATTTCTTTTTTTAAAGATAATTACATTCATTCGATATATATGTAACACCTGTTTAAATCAAGTTAATGGAGCTGTAATTAAAAATGTATTATTTCGTATGAAATAATCTAGAATATTATGAATTATCAATTTCTTTGAACCTACCTTTGTTGTTGCTTAAGAGAGTAACAAACAATTATTATTTAGTAGATCTGATTTTATTTTCACAAAAAGATTGTATAAACATCTGTTGTTTAATTAATGATAAATGTAAACGCATTTTGCAGATGCTTTTAAGTAGTAAATATTAAAATAATTACGACGTCATAGATCACTTTGTTTCCAAGAAAATTGAAAAAAAATTGTTTCCTTAAATGAAGATTTTCTATTCTGTGACGATACTTAATATTGTTATGCTTAATTTAAGTTGTACATAACATTTATTGTCCGTGTAGATTCATATTAATTATAAGTTTTTGTTTATTAATGTTTGTTATAAGTTATTCAATACCGTTAATTAAAAATTTTAATGTAATGATTTGAATAAATTTAATTTTCTCTTCTATAACACTTTGACGGGCGATGTATCATATATAATACACCAATTTATTTTCGTTTACGTATTTTACTTATATATTTCAAGTTCTTCATACTTTTAAATGACTTTTTATCACTTTTTGTTATCCAAGACTACAATAATTTATCAATAAATAATAAATGATCAATCAGCCTGTAATTCTGGAGATATAGGTTTTCGGTATAGCTAATTATTAATTTTCAATCAGATTTTCATGAAACTATAAACAAATTTTAAAATTTCAGGGTTTTTCAAATCGCTGATTACGAATCTATAATAAAAATTTAAAATGATGGCGGATCTAATACGGTGGACGGCACATCTAATAATTTGAACCCGGATTTGTCACCGATCCCAAAAACCCTTGTAGGCACTTTTATACCTGATACAGAAAAATATGCTCATCAAAAAGTTAAAAATGAGTGTAAAAAGTTGCGGGTAATGTAATTGTAATTTGCTTTCGCTTATAACGTTTGTTGACATTAAGAAATGTATGTGAGAAAGTTGATAGACACAATAATAACAAATACGTTTGTATATAAATCTTTAAAGTATATTCTAATTAAATAATAATTATAAATACGATTCGTCATAAAATATATATGTATATATGTATATATGTATATATGTATATGTATATATAAGTTTACATATCTGTACAACGTAATAAAATTTCCGTCAAACTAAGTTAGAATTCACGATGAAATAGTAGATAAATTTGAATTCGAATCGGAATTACAGCCATTGTTATCCGTTGCGAAAAACAGATTTTTAAAATGTTGAACATACGGTTGACATCTTTCACTTTTGGCGAATCCCGTCGTATTGTGCAATCTCAAATTCCTTTGTTCGAAAAATTTATAAACGGAATAAAACAAAATCGGATCGTCGATAGCCTTGGCTGCTTCTAAAAACTTCCTAGCACAGACCTGATCAGCTTTACCAACAGTCCTAACGTACCTTAGAGCAGGTAAAATATGACCCTTAGATAATAAGACTTCGATTATTTCTTCGTGTGCATTTCCTAAACGCTTGAGCATATCTAAAGCCAACTGATGTGCTGCTGGATAAAGGTTCTCCAAAGATAATAAGAGACAAGCCAGAGGTTTCGAATCAGATACTACGTGATATTGTAGTAGTTGATGTAGCTGGTAGTATGCTTGCTTGTGAACTAACGTGGTTATCACTAGCTCGTGTAAGTAGTGTTGCACTGGAATCCCGTGCTCTGATAATGACCTATTAAAGTATTTATTTTTTTTAATTATTATAATAATATATACTCTATTTTAAAATAAAACATTTCATTAACATTTCGTCTTCCACCTAAATTCTTATTATATTTATAAATATTATTCTACATACCTAATGTATTCGAGTAACACCCAGATAACCATTTTCGAATCAATGGTATCCTCAGGAAACTTTGAAAGAATGTGACTGTACATATCACTTTGATCAAGGAATATTTTATACTTGAAATTGTCGGATGTTGAATTAACATTCTTTGTGTTACTTTGTAAAGGTGTACCCATTACACTTTGTATCTCATTTTCTAAATGATTTCTATAAACTGCATTTAGTTTGTCGAAAATTGCGGGCATATCCATCAGTGTAGCTGGCATCTGCATTACGAGATCTTTTATAACTTGTATTAAAATTTGTTTGGAATGTTTTCTTTGCATTAAAAATTCAACCAACTGCAATTTGTCTGTAATTAGTTTTACTAATGAATCCAGTCTTAATTCCACGTACCTGTTGTATATTAAAAATTAACAAAATTAAGTATATTTTATGTTTTATATATATTTAATAATAAAAAATAATTGACTTACCATAAACAACCTAGTTTTGCATCAATTACAATATTTGGTTGAAAGACAACCCAACTTGGTGAATCTAAATATTTATTCAGGAAATTTAATTTATGTATTGTGTATGAATTTTAAATTATAAATAATGACTGTCATAAAACAAAAAACATTTACAATACTTGTAAAACTTACAATTAAGCAACTTTATATATAATGAATTTTTATAAAAAAGGATACATAATTGACATGGTTGATTAACATATTCAGCTATATTTGGACCAGGAACCCTCAAACTACAAGGTTTAATAGGCTTTGACGGAGCTACACTTATATGATGAATCACAGTTCCATCGCTGACGCCAGGCATCATTATGTCAAATATCATTGATGTCTAAACACCAAATATTTTAAGTAATGATATAATACCAATAATGAAATTATATTATAAAGTTATTAATTCTTACTTTTGATGCTTGATGATGTACAATTATAAGATTATCTACAACGTTAATAGCAAATCGACCACTCATATCCAGTTTAAGAATATGACTTTTCTTGACAGTCACCATTCTAAAAACAAATATAATAATGACTAATTATGAAAGTAAAATTTAGTTAAATCTTAATTGAAATATAATACTTACTTATGAACTGTATATACATAAACAAATGCAGAACCAACAGAGCGAAAATTGTCACCTGGTTGATGGCGAAGTACTATTATGCATGGTATACCATACAAAACAGCAAGTGCAACATCCCTTTCTGAAATTGCAAGTTTTCCTGGTTTTGTTGGCATTGCTTCCACTAAAAATAATTTACTTTTAAATTTTTAAAGTATTGATTGTCGTTCAAAATGTGCAATTTTTTCTTACTCTCAAATTTTGTGATTTTATGTAAATTTCCAGGTGTAATATATAATGCTTGCATTTGATTTCCTTGTGACCCTGAAGAAAGTAGCACCAAATAACTTTGTGGACAAAAGATAAACCATTTTACAGACAAACTTAATGATTTTAATGCCTTGATGTATCTTTTTTCTGAAATTACCTATATAAATTGAAAATAATTTAACTATTAAATTTAATTCTAAAGCTTTCTAATATTTTATATTTTTACAAAAGATAATTATGATTAATCTATAACTAAGTATGGAATTAAATATTACACTAGAAATTATTTTTTTATTTAATTTTAAAACAATAGTATAAAAATATATACAATAATTGTAAATAAGTATAAAGTATTACACTTTTATGTCAATAGTTTATTTTTAAACAAATACTTACTTGATAGAGTTCCACTCCATTGTTAGTAACAAAGAGAATCTCATTAGCATGGGTCCAAACAAATCCAAGAATTGTAGCATTTTTTGCTTTACAAGATTGTGAGTACTCAATACCATCTAAGGAAGTAGTTGTGTTGTAATTTATAAATTCAACCGATGTAACACTACGTTGAATAGCAAGAATGCTCATGTCAGGAGAAAATTTTATAGAAATTATTGGACCCTTATCATCCATTCTAAAGTTGATGTTATGTTCGGGTCCTTTAACAAGTACACCTGTAACACCTCCAGATCTAATAGCAAAAACCTGTAAAATAATGTACAATATATCAATAAAATTTAAATTAACATAAATGTGGTTCTATACATAAGTTAAGCTAAAAACTTACTTGCTGCTTAGAATCATCGAAAAAAACATCTGTAATGTCATTCACGGGTTCAAATTTAACAGGCTCTGCCGATAATTCTAGATAATAATCATTATTTCCTTCTGTATCTGCAGTACTTTCTACCTCACTTGAAGTTGACATTATAAAATTTGCTATCTAAAAATAAGAAACAGGTACTTCAATTTAAATTATTTAATTATAAAAATAAAATCTATAATTCTCTATAAATTTTAGGTGATTATGATATTAAATAAATTATGTGCAATGCATTATTATCGTAATTTCGAGAATAAAATATTAATATAAATATAAATATAATAAAAAAAGAGAATAACAACGCAATATATTTGAGGTTAATTTCATTTAAAAATTAAATACTCTTAAGAATTCTAGCTTCCGAATCTTAAACTTATAATATAATTAAACGTAAATAATTTGAATATAATTACCTTGGTCACTTAAGCATTAAAAAGTTTTTAGTTCGCAGGAAAAGGAAAATAAAAACTAGCAATCACTTATTCAGAAAAGTGTTTGACATTTTCTTCGCAGCAGACGACGTTTACGCTACAAACGACTTTCAGATGTTATCGCATTATCTCGAAAGTTGAAACCTATGCAATAAAAGATAAGTAGTATAAAAACGGCCTTTAGTAAGTATAAAGGAACATAAAAATGATTGGATTCAAAATTGTGTGAAACGTTTGGAACTCATTAAACGTTGAAAACTAAATGCAAGTAATATAAAATGATATAAAACAAGATTGATATGTAAATGTAAAATAAAGAAATAAATACCAAAATTTTGTGCGAAAACCAATTTAAATCAAGGATTATCTAGTATAAGATAACAAAAACAAAATAAATATATAACCGAACGATAGGTAGTAAGTACACATATATTCGAGTTTCATCTTCTACATATCGAAGCATGTAAAAGGCGCATCGTACACAAGGTAAATATTTGTACTATAAATGAATGTACAATAATGAGATAATTACTAAAATTTACTACGCCAAGGCAGAAGAAAGGATAAGTTTTTTTTTACGAATGCACCTATAATATACGTTGAAGGACGCATCTTGCGCGCGCATATATTCAGAGACCAAATTTGCTATAAGCGCGCCACCACCGCCGCCATTCTTTGGTCGTGAGTCGTGAGACTGAAGGGAACCAAGCGAGTGAGAGAGCGCAGAGCGACGATTTGGAGTTTATAACAAGAGTTTCTTGGCCGGTTCGCGGCGTACTCGCAATCCGTGAGCGCGCAGCGGCCAATGGCATCTCATTGTAACCAAGCTCATTGACACTCAACAAATTAAGTATCACGAAGATATTACAATATTTCAAGATAATCACAATAATTTATATTCTGAGGGTATGTATATAGAAGCATCCGGATGAATAAGGTTAGAATTTTAGACCATATAGAATAGGAAAGCGTCTTCGATCGGTGTATATTATGCGTCCTTTTAGCGCGCGCGCGTCTCACGAGCTTATCTTTGTACAAATTTATTGCGCTAGATAGATTATTTCTTATTTGAGAATAATTTGGGTTGTTACCTTGTTTTAGTTTTATTATACATTTTTTTATTTTGTCATTTTATTTTATTTCGCGAAGGCGTGCGTGGGGAGAGGGCAGGTGTTCGCCTTGGGGAAGTGCCGCGGCGTCCCTTCTATATACCGGCCAATTGGATGTGGACGGACATTTCCCGCCATATTATTAAAGGTGTTCTTTGCAAAAATCTTTTTGCTATAAGGTGGATTTTTATGTTTCTTCTTTTTCTTACTTTATGTAGTTACCTTTTTTTTTTAACTGATACCTACTGAATATATAAAATTGTTTGATACAATCATTAGAAACACTTGTGAAGTACAGCGTTTAACTTGAAATCATTCTGGAATATGTAATTTAAAAGTTTGGAATAATGTTTTGAAGTACTTAACTACTTTACATTGTGGTTTACATATCAATAATTTATTTCAAAATTTTTATAAAACTTCTTTTGTAAGTGTATAACAGTTTTATACCTTATTTAGTTGAATGTAATATTCAATAAATTATTACAATTGAAAAATGATGACATCTTAAGTATATATTTATGTCCTTATTAAGACTGATTATGTACCTACTCATATTTTCATTTTTGAACTACCCTCAAACTTTAAAACATTTTTTTACATTAGACTTTATGATCTATTTTTGAAAAATGATGACATCTTAAGTATATATTTATGTCCTTATTAAGACTGATTATGTACCTACTCATATTTTAATTTTTGAACTACCCTCAAACTTTAAAACATTTTTTTACATTAGACTTTATGATCTATTTATTTTAATTTAGCACAATATGAAAAACAAAATACATTTTTGATATTTTAAATTATTTTTTATTAAACCAGCTTGTCTATTAATGATGTTACTCATCAGGTCCATTCATATTTATTTACTGAATTTTAATATATATAATACATTTTGCAAAGAAAATATAAAAAAATTTCATTAATAATAAAACTACTTAACAATTTTAATTTTATTTTAATCTTTCGGAAAGATTTAATTAATGAAATATGTAAAACATTAACAAATTACAAATTAGTAATTATCATTTTTTTAATTTAATTTTAGGCATTTTACTAAAAGTTTAGTTAAAATGAGTGCCATGGAAAATGGTGCTGGAGACTCGGCTCCTTCTAAAAAGAAGGAGAAAACCATTGAAGGAATTTATCAAAAGAAAACACAGCTTGAGCATATTTTGCTCAGGCCTGATACCTACATTGGTTCCGTAGAACCTGTAGTAGAATTGATGTGGATTTATGATAAAGAAAAGGAGATGATGGTTCAAAAAGAAATTAAATATGTTCCTGGTTTATATAAGATTTTTGATGAAATTCTTGTGAATGCTGCTGATAACAAGCAACGTGATCCTAAAATGGATACTATTAAAATTGACATAGATTCGTAAGTTTATCATAATTTATATTATGTAATCAAATACAGTTTTTTTATAAATAATAATTTTTCTTTACAATTATATTCCAAAAATATGTACCTATTGTATTATTCTAAATTTTATTTGCTGATTTTAAAATAAATACCTTTCAAGATTTTGAATAAAGAAAATTTAAAACTGCATCATTTAAGCAAATTCATCTAACTACTTTAAAGTAATACAAACTTATAAAATTATTTTTTTCTTGTAGTGAAAATAACACTATCTCAGTTTGGAATAATGGAAAAGGTATTCCAGTGGTAGTACACAAAGAAGAAAAAATGTATGTACCTACAATGATATTTGGGCACTTGCTAACATCATCAAATTATGATGATGAAGAAGAGAAAGTGACAGGTGGTAGAAATGGATATGGAGCTAAATTAGTGTAATATATTCAGTCATCGATTTACTATTGAAACGGCATGTAAAGAATACAAGAAAAGTTTAAAACAAACATGGGGAGATAACATGGGTAAGGCTAGTGAGGCAAAAATAAAAGAATTCCATGGAGAAGATTATACAAAGGTAATTAATTTTTTAAAGATATTTAGCACATTTTATGTTTTATTGTGTGTATTGTGATTAATGTCATAATTATGGATACTACATTTGATTATTTACATAGGTGACGTTTTCACCTGATTTAACCAAGTTCAAAATGGAAAAATTAGATGATGATGTTGTTGCACTTATGTCTAGACGAGCATATGATATAGCTGCATCAACAAGAGGAGTAAAAGTATTTTTAAATGGAACTAGAATACCAGTTAAAACTTTTAAGGACTATGTGGATTTGTACATCAAAGGTAAAGAGGATGATACAGGAAATCCATTAAAAATTTCTTATGAAAGCTGTGGTCCTCGATGGGAAGTTGCAATAACACTATCTGATAAGGGTTTTCAACAAATGTCATTTGTTAATAGCATTGCCACAACAAAGGTAAATATTTTTATTATATATTGTATTTTATACACATTGAAAATATGTCTGTACATGACTGATTGTACTTTACAGGGAGGTCGTCATGTCGATCATGTAACTGATCTCATAGTTAAACAACTTATAGAGACATTGAAAAAGAAAAATAAGGCTGGTGTACAAATTAAACCATTTCAGATTAAAAATCATCTTTGGGTGTTTATCAATTGTTTAATTAATAATCCAACTTTTGATTCTCAAACCAAAGAAAACATGACATTGCAGCAGAAAAGTTTTGGCTCTAAATGTACTTTAAGTGAAAAATTCATTACTAATGTATGTACTTTTTCCTAACTTACAACAAATTTATTTTTATTTTTTCTTATATTTAATGTTTTACTATTTAGGTTACAAAAAGTGGAATTGTTGAATCAGTTCTATCATGGGCTAAATTCAAAGCAGATAGTCAACTGCAAAAATTGGGTCCAAAATCAAAACAACGAAAACTTCAAGGTATATTAAAAATTCATTTATGTTTAGATGATTAGATGATTAATGATTTACGAATTTATGAAATCTAATATCCACTACAAATTTGTGTAGGTATACCTAAACTTGAAGATGCTAATGATGCTGGTACTGGGAGATCTTTAGACTGCACACTTATCTTAACTGAGGGAGACTCAGCTAAAAGTATGGCTGTGTCGGGTATTGCTTCTATAGGACGTGATAAATACGGAGTTTTTCCTCTCAAAGGTGAACTTATTTTATCTTATTTACTGTAAACTTATTATATGGAATTCTTCAATATACATTTTTAATTCCATAGGTAAAATTCTAAATGTAAGAGAAGCTACGCATAAGCAAATTCTCGAAAACGCTGAAATTAATAACTTGATTAAAATCTTGGGATTGCAATATAAGAAAAAATATGAAACACGAGACGATTTGAAAACTTTAAGATACGGCAAAATCATGATCATGACAGATCAAGATCAGGTTAGTTTTTAAAAAATAAGTTCAATAATCGCTTAAAGAGGTTCAATATAATGTATTTGGTAATTTTTAGGACGGTTCACATATCAAAGGTCTACTGATCAATTTTATACATCATAATTGGCCATCACTTTTAAAACTTAATTTTATTGAGGAATTCATTACGCCCATTGTAAAAGCAAAGAAAGGAAATCACGTTTTATCATTCTTCTCTTTACCCGAGTTCGAAATGTGGAAGAAGGAAACGGAAAATTTTCATACGTACAAGATCAAATACTACAAAGGTTTTTAATTTTTATTAAAATTCTATTAATTAATTTTTTAAATAATTAATAAAATAAAACATTTAAAATTAATTACTATTAATTGATATTAAGTTAATTATAATTTACTTCTCATTTAGGTTTGGGTACATCCACTGCCCAAGAGGCAAAGGAGTACTTCGAAAATATGGCTCGTCATCGTATTCGCTTTAGGTACGATGGAGAACAAGATGATCAAAATATTATAATGGCCTTTAGTAAAAAATGTGTTGATCAACGAAAGGATTGGCTCACTAATCATATGGAAGAGACAAAACGCCGAAAAGAAATTGGTCTTGGTGAACGATATCTTTACGAAAAAGATACGAAAGCCGTCTCCTTCTCAGACTTTATTAATGTTGAACTGGTACTTTTCAGGTAACTTTGTAATTTTACATTTTGTACATTAATTTAATATTTATTTTATAACTAAATTTTACAAAGTTTAAATATACTTACTCTTTTATTCAGCAACTATGATAATATAAGATCAATTCCCAATATGATGGATGGTTTAAAACCTGGCCAGAGAAAAGTTTTGTTTACTTGCTTTAAAAGAAATGATAAACGCGAAGTGAAAGTCGCTCAGTTAGGTGCATCAGTTGCTGAACATTCGGCATATCATCATGGTGAAATATCGCTTATGGCAACTATCGTTAATTTGGCACAAAACTTTGTGGGAAGTAACAACATTAATTTACTTCAGCCTATTGGTCAATTCGGTACAAGATTAGCTGGTGGAAAGGATTCAGCTAGTCCTCGTTATATTTTCACAATGTTAAGGTAACTTATAGCTACTCGATTATTTTAAAAGATGAATGTACGTTTCTGTAATGATTGTTTTAAAAATATTTAAATTATTTATGTAACCTAGTGTTATAGTATTAAGAAAAAAATGATTTTCCATAACTAATAAATGTTATTGATTGTTGATTTTTCGTATAGTCCTTTGGCACGCTTTATTTTTCACAAGCACGACGATCCGTTACTTAAACACGAGTATGACGATAATCAAAAAATCGAACCAACTTACTATGTTCCAATTATACCAATGGTATTAGTAAATGGTGCAGATGGTATTGGTACCGGATGGATGACTAAAATTCCAAATTATAATCCTCGTGAAATTATCGAAAATCTCTTGAGGATGATGGACGGTGGTGATCCAAAACCAATGGTAATAAATATCTAATTAATATTAATTAAATTAACAATAAAGCTAATAATTAGAAAATTTATAATATTAATAATTAGCGTTTATAATATATTGCATAATTAATATTGCATAATTATATTGCATAATTATTTACAGATTCCATATTATAAAAATTTTAAAGGAACAGTTGAAAGTTGTGGTGAATATCGTTATGTGATTAGCGGTGAAATATCAATCATTGGACCTGATAAAATTGAAATCACTGAATTACCTATTGGTACATGGACTCAAGCTTACAAAGAAACAGTTTTAGAACCAATGCTTCACGGATCGGACAAAACGCCGCCAGTTATAACGTTAGTATCATTATTATATTCAGTTTTATAATACCATTTGCTTTTTAAGTACACGATTTTGCACATTCCCGTTTTTATGTGTAAATATTTAAAAAAATAATTTTTTTCTACTTTTTAAGTAGTTTCTTATATTAACATAATTTTTAGTGATTATAAAGAGTACAACACCGATACAATGGTTCATTTCGTTGTTACACTACAAAGAGATAAATTAGCTGAATTAGAACGAGATGGTCTTCATAAAGCATTTAAACTGCAATCGACGATGACTATTACATCTATGGTATGGAAACACAATTTTCATAAAATAATATTTTTTCGAAACAAAATGAATTTATCGTTCGTAAATATATATATATATGTATATAATATTATTATATGCACATAAATAATATTTTTGTTGTATATTATTCTATTTTTGGCTACATTAATAAAATCGGATATCTTATTTTTACTTTCATAATTAGTGCGCATTCGACGACAATTTATGTCTTAAAAAGTTCGATAATGTCACACAAATTATGAAAACGTTCTTTAAAGTACGTTTGGATATGTATCAAAAACGAAAAGACTATTTGGAAGGTATTCTTCAAGCCGAATCTGCAAAATTATCGAACCAAAGCAGATTTATCATGGAAAAGTGTGATGGAACGCTTGTAATTGAGAACAAGAAAAAGAAAGACATGATTTCTGAGCTTGTACGAAAAGGTTACGATTCTGACCCTGTTATTGCATGGAAAATGGCACAAAATCGTGAAGAAGTTCTTGTAAGTTATACAAAAAATTTTATATTTTTATTAATATAATATTATAATATTAAACATATATATATGTGTGTGTGTACGCTACACAATTAGGAATCTGAAGTGAGTAAACAATAAAAATACAATATATGTTTGCTTACTTATAATTTAATATAATTACTTTTTCTGAATTTATTCTGTTAATTATTTTTATAATATTTGTTTTTCTGTGAACGCGTTTCGATATATGTATTATTTGTATTATATGTTAAATTAAATGTTAAATGTTTATAATGTAGTAAGATTTTTTAGCATATCTATTTTTAATATTGTAGGAAGAAGTTGCTGAGAACGAAGATGATGAAGCTTCAACCTCTGCAAATGTAGTAGAGAAAGAAAACTTTGACTATTTATTGGGCATGACTATGTGGAATTTAACAAAAGAAAAGAAAGAAGATTTGCTTAAACAAAGAGATGAGAAACTCACCGAATTGCACAGGTTGCAAGCAAGAACTCCTTTATCACTGTGGAAGGAAGATCTTGACAATTTGCTTGCAGAACTCAACAAGGTATATAAAAAGATTAGAATTTTAATACAAAAATATTATATTATTTATAATACTGCATTAATATACTTAATTATTTAAAGGTTGAAGATAAGGAAAGAAAGGAAGACGCTAAATCTAAAGTTAAAGCAAAGAAACCACCGCAAAAGATTTACAAGGAAGAAGATACCCGTAGAATTGTTCCTGTGATAGACAACGAATTGAAAAAGAAAATTGAGAAGGCTGATATTATTGTCAAAGATAAGAAAGAAGGTATCAAAAAGGAACGAAAGATTAAGAAAGAAAAGAGTATTGAAGAAAAAGACGAATTTGATGCATTAGTAGAAGGAAATGCTAAATCTCTAGATGATAGACTAGGTATATCGCCAGAAAAACTCGATAAGAAGGGCAAGAAAGGTACACATTATATTTTTTTTCTAGAGTAGTATTTTTAAGATGTTTTAGACATAAATTATAAATATATCATTTTAAATGAATTGTTAGTAGCTGGAATGAAGCAATCGAAACTTCCGTTCAAACCAATTAAAAAAGTGAAGAAAGAAGAAAAAGAATATGATAGTGAAAGTGATGTTGAAATCAATTTTGATTCTCTTTCACCACCTCCTGCACCTAGAGCACCACGTAGAGCTGCTGCTGGTATGTTCTTTTTTTAAATAAAATACTTAATGTAATATAACCTACTGCGAGGTTTATTATATAACATTAATAATTTACGTAAAAATGTATTTAATAGCTAAAAAGAAGTATACCATGAGTAGTGAGGATTCTGCTAGTAGTGAAGCTGAGCTTCATAGTCTCGGTTCCGATTCAGAAAAGTATGATAATACTTATTACTCATAAATATTTAATCTCAATATATTTGATATAATTTTGTTTTTTGTAGGCCTATTACGAAAGTTGTTGATTCTATAGATAGCGATTCGGATGATGATTTTAAAGTTAAAAAAGGATCACCTCAAGCGAAACGTACGTGATATTTACTCTCAGCCTTAAATTTTCATATCATATACTATTACTTGTCATTTACCTTCACGTATTATTTTCAGCGAGTTCGGAGGAACTATTTGATTCGTTAATTTCAAGCTCTCCAGAGAAACCAGTTGAAAAACCAAAATCACGTCCAATTATATCATCTGAAGAGTCGTCTCCCTCTAAATCACCGCCGAAGAAAGGTAGATATCATATAATTGTTCATATGTTTTATTGAAAACACAAAATCAAATAATTTTTTTTATAATACAGCGGCTTCAAAGAAAAAAACTGAAAATGGTGAAGGTAAAGCGACAAAACGACCAGCTAAAAAGAAGGTCATTAAATCCCCATCAGGATCAGAATCAGACGACATATTCTCAATGAAATCAAGTCCTGTAAGTTAATTAGTTTATTTGTATAGAAAATAATTCATTCAATTATATTTAATATTTGCAAATAAAATCAACGTTTCATGGTACGCAGGTTAAAAAGAAGAAGAAGAAGAAGGATGAATCTGATGACGATGATGTTATGGAAGTAGAAGACACACCACCACCAAGAAAACCAGCTGGTCGCTCTCGAAAACCAATATCATATGCAATTAAATCTGATGATGACGATTCGGATTAAACATGAATCCGTAGATAATGTTAAGAAAACGACGCATCGCGCTATTAACGACTATTCCAAGTGAAAACATTGTTACAACTACTTTAGATCTTAGTTTTTTTCCTGTAAAATCACTGTAACTCTAGAAATGCTAATTTTTCTCTCATAAATGTAAGAAATTATGAAGATATATATATACATTTGTATATATATATTTTCAAAAGTGAACTAAAATACTTAAAAGTATTGGTTTAAACATGACTTAGCAATCTTAGTTTTTACATGTAGCTTCTAGTGAGTGTATAGACTAAATGTCACGCTCAAATAAATGCAAATTTTTCAAAATTAAGAATTGTGCGAGAGTGTTATTACTTGGAATAGTGTGTTGAATAATCTGTACATAACATGTATCTGTACATAATAGTAAAGAATTAAATTACGCACTTTTTTGTGCGTCTTTATACTTCTTGGAGGGTAAGATTCGCTGTTATCTCGATTGAAAAAGTGCGGTAATTAATTCTTTGGATATCAATATTAAAGATTTGTGGACGATAACTGTCACGTACCCTATAAGCAATTTACACGGTACTTTTAAAATGTGCTAATGATAATTGTTCTTAAATATAATTAAAAAAACATTCATATTATATATATAAAAAATAATCTAACAAAGCGTTATTAAGCAACGTAAATCTGTCAATTTCTAACATTATTTTATAATCCTTTCATTTAATGAAATGTTGGGAAATCAAAGTAAAGCTATCTTTTGTAACTGTATTTTACATATAGTACTAATGTATAAATTTTGTTGAGTAAACATTATTTTGATTTAATAAGGGAGAAAAATTAGCTTTTCTTGATAAGTACAAAAAATACACAAAATAGTTGTAGTATATTTTTTTGTGCTTCGGATTTCCATTAATTTATATTTATTTTTTTAAAGATAACTTTTTATATAATTATTAATGACTTTTTTGTTTCAAGCATTACAATAATTATTCATAGAAATATCATGTAACGAACGGGTCATCACTATCAGAATTATATTTAATTGATTTACTGTTATATTCATTATTTTCACGACTAAGGATTGTAAAATTAGTTTTTTTTAATAAAAACAGTTATTATGAATACGTTTACATATTTATTGCAACAATCTTACGAGTAAAATACTCTGGAACGAAATTCACAAATGAATAAAACTTCCCGAGCCTCTGCAATATAATCCAGCATGTAGTATATTGCAGTATAGTCGTTTAGAAAAAATTATTTGCCGTCGTTTCGAGCGTTTTTCGTACGCTACGCATTAGGATCACATAATACAAGAAGATACGTGAAGCGACAAAAAAATGCAAAAGAAATAAAAAATAATCGTGTTAAAACGGAGTTCGAATCTCGCGCGCATATCAGGAGCACATGTATTTGGAATCCTACGCTCGTCTTAAAATTTCATATTTTTACTAACTGCATACATGAACTTCTGATACTACGTGCTCAGTTTGAATCTCGCGGGTAACTCGAAGACCACGTTCTCCAAAACACGTTGTTGTTCAATACAAAGTCGAGAAAATTGTTAATCACTAACTATAAGTATGTATATATATATAGTTAACAATTATCAAATCTCATGCGTGAACTCCTAATATCCCGCACTGTCGCCTCGTAAATTTGTACTTTATAGTAACATAATTTTACTTTCTTTGAATACGTTATTCTGATACCAAGACTCAGTTCAAATCTCGCGAGTAACGGGAGTACATGAATGACTAGAAAGCTAATTCTTTAATTGTCTTTTTTTGACGCAAGGACGAATCAGGAGAAAAAATTAAAATTCATAATTTACAATTCCTAAAGTCAATATTTTAACCAACATGTATAATTTTACTTGCTGCTGCTTATAAACTCCTAATACTACCAACTCGCTTACCCTGATCTTTGCCGTAAGTTTCGTGCATATCGACTTTACTGCGCTTAACATTTTTTACTTTTTAATGCAATTAACCAACAAATATTAAATAAATTGTCTATTTTGCAATAATTTAGGCTCTAACTCGTATATTATTTTAATTTTTGTATAATTGGCAAGAATTTAATCATCTGATGTTATTAACTTAATGTTATATGATATACTATTTTTCTTTATTAATTAGGGTTTTGAATATTTTTTAATTCCAACAACTATATAATAATAAATATTATACTTACCATCGAGTAATCCAAATCAATCACGTTCAATTATTTGCGCATAATCATGTGTAAATAATAGTCATTTTTAGAAAAAAATAAAGAAAATAGAAATAAATACGTGGTAAAATAAAAAAGACATATTTTCAATAAAGTATTCATAATCCTATTAAAAAATAAAAAATGTACAATTTTGTCATATAATTTTTCTTTTGAAAAACATAACATACCAACTATACTTATTTTGTTCCTTTTAAATAACTTAAATTCACTTAGACTAAGATTTTATATCACTTAGTTAATTTATATTTATTTTTATTAAACAACTTTTGTGTTGTCATTTCTGCTTACGAAAAACTATCTATTGGATTGATAGAATCCAACGTATAATGTACAAGAGTTGTGGTATAGTCTTTTCGTATTTATTTATATATCTTGAGAAAAAAATTTTTTATTATAACAGTTGCTTTATTATAATTTTTCGTTGTATAAAACAAAAAATTATTTTAATTTAGATATTGAATTAAAAAATGTAATGTACTCTTTTCGTTACATAAACAAAATTAATATCACACATTCCTTTGTCTTTTTTTAATGATTTCCAAATATGTAAGAATGCAATTTGTTTAAATTTGTCTAATATACAACCGAATATTTACATTTATTTAATTTTATGTTGATGTATATATTTATAAGTGAGCAATTAAGATAAATACATTTTCTCCTACGAAAACTTGTAAAAACTTATTTTCAAAACCTTATTGCTTTATTACAAAGATATGCTAAAAAGTCATTTTGTTGAGTGATACTAAAAATACTGTACAGCGATATACATAATAAATCTTCTTAAACTATTATCTTGTTGCGCAAATCAAATTATTTTTTTACACAAATATTATAGGAACATTATAAAATAAATACCATGGTCTTAAACAACTACTTGAAAAAAATTCAAACAAATTTATAATACAAATACTAAATGAAAATAAAAATATTACTGTACAATATTCTTTAGAGGTCTCAACCCTAGAAATATAATTGAATGCAAAAAATGGAACGTTCTTTTTTGCCTTATATTTTTCGTGACATTGTATTTTTTTCGTAATAAAAAGACAGGACAAGGATCAAGGATCGGTGTTGGCGTTTTTCGAGTATAATCGACGGATGTAATAGTAGACACTGTTCAGACTTGTATGTATTCTCCTTTGTCCACACTTTTTTTTGCCAATCACGTTGGTAAATTGAGACATCGACGTCGTGTCCACAATATTGTACCAACAACTTACAACACTTTTTTAACAAGTTCTTTTACTCTCGTTTTGTTTAATTATTTTGTTTTCGCATACACTTTATCGCTCTCGCTCTATCGATAGTTTCATTCATACACGCAACTCTTTCATACGCATTTTTTAATTCGCACAAACGTTCTCTTGTTCTCTCTTGATTCTTTTTTCTTCATTTCTAGTACTCCCAAAAGCTGCGATTTGTCAACAGACGCGACTATAATACAAAGCAAGGACACTTGATAAAATAACTTAGTCTTCTATTTCATAATTATCTATGTATAACGTACATATATAAAACAAATTATGAGTAAAGAAACTATTAATGATCAGGTCGGTATAATTATTATGATGCTAAACTTCCGTTATCCTTTTTTGCATTCTTTCAATTTATATCATCTCTTTCTCTCACTCACACTTTATCTTTCTTTCTCTCTCTTTCTCTCCCTTTCTCTCTCTCACTCTCTCTTTCTCAAATCACTTAAATAAATTTTAAATCACCTAATTATTACGAGTCGGTGTGTCTTATTATTTTTCCTGTCATTAGCCCGAAAAACAAAAATGACTATAATAAAGGTAAGTGGAGTCCATGCTTCGAAAGAGCGATACGACGGAGCCCCGGGACAAGAAAAAATTATCCTACGTGATCATTTTTTTATTCGAATGTTAAAAATTTGAGCGGAGGTATAAGGTGGGTGGAGCACGATCCTAGTAAAATTTTTATATACCATCATCTTTATTATTCCAGCTTCGTTCGCGTTCTAACTTCATCTTTTTTTAATTTTATACTCGTGTGTGTAATCGTGGTTGATTTTAGTTATTCGTTAACATATTTCCACTTTTTGGGAGTATTTATTCACAAATAACTCTTGGCTCTCACTTGTTCTCGTTTCGCGTATTCTCAATTTTCATAGTCGATCCAGTTTAACTTTAGGAACAGCTAACCAAATCTCCATTTTTTTACGTGTGTGTAACGTGTATACGTTCTCGTGTGTGTACAAGTGTATTTACGACGCGTGTTATTTGTTTGCTTTTTCTTTTTAGTATTCACGATATAAGTAATTAATTATTAATATTTGAATAAAGTAACATGATGTGCGGGTCAAATATTCATGGAATACCTGGCACTGCACAACGATCATGCGAGGATAGAGCCACCACACACAGTTATTTTATCTCTTTCTTTGTCGATTTTCATTTTCTTTCTCTGTCATTGTTGTATTATTTCGTTTTTTACACTATATATATATTATATCAGAACTATTAGTATAGATATATATATATAGTATAAATATTTACATACACGCTAGTTTTCTGTTTCTTTAACAATCTTGCAATCACCGCACTCATTCATGCATTTTTATCATTTTTCTTTCCTCAAAAATGACAAACAAGAGAGGAGAAACATTCCGAAAAAAGATAGTCCATTAACCGTTTTCTTTTGTTTGCTCTACTCGTCGCGAATTGCCCCGGAGTTTTCATCCTTCGTTGCTCTCTTTCCATTAAATTTTATCAAACTTGTTCGCTCTACCATTCTCTCCCTCTCTCTTTCGTGCGCTCGTAATCGCTCTCCTTTCCCGTATTCATCACCGAGTAATTTCACTTCCACTGGATTCTATTTAGGTTATTTTATTTTTACTTTGAATATTCTCCCTCTTAGTCTAAACTCCACTTTTTTCGTTTAATTCACAATGACTTATCACATGTTTATCCGTTTTTATCTCGATTCATCATATTTTTAATAACACTATTATCAGTCAACCCACTGTTCTTCTCCGTACAAGGAACGATAATACAATTGAATATCTACGAACACAACATTTTGTTTTCTGTCATGCTTGAATAAATGGTTCGACAGAGGCTTCTCGACGGCCTGGAAAAGACGCAACTTTGTCTGCGAGTGTGCATTCATTATCTCTAAGACACAGAGACTTTCGTTCATTATTGGGTTTAAATCGCGTTGCGTCCTCCCTGAACCCCCGTAGCCTTTGTTGCGAGTCTGTGTGTGTGTTTGTTTATTTTTTTTTAACTTTACAGCTGTGTGGCGGTGGTGGCGAATCTCCCGGTTCTTCATTTAAACTTCACTTCTCCCTGCCTTTAAAATATTTACAATTGGTTATAGCTTTCGGTTTGCGTTTCGCGATTATTTAGTCGCTCCCCTTCTTGTGTTAAGATAAGATGGTGTTTCGCAGTTCGGAGTTATTCCAAGATTTGGTATGCATGTGAGTCCTCCTCGAGAGCCCGCTGCTCGCGCCGCCATTCGCCCTCCACAACTACGAGCTGCTCGAAGCATTCATGCCACTGAACATACCGGTGGTAAAGGAGGCCTGCTGTTGAATTTGTTGCTGCTGTTGCTGTTGCTGTTGTTGCTGCTGTTGTTGACTATTCGCCTGGCGGCCATGTTTCGGCACAGGGGGTTGGAGGTATTCATGTCTCGCGAGGGTTAACACATCAATACGTTCCTCTTTTCGGTACGCTAAGCAACTCCTTATAAAACTCTGAAAATTAATATTATTTTAATACTTAAATTCGATTTTTTAATTAAATTTAAGTAAATCATATATATGTTTATTTACCTTTGCTTCGTTGCTAACAGTTGGTTTATTGGCGAATTGAACTTCGGTTGCTTTTAAAATCGTATTCTCTTCTAAAATTGTTGCTTGTGATTGATTATGTCCAAAAGGCTGTAAACAAATTAACAATTAAACTATTCATAAGATACAATCAATCTAAAGAAATTTAATACAGTACCTTTTTGCCATAAAGACATTGGTAAAAAATGACTCCTACACTCCAAACATCCACTTTTGAAGATATTTTCGGAGGATTTTTTCCAACTACAAAACATTCGGGCGGTAGATACCTATAATAATACGTAATTAAGTATTACTTTAAAGCTTTATAAATATAAATATTATAGTAACATTAAATTTGTGAGAGATACATACCAATATGTACCAGCCCCCTGTGACGTTAAATCCATTCCATGATCTGGATTGTAATTTTCTTCGTCCATGACTTTGCTTAATCCAAAGTCAGTAATTTTAATCTCTCCACATACATTACCTTCTGTTAAAAGAATATTTCCTACAAAAAGTTAAAAAAATAATTAGTCAACTTATAAACATGTTTCAATTTAGTATATTTTTTTAGTTTTGATAGCTTTACCTGGCTTTAAATCATAGTGTATGACTGGGGGTTTAATTTCATTGAGGTACTTTAATGCTGATACGACTTGCATTACAATAGATCTCGCTTCTCTCTCCGGAATAGTTTTATGCTGGAATAAAATATATAAATAATTAATAATTTATTACAAAATATTAGATAAGTGAACAAATTGTCTACATTTTGGTTTTTTAAGCGATCTTGTAGGGCAATTCACAGGATGTTGAATAAATTTAACACCTTTTCTTTTAATTAAAAATTGCGACGTTTCGTCTAATTATATTTTCAGACCTCTTCTGGCACAATATTGAAAATAAGTTAAGCTCAACATCGAGCCATGTCAAATCGGACTAGTTTTGTATTTTGTATTTTTAAATTGTCTACATGTTAATACTTACTTGTTTGAGATAGAAATCTAAATCGTGTCCATCACAATATTCCAGGACAGTACAAAACGAATTTGCATCTATTTCAAACACATCGTATAATTTTACGACTCGTGGATGATCCAATGCTTTATGTATATTGTACTCTCGTAACGCATGTCTAAACAAGAAAAATTCAATAAATTATAGTAAATGTATGAATAAAAATGCAAAATAGTGGAAAGCTCTTTTGTAACTCACTTTATGTAATTGGCTTTTTTATCTTCTTTCCAGTCTTTATTTAATTGGTGAACTTTGCATGCCACATACCGCTGCTCGTTTAAGTCAAATGCCTGCAATAATACAAAATTATGAACTCCAACAAATATTGTAGATTGTAATAATGGCAATACTAAAAGAAAATATTCAACTGAACCTACCTTATGTACCTCGCTGAAGCCGCCCTTGCCAAGCAGCATTAATAGCAGATACCGCTCGTTGAGCACTGGATGAGAATTGAATCTCGATTGGTCCTCGTTGTGTATACGTTTGAGCTCCCTAATGTGCAGGTTTCTTTCCCTCTCCAGCTTCTCCATCTCAAGCTGAAGGTCTGCATCCTCTTTTTTGAGGGCACTCTGCCGCAGCTTGAGGATTTCGTCCGCCTCGTAATATTCCTGCCATGTATACGAGCCGGGCACAGCGTCGGGCTTGAGAAATGTTGCCTCAGTACCGTTATGTAACGATGTTGGCTGTGCAGGTTGACTGCTTCGTTTCCTTCCTGTAAAATGTATCAATGTAAATGTCACTTTGCTTATCTATTTATTAATAGATACAAAATTATATCATATTTAAAGACTACATAAAAATAAAAACACTATTTGTGTACAAAATGATAAAAAGTAAGAGTTATATAGTTATCAAGCTTTACAATCTTATCAGAATTTATAATAGTGAGCCCAGACATTTTAAATAATTTGACTTTCAAAAGTACTAACCAGTCTCACTATTCGACGGCCTCTTTTTCAGCAAAAGCTTCTTCTGTCTGTCGATTTCCTCGCGTTCTGTCGTTATTTCTTCTTGACGTCGCGCGAGCTCCTGGAAGGCGTAACCGTCCGTCCAGTTCTCCTGAAAGGTGGCTCCCACCCTTTGAGTCACAAACTGGCCCAACCTTAATCGGTTTTGCATACATTTTTGTCGAGCTTCTTTTTTCTCGATGTTCGACTTCTCTTTAAGAAGTTTCTTTACAACGTCTATACACTTATTTATATGGGATTTGTGCTGCTCTATCGCTTTCTGTTGACTCGTAATTTGATGCCTCAACTCCTCCGCTGTCTGCAACATCAAAAAATTACAAAATTATTATATTATCTTTAATTTCTTTGTTTTAAAAGTTTCTTCTTATAATATTTTCTAATATAAAATCAAACTTCATTAATAGTCAAAGATAATTACATATAAGAGGATCACTTCAATAAAATTTAATTAATAGAACTATACATACCCTATTTAATTCATCAATCTTATTATTTCGTAGTTCTAAATCGGAGGACGCTTGATTTTCGAACTCTTGTATCCTCTGGCATGTGAGCTCCGTCTAAAAAGAGAAAATTGAGAACTGGAAACACGATCGAAGAACGTAGTCTGTAACAATTACTCATCCACTTTCTAATGTGGATTGTAAATAAAAAAATATTGTATGTACCTCGCGGCACCCACAGTAAACAGTAAAAATTCAAATTTAAAAATACATATTTATCCGTCCGTATGTATATTCCTGACTATTTAAATTCTTAAATGCCAGGCAGCAAACGAATAACACCTTAAATGTATAACTTTGCCATCGTGCACGATAATTAGTGATTTACACTGAGAGAAGTGTGACATATTTTTCACTTCTACACTTAAGTAAATATTACAATGTAATTTTACAAGAAATAAAATAATTCAAATTAAGTCACTGCCTCTCAATACAAACTAAATTATGGTATTAATTTAATTATACTAGTTTGTTATCAAAAAACTGTTTATTCAACAAACACCGATAAAATTATTTGATATTTGGGTTTTAAAAAAGTGGATAATTTGGCAATAAAACTGTAAACACTTCTCTTAATGTAGTGTAAAAGAATTAAAATTTGACGATGTTCAAAATAAATAATTAACGTGATAATTGTATTAAGAACGATGAGTGCCGATACAAGGTAGCTTGAATATCTTTTTCCAGTTTCGATTAAAATAATAATAATGAAAAAGCAGAATCCTGTAAATATTCGATAGGCGTTTCTCGCTAAGAATACATTCATTAGGCGCCTACAAAATTATACCTACTAATTGATATATAGACTAACAACACAGTGAAGTAACACAGTGAAGTTACTACTGACATATAATCATTAGAAAAACTGAAACAAATTAAAAAATTGTAGTATTGTCTTATATATTGTTACATTAATGGTTTATTACACAAGAGATCAATGAAATGTGTAACAGTAAATAAAGTGTATGTATCAGAAAGCGAAAATCGTGAATAGACAATTTGTTAATTAACTTAAAATTTACTTGTAATACTACTTGTACAATTAATACAAATTTTGTGTATCTACTGCTTTTGTAGGAAACAACAAAAGCAGTAGAACTCATACGTTTAAATAGAACTATTACCAAAACATTTATAGATTAGAACAATGATTGAGTTTAAAAAACAAAATAATCACGATCTACATATTTTAGACACTAGATTACAAATTTTATCATTTGATCAAATATTTTAAAAAATAGAATGGTGCACTAAAAAAGAAGAGACCAAGTGCGATACATCAATCCCATCGAATACTCACGATCATCTTAAAAATAAACAAAAGAAATTAAACAGAAATCGAATAGAATAACAATATATTTAAAAAAAAACCTCATAATGAATAAAAAGAGTTGTACACAATATTGGTGCTTACATTTGGGGTGTTAGTCTTCGCTTGCCTGACCTGGCTTGTCCTAGGTAGGTTGGTAGGCCTTACCTGCACCTGCTTGCTGACCATAGAACCGGCAGCCTGAAGACCAGGCTGAGTACCGGAAGTAGCGCCTGGTGCTGAGCCCACGACCGTTTGGGCTACAGCGGTAGGAGTTGCAGGAGCAGTAGCGAGATTTGGCGCAGCACCACCGGTGCTACTCGCTGAGGCATTTGGAACGACTGAACTTGCCGACTGACCACCAACCGGTCGAGGTGGTTGCATCAACGAAGGAAATTCACCTGGACCACTTGCACTCGAGGCTGGTACAGATGCTGCTCCTGCTACTGTTGCCGTCGTCACCTGAGGTGCAATCAGCTGTTGTGGCGATGGAGGATACTAGTTATTAAAAAATATAAATATAAGTTATAATTTATTGAAATTTGAAAGTGGTTTTTTTATTCAACACTAAGATTAAGTATTAGAGTGGATATTTACTTTTTTTTAAATATAAAGTCATTTAGCACATACAATATAAAGAAACGATAATTAGATTTAATGATTTAAAAAAATAAGTTTTAGGCAATTATTTATAGAATCTTGGAAGAAAAAACTGATGTAGAAAATTTTCACTTAAATTTAATTAAGAATCTGTAATAATTTTTTCAGTAATACTGTTCATATTTTTTGTTAAAGATTTATTGAAATTTAAAATATTATACTTTAAATATTATTTGAAAAAATTACATTATTTTTACACAGTAAATAAATGATTAGACCTAACATTGATCTGTGAAAATTGTACCATATGTATTAACCAAATGCATTTTATTAGTATACAGAAGGTGATTTTATGAAATCAATATTTATTATAAACAAATAAATAAATAGGAGTAAGTATATTAAAATATAACTTAAGCAAGAAAATAGCTTTTATTATACAGTAAAAATAATAAGTTTTAAATTTTACAATCTGCACTGATGTTATATAGTCAGAGTTACTGTAAGAATTAAGTAAAAATATGTATATAATACAATTACAGAATAGGTATAATACTGATTGATTTGAATACCATAATTAAATTTTGAAATTGTTTACATATATAATTTGATTTTACAATATTTATTATTAATTGTATACAATTAATCTCATTTTTATATTGCATTATTTTAGATTAATATTTAATGGCAGAATATATTTAATCTTTAAATAATTTATTCATTTTAATCATATTTATATTACAATTTTCAATTGTTTCATTGAATGTAAACAGACTTTATAGAATGTAGTATATAAACTTAATGATTTATGAAGGAGTTAGATATAAGTAATGACATAAGTAGGTGAAGAGAAATAAAATTATAAATAAAAAAATTGTAAAATATAAAACAAGAGATCCATACTTTTTGCTCACTAACCATAGGGTATGCCTGCTGCGGAGACGGACTCTTGGCACCGCCATGCCTAATGGGAGTACTGCCCATATGATGCTTTGGAAAATACTCATTTATTTTCTTACTATCTAGTGCAGCAACAGATCTGGCTCCTTTGCCGACTGGGCCCACCAAGCCCCCTCCACCACTGTCATCGGCTTTACGTTTTCTCTTCCTCTCTGATGGGATTCTTGGTATATGGGAATTTTCGGATGACAAGGTTCTTTGTACCTTCTCTGGAGTATTTGGGTCTACCTCCTTGTCGCTATGTGATGAGCCTGTTAACAAACACAGTACTGCTATTGTAATACAAACAATAAAATATATGATAAATAACAAAGAACTGACTAATAATTTCCAAAGTTACTTTTTAAATCATTTATAATATCTACTTTGTTTTGTTTATTTACTTTCAACATTGTAAATGAAGTTATGAAATAATAAATTTTAATTTATTTTGAATAACAGATTATAAACTATACCATTGCACACTCTACAAAATTATGTGAATGGATTTTATTGTAACTAATTACACTTATCATATAAGAAATCTTATAAATTACAAATAGTTGTGAATTTGTAATTAGTAATGTTTATATTAAATTAAATGCTATCAAATGTGTGCATTCATAATTAAGACCTAGACAAAATTGAACTATACAAATATTCGACAACATCCAGTTCCGTTAAATAAATTATAAATATACGGTAAATCCAGATGGATCGATAATAAAAAACATTAAATTATTATATTTCTTGTAATAAACTTACCGGTGCTCATGTTCGAATCTTGACTATGAACCGACTGACCAGAGTTTACCGTCGATTGGGGTGCCATCTGAATTTGTGACCCAGCAGACATCTGGAAAGAGCAAAAATTAATTATTAAGAGTTGAGGAAAAGTAAATGAACAAATATTAAATGGCTTCTTGCCCAATTATTTAATAAGATTATGTACGTAATTATAAATTAAACGCATTAAACACCTTTATTCACAATGAAGAACCTATATTATCAGTATTTTCTAAATTAATAATATGTAATAAAGGGTAACTATAGGTATCTTAATGTTTCAACCATTACATCCATGTTTCATACAAAATCTTCAAAGCTCTCCGCACAGTCAACAGCCGAAACGTAATATAGGTTAGAAAGCCACCATTGACTCTCTTTAATCCCATCGACATAAGAATCAATCAATTTGTCCGAGTAAACAAAGTTGTACCAAAAAGGAAAATGTAAGTATGTGCAACATAATAGTTGAAAAATATATGAAACTCACTCGATAAAATGCCAATGAAACTGAAGATGAGACACTTCACATCCCTCGTTAGACAAATCCGCGAAAAAGTGTAACTGGTATAGAGATGGATAGGATGGGAGGGGTGGAGAGGGATGGGAAGAGAGGGTAGAGGGGGACAAAAAAAAACGTTTTAGCGTCGAGCGAAGCCCCCGAAGATATATTACACTGTGTCTCGGTCAAACGACGGTAAGCAATATTGAATTATATCTTGGCCGCGAATTTTTCCGGGTCGTGTGAAATTGAAAGACATCATTTGAACACTTGGTACATGTTCATGTAGTAGACATATATATATACATATATATCAGCGTGATCAGCCCGGTGTATATGTCCTCATCCGGACGTTAAGACAGCGCACTGTACAGTGTGTATGTGTATATGTGTGTACGTAAACCTAATAGATATCAACCGGTAGAAAAAGATGTACATGTACACGCATATACAAGTATACTTTTTGGTATAGATGCGCGTCTGCGTGTGTCCGCGTATACGCGATCTATAGAGGAATCACGACAAAATGGAGGAGAGAGACTCTAGTCTTTCTCTCGTTCTGCGTGTCAACGATATATATGTGTGCGGTCGTCTGTCGTCGGTCGTTTCGCTCGCGCGCACGCGGAAGAGAAGGGCGAGAGGGGCGGGAGAGCGAGTTTTCTCTCGTACATCGGCTATATATGTATATATATAGGTACATTAAGCGGGGGGAGAGGGAGGTGAGGGGCGGGAGGGAGAGAGCGAAAAGTTAGGTTAGAGAAGGGAGGGTGCACACTGCACAGTGACGAACGGACGAGTGGACGCCTTCTCTCTCTCTCTCTCTCTCTCTCTCTCTCTCTTTCTCCCTCTCCCTCTCTCTGTCCCCCTCTCTCTCTTTCTCTTTTGGTTTGCACCACCTTCCCGTTCCGAGAGAAAGAGAACGGAGAAAGACAATGCGAGAGCGGTTCGATTTTGATGCTGGAGAAGTGGAGAATGTATAGAAAGATGTGCTTACGTATACCTTATGCTTATACTCGTATATACATGCTTGTGTTATTTTTTTCTCGACGCTCACTTATTATCAAAATCTTGGATACGGCCAGTCTTTGAAAGACCGTTAATTATGTAGCAGACGATTCTTTATGCACGAAATCTTCAAGTAATTTTTTTATGTCTTTATAAATGTAACAATAGTCGATGTTTCTATACGTATAGGTATACCTATTTTTTTGTATATCATAAGGTATTACCATTGCGTAACAAATCCGTGATTACACTAATTAACCATCGATTAATAATTCGTACTCGATTAAGATATTTTAATCGGAGGAGCGATCGAACCGAAAAGGTTGCGCTAATTAAACGTACAAGTGATAATTGATCGATACAAAACGCGATTAAACTATGCTATACTAATAATTAATTTTTACAATAACAAACAATGGAATCGCAAAGGGAAAAAGTAAAAACTTGTTTGTATGTAGGCGTGTGTCTGTGTGCGAGGAGACGTACGCGTATACGTATACGTATCGAGACAAGTAAGTAAAGATTCGACCTTTAAATGAAAAGAAAAAAGTGGCTCGCGATCAGGATGAAAAAGGAAAGGCGGAGGAGAATTCCGAAGAGTATATAGGTATAAGTGCGCGCGCGGCTGGACGTTGCGGCCGTGAAAACGCATTGCGCGAGCGGCGAGCCTCGACGTGGCGCCCTAGCGGCTGCACTCGCCGGGGCGTCGACTCCGACCGCCGCGAAAGGATGCAAACGTTTCGCCTATATATATATACTCTCGCGCGTGCGGCCGCGCTAAAGATCGTGCAGGTATACTTAAGTATAAACGAAAAGACTTTATGCCAACTTCTTTTTGTGGAAAATCGTTTTTTGTATTCCTATATACGTATATGTATATATAGCCGTAACATATACTATGGTTATATTATTACATTTAACTTTATTGTTGATTATCTATCTTGTTAGCGTCTATATGCAAAGTTATGAATATTCTATGGGTTAAAAGAAAAGTAATAAAAAAAAGGTAATGGTATGATGAATTATAAAACTGTAAACTGTCGTTTTACTATTATATTTATATGCCTTCTAAGCGTTTATTGTAAAAAAAAAAAGATAATTAAATATACATCATATATAAATGCTTTAACGATGAGTGATTCAAACGTACGTGTTATCAACTGTTGATTGTATGCAACGCAATATTCTTAATGTATTTACATCGAAAATTACAAACGAATGAAATTTGTGTGATTGCACATATTTTATTGAAATAAAACTATGCGCTCTTCATAAATATACGCACTTGATTACACAAATAAATAGTATTGACTGTTTACCAGGTCAAGGACCCGTACCAAACATCTACGACGAGGTGTATACACACATATAAATAAAACATTATTAGACGTACAGTAAAAGAAAATCTCATTGAACCATAAATGTATGAAAAGAGTAACGAGAACGTATATAGAAAGATGACAATTATACAAGGACGGAGAACACCGATTCACATCGCGAGAGACGATAAGAGGCCAACGCGTGTCTCTACGAGTATATGTCAGTGGATGCGCGCGCGCTCGCGTCACGTCATTCACCACTGCCGTCGCGCGTTTACAGCGGATCGCGCTGATAAATTGCCCTCGCGACTCGTTATTATGATTGACGGCTCGTGTCGTCTATGTTCATACACACACACACACGTACACACACACACGTACACACCCATATATATACATACATGCTTTGATTTTTGGAAAGTGGAGATTAATTTTTATTTTATTTTTTTCGTAAAGTATGTGCACGTGTGCAGGTTGGTGCACAATATATGTATAAGTACAACGTACATGGAAAAAGAGGTTGCATTCTTCGGAATTATGGATGGGTTTTTGTTGGTATAGATAACCTAATGACCTCATATTTCTCTATAGAAAGGTGACAATTTCACGGTTAGGTGGATAAAGATGCAGAAAAGAGAATTTAAAACGGTTATGATATTTTAATAGAAAGTATATCTATCGGCATTGAAGGAATTGTTCAATTTCGAGATAACATTTAATCATTTTTTGACTTCCAGATTATAAAAAGAATGTAACTAAAATTAATATAATGTAGAATGTTTATTATATAAAATTTACAAGTTCATTTATTATTTAACAAGTTGGAAACTTTGCTGCATACGAGCACTGTATTACACAGCATAAAAAATAAATAGTCGTAACCCTTACACGTACCACCACACAACTTTCCCCCATTTTCAGGTATATACCCCTCCCCCTTCCCTTTTCAAGTCTGTTATTTTCTGAAAGATACTCCATTCTCATTCGCACACAATACACGAAGGGAGAGAAAATCTAAAGGAAACTAACGGGCAAGAGTGAGAAAGAAAACGAAGGGCGGAAAATTCCGCTTGCCGTTAATGGATGCAGGAGAGAGAGCGAAGATAACTTGAATTCAACCTCTCTCATTCCTTTTCCATTTCACATATACACACGTATACACACCCTTATATAAGGCAACTCCCACACATTTACCGGTACGATTATCGAACTCGGTGAATCGATTTCGTTTTCGTGCAACCCTGTCGAGTTCCTCCGGTCCAATGTATATATATATATGTATATATTTGTGTGTCTGTATGTGTGTATAAAAGCGAATTCCACGTCGAATTATTTTCCACCCAAATAAGAATCCAAGGAGAACGAATTTTCTTTTTTTGTATTAGCGAAAATTGTGTAAGAGAAATAGTTTTTGATATGGCGAATTTTGTGAACAGTTACTCGTATAATAGTTTTTTTTTCAAAATTAATCTCGCTAACTGTCGTAGGGTATACCAAGTGTGATTGATTGTCGTCTGAATTATATAGTTATCTTGATAAAATAAGCAAAGTTACACATTTATTTCCGAAAGTAGTTTTTAATAAAGCGAAACCATTTATTAATTTAATAATCAACCAAAAATTCTACGTAAAACGAAACAATATCGTACTTATATAATTTTAAAACAATAAACTACATAATTTGTATCAATAATCAAATAATCAAAATATTATTCGAATTGATTATCTATCACAAACAAAGAGATCATCAAAACAACGTATAACCCACGATAAAAATATTCAACCAACATTTCAAGAACACGCTAAAAAGTGTATCTAAAAACGTTGTACACCGAAATTAAATTAAAATCTACGCATCAACATGATTAGACGGAGCATACAGAAACAAACTGATCACTAAATCACTTAGCCTACATATCATAGGGTTGCGTGCGGAAACTTTTTCAACGGTTATTGAATAACACTTAAAACGCACAATACTATATTTAAAACCGAAGCGAAATAAAAAGAAGAAATTAAGAAATGTTGAACATAGACGTCGCTATAATGTCAAGCATATTATTGCAAATTCGCGCAACTCAGCTTCTTGCTTGCGTTGCGGTCGAAAACATAATAATATAACGCGTCGCCTCAGGCAACATAGAATATACGTGTGTGCATGTATATATATATTTATACGTAGAGTGCACGAGACAGCAAATGTGAAACCGTGTCATTTCCATTCAAATATTTGAACGAATCATTTATACTTTACGTATTATAAGTATACAAATCACTCATTTCTTCATTTAGATTCGAAACAATTATAAACTATATGCTGTTTCATTGATTTCTCAGATACGTTTCGTGGAGATTTATTGATTTATTTCGTTCTGCTAAAGTATTTATAAATTTTATCGTTTGCACTTTATGTGTATATATATATATTATACGTTTGTTTACGACACAAAGTTATTTTTAAACTATTTATATATAGATAATTGTTGATTTGGATTGTTACTTGTTTAAATTGTTAGTATAGTGATAGTCATACGGAGACACATTAAAACACAGTTAGTTTGGTGCTCTACTTTTGTCGTTATCAATGAATACAAATTAAATATTAAATCGTTTTCTGTAGGTGAAAGCTCGTTCAAAAGGAAATATTTGTGTGTTCACGAAAACCACTAAAGATTATTATTTTTTGGTCATATATATAGTTTATCCAAAACCGCGGAAAATATTCGATAAGTATCTAGTTAGATACTCGTAAAAATTTATTATCGAAAACAAACCTCATTTGTGTACAGATGTAAACATGTTTTTTTTTAAGTATTAAACTCGCACTTTATAATTTTGTGCTAAAATATTAATGTACAATATCTACATTGCATTTAGATGCGAAAAATTAAATTGTTTTATTTACATCATAAAAAGTACATTTAGAATAAATTTTAGTATTCCATTAATGATTGATATTGGTACATGCGTTACTTATTATTTCTCATTTTTGCAGAAAAATGTAGGTTATTTCATTGAATTATATTACTACTGTAAATAAGGGAATTATTTCGTTATAATTAATAATGTATTACAATTTCAAAATATTCATTGTTTCTTTATACATTTTTATTGTTCACGTCAAATGGAATATATAAGTATATTAATTTGATAATTGACAAATCGAAATTAAATTACGCATAATCCTTGGAATCGAATGATCGAACAAAATAAATATTATTATTTCAATATTTCCTAAATTTGGTAATAAATTATAATCAATGCAAATATTATTGTGATATATTATTTAAATAAATATTTCATTAATTATGGATAAGTTTACATTTCGCGCATATTATTAGTACATGAATTAAATCGTGTATTATAATCAGATGATACTTCCATGTGTGTATCGCTGTTAATGTATAAGCAAATTACTACTTTTACTTATCACAGAATGTGGCAAAATTATGATAGACTGATATTCGTTAAAGGGTGCACTGGGAGTTTAAGAGAAAATAAAGCTGCATGTAACTTTGCAGTTGAAATGATATTAAATTTTATATAGAAAAATTATGTACTAGCAATATTTTTAATTTACGTAATAAAATGTGTTATAACAAATTTGATTAGATCGGTATAAGCAATCAATTTTTACGTAATAATATTTTTGCAGTAATTGTATACATTTCTTTCTTCAATGTTGAAAATATTTCTAAATCCTTCGATACAAGTGAATTGTATGATGTATTTTAAGATACGAAAATTGAATGTTCATTCGGTTAAATTAAATATCTCAAGTAGTATTCGTGCTAAATACTTGGTTTTAAAGTAAATTTAAAGTATCATATATTATTTATTGAAAACTTAAAAAATGTACTCAAACGAATTGAAGTAGAAAAATCAGTCAATATATAACGAAGTGAAAATGAGAAGATTGCATATAGAATCACGAGGTCAGAATCAACTGCCTTATCGATGCAGCTCGGTGCATCTCTCGTCCAGCAAGTCGTCGAGGCATAAGCGAGACCGCACGAGCGCATGTGGAAACGAGAGAAAGATGTATCTATATCTACATCTGTATATGTATACGTATACACGTATATATATATATATGCGTATATGTATATATGTATATATGTATATATAGGTATCCCCGGAACTGGGCTAGAGGGCCGTCCGTTCCGCTCGGCGCGCCTCTGCCGTCCCGCTCGACGTACCCTCGGTGCAACCACGATGCAGCACCTGCCATCTTTCGTGCTCGCATAACCCAAGCTAGTTTACTTATACTTGCGTACATGCACAGCAAGCATAGACATATACCAACCAATCGCAGAGAAGTAAAAAATAAAAGAAAAACGTACCCAACGATAGGTGAAGGGTATTCACGCTGTTAGCGGCGGTTACGTATACAATACTTTTTATACATCAATATATGTATAAATGTACATATATGTGTACGTACGTATGTATGTATGTGTGTATGTATGTATGTGTACGGGACACACATACATACATGTACGGAGTCGCGATAACGAAACTGGGCTTATCGAAGCTACGCGAAGGCCATGTTTGCGGCACGCAGAGAGACGGTCGCGCCCGATCGAAATTCCAAAGGGAACTGAAACTACCCAGCCCGCGAGCGCACAAGAGAGAGAAAGACCGACAGCAGCGGCGCGTCTCTCTGTGGGCGCGCGATTAGCGCTTCGCCGCCGACGAACTCTATACACACATTGCGAGGCAGGCAGAGAGAGAGAGAGAGAGAGAGAGAGAGAGAGAGAGAGAGAGAGAGGCAGGGAGGGTGGAAGGGAGGGCGAAAGAACCGGATACAAAAAAGGTTCCCGTGTTTCATATTGAAAAAAACCGTCGTGAAAATTATCGCGCGCGATCGATATTCAATAAGATTGAAATAAGACTTTACTTATATTTTGGAGATTTATTTTTCTTTATCCCGGTTTCAACCCTGAGCTCGATATACAGGTATTTGAGTACGTACGCACACATATACGCATACCTAAAATAGTGTAAGCGCGACAGCTGAAACGAGATAAAATGAGAGAGAGAGAGAGAGAGGAGAGAGGAGAGAGACGTTTCTTCATCGCGGTACGTGTATATACGTGCGCGCGTCTCGCCGAGCAAAATCAATGTGGGCAAGTGCGGCCGCGCAAAGGGTGCAACAGCCCGCCCCCGCGATCCCTCGCTCGTGACCCCAAAAGGGTCCGGCGGACGCGAGGAGACGAGTACCATCGGCTATATATATGAGTATGTATATGTACCGACCGGAACCAATTTATGCATTAGAGAATCGAGCCGGTCTTTTGGTACAAAAGGAAATCTTGTGCATATAGTCAAGTGTATAGTATGTGCAAGACATCGTTTTCGCCTGGCTATAACAGTAATACACTTGTATTTGGGGTATTCAAGATACGTTTTTTATTTGATTTTTTCAAAAATATCAATTCATTGTTACTCCTACCACGACTTCATTAGGATATTTTGTCATTTTAACTCTATCGTTTTTGGATATTTTCGTACCTTTAATTCTTTCAACTTACGTTTGTACACATTATTACGAAATTTCGTAGACTTTCAATTTACGAAGGATAATCTTTTTAACGCAAGTGCGTACTCGTATAATATACGATATCTTTAAAAGGAATCATGTACTTGTTTTATGTGCAAACATCAATCTATAAATTTTTAAGCGAAAATCTTAACTGTAGTTATAGTAACGCGAATAAGAGATTTTGCTTGATATTGTTAAAATGATGTGTATATAAATTCATTGCGGTAATGTAATAATTTTTTCCAAACGAATTTTCTTTTTACCGGAAAATAAGTGAATATTCAGTGAACCGATGTAATAAAGCTTAATTTTTTTTATTCATTGTGTCTACCAGTAAATTTGCATGGCCATGAAAAGCTTATACCGTTTTTAAACCGTACATAATAAAAATAAATAAAACGAATTTTATGTGGAATAAAATGTATATAAAGGTATAATTAACTTTCTTCAAAGAAGTTTCGTATGACTTTTAAAATTCATTTTTTCAACACGAATAAAAAGATTATGTACCCGATAAACGATAAATTACAAGTTAATTATCCGCGTTTATACATCGAAACGTCGTTTTATGACATACACACGATGAGTTCAGTTACCCTACTCAGTAATAGTTTGTATACGTAGAAAATAATAGGGGTGTTATACCATATGTAGTTAGGAAGGGTAACTTTTTTTTCAGAAGGGATTAAAAGGGGTTTCAGTGCAGTCTATATATGGGATAGTGTGATTACTGGAATTATAACGAACGATCGAGCTGCGATTTGGGATTCAAACTCGGAGCAACAACTAAGATAAAAAAAAAGTATCTCTGGCAGATGGAGAAAAAATTTTGATAATTTATATTTTTGGCTTCGGTAAGATTTTATCACAAATACGGAACGCAAGAAAAATAACGTAGACATTTTGAATACATACATAGACAAGTTTTATCACCGTAAGCAAACAAAAATCGAAACATTCCGTTTTTAAAAGTCGTATTATCAATCCTCGGATCAGAGTATATACATATATGTATATATATACATGATAAAATTTTTCTTTGTATATTGCATTAGTACCTAAAAGCAGAAAATTCGATACCGTTTGTACGTTGCGCTACAAATAAAATGTTTATAAATGAATTGTATATATGTACACAGCAGGAAGATAATGATATATTGTACAATAAACGCATTACTTGTGAAGATGTATATCAATGTGCATATATAACTACCAAGATTTAAAGAAAACTTTTAAAATGACATTATCGATTCTGTAATAATTACATTTATACTAAATTTTTAATATAAACTATATGTATTTGAATATAAATATATAAAGATAAATAGAAAAAATTGATTTAAATTTTATCTCTTTCAATTGATTAAACAGTATCGAGACAAATTACACGTTATACAAACAACAAATATATCTAATATACGAGCTCGTAAACAAACTTTTCTCAATTCAATTTTCTACGGTCTCTCACCGCAATCGTTGCGGTTGAGCATCTATTTCTTTTATTAAAGATACTGAAAATCTTGATTTCGATCGAGTCTCTGTCCATTCAAAATGATACTTCCGTTAGTCGAGCCTCGCGCGAAAAGAAGCAGTATATAGATACACACATTCAGATATACATATATATATATTCAGGTAAGTTTACCGTTATCATCGTTGGGTCACTCGTTAAGAGAGGACAAAAATGAGTAAGGCTAAAGAATGCGATTGCAAAGAAAAAAAGAAAGAAGTTTGCAGTTTTGTAACGATACGAACGATATATGTATATGTATACATAAGAGAATGCGAATCGATATACGGGTTGGAACAACTTTTTTTCGGCAGCTATATATATTGGATCAATACTGTCCCAATACTGTGGCAATGTTTGTCAGTTTACTTTGTCCTATACGTATTGTTTCATCGTTGACTTAGACCCGTGGGCAAATCCTAACTTGCTCGTGATGGATTTCGACAAGTTTTAGTTGGTGTATATGTATCGCATCACTGTTGGATCAATATGTAGTGTTGTAAGACGGTCTAATCTTTGAATATATATGTACACGTAGTATACGTATATAACAATTATGTACTGCACGAACAATGCCTTCGATATCTATATAGAATTAGTATTGATCGAAGAATTTAAATTACGAATAATTAAGCTGCCTTTCGTCAGAAGTCGCTTATATTACTACTTATTCAATGATCTAAGCGATAATATTTATCTGCAGCGTGCACAGCAAACAAAATTCTAAATATATACTCGAGCTTTATCGCTATAGATTATAAATTCTTAGCTTAATTTTATAAATTTTGTATTTCCAATAAAAAATAACATACACGAAGTAGATATTTTAATATATATTTAAAATTAAAATCGCAATTCCATAGGTTTATGAAATTTCCACGGCGTCACTGGTAAAATGTATATGTAAAGCACGCGAGAGAAAAAAATGTCGTTATTATGTTGACTCACATACGTAAATATTTAGAGATTTGCGAGGAAAAGTCTTCGCCACATAAAAATGGACGAATATAACCTAATAACTACTTTTTTAATCTTTCGCGTACTTATTTACGCACGCGTACATTTGCTAAGCATCGACCCGTCGAGATTTTTCCAAAGATATTTGGATACGATCATTCCAATGAAAACCCCGATTATTAATTAATTCGAGTTTAGAAAGTCTTATTATTTTTCTACATAAATTTCATATGGAATTGCAATTATATAAATAATTATTATACAAGTACATAACGGTACCCGTAGCTAATAATTTAAAAGTAATTTTATGAAATACTTGTGTTTAATTTAATATTAACTTTTTTTTTTTAAAAACCCAGAAAAAAGTAAATGTTATTATCCACATAAAGTCGTGTATTAAAAATCCCCTTCACTTTGAGGGAAAGTCGACAACAAATTTGAATGGTAACACTTTTACTCGTAACCAGTTGTAATAGCAGCCAAAATATAAAATATGTTTAAAAAAAGAATACATTAAGTATTACAGTGGATTATTTTATAATCGTTTTTTAAAGATAACATTCTTGCAGAATTCATCAATAGGTTATTGTATAAAATGGAAAATAAGTAAAATTAAAAAAAATGAAATTGTCAATTGATATACGTGTAAAATATAATAAAAATAAATAAAAAATACATATTAAGTTTACATTCCTGAATCCAATTATTTGACCGAAAGTAACACTATTTTTACATCTTGAAATGTTACCAGAAATAGAAGTTACAAGCAAATAAAAACATCTACAAAGTGCGAAGAATAGTGTCTTTAAAATTCGCACCGTCAGACTCATCTTATACGATACGCGCGCAATGTGTATTATAACCATAGCGGAGGAAACGTAGAGAGGTTGCCGCCGCAGCAACACATCCAACAACGGTTCGAATATACAGATATATAGCGTAGTTGTATATATATGTATGCGGAGGGGACGGTGTGCGTCGCGTTTTAGCCACCGCGGCACTTTCACACGCCGACCGAAGAACATCGTGCGCTCGCGCGCGAGTATTATAAACCCGGCGAAAATCCCGCGCGCGGAAGCGCGAGGTTACGGCACTGCCGGGGGCGCGTGCTCTTATACTCTCTCGCGGGGGTGGGGTCTCCCGTCAACGCGCAAGTATATAGGTGGGGGAGAATCAGCGAGAGAGAGAGAGAGAGAGGGACTAGACTATCAGCGGTGGGGAGCCGGTCGAGCGAGTCAGGTTCAAGTCTGCCGCTCTCGCAGTCGAGTCCCTGCACTTGGGCCGTACGGTACTCTCTCGGCCGGTGTATCAATTTTTACGATTATGAACCTACTGCTGTAAATATACAAATGTATATAAAACATATCCCTCTTTAAGATTTTCATTTTTTTTCTTCACTATTTTGTTGGTGTGTACAATTATTATCGATTATGGGTTTTGGATTTTGGATTTTGAAGAGATACTAAATTATGTATGTCGGAAGAAAATGGAGCACTCGATATTCACTGGAGAGATGTATAAGTACATGTACATGTATACAGGAGATTTTTATGGAATACCGAAGAGAGTGAACGTTGGGTCAATACTGGGAGAGAAACATTGTGGAGATGGTTTTTCAAGCAGTTACATAGTTATCAATGGGAGATATCGCAGTGAAGTATCAAATTAAAGTGCACTATACAGTGAGGAGATAATGATTAGTAATAATTATCGAAAGATCAACGTCACCGATGACACGTTTTCAAATGTAAGAAGGAAAAAATGTTGCAACTTTGCGTACTTTAGATCGGAGTTGTTAATCCGTAATTATAAACGAAACCAATGTTTACCCAATGTTGGCCCAGCGTTTTTACGAGTACGAAATCTCAGCAAACGCTAAAAAAAAGTGGAATTCAATAATAAACGAAAAAAACGAGTGCGCGGAAAATAGCATACGTCGGAAGAATCTGTGCCCGTTCAATTTATAATGGCCGCCGTCGCTTCGCGATATCCTTCCTTCTTTCCGTGCGATACTCGAACGAATCAACATAGCGTATACGGTCGATTAAAAAGCAACGTCGGATATTTTTTCGTACACTGTATTTCTCGTTGATACGCGTGTAATAATGCGTATCCGATCGAGGAAATCTACCGTATGGGGACGTTTGTATACCGAAACGGAAAAATCTCGGTTGATCGTATAAACACACGGAGCTCTCGAGGCGTTGAAGAAATGGAGAACGTTATATAGGAGGAAATGGCGTAGTATTACGACAGAGTCGAGCTACTTACCCGTGACGAAGCGAATTGTTTAAGCGTTTTCTCGACACTAACGACGCGCCGGCGAGGAGGAGAGGCGCGGCGGCTCGTGAAGGAGAAGGAGAGACAGAAAAAGAGAGAGACTGAGAGAGAGAGAGAGAGAGAGAGAAGAGATACTCGGAAGGCGGACGTCATGTAACATGTACCTATTATACGTGTGCGCGCACAGTGCACTCCGTTCCCTCTTGCTCTCTTTCTCTCTCTTTCTTTTTCAGAACAGCTATGCTCTCTGGGGAATTTAGTTTCCAGCTTATCCGTTTGGAGGTGACTCTCGACGTGTCTGGGGGCTCATTTTGTCTCTGTGTATGTGTGTGCCTTCTCTACGTACTGTACGTACATCGAGTTTTCGCGGCCCGTCGCTCCTCTCTCCTTACCCTCCCCTCTTGCTCTCCCGCTCACTCTCTCTCTCTCTCTCTCTCTCTCTCTCTCTCTCTCTCTTGCCATCCTCATTTACGTTTATATACATACATGTGCACCTATATATATACGTGCTCTCTTCGTTCATTCTTGTTATTTCTGTGTGCATACTACCCCCAGTTTATTTTTTATATTCCTTTTTGACAAGTGATACGCGCGTACCTTTTTTTGTCTTATATGCACAGTTGGATTTTTCGTTTGTTCTGTTTGTGTGTATTCTTGGTTTTTCATGACAATGCTATTCAATAGTATACGCGGCTCTTAGTTTACTAAAATTGTTAATTTATCGTTTTTAAAAGCATGTTGTGTTTAAACATGAACTATGATACTTTAATCGATAATAATAATTTGAAAATGTATATACAACTATTTGTTCGTGCAATTATTCGGTGCATAATTTGTGTCATAATATTCTTTTTTACAAATCACGAATACGCTACTTTTCAGTTTAACAAGACAAATCTCGTAAAAGCCACATTTTACTTTAAAACTTTTTCATTAAAACGACACTTTCTCGTCCGTTTGCATTAAAAGTAAAAAAAAAATAACTTTTAAATAGCTGAAATTAAAAATAATACAACAGTTGAAAAAAAAACGAACATCCAATTTGCTTTGTAAAGTACGCGTTATCGCTATCATTAAAATATGAGTATACTCGTCGCGGTAGCGCTCGTTTCACGTCGGCAAAAAAAAAACGCGACAGCTCGTTTGTGGAATGAATTACATCGATTGACCGATCACCATCTTTTTCAAGCGCCTCTTGTAATATGGCGGATTGACGTTCCCGTCTATAATACCGGGGATGCAACGGCCCGATTTTTTTCTCCGTATATCGCTTCATTTTTTTTTATTTTTAAGTCTATTATTTTTTTTGTCTACTTGACGATCAAATCGATTAAAATCGTTAGTTACGATATATTCTTGTGTTGGGTGAAAAATAAATAATTTTCATGTAGAATTGACCTATTTTTTGTTTGTAAACATTCATCTAACACTATACGTGTTTCGTTATATCTAAATTTACGGCAAAATAATAATGACATTTTTTTATTATATTTAATCATATTGAATGAATTATTTACCCGTTAAAGCTCGCGTATACTATATAAATACCACTATAATGTAAAAAAAAGTAAAACTCAGTCGATAAGTTATTTATTTTTTAATGCAACATATAACATCTTTGATATTCAGTATAACCATAGTAGGTCAATACTAACGCGTAAAACATGTTCCGGCAATATATCTAGCCAATATTGATCCAATGCTGAGTCAACGCAGAATATAATGCAAATTATGAAACTGTGTAAGAGATTCAATAAAAATGTCGATCACGATATTACAAAAGCAAAATTATATTTTAATTTTAAACGTTCTTACGTTCAAGAAACTATACACACGTATTCAATTGAGTTACTCTTTTTTTTTAACCAATCAACTCATTTGATATGTAACGTCACGAGGTTACGTAATCACAGCAAATTTTGTTTACTTCTTCGTTCAAAAACTCTAAATTGCGCAATTTTTAAATCATATTGTTTTTTTATTATACTCTCGTGACAACAAAGTTGAAACTAAGACGTCCAATAGAACCCACTCAAGCATCGAGAGTTCTGATAATCCACGATAAAATTAGTCGATTATAAAATCAGCCACGGCATCAACAATCTCATGAATATCATATGATGCCTTTTTTTGTTCGAGGGGAAGAGACAAAAAGTCGAAGCTACTTGTTATCGTTTTATCGAGCGATTCGCTTTCTCTCCTCAAGCGAACAGTGTGCGTAGCTACTAACATTATCTTCGATTTATTTTTTAATACTTGTCGTCGTCTCCTATAGCGATATAAACCATGAGAATTTTCGTTTTCCAATTATTTTCTTACTTATTAACGTTATTAATATTTACTTACTAAAAAAAATTTTAATTAAAACGTATCATTGATATAGAAACAAACATTTATTCTGTAATTCTAGCAAAAATATAAGAAAAGGCAGTCGTTTAAATATATATAGTAATTTCGTTTTCTCTTAATACACAATCGCGCGATAAGTTCGTTATTATTCAATAATATAGATATGGGTATATAAAGGAGATACACATACACTCACATGCACATACATACAAATATGTAAAAATGTATGACGGCGAAACGTTTACATCATAAGCAGTGAAGATTACACGGTTCTGCCTCATACAGAAGTAAAATGAATGTTTACGCAAACGAAACATGCAAAACAAACATTCTCTGACGAGTATATACGATTACTCATATATACATACTACTGAACGTGAAATTCTTCTGCTCGGCTATATATACGCGGAAGAAAAGTCGATTAATTAAAAACAAAAATGTCGCGGATTTTCCATTCGTAAAAACAAAGATCAACAGGTTTTATATACATTATCGAATAACAATATAATAATACACGTACAACCGAATTTTTTTTTATCACAACAAGACTTTAATATCAGACGTATATACGCGTTATTCATCGATGTTTACATCGAAAATAAAACTATCAATCTCGTAAACAGAAAAATTTACGCACTACGCTCTATATGTACATACGTATAGATATTATTCACAAACAACTAATAATACTTTTTGTGTGCTCAAAAGTATACGCGAAGAAAAGAGTAAAAAAAATTCCACCGATAAAAACGGATGCGCCAAGAGAGCGACGCGCCAGTGTATAGTAGTATACCAGTTTGATGCAGGCAAGACGAAAGAGAGAGATGGAAAGCGCGCTCCTAGACCTTGCAATGCCATTCGATCGGTAGCAACGCTCGAGAGAACGGTATGCGCGCGTGCGCGCGCGCGAGCGAGAGAGAGAGAGAGCGAGCGACTATATAGACTTTGGTCTCCCTCGCTTGGCAATTTTGCAGGGCGCACGGCACAAAGTTTGCGAACGAGCAAGAGCGGTGAGCGGTGAGCGGGAAGGGGTAGACCGACGGCGGTCGTGACGTGATACGGCAGCACGGTCTCTCGGCGGCTCGATTCCCCTTCTCTCGTATACTCACCACGTGACGTGAAAAGTGCGCCTACGCGTTACGGTTAGTTTCCACTCCGACTCTTTCCTTGATTATACATACGTTCGTGTATATACACATACATATCTACGTGAACATATATACATGTATAATTGCATTTAGTTTTGCAGAAATGTGTGTTGAGGGCAAATCGAACCAAGGTTAAAATTGTCAGAGTGTAATGCAAATATGAATTTGTAGCTCGTTTGTCACGATTATGCTTTTTATCAGCTGGTTTATGCATCTGCTTCAGTAATTATTCTTCTGTTTATTTACTACAAAAATTTGCTACGAGATCTATCGATAAAATTGGGTGCATTTTTATTTTCTTTGGAGTACGTATTTTGAAATTAGATTTATAATACGATTATCTTGAACGTCTTATTAAGATTATGATAAAAATCTTCACGATACACGATAAATTATTTAATTGCAATATTTAGAAATATGCCTTGCCTTTAAGCACTATTAAAATTTATTAACTTTGACTAATAAAGATATTTTAATTGTTATAGATAATAATTATTTATTTATAATCTTAACAAAAAATTATATACTTTTCGTGTAAAATATTAAAGTTTTTATTAATATTATTATTACAATTCAAACCTCGAAATTCTAAACATCACTAAATGTATAAATAAACAATTGTTTCAAATCTTATAAATTCGTTTCGTACAATAATTATAAATTTTTGGCTCTTGGTACATAATTTTATAACGTTCTAAAGACGTTTCCTAAATTCCCTAAAAAGAGGTCTTTAACGGTACCCAAAAAGGAGTCGCATCTACGCATAACAAGAATGCAATGTACTAGTGTGTATATATTGAGTGAAAGAATAAGCAAAAATGTATATATAAAGATACCGACCGGGTATTTGATTTATATAGCAACACAATCGATCAAGTGGAAAAGCAGCATTAAGCGTGAGGAAATATATGTATAGACGATAGGTATATAGATACGCCGGCAAGGGGGTAAGGCTCCGAAAGCGGCCGCCAATAGGTCGCACACTCATTAGCCCAGAGTCGTGCGCGCGGCGAAGAGACGCGCGCGCGCGCGCCGCCCGGTATTCTCTGTCCTTGTCTATACACCGGCTTTGCGGCAAGCAGGCGACGGCCGATCAGCTGTTCTATCGCGAGAGACCCACGCGGTCTCGCCCCACTCTGGCGTGCCGAGTTTAACCGAACTCGACCGAACCGGAGGAGAGCAACGTGCGCGCGAGGCCACTGCCACGCGGCTCTGTGTACACATTTACTTACTATCTCTCTTGCTCGTAGCGCTCGAGTTATGTATAGCGGTGTGGCGAGCCGCCGGGTACTCTCGCGGATCTTAACGCACCTATACATGTTATATCCGCGCTTTATGTACCAAATCAATTTCGTTTCATTCGTCCATAAAACTTTTTTTTTTATTTTTATCTAACTGTTAATTATTGTGATCTCAGGCAGGTGGTGAATAATAAAATTCATACACTCGAATGTTGAGTTAATTCAATTCACGCGCCCATAAATGGTATTAATTGAAAATTAATGTCTTACAAGAATGATTCATCAATTTACGATACCTTTGTTGTCAATGAAATTTATAGGATTATATGAACTAGAGAGTTGCGATATTGTGTTTATATGTCATTATACGCATTAATCCATAAACTTGGATTCGCAATGTAGAATATAGTTCATTTAATAGAGACGCAATTATAAAATTATCTCGTAACACCATCAAAAATTATCGTTCCCTTATATATGTTAATTCATTTTAAAGTATGAACAGTTGATAACTGAAGCTATTTAGTGCAAACAAAGAAAACACTAGAGAAGAGTTAAAATCAATAAAATACAATTTGAAGCAAGGAAGAAAATAAATTAAATTAAATTACACTTGCGTAAAATATATGTCGGGCAGTAAACTCGTGATCGCGCAATATAAACGACAGGCTATAGAGTAGGGAGCATCGAATGACTGGTCCACCACTGCGAGGCAAATTGCAAACCGAGTCCCCCAAGAGAGGGAACGGTGAACCGATGGGAAACACGGTCGCGAAGCTACCGGCTGAGCTGTCGAAGCTACTGACCGACTCATTCGAGCAACTGCGCGAAAATAAGATTTGTACGTATACGCTTAATGGATTGTATAGTTTACTACATTCTACTCTGTTGATAAAGTTATCTATCTTTTAATTTGTTTGATTTATGTATTACGTTCACGCATTGATACGCAACTAATGAATGTGTAAGATAATACACATTTTTTTCATTTTAAAGATTTTCGTCTTTGCAGATAAACAATGTCTGCGAATGGAATATTACTTATTAATACATTCGTGTTATTGTAATTTGATCCTACAAGTGTTACTTCTTTTAAATATAAATGTACACTATTTTTTAATCAAGCAATTTATATATAAAAAGTGGTAATTTCAATTACGTTACAACCATACGTTATTGCTTGTTACAGGGCATTAAAATAAAAAATTAAATAAAAAATGAATTCAAAATTTAATTTAATCAAATTTGTAAAAAAAAACTCGCATTTATATTTGCGGAATTGATGTAAAGGCAGGTCAAACACAAGATGATCACGAGAGACAGACATCGAGCAAGGCCAAGCTGATTGGTCGGTGTTTATCTTTTAGATGGCAGACATAAGCCAATTGAAACCGAGGATCACATTATGATGCGTCGCCGTACAGGTGATTTATACATATACACGCTTACGAAAGCCGTTTAAATAAATCGCATGGATCACCTTTTTTTTTATTCTCCTTATAATCGTCTGTCTTTGTTTGTCGGACGGTCAAACGAAATGAATTATTTATGTACTAGTCGATAGTCTATTTTAACCAAACCTGCAAATTTCATCTTTCTAAATTTGCACACGGGCAAAGTTTCCTCGTCTGATCGAACTCATCTGCGCTTGCTGGTTTTTTAATCGACTTGTTGAGTCGATGTTCAATGCTCGAGTGTCAAGTTAATTATTTTATAGTAACATACGACCTATTAATTTTGAAAATCGATTTATGTACACCTACGTATACGAATTTATTAAGATACTTTAGGAAGCTTGGTTTCTTTAATGATGATTCTTTATGATTATCACTCGTTTAATTTATATTTCTGTTCATCAGATTATTATTATAACGGAAAGAGTTTCGTTTGACACGTACATTTTACATCAGTTAATTCGTGTAAATGGATTTTGAATGAATAAAATTGCGTTAGTAAAGCGAACTTTATATCGTGGTTAACCTCTTGCCGACTCAGTGCACACGAGTAACCACAATTTTTTGCAAATTATTACAACAAATTTAATTGTAATCGATGAAACGAATTTTTGAGTTTACACATCACCGAGGCTTTTGTAAATAATTTTCAACGAAGTAATCTTAAATAAATTATTTGGGCAATTAATAATCGAACGTTTTGATTAATACAGAAATGTGCAGAAATTACATGGTAACAAATGTTGTTAGACGTATTGAGAAAAAATGATAACGGTATTAATATAATTACTTTATAATTTACGTACAGCAATCAGAAAACAAGTAATATAAATAATAATGAAAATGATATAAAGAATCGAATCAATATATAGTAGCCAATAAAATCACGAAAAAAAAATCCTCCAGTGGATAAGATAAGAAGTGCGGAGGAAAAAAAAGTTGGCAACAAATAAAACTAAAGGCGCAACGTTGATAGAACAGGGACCAATAAGTAATTGGATCGTTTTAGCGCAGTTCCGAGGCGACGATCTTCAACAGACTTGAAACGTGTATACACACATACGCATGCACGCACACACACACACATACACGCAGAGGTATATAACCAATTGTCGATGCGGTGAATTATTCATATTCTAGGGGATCCCTCGTACGACAAGAACCATACGATTCAAATCTCGCAGTTCAATAACTTTGATGGTACGATCTCCTTTGTATATAATCTATTAAATATGGCTAGACAGACATTCGAGGTATATATAAGAAAAAAGAGCGAAGCGCTCACCCTGATAAGCCGTAGATTGCGTAAGCGACGCCAAGAGGGAAGCGATACTTCTTCACTTGAGCAGACACGTGATGGATCGATAGACTGTTTCGCCAAATCTGACCTGATTTTTTTATAGATTTTCTTCGGGTACATGAAATTATTGTTATACTTTGTAGATAGATTACAAATAAATTAGTGTACTCTCGTTTTTATAAATCTAAAATTTTTTATATTTTTTTTAATGTAAATATGTAATATCTTGAAAGTATAATAAAGTTAACATTTGCGTTTATATATTTTACGTAAATATATTGATAAATTAATAATAAGATTTAACGCAATTATAAAAATAAACCGATCAAATGATGCGAAAAATGATAACTTACAATTAAAATGTTTAACTATCTGGCCAGTGTAATAATATTACACAAAGATAATATAGAAATATTACAATAATAATCACTTATACATTTTAAGATAAAATTCGTGAAACTCGTACTTAAAAATATTTTATACAATTTTATACACTATTATATACAAATGCGAAAAGTTATTTTACCGATTACATCAACCGCGTAAAATTGTTTCCCGAACTCAAGAAAACGACGAATTTATCCATAATCGATTGTGGTGTGTATCCAATAAAAGTATGTAAGGGTGGAATGTGTGTATGTATGTGCGTGATTCCAGGAGGAGACTAAACAAAGCGTGGACTCATAATTTTTCCACGGTCGAATTCCCTCACGTCATCAGCCGTAAGAATAATTGAACCGGTAATTTGGCGATCGTCTAGAATTGTAAGAGAAAAGATTTATGCCAAGTATTTCTTCTTCTCGGACACGTAATGTTATTTAGTATTAGGGAGTGTTTTGTCGTTTTTTCTTACACTCCCATTGGGATTTTTAGTTAAGTTCTAATTTATAAAAATAATTTGTAGTTAATAAACAAAATTAATTATCCATTTTAAGAATTGAATAATCATTGATTTTTTTAGATTTTTAAGTTTATTTTATTGTCATTTAAAGCAATAGATAAATTAAAATATTTGGAAATAGTTTCAATGATCTACTACTACTCAACATCTTATTCGATCAAAAACAGAGTTGTCTTTAGATTAAGCATGATGACAATTATATTGGTCAATGTCTAATAATAGTAGGTTGAAGGTACTTTTAACCCTCGTCAAAGTTCAATTAATAATTGTTATATACGTTGACACTTCCAATATTGAGTGGAATTTACGGCAATTCCTATAATTTATACTGCTTCTCATCGAGTTAAAAAACACCTGTTTCTTTGACGCTAAAAGTGCATTTAATATCTATATTGTTTTAATAATTTAATCGTACAAAGAGTAATTATTGTAATGAAATAATTGTACGATATTATAATAACGTATATTAGCAAATGAGTATTAAATCATGTAAATGCAGTTAACCAATTTAATAGGTAAAATAATAATACAATCACACTCAGAGCAGGCAAATATTAAAAACTAATATATAATCCATTCCTCGTATCAAATGGAATATATTCCTTTTACCCCTGCATTATAATAATTGTAAAGGGGATAACAATAAATAGCTACATCGATAAAAATAATAAAATATTTACCTTCAAAGAAAACTATAGGACACGTCGACTAATTGAATTATAAATTAATTCGCGTTAGCTTTATTGAGTGTAAAAATTATATAAGAACAGTCCATTTGTCAGTTGTAAATGAGTTGTAAACATTTGTACAAAATATCTGCATTTGTAATATATAGAAAAGAAATACAAAATTTTTACGCTTTACGCAGAGAAGCAAAAAAGGCTGATGACGTATTGAACATATATATATAAAAGCTGTAAAATGGCGGATTTCATCTTGAAGGAGTAAAGGCGCTTCCTTTTTTAGTCAGTTTACTCGCATCCTTCCTCGCGAAAATCCATTGCGTCTGCGCACGTTTCAGGGAGCTTTACCTATCGAGCCGTTTTGCCGTCCCTCTGTCAACGGTTTCGCGGCTAGGAGAGTAACGCACACCCACTAGTCTCTCTCTCTCTCTCTCTCTTTCTATCTGTACACACATATCGCTAGAGGGGATGAAACAGAGGGCGGTCGATTCCCTCAAGCGAACCGACACCCACTGCTCATTTTTGTTCGATTTACCGTAGACCAAGTGACGCTAATTGCACCCACGGTGTCACAGCACATTCGTTCTTTTCCTCGAGTATACATACAATCTCGATAAATGTCACGAGAGGTTATTAATTTACTTAACTTATTGCTGTATGCTTGTTTGTATGCGTGATATTGTAATATATATTATGTGATTGATTAGTCGGTTATTATCTTATACTTATTTAAAAGTAACACAAAATGTTTTCTTTTTCACCATATTTTTCGAAAATATTCTTTTGCACTTAAGCATTTATATATAGATTTTAATACGAAATAATAATATTTATATAAATCTACATTTGGTTTGTTCATATTTTTACAGCACTCTAATACCAATTTCATTTCAAATTTTGAGGTTATCGTGCTATAAAATATCGTACTAGAATATTGTGGGAGGTGTTTTTGTACCGCGCTCGAGATTGTTAGCACGAGTGAAGCGAGTGAGAACATCGACAGGCATCTCCCGCAACAGCGTTCATAACATACTGTTAACAACATTTAATAAAATAAAAAAGTAATAAATCGTATTTTTGATATAGAAATTTCGAACCGTACAAAATTGAATTATAATATTATTTTCGTCAACTTTGACTTTTCTACAAGAATATCGAATTTACTGTAGAGTTAAAAATAATAAATCTTCGTTAACTCGGTTCAGCCATTTACTTATTTAACATTTACATCGCTGCAGCTAGTAATACTTTTACTTGGGTAACTTTAATAAATAATTGCAAATATATTTCTTTCGAATATTTCAATTATTCACTTATAAATATATGATTATAATAAAATGTTAAACGTCGGTAAACTTTATCATTCAATGTTCCCGCAGTTTTCTTCTACATAATTAATTAGCTGTGCATTTAAATAGTAATTCTAAATGAATAATACAATCATATTTTATTAAAAAATTGTTAACTTATATATATATATACTGCGAGACAAATTAATAAAATATATCATTGTTACTGCTTAAAAAAGTAGTTCATTCAAGAATATGAGTTGTATTTCTAAAATGTATTTTGAAATTTTCAATTTACTTTTTGACTGATAATCTATAATTAATTTACTTTTAAAATTTTAATTAAGTGCACTTCTGACTAAACTGCAATATCACACTATAATTTACAGTGATTTAATAACACGGTTACCTGCAATATCAATGGCTTAAAAATATATTTTACACCTATATATTAATATTAATCAATAATGATTCTTGTAAAGGATATTGATCTGCGATTAATAAAAACTAATATGTAATTATATATATATACACGTATATTTTTTTCTAAAATCTTATCTGAAGTAGATAGATGGATATATATATATATATACATTTAAGTTGAAAAGTGAGTTATTGCGCGAACAAGCATCGACGAGTGTCGAAAACAGATATAGACCCCCTCAGGCAACGTGTAACGTTACCTTGCGCGCATGTCCGTATATATACAACCTAACACTTTGTCTCTCAGTGGTCGGTGAACTTTCTAAAGAAATCTTTACGGCACCTTACGGACAAGTTGGCTTTTCATAATGTGCGCGTGCAATGCGCGGCTATGAAAATTGCTTACACGAATTCATGCAAACTCGACAGATGGCGTCTTTGCCGCATCGATCTTTTATAGCGAATTTTTCGTGAATCCGTACCACAACTTGAATGTTATGTATCTGGTTACAGCAGTATTTCAATGTGTAGAATTTATTTCAATTTTATGTTTAGTATCCGAGGTCTATTTATTATCGACATTTTTCATGTGAATATAAGACAATATTTTGTATATTTTTATTAATGTAGAATAGAATACGACACAAGTGAAAGGATGTGTGTAAATAGTTTATCGGTAGATAAAAAGTATTACGAGCAATTGAGGATACAGCTAAAATCATTGTACAAAGTACATCATAAATTTTCGACAATCAAATAGAATCTAATTAAAAATTCGAGCGTAGTTATTTCATGCTCTACGAATCACATGATTATACATCTTGTATATGGAACAATTGAATAATATAAATCAAGCTACTCTGCTCTTTAAAATAATTTATAGATTTATCTCGTTTTGAATAAAATTACGATTTAAAATTAATTTTCAAGTAATGCATATTTCCTCTAGCAATTCCTTCGTGACGAGCAAAATAAACTTTGTTTATAAGACACCTATCGTTTGAAAGTATGCTTCTACGCGAATTAAGAGATCTATTAACAGTTTTGTTTAATTGATAGAATAAACATACATCGTCAGATAATTATTATGATTCAATCGAAGTAAATAACAGGTAATATTTCAACGAATGAAACGTCTCGTTACGGTTTCGTGAAACTCCTACTGGTTGATTCGAGTGAAAGGCGAGAAATTGTAAAAGTTCTGTAGTATAACAAGTGAACACAACGGATTTTACATTTGTAGCAGAAAAAAAACTAAGTTTCTTGAATTTCATAAAAAACTATGTATACTACTTTAAATATAAATAAGTTTCTGTTGTACAACGTTATTCGTTTGAAATGCTATCGCTTATATTTTTGCATATACGTATTATCAAAATGTACTTTACAATATTCCCGAGACCGTAACAGACTAACTATAATGTATCAGTTGATATGTTATAACGCAGCAATCGTAGACCGGACGAGCTATCTATCTACAGAACGTAATTGTTAAATAGAAAGAAATAATATTTTTGAAAAGCCAAATGTACAAACACGAAGGATAAGAAATACGTAAGGTACGGCAAAATCGGTGCTGCTCTCTAAATTGCGACGTGGCCTCGAGTCGTGGCAGAACGTTGATGCTCCCATTAAAAGGCGCAACGCGAAGAGTCCCCGGAGAGCGGCCATTGATGCCTCGGTTCAGGTTAGACCACCACCTCCCCGCGACCAGGGTTTAAACGGAGGCGCGCGCGCGCGCGCTCGACTGCCTGTGTATACGTATCACGTGATGCGACCTACACGCCGTAAGAAATAACAAACCAAGCTTCACGCGCCGATGAATTTCTTCGTTTTTTTTTTCATTTTTTCTTGGGTTACATTTTATATTAAATCGTGTCTTTTGTTTGCCTTGATTTGTTACTCACTATGTATGTGAATACATTTTTATTTAATTTTCCAGCTTGATTGGTTCTTGAAATTTTATTGCGTAAACGATTTTTAGTTATAGGTTGCAATATATTACAAAATAAATTGATATTATAATATGTTTATCATTTTATGCTTCTTTACTGGTAAAAAAAAGTTTAGTAATATCGGTTCTATGTGTAAGCGCATAAATATTACGAGTATTTATTACGACGAATATATAACTAGTTGTTTACGATTATAGTATATCTCGATTTAAATAGATTCAGAGTGTAGCGTGACTCACATTATGAACCAACCGTTTATGTGAAGCAAAAATATTTCGTTTCTCGTCAAATAAAATTAAAAATGATATTTTACTGTTTATCTTCTTTTTCACGTGTATTGAAAATGGAAAATAGCGACAATTACGATTATTAATGATTCGATAAACATTTGTATTAAGTTATGCAACAAAATAAAAATATATTAAAAAATATTATTAAGCTACACACAAGTTCGTAATATAATCTCAAACAATGGTACTTTGCAAAATTTTAACTTAACGAAATATTCATCGAGCTCTGTCGCTCTCGAGTTAGGATGTGATGCGTCGTCACGAGATTCACCAATACAACCGTACGACCACGTACAAATGCACGCCGAGAGACCCACACACGTATAAACGCATAATTTTATTCACGCAGACGCGTAGATGTATATACGTGTGCAGCCTTTTGCATGGGTCGACTGCTACTGCGGCTGGTATGCTCAATCGATAGCAACGAGAGGCGTTGAAAACGCAAGACAAGTCCACGGCCCTACAGTCAGCTTGCGTACCGATTAAATGCGAAATGGCCGAGCTCAATTTTTTTAATTTTATACTTCGTGGATGATTCGTTTTCTGGTATGTACGCGTCAATTTTTATAGTCAATGTAAATTTATTACTGGTTAAGTAAGATCTATTGCTGTGGTAAATGTCATGTTTCGAGTAGTTTCAGTTTTAATGTACACAAGAGATATAGATATTTATTGATGACAAGAAAGAGAAAGAAAGTATATAAATAGATTTTTACGCACATTCCAAAATATCCAATAATTATATACGTCGATGAAATTTCAACAAAAAGTAGAATAAAAAGTTGCCACTAGTTTTTATTTTAATGTCAAAAGGCAAAACTGCATTACTAATACAAAAAAGAGATAATACCCCAACTGTTGAGAGGAAGAGAGAGGGAGAGAGAGCAAAATAGTCAGAGTCCAGAAATCGATATTCCGCAGCATAGCGACTCCTTGCATAATACAAAAGTTGGGAGGGGCCCACGAGAGAAGGTACTTGAAAAAAATCTCGTATATACTTTTATAAATCAACTTATTCTTTACTATGTCTTTTCATAATCCGAACATTTTTTTCTTTTTGAAAGAAATTGTCTCTTCTACTTAATCTTGTTAGAGATAAGTTATCATTTACATTTAGCATTGATACAAATATATGCCGAGATTGAATATTTTAAGCTCGAGTTTATAGATCGACTAGATCAATTCCAAATTTTCAGGACAGGTAATTATAGACGACTTTTCAATGAGTATCTTTCAACGTGTATATATATCTATATATAAATACATAAAATGACAAAAAATCTACACGCAAGAGAAGTATAAAAAAGAAGTATATAGTAAGCAATTTTTCAGGTAATTAGACTCTGTAGGTAAAGTAGCACTTTCACATCCCCTTAATTCAATATCCCGGGCAAGTGCGGGCAATCGGCTGGCAGATAATGGCGGCCTCGCTCTCAGTCTACGCGCGCGCGAGTGCGAGCGCGAGTGTGTGTGTGTTGTGTGTGTGTGTGCATGTGAGCGTGTGTGAGTGTGTGTGTGTATGTGTGTATAAATGTATACGTCACTCTCGAAGTTTCTCCCTTCTGTTTGAACTGTCTAGAGCACACCACGATGTAAACTCGGATATTTTTCTCACCGCGTTTGTTGGCGTCGCCCAAGTCGCTGCGATCACCTTTCGCAATCTCTACAAGTCTATGTACATGTATTTTACCCGAGGTGTTTCTACACGACGGTTATAATATACAGAAAAAACAATATACTGGTGACTCGTACAATAAAACGGGATTTTTCGCTCTTTCTTTAGGATTGACGCGATCGTTTTAAATGTGCTTTTATGATTCTTATTATTGTGGGAATTTCGATGATTATATCCATAATTATTATAGTATGAAGCATTGTGAGTTAATTAATGTTTAGCGAATTCTCAGAAAACGGGCTCAGATCCTTCTGTACATTTTAAGTTTATAATTAATTTGTAGTAAATAGTAGAAATATTATACTTGAATATATTAGAAATTATTTTTCTAAAGATTGTTTAAAATATTCTCTCGTATTCAACTTTCCAACCAATAAATTGATGTTTAAAGAACGAAATAAGTAAGTCGTGTGCATATATTATTACTCTACGCCGTTAAAATTCGTACAGTAATTTTGGTTCATCGGCACGTCAGTACTATGGCGGTCGTTGTTGTGCAATAACATTGCCACTACCGTCGACTTTCTAAGATTGATTCGACGGGCTTTATTTAGGCGTCTTTCTCGCGATCGCGGGAGAGAGCCTTGTGAAATGCGCGCAAACTTTTTTCTAAGTTTATTATTACTGCTTTACCGCAACGACTTGATAATGAAATCGAAGAAATTGTAGGGTCTAAGATTACTTAATATTCGTTGATTTACAAATATTAGTGTACACGATTTTTAGTGTATACGACTTATTTACATTCATTATCATAAATTTCGATTAGACTGCACAAATATCTTGATAAATATTTTTTTTATGACTATTAGAATAATTAGATTGACATTTTTATTCACGTTCTTTTTTATACATGCATATCTAATGAATGTATTATGATTTTTTAAGAAAGAAATGTGAAACTTAAAATGCGCGCTTAAAAGCCAGTAAAATTTTAAACAATTCTCGAAAATTCAGCATACTTACTCATCGCAACTCCGACTCAAACGGAGTATATAGGAGAGAGTCAGCGTTATATCCCGCGAGGTACTCAAAGCAACCCCACGGAGGTAAAAAAAGTCTTACTCTTTCAAAGCTCCCTTCCCACGTCTTTAGTGCAATCAATAAAGCGCATCACGATGACTTTTGCCCGGGACGAAGGCTAGACCGTTTCCTCTCTATATACCTATTTATGTATACATATACCTATACGTAGATAGATAGATAGTAATAATAATAACCAGATGTCGCTCATTACTGATTTGCGTGTTCAATCAGATTATATAGGTGTCGACGATGGAAAAGCTCGCGAATTAACTAAAAAATAATGGACGAAGCGTGAAATCTTTATTGCGCGGATATCTGATGATGACACGTGCGGGCGCGCGAGCGCGATTCAACGTATATAATGAGGTTAGGTTACGTTGCGCGCATAGCGATGAGATGTGTCGTCCGTGCATATGAGCTTGCATATTTTTGCATTTTACGTGCATGTATTTTCAGATATATATGTACACACACACACACACACACGTCTGTATATACGTATATACATCTATAATAAAGAAGTATTTAATATTTCGAGCTTAATTTCAGTCGCTTTGTTTTATAATGCTTTTTACTCGTATATATACGAGTGCAAAACGCGATTAACAATTAAGATTATTTAAGTCATATTGTACAGAAAGAATCTTTATAAAATCATATCTTCAATTATGGCATTGGTAAGCCAAATTTCAGTATCGGATTATTATGAATGTTTAAATTATATTTCTAATGGAAATCAATATTTTCAGACGTTATTATTAAAAAAAATCATAACTTTCATAGTTTGAAAAATTAAGTAATGCGTAACATCTATTTTATAAATGTTCAATAGATTTACTGTAAAATATTGTAATTTTCTGGAATAAAATAAATATAAATATAAAATATCTGAAATAATATTTGAAAAAATTATTGGTTTGAAAAGTATACGGATGAATATGCATGAACGTTTAAACATCGTGTATACACACATTTTCGCGTAAAAATTGAATAATGGATAAACAAATGAAACCGCATAAATAGTTATTTTCTAACAAATATTATACGTAGTTATATGCAGCACACGTATAGACAACAGGATTACTAAATAAATGCATCCTTTTTGTTTAAATATTAAGATGAAAAAAAAAGTGGTAAGGTCAACATCGCAGTTAGCATCGTGGTAACGAATGTATATGGATATAATCGATTCCATGCTCGATACGAGTTCAATAGTTACAGGGAAGCGAAGGGGTCAAGCGCTCGGAGGCGCCGTATACGGTAGAGGTCGTCGCTCGCTTCCCCGGCCGGTAACGCAAGGCCTTGCTACCACGGCGATCTGCCTGATCTCAGTGCAGAGACCGCGTACAAATCTCGCACACCGGTCTTTTACCCACCGCTGCGTTTTCAACGTCGCGCTTCCTAATTATACACAGAGGGGCGGACTATGCGATTTTTTGGTGATAAATTGATTTTGTATACCTTTTTAACCGTGACTACAAATAGTTAGTATAGTTGCAATTTGGAATCTCCGACTTACCTGGAACAGAAAGAAAAAAATGTTTTAATTTTTAATGAACATTGTTTTGCGGTAATTTGTTATAAAGGAGTCAAATTGGATTTGACGTCCAAGCAAATTTTTGTACTGGGAATACTACAAATATCCTAGTTTTTAATCCTGTTACATGTATGTGCACATTTAACACATATATATATCTTCAAGTTTACATTCTTCTTACAAAATAAATATCAAAAAATTTAATGTGGCCGTGATTTACTTAATGTTGTTATTATTATTATTAATTATAGATATTTATTAATCTGCAATTATCATTATAAAATCTTTGTAAAGCTAAAGTTTTATGTAAACCCGAATACAGTTCTGCACAGATACCTTGAGCTACTTATAGACGAGTGACTTACAAAGTTAAGTTAATATTGGATAATTTTTAGCTTTCCTTAATTTAAACGAATAGCTTCGGAAAAAATGAATTGAAAAGGTCATCCACTATAATTATCGTATATTCTAATGAATAATTTGCCTAATGAAACGAATATTATTAATTGACACATAGTGGAAGATAAATCTCGTTACGTAATATTTTAAACCCTCGACGAATCGCTATGATTCCTAACGCTCAATCTAATTAAAAAAGCTGCCCTACTTCCCCGAATCGATTTTGCGAAAATTTTAGAGACACGGTACAGGGTTTTAATGTACCTGAGAGAGTTGACCCTGTGCGTGACTGGAGGACGAGTTGCGCTGGTAGTCACGTGAAGCGGCATTTTCGCGGCGTGTCCAGTCTATTCCCAGGGCAGTCGGTTGCCCACACCTGACAGGATTCGGCACCGATGACGACTGACTGTTGGTAATCGCATTTTTACTCGACGCGTTGCTCTGACCACCCTGTAACAACAGAGTTATTTTTTCGTTGTCAGAGTCTCGGCCATCTCCGCTTGCTTGTATTTATTTGTCATAATATCGTTTAAGTGAAATTATCATCAATCATTTGTAACAATCATAAAAATTCATAATAACCCGTTACGTATTTAAGATTTAAACGTCAGAAATTAGTGTATCAATTCAGAAGTATTTGTCCATGTATTCTATTGCAGATGGTTGCTTTATGTATAAAATTAAATTAAAAACAACTGATTAGAAATTAATTTTAATTTATAATAATGCGAGTGAGTTGCGTTGTGATATTCAAATAATTCAAAAGCAAAAGCATACATAATGACTTAATCATAGTTGAAAAATGAAATTCGACACTATAGGAGATTATAATAATATAGAGTGTGAAAGCCTGTAATATTGTTCTACGAAAATCGATTTATTTTAGCCTTTATGGAATTATGTTTCAACAATATTCATGTAATAGTAATACTCTTACTTGTATATGTTACACAACATATTTTAATGATATTTACATAAAATATATAAAATATGAGCGAAATGATAACGACAAATATTAAGCAGCGATACGTATATAACTACATTTTTATATATGTATATAAATTAAGGTAATACGTTTCAAATTCACTTGCGCATTGGAATCTGCAACCAAGAAAAATCGCTTTGATTTTAACATTATTCATCTGAATGCAACTAAAAACGTAAGTTACGCGCCATTTGACTTCGAATTGACTGGCATTGTCGAAAATGTCGAATTCATGAATCGCGATTATGTATATATATATATATATGTAGAAGACAATGATATATTTCCGTAGCCCGCACACGTACCGTTAGCACAAATTCATGGAAAACCGAGTAAAATGACAGATCGGAATTCACACGGTAAGAACAATAAGTCGAGAGCGATAAAAATGAAGTGAGAGAAAACGAGCGATATCGACTTTATATATATACACACACACACATACCTACAACTGGCGCAAGACTTTTACGAGACGGTATTTCTATATACCTACCCACAAAGCGACGTCGCGGACTTGACCCCTTATAGTGTGGAGGGTGAGCGAAAAAAAAGTAGAACCGCGGATACGAAGTTTACGTGAAGTTTCTACTTGAACGAAAATTAATTTTCATTGCTTCCAAGAGGTTCCTAACAAGTTTTAAACAACTACCCGTAAGACATAGCCATATGCGTGTGCAGTTACCACTGTAATGATACCCATATTAGTCTTCACGGTAAATTTGTTAGGGGTAATAGTTTATATGGTAAATGAGAATAAGAGAATGTATAAAATGTTATATATTGCTTGTATATACGTGTATCATTTATATATAGTAAGCGTATTAATAATGTATTAAATTACTGCGGATAATTTTTACAGTCTTCTTTGCGTTAAGAATGTAATGATAATGTTCTTAGGTGACAGTACAGTTGTCACGCGTTAATTGCAGTTTTAAATGATATTATAGAACTGTTCAGAAGACGAGAGCTTTAATTAAGTATTCACCGTACGAGTTGCTATATCTTACATTAACAGTTATTCAATGTATATTACAAATATTTCTCAGAATCTATTAAATATTTAGATGAAATATCATATTTCGAGTGTGCACTCGATCGGAGACGATTAAGTGTTCACCAAATTGTTCCAATGAAATCAGTTTGAAATCCCATTAGATTTTTCACCCCAGAAGATATAAAAACGTCCTTGTCCCCGTGGTCTGATCTTTGAAGCAGGGTCACCGACACGAATCACCCTCTGTAACCGGGTAAGGGAGAGCTCATCCCTAGGCAGTCAGCCCTCCACCAGATAATGCGGTACTGCGCGTGTCAGTGTGCGGGGAAGTGTATATACATGCGCGCGATAAAGCAGGGACCTGATGCCCGTGTGATCGGCCGTGCAAAAAGACCGAGTAGGACGTAGTGACACAGTCAGTGTGGAAGCGAGAGAGTGAGCGAGTCAGGGAAAAGAGGAGGAAGGAAACCGCCTCGAAACGGTTCAAATTCAAAGAGATTCGAGCGCCCGAGCAACCCAGTCGGTAAAAAGATGATATGCCAGTGTATACCACCGAGCTTCGCGTGAGCACGTGGGTGTCACAGGGTGATTTTTTTTTTTACGTAGGTGGAATTCACGGCGTGGGCTCCATTTATTTTATTTTCCCTTAAACGGATATTATTTGACACGAGGATAAGCAGAATTTAGGATAGATTGTATAGGGAAACTCCGAGTGATTTTAAATTGTGATTACCTTGACAGGCTTTGTTCATTCATTGTAATATTATAATTTTTTTTACCTACTAACGGACACGCAATTGAAAAGTTTTACTGATTAATATTGCAAATAAATTTAAGAATCTTATATTGAGTAGAGCTTGCTTATCGATCTAAAGTAATCATACATAATTACTTATAGTTTTGTAATGATAGGGAAGATTAATCAAATTTAATAATTAATTATCACACATTATCTGTACAACAAGTAATTATTGATTTACTACCATTGTTAATTTCTGCACGAGGTTATAATCCAAATCACTTGTTATAATATTTAATTTAAAATTACAATAATACCCACTAATTAAATTTTCATACTCTTAACGTGTCGCTATACCTTACGATAATACCAGCGCGTAATTTTCAAATAATTAAACAAAATATCCTTTATCAGTATAAAATAAGTATAAAAGCTGTAAAGGCAGGTGTAATGACTTTTAACATAGTAATATTAAGAAGGATTGGGAACATCGGTTCTCCATAAAATATTATACCTAAGAATGAAAAAACTGAAACAAATCGTAACGCAGCTGAGAATTTTGAGAATTTCCATGCACCACGCAGCGTCGCGTCGATAAAGTTACACAATGAAAACGTTCGCTCGGTGAATAATAAAGAGAGACGGGGGATATACGTCGTCGATATCGGTGTGGCTCGTCCGAAAGACCGAAGGCAAAGCGGCGTGTCAAGCGAGGTACCGGGCGGACGGTAATGCAGATCTCTCTCGCTTACGTATATATACATAGTCTTTCTCTCTCTATCTTAATTCCTCGGCGTTCTCTACGACTTATTGTATATATATATATGTATTTCTAAACTGGCTGCGCAGACTCATACTTGGTTTACTTACTCCCACGCGAAACGCGAGAGTCAAAACTAACGGGTATTTATTATCCTCATTCTTATTTCCTTGCGTTCAGGGCCAGTTATCCACGATTTATCCATGACGAAGAGGATTTTATCAGATTTATGTAATCGAATTTTTTGGAGCTTCTTACCAATTTATTTCTTAGTTTAGGCAAATACAAAAACTGATACCGCTGAAGATGGTATTTACTTTTTGTAGAACATTAAAAAACAACATCATTTTATAATTAATTCGTGTTCCAAGAATGCTTAATTTCAGCATGGTTAACAAAATTAAACCATTTGATATGCAATGTTAAAAAAATATAAAAAAAATTTGCATTAAATCGATAATTCTTATAACCCGGTCCTATACTTAAATTGTAAAGGTAAAAACGCATCTCTCATATAAAAGTGAACAGAAAGTAACCTAGAATTACCGCAAACGGTCATGAAATCGAATGGCAAAAGTTAGCTTTGCTCGCAAAGTATCTGCGGCCAAGGAAAATGAAACGGGCCAAACTGACGGGTCGCAAACATGGCGGAGGAGGAGAGCCGTAGCAGCAGCAGCAGCAACAACAGCAGCTCGGCTTTCCAGAAATCAGGTTAGAGAACCTGACTCGCTATCTCGGCGATCGCACGCACGCGCATGACACGCGCAAACACGCCCAGCAGTGTGTTTCCGTAACTTGGCACCCGATAAACTCGCTAATTCGATAAATAAAGTTGATTCGAGGTAAAGTCACTCTATGAGTCGTTTTACGATACCTACACGTCGATTGTGTTTTGACGAGAATTTATTCTTCTCCACCTGAGCTTATCTCTCGAATGAGCAAAGGTTCAGCGCACAGCTTGAAATTCTTTCGGTCTTCATCTTTTCTCTTTTCAAACGGGACACGATGATTCTCGAGAATATCGGGCTAGAATGCGTGGCAATTAAATATTTCATATTCTTCAGTTGATCGTCAAGGCTAACTTTATGTCGGTTTGTGTTTCGTCTCTCTTGTCTTGGTTACGATCGGTACTGTTCAACGTGTAAGAATTTTAAATAATTTAAGAAACATGGTAATGTTTCATTTATTTAATGGAGACTATCACTATTTTAAGACCACGTTATGTTTAAAGAAGTTTGGATCTTTTAAATGTTAAAATAAGGCATTGGTACACCGATGTTCTGTTGAGAAATTAATTGCCCTTTTTGAAATCGATAAGAAATTTGTCATCAATGGTCACAAACGACATAATTTTCTGAGTGGTCTTATATGTGTATATTCGAGTTATTCTACAGACTATGTAAATAGAGTTCACCAACCTGATTACTATAAATACTCGTGAAAGGAACGTATACGTTAAGTTAGCACCTACTACGTATACAAATATTTATTCATAAATAAATAATTTAAGCCGAAAAAGACGATAAAAAATTAACCAAAACTTTTCTCGTGAATCGAGGTTATACATAAATGCTAAGAAACGATATAATCGTCATCGACGTTCCACGCACTGATATACCCATGTATATATATATGTATATATATGACTTGGGAATTATAACCAAGCCCTTCCATTTTCTTTGGTTCTCTCCCTGTCGTTTGAGGCGTAGTAGCTGGTGTTATGGGCGATGAGTAGCTAAGAGAAAGAGAGAGAGAAAGAGAGGGAGAGGAAAAGAGAGAAAGAGAGAGAAAGAGAGAAGGCTTGACGGATCCAGTGAGAGAGCCCGTTTGCTTGTGCTCCCTGTTTCTCTGCTTTTCTTTTGCGATGGCAACACTGTTTTGTCCGACCGCAATATGCTGCGTGCTTTCTCGTTTGGTCTTATTCTCAATGCGGGGAGAGAGATAGAGAAAGAGAGAGAGAGAGAGAGAGAGAGAGAAAAGAACGAAGACTTGACTTATTTTTACATTAACCCGAGTGATACTCTCCGCACAGGAATAAATTATGAAATGTCCCAAAAAAAAGAGGAAAAAAAATATATTAGACGAGTGCTTATACGGTTCGTCGATCACAGATTTTTTTATTGAAAGAATGTCCTTCTATTTTTTTGTACAATTTTGTGAAAAATGTGATTAAACGTCACGATCTTTCATTTTAGTTTTAGACCTGTATATTTAATTCAATTATATAGATGCGATTCATGTTTTATTGTACGGTGTTAAAGATCAATACAGGTATATAAGAACTGAATATGAATGTGTGACGAAAAAAAGAAAAATGATATTAATATCACGTTTATCAAGTTGGTCCTTCGTGTCTTTTGCCTGCGCACGAAAATTTTAAATATTTCTCGAGAGCTACTCGAAACGAAATATCGAAACTCTTATCGCAAACGTATTTTCCATTATACCGTTTTCGAATTCTAATCGTGTTATCGTATCGTTACGCAACTATATATATTCGTTCGGTGTCACGAAAAATAAAAATAGCGCACCAAAGGCACTAAATCTATTATTTTCTACGGAGTTTCTCTATCGAATTCTCGGCATCTTTAGAATGAAATAGTAAATGACTATTTGGAGATATTCAGATAAATTATAGTTATAGTTATAGGAGATAACAAATTGAATGTTGTTATTAAATTACAAAGAATTAAGAAAAAGTACAGGTAAACAAATCACATTAATTTTTAAGCCTACGATAACCACATTATTAAATATGTAATCATCATCGAAAGAGAGACTATTGAACTCGGGTGAATGTAGAAAAGCTATCGAAAAAAACTGTATTGTTTCTTCTATTATAAATATATAGTCGGGTAGAGACTGGTCGTGCATCCCGCATTATTAACCGGCCCTTTACGAAAGAGATATTAATAAACGTTTATTTATATCCGCGTCTCGTGGATTTCCCCCCCGCACGTACGTATGGAGAACAACACCGGGAAACCGCGTGCACTATTATCGATCACGCGCGGGTAAGCTCGGAATAAATTCGCAATTATTCGCCGATAAGAAGCGGCCATCTTATACAAGCAAACGAATGAAAATTATAGTTCGAATGAACTTCCCGGTAATTTTTATCGCTAATTCAGGCCTTCGATCGTTCATACATTTCCATTTTATCATACTCAAACATTTTGTCGAGGGTAGGATACTTTCTTTTTTTTTCTGCATGGATTCGTGAAATTAGTACGAGTGGTAATAAAGTTTGTCGATTTGTGCTTGATTACATTATAATTTATTAGAGGACCGTTGCGTTATACACGATGGTTGACTATACATTTTTTCCTTGATCGAAAATGTTATTTGCTTTCGAGAATTATACGGAGAGAGATAGATAGAGAGAGAAAAAAATGCCGATTTACGAAGTAACTAACATTTTGTAGTTAAATGACTTTCTTCAATGGTTAATTAGCTATTTACATACGTCCGATTGAAACAGATTTGACATATCTCTACGTTCAACCGTAAACTATTTTACTGTACGATTTCTACCCTCAATTTCGACTGTTAACTGAATGATATATATTTTTTTTATTTATCGCAAACGGCTGTAGTGTTCGTTTCTCTATACAATTAGTTAAATAATTGAGTCATTTATTAAGAAAGAAGGATAGATTATTTTAATAATACGTGGGGAATGTCGAGTTGCGTATGAAACCGATCACATAATAATATACTACGTACATTTGTATCCATAAAAGTTTGCATTAGAATTTACCCTTTGACTAATATAATAGGAAAAATTTACTACAAAAACAAATTCATTAAAAGAATGTATATATATATATATAATTTCAATGAAAAGCATAAACTTTAAGTTTATCTTCAAAGTTTATCTACTGCGTTAATTATTCTTAATGTTTAAATTGACGCTGCATAAAAGCCCGTGCGAGTATCCTTATAAATAAAAATCTATCGAAGAAAGTAAAAACGCACCTATACAAGCGATCGGTACGTGTGTGCGTGTGTATGAAAGCAAGTGGGAAAATCCTTGAATGTTCGATTAATTACCCGACAATAGATGCGCAACGCTCTGGTTTTTTGTCTCGGTGTGAAAAAGGTGCGCAAGCGCGACGATAACCTATTATCGATGTATAAGCGCCAACAATGTACGGAACGCACGCTCGGTGGGATATATAGGAGGAAAAACTCGGTGCCGACGATTTCATTGCACCCACCGGTAATACGTTTGCACAACTGTAATATCGCACGACGATCATCTGCAATTTTTCTCCTCTATCTATATACACATATTGTTACATTGCATTTCGGTGATGCCCGTGACGATATGCATATATATCGGCAGGATTATTTTACTTAGTGTTTCTTGTCGGTGAATACCAGTTTTGAATTTATTTTATAATAAATCTTTTGAATTATTATGGTTGTACGATTAATTTAATATATCTGCACTGTTCATTGTATTTATTGTTTACTCAATATCATCTGTATAATCACTCAATTATATGTGTAATATTTACACTATGTATGATTGATTTTGTTATGATTATTTAAATTTCCAGGTAACATGAAATTTTTAACCATTTTCAAAATGTGATTAATTACTTTGGGGTGACTCGACAACTGTATAGAACTTATTTTGGGCAATACATATCCATCCGAATGACTAACCAACCGCACATGATCTCGAAGTAAAGTTCACTCTTTCTCTACGTCCATTAACTTTTCGAGCAACGACTTTTTGTAGCATTAACTCGATAAACGCGCAAGTAGTATTTTTGGCAACGTTTCTCGTTTAAATATATTAATTGCTATGTCTGTCAGTTGTAAGATTAGATAATACAACGATTATTTTGATAATTATCTTTTTTATCATTACCGTTTTTCTTGTTTTTATATTATTAAAATGTGTGTGTATATATATTAATCAATCGCGTATAGCTAATTAAACAGTCGTAGTATAGTAACTTTATTTTAACAATAGAATGAACAAAAGTAGTTTTAATATTCAGTATTACAAGATACGACGAAAGTTTATAAGTAAGAGTCTTACGCATTGCAGAAGGAAGAGCAGCATGTAATTGCAAAATTGACGGAGAAACCGAAACGACGAAGAAAAAAGTTACCCACCAAAGTCGAAGAAGCAAAGTCACAACCGAACTCTCAACGTTTTATTCTTAAGCGAATATAACGTAAAAACGAGGGGAGGGAGAGAGAATGTTCTACAATCATCCGTTGTTCAGACTAAAACGGAGCGTTAGATTACGACTGGCTATTGGATGCAACGGAAAGCAATGACTAGACTTTGCTGCGCAAAAGATGAAAACTTGCGCTTTCTCAATCACTACCGAGTGTATTCAATTTCTCTCTATTCGTTGCAGATAATGTATTTAACCAATTTTAAGGTAGTTTTTATACATACAGAGAATGTCTAAAAATCGTTTGTGCTAAACTATCGAAATTGTCTATGCGATTTCGAAATTACTCCGCAATGTATACGCGTGCAATTAAATTTTTCTATTATGAAATGAAGGAAAAAAAAGCATTGTAATTAGAGGTATATATTATTGAAATAACTCTTAAAGTACATACATAATTTAACGTTTTGCACAATGGAAATCATAAGCTAACTAAACGTTTTCTATATATATATATACATATTTTTCATAAAATAGATACGTATATATATATAAAGTATTGTTTATCCAAGTTCAGCGTAAACTTAGGCTCTCCTTTCACAACTTATGCGATCAGACAGAGAAAGAGCAAGAGAGGGAGAGTAAAAAAGAAGTAGACTCTGTACAAACAGAGTGCAAATCGACCGCGTTTGGAAATTATTTAAACAGCCGTCGTGTTCGCAAAGTCGCGACAAAGTTGCAATGTGACATAATCGTTATTCATGCGCTCGAGCGTTTTACGATTCAAGGAGAGCGTTAGCCTCACACTAAAACCCACTGCACTCGTTATTCTGGTTTCGACGTACACTCGTATATGTACTATATCTGTTGCATTCTTTGTTCTCATAAGTGCTAAATATGAGATTTCTAATCGAATCATCGTATCAAGTGAATTTCATCGTGTTTATAGAATCGTACGAAACAATTTGTTATTTATAACCCATATTAACGACCGATCAGAACGGGATAAATACACTCGATTGTTTTATCAACACGACAGTATCCTATTATAATGCGAAAGAAGCAAACCAAAAAAGATATTATCGTTTACTGCCTGTTATATACATCGTCTAAATAACACGAGAATATAACTTGTGTGAAGATTTATAAAAAAAAAAAGTCCAAGAGATCGCAAGAGAGTTGAATCTAAAATTAGCCAGCTCATCGATGAAGAACGTTGAAGAGCAACAGCAGCAATAGCAGCATCACGATATTCATCCCGACTCGATTGTCTCGGAAAGGCGAGTATACGTCTCCCCGCAGTCGCTTAGGGATACGCAAGAGACAAGAGAGAGAGAGAGAGAGAGAGCGAGAGAGAGTCAACACTTTTGGAACCGGTAGTAACTAATTAGTCACGCACACTGACTACGCCGCAGCTATGGAGAAGAAGAATGAGAGAGCGGGGATGAAGAAAATGCGGATTACCTAAAATCATGCGCACGCATCCAACCAACGAAGAGAGCTACGGAAACGTGACCGACAAAGGATTATTCGCTTGTAATTGACCACAACAGTGATAACGAGTTAGGATACATCTGTATGCGATACCTTCATTTTAAAAAATATGTGACAAACTATTTGGATTTACATTTGAACATTGATTCATTTAAATTGAAACAATATTTCATTTATAATTCACTCTGGTATTTTTAATCAAATTCCTTCGGAGGATTTAATAAACGATAGTTACGTGCAATTAGATTTCGATACGAGAATACCGGGAACGTTATTTTATGCATTCTTCTTCTTCTTACGATGGCGATGCTAATGAACTATGTATTACCTATTCGATATTTATAATATAAGTGTCAATTTAATACCTACGCTATGATAAACTTGCATATTATGTTATTCCTCGTAAAATAAGTCGATAAAATATATGTTCAATCGTTACAACGACTTCTCAGAATATCGTTGCGATATGACACATTTTTAGACATCCGTAAAATATTTCTTTAAAAGGTATGATGGAGAATATTATTTACGTGCTCAGATTCTCTTCTTACAGGAGTGTGTTCGTTATTAAAATTACAGTACCGAACTGCAGCTAAGATAATCGCATCATATCATCACAACACAAGCTTTACCATAAATCATGCATACAATAGATCATTTTATACGAAATAAATAAACAAAATTGATACGTTTAACCTCAAATTAAAGCAGATGAACATATACATGTACTCTAGATTTTGATATTTTGAGCTTGAAGACAAACGATCGTACAAACTTTTCATCAATTACAAGGGGAGTACAGATGATAACTAACTGCATAACTCTGAATCGAATCTCTTTAAAATCCACAACTAGCATGGTAATAAACATGGCGATGCACGCGTTGCTTTTCGAAGAGAAGACGACGCGCTACAAAGGAGGAGGTGGAGAAGAGAACACGGCTGCGCATTGAGTCACGAGCATAGCTCGTTCGAAAGAAACGGAGAGAAAGAGAGAAAGAAGGTGCACACCTGGCTGTTTAAGGACTGCTTGGCCTCGCATTGCGCGTGTGTGCGTGTACGGCCCTCTTTCGAGTTTTCTCTCTGTCTCTCTCTCTCTCTCTCTCTCTCTGTCCCTCTCTTTCTCCCATAGGATCAGCGCATTCTGCAAGGAAGGTTAAACTGGGCGATTCTATATAGTCACTGACGCGTCACGATACTTCAGCTTTAAAGCGATCGCTCAGTGGCCCTTGGAGATCGTCCGATCGATCGATGTTGTTTCGTCTTACGAGGGAGCTTCTGTATATTTAAAGGTGTGTACAGATTCATGGTGACGCCTCGGTTGTAGGTGATATTTATCGTTCGATTTGGTGATAGATACCACCATTGATGGGTTAACTCTTTAATTCGAGGTGGCAATTTAATGGATACGTTATATTTAGTACCAACGAGTTACAAGTTCAATGGAGATTGCGTTACAAGAACTTTCAGCGAATATCAAAATACGTAAACCCGTAAATCAGTTAAATCATTCATTCCAATTAAATTTCTTCAGGATTTTATATGAATATTTTAATTATTATTTATTAATCATATCTGAAGAAAACAAAAACCGAATTTAAATAATCAAATATGACCATGTCTTCCTTAATCCATAAAATCAATTACAATGGAAAAAAGTATGATTTATACATTCCCCATGAAAACATTAATTAACGAAACGAGAAGCATGTCCTATGCGAACGAAAGTTGATTCGTCGTAACTATAATTCTTAGCCGGTCCCTAGTTTCAAACGTACTATACATCGACCCCCAAGAGAGCAATATACCGGGCGAATGAAAATTAACATAGAGAAACATAGGAAAAGATCGCGCGTTTAAAGGTATACGGGTGAAGCTTCACTCGTTCGAATTCCATCGTCGAAACGGGATGTAGAGAAACGAGAGGAAATTCTCCCACCCGCACACTCACAGTATATACACCGGCAGGGATTCTCAATGTCGGTTTTCTATCTTCGCGCGAGGAAAAAGTGCCGGTACGGTGTGCAAAAGCCAAGAGCGGCGAAAAGGGAGAGACGGAGCTGTAGAGAGGTTTTCATGCATGCGCACAGACTAGGTACAAAAGTTGCACGCACACACACCCACACACCCACACACGCACACGAGGGCGCGTATACATAGTGAGTGCAACTACCGTATGTGTGTCCCTGTGTACGTGTGCGAGTGTGGGCACTTACTATCGAAAGGATCAATACGGGAGACATGCACCGGCCGTTCAGCGGCGGCGCGCTCATGAATCTCGAGCTCCCTCCCAAGACTCGGTGCGTGCGCGCGGGTCACTCGCAACCTCGGATTAGAGTTTCCGTAAGCATAGAGACTGAGAGAGCGAGAGAGGGAGAGAGTGAGAGAGACGAAGAGAGAAAACCAATTAAGTTACGGACAATGAGATGCGCAGGGACTGAGCGCATAAATATGACCGCGGTGAAGGTTGCATCTTGAGATCCTGAAACTATGGTGTACATTTTCGAGGATCGATTATTATATTGAAAAATAGTTTCCACTTATCACATCGGTGGTATTAAGTTTTTCTCCAACCTTTACAAAGAAATGTATTACTTTTATCGCAGCAAACTTTGTTATCTTTTTAAATTGCAGCTATCACTATTTGTAACTGAGGTGCATTTGTAATTGTCACACAATTAATTAATCGGTTTTTTTTTTCATAAATTCATTATGTTCCGGGACATTGAGTCTTTACACTAAATCAATTTTCCTTGCAAAGAAGGAATTAAGGCAAACTTTACAAAAAGTTAGTAAAATAACTGTTACGCTTATCGTCTGATACCCTATTTCTGATCACTAACCAATTATTATTTGGTTTTTAATATAATTAATAACGGTAAATAATTTTCAATATAAAAACATTTGGACATAAACTAATACAAGTTAAGAAATCTATGTATTATTTAGAAATATTACGTTAATTATTAATTTCTTTTGTGTATAAGTAATACCACAAATCGGACTTGAGTTATTAAAAATTGAGTATGATATGGTATTGCAAGCATGACACATTTACTTTAGTGTACTTCGAATTAGGAATTAGAGTAAATTTTCACGACGTATGCGTTAGGTTAAGTACTTTTAATGAAGAAGTGGACCTGTTAATAACGAGTTTCTTTTCAACTTATCTCTCTCTCTCTCTCTCTCTCTCTCTCTCTCTCTCTCTCTCTCTCACCCTCACACTCAACTTAAAAACAAGAATGGAAGTGGCTTACGATATTAAATAAATTGTACTCTAGCAGATAATGATAATAATTTAAAGTTGACTTTTTGCCAAATCTTATTTAATGTACTTACGATAAAATTTAATTTAAAAGTGTTTCGAGAAACATTAATTAAAACCTTTGGTAATTGAATTAATAATTGACTTGGTCAAGTAAAACATAACCAAAAATGAAACAATTTCATATTGGATACCAATGCTAATAGAGTTATCTTTAATAGTATTCAAATTAACGACATTTAATTAAGACGAATTCAAAGTGCCAAATTCGGCTCATGCTATTTTATGTAACGAGTATCGTTATTCTTTTAATACTTTGGTAAAGGATAGTCTCGTGAAGCATTTTGATAAATCGACTTTGTACGAGACGACGCAATGTATGATCGTATACACACACACACACACACGCACACGCACACACACACTCATATGTATGCATATATATTATATACAGACACATACCGCGTCGACTTGCGAAATCGATCTGGTTACATAATCCACAGTTGACGACTACTGGTCGCGTCGACGAAGTAATTAAGGTATTATTGCGTTAGAAATTATTATATTTTTTTTAATGTTCGTTTCGAGATACTCGTGACTTGAGCCGTGAAAACCGATGGAATATTCAGGAGAATAAATATAAGATTTCGACATTCGGAATAGATTGAGATTGTTGGTCACACACTGTTTAATAATTAAAGATTTTCCAAGTTTTTTCATGGAAAAAAATGAACGCGCCATTTTGTTGACAAATGTTGGTAAATAAAATTTTGTTCCGTTAGAAAAATAATATATTTGATGACAAGCAATCCATTATAAATAATCCAATATAACTGTATAGAGTAAATATAATATTATATATAGCAAGTCTCGTCTACTCGTTTTACTAACGTTCTTTTTTTTATATAGCTAAGCGAGTAAATCGATTGTTTTCATGTAAGATAAAATTATTACAACTTAAAATAGTAGTCAACTGATCTACTTAGACATCTAAAAATTACTTTATTCAAAAATACATTATTATCGCAAATTTCTTAAATCAGACACAATAAAAAGTGCATCGATTGAGTTAATTTTTTTCTCGATAGATTAAAAAATATTTGCTATATGATAAGATCTTTACCGATGAGACGTCAAGATGAAGGCTTTTGGTAAGAAATAATACTTTAATAATACTGTGGTAATAATTTAAAAAAATCCATTAAACTATTTTAATCGATAAAATTTACATAACGTGAAATATTAAAAATATGATAATTGCACCTAAAAATACACCTCTGTAGGAAAATTTGTATCGCGAAGGACGAAGAATTTTGAGATAAAGTGTGGAAAAAGGGATTGTAGGTGTAACAAGTGCACTGGCTTCCTGGAGCAAGGGGAAAGTTCGGAAGCGCACATAGATTCCTTAGAAAATCATGGAAAAGGTACGATCCCATGGACAAGTCCAAAAGCATCGAGTCCTTCGAGGCCGAATCTCGCGTATACGATCTCGCGACAGTTCGGCGGGTTGCGCGCGCATGCACAGCAGCTGTGAGCCCGTCGCTCGTGGCTGGCGAACTCTCCCCCCGTACGAGAGAAGGACCGAGTCAACGACGAAGAGAGAGACAGCAGAAAACCCAGAGCGCAGCGGGAACGGTGTTGGCCTTATCGCGAGGGAGAGAGGGACGAAAACCAAGAGGAGGGACGGAGGGAAGGAGAGATAGAGAGAGAGAAAGAGAGAGAGGCTCTCGACACCTACGTGAATCTTCTCCCGAGGCTCTAGCGCGCGGATATTCAGCCATTTTCTCTCCTTCCTCCGGCACACCTCCGGACTAACAATTTTGTATTTTACATAGAGTCGCCATCCTCGTGGGTTGCTCGTTATCGAGCCAATTTTCGAGGTGGTGCACTCGTTAAATTATCCACGAAATTGCCCGCAACGCGAATATCAACAACTTGCTCGGTGTAAACAAACGTTAGGCCTTTTAAACGAGCCACGCAGTAATTCCCCGCGAAGCGTACTAAAAACGTTAAACGAATCCACATTTGTATGTACCGTGTAAACGCTGATGATTTATAGGTGCGAATTTAACCGATGGGTCCCCCCGTCGATCTGCCTCACTCTCTTTGACATCGCACCGCGAGTCGACAAGGAATCGACGTCGCAATACATCGCCGCTCGGGGTTCGTTCAACCTTCCTCAAGGGTAATAGGCCGAAAGGATGTTTGCCCCCCGTGTGAGGCTCCCTCCCTCCATCACGCTCTCACTCTCTTTCTATCTTTGTGTGTGCAAGTGCCAAGTGCATATATAGATAAGTCGTCTACCTACCGAGCCTCGACGTCGGCGTCGTCGTTCCGGTATAACGGCAACGGCCGCCGCGCCACCGGGCGAGCTGCTGCTGCAGACGACGAGCCGTGATTTCCTTCTTATCGCCATTTATACATCGTCGCGAGATCGGTGTCGGCGGGTCCTATGCGCCGCGGTGGCGGCTCCCGGACGACAGCAGACGAACCGCTTCCACCGCTCCTCGGCCGACATACGCCCGCACATATATCACCCGAGGACGCGCGCCGGTCGCACACGTACAGTAATCCCCGCACCGTGTATATATGTGTATATATATATCACTCTCTTTGGGTGTATATGTATTTATATTTCCGCACAGCACTTTACGCCGCGCTACCGTCGTCGTCTTCGGTGCGCACGAGAGAGAGGAAACGTCGGCACTGTGTACACGCGTATGCACGGGGGGCCGCTCGCCCGGTATTCTACTCCGTCTCTCCTCTCTCCGCTTCTCCCTCCCTTCGATCTATCTTTCTCTCCCTCTCTCTCTCTCCTTCCTTCCCTCTCTCTCTCTCTATCTTTCTCTACGGGTGCCTCGATAATCCCGTCCACGCGGCCGAGACACAGGCCGAGCACTGGAAAATTTCGCGCTCGTCGCTCGGGAGCGAGCGAGCGGCGGCGGCGGCGGCGGCCGCCTCTACACACTCGCACACACACACAGACAGAGAGAGTCACACGCACACCGAGAAGCTTAGCCGATTGTGCATGATGTCCGCGCGCGCGTGTTGCCCGGAACGTACAGGCAAAAGCGGAACATATAGGCGCTTTGCATGTGTGCGTGTGTGTGGGAGAGAGCGAATGGTTGTTCTCGCGCTCGCGCGCGCGCAAATGGTGGAGAGACGGCTTGACTCTCTTCCGCAGCGCCGGTAGTCCTTCGGCTCTTTTTCCTATTTCTCTGGGTATGTGTGTGTGTGCTGGCTTGTGCACGGTACTCTCTGCATGTATGGCTACGTGCGGTTGTATGTGTGTATATATATAGATATGTATGTGCTTGGGCAAGGGGTACCTAGATGGTTCGTGGGGTGTACTTTGCAGATGTGGGCTTGAAAACGTTCGGATCGAATTTCGCACTAGATCTCAACCATTTAATTTAATTTGAACCATATTTCTTTTGAATTATAATTCGATTATATTGCGAGTAATTGGAAATACAATTTATAAAATTAACTCTACACTTAAAATCTTCAAAAAACATTGAAAGGTTTTCTGTTCTAAAGATTAGTTATTACCGATACAGGGCTCACCATCGTGAAAATTGTAAAATAATTAAATATTGTAATGCAACACATAGTAGTAGTAATCAAAAACTTGTTATACAATCACTTTAATTGACAAAAATTTTTATTAATTAATATAAACTTATTTGTACCAATAATTTTTAATACGTCTTATAAAGATTAAAATTCCAACTAAATAAAAGAAAAAAAATTAGTTTAAAAAATAAATCGCACAACTAATCCACATAATGTTCCGTGCGTGCATCCTCGATTAAATTTCCAATAGGTTTATACTTTAATAAACGATTCGAACACGTTCACGCAGACGAATCGTTCAAAATGGAGGTATTATCGGGCTGTATGCATTTCGAGGCTAAAAATATATAAATGAAGAGAAATGTTTTCTACGGCACTTCTTTTGTCAGGAAAGAACCTCGACATCGGAAACAATACGTTATCAATGACTCATCTCAAAGACATTTGTATACCGAACCTACGTATCTGCAAAATTCGTTGCATACATAACGATTCAATTTCCAATGTTAAAGTTACAATTTGATAAAATATAACTTTACAACGATACAAATTCCTATAAATATCTTATATTTTTCGAACGTATGAAAAATGAACGAATCAGTTTGTAAACAGGTAATTTTGGGTGGTTTCAAATTTTTCTGGCAAGTCAATAGAGTTTACGATCGCTTTTAAATATACCCTTATATAGTGAGAATCTTTTACACGTATTAACCTTTTGTCAAAGTGATGTGCTCGTATAAGAGGTCATAAAATTTTCTGCTTACTGACATATCGTAAACCCTCCAGGATTATCTCCTTTCTTCAATTAAGCTCATTCGTCCTCGATATATATATACACGTAATTACAATAGCTGGACGAAACTAGAAAGTTAACAATTTAAATATGGATGTCTAGTTCAGACTTTGAAACGCTACCGAAAAGAAAGCAATTTTTTTTCGTAATAAAAAATATGGCAAGAGAAAGCTGTATCTTAAAAATTGTGGCAAACTAAAATAAAATAAAGACATATGAGAATTGCAAATAATTATAGGTACGAGTTGATGTACCAGTACACGATAATCATTTTATTTTAATTATTGTTTTTTTATTGAAATTTAATTATTGTTTAATCATCACCAACTAATAAGAGAATTATAAATTAATATATTTCATTTTTACGTGATAAAAAGATTACGAGACGATGTAATAAAATAAATAAAAATTTGATAAAAACATTCTTTATACAAACGCACAAGAATCATGGAAATCTCAGGAGAAAAATTCGAAAGCGACAACCATGGTGCATCTTGCTAAGAAGAAGAGAAGCTCTCGCGCAATTAAACGTCGTATAGAAAGAGAGAGAGAGAGAGAGAGAGAGACCGTGCGTGATGTGCGCGCGTCTCCATCACGTGTGTGTACGTAGAATCGGTGTTGTCGAAGGAGAAGAAGAGTCGTGTCTAACGATTGTGTGCGTATCGATGGTGAGCGCGTTCCGAAAACCATCTGGAACGAACAAACTCCCTGGCATTCTCGTCGACTTTGCTTGTGTAGAGGTGTATATATGTGTACACCTCCTCTCTTGCAGTTCTCTCTGCACCTATATCCGCTACCGTGAGGGAGGGAGCGTTTGGTTGGTTTTATACCAGCGTCAGGTCGACTTGCGCTTGATTGTGCGTAAGCCGAGGCTGCGCCTTCAATGACGCTTCGATGCGCTCGTGTACTTGCACTACTTTCTGACCGTTCTCGAATAATGTGTAGTTGACTTTTCCTGGTAATACAGACCCGTCAAGACTCTCGGGTATTACTAAAATTGCGACCTCGTGGCTCGTGCGGTCATTTCGTCTAGGATGGTATTCAATCTTTCGAGTTTGTGCGATTTACACAAAAATATATAAGATCTCGACGTGACACGTACCTCGGAAGATTATAAAACTAGCTCTTTGCCAAAGTAGGCGTTGATGTTTCTCTTTCAAAGAAACGGAAATTTCTGGGTTATTATCATTTTTTTTCATTATATAGCATTTAAAGGGTTAATTTTGTAAACAATGAAGGGAACTTAATATCTTTCGCTTTGTAATTGAAATATATTTTATTTTAAACTTTACTGCCAGTTATGCGTACTTCTAAGTTAATTTAATAAAAAATAAAACAATAATTCGACTGTAGAAAACAAAGACCCAAGTTCTAAGAAAAAGAGACACTGCGTAATAATACTCTATGGGAAACCCCGAATTCATGTATTAGCATATTAACGAGCAGTAACATAAAGATACCATAAATAAAGTTAAGCGTGTATTGAGAGGAGTGTGTATATTGTGCTACCTCACCGAATCCAAAGTCTCGGGCACTCGAGCAAGGTGGTATAAGTACACCTTCATCAAATCAGCACTGTAGTCGCGGCCTAAGTGGGCTGCTCTCGGCTGCAGAAATAGCAAATCGACGGATCGCGAGAGAGCATCCGCTCACACACGCGCGAACCGAGACACTGGTGTTACGTTTGTGTACGTGTGTGCGACTGACGTCTTTTTGCGCGTCGCTCAGGGATGTACTCGTACACCTTATTCTTTTAAACTTGTTCAATTTTTATCACCTTCCGGGAGATATCTTCCTTACCGACCTTTCCTAATTGAATCTCTCATTGAATCGCGGTCGACCGGCTCCAAAACCGTGGATAAACTCATCCGATTGAATTACTCTACACGATGTGTGTAGGATTTCGAGAGAGAGAACGTATCCATACACAGAAAACCCAATGTTTTCATGAAATTAAATCGAGTACTTTTTTTTCGCGTATAAGGAGTAGAGTTGCAGTTTACGATCAATCGTTTATATATCTTACATTTTTATTATTAATCTAGTGTGCAATGCAATGACTCGTCGTGAAAAAAAAAACAAATGTCTAGAATCACCTATGCACTTATACGACGTTACAAACGTTAGAAAATCATATACCTTGTATACATTTATGGGTCATCGAGTAACTTCTATTAGAAATCTAAATTTAGACTATGACATCGTGTTAAATATTGACTATTTGATATCAGAACACAAGTCTCTATACATTGTCCGACTATTGTTAATTTGAATATTGTATAAAATGCGCCTACGACATGCAGAGGAAAAAAAATACATTGTTTCCTGTCACTTGCGCCAATTACTATGAAACAAATTGCTCCAAATTTCTACGGAAATATTGTTATGAAGGTATAACATTATCGACTATACTTGAGGTTTGAATTATTGATATTCGTATGAACAATATAAATAAGGTAACACATTGTGATAAATTGTAAAATCACGTGAATAGTTTATTTTTTTATGTATACATTTTTTATGCATGTATAATACAAGTGCAATTGAACATGTTGTGGCATTTCGTTTTTTTTTATTTTTAATTATACTTAAGTAATACAACATTTATTTTAATTCAAATAATTTGTTACTTATATATTTGAATATTTTTAAATTAATTAGAAAATAATAATTTATTGTTGTAATAAAAGTAAATTAAGTAAATTAAAATAATGCAAAGAGTATATTGGCCCAAGTAATCATAATTATGAATAGCCAAACTTTAAGAAAAAGTAAGGATCGCCATGAAGCAAATCGAAAAAAAGCGGCTGACATTCATGAACGCACAAGAGGACAATGTATACAAAAGAATCCATCTAACTTTAATAGGTCCAAGGGTCTGAGTGATCGAGAGTACAGCCCTGAGCTCGTCGCCTTCCTCATATCGCTTGATATTCCTGCGAGCCTTCACGGGGGTTGGCAGACTAGAAGCCAGGCGTGCGCGCGCGCTTAATGGCGTGACGGGGTCGCGGGCGCTTCGTATATATCGTATACATATGTATATATGTATATGTGCGTATATATAGATATACATATATACATATAAGTGTATGGCTCCGGGAGAGTCGTAGAGGGCCTAGACCGGATCCGAATAACCGGCTGCAGTCGAGAGCCGCGAAAAGAGACTCGTTTTGTTGCGCCCGCGCGCTACCCCCTTTGTTTTGTACAGGGGGAATTTCTAGCCGCGTCGTTGGACGCAACCTCAGCGTTCGTTTAACAACTAAAGAGGTCTACCGCCTCATCTATGTATGTATTTACCTTTATCCGTTTTACTAATCGACTTTTCGACACAATTACTATTTGCTACCTTGTTTTCCTTGCGGATTACATGATTGATACTCGTACGTAGTAGGTATTAATACTTTTTACGTAATTACCAGTAGTAGTGCGAATTATTTTTTTAATTTCTTATTAATTTGTGTATAAAGTATTCATTAGATTACAATGATGCAATATTTATTTATTCGTGGCTATAAATTATATATATCATATATATGATATTCCTATATATTTTACATTTTGTTAAGTTTCATTAGTATTGAAATAATTTAAAAATTATTAGTGATAACGTTTTTTTTTATTTTGTCAGTATTTTGTTTGATTACAATTAATTTATATAATACACAAGTATTTAAACCTGATCGTAGTATTTAAATAATTTTACAACAACAAATTTGAAAATTCTTTACTATAAAATTCCCCACTGTCTGTAGTTATGTAAAAATCGAGTTGTTCAATCTTCGAAACAAAACATATGATCTATTATTCTTGAAAATAAATATATAACATAGATATACAATCACATGGTGACAAATAAGCACTAAAGAGAAAAATTTACTGAAACGATTTAGCTTCAAGTATTGTTTAAAAATTGGCCTTCGTTAAATAATTTATGAAAGCAGAAATACACTACGTAAACATTGTAATCATATTTCTATCTATCAAGACAAGAAGTTGGCGCAAGTATTTTAAAATTAAATGGCTGCCCCTATACAGTGTTAAACTCCAGAATTTTTTTCTGAACTATATTTCCGGTAGATAAATTTATATTTTCTCTTTGCTTTCCATATTTGGTAACATATTATGTATATAAGTTATATGCCAAATCGGTGTGTACGTGTATTTGCTAGCACCAGGAAAATCGGTTCACCTGTTGCACCTGCCAGCACCTGGTTGAACACCTTCTACTCTAGCACAGCAGGTCGACCACGTATATGTATACATATATATATATAACGGTCAGTCATAATAAACGGATTAATGCATGCGCACACGGAGAGCTCGAAATGCATACATCGGACCTAGTTGGAAGGGTAAAGGGAGGACGAGGGCCGAGGGGCAATAAAGACCCGGGTGTCGACGTATGAATATCAGGAGGCCGCCCCCACGGCACTCGAGGCATATCGTTGCTGCTGTTGCTACTGCTGCTGCCGCCACCGTTGTTCCTGGTGGTTATCCAAACTGATAAATTTACGAGCTTATCGAATTAAGACCAATGTATATTCAATTTTAACGACAATCAAATCGGTTTTCATCGTTTTTCTATTTAGTGCTCAATTTCTAAATATTTCGATATGTTGGTTATTAGTACCTAGCGACTCAAAGTTATATTATTTGAGATATATTTAATTACAAATAAACATAAATAAATAATCTAATAACAAATCAAAATTAATAATTGTATATTAATGAAATAAGATTGTTAATTAATCTAGAAGCTTTTGATTTATATAAACTATATTAATTACGCAAGGTTACCATTGCGCAAAGTTTTTATCGACAAAGCAAGTGCTTTAGATATACAATTCACAACTTATAATTCGCATTTCGCGGTATTTCAAACATTCGCGGAAACTCTGCCGGTACGGCAGTCCTGCTGCGGTGAATACATACTATATAGATATATAAATAACCACCTCGTTTACGCGTCGTTCGTTCGCCTTGGTATATATAGACGTATTAAAGGTTGAGGATAGTGGGAGGAGCGACTATCTTTTTAAGAACTTCAACACCGACGTCTGGACTTCACCTTACAGGAGTTTCTTTTTTATCGACGCGACAGGAGAAATAGCGTTAAAATGTTGACGAGCTCGGTGATGGACTGGTCTAATTTTACGCGCAGTGACTGTAACGGATACTTCTATTATCTCCTTTGTTGTATAGACAAATAAATATTTAGTAGCGGTATTTGTTGCTTGTAGAAATATACGAGCATTCAACTTGAGATAGAATACGCAAATATAGTTTTCATCAAAATAAATAAATTATTTAGTTCTTATTTTAATAGGTATATACCGATTCGTAAGCTCGATTTTCTGTATAGTAAATACTATGTGAATATTTTAACAAAAATTAATTGTGTTTATGTACATACAGCTAAGTTTATTTTCATTGAAATAATTTACTATTTAAGTAGTAATTAAATAATTTTGTTTTAGAACATAAACTGTTAATTTTTCACACACTCATAGGCAGCTACATGCCGATTATGGTAGGTTCCGCTTTGAAATGAGCTGATCGTAGTGGGAGTTGCGACTAATTTTCATGATCGACTCATTAATTCATTGCGAGATTAAGGCATCAGATTTGTTCTCTTCCGGCTGTGTTGCGCAAACACAACATAATCCGTCCCTAGGTGCGCAATAACCTATCGACATGAAAATGCAATTGACAATCGAACAATACTCCAACTTTGTGCTACTCACGGAGCCTCGAAATTTCTCGATTTTCCCAACGTTTATAGAGATATATAACGAAATAATTTCAAAATAAGAAGTTATTACATAAAATTATTATTTTTCAAATATTTATCATTTTAATTTTTAATTAAATTGTACGGTATAGGCTATAACTTTAATATTACAGATTTTTATTGGTCTATCCATTAAAAGTTATTATTTTTCAGACAAGTATTATATATTGAGTTTAATCAATTGTCGATAAAACATACCGCAATCGTTGTAATTTAAAGTTCAAATGACAGTTTATAAACGTAAATCATGGAATCATAAACACATAAAAAAGTAATACCATTACGAAGTAATAAAAATGTATAAAAACGTATCCATAAAAACGTAAAATTCACTCGGATAATATTATTTTTTGTAAAGTAATCGGGCATAAGTCAAAAAAAAAAAAAAAAAAAAACAAATGGTTGTGTGTGTGTAAAAGAAAATCTGAAGAGACTTGAGGTCGGTGTTCACACGACAACTCGAGAAAACGAGCTACAAATCGTATCCCCGGAGAAGACAAGCGAGGATGCATACAACGTTAGGGAGAAGAAGACGGAAAAGAAAGAAAGAGAGAATGAGCAAAAAAAGTGGAGGTGGATATACTCGAGAGAGGAACGCAGAGATTAAAAGGGAAGGGCGTCACAAGAGGGAGAAACAGGTGGAAGCAGGACGGAAAGAGCAGTGGCGTGTCGCCGTTGGGCGGCGCGCGTGGTTAAGCGTATTGATCCCAATCACAAGGATACGTCCAAACCCGAGAGAAAGAGAGAAGGAGAGAGGGAGAGAAGAGATAGAGAGAGAGAGATAGAGAGAAAGAGAGAGAGAGGGAGAGAGCGAAAGAGCTCTTCTCGGACCGGTGTATCAGCAGCGTATATTGCCGCAAATGGCGAGCCCCGGGAATTGACTGTGAAACTGGGAGAGGGAATTATTCCGATGAAGGAGGATGAAAACGAGGTTCGATTGTGCAAATCTGTACCTATATATATATACACATTTCTCTCGTACTAGCGTATAATATAAGATTGGTCAATTTTTCTTCTTTTTAATTTATTTATATCAATATGCGAGAAAGGTATACAGTGGTTGATTGATTGGCTGATTAATAGATTAGAATTACTTTTTATTATTATTATATGAAGCGTGTGTGAGTGGCGAGAATGGGAGGGATATATATATACACACACACACACATACATATGTATATGATTTATCTCTAGCCGTCTATAATGGGCTGTTTAGATTAATCAATAGTGCTGGAAATGCGATATAATAGAACGATGCGTTGACTTTGTATACAGGACAAATCGAGTGTGTTTGATCAATCAAATTTTAATATAGTTCATTCTGTTGATATATATTTAGAAATTTTACTACAATTATTTACGTAAATTAAGCGGGCGTTATGTTTTCGTAGTTTTATTTACTTTTAAGTTGACATTTAATAAAGTGTTGATTAAATTAATTCGAGCTATTGCACAATGTAATCACAGAGAACACAAAATTATAATAAACATAATAGTTTAAAAAATTACCTTATACATCAAAAAGATATATGATACATTGTTTTACATCGATTGCTTTTTTATTATTTAATTATTTTATTTTTCATTTATTAATTTTTGAATAAACAAAGGATACATTTCAGGTAAAACTTTTTATTAAATTTTGTAATTGTGTATCAAGCAAACGTAAGTACTATTTGCTTATTTACAATTAGTACAAGTAGATTTTTACAAGATCTAATTAAATTGGTTTAGCAAGTTTAATGAAACGTGTTTGGAAAAAAAAAAACATATTTTAAGCGCAAATATATTGTTATTAATATCCTTTAATTCTTAAACCTCATCTCAATAAACTTGTATAAAAACCGGTACATTACGACTATTTAGTTTAGCCATAATTGAGTTAGCCCTTGCCTATATAAAGTATTACATTAAAAAAGCCTAGACAAGATATATCAAACTGATTAAATTATATGTGATTTACAACATTCATATAGGAAATTTATTAACACATCAACCAATATCCGGCTTGACAATTTAAATAAAGTACTATATAGTTCACCACTGATTACAAAAAGAAGCGATAAAAAAATAACAACATGTAAATCGCACGAGTAGTAACACCCGTTATAAGCCGCAACAAGATCGAGACCAAGTTGATCGGCGGCTCGCTTGTAAATCAGAGCTAGTAATCGAGCGTTAAAAAATCCAGCGCGCGCGCGCGAAGGCGCCGCTTGGCGCGATGGGGAAACGTGACGCTCGGGTCATTCACCGGCAACGCATCGCGACTTTCGCCTCGCGTCCGCCTTTTTTTGTGTGTGACTCGCCGAGAGATTGGATGCGATCCAGGTGGAAAAGCGCGGAAAAACTGCGCTCTTTAAGTTCTTCCTGGAAATTGGGTTGCTCTATTTTGTTTGCTTCGATCAAATCTTTCAATATGTATTTAAATTGTAGTGGGTGTATCAAATAAAAATTTGCTTTCATCATTGGGTACGATTGACTGTTGTATTTGTAAATTATTTGGATTTTTGGGTAGTAAAAATTTTATTACATATAAACTGTATAACAGATTGGTATCTTTTGCGAAACAAATTTAATGTGGGTGATATTGCATTAGAATTTCATATAGCGTTACTATTCTACAGTTGGTGTAATTTATTTCAATCTGTTGCGTAGAACTTCATATTTTTGCAGGGTTATACGTATAATGATTTTTGATGGTATTTCAATCAATTATTTATTTCCTTACATCAAATAGTAACATAACTTTTTGTTTCTTTAGTATGCATTGCACAACAATATAAAATATTAATATTAACTTTTCATTTAGAAATCATTTTTTCTTTGTCGAGTAAGAGGAAGCTTCTTATATCATTATTGAATAATGGTAGTTTCTTTGATTTAATTTTAATATCCCTTTAATTGTTTTAATTGATTTGATGAATTTTAATTATATTTTCCTGATTAACAGTGTATTTATTTTAATATTGTATAATTTGGATATTAAATTAATCAATTAATTAACATATTACTTATTAATAATCATTCAACAATTAAACCTTAACTTCACCAAGTAAGTTTTAATATATTATTTTCTAAAAAATAAAAATAATTACCAAAACTTTCGCACGAATGAATTATTTACTTCAAGAAATTATACAATAAATTAATTATAAAAGAAGTATTAATTAATTATAAACAATTTGAAATTATATTTAATTTTCTTGTAGGCTCCTTTGCATATATGTGTATGTGTGTGTGTGTGTGTGTGTGTATTTATCGATTTGTCATCCGTATGTAAAATAAAGAAAGAAAAAGAAGTTGGCGGATTCCAAACTAATGCTGGGTTACAGTACGAGAAGTTCGTGCGTTGCGTTGCGGCACTCGTTAACAAAAATAGATGCGACGCCCAAGAGAGCGCAGAATCGTCTTCCGCGATCGCAACAATGTGACGATGACGGCGATGCTTCTCTCTCTCTCTCTCTCTTTCAGCATTTTGCGTGCGTTTCAAGCCGCTCGATCGTTAAACACACGCGTTCTCCCTCGTTTCCAAAGTTATGCTTTTGTCATTTACGGCGTGGCTGTTCGGATGTCTCCCTCGGAATTCGACAATATGTTTCGGAACAGCTCATAACCGAGAATTGAAGATTATTTTAGTTAGCATATATGAAAAATATTCATTTTAATTAAGTATTTAAAGTTACCTTACCAAAGGATTTAAGTAGCGACTCAATTTCATATACATTGGCAATATATGCGTTTAATTCAATAAATATATTTCTATAAAACGTGTAAAGTAAGTAATAAAGTATAAAACTTATAATCACATCGCTATGGTTTTTAATCTGTACTTTACGTTTTTTTGTTCTGCATCTAGCATCAATATGGTTCTACCACCGATTTAATACAAATAAAAAGGGCTGTAAGCATTAAATTATAAATGTTAATATAAGTTTTAAACTATGTATTACTTTGTTTCGACTGTCCGTAAGTAATCGTAATAAGTAGGTCTTTGACTCCGCATTAACAAGAAATAATTTTAAATGGTTTAAAAGAACGTCATACAACAGTTTTCAAGTTATCAGTATAGCGATAACGACGAAAACACATCCGGAGCAGATTATAGTTAAGCTTAGTAAGATTGTTTCAACTTTCATTCCCGCTTGATTGACTTACATTGTCAAACGAATAACCATAATTTCTATTCGTATTAATAACAAACAAAAAAATCACAATTATTAAATAATTTTAATAGAATAACGAAATTAATAAATTAAATACTTTCTATTTATTCTATAACTATTACGAATGTTTCGTATCTGATCTAAAATGGTTAACCAGTTTTCAAGAATTTAAAAAAACTCTATGTATATAAAGTTTGATTTTAACTTCCAGTTAAATTGCGGACTAGATACATAACAATATTTTTACGCACGCGCAATCTTATACAATTTCCTACCTCTATATCAATGTATTTAAAGTCGCATCCACTACGATACGGTTAAAAATATGTCCCATCTAGAATTTCTCGTAGTATAGATAAACTTAGAGGCACGAAATTATCTTTTACGATTCCAAAAATAAAACCATTTGTTTAGACACATTTTTGAACGTAGAGTGCAAAAAATGTTAATTTTACTCAAGAATCGCGTTAGAAAGAGAAATGTGAAGTTCTACACTTTTTGGCTACGATAGTATAATCGCAGTCGTGAGTTCGATTCGCCGTGCTTTGATTCCCACGGGTAAGATGTACACACTGAGTCAATAGCATCGAAACACATATTTTCTCCGGCAAATCGAGAAACGTCGGTCTTTAAAGTAAACTTATTCATCATATATTTTATCGATTCTATTTATTACAAATATTGATTGTATATACGTTATATGGGTAATAATTAAGTTTTTCTTTGTATATGAGTTGAGTATTTATATAGCGAGGGTGTTGATTAATGATCGATGCATTACCGATGTAGACAATAATTATTCAATTTTATTAATTGTTGTATGTTATATCAATTATTACACAAGCTTGTTTTTATACGTTTATTATTAAATAAGTTAATTAGGAATTCTTAATTATTAATTATTATAATAATAAAAGAAAAATTTAATTATTCTTTAAAGCAAACTTAAAATCGTTAAAAACAAAACTGTTAAAAGCGCAGAAAATTTTAGGTCGATTCGTGAAAAAAAAAATTGTACAATAACGCTTACCATCTATAGGACGAGTAAAAATTCAGCGCGGAAAAGACAGGCACTCCGCCCAGTGCATACATATATATATATATACATATATATATATATATACATATATGTATGTATAAATATACGCATGTGTATATGTGCGTTACGCAATGCCCTTCGGCGAGGCAATTAATCGGAGCGAACATACTAGCGCATATTACTGCATGGTGCTCCGCCACGGCGGTGAAAAAAAAAATTACAGCAACAGTGCCTCCTCGCTGCTCAATGCAAACGGAATATGACCTATTTGGTATGGGTTTGGCATATTGCAAAATCTTTCGATATGCCGAGCCAGTATTTTTATACCTGGAATTTCAACTGTAATTCATCGACAATTTCGCCGAATGTTAAATATTACAATTTTCCTTTGTTAGAATAATTAATTTTTTTAACCGATGGTTATTATAATTAATTACAAGTATTATTACATTTTTACGATATGAAAAGGAGAGAAGCGAGAAATAAAAAGGTGGACTGCGGGATTCGACCCCGGGACCTCAGCGTGCGAATCGCGCGCTCTGACCGTCGAGCTACCGTCCACCCGGACAGAGCATCGACGATACGAGCTACACACTTCTTATCTGTCACTTGACTCCTTCTCATATGCCTAAGTCGCTCGGCGATGTCCGTGACACCTCCGGCGGCCAAGAGAACGACGTCCTCGTCGTTAAACGTCGGATTAGTTTCCTTTTTATAGCATTATGTACTCTTCATTACCGATACTCGATTAATTAATTATTTTTACCGCTCGGATCCTCGTGGAACTTCAGACTTCACGGGTCGGAGGGTTATATACTTCATATTCACTTATGACGATTAGGTAGGGACTTTCTGCGTTTAAGGCTTTTTATCTTCGGAGACGACATGGTAACGTATCCCACCGCTGCCACCTTTGTTAGTATGAAAGAGAAAAGCGAAAATAAAAGGTGGACTGGGGATTGACCTAAACTCAGCTGCGAATCGCGCGCTCTGACCGTCGAGGTACCCACGCAAGAGATCGAAACGAGCTACACTTATGATCAAAGTACTGATTTTAATCCAGTCGTCGCGATGTCGTGACAATACATAACAATATTTTTACGCACGCGCAATCTTATACAATTTCCCTACCTCTATATCAATTGTATTTAACGTCGCATCCACTACGGATACGGTTAAAATATGTCCCATCTAGAATTTCTCGTAGTATAGATAAACTTAGAGGACGAAATTATCTTTTACGATTCACAAAATAAAACCATTTGTTTAGGACACATTTTTGAACGTAGAGTGCAAAAAATGTTAATTTTACTCAGATCGCGTTAGAAAGAGAATGTGAAGTTCTACACTTTTGGCTACGATAGTATAATCGCAGTCGTGAGTTCGGTTCGTCCGTGCTTTGATTCCCACGGGTAAGATGTACACACTGAGTCAATAGCATCGAAACACATATTTTCTCCGGCAAATCGAGAAACGTCGGTCTTTAAAGTAAACTTATTCATCATATATTTTATCGATTCTATTTATTACAAATATTGATTGTATATACGTTATATGGGTAATAATTAAGTATTTCTTTGTATGTGAGTTGAGTATTTATATAGCGAGGGTGTTGATTAATGTAGACAATAATTATTCAATTTTATTAATTGTTGTATGTTATATCAATTATTACACAAGCTTGTTTTTATACGTTTATTATTAAATAAGTTAATTAATAACTCTTACTTATTAATTATTATAATAATAAAAGAAAAATTTAATTATTCTTTAACGTAAACTTAAAATCGTTAAAAACAAAACTGTTAAAAGCGCAGAAAATTTTAGGTCGATTCGTGAAAAAAAAAATTGTACAATAACGCTTACCATCTATAGGACGAGTAAAAATTCAGCGCGGAAAAGACAGGCACTCCGCCCAGTGCATACATATATATATATATATACATATATGTATGTATAAATATACGCATGTGTATATGTGCGTTACGCAATGCCCTTCGGCGAGGCAATTAATCGGAGCGAACATACTAGCGCATATTACTGCATGGTGCTCCGCCACGGCGGTGAAAAAAAAATTACAGCAACAGTGCCTCCTCGCTGCTCAATGCAAACGGAATATGACCTATTTGGTATGGGTTTGGCATATTGCAAAATCTTTCGATATGCCGAGCCAGTATTTTTATACCTGGAATTTCAACTGTAATTCATCGACAATTTCGCCGAATGTTAAATATTACAATTTTCCTTTGTTAGCAATAATTAATTTTTTTAACCGATGGTTATTATAATTAATTACAAGTATTATTACATTTTTACGATATCAAAAGATTAATTATTATTCGATTTTTATTGTACTAATGAGAGTGTTATGAAAGTAACGATATAAAGTTTGACATTTGTTCTTATTTACTATAATGGAAACATTCTTAATTATTACTATACTATAATAATACGCTAGCTTTACTCAATCGTTACCCAAATTATCCAACTAATTAACGATATTCTTTTGTATTAAAAAACACCAAGATTATTGTTTCAGTTGTTTCAATAACGGATACCTAATAACGCGATGCAATTGAATTGAAAGTATCATTTGGTGAGATAAAAATAGCCTGCACTAATTAAGAATACAACAACACAAAGATATTTGCCAAAAGCTCTTTTTAAGTGATGCACGTGAAAATTAAAATTCGGTGGATCGATTTCATTTTACACTAATTGTTCATTTACATCGCCAGTCAGAAGTAAGCGGATGCATCCGCAAATAGAAAGAAATATACAAACTGTGCGAATCTCGAGGATTCGTACAGTCATGCGTGTATACTTTCTAAACGCATGTTTGTATCGAGGTTACCGATTTAAAGTATAACGGCCGTCGAAACTTTCGATTTATAAATAATATTATTTTTTTCGCATTGTGTACATGCTTCAAACCCTATCTGCACACAGTACCTATTATATTATTAATTAATTACAATCTGTATCTTTTGTATAAAGCATATTTATATTTGAATAAGAGCTATTTACAAATGCATGAATATGTCGGGAAAAATAGAAAGAAAAGATACAATACAATATCGATTAATCAGAATTAGATCATTTAAAAGCGCCAATGTATAAAAACTACATACCAATTTATATGTACATTAAAATACCATATTAAGTAGGATGAAATGGAGAACAAGATTCATTAATGTTAGCGTCATAAAATTAATTATGTAAAATGAAAATCTAATCGATTCATACAAATGCGGAATACTATAATAATACATATTCTTACAATAACAATGCGATGCAATCTTTAGTCCGTCATCATGTGACGTAACGCACCTAGCCTTATAATGAAACGTGTAGTATGTATACATATATTATTACTTAACAATTATTATTAATTATTTAATATGCTGTTAAGTGCATTTAGTATACAATCTAGCAGAACAATAATAAAATAAGCTTCTATTATAAGGGCAGAAATTTAATCGTAACTTCGATGAAGATGCTTTCTGGTATCATGTAAAGAAGCTTTTGTCTGAATACTCTAACTGAGTTTAATATGTCAACACGCATAATATGCCTCATGTATTTTCTAATAAGTCTGAAAACATTAAACGGGTATAACAACAACAAAACTTAAAATTAATTCTTTTTATTACAAATAATTCTTACTTTGCAGGAAGTAATTTAAAAGTCAAATTATTCTTATCAAAAAGAAAAAAAAACATGCATTCAGAACTTTGAAAAGTGTATATGTATATAGTTTGTTCAACTTCATTCAAAAAGTATACTTAAATTTTACTCCACTTAAATAGTAGAATAAAATTAATTTTACATTCAAATTTATATATCTATATAAATATAAATAGCTATCAACACCCTCGCAAACCCAAATTTTCCCCTTGAGTGACATCAATCTTTAACATCAGATTCAATTCCGAAAATCGTGAACAGAACAATCTGAGATTATAATATCCTCCCTTCGTATACTCATAGTAAATCCTTGAACGTACAGATAATCAAGTCTCTAAGCTCTTAGACAGTTCTTTTTCTCAAGTTGATTTTCGAACGACAGACTGTTCGAATGAACTGGCAACACCGCCCCGCCCAAGATCAGTAAACTCGGCTGGTTAGGTTGTTCTTTACAGAGAGATCCGAGACTGCAAAGTCCGGAGAATGTTGTATGCGCGCGCGCATGACTCGGTTATGTTGGTAACCATCGGGAGAGACAGCTCGCTGTGGCTAATTTCGAGGCGCGAGATTCGACGTGAGATGGAAATGTCACTTGGAACTGTGATTTTATCGAGCTATGCTTAAAGAGATAAGTTTGATGATGTGAGACACGAGTATGCTCGAATTGAAAATTATTTCGTCTTTTGAAAATTATTACTCACAGGCTTATAATTATATCATTGGACGTTATATTTTGTAACACGATGATAAAAGTAAAAAGAATTATCTTATGCGCATTGAATTAAAAAAATGTATTCAATAGTATAGTGTATTTGAGCTTGGATTTTTTTAAGCTTGTTTAAAGATACACTTTCAAAGAAATTATACATAATTTGTGAATTTGTTTAGCTTGATTATTAAACAAAAAGAAATTGTAACATACGCTCATCTTTTCACTGAAAGGACACGTTCGTTTAATATTCAAAGCATACGCATATATTGCTGAAATACATTAATAAAATAAGAATGTGCACTATTTAGTTTTCATTTAATTATCGCAAAATTAAATTACGTCAACTTTACCGAGTAATATTAGATAGTATAATACATTTCTGTATCTTATTCTAGTACACACTAGTGAAAATTTAATATGATACAACTAACGCGATTTCCTCAGTTATGCCGTACCAAACCTTGACATTATCTACTTACAAAACTGAAACTTAATATTAATTCATTTATAATAATTGAAAGCAGTTTTTATTCTAAACAGAACATTCAATTTTTGGTTATAAACAATTCACTTTTAAAATTCAATGAGAAAAAGAATATTGTTAAAAGCATTGGGTCTTAATTGGTAATTATTTAAAAGTACTATAGTTACTCAGAATTGCGCATAATTTGATATTTTCACTAACACCTTCTTTTCATTCGATTTCCTGTTACCGGCGCAATCCTTTAATAGCATTTCCTGTCTCGTATTTCCTCTTGCTTGCGGCTTTCCGGTTCCGGCGATGATAGATAGCAAAAGATAAAAAAAAGACTAACCGAGAACGGGAATTAAAATCAGATGAGCGATATTCCTAACTGTCATCGGTCAACATAATCAGATTGCAAGCACAAATGCGAGAGGACTAGATAAAAAGATAATTAGAATTCTATACCATACGGGACTGATGATCAATGTGTTTCAAATAATTGTCAATTTGTAATTTACTTCTACGTGTGCTGAATTAATATTTTACGGACAGTAAATGGACGATTGTAATTATTATTAATAAAAACAAGGGAAACTTTTGTCGTTACATTTTCAATTTGTATTATAAATAATATGTATCACATATATCAAATAAATGGCATCTTTCTGTCAAGACTTACGCAAGAAAGCTCAGTGGAAGCGAATAGTTTTAATCCAATTCATAAACACGATCGATGCGGAAACGGCACGTGCGTGACCTTCGCGCCGAGCATTCGTATATAAATTACTCCAATTTCCCGGCGAGCAACTCGATCGACAATTAAAAATTCAATGAAGCTAATGATCGCACAGGCATCAAGGCCGCGTAAGCGAATCCCAGCTAACTCGATCTGGCGGAGGGCGAAGTTGCCGTCGTCACTGTGCCTGCTTCACACATGTAGAGGTAGATAGAAGATAATCGATAGTTGTTCGTCAAACGTCAAGGGATGCGCATCAATCGCGTTTGTAGATTTTATGTTTCTCTCTGTTTTATCGACTGTTAATTGCAAGAGATTGCGTTATGAGCATTCTTGGGTGGAGGTATACGATTTTCACTCAACGGAATCTAAATTTCAAATTAGGCTATAGAGACAATAAGACTACGGTATTTATATAAATATGGTAAATTATAGGTAAAAAGAATACATCATTATCCTTTATTTGAGTATTATCTACTACTGTGCTAAATTACAAACAAAAACACAGGTGCATTAAATCGATAATACTTAAAGTAAAGGTAATAATGTCTTGGTTTTCTATAATTGTTTACATTTTTATTTAATTGAAATAGTTTCTTTTCAACGTATAAACTTTTAGTTCTCTTGGTCGATAACAATTCAATGTTACATACTCATAACCCTTTGAGGGTTGGTGCTTTTTACTTATTTCTATCTGCTTGTTCTTTTAATTGATATAAATAATAAATAATAAATGGAAAAAATTAATTTTTTCGGAAAAGTATTTAAAAAAAATATTTGTTATTATTATCAAAAGTAAAGTATTTCATTATAGTATTTTTTATAATTTATCTATATTAATTTATGGTATATTTACATCGTATAAACTTTCAAGCCAAATAATTATAATAAACTAATTATAAACTAATTATAAATACATTACACTAGAAAAGAGGCCAATTATTTTCAAATTCCAGACAAATATGTATATTTTTTTGATCACGATATTTTTAAGGTACGTACTAAAAATTTGCTCGTATTAAATACTCGATGAGTTCTTTCATACAGATAATCTTGAACATTTTCATAATAATTTTTAAATCTAATAACAAGTATATCATTTATTGAACGCGCAATATGTTTGATCAGAGTTGGTAAACCTTATGCGATGTCAGCATTTATAAAACTTGCTACTCCGAGTAGAAGTATGAATAAATTTCTAAAAATAATAATAGTATTCATAATATAGAAATTTTGTTGTTAAATACTTAACAATATTTTTAATTATTTTTTTAAATATCTGCACTATGACATAAAGATAATTTCCTAAGCAGTTTGATACGCTTATGATAAAAAAGTTGATGAACATTTTAAGTTCGATATTATAAGTATAAACAAATTTTGAACTTCAAAAATAATACTTAACAATGATCATCAATGTATTTATAAATGAGTTAATTTTAGTTGTACAAGTACTTAAAATGAAACAAATGCAGAGAAAAAGCAAAGGATAGTGTATATATTGCAATGTCGTTTTTCTTCTTCTGTGAGTTGTGTACAGAAGGGTGAATTGACTGTTGTGTGGATAATAGTTGGCTGCAGTGCGACGAGTATTTATAACTGTTTCGATTTGTTTCTACTAAAGGGAGTTGGTGTCTGTTTTATCAACGATGCTATTATACTTTTCGCTCATTGGCATTATTTTTACAACCCATACAAAATTTTCATGAATTGATACAAATGAATAATCTTTTGTTTACAAATTAAATAATTCGAAATTAAATAAATCACTAAGAAAGTTTTTAAAATACTTTACATTCCAGAACGATGTTCCAGTCAATCGTACAAAATGAGTATAATTAACGTATGTAAGATGGAATATATTTTTTTTTATTGAGTGTTAATTTCCAAAGTATAATGACTTTTGTCAAAATAATAAGCAGAAGATTGTCTTTATTTATTTATCAATCGAAATAAAATAACACATCTATAATCTAAAGTTTATTACAATTTTATTAAGACATTATTAAAATAATAATAAAGAATTGTGTACCACATCCAAAAATGAAGTTTGACTTAACTTTAAACGTAAAATGCTGTGAAAAGAAAGATTTATAACTGGAATTAGAAAAAGATGTATACGTGATTTTACGAGGCAAGAACAGACGCGTGCGAAATTCTTTAACCTGATAAGATAAGAAGTCTGGTCTCCGATCCACACGAGTAGTTTTCACGTGACTAATCGCCACGTATGCCTGTGATGTCGTTACAAAAATCAATTGTTTTCGTATACTTAGAATACACTTGAAATGGATCGGTATTGAGTAACTGTAAGAAGCGTTGTTCCGCATGTTGATACGAAATTTTACTGCGAATAAACACTATTGGCAACAAGTTCATTATTGCAAAATTACTTGTTTACCAAAAATTAAGTATGTTGACGTTAATTTCGATTTCCATATAAGGTACCGTACAAACATATTTAATTAATTCCTTTTCACGTGTTTTTATCTAAGATAACTCAAGTGTAAATAAGAATATCTAAGAAAAAGTATATACTTTAGAATTAAACGTACGTGCAGCGGAAGGAAACAAAGTGTTTTCCTAAGACGTATACCAAGTCAGAAAACATCGTCGTCGGGTCCAGTAAGTTGTGTGACCATTCTCACGAATGGTCCGATGCTATTAATAGTCGCTATTAATAGTGATCTAGCATAGGGATGTGTCGCACAATCCTCTCGCGCACACACCTTCCTAAATTGTCGCTTGGTCCGCTTAAGATATCTATATACATCAATCGGTAATATTAACCCTCTCAACACGAGCTAAATTTGACTATCAATTCACTTAATATCAAATACAACTGGTAAAAATAAGAAATTTTTATATGAATACCCTTTTAAACGTTCAAACTTGTATCCACTCGTGAGTATACGTTATTGTTTGAGATTATGATTAATTAATCCATATATCTTTGCATTTTTTAATAATTGTGTTATTCTTCTTGTGAATGCAACGTTAACAAAATTTATTGTAATTAATTACGAATTTCTGGTAATTACTCTAACTTTCTACAATTCATCGGTTAGTATGTGTTTACCGACTTAAGAAAATGGTGGACTTAGAAAATGGCATTCCTTATATTTCTATCTCAACAAAAAATATAAATTTTTGGTAATGTTCTCTTTTCCAGTTTTTTAAATTGCTGATTAACGTATAATATTTGGGTTAACTTTAAACGTTTTTTACTCAAAATTACCGACCACAAATTTGTTAATTCAATTATTACAAAAATGACTTTTATCTTAAAAAAATCAATCGTCGCGCTCTTTCCCTTATGTTTTAAACTATCCGTATAAATATTTCAGTTTATTAATTCAAAATTTTAAATATATTTTTATGTTGAAAAATGTAGATCTCTATAATATGGGTACGACATCTCGTTAAATTTATTCCTATAAGACACCATCATTTACCAAGTCCTATTCTTATTTGATTATTGTTTAAAGATTAAAAATTAATATAGCATCCTGATTTTTACCGGTATGAAAAAAGTATGAAACGTTTATTTTTCGAACAGAGCAAAAATATCAAAGTGTCAATGTGCCTACCGCACGAAAATCAATTCAAACACCTTCGCATCAAGTGCGAAACCACCAATGGCAGGCAAAAGAGCCGATCTACCGCCATATTGGTCGTACATTCCTTCCTTCAAACTTGGCAATTCAACACTTATTCTAAAATCTCGTGAATGCTAATGAACTATTTTAAAATTCGAGTAAAAATTCTAGATTTTATAATTCTACGACTGATTAAACAGATTTATATTTGGTATGTACAGAAATAAAGTAGAAAGAAAAAATTCAAAATTTTCGCGAGTATCCGTCCCGGCATTCCCGTGTTGCCTCCCTCTTCGGCCTTTACCCTATCCTCCTCCGATGGTCGATCGATAATACGCGCGCAACGGACACGTGAGAATGCCGGATGGAAAGAGGGAGAGGAGAGAGGGAGGGAGAGAGAGAGAGGGATGGAGAGTGAGTAAAGGGTACAGAAGTGAAGGAGATAGAGAGAGAGAGAGAGAGAGAAAGACAGAGAGTGAGAGAGAGAGAGAGAGAGAGGAAGAGAGGAAGAGAGAGATAGTGTTCAGTGCTGCTGCTGCACAACCGCTAAATACTGCATTACTTTACGCTCAGCCGCGACCTGGCGCCAGCGTCGAGTTTTGCCACTCTACGCCCCTAATTCGCTTCCCCGTCCACTAGAGACATATGCCTTCTCACGTTCATTTTCGTTTCTTCCCTTTTGTCGGCAAGTTGATGTAATTTTTTTAGGGATTTTATGCTACACGCGTTGAGTACTACGGGGTGACAAGGAAATGTACCAACGTATAGGGTGTGATAATAAGAGTATACGATAAAATGTAAGTAAAAAGTTAGAAAGTTAAGCAAAATGACGAAAAAGTCGATACTTACAAAAACAACATTTATCCGATTATTCTCTGGGTCATTTAAATTTTGTCGATTCATTAATTCAAAATATGCTAAAGATAACTATGGTTATATTATTTTATTTATAAATAATATCGAATCTACTAATTAATAAGCTGAATAATTGCATTAATATTTTTCATAATATTTAGTAACCAAAAAGTACATAGGTTAACAATGATCAAGAATTAATTAACATTGTCAAAAAGAGAAAGCATTAATTAAGAAAAAAATGTTAATCCCATGTCTTTCACCGTATAATGAGAAATAGATCTGGTAATTTCCATTTGCAATATACCTTTGTTTGGAAAATAAACATCGAGGTTCAACTGGGAGTGTTATTAGTCTTATTGTTGAAGAGTAGAAAAATATATATACGTTGGAATGTGTGTAAAGTTGCGAAGTAATCGATAAGAAAAACGAGCGCAGTTAGCTTATGGAAATGAGATAATGTGCTTAGGCGCCAAGTTAACACGCGCGTTTAGCTTTCTTGAAAAATAGCAGTTCCCTTTCTCTCTTTCTCTCTCTCTCCCTCTCTCTCTCTCTTCACTTTATTTCTCGTCGTTATACATATCCCAAACAATAATATACCTCCTGGTTCGCCTTAAAAATATGTTTGCCCGAGGGTGAAATGATCCTTATATGCTGACATAATTGACTTTCTTATATACTGACTTAATGTAATTAATAAAATTTAATGCGTTATAGTAGCGGAGATCATAAGCGGATTATGCGTATTATTGAATATACATGGGGTTTTAATTATTTACAAATTTTCTTTTAAGAAAATATTGATAAATAATTCATGAAAATCGAATAAGTGCGACAATGGTTTTATTAGCTTGGTAAGAATGTTTTGTCATCTGTATGGATTAACATGTCACAATGACCGTCATGTTTTGAAAGCTCTTGTAACGACAAGCGGTAACCTTTATTACTTCTTATGCTCATAATTATTGTCAGCTGTAAATAATAACAACATTGTAAACAGATGATATGCTTACAATTAAATACACTGTTTTCGTAATATTGATTCCATTTTTAAAAAATATTAAGTTGTTAGACTAAAAAAAAAGTACTATTAACGTGCGTTAGTTTAAATATTTGAAGCAGCATATGACACATAAGAGAATTTTTATTAATAAAAGAGACATATTTTTAGATATATGCTATAACTGCATCGTTAAAATAGACTTCTTGATTCAAGACAGATGTCTCATTATTATTTACTGATCTACAAGGCTACAGCAATAGCAGTATTACTTGCAATTTTAGGTGTCACTGATATTTTAAGAATACTTTGATGATAGAACGTTAAATCCTGTTGATATTATATCGTTATTAAAATTTTTGAGATACAATTACGAAAAAAATTCATTTTATACTATTTATGTCTATGCTACATTTGGTAATTAAATATGTAAATAAATATTTTTTAAGCACAAATTGTATGTTATTTCGCAAAGTTTACATTAATTATTATGGTACGTATTTATTATTACGTAATATATTCTAGACATTTCTAAACTATTTAAATGAATTCAGCTCAACCGTAAAATAATGGTGTAACAATTACTTAAATTTCTACTGTAAAGGTTGTCTTACATTCGTTTTGTCCTCCTTTTACGTAACAGATCTACGTGTCATTAGAAATACAGTTATTAAGGCAAATAGAGAAAGAGAGAGAGAGAGAGAGAGAGAGAGGAGAACGCATGACCTCGAAGAAAAGTTAAATAATAAAGCAACACTAGGTAAATGTTAAAATTTTAATTGCACGTAAAATCCTTAGAATCATTCAGTCTCTTATACTTGAAATGTAAAATCTGTCTAATGCTTTGGGAACAACGGTCTTGTCGTACCTCAGAAATTGAAGTTTGAGTATATGCAGGAACTTAATACCGAAAAGCAGAGTAGAAGCGTACCAAAAACGTCAGTCGGGTGAAAGAGGTAAAATGAAACGGTCGATGGAAACTATACAAAGTTACAGGTGCCTAAATTTTAACTATTTTTAATTAGTGTTACGTAAAGATATTTTACTAATTAAAGTCAACAATTTATCATTAAAGTTTTTTTCAATATATATACTTCTATAATAATCAAATATATTTTTACGATTTAGTTGATTGAATAAATTTAACTAAAGCGTAAGTAAAAAGATTGTTTGGCATATTAATGCAATAAAAAACAACAACAAGTAATGAAACATTGTAATTTATCTTAAAATAAAAAAAAGAGTAACGTTAAAAGTTAAAGCTTTTGTCGAGTGATGTTGATAACCTCGACTCACGAGCTCGTTCGAATTATTCGAACTGATAAGCTTAGCCAGGCAGGGAGGAAAGACAAGGTGTAAGGTGAATAAAAATGTTTAGTTAAAAAATTAATTTAAATATAAAATTGTAACTTTATATAAATTATATTATGTACATAACATTGTTATTGATACTGTTTTAAAAATAAATATATAACAAAATAATTTTTAGTAACCTTTAGATAAGAATAAAAAAAGTAACATTTTTTATACTATAATTTTTAAAGCACATTTAGTTGTCTTGGCTTTGTATAAGATTAGTCGTGGTGAAAAACATGACGTACACATGTGTAATACTTGACGCAAAGGCACTGTTTCGCTGTGTATACGCATATATATGTATATACTTCGTGCCGGTATTTAGTAAGCGCCTTGTAGTGATCGATCGCGGATTATTTTCAGTAAGAGAAGAGAAAGCAAGTTGCCTCATTCTCGAGGCTAAGAACCTAAAACTTAATTCAGTATTTCTTTTTTTAAATTCAGTTTAAACTTTAGTAATTATTTCATTAAATTTGATGGCAATTTTAAAAGAATATTGTAAAAAATCTATCTGAGGGTCATCGACCTCCTTATTAAAATCTGATTAAATAATTCCTCAAAATTTAATTGAATTATTAAATTAAATACTATTACATCGTTTTTCTCTATAATTTCCATCACATAAATTTAATTGATAAGTGTTTATAAACAATCAAAAACGACGTATAAAAAATATTTAAAAATATAGTTATTACAAGGTCTTTATCCTCGTTTTTGAAAATTAGTTAATCGTCATTCAAATGTGAATTTTGACAAAGTAATCGGAAGATTCGCTCAGGGGATCTCGATTGTACGATATCCGTTTACTTGGTTCAGTTGGAGATTGGGTCCACTTGGTATATAGAAACCCAGTCAATGTCGACTCGCCCAAAAGCATCCGAAGGAAATCCTCGCGGAAATTTCGGAACACTTCGCAGAAACCCGGCGGCAGAGTCGTGTGCCGACTGTCGGTGTCCGTTCCGATCGATCCACCCGCGAGAGGGAGAGAAATAGAGAGCGAGAGAGTAGGAACACCGGGTGCGGTAAGAGACTCTCCAAGTGAGAGAGAGAGAGAGAGAGAGAGAGAGAGAGAGAGAGAGAGAGAGCCCGAGAAAATAACTAATGACCAAGAGGGAGAGATAGAGCGAGAGTGAGAGCGAGCGAGCGAGCGAGCAAAAGAGAGAGAGAGAGAGAGAAAGAGAGAGAGACAGGGAGTGTGAGGAGGGGGAGGCAGTAAAGGGGGTAGATGTTGGCGCACGGTGGCTGGCTTGGTTGCTTGGTATGCTTCGTCTCTCTTCGCTTGGTGAGAGTATGGGAGAGAAAGAGAGAGAGAGAGGGGGAGAGGGAGAGGGAGAGAGAGAGATGGTGGGAATCGAGAACGAAGGGCGGCTAGTGTGTATGTGATCATGTATACATATATATGCATGAAAAAAATATATACATACATTCATGTGAAGGAAAGGAGACGACCAAGATAGAAAGCGTACAACGCCGTGAATATTGGACCGGAAGAGGAAAAGGGCAAAGAAGACTGACGGAGAGGTTCGACCATTTTGTTTCACCGTCTCTCTCTCTCTCTCTCTCTCTCTCTTTGGTTGCATCGTTATCATCTCGTTTTCTTTCCTATCCCTGGACGCTTTTTATTCTCCTCTATCCTTTTCCCGTTCGTCTTTATGTGTGTGCGAGAGAGTATACTCGGCTGGTCTCCTCTTTCATTACCCATGAATCTTGGCTCTCTCTCTCTCTCTGCGTCCCCCTCCGTTCCGCCGTCCCTCTCACTCTCTCTCTCTCTCTCTCTCTCTCTCATTCGTTTTTTTCTCTGTGGATGTGTAGGTGAAGTTGCCAGGGCGAGAACCGGAGGATACAACGAGATAGCTTGCGAGAGACGAATAGAGAAGGACCGAGAGCAAAGCAACCAGACGCCACTGTAGCTGCTTATTCTGCTGTACGAAGGGAGGAGAGGAGATGAGAGGAGTGGAGAGCAGGGCTGGGAGGGGAGGGAGAGAATGAGACAGAGGAATTTACGGGGAGAGGAGACAGTACCGTCCAGGGCAGAATGTGCCGTTGAAAATAATTTTAGTTTTAGAACGTAAAGCCAGCGTATACGCTTTTAGCTTAAAGACGAGAAGAGACCGAGAGCGCGTGAAATTTGTATGCCAACCTCTCTCATTGTCTCATTCGGTTTTTGCGTTTGCTCAATGAGATACTGCCTCTGAATGATTCATACAAAAACGTCAGAAAGAGCAACCGCGTTACGTGCTATACATTTCACCTTTCGATACATCAATTTAACGGTTTAAAACCCATTTGAACAGAAACACCAATTCGATTATCTAAATTAAAGTCGCCCACGAGATTGTACTATTTCTTGGATTAATCAATAAATACAGGAGGATTACATTAAATAAATTAAAGTTAGTCGTAATTGATAGGGAAAAGAGAGAAAATGACGAGTAGAGAAATTCTGGATAGCGAAAGGTTGGAGCGAAAAGATGGCCGTACTCTATACGTACAGGCTACAAGATTGCAGCGGCAGCGATTCACCGGCGGTCCCAGTTTCCAGGCATCCCGCTCCGCCATCGTATTCACCCGAGTACACATAGCCAGCAAATCCACGCACATCCATATATATATATATATCTATATAGGTACATAGCGCATCAGAAACAAGCGTATACCGAAGATTCCACGTACAATTGTTTAAATAAAATATCGTCCATTTTTATTCCGACGATAGAACCATGTGATTGTACATCAATTAATTCCTATCATCAGTAGTTTTAGTATAATTTAAACAAATTTTCTTTCACTGTGATTAAAGTAATAAAACTATATGCCGTAATTAATCGCGTGTGCAGGTTAAAGTTAATAGGAATAATTGGCGAAGCGTAACGTGGAACCCTCCGTGTAGAGTAAAACATATTCCGCATCTGGCGTATATATGGGCGGTGGCGACGCATTATACAAGATGCTCTCGGGGTATACGGTAACAGAACAACCGGTGGAGAGGAAGACCGAGAGAAAGAGGGGGCGCGCGCGCAATTAAATGACAGCGTGAGCGCGCAACACGAGCGGCATTCCTCGCTTTTGTCGTATGTTGCACCCCGCAGGTTATAATGCGCACGGGAAAATTTCGCGGTCCGATTATTTAAGTGCCAACGCGCGATAACGCACAAAATGCCTAAGGGAGGCGAGTTTGTTCAATGAACGCGTTTAGCAGATTTGGCAGAGCTACTTGGTTACTCGCGGTGGGCGTGAACTTGTCGTTAGCACCTACCGAGCTCGTTACGTTGGCACTTGGTCAAACAGCTTCTGATGGCTCGTATACAGATGTGTATAAATAATTAAGAGCTTCGAAATTAATACATCGACCGAAAATACTTTAATCTCTTAAATTAATTCAATCAAAACTCTATATTCTCGCGTATTAGATTTTATTTATTAATTAACTATTCAATATTAAGGTTTTATTTATTGTCGAGTATAGATAAAAATTTTGACGAGACTACAATTATAAACAGTTCAATAAAATTCATGGGTGTCTTATACAATTAAGCATATATATTGGCGATTTCGCGAAAGAACCAACAATTCGGCACATTGAAATATAGACCGATCAAACATTTTTACGATCGACGTGAAGTCAATAGCACAAAAATCCTTCTCAACCGCGTCTGCTCAGGGAACAATCACAAATGAGTTTCTTCGACAATGTTTCAAGGCGAGTAAAAGTTTGCAATAATAGCCAGTCGTATAAATAGATCTCGAAATCTGGGTAACATTTCGATATGATTTGCAAATGTCAAACACGCGATAAAAAAATAAAGCGAGTCTTATTTTTAATGCATCGCCGTCAAAATAGAAATATGTAAACCTGCGAGTGGTTATTGTTTTTCACTATTACAGAAAATTTTTAATGAAAATTTACCTTCTTCACCTTAGTAAAAAATGAATGCTATCTGCATTATTCTAGTAATATACACAAAGTTAAAGTTTATCTTAGGCATTTCCACATATCACTTATATACGTAATTTTTGCAAATTAACGAAATTTATATACCATTAAATTGCGATTTAAACATCTCGAGCACGAAATACCAAAACTGTTTGTGAAATTAGAAATATTAAACGATAAAGAGAGACGCAGCGTGAACTGCTTACACTTGCGTATATGAAATAAAACACAAGTATTTGCAAAGCGGTCGGCCCCGGTTATAGATACGTCGATATGTTTCGACTGCGTATTACGGGTAGGGCGTCTTGGTTGTAAAGACGGAGAAACGAATTGCCCGCGAAGAAAGAAGCCGTTAACGGTAGCATTTTATGCTTGCTCGTTGATTTTGCATGCCGCTGCATCTCTCGATACCTTCACCTGGATTTTACGAATTTATACTTTGTATAGTTCCTTTTAAACACTTTTATTCATTTTACCTAAGAATTTTGCGTTAACAAACAAATCAATCAACTTTTTTTTTAAAGCAATATATTTTTGATTTATACGATGAAAGGTGCGTATATAATTAAAATACTTATTTACTAATTATTTTTTGTCAAATAGTCAATCATCGATTAAATTAAATTACTCAGTTTGCAGTAAATAATTAACAACCAAATAATAAATTAGAACACAAGTCACGTATTTTCTATGCAAAATATATTTTAATCGTATCTTGTGCATCTTCTTTCGAAAGGCATCCTTCCATGTCACCTACGTTCTACAGCAGTACGAAACTGTATTAACATAGGAACAAGAGGTCAATGAACCTCCCACCCAAGGCAATTCCACCTCTCCGTGTGGAAAAGATTCAAGAGGATACGGGACAGTTTTCGGATCCATGCATATTACATCCTTATACGAATTTTCCTTTTGTTCTTATGCTGACCAAGTAGTACACACACACGCACACCCACCCACACACACACACATATACGTACACACAGACTCACGCACAAGAGAATGTACATACACACATACATATATGTATGTGCATGCCTGTCGATCGATAAGTACCGCGTATACAGGCTGTTTAACGTATTGCGCTTGGAGCTTACGTGGCCGGTGCTGCGGTTTCCCCTTTTTCGTTTAAGCGTTGTTGCCGGGCGCAAGGAGGGAAAGCGGAAAATTCTGCGCCGTTGGACATCGAGCTGGGTTTCGTTGATGCTGTGGCATATATAGTTGCATTATATCGCAAATTATTTACATTGGAATTTCGTATTTTCGGGTGCACTTACGCGAATGTTTTCGTTTAAATATAACCCGACGACCGTATAAAGTTTCGATATAATTGGACAATAAATTTCGATAGTTTGTAAGACGATACGAAATACGGAAGTTAGTAATCGAGTTTCATAACCGATTAAAGTGTATCAACTGATTGTAGAGAGGTGCAAAGTCAATTGTTAAGGACCGTCTTGTCCGGTAACGGTTATTTATCAGATTATGTGAACAGCATTTGCCCATATAATATTTCTTTCAGTAAAATTTATCTGCTTTAAAAATTGAAAGTATTTTAATGTGTAATATTTTGAAAGGGTTAAACGCTGACCGTACAATCGATTAAGCAGTATTTACATATACCTAGCCTATCTCCTTATCGATTGAATCGGTGATAAGAGTATCGAGCATTGAAATATCTAAATATTTTTCTGCCGATTTTAAAAATTTCGTCACTTTGAAAGAACGTGGATGCAACAAATTAAGTGGAATGTCTTACGTAAGGTAAGTTTACTTCCTTTGAGCGATCAACTAAATTCTTAGAGGAAATGAAACCATCAGTGTAGAACGTTAAACGTCCACTTAAATTCAAAATAAAGTCATTTAAATCCTAACTAAACTTGACATTTATGCAGGTTAGAGATCGACCATCTACCTAAGATCGCATATATACGTGTATATGGTCAAACGAACCCTTTAAAAGCTCGCACGAATAAAGCGTTCCCCCTCGTTCAAGAAAGATCGAGGACAAAACTTGATGGTATATATATACGTATGAATATACAAACACGTACACGCATACACATACGCATGTACAAGTGGTTTATACGCAGGTCGACCTTAAACGTGGCTCGTTACAAATAGTTTTACCTGGGCGAATGAAAATGGCGACTGGTCGATCGCCGGGTGATACGCGTTGAGAGAGAGCAGCAGCAGCAGCAGCAGCAACAGCGGGGGCCGATGACGCCGCGAGCCGGCACAACTACCACTACATACAGGCAACCTTGGGCGCTTAGACTCTCTCGGTATGTGTACGTATACGTGTGCGTGTACGTGTGTACGTGTGTGTGTGTGCGCGCGCGTGAGTGTGTGTTTGCGTCTCGTTCTATAGCGCTCTCTCTTTCCTTCTCGGTCTCTACTGGTAACGGCCCGAGCGAACACTCGACTCTGCGTGTACTCGTGACTGGGTGCAGGCTCTATTGAAATTTTTTCCTTTTCAAGTGAAGTTTTCAGCGCCACGAAGTGAGAGAGACGAAGGTGAGCCGGATGAGCGAGCCTCGAGGGTCGCTCTCGCGCGCTTACACATCGCGGACCAGTGCTTCCTTCACTCCTCTCTTTCACTCCCTCTCTCCCTCTCTCCCTCTATCTCTCAATATATTTATGTATATATTCATACATACCTTCTTGAGAATTAACCTAAGAACTACTTTGTATCAATTCTTACATATGTGCTTATATACTCTACCTACGGTTAAAAGGATATGTACTCGTGATGCCTTTAAACGCGCTGCAAGGGTAATTCGTCTTCTTTTACATTGCCGTTGAGAAGGATAAGTACAATTTATTGGTAATAGAATCAGTTCGAACTAGTACACTCATGACTTGTAGATTATACGTTATCGATTCGAGAATTATTATTTAAAATGCTTCATTTTTATACGTATTAATTATAGAATAAATAACGTTAACTCTATATAAGAATTATCAAATAAAATTATGCCTGCTATGCTGATATCTATTAAAACAATAGGTGATAACATTTACCAAAATTAAAATAATAACAAAATAAAAAAATTTAAAGAAAACAAAATGTAAGCTATTTTAGTTAATTATTGCATTACTTTCAGACTGTTACTAGTTTTATTACTTTATTTCTTCTTGCTGATCAGTAGAAGATGATACATTGATACTACTCGATTATGCAACTTAAAAATTCTACTACAAAAACCATCGTGTGGAATTATCTAATAAATCTAGATGATATCGATTGCATCGTTATTTTGATAATAATTACATTAAATAATCGTGATACAGATTTTGGTTTAATTATAATTAAAAGATGCAGGCTAATATTTTGAAATGTCTATACTATTCTGAAAATAAAACAATTACTAAAACATTTTCATAGAAAAAAAATGTAATGTAATAAAATTTATGTAACAAAATATATTAAATAAAAAATGAATGACGTTTAATTAATTACAAGCAGCAAGGGTAATTAACAAGCTGATAAAAATTTCATATCCTTCAATCATTTTCATATACATTCCTGTAGATATAAAGTACATATACCGCACCGTTTAAATATCAATAGCAGCAACCGAGTGTAAAACGAAAAGGACGGAACGCTCGCCTTACGGAAGATACAACCCATTGCAGTGTTCGTTTTATCATCGGTCGAGTTGGTGGCGCGAGTTGGTGCACCATCCGGAGCGGACTTTCCTTTTCTCTTCGCGGATCGCCGCGAGAGAGCGAGCCGCGCAATCAAGGCCGTGCGCGCGCCTCGGCCGTGGCCCCTTCTCTCTCTCTCCTCCCCCCCCCCCTCTCTCTGTCTTTCTCTTTCCATCTCTCGTTATACGCGTGTGCAGGTACGCGCGTGCCACACGCCCCCGCGGAGTTTCGCGGTTCGCGCGACCAGCCGATTTCGAGGGTGGATCGATCGAGGTGCTTCCGGGGATTCATATACACCCTTTTCCTCGGACACTTTTTTTGTTATATTATCTTTCGAGGCGTTGCCTTTTTTTTCATACATATAAGATTTTGCTAAAATATGAATCTTTTAAAAAATTTTTTTTTCAGTGATGAGGATGAGTATATTTTAATTTTACTTGTCCGATTGACAATGATCTATATAATTTTATAAAAATGAAGCTAAATAGATAATTAGTTAATTGTACTTTAGAATATGTTACACTGCGTATTATTATATAAATAAATTTAAATAGCTAACACAAACGTATTACAAAATAAATATATAACGCCTTGAAACGTCTTAATTTTATATGAAACAAAATTTTGCATTCTTTCCGTCTAAAGTTATAAAAACAATAATTATCCAATGATTGATTTAAATATGATGTTGATAATATTGAATTAATTATCATTTAAGAAGACGCAAATATATATGAAAAATTGATAAGATTTAGTCGAATTATGTGAAAAATGAAAATTATAATAATTAATAGAAGCATAATATAAAATCGTTTAAAAATAAGTTATTTATTACATAATAATAAGCGCTTCTAATGCACTAAATACCAAAATATCGACAATTGAAAATAACCATGAAAGCTTTTAATTCGGTGAAATAAAGGTGGAATAAAAAGCATAGTCGTGCCAATTCTCTGGGAGTACATTTCGCGTGTTCATGAAGATATCGATTATTCTGACTAATAAAATTATAGTGCGATTCAAGCGGATTACTGCTTGAGCATCGCTTGGAGACGAAATTAAAAAAATAAATAAATGTCTACGAGTCACAGTTTCCTAATCCGTATAAAATTCGAGCTCTTCATGCTTGATAATCGGGTTTCCGCCTGTTCCTTTCATGCTAATTTAGCACTCGAAATGCCGAGTCAAATGTTTGACTCGGTCGTTTCTTTTTAGCCCGTTTACATACGTATTAGTATTAGGGACCTCGATTCGCGAGCAACTACTTCCTTCTGTGCAAATATTCGAAGAAAATATACGTACTTATTAATGATCCAGACATCAGATGTCCTTTAAATATAATCAACCTCAACTGACTGTTGGTATTTTGCAAATTTTTTTACGTTTAATTGGGAATATCATATGTTAATTTTGGTTTGTTTAATTACTGACTTAAAATATCTTTTTTTCTTTCGAGGTGCAATTGATTTCTTATGCAATGAGCGAATATTAATAAACAATTAATTGTAATTTAGAGTATAATTTAATTAGATTTATTTATACATTATTTGTAATAAATATATATATTTTTTTATTTACTCATAACTTCATGAAAATAAAACGATATCGTATTTCAAGAAAGTCTAGTACGCTTTATTATTTATTTAACATTACAAGCTATATGAACAAATGCTTGAAGTTGTATAATTAATGCAAAATCATTTAAACCATAAAATAAGAATTGTTATTGCAGGATAACTTTAGTTATTTAGTGTACAAAGTTTTATTTACCAGAAATTATCTAAGATATTTCATAATTTAATTAAAATGATACATCTGTACCTGCAATACAACAATTTTTACTTTACAAGTAGCGGTGCTTGGAAAAATTCTGTATAGCTACTCTCGATAAAAAACGGTTATCTTAACCAAAGGTTAATTATTAAATTTGATATAGTTGGCCCATTTATTTAACATCTGATGGAATGAACAAACCTCTAAATATTCACATTATTTTTCCAACTATCTATGAATACTCAACTTCAAATTAAAAATTACTATTATAAAAATTAAAATTACTATTAATATGATTGAAGGAGTAAATAGAATTGTAGTATAGTATTAAATTTATGTTTGACAGAACTATATGTTTCTTTTTATCATTTAAAACCATTTTAATTTAATACGAGAATTATTATAGTATATACTAAGTTACTATATTTGCTGGTTGAAACAAGTGTTTTTATGAGTTATTATATCTAAGTAAAAAGCAGTTTGTGTAACTATAAAAATTATTATTAAGATAACCATTTTCTAATAAGTGACAATACAAACTTTATTATTGTTAAAATAATTTATATAGCATACACGACTATTAAATCTTGATAGTATTATTAGATAATCAAAGCATGCAAAGAGCATCGTTTACGAAGGAAAAAAGGTTTAGTAAAAATTACAATGTTATTGAGTACTCGAGCGACAAATTTGACAAATTGTAAAAATTACTGTTTATAGGGGAATTTATTACAGATTCAGTAATATTTACTATGTATCTAATAAATTTTCCTAGAAAAAATATTTTTTATAATCTTTTAATTTGCTCGATTACTTAATATCATTGTAATTTTTACTATAACTCTTTTCGCATAAATAAATACCTACTTTAAAAAATTGAAATTAAAGAAACCTAACTTACCCTCGCTCCGAGAAAGCGGGCTTCCAGCAATTCCTGCTTCCGCGGGTCCAGGGTGGCCTGAAACTGCTCCATCTTGACGCCAGCGCCTGCAACATTAAAACGAAACCCCAGCTTGGTCATTATCGTCCTCCCTCTCTCGCTCGATAATTCGTTTTTACACGTACCTATGATACCAACACTACAGACCTGATTTACTATTCGAGACATTTGATTTTTTCTTTGTTTTCTTTTTAGATTTTAAATCAATTATAAAAGTAGTTTATATATTAACATTAATAAATAATCGTATGCATCTCGATTAAATACGAACGCGCACAACTATGTCTATTTCAACGACGTTTCGGTGACTAGCTTGTCACCCTTTACAAGTTGAAAATTAGTGCCAGTCGTGCATAGAATCTAATTGTGCATACAACTGACACTAATTTCGCACTTGAAAAGGGTGGCAACTAGTCATTGAAATATCTTTAATATTCAAGTGATTTATTTTCTTCATATTTTTCCAATTATATTACACCTTATTATAAAATTCCTCCAAACATTTAAGTGGAAAGAAACAATTGGCACAAATGTATATTAGTAAAATTTGATATTAAAATTTTTATTTAAGTAATTTTTAACATAAAATATATTACGCTCAAGCATGTTTTAGACACAAAAATCAAAGAACAGTAATGGTTGCATGACACATATTAGAAAATTATTACGTTTGAACAGTAACCTTCAACATACCCTTGTTTAATCATAGTTAATTTCATAAAGGTGTATAGTGTATGATTCATGTTTTCTTTGCTACACTTGGTTTTAATTAAATAATCTAATCTAAATAATGAAGTGAAAAGCAAAGGAGAAATTTTCAATTAATACGGCATGATGTAACGTTCTTCTTACTAACAGCTGATGTTTATATTTCAACATGAAGTAGTACATACAAAAAAATTTCAGTAATTAACAAAAACAATATATAGAAGTTCAAATAAAATCATGATAAAAATATTTTCGACAATTTCTTAATCATACAGGTGATAAAATTAGTGTTGTGTAATTACGTTGTACATAAACGCCGGTAATTTTTAAAGTTGTTTCTAATCACGCCATTGCAGTAAATATAGTAACTCCGTTTTGAAGCACATAGACATAGAAAACAAAGTTACAATCCGGTAAACGACAAAGACAATGAAGTTGTAGAAGTCAATGATAGCGCTAACGGGTTAATGAGATTGCCAAGCAAGTACAGAAAAATAAAGAGGTAAACCAGAGAAATCGAACGTCTAACGATGTTCTTAATTCAATAAGGTAAAAGTCAATTATTTATGTAATAATCAAATACACCAAACACTTAAAAAAACAATTTAAAAGTATTTAACGTCCACGTATTTTTTAAAATTACTTCCTTTTTAAAAAACGGAAAAAGAAAACTCAAGTTTTGTCGATAAGGCATTCGAATAAGAAGGTCATGCTTCCAGAAATATTTACTAGGTCAACAACAGAGAGTTTACAATTTCTTATATTGTTCTGAAAATGAAAATACAAAAGTATTATATAAATGATATTAGATAATAATAATGTATAAATAAAGTATTAACCCACAATTATATACATTTAATAAATATTTTGCTTATAGGAACCACAATAACTCTAAATGGCGAGTATTTAATTAAAAATATTAATAGCAAAATAAATTTAAATAAAGCACTTTATACGTATAAATTAAAATAGTATAAATATATATGTATTATAAAGATAAAGACGAATTATAGGAGCTTCAATGATATTACTGTAAAAATGTAAAAAGAACATTGATTCACTTTTTTTTTATATTAGAAATATGATGGAGTAGAAAAAAATTCCATCGCATAAAAAGTAATCAATATATTATAATTTATATTTTACTTTTTAAGGTTACAACAGCTTTACTATTTAAAAAAATAATATTGACAATTAGTGTTTGCTTTCTTAGACATAATTAAAAGATTATATATTCTTCTGTTCATTAGCTCTCGTTACTTACAATACGACGAGTGAGGCGAGATAAAAAGTGATGTATTTATTATAACACACCTTAAAATGTAATGTTATATTACTTCACTGTACGTTCCTTTTCAGTTACAAAGTTTAGATATATCACGTTCCTTCAATATTTATTTGCACATTACTGTATAGAAATTTCCGCTCCAATTTTTACGGGATGCCAAAGCCAAGTTTTATCCTCTCTACCTTACCGACCTCGAAAATTATATAAAATTACTTATAATTAAAACTCATAAAAATCTTGACATGCCTTTTAATTAGTCGAGCGTACAACCTCAAATCACATGAAAATATCATAAATTTTGGTAAGAGATCACTCGAAAATCAATCGATATTTTTGCTTCAAATTTTGAACTGAAAAGTACATTATTAATAAAGGAAGGGGACTGTTCTCCTCAATTTGCATAAAATATCGTCCTTTTTTAATTATAACTCACTTTCTATGACTTTTGAAGCTGGTAAGATAGGGAGGATAAAACTTGACTTTGGTACCCCCTTAACCAGAATAATAAAGAAAATCGCTGCCAATTCATTGGCACGTAGCTTCCTATCTGTTTTGGGACGGATTAATGCAATTTTCAAGTATTTTGCACCAAAAAGTACAATATTTAGGTATTGCAAATACCTCAAAGTATGTTTATAAAAAGTATTAACGAAGCGACAAATTTTATTATTTCATAACAATATGCTGTACCAAAAAATACATGTTTCTCAGAAAAATTGCATTTCAGGCTATAAATTTTATCTCAAGATCTACTAAGAGAGACCACGATCTTCGAATCACGGATGTTAACCAAACTCTAGGATATGTTTTATGATGTAAAAATATGAGGAAAGCCAGATTTTTAGACCATAGTGCGTTAATTTACCCAAGTTATAGCTAACTAAAGCAAATTTTGTAAAACAATTACTTCCACTTTGATTGCTTATAACTTGGAAATAAATAGAGATAGATACTTTTATAATAGAGATGGAAATAAGAAATTGATGAAATTCTGGCCAAAAACGTCAATACTTTTTTATCTGTAAATTTTAATTAAAATTTCATAAATTTCTTATTTTTTCTATAATTTAGCTTTAAATTGACCGATTTGAGCTTCTTTTTCTCAAAACATATACTTGATCTCAGCTTTCTTTTTTTGATTTTGGATTGAGTATCTATCTTTATTCATTTCCAAGTTATAAGCAATCAAAGTGAAAGTAATTTTTTTTTACAAAATTTGCTTTACTTAGCCATAACTTGGGTAAATTAACTCGTTAGGGTCTAAAAATTTGTCTTTGCTCATATTTTTATATTACAAAACATATCCTAGAGTTTGGTTAAGAGATGTGATCCGAAGGCTGCGACCTCTCCTAGTAACTTAAATGTTATGAAATTTTAGTTATTTACTACTATAATGTTCTATTACCACGATATTTTCAATTCATTAACCAATTATTGGATACCTGAAATTGCAAAAAATCGGTTTTTTTTAAAAACGTAACTAATTAAAGTAATTGAAAAACCCAAATCGAGAGAACCCCATTCGGGTTTTTTCAAAAATCATTCGTAGAAAAAATAATATATGTCCGGCTGAACGCCGAAAATTTTTTTAGATGTCAAAACATTCGTTATAAATAGAAATTTTGTTGAATAAATTTATTTCGCAAGTTAAAAATTCTTTTTCAATGGTATGATCATCAAAAATAATATTTTTCCTTCAAAGAAGATTTAAAATATCAGAGTAAATAATCGACATAACCTAAAAAATCTACAATTTTTGAAATTTTTACGTACTTTTTTGCAATTTTTATGACATTTTGATGAATTTAACGATTGCAAAGTTTATTGAGTTTGAAAATATTACTCAGATCAGACAAATCTAGTATGGCAGACGAAATTTTGGATTGATATTATGCTTAGGGGGGTTTTCAAAATTGCCAATCATGATTTATTTTGTAATGTTTTTCATTTTAGGGTAAAATTTTGTTCAGATGAGATTTTCAAGTCATTGATCCAAAATTTATTGTAGTTTTTACTAATTCAAAATATTACATTTTTGTAGTTTTCGGAATGCGTAAATTTGGTCTTTTCTGTGTATCATTGAAAGAAGTGACATCAGAGATTATCTACATCTAATATCTTTACATGAATCAATTCATATGTTTCTCCTAAAGTCATAATTTTTATTGCAGATAATGTTGCTGATTTGAATTTTTTAAAAAATTCTGAAAAACATTATAAAATAAAAAATTATATTAAAACGCAATAAATTTTGCAATCGTTAAATTCATCAAAATTTCATATAAATTGCAAAAAAGTACGTAAATATCTCAAAGATTGTAAATTTATTCAACAAAATTCTATTTATAACGACTGTTTTGACAATTAAAAAAATTTTTGGCATTCAGCCGGCCATACTTTTTTCTTCTACGAAAGATTTTTGAAAAAACCCGAATGGGTTTGAATTGTTTAAGTGTCTTGCTACCTTTAAACCGAAAATGGAGTGGTCAAGTTACTCTCTCTAAAATCGACCATTTTGTTTTTATTTTGCATTTAAAAAAAATGTCAAGATTTTCAAAAAGGCATACTCAAAAGTACTCACCCTCCAAATTTCATCAAAATCGATAAAGAATTGTGGAAATGATAAAGAATCAAAGTGAAGCGCAAACATCATGTACATTCAGGCGTTAATGTTTGTAATTAAACACCCACCAATATACATATGATACATATAGATATTTTTTAAAAACACATTTTTGGGCTCTAGCATCTCAAAACATACTTTTAACATATTTTTAACAAATCGAAAAAATTTACTATTGAAAAGCTGCCTCTACTTATATAGCAAAATGTTTTACCTATTATGCATCGCATACCAAAATTGTCACTGTTTAATATCACATCTAAAAGTTATTTTTTATTTTGAATAAAACAAAAATTTACTTTTTGGTATTTAAAGTCGCTTACATCGTTTACGGTATCGAGGAAATCATATGAGCAGCTATAGACAAAAAATTTGTAATGTGTGTACGTGTACTTGATTTATTTTCGAGCGATTATATTAATAATACGTTATATGCTTTCGACATGACGTAGCTACAAATTATGTTCCGATATATATAAACAGTGATGTTCTCACTTACTGCCCCAGTAATTTTTTTCTATATAAATTTTCCAAACTAATAACTTTTAACTAATATTTTGGTATCTTTTTTAAAAAAATGTTTAATAACATTAATTAGTTAAAAGCTTTTTGACCATTTATAAGAAAGGGCACTTCTAAACCTAAAAAAATTGTTATATTAGAAAATAGAATAATTCGAAATTGTAAAAAAAAGAGTTTTATTTGATAAGTAATTACGAGAAACAATATATAAATGTTACAACAGAATATTATGAATATTAATTTTAGTTTATATATGTACACCATTCCTATCATATTATTGAATTGACTTACCGGTAAATAATGCGATCAAGCGATATTGTGCTCAAGATGATCTCTGTATAATATTTAGCAAGTAGAGTTATTAATATATCACAACATATTTGTGATTGATTTCTTATAACATTGAACGAAAATTTCGATTTGAAAAATTGTAAACTCACTCCTTCTTCCTATTATACTCATAATTAAACCGAAACGTGTACATGGAAAGTGCAATATCAACAAAAATTACAGTACCGATAAAGCAAAGACAAAAGAACAGTAATGCAATTTTACGGAGAGCAAAATTTACCGTTCCGCATGGTAATTTTTACAGACCGCAATATTCGTAGAGAAGGAACGTAAAATTTTACGGTGCTAACCTACACTTTTTCAAAAGATATTCAAACTAATATTGCCGGTACATCGCAACGAATGGTTGTTAGTGGTCATTTGAGAATTTTCGCAATCGCGCGATTAACCAGGTACGTGTAAATTTAAAGATTTGAGTATCACAACAGATAAAGATCTAACTTCAAATATACCTGCGGGAATTGTTAAAAAAGAAATTCTTTATACACATTTTCATTTTTTTAAAATTATTTTGTTTGCACTTTCTTTCTTTGTGTTCAAGTATAACTATCTATATATTGTTATAGCGATAGAAAATTACAAATATATCATAGGTATGTTAATATATAATCAGTATTTTTATTTTCAGACGCCTGGTGATACATAAACTGCATTTGTATTACAGGCTCCAAGATAAATTGCAACAAGCACATTATATTCGAAAACAATGAAATATAAAAAAATTAGTTCCAAGAAATCGAAATAAACAATTTTTTTTTATTATTTAATGTATCATTATAATATTATAATATAATTATATTAATTAAATTAATGTATTTAATTATATGTATGGGTGTGTAAGGTGTCCGATACCGTCGCTGATTAGCACCGATTTGAGAGCATAAAAAGAGCGACGTTAAAATAATAAAAAAAAAAGGTGTTCAATATTTGTAAGGTGATGCATTGTATATTTAAATATTGGAATATTTATTTTTATATTATTTGACAATCTCTAAAAGTGAATCAAATCAAGAAATTTACTAGTGATAGCATGGTAATTTTTATCATGATTTATGACAAAATTTGTAAGTTATTCTTGTATCGCGATTTCACTTCGTTACTGTAATTTTTACCGTGCTGTCATTATACTTTTATAGTGAAAATTTTCTCTGTGTACATATAACCGGTACACAAAAGACAGTCGATTGTACGTTTACATATATAAGTTTAATTATAACAAAACAGATAATGCCATCGTGACACAAATGGTAAAACATCACTGTAATGTTATCAAAATAAAATTATTTTCCAGGCCTTCCAGAAAGGCATTAACTCTTGCAACAGTTTGCACATGTGCTATATTACTATCTTAGACTCGTTTCATTTTACATTTGATGCTAGAGATATAAAGTAGCTGCACTCGAATTTTATGAAGATGTCTGCTTAATGTCTACCTCTATTTTCCTGCTATTGCTGTGTTTTGATAAGGGATAAAGGTTGTCAAGTATCAAGTACAGTCGTAAATTGAAATGTATTTCACTTAATTTTATTTTTTTAATCTCGTATAATGTTTATTAATATACTGTTGTAAAATAGGGTTATACCATTTATAAGATATAAAAACATAAATGATGGTTAAATTATTTAACCAGAGGAATAACCAGCAATTTGTATGATATGCAATGCAGATTGACGACTAACAATGTCATCATAACATCTTCTTCGAAATAATAAATTAAAAAAATATTGTTCTTTACAAAAAAATTATTCTTCTTTACGAAAATAATTTTCTGGAAAATTTTTTTAACTTTACAATTGTTTCTAAAACAATATTCATTAACAGCTAAATTTATAATTAAATTTATACAAATTTGTGTGTACGATGTAAAATATATGGTTATAATTTCTATTCGTTAATTGAAAACCCAATGCAACATTTTTTACATGATTTAGGCAAGCCTAGTCAACTCGTTCAATAAGTTAATACTACAGAATTGATACGAGTGGAAGGAGCAATGGACGTGTGGAACGAGTATTCTGGAATAGATTTAGACGCGTCTCATTCTCAAATAGAGGAAAATCTGTTTTCGTCGAGAAGACGGTGGATATAGAAAAGAAAGAGCTGAATTTTTGGCAGAGTTGCAGTACAATTTAAATCAAAGTCACTCTATAATCTTTGTACAGATGAATTCTTTACTCATTGAAACTTTCATACGTCCGATTGTTGAATAATTGTCATTAATATTCAAAATATTTAAATGATATGTATAATTGTTTTAATCAAATACAGTTCTGTATAAAACGAATGAAGAATTGTTAGGTAATTAAAGTTTAATTTTTGACGCTAGAATTGTTAAAAATATTGTAAATTTGAATGAGTAACAAATATATTTGATTAGATAGAAATTTTAAAAAATGTATCGAGTATTGGATAATACATACTAGGATCCTACGAACAACATGGCAGAAACATCAGGGCGAGAATTTTACTGAACGTATATGCGGGGATGGCACGGATTGTATTCTCTCACAGGAGATTTCCGACCAGGCGAAAAAAGGGACATAGAGAAACAGAAAGTAGGCCGCCAGAGGTCCCCATACACCATCTAAACGGAAAAAGAGGGTGAATCACACCCAGTTTTGTGTGAACACAAAAGATAGCGACTTGATGATATGTTTGGTTTAGTCAAGGGCACATTATAACATTATTTATTTTGTATTTGCCTTTTTAATGTTGTATTACTTTATTACTCCTAAGTAATCTGCGGTAAAAATAGGTGAAGCACGTGTTGATTGGCAACAGATGATAACCCCTCAAAATTCAATGAAATAATATTAAATAATAAGAATATTGATTTATCTTCTCTAAACAACGAGACTTATACGACCATCTTCTAACAGTTGTTTAAAACGATTACAATTTATGCTTACGAAAATAATGATTCGGCAATATATAGTGTAGAACAAATACAATTTAAAAGGGTGAAAGTTTGGAATTTTAAATTAAAACATCACGGTCTTTCCAGAAAGTATGGCTTAATACCACATAAGGTCTTTTTAAAACGGCAATTACATTAAAAGTATCTATATAACGAACGAATGGTTGGGGTACTTAGAAATGTTTCCGAACTTACAGTCCACAAGGTAGACTAAAAATGTCTTAAAGTCTCTCTGAACCTTCTGACAATACTTCCGTCCGAAACCGAACCCTTTGTGAATGACTTTTATTGTTAACCACGTACATTCGGATACATCGACACGCATACACAGACCGAGCGTGTGCGCATTTCTTTTCCGGTTCTCTCCCCTTCGGGATCATCGTACCAGGTGAACGCAACTTGCAGCCGCCCGGATTTTCCGTTTCCGCGCTTGTCCCATCCCGAGAAACGAGTTAATTATTTCGTGGACACGTTTGTTAATTGACTGTTTAACGGTCAAGAACTAATCGAGTTGTTTGTTCGCGTACGGCTGATACAAAAATACAATTTTAAGATTAAATACAATAATTTTTTAGTATTTGTTGTTTGGGTTATCCATAAGTTTTCAAAATTTGAAGTTTCTGTTAACAACTAAGGAAGGTGCTATAATTAAATTGATGGATTCGATAAAATTGAAAGCTCGCGATAAACAATTTCTTATATGAAAATAGTAATTTTATATATATTAGACATAATAACGAGATATTAAACTCATTATACTTGCAAGGAGATGACCAACCCTGCGGGAAACGGATCTTTACCAAACTATAGAATATTTCTTCTATTATAAAAATATGCAAAAAGCCGGAGTTATAAATTCCAATACCCTATCTTACGATAGATATAAACAAATAATGAAAAATCTCGCCGAAAGAAACCCTTGATTTTGATAAATATATTGATAAAGATTTTGAATTAAAAGATGTATTAATTTTCAGACAAGATATTAAGTTTCCTTTTTCAAATATTATCCACTCGATCTCAGTTTTCTTCTGAATCTGAGTTTGGAGGCACATATCTTTATTTGTTTCTGAGTTATAAGCAATCAAAGTCAAGGGGTTTATTGGCGAGATTTTTTGTTATATGTAAAGATATGTTTCCCGCAGAGTTGGTACTCTCCTTGTTAGTGCTTTAATTGGTTCTGAAACTCACACTTTTTATATAAAATCGATTTACGTGCAACAAAATACTGATAAGTGAAATAACAAGAGATATTTTAAAATGACATGTCCCCTTACAATAAGGATTAAACTAAACAGTGTGCTTTCTTTAAAAGAACAACCATTGATTCAAATTATGTGAAAAAGTTGTAGTTACTGTTTTTAGTATATTTTTAATTACACTTATCTCAGTTTCAATTGAGGAATTGGCTTAAGGAATCTTCTAGGGGATAAGAATGAAATTGTTAATAAAATTTTAAGTTCGTTTTCTCAAACTTGCACATCAAAAATAGCTACCATTGAAAATTATTTACTGCAAGAGAAAGTTCTTCGTATGAATTATAAAAATTTATGATGTCTTAAAATTTTATGTTAATGTATATATGTACCAAAAGTCGTTTCTGGCAAGAATCAATTTCAAAACTCTTATATAGGTTTCGTTTTTACTATATGAAGATAACTTACATTTATTGAAGTTATAATTTTTGTTTAATTTATTAACTTAGTATAAATTACGCTGATGATACTAATTAACGATTGAACTAATTGATAATTAGACGATAATGTCGACTTATTCATATATATAAATTCATTAAAAATATTGATACATAATTTTGTTACCTAATAATAAAAGGGATATAGTGGTCTGAGCATAAAATAGTTTAATAATTGCGATAAAAATTGTAACCGTTCAAATTTTCCAAAAGTCCTGTATATTTATACGTCATAAGTTATTGCATTTATTATAAGATGTATCATTATAATAAACCTCAATTTTCCAATATTGTCAGTTGCAAAATCTCTATGAAGAAGTAATAAACTTCTAATATTTAGCTATCAGTTGATATAAAATTATAGGCACACAATATAAACAACCACAGTATTAATAACTGTACTTGTTTTAAAAAGAGCATTTTCCTGATTATACTTATATAAATATATGCATGACAGACTAAAAGGTTAAGTTGTTCTTTTTCGTTCGATGCGTGGATGACGCGCTTACAGTGTAGGAGAGACACAGGCGCGTCGAACGCCGCGCTTTATAAATAGATCGGAAATAATGCGACCTCCGAGAATTCGTGTACGGGATTTCAAGTGGTCGTGCAGCTTGGTGGACTTGCTTTCTGATCCCTCCAAGTTTCACCTCGACCTGAGATTTATAACATCTATCAAACTTAAAAAATTTGACATGCCTAACTTTCTTATCACTTTTCACCGATTTATTTTATATTTTATTCAAATCTTTTAAAACTTTTTAATAAAATTATAAATCATTAATTTAATTAGTCTAACACAAATTTACAATAAATTTAATAACCTTTGTTAATGTATTCACAAACCAATAGTTCTTTTTAAGAATAAGTAGAAGCAATTAAAAAATAAATACATTTTGTCAAAACATGTATTATTTTAAATGATATTAACAAAAGAAGTAACTTTATCGTTAAAGATGAAACTAGAAAATGCTCTATATTTAGAAATCATTCAAGTTATGAATAAAGTTCGATAGTATTTGTAATACATGAATTTCAAATTAAACTTCAAAGAAGTACTCAGTTTTAAAGGCTGTAATCATTTCCACCTCATCAATTCTTTATAGAATTTAACAACCATAAACATTTTAAGTATAAGTTATGTATCAAGTGATATATTAATCTGTATCAAGCTGTCAGATAAGATAAATTGAATATAAAATGCATACAGTATTTAATTTTTCTTAAAATTTAAAAAAATTTTTTAATTTATTCAAATCAAATGTCTCAAAAAATCTTTTATTATATTGTTATTTATTGGTTCGTTGATATATATAATTAAGACTAGTATTGCATCAAACATGTCAATATAATAAAAATTTATCGACTATTTATATTTTCTGAATTATTATACTAGAATTATATGCTTTTTCAAATATGTCTGGTACAATAAAATCCTATATAATAATAATTAATTGTATTTAGTAAGCAAAAAAAGTAATATATTTTTAAATTTCTGATTACTGGACCACATAATTCTTATCCAGATCACCACTTTAAATTAAGTAAACATCAAAATTCGAAATACAATACATAAAATAATTGAAAATATTAAATATATACAAACAAATTATAAAGCGTGCAATCATTACTTATTAATCTATTTTATGTATAATATATAAGATTAAATATGTTTAATTCAACTCCATTTCTTCGATTTATGAAAAAATCTACCGTAAATGTAAATTATTAATTTCAAAAGAAAAGTTTTAAATAAAACCAATTAATTTGACTTCAAAAAATTTGCATTATTTTTATTTAATATAATATTGAGGTTGCATTTTGATTATGCTTATATGCACTAAAATCTAATAACTCAACAACAGAGTACCAATACTTTTAATTTTCTCTGTTAGTTGATACATATATCTATTCAATTAAAGTTACATATATGTATATATATATATAACTTTAATTGAGTGTATTGTAAAAATTGTTTACTCACCACCACCAGAATTCCAACAATTGTCAGTCATCCCTGATTATCCATTTGCACTATTGGCACTAATATATAATCACTGATTATTTAGTTTGTTCTTAATTAAATCACTCGAATCTCCATTGCGCAGGCCCTTGTTAAACAAGGATTTTTCAATAGCCGATTGGACACATTGTACATTTTCCACCGAGGCACAAGTTAATCACACTGCAAGGGCATAAAATTAATCTTCAATTTATGTAAAAAAGTCAGCACTATTAAATAATTTCAGCAGCGATCAAACAACTGAAAAAAAGATGTACCAAAAAACTTTAAAAACCTATATATCTTTTTGACTTATATGTATATATACATATACATCAATAAATGTCATTGAGAGATAAAGAATAATGAAAAATTGAACCTACGCAGATAAAAGTAACAATAAAAACATAACAAGTTATTTATAGATTCAAATTTCTGTAGTCGTTCGCAATAATGTAACAACAATATCAAGGCGTAAAAGAAACGGAAAAAACGATAAGTAAACCCAACCTAGAAAACCATCACAGCAACGAGAGAAGCTGTTGGCTCTTCGCGAAATCGGAGCGGAGACACATCGCGATCATGGCTACGTACACGACGAGTGTGTGTATGTAGGTACCTGTTGTGTATAGGCGAAAACTCTTCTCGAGTTTATATATCACGAACGCGCCGCGCGCGTTCACCTATTTATTTATTTCTTTCATCTGCGGTAAACGATCCAAAAATGTCCGACTCTCGAATCTTCTCGTTGTCGTTGTCACAAACGATATGCACTTACTCGATAGTTTGCACTTCTTAAGAGAGAGAGAAGAAAAGAAGGCGGCGACAGCGGCTTAAGATTTTGAGGTTATTTCCGCACAGCGCGTATACGATTTCACGATAATATGTAGACAATTCGTATGTATGTACATACAAAAATAACGAAATACGTATGTTGAGCACGACTTTTCTTCATTTACGATATAGGTACCGAGTCGTCTTAAAACGAAATTCTCTCTCTCTTACTTATACTTTTACAATCGTGTGTCTATAATGTATATAGATGTTTCACTACACAAGTCGACTTGGTTAATCCGCGACACACTTCACTCGTTCCTTACGTCTCTCTCTCTCTCTCTCTCTCTTCGTCTCTCCTGCTCGTCGCGACTCGCGCTACTGCTATACACGCACATAAAAGCCGATAAGCAAAATTGGCTCTTTAAATGCCATTAACCTCAAACTTTGTCAGATATTATACATTTACGTGTTGAAGATTCTTACAAAATCTCCAGTATGTACGCGCAATTTAAGATTTTTAATAGCAGTCTACAGAGCTTACAGCTTAGTACAATCGAAGTGTAACACTAGCCTCTTACGCGCGCGAGATGTATACCTATCCTATCGACGAACGATATTGAGGGATGGAGGGGCGAAAAGTTAGATTAGGTATATATGTGTACGAGAGTCGGAAAAGCGGAAACGGAAGTCGTCGACTCACTTCAGGCTGATGCCGAAATATGTGTACGGGCACAGTGCATGCATCTCATCTATAGGTACTCGTGCGTTTTTCTCTTTGTACCACGACGTAAATATGCCTGTATACGTGTACGTATATGCATATATATATGAGCACATGACAGCGTGCGTGAATAACTGCACGAAGCAGTGGGTATAACGATGACGCGATTATACCGCTCGATACCGAACAAAAAACCGACTTGCGATTCTCAACTTCTTTTTTTTTTCTTTAACGAGTTTCGCAGGTGTGCCCTCAGGCGCAACGATACAAATTTTCAAGGGCAGACTACTGCCAACAGAGAGGCACATTTCCTTCTTTACCGACTTTTAAAATTATAACAAATACCTTGCCCCTTGGTATCGCTGTGTGTAGGTATACTTATATGTTATTTGTATAGATTTTTAGATTTACTGCGGAATTGAGTTTACATCGTTACGATTTAATTACTAAATTTATTGTCGAGATGTTCTGTAGTTTTAGATAACGAACCGAGAAAAGGAGAGAGGGATAGGAGAGCTGGAGAGATCCACGTGACTTTAATATTTACTATTTCAAACTTCAATTGTCTTTTTTTTAATGAGGGATCTTATTATTTTAAATAATTATAATAGCAACTTTTTAGTATCTTTTTTCAAGACGTGCAAATAGTGGAATGATATTTTTATAAAAACAATTGTCTACTTATTTATTTTACAAACATTTTCACGTGCTACAATAATAAATGAATGCACACTAAAAAAATTAATTTATATTTTTTTAGAGTATATCGAATTAACAATTGTGCGTAATATCTTGTTAGGTATTTTTATGGATATTTTCAAGCTTTTTTTTTTAAAATGGCAATGTTTATTTGAAAAAAAAAGTTGTGCACACCGCTATCAAAACTCGAAACTACTTATTCCACTGTCCGTATACGCGATACATCAATAAAATATACCCCTCCCCGCTGATAATATTGTTAAGATTTAATTGATTTACAAATAATGATATCCAGCCTTGAAAATTGATAAGAGAAAAAGCTCACCTATACGATCAACCCTGAGATTGGATTAAACCAACTAAATTTTTTTCGTAAAAAATGTATGTGTAATAAGTATATGTATATCTACACACATAATTTGCCGTTCGAAAATCTTGTAGCCGTTACACGCCATCTTTTTCACGGGCCAAACGCGACGACGACACGGATGACGGAGCGGGAGATGATGATCGGTGCGGCGCGTCGATCATCTGAGCGTTAGGCTACTCTCACAATAAGCGCGGCGCGTTACACGGTAATCGATATCGCGCAGACTGTAAATGTCATGTAAATAGGTCACCAAGCCGAACTGCACGGGCCAATATAAAAGCGCGAAAAAAAGTGGAGGGGCGAATGATTCAACAGTAGGTATATATATGTGGACGGTACTTTGCGGTATATTGCTTTGCTTAAGTGCGTGTGATGTTACCAATTTCTTATTTATTTTTTACTAAGATCATTGATGTTTATACAACTTTTACAGCTCGATACAGAGTAGATGTTATTTATAAAATAGCATATTAAAGCGCGACTATACTTGCGGAGGAAAATTATATTTTCTATTCGAAGGTCCGGATTGGGTTCGAATAACAATAATATATAATGCAAAATAAGAAATGCCGGTTAATTTGCTGTAATTTCTACACTATGCAAAAACAATTAAACCGTTCATTCATAAGGAATATATATTCATATGAAATACAATAATTTTTTTATGATTAAATAAATACGAGATGATTAACGGCGTATGATATTTTTTTTATAAAGACAAATTCAACAATATCTATTTATCGCACAGAACTTTGAATAAATATATTAACTAATTGTAAGAATAATTGTGAACGTATATAAAAAGTAGAAAGTTTTATTATGAATGGGAATCGATAAAATTTTCGAGGTTGTCACCATTGCATTATTATTGATATATTAATTGATTGATTCTGCGGACAATAACATGTATGAGTTAATCGTGTCAAGGATAACGCAATACAACAAAGTTTATCCTTCCACGGGAAATAATTGAGCCAGCAGTGTCAAAATTAATTCAGGATGATTCCGATGATTCATTTCGATATACCGCAACAACACTTATTAATTTATTGTGGTTCCTTTTTCTTTCGAACGGTACATACACCTTGCTTACATAAAAATAACATGACGCTATAAATTTTGTCTTATCATTAACAACCGGAAACCAAGTATATATATGTACTTTTGATTATTAGAAAGAAAAACAAATATGTGTAAAAACATTATAGCACTCGTTATAGAAACTTTAAATTAACTTTAAATTAAAATTAAAATTTAAATTATCTTATAATATTATTTGAATTTAGTAAGACGCTCCAATAAAATTGTAATCGTGTAAACACGTGAATGCAAGTATCTCGTATACGTATTAGTTGAGATAATAATTATTAATTACTTAAAATATATATAACTATAGTATATATAAAAATAGACAAGTATCACCGTAAGTAATTATTATCTCTAATTTTCGTATACAATTATACTATTAAAACAATTATCCAATTATGTAGCTAATTCTAAACATCGAATATTCCTGAAATAATAATTTTAACGAAATTGGAAAAAAAAGTTGGAGTAATTATTATACGAATAAGTTAGACTTACCGGTTAAAAAGAAATATAAGAAAACAATACTAAATAAGAATAACCGCGGTCTGCGAGTACGTATATAAACGTCGCAATCAAATGTCATTGACTACTGGGTGATACTGATACTTAGACGTACGCGTATACATGCACGTTGCACATGAATATATATATGTATTTATCCTGAATGACCTTGAATGCGCGCGGATGGCTAAGGTGATGTCATGCACACCCATACGTCGAGGTTCTCACTTTTTGTGTAGCTGTTTGAGAGACGCGTTATCATATTATTTCCTTTCCTTCCCTTGCCAGGAAACTGCGAAATTGTATATATACGAGAGTTTGTCGGTATGTATCACAACGCTTCCAACGTGTACAACTGCACTACTATAAAATTTGCACTATTATTTATTCAATAATTTTTATTTATTAGTACGTAAATTATATTAATAATGTACGTTATCATTACAATTAGAATTACTTTTATTTACGAAAGTACCATTAATATGACGATACAATATGCGAGAGAGATAGATCTTTATTAGGTTTCTTAGGGATAGAAAACCCGTTAACACTTTTTACAACTAGGGCAATATACATAAAATTTTTACAAAAACAGTATTAATAATAATAAACAATTAAAACATGTATACATATATAAAAAAGTGCTTTACATCATTGAAAGACCAGAGCAAATAAACAAGAGGGAGAGAGAAAGAGAGAGAGAGACGGCACAATGTGATGTGTAACACCCTATAACAGAACAGTATTTTCCAACGAAACGAAACCTTTTGCCAGCGGGCAGATTGTCCTGCACCGTTCGAAGCTACGGTGCAGACTGGAGAGCCTTTTCCAAATTAATATACATACAAGCTAACTTTTAACTTTTCCTGTCTAATCCAATATATTCTAAATATTAAAATATATTTTTAAGTAGCAATTATAAAAGTATAGTAGTTTATATATAGTTTATATATAATCTCCTACATGTATTTCTCACTTATATACTTTCTGATAAAAGATATAATTTTAAAAAATATGTATTATAAACATGTGAAACAATATGAATTATAAATAATCTTCTTGAAGTCTACAACACATAAAAATGTTTTATGTGTACGTAATAAAATTTTTTTGAATAATGAAAGTTACCAAAATTACTCAATTCGCTCGTTCCGAGTTCAAAAAGTATATTGATTGGAACGCATTTTACATATTTTTTTAACATCATCTTACATCTCTGCGAGTAGACAATTTTTCTTTTATATAAAAACACTATACATGTAGCACTTATTAAAACATAAAATTGTTTAATTTAATTTTTATTTTATAATGAAATATTTAGTAAAGCTAATTTACAATATAACGAAACTCCGATTTCATACCCCGGATACACAATTAAATAAACAAATACAAGACAATTATCTCATAATCTTTAAGGATCTAGTACATGGTAAGAAGAATAACAAATTTACCAAAAAATTAAGATAAAAACGTTTATTTTTTTTCTCTATACTCATAAAAATGGTTTATTATTGCAAGTGGAATTCTTCTCAAATATGCGCCGAAAAGAAATCCACTTAATGTTAAAGGATTCTTCTATTATTAACATGAATTTCCTCTTGCGTTAATTACTTTTAGGACTAATTCGTGAAACAAGAAACATAATCCTTTAAATTGTAGAAGAATTACTCAACTTTTAGCGGATTTCTTTTTGGCGTACATTTGAGAAGTATTCCGCTTGCAGTAAGAAATCATTTTTGTGTTTGTGCTATAATGCCTTTTTACACCTATCAATAGTAAATTTGGAAGGTAAACTCAATATTTCAGTAAGATGTACTGAACGTTTTTGTTTAAAATAATAATAGTATTGTACAGAATAATATTCGTGCGTAATGATTTCTATTTTTAACATTAATTTTTTAATCTCAATAAATTAAAATAAGATGTATAACTTGTAGAAAAGTAAATATTTCATTTCAGTATTCAGATTGTTTGACAATTTGTAAATGTTCGTTGGCCGGAAAGTAAAATTTAAATCAATTTTTTAGCTCGGTTGACACATTGATAGATTTGAAGTTAGGTGAAACAATTAAATTTACCGCGACAACTGTTAATAGTGTTAAACGTTAAAAAATATACACCGCGAAACAGGATCGTATGGTTATTGGATTAAAAGCACGCGGTCGCGCAGGGTTTACAGTCGAAAAGCGGTAAGTATCACGCGTATAAGAACGTCGTTAGAAAGGGGGATAACAATTTGTCATTCAAAAATTGGTACGAAAGTCTTGCAACTTGCTCCGCATCATCCATTTTTTTTATGCGATACGGTTTCATTTTAAGGGAAACCTTTTTCCTATTTGCTTTTCAACTCAATTTTTTATTTATGGATAATGAAAGGTAAGCTATAATATTTTAATTTTCTAATTTTCACTTGAATCAAGTGGATTTTTTATATAAGGAAATTCTGCTTAAGTAAAAATTAATTCACATAAAATGTTATCAAAGATTTTCGTTCTAATTTAAGATTACTCCATTGTTATAATTAATGGAGCTTTTCTTGAGATAAATTGATTTACTTCTTTAATAAATGGATTTTATAGAACTAGAATAGTGTGCTTCATTCTAGAATTTTTTCTTTAGTGTGCGTATTACTTATGCAAAAAGAAATGTGCGCTGCGCGATACCCATTAAAAATGTTATGTAACACATGACAAAATCTTCACCACTTTTTACCCATCTTAAAATACCTGTAAATTGTCAATTCATTAATAATCGTTTAATCCGAAAGGTTAGTTGACGACCACTGTGTCCGCGTATGGGCAAATCTACAATAGTTTTAACATTTTATGTAAGTGAAACATGTTATTTTTTAAAGTCTGGAACTTGGATTCCAGAAGAGATGCCAATGAAACAGTTGTCAATTTTGGGGTATGTGGCTTAACCGGCACAGTTAATATTTCCTTAAATGTACAAAAGCAGTTACGTTTTTCAGCAAACTAATTGAAAAAACCTGAAATTTCAGGAATTTTATTTATTTTTTGATTGCGCCGTTCAACATAATCGCATAATAATATTAGGATATGGTTCTTGGCTTTAATACAAAGAATTTAAACCCTCTAAAAATTGAGTGCTTCACTCGGAATTGTTTTAATAATATTTCAAAGTTTTAATGTTATTAACTAATAATACTTGAAATATATCAGTTTTCAAATAAGGCACACAACCCGATGGAGTTTTAATTCTTTGTATTAAAGCCAAAAATCATATCTTATTATTATATTATGCGATTATGTTGAGCGGCGCAATTAAAAAATAAATAAAATTCCTGGAATTTCAGGTTTTTTCCAATTAGTTTGCTAAAACACTTATCTGCTTTTGTACATTTAAGGAAATTGCACTTTCCCCAAAATTGACAACTGTTTCATCGGAAGTACAACAAATAAATTAAGCCCAAATACAATGATGTGCTTCATCAGGAAACCAAGTTACAGACTTTAAAAAATAACATGTTTCACTTACATAAAATATTAAAACTATTGTGGATTTCCCCCATGTGTGTTTTTTAATATGGCTGGAATAAAAATAATTTTTTTTGCTAAAAATGGTCGCAAACATTTCTTCGCTAAAAAAGTAATTAAAAACTTATTTTTATGAATTTTTTATCGATTGGGTTAAAAACAACATGATTTTTTTGGGGGTCAAATTCCGAACAAGTACCAATTTAAGTATGCGTTTATAAGTAAATAGTATAGTGAAATCAATAAAATAATCAGGTTGTTTTAGTTATATTATACTTTACTATATTTTTTTGTAAATATTGCTATGCAGTTTTTTCTCGGTGTATATACATCTAACCACTAATTTCATCTTTAAGGGTAGAGTATGGTCAGAAAAATATTTTTGTAATTTTTATAAAATATGTGAAATGTCATCTTTATCAAATATATTATAAAAAATATTCTTTATTGTTGATTACTAACACCTAAATTACGTAAAATATTAAAATATTTAACAAAATAGGCCTAAAACAGTTGCAAATTCAAAAAACTCCTTGCAGGGTAAAAGTTATCAAAGGACTCCGGTAAAAAAATTTCAAACTTATACATATAAGAGCTACAACTTATTTACATAGCGAATAAGGTTTATCTATAAAAATGCAATTTCTGGCTCGATAAACCTAATTTGTTTATATAATTGCCTAAAAAATATCAGATATTTCATTAAAAAAGTAGTAATAAAAATGTCACATTTAATTTTAAACAAGAAAGGCTGTGTAATTTCATTATTCATACATACCTCAAGATGTGTGCAAAATTTCAGGTGGCTGCGACAAAAATTGTCCTGCAAGGAATGTTTTAAAGGTATAAAAAATAGTTTTTGAATTAAGTATTTAGCTTTAAAGATAAAAATACATGACTTATTGCATTACTGAAGATTATTTAATGCTGAAATTATGTAAGTACATTAACTTTATATTAAACGTTGTTTACGCATATTCTACGTAACATTTAAAACTTGTTCTGAAATAAAAAAAATTGATTTTTTTTAAATTTTAGACCATACTCTACCCTTAAAAGTAATATCTTCTAATAATTTATTTGGGGTGAGAACTGCGTACACCGAGAAAAAACTGCATAGCAATATTTACAAAAAATATAGTTAAGTATAATATAACTAAGACAACCGGTATTATATCGATTTCACTATGCTATGGTTAAATTACTTATATACGCATATTTATTTATTTTTTTTTTTTATTTAAGCTTTCTCAATCCTTAAAAAGGATTATTTAGCTGATACATATTGGTATATTACATGTAATATTACAGAATTTTATATTACTTTATCCGCATACATTTTGATATTTAAACTTTTTGTGTTTATATGTGTAAATTACATTTTTGTAAATATTTGTAAATGATTTTACATATGATCTTGTTTGGCTTGTGTAGTATTGTATAACTATTTAGAGGCAGCTGAAAATTTTGCTTCGATAAATCTTTTAAAAATTCGGTGATTTATGCGTATTGTATAAAGCGCACTGCCAAAAAATGTGTTCCAAGTCCTGTATAAAAGGTTTGTTGCTACAGTTACAATAGGGATTTTGAATTATATATTATATTTAGCCAAGGAGGAAGCCAGATTATAGTGTCCCGATCTGCATCTATTAATAGTTGAAATGGTTTCTCTTGGTAGGTGTATGTTATAGAACCAAGGTTTTGTTTCGTCATTGTAATAATTTTGAAAAAATTCGATGCCTTTTGTTAGACCATTGTTGATTAAATTCTTGTTAGTGTTTTTTTTACTCATGATTTTATATGATTCTTTAAAATCTGAAAATGGAATTTTGCATGCATGATCGGGTGCTATTTGGGATGCCTCCTTGGCATACGCATATTTAAATCAACAAACTTTTTTAGTACAATGGGTCCAGTTGATTTATTGATATTCGACTGTATTTTTTACTATAATTCGTTTAATTAAATTTACTATTTAAAAATATTTAATATAACACCACAATTCTGTTACTGTTACAATATATTATTGCAGTATCATTATTCCACTATAGAGTATTGTTAAGTATACTATGTTTTAAATTATGTTTAATTAAAATTTTTGATTAATACTAATTAATTTGTTGTACAATTAACTTACAATGTATTGAATATTATAATATATTGAAAGCGCATTGCCGGATTCAATGATAAATGTATAGGTACTATATTTCCACGAATATTATCCCCTGTGATATTTGTTTGGAATTTTACCCTCCAGAATAAACATGTTTTTTTAACTCAATCAGTTAAATAATGCATTAAATAAGTTTCTAATTACTTTTTTAGTGAAGAAATATGTTACCGACCGTTTTTAAACAAAAAAATTATTTTTATTCCATCATTTAAAAAAACATATATGCGGACACAGTGATCCTCAAGTAACCTTTTGGGTTAAACGATTATTAAAGAATTGACAACTTCAAATCGTTATTCAGGGCCTGGAGTCTGTTATTATCGGAGGACCGGCCCTGAATAACGATTTGAAGTTGTCAACTTTTTAATAATCGTTTGACCCAAAAGCAAGCTTAGCTCGATAAAGAGGTTTATAGATGGTTGGGTTATTGGACCGTGCAAAAGCAAGTTGAAATTATGTTGTGTAATCGTGAAACAAATTGTAGAATAAAATATTGCTAAAAACGATCGAATAAACATTTTCTACTTTAAAAAGTAATTAGAAACATGATTTTTTTGGGATCAAACTCCGAATAAGATACTTACCTATGTATACAATAACTAAATTCCTTTATACGTATTTCGAAACACGTTCAACAGTGTAGTGTTTGTCATCGAAAGATATCGTCGTAGACCAAAGTGTAAAGGGTCTACTATTACCAAGTGGAAATTATCCCACAACGTCCTGGTTTTTCAAAGTAAGTTCATTCATTTACAATAGTTATAAAATAAAGATAACACAATAAACGTTTAAGAACATTATGATAATTTTTATTTACAGATGAGTGTATAGATATGGAGGATGAAGTATTCTTTGATGCGTTCAAGACTAAAGAAAATCATCAAAACACAAAAAATAAAATTGTATTGTTTAAAGGAATTATATTTGTGTGAAGAATATTACATACATATGTGTAAAAATAAAGCTATGTACATTTTATAAACTAGATATAACTTGTTTTATAAAAAAATAAAGTATAAAAAATAAAATTTTAACAATCTTTTTTTTCATTATAACCGTATCTTGAAGTCTAACTTGTTATAAATTTTATTAAATCTAAGGATTATGATGAATTTGTAGTATTATTTTTCTATTAATTTCTAACATAACTTTTAGTATCATTAATATATTACTTATGTCAACTGTAGTATAACTAAATTAATTAATATTTTTATCGGTCTTACAGTCAATAACAAATTAAGTAAGACCGATAAAAATATTAATTATCTTTTAGTATTATTTAATAAAAATATAATATAGTACAGTTTAGTAAATAAATATTTTTAAATGTATAGTTAAATTACAATTTTTTTTGTAAATGGTACTTGCAATTTTCATAAATAATTTTACCATAAATTATTGTAGTATAATTATTGCACTATATTTTCTGGTAATTTTATAGTAAAATTAACCTTTTTTTCTCTCAGTGTAAAAGATACATTTACGTAATACAAAAAATAATTCGCCTTTATTGTTAACGATTTACATCTACTATTAAAATTATCGATAGATGAAACCAAATACTGACATTCATGGTCAATAGTATTCATGGTAATAGTAAATTGTCTGTTTACAGATAGCTATTGAAACTTATAAGGAGGGAACCAACTCTGAGGGAAACGGATCTTTACCACACTTTAAATTATTTTTTCAACTATAAAAATATGAAGAAAACCAGAGTTATAGATTCCAATCGAGGGGTTACTCTTTCCTAAGACTCACATCCACTTCGAAAAAGATCACGTTAGTGTCAATCGGAATCAATAGTGAAATCAATTATAACTAGAGATGATTTTGTGAGAAACAATCTTTTACGTAATCATTTTTATCAAAATCAATTACGAAAAGGTTTCAATAATCAATTTTATCAAATTTGTAATCAGAATGTAATTAAAATGAATTCTCGTATTGATATACTCATAGATTCACAGCACTTTAAACTACTTACTGCTTAACATTTATTATTAGAAGTTGAAAAAGATCAAGAAAAAGATGTGTTTTGTTTTAAAGGATGTGGAAATGACGTACATGAATATTTTAATATACGACAATGCAGAAACATTGTTTCTTCTTCAATTGTAGATGAAAATGATATTGATACTGGATTAAAGCATTTGTAAACAAATAATAAATTTTATTTTATTGGCATATATCTTTTCTATTATATATTTAAAGTGATAGTAACATAAAAGTTTTCATTCAATAAGTAAATTACTTTCATCTAGGTAAAAATATAATTGTTCAATTTCTTTATATTCAAGGAATAAATTAAGCGACAGGTGCTCAAGTGAGCATCAACCGCGCATCAACCGTGGCCGTTTGCAAGTATACACCTTATCCATCGCACTAATAATAATTATAACTACAATTTTTTATATAAATATTGGTTTTCAAATTATTTCTATTTTATCAATTTGCACATAATCAATGATTATAAAATAATCATGTAACTAAATAAAAAAATCATTTTTTTCAGTTCGATTTTTTGTAATAAAAAATGATTGGTTCTGAAAATTGATTCCGATTGATTCTAAAATACTTATTTTGATTTCAAATAATCATTTTACGTAATTGAGAATCATGTTATTTTTGTAATCAGTTGTCACTTTTAAATCAAGTGAATAACCCCTCGATACCAATGGATTTTATGACAATAGATATAAGCAAATAACAAAAAATCTCGCCGAAAACACCCTTGACTTTGATTGCTTATAACTCGGAAACAAATAGAGATATGCTTCAAAAACAAATCGAAAAGAAAACTAAGATCGAGTAGATTTGATATAAAAAAGGATGCTCAACTATCTTGATTTGGTGAAAAGTTATGAAAGAAATAAGAGTTTAATGATATTTTGATAAATATTGTGAATTAGGCTAACGTATTAATTTTCAGACCATAATATCGCTAAATTCTTATTTCTTTCATAACTTTTCACCAAATCAAGATATTGGAGCATCCTTTTTGTATTACATCTATACTCGATCTCAATTTTCTTTTCGATTTGTTTTTAGAAGCATCTCTTTACTTGTTCCGAGTTATAAGCGATCAAAGTCAAGGGATTTCCGGCGAGATTTTTCGTTATATGCTTATATATTATATATCGTAAGAAAGAGCATTGGAATCTATAACTCCAGCTTCCTTCATATTTTTATAGTTGAAAAAACATCCTAGAGTTTAGTAACGATCCGTTTCCCACAGGGTTGGTCTTCTTCTTGTTAGTTAAAGGTAAACATTACCAATTTAGAATGTAGTTGATAAAACGGTCTTTGTTGCATTTTTTCGAAACGAAAATGTTATACTATGCTTTACAATTTTGAGAACTTGAACATAAGCAATGTACGTTCAACTTAAATTGCGGATATAAATTGTATAATAGTAGCATAAAAAATGAATGTGTTTTTGTGATAATAACCATAAAACATAATGCACAAATTGAAAAAGCATCATGTATTGATACAATCAACTTCAATGACGATATAAGAATAATCTTGGCGTATTATAAATGCGTCCACTCCAATCAATGTTTACTATTTAATAACTAGAATAATCCCTATAAGAAGTATTCCATTTAATAAGTATTAAATAGATTGTGTTAATAGAATGAACGAAAAATGGGCGACAAAGTGCCATGTTTGTCCTCTTAATGAAACGCGTTTTCTCACATTATTTAAAAATTTATTGGAATAAAATCCAATTTTCGTCCTGTTTTATAAAACTTGTAAACATAGATCAAAGCGTCAATTTCGTTTTTACCCATATAAACGTGGTATTACAAATATTTACAATTAAAATATATTTAAATCACATTTATGTCCATAATTACTGCATGCACGTTAAAAATTAGTTGTGAATGAAGCACTTTAAAAATCAAACCAAAAAAGTTTACTCACATACATATCATGTGATATTCTTGAGGTTTGTTTATTTCATCAAACGCTAAATAATAGATGGGTCGAAAAAGGAGTTTTATCACAAGTAAAATTTCTAATAGTTCTAAGATTGACCTTTCCTCTAGGGGTCAACTTATTATTTATTTATTCAGTTACTATATAGATTTGCTATGTTTTTTTAAGTATTTCGTTTTATAACTGATTTTTATCATATTTTCGTACACTCCTTATGAAGGTACTGAGATTTTATTATATTGTTACTTGTTAAGTTTTAATTGTTAATATCACTTTCACAGGAACAATATCGATTTTCTTAAAAAATCTCTACCATATCAAGCCCTGATATTTTCTGTAAATTAAATACGTAAACATATTAAAGTTTTATAGTAATAAGTGTAATTTCAAGCTATTTAATTACCATTTTAAATTACCGTTAGTACCTACTTTCGACTTAAAGTTTCCATCATTATTTGTAATCGATTTTTTTAATCTTCTTATCTCAAGCCCTACCATACATGTTCTATATTTATTTTGTGACCTTTTTAAGATTTTTAATTTAATATTTTAAACATGATTTTAGATTTGGAAAAAATACATCTTTATAATTGTATCCCCTTGAATTAAAATTAGGTCGATTGAAATTCAATTATATTATATTAAATTTATTTATAAAAGTAAATTTTTAATACTAGAATTTTTGCATTGGTGGTAAAAGGTATCTTTCTGATTCTAAATATTAAATTATTCACCAAATATTCCAGTGATCCACATGAAAAAACCATTCCAAGGATGAAAGAATTCGTGGCCAGTTAGAAAAAAGTTGGTGCGGTTGCAAGTACCTTAAATTTTAGTAGTATAGCACTAATTTTTCTCTACTTGGAGCATAAGAATTAAATTTGTCTTGCCACGATGTCAAAATTATTCGTCTTTGGATTTTCCGAACTTAAATATCTAAAAGATAATAAAATTAAAGGTATAGTTGTCTAAAGAATCGTTACATAAATAAAGTAGGACATTAGTAGAGTTACATAAGTAAAGAGAAGTAGGATTTTGCCAATGTTGAAAAGGTTTTTAGACAAGGTAAATAAATTATTTATGATTTAAATGTTTTTAACTAAATTGAAATAGTGAAAAAAAAGAAAATATAACTCATATGGTAATAAACAAATACAATGAAAATGATTTCACAAATTCGTTTATTTTTTTTAACAATTTAGGAAATTGTTAGCTTTACACATACTTACAATTTCATTTCTTATGAATATAATAATTTTTATTTTGTCAATCGCCAACTTAATGTCCTCATTCAACATTATACCTCTATTTCATCTGCAAATAGACGTTCGCAACAGTATACCCTATCAATCTGTACAATAAAAATTCATTGATATCCAAGACATGTACTTTCTCTCCCTGATATTAAAAGCATCGAGGAAATAAATGTAATGTTTTTTGTACTAGGCTAAAATTCATCAGGATCGAGGACACCAAGTTGAGCATATCCATCCATTCTCATATTTAACGGCTAAAAACATCGTTCGATTATAAAGCTTGCGGCGCATATAAAAATGTTGTTTACACGATATATTAGGCAATGATTCATCTTTTTCTGTTGTCGTACCTGTAAAAATCCTTGCGAAAAGTTGTTATTTGTTCCATTGTCAATCTACAACTTTATGCATCAAGATTTATATCGTATATTAGAGTTAATATTTTCTCTCATATTAAAAATTCGACTTGAGACTTTTAAGAATGTCAACAGAGATTCTGATAAATCTTACATGAGATAACGTTTAGCGTTAGTCTACTGTTAATGATTGCATAACGATATTAATCCTTACTTCATTCATGTAAACTTAGATTATTTGTAGCGTCAATCATAACTCTCAGATAATAATTGAATTAATACGTATTATATTTTGTATATAATTATTATTATTATTTACCCAACGATGGTCGATCCATATATATGTACAAAATAAATCTAAATATTTAGTATATAATAAAAAATAAAGTCTAGCTGGGTTAAACGAACAATTGTATACAAAGCGGTATAATAATTAAATAATTAACAAAACGAGTAAACGGAGTATCACATATAAACAAGTTTTCTGCTCGACAATTGTATATCCGTACATATCTATATATATCTCATTTAACTATTGGTAAGTATTGTAAACGTTTTATTTTTCGATGTACTCATGTATGTGGCTCATGTACTGCATATCAACCGATGGAGAAATGATTATTTAAAAAAAATCGCCTTAAACAAGCTTCAATTGCACTGTACACGTACTTTTATATATAAATATATATAAAACTACCGTACCACCAAATACTTTTATGGTAAATAATGAATATACTTTTGTTTATTTTTACATAAATTACTACTTTCTACGCTACCCTGATTTACGCGCCTAGTATCGTAACAAATAAAACTTCTTTCCCTCATTCCATAGTATGCTCGAGTAACGAGAGAGTTATTAGAAAATAAATATAAGAAACAATTTTGAACAAGTACATAAATTTATTAAGTAAGTATGATAATAATTGATTAATTCATAATAATTATTTAAGGAATGATTATACGTAATGCGTGAATTTTATCACAGGAATAGGTATTTTTTTATAAAACTATAACTCAAGTCTTTTTATTCGTAATTAAAAATTATTATCAATTCCTAACTTTTCATATTAAATGCCGAGTTGTGATAATGATGTCGTACAATTTAATGAAGAATGTTACATGTCGAATATACCTATCCGTGAACTAGAATTTTTTAAGAGAGCAAAATATATAATTAATTAAGTGTGCTTATTTTAAAAGGCGAATAACTAGCGTGTATCATTTATATTGTCTGAATGAGTATAGATTTGTTATTATATACATTCATGTATATGCTCAATTTAACAGTATGCAAAATACATATTTCTATTACTTTAAACTTCAAGTAATTTTGTATCTTTTCACCGGGACGTATTTATATATTTTTTTTTCATTTTATTCGCAAGATAGTGTGCGCATGCTATAAAATGAGGGTCTCAGCGATTTTATGCATAATTCTCACATCTATCTGTGCTTGATATAATAAATTGGACGAAGCTTTTTAGTGCGGTAAAGACACTTAAATTACATCCAATTTTTTTCATTTACATAAGTACAAAAGAATAATTTCCCAGGCTTATAATTAATTTCTCAAAATAATTTTCACAAAATAACTATAAAAAATAAAGTATAGTAAAAAGAATGTAAAAAAAATATTCAATTGAACTTTTAGATATTTAAAGTTGTTATAGAAGATGCGTCGAAAATTAATTATTACCGAATTGATTGTAAATATTAAGTTATATTATTGTATTGATTAGATCAGAATATTTTATTCGCAAGTTTACATTAAAATAAAAATAATATAAGAATAAAGAATCAATTTTTTAAATATAAATCACTTAAATTATTATTTCGATACATCCTCTTAAAATTGTTTCATGCTGTACTTTACTTTTATCTTCATTTAATTTAAGTTTCACGAAAAAGGGTAAAGCCTCACCTATATTTATCTTAATATTTAACATTTCACATTTTATTCACTATACGCGAGTGGCCCATCAATTTCGTCGGTTTCTCTCAGTCGGTTTTTTTCTTCTATACATTGAATTAGAGTATATGTGCTGAGATTACTTTCACGGTCTACTTTCCAAATTTGTTTGCAACTCATTAGTGGTTGGTCTATCCCTGATACTCTGATGCATCGGTTGTTGTAATGTTTCATCACAAATTTTAGAGTCACCATTGTCCAATATCGGTTGAACCGTCGTCAACGTACTCCACCAATTCGAAAATGCACCTTTGGCTTGTGATATCGCACCGCCTATAATCAATACAGAATTGATTTTTTAAATATTGGAATTTAATAATTTATTTTAGATTTTAGATTATCTTAAGAAAATATAATCTAACGTAATTATTACAAAACAAGGAAAACATTATATAACATACCAACTGCTTTCCCTGTAGTAGCAACAGCTCGTCCCGTCGATGCCATTGCCTGATTTAATTTTCTCCCGCTTTCTGTATTTTGCATTGTGCTGGAAAATACATTTTATTATTTGCGATTGAAAAAAATTAATTGAAATATATTAAATTGTATTTTTTGAAATACAGATACAAAACATTTAAATGCTTACTGTGAAAATCTGAGTTTCATATCCTGTACAGATAGTTGGCCAGCAAATGGATGACCAGGTTCAACGCAATTGATTTCGGTATTATTCAGACTCGACCACATTTTGAAATTATTTGTCGCACGCCAAGCGTTCATAAATGCAGTATTGTAATGATCGGTTTGTCGAGTGTCTTGCTGTAAGGATGTTCTTAGTAAACATAATAAGTAGACACGAAACTGCGTGCGTATCCACTCGTCACCACCTTCCCAACCAACTCCATCAAAAAAATTATCTTTTTTAGGTTCAGCCACATGCCGTACAACATAATCTGCAAACCTTAAATCTTCTGTGGTCAAATGTAGTTGACGTCTTAGTTCTGGATCGTTTGCTTCTATCCGAGCACTTTCAACCTTTTAAAAACACGTTTTTAGTTAAATATAAGTTATAAAAATAATCTACAATATTTGACTTAAGGTCGTACTACTATTTCAGTTTACCTCGATCAAGACATCTATTAATTGTTTTTTCTGTTTAAATAAAACGTTGGTTGCTCCAACAACATAGCCTCTTACATTAACATCTCCTAATAGATCTAAATATGGCAGAGATAAATATGGTAAACACAAATAACCCTGAAATAATATAAAGAAAATTTTATTAATTAGAAAATGATATCACCTATAAACTTTCATTTACCTTGGTAAAAAGATTTAGTGGCATGCCACAAAGTTCTGGATCTATATTAGCAATTTGTGTCATGCTGCTGGTAACTCGTGCCTCGGATAAAGCATCATTGCTTGTATCTCGAGGTAGATTGTTATCGGATTCGTTGGCGTTTATTGTATTAATGCTCTGTACCCGTTCAACTGGATCTTGCGACGACCTCTGTTCTTCCTGGAAGATTTCAGTACATTCCTCAGCTGTTGCATTCAATTCAAACTCAAGGCATTTTCCCTCCATTGTTTCTGCTGTTTTGTTATCTCCAAGGCAATACGAATTCTCATCTGGCCTATCATCTATTCTTTTGGCTGCTGCGTCTGATAAATTTGTATCTAAGGAAGTATTGTTTGCAGTTAGATTTGAGTCGACGTTATTAAATTCATTTTCTTCAAAATTTGGAATTGGAGACATTGGCCTTGATGGTCTGAAATATTTAAAAAATTTTATTATAGTATACATATGTAACTTTTACTTTATACTAAACGATTCTTTAAAAAAATTGTTTGGGTACAGAAAAAAATTTAGATTATTTAATAATAGAAAGATATAATATTCAATACGAAGATGTCCTTAAACATTTATTTATTTCACGCATTGTAATTTAATAATAATTTCTATAATTTTTCCTAGGAAAATAAGCTTTTTTTATAATATGCATTTTCCAATATATACTTTTTAATGTATACTTTCATCCTACTAGTTACTTATTTCTCTACATGTAGATTATTGATAATATACACTACATATATTTGTTTTTTTTTAATTATTTTAAAATATAATTATTACATTATTTTCATAAATGAACTTACTTGATACAAGCAGCTTGTTGTAATCCAGTTTCAATCATTCCAGGAAATAAGGAAAGTAATGTAAGTATGGCTGAGCACAAAGGTTGCACAGGAGATTGATAAAATACTACTCTTTTTTCTAAAAGTAACAGTTTGAACAATAGTAGAGCTTTATGGCGAAATTGTAATATGAAATCTCTTGCTGATAAGCCTAAAATTTAATTTATAAAATATTATAGATAACTTAAGAAAATAGTTAAAAAATAATGATGAATTAAAAATGTTACCAATAAAAACTTGTGGCGGCATTTGACTATCTCCGCTCATACATGAGTTTAAATGATGATATGTCTCTTCCAACAAAGATACCTTACTGAAATCACCTTCGTCAAAATAAGCATGCGTTATGAGAGCCATTTTGACTTGGATATGTCCATAAAGGGGCATTGTACTTAACACACAAACAGATTTTTGTACTGTGCCTCTTGTTATATCGGATGTCCGATTTACTAATTTCTGTAAAAATTAAATTAAATGATCATTAGTCAATGTTAATGTTACACTTGCAGTATACATTTTCATGAAAGATTCAGTGACCAATGAATCATCATATGATAATAATGATACTAATAATACTACAATATAATATTATCAATTTTTCATTATTTACTATGTAAATTTAAACTGATTATTCGCAACAATATTTTATGAAACTAATTTTAAGCCAGATACTGTATAAAAATAAATTTGTCTTACCTCTACAGGAATCTGTTTAAAACATGAAATTCCATAAACTGTACGGTTAGGATCACTGAGACTAGGAAGATGAAAATAAACTGTATCTTCATCGTAATTGTGCGATCCATCTGGTAAAGCAAGAGTGGGCAAGTATTTCCAACCTAGTGGACATTCGTTTGGAGCTCCAGCAACTAGCGGAGGGAAAGAGTATTCCACCTAAAAATAATGATTCACTTTATACATAATTATAATTTGATTATAATGGAGAATATTTATATTTTATTAGAGTGTGTTTCACTATTTGATAACTAATATAAAAATTGTATGCAAATGGATTTCACATAATTGAATTAAAAATTATAAATTTAATTAAGAAGTTAAAAAGTTACAAGTTTTCCAACAACTTGATTATAATTCACTGCAATTAGAACATTAAAATTCTCCAAAATAATATTAGTGATTTAAGTATGAGTTCAAAGGAAAGGACATAAAAATGATAAAAGCGTAACATTGTACAATAATAGAAATTGACGTTAGCAAACCCATATTCCTATCTACACAAATTAATGATAGTATACACATTTGATTGACCAATGTTTTCATTAAGTGCAGAGGCTGTGACGCTATCCACTTAACTTTTATTCGTATAGAAAACAAACAAATGCAAAACGATTGCATTCGTCATGAGGATGATAAAACAGGTGTCGTTTCATAAGGCACCGTGATTACACATTAAACACGAAATATTTATATTAACATACATAAACCCCAGAATGCTGAGAAACACAAAAAATTTCGAATGAAGGGAAAATTAAAAGAACTCACTTGACAGCCTTTCTTGTGGTGAAATCCAACTACAATTACGTGAAGAATCGGGCCAACGGACTCAGCCATTGCCACCCTCGTTATAATCCAACGTATGCTTAGTGTAACTTTTTTCTATCACTCTTTCGTGACTCACTTAATCGCGCGCTCGCCCACAATTCCTCTCGTCAGTAGCTTCATCACTCTCGACGAGATGATGATGGCTAACTTTACGGATTATTACCACCCTCGCTCGAGTTTTTCACACTTTGACTCAATATAGCAGACGAACTGGCATGCGCGTTTTAGTGCGCAAGTACGTTTGCGCGCCACTATGGGTAAAAATGACGCTAACTGATGCATTTATAATTTTATTATAAAATTAATTTTTTTAAAAATTAATTACGTGTGTAATATTACTTGTATTATTACTTTTATATCAAACCTAAATTGAATGAATTATGACTTATTTCCGTTTTGTTTTGATGAAACTGTTTAGTGTTTAGTGTTTACTATAATACTATACCTTACAGTTACACTTTACAGACATATGCATACTTGGTTTTTCCAATACATATATTACCTATGTGTGTGTGTGCGCGTAATGCACACGTAGATGTCGTTAGTTTGACTTTCCAAAGTGTAAAAACATGAAGTAGCGCCATTTTCTCTAATGAGAAATTCTCTCGGTTTCTCCTCTCTCTCTCTCTCTCTCTATATATATATATATATACGTGTGTGTGTACATATATCGTCGCGAGTCGCGACCCCATCTTTTTGTATGTATATATAGCACATATTTCAACGTAGACATGCAAACCGAGTTTTTAACGGCTGGATCTCTGTAAAAACTAAAAAGCTACCGCATTTCTTTAAAGAATTTTCCATCTACATAGTTAAATTAATTAATTATCGATCTTCTAGAGAGTTTTTTATATTATCATACTGCGTATAGTAGTATTACAAATACTAAACTGGTGTTAATTTATTAAAAAACGTAAGTTTATATACATAAGATTGCATTAGAATAAAAAATATATTTTTGAGTAAATGCCGAGTGTGACATTGTGGATAGAGTAGTAATGTTTACCTGTGAATGATACTGTGACTTTATTATTGTTTTAGCCGTTTTAGGTTAAACTCGTATAAACAATATAGATTTTATTTCTGCACTGTATTTTTAATTTGTTTACAGTGTATGTATGTTTATTTATTACAGCGTATGTATAAATTTTTTTAATTGACTGCTGGAATTTTTTTTATTGTAACATTATTACCTTTAATAATTTCATTCATTTGTAATATCCGTTTTTTTTTTAATAAGATAAATTATAATTGACAAACAGATAAAAAATGGCAAGTGTACCACCCAAACATAGAAGAAAAAGAGTAGTCACAGTGCTAGCAAACTCTCGAAAGAATCGATACATTACAAAAGTTAAAAGTAAATCATGTATGCCTAGTAAGTATAAATTATTTTTATATTAAGAATCTTGCAAGTTATTGATTTATCAATTGTATATTTTATTTATATTTCTAGTATACCAGAAATTAAAAGCTAATAATCGTTCATTAGCTAAGGCTTTATCACAAGAAAAACAAGAATGTCAAATGCTTTTTACAAGAAATATTGAATTAGTAGCTCAAGTGCAAGATTTAATACATGCATGCAATACTCGTGATGTAAGTAAACTAGTATTATAATCAAGCTTAATTATGAATAATAATTAATAGTATTTATTTTTAAATTTATATACAGGCTGTGATTTCAAATATATTAAAAAGTAATAAAGAGTCTATGAAAACAATTATAACAATGTCAGGACATTTAGCTAACCAAATATCATTGTGTCAGGAATTTGTTTCTAATCAAATTAATCCACATCGTACTTCAACAAGTAGTGCTGGAAGTATGTAAAACAAAATATTTTTATAAAACTTTTGTACCCTTTTCATTATCATTTTCTTTTAAATTTATAATATTAGGAAGAGAATCAACAATGAGAATGTCTACAAAATCTCCTGCTAGAGGTGTTGTTAAGCCTATGGTTAGCGGTCATACAATCACTAAACCAACAATAAATTTAAGTAGAGTTAATATGCAAAGATTAACAAATAATAATTTGTCTAAAATTGTGGAGAGTCCAACTACACCAGAAAGAACTTTGGATAGATCAGTAGTAAGTTAATTTATTTCCAAATTTTATTTATCATGTCTCGTAAAAAGGGGAAATCATTATTAAGAAATTGCTATAAATATAAAATATCATTTTTTTAAAGAATAGTTAATTTTTTAAAAAAGACTTGTAAGCTCTAATGGAGAAGAGTAGATTCTAGCAATTTATAATTAGATTATATTAGTTATTAGATTTTTTATTTTTGAATTATTTAATTATTAAATTAACTAATTATTTCAGGAAAACAGACGATCACGGACACTATCTGAAATACGCAGAAGTGAAGGTTGGTTTTAATGTAAATTTAATTGGAAAGAAGTTGTAACATTAAGTAATCATTCTTATTAAATTAGGTGAAAATGAAGACCGTTCAATTGTTAGCAGAAGAACAAACAGATATTCTGGATCAAGATTATCTTCAGGACGTTATTCAAAACGAAATTCTGGTCGATTATCTGGGGGAAACATAGCTGGACGATTATCAAAACGTAGTTCAGAATATTCTGAATTAATCAAAAATCCTCAAGTAACTTTACAAGATGTTTCTAGATATTTAACAGACAACCAAACTGTTAACATTAGAATGGTAAATAATAAATAATGTTTTTAATTATATGTGATAGCAAAATTGATTCTTTATTTCAAACTTCTTTTAATATCTATAGTTAAATGAGACTTCAGCTGAAAGTAATGAGGCTACGGTTGTAGAAGATACACAAATCAACGATGATTCAAGTTCAGGCTCTGAAGATCCAGTGATTATTCCAGAAACGCAAGAATCGAATGAAAACACGGAAGAAGAAATGGAAACTAATAATACTTTGGTAAATTCTACATCGAAATCAGAAAGACGCAATCCTTGCAGATCTGAGCATTGGCCAAATGCAGCAATCGAATCTGATTCATCAAATGATCAAAATGATTCCACAGAAATGGAAGGAGTAAATAAAACAGTAACGATGCGGTCACCTAAAGTGTCTTTTTCATCTTCGAGCTTCGATAAACCGAGTTTAAACAGAAATTCATTGTTAGAATCTGACGTGATTGATCCAAAGGAGGGTCCAAGTTGGCTTTATGATTCAAATTCGACGACTACAGATAGAGTAGAAAGAACGTCTAATAAAAATTGTAATTATTCCATACAAGATATGGCTCAGTTAGTTGAAAGGCAGGTGAATATGTCTAATAATTGCTCAATGTCTGTATCTACAACTCCAAAAACTAATGGCATTTCTGCATATAGAAAGTAAGAAATATTTTTCTTTAATTTTTAAATATTCTATAATTTTACTTTTCATATTACATTATGTTTTTATATTAATAGCTATTCTATCAACAATGAAGATGAAGATGAAGGTGATCGTCGCATGAATCTTCGGTTTGTAACCCAACGACGAGGTCCATCTGTTCGTGAATCTTATGGAAATGACGACGACGACGACGATGATACAATGATGCTTAACATTCAACGTCAATTAAGACCTTCACCGCCGGAAAGTCATGAGAGATTGCAATTCAATCCAGAAGATCTACTGCAAATGTCTCCATTTAAGAAACTTATGTCTATGAATTATCCAGTTACTGATAGTATACAAATGCAATTGGATACCGAATGTACTAAGACTATACAAATAACTCAAAGGTAGATATATTTTCTGCAATTAATCAAAAATTATAAGTTGAAATACTTATGTAGATGCATTACAATAAAATCTTTTGTAGATTACAACAGCCAGATAATACGGAAACTATTGGAAATAAGACTACTATGAAAATGTGCAACAATTTAGACTCTCAAAATTCAATGAGAAATCAAGATCCTGATAGCCCTCGAGCTAAAAGGTTTAGCGATTTAACCACAACAAGATTGAGCTCTGTTATAGATTTGCCACGACTTACAGAAATCCAGAATATTTCAGATATTGAAAAGCATCAACAATCAGAAATGATATCGCCTATTAATGATAAACCAGAGAAAGTAAAAAATTCTACTTTATTATTTCTACCTTATTCTAATGAAATTAAACAATTATCTCAACTGTATATTATTGCATTTAATACATTTACTTAAATTTTATATAATTTGTTTAGATACACAAACGTAAACGAATTGTGAGAAAATGTGAAGATGCGCAGTTAGAAAGCGATGACAATGAAATAATTCCTAAGCAAAGGAAAAACAAGTCGAGCAGCCGAAAAAAAAAATGTTCGCAAAAGGATCCTAGTAGTGCTAAAGTTGTACTTCAAAAACTTAGCCAAACCCCCAAAACATCTTTTGATTCCACATTTCTGACGTAAGATTCATTATTAATAATTATTATAATTGGTAAAAAAAAATTTAATAAAATTTTATTAATTTTAAAAAATAGTTCAAGTCGTCAGGAACCATTGAGTGATTCTGAAAGTAGTAATGCTAGTATTGGTAGTAGGCAAATGCCACTGAGGCCGAGACGAGAAAAAGCACCGAAAAATTTACAAGAGCCAAGTTTACTAAGGTAAGTATTTTTTATAATCACTCTATTTTTATAGTAATATTTTTATATTAACAAAATTGTATATTTTTCCAGAAAACTGAGGAGATAAAAAGTTATTAATTTTTAAACCTAAAAGTATACATTTCATAATTAAAATTTATGTAAATAGTGTTGTACTTTCACTTTCTTTTCACATTCTCTCTAGAATTAAATCCGAACTTCGTTAGATAATAAGGCTCATTGAAGACGTAACTTAAAAATTATAATCCCTCACTCAGACTGTTCGATTTCATAATTTTATTATTATTGTAAGAACTTTGATAGTTAGAAACAAATATACATTAAGTCTGTTATTAATGGAGATCAAGCGAACTCGTTATGTATTTATAGTTAACAAATTAACATGATCAGAATGGTAGTAGCTGAAAAACTTAATAATTGAATATTTGGTTTGAAATGAAAATGATTAATTTTATAAAATATTGTCAGATTTTTATTTGTTGTATGTATTTTTCATTAATAGATTGTTTATTTTATATTAAAATTTAAAGAATCTACCTTTCAAAGAAAATGATAAATAACTTCAATTATATTTAATATACATTAAATAATTTTCTGATATATTAATATACATATTGTATGTCTTAAGCTTCCAAATTTCGTATTTGGCTAATCAACGTTTATTTCTTCATTTTTAATACAACTTGATAGACTTTCTTTTTGAATTAAACGACAAAACTTATTGTTTCTTTTGTAAATGCAGTGATGAATTGTTAATATTAAATTTAAAGAATAAACATACACAATAAACTAAACTATTTACCATCAAATTGATTTAATTATAAATAATAAATTTATTTGGATATTTTTTATATAATTTTTATTTTGATATTGCTCATTATTGTTTATGTACGCGTGCGTGTAGAGATCTGTGATAGTTCGATTAAACTATCGCTTCTCTCTTTATACATTACTAGAGTGTTTTTAGTTTATATAAGTAAACATATTATTTGTAAAAGAAATATAAATAAATGATTTAAAAGTAAAGTGTTTTTTAATTTTTTCACGTGTTGTATAAAACAACGAAATATGTAAAGTGAACATTTTATTAATCTGTAGTAGGTATATACTTACATATGAGGTAAGTTGTTTTATTTATTTCAGATTAATTTTTTAACGGGTATAGATATAGTATTTTACAAATAAAAAAAGCATGGAAATATAACATTTTAAAAATCGAACGTGTTTACAATTTTAAAGAGTAGCCATCTTGATATTTATAATCACGTGACATTGTTTGAATGTTGACATTCACGTTATATTAATTTCGTGTCACATTAATTTAGAAATAAACTTTTGCAAATTATATTTATCAATTAATTTTCATTTGATTTTTGAAAACGATATACCTGATAATACAGTATTGATTTTTATATATTCTATAAATTATCGATATTCCCGCATTTATTGTGACATGCGCGTTGCTGCGCAACTGCGCAGGTATATTTATATACCTACTACGTTATAGATATACAAACTTTCTTCCAACCAACGCGTTTTCTGCTCAAAAGTTATCGGACAAATAACACTAGTGTAATAATAACAAAAACAGAGTCTAACGCTGTCAAAAGTGACACTATAAAAATGATATCGGCACTTCACTTTCTTTGGATTTTTTCATTATAAAATCGAAACGATAAGTGATAAGATGTCTGAAGATGGGAAGCAACTTTCTCAAGTTGATGAGGTGAGTAAACGTGATGGATTTTTCGTTAAAAAAATGGAGCTTTTACTTAGCCAATATTCTTTTTCTTCTATTGAAGTTAAAATTATCCTTTTTGTAGTAAGGATATTGGTATTGTTTTATGTATGTTTCGTTTTTACAAATACCTATGTGATAAGGTTAGATAGATATACATTTATTTTTATTTAAAACGAATTAATTTAATTTTGTGTGTTTATAATACTGTAAGAAAAAACATAAGAATATATGTAATTATTTTTAATTATGTGTGCAGACAATATCGACTGAAGGCGATATTCCTGGATCATCGATTAGTTTTAGCATTGGAGAAAATTCTATTCGAATTAAAGAAAAGCCAAAAACTAAGCCTGAAAAGGAACCAGACCCTCCTATAGCAGAGAAAAAGGAACAATGGTGGTTAAAGAAACCTACCACTCAATTAGAATTAAGTAATCAAAAAGTAATGCAAGTTAAGAAAGATGAAACACCAGTTTTATCTCCTGATGTAAGTTCTTCTATGAAGGACTTTTTAAATAAAGAACAAATGTGTAAAGTATGTATAAAAATTGTAATTGTAATTATTAATTAAAGTCTTACTGAAATTTATTATATAATATTGATGTTTTAATAGAAAGAAGAAGATCTACAAACAAAAGATGTAGATGATACTTTAAAAGATATATTGGCATCTGTTGCTTTTGATAAATATCAATCAGATTTTGAAAGTAAGTTTTTATATATACTATAAATATATATATATATAGCTTATAAATATTATTTTATAACTACACTTATTTTATGCAGATGCTACTGATGAAGATATTGGAAGTATTTTAGAAGAGATGAGTAAAATAGCTGGGGCTATGAGTCCAATAATGGAGAGTATTAAAAGTAAAAGCATTGAAGAAATTTTATCACAAGAAGAAAGATCTGTAGAAGAATTACTACAGGAAGCTGAAAAGTTAGTTCAAGAGAATGGGGACGATCTTTTTAAGGGTATTTTGACTACAGAGTTTCTTGTTCCTGATCAAAATGATAATTCTCTTGAAGGTTTGACTAGAGTTAGGCAATTAGAAGTAGATATTTTTAAGATGATAGAACAGCAAGCAAATGAAGATAACAGTACTGATAATTCTCAGAGGAGAAGTTTAAGTCCTTCTATTGAAGTATTATATGACAATGTTAATAGTGAAAAAACTTTAGAATCACAAAAGAAAGCATTTGAGGAACAAAAAGTAGAAGTATCTAGTAATTCCGATTTAGACGATCCTATAGAGCGACATTCCATATCTGATGATATTATTAGTGAAAAAAAAACCGATAAAAAAGAAAGTTTGAAAAAGGAAATAACTGATGTAGATAAAGATTTTTTTGACGCATTGCTTAACAAGTCAAAAGAAAATATTGAGCAAATTTCTTCTCATAGTTCAAGTTTTGAACAAGAAGATTTTACTCAATTTTTAAAACTTCTACAACAGCAGGGTAACAAGGAAATCAAAAATGTGTCACCTGCTAGTTCATTAAGTTTAGTAGTAGATCAATTTGATCCATTAAAAGAAAAATCGAGGCATACTGAAAAGAAAGAATTTTTAGAGAAAGAACTTGTTGATGTAGAATCAAAGAAAATAGTATATGAATTAGAATCACCTGTGTGCCAAACTGGTTCATCAATAGGAGTATCAAAAATTGAAAAATTGTTAGAGGAGAATTCGAAAAAAGAAACTAGTAGACCATCTAGCAGAGATTCTTCTAGACGGAGTGTAAAGAGTTCTAAAGTTGATGCTAAAAAAGTTGTAAACAATAAAAACGAACTATACACTGTAGGGCTAACACCTAGATTGGAGTTATTTGCGGATGCTATACCTAAATTGTTGGCTGAAAAATCTAATGAATTAAATGCAGCAAGAGATAATGATAAAAAATCTGAAAGTGAAACTGGTGCAACTCCAAAATCAGATGATAATGAAGATTTTAGTTTCAAAAATTTTAAAGCTCTTGATGTTTTCAAACTTACAGAGGTTTTAAATGATCATAAAAATGTTACAGATGTTAAAGATTTTAAAGATCTCATAGATTTTAAAGAGAGTCAAATTTTAAATTATCATTCAGATTTACAAAAGTTAAGTAATTTTCAGGCTGATGTAACTCATTTTGATATTAAAAGATCTGATGACTATCTTAAGACTGACAGAGTCATCAGTTCTTCAGATAATAAAAATTGAACCTCTTATTGTAAAATCTAGAAGCTTTGATCAAATACCCAAACCTTCAAGTAAATTTGGATCATCATTAGAAAGTATTAAAACTAACAAAACTACAGAGAATCGAAAACCAATTTCTACAACTCTACAAAAAAAGCCTCAAATACCAAAAATGAAAGTTCAAGCCAGAACAGTTACAAAAGCAATTCCAAAACCAAGAGTAGTTAGTAAAATAAAGAAAGAACCTTTAAAATGTAAGTTTTTGCTGATTTATTTATTTATTTATATGAATTTCAATACTATTGTGTATATAAGTAATTATAAAAATTAATATATGTTTATTTTATCAGCACTTCCAAACTTCTATTTGGATGTAAAGGGAAGCCAGATAAAAACTTATGATGAAGTTGCTAGAAATTCTTTTGGTGGTGGAGATTGGAAGGGTGCAGCTGAAGAAGATACATTAGAAATGTTATATCAAGAGGAAAGACAAAAATTTATGCACTCAAAAATGGAACTGGAATCTGAAATAGAGATCTACAAAACAAAACTAAAAGATATACAAATGCTCCATGAACAAGAAATGTTTACCCTAAAGAAACAAAATATTTTATTAAAAAGTAAGGTAGATGAATTAACTCAACAAATTAAAAAATTATCAGATCCTAAAACAAAGTATGATCCAAAAGTCATGTCTATGCAAAAAGAACTTGACCGTCAAGAAAATATAATAAGTGCTTATCAGTCTGAAAACAAAAAATTGATGCAAGAAACTAAACAACTGCAAAGTGAACTAAAATCTCTTTCACAGCAAAAACCAAAAGTTGTTATAGATGAGGTAGTGAATGGAAATGTAAAATTAAATGAAAAACTAAAAGATTTGCAAGAAGAAAGTGTTAAATTGAATATTGAAGTGTCTGATCTAAAACAAAAGAACAAAGAGTTAGTCTTGAAGAATGAAGATGTAACGCAACAAAATTCGTTACTTCAAGAGGAACTAGAGATGATAAAGGATCAATTAAGAGCTAAGAATGATTTCATTACTGATAGGTTACAAGCAATGACAACGAATGAATTAGATTTAAGAAAGCAGGTTGAAGATTTGAAAGTTGAATTGCATTCTAAAACGGAACAATTAAAAATGATAAAATTAGATTATGACAAATTCCAGGAAAATGTTACACCATTGGAAAAAGAACTTTTAGAATTAAGGACAAAGTGTACACATTATCAAGAAAAACTACAGGTAAAATTAATTATCTTCTACATACGTGGTATTTTGTAAACATTATTGATTTTAATTATTTATATTTTGCAGACTGCTAAACACAATTGCGAGCGTGAAAAACAATTAACACAAAAATTGAAGGATCAAGTGATACTTGATAATAAAAATATAATGGATTTAAACAGACAAGTTCGAGAGATGGAACGAATATTGAAACGAAAAAATCCGGATTCAGTTTCTGCTTTAATTCTTACAGCGAATTCCGAGAATGAGAAGCTGAATTTAGAGAAAGTTAAACTTTTAGAAGATAGGATAGCTTTCCTCGAAAGCGAGATTAAATCAAAAGAAAATATGGCCGAAACCAAATTATCTGACATACAAAAGAAATTTACGGATATGAAAGATAAATACTCAATTCAGGTATCTGAATTAGAACAGAAGTTGAGAGGAACACCTAAAGAACAAAAAATATCTTGTGATGCCGGCACACAGACGATACATCGCAGTTTAGAAAGTCGTAGTTCTGAACCTAATTTAGCTGAAAAATTAAATATTAATAAAATTGGACTTAAGTCACAAAATCAGAAAGAGGACACTCACTTGATCGCGACGATTCGTGGTCTAAAAATAGAATTGGCCAATAAGGAAAAGACGGTAACGAAAATAACTAAAGAATTTCAGGAGTTACAGAAAACAAATAAAAAATTGCAAAAGGAACGAGAAAAGCTTTTACATGAACAGCGAAATATGGAAAGAACGAATAATCGAGTAATGGTATCGTCGGACTCTAAACTTACAAGTTTAAAGACAAATGAAACTACCGATCCAAATTCAAATTTTTATCAAAATGGTCATTTATCGAATGGTAAAAAGCTCTCTACATCGACTCAGAAACTATACGATACGACTAAAACTACCGAAACAAATATTCGACTGAAAAGACTGGCGAGTGAAAATGAAGTACTGAAAGAGGAGTTGACTAGAATTAATAAAGACTTTGTATCATTGAAGAACAAGAGATTGCAAGATCTGAATTTATTACAAGAAGAACATGAAAAAGAGATAGCATTAATTGTCAAAGAGTATGGTGTAAAAGTTGGAGATAACAAGGCTCTTAAACTTCAGGTAAACCTTCTCACAAAATATCAAAATTGCATAATTATATCATATGTTTAGTGTAAATATTGTAAGATAACTTGCAATATGAATGACAAGTACATTTAATTTTAGGGTCAAGTAAATTCTCAAATGGCTATGATATCTCATCTAAAGCAACAAATTGAGAAGCTACAAGACTATAAGGAACAAGTAATTATACTTCAAGCGGAGCGAGACCATTTGGAAAGCAAAAATAGAATATTAAATGAAAAAGTGAAATACCTTTCGACACCTGTGAGTAATTAGAGCAATAAATATTTTGAACTATAAATTAACTATACATAATTACACGTTTTAGAGTTCGCAACAACTACAACACCTGCAAGATAAACTGACGATACTGCAGCAACGGCACGAAACACGTGAGCTTAGTTTACAAAAATTGGTTCGCGATCTTTTGCGTAGTCGTAGTCAGGGATGTAGGGATTGCAAAAGTGGTATAGGCAAGGACAAACAGCAGCTTTGTTATTTTCGGAACGAATTGGACAATATTTTAGGCACGTTGCAAGATCTTACCAGTCCTTGAATTACCAGTAGAAATAATGACGCTAAATCCACGAAGGTGAAAATTTATGGAAAATGCTAATCGTTGGTCTAATTGAATTCCTTTTAGTAAATGAGTAGTAATTCTAGGTGCAAGTGAAATCCGATCATTCTAATTTAAAACTAATGTAAAAATAGAGTGATGGATTTCAATAATTGATAAAAGTGCAAAATTTTAAGTAAGTTAAAGCAATATTTAAGAGTATAGTTGAAGTTTTATTACGTTTATCTGATTTATAGTAGTTAATTTAAATTAGAACAGGAAAATACGATTGGACGATACAAACGATAAGATATTCTTTTAATGATAAACTGTGAAAATTATGTATTACAATTTTAAAATACATGGCCACGGTATCTAAAATAATGAAAAAAGTCCTTTAAAGTACATTATTTAATCGATTGATAACTAAATGTATTTTAAAGATTTTTTCTGATATCAATTATATCTGTCATATCTACGGCCATTATTAGACTAAATAATTGACTATGAATACAAAATAGCGTACGTTAAGATGACTATATGAAAACCATGCAAATTAATTTGTAATATATCTTAAATAGTGAAATGTCAATATTTAAAATGAAATTTATTGATATAGAAGAATTATATAATATCGCAGTACGTGTTCATAGTCATCTATTTAAAATAATATTTATTAACAATACTCAATACAAAGTTTTTAAAGTTTACAATAAATTTTCACAGTTTAAGACTGCACTTTCGTGAATTTATTATAACATTTTACTCAGAATGTCCGTTTAATTTCAAACGGTCATTCTTCAAACCATATCGATTTATATATAACTATACATTAAGTAATAATTGTTACATTGTGATAATGTTTACATACCAATCGATCTTCATTAGAAGCGCTGTGCGTTATCTTCGTTATTTCTTTCAATATTTTGCAGAAATGATCATTGTAAATAACTCTACATCGAACAGTCTTACCGCTTTCAGAATGAAAAATCAGCTTTACGTTTAATGTTGCTTCTCTTTATGAGGAAGTTTATTTTCGAAGATGCAGTACTGATTTTATGTTTTTACTTTAACGATTTTTAATTCTATTAGTATAGATGATTTACGTAATATTTAATATTTTATACATGTATATATTTTACTTAATATTAATTAAATGATGTTTAATATACATTAAATATCAATTTTGAACAAAATTTATTATGAAATTGCAAAATATTATAATCTTAATAAAGAATGTTTAAAAAATAATAATATATGTTATTCCAAAGTAAATTTAACGGACCTTTGTAAATAACACGACTTTTTTTAAACATTATAATTATAATTATACATTTTTATCATTTTCATATTTAGTATTTCGAAATATTTCAGAACTGCATCTTTTTGGTCGTGACATGAACGATTCTCTTTGTAAGATGATATATCTACATTTTTTGTGATTTTCACTGTACTAAAAATGATTGTTTTATGCGCATTGTTAGGAGTAAACTGAAAATCATTTTTATAAGGCACATAATATTCATTTTAAGAGGATGTCGGACTCAGAAAATGGGCATTCCTTATATTTTTTATAAACAAAAAATTAGTTTTTGGAAAAATCCTGAACATCACACCCTCAAGCATATTTTAAATAAAATAGCCAAATTTTTCCCGATTTTTAAATCGCTAATTAGCGTATAATGTTTGAGTTTAAAAGTTATACCTCTTTTACTTAAAAATTAAAGTTAAATTGCTTCAAAATTATCATCCAAAAATTTGTTTATTCAATTATTATTACAAATTTTTTTTTCAAAACAGTTAATTGTCACAGTTTGTATGAATATTTCAAACTGTTAATTATTTTAACAATCAATACGTACATTGTAAGTTTCTATATTGAGTGATAATTATTTTAATGCACAAAAAAATCGATTTGTCACAAAAATGCAGTTCGACTGACGAAACCTTGTAATGTACAACTTGTACCTACGTAAAATCTTGCCAAACAAATATTTTCTTCCAATGCAAAACAGCAAATTACAGTTTCGTAAATCATACATTTTTTGTATTCTTACATATTAAGTCTAATTTGATGAATTAAAATGATAATTTTGATGTGTTTTTATAATTAAATTAGCTGATTTGTTTGAATATCTATTTTATGTAACATTGTAATATGTATTGTATATTTTGTGTGTAGTATGATAATATTTGACTTCATTCCATAATTGTATTTAAATTAAATATGTACAGTGGTGATTCTTTTTAGTGTATTATTCTACATCGCCCTACAACATTTTAATTAAAGATTCGAGTTTGATAAGATAGATGAATATAATTTCTGAAATAGAGAATCAATCAACTCGAATGACTGCCAAACTGTGCTCTCTAACTTCCGATGTAAAAAATAGGCTGCGCAATGTATTATTTTTAAAAGTTTTATTCTTAATATTATGCTTGTAAATATATAGATGTTACACCTATTTATTATTTTAACTTGTAAAATGCGAAATGTGTAATTTTTTTAAAGTAATTTATATTTTATGAATAAAGAATTATGTGTCAATGAAGTCTTAACTAATGTCGATTTTTTATGGTTCTGTTATTATTATCAAAAGAAAAAGCAAACGATGTAGATAAGCTTAGAGAAGAAGCCAATAACATTCTTAGACATCAATTATCACTGTTTAATTGACCATTAATAAATAATAAAGTTTAAATGATATGGATATGTACATCGCACAAAAGATCTAATTTTGTCTAACGTTAGCTTTAAGCCACTCGGATCGATACTGTATTATATATGAAAGATCGAGAATAATTTTAATAAATTGTATCTTTTGTCGACTAGAACAAACTGTCATTTTATTTTATAGTCTAATTTTATTTATGAGCAAAGTATAAAAATTGATTCCATTTCTTAAAACTATAAAATAAGGATTTTCAATAGAAATAGATACAAACAGAAAAAGAATATTATTACAGCTATTAAAAAGGGATTAAAAATGTTGACAAATTTAATTCTGAAAATAGAAAATCATACATATATTCAGAAAGATTGTCTCAAAGACGAAAATAATAAAAAAATTACTTTAATGGTAATCGATTGCCTGACTTAAACTAAAATAAAAATTATGTTCATTTTATCAAATGAGAAATCAGAGTTAGAAAGTGTTTCATTTAAAATTTTTCATAACCTTTTTTTAGGATAATGACCCATTTTTAATAAACTGGTTTCTAATTAATAATATTAGTTAGCAAAATATTATAATGTTACAAATTGTAGCTAATTAAGTTAGGTATATGTAAACATATACACCCGTGCTCAAAAATTTTAGAACTTTTTTGTCAATAATATCTTTATGAACACGGATAAAACACTTTCAATTGTCAATTGTCTATAAGTATAATATTATCACTTGGGTTTAAACTGAAAATTTAAACTATGATTGGACAAGGAAAATTTCTTTGTCTTTGCTTTTTTGCACACATGTGCAGTACGGGTGGTTCGAAGACACAACGGTCGACTTGTGAAGAGAATAAAAAAAAGGGTCGCGTGGACCGCTCGGGCCTACTCTGGGATTTTCTATACGTGACATTGTACATATTGTCGTAAATAATCTAAACTTATTTTTTTTTTTACATAGTTTTTTAGAATATAACATGAGCAGATAGATTTATGAGCGCAGATGTGTCGCATAAACAAATATTCGAAAATATCGGTACATTTTTTCCTACTGTAATTTTACTTATAACATATGACTCGACATCTGCTGTGAATAAGAAAATAATAATGTGAATACGTTTCTAATGTAGTATGCAGAATTATCGTGTAAATTCAAGATATATTTTAGAACAGCGAAGAATTAAAATATTTTGATTAGATACTAAATTGATTGATATAGGTTTGTAAATTAAAATAATTGGATATATTTCATCATTTATTTTGATTTTAAAATATTAATATTATTATGTTACACAATTTTACGGTATAGTTGAAAACATTTAGATGGTAATTTTTTTATTTTATTATTCGCATATATGTGTGTATAATATTATAAAATTTATGATAAAAAATAGTTTGACTAAAATTTTACACATATAACAATATATTAATTAATACTTACCTGGCTGTACTTCCTGCCAGAAACTGCTACGGTAATTATCTACTAAATCTTTAGAAGTTTATTTACTAAGTCTTTAGAAGTTTAAAGTAAATTATAATAAAAAATAAAAATATTTAAAAGGAAATCAAACTATGGATTTAATGAATTACGTAACGCATATTTTATTTGATCAAATTATAATTAATTTTGTACAATCATGCATAATATTGTATTTAAAAACTGATAGATTTACGTCAAAAGTAATTTTAAATTTTTTAGACTTCTATAATGATTCTCGAAATCAACTCTTTATGGAAATGAACAGTAAATTACTAAAGATTTTGTGCATTTTTGTTTTTCTTAGCTTCTGCAATTATGTGCGTCAAATTGTAAAATTTGTTTTCGAAACTCAATTGATTGTGAATTACATATTTTTATTCTGCTTGCTTCGCGTTAATTTATATTAAAAATGACACAAAAGTGAAATAAAAAGTAACAAAGTGACGTAAAATCAATGCTGTCAGGGTGCATACATTTAACATAATTACTATATGTAACTGTGATATTTTAACGATAGTAGCTAATGGATTGTAAAATATTAAATAACAGCTAGTAGTTACATACACGCATTAGAAAAGAAATCCGTTCACTTTGTGATAAATAAAATAACAAATATTAATATAAGCCTCTTAATATAAGATGTGGATTTTTTGTTTAATGATTCACTTATGCATTTGTCAGGCATATTTTCTAAATCCATATTCTACAGATTGTTTAAGTATTATAAAGGATAACATTATTTACAGTATCAAACCTAACCGTATAACGTTTCTTACAAACAATGACGAGAAAATCAATCCTTACTTCGAGCGAGCATTACTGTCCAAAATTGTAAGAGAATTACCATCAACCGTAATGGAAATGAAGAAACTGGAAAGCTATAAATGTTCCTCGTGTCTGTTACTCTCCAACTATTGGATTCGTTCATCGTTACACGTCATATTGCACGAAGGTAGTTATAATGTCATCCAAACTTTAATGAATTATTTGAATAAATTGTCACCAAAATACAAAAGATCAAAGTGCCTACTGATCTCCATGACTGACAACGTAACTTCCGAAGATTTCCTTCACTTGCTTTCCCATGCGTGGAACCAAAAGCTACTAGATTTTTCAGTGATACACGTAAATAGCTGCATATTGAGGTACTACAATCCATTTTATCAAATCTTTTATACAAGACGATTGCAGGTAGATATCGAAGTGTTTCCAAATAAACTAATCAATGTAAACGGTTACCGATTTAAAACCGCAGTGATTACCGCCAATCCTTCCATAAAGGCAAAGAGGAATGAAACAGGTAATATAATTAAAGTAGGTGGTCCCTACCAATATTTGCTACCTATTATAATTGATGTAATGCATGGATCTTTGGATTTTGTCGACATTGGAAAAGGTTTGCCTTATAACGAAGCAACGAATTTTGAGTATCAGCAATTGGAAATCGGTAATGTGCAAATTGAAGCTATTCCATCACTTCTACGATTATCAATATTTTCAAATATTCTGGAATTAGATTTGGAGAGAGATTGCGACGATATTATTGCAATTGCACCAGTTTTCTCAAATGTAAAGCTTAGCATTCCCGAAGATGTGTTTACATATCTGTATATAATTCCAATTGTTTTACTTGCATTTAAAAGCGCTACCAAATGTATGAACCTGCATACATGGAGCGTATTCGAATTGATTCCTTTACTTTTCGGGGTTCCTACTAAATCTCGATTACACCAGGTCACTGAAAAACTCGTGTTTTTTGGGATTCTTATATTTTATGTCAAGTACTCTGTGGAATTCTACGCTGACTTTCTTAATGTGAAGCTCGTGAAGACTGAAACGTCATTCGACAGTTTTAAGAGTCTTTACGACTCTAAACTTAAAATATTTACAGGTCCTGGAGCGGTACAACGAGCGTATATCAACGATGATCATTATGTCCAGATGATCAAAAAAAGAACGTCCCTTGTATCTGCAGAGACTTGTGTGATGTATACATTAATAAAAAGAGATTCCATTTGCATTGTATATCGAACGCTTTTTCGAAACGTAGTGGTGAATTACAATTCTCCTAGCTATAAAATAGCAGGACCTGTATTCTTTTGTGAAGGTCGAACATTTAAGTTTGAAAGTGCCTCACCGTATGTCGATAGGTTTCGAACGATATTAAGAAGGATTCATGAATCAGGAATAGAAAAGATTCTTGACAGGCGAATTACAGATAAAGTAAACAAGACAAGAATACCAGAATCTTCTAAACTCTTTCTTTTACAATTGATTGTCACTCTAGGTATTGGATATTTATTGTCCATAGTGACATTATTCATAGAATTAATTTATACTTTCTTTTTGGTGATACGTCCTCGAAATGGCTGTAATATTATGAATTTGGGCCTGTTAAAGTAAATGTATAGTAAAATATTTGTAATATTTTGATTTCTTAAAAAACTTTTTGAATATTAATAATTTATTCGTGATTATTAATATCAATTCGTGCGTTTGCTAAAACTTGCCTCATTTAGATTGGTACATCATCTTATTGTATGAACTATTTAGTTTAAAGCAATAATTATTCATTAAATATAATACAAATTTATTTATTAAATATAATCAATGAGGCTATTTGTATAGTTTTATATATATATGCGTACATATAAAAAGTATACGTTTTGGAAAGCATATACATTTCATTTTAATACAGCTTTACCTGGTAGGTTTAAATACGCATGTAGTCTACCGAGTAGGAACTTTTACAAAATAAAGAAATGGGTAACGATATGCTGTAATAGACGGGTACAGAAATAGTTGACGAGGTCTCGGCCACTATAATAGATATACCAAGTAAAGGCATTAATTGTCACGAACAGACATTGTTGCTGAAGTATATAACAAACAGCAAACATTTATTCTTTATTTTTACATTAAACTAAAATATATACTATATATTATTGCACTCAAGTGCGCATAAAGTTCGCTTATTAAAAACTTACTTTACAATTTTATTCCTATTTTTATGTAAAAAAGTTTAGTCCAACAGTAAACTGGTAATAATTCTATGTATAATCTAGATACAGTCTAACTATGGTTTAGGTGCAGTTTACGTGTAAAATTTTTATTCTTTACAGACAGAATTTACCTACATGTTCCGAAAAATAAAAATCCAGTTTACGCTTAAATTTGTTGTTGAAATTTTAGCCCAACAAAGTAAACAATTATGCGCAAAGGCGGTGGAAAATATGGCCAAATTTTTATTTATTTACTATAAAGATATATTAATATAAATATACGTCAATTACACGTAGGCAATTAATAACATAAATTCATTGAATTGTTTAAGTTATTTTTTATCAATTTTTATCATCAATCATGTTATTTATTGATATATAAATAAAATAGTAGTGTACGTAGGCTATGTACAATACACGATATTTTTTTATAGATCTGATAAAGAAAATTCTATAAAATTTTTATAATTAATTATCCTTCTGCCTTGTGCTGAAAAAGTTCATTCATTTTTATTGATTTTTTATAAGTCTGAATAATGGACAGAGATGCGGTCGCCAAGGAATATAAAGATGTTCATACTATGCCATAATAATAATAATTTCATAACGATCGAGAAATAAAAGAACTATTTCTGTATTGACCGACAAGAAAACTGTAACAATTTCAAGATTGATGAATCAACTTGTTTCAGTCCAAATCAGTAAAATTATATAATTAATTATTATTGATATATTATAAATATTTTCCATGTAGTGGGCTTCATGTAATGGAGCAAATGTAAACCTATAAGCTAAAGTTTTATTTTGTAAAACATCTAATAAGTCTATTTTTAATTAATTAAAATTTTTAGAATCTAATATTTTTATTTCAACGTCACTCTTTTTACACTCTTAACTTGATGCTCATTAGCGGTAAAGATCATACGATTTGAGAAAAAAGTAAATGTTGAAAATTAATTCCCCGCAGTGATACTTGTTTAAATCTATCTACATTTTATGTACATTACATTATCTATATAACATCTACATTGCACATAAAATTAAAATTAAAATTTAACTAAGTAGACTATAATGTTAGGCTATTAAGTAAATTTGTTTACATGCATTCCTTTACAAATGTCGAAAATGAAAAGTATTAATTATGAAATTAAACCAATTAATATAAAGAATTATTATATATTCGTGTTTTAATTATTAATAATATTATAAATATCGTATTTTACGTTATTTGCCATAGTTTGTTTTAATTCATCACGTTTTGCATACCTCGTTTATTATATTTGACACTCATTGTTGTACGTATAATTATACCATTAATGGCTACCTATATACCTTGCACTTATAAACAATATTTTTACTGTTTTCTCTAGAGATAACATCAGTTAACAGTTACAAATTTATTTTTCTACAATTTTTAAAACTCAGATTAAGAAGTTTTCTTTCATATTTCTTAGTAATTCTTTAGTTAAACTTAGACGATACATATCACTTATTTGTAAAATACTCCTTATATGCAATAATTCATCTGAAATATTAGTAAACATCATAAGTGTATGTATATATTTATCGAGCATAGTAAAAATAGCGAAATGTATTATCTAACTCCATTACGTTAAATATTGTTACAGTTGCCAAACATAATTTTTCGTAAAGTAACCTGATTAAAATGTGTAAAAATATCTCAAAAATATCACAAATGAAAAGTGTATATATTTAACATAATTACCATCTATCATTGAAATTTTTTTAATTAAATAATAGTTAACAAACAGATCAACATATTAAAAAAAATAAATACGTTCGAATAGTAATAAAACAAAATAAGAAATATTACTAAGTTTAAAAGAAATAAATGTGTTTATTTTGTGACAAAATAATATTATAAATATCGTATTTTACGTTATTTGCCATAGTTTGTTTTAATTCATCACGTTTTGCATACCTCGTTTATTATATTTGACACTCATTGTTGTACGTATAATTATACCATTAATGGCTACCTATATACCTTGCACTTATAAACAATATTTTTACTGTTTTCTCTAGAGATAACATCAGTTAACAGTTACAAATTTATTTTTCTACAATTTTTAAAACTCAGATTAAGAAGTTTTCTTTTATATTTCTTATTAATTCTTTAGTTAAACTTAGACGATACATATCACTTATTTGTAAAAATACTCCTTATATGCAATAATTCATCTGAAAATATTAGTAAACATCATAAGTGTATGTATATATTTATCGAGCATAGTAAAAATAGCGAAATGTATTATCTAACTCCATTACGTTTTTTAAAAAACTACGCCAACTACTATAGGACGTTACAATAAAGATATCTTACTTGATGTAGCATTGTTACAGTTGCCAAACATAATTTTTCGTAAAGTAACCTGATTAAAATGTGTAAAAATATCTCAAAAATATCACAAATGAAAAGTGTATATATTTAACATAATTACCATCTATCATTGAAATTTTTTTAATTAAATAATAGTTAACAAACAGATCAACATATTAAAAAAAATAAATACGTTCGAATAGTAATAAAACAAAATAAGAAATATTACTAAGTTTAAAAGAAATAAATGTGTTTATTTTGTGACAAAATAAAATAACAAATATTAAATAAGCCTCTTAATTAAAATGAGGATTTTTTGTTTAATGGTTCACTTATGCATTTGTCAGGCATATTTTCTAAATCCATATTCTACAGATTGTTTAAGTATTGTAAAGGATAACATTATTTACAATATTAAACCTTACCGTATAACGTTTCTTACAAACAATGACGAGAAAATCAATCCTTACTTCGAGCGAGCATTACTGTCCAAAATTGTAAGAGAATTACCATCAACCGTAATGGAAATGAAGAAACTGGAAAGCTATAAATGTTCCTCGAGTCTGTTACTCTCCAACTATTGGATTCGTTCATCGTTACACGTCATATTGCACGAAGGTAATTATAATGTCATCCAAACTTTAATGAATTATTTGAATAAATTGTCACCAAAATACAAAAGATCAAAGTGCCTACTGATCTCCATGACTGACAACGTAACTTCCGAAGATTTCCTTCATTTGTTTTCCCATGCGTGGAACCAAAAGCTACTAGATTTTTCAGTGATACAAGTAAATAGCTGCATATTGAGGTACTACAATCCATTTTATCAAATCTTTTATTCAAGACGATTGCAGGTAGATATCGAAGTGTTTCCTAATAAACTAATCAATGTAAACGGTTACCGATTTAAAACCGCAGTGATTACTGCTAATCCATCCATAAGAGTAAAAAGAAACGAAACGGATGGCATATTAGATGTAAGTGGTCCCTACCATTACTTAATGCCCACTATAATAAAAGAAATAAACGGATCCTTAGATTTTATCGAAGTCGGAAAAGATTTAATTTATAATGAGGCAACGAATTTCGAGTATCGGCAATTGGAAGTCGGTAATGTGCAAATTGAAGCTATTCCATCGTTTTTACGACTATCGATCTACTCGAATAATCTTGAGGTAGATTTAGAGCGCAATTGCAACGACATAATCGCTTTAGTACCAGTAATATCAAAGGTACATCTCAGTATTCCACTTGATGTGTTTATATTCCTCTACATAATTCCGACCATATCGCTAGTATGTAAAAGCATTGTCTACGCTTTACACTTACAAAGCTACAGCATTTTCGATATTGCTGCCATTACTTTTTGGATATTCTAGCACTTCTCAATATCAAGGACCAACCAAGAAACTTATTTTTTTATGTATACTAATTTTTTATTTCAAGTACTCGGTGGAATTCTACGCAGAATTTGTTAACGTGAAGCTGGTGAAATCTGAAATAGTGTTTGATAGCTTTAAAAGCCTGTACGAGTCTGGATTAAAAATATGCACCGGTACTGCAGCAGTTCAACGAGCTTACATCAACGATGACTTTTATGTTCAAAGTCTCAAAAGGAAAAAGTTACTTTATTCCCGCAGAGATCTGTGTGAGGCACACATTGACTAGGCAAGATACTATTTCCATTGTTTACAGATCGCTGTTTCAAAGTGTTGTTATTGATTATGATTCGCCCAGGTATAAAATAGCAAAACCTGTATTTTTTTGTGAAGGTCGAACGTATAAGTTTGAAAGTGCCTCGCCTTATGTTGATAGATTTCAAAAAATTTTAAGAAGAATTCATGAATCGGGAATAGAAAGGATTCTCGAAAGGAGAAGTTACAAATATATCTCCAAGCGTCGGAATAACAGGATCATCTAAGCAATTTCTATTACAACTGATAATTACTTTGGCTTTTGGATATTTACTATCCATAGTAACTTTATTCATAGAATTAATTTATAGTTTTCTTATGATATGTTTTAATAACTGTACTCTTATCAAATTGTAACTGTTGAAGTACATTTCTGTATTACATTATTTATAAAATGTTGATTTCGTCGAAATTTTTTTATATTAATACATTATTCCAATATATAAGTCAATTATTATATTTGTAAGAATTAAGTATTTCAAATTGTAAAAATTGTTAAACGCTTATTACGGAGTTCATCTTATTTATAAAAAATAACATACTTTGTGAAGTGAAAAACTCGTAATCGATAGAGTAATTATATGCCATTCCTGAAATGCGATAACTAAAATTGTGAAAGTTAGTTGTATTTTCTGAACAGTGTTATTAACGTTAGTTGTTACCGTCAACTGTTAAAGGTTTTTTTAATTCGAGCACGAATTTATGACATTTAGCTTAAAACAATAATGTAAACTAAAGTAAATACGCAAATTAAATAAAATCAATGATGGTAAATTTTGCAGGTTTGAAGCAAATGGGTTAACATATAATATGATTCTCTATACCATAATAAGTGGAAAATATTAAGTATATTGAGAAACATTAAATAATATGAATAGTAACATAATAATTAAGGATACATTTCTCAATAATATAAACATCAATCGGAGGTATATACATTTTTTTTATTATTAATATTTTGTTATAAAATCTTCTCTTGGTCAAGTCAATCCTTACGTACAAGTCTTTAACATTATCTTGTAAATCCAGGAAATCGGCTAATAATTACCAATAATCTTTCATACACAACTAAATTAAGATTATATTACTATACATGTTTTTTTTCAAAATAGTTAATTTATACCTAACAAGTGGTTTGAAGTTATATTAAGGTAGTCCTGTTGGTATAAAACTACTGTTAGAATTTTGACGAAATGATGATGCATTTTAATTTAAAAGGGTACGTGAAAGAAAAGTTATTAGTATTTAATAATTAGCTGTTTACCATGCAGTGTTATGGGAAATCACGTACCTACCTTGGTAATTCTCAAATGTACAAAAAGGACCGTTCAAATTTGAATATAAAAAAGGAAAAACAAGTTATGCATTCGCAAAACACTTCAAGTTTTTGAATATACTGATTTGGTACATATAATGATAGAAATAAAAGACGAAATGTGAATAATCGACGTGTAGAATAAATAGCCAGCCATAATTGATTTGATGTGGCAACACTGCAAGATTTAAAATTTGATATGCTGTGTAGAAACGTAAATAAATATTTTGCCAATTTAATAATTTTTTTTTAATTTATTTACTTAATGTTGCATTTACATAGAAATGTTTTCAGATACATTGATGTGATTAATTATAAGTATAACTGTATGAGGAGAAAGTGAAAAACTTTGTGTAAAGTATTTACAAATATAACTACATACAATTATATATTTATATTTCTTTTAAAATTTTGTTTGATTTTCTTGCATCTTTCAATATCCTTTACACAATCTTCAATTATCGTTGATAGTTGGAATTTGCAGCTAAGTGATCCGTTAGCTGGATAGATATTAAAGTCACCTATAAGTATATAAAGGGTCTAGGTAGATGTGTCTAAATATTCGTATTTTCCACTTTACTTACGTCAAAATTGTTAATCTGTACTAGAAAAATTAAGAAATTAAAACCAAATTTTAACATGACAACTCTCACTACATCAGATGGTAAAGCTTACTAAACAATTAACCAGATCAACAATATAAAATTATAATATAATTCAATGGAACATTAACGGGTTTGGTCACTACCTTGAATTCCTCCAAAAACGTATTTACGATATAACTTCCAATATCACATGAATTGATGGCATCAACTTCAAACTACCATCTTACATTATACAATTAATATTAAAAAATAACAAATATGCTACAAAATAGAACAAAAGTAGAAAGCAGCTGATGAAAATTGTTAAAAAAATATTCTTCAGTTTAGACGCTGATAACTTGGAAACCAAGGTAAACACTTAAACTCAAATTTAGAAAAAAGTTGGGATTAGATACACGGAGAGAAATATTTAGTAAATATTACAAAGCAGTTTGGTAAAAATTTCTAAACTCTCAAGTAATGTGGTAACAAACTGCGAATCTCGTAATTTTTACTAGACTAAATTGTAATTTTAATTTTTTTTTTAACATCAGAAAAAAATTTTTATTTCTTCTACATTATTTATTTTCGAGTTTATGTATATTATTCGAGTGTTATGAATATTTTAAATATTTAAATGAAGTTTAATTAGTGAAAAATATCTGGATGTCATCGGGATCGAACCTGCGAAGTTTGGATTGAAAGTCCAAGTCCTTACCATTGCACCACTGCGTTGCTTGCATGTGCTTCATCGAATCGTCCTTTTATTGTTACCCTCGCTTTATCTTTCATTTTTTATTACTTTACATACATTTTACACCAACTGCGACATAAAATATTGTTCGTTACTCGGGCGTATAACTTTGCACTGAATGAGAATTGACTTAAGAAGTCTCAAGCGTTTCTTTATAAATACGTAAAACGTGCTAAAAATTTAACAGAGCATTAGTAAAATGATTAACTTTTCATAGCTTTCAAGAACAAGCAAGGTCATCCATCAAAATATTGAAAAAAAAATTATTTAAAAATTGTCTTTTTAACACGGGTTCATATGCGTGCGTGAACTAATTAATCTATAACTTAAATATAAATAACATTACAAAAAAAAATATATAGTTTTGCAGATAATTTTATGTTTTTCCAAATATTAACAATAATTACAATTAACCATGAAAAACTCGTTCTACGTATGCGCAGTACAATCTTCCAAACTTTAAGTCAATCAAATGCAAAGAAAATGGTTAAGTTTTTATGTTTACTTTGTCATATGTATTTCTAAATGTAATTTAGATTATTATTTATACAAGTTAATACAATATAGCAGTCAAGTCATTTTAAGAACCCTTTAAAATAAAAAAAAAATTAACATAAAAGAATAAAAATCTCGAGAAATGTGACAAACCTGATCTATAATTCGTATAATTGTGAAATAAGGGGATTTTGGTGACTCTAGCATGATAGATATACGAAGTAAAGACATTCATTATCTTAAACAGTAGCTATAATAGTAAATATTGTAGGGTATATTCAAATGGGTTATTTAATATAATTTCCATATTATATTATTGCCGGAGTAGATATTATTCATGTACGTAAGATACTTGTAACTAATTGTAAGATATAGAAAACTATACATTCCACGCATTTAATACACCCTTATTAATACTACTGTATATTAATGGAGTAAATGTACAATATGAGTTATGGAATTATTATATGTTTGTTTTTAAATGTCAGCAAATAATTGTAACAGTACGTATATATATATATATAATGTAATACGTACTACACGGGTTTTGTAAGCTTAATAATTTATTGAAATTGATCAATTGCGCATGTTGCTTTTGTAAACAATATTTCTAGTGTCTCGTCTAGTGATACTATCAGTTAACAGTTACAAATTTTCATTGTCTACAACTTTCGAACCAAATGTCTCGACATTTTACAACTGAAATAATAAAATGTCATATCTAATGTAGGATTATTATATTTGTTATGAATTTTTATTGTACGTGTTCACTATGTACAAAGTACAAAGATCTCTTTTAACTTAGCCATAATTACATATTATACCCTGCAATCTATTAAAAATAATAGTAAAGATTTTGGATACGTTCTTCCACTACGATTATCAAAAAACTACACAAACTTCTACATAAATAAATATAAGGAATAAAGTAGAGGCTAGGCAAGTCCGCATTTAATAAAAATGCCATTTACGGATGAGATTTTTTAGCGAGAATACCTAATGGATTGTAATAAATTACATAAAATATGACAGTCAAATCAAGTATTCAAAAAAGAAATGTATTTAGATTGTAACAAAAAAAATTACCAAAAATTAATCATAATCACTGTATTAATATGTGGATCACTTGTTTTATACTACACATATACATATGCCCGGCATATTTTCTAAATCCATATTCTACAGATTGTTTAAGTATTGTAAAGGATAACATTATTTACAATATCAAACCTTACCGTATAACGTTTCTTACAAACAATGACGAGAAAATCAATCCTTACTTCGAGCGAGCATTACTGTCCAAAATTGTAAGAGAATTACCATCAACCATAATGGAAATGAAGAAACTGGAAAGTTATAAATGTTCCTCATGTCTGACACTCTCCAACTATTGGATCCGTTCATCGTTACACGTTATATTGCACGAAGGTAGTTATAATGTCATACAAACTTTAATGAATTATTTGAATAAATTGTCACCAAAATACAAAAGATCAAAGTGCCTACTGATCTCCATGACTGACAACGTAACTTCCGAAGATTTCCTTCATTTGTTTTCCCATGCGTGGAACCAAAAGCTACTAGATTTTTCAGTGATACAAGTAAATAGCTGCATCATGAGGTACTACAATCCATTTTATCAAACCTTTTATTCAAGACGATTGCAGGTAGATATCGAAGTGTTTCCTAATAAACTAATCAATGTAAACGGTTACCGATTTAAAACCGCAGTGATTACCGCCAATCCTTCCATAAAGGCAAAGAGAAATGAAACAGGTGATATAATTAAAGTAGGTGGTCCATACCATTACTTAGTGCCTACTATAATAAAAGAAATAAACGGATCCCTAGATTTTATCGAGGTGGGGAAAGATTTAATTTATAATGAGGCAACGAATTTTGAGTATCGGCAATTGGAAATCGGTAATGTGCAAATTGAAGCTATTCCATCGTTTTTACGACTATCGATCTACTCAAATAATCTTGAGGTAGATTTAGAGCGCAATTGCAACGGTGTAATCGCTGTAGTACCAGTAATTTCGAAGGTACATCTCAGTATTCCGCAAGATGTATTTATATACTTCTACATGATTCCAATTATTTTGTTAGCAAGTAAAAGCGTTGCCTATATTTTAAACCTACAAAGCTACAGCGTTTTCGATTTGCTGCCATTACTTTTTGGAATTTCTAGCTCTTCGCAATTTCAAGGGGCTACTAAGAAGATTATGTTTCTGTGCATTTTAGTTTTTAACTTTAAGTACTCGATAGAATTTTATGCAGACTTTGTAAATGTGAAGCTGGAGGCATCTGAAATGACGTTTGATAGTTTTCAAAGCCTGTACGAGTCTGGATTAAAAATATGCACCGGTACTGCAGCAGTTCAACGAGCTTACATCAACGATGACTTTTATGTTCAAAGTCTCAAAAGGAAAAGTTACTTTATTCCCGCAGAGATCTGTGTGAGACACACATTGACTAGGCAAGATACTATATCCATTGTTTACAAATCGCTATTTCAAAGTGTTGTTATTGATTATGATTCGCCCAGATATAAAATAGCAAAACCTGTATTTTTTTGTGAAGGTCGAACGTATAAGTTTGAAAGTGCCTCACCTTATATCGATAGATTTCAAAAAATCTTAAGAAGAATCCATGAATCAGGAATAGAAAGGATTTTGGAACCTAGAGTTGCATATAAAATGAATGGGCCAGGAATAACTAAATCAAATAGTAATTTTTGTTCGCAATTGATAATTATTTTGGCTGCAGGATATTTACTATCCATATTAACATTAATTGTAGAATTAAAATTTACTATTATTTTTTATTGTCGTTTTATAAAACATTTTAAATTAAGAAAGATGCAAATTTGGAATTATATGAATTAGAGAATGTAAAATATTTATCCTTAGCATAAATAAAGATTTTCGATTTTTATTTTGTTTCTCTGTGTAAATGCTCGTGTAAATGTTATTGAACTATTTTATTTTACGCATAATATTATAAGTATACATTTATTCAGCTTTTTTTGCTGTAGTTATATTGCTGTAGAATATTGCTTTGGTTAGAAATAGTAATGTCTTTGTAGTTTATTAACGTTAAATGATAATCTGGTTGTTTTTTTTTTGTTCAACAAGATCAATTACCATATACTTACATAAAAATATTCGTGTTAAGGTTCATATAATAAGAGTAAAGCTGGTTATCATTAACATTATTCTATTAGTAAAATAAAAATATATTTATTTTAAAAACAATTACAAAAATATTCACACGCAAATATTGTTTAGAGTTACTTTGTAGTAATAGCTAATTAGTATAATTAATTATAAAACTATACAATTATAATATACAATTACTTATGGAATAAAATTGTAATTACTGTTGCTATGCGATGTTCATTATTAATTTTGTTTAGTTCCAAACGTTAGTTAGCCCATCGTTACTTATTTTCTCACGTACGACAATTTCTTAATTATAAGCCATGAACCAAAACTGACACATATAGATACCCGCAATATAACGCTCTGCCCTTACGATTTCCTCGCGACCTTCACGTTTCCGTGTTTTCCCATTTTTTGCATACAACTGCCTTAAAATGACCTAGCCTTTGTCCCTTACAATACTTTAATATCATAAATCCCTTCCCTTCCTCAAATGTATTTTTCTTGCTTGTTCCTTTACCTATCGACACGAGTCAGTTGCTCGTCAGTCTCTTGATCGCATACATGCACACGCAAAATACTCAAGACACTTACACTGCGTTCTTATATTTACTATAATTTCTAATAATGTTTGTAAATTTGTAAATAAAGCAATATTCTCTACTCATATAAATATTTGCGTAAGATTAATTTCTCGCATAAAGTCTCAACTTGAGACAAAACATTGGTCCTTCGAGCCGGATTTACAAACTGTCAAAAACCAAAAAACATTTTGAAAAAAGTGTCACATACATACACTTCAAGTGAACAGTGCAAGTTTGTTTACATAAGTTCATCAACCAATGGAAAGTTATAAATTGTACGTGCAATCAAACACGATTTCATATCATTCGTAATTACGAATATTCGAATCAGCAAGAAAAATACTACCAGAAGCAGCTACTTCACGGACCGCCAGCAAGGTGCAGTTATCCGATAAAGAAGTCGACTGTTTTTTTCACATCTTCAATCCAGAGAGCGTCATTGGAGCATTCAACAAATAAGTAAGTGAACACGTCTTCCTTTCCTTACAAATCCTACGTATCCGCTTCAATCTCATTATGGCAGATGAGTTAAACGTCAATATTAAGTCGTGTAAAAATTTGTTAGCGTAAATCGGTCGATTAAATTAATTTTTTCAAAACTATACGGGGACAGAACCTCTTTCAATTTATCATCGCAAAGTAAAATTAGAAGAACACTATCACAATCTTTTACAAGTTCAAGATTGCATTGAAGAGTGTGATAAAAAAGAAGACGACCAAACACGCTTAGAACTAGAAGACGCTCATTATGCATGTGCAGATGCTGCTCTTGCAGTCGAATCGCGAATTCGAGCAAACATCGATCCACCAATTCAACCACAGCCCGTATCTCAAAGAGTTATAAAAAATCACGATCTAGTAAAATTACCTCCTATCGATTTACCAAAATTCGACGGTAAATATGAAAATTGGCGGTATTTTTATGACATTTCCAAATCGCTTGTTCACGAAAATAATGAGCGCATAGATATACAAAAATTCCATTATCTACGTTGATGCTTACAAGGAGAAGCAGCATCAGTTATTCGATCATTAGCCGTTTCTTCTGAAAATTATCAAGTAGCTTAGAAGTTACTTATACAAAGATACAATAAATCACGCATAATTGTCAATAGTCATTTGAAAGCCATATTTGACCTGCCACCGTAAACAAAGGTGCACCCTCGGAAATTCCAACCCTTATTGATGGCGCACAACGTCATATAAGTGCATTACAAGCAATGCAACGGCCTATAAATACGTGGGCAGATGTAATTATTTACATAATTGTTTCCAAATTAGACAAGACCACTCGACGTGAATGGGATCGATCTTTAACCGATGATGAAATGCCTACTTGGAACGACTTAATTGAATTTTTAAATGAATTTTCACGCGGTGACGATTCATTATCGTATTTATTGAGTCCGTCATTTAAACAAGACAAATTTGTTAGCAGTGAAAAATACACAAAAAAGGCGCATGCTTACATTGGAAACGTAGTAATGGCATCCTGTGGATACTGCAGCGGTGATCACTTTATTCATACGCGTGATAAATTTCTACAATTAAGCACGCAAGACAAATTCAGTGCAGTTAAGAAAAAAAAATCTTTACTCAAATTGTCTACGCTCAGGCCATTCCGTAAATACCTTCAAGGGTGGTACTTGTAAAAAATGTAAAAAGCGACACAATACATTACTTCACGTACAAGAGTTAAAAGTTGACACGCACAATTTTCAAGCTGCTCAAATCTCGAAAACGACGATAAGAAGGTTTATCATTCATACAGCTCTTCTGAAGTTTTACTATCTACTGCATTAATTGACGTACACGATCATGAAGGCAAAAAACATTCGTGCAGAGTTTTATTAGATTCCCGTGCGCAATCAAATTTTATGACAGAAAAATTTGCTTCCTTGCTCAATATTGATTACAAGCGAGCAAGAATTCCTGTCACCGGTTTAAGTCAAAGTACAACAGTAATTGACAAAACATTATGAACAGAAATATCGTCAAAGTGCAACAATTACTCGACACATTTAACATTTTTAATATTACCAGAAATCTTAAGTATTTTACCTTTAAGGGCAGTCCGTACTCATAGCTTCACAAATCCACCACCCGAATTTTGCGAGCAAAAGTGGCGCTGCCGTCAGATAAGCCGAGTTCATATTCGACAATAATTATGAACATTTAAAGGAAATTGAGATTTTACCACACAAAATCAGAGTTGAACGCCATAGCTATTGATGTAATGATTAATTACATATTGCTTACCTGATCGAAAAGTCAGTATTTTCGAGGAATAGTGATAAGTACGAATCAATTCTAAGAACGCATACTGTTTACTGATTTATAAACTTAATGAAAAGGTTTGGTGAGGTTTAATTAGGGATTAAGAAATAAAACAAAACATTTCGCGGTTGAACAGAAAGTAAATTTATTGGGACTGGCTAGAAAAAACTCTCCTCGAGAAGGAGAGAAAAAGCCGTGCAATGTCCTTTTTTTAAAATAATACAAATGCGCTTACAATAAAAAACTTAATGCTAGAACTTACGCAGGTTTCGCTATAACGGCGGATACCGCCAGAGGAGCGCTCCTTTTGAACGAGATCCCAAAATGCTTCTGCGTCCAGAAGCTGGGGCTGAGTATGCGTTTGTGCATCTACAGCGAAGAAGATTCGTTCTCAGACGACGAGTCTAGGCTCACAGAACGCACAGAATCACACGCACAGAAACCGCACGCACAGAGAAAAAATTAATCGTAGAGTCGTTCTCGGACAACGAGTCTAAGCTCACACAAGTTACATACACAGAATATCGAAAATGCCGAACGCGGTAAAAAGGCGATGGATCTGCGGAACCGAGGTTCGAACTAGACGGGCAACAACGACTGAATGTCTCCTCCACGCTCGTATTCTGATGCTATCCCTTTTGCCCTGTGTCATCGTGGAGGGGAGGATGGGAATCACCCGCTTGCAGGTATGTGCTTTCCGGGGTCTCGAGCTGCGAGAGGAGCCGTCTCCGTCGCGTGGGTTTTCCCAGTAATAACCCACACGTGTTACGAGTGCAGATGTCTGCATGCAGGTTTCGGACAAGTTCGAGTCGGCCGCGAACAGGGAAAGGAAGGTTTATGAAGGTTGAAACGGTATCGAGACCCATCGTCAACGCTAATCGTTAGAAGGACGTAGAGAGCGAGCGAGACAGAAAGAAAAAGAGAAAGAAAAAATGTACCGTTTTGTATAGTTTACAAACACATACCAAAGTCACTTCGTACTTATCACTATTCATCGAAAATACTGACTTTTCGATCAGCTAAGTAATATGTAATTAATCATTACATCAATAGCTATGGCGCTTAACTTTGATTTTGTGTGGTAAAAACTCTATTTTTTTTAATTGTCCAAAATTGTTGTCAAATATGAACTCAGCCTATCTGACGGCAGCGCCACTTCTGCTCGCAAATTTTCGGGTGGTGATATATTCAACTATACTCTACGGACTCCCCTTAAGGCAAATCAATCGAAGCAGCGTCTAAATTCCCAACAATATAATGTTTGCAGATCCATCATTTCACGTACCATCTCAGATTGATGCCTTAATAGGCATTGAATTATTTTACGAATTACTTTGCATAGGACAAATACAGTTAAATAACAAGGCTATTCTACAAAAAACTTTATTCGGATGGATTGTCGCTGGCAAATTTTATAACACATCGTCAAGCAGCAATAAAATGTGTCTTCTTACACAAGTCAGAACAATAAATTCTCAGCTAGAAAAATTCTGGGAAATAGAAGAAGGACCTAAACAGATTCATTTAATGGCCGACGAACGCCGATGTGAAGAGCATTTTGTAGAAACGACATATCGAAACTATGTAGGTAAATATGTTGTAAAATTACCATTCAATGGGCAAAAGGATCAACTTGGCGATTCGTACAACGCGGCTCTTAAACGCTTTTACTCGTTAGAGCGCAAACTCAATAAAGACGATGCACTAAAGCAGCAATATGCACAGTTTATAAATGAATATGAACAGTTAGGGCATATGACCTATTGTTCACAATCTGTCAACTCCGGGAGGGTTATTACTTGCCACATCACGCAGTCATAAAAGAATCGAGTCTCACCACGAAAATTAGAGTGGTATTTGACGGGTCGGCTAAAATAACTTCAGGTATATCCCTTAATGACACATTCTTAGTCGGACCGACTACGCAAGAAGACTTATTTACCTTAGTTATCCGATTCCGTACATATACGTACGTATTGACCGCTGATATTGAAAAGAAGTATCGGCAAACTCTCGGGTAGCACCCGAAGATAGAATCTATCAAAAAATTCTGTGGCGCGAATATCCGAAAGATGACATAAAACTTATTTACTGAACACAGTAACTTATGGCACAGCATCCGCTTCATTTCTTGCTACACGTGCCATTAAACAATTGGCAATAGACGAAGGCAAACAATTTGCTCACGCAGCTGAAGCTATAAAAAACAACTTATATGTCGACGACCTATTAACAGGCACAAATTCAATTCAAGAAGCAAGGCAATTGCATAACCTCTATAAAAACGATTACAATACCTAGGCTTGAGCTTTGCGCAGCAGTATTATTATCGAAGCTCTTCAAAGACACCATGCATACATTAAATATACCTGTGAACTCCGTCTACTTCTGGTCCGACTCTACGATTACACTGGCTTGGATTAATACAGAACCTCACACGTTAAAAACATTTGTCGCAAATCGTGTGGCTATAATTCAAACGAACACTAATACAAAAAATTGGCATCATGTTCAAACTACCGATAATCCAGCGGCCTTCATTTCAAGAGGACAAGATCCAAAGGATTTGGTAAAAAACAAATTTTGGACAAATTAACCTTCGTGGCTTACCAAAGACGAAAGCGATACTCCAGCAATAGTTTAAATCAGAATATATCCAACACGCAAGAGTTCACTTATAAAATTCGAAGCACAGTAAATTTAAAACTTGAAATAAAAGGGCTTGATTTTTTATTCCGATTTTCATCTTTCATAAAATTAATTCGTATTACTGTTTACTGTCTTTCACTTAAACACAACTGCCGCGAAAAGGCTAGTACAAAACAATTGAAAGATCATCAACTTTCTACAGAAAAAATTAATCATGCTCGTATATATATTCTTAAATTAATTCAGTCACATGCACTACATGAAAAGGCATTAAAATTGACAAATAAAACACCTATTCAGTACAAAAGGATATTATCATTGAGCCCCTTCATTGACACGGAAGGATTAGTACGAGTGGGCGGTCGAGTGCGCAAGGATAATTTACCCTTCTCTGCTCGATATCCGGTTTTACTACCGAAACACCATATAAGAAATTTAATTATCCAAGAAACTCACGAAACAATGCTACATAGTGGGGTGCAATCTACTTTGTACGCAATTAGAAGGCGTTATTGGCCAATCGATGGAAAAAATATTACACGTAAGGTAATACACAAATGTGTTACTTGCTTTCGAGTCAAGCCTTCAACGGTTGACTACCTCATGGGTGACCTACCTGCTAATCGTTTAAATAGCACTCGTCCATTTTCGATTACCAGGGTAGACTACTGTGGACCTTTCTACATCGCAGAGAAAACTACGCGTAACCGCCGCAAGGTAAAAATATACGTAGCGATCTTCGTGTGTCTAGTAACAAAGGCAGTGCACCTAGAAACAGTAGGAGATTTATCTACAGAATCCTTACTAGCCTGCTTACGACGTGTTAGGGTTGTGGTATAAATAATAACGCGTGTGTGTAATTTAGAGTGTTTTTTTTAATATGAAATAAGGTACACGGTTGTTGTTTAACGAGTATAAAAATAGAGTAGAATACGAATATAAAGTTAGAGTAAAATACGCGCTGTTTTACTTTACGCTGAGCTAAATCTGCGATACGAAGTCTCTCGCTTGAAAAGAAAACGACCTGATTATTAATCGATTGTCTGTCGAGATCGAAAAAACCTGGGACGGTCATGGACCGCCCCTGAACGAGGATGGCTTCTTAGCCACGGTCGACATTTGTCGGTCGCCGCGCTAAACAGGGGATTGATTCACGACCTTTGTTTTTTGGCTTAGCCGAGATTATTTGGATTGATTAATTTAATTAATTGCGAGTTATATCTTAGTTTGTTTCATAGTCTAAACAATAATTACATACTGTCGTTTTCCGATCGAGCAAGAGACTTCGCATACATATGGTTTTTTTATAATATTTAATTCGCTAGACAATTATAAATAACGGTACAAATATTTCTAGAGTATTAATAATTGAAACGGAGTACATATATATATATTCTCTATTTAATTTTAATATATAAGGTTCGACCGGTGTACCTGCGGGCGTTTGTACGAAGGGATTGAGGCGGGTGAAAGTTCTTTATGGCTTACCTTCTAAGGCCTATGCGTCGCACGTTTTTCCTTCGGCCGGGAAGGCTTAAAGTCTCGAAACAATTAGAAAAATTCTCGGGTACTTTTATATGTATACTCTGCGACAATATTGAGGACATCTGCGCAAAATATGCTAGAGAAAGACCCGCGCGTCTTCCACGCGAAACAATTGCTTCCTTTTATTTTTTTTCTAGTGAAGGGATCACCGAGAAGGTAACGTTTATATACGCACGTGTCGAACCCTTAGTAAAAAAAAAAAAAAAAAAAAAAAAAAAAAACCCGAGTTGTGAACGTGAAGATTTTTAATTGTTTTGAGCTTATTGCTCCTAGACCACGCGCGTTTGAAACTGACAATTTACGTGAGCATGTGTTGACCGGAACACGACGATTTTTTTCGCGTCGTGACAAATCGGCGAGCATATATTCAGATAATGCTACCAACTTTGTCGGCGCAAAAAATGAAATTTCCAAGCTTCGAGAGTTTTTTCAATCGAAGGAGGTAAACGAAAAAATATCAAATACATTAGCTAACGCAAACATTCAGTGGTACTTTATCCCCCCACGCTCACCTCATTTCGGTAGATTATGGCAAGCTGCCGTAAAATCGTTTAAATATCATTTAATGCGAACACTTGGCGAAATTTTATGTACTTTCGAACGATTTAACTCTTATATAATTGAGATTGAAGCAATTCTTAATTCTAGACCTTTAACTCCTCTATCCTCTGATCCTAACGATTACCTAGCCCTCACGCCTGGTCACTGCTTCATAGGCGATTCACTTACCAACACGCCAGAAAATAATTTAAAAGACTTATCAAGCAATCCATTGTCAGTCTGGTAACATACTCAAAAAATCAAAAAAGAAGGAAACGCTGGCAGCGTGAGTACAGCACAATTTACAAGTTGGAAATCTAGTAATTATAAAGAACGATAATTTACCACCACTAAAATGGAATCTAGGACGTATCACCGAATTACATACCGGCAAGGATAACAATTCTTTACAATTTCTTAATTATAAGCTATGAACCAAAACTGACACGTAGATACCTGCAATATAACGCTCTGCCTTTACCATTTCCTCGCGACCTTCACGTTTCCGTGTTTTCCCATTTTTTGCATACAACTGCCTTAAAATGACCTAGCCTTTGTTCCTTACAATACTTTAATATCATAAATCCCTTCCCTTCCTCAAATGTATTTTTCTTACTTGTTCCTTAACCTATCGACACGAGTCAGTTGCTCGTCAGTCTCTTGATCGCATACATGCACACGCAAAATACTCAAGACACTTACACTGCGTTCTTACATTTACTATAATTTCTAATGTTTGTAAATTTGTAAATAAAGCAATATTCTCTACTCATATAAATATTTGCGTAAGAGTAATTTCTTGCGTAAAGTCTTTACTTGAGTAAAAACAAGTTTGATAATTTGAAGTACTTATAATTAGCATAATCATTTTGTATTACAACAGCTAATAAATGACTTATCAGTTATTCATCATCAATCATCATCAATCATCATCAATCATCATCAATCATCATCAGTGATTTCCCTTATTGCATATTTGCAAAATTATTTTTACATCTAGAAGTAACAAAGAAATTAGATGTTGTTTACTTTAAAATTTTTATTGTTATTTTCGCATTTAAAATTTAATCTACACATTTTTATTCATTACCTAAGTTTACCCATTCTATAACTGTAGGTGGTGCTAGTGACTAATTATCTTTTTAATTACTATTACAAATAGTACTAAAAATTATGAAAAATAGTTAAGTCATGGGTTAATTGAAATATTTGTAATAACCAACTCTGTTAGTAATAAAATGTTTAAATACGTGTTTTTAAATTAAAACTAGTTTTTTAGACACTATTATCTCATTAACGCTTGAAACTGCAAAAGAATAATTGTTTCTTTGCTTTTTTTTATATTTAAAAACTCATAACTTTTGAAATTGAGATATGAGGTAATGAAATTTTTCACCCCGTTTACTACTTAAATTATATATAATCGAACAAAAAGAATAGTTTGCACAATTTATTAGGGGCTTAAAAGGGCGCAAATTAAAGATATTTTAATTACCTTTCGAATAGGATTCATTGGAAATCAGGGCCATACCCTACAAGGGTGTTATATCGATTTACCCCCTTAGAAATATTTCATCCCTTAGGGTTTTTCCAATATTTGGCAGGGTTTGCACAATTATTTTTCAAATTAAACCATACCAATCGAAAGATTGTTAAAAAATACACTTACTGGGAAGTTTTGATTTAAGGATAGTTTAGTTAAAATTCTCTTTTATTGTTTATTCTGTGTTAAGGGTGCGGCCCTGGAAAAACAACTTTCCCAGTAAGTGTATTTTTTAACAGTCTTTCGATTGGTATGGTTTAATTTAAAAAATAATTGTGCAAACCCAGCCAAATATTGGAAAAACCCTAAGGGATGAAATATTTCTAAGGGGGTAAATCGGTATAACACCCTTGTAGGGTACGGCCCTGATTTCCAATGAATCCTATTCGAAAGCTAATTAAAATATCTTTAATTTGCGCCCTTTTAAGTCCCTAATAAATTGTGCAAAGTCGAGTTATTAGCAGCATCTTGACTTAAGTATAGTTTAGATAAAATTATCTTTTAAAGTTTATTCTGTGTTAAGGGTGCGGCCCTGAAAAAACAACTTTCCCAGTAAGTGTATTTTTTAACAGTCTTTCGATTGGTATGGTTTAATTTAAAAAATAATTGTGCAAACCCAGCCAAATATTGGAAAAACCCTAAGGGATGAAATATTTCTAAGGGGGTAAATCGGTATAACACCCTTGTAGGGTACGGCCCTGATTTCCAATGAATCCTATTCGAAAGCTAATTAAAATATCTTTAATTTGCGCCCTTTTAAGTCCCTAATAAATTGTGCAAAGTCGAGTTATTAGCAGCATCTTGACTTAAGTATAGTTTAGATAAAATTATCTTTTACAGTTTATTCTGTGTTAAGGGTGCGGCCCTGAAAAAACAACTTTCCCAGCAAGTGTATTTTTTAACAATCTTTCGATTGGTATGGTTTAATTTGAAAAATAATTGTGCAAACCCAGCCAAATATTGGAAAAACCCTAAGGGATGAAATATTTCTAAGGGGGTAAATCGGTATAACACCCTTGTAGGGTACGGCCCTGATTTCCAATGAATCCTATTCGAAAGCTAATTAAAATATCTTTAATTTGCGCCCTTTTAAGTCCCTAATAAATTGTGCAAAGTCGAGTTATTAGCAGCATCTTGACTTAAGTATAGTTTAGATAAAATTATCTTTTAAAGTTTATTCTGTGTTAAGGGTGCGGCCCTGAAAAAACAACTTTCCCAGTAAGTGTATTTTTTAACAATCTTTCGATTGGTATGGTTTAATTTAAAAAATAATTGTGCAAACCCAGCCAAATATTGGAAAAACCCTAAGGGATGAAATATTTCTAAGGGGGTAAATCGGTATAACACCCTTGTAGGGTACGGCCCTGATTTCCAATGAATCCTATTCGAAAGCTAATTAAAATATCTTTAATTTGCGCCCTTTTAAGTCCCTAATAAATTGTGCAAAGTCGAGTTATTAGCAGCATCTTGACTTAAGTATAGTTTAGATAAAATTATCTTTTACAGTTTATTCTGTGTTAAGGGTGCGGCCCTGAAAAAACAACTTTCCCAGCAAGTGTATTTTTTAACAATCTTTCGATTGGTATGGTTTAATTTGAAAAATAATTGTGCAAACCCAGCCAAATATTGGAAAAACCCTAAGGGATGAAATATTTCTAAGGGGGTAAATCGGTATAACACCCTTGTAGGGTACGGCCCTGATTTCCAATGAATCCTATTCGAAAGCTAATTAAAATATCTTTAATTTGCGCCCTTTTAAGCCCCTAATAAATTGTGCAAAGTCGAGTTATTAGCAGCATCTTGATTTAAGGATAGTTTAGATAAAATTATCTTTTAAAGTTTATTCTGTGTTAAGGGTGCGGCCCTGAAAAACAACTTTCCCAGTAAGAGTATTTTTTAACAATCTTTCGATTGGTATGGTTTAATTTAAAAAATAATTGTGCAAACCCAGCCAAATATTGGAAAAACCCTAAGGGATGAAATATTTCTAAGGGGGTAAATCGGTATAACACCCTTGTAGGGTACGGCCCTGATTTCCAATGAATCCTATTCGAAAGCTAATTAAAATATCTTTAATTTGCGCCCTTTTAAGTCCCTAATAAATTGTGCAAAGTCGAGTTATTAGCAGCATCTTGACTTAAGTATAGTTTAGATAAAATTATCTTTTACAGTTTATTCTGTGTTAAGGGTGCGGCCCTGAAAAAACAACTTTCCCAGCAAGTGTATTTTTTAACAATCTTTCGATTGGTATGGTTTAATTTGAAAAATAATTGTGCAAACCCTGCCAAATATTGGAAAAACCCTAAGGGATGAAATATTTCTAAGGGGTTAAATCGATATAACACCCTTGTAGGGTACGGCCCTGATTTCCAATGAATCCTATTCGAAAGCTAATTAAAATATCTTTAATTTGCGCCCTTTTAAGTCCCTAATAAATTGTGCAAACTATTCTTTTTGTTCGATTATATATAAAGTAGTAAAGGGAGTGAAAAATTTCATTACCTCATATCTCAATTTCCCTATAAGATAGGGAATCGAATTTTTTTTTAATTCTTATTTTTTTATTTGGTAAACAATCTATTAGGTTTTGTACATTTCCCAATGGGGACAGAATTTACCATAAAATTGGGCATCCTCCTTTATATAGCAAGAAGTAGTTCTTTTACGTAATTTATTAATGTATGGCTGAAAAACATTTAACGTGCACATTTGTGTAATAGTGAAATATATCCCATTATATCATATATAAAATTACGAATAATATATTCTAAGTACAATATATGTAATTTAATGTAAGTCAGCCGTGAAACTTGATAAAAGTTGATTTTATTGCCAAGTTTAAGTTGCTTAAAGTTTGAAATGTAACGTCCCCTGGCTGTAACAAGGCCATAATCGCATATTATCTGGTGCGATTATAAGCGTATTTCTTTATTTCAAAAACGGGTTCAAAACTTAATTGTTCATTTTGATAACCACAATTAAAATCAAGTTGAAAATCTGATCATTTACTGATTTTTGAAGTGCACTGAACTTGCTGAACTTTGTAACAAACTTGTTATTAATAATAGCTGTGTTATGATTAATGTCTTTAAAATTAATTGTAAACATAAAATATTTTTCTGACCAGGTGAAATTGTTAACTTTTGGTTTACTTTAGAGGTAAAAATTTTATTTTTAATATTTCCTGATGTTTAGCAAAAAATACGGGCATGTTTTTGTGGTAATTCAGCGGTTACCTTTTTTAATGTAATTCTTCTGGTAGAGTATAATTGGAAAACTAATAAATTTTTTAAAACTAATTCATAGAGTAAATTTCAGATAAAGTAACTACATAAAAACAGTATTATTCCGATATGGAAATGTTGAATGTTAACGTAATAAAATTTAAAAAACAATCTATATAATCTCCCCTGGCATGTAACATCCCCTGTCCAAATTTCGTTTATAACAAATAATCGATGCTGATCATTATCGAGCATTACATGCTTTACTGTTTTGACTAAAAATAAACATTATTACTTAACAATTGTTTTCTCCATTCAAAGGAACTATGCGAATCCATCAATGGAAATGGAGTAGATGTGAGCCCCAAAAAATTAAGTTTAATGAAGTAAGTTGTTACGAATGTAATTTGAATAGACAATGTGAACATTATCAATTAAAAAAGAGTAAAATTGTTATTTAAGATAAAAGAAGTCACTACTAAAAGAAATAATAAAAATATATAATTTATATTACAAATATAAAAATTATGTTAAATTGATTATATGGAAACATTGCATATATTTTATAAATGGAAGAATTTATTAATTAATTTTTTTTATTGTTATTATCAATTAGGTATAGTTATATTCAATGTATACTCCATAAAATATGTTTATTAAAACTTTCTATTCCTATTACAAAATCTTACGTGAGAAATTGATTTTTTATTATTTAGCAAATTTAAACACCTCTCCAATTGAAATATCACATGAGATTTTGGCATGAAATCTCACTTGAGATCTCACGTGAGATTTTGTATTAGGGATGTATTCAAGATGTTTATGTTTTATATATCAAAATATATGTAATTCCCCTGGAATGTAAAAATTAAAAATCTTCAATACATTGAGTAAATCAACTGATTCTGTATGCCCACTGTAAACAGGTACTCTAGAAACTGTAATTGGTCCAGAGAAACCAAAAATATATAATTTTTTTCATTTTGTTTTCTTGCATATCACAACGTCAAATGTTCACGTTAGATGATTTTCACCCGTATGTTAAAATTTTAGTAAAATAATCAGCACATTACTTTTGCTACGATGTGATCTATGATTGCGTAAAGTTTCAAAATGATCGGTACAGTAGTTAATAACTTTTCACGTGAGATATTTTACCAGGGATCTCCAGGCACTGGTTACATTAGCAGAATTCTTTTTCATCAGACGTAAAATATGGATGTATGGCATGTGTGCAACGATAGTAAATTTTGAGCAACAAACTAATTATTATAGCTCAAATTATACTTCAATTCTAATGTCACTTAATAGTTCATTGACTTACTAAATATTTTGCTCTTTTCAAATTTTTTTTTAATATTGTCTTCATATAAACGATGTATAAGTAATTTTTTATTATATTTATTGTAGGTGTCCAGCTAGAAACGTATTTCTGTTTTAGGGTTAACGAGCAACAAAACGATTAAAATTTTTATATTAATTACTAGTAACAATTCCTTGGTCGCTAACGCTCCCTCGGTCGAAATGACACTAAATATATACTTATTTTTTATATATTTTTTAAATTTATAATTTTACAATTTAATAGAATAAAAATTTAAAATATAATATAATGTTTAATTAATTAACCTAGTATTCAGTTACAAACAATTTTTTTTAGTCAATAAAATAAAAATAACAGTGTATTATATTTGCAACATTGTATATACTTATTTATTCTTAGTCAATTACACAAGAGTTTATAGATACTGAACATATTTTTACATAATACTGAAACAATTAAAAAAAATTAAAAATAATCGATATGATAAAACTTACACTGGAGTAAGGAATTTTAATTTTTATTTTTCATACGTAGTAACACATATATCATTACTTACAATATTTCCATACTATTCCTGTAAGAAGCTGCATATATCTAGTAACAAATGTGTTATTTTTCCACCAGAATAATATTTTCAACAACAAAAATTAGAATATAAAATTATTCTTTGACCATTTTACATATATTTCATGCTTTTTAATGATGTTTCACGGAAAGGAGATGAAGAATTTAAAATTTCACACAAAATTACTAAACTCAGCTAATGCATCGTGTGTATTCAAATTATTCTTTCAAACAAATAATTATACATAATAAATAAATTTATAAAAATTTTTTTCAGATTAAAATTCTGTCTAAAAGATTTATTTTCACATTTTATTGATTTTGTTTTATTTTCAAAAATCTTTTATAAAAAAGAATTTTAGTAATTGCAACCAAAAAATATAAATGATATTATACAATTATAATAATAAAAAATTTAATATTAATTATAAAAGTTATTTTAATATTACATTTGGTATTACATTAAAAAAAATGAAAGAAAAATAATATTTTAAATTTTATAACCACCTTCCTCACGCATTTTACATCTTAGAAATCAGAGATGATGAAAAATGTTTATAAAAAAAATCTATATAAATGTAATAAAAAAAAATAAAACGTATCGTCAAATAAAATATGTATTACATTAAATTATATATAATATATTATACATGTTATCAAAATTTATTAGAGTAATAGTACTGTTTTTGTCAATGTTCGTATTACTGTGACCACTTTTTTTACCTATTCTTTCAAACAAATAATTATACATAATAAATAAATTTATAAAAATTTTTTTCAGATTAAAATTCTGTCTAAAAGATTTATTTTCACATTTTATTGATTTTGTTTTATTTTCAAAAATCTTTTATAAAAAAGAATTTTAGTAATTGCAACCAAAAAATATAAATGATATTATACAATTATAATAATAAAAAATTTAATATTAATTATAAAAGTTATTTTAATATTACATTTGGTATTACATTAAAAAAAATGAAAGAAAAATAATATTTTAAATTTTATAACCACCTTCCTCACGCATTTTACATCTTAGAAATCAGAGATGATGAAAAATGTTTATAAAAAAAATCTATATAAATGTAATAAAAAAAAATAAAACGTATCGTCAAATAAAATATGTATTACATTAAATTATATATAATATATTATACATGTTATCAAAATTTATTAGAGTAATAGTACTGTTTTTGTCAATGTTCGTATTACTGTGACCACTTTTTTTACCGAAAACCACTATAAAATATTTTTGAAATTTTTCTACTAAATCCCCCTCTTACCCCCTACCACTCAATCATTACATGAGAGATAAATTAAGACTGGTTGTCATATTAAATGTTGACCCTTCCTCCCACCTTCCTTCTTTTTTAAAATAGGGGATAAAAAAGAATGGTGTTGTCATATTGTTTGCACCTGTACCGAAACCCCTAAATTATTTTTGGAATTTTTCTAATTTTATTTCCCCCCTCCCCCTCTTGACCCTCCACCATCTAGCAATAAATGGAGGATAAATGAAGAGTGATTATCATATCGCTATTCACCGTAACCAAAAACCTCATCTTAGTTTTTTTAGAATAAAAAAGAATGGTCGTCATATTCTAATTCACATATACCGATAACCCCTATAAAATATTTAAAAAATTTTCTAATTTTACCCCCCCCCCCTCATGACTCCTCCTGCACCTATCATTACATGTGAGATTAATGATGAGTGGTTGTCGTATTCAGCGTTAACCCTTCCACTACACACATACGTTTAATTCTTGTAACTTTTGGGATACCGGATACCGGAGAACGGATGAATTTTGATATATGTATCTATATTGTGACGTGGTATTCGCGGACCCGGTACACTTAATTATTTTATGTAATTAATAAAACCTTTGGGCCGCGTTGCCCAATACCGCGCACACAATTAATTTATTTTCTAATCGCGAACTGCGGGCTGTCGCCAGGAACAAGAGTTCGCTGGGACGATCGGTGTGGAGGATTCGGGCAATCCTCCTTGCCTCGACACGATATAAAATTAAAGGATGTCGGCGGGAGCGGGGAGAACAATAAAACTCAATTAATTAAAATAAAAATAATAGAAATATTTATTTTCTTTAATAAAACATTGGCCATCCAGACCTCGTGCCGCGACAATGTTCTTTCGCGCGGGCGAAATACACTTCCGATGTACACACACACATACACTCGGGGTAAGGGGGGAACGCGCGGTAATATAAATAGGACTTACCGGGATGCGCCCCGTGGATGGCCCAGCCGATCCGTGTCCCTGTGTCCTCCTGGGCAACGGAGGACCGACGTCGGCTGCGGTGCTGGAAGGCGGCCCTGTGCCGCGGCGAGTGCCTCGCGAACCGCGTCCGCACTCACTCACACTTCCCGTCCTTTATACACCAAAAACACTCGCGGCTCACCTCGCGAGGACGTTCCGGGTTATCGACGGCTTTGCGCCTCACGCGCCTTTTCTTAGCCGGAAAACTATAACACTCGACACCGGATAGTTTGTCCGCCTCGAGCGGCGGATCGGGACATACTAAATAGGCAGTTGCCTAATTTCCGAAAAAGAGATGAGAGTGGGAAACACACACACACTCTCGCGCTCTCATCCCTACGTACTATTGCGCGCGTAATTGTACACTTGTAGAAAAATAAACAAGTGTCGTCGGTTGGCCTTGACATACGAAAGGCTCCGACGACTTACAATTCCCGAATTTAAATACTCTATTCGTCGTGAATAGATTGTGTGACGATTTTCGTCACAATATATATATATAGATTATAAATCAAAAATAAAATTTTAATTTGTTTATCCACCTCTCTCACTCATTTTACACCTTTGTAATAGAGTATGATGAAAAACGTGTAAAAACGTATATTTAAATGTGATAAAAAAAACAGAACGAATCATCAAATAAAATATATTATTTAAGTTATTAAAAATTATTAGACTAACAGTACTGTTTCAGTCTATGTTAGTATTACTGTGACCACTATATTTTAACATTATTTATGTATGTAGTAACTATTATTTATTATTAATTACTTATAATATTAGTTGTAGGTATGTTCCTAATATAATAATTTAATTTAGTACAAAAATATACAAAAATTGGAGTACTGGTAAAAGTGCTTATACACTTTTTTAATATTTTATCCCGAAATTAGTTGGGTTATCCCGGAATACTTCAGGAATTCCCGAATCCAGGAAATCCTGTAATTAGTGGAGTTATCACGAAATAACTTACAAATTCCCGAAATATCCAGGAAATCCAAAATTAGTCAAGTTATCCCGAAATGACTCAGAAACTCCCGAAGCATCCACTAAATCCTAAAATTAGTGAAGTTAACCCAGCATACCTCAGAAATGATCGAAATATTTAGAAAATCCCGAAATTAGTGGAGTTATCTCGGAATACCTCAAAATTTCCCGAAATATCGAGAAAATCCCGTAATTAGTGAAGTATCCTGAATTATTCAGGAAATCCCAAAATTAGTGAAGTTGTCCCGAAATGACTCAGAAACTCCCGAAGCATCCACTAAATCCCAAAATTAGTGAAGTTATCCCGGCATACCTCAGAAATTCCCGAAATATCGAGGAAATGTCATTAATTAGTGAAGTTATCCCGACATATCCGGGAAATCCCGAAATTGGTGGAGTTATCCCGGAATACCTCAGAAAACCCCGAAATTTCCTGGAAACCCCTGAATTAGTTAATATATCCGAAAATAACACAAAAAATCCCGAAACATCCAGGAAATGCCGAAATTGGTGGATTTATTCTGGAATACCTCAGAAATCCCGGAACATCCAGGAAATCACGAAATTAGTGGAGTTCTCCCGGAATACGTAGAATCTCCCGAAACATCCAGGAAATCCCGAAATTGGTGGATTTTTCGCGAAATACCACAGAAAATCCCGAAACATCCAGGAAATCTCGAAATTGGTGGAGTTATCCCGGAATACCTCAAAAATTCCCGAAATATCCAGGCAAAACCCTAAATTAGTGAAGTTTTCCCGGCATATCTAAGAAATTACTGAATTATTTAGAAAATCCCATAATTGGTGGAGTTATCCCGGAATACCTCAAAAATTCCCGAAATATCCAGGCAAAACCCTAAATTAGTGAAGTTATCCCGACATATCCGGGAAATCCCGAAATTGGTGGATTTTTCGCGAAATACCACAGAAAATCCCGAAACATCCAGGAAATGCCGAAATTGGTGGATTTTTCGCGAAATACCACAGAAAATCCCGAAACATCCAGGAAATGCCGAAATTGGTGGATTTTTCGCGAAATACCACAGAAAATCCCGAAACATCCAGGAAATCACGAAATTAGTGGAGTTCTCCCGGAATACGTAGAATCTCCCGAAACATCCAGGAAATCCCGAAATTGGTGGATTTTTCGCGAAATACCACAGAAAATCCCGAAACATCCAGGAAATGCCGAAATTGGTGGATTTTTCGCGAAATACCACAGAAAATCCCGAAACATCCAGGAAATGCCGAAATTGGTGGATTTTTCGCGAAATACCACAGAAAATCCCGAAACATCCAGGAAATCCCGAAATTGGTGGAGTTATCCCGAAATAATTCAGAAATTCCCGAAATATCCAGGCAAATCTCGAAATTGGTGGAGTTATCCCGGAATACCTCAAAAATTCCCGAAATATCCAGGCAAAACCCTAAATTAGTGAAGTTTTCCCGGCATATCTAAGAAATTACTGAATTATTTAGAAAATCCCATAATTGGTGGAGTTATCCCGAAATAATTCAGAAATTCCCGAAATATCAGCGTTAACCCTTCCACTCCACACATACTCTTAATTCTTACAACAGGAGACCGGACACCGCCGCCGGACACCGGACACCACCGCCGGACACCGGAGAACGGATGAATTTTAATATAATATAGATTTTAATTGTACAGATTCAAAATGAATATCTTTCATACGAGAATAGGGTTTATTTTTCCTGGAATTTCCAGCATTTGTCGCAGAGAGTGTTATTCAGCTAAGAACGTGTCCTTGTTATTGTCTAGTAATTCGAAGGTAATTTCTGGAAAATTATTAACAACACGCGTCAGTTTTACTTATATAGCGTGGTATATGGTCAGGGATTATCAATTAAATTACCAAATGTGAACAGTGCAAAACATGTTCTAGTTTTTGCGCTTCTTTATATTTTATATCTGCGTATATACTTAAGCAACTTGTAAGTCTCGAAACTAATGAGTAATCAAAGGAATATATCGAATTTTGATTCAGGTGTATACATAGATCTCAGTTAACACGTTCACCTATTAAACAATTATAGAAGTAGATGTCTAGGGAACACAGTCTAGGTCGCAAAAGCAGAGATGTCAAACATTTCTGACTCATCTGCTATGCATTAAAAATATATTGTGCGTTTTGATAAAAGTAGGCGGTTGTTTGCAGGATCGGGGACTGACGTCATCGAATGTGCTAGAAGAAAAAAAACGCGTCCAGAGAAACGTGTATGTACTGGTATTATAACGAATCCCGGTCACTTAGATGTAGTGTCTTTCATGGAATTCGCTCAAGATTTGTTCAAAGAGAAGATTAAGAGCATCTTGACAGAACACAATGTTCTTAAGATCAACGCCGAATTGGCTGCTGAATGCGTAGTCCAGAAAGCTGATTTTGTAACTGGTGAAATTAAATACTTCAATACTGAGAACAGTGCCGCCTACAACTCAACCAATCTAAAAGAATTGTTTGATCTTCACATCAAGCAGACCATACAACGAAAAATGGAGGAGTTCGGGCAGAAGGGATCTGGCTGAACTCTTCGTCAAATTCTCAGTTTTACAATCAACGTCAACAAGTTTGAACCGATGAAAGGAAGTTCATACAATTCATTACCATTCCATTACCGGAGCCAGTCGCGAAAAGAAAGGCTTGCATTAACTTGTGTAACAGTGTTTAAGTGGGCCGTATTTGCTGGTTTGCACCCTTAAAAATATTCTGCTGAACGCGTTGACTTTTATAAGTAAAAAGGAATAGACTTTTCAGTGTCACAAAAACAGTTGAACAAGTTTGAATCACAAAATAGTGTCTTCATGAATGTGTACATATTAAAACTATGTAATAATACTTATAAAGTAAACTCGTGCTATGTAACATCTTCCAAGAAGAAACCTCATGTGGATCTACTACTAATTTAAGATTAATACGTCGATGAAGATGGAGACAACACAGAAGATAACGCTGAAAATGTTCCACCTCCAAAGTTTCATTATGTTTACGTTAAAAATTTGTCACGTTTGTTTAGATGTCAAGTAACCAAACACACAACTAAACTATTCATCTGTGATATATGTTTACGATTTTTCTACTCGAAGGAGAAAGTTCTCCGACAAATTGCAGAATTCGGTCGCAGTCAAATTAACAAGTGTAAGATAACATTGCTTATACAGAAGAATTTTAAAAATTAGTTCTACAGTATCAAGCCTATAGTAAAGGTTACTATTTAAAGTGCAGTTTCGACAATTCGAGATCCTGCTACCGGAGTTACAGGCAAGGAAAAAATAGAAGTGATGAGATGACGCCTGCTGAATGTTTGTCATCGAACTTCAAGCTCTTCGAGTTGAGTCGGAACAGCTAAACATCGCTTTTCAACCAATGTGGCTTACTCTTGTGGAAGTATAGTAGTTTGAAGAGGTCCGTTCCTGTCATATACCTATATGGAAAAGGGTGTAATATGAGGCACGAAGACTGTAATACGAACTTTAAGGATGCAATTGTGATGTTGAATATTAAAAGATATTACAACTAAATTTTATTACTAACTAAATTAAGATGTCACACTTTTCTCATACAATACAGTAATTTTTAATACAGATTATTTTAATATTTATTGCATTATTTTTCTCAGTTTATAGATAAAGCATTCTTGCGAGATGAACCCCTGTGGAACTAATCGGAATTAACTTTTATTTAAAAAAGGTGGTGGCTACTAATTTTTTTTGCATTTTTCTATCATTTTTCGGTTTAAAGAGATTTTTTCATCTATTTTCTTATGGTACAGATATCGCTTGTCTACCTTAACAGGCAAATTTTAATGGACCAATGGGAAGCTTCTTTTACTAGCGAAACGCTTCATAATTTGAAGAAAACATGTTTTATTCCCGGTAACGCTAATAAATAATTATAAATTTATTTTTATTTTAAAATTTGCAGAATAATGGCGATACTTAAGGATAATTACAGGCTGTAAGATTTATATTAAATATTTTATATAAAACTCGTACTTGGACATTACAACCTAGAGTTTCTTCTTTTTTTGCGAATGTGTTACATTTTATCGAGTATATATTATCCTTCCTACAAAATATACCAAATTATATTAAGACATTTTCTTCACTGTTATTACAAATTTTTTTTCGTGACTAAAATATAACAATACGTAGAAAAATATTTATGTGTAAGAAATGTAAGGCAATTTTACTTGATAATTTTGTATCTATTTAAATACATTTTTTAACAACAATAACGAATTAATAATATAGAAATCAAATTTCTAACAGAAATAGTACTTTTACATTGTGCATATAATACATAACTATCTATACATTTTTTTTTATAAAATAACATGATTATACTTAAATGATTATAAAATTTTCAATATATTTATTAGAATCTACTATATAAATATCAATTTATTTGGATGAATCATATTAAATTCTATATTACAATCGGGTAAGTCCTCGAATCGAAAATCTCTAATCTCGATCTCGAAACTCGAATTTGATTAATTGTTTTAGAAATTTCAAAGAGTATAAAGATGATAAAATCAAAAACAAATTGCAATAGACACGCCTAGAGCGCTCGAATCTATTTATAGTGTAGTAAAAATGTTTAAACATGATAATCGATTATTCCATTATTAATTAATAAAATATAATAGATTCATAAAAGATAATTACATTATTACTCTACATTCAGTGTCATTACATAGTATTTTTATGTTTTACTTTTACTGTATCTATTTGTTTTGTATAAATTTCTTTTGTCAAAAATGTATTAATTATAACGCAGAATAAATTGACGGAATAGAAATCTGAAAGATAGATATTATACATCACATTACATTTTGACATAAAAATCAAAAAATACGTTAGATGAAAAACGTTTAAAAGTAGTTTATATTTATTGCACTACTGTACAAATGGCAATATATATCAATTATATATGACAAATTAATATCAATTAGGATTATATCTCTTCTTTTGTTAATTTTTGCTTAAAAAAGCAGGTGTATAAATTTGTTAAAGAATTTTAAATTTTAACTTGCCTACATGTGTATGCACTTTTTTCTTATAGATTAGAATATCCTTGTAAGATTACGTAATATTATGTTTTCGTTTAACATGCGTTAAAAGAGATCCCTTACGTGTAAATTTTTGATTACAATAATTACAATGATATCTCGGTTCGATGTTACAGCTATATTTTGAATGTTGTCGCAAATGTTTGAGCCCTTTGTAAAAACGATTACACGTTGTACACTGATATTGCAATGGTGCTGCGCAAGTTTCACAATGCCTTCGCGTTTTGAATTTTATGTAATCGGATGAAACGCGGCAGGCTGAGCAGTAGACGACTAAATTAGGATCTATGGATAAACATTTATTATAAAAATTATATATTTGTTTCCTGTTTTAAATATTAAATTACTGTAATTGAAAAAAAATTGAAATTTATTGTTTTTGTAAATTGAATTGTACGCATAAGATATTGAATTTACATAAAGATAAAAAGCAATTCTAACTTAACTTGCATAACTCAGAAAGAACTATTAAAAAGTTTTAATTAATAAAAAATATATTTAAATAATTGTATAAACAAATTAATAACATACCTAATATATACGATGTATCAAGACCATCTTCAGTATCCGAAATAAAAACGACTTCTTCTTTAATATTTACGAAATCGTTGTCTTTAGTAAACAAGAAAAAGTAATATTTTAGTTAAATAATTGAATAAACCATTGTATTTAAAGAACTCACCATATTCATTTCTTCTTGAAGTATACGTTTGCTGTTTTTTAGGATGAGATATTCTATTTAACATTTCGTCGACTGAAAACAAAATAAATTATTTTGTTAGGTATATAATTATGTCTTTCACCATTAGGAACTAATAAAATTTATTAAACAATCACAGTGCACTAAATTTCTATAAGAGTACAAGACAATCATTGTAAGAAAACAATTATCTTTTGGTGAACACAGAACATGTTCGAATTTTTTCAATAATCCTTATTGAATTTATTTATATTATTAAAACTACTAATTCTAATTAGGAGATTATTAATGTCATCGCAAGCATTGATATATCTAAAAAATTCGAGTATGTTTCTTAGAGTTTCACGTATCATGTATCTATAGTGATGGTAGTCTAATGTTATAATATCTTAACACTTTCTATAAATAATGCCAAATTGTTATACAAATATTTTATTTATCTGTAACATAAAAACTAATATCTCTGAACCCTATACTGTGGCTTTCGATTAATTTTTTCACCAACGAGGCTAAATTCATAGAAGTTTTTGGTTCGTTAAACTGTAAATAGTTGTTTAATAATACTCTGAATTCCTTTAAACAAAACAATCATCCACAGAATTGTTATAAATAGTTGATTTTCTCGACAAAAGTTCTTCAATAATAACAAAAGCATATATATTCATCTAAAAATTTTTTGAGTGTATTGTGTGAACATTTTTTTTGGAGAAATTTCTTTCGAGTCAATTTTTTTATCAAATTATTTCAGACGATCCCTAAGCCAAATGAAGTGTACCAGTAATTGGCAATATTTACAGTGGACTTTTGCTTAGTCAACTCTTCGATATTGAATTCGTAATCAACGAACTTAATAACCCTCGTATATTTATTCTTATTCAAATTCGTTTTTTTTATTGGTAAAAGTTAGAAATTACAGATACATCATTTAGGGTATATTGTAATAATTATAAATTTGGTTGTTGCTCTTGTCAATATAATAATGCAATATTTTAATTTAACCAAACTATACACCAAAATTTTAATTTTTTGCATACCTGATTGTGAGAAAATCTTACAATTAGTTTTTTATTTGCAACATTTTCGAAGAAAAAATCGTCAACTTCAATGTCTGCATAGTTGCACTATCGTTCACGGATTCAATGCATTTACTGTATGAGCAAAGCGAGGCTAGTAGTCAAGCGAGAAAAAAATTTTTTCGCGAGAGTAATGTAAAAAATCTACTTTTGCTAGCGTTGTATATAGTATTTTATCCTACATTTCACTGTGGGTACTTTTAGACATTAAGAAAACGCGTGTTAAACATATTTTATACCCCATCTTTTGTTATTTCTTAAATTTTACTTTTTTTTTTTTTTTTATTCTTGATTTTGTGCTCTCTTTTTCCTGGCACTTCCTACCGTTTATCCCCTGGGGACTTTAACGGTGTTCACCTACCACCTATGTGTGGGTGCTTTATCCCTCCCTTAAAAACCCCACCATCTCGCATTCGCCCGGGGTTATGCCCGTGGATGAGGGAAACCTGTGAAGCAGGGAAAACCTCACCCGAGATGGCCGGTGTATTCGAAACATTCTTTTTGGGTGTCAAAGTCACATTGCGTAGGCCTTGACACCGAAACCAAATGTTCCACACCTTCCGCTCACGTTGTGAAGTGTGGAAAAACACCTAACCCGCCACGAAAGCCAAGCGACCGAGAACGTCACCCATCCAAGTGCGAACCGCACTCAGTGCTGCTTAACTTCCATGACCGGCCGAGGTGTGTCTCCGCCACTCCGCCACCGTGTCGGTTACTCTTAAATTTTACTTTTTTCTCGTTAATTTCACTTCCACCCCGCTAGATTTACTTTCGCTCCGTACATACGTTTTTAGTCAAGTGTAGATAACAGTTATTGAATACTTTTTGTTAAACACATTCAGGAATTATAATATTAAGTAGTAACTTATTCAACATAGTAACATTTTTCAAGAATATAATCAAATATTATTGTTATAAAATAAAATACATTTTTGTAATGAATGAATATATGATGAGAAAATAGGATGATATAAAAATTTTATATAAAGCTGTTGAATTTTTACAATTTTTTATTCAATTCAATTGTAATATTACATCATTGGTCAATAATAGATAATTTTGTATCGATGATTCGTAATATTGTTAATAATTGAAAAAAAAATTTTTGCTAACCATCTACTACAAAAGTAATTCTAATAAAAGTAAAAACCTTACCAAATAATTGATTATAATGTGTCACTAACTTACACTACGAGTACAATAATTCGTATCTTAATATACAAATATTTTTAAGAAAATAGATGAGTGTCGCTAAATCTAATATACTACTAGTACGTTTAAATTCACAGGTCACAATATCGGTTTCATCGGGAAAGGATGTCTGTATAAAAACTGTAGTCTTTTTAAGCGGCGTCGAGTTTATTGCTATTTCGAAGTGAAAAAATGATAAGAAAATACGTTCGTTATTTACTACATATGAAATAAAAGAATGGCACAATTGGTAAATCATAAATAATCTCGTATACGAGGTATGGTATTAAAAGCAAAAATACAAAGATGTATAACATAAAAATCTGTGTATAAAAAACTATTGCAATCTTTGACGTATTTGTACAGGAACATAACAAGAATTAGTATCACGTACTATACAACTGTATATATAAATAAATAATAAGATGTAATGGCAAAAATAAAATCAGTTATTTGAGTTGTAGGAACTAATAAATTATTATTTATCTATGGGGAAAAGATCATATTTTCATAAAAAAAAGACTAAAAATAATATTGTTTATTTAAAACTTAAAATATATTTATATTTAAGATGACTCTATATCAAATTTAATATAATTCTAAAAAGCGAGAATATATGAAACAATTTGATGCACAAAATTTTACTGGAAAAATAAATACTATTCACTTGGCGACATGTATATATAATTGTTAACAGTATTAACGTGTGGTATATTTATGTAATAAATTGTTTAAATAAATATCTGTATTGTGCGTGCTACAGTTTTTATAAAGATTTACAATAAGAACGTATATAATCTACCTATATTTATTTTATGCGCATACATTGAAAATAACAAAAGAAAATGGAATTTAACGTTTAATGACCCTTTGCAAAATAAAATGTTTTACAAATTTATTCAATTAATTTAAAATATTGAGTTTGTAATAAAGTTAGAAAAAAAATAATTTTATAATCCTAATTATTCGTTAATAGGTGTATAATGTATGTAACAATTATATAAGGCACTTAGTACTTATTTTGTTTCACTTGGAGAAATTCATTGTGATATACATACATACATACAAACACATACATACATATATATAAAATTTATTTCCTTTCAATGAATGTATGAACGAGTTAAACTCTTTTTAGTCTTTTCAAGACGGTTTATTTTAATTTACATCTATCACAGTTATTGATTTCTTTGTAAATGTATTCTGCGGAGTAAAAATGGACTTTTTTGCCTTTATAGTTACTTATAATTGACAAATTCATGAAGCATAATTCAAATATATCTATAATGTATAATAGAAAGACAAGTATTGTTTTTGAAACAATTTATGGAAGATTAGTTACCTTAAAATAATATATCTATATATATATATATCGATCATTACCAAATTTAGAAAAAAAGTTTTTTTTTTGTAAACGCATACATGCTAAAATTATAGAATTTGAAATTCTATTAAAAGTAAAGTATTGATTCGTAATACAATTACGAATATTATATTTCATAAATTTTCATAACATAAACAAATATTATAAAAGATTATTTTCAATAATTCTTAATGTCATTTCGATTAAATCGCTATCAAAGTTTTGATCTTGATTTGAGTATAAATGCAGAATCACAACTTTACGCTAATTAAACATATGAAAAAATTATTTATATACTATTAATTATTTGTCTAGTAAAAATCTCAAATAATTACAGTACGCGTGTCAATAAAATATTAATTTAATTTTTAACTATACACAATAAAAATTGTCAATAAGTTTAAAATGATTAATAAAGTAATATATTGTTTTCTTTTTTTTATATTTTGTATAAAATTTATCGTGTACTGCAATTAAATGGTAATACTATTGCCCATTTAAATTTAACTTTTTAGTTATTTACTTAGAATAAACTAAGTAAACACTTGTTCTATCATGATTTGCTGTAGCTCAATCTGAGTAAAAAATTAATCACAGTTTTAATCCTGATACTAATTCAGCATGTTGTTATAATTCAACATCGTTATTAGAAATTTACTAAGCTCAAAATTCCGAATAAATTGAAATAACCTATAGCTTGTAATTTCAGAATAATGATCTTACATAAATACACACATACATCTAAATACCAACAAAAAGTACGCATAATGGACGGATAAATTTCTTACTCAGATTGCATATTCTTATTTGACATCTCTATTTCTCGCACTTGAGTTTATCTTTGTGCACGCGTTCGATGTGCCTAGCTACGTGCATTTTCTGTTTAGCCCGATAAGAGCAATATGGGCATTGAAATTGAGGCTCTTTACCACACTCCCATTTTCGATGATTTCGCAAGCTACTCTTTAGCTTATATATACGTCCGCAATCTTGGCAGCCAAAGAAATCCTTATTGTCTTGACCAGTTTGACCCGAAGATTCTTTATCCGAAGCAGCACCACTGGAATTTGGCGAACGCCAAACAATCGATGGTACGTACCACGAATACCAAGAGGATGAAGATCGCCTAAGATCTGCTAAACTTAGATTTTGCGCTGTAACAAAGAAACACGTGTTTTTTCTCTTTTTTTCTTTTTGTGATCGAACGGGGCTGGTAATATTCGTTTTTGGGTTTGTTTTGTTTTCCTTTTTACCGGGTGATTAATTTACGTATTACGAGCGAAAAAATAGAGTTTTCATTTTTAAAGTTAATGCAATTTTTGAGATATGCAACAATAAGATTATTTGTTTAAAAAATTATATTTTTGTTAACAATTTTTTTAAATTTTAAAAAAAATTATGAAAGATTCTTAAAAAAAGATAAAATAGAACATAATAATATTTATTGATTAATTGATGTTCTTCTTTTTGTATTTTACAATTATACAAGCTGTAAGCTTGATATATGAAAAAAATGTTAGTAGGTACTTTAAGACTTGTACGTTTAAAAATCCATATGCATTCACTGAAGACGCACATCATTCGGAAGAATAATCCGTACCCTTGTTATGAATAATAGAAACGTGTATAAACTTTATTACTCCAGTCTTTATTTCAATAAATTGATTATAAAAATTTATTTCAATCATTGATAATAATTTGCAAAATGCATTAAAATGAAAGAACATTTGTATCCTAGGAAAACGTATACATTAGACAAATGAATAAAAATACTATTTTTCCGCTATTGTAATGAGTAAACCATTAATTTGCTTCAAATATGTTAAAGCGATCCTCAACCGATGCAATTTGAAATATCCCGTTTCACTAAAATTAATGTAAATACATAAATATAAATATATGTCTATATGTATTAATTTTATAAAGAATGTAGATTTGTCATTGATAGAGTAAAGCGTTAAAAATAATATTATGCTGAGATCGATAAAATTGTAAAAATGAAAAGGAAAGAAAATATGTAGGCTTTTCTTATAGTATAGCTAAAGCAAAAGAATAATCAATTCCTAATAAAAGACGCATACGCTTGTGCTTAATATTTTAACGTAATATACATATAACATATATAGTTAGTGTGAATTTAAAAAAAATAATATAATTAACATTTTCTTTATTGTACAAAATAATACAAAATAAAAATTAATATAAAATTATAATTAAACTGGATCTACCAATCAGTTAATAATCATATTTTACTTCCATACAAATAAACAAAATACAACTTGTAGACTGCAATTGATCAATGTTTTACCTTTGCGATCTGCTTTCACCTAAAAAAAAATAATGTATTAGTATATCGTTAGAATAATTGATAAAAATTATATTTTTATAATGTTAATTATAATTATAATAAAACGAGGAAAATGGGAAATGTAAGTGGGAATGATATAAATAAGTAATATTTATATAAATATATTTTTAATATATATATACATATATACTACACATACAAAACGGTAAAAATGTATTAGAAAAATATTTAATTATGTATACCTAAAATACGTTTCCGAAGTCGATATTTTTCTTATCCTATTCTTGTCAGATTTATAAGCTTAGTGAGTATAATTCAATTGTTAAAGAATATATAAGAACGTATACCATGTACTTAAAGATATATAAAGAATAATAGTGATACAAAAATAATACAAGGGAATTTAATTTGCAGAATTGAACTTATTAATACTAAAATTTCTTTAGCCAAACTAAAACTTTTGGAAGTGAAATGCTGATGATACATCTTATTACATTAAATATATTTTAGCTTGGCGTGTAATTTTTTAGATAGGATTATATATTATATTTCCTAATAGAAAGTAGATACAATACGGCTTTGTTTATACGTAATTATCAAAGGCTTTACAAAATACCTAAACCTACTATTAATGAGGTAATGACATCTTAATGTTAATTTCAATTAGGAATGAATTTGTCTAAAAGCTTAATATAATACAAATGTATTAGTTACAGAAAGTAGAAAAATATATCACAATACTAAACGTACATTGATAATAAAAATAATTATTTGAATCTCAATGTAAGAAACGAGTAGGTATACTTCAAAACATATAGTTTTGTAACATAAATGTGGATTTTTTCATTTACACTTGATAAAAATTAAATGTTTACATAATCATATTTTGTTAACAATTTAAAGCAAAAGGAATATTTTTTCTCGTGGATGAGTAATCATACTTTGATTTCAATAAAAATTCGTTCCCCGGAATTTACATACTTTCCTAATGAAAAATTGTGTGTAAATCTTAATTACGAGGAACATACTTACATTTCTATTCAAGATGAATGTATAAAACCAAAATGTAATTATAATTTTAATAAATAATTTTAGGAATGTCGAATATAAAATACATGTATAAACCTAGTTTAGAAAATAATTATGTTTATACTTACAAAACAAAAAATGAGAATATATGGTTTACAGACGCGAAGTACAAAAGTATTAGTTAAACGTTCGCTTTAACTATATTGTTATGCTAATAATTCATTGTTTTTGTTGCACTGACTTATCCAACATTGATATTTGAAATTTAGTTACATTCTATTTTAACAGTTTCTTAAATACATATCCGTCCACGGAGAAAAAATTTCTAGTAAAAATTATAATGCTGTTTAGTAATCGAGAGATAGACTTAAACTATGTGACTGGTAAATTTTCCTATAAAAAATAGTAATTTTTATCATTTGTCAAGTCTGTCTTTCCGTTACTAATATTTACCAGAAATTTTTTTTTCTGTGTCCATATCGGTTTTTTACATTATTGGTACTTTAATTAGTAGCAGTAATAATAACGTTGATAATTAATTGTATCAATTTTTAAAAGATTAGTACTATGCGTATTCAAAGTATTTTTAATTGTGGCAAGTATGTAGAAAATACTTCAACAGTATTTTAACAAATAAATGCTATTTTAAATGAAATATTTATTAGCGCTAATTCTTTTAATATCAATTTCTGGTAAAAATTTGTTTCATAAATGCTGTTTTTCACCATAATTTGGCCAAATGATCATAAAGTTTTTTGCCAGGTTTAATTCGTAGATTGTTATAAACTGTATAAAAATAATATTAAATGGCGAAGATAAGAGATTTATACAAATAAATCAGTAAAGTGAGTAAAATTGACAAAGACCTATAGCAATAATAATACTCAATCTCTCTGATGATGTCGTTTCAAGTGAACAGTTAAATTTCCTCTTTGTCTTGCTTTGTAAGGACACTGAGGACATTGAAACGAAGGTGGTTTGTTACCACATTCAAGAAGCTCATGTCGTTTCATTGTACTTTTCCATCTGTAACCTTTTCCACAAAACGGGCAGTGATATTCCATTTGTTGCTGTTGTTGAGATAGTTGACGTTTCCTCAATTGATCTTGAACAACGAGTATTGAATCTTGAGACTGTTGATGCGTTGAGACAAGACCCAACGAAGCAGCAAATATGAGACTATCGAGTGAACTTTCGTTGTAAAGTTTCATATCTGTTGGTACATCAGATTTTGAATCTTCCGAATTGCTTGTAGTTTTTGGTCGCGATTCTTTCTTCTCGTTTTTCTTACGATTACGTCTGAGTAGTGAAATCATACTCAATCGGCTTGTTTTACCTGAAACGAAGGCATAATTTTATTGTTCCAATTGTTTTATCAAGTAAATTAAGAAATTTGTAGAGGGTTAATTATTTGACGCTTTCAATTTATTTGCAGTATAATTAACGTGAACCGTACTGTTTTAAAAGAATATGTTTATGGTAAGCATAACAAAAGTAAAAAATAATTTGCTATTGAAAAATGGAGGTTTAAATAAATGATGAAATGGGTTCTTAAATGATTATTAGATAATCAGAATAATTGCAAAATTATTCCTAATGAAATTGCATACCATTGTAAATAGTGGTGCAAAGTGTTAAGATTAACACAACATTAATTGTGTGCGTCCCATACATGTTACATCAGTAACTTAAGTTATCAATAATTCAAACATTTAAGTTCATTCAGGTTAACAGAAGAAAATTCACTTGTCAAAAGATGAATAAGTTCATTAATTGGATTTGCATACTTTAAACAATATTATCATTATTAATCATTAAATAAATCATAATTTTTTTTATAAATTAAATACCATTATATGTACATGTATTTTTGCATTGTATTTTGTAATAGATGTGGTTTACAATTTTTTGACAATTGAGTTTTCGTATTTTTTGTTTAAATTATTGAAAATGGAAGACGTATTTCAAAAGTATAGTTGCAATTCTGAGTTATATCAACTTCTCGGAAGTACTTATATATAACTGTGTTTTGCATGTTAGTTTTGTTAAATATTATTTCAATTAATAGAAAATAATAAATAAAGGAAATGTGTTACGGAGTAATTATGAAAATAAATTTTCATATTGTGTAAATATAGATATAGTATGCATGCGGTAAATGTAAAAGCTGTTAAGTACTGTAATAAATGATACCAACACCATGGGTAATGAATAATTCATAAATTAAAAGAAAATGATCGTTTTATTGCTGAAACATAAAATTAAAATAAATACAAAATGAAACATAATATTTTTTTATGGTAACATTTGATAAAATTATCTTGATATTTTCAAAATAGCTTCCGAACGATTTCATTAAAAATAAATCAGCAAACTCTTTTGCTTTGATTCTTAGACGTTCTGGTGCCTTTTGTTAAATAATTGGCGTCTTTGCTGAAAAACCTATAAGCTAATAACTGTAAATATAAATATAATTAAATATAATATACTTTGTAGAGGTAATACAATAATAAAATAATAATATCGATTTAAATAATCAATTTACTTTTCTTTATTAGTCACATACATGTACAATACATAACAATTCGTGTATAACTATCAAGTAATCTCATGCAATTTATAAAGGTGAAATAAAAATAGAAAACATACTGATGCTTAAATGAAACAAAATTATATAAATAGTTAAAACACATGTGCACAATCAATGTTTTACATAATTAATCAAATGGTAATATATATGTACATATTATGCACACAGATATATATTTTAACACAATGAGACATTCAGATATAAAGAGAAACAATTATAACTTAATAATACTTACGAAGGTGTCACAGTAAACTACATAGTTTTAGTTAGAATATACATAATTTATGATAAGAAAAGAATAATTAGATTTGATGTTTTTGAACGAGCTTATTTAGAAGTAAACGTATTAAACTTTACTACATTTTTACAGTTAACTTTAAAAGTTCACCTTCTTATTAGTCCATAGTATAGACACTGTGCGCCATATCCTTCGACTTTTTAAACAGTATTTTACAAGACGACTATATAGGCATTACTGTCACTTCACATAAAAGTATATTTTTAAATCCTTCTAAACATATTTCTTATTGGCAAATTAACATATATTTTGATTGCGTTTCTATCTAAGAACAGTTAAAAGTAATATAAAAACTTTGCGAATTGACTCTAATGGTAGTATTACTGGTATCGCATTACTGTGTTACAATTATTGCTAATGTTGGCATTAACGGAAAATAAAAGTCAAATTTTAGTCAATGTCAGATAATACTGACAAGGAGAGATCACGGCCTTTGCATCACGGATCTTATCCAAACTTTAGGACTCGTTTTGTGATATAAAAATACGAAATAGGCCAGAATTTTAATTAAAGGAAAATATTCAAAATAGATGCTTTACTTTAATCGCTTATAACTCCTAAACGACTAAATAGAGATAGTCAAACCAAAATTTAAAAAAAGTTTGGATCAGGTCGTTCGAATTTAAAGAAAAAACCCGAATTCATCTATTAGATCGAGAGTTATAAAAGAAATAAGAAAAACATCAAATTTTAGCTTAAAATGGAATTATTAATTTTGCAGCTAAAAATAGCTATCATTTCTTATTTTTGCTATAATTCTCGAGCTAATAGACGGATTTGGGCTTTTTCTTTAAATCCGAACCACTTGATCCAAACTTTCTTTTAAACTTTAATTCGCGTATCTATCTATTTAGTCAACAAACAAGTTCTAAAGTTTGGATAAGATCCGTGATCTCTCCTTGTGAAACGAACGGCAATGTTGGCTTGGATTTTCATAATTTACCATATATATTTAATCAAAATTGTTTTTTCGCCTTAATGAAATTGACCAGTAAAAGTGGACTTTAACATCCTCGTAAGAGGCAATCGTACAGATTCAGTTTTAAAAACCAATGGAAAAAACGTTTCACTTTTCAACATTTGGGATTTTAGAATCACATAGTTTTTGTAATTCTAAAAAATCTGTTATCATGGGTTCAAAGCTAAATAATACATAGATATTAATTAAAGTTATGCAAGAGCTTTCCATTTAACTTTCCTATTCGATGTAGCTAAATCTAAAATCTAAAACAATATATAGATTTAAATGTACTCGTTATTTTGCTTTGAACCCACATACCTTTTTTGAGGATGACGATATCTAATTTCAAAATTTAAAATAATTTTGACCGAAAAGCTTTTTTTATTGCTTTTGTGCGGGGTCTTTTCGTTACTTAAGCGATTTATAGATATTTTTGCTTTAATAGTGACACACATCAATTTTTTCCATTAAAATAATAAGTTAAACGCTTATTATACATAAGTTATCTTAATGCGTTTAAATTGTAATTTTATTTTTATAACTTGTCTTATAGAAGAATACATAAAAAATATCAGTTTTTTCGGTAACTGTTTTCGAACTACACGAAAAGAAAATAAAAATGAAAGTGTATCGGTTTTTACGATTTACTACAAATATTTTTCATTTTCTTCATTCCACTGGTCGAGAACAGATAGACAAACGTTTTTTTAACATTTTTTCAAAACTTTTCTATTTAGTGTATGTTTACCTTCACGTGGTTTTAAACTGTGTATTTGGGAATACTTTTTTTATTTTTTCATAACCTGTTAAGAGAAATTAATAATAATATAAAATATAGAACATTTCTGTTTTAGAGAATTTTACCATAATGATAAAAAATTGAATCACACATGGTCATCTTATTTAACTCACCATGTTAAATAAATGATTGGCAGGACCAGGTAAAGATTTACAATATTGTATTAAATTACCAATTTTTAGTATGTATGTATTGGTCATAACAAAAACACATTTTTTATTTACAAACTTTAAGACAATACTAATTTTTGTCACTTATTTAATTTTTTAACATGCAGTTTGAAAATATAATAAATAAATTTTTGTTTAATTAACCTTATTAATATTTTATATCTGATATAATTAAATATATTTCGTAAACAAAATTTTAACAAAAAATAATGTTTACTCATACATAACTTAAAGTTATGTTATATTTAAAATAAATTACAATCAGAACTGTATATATATATACCTTCTCTACACACACACAATAGTATTATAAAAAACAAAGTCTGACAAAACAAGAAGCAAGCAAAATATACATCAATATAAATTAAAAAAGAAATGTTAATTATAGTTATTTATGTTTATACTTGGTGTGCGCTGTAAAATGAATACTACACCTAAATACAAACACATTGAAAATAAAAGTATGCATAAAAATAAACTTTCATCTAATATGTTATGTTCATTATCTATGCAGAATATACATTTTTGGATAAATTTAATATTTTTTTAATAAATACATATTTCGTATAAAACTTTTACAGCTTATTACATAAAATTATATTTTTTTCTGCCATACGCTTATAATACTTATGACATTGCTCTCTTTTAAATTGCTTTCTTCATAATAAATGTAGATATATACTCTGAATAAATAATGTACAAAATACTGTGGTAAATGATTAAATAAATGTTGATTTTAATATATCTAAAGATTATCACACTTGGATATATACGTAATACTCTTCATGCACAATCCAAAATTTTTATTGAATATATTAAGTATTTAATGACAAACTTAAAATATTCGACACAGTTAAACATATTTTCATTACATTTACTTTTTGTTTACGTTACTTAAGAAATTAAGTTAAATATTGGTGAATGCTTCAAAAAATGTATACTACTATTTATAATAATTTAGTCTATTTAATTACCTCTTAATACATGTGAATTCTGTAAAGAAACATTATTAATATATATTTTAAGAATGTTTAAAGCGAGTTACTGTTATTAATAGAATAATTGACAAGTATCAATAATTTGAAGAAAATAACTTGATAATTTAAAAATAATAAGAAATATGTAAGTATTTGTTTAATTAATAAAGTAAATTAAAAAATTCAAAAGTAACAAATATGATGAATTAAACAAATTATAAAATTAATGTATCTAATATGTGTTACACATAGGATGTAGATCAGTGTTTAATCTTTGCCCATTAAAATCAGTGGTGTATCAGCATCCTTTCCATCTCTCGTGAAATATCGGAGCAACACAGCAGCAACAAGTTGTTTTAACTCTCCTTCTATATCTATATACACGAAAATCTAACCAAACATTATGATGGTGTATTTTCACATACGCACAACTGTTAATAAACTGATTTTAGAAAAGTTCGGTATATTTAAGGAGAAAGATCGAATCAATAGACATACTTTACTTAGAAAACCGATATTACAAAAGCACACTTTTTTCCAATAAGGTTATGTTTTAACCTCTCCCGCGGCATATTGCGCGACGTTTGTCACGACAGACAAACCAGGTATCTTATAACACTAATGGTTGTTGTAACAACACTTTAAAAAACACGAGAATATTATCTTTGAAGGACTATATAACAAAATAATAGTGAAACACGTAGGTACGAAAATGTTACTAGTGTAAAGCATCATCCACGTTTGTCGCGTATACATAAGTATACCTATATCTATGCGATACACACTATACGCGCTCTCAAAAAGCTAAGTGGGGGAGCATACGCCGGCGTGGTCCCCCTCCTGAATATATCTATAAGTAACCGGCCTTACCCCAGCCCGCCGACCTACGGAATTTTATAAAAAAAAAAATGCTATCCGATGTATTTTTAATTGTACTTTCTAAAAAAACAAGAAATTTTAATTGTACCCCCACCGTTTTTGAGAAAAAAAATGACAAAGTATTGCAATATTAAAACACCGATACCTCACCTTACAATCGTTCCTTCGTCCTAATTAGGGTGTAAAAAAATTGTACCTTTTTCGTACTTAATTGTACCACCCTCACTTTTCCGAAAAAATAACGGTATAACGCAAAAATATTAAAAAAGCAATATCGTCTGATTGACAGTCCGTTTTCAGCTACTGCGCATGCGCGGCCAACGGAAGTGCGAGATTCGCATGCACACGAGATTTTCAAACGCGCGAGATTTTAAAATCGTAAAAAAGGGAAAAAATGCATGGCAGGCATTGATAAAATATCCATCGTCGCATTATTATTATTAATTACCAGAATTTGTGGAAAAAGTAATTGTACCCTCCAAATCATTGATATTTAACTCTACTACTATGAGTAAATAAAAAAATGTACATTATCTGTACGTAATAGTACAATCGTCAAACTTTGTATTTATTAATGGGAATCAATTAGAAACAATAGTAAATAATTAGCTGAACGAACGGGCGCACTATGCGCATGTGCGGTTGTGACGCCTATGAACTCAAGCGTTTTAAAAACGCGAAAAAAGCAAGTAACGCTCGGTTATTTGACCTTGTAACCCCGTTTTTTGGTTATAATCCTAAAGAAGATGCATTATTATAAGGCTTTTATAGTTTTTTCATAAAAAAAGTCAAAAAAGTTTATTAGTTATGAGGGTTATGTGGGTATTTGAGACTTATATATATAGACAGTCGTCTATAACTCTTTCGGGTTGAAAAATTGAGAAGTAAGTACGGCCCCGTCTTAGTCAATAACCTGAGGGATAGTTTATTTTTAAAAACATAAAGCAAATCAATAATAAAGAGTTCAAATAAATACCTTTCCATATAATTATATATATATATATATATAAATAATATTATATACGTAATTTAATATATATATATATATATACATTTGGATATAGGGGGTTATGGAGCCTCGTATGTTAAATTCCAATAACCCTATCTCTTTCCCACTCATTGTTAATATGGCAGGTTTATGGAGCCGGGGCTCCATAATCTTTTCTGTCTCTTTTTATCGTACTAAAGTACGTATCTTCCTTCTCTGTCATGGGCGTCATAAACCCCGAAATTTAAAATTATATGTATGTATGCATAGATAGGGTGGACCATATTTTTATTGTTGATTTGCTTTATGTTTTTAAAAATAAACTATCCCTCAGGTTATTGACTAAGACGGGGCCGTACTTACTTCTCAATTTTTCAACCCGAAAGAGTTATAGACGACTGTCTAGTGTCTACATAACTGTCAAATACCCACATAAGCCTCATAAATAATAAACACTTTTGTTGTTACTTGCATTTTTCGCGATTTTAAGACGCCTGCCTTCATAGGCCCGCTGGTAATTATTTAATTATTTTTGCTCAAATTTAATGTGTAAACCAACAAACTAATGATGGTACAATTAAGAACAAATGAAAAAGAATATTTAATATGTCTGTTAATTGTTAAACAGCTGTTGTACACGCTGCTTTCAACGTTTCCACCTGTAACCTGACAATAACTTTTTTTTTCTCAAAACCTCAGGTGGTACAATTGAATTTTCTGTAAAGTTTATGAAAGATAAATGAATATACATCGTTGACTATTTTTTATAACATCTTTCGAGCATTTTTTGATCTATTCATGACTTTTAAATAACGCGCCATAAGCATGCGTTTCTCGTATTTCCGGTGACCGCGCATGCGCGGTGACTGGAAATATATTTGCATTATGTCAGTACAATTTTTTTGATTTTTTATTTATTGTATTATATTATTTCGCAAAAGTAACGGTGGTACAATTAAGGATAAAAAAGGTACATTTTTTCTGCACCTTTCCTTTAACGTTAAAACCACTTTAAAAGGAGCTATTGGCGGATTAATATTCTAGTACTTTAGGATTTTTTTTCTAAAAAACTACGGGGGTACAATTGAAAATTTTTTTTTGTTGAAAAGTACAATTAAAAATACGTCGATTAGCATTTTTTTTTATTATATTTCGAAGGGTCGTCGGGCTGGGGTAGGGTCGGTCTATATACTTTAGGATTTTTTTTCTAAAAACTACGGGGGTACAATTGAAAATTTTTTTTTTTGTTGAAAAGTACAATTAAAATACGTCGATTAGCATTTTTTTTTTATTATACTTTTCGAAGGGTCGTCGGGCTGGGGTAGGGCGGTCTATAAGTATATGGTCTCGCGACTCGCACGCACGAAATGTGTGCCGAAAGATGTTGCTTCCTTCGTCTCTCTCTCTCTCTCTCTCTCTCTCTCTCTCTCTCTCTCTCTCTTCTCTCTCTCTCTCGTTCTTTTCTCTTTGCAAGTGCTCTTTCTTCGATATATAGGTAACGGTTTTTATTTCGCGCGCGGCATTGATTCGATCTAAGTAAAGCGGTGATTTGATGAATCAGTGGAAAATTTTTGGATACAAGTATAAGTATGTATATAAGAGAGCATGGGGAAAAAAGTAACCATTTATGTAGGATGTTTTTGGAAAATATATGTAACAGCTAACTAGAGATTTTATTAATTTGCTCTTTAACTTTATTAAAATATTATTTTTGGAGATAACGTATGTACTTAATTATTTACTAATATAGTATGTTTTACGCGTATGCATACTTATCATTTAACTATATATATTGAATACATAATTACAATGTAATCGTACAACTGTTTATATATATATACATCTCCCATACGTTTCTTCTATACTACATTTTTATATTTTAATATAGCCAGAGGTGGGCAAATGCTAAGTGGAACTTCGTTACTTCGTTACTTTTGCGATAAGTACTATATCATCGATACTTTTTTGCAATACCTTATCGATCGATATACAACACAGTTTTTAATACAGTATCACCGATACATTTAAAATATATACATATATATGTATAATTAAATATTTTAAATTGAATGCGTAATATTGTATTTTTAATAATAATAAAGAAGTATTATAAATAATTATTTATATACAATTATTTATATTTCTTGTTATTAATTATAAATGCTAAATTTTAAAAATATTTTGTATATAATACATTTTTTACCAAGAAAATACCGATGCCCATTCGTTGGCCCGCAGCTTCCTTAAACAATTTATTTTTCGCTCTTGTTTTGTAATATACTATTCTAATATTAAATTTAATTAAACATAATAAATTTATCCAATGAAAGCAAAAATGAATTGAAAACCTGATTGCGAATAGGTCAGCATTTGAATATCACAATTATAAAAAATAAAGAGATACTAATGATTGTCCAAGTTTTCTGGACCAGAAAGTAGAACATTTAGGTATATTGCAAATACCTCAAAAGATCTAAAAAATTTTGATAAAGCATGACAAGGAGAGTTCGCACCCTTTGGGAAACGGATCCTTACGAAATTTTAGGATATGATTTTTACGATAAAAATATAAAGAAAGCCGGATTTTTAGATTTCATGCCCTTTTTTATGATAGTTATAAGCAAATAACGAAAAATCTAGATGAAGAATCTATTGACTTTGATTGCTTATAACTCGGAATCAAGTAAAGACGTACATTCAAACCAAATTTTAAAAGAAAATTGAAATTAAGTAGATATGTTTTGATAAATAAATAGCTCAAATATCTTAATTTGGTCTAAAGTTATGGAAGAAATAAAAATTAGACGAAATTTTGGTCTAAAGAAATCATCAATTTGTAATGCTAAATTTTTGATAAAATTTCGTCTAAAATTTCATTTTTTCCGTAACTTTGGCGAAATCAAGATATTATATTTTTATAGTAGAAATCTTATCCTAAAGTTTGGTAAGGATTCGTTTCCCAAAGGGTGTGGACTCTCCTCCTAAGTGTGATTACTTTAAAGCATGTTTTACCAAAAAATACAAATTAAAAAAAAATCGCATTAGAAATTTTTTCTCAAGAATCACTTGGTGATATGTTTCAAAATTTTTACAGTATATAACCACATTGTTATAAACCACGATTTTTTTAACCCATTTGACTGTTTAGATTCAGTGCTATGAATTATAAAAAATTTCATCCAAAAATATGTAATGCTCAATATCTTCGCTAATTACAAATCTTTTTAGCTGAAAAATATACAGATCATTGTTACCATAAAGATCACCTTTACCCAAAAATTTAAATGAATTGATAGTTTTTTATGTCCGATAGCGTTCATATAAAAAACTCAAATTTTCGATGTCAGAACTCAACATTTCTGGTGTCAGAAGTGGTCGGAACCATTCTGGTTCAAAAGTCCATAACATTTAATCAAATTAATACAAGAAAAATAAGAGTTTCAATAAAATTGTACTATAAAACCAAGGAAGGCGACTCAGAATGAGAGGCAGCCAATTTTTCATGAACCTATAAGTGCATTCTTATCTGTAAAACTGAGAGGAAATATTCAGAACGAGAGGAAGCCAGTACTATGTATTCACTCGTTGTTTTTCATACGTGCCTGTGTCTATTACAGTAAGTACCCTTAAATATCAAAATTAAATAAATATTCTCCCGAGGGATATATGTAAAAAGGATAGTATTTCTATTTAAAATTATAAAGTATTATCATTTTTTATTTTTGCGTAATATACATTACTTATATTACTTTAGACTATTTAAATATATTTAAAAAAAATGGCATTTTCGAGTTTTTTTAATAAATCTGGTAGCGAAAAAGATTTGAAAAATCTTGAAAAAACGGGTGCTATACCTAAGAGACGTACTCTTATTCCGATTATTACTTCAACGGATAATGTTATTAATGACGAAAAACAAATTAATTTGCCTCAAACTGTAATGACGGTTGATGAACTTGTTGATCTAATAAATCATTCACCGGAGGATATAAAAACATCTTTTTTTGAAGCTTTTAGTGTACCTAAACCTCCGAAAAGTCAAGAGACTGAATTTTTTACACCCTTAAACAAAAATAATGCAAAACTAGCTTCTGAAAACGAGTCAATTGAACAAAACTACAATAATGCTGTAAACCAAAATTTTATCCCACTGCTGTCCGCATCAATTCGGGTTATAATAGTAACTATCCCTATCCCAATTACACCTTTCATAGATCAAACAAATAGTGAATTCATGTGTACAAGCCCAAGACAGAATTTTAATTTAGTAAATAAAAACTTAGTAAACGCAGTGAACGAAACAAATGATGTCACAGCGAATTATCTAATCAATTTCTATACATAAACCAGAAATTTCGCGTATTGGACAAAATCCATTTTCATTTAACCAAAATGCCGAAATTTCTTTTATAGATTTAATTCGAGCAAAGTTATAATATGTTGAATCAACAATCATCTGCGTTTACTGAACCGCGAATTATGCCCGATAGTTATATTGCACAAAATAGTGGTTCGCCAAATATAGTTTTCGCAGCCCTTTTTCACTATACCAAGCAATAAGCCAAATACCAATTTAAGATGGTGACCCGGATAAACTTACTCTCCTTTGCAAATTAATTCGTAGTGTTTTTTATAGTTTTCCACCTGAAAATAAAGCATTTATACTTTTTTCTCTTGCAAATAAATTGTAAGGTCGAATCGTGGAAGGCTATGTAGCGCGATTATCGCAATATACCTCAGTGGAAGGGCTCCTATCGGATTTGGTTACGCAATACGGATGCATAGGCATGGCTGACGATGTGTTAGCTCAATTAAAATTCGTCTCCCAGTCGACAAGAGAAACTGCCGCAGATTTTGGCATATGCGTACAAAAATATTAAATCAGTTATTGATCATTTACGATTCGGCTTCAGGGTTAAATTATGCCGAACGTATAGCTAGAAAAAATGAAGTTGATTGCGATGCTTTACAATATTTTATCCTTGGCTTATCGGGATTCTTAGGCGTTTTCGTGAAGTGTGAAAGACCTTCATGTTTACGCGAAGCTATTGCAATCGCTACAGAATTAGAGTGCAAGCAAGCCACTCGCAATGCATTCGGCGCAAATTACGGGCAATATAATGCTCAATGTACGCCCCGAAAGGAAGAGGGATTTAACAATAGTTTAGCTGCACGTTCAGCGAATAATTCAGCAAATATAATGAAACTTATTACTAATAATACTTGTAATTATTGCAAACGAGTGGGCCACAACGAAAATGACTGTAATAAACGCTGATTTGAAACCCAAATCTGCAAGTATTGCAAAAAACACGCTCACTTATTCACTGACTGCTTATCATTAATTAATGACATAAACAATAAGAAAATTCATGCAACAACTAATAAGTTGAATCATGTAAATTTCAGAAATGTTGATCGAAATAATATAAATAGAAAATATAATCAACGTGGCAATATTTACAATCAACATAATGAAAAATATCACGCCAGTAGCAGTCGTTTTAACAATGGAAAATACAGAAAAAATCGTTATGATTATTTTCACCGAGGACCATGAAGAGGTCAATATAATAAAGAGTCAAGCGAAGTCGAAGATTCTTCAAATGGTTATTTTGACCGACAATCGGACGCTTGAAATAGCAAAACTAACTATAAGGAAAAAAAAGAAGATTTAAGAATTAGCCAAAACTCTATCGATAAAGATAATTTGAACGCGTAAACTGCTCGACACAGTCCTGAAGCGTCGAGCAGGTGAAAGAATTTAAAGAGAAAAAGCAGTATGGGAAAATTATCGAAAAAACAGAAAAATAAAATTTTTAAACACGGGAAGGAAACCACCGATTATTGTTGCTAAAAGCAATGATTTCAAGAATGGACAAGCTAGTCTATATGTTGATACAGGAGCCAACGTCTCCGTCATAAATGCCAACGCGATATGTAATATTGCAACAGTAGATAAAAATAATATTTTGGGAATCTTAGGAGCAACTTCAAGTGAATCGTACATCGAAGGAAAAGTCACATTGACCTCACAAGGTCTTCAGTTCAAAATGCACCTAGTGTCAGACCATTTTCCGATAGATACTGACGGTCTAATCAGGTGGGATTTTATTAATAAGTATGGAGGCACAGTGAATGCCGCTAGTAAAAGTCTGGTAATTAAAAACATAACAATTCCCTTTAACGAAACAGAATGTTTCGAAATTTTTGACCGTACGCGTCGAATAATTTGTGCTCGTGTAATAAAGTCGATACCGAGGTTGGCTGGGTACCTCTTACAAATATAGGCAAAGGCCTCCTTTTTGGAAATTTTTTAGCTACAAATAATAATGGAGAAATTTACGCAGATTGTATAAATAAAAACTATTTTAACGTAAAAATACCAATCCCTAGTATTGAACTGCTCCCGTGCGAAACAGTTCTAGACAAAAGAAAACTGGTCGATGAGCATGATGAAAGTGTAGAAAAAAATGCAGATATAAGGAGATTATTTAATAGAATGAAGGTAAATTTTCCTAAGAATAATCATCAAGAATCCGAATATACGAAAAATCAATCCGATGAAGCAGGAAGGCGTGGGTGAGCCGAAAAGATTTTCAATTTACTTGACGTAGAAAATTGCACCGAACCAAAATTAAATCATATACAAGAATTAATATACGACAATCCATTCGTATATTTATTAGAAGGAGAACCTCTTTCAGTTACGACTCTCGTTACACATAAAATTCCTATGTCAACAGATAAACCAATTCGAGCGCGGAAATATCGGTAACCGGCGGCATTAAAGGAATGGCGAAAATCGATAGCGTCTTGTAACTGACTTTAGGCAGTTGACCGAGGTAACAGTAGGCACGTCATTCCCACTTCCGTTCATTAGTGATATTCTCGAACACCTTGCTTCCGCAAATCTGATAACAGCCCTTGATTTGAGGATGGGGTTTTATCAGGTAGCGATGAGCCCAGAGGACGCACACGAAACAGTTTTTACAGGACCATCGGGTTATGATACATATGAGTATAATCAATGGCAATGGGATTGAAAGATGCTCCAATTACATTTTCCTACGCGATGGCTTTAGCAACGTCCGGACTAAAGGGAAAAGATATCAAAGAGTACCTAGATGACATCATGATTTTCGCACAAGATTTGGAAGAGCATGGGAAAAAGTACAAAAGGCTAATTAAACGTTTATATGATGCAAATTTAAAAATCGAACCTACAAAATGCCAATTCCTTGAACGAGAAGCTCGAGTTTTAGGATATATAGTAGGCAGCGGAAAAATTCAGACAGACCCAAATAAAATTAAAGCTATTCGCGAATACCAAGCGCCGTCTAGTGCAAAAAAAGTTAAACAATTTATGGGACTTAGCAGTTATTACCGAAAATTTATTAAGAATTTTGCGAAAATTGCTCGACCACTTACTATGCTTACACGGAAAACAGTTAAATTTTCTTGGGAAAATGAATATCAAAAAGCGTTTCAAGATTTAAAGAATGCATTGTGCAGTGCACTCGTTTTAATTGCGCCGGATTTGAATAAGCAGTTTATCATAGCTACCGATGCCTTGGATTACGCGGTAGGTGGAATCCTGAGTTGGGGTGAAATCGGTAACGATAAAGCGTCGAGAAGCTTAAAAGGAAGCGAGTTACGTTATGCAACGTACGACAAAGAAATACTCGCAATAGTGTTCGCGAATGAATAATTCGTTTATAGTGGTAACTGATCACGAGCCACTTAAGCATTTTCTCACTATCAAAAAGCCAAATTTACGTTTCAATCGATTAAAAGCTGCTATACGAGGATACCAGATTGAAATAGTTTATCGCTCTGGATTGCGTAATCAAGTAGCAGATGCCCTTTCAAGAAACACGGTAACAGCCGAAAACGAAGAAAATCCGGAGAAACCAAGAAAGGAACTATACAAAGTAGCTAAAGTCATTAGTCAAGAAAAAGAAAACAATGACGAAGACTTGGATACACCTCCGACTCGTATTTTCGCTATACATGCCGTTCTATTCGAGAAAGTCGGTCTGCATAGTAAAGAAAAAGTGTATAGGTCAAGTTCAGATTCAAATTTCACCAGTAAAATACCGAAAGTTGCAACCGATAGCGAATATGATACAAATATTATGACAAATATTATGGTGATCTGTGCTGAACATAGTGTCATTGATTTAACCTTTAGAGAAAATTCAAGAGTAGTTTTATGTGCTGTGGCATGAGACTTTTAAGTGCTGAATAAAAAATGAAGCGGGCGTCGGGTCTTGAACCCGAGCCCCTTCGGATCCGAAGGCGTTCACGCTAACCACTGCGCTACGCCCGCACTGGTCGTAGCGCTTGCTTATTGCTCTTATATGCTACCGATACCGCGCCGCCTCGCGGTGTCGGTAATGCTGGCATCTATGACAAGTGGATTAAATCCACCTTGTCACAATCCTCCCCACCAAACCGTCGAGTGTCTGTAAGACATCGAGACGTATTATAGGCTGGGGAGGAGGCATTGCTTTTGCTCTTTGCTCACTAGAACAATTCCCTCAAATTATTCTAGGAGCGCTGCTGCTGGGGAAGGCTGCTTAGGAAGGGATTAGGGACTATTTACAATAATTACAGGTTTTATGCAGGTGGGTTTTTCACGTTGGGCGCCATTGTAACGCTGCACTGGGGATCAGGGTGCAGGTTAATTAGGAACAGCAAGTAATTATGAATAAAATAGTTATTTATTAATAAATATAATAATTAAAGGGGTGGGCGCCAGCCGCGTTAATACGCGACGAATATCGATAACACGCGGGTTATCTTAGCCGAACAAAATCTAAATAGCAGTACACTCGCCGTTCTGAAACGTGGCCAAGTTTCGGTTGCACCGGGTTATGCTGTAAGAAGGGGAAGGGGAAGGACGGGAAGGAACGGGATGCTCGCACGCACTTCCTAGGGTACACGGCGGTACCGTCGGCAGAGAGAGCTAATGACCACCAACCTTTTTAACAAGTCTGGGACACTTGGTCGGGAAACTGCTGCTACTCTCTCTCTCTCTCTATTTCTCTCGCTCTCTCTCACACACAGAGTCACACACGTGGTATCTCGTTCAGTGTAGTCGAGTCGACCGTCCGTAGAGCTCAGCCCTCGGCGTGCTTGAGAGCTCCATGTTCGTACCGCGCGCCTGCGCAGTACGTACTCGTGCGCGGCACCTCGATCTCGCGTCTCGCGAGCGAGTCGAGTGCCGCTGTGTTCAGGCTGTATCGGTATAACTCAGCTGTATGGTGATGATGACCTGGTGCTGCTGCCGGCTCGGAGATGCGGTACAACCTCTTCCCAGGTAACTAATAATTCGTTCCTTATTATCTGTATTCATCTAATTGGCACGGCATGAGTTTCAGGTACGAAGCTCACCCGCCGCCGCTTGCTGCTCGAGGCCGAGTCACCCCTCTCTCCTCGACGACGTTGACCTCGCTGATGGATAGCCGCTCCGTCTACGGCTCTAGGTAGGTATTTGGTCGTGAGGTTTACGCACATATATGTATTTGTATGCGTGATTATCCGGGAGATCGGCTGTACACGTTGTTTGTGTACAACAACCTAACCTCAATTTACCCTATGATGTTCCTTGTACAACTGTAGTGATTATATACAGCTGTACATATATTTCCTTGTTTTTGTCTTCTGCTTATGGCTATTTATCCTCTTCCTTGCTCCTTACCCTCTTACTGCGTATTTGTTCTTATTAAGTATCTTGTTTACAGCTGTATCTTGCTTGGCGTTGGAGGTTCTTCTGCTTCCTGCCTGGATACTAACTCATCGCCTTGACTGCTATACTGTGAGGCTTCGGAGGGTCCTGGAGGCTTCCTGGTGATCGCCTCCCTTCTAGTATCCTGCTGGCAGTGTCAGACTCGGAGGAGCCCACCTGATAATTTGAGCTCGCCCAAGGTTCTCATCGCCAGGACCACCTCAGTGTTATGTACCGTGTTTGGGAAAGGGTATTTAGTATGTGAGGGTAGGCAGGGCGTAGTTGATGTGCGGGTAGGTAGCTAGGGAAAAGTATATGGGTAGGTAGATGTAGCTAGGGACTTGTCTAGCTTGTACGGGTAGGTAGGTGTTCGCCAGGGGTTCTGTCGCTCGCTCTTGACATGTGCAAAGCACATTGTCACAGTGCATTAAAAAAAGAATTAACTAACCAGAAAAGTGAAACTGAAAAAGCGAATAAGGAATATCATTTATTAAAATTAAAATATGATATACTACAAAATAAATACGATGAGTTGTTAAATGAAACTGGAAAAATTGATGATGACGCAGTAGAAATGGATAATACTTTTCATGTGAATGAAACGTGTATTGAAATGTTAAAAAACAAAAATACTTTATTAAAAGATTTAAATAATGAACTTAAAGATAAAAATTTATTATTACGTCAATAATTGGACAAAGAAAAAGTTATTATAAAGTCAAATATAAAATCTTACGCTCACGTGGCAGCAACCAAACATATGGTAACTTCAAATGAGCCTAAAAGAAAACCTAAAATAATTATAAAGAAAAAGAATAAGGAGGACAAAATAAATTTAAAAGATAGTGTTGTGAAATATTTAACTAAAGATAAATCTATACAAACCAAAATAATTAATTTTAATAATGAAAACGATATATATATAAATTGCATGAACTTTGAAGATACCAAAGCAGCAGAAAAGGTATTGACATCTAAACTCTCCAACGCATGTAAAATTGAAAAATAAGTTATAGGTAACCCAATAATAAAGATAGTAGGTATTGATAATTTATTTAAAATGGGTCGAAAACTCATTGAAAATGACATGAATAGTAGAAACTTTACTAATTTTGAAATTAAGAGTAAAGTACTGAACTACACTCTTAATAAAATAATTGAAAAAACAACAGTCATATTGGAAATAACAGGTGAAATTCACAATTATAATAATGAAAACGGAAATAGATTATTTGTTGGATACCAAAATTGTAAAGTTTATGATGTAATAAATATCAAACCCTGTTACAATTGCGGTAGATTTAGTCACAATAGTTATAAATGCAGAAATCCAGCTATTTGCTTGAAGTGTGCGGGTAATCATTCAACGAATAAGTGCGAAAGTAATAATTTATGCTGTGCTAATTGTAAATTTAGTAATGAAAAATATAAGAAGAAATATGACACTGGTCATATAATAACAGATAGCGAATCATGTGAAATTTTAAAAACTAAGTTAAAAATTTATATAAGTATGACAGACTATGTAGTCAAACCTTATGTACCAAGATATATAGGTAATGCAGAATACTGCAGCAAAAATTATCAAAGCACAAATAATACACTCGCAAGAAACAATGGTAATGAAGGAAAAAGGAAGCAATTAACATTATCGACGACATCATTAAGTTCAAGATCAAGATCCGGCAGCACATCTTCAGTTTTTTAGATGAATAGTGAGATTAATATACAGAAAACAACATTTTGTTCATTCCAAGAATTGAACAATGTTATTAATTCAAATCAGAATTTAATTATGTACGTAAATATCCGAAGCTTAAATGCTAACTTGTTTAAACTTGAATGTAATATTGCTAATTTGAAAACTAAACCATGTGTCATAGTTTGTACAGAAACTTGGAATTTGATATGCCCTCAGCTACGCAGTATACCAGGTTATAAATTTTACTATAATGAAAGTTATATAAATAAATCTGATGGAGTCGTTTTATATATACTAGAAATTTTAAATGAGTGTTCGGAAAGTATAACTTTTGGCCGATTGAGAATATTAAATTCCATGTTTAATATTGTTGGAAATAAGACGTGATAGTCTCTCTCTCTCTCTCGTTACCAACTGAGTAACGAGGAGTGGGGAGGACCCCAGAGGAAGCGACGCAAGCGGCGGCACGGAGAGATCGGTTTCTCCCGCTACTGCACTCGAGCCACGGATCCCGACACGGTCGGATGTACCAAGGCCTCTCCCAGTGTACATACGTTTTAATATATATATATAGAATAAATTAGTTTATCTTTTATAATATAAAGGTGAGTTTATCATTGAAGCCAAGCCCTTCCTCTCCTGTTTTATTCCAACAGGTTATGGGCCCAGCACGCTTCCACTGCGCGCTGGTTTGAGAGGAATAGTTTGGCTTTGTTATTTTGTTAGAAGTCCCTTCTTCGCGATCGCGAGTGCTTGTGAGAAAAGTGTGGTGTAAAGTTTTGTTGGTGTTGTGCTAGAAAGAAGCTAGAAGGGGAGATCAGACAGAGCTACGATCACCCAGTCAACCACCACAAAGGAAAGTTAGCTAGGAGAAAGAAAGCTAGAGGATCGACCGGGATCAGGTAGAGGAATCTACAGCAGCTAGAAAAAAAGATGGCGGACGAGATAAGAGACCTCCGCAAGTCGGCAAATGCTAGAGGTATGTGACTCAGCGAGCGAAAGTGCGGGCTAGTTATATGTTAAATTCAGTTAGTTTGAAATTAAATTCTGTTAGTTTGAGATTAAATTTAATTGAAAATGCTCGATCCAGAGTTATGTAAGTTTGAAGCTAGTTTAAAATTTTGAGCGTTTACGTGTCGTTCGAGTGCCGGGTTTTCGCAAAAAGTGCACGAAATTGGTTTTTGATTAGACGGTTCCGAGAAATCGGTAGACGCAAGGAAGCCAAGATGGCCGCCGGGCCTGAGCGGGAACGCCGGGTTTGCGCGGGAGCGCCAGGGAAGCGCGCCGTTTCTCGCCGTGTTGCTCGACCGCGCGGAGTGGGGGAAACTCGCGACTGGAGAGCATGCTCGTTCGACCGGCGCGCGCGAACTATCGATCGATCGACATTCACACCGCTTGATATTTGCAGTTGATACGTGGCGCGACCAAGTGAAATGGACGCGCATGAAATTAGTTAGAACTAATAATGCACATGCGAGACCCGCACATCGTTTGATGCGGCTAAATGCTTCGAAATTGAAAGTTTGACAATGCGCATTACTAGAAAGTCAATAAATGACTATACAAGCTAGACATACTGTACAGTTTCGAAAATTAGAATCAAGTTAGAAAATATATTGAAGTTAGATATATGAAATGATTGAATATTTTAAGTTGGATTTAACATGGTTTTGATGTCTAGACCAACGGACCTTGAAGCTGTTCTTGCTCACGCAAGACTTAGAGCTTCAATTGGCAGAGAACCACCCGGACGAAACATATGTTTTCGACATCCAGGAGGAAAAAGTGGTCTTCACCATGTCTGGCGGAAAACGTTATACAGTTGGTAAACATGAATTTTTAAGCTAGAGTGGTAAGAGTAATTAGATAGTAGATAGATACGAAATTAAAAATCATATATATATGTAGGTATTATACCTTGAAGCATGCAAAAATCTCAGATTAAAGCTGGCTCATGGATTTTCTGTATAATGTGTTCTTATGCAGTCTGTTCATGATATTAAGTGAATGTGGAAAATCTGTGTGTTCCAGTGCTTCTGCATTCGCTTGTTGTTCATGTTTGGCTTATGTTCGGTCAAATTTTGGACAACTATCTAAATTTCCCATTGTATTTTCACAGGACGAGAGCAATTGAGTGACGAGATCATTCGTGTCGTCAGTGAAGAGTTAGAAAGGAAACGGCTGCTGCTAGAGGCGAGTGACGCCAACCAATCTCCTCTGAGCCAGCAGGAGGATGATCTGGAGCTAGAAAGGGAAGGGAAAAATGATCCTAACCCACAGCTAGATTTTGAGCTAGAAAATAAACCTGAGCTCGAGTCTGGGGATAAGCTAGATAAGTTAGAAACGAAAATGAAAGGTAACTCAACCCCAATGATAAAAAGAATAGACTCGTGCGTTTATAATCTGAGTAGGTTCAAGAAAGAGAGAAGTCTCCTTGAGAATTCTCAGTTAGAATGTTACACAGCCGATAAGGGAGATTTAGTTAATAAAATTGGAATAAATAAAGATTGTAATTTTTCAGATTTGACCGGAATGCTAGAAAAATTAACAGCTAGAGTGGCGTCGCTGGAAGATAGAGTCCCGACTCTATATGAACTTGGATTGGCAATAAAAGAAAGCTAGAAAAAGAAAATGCCAATGTTGACGATGAGGAAACCAGAAGAGTAGATACGCTAGACATAGATCGGGAATTTCCTCAGTCACAGTCTTCAAACTTTGAGAATACTATATACAATAGAAAGATCAGCCAAATAGATAATCTATTAACTGACGAAACAACAAAGTTAAATTGTAGTGTAGATACAATTTCAGAAACCAAGCTATTTTATGGCATATTAGACTTGGTCACGCATCGATAGAATATCTAAAATCATTTCAGAAACGGTTTCCAAATCAGAAAGGTTTAAGTAATGTAAAGTTCGATAAATCAATACAAGATTGTGAAGTTTGTATCGTCTCGAAGTTTAATAAATTGCCATTTAATAGTCAAAGACAAAGAGCAACCAGACCGTTACAACTTATACATGCTGATACAATGGGTCCAATCAGTCCAGCTACTCATCCAAAGGGATATCGGTACATATCCGTATTTATTGATGATTATGCTAGATTAGCGATGGCATATCCGATGAAAAATAAAAGTGAGACAGGAAACTGCTTAGAATTATGTGTTAGAAGCGCTAGAAATAGCGTTCGGCTCGGAAGCATTCAGAAACGTTTCATAAGTTAATGTAAAGTTCGATAAATCAATACAAGATTGTGAAGTTTGTATCGTCTCGAAGTTTAATAAATTGCCATTTAATAGTCAAAGACAAGAGCAACCAGACCGTTACAACTTATACATGCTGATACAATGGGTCCAATCAGTCCAGCTACTCATCCAAAGGGATATCGGTACATATCCGTATTTATTGATGATTATGCTAGATTAGCGATGGCATATCCGATGAAAAATAAAAGTGAGACAGGAAACTGCTTAGAATTATTTGTTAGAAGCGCTAGAAATATCTTCGGCTCGGATGAAAAAGTATGTTATCTTAGGTGCGATCAAGGAACAGAATTTACCGGTGGATATACGCTAGAAATATTAAATAAATTAGGAGCTGAACTGCAATTAGCCCCTCCGGATACACCTAAACATAATGGTGTTGCGGAAAGATTCAACCAGACGATTCAAAAGAAAGTTAGAACTTTAATTTACGATACGCGATTGCCCGAAAATATGTGGGATCTTGCTTTAGGCACGGCGGTATACGTGTATAATAGAACGCCGCACAAATCGAACAATATGGAAATACCACTAGAAAAATTCTGCCCCAATTACAAGATAGATGTAGAAAGATTTAAAAGATTTGGTTCAATAGCTTATATGAAAATACAAAGAAAGGTTGGAACGAAGTTCGATCAGCTAGGAAAACGAGTAGTTATGATAGGATATACTAATACGGGATGTTTACTTTTGAAACCGGAAGAAGGTAAATTCTATGAAAGTGGAGATGTTAGATTTTGTGAAAAACTGGTATTCGGAGATAAGTACAACAAAGCTAGTATTAAAGACTGAGCTAAATCGGCAGAGGAAATAAATAAAGAAAGTTGGTTTTTAGAATTTGAAAAGGAAAAAGAAATTTTAGAAACGGAGGGAGTAAAACGCAAAAGAGGTCGTCCTAGGAAAATTGTCGAAACTATAAAACTAGAAGGAGAGTTAGAAACGGTTAAAGCAACCGAAACAACGCAACAGATAGAATCAAATATCAATATGTTAGAATTACAAAATTGTCAATCTCTATCAGCTATCATAAGAAAAGAGCCAACTTCGTATAAAGAAGCTATGTCAGCAAACGATAAGTTAGAATGGAAAAGGGCAATTGATAGTGAGCTAGAATCGATGAAAAATAATAATGTTTGGACTTTAATAGATCGACCAAATTATTCGATAGATGGAAGCAAAGCAAATATAATTGACTCCAAATGGGTTCTAAAAAGGAAAATGGTACGCACGAAAGGGAACCATGTCTGTTTACTTGGAGAAAAAAAAAAAAAAATCTTAATAATATATGTTGATGACATGTTGATAGCTAGTTATGACTCGATGAAGCTAGAAGAAATTAAAACACAACTTCAGTTAGAATTTGAAATGACAGATTTAGGAGAACCGAAAACATTTTTAGGTATTGAGATAGTCCGAGATAGAAAGAACAAAGTAACGATATTAAAGCTAGAAAACTATATAGAGAAAATGTTACAAAGATTCGGTTACAGTGAAATGCACCCTCAAAGAACTCCCATGGTTACTAATCAAGTCGCGAATCAAGCTAGAAGAGATAGAGAAGAAAGTGATGAAAAGGCTAGTCTAGAGTCAACTATCAATAAGGGAAATTCGTCATATAGGGAAATAGTTGGAACTTTATTATACCTAGCTAACACAGTTAGACCAGACATTTCATACGCGGTAAATGTATTGAGTCGACATCAAATAAATCCGACTGATGATGAATGGAAAATGGTAAAACGATTATGTAGATATTTAAAATATACTAAGAGTTTAGGTTTAAAGTTCGAAGAGAAGCTAAACGATTTACAAGCTTATTCGGATGCTAGTTTCGCTGATTGTAGAGGTAGCCTAACTACCTGTGGATATGTGATAAAGTTATTCGGTGATACTATATCCTGGAGAAAACACAAACAAGCGTACGTCTCCCTATCAACATGTCAAGCAGAGTATGTGGCCATGAGTGAAGTGTGCCAAGAGATAGTATCTCAACAAAGCTAGTATTAAAGACTGAGCTAAATCGGCAGAGGAAATAAATAAAGAAAGTTGGTTTTTAGAATTTGAAAAGGAAAAAGAAATTTTAGAAACGGAGGGAGTAAAACGCAAAAGAGGTCGTCCTAGGAAAATTGTCGAAACTATAAATCTAGAAGGAGAGTTAGAAACGGTTAAAGCAACCGAAACAACGCAACAGATAGAATCAAATATCAATATGTTAGAATTAGAAAATTGTCAATCTCTATCAGCTATCATAAGAAAAGAGCCAACTTCGTATAAAGAAGCTATGTCAGCAAACGATAAGTTAGAATGGAAAAGGGCAATTGATAGTGAGCTAGAATCGATGAAAAATAATAATGTTTGGACTTTAATAGATCGACCAAATTATTCGATAGATGGAAGCAAAGCAAATATAATTGACTCCAAATGGGTTCTAAAAAGGAAAATGGTACGCACGAAAGGGAACCATGTCTGTTTACTTGGAGAAAAAAAAAAAAAATCTTAATAATATATGTTGATGACATGTTGATAGCTAGTTATGACTCGATGAAGCTAGAAGAAATTAAAACACAACTTCAGTTAGAATTTGAAATGACAGATTTAGGAGAACCGAAAACATTTTTAGGTATTGAGATAGTCCGAGATAGAAAGAACAAAGTAACGATATTAAAGCTAGAAAACTATATAGAGAAAATGTTACAAAGATTCGGTTACAGTGAAATGCACCCTCAAAGAACTCCCATGGTTACTAATCAAGTCGCGAATCAAGCTAGAAGAGATAGAGAAGAAAGTGATGAAAAGGCTAGTCTAGAGTCAACTATCAATAAGGGAAATTCGTCATATAGGGAAATAGTTGGAACTTTATTATACCTAGCTAACACAGTTAGACCAGACATTTCATACGCGGTAAATGTATTGAGTCGACATCAAATAAATCCGACTGATGATGAATGGAAAATGGTAAAACGATTATGTAGATATTTAAAATATACTAAGAGTTTAGGTTTAAAGTTCGAAGAGAAGCTAAACGATTTACAAGCTTATTCGGATGCTAGTTTCGCTGATTGTAGAGGTAGCCTAACTACCTGTGGATATGTGATAAAGTTATTCGGTGATACTATATCCTGGAGAAAACACAAACAAGCGTACGTCTCCCTATCAACATGTCAAGCAGAGTATGTGGCCATGAGTGAAGTGTGCCAAGAGATAGTATCTCTACAATGCTCGATCTATTTAATGTTAGAAAACTCGTTTGCGCCCGTGACTCTATGGTGTGATAATATGGCTGCCATACAAAGCACAAAAGTTAGTTGTAGCAATAAACTCAGACATATGACAGAGGTTAGAGAGCACTACGTTAGAGAATGCGTTGACAGGAACCTAATTGAAATTAAATGGATAGCTTCAAAGGAGCAAATAGCAGATATATTCACAAAGCCATTGGCTCATGATTTGCATGTTAAATTAGCTAGAGAAATTCTGAATTGTTATTTAGAAAATTAATAGATGGATGTTTCGTTACAGAAAATAAAAGCTAGATGGAGCAGATAAGTTGGAGCTGGATATAGCTGGATAAGAAGCTAGAAGTTTAACTTAGAAATTGCAGCTAGAAGAGATCAAGACAACCACGGGAGGGAGTGTTGGAAATAAGACGTGATAGTCTCTCTCTCTCTCTCTCTCTCTCTTTCTCTCTCTATCGTTACCAACTAAGTAACGAGGAGTGGGGAGGACCCCGGAGGAAGCGACGCAAGCGGCGGCGCGGAGAGATCGGTTTCTCCCGCTACTGCACTCGAGCCACGGATCCCGACACGGTCGGATGTACCAAGGCCTCCCCCAGTGTACATACGTTTTAATATATATATAGAATAAATTAGTTTATCTTTTATAATATAAACGGTGAGTTTATCATTGAAGCCAAGCCCTTCCTCTCCTGTTTTTATTCCAACAAATATAAAAGATGAAAATATTATTATTTCGGCTCTACGTAGATCACATGATTATCCTAAAACTGAATTTATACTTGACTTGAAAAACTTTATTAATTCATACGATTTTGGCAAACACCATATAATTGTAGGAGACTAATATAGACATATTAAATAATAAATAAAACTATTGTACATATTTTTAATAACTGTATAGAAACATCAATTTGGCCTGTTGCACTTAAAAGAGTTGAAGTAATTCCATTTTTCAAAGTGGGTAAAAAGAGTAAAGCTACAAATTATAGACCAATTTCATTAATCTCTAAAATTGCAAAAATTTTTGAAAAAGTAATACATAATAGAATTTATAACTTTATAACAAAGCACAACTTACAAGCATCAAATCAATTTGGTTTTATTAAAAACAAAGGCACAAAAGATGCTTTAAATTATTTAACTAACATAATTTATAATTGTCTAAATAAAAGTAAACCAATTATAGCAACATTTTTAGATCTTGCCAAAGCTTTCAATACCGTTAATCATTCTATTCTTTTAAATAAACTATATAACTATTAGGCCAGGAGCGTTAAGCCAAAAAGTAGGCAGATAATGATGTTGCTTGACGTACATTAGTTATTTGCGAAAATTAGAAATAAAAGATTTCTGGAAAATCTATATCTTCTATAAAAAATAGTGTAAGTGGATACCATTTGGAAATTTTAAAAAATTTATTTTTATTAATAATGTATGCACCACAAGATTGTTTTAATTTTCGTTTTATTCTATTTTTTCTACAGTTTATTTCCAATCCATGCATGCATTGTTAATGATTTTATAAAGTACATATAAAAATATAAACTAATTGTTTTTATTACAGGTTATAATGGAGGAAGAGGGCGAAGCTTGTATTATTTGTGACAAAGATCTAAACACTGTCGAAGTACAAACGATCCAACAAGTAGGAATCAAGCGATGTATCGTAGCAAGTATAAGGAGACAGGATAATAAGCATCTACAATTTAGAAAGTATAATTCTATCTTTGTTCATGACAGCTGTTCTAAATCCTATACCAACGAGATAAGAATTTTATGTTACTGAAAAACATTAGAACAATCGACGTCTAATAAAACACATTCCACTGGTAACTTTGAATTTGCGAACTTATATTTTATATGTGAAGAAGATGCATCCGATAATTTCATAAATAAGGAGAAAAAAATCTGTAAATAGGCGACTAATTGTTTGATTAGTAACCAACAACTGTACCAGAGAAGCTCTTTTAACCAATTTTGCAAATTCAACGCATAGGTTATGCATAGATGTAATAAGGCGAATTAGTACTGTCGGTGATTTAGTAGCAGTTGGCGCAAGATACCATGATAAATGTAATAAAGATTTGTTTATAACAACGAGAGAGCCTTCAGAAGCTCCTCTGCAGAAATCTGTAAGTAATAAGAATAGTTATATTATTGCAATACGGATATATAATGAAATTCCTAATAATTTAAGAAATTTAACGACTAGTAAGACATATTAGAAAAAAACTTAAGAATTGGATTCAATTAAATTTATAATAATTTTATATGAACAAATACATATCAGGAAAACTAAACTGTAATAAATTTAAAAGGTATTTTAATAAGCTAGTAACTGAAGTAGAAAAATTCAAACTTAAAAAACAAAAAATGCCTAAATCATTTGAAAAAATTTCAAGTTCTGCATTGGAAGTCCTGCAGGACTCTGTAGTAAGAAAACAGTTACTTTTGGACATTAGAACATATATTTGCTTCAAGGGTTTTTGTTTAACAAATGGTAATCGTTCTCATAGACGTATCTCCAATTATAATGCGAGCAAAATGATTAACGTGAATACAAAAGAATACATATTTATTGTAACTGAAATTGGGGAAACATTAGTAAAAATGTATAAGCTTGAAGGGGACTATAAGAATACAACTTCGAAACTGAAAGATAAAAGAGAGGAACAGGATATAAAACACAACTGCAACAGTGTAAATATTGCAAACATAAATAATTATTTTTCTAAATTTAGGCAAATAAATTTTGTGAAAAAATCAATAATACACAATGCTGATAATTCTAATGATAAATATGAACCTATTAAAACATATTTAGCAAAATAGATGATATGGTATTTGAAAATGGTAAGAAAATGATTCCTCGACGTATAAAAGAGAATAAGATACCTCAACATAATGAAATTAGGATGTCGTATGGTGACCTAAATTACATAGAAAATAATAAAGCTATTTTGTATTTTGACAGAGGTATTAAAGGTAAACAAATTTTTACTAATTCTGTGTATCCACTAAAACGGCAACCAGTTTATAAAGACATTGTTGTTATATATATATAGTTGATGATATTGTTTTTACATCTACATGTAAATGTGACTCATCTAAACAGCACAAAGAAATGTTTCCTCACTTTAGAGTTACTTGTGCAGTAGGGTTAACATGTCCTGCTAGATTAAATAGTATAGACAAAATTGCTTTTGCTAGAAATATGAATGCGTCCACTGAAAGTTTAACAACAGCTAGATCAATGTTAATAAGATATATTTTTACTGCATTTTTGTAATGTTTTGTAAATTATGTTGGCTTAATAAAGTATAAAGTATATTTTTCTTAAAAATTCTAAAAATCCAAAAAGTCTATGGGGTTTGATTAATAACAGACTGGGTACAAAAACAACTTAAACTAATGAAATTGATTATATTCTTGATGATACCAATAATAAAATAACAGATCAAAAAAAGATAGCAAACAACTTGAACGAATTTTTTGTAATGTTGGAACTACACTTACAAGGAGGGGTTCCACCTTCCAGGAAACAGATTTTGTTACAACTATGAGAGCTGTTTTCTGGTACCCAAATTTGAAAGAATTCATATGAAATTTAATCTCAAAGGTTGTTTGACCAAAGTTATACGCAGTTAACGAAAAATTGCGAAAAAAATATGTTTAAGCTTAATCGCTAATAACTTAGAAAGAAATAGGTGCACATACTTAAACTCAAATCCATTAAATAGTTGAGATCAAGTAGATATAGTTTAAAAAAAAAGAATCTCAAATATCTCAATTTGGACAAAAGTTATGGAAAAAATAAGAATTAGATAAAATTTTAACGTAAATTTAGTATTAAAATTTGATAGACTTTTATAGGCAAATATTTCGTCTTATTCTTATTTTTTCCATAACTTTTGTGCAAATTGAGATATTTGAATTTCTTTTTTTTTTTAAACTATATCTACTTGATCTCAACTATTTAATGGATTTGAGTTTAAGTATGTGCACCTATTTCTTTCTAAGTTATTAGCGATTAAGCTTAAACATATTTTTTTCGCAATTTTTCGTTAACTGCGTATAACTTTCGTCAAACAACCTTTGAGATTGAATTTCATATGAAGTCTTTCATATTTGGGTACCAGAAGACAGCTCTCAAAGTTGCAACGAAATCTGTTTCCTGGAAGGTGGAATCCCTCTTTATTAGTGAAAAAAACCAATGGGTCACCATTCCACAAACATACCTTTTAATAATAAATCAATATTTTTGAAACCAATATTTAACACTGAAATTAAAAACATAATAAATAATCCAAAAGAAAAATCAGGAGGAGTTAATAATATTAACACTAAAACTATAAAGGCATTGTCGAACCATATCATAGAACCTCTGGTACATATTTTTAATTTGAGCATTCAAAAATCTGTATGTCCAAATATACTTGAAAGAGCAGAAGTAATACCGATTTTTAAAGCTGGTGATAAATTTAAGGCTAAAAATTATACATAATAGAATTTATAATTTCATAATAGAGAATAAAATTTTGGCAGTTAACCAATTTGGTTTTATTATAAAAAAGGTACTAGAGATGCTTTAAATCACATAACAAATATAATCTATAAAAATCTTGATAGAAGTAAACCAATATTAATTACTTTTCTAGACCTAGCGAAAGCATTCGATACAGTAGATCATAATATTTTTCTAAATAAACTATATAACTATGGGATTAGAGATAAAGCACTTGATTTAATTAAAAGCTATTTGTCTAATAGTATGCAAACTGCAAGATTAAACAATATTAGTAGTGAGTCATTTATGAAAACGTACCGCCGACAGAACTCGACTTAACACACCTATCCGAGAGAGAAGTAATTACTGATTCCAATTTACGAGACCAGTTAGACGAAATGGAAGAAAGTCTAGTTGGAAATGAGAAGCGGTGGGATAGTCGGATGGAAGAAATAATAGCCGCTTTGGAAGAAAAAACGAGGAAAATAGCAGAAGAAATGAAAGACAGAAAAGAAGAACATGATGCACTTCTAAAACAAGCACAAACTTTAAATTGTTTAACAAACCTTGAACCATCGTTAAAGAATAAAGACAGAACTATAGGGACTGACCAAACAAGCAATGCATCATCAATTGATGAAGCAGATGATGAAGAAGAAATATTTCAATTACCAGTAAGTGCCCCTAGAGCCATATCTGTCACTCCAAGTGTAGAAGCAGGATTACCTAAAGCTAATAGTACATCCATGTTTGGTCCAGCAAGAAACACAACAAGAAATACCAAGTTTCAAAAACTAAGTGATCTCCCAGAAGATCCGGTAGACGATACACCAGTACAAATAAACTATTCACAACCTCCAGTTGATGAGAACATCCCACTAATGTGTCCGTTTCCCATGTTTTTAAGACCCAATGTGGAAAAGGTGGATAGAGTTACTGTTACGTCCTGATGATACGCACTGTAAGCATTCGTCGACGTACACTAGGCGTAGTTTTTTAGATATTGATTGTGTAGCATCTACAAGGAAAGTTACTTGCTCATCCGCCACGACCGCGATCAGTTCAAAATTCTTCCTTCCTTTTTTTTGACCACGAGCAAGAAATCTAAATTAGTATCGAATATATTTGTATTTCTTAATCTATATATATGGGCTATTTCACGTCAAGTGGTACGATGAAAATTTTAAATCGCTCCAAAATTTGAAAACAGGCTGGAAATATCTTTCAGAAGATAGAAAAAAATTTTTAGGTGTTAAAAATAATTTGCCTAAGAGTTATTCCACCATGAAAAATGGAAATTTTTCAATTTTTTAGAAAAATTTCTATTTTCAAAGCCATTTATCTCAAAATCTATTGATTTTTTTGAAAAAACATTAAAAACAACTTTTGTTCAAAATAATCCTTAGAACTTATCTACCTGGGTTACAATTCTTAATTTTAAAATCTCGAAGAGATAGGGCACTTGGAAATATTGAATATCAAAAAAAGGCGACCACGCCACAATCGATTTTGATCTAACACCGCTCAAAAGATCACATTTTTTGAGAGCTTTCGAATGGCGGTGGTTAGATTATTGGCCAAGACCGCTGGTGTAAGTTAGGCCCTAAAATACATGAAAATGAGTGATTTTATGAGGTTTATGGGGTATAACTTACACCAGCGGTCTTGGCCAATAATCTAACCACCGCTATTCGAAAGCTCTCAAAAAATGTGATCTTTTGAGCGGTGTTAGATCAAAATCGATTGTGGCGTGGTCGCCTTTTTTTGATATTCAATATTTCCAAGTGCCCTATCTCTTCGAGATTTTAAAATTAAGAATTGTAACCCAGGTAGTTAAGTTCTAAGGATTATTTTGAACAAAAGTTGTTTTTAATGTTTTTTCAAAAAAATCAATAGATTTTGAGATAAATGGCTTTGAAAATAGAAATTTTTCTAAAAAATTGAAAAATTTCCATTTTTCATGGTGGAATAACTCTTAGGCAAATTATTTTTAACACCTAAAAATTTTTTTCTATCTTCTGAAAGATATTTCCAGCCTGTTTTCAAATTTTGGAGCGATTTAAAATTTTCATCGTACCACTTGACGTGAAATAGCCCATATATATTTGTGAACAGTAAAGTGTTATTTTTTGTTATTATTTCAATGCGCAACTTTATTCCCGTAGTCAATTTAAGTAGTGCACATTTCCGTACATCACTATTACAAGCGATGATAGATTCCGGTGCTCAACCAAACGTGATTAAAATTTCGCAATTACAATCGAACGTTTTATGTTATTAACACAATGCCCCAGTTCTTAGAGGAGTATCCGGTCGCGACATATACTCTTATGGTCGAGTATACATAAATTTGTTCGAACGAACCACCGAATTCGTAGTTGTAAAAGATGATTTTCGAGTCCAACAACCCATTATCCTAGGTTCGCAGTTTTTTAAGGATCGAAATGCCAAAATCGATTTTGAATTTAATACCTTCAGTTTCGATACATATGTTTTACCCTTTTTAAACCGTAATAGCCGTCATATGCCTTCGAGAACTAAGTTGAAGGTTAAATGTATAGTAGGAAATGGTAAACATCTCGTATACGGTTTTATAATAAAACCAAACTTAAGACGTTGACAACGTCACCGTTGAAGAAGGAATAGCCCTGAATAAAAAAGGGTTGATCTAGATGAACAATCTGACATGGAAAGCGAATCAGTCAATATTCCTGTGGAGTCATGTCGCCCTGTTCGTTCAGTAGATTACAATTCAAAGAATACTTCTGTTAATTATCTCGCAAAACCGTGTTGCTCCGTGTCCCAATTGGACAATCATGTCCAACTCATGAACTATATATTATCACGGGAAAGAATTCCCCGTAACTATTTTCCAAGTACACTACGTTGCACTTGTTGTGCACGTGGGATTTTGGATCAAAGAAGCTTCACAGGAGCTCTCATTGACCGACCCCACCTTAGCAGACATGATAACGCCAAAACTGCAGACTTGGCGACCCAACGACCATCCCGCTGGATGGGCGACCTGTCCCCATTCGGCATTCTAAGATCACCGCTCGAAGTGTAGAGACGTCTAATCGTCCTTTCAATAAATCGATAATCTCAACACAGGGTCTTGTGCATTCATTCACCACCAAACCCGAGTCCCCCACGTTACAAATTGGTGGTAAGTGTGGAGTTTGACTGGTGTTTGCATGTACAGGACCCTGTTTTTCTTAAATTTTGAGAATTTTTTTTTATTCTTTTTATTCTATTTTTTTCCGCGTTCGCGAACTTGGAGCAACGGCTCATTTTCTATTACTAAAATAAGTGCTTTTTATAATCAAAATATAGAAGGAAGGAAGATCTGCCCAGCAGCCAGATTAGATAAAACAAAATTTTTGAACCTTTTTTCTTTTACGCGAAATATAAAGAGAATACACCTTTTGTGTATTCACTTATAAATTGATCTCACTTAAAACCACGGGCCAAGCTGAACAAGAAAGAAGTTCTACATAAAAGTAAGTAATTTTAATCTAACATGTAATATTTTAAATTAATGGCAACCACGCCCTACCGTGACGACTTCCTTAAATGTTTCTGTTTTAATTGTAATTTTATTCTTACATTGCTCAAAATTCCCCCTCATTCAATAGAATGCGCATGCAAACGCTTACAAAAAAATGCCAATTTAATTTCTATTAATTCAATTAAAATTATACCTTTTATTTGGGTTATTTGGGTTATTTAAATAATATTCTTATTTAATTAGCTAAACCGACAAATTCTGTGGTTTTTTTTTTCTCTTCCTCTTTTTTCTCTTCTCTTACCTTTCGATTCTTCTAGTGCTCAGAATCAATTTAAATTTACAAAATGTTTTTACGTTTCCAAGCATATATTTTATTTTATTTTGTTTTTCACCAAAAAAATTTTTGTATCTTTCATTCAGAGATAAGTTTCCTTTCCTTCACATATGCACTCTTAACGAATTTATAAATAAGAATTCTAAGCACGTTTAAACTACTTATTTTCACAATACATCATTTTATTACCCTTTTGCTTTAATACAATACAAGCGTCCAATTACACAAATATACAATATTATGCTTTTCTCCCTTTTTTTAACAATACAATACTATGCAGTATTAAACAATATTATTTAGACTATTCAGTATCACTTATCATGAGTAATTGCTTTTTGGTTACAAATTGTAATTTATGTTATACTATTTCCTTATATATTTACATATTTTTCATAATTTTACTTCACTACTTTCGTATTTTTCTCAATCATATGTTATGCAGATAGAACACATTTACACGTATGTATGTATATATCTATATATGTTCATTTTTCGACATTATTGTGCTATAAAAGCACACGCAGATATTTTAGAAAAGAACCCTTTTTTCCACAAAAATGTAAAAGTTGCCTTGTTAAGTTTTAACCCATTCTCTAATAATAATAGTTGAAAATCCACTTTATTATATTTTCTTTTTATATTTCACATTCATATAAATATTTCAATATTTTATAACGCAATTTCACATTTGTACAAATTACGAAGTCTCTAACTTTCATTAAAAGCGTATTTTATCAACTGCTGTTTCTTAGATTTAATGAGTTTTTACATGTTTACGCCAATTTACACATATACAAGTTTTTTTTACATGTTTACGCGAATTTACATATATGAAGTTTTTTTTCACACATTTACGCGAATGTACACAAACACAGTTTTTTTACGTGTTTATGCGAATTTTCACATATACCCTTCTTAAGAACATACAGAGAAATACCCTGTCCCCTTACATCAACAACTATTCTATCAATTTCAATTATTATTCCAAATAAAACAGCAAAAAGAGTATTTTTTTGGCTTGAGGAAATACATACATATTTACATATATATACTTTATTTTTGTTATTTTATATATATATATATATATACATGTCTTATATTTAATTTGCATATATTTATCTTTATCATTATTTTCTTATTTTATAATAAACTAACAATATTTATATATATTTACCATATGCTTGTACATGCAAATCACCGAAAAATCAGAATAAATAAGACGCAAACCAATGAATCTTGTATTTTTTTTTCGTTACAGAGAACGTATCTTTATTATTCTAGCAATAAATAAATCGTAGTTAACAAACTAAATGGAATGAGGATTATTCGTATTTCATCTTCAAATACGTTCATATTATATTTCATCTAAGGTCCCACGCGATAAGCACTCGTGCAACATGTATTCTTTTTCTTAACTACTTCACCGAACTCCTGTAAGCGAAAAATAACCCATACGTGTTTCTTTCATTACACTACATCAGCAAACGAATAGTTCCCAAGCAAATTTCGAGATAATTCATAGGTGAAAAAGGAAAGTAATACAATACTCTCTCATAGAATTAACTTCGTAAAAAACGATCGGATGAACGAAATATGAAATGTATTGCAGTAACCATACCACTCGAATTTTTCTTTTCCCTTCTACAATATCAGATGCTAGTTTAAAATAAATCAAATCAAATTTTCTCAAATTTTTTATAATGGCATTTCTGAACCATTCGTTAACTCGATCCTTTTTTTTGTTGTTTTACTATACAACAACCATTGCAGCCTTTTAACCTTTACAGCAGTAGTTAATTAATTCTTTCAATTTAATAATATCCTAAAAAAAAAAAAATTTTTAATTATTTCATAACACAAAAAGAATTTTTAAACAATTTTAACTGCAAACATACAAATTATAAGCAATCATTTCACAATATAAACACAATTCTTAAACATTTTTTACTTCAAACTTATAAATTGCAAGCAATTACTTCGTAATATAAAAACAATTTTTAAACAATTTTAATCATAAATTTATAAATTACAAGCAATTACTTCGTAATATAAAAACAATCTTTAAACAATTTTAATCATAAATTTATAAATTACAAGCAATTACTTCGTAATATAAAAACAATTTTTAAACAATTTTAATCATAAATTTATAAATTACAAGTTATTATTTCGTAACATAAACGCAATTCTTAAACATTTTTAATTTTAAACTTATAAATTGCAAGCAATTACTTCATAATATAAAAACAATTTTTAAGCAATTATAATGGTAAACATATAAATTAAAAGCAATTATCTCATAATATAGAAACAATTTTTAAACAATTTTAACCACAAACATACAACTTATAAGCAATTATTTCACAACATAAACACAATTCTTAAATATTTTTATTTTTACACTTATAAATTGTAAGCTATTATTTCATAACAAACACAATTCTTAAACATGTTTAATTTCAATCTCATAAATTAGCAATTATTTCATAATATAAAAACAATTTTTGATCAATTTTAATTACACACATATACATTACAAGCTATTCATTCATAACATAAACACGATTCTTAAACATTTTTAATTTTAAACTTATAAATTGCCAGTAATTATTTCATAATATAAAAACAATTTTTAAGCAACTTTAAATTATAAACACATAAATTACACTCAATTATGTATCTGCTACTATGAATTCGAATTATAAATTAATTGAAATCAAAATTAATACAATATAAAGGTATTTAGATTTAAATTAGTCAAAATAAAAAATGAATTCTAATTCATAAAATTAACCCATTTTAGCTGCTTTATTATTCCCGCTTCTCTGTTACTACTTCGCTATTGAATTTTCGTTTTTACAATTTTTATAACCTCACTGTTTTAGTTATTATACACATAATTAATGCATAAGAATGTCAGGCAAAGTATTCTGCTTTCGTAAGATTTGTCGAGAAGAAATATCAGTCATATTGCCCAATGTCTTTCAATTAATTATGTAGGTAAATATTATTAAATATTCATATGTTATTAATAACCTCTTAAACAAAGGAGAACATCTATAATAAACTTAAACTTCATTTTTTAATTATTACGACCACTCGAGATCATTAAAATTTATTGAACTCACAAATAAACAATACAAAATTAGTAAAATGTCTGCAAATTAAAATTCTTTATTTTTTTTTAGCATACAGAAAATGCACATAGTTGCTCACCATTATTCTACCTTTTTTTTCTCTCCTGTTTATATGCATTCGCTAAGATAAGGTATTAGCAAGCCATCGAAATAATTCAACAAGAAAATTGTAAGTCCTGCGTCATTTTAATCGAAACAGGAATATTATAAAATTTGCGTCAGTTTTCTAAACCATATATTTTATGTGCGGTAATAATAATGCAACCCTTATTTATATTTTATTATTTTTGTTACGTAAAATTGAATTTTGACACATAACTTATAGCACTTAAGTCTAATTCCCTTTTTACAATTTACAATAACAACATCGCAAAAAAAGGTTTTACGTTTTTTAATATTATTATATTTTTTGTTAATATTTTGTTACATTATTAATTTTTTTTATATTAATATGTCTTAATATTTTTATATATTTTTGATTAATATTTTATTGCATTATAAATTAATAATCATATTTTGGTTATTACACATATACACGCTTATTACTATTCAATTATGTATTTATATTACATACTATATTTGTATATGTATTCCTGCTTTACTATTAGTCAATTATTTTTTTTGTTTTATATAGACAATCAATAAATTGAATTTACAATTTACGCTTCTTTACGCACCGTAATATTATTAGCATCATCTTATTAAGTAACAAACTTTCCATTATTATTAATATTATTATGATTATTATCATCGGTTATGATTGTCATTATTTTCTTCCTTACACAATATTTCCCCACGACAGAAGCTTATCATAGCCTGTCGTTTGGCCAGGTGTGGTTGCCCACTAACTAATATACATTTATTTTATAAATATCCCCTTACTAACATTATTAAGGAGAAGGTATTAAATCTTTTTTTTTCGTTTTTATATAAACGTACAATTTATTTTTTTTTTATAACATTTATTTGCGTTCTTCTAGTTTTACTTTCATATGTAAGGTCAACTGAGATATAAACGTCCTTTCTCTAAATTAATTAATGCATTTGGGTTTTGGGTAAAAAAAAAACATGTCGATCTTAAACCTACACCACTTATCCGGCAGTTCGGAAAGTTTGGATTTGGCAACCGGAGGTGCCAATCTACAGCGAGAAAACCTAAATCCTAGGAAAAATTCCTCGCGTCCACCAACCCCTTTTATCGAAAACGACCAAGAAAATCTGAACCCTCACGCAATTAGGGAAAATCTAAACAGGATGAATCTCGATAATCCATACGATATAGACAAGGTCTTAACGCTTTTAAATCAATTAAAAACGGGAATCGTAAACAAACGGCAGCCCCGAGCTGAACCAATAAACGATGACGCCTCGGATTCTGATTCAGTCATTTATAATCGTGCAAAATCTCAAGGCTTTGAACTTCGAACGTCCGATACAATCGCGTAAATTTAATCACTTAGGTGCCAGGCCCAAATCAGCTGACGCTTTTGTTAGTCTCCCCAAATCTCATATACCTCGTGACAACGCGATTCTACGTGATAGAAACATTACCAATTTCACAAATAGCAACCCTGCTCCTAACAATTATGTAGACCCAACACCTTTCATATCCACCAAAAATGCAGCGGAAGCTCTTGGATTAAAATTGATTCCAAACACAAATTTTCAACACGAACTTGATTATAACGCCGCGGACCCCAATTATTCTTTAGTTTCACGAAATAACAACAATTTTCACAATACACAATCGAATCAAGTATGGCCGGAACAACAAGTTTCTCAAGCACCTAGACGTCGGCCACAGTTGCCCCTACATCAGGCCTTTCAATGCGTACCCAATCTTGATGGCAATCCGAATGTTTTAATTTCATTTTTGTCCACTGTAAAATCTATTTGCCAATCGTACGGTCCAGAATGCGATAGTGACATACGGTTACTATTAAACAACAAACTAACCGGCAAAGCAGGTGAAGCGTACGGACCTCGCCTGTTAGAGTATACGTCCACAGCACGGCTGTTAGAAGATCTCTAAACGCTCATTACAATAATTTCGGTTCCACCGACGATATGATGACAAAACTAAAACTCGTGAGCCAAAAAATTTCAGAATCAGTGAGCAGCTATGGCGCGCGCGTCCAAATTATTTTAAACGCTTATAACCACCGTAATAGAAAACGAAACTACAACCAACCCCGCGTTTACGCAGAGTCGTGTCGATTCGGCGGAACAAGAAGCCCGTCGAATACTTCATGATAGGCCTTAAACCACCGTTGAACCACCAAGTTCGTTGTAGCAATCCCAAAAATTTAACAGAAGCCATTCAGAAAGCGAATCAATTTGAGAATAAAATGGCAGGTCGCACCCACTTGTATTCTGATTCGCAACCCGCCCACTTTGAGTCCAACAATTCGAATGATGTTACTGTCCGACGATTGGTCGAGACGCCAAAAACTGATGAAAATCGCGATAACAGTAGCAAACCAAGAATTATTTGCGAATTTTGTGACAGAATAGGCCACCGCGCTAGCAATTGTTTTATATTACAGAACGGCATTCGCTCTGGTCGAATACACGCATCTCATAATGTCGATAATTACCATATCAATCGAAACCAATACGATAATAATTCCAACAATAGTTTCAACAATCACAATAATCAACCGCGCAACCTTGATGCCCCGCAGCAAATAAACGCTAGCAATAATCGCGGTAGTCACAATAGTGGGTATAATAATTATAATAACTATAACTCTCGCGCTCGTAGGAATCATAATCAGCCTGCATATAGCAGCCCGTCTCGCGGCAATTTTAATTATAATAGCCGTAATAACCCTTCTAGTAATAATAATTATATCCCGCGCGGGGTGTCCTGTCCCCGTATGCGGCGCGTCCCCCGGGTGGCGGATGGGGGAATGCTCGTCACGCTTGCGTGAAGGGTAGAGGTGAAACAAAATAGCCTCCGTGGACCAAACAGTTGAAGAAGGATGATGAGCAAGCGAATGGAATACCTATTACCCCAAGCGGGCAGCTCCAAACTAGGAGTCAATCCCGCCGTCGGTTCCGATCGGGTGAAAGCCCCGGTGGCCGGCGCTGGCCTCACGGATTTTGGGGGAGGCCACCAAGCGCTTCGTTCTACGAACACGTCAGAGGTGGGGCCCTCGAAAGAAAACCCCCAACAGCAGCCGTCGTTACAGATGTTGAGTGTTGCATCCGCAAACAGGTTAAGAAGCGGCAGCGTTACCAGCCTTGGTAGTGCCATCAGTGGCATCTCTGCCTATAGTAAGGAATCTCAAGAGGAGATCGAAATATTCCGCAAGGAATACGAGAAGGTAGAGAAGGCGCAGGAGGACATCGACTCAACTTACGACCATCTAAAGAGCGAACTCCAGGCTATGTTGGCCGCTTGTGCAAAGCAGCCTAACATCTCCATGGTCGTCAAGACAGGGCTGAAGACCGTAGACACTCTTGTACAAGAGTTCTACGGGAAAACCAAAAAGATGTTTTCGGCAGTCGACGATTACAAGTGCCAAGTCGAGGATTATCGAGTTGGTCACGAGAATCGTCGGCGGCCTAAGAGAAGAGGCATTATAGCTAAAGCCGTCTTTACGGCTACAGCTAGAATGCAGGCTCAAAAGAGAAGTAGAGAGGGCCCCCAAAGCCCCCCCGAGGTCTCTAAGAGCCGCAAGAAGAAGAAGCCTCGGAAGGAGGTACCACCACGTGGCACGGACAAGGAGCAATCCAAGTCCGCGTCAGTGGCGGGGAAAAAGCCGACAGTCAAGTCGGGACTGGCGCCTCTTGATAGGAGAAAGCGCCAGATGGCGCCGGTATCCACCCTGGTGGTAACTGTCGCGAGGGACCGTACGTTCGCTGAAGTCTTGGGGAAGCTCCGAAAGGAAGTCAACCCGGACGACAGCGGCGCCCAGGTTCTGAGCGTACGGCCAACAGGGCGGGGAGATGTCCTGCTCCGGCTGGGCAAGAAGACGGACGCAACAGCATTCGCTGAGAAAGTCCGTACGGCTACTAAAGGGATGGGAGAAGTTAGGATCCGAGATCGAAGGGTGACCCTGGAGATCAGAGACCTGGACGCTCTCACAACGAGGGACGAAGTGGTAGCGGCCCTAGATAAAGTTCTCGCGTCTCCGTCTGAGAGCCGAGAGGTGAAGCTTTTGGGTCCTAACCGCAATCAACAGAAGACAGCCATCGTGAAGCTGGATCACGAGAGCGCTGACAGGCTGAAGTCGATGCGGCATCTCTGCGTCGGCTTCGTAAGCTGTCGCGTTCGGGATCGAGTCTTGGTCGAGAGGTGCTATCGGTGCCTAGACTTCGGCCACACGAAACGGAATTGTAAGGGAGTGGACAGGTCCTCGTCGTGCTACAAGTGCGGCGAGCCTGGACACAACCTTAAGAATTGCAAGAGCGCTCCCAAATGCTTTCTTTGTCCATCAAAGGATGCTGAGGGAGTGTCTCACGTGGCGGGGTCCGGAGCCTGTGCCACCTTTAGGCGCGCGCTCGATACCGCCCGAAAGGCCGCTTCACGATAAGTGGCAGTCTCAACGTGGGAGGATAGAATAAGGAACGGATGACGCATGTCACAAGACACGCCTCCCAGCTTGAAGTAATGTGAAAAACAGTTCCGGGCTGGGCAGGTGAAAGCGTTGGGTTTGGAGTTTTAGCCGGTAAGAATCCGGCACTGGCGACGAGTGCGGACCCTCGTCGTCGTCTTATGTAAGATTTCTCCAGTTTCCCACGGAAAAAAAAAAAAAAAAAAAAAAAAAAAATAATAATTATATCAATAATAACCCGCATCGAGGTAATTACAACAAATATTATAACGATAGAAACAATTACCGTTATAACAATAATAATAATAATAATGAAAGCAAGTCAAATAATTTTCACGGTAACAGCCGTCATTTGAATAAAAATAGCAAATCCAATGATAATAGCGAATCGTCGAAAGTAAATGAAGAAAGCAACGATTTGACCAAAAATAAGGAGTCGTGCCCTCAACGAGAGAGCTCACCCAATCATTTGTCCTCTAAGCAGCATTTAAACTAAATGCTTGCTCGTCACAGTCCTCATGTGTCGAGCACTTAGTTCCACCGCCTTCACAGGTAATTAATAACTGCGTCGTTTCACCCAAAACTGTCAACTTACGTATGTTATCCATCGGTCGTAACCCTCCAGTTGTCAAACTGGAAAGTGATAATTTGTTAAATGATTTTAATAAGTTCTATGCAGATTCCGGAGCGGATATATCAATTATTAAGAAAAATGCTTTAAAAGATAACGTGAATATCGATTTCAACGAAACCCTGGGGATTAATGGATAATTAAAGGAGAAAGCCGCACGCTCGGCAAGGTAGCCATTTTGCTACATGGTCTTTCATGCACATTGCATGTCGTGCCCAGTGATTTCCCAATCGACACGGACGGTCTGATTGGCTGGGACATTATTAAGGAATATAATGGGCAAATCTCTGCCCCTAATAATTGTTTAATTTTGAACGATACTAAAATCCCCTTTATTATGAATGAATGTTTCGTAGTTCCACCAAGAGTTCACCGCGTAATTTATGCTAAAGTTTTAAATCACGACGTTAAAACTGGTTGGGTTCCGCTCCAGAATATCAACCCTCATATATTATTTGGAAATTTTATAGGCGAAAATAAAGATGGAAAAGTATACGCAATGTGCGTAAATACGCATAACGAACCAATTAAAATACCAATTCCCGAAATTAACCTAGCAGAATGTGAAACGACCATACACGACGAAACAAACTTAGTCGGTGAGGACGACAACTTAACACAAAATGTTTGCATTAACAGGCTCTTTCAGAAAGAAGAAAGAGTTAAAACCATTATGTCTCTTGTTGATACAAAAGGTTGCAACGAACTTGAATTGCAACACGTCAAATCGCTCGTCGATTTCGATCCCTATATTTTTGGCCTAGAGGGAGAACCACTCCCGGCCACTCATCTCCTTACACATAAAATAACTACTACTTCTGATAAACCCATACGAGCAAAACAGTATAGATACTCTCCAACTCTTAAAAAGAAAATGGAAATAGAAGTCAATAAACTTCTAGAGAACGATATAATACAACCCTCGGATTCTCCCTACTGTTCCCCCATGTGGATTGTTCCTAAACATCCGGACGCACAGGGCAACAAGCGTTGACGCTTAGTCACCGACTTTAGGAAACTAAATGAAGTCACCGTAGGTTCATATTATCCCTTACCCTTCACCGCGGATATTCTAGACAACTTATCCTCAAGCCAGTATATTTCAATCAAGCTGCTCATAATGTAGTTGACAAAAAACATTTCCTAGCTTTGCCAATCAAAACTAATATTCGAGAACCTTTATGTTTGGAAAATCTAAAAAATTGTCTATTATCGTCACGTGCATTCTGCGATCAATTGACGATAAAAACCATAAATTTTTCACAAACTGATTATTATGATGACTTTTCATGGCAAAGCTTTATTGAATTAATAACGGAAGTGTTTTCTGGCGCTTCTACAGTTATCAGGTTATGTACCAATGAAGTAGTAATACCCGAAACAGAACTTAGAGAAAATATTGTTATCGACGTTCATGCATCTACTGTAAATCGACACAAAGGCGTGAACAAAACGTACAAGCGTATTCGAGAAAATTATTACTGGCCAAATATGAAAAAACAAATTCAATCGATTCTCGGAAAATGTAAATTATGCCAAACGAATAAGTTAGTTAGACAAAAGGTTAAACAGCCTATGGTCTTCACCGACACACCGGGTCAGAGTTTCGATAAGGTTGCTATGGACTTGGTGGGCCCTCTCCCAAAAACCAAATGCGGTAACATTTATATTCTTACCATTCAATGCCTATTAACAAAATTTTGTATTTACGTTCCATTATCAACAACTACGTCCATTGATATAGCTGAACTATTTTTAAAGCGTTTAGTTTACGTACATGGTTGTCGAAAAATTGTCCTCACTGATCAGGGTGCACATTTCACGTCTAGTTTAATAAAGAATGTGGCAAAATTATGCAAAATACAAACTGTTAACACCACTGCATTCCGTCTACAAGCCAATGCTTCGATCGAACGAATGCATCATTCACTAAAAGAATACTTAAAAAGCTATATATCAGGTGCAAGAGAATGTGACACATGGTGCGATTGTGCCTCCTTCTCTTACAATACCAGCGTTCACGATGGAACAAAATTTACACCGTTTGAACGGCTGACGCACCAGTTGATCAAAATTTGAGCGAAACCTATTTCGCATACGTATCAAAATTAAAATAAAAAATTTTAGAAATACAACAAATGGCTAGGAAAAATCTTGTTAATGCAAAAATAAGATCAAAGGAATATTATGATAGGCGTTTGAATCCATGTGAATTTTGTGGCATGAGACTTTTAAGTGCTGAATAAAAAATGAAGCGGGCGTCGGGTCTTGAACCCGAGCCCCTTCGGATCCGAAGGCGTTCACGCTAACCACTGCGCTACGCCCGCACTGGTCGTAGCGCCTGCTTATTGCTCTTATATGCTACCGATACCGCGCCGCCTCGCGGTGTCGGTAATGCTGGCACCTATATGACAAGTGGATTAAATCCACCTTGTCATAATTTAAAGTAGGCGATAACGTCATGTTGCTCATCGAACCAAATCGAGGCAAGTTTGCACCTCAATATACCGGTCCTCATCGTGTTTTAGAAATTCTAAATGAAGGTAAAAATATTAAGATTTCTTATCAAAATTCGACTCGAATAGTTCATCCGAATAAACTGCGCCTCACGCGGTTAAATGACGATTTACAAAGTGTCTCTGCTGACTAATTAAACTATTAGTCCAAGTGTTTCGTTTGGTTCTATGATCAACATGTATTTCATTTTTATCAAATTTTAATTTTAATTTTATTTTTATGTACTCCGAAGAGTGTATCTTTTATTGTTTCTAAAATTTCTTATATCATAAGACTAGAGTTACTGTTTCACAACTTTTCAGGTCAAATCAAGCTTTCCATCAGCGATGTATACACTGATTGTATTTGGACTCCTTGCCAATGTTTCGTCTTCCACCGACGCTTTGACCGGGTACGTGTGCGGCGACACTTCCTTGAACATGACAACGGTTTCAACGTCAAAGATTGGAACCTGCGATGTCAACGTCGCCGAGCCCAACACCACAAATCTATACATTCAACTCTTACAACAAGAAGATTATGTATCAAGCGAAATACTTAGTTGTAAAATTAAAGTAGATAGAATTATAAGATATTGCAAGATGCACTTGCATATATCCATTGTCCACGACGGCGACTCTAGGTTTAATAAGTTAATCACAAGAGCCACATGTAATGATATGGTTAGATTCGGTTACCTAAATTATTATCAACTCATCATCCGCAAACTAGATGTAAATACGACAAACCACCGAACGCTTACTTTGGTAGATACCGTAGATGAAAACGGCTCGTATAGCGGCACAACCTTTGTAACCAACAACCGCGAGTACAAAAATGTTTTTGTTATAGATAAACTCGAAATTTCGATCTTTACTTCATTAGGTTCCAGTAATAATCAAAATAATAAAATCATTATGACTTCGGGCACGGAGTGTTCTTATGAGAAAGGGTCTTGTGTTGATGCCCAAGAAATTTATCACTTTTGGACTTACATACCTGCTACTCATTGTGATTTCGACCAATACGTTGTTTTATACGAAGGTATTAGTACAAAAATGTATGGTAGCAGTCCCAGCAATCCTACTATCTATTTCGCAAATTCTTCCGACATTCACCCTACACTCTACTCTAACGGTGGGGGTGTTACGTCCTGATGATACTAATAAATTAGTTTATTGAATATTAATAAAGAAGATGACATTTTCATACACAAAAAGGATCCAGTTACGTCTGGTATACATCCGCCGTAGTCGAATCTAAACTTACGTAAAAGTCTAAAATGAAGAGTTGCATTTTCGACGACTAACGACCGTATTGCGAGCGTTCTCACGGTTTTTTGCCAACCGACGAACGCACTGTAAGCGTTCGTCGACGTACACTAGGCGTAGTTTTTTAGTTATTGATTGTGTAGCATTTACAAGGAAAGTTACTTGCTCATCCGCCACGACCGCGATCAGTTCAAAATTGTTCCTTTCTTTTTTTTGACCACGAGCAAGAAATCTAAATTAGTATCCAATATATTTGTATTTCTTAATCTATATATATATTTATGAACAATACAGTGTTATTTTTTTGTTATTAATTACTTCACGTTTATATATTAATTTATTACTATTCAACCATTCGATTGAGACTTAATAATTTAGTCGTTTACTGCAATCTACTTAATTATTGTCCTAAATTAATCAGTCAAGACGTAACAGTTACACCAGCACTCACCTCAAGTGAGTCAGAACCCATACAACAACAAATGCGAATTTTGGAAAATAATATAATTACAACAAGCGAATGTCTGACGTACAAACGAGACATCATTGTACATTTTTGTTCGCAAGACTGTGAACCAATTACCTGAACTATAAAATTATTGCAAGAAATTGGAGCACTTGATCCAAAGGCATTAAAACAGAAACACCCGAAGATTGGACAAATATTGGTAACGCCATATAAAAATCAAGGGCAAATATTATGACAACTTACAACCGAGCACCCTGAACAGCTGCTTAGAGAATTTGAAAACTACATTACTGAAGAAAAATCTAATCTCTTTTCGTATATACAGAAGAGGAGATTACGTCGACTCCCTTGAATCTGGATTATTAACAGAACTATTAACAAAAATGTTTACTAATACACCAGTAAAAGTAACCATCTGTTACGGGAAGGTTCAACTGCCATCACCGGAAGAAAGGAAAAATATCATAAGCATACTACATGACAGTTTAATTGGAGGACACAAAGGAATCAACCAGACATATCAGAAAATACGAGAAAGATACTACTGGCCAAGAATGAGAAATGACATACTTGATTTCATTAGAACATGTAAAAGCTGTCAAGAGAAGAAAATTGACAGGCTAAAAACAAAAGAACCTATGATAATAACCGACATCCCTATTGAAGCATTTGACAAAGTCAGCATAGACACAGTGGGAAAATTAAGAACGACACCAAGCGGAAATAACCACCTATTGACTATACAATGCAATCTGACTAAATATCTAATAGCGATACCTATAAAGGACTTGAGAGCATCAACCATAGAAGATGCACTTGTAAAACATTTAATTTGTCAATATGGTGCACCTCGGGTTATCCTTTCAGACAGGCTAAAAGCTTTTTATCTGACATAATAGAATAAATGTTACGTATATTTAAAATAAACCATCTTACTACCTCAGGCTATAGACCACAGACAAATGGATTTCCGGAAAAGGAGAACTTGCAAAAATGTAACATAGTATTGCAGCATAATTACAATACACAATGGAGTTACTTAAAAACGGACGGAACATGGATATTTTCTACTGCCCAGCTGGAAATATTAAATATAATATGTCCAAATCAACCTGATCAAATGACCATACTTACCGGAGTAGGAATCTTACGTTTGGCATCTACATGCCTAGCACGAACCAGACACGATGAGATAACACGAGACTATACATAAAAATAACCAGCAATATATATATACAAACCCGATATAAATTTCAATATTACAGAAGTGTATCCAATGCTCAAGGAACCTGAATATTTAAATCTACAAATTGAATCGATAAAGCCAAATACCTGGCAAACCAAGGAACAATCGATACATCAAATTGTATCGAAAATGAAGGAAATCGGACAACATAAACGCGAATTAAACAATACTCATTTAATGCTGTATAGTAGTATTGGAGCACAAATATTAACCGCCTGTACCATCGCTGTCGTATACAAAATCTTTACTATTAGGAAGCGTAAAAGATCCAGAACACTACACAATAAGAAAAACACAATGTTAATACAAAGCGTTGTGACCAAAACGGCGGAAAAATCCGTAGACAACGTTAATGACGTAGAACTGGGGATGGTAACAAACGACTCTCAAACTACATGTCCTAGTCCAACTCAAAAACTTCCGTTTCCCAAACAACAATGCATATCAGACAGTTAATCCTTCCTTCCTAAAAGATCAAATATACCTTAAAATCTTATATGACCCAAAATAACACAATTAAAAGGAAACATTTTAATTTTTTTTATCATCTGAAAAGCATGGAAACTCAAACAGGAATTCACGAATTGAAATTAACCTACGGCAAAAACCAGCCAATAGGTAAAATCATTACGGAATATGAAGAACTTGGCCAAATTATTAATCTTAGATACTCTATCAACTCAGAAAAAGGGACTAGCTGTTACGTCATAAGACGTATACTTTTAATTTTGTAATTTTTACAACAACAAAATTTTCAAATGTGGAATTTTTGGACATTTGATTCCAACGGAAAATGCAGAACAAGAGTACATCTACGATATAAGTCACGAAAAATGTAAATTTATTCAAGAAACAGGAGTTTTTAAGTATGACAATAAACATACTATTGCCGATTTAAAAATAAATTCAACTACAACAAAAGGAATAGATTTCGCGGGAAGTGCAGAAGGAAACTCATGTTCAGGAGAGTCATATACAGATAATTTTGGATCATGGAATAAGGTATTTGTACACGGTACAATCAAAATTACATTAATAAGAAACAATGCACAAGTAAATTTAAATAATGATAAGTTAAGATTAAGCTCGGGTACTGTATGTAAATTTTCAGACAAACATTGTCTTGATATGGAAGGGGATTATACTTTTTGGGATATTTTACCAACAGATGATTGTTTTAAAAATAAGTACGATGTTTTATATAAAGGTTTTGCAAAGAAGTTTACTAACGGAAATAATAATGAAATTACTTATACGTTAAATACCAATGAAATTACTTTTGCATTAGCGGCAAAGGAAAAAATCACAAATTGTAATCGCGAATTTACCCGAACTGAACATCCAAAATTATTAATATTAGAAAAAAATAATAATATAAATAGATTATATTTTGAAAATGACATTGTTAGTAATAAAGCAAGTGTACATTTAGATTTATTTACTTATGTAAATTCAAAATTTGTTTATGTAGAAAAACATTTAAGGAATCAATTTAGTAATATATATATAGACCTATTAACTCAAAAATGTGAAATTGAAAGAAAAACAATACAAAATTCCTTATCCATTGCTTCCTTATTCCCAGATGAATTTGCATATAACATTATGAAAAAACCAGGTTATATATCAAAACTAGCGGGAGAAGCAGTTTATTTGATAAAATGTACTCCAAAGAGGTAAAATTATTACACACTAAGGAATGTTATAATCATCTACCTGTTACATCAGGAAATGAAACTTATTTCCTTACACCAAAAACACATATTTTGGTAAAACGTGGAATCCAAGTTGATTGTAATTCTATAGTTCCTACTTTTTATAAAGTTGGAGACGAATGGATAAAATTTTTGCCAACACCAACAAAAACAATACCTCCTAATGTGTTTAAACCTAATACACAGATTGGATGGACCTATGAAACAGTTAATTCCTTGGCTACTAGTGGAGTATATTCTCAAACGGACCTGGACCAACTACAACAACAACTCATGTTTCCTCTCGAAAAAGCTTCATTATTAAATATAATTACAAGAGAAATGACGGGACAACAAAATTCAGATGAATCTACAACTAATATGTTTACAGAAAATACTTTAAAACACATAGCAGAAAGTACATGGCAACTAATTATTAGAAAATTGACAACTTGGGGCTCATTTTCCTCAATGTTCATTATGATTCTAATAATTTTACATGTTATAAAATTAATCATTGACACAATAATTCGAGGCTATACTCTACATACTATATATGGATGGTCACTTCACCTTTTTGAGCAGTGTTCAGTTCAATTACTCATTATTGACAACATTAAATAAAGAAAATTATGAAGAGAATAACAAGAAATCAGAATAACAGAAGAAGTGAAATTGAAAGAAAAACAATACAAAATTCCTTATCCATTGCTACCTTATCCCCAGATGAATTTGCATATAACATTATGAAAAAACCAGGTTATATATCAAAACTAGCGGGAGAAGCAGTTTATTTGATAAAATGTACTCCAAAAGAGGTAAAATTATTACACACTAAGGAATGTTATAATCATCTACCTGTTACATCAGGAAATGAAACTTATTTCCTTACACCAAAAACACATATTTTGGTAAAACGTGGAATCAAGTTGATTGTAATTCTATAGTTCCTACTTTTTATAAAGTTGGAGACGAATGGATAAAATTTTTGCCAACACCAACAAAAACAATACCTCCTAATGTGTTTAAACCTAATACACAGATTGGATGGACCTATGAAACAGTTAATTCCTTGGCTACTAGTGGAGTATATTCTCAAACGGACCTGGACCAACTACAACAACAACTCATGTTTCCTCTCGAATTGACAACTTGGGCTCCATTCCTCAATGTTCCATTATGATTCCTAATAATTTTACATGTTATAAAATTAATCCATTGACACAATAATTCGAGGCTATACTCTACATACTATATATGGATGGTCACTTCACCTTTTTGGAGCAGTGTTCAGTTCAATACTCATTTATTGAACAACATAAATAAAGGAAAATTTATAGAAGAGATAACAAGAAATCAGAAATACAGAAGAAGTAGAACTAAAAGAAATTAAGTTATACCGAAGATTTCATCTCCCAGCAACCTCCACCAATCCCAAATAGACCACCATACATATCCCATCAAAAAATTAATCCTACAATTACTCTATCAGGTAAAAATATGTCAAATTCACATTCAAAAAATCATAATATTTTTTCGTTAAATGTATAAAAAAAAAAAAAAAAAAAAAAAAAAAAAGAAATAAAAAGAGAGAAAATTGCACACTATTTTTTTTTTTCCTTAAATGTTTTCACAAAATAGTGTACAATACTTAAGCGGGGAGGATAGTGAATATTAATTCACAACAGATAGAGTAGCGATATTAATTCAATATTACATAATTAATACATAATATTAATTCAATATACAATATTAATTCACAATGGATGGAGTAGCGTTGTCGATTTATGCAATTTGTTTGGAAGTGCGCGCGGAAGGTGGTCGACTCAATACATACATGAAAGTGTGTCCTAAAATCATGTAATCGATTGATTGCTAATACTAAAAGGAAGTTGATATCGTTCCGATATGCAACGTCTGGCCCCCCAGGTGTTACGTCATAAGACGTATACTTTTAATTTTGTAATTTTTAATCGACAACAAGTCGTAACTAACAACTGCAGCTTAAAGAATGCGAACGTAGAGTTTCGTAAATGACCTGGATATTAGCAATGAATCGAAGAGTCAAAATGCAAACTCAGCGATTTGCTAAATGAGATCATGGTAATATTCGACTAAAATTTGTAAATTAATTTACAATAAATTGAAGATGTTGACCTACAATTAGGCAGTTCGAAACACGCGTCGGCTCGTCTCTCAAGTGTTTAAGACTGAGAGTACTAATTATAAAGAAATCAAGAATATTGTAAAAGTGCAAAATTAATAAATTATATAATATATTTAAATCAATTATAAACAAAGTGTTAATTATTCATTTACTTAAAATACAAGGAAGCAAAGATCTTCAAGAGAAGAAATACTGAGTAAGTACTCAATTTATATAAAAATAATTAATTAATACTAGTGTGGAAAGAGCTCTCCTTCTTTCCTGCCACTAGATAATACGTTTATGTCCTGTAAAACATACTCTTAGTTTACCTAAACATTCCCTAGATTCGAGTCCTGGCTAAGCGACAGGCGTCATTGTTTAGATTAAACTTTTAGTATTCAGGACATAACATAGCACGTTCACCATAATGTACGCTCAGAAAGAATCTTTCAATCTGGGGATACAACATTATCGACAACAGAGAATTACTAAAACAAAGAACAGAGAAACAGACCCAAAAAGATTATTTTGCTTAATACCAGAAAGTGACAATGACATGCAAGCTGAAGACGACTTCTTCGAACATTTTGCACAATTTGGTATACTTGATTATCATAAGTTCCTCAAAAACACTGAAGAAACGACGACTCATGCTTACGTCCAGTAAACCACCACCACCACCGTATAAGGCCAAGTTCTCAAACAAAAAGACCATTCCAAAGAAACTGTTGGAGAATGGAAAAACACCCTATCAGTGGGATGTACACCACAAATGGTGCATTAACAACATCACTTACGCCAAAAGAATTAAAATGGCAAAAACCAACTAACCTTTACACTGATAACATGACAACAAACTACCCAATTTTATTATACAAACTCATAATAAATTTCCTTAATTACACACAATTACTATTTCCAATAATTTTTAATATTAAATTTATCACAAACCTTAGGTACATCAACATAGATACTAATCTACTCATTTTATTTACAGGTAAATAAAGTAAATAATTGGCTCATGAAATAACCAATACAAAATTAATGGCTATTGAAAATATGGACGTAATTGGAGTAAAGAAGAATGGGCCCAATGTATTAATAATTTACTATAATAATACACGAGAAATATCGTATCAGGTTATACAGGAATTTTTCAAAAAAAGGGCTTATGTTGAATTGGAAACAGAACTCACACCGGATGAAATTGGCCGTGTGTTTATTCAATTCCCTGATGAAAAAACTACCAATCAGGTAAAAAGGGAGGTTCTTCAGTGGCAGACACGACGAAGGACCAGGGATGAATTATATGACCAAAATAAATCTCAACCAATGTTTGAACGGGCCAGTATCCAAGGATTGACCCTAACTGATATCCATCCACTAAGCCAGGAACCCAAAGGATTGGCTGTCATGTTCGAAGACGCGAAATCTGGTCCAAAAATTACTTAACTACATTTTGCAAACGGGTTCGTTAGTACATCACGAAACAACACAGGAGGGCCAATATTTTGTGTTAAAAGTAATATTTGAGGTCATTACAATAATGACCCAAATCCCTTGGAAGCTCAAAATGCTTCAAAAATTGAACACTTACAAAAGGAGGAGGAGATTCTAAGTGAGCCTCAGGAAAGGAAAAACCACAAACGCTGGCTTCATGTTTTACTGCCATGGAGTACAACGGAACAAGAGTTCGAGGACGATTTTGCAAAATATGGCCCAATTGATTGTATCTATACAGTATTATATAAGGAGGCGCCAAACCCAAACATGGAGCCCTCTTATCATGGCTATGTGACGTTCATGAATGAGGAAGAAGCAAAAGTGGCTTTAGAAAAATCGCAAAATTATAAACCAGCCTTCGCATACAAAAGAAAACCTCCATCAAAGGTTCCATTACACGAGCTAAAATCCTACCACGGACTCTGTAGATCATGGCTAAATACCAAATATCTTAAACCGCACATAAAAATGTGTGAAAAACAACAATTGAACAAAACCCGTGTACACTGGTTCTGCAACAGACACATGATGGCAAAGATTGGTTAAAACATTTAGACAGCTAGCTTTGCTGAATTTTTTGAAAATAGCACCAGTAGAAACACTGGAATTAATGGCTTTTAGAGAACCCTCTTACATGGAAGACCTCCAGGGTCTACACTTATAAACTACAATCATAAGATTTGGCCAAATTTATTCGTATCAAATAAATCGTTAGAGTATTATCATGTCTTCAAACTTATTTAAACGTTTAATTGATTATACTCCCAATCCGCAAATTTTGAAAATAATAGGATTAAGTCTAACAAACTATAATATAAAAAAAATAAATATATATATATATATTTTGCATGCTGGGAACTGCGAAAAATTGAAAAATTTTATTGTTAATCATATATATATATGGGGTATTCCACGTGAAGTGGTCCGATCAAAATTTTAAAATGCGCAAATTTTGGGTACACATTGCAAATTGTTTTTCAGAATACAGAAAAAAAATTTTTGGTACTGGAATTTCTTAGTTCAAAAGTTATTCTAACCTCAAAAAGTGAACTTTTTCCAGTTTTTTTTCAACACCAGTTGGATTCATCGCTATTTAACCTCAAAATCTATCAACTTTTACTATAGAACATTATATGTAACATTCGTTGCTAATTATTCTAGAATTTATCCTTCTGGGTTAGAATTTCTAATGTTCAAGGTAAATGTTAGATAAACTACATGTCAAATTCAACTTAAAAAAAATGTACTTCGCCAAATTGATTTTTTATCCAAAAGTTCCAAAAGAAAGCTTGGAGCACTACCTTTCAAATGATCGGTAGCATTTTTATGGCCTTCAATTCTGTAAAAAGTTATGATAAATTTAAAGAAAGACAAAAAATTCACAAAAATTAACATGGTATTTCCCATTTAAATTTTTAAAAAAATTTCGTCTTTCTTTAAATTATCATAACTTTTTACAGAATTGAAGGCCATAAAATGCTACAGATGATTTGAAAGGTATTGCTCCAAGCTTTCTTTTGGATTTTTGGATAAAAAAAATCAATTGTGGCGAAAGTTAGATTGTTTTAAAGTTTAAATATGACATGTAGTTTATCTAACATTTACCTTGAAATTAGAAATTTAACCCAGACGGATAATTCTAGACATAATTAGCAACGAATGTTACATATAATGTTCTATAGTAAAAGTTGATAGATTTTGAGTTAATAGCGATGAACCCAGCTGGTGTTGAAAAAAACTGAAAAAGTTCACTTTTTGGGTTAGAATAAACTTTGGAACTAATAATTCCAGTACCTAAAATTTTTTTCTGTACTTCGGAAAAACAGTTGCAATGTGTACCCAAAATTTGGCGCATTTTAAATTTGATCGGACCACTTCACGTGGAAGACCCCATATATATCATTCTCGACTATAATTATCATGACAACGATATGTTGTAAAAGAAATTCTAATCGAGAAGAGTCTCTTAGTTTTGTCACGCGCGTATCTTTGAAATATAAACACCTCCACTTAAGATGCCATCGCCCAGTTTCCTCACAGTTTAAATGACGCATATACACTAAGCCTAATTTGGAAATTGTTTAGTCTCTTCTAAAATATTTAAGTTAACATTTAGTCATACGTGTACTATTTTAATTTTTACTTTAACATTTAAGCAATAACGCGAATAGAATATTTTGGATACTTATAGTGTTACTATAGAAAGTAATTGGATGTACGATTAAATTAAATACACTTTATTTCATTAACCAAATATTATTATATTATTAATCAACGTTTTAATTACAATATACACATATGTGTCGAATTTTTTTATCCAATTACTCTTTAGTGTTCTAAAGTTTATAAAACAATAAATTATATTAATTCATCAATTAATAATAAAGTTTATGAAATAAAATAATACAATTAATCATTTATAGAAGAGAATAAAAGTATTAACACATTTATTGTTTAAATATAATTAATTGTTAAAGATAACTTTATTTTCATAGTAAACTATATTTTTTCTTATTTAAATTTCATATTTGTTAAATTCTACGTAAAAATAAGGTTATACAATTTTTTATTTGTAAACTTTAATGCGTAATATATAGTTAGTAAATTATTATAGTTATTAATATTTTTCAAAAATCGTAAAAGGAAGAAAAAGGGGAAGTTACTCCCACTCTACTGTATCGATGAACTATGACCGATAGTATATAAGGGCAAAGAAAATTCGGCGTCGCGCTTGATATTCAGTAGTCCATAGGCTTTGAACAGTCGCCACATTAAGTCTTAGTCCATAGGCTTTGACACTCGCGTATTAAAATAAATTTTAAATTAAGATTAATCAGTAGTCCATAGGCTCTGATAATCTTTAATTGCTTTGTAAATAGGTATTATATTCTTATTTCTTTTACTGATTTTATAAAATCAGTGTATTTTTCAACGGAACAACCAAATAAGTAAATAAACTTTTATTCAAATAAAATTTATAACATATTAATTACCTTAATAGAAAATATTCCTTATTTGTATTTTCTCAAAAGAAAGACCGCTTTTGGAAATGCTGCGATCTATCTTTATATTCTATCTATTTCTTTTGCTGTTAGAACTGCAAAAGTAAAATCCTATAACGTTGTATGTAGAACTTATAGTGCATACGAACAAAATTAATTAGATAAAGGAAGCGGTTTGAGGCTGCTTCTTTACAAAAAACCAAAAAACGTATATAACAATTCGTTCAAACCGCAAAGTTGAATTTTCATCTCTACTTCACATTCTCGCTCTCTCTCCTCTCAGTCTCTCTCGCTCTTCTTCTCTCTTCTTCGCGTGGACTTCGTTCTTAGCGAGCCTCACACTTGGGGATCGAGTGGAGGGGCGATCTTTCAAGTACCTTCGTCTCCTATCCTTTTTTCCTTCTCTTCGGTGCATAATCTAGCAGTATTAGATTTATACACTAATTTTTCCCTCTCTGCCCTCCTGGCAACTCTTTTCATCGCTTTTACTTTTTTTTTTCCTAATACTCTGTTTATACCTGTAGTGCTGCGTATTTGAGTACTTATATTTTAGTTTACATATTTTATATTATAGAAATATTATTAAATTTCTCTTTTATAAACTGGTTTGTCGTGGCCCGTAGGTTCCTTCAATTTTTTTTTTTCTCATTTCCTTACAGTCTTTTACTTTTTTTGCTCTTAGAGCTGCGAAAATTAATAAACATCTTATAGAAGTGCTGAGAGCTGCACTTCATCCTTCAAAATTTCCCAACTATCCGCTGATCAAATTATATAATTTGGAGCTTTAGATCTGCTTCATTTTTTTAAGATTTGAGTTGAAGCAAATAATAATTATTTATAAACGCTTCAGAACTGCTGTTTATGATATAATTTATTATAAAAACCTGACAAGTATTTCCTCAGCTCCTCCTCCCCCACCCTAAGGATTAAGTTCTAACAAAACTATTAATATAAAAAAAATAAATATATATATATACATTTTGCATGCTGGGAATAAAATACTAACCAGACTCACTTTAACTCATAAGCATCACAACTCATTACATATTAACCTTTCGATAATACAATCGAAAGGTAAATCAATCAAAATTCAACCAACCATTTATGTGACGTCATCGGATTTCACATAAATCAACAGGGTGTAAGTATAGTAAAAACCACTATTAATTCCCCAATATCATCAACAATGCCACTTGAACGCCGCAGTCCGCAGTATCAACACCTTCAACAATCAACATTGAAGCGATTTTTTTTTATTTTTACTTTTGTACAACAATAATCTTACTATTATCATTCCTTAATTCATTTGTAGAACTTAATTAGAACTTAAAACTCCAGGGATAAACCATTGAGATTTTTAATCAAATTTTTAATTTGGTTTTCTTCTGTTTCTTTCTTATTTATATCAAAGATGTAAAATTTATTATTCTAAAATTCCTAAATTAATTGCTTCTACTAATATTTAAGTATGTACCGAGGTCAAATATTGAAACTTTGCCCGTAAAAACCATCACAAATCAATAACAAACAAACAAGGGTACCCCATATTTAAACAAACAACATATTATAACTTATAAATTTACAAAAATAAAAAAAAAATTATTATATATATATATAATATATACATACTCATATATATAAAACCAATGCATATAAAATTAAATACATTGAGGATGTTGGGAAAGTTATGACAAAAGATCGAAAGAGTATAACAATACCCCATTATTAACAATACACAAAACCTTACAAACGGAAAAATTAATTTGGCATCCCTAAAATTTATAAACTTGTCAAAATTCTAAATTTTCAATGGTCTATCACGTGGATACTTAACTTAGGATTATCGAGGGCGATAATCATTCCAAGCGGGGGATGATGTTATATGCGTGCTCATAGAATTGATTATGATGGCGCCGCGCCGAAAATCTAAAATAATATTCGTGCGCTATATGTATGAAAAAAAAATTAACGGCCTGAATCACGGTCAAGAGCGAGGCAACTAGGCAAGTAAGTGCAAACAATGCACTCTCCCCCATTTATGACGTCAAACAAGTGTGGGAGAAATGCATTCCTTGCCGCGCTCTAGGTGATTTTCGGCACGGCGTGGGCCACTCTGTATAAGTTGAATTGAGTAGTTTCCGCATATACTTTTCAGTCTATTTTCTGTAAATCACTTTACTTTGTGTAATTTAACCAGCTATTTACTAGTTATTATTCTGCAATTAAATAAACCAGAATATTATTAATATAATTGGACTATATTACTTATAAATAATTAAGAAAATATTGATTATTATTCATCATTAAAAACCAGGAAATTATCAATATAATCGGATTATATTATTTGAAAATTAACTAAATAAATATCGGCTTATCATCTGAAAAGGTAAGAATAATTATCAATAATTAAATAATTTCACACTTCATTAAGCATAAATAAAAGAAAATTTGGAAAGTAAGTTACTATAAAAGTATTACATATATCGGGTTCTATCGTTTTATCCTGTAGAGGAATATAGGAGAATAAAAACAATTAACAAAAACTATATTATTTGTTAGTATATAACAATAATTGAGAATAATAAAGTAACTAACGAATGCAATATAAATAAATACTTATCTAATGTAAAACAAATTAATTTTATGAAAGCACAGGTTCAAAATAATGAAGAAAAAGAAAAACTAACTTTAATGAAATATGCACCAATAGAAACAGTTTTTGATAAAATAGATAGCATGACAGAAGAAAATAGTGAAAAAATGAAAGTAGTGGAAGTAACACATAAAAAAATACAAAAAAATATTAATATCCGTAAGTCATATTGCGATCTTAACTACATTGGTTCAAATAAAGCAATTTTTTATTTTGGTAGGGGAATACAGGTTAAACAAATATTTGTTAACTCTGTATATCCTCTTAAACAACAATCTATGTATAAAGACACTGTAGTTATTGATGAGATAGTATTTACATCTAACTGTAAATGTTATTCCTCTAAATAACATAAAGAAATGTTTCCTCATTATCAATTTACTTGTGCGGTAGGGCTTACTTGCCCAGCTAGACTAAATAGTATAGAAAAAATTATTTTTGCTAGGAGTAGAAATGCGTCAACTGAGAGTTATACTACAGCAAGACAAATGTTTATTAAATTCTGGTAGTAAATGCTACTTTTCCTTTTTTGTGTTTTTGAATTGGTTTTTATGTATTTAAGTTTTAATTTTTTTAGTAAGTAAGTTAGGGTAAGAGTTTTTGTTAATAAGTAGTTTAGTAAGTAATGTTATATTACACCAGGCCTGTGCACAGATAAATGGGTTTTATCTCTACAGGCAGTTACATTATTGTAAAATTATGTAATTTTTATTCTGGAAATAAATAAATAAAAAAAAAAAAATAAATATACTAGATCAAGATGTTTACGAATCCAATATAATAATTCGTATTCATTGGTTGTCGCAGGAACAAAATAATGAAAATATATATTACAAAGACTACGCAGATCCAGTCAATATTAAATGTCTATTAACAACTGCAAAAACTGCGAAAGTAAATGGAAAATTCGAGCTTGGCAAATCCGAGTGAGATCGCATACAGAAAATTTTGCAGCTCGACGGAGCTCAAAGAATCTTATCGTCCGAAACTTAATTCGAAAGAGGGACGAACAGCCCGAAGACGAGCTTTAGCCTCTCAGCAGGCATTTTTCGAGGGAGATGAATTGTATGGGCCAGGCTTAGTAGATTAGCAATTTTTATGGTAAATATAATTCTATCCAGTAAAACTTGATAAATGAAACTTTAAACGCGTTTTTCTCGAAACGACATTTTTCAAAATTGCTGGCTTCATAACTCAAAATGAATTTGACCCATCGATTTCATATGTTAACTGAGTATTCTTGAATATATTTACTATACAACGACCTACGATTTTTTTGATTGGTTGAAAATTGTCAACACAATCAAAAATCAACACTTTTTTTCAAAACTACGCCATTTTTTTAATGTTTAATATTTTTCAAAAATCATAGGTCATTGTATAGGAAATACCTTCAACTTTAATAATCTTTTCGGATATTTTTGTAAAAAAAAAATCTTAAAATATAACTGAAAATATACCTTATTATGTCAAAAATATTCAAAATATTCTATTGAGTACCTTCTTCTAAAAAAATTCCTGAAAATCGACTAATTTTTCGTGGGTTACACTGGTATAGCCCCCTAAGAATTTGAAGAAATTTAGCTTAAAAAAATCAATAAAATTTGTACTGCCCAATTTTTGTTTAAAATTGCTTCTAAATCTTGATTCGGCTATAACTCTGCTCCATTCTAACGGATTTGAACGTATTCTTTTAAAACTGTATTTATTTTATCTCAGATTTTCATTAAACTTTAGTTTGAATGTCAATATTTGATAGGTTAGAAGTTACCAGCGTTTAAAGTAAAGTTTTGTTTTGGAAATTTTGCTTTAACAGCGTATAACTTTTGAAAAAACGATTGTTAGAGTCTACGGCTCTGGCTTTTTCCATATTTTTATATTAGAAAACATATACTACAAGTTGGGCACGATCCGTTTCCCAAACATATGAGGGTCTACTTATAAGTAGTTTATTATACTTTGCTATAAAATAATTATTTTAATACTTAATATTATAATTTTGTTTATTAAAAAAGTTGCTATTGTTTTCCTTACCTTCACTTAATAAAAAAATTACCATTTACAAAATATTTTAAAAATATACGGCTAATAATTAATAATGTCAAAAATAAAAAAATCAATAAATTAAATAAATAATAATTAAATTACAATTATTATTAGACTACTCTATTATTATTTTTGATCAATTTTATGAATAATTAAACAATAATTATTAATTTATCATGCGACTAATAGATTCCGTTCTATCTGGATGCACTTTAATGAAAGTACGGAAACAGTAATTGGCAAAGAAAGTTTTACGCTTAGATTGGAGAGCTCTACAGCACGAGTCACTGCAGACATGACAAGCTGATTTAATTTTGAATGTATTAAACTTTTAAAATTATCGATAATTTTTTGATCCAATAATTTGGAACGAAGTATTGAGTTCCAATACAGTATCGGCGATACTGACCACTTTTGTATACAGCATTATATACAGCATTGTCTACGGCTAAATTTTTTGTATTTATAGTGCAATTACAAATGAGTAATATATCATATTGCTTTATTTACACTATTACAATATACACATAATCTATACGATCAAAATATTCTTATTTAACGATACAAATATATTGGTTTTCAAATTTATTTGTCAATTTATTACATAAAGTATAAGTCAGGTTATTTTTTTATAAACAGCAAAATTATTATATATTTTTTTTAAGCTTAATGGCAATAACTTACCAAAAATATAGGGATCTGTTATTTCTAATAAATAAAAACGATTTCAAAAGTTAAGTTATAAAAATACACTTTAGAATATTAAAACATTCGACAGAACGACATTTAGAGAAAAAACAATTGTTTATGTTGAAAATATGAACATTATTTCGATGGTCTTTTTATATTTACATTTATTTAACAAGATGTGAAATCTGATAAAGAATATATATTTATAGATTTAACACTCCCGGGAGGTTGCACATTGCATGTTTACATAAAATATCATTTGCACGCCCTTAAAACGGGCGCAAAATCTTATTTTTGATGCACACTGTATCAAAAAATGTATGGAATTCGTGTAAACGATTTATACACTCGAGCGTAAAATCACATTTGAATATTAGTGTGAATGTGTTGATTTTTTAACGAGAGAGAGTTCTATAAGGTGATACTCCCACGAGTTAAAGATCATCTTTCACAGGTGTATCAAATAATATTTTATGGTAAAGATGATGCAAGTGCGATTTTTTAAAAACAAAAAGTGCGTAAAATCACAGTTTACACATGCTGCATCAAAAAGTGTTCTAAGACTTTTAGAATATCTGATCCACTTAAGTAGGACCTAATTTGTTATACAGACACCCCAAAAAATAAAGTTTGTTCATAGCCGATTAAGAAAAATTACATAAAACATGATTATTAATGTCTTTTGTTCAAGAAAAATTATTTTTTATATTTACTTATGTTAAAATACCATTTAAGTATTCAAACTAAAATTTTATTAAAATTACTTTATGTACGTATAATTTATATGTATACTGAAAAAAATGTAAAGCAGAATCCGCTGTAAACAGCGAAGAGACTTCTACTGTCGGTAACAAAAGTAATTTGTGCTGGGCTACAAAGCGATTTCTGCTTGGGTCTCCGGTATATTCGCTTCCGAGTAAGACAAAACCTTACTCTTTAACCGTGGGTTTTTCGTATATATTATTGACTATACACTTGGAAAAGTTAATTTTAATAATTAAACATATAATAATTGTCTTTACTTTCAACTATCTTAAAATGTTACCTGCTTTTTCTTTTCTGACAATTTTAAAATACATATATATTCAAGGTCTATTTCTTTCTTAATGCCAACTATGCTTATAGGCCCAAGTATTGCTTGATAGGCCCAAGCAGAAACTGCTTGGCTTCTAAAGCAGTAACAACTTTGCGTAATTTACCGGAGTCACCACGGTAGATATTGCTTGGCTCTCAAGCAAATTCTGTATAATTTTTTTTCAGTGTATGTCGAAATAGATGTACAAAAGTATTTATTTAAATAAAAGTAAAGTTTGTTGGACAAGAGTTATAACGATCTTCCCCCCATTAAAAAATTCGTCGATACAGAAAAACAATCAGATAGTAACACCAATTCAGACGCTAGCCAAGACATCTTAGCCATTTAAACGAGCGATTCGGATGAGTCAATTGTGGCTGAGGAAACACCTAAATGGATCCCTACGCAATAAGCTATGTATAACAACTAGGGTATATGAAACGTCATATGCGGAGGTTGGAACATTACATTGAAAACACCATCTAAATATAAAAATATAGAGGATATATCCGGTGGCAACTACTTCTTATGAAGTATCATACAGTCTAGAATTATTTAGGCGGAAGGTACGCCTATCAGATGCAGATCTACAAGACAGAACTCCAGATAGATTGATGAGGTTAACTTTATGACGACAACCAAGTGCTTGATTAACTGATGAGCAATACAGCCTAAGGAGACTTACCTAATAGATATCTAGCATAGACTTCGTGCAGAAATTAGCCAAGGTTAAAAAATTAAAGGATACATTGAAAACGTCGTTGAAATCATGGCAAAGGTTGTACACGTTTGAACCCAATGATCTGTTTGAACCCAATGATGTATCTGTTGGTTATATGGCTTTTGTGACTAAACATCGCTTTATGAGCGATGGGATATATGGCATCAGGCTACAAATCCTAATGACACACTGCCCAGTTTTCATCAGAATGAGCGATAATAATTCCAACATAATTTGCGTGCCACAAGAACGAGCAGCATAGACAGTAATATAAATTCACTTTGTGATCTAACACCTGAACAATTCAGAAGGCATTTTAGGAGCGCCTTTAATGGTTGATGCCGAACAGCGCAAGAAATGGCATTATAAACAGAGTATATTCAATTATAACATTCCTAAATCAACGTTCAATGACATCCAACGAGTTGCTAGAGTTTTGCTTGAACCAAAAGACTACCGAGAGTGGAAAGAGTGCATGATGTTTTCTGTGCGAAAGATGAAGATATAATTATCGTGCAGTTAGAGAGTTTTATGAGCGAGGGCATGCGTTTTGCTGACAAGTACGGAACATCAACAAGCGAACATTTGGTTAAAAACAGCAACATCAGTGTAAATCATAAAAGAAGATATATATAAAGCTCGAAATTCCTGTTGAAAACAAAGCTGATGCCGATTATAATTTAACCAAGGGTGATACAGTATTTCTCATTAATCCAATACTAAATGTATTCCACTTCTTCGTAGTGGATGGAGAGACTTAGTTGGATAAAATGGAAAGATAATAAGTTTGTCCAAATTTTATCGAATTTTCACGATCCTTGCATGATCACTACTGTAGGAAGACGCCAAAAAAATGGTACCGTCATCAGTTATAACTGTCCGCAAGCAATTAGATCAGCTAAAGTCTATCTACGAGATATGTTGAAAAACTAAAAAGTGGTGGCACCGACTATTTTGGCATTTGATTGATGTAACAGTGACAAACTCATTTATTATTTGGAAACAAAATAATCTTGGTGCTAAGACGATTTTGAAAGATTTTCGATCGAACATTGTATCTCAATTTATTCAATATTCAGAATGATTAACTCCTGGTAAAAAAACCAAAGCTAAAAAAACTTGTGTCAAAGAAACCGAATGTTTGCAATGTAATAAGATTTTTTCAAACGTCTCATATTCCAACAATGTTGAAATGTCGACGACATAGCGTTTGCTATAGTACAGAAAAAAATCGAGTTAGTACTTTTTTTTGTGTACTGCTTGTAATGTCCCGTTGTGTATAAAAAATACAAAAAATTGTTTTGCAATATATCACAAAAAACAGTAAATATACACTCCGCATCAAAATTATCGCAACAAGATTTTTCACAGAAAAATTGCCATTTATTAAATGCTTGTAGCTCGGTCAATTTTCATCGTATTGAGATAATTTTTTTTTGTTTTGTAGGGAATTATGTGCACTTTGAAGAAAAAATAATGCCTAATAGCTGCGAGATAATGCTACATGCTATGTCTTAATCAGGCCTACTAACTTCTTTTTCTTAAACAACGCAATAGTTTGCTCGTTTACCTGGATTTCCAAAAAATTTTTTTCAAAAAACAACAAATACTACATTAAAGTAGACTTTTTAACGAGTATTTTAAAAAAAATTTGACCCTCTACGACTTTTTTTGACCGAGTTATGCCATTTTAAAGATCTTCCTATGTTTTAGTCAAATACCGCCAACATCAGCATTACCCGATGCGTACCGCGAGGAGGTTGTTGGTCGGACTTACGCATCATTGTGGCCCTAAATAAGGGCTAATTGTGTGACCCGTTTCTTACATTAGGGACCCCGCGGTCTGAATCCCCTACAAAACAAAAAAAAATTATCTCAATGCGATGAAAATTGATCCAATTACAAGCATTCGAAAAATGGCCATGTTCGAAAAATCGTTGGGAACCAATCGCTCACTCCAGTCGTCAAGTTGCACTACCTCAAGGGATGCCTACAAGGAGAACACTATTGAGATAAACGGAATCACTAAAGGAGAAAGCCGTACCCTCGGCAAAGTAAATATAACAATACAAGGATTCCCATGCGACATGCACATTGTGCAAATCAGTGCCGAAGACGATTGTTTGCGTTTAGGCAGCACAGTTATCCCCTTTTACAAGAAAAAATGTTTTACAATTCCAGCCAGAATGCGACGATTGATTTACGCAAAAGTAAAAAATTTGGAAGTCCCAATAGGATGGGTTCCGCTCCAAAACCTCGGTCCAAATATTTTATTTGGCAATTTTGTAGCTAAGAATTATGAAGGTAAAACATACGCCTTTTGCATAAACTCAGCAGATATAACGATAGAAATTCCAATTCCCAATGTAACCTTGTTTGACTGCGAAACGACGAAAAATCAAAATGAAGGATATGTCGGTGAGGACGACAACAATATAAACGACAATCTGAATATTCGAAGGATAATGAAGCATAACGACAAGTTAGCAAAGAAAGAAGAAAGAATCCAAAAAATTTTATCCTTGATAGATATGGAGGGGAGCAACGAAGAAGAAAAGAATCATATAAAAGAATTGATAGGTGAAAATCCGTACATATTTGGTTTAAATGGTGAACCACTGCCCTATACATACTTAATCACACAAAATAAATTACAACAGACAAACCAATACGAGTAAAGCAATATAGATATCTAAAGGTCCTGAAAGACCAACTTGAAATTGAAATAAATAAGTTACTTGAAAATGATATAATTGAATCATCCGATTTACCATATTGTTCACCTATGTGGATTATACCAAAGCACCCGGATGCTTAGGGAAATAAGAGATGGAGATTTGTCACTAATTTTCGGAAATTAAACGAAATTATTATTGGATCATGTTACCCATTACCCTTTACTGCAGATATTTTAAACAATTTAGCATCGAGCCAATATATAACAGCAATTGATTTATGTTAAGAATTCACACTTAGCACATGTATAGTAGCATGTAGATGGCGAACTCTCCAGCAGAGCGCAGTGGCGCTTGTGTCGCTCCTCTGTCTAGTTCGGCATTCATTCAAGTCGACCGGACGCGTTGGCCGATGTTAGATATTCCTATTGTTTAATATTTAACACCTTTGTAATTATTGATACATAATAAACTTGATATTAATTAAAACCGAAGTGCTTGTGCGTGTAAGTGAGTTTCATTGTACGCATCCCCTTCCCCAGCTCCCCTAAGAGACAAAAAAATTGACAATTTAAAACAGGGATTTTATCAAATTAAATTAGATAAAACAGACGCACCAAATACAGTCTTCTCTGCGCCAACAGAAACCTTTCAATATAAAAGAATGCCAATGAGATTAAAAGATGCTACAATGACCTTTACTAGAGCCATGTCTATGGCCCTAGCAGGGTTACAAGGGAAAGAATTAGATATAGGTATAAGGTTTAGGAGATTATTAAAGAAATTAGAAGAAGCTAACCTAACTGTTGAACAGAGGAAATGTCAATTCTTAAAAAAAGAAGCTAAAATATTGGGGCACATTGTAGGTAATGGTTAAAAAATACCCGGTTCCCACAAGTGCAAAAAAAGTGAAACAGTTCTTAGGGTTTACAAGTTATTGCAGAAGATTTATAAAAGGATATGCAAAAAAAGCAAATCCCTTAAATAAGTTGTTACGTAAGAACCAAGAATTCAAGTGGAATGAAGAACAGAATGCATTCGAAAGATTAAGAGAAGAGTTGTGCAAAGAACCGGTATTGACGGCACCTAATCTAAGTGAGCCGTTTATAGTTACAACAGACGCATCTGATTACGCCATAGGTGCAGTACTCAGTCAAGGTCCGCTAGGAAAAGATAAACCATGCGCTTACGCATCACGCTGTTTAAAAGGAAGCGAATTATTATATCCAACCTACGACAAAGAATTGCTGGCCGTAGTCTTCGCTAAAGAACAGTTTATACCGTATTTATATGGTAACAAACACTTTCATACAAGCAACAAAACGGATCTACGATTTAATAGACTTAAAGCAGCTTTAAGAGGCTATACTTTTGACATAATTTATAGACCAGGTGACAAAAACTCTAACGCAGATGCTCTTTCCCGCAACCCGGTACTTGATAAAAATGAAGAAAACCCTGAAAAACCTCGTGTGTAACTAGACCCATTATCAGAAAAATGTATAGATTTGAAACATCTAAAATTCGAGAAACAATCACCTCCAGTACGTTTATTAGTCACCAGAGCCACAAACAAGCGCCGCATTCAAGGTAGTACAAAGAAAATAAAAAAAGTGATTCTAACTCCGACGCTCCACAAGATGAAAGTAAAATAAAAGTATACAAAAAGAAAATGAAAATAAAGTCAGTTATTTCCTATTTTGACAGCGACGAAGAGGTCATACGGAACAAGCAAATTTTGTATTACAAAAACGAGTTCCTGACTATTAGAAATACCGAAAAAAAATTTTATCTATGTCAACCCATTAGAAATATTTATAAAAATTGTGGGAATGTAAATATAAAGTGGCTTTCATTTAGCGAGAAAAAGAATGTAAAGTTAATGAAAGTCAACAGTAAGTACTCAGTATCGAGGAAAAATTACGCATAGAACAAATTCTAGAATTATCCATAAACAGCATATCTAAAGAGAAATCTCGAAATCGAATAATGCCTCGGCCCCCATCTCAACCTACAATACTCTCAAACCAAAACAATAAAATAGTAAATTAAACTCAAACTAACGAAAAAACATTACATCAAAGTAAAAGCGAAGAATTACCATTAAAACTTAAAGTCACCAGCACACCACTAAAAGGACAAAGGAATCTGCTGCAAAAGCACACTAAAACACTGATTCGACTTCAGTCAACGCAACGGCCTAAAATAATTTTTTATGTAACTAAAAGAGGCACGCAAACCGAATTTGAAACCATTGACGCAGATACATCAACGAAATGCACTATCTCAAATAGAGTAATGCAAAATATCCAATTGGAGCACATAGGGGAATAAATAAAACATATTAAAAAATCGCAGGTGATTGTTATTGGAGGAACATAAGATCGGAAGTATACCAATTCGTTCTAGGATGTGAAGGATGTCAAGTCAAAAAATTAGTTCGCGTTAAAACAAAATTGCCATTATTAATAAGCGACACTCCGGATTGTGTATTTGATAAGATTTCCTTAGATTTTTACGGACCATTAAAACCTACCGATAATGAAAATCGTTACGTACTAACAGCACAATGTTGGCTCATAAAATTTATTGTGTTAACCCCAGTACAATTCGCGAACGCGCAAGAGGTAGCCAAAATTATTGTAGATAAAATAATCACTCAATAATCATAAAATAATCATATTATTATCACGGATCGAGGTTCACACTTTCAAAATCGATTACTACAGCAGTTCGCCAAAATTTTTAGAATAGGCAAATACACATCCACAGTTTATCACCCCCAATCTCAAGGCGGAATTGAGAGAATGCACCACACGTTAACAGAATACTTGAAACAATATGTAGACAATATGAATGAATGGGACAAATGGTTGTCAGTATGTTAACATGCATATAACTGCACGGAACATGAAGCTACGAAATTTACTCCACATGAACTAGTTTTCGGGGAGAAAGCTCGAACACCATTTAGTTTTCCATCGAAAGGTAGTATACAAAATTATGGTGATTATGACTCTTCCCCCACTCTTACTACCCGATGTGGGATCGAGTGCGTGTGGAGCGCGCACCACTCTTCGCTAGTCCGTCGACTGAGAAGTATTGTTGTACAAAGAGGTGTTTTACTAAATTCCCCATCAGGTTGTGGGCACAGCAGCGTAGTGCAACACGCTTCCACGGCGCAGTGTATATTAAATTGTTCGTTCGGTGAAAAGTGCACTCTTTGTGAGAAGTTTTCATTTCCAGAGGTATGGAAAATAACGAGAGCAACTCGGGCGAGGCTGTTAAGACGAGAGAGATTAAAAAAAGTGAGTACAGCAAATAATTATACAGCACGCCATTTTATTTCGGCAATAAATAGAGCACGCACGTACGACGGAAATTGAAAAGTGTAAAGACGCGTTTCGTAAAATGCGGCGAATATTTTTAATATAAAATAAGATGGGCTATGATGCAATATTTTAGAGGCGAGATAATGTGTTTGGAGCATTGTTGAAATTCCGGGAATAGTATCGACCGGCGAGAACGAACCGATCGATATTCTTCCCGGACATCAGAGTCAAGCGCGTAAGGGGGAGACGCGAAGGAACGCGAAGGAGCAGCGAAGGGACTCGCGACGGGCGGAGCATACGTATACATACGTTACATTTTTGAGGGAAAAATTTAGGCGCGCGACTTAGCGGCGCGTACTCGCGATTCTTCAGTTCAAGCTTGAACAGCTCTCGCATCGGTCATTCGACGGTTCGCTCCGCGCTCTATAGGATTCGAGGAAGGAGATCGGGTGTTCGCTCATCGTTCTCGCGGGGGTTCGCGAATTAACATCGTCGGGCGTGCGTTCGGTAGTTGGGAGGAAGGTGTAAATTAGTAGTTCAATTTAGACGAGTCGTTCGTCATTTGTTTTCAATTACGCGTCGGGTGTGCGGCGCGTTCGTGTGTACACGCGAGTTCACGATTACGTACACACACTACAAACAACGTCGAGAGGTGCACCTCACATACGGAGTTTATCTCCGGTCAATTTCACCTTCGGGTGCCTCACGATTTAAGCCCTGCAGGCACTAGCGTCGACGCGCTAAACGATTACACTTTTACACACGGGAAGAACGAGGCTTCCCGCCTATTGGCCTGGATCCAGTTGCATTAGCAACAAACACAATTACGTAAGATTATCTATTTTAACAATTACAACTGGTCGTGATAACCCTCTTTTGTTATCTAAATAACCTCTTTGATTCTTTTGTAAATTTAATATCAATTTACTTCTTGGGTTTTTTATGCCACGTGTGTGGCTTTTTCCCAAACAATTTTTTTGCGAGCAAAAATAAATTTTCTTCTTGTGTATGCTCAAATCAATGTGAATTATTTTCCTTTTTTTTCCTATTCCTTTCATTAAACAATAATTTAATTTAAAAGGTTTTTCTTAGTATTTGGTTATAAATTACACGGAATTTGCTTCAACTTCAATCTATAAATTTTGAGACAATTAAAAAATTTTCCTATTAGTAAATTAAAGGTCAATTAAAATTTTTTCCTATTCAATTCAATAAATCCCTATAATTTAGCGGCATTTGTATGCTACATAATGCTATATCATTAAAAAATATATAAAGGGTGAAATACATAGGCGAATTTTACTAATTCTTAGAATTGTGAACGGTTTATGTAAGTGATGCGGCAACGTTGGAGCGCACGAATCGTGACCGGCGAATCCACATGAGAGAGAAGATGAAAAGTAAACAAGTAATGCTCGCGCGCGATTCTGAGAAAGGGAGAACACGAGCGGTCAAATACATTTTGCGGGGACGCCTGCTTATGTGTTTTTATTTTACCGAATTATATAGATAGATGAGCGCTTAAAATTATTATTTATTTTCTTTCGGTGAGTACGGTCAAGTATTACACGTTTGTGCGTGTATTTACGTGAATATAAGAGTGATTAAGTGCATATATAGATCGATCTAAAATGTTATGATGAGATATTGATGAGTTATTAGGATGAGAATATTATAAATAAAATGATATTAACGTAATAATAAAATTTACAGCGAAATTGAATGAACGATATGGGAGAAATAAATTGTAAAATTTCAATTTATCGAGCAGCATGAAGGCGAGGAAGTAAAATTGAAATCATTGACGACCAGTTAATTATTTTAACTCAGTCGGGAAAGAAGTATGTCACTGGTGAGTCATGTGATGAGATTAATAAACTAGGTGTGCACGTAAGAAGTGAATTTTATTAAACATATTTAGCTTTCAGTGAAAACTTGTATTATAATGCTAGCATTTCAAATAAAATCATACAAGGTATACCTAAATAATTAATTAAATTAATTATTAATTATTAATTAAACATTATGATTTAAATCTAATGTATCTTTTATAAAATTAATTATTTTTGAAAATCAAATTATGAGTGTATGCTTATTGTTTGGTAATACACGAACCTTTTGATTAGAGTGATCACATGAGAGATCTTATTGTTTGATTAATTAATGATTCAATCTAAAATAATTTTTCTAATTTGGACAGAAAAAGGGAAATTATTGAAGTTCATTGGGAGCTTTTGTCGGAGATAGCTGAGGATAAACTCCTGGATGATCAGCCCCTTTTAATGCCTAGGACAAATTTAAATTACAGCCCAACCACCAAAGAGGAGTTAGACGAGGGAGATGAGAAGGCAAATGAGGAGGAGACAGAAACGGCTGATGATAAGAAGAAAGAGCAAAATGAAAATTCCGGATCCGGTGAAAAGAAAAAGGAACGAGATGAGCACAGAAGAGAAAAAAGAAGAGAAGATGAATACAACCAAGGACGAGAAAATAACATTGGATATGGTGGTTGACGCAATCAATAAAGCCGGTAAGGTTCTACCTGGTATGAATAATAATGCCGATCCACACTGACGATTCTAAGGGAAGCCTCGAAATTCTCAAGGACAGGGTTATTAATGCGAATTGTTTTTCAGTTGAAGCTAGGTTTGTACACCTATTTCGCTAAAACTCAAGAACGAGTTAATAATTCACTGTTGGCAATGAAAAAAGAAATTGTTGCGTTGAAAGATGAGAGACGGGAAGTTAACAAAGCTTTGGAATTAAAACGTTTGATCCGCGATGACTATGCTGAACAAATAAAAGGCCTAAATACAACTGTGGCATCCTTGGCAGATTCACTTGACAAATTCCATGACATTCAAAAAGTTCTTAAGGGGATGTCGGAGCTATAGCCTCCATCAAAAGCCGCTCCATCTCGCGGCTTCGAATGGCGCTGTAGTCAGATGTCGATTTCTACGATAAACGTACTTAAAACATAAATTATAAATTTTGCAGTTACATAGAGCTGTTGAAAAATACTTTCCCCCCTAGCTATAACTAAAATTAAGGTAATTGTAATATTACTCTTGGCAGCAAATGTTTATTTTTTTAAAGAAATGTGAAATACGTCTCATATTCAATGAATCTGTATCTGTCGTAATACTACACGCAACGCATCTGACTACAGCGCCATTCGAAGCCGCGAGATCGAGCGGCTTTTGATGGAGGCTATGGCTCTGACATCCCCTTAACGAGGAAGATGAGGTAAAAGGAAAAAGGGTTCCTGATAGAGATGAGGTAACTGGTGAGGTTCAAAACAATAAGGTATTGCTAAATATATTTTATCATAACTTCACTATAAACTAACATTTACCTTCATCCACAGTAATATTAAATTTCACATAAGTAATTTTTAGATTGTTTAAATATTTAAAAAAATTACAATCCTTGTAGAAAAAAATGTGAAATTTTTTTTTAAATATTTGAATTGTGAATAGTTAGCATGCTAAATAAAAATAAATTATTTATAGATTACAGAGTTGACAGTATTGAGGCTCATATTTCTAAGGAGTTTTTAGTTAAAGTTGAAAAAAAAGAACTGAAAGCACGACGTTCGATCAATTACGTGTTTGGGCTTGTTACCATGCAAAATGTGCAATGGTAGAACACTTACCCCCAACCAGCAAAACGATGCGATTGCATATATTACGTTCATTTTACATAGTTTATACGCAAACTAATTGTTTAAATACAAGCGCAACATATTTAGATCCGAAATTATTTGGTTGGAAAGAAGAAAATGATCTTCTTTTACCCGAGCGAGTCCTAATTTTAATTCCACCATCAAATGAATTAATATATAGTTGCACCTGCAAAGTTTGTAGTACAAAATTATGTTGTTGTCTATTAAATAAGAAACCTTGTTGTTCGTTTTGTTTTTGCAAACGAAATCAAACATGTAAAAACAAATTTAATTGTAATAGTATAAACGATACTAAGACTTAAATAGCTTTAAAAAAGTTTGTTTTGTTTTTTAATAATTTAATAAGAATTAATTAATTGAAAAAGCTATTTACAAATTATCTATTGTAACCCACCACTATGTAAAATTATTATTTATTTTTAATGCATATGGGGTATTCCACGTGAAGTGGTCCGATCAAAATTTTAAAATGCACCAAATTTTGGGTACACTTTGCAAATGTTTTTCAGAATACAGAAAAAAATTTTTAGGTACTGGAATCTATTTGCTCAAAAGTTATTCTAACCTCAAAAAGTGAGTTTTTCCATATTTTTTTTAACACCAGCTGGGTTTACCGCTATATAACTCAAAATCTATCAACTTTTACTATAGAACATTATGTGTAACATTCGTTGCTAATTATATCTAGAATTTATTCTTCTGGGTTAGAATTTCTAATCTCAAGGTTAATGACAAATAAAGTACATGTCAATATTCAACTTGAAAAAAATGCAAGTGCGCCACCTTTGATTTTTTCATCCAAAAGTCTAAAAGAAAGCTTGGAGCAATACCTTTCAAATGGTCTGTAGCATTTTTATGGCCTCCAATTCTGTAAAAAGTTATGACAATTTAAAGAAACACGAAATTTTTTTAAAAATTTAAATGGGAATTACCATGTTAATTTTTGTGAATTTTTTGTCTTTCTTTAAATTGTCATAACTTTTTACAGAATTGGAGGCCATAAAAATGCTACAGACCATTTGAAAGGTATTGCTCCAAGCTTTCTTTTAGACTTTTGGATGAAAAAATCAAAGGTGGCGCACTTGCATTTTTTTCAAGTTGAATATTGACATGTAGTTTATTTGTCATTAACCTTGAGATTAGAAACTCTAACCCAGAAGAATAAATTCTAGATATAATTAGCAACGAATGTTACATATAATGTTCTATAGTAAAAGTTGATAGATTTTGAGCGGTAAACCCAGCTGGTGTTGAAAAAAATATGGAAAAATTCACTTTTTGAGGTTAGAATAACTTTTGAGCAAATAGATTCCAGTACCTAAAAATTTTTTTCTGTATTCTGCAAAACATTTGCAAAGTGTACCCAAAATTTGGTGCATTTTAAAATTTTGATCGGACCACTTCACGTGGAATACCCCATATATATAAACATTTTTTATAAACAAAGCAGATTTGTAAATATATCTTATAATAAAAATAAAAGGAACTATCGGCCTATCTGCGTGGATCTATGTTCTTCTCGTATGAGAAATAACAAATACAATATTTGTTAAATAAATTCCGTTTGATTGATTGTCAAACGAGATTTAACATGGTAGCAGAGTGTGGTTAAATGGTGAATTTTAAATATATTTAATAGAGATTCTACTAACTCTGAAAGGAAGCTTGTTCCTCTATCAGAAAGAATGGCTTTCGGTGCACCGAAATTACAAATTAAGTGTCTGGCTAATGCGTCCGCAATAGTCGTGGCCTTTAGATCTGGGATCGGCACAGCTATGACGTATTTAGTGAGGTTGCACTGCATTGTAAGGATGTGCCGATTACCATCGGGAGTAGTTTTTAATGGACCAACGGTATCAATTGATATTTTGCCGAAGGCTTTCTATTGGGGTGTCAGTTATCAACATAGGTTCTCTGGTTTTGAATCTATCAATTTTCTTTTCTTGGCAAGCTGGACAGCGCCGAATGTAATCGAGCACATCATTACGCATACCGGGCCAGTAGAATCTTTCGCGAATTTTTCCATATGTTTGGTTGATACCCTTATGGCCGCCAGCCAAACTATCATGTAAGGTTTTAAGAATATTCTGTCGTTCCTCTGGAGTTGGTAACGTGGCATTACCATGGCAGATAATAACTTAAATAGGGGTTCCTTCCAATATTTCGACTAGGAGTTCGGTAAGGAGTCCAGGTTCGAGATGATCGGTCAGTTCACCTCTACGGGATATCCGGAAGCTTTTTATATTTTTTATTAATAATATTTGCCTGAGATTTCGAAATGTGGTACGAAGATTTTCATATTCGATAGGATCATAATATTTATCCTTTACTACTAAGGAAAATATATTGTGGTTTCTATATGGAGTTGTTAGTATTTGATTTACTTTCGGCTTCTTCTCTTTAAGTGATTTCGAATTAATCGCTCCTAATTCCGTTAGTAGGCGCGTGACAGTGCTGTTGTTGCTACAATCGCGGGATATAAAATGGACTAGGTTATCTCGTTTATAGGTTAGGCAATTTCGGGTGGTAAAAACGTTGTTTTTTAGTAACGGGATGTGTTTAAACGTCTCATTTGAAGAGCTATTATAATTGGTCCGGGTCCGTTCTGCTAATAAAGGGTCCAGGTATTGATTTAATGGTGGAATTTGTGGTAGGATAGGTAAAAATATAGGTGTATTGTCTTGTGGGGGTTTGGAGAAGTCGATATTAATCGAATTTTCTTTTTCTTCTAATATGTGTTCTAATCCTTTGGGTTTAAAGGATTGGGCTTTAACTGATGTTCCAGGTTCACTTGATGGCGTGCTATTAGCTATTGGTGGATTGGTCTTAATGTTAGGGGTGGCAGAGAGAGAACATCGATGAGTCGCGACCGGGAGATCAGACTCTACAGGTTCCTGGACATTTCCTAGCTCGCCTGTGTTGCCCGTCTCTATGTCGGACTGCATCAGTAGTTCTTCTGTCTTTCGTAAAAGTCTCTGGACACGTTCACTAAGAACTACATCCATGTTTTCAGATCCATAATTAGGATCACGGTTCATAATAGCGTATTGAACGTCTTCATCCGGTAGAGGTTCTCCATCCGAAAAGTATTCAGGTATTACAGGTAGGACTTCGTCGTCCATATCTGCCCAAACACCTGTTTTATCAAAATGTACCCTAATGCTTTCTTCGAACTTCTGGAAGGATTTTTCTACCTCCGATCTAGTCAAGGTAGTGTTAGTGTTTGCGAGTGACATATCTTTATCGGTCCCCCCATCTTTGAATACATCCTCGACATAACTACTTTCAGTGTCTTCCTCAGGAGTAACTGTAATTTCTATATCTCGATTTAAAAGGGACCTGCTGTTGGTATCGGTTCCCATTTGTGCTGCATCTGTTTCGGTAAAGGGTTCAGTGTCGCTTGGATCCATCAGTAACCTGGTCCTATTAAAGTCTATTATTGGGGGTTGACTATTCTCTGAACAGGAAGCTTGTGGTTGAAGATTAGTCGACTGTTGATGAGAAGTGGAAGGTATTGGGTCATCTTGATTTATAGGGTTAATTTTGGGTGGATTTGTATCTTCGGGATTGAATTTTTCATAGGATTGGGTTTTTGTCGCTGTTTGTTTGGATCGGGTGCTTTGAGCAATAACACTATGGTCCAATTTCGGCGGTTGTTTGTTGGTCCGAATCCTTGGTGATCTGCCGGGTCCTCGAGACGTTTTAGGTGGTGCAGGACTGGTTAAGGAATTGGACCTGGATCTAAAACTAATAGGAGTGCGATTTTTAAATAGCTTTGATTTAGCAGTTTCGGGTTTATTGAGTTTACTGGTGTCTTGAGCTGGAGTATCTGTTTCTTCTTTTTCTTCTATTACCATGATTTTAATCTTAGGCAAATTTTCGTTAATTTCTTCCTCAGTGGGATTTCGAGATAGAGCATCAGCATTTTTATTCAACTTTCCGGGTTTATATTTGAACGTATACTGATATCCCGTAAATTTGAACATTCAACGCATCAACCTCTGGCCTGGGTCCTTCCGATTATGCATCCAGTTTAAAGGTCCATGACGTGTCCATGGACGAAAATGATGATACAGTCATATACCTAATTTATCAAGGACCACCAGCAGCATTGATAAATATTTTGCACACTTTTGGACCCATACAGCTATTTCAAGAACCTTTGGAACAAGACCCTCACAATTTTCCAGGAGCAAGAATAAAATACTTTAGCGCTGAAGATGCTATAATGTTCATGGACCATGCACAAGAGGTTTTAGAACTAACTAATTCTGAAACAGAGACCCCTGAAGATTCAAGAGAACCCGAAATCGAGACCCAGACACAGACCTGTGATCACAACTTAAAACTCGTCTATGTTAACAATTATATTGGCAAGGAAAACGAAATCATATTAATATTCGAGGAACCAACTGAAGCTGCGGGCACGGTACTAACAAATTTCGGCTCTGTAACTATAAAATTCAAGAAGAATATTAGTAAATTGGTAGAAAGACACGTAGTTTTAGCAAACTACAATAACGCTAACATAACAAACATCGCACTCAACAGACTAAAAGCTATGATGACCGAACAATATGCTCAGGACCCTGCACATATTAGCAATAAAAACATGTTAACCTCCGATGAGGACAGATTGTTCGTTCAAATACCAAAAAACACAACAAAGAAAGAATATCATGAAGAATTTCTTCAATTTGGCCCTATCGATTACATCATTCATAAAATACAGGATGATTCAAGACCAATTAAACTCAGAAACGGCTTCAACAAGTACTTTTATAAGGAGGATGCTCAAAATGCCTTAAGAAACTGCAATAAAAATTACAAAGCAGTACTGGCACTTCCCCGACTTAATACCGGACCAAAAAAATACCACCTAGAATGTGGTATGTATATAACCGCAAAAGAAGCGACCTCGCATATAGACATATGTGAAAAATTTTTAGAAAAAGCAGGAGGTATGGAGGAATACAAACTCGCGCCATTCAGACTGCGAACAATAATCGAAAGGATATAAGATAAACCTTTCGATTATTACCTCCATTATTTCTGCGGTAGGTCCATACAGGGAATTGACTGGATTTCTCACACAACCGACTGTAATATACACAAGTTTCAATATAATAGTAAAGTTCAAAACTTGAATTCGAGCAGTTTCTGAAGATCTCGATGAGTGGGAATCAACATCACTGGCATCCTTGATGCAAGATATCAAAATCAGGACCAAAGCGTACTACACGCAAAAACAAAAGGAAAATTAATGGACAAAATTATCAATTATATGTAAATATTGTAAACAACCTTTAAGTTGTACTTATATAATTACAATTGAAATATAATATGTATCAATTAATTTTATACTTATTGGACCCACGACCCCTAGTCAGACCCTAGATTAATTAATAGGTTACCGCTAACTGCCGGGGACGGCAGTGTTCTAAGAGGGGAAGGATATTGAGTGACGAACGTTTTTATTATAATATAATATTATTATAATACAATCGAAATCGTTTTATTATAATACATTCGAAAATCTAAATCAAATCATTAAATTGAAACATTCGACACTCAACGAACAGTGTATCCAAACGGCCTTGAAGCTCGAAACTGCTGTAATTGCAGTTGCAGCTTGGCGGAGGAGGCAAGGAATTTACCGTTACCCTCCCCCGCAAGGCTGGCGTGGCGTCACCAAGCCACGCCAGGGCACTCTCGTTCTGGAGCCCGTTAAGGCCGGTCACGTTTAGTCTATCACATATACTTATCGTTATAATATTCACTAGTTATATTAATATACTAAAATTTAAAACAGATCAATAAAACGATTAATTAGTTTTTTTTTCCTTATTATCTATAAAAATACGTAACGTATACTATTATTCTTATAAAGATACAACTTGTTCTACAAGAAAGAATCTAAAAAGGTAAGATTATATATTATATATATTATATAAATAATTAAATAATAATAATTTAAATATATCATATAATAAAATCAAAGTTATCAAATATCGGCCTATCTGCGGGGATTTTTATTCTTCTCGTATGAGATGCGAGAGCGTCCACTAACAAATAATATATTTAATTTGTTAAATAAAGAAATCCCGTTTGATTGTTAAACGAGATTTAACAACAACCTTTAAGTTGTACTTATATAATTACAATTGAAATATAATATGTATCAATTAATTTTATACTTATTGGACCCACGACCCCTAGTCAGACCCTAGATTAATTAATAGGTTACCGCTAACTGCCGGGGACGGCAGTGTTCTAAGAGGGGAAGGATATTGAGTGACGAACGTTTTTATTATAATACAATCGAAAGTAAATCAAATCATTAAATTAAAGCATTCGACAATCAACGAACAGTGTATCCAAACGGCCTTGATGACCGAACAATATGCTCAGGACCCTGCACATATTAGCAATAAAAACATGTTAACCTCCGATGAGGACAGATTGTTCGTTCAAATACCAAAAAACACAACAAAGAAAGAATATCATGAAGAATTTCTTCAATTTGGCCCTATCGATTACATCATTCATAAAATACAGGATGATTCAAGACCAATTAAACTCAGAAACGGCTTCAACAAGTACTTTTATAAGGAGGATGCTCAAAATGCCTTAAGAAACTGCAATAAAAATTACAAAGCAGTACTGGCACTTCCCCGACTTAATACCGGACCAAAAAAATACCACCTAGAATGTGGTATGTATATAACCGCAAAAGAAGCGACCTCGCATATAGACATATGTGAAAAATTTTTAGAAAAAGCAGGAGGTATGGAGGAATACAAACCGCGCCATTCAGACTGCGAACAATAATCGAAAGGATACAAGATAAACCTTTCGATTATTACCTCCATTATTTCTGCGGTAGGTCCATACAGGGAATTGACTGGATTTCTCACACAACCGACTGTAATATACACAAGTTTCAATATAATAGTAAAGTTCAAAACTTGAATTCGAGCAGTTCTGAAGATCTCGATGAGTGGGAATCAACATCACTGGCATCCTTGATGCAAGATATCAAAATCAGGACCAAAGCGTACTACACGCAAAAACAAAAGGAAAATTAATGGACAAAATTATCAATTATATGTAAATATTGTAAACAACCTTTAAGTTGTACTTAAAATAAATATGTAAATATAATATGTATCAATTAATTTTATACTTATTGGACCCACGACCCCTAGTCAGACCCTAGATTAATTAATAGGTTACCGCTAACTGCCGGGGACGGCAGTGTTCTAAGAGGGGAAGGATATTGAGTGACGAACGTTTTTATTATAATATAATATTATTATAATACAATCGAAATCGTTTTATTATAATACATTCGAAAATCTAAATCAAATCATTAAATTGAAACATTCGACACTCAACGAACAGTGTATCCAAACGGCCTTGAAGCTCGAAACTGCTGTAATTGCAGTTGCAGCTTGGCGGAGGAGGCAAGGAATTTACCGTTACCCTCCCCCGCAAGGCTGGCGTGGCGTCACCAAGCCACGCCAGGGCACTCTCGTTCTGGAGCCCGTTAAGGCCGGTCGCATATTGTCAACCAATAGACTTATCGTTTTAATAATATTCATCAGTTTGATTAAAAAAAAAACTTATATTTACACAAATCAATCAAACAATTAAATTACTGTTTTTCTTATTATCTATCTATATCGATTCTTATTATCTATAAAAATACGTAACGTATACTATTATTCTTATAAAGATACAACTTGTTCTACAAGAAAGAATCTAAAAAGGTAAGATTATATATTATATATATTATATAAATAATTAAATAATAATAATTTAAATATATCATATAATAAAATCAAAGTTATCAAATATCGGCCTATCTGCGGGGATTTTTATTCTTCTCGTATGAGATGCGAGAGCAGGTCCACTAACAAATAATATATTTAATTTGTTAAATAAAGAAATCCCGTCAATTAATTTTATACTTTTGGGACACAGACCCCTAGTCATACCCTAGATAATATAGGTTACCGCTAACTGCCGGGGACGGCAGTGGTTCTAAGAGGGGAAGGATATTGAGTGACGAACGTTTTATTATAATACAATCGAAAGTAAATCAAATCATTAAATTAAAGCATTCGACAATCAACGAACAGTGTATCCAAACGGCCTTGAAGCCCGAAAACTGCTGAGGAGGCAAGGAATTTAATCGTTACCCTCCCCCGCAAGGCTGGCGTGGCGTCACCAAGCCACGCCAGGGTACACTTCTCGTTCTGGAGCCCGTTAAGGCCGGTCGCATATTGTCAACCAATAGACTTATCGTTTTAATAATATTCATCAGTTTGATTAAAAAAAAAACTTATATTTACACAAATCAATCAAACAATTAAATTACTGTTTTTCTTATTATCTATCTATATCGATTCTTATTATCTATAAAAAAACTTTTAACAAATCGAATGACATGAGTGAGTTTAAAGACGCGATTAAATTACTGTATGTGACAGATTCAAGTACAAAGAGAGATTATAAATTATCAATACAAATGAAATACGAACTGTTTATTGATTACTTTACTTCGGAATTAATTGCCTTGGATTTACTGTATATTATTGATGAAGACTCTGAAAAACGAGACGCGACGGATAGAGAAATGTTAACGCGAGATCAGTTCAAAGTCAGAGATATTTTAATAAATCATATTGATCAAAATTATCATGCCAAAGTAATTGATATTAAAGACCCGAAAGAGATGCTGGAAAAAATTAAGGAAATTAAGAGATATGAATGTAGTTTATCGTCTGTTAACTTAAGGAAACAGTTATATTCTTTGGTGTTCAATCGTAATGGAAGAGTGTCAGTTTTCGTGGACAAATTTGACGAGATAATAAGAACACATAATAATATTACTCATACTCAGCCGTTTGCTGAATCTGAGATCCGTGATGCATTTTATAATGCAATAGTAAGAGAAGTGCCACAGATTCACGAACTTAATTTTGTGAACAAAAACGCGACGGGTAAGGATCTAGACTATAATCAATTAAAAACTTTTCTTTTACAGCATGAAGCGATGAGAAAGGGAAGTGGAGGTGCGATAGCAAGCACCAGTGCGGAGCCTAGAGCAGCTCTGGCTACCACACAAATGGAAGGGATGCGCTGTTATGAGTGCCATGCGAACGGGCACATCAGCCGAGATTGTCCCAGGAAAAATTCGGGAGAAAAGCTATGCTACAATTGTAGACAATTTACACGGGACCACAAGGCTGAGAACTGCCCGAATCCTAGCACGAGAGATGTGAGTAACGAGAGACGTGGAAGAGGACGCGGTTTTATAAGGTATGCGAGATTTAATAAAGAAAATAGAACTCTTGGTTACAAAAGACATTTTGGAAGTGATGGGAGAAATGTTAGACATGCGAAAAGACAAAAACTTATAATAAATCGGGGAAAATTCAATTCATATAAACCTAAAGGTAGAGGGGCAAGTAATTTGCTAAATTCGTCCAGAAGCAAGGATCCGAAAGCAGGTAAAATTTTAAATACTTTCATTGATGAAACAAATATTACGAATGTGAGATATGAACCTAGTAGTCGGAAACTTTTAGCAAAATTTTTAGTTGACTCGGGAGCAACGGAGCATCTCACCAACTCTAGGCTAATTTTTACGAGATTTGATAATAAAGAAAACCTTATAAGATGCGCAAATAAAAATCCAGAGGCGAGCTTAAAATCGGAGGGAGCGGGATGCGTAGGTATTAAAACGGGAGATAATAGAATTTTAACCTTAAATAATGTAATTTGCGCGGAATCACTGTCGGAAAATTTGCTATCCTTAAGAAAATTTGTAGACAAGGGACTAGGTATTTATTTAGATAACAAGAGAGTAGATATATTTGATCCTATTTCGAATAAAACCTTTCTAACTGGAATATACGAGAAACCATACTGGTTGATTGAAGTAGAAATAGAAAAGCGAAGCGATACTTTAAAATCTAGTTCTGAAAAATTCAATTGCACATCAATTGCCTACCTTCTGACCCGAAGTAAAATTAAACAGACTTCTGATGTAAAATTAAATGAAATCCATGAAATTGAATCCCAGTCAGAAATTAAGAATGAAAATGACGTGTTGAAAGTCGGTCCAAACTTTGAAACAACAGTGACAGATAGAAAACTGCATAACCCTAACGAAATAACGGTAAACACTGATGAAAAAATGAGATGTGAAAGGGAAATTAATTGCGACACAGATTTACCTGCCCAATCAAATAAGTCAATGTTATGGCATGTGAGAATGGGTCATGCCTCTTTAAATTATCTAAGAAACCTGCAGAAGAGATTTCCTGATTTTAAGGAATTGAGTGATGTGAAATTTGACAATTCCGTGCTTGAATGCGAAGTGTGTAAAATGACTAAAATGAACAGACTGCCTTTCAATGAGACGAGGATGAGAGCATCTGCTCCATTACAAATAATCCATTTGGACATAATGGGCCCGATAAGTCCGAAATCACACCCAAAGGGATATCGCTTTATTTCTGTATTTGTCGATGATTATTCCCGATTAGCTCAGGCATATCCTATGAAATTTAAAAATGATACAGGATCGTGTCTTGATCACTTTGTTAAAACTTCTAGAAATTTACTTGGACGAGACGCGAAAGTCTGTTACTTAAGATCAGATCAGGGCACGGAATTTACGAGAGGCGATACAGTTAAAGTACTGGAAAAACTCGGGGCCGAACTGCAGTTGGCATGCCCTGATACTCCTCAGCACAATGGAGTGGCTGAGAGATTCAATCAGACTATTCAGAAGAAAGTAAGAGCGCTAATGTTTGATTCCAAATTTCCAGAAAATATGTGGGACTTGGCTTTGAGTACTGCTGTTTATGCTTACAATAGAACTCCACACAAGTCAAATGAAATGGTTTCTCCTTTGAAAAAATTTAACCCAAATTATACCGTGAATTTAAAACAATTTAGGCGTTTCGGATGCATGGCTTATAAGATTCAGAGAAAAATAGGTCCTAAGTTTAGACAGATTCAAATCCGAAGTTTTCTTGTTGGATACAAAGCCACCGGTTATGTCTTGTTCAAACCAGATGAGAATAGATTTTATGAAAGTCGAGATGTGAGATTCAATGAAAAAATTGTTTTTGGTGACAGATTCACAAAGAATCAAATACAAGACTGGGATAATAATTTTGAAAAGGTAAACAACGAGAAGTGGTTCTTCAATTATGAAAAGGATGTGTCGAGAGAATCTGAGGAAATAATAAGAAAGGAGGGAGTAGAAAAGAGAAAGAGAGGTCGCCCGAGGAAATTACAAGCGAAAGAAAGCGAAACAGAAAAGGAACAAACATTAAGTGATCCGAAATATCATGCACTGCTAGCAAAAATTAACTGTGACCCACAATCGCATAGAGAGGCGATGAGTTCAAACGACAAAGAAAATTGGTTGTCTGCAATTCAGAGTGAATTGGACTCAATAAACAAAAATGAAGTATGGGAACTAGTAAAACGATCTGAAATTATGAGAGGACGAAATTAAACCGAATATAATTGATTCTAGGTGGGTCTTGAAGAAAAAGATGGAAAAGGAAGGGACGTGTAAATATAAAGCGAGACTTGTTATAAGAGGCTTCAAGGATAGAAACGAATATGATTTGGTTGAAACATACGCACCTGTTTATTTACGCATATAAGTGAGATCGAAACGAAGGGTTGCGCAAGAGTTTTTTTTGTACTGCACTATAAAATCAATGCTCGGAGAAGAACCGACAATGGGAAATATCGACTAGAAAATTTGAGCATTAGAAGGAAGTAATACATTAAGCCGTTCTTTGGATAACGTCGCAGTAATAAAAGGGGGACAGCAAATTCTCCGAATTAACTACGAAGCGATACAGAAAATGCATGGGATTCGATAATTTTTAATTACGCACATCTAACGGTCCAATCGGGTGCAAGCACAGAAAAATCGAGAACTACTTACACAATCTCCATATAAGGCAAAGTGTAAGACAAGGCGAAGCGTAAGACAAGGACAGATGCATAGAATTTTAGGGTATATAAAGAGGACCCAGAAGAGACACAGGCACTCCTAATTTTTCATCTAAAGCTTTCGCAAGGCGAAGCTCTGCTAGTCAACTCTTTGATTTTTATCCGAGGGCGTGGCTCTGCTACTCGGACCTTAAAGTAATATGCATTAAAAATCACGGGAGGAATCGAGACGTATCATTGACATCTACAAGCCATAGTCGAGGAACTACGACTTCGACATCTGGAAATCATCGGGCTCCAACAGCATACACATCTAACGTCGACGCCCGCAGGTCTAGCAGGACATTATCCGGAAATTTGACACTGCTATCCACGTTCAAGGCGAACCTTCGTTCCTCACCGAATTCACATATATATGGGCTATTTCACGTCAAGTGGAACGATGAAAATTTTAAATCGCTCCAAAATTTGAAAACAGACTGGAAATATCTTTCAGAAGATAGAAAAAAATTTTTAGGTGTTAAAAATAATTTGCCTAAGAGTTATTCCACCATGAAAAATGGAAATTTTTCAATTTTTTTAGAAAAATTTCTATTTTCAAAGCCATTTATCTCAAAATCTATTGATTTTTTTGAAAAAACATTAAAAACAACTTTTGTTCAAAATAATCCTTAGAACTTATCTACCTGGGTTACAATTCTTAATTTAAAATCTCGAAGAGATAGGGCACTTGGAAATATTGAATATCAAAAAAAGGCGACCACGCCACAATCGATTTTGATCTAACACCGCTCAAAAGATCACATTTTTGAGAGCTTTCGAATGGCGGTGGTTAGATTATTGGCCAAGACCGCTGGTGTAAGTTATACCCCATAAACCTCATAAAATCACTCATTTTCATGTATTTTAGGGCCTAACTTACACCAGCGGTCTTGGCCAATAATCTAACCACCGCCATTCGAAAGCTCTCAAAAAATGTGATCTTTTGAGCGGTGTTAGATCAAAATCGATTGTGGCGTGGTCGCCTTTTTTTGATATTCAATATTTCCAAGTGCCCTATCTCTTCGAGATTTTAAAATTAAGAATTGTAACCCAGGTAGATAAGTTCTAAGGATTATTTTGAACAAAAGTTGTTTTTAATGTTTTTTCAAAAAAATCAATAGATTTTGAGATAAATGGCTTTGAAAATAGAAATTTTTCTAAAAAATTGAAAATTTTCCATTTTTCATGGTGGAATAACTCTTAGGCAAATTATTTTTAACACCTAAAAATTTTTTTCTATCTTCTGAAAGATATTTCCAGTCTGTTTTCAAATTTTGGAGCGATTTAAAATTTTCATCGTTCCACTTGACGTGAAATAGCCCATATATATACATATATAGAAAAATAGGTCCTAAGTTTCGACGATTCAAATCCAAAGTTTTCTTGTTGGATACAAAGCCACCGGTTATGTCTTGTTCAAACCAGATGAGAATAGATTTTATGAAAGTCGAGATGTGAGATTCAATGAAAAAATTGTTTTTGGTGACAGATTCACAAAGAATCAAATACAAGACTGGGATAATAATTTTGAAAAGGTAAACAACGAGAAGTGGTTCTTCAATTATGAAAAGGATGTGTCGAGAGAATCTGAGGAAATAATAAGAAAGGAGGGAGTAGGAAAAGAGAAAGAGAGGTCGCCCGAGGAAATTACAAGCGAAAGAAAGCGAAACAGAAAAGGAACAAACATTAAGTGATCCGAAATATCATGCACTGCTAGCAAAAATTAACTGTGACCCACAATCGCATAGAGAGGCGATGAGTTCAAACGACAAAGAAAATTGGTTGTCTGCAATTCAGAGTGAATTGGACTCAATAAACAAAAATGAAGTATGGGAACTAGTAAAACGATCTGAAATTATGAGAGGCGAAATTAAACCGAATATAATTGATTCTAGGTGGGTCTTGAAGAAAAAGATGGAAAAGGAAGGGACGTGTAAATATAAAGCGAGACTTGTTATAAGAGGCTTCAAGGATAGAAACGAATATGATTTGGTTGAAACATACGCACCTGTTTATTTACGCATATAAGTGAGATCGAAACGAAGGGTTGCGCAAGAGTTTTTTTTGTACTGCACTATAAAATCAATGCTCGGAGAAGAACCGACAATGGGAAATATCGACTAGAAAATTTGAGCATTAGAAGGAAGTAATACATTAAGCCGTTCTTTGGATAACGTCGCAGTAATAAAAGGGGGACAGCAAATTCTCCGAATTAACTACGAAGCGATACAGAAAATGCATGGGATTCGATAATTTTTAATTACGCACATCTAACGGTCCAATCGGGTGCAAGCACAGAAAAATCGAGAACTACTTACACAATCTCCATATAAGGCAAAGTGTAAGACAAGGCGAAGCGTAAGACAAGGACAGATGCATAGAATTTTAGGGTATATAAAGAGGACCCAGAAGAGACACAGGCACTCCTAATTTTTCATCTAAAGCTTTCGCAAGGCGAAGCTCTGCTAGTCAACTCTTTGATTTTTATCCGAGGGCGTGGCTCTGCTACTCGGACCTTAAAGTAATATGCATTAAAAATCACGGGAGGAATCGAGACGTATCATTGACATCTACAAGCCATAGTCGAGGAACTACGACTTCGACATCTGGAAATCATCGGGCTCCAACAGCATACACATCTAACGTCGACGCCCGCAGGTCTAGCAGGACATTATCCGGAAATTTGACACTGCTATCCACGTTCAAGGCGAACCTTCGTTCCTCACCGAATTCACATATATATGGGCTATTTCACGTCAAGTGGAACGATGAAAATTTTAAATCGCTCCAAAATTTGAAAACAGACTGGAAATATCTTTCAGAAGATAGAAAAAAATTTTTAGGTGTTAAAAATAATTTGCCTAAGAGTTATTCCACCATGAAAAATGGAAATTTTTCAATTTTTTTAGAAAAATTTCTATTTTCAAAGCCATTTATCTCAAAATCTATTGATTTTTTTGAAAAAAACATTAAAAACAACTTTTGTTCAAAATAATCCTTAGAACTTATCTACCTGGGTTACAATTCTTAATTTTAAAATCTCGAAGAGATAGGGCACTTGGAAATATTGAATATCAAAAAAGGCGACCACGCCACAATCGATTTTGATCTAACACCGCTCAAAAGATCACATTTTTTGAGAGCTTTCGAATGGCGGTGGTTAGATTATTGGCCAAGACCGCTGGTGTAAGTTATACCCCATAAACCTCATAAAATCACTCATTTTCATGTATTTTAGGGCCTAACTTACACCAGCGGTCTTGGCCAATAATCTAACCACCGCCATTCGAAAGCTCTCAAAAAATGTGATCTTTTGAGCGGTGTTAGATCAAAATCGATTGTGGCGTGGTCGCCTTTTTTTGATATTCAATATTTCCAAGTGCCCTATCTCTTCGAGATTTTAAAATTAAGAATTGTAACCCAGGTAGATAAGTTCTAAGGATTATTTTGAACAAAAGTTGTTTTTAATGTTTTTTCAAAAAAATCAATAGATTTTGAGATAAATGGCTTTGAAAATAGAAATTTTTCTAAAAAATTGAAAATTTTCCATTTTTCATGGTGGAATAACTCTTAGGCAAATTATTTTTAACACCTAAAAATTTTTTTCTATCTTCTGAAAGATATTTCCAGTCTGTTTTCAAATTTTGGAGCGATTTAAAATTTTCATCGTTCCACTTGACGTGAAATAGCCCATATATATATACATATATATATATCTATATATTTGGGTACTTAAGGTATATTCTTTTCGGCTATCTATACGCTTGTATTATTCGTAAAGGCAAACCTGATATTTTATGTTATTTCGATTGCTGAACCAACCGTTTTCTTTTAAAACAATTATTATTATATATTACAATTTATTTATAATAATTATTCGTTACATTGCATTTGATTTGCAATATTCGCGGTTTGAAATACACTTTATTAACAATAATTCATGTTTAAAACGACAACAATTTTTAATTAAATCTGCTTTTATTTATAATAATTCTTATTTCGATTATTAATTATTAATGTTTATAATAAAAAACCTTGTGTATCTTTTATTCTATAATGTGTTAATGTGTTCGCCGTACACTTGTTTATTCAATCAAAATTAATCGTTATTCGACTTAAATAATTTTATACAATTATTAATAAAATAGTGTAATTTTATGTGTTTTTGCTCATTAAAAAGCTGTAATAATTTAGTCACACTTGTTCATTTAAGGGAAAACAGCATATTATATTTAAATAAATAATGCATGATTAATACGAAATAAAACATATATTATTTTATTTATCCCTCATTATATCCTGCATCTCTACTCTCAAAATAAGTTCGCTCGCTACTCCCGGAGACGTAAGGTTAGTCCTAGTCAAACAAGAGCGAAAGGAACGCGAATGGTTTATTAGCCATTTGCCTTCTTGTAATATTTTTTATAGTGATTGGTGCAAGTCTGGACGTGACAATATCAAATGTGATGACTGTTAATCGTTTTGAAAAATTACTAGACATGATTCATCTCAATGATAATAGCAAAATGCTTCCAAGAAACAACCCTAACTTTGATAAATTATTCAAAGTACGACCTCTCACTGAGCATATGAATAGAGTAAATTCTTTGATTTATAATCCTTCAAAAACTCTAACCGTAGACCAGTCAATGATTTCATTCAGTGGTCGTACTTCAATGAAGCAGTACATACCAATAAAACCTATCAAGCGTGGTTACAAAGTGTGGTATTTAGCAGACGCTAAAACAGATTACATTTGTAAATTCGATGTATATTGTGGCAAAAGTGATAATACCAATATCTCTCTCGGTGAAAAAGTTGTTTTGAATATGGTTTCGGAGCTTCGAGGAGATGATTATTGAGTAGCATTTGATAATTTCTATACATCGGTAAATTTAGTGGAAAAACTTTTGAAGAAGCAAATTTACTCTGTTGGTACGGTTAGAAGTAATAGAAAGGGTCTTCCTGGTATGATGAAAAATAAAGATAAAATGAAAAGAGGTGAATATGACTATATGACAAAAGGACACGTCGCAGCTATCAAATGGATTGATAAAAAACCAGTAACACTCCTTTAAACTGCTTACGATCCAAAACAAACTGTGGAAATAAAAAGAAAAATGAAAGATAATACAAAATTTGTTTTCCTTGTCCAGTCGGCATCAAAATTTATAACGAAATTATGGGTGGTGTTGATAAATTCGACCAATTTAAAGAAAAATACAGGATTGGTAGAAGATCAAAAAAATGGTGGCATCCCGTAATGTATTACCTTATTGACATGGCTATTATCAACTCATATTTATCATTTCAAATTTATAAAGGCTACAATTGTGAAGATCAACTGAGTTTTCGAATTCAATTAGCAAAACAGTTGATAGATAAATTCAATGGGAGAAAGAGAATGCGACAAACTACATAGATACATATAACCAATATTGCGCGAAAAAAGAAATAAAAAAGTTACGCAACAAATGATTAAAAACATTGAAACATCGATTTCATCTGACCGACCCGACCGACTGATTTGAGTGACGCGACTGACTGACTTGACCGATGCATGTCAAATTCCTAACTTTGACCTTCCCGTGGTGGCATGCGTTAGTACGTAATTTAATTTTTTTACTGAACCAATGGAGTGGGCAACGAAATATATCACAGTCATTTTATTTCCTTTCCTATCATGTACCGACTGACTTTTTCTAATGTTAGACGAAGTACCAGGATAAACTTTTTCACAAAATTTTACGTAAAATAGTGTGATAATTTTTATTTTCGAAAAATGTGGTTTTGGGTACTGGTCCCAAACATTAGAATTTCGGAAATCTCACACCAGATTCATCATCAGCTACTCCAAAACTCCATAGAAAAACTTTATTTCGCTTGGTTTGATGTTTGAGTCTCTTGTATGCACGGGATGATAAAACATACATCTGCTTTTACTCAGGGGTCCGATATCCTAGAAATTTAATAATTTTTTACTTGAAATTGGTGTGTCTTATCAAAAAATGACAAGAATGATTTCTTCTTAAAATTTTATGTAGAATACGATGATATTTTTTATTTTTCCAAACTTTGCATTCTAAGAGCGGGCCTCTTCGGTATTGGGCCCAATTATTATAATTTCCAAAATCTGACTCCAGATTTGGATTCAGCTCGATGCCGGACATCGAAATTTTCTAGTTTCAGAGACTATATGCACGAAAGGGTTAAATAGTGAAAATCAGCAATTCTGCTCCGGACTCTGAAAACCAAATACTGTCTAAAAGATGTCTTTTTATAATAAAAAATTGCCTATAAATTTCCAGAGTGGGTCTAAATCATTAAGATCAGTTTTGATCAAAATATCTGGGAAAAGTGCCTAAAATATTAATAGAAATGTATATGTTACGTTCTGATGTTACTAATAAATTAGTTTATTGAATATTAATAAAAAAGATAACATTTTCATACACAAAAAAGGATCCAGTTGGGTCTGGTATACATCCGGCGTAATCGAATCCAAACTTACGTAAAAGTCTAAAATGAAGAGTTGCATTTTCGACAATTAACGAACGTATTGCGAGCGTTTTCACAGTTTAGCTTAAAACGAAAGCCTGCAGTTTTCGCCAACCGACGAACGCACTGTAAGCGTTCGTCGACGTACACTAGGCGTAGTTTTTCAGGAAACGATTGTGCAGCAACTACAAGGAAAGTCACTTGCTCGTCCACCACGACTTCGATTAGTCCTAAATTTTTCCGTCCTTTTTTTGACCACGAGCAAGAAGTCTAAATTAGTATTCACTATATTTGTATTTCTTAATCTATAGATTTGTGAATAATAAAGTGTTTTTTTTGTTATTAATTACTTCACGTTTATTTATTAATTTATTATTATTCAACCATTCGATTGAGACTTAATAATTTTGTCTTTTCCTACAATCTACTTAATTATTTTCATAAATTAATCAATCAAGACGTAACAGTATATTTGTTGCCTTATAACGATGAAACTGTTAACATGATCATTGCAAAAAAATTTATGCAGTTACCTTGTAGTTGAAGAGAAGCATCTTCACTTTTTTTAGTATGAATCTGATCTGTAAACTGTTAAAAATACAAATATTATTATACAATTATAAAAAAGTAATTTTTAAACATTTATAATGCTGGATTTTTAGTTTTATAACCCTTACAAGAATTATGATACTAATCTGAAGGATTACTATAAAAGTATCAATATTGTTATTCAGCAATACATTGTTTAAATTTCATAAACTTGTCACTGTTAGTTAATCATATTAATCATTATATTCTCAGATCTGATTTATTGTTATATTTTTTGTATTAAATACGTACTTTCAGTTATTATAATAATAATGATACATTTATAGTAATCCTTCAGATTAGTATCATAATTCTTATAGTGGTTGTAAAATTGAAAATCCAGCATTATAGATGTTTATAAATTTATTTTTTATAATTGTATAATAATATTTGTATTTTTAACAGCTTACAGGAGATTAGATTGACACTGAAAGTAGTGGAGAAGCTTTTCTATTACTCCAAGATAACTGCATAAATTTTTTGCAATGATCATTGTAGCGTCGAGGGCTACATTCGACCCGCGCGGTGTGTGTGTATGAATTTGTGGGAAAGGGCTAAATATTGGTAGGTTATCAAATAATTTGTTCTTATTGGAGGCCTGCGATGGCTCGGTCGGTAGGGCGTCGGACTCGTAATCTGGAGGTCCCAGGTTCGATTCCCGGCCCCGGCCGATTGATACAAGCACCACTGGCGAATGTATTTTCACTAAGTGCTTTCTTCACCAAGACATCGTATGACCTCCGTTGCTGATTTGCACCGGTTTGGGAGCATAAAAAGAGCAACGTTAAAATAATAAAAAAAAAAATTTGTTCTTACGTTTTTTAAGTCCGTTAAATGTTTTTATTGACTCGTGAGGAGAAAACCCCGTAGGGAGAAAAACTCCTCGAAATATACAGTTGATAGGATAGAGAGAGAGGAAGAGATAGAGTGTGGTGTATTAAGGGAGAAGCATAGCTTCTCGCGTATTTGGCCGTCGCTCAAAGTCGTGAAGTGCCGCTATTGGGTTATGTTTGTGTTATAGAGTGTGTGTGTGAATTACTGAGCAGTCGAACCGCGGCCCCGCGCTACGTGCCTCGTCGTCTTCGTCACCAATTCCTATCCTAGCTGTAGTACGACCTGCCTGGTGGGGAGACTGCCTATTCTCGCCTACCCGTCCGTTGATCTACGTAGAGCCTCCCTGTAGTCCACTTGAAGAGCGAAGCTACTGCGTCGACTTCGTACGTACGAATGAGACTGAGCTCGGATGGGCGCGCCTTTTTCCCCCCGTAGCGCGGACTGGCCCTCGATGCACGGCGCTTAATCGATTCTCCGTGGTTTGATCCATGCGCGCGCACCCGACTCTCGCAACATTGTATCTTCTCCGGACTCGCGCATCGTTTTCGGTGAATTATTGTTTTTAATCGTTTTTAATTTATTTAATGCAGGGGTTTTCTATCTATAATTAACTATTTAACGTATTTATCAATGATCGGATGCGTGTTTGAAGATAATCCGATTTCTTTCTAAGATTTTAGTTTCAACAGTCATGCTAGCAGATTCATTGTTATAATGCAACAAATATACATTTCTATTAACATTTCGGGCACTGTTCCCAGAGATTTGATCAAAACTGATATTAGTGATTTAGACCCACTCTGGAAAATTATAGGCAGTTTCTGACAATATTTGGTTTTCAGAGTCCGGAGCAGAATTGCTGATTTTCACTATTTAAGGTATAATAAAGGGTAACACCACTCTAGGATTTTCAAAAATTCGTTTTTTTTTTGCTTAAAGTATACTTAAGGACTTTAAAAAACCTATCCAATTAGTTTTATATTGAAATTCAATGTGGAAGGTCTAATTCTTAAATCTGCCGCAACGCCTTGGAGCGCGCGCCGACGGCTGAATCAGCCGCCACGGCGCGCTCTGATTTATCGACCCTACCTGTCCGAATTCTATTGCTTATGGGCATAGTGGTTTATGAGAAGTCCACCAGGATGTACTAGCATCCTGTAGAAGTGCGTCTGTGAGTGCGTGCGCGTTTGAGAGCCTCAGAGAGACGCTTTGATTTCGTAGTGTACATTTTTGAATGTTTCATTGAAATATTTCATTTTTTTGCACAAGTTTTTCTCACCGATCAGCATGTCTTCGAAGAGAACATACAGTGATCAAAAAACCACCCGTGGAGGAAGGAACAGCACGAAAAAATTATCGGATGTTAATTTCGATGATTTTAAAGTGAAAAAAGACTTTGGTTATCGAATCTTGAGCTTGGAAGCTGTCGTGTGCAAAAATTGCAAATCAGATGTCACATTTAGCGAAATTGGATTGCTAGGAGTAGGATTGAGTGACATTATCAAGTTTTGTGTTTAATTGTTATTCGGTGATGCGACAATAAGACGAACACCAATTATCGTATTGAGTAACAGAGATGTTCTACCATCAGATCCAGCATTTAAAACAAGATTTTTAAAGTATAATCGGAAACCTGCGCCACAATTGAAGGTGTTAAAAAAACCGCATCCTATGAGTTTGTTTTATCTTTTATTAAAATATAATATAATGAATTATAATAATATTGTTTTGAGGAATGGGAAAATAAAATATTATTCTAAAGTATATTTAAATGGACTTAAAATATTTTCTATGTTTCTTTCCTGCCATGTTTTTATTAATTTTTTTAATTTTACGATAAGCAGTTGATTTTGTTTTACAGCATTTACAAATAATTCTTGGAGTAAATCCTTGATTTTAAAGGTAATATATAAATTGAAATAATGCTGACGAACAGTTTGCCATTCTTGATTTAGACGATTAGACGCAAATAAACCATCGCAACGAAATCTATCGTTATCTAAAACTTGTACTACAAATGATACATCTTCTTCAATATCAGAAACTACTCCATCTGTAATTGTTACCCCATGACAATTAAGGCGATGTGATACCCAAATTACAGGAACCTACCTCTAAAATCCCAAAAAATTTTAAAAACTAATGGAATTTAAAATCTGAAAAAATTTACAGATAATGTTGAAAACAAATAGAATACCGTTACAGAGCGATTTTTTCAAAATAATTAATTTAAAATGAATTATATAGAAATAACCATTTTTTGGTCGGTAATATATAGCTAAAAACAATGCTGCACGGCTGCTCAAAAATCTCGTTGATTTATTGATAAAAAAATTTGAAAAAATTCACAGACTATCTTTAATGTAAATACAACACCGTTACAGAGCGTTTTTTTCGATAAAGTATACTGTTCGCTTAAGAAAAAATAAATAGTGATTCTGTTTTAATGGGTTCACATCTCCTTAATACTACGAGTCGTATGCATAATCTGATAATGATTCTTCTCCTGATTTTTCGTCGATTCTAATATCTTTCATTTATTTTGCAATTGATTTTCTTTTAGTTTTTCTTTTTTTTTGTTCATTTGTAGGTTCGAATTCATCAACAGTAATATCTCCAGATTGAGTATACGCGGACGTTTGTCTGGTAACATTCCGCATTGTTAAAAAACCGTTTCCGATAAATCCATGTTGTTGATTAAGAAAGAATCTAACGTCTTCAGGCCATGCTATTGGGTCGTCTTTAATACACATACTACTCATATTACTTATTAGTATATAACAACGAATTTAAAAATTCAGTTAAATCAGTACTCAGAGCGACACTCGGAGTAGCTATAAACTAAGATGAACTTGCGGTTGCGAAATAAAAGTCGACACTGAACTTTGTTTCGGCGAAATATTCACAAATGTTTCGAGAGATTGTTTCCAAGTGCCCTCTACCGATTGTAATAAAATCAACGTTAAAACTAGTAGTAGTGGCGTTCATTCGACATTTTTTTTTCCTCCGCTTAAACTTCGATAAGTTGGAACTTTATGATTATAGTGTAATATTTTTATATAAACTTCTTTAAAATTATTAGCTTTTGTAGCATTAATAGCTAAAACCTTTTTTGATGGTTTAATATATCCTGATCTCGGTGAATAGTCATAATTAATAATTATAATTGGTGAACCTAATGCTTCGTTTACCATGACTGTATTTAATGTTTTATCTAAACGATAATAACCAGTATTTGCAACTTTATCATAAGGTGCATTATCATCTTAACTAATATTATATAAAATAACTGCATAAAAATTTAAATGTCTCGGTACTTCTAACATATTATTGGGATATATGGGATATTGTTGCACCAATAAATAGATCATTTAGCTGGAATTAACTATCAAATATTTTTGTCAACAATAATTTTTAAATTTTTTGTTCTTCCTTTACTCATTGTCTAACAAAAAATACGATAAATTAGACCTTCCAAACCACTCACTAGATATTAAGAAAATAATATTGTAAACGGGGAAAGTCCGGATGAAATTGTGATTGTTATTACTAAATCCCATGTGTACATAGCTCAGCTTATCAATTTCATACCAAAAGAAAGAAACTTACAATACTTTTTTTGGTTATATTTTTTTACAGAATCATGTCAACCTTGATTTATTCCTTAATCGACATCATCCTAGACGCAGGAAATGATGCAAATCTAACCGGATACCAATGCGGAAATACCTTCGAAGACTCATCTTTGATTTCCACCCGAGAAATCGGTAACTGTCATATGGATGACAACGAATATCATCAAACGAAATACAGTTATTGCAATTCAGCAACCAAGAAGAAATTAATACCATGAGCTGCAAAATTTTAGTTAATAGTTAATAGTTCTCGCACAACTTAATCGTAAATAACGGTGACACCACCTTTGAGAAATCAATAACGAGAGAATTATGCTTCGATCTAATTAAATACGGGCAATTTAAATATAATGGTCAAAAATTTAAATACCTTAATATGGATTAAGTAGACGTAATAGTTACAGACAACTTAGAAATCACAATTGACGAAAATATAGGCATTGCTCATAAAACAAAAAATAAGATAATCATGAATAACGGATTGTCTTGTATATTAACGGTTGAAAAATGCTTAGACTCTGACAACACACACTATTTTTGGAATTTCATACCGAGATCGACCTGTAAATTTGAAGAATATATCATCCTATTCGAAGGTAAAGATACCAAGGTAACTAACGGTAAAGAAACCATCTACTTTGGTAACTCCACAGACAATATTCAATTTGGATTAAGAGTCATAGATACAGTAAATGTTTGTGGGTTCAATATCTCAAAAACAGAACATTCAAGCTTATTTATTTACGAAAAATCAAATAGTAACTTCGTTACAAAAAGATCTCTTAAAACTCACGAAATTTTAAATAATGCCTACTTCAAAGCAAAAATTTCTTATCTTTCTAAACATATAAAAACTCAATTTGCATCCTTATATTAAGATATTTTACATAATAGATGTCTTATTCGCGTTATGAAAATATATCTTATTACAGTGATAGGGCACGTACGCAAAATAAAACTCTCATATAGCGAAACAAAATAGCCACAAGCGTAAAATAATCCATTTTGACAAATAATTCCAAGAGTTCTCCTACATCATCAAAATTAGAATCCTAACAGGGTATCGAGATAATTCTCGAGCAAGTGAAATCAAACGAAAAACCCCTTCGTAAGTGAACTATAATATCTAAGAAGCGATTAAATAACAAAAAGTGTGAGGAACTCAACAGTAAAGTTTTTCGGGTTTATAGTTTGTAATGGTAAGTGATATTTATTCACTTACCATTATACGAATTAGGTAGGTAAACACGAGCGCTATATATAGATATAGATATAGCCAACGACTCGAACGGCTGATACCCGCGCAACGAAAATCGGGAATTCGGGAGAGAGCGTGTGTCTAAACGTACCGGTTTTAATCGACTATTGTATCCAAGAGCTTTTCCTTGTGGTTTTTTTTAGTGTAGTTATTTTGGATATACGCACTACGCAGATTGATCGGTGGTCGAGGAGTTATCCCACCGACATCTCAATCAAGCGATAAAGAGAAAGCGAGAGAGAAGTGATCTGTTCTTTCTTGTGGGCTTATTCGTGATTCGAAGAAATAAAAAGTAAGTGGTACCACTTCTCGTGCGAGCGATAAATATCGTGGATTAATTAGTTTATTTAACGAGATCGTTCATTTAATTTTTAAGAGTGTTAGTTCGCGTACCCCTTTCCGACATTTACGACTCAACCTTCGTGCGTGTATCGACCTCAGACAATAATTGTCGTTGTATTTATTTGTTATTTCGTTTCATTTAAATAAATCTGTTAATAATTAATTTATTTCAAATCGTGTTGATTTATAGATTCCGAACCGACTCATATATTTGTTCCTCCGTTATCCTTCGAGTCGTATATAAATATACGGACTCTCGCAAACTCACATTTAATTTTCTTTCCGCGGTCCATTTCAGGAAAGATTATTATTATTTTACCTGTCGTTGTTGGAAATCAAAATACGATTTCCAAACAATTTGAACGGCAAGTGTGCGGCCAGGTAACCGCAGCCGCTGCGCGGGAAATATTTGTAAACATTATATATACAGTTGCATATTTTGTTTAGTCATCGTACGTCGTCATAGTACGTGATACGTCGACGGCGGATTGACGGCCCAAATTATAAGAGAGCCGAGCGTTTCCAACGGTGGTTAATGGGAAATTATACGGCTCAGGATTTCGCTAAAGAAACAAATCTGTTGGTGGATCGTGAAAGGCGAAATAGGCGGAGGTCGGATTGGTTCGAGGCTATGTTTGCCCAGAATCCGGCACTACTTGATCCGGATTCTGATCCAGCTGTTGTGGAAGTTTTACAACAGACTCTTGCACTGGACATTCCAGATGTAGAAGGGCAAGAGACAGATGCAGATACTGAGGTAGATCAGCATGCAGAGGATCAACAATCCGAAGTCTCCAGCCAAGAAGCTAATAAAGAAGAGTGGATCACGCTAGTGTCTACAGGCGGAGCACAATTCGAGATACCAGTGATATTTGGCAGTTGAAGCAACAGGCCGTCATGTCAGCACGGATGAAAGATTTGGAGGCTCAAGTGTGTGCTCTGAAAATGGACTTCTACGCCCGCGATAGTACGCAGAGAACGACCGCCAACAAAAATCGAGAGCCGAACCAACATGTCCGATTCCAGGATACGTATACGTGTCACACACTGGACGATACGGACGAAAGACCACGACAAGTGCGATGGTTCTCAAGCGCCTCAAGCACCTGCTAGAGGAGCTTTGGGGAGGGGTGAGATATGGAGACAAGGTCAGCCTCCATATTCTAGCTCTCCCTACCCTAGTCGAATGCACTCGAACGTAACCGGCCAATCTACAACTAGATCGGCCGGGACAGTGCGCGATGTCGGCGCAATTGTTCGTAAGTGGGGACTTCGATTCTCTGGAGACCAAAAACCAGAGTATTGAAGCATTTCTTGCGCGAGTAGAAGATTGTAGAATACTCGCCAACCTCAGCGAGGACGAGGTGTTACCGTCCTTGTCAGAGCTTCTCACCGGTAACGCAGATGCGTGGTATCGGAACGTGAAGGATAGATGGCACTCATGGCAAGATTTCGTAAGATATGCCAAGATGTGGTACGGGATGTGCCAGAGTTATCAACAACGGCTCATCGAGGAGTCTAACGCTCGTACGCAAGGCGAGGATGAGCCGGTAAGAGATTATATTACCTGCTCGATTGTGATAATGCGTAAGCTAAAGCCGATCCCCGATGAGCGGAGCCAGTTAGATCATCTGTACCGCAACATGCTACCTCAAGTCCAACGGCTATTTAAGAGAGTTGAAGCTTGGTCGATCGAGAGTTTCTTACAGTTGGCGTTGGACGCCGAGCAAGCAATCGAACGAGAAAAGCTATATCGGCCGCCTCCCGCAGAAGAAGACTTGATGCTGCCTGAATTAGCATATAAGTCGAGGAATAAGAAGCGGCCGAACGCTAAACTAAAGGTAGCGAGCGTAGTGTAAAAATTGTACACTTAAATATTTGTTGCTTATTTCTTTATTTAACAAGTTGTACATTACTTGTGATCATGTTATTATTAGTTGAGTCTCTTAAAAAATCAGATGAGGAAAAATTTACAACAATTAAAACAAAATTTAGGAATGAAGAAGAATAGCAAATATTATTTTCCCGATTTAAACATTACATAAAATGAATTTTTTTAACAAATTATTTCACGCTTATGTGATTAATAAGAATCAATCTTCAAAGTTCTTAATAAATCTTGATCATATATTTTATATTATTCTTGATTATATTAATAAACAATTAAAATAAAAATATCTACTAATTACGAGTATACCGCTTGTGGTATCATTACTATTACACTCTATATGAAACTACTAAAATTATTAAAAATATAAAAGATGAAAATCTAACCCTTACATTTAAGATGACAGAACAGAGAAAAATAATCGAAAAACTCGAAAATACAAATTAACCTATTAAAGTCTCAAAATGATCGACCCGTATCTAATTGTGAATCGCAAGGATATAACGATCCATTGCAACTACTACGAGAATTTAGAATTTCACTTAATAAATTAAATCAACCCCAAGGTCGTATTACCTTACATGTAACAAGACGGACGGTAGAAAACAATTCATGCCTCTATTTACCAGAAGTAAATAATAATAACAATAATAATCTACAAGATAAATTTGTAAACAGTCAATTACTCAAGTAGTTGACCAGTCAGAAGACCATGCTAATCATCACATACGAACTCAACCATGTTCCTTCTTTAATGAACCCTCTGGTGTCGACGGTCTCAATACTGAATCAATCAGTAAACACGATTTTTTAATAAGTAAATCTGAACCCAATCGAGTCGTACTATCTGTTAGTGTGCAATCCGATACCGGAAGCGAGATTGTATATATTGTCGCAGAGCCGTATTTTCCTTTACGCGATTTAGATGAACAATCCGACATGGAATGCGAATCAGAGAATATTATCGAGGAGCCATGTCAACCTGTCCGTTCAATGCCGTTGGTTTGATTTTATTGCTCGGTGGTGTTTTAATAATGATTGTTGAAAATTTATCGATTTTCCCGAGTCAAATGAGAAAAAGTAAGGTAAAAAAAACTTGAACACATTCTTTCCTTTTTGTAACGTTTCGGTGGTCAATGCCATCCTCTTCAGACTATATAAAAGATTTTATTTATAAATAAAATTGTACACTCGAATAAACTTAAGAAAGTTATAAGAAAAAGGAAATTATAATATACCTTCTAAACAAATATTAACAAGGAAACGTCAAAATAGATACACGACGCAAATTTTCTGTAATATGTGAAACAAATCGCACCTACTTATATAGTAATGAAACGAGAGGGAGTAATGTTTATATTTTTTCTGTTGTTACGAGTGAAGGGTCAGTATTTCCGGATTCTAGTGGGTAACCGTTGGCTCACTCGGACGAAACCTAGTGAGTTTAGGCGAAGGAGGATTGGGATGAATAAACGGTAGGACTCAGATGTAAATTGAATACTGGATTTATTCGATACTTTAGGTACGAAAGAGAGATGCTAAGTTACTAGGTGCAACGACGAGTCCGGTCTATTCTCAATGGGTTGATTGGCGTATTGGCTAGTTGGTTGGCTGATTGGCTGATTAGCGGTTGAAGATGATTGAATGGTTGGATGAGGATTGTAGTGGATCGCCGGTCACGCTGGAGTCTTCGTGTTAACGGGAGTGGGACTCTGTCCCAAAACTAGGGAGGAATGGTTCCTTCGTTGGTCGTCTGATTGAGCCTGGCGAGAGAGGTAAGAGTACTAAGAGAGTAAGAGCGCCAAGAGAGCTAAGAGAGCTAAGAGAGTAAGAGCGCCAAGAGAGATACTCCGTGGGCGAATGACCCCTTCTTATAGCCTCGTTGTGTGACATCCCCTCTTTCGATAATTATTGGTGGGAGCTTAATTTTCCACGTGTTGCACCTAGTATCTATGTGAATTGTGTGAATGTGTAGATATGATTTTTCGCGGGTGCTGACGCTGAGAGTCAGCGCTTCTTCGCGAGAACGCTCGAGAACTGGCGTGAGCGGATGTAACATATCATATTACGCTTCGTGTCTTAACTTCAGAATACTTTCTTATTCTACTTTATATTTTGCGCATTTATAAAACTAATTATCTATTAATATAATAATCAATATGTTACCACTCGTAACACGTCTGAGGCCGCGGTAACGTCGTCCTCGACGTTTACAAAATACCTCCTAAGGAGAGAAGATAAAAAAATGATTCTATACAATACAAATTCTTAAAAAATTTTGTTTTTTCTGCCAGATTCTCGAGATAAAGGATTTTGTTTATAATTGTAATTGTTAGCGACAGTGTACCTATCAAATACATTCTAATTTGCTCTCTCTTTCGTAATATACATTATTATTATGATATTAATGATGAATAAACATATCAGTGGCTGTCGATTTAAAATATGATCAAGAACAATTAATTGTAATAATATGTGTTAATTGATTATGTGCATTTAATTTTTATATTGATAATTTATGGTATTTCTTGAAATATTATACGCTCTTCATTCAATTCGGGGTTATTCCCTTGATTTGGGAGAAACTTGATGTAGCGGGTCACAAATGGCTCGTGTTGCGGCGCGTCCAGTATATTTGGTAAACTGCAAGACAGATTGGATTGCTGTGCAAGATGTGTTATAGGTTGATTGAATTCCGCCGGAGCCACTTGAACAGTTGCTTGTTGATGATCTGAAATCAATCTATGCTTTTTAAAAATAGGGAGCCCCCCTATGGCTGGAGCCTTCCAAATTAAAAATAATTTATATCAACATCTTTCTAAAATGTCAATAACCAATTATTTTAATTCAATAGATTCAAGTATTTACGAAGTTTTTAATTTGTCAATATTGCGAGTCCTTGCTTTTAGTTACAAGTGCTACGATTCTCCTGATACATCTGAGTACTTCCTTTACAAATACGCTTATATTAACTTAATTCTACTTATATATTTGTTTTCTAGATATTTATGCTTATTTTTTTGTATTTCCAGAATTTTCTTGTGTATATATGTGTTCCCTATTCTGTTCTAGCAAGGGCATTCGTTTGTATGTATTTTTATTTGTATGTATATATATTTTTTTTTCTACTTACTAATTTTAATTCAGAGTTTTTCTCTTATTTTTACTGTCTCTCTTATATGTTTTGTTTGTTTTTTTTTTCTTTTTTTTTTTTCTTTTTTTTTTTTGCGATCATCCTAATGATAGGAAAATGCCTAGGTGCAATATGTTATTGCTATTCTCCTATTGTAAGTATTCGTAAAGGGAATTAATACTATAATAGTAATGAGCGTTATTTATTTCTATTTTTTTTTTTCAAATGATATCACGCTAATTGCTTTTAAAGGAATAATACGCTAGTGGTTGAAAAACCCTTTTTTTTTTGCAATTACTTATGATTGCGATTTATAAGATAACTGATCCGTTTAGAGCTGATTTTAATTCATAAAAAGTAACTTTTAATAGTATTATATAGGTTTTGTACACAAAGGAAAAAATAACATTATATTAATATTCACCCTCTGCAAACCATGTGTGTTATTTAGCCATACTGTGTTCTCTTGGTGCGAGAATGCATTTTTTCTTTTTATATTTTCTTTGACCAAGTCCTATGGTGATTGGATGGTTTCAGTATTGTTAACAGTAGTTCGCACAGATACGCGCATGATTTATTTATTCTCCTTAAGCTAACTAATAGTGGTTTATTTTAATTAACCATTCAGCCGTGCTTGCCGGAGTCGTCATACGTAAGCATATACTTTCACATCTGTGCGAATATCCTGACGAATATACCTGTACACGTGTGTGTATGTGTATGTATATATTTATACACTTCTGTGCATGCAATCGGTATTTTGTCCATCGTAGTATTGCTTTTTGTTTATCACAATCTTTTATTGATTTAAGAGGGAAAGGTGGGAAAACCCGTCAGCGCAGCTATTGTCGATTTACAGAGATGAACATTAACGAGATAATTATAATAATTATCTTCTTATTGTATGGGGACTTTAAATCTAGCCCTCCTGCTATTGTAACTTTTTATAACAAATGTCTCTTATATATTTATACGTATAAAATTAATAAAAAAATGAGAAAGAGTTTTAGATAATAAAAAGAAAAGGTTTTCTGTAATTTCATTCCTTGAAATGCAATTTGCGTTTACAATATATTTTCGTTTTATATGACTAAATCTATTTGTTGTTTCGCTAAGTCTTATTTCTTTAAGAAAAATGGAAAATTAATTATAAGCCTAATAATTATAGCACAATATTATATATATTATAAGTCTCGCTTAATAAGGCATAGTGAATATTTTATATAACATAGATTTTTTTCTACGCAACATTTTCTGATTTGAGCCACATTTTCATTATAAATTAAAATACTCTTATATATATAACGAAATTATACTACATGTTTACTCTTTTTGGAATCATATATTCCGCCCACGTAAACATATGACCATTGTGATAAATGTATAATACTGTAAATAATAAGTTAAGCGAATCGAAAAATGAATACCTACTGATTTAAATAAAATTTATTTTTTTTTTTATAGAAATTTCTAAATATTATTATCGTTTATATTTTAAACATTTATCGATCGTGCCTGGAATGTAAAAACGTATAGTTTTTTCATATTCCGATCCCTCTATAGTTAATGTTTTTCTATTAATATGAGGGTTTATTATTCATATGCGCTATTAATTATAAATTAAATGACAATAATTTCGATAAATAGCAATCAGATGTTTATTATTATTATATTTTTTTTTTATTAACGGTGTAACACCAGAATAAATCAGAAAAGGAAGACTATTTATTATGGCAATATTCGCAATTTGTACCTAATAGCAAGAATAATTCACGTATATATATAATATATATGTGTGTAATGATTTTATGATTTTGAACAGAATTATGACTAAAGAAAAAAATGAACAGTAGTACAACGAAGGTTTGCTTGTTCCGTGTCCGCTTAATGACGATAATGATTCATTTAAGCATTATTATTGTATATAATTGTTTCTCTTTTTTTATTATTTAAATGAAATTTAATCTGCAAGCACCAGTCAATTTTCTGTCGATTCAATTTCTTAATTCTATCGTCTTCCTGGTTTTCCTATAGATTTAAGTTATATACAAAAAATAATGGAAATATACTGTTTAAACTTTTAAGAAATTATAGTTCTTTTCCTAACTTTTTCTTCCATCTGCTTAAGTGAAATATCAATAATTAACTGTAGATTGTGGATATATGTATATTTGTTGTTTTGTAATGGTGATAGGTATTAATTTATAGCATAACTTGCACTAAGATGGCTAATACAGATAACACTTTTCTTCGATGGTAAGTACAAGATCCCAATATTAATTATTTTTTTTTCTCAAAAACTATTGATCCTACAGAAATTTTCAAAGAGACCTTTTTTGTTACTATTTGCCTATAGAATCACCCAGTATTTTTTATTTTGCCCTAACTATTATGGTTAAAAAGTCGATTTTTGGACCTAAACACCGAGTGGGGTGAAAATGGGATTTGAACACCTTGCTCATTATTTAATGGCTGGTGCTGATTTCTAGTGCTACCTACTGGTGAAACTAGATTAATAATAAAAGATTATGGACCATTGGGCAGGTTTTTTATCAAGGCGATTACTATAAGTGAAAAAATAATTTATCTTTATTATTATTTTGATTTTTAGACATTATGCTTAATTCTTGCTTGGATTTTCAACTCTCTCCTGTTACTTCCTTTACATGAGCAAAAGAAATATTTAGGGAAAAAAAAAATATAAAATTAACTACTTTCTTTCGTTTTATTAAAAAAAACAATATTAAAGGTGTCAAAGATTATCTTTTTTATTGTAATATGGGAATTTCAACTGCATTAATGCAGTCTCTCTATTATATTTTAAAAATTTTTGAAAAATTGTTATTTAGTGATTTTTACATGCTATATATATTCTCCTTTTTATCTACATTACTTCGGGTTTAAATTACGCATTGTCGTCGCTGTTAATATATCGGCTTATATATTTTATATTTAATATATATATATATTATTATAAATACGTGTTCCTGAAACATCCTACACGATAAGCTATTATTTAAAATAAAATGGAACCGATGTGACTGATGATCCATAGCTAGATAATGCAAATATAATTAATTTAAACATTTTTAAAATAAAGTTAATAATAATATTTCAAAAGTTATGAAATTTTTTAATCATTATAAAAAAATTATTAATAAAATGTATAAGCTTCCTTAATTTTGTTTATTGTTTACGAAGATAGATTTTGCCGTTATTAATAATCTTTTATAATTTTATTGTTATTATTTTTGATCTAACAAACGAAATTTATTTACTAATAGTTTGTCTTAGGTTTTTTCCCTATTTAAGTATAGTAAGCATTTTACGGCACGACTTCTTTTATTGGTGTGAGTGCAGTTGCTCCCCGAGATTAGTGTGTGTTATTTTATGTGTAGTTATACGTCGTTTTAGTTGATTAGTGTGAGTGAGCTCGGAGCGGAGCAGCTCTTGGGTGTCATGTGTCGCGTATATGTGTGTGCTTATGAGAATCTTTTCGCGCGACGGTATATAGTTTTAATTATAAATTTTTTTTTATCATGATGTTTTTTAGTATTGCGTTATTTATTGATGTTTTTTTTTTATAAGAACTAGTTATATACATATATATATATATATATATATATATATATATATATATATATATATATATATATATATATATATTGACCAAAGAAGAAATGAATTTAGTAAATATTAAGCAATAATTATTTTATAATTGTGTCAATATTTGTTAGATATACTTGATTGTATAATTACATTGTGATGAGATATATGCATAATATGTAGGAAAGACCTTAATATCTGGTTGTAATAAAAACTTAATTTTCCTCTAAATTTATGTTTTCCTTTATATATATTCTGATAAACGAAATTTATTTATTAATTAAGATACAGTTTAGGCTTATTCTATCCTTTTCTTTTTGATATAGTAGAAATCTTAAATTCTTTTAGTGGTGTGAGTGCAGTTGCTCCTCGAGATTAGTGTGTGTTATTTTATGTGTATGTATACGTCGTTTTAGTTGATTAGTGTGAGTGAGCTCGGAGCGGAGCAGCTCATGGGTGTCATGTGTATATGTGTGTGCTTATGAGAATCTTTTTGCGCGACGGTATAGTTTTAATTATAAATTTTTTTTTTATCATGATGTTTTTTAGTATTGCGTTATTTATTGATGTTTTTTTTTTTTTATAAGAACTAGTTATATACATATATATATTTATATATATATTGGCGAAAGAAGAAACAAATTTAGTAAATATTAAGCAATAATTATTTTATAATTGTGTCAATATTTGTTAGATATACTTGATTATATAATTACATTGTGATGGGATATATGCATAATATGTAGGAAAGACCTTAATATCTGGTTGTAATAAAAACTTAATTTTTCTCTAAATTTATGTTTTCCTTTATATATATTCTGATAAACGAAATTTATTTATTAATGAAGATACAGTTTAGGCTTATTTTATCCTTCTCTTTTGATATAGTAGAAATCTTAATGACACGACTTCTTTTAGTGGTGTGAGTGCAGTTGCTCCTCGAGATTAGTGTGTGTTATTTTATGTGTATGTATACGTCGTTTTAGTTGATTAGTGTGAGTGAGCTCGGAGCGGAGCAGCTCTTGGGTGTCATGTGTCGCGTATATGTGTGTGCTTTCGAGGATCATTTCGCGCGACGGTGATAATGACACTTCAACGCTGGTTAGTCGTCAGTATTGCAATATTCGCTTTGCTGTGATCATCGTCCATTTTTTAATTGTACTTTAATTAAAATATTGTCTCATATCGTTCCTTTGTTTTGGGATATCAGTTTTTTTTTGTTTTTTGTTAATATTACGGCTTATAAGTACCTTTTTAGTCGATTTTATTATTTTTATTTAAGAATTATTACCCTACTCAAATATTTGCGGTATCTGAGAGCCGCGAAAAATGTTAGAAATGCTTGTTATATTTTATTTGTATATATATATATATATGTGTGTGTGTGTGTAACAGCCGTTATTTTGGCTCACTCCCATATCTTAACTAAAGTTATTAAGCCTATTATTTAAAATCAGTAACATTATTGGTTATTTATTCTCTATAATTTATTGGTATACGAAGACCTATACCACGACTGTAAAACCATTAATCTGGAACCAGATCAATAGTATGTTATAATAATTTATACGAATGTTCGGGACTCCTAAAAGTAATAATTTTATTTCATTAATAATTATATTATTTTATTTATATCTTTTATAACAGTGTAACGTTTAAATTTACAATATGTTTACTGAATGAATTATTCGATTTAGATATTTGAATTACACAACTGTGTTATGCATGGCGTCTGAGGGCCGCGGAGAAAAAATAAAAATCTTATCCTACTTAATTAATAGACTTGACTGAGCTGTACCAATGCGTGCTAATTATTGTTTATTTTCATGACCTAGTTTCCCTATAGGAATAGGAATTGGTTTAGGCAATTCATAACTATGCTTCAAGAGATCCATGTGGACTGTTCTTGTCTGATCTCCTTTTTTGATTTTTACGTTATGAGTTTCCTGATTCGTTTCTATAACTTCACATGGGCCTACATAATCATTGTCCATTTTTCCACTTTTAGGTTTCTTAATGACATATACCATTTCGCCCTCTCTAAAGTGTACCACTTTACGTTTCTGATCGTAGTAAAATTTTGACCGATACTTAGCTTGAACTAAATTCATAGCTGCGAGCGTACGTAACTGAGCCAACGCTTCAGTTGTATCGCTTAAATAAGAGTCATACGTTAACAATTCTTCTTTGGGTGGAAAACTCGATGGCATCCTGGCCTTTTGACCAAATACAATTTCGTGTGGAGTGTATCCGGTAGCTTCATGCACGTGTGTATTGTAAGAGTGTTGTGCTAAGGGCAACAGTTCGTCCCATTCGACGCAGTTTTCTAAATACATTTTTAGGTATTCATTTAAAACTGAATTTTGTCTCTCTATACTGCCTTGCGATTGCGGCCTATAAGCGCTCGAACAAAATTTATTTATTTTAAAGATTTCGGCAAACTTTTCGAGTAATTTATTAATAAAGTGTGAACCTTGATCTGAAACTAGGGTCACGGGGGAACCAAAGTAACATATTAATTTTTCAGTGATCGCGCGTGCTACTTCATGCGCTGTAGCGTGCTTAACCGGTACTAGTACACAAAATTTACTTAAATTATCCTGCATAGCCAGAATGTATTGATTCCCTGCTTTTGTAGGTGCCTTCGGGCCAACAAAGTCTATTGACCATTTGGTAAATGGTTTAGAGGCTGTGTCCGTAATTAACATAGGTAGTCTAGTTTTTACGCGCACCAATTTTTGTGTTTGACAATTTGGGCAACCCCGAACGTATTGACGTACGTCTGCCTGCATATTTCTCCAGTAGTATTCGTTCGAGAGTCTTGTATAAGTCTTGGTCATACCTTTATGACCGCCCATTGCTGACTCATGGTATTCTTGAATTAAACGATAACGATCCTCTACTTTAGGGATAGGTAAATTATTTTTAAAAAATACTATTACAATGTCTCTACCCCGAAACTGTTTGTTGCACAGATCGATGAAGTAATTCCATTCTGTAAGCGACAAAACTGCAAGATCCCTAATAATTCCTACGGATTTTATATCAAACTTTGCAACCAATGCCTTCAAAGCTTTCATGCATCGTTTTAAATCAGGTCTAACTAGCTTGCTATTTATATTCTGTTTTATAACCATTCCAAACAAACTTACGCCTTTCGTCTCAGACATTATAATTTCCCCTACTTCGCGTGACATGCTTCTCAATTGATCCTCAGATATATATTGACGTTCTATAAGTGCCTCTAAAATTTCAGTATTAAGAAATATATCAGCCGTTAATAAGTATACTAGATTATCCTTGTATGCAAAAGGATGCTCGTCTAGGACTTGTACTGTTGTGAAAGGATGAACTTCGCTATTATCTCCTACCCATGGCGGCGTAACATAACACGGTCGGGCTTCAGCTACTAGGTAACGTGCCATGGCTTCTCTACGCTTTGGCCTGTTATCCTGAGTATCTATGTCGCTAGAATTATTTTCGTTATGCATTTCAGGATACGTTAGTTCGCTTAAAATTGGTGTATCTGTGGCTATTCTGTTTGGCGTCATTGGCCCTATAAGGATAGTACTATCGTTCATTGATGTTATGTAAGGTGTAAAGTGTCGGTCTATAAGATGTAGATGAATATATGCCGCGTTGTCATCCGCCTTGCAATAACAGTAAATAAGACCACTCGGAAGGTAATAATGGATACAAACGTTAATGTTAAAATGTTGTGAAAAAACATAAACGCAATCTATATCGGCAAATTCGATATCGGAGGCTAATATTTTACGTGCCTCTTCCGGTACACCACAGTTTTCAAGGGCTGGGCTTTTTAGTAAGCAATCGCGCAACTGACGAGGAGTATAATTAAAATTTAATATTTTTATTACTGAGTGGAAAAAACAATTACCGTCACCTGGAATGTCGGTGTCGTGTTCCTTGGGTAATTCAGGTTGAGCACATTCTGTGTGCTGCGAATATACATAAAATCTCTCTGCTAGAGTATCTAACGCATCTTCGATCGTTCTGCTTACGTTTAAGGAATGCATGTCTTCCTCATGAATATGTGTTTCTAGGATCTCAGGTGTAATAATTTGATTGTAACTCGGATTATCGCTTTCCATACTTATTTCTTCGTCTTCCTCCATGGGTAGTATATGATAATACTCCGTTCGTGGCGTGACGTTTATTGTTTTACGCGGTGTATTTGGTGAACTTACTTCAATATTATCGCCAGGTGATTGCATTGGTACTGCCTGCGTATCTGGAACATTGCCACTTTCAGACCTAGAGTTGTCGAAGTTTTTCGGGTCACCATTTTGATCGTCGCCTTTATTCTCCTCATTTTCCCAAATATCAATACGCAAACCTGTTTTACCTTCACTATTTTGCTTTTGCAATTCCATGAATAGATTTATTTTATCACCTATATCTTCTCCGAATAATTTTTCTTGTAAATTATATAATGATTGCTTGGTATTTGTTGACACATTTTTTAATAGTTGCTGCGTTGATTCTGATTGTTTGGGCGCAATCTCCAGGGACGAATCATAGTTAACGTCACCCGTGCAGTTTACTCTTTCATCTTGCTTGCTTGCATTTGTTTCCGAGTTGACTGTTGATTTTTGATTGTATGCAAAGTCTGCATAATTGTGTTTATCAGCTTTGATCGAGGCTATTAATATCTCCATTATGCGTTTTTCTTCAACTGGTGATAATAAATATTGTCCGGTTGATTTCTGATCCAATTTTACGTTTGTTAGTACGCAAGCGAGTTCTACTGAGTCTATGTAATCGAGTTTATAATTATTTGGTTCGACTGTAGAACGTGTGAGCCATTTAATTGGGGCTTTGTCCATCTGTTCCGACACATCGGTCAACGTCAGACATAAATAAAAATCTTCATTCGCATTTCTAATTGCTAAAAATTCCCCTTTCTTGTAGATTATGTTATCCCTTGATTTGGACAGGTTGGCATTTTTACTCTGATCAACTTTTATATTTGCATCCTTGGGTTGCGATTCGAGATCTGTAACGTCCCCTAAACTATTACTATGCGTACTTGAAACTTCCGATAAATTTTCTTTAAATTCTGATTTATGCGGCTTCAACGTATTTTTGTGTATTCCCTTTTTTGGCAATTTTCGAATTATCTTGTCCTTAGAAGGTCTAGGTGTACTCACAATACAAATTTCGTCTCTCATATTAACTTCCTTCCGTATATAAGGGAGTCGTTTATTAGATTCTGCTTGGCTTAATATCGGTTCATTGGCTGGATGATTGATATTATCGGAAATTCTATTGCAAATAGGAAACTTCTGACCCGTCTGGGTTTTTGATTTCTTTATATACTTTCTTTTAGTCCTTATTTTTGACAATTTTTCGTTATCGTCGGATTCCTTAGTCGAATCTAAATCGGAATCTCTTTCAATTTGTTTTGATAACCGAGGAGCCTTAGGGTCTTCGTCCGAACCTGATGACGTCAATCGTGATCTTTTTCGAGTTTTTGGTTGCCCGTATTTTCTTGTGCGGAAGGTGTATAATACTTTTGCTGGTGATTTTGATTGAATGAAAACATCTTCTTCTTCTTGTTTATCTGCTAATGCATACAATTCGGCTTTTGAACATTCTGGATTTACTTCCCCTTTTAATATTACCGGGTTTCGGGATAAAGCGTCCGCGTTCGTATTACGCGGACCTGGGCGATACACTACTGTAAAGTCGCAGCCTCGTAACTCCGCCTTGAGTCTATTGAACCTTAGGTCAGGTTTCTTTGTATTGTGAAAATGTTTTAATGGCTCATGATCAGTGACCACGGTGAATTTTCTACCGTATAAATATGGCTGAAATTGATCTTTGGCGAATACCACCGCTAGTAGTTCTCGATCATATGTAGAATAACGAAGCTCTGGACCTCTCAAGCAACGAGAGGCATACGCGCAAGCATGTTCTTTGCCAAGCTCTCCTTGCCCTAATATTGCACCTATGGCGTAATCGCTCGCGTCGGTCGTCACTATAAATTCCTTCGTTAAATCGGGGGCTACTACTACCGGTGCTGTGATTAAAATCTCGCGTATTTTATCAAACGCTTGTTGTTGTTCTTCTCCCCATCTTATTTCTTTATCTGTTGTTTTTCTTGTCAGCTGCGACAATGGGTACGTAATCTTTGCGAAATCCTTTATGAATCTTCTATAATAGCTAGCAAAACCAAGGAATTGTTTTATTTTTTTCTTTGTCGTAGGCACCGGATATTTTGCTACAGCTTCTAATTTCTTGGGGTCGGGACGAATTTTTCCTTTGCCGACAATATGCCCTAATACTTTAGCTTCCTTTTGCAGGAACTGACATTTACCAGGTTCAATCGTAAGATTTGCGTCGTCCAGTCTTTTCATTAGACGACGAAACCTTTTACCATGTTCTTCGAGATTTGATGCAAAAACTATGATGTCATCGAGGTATACATACAATTCTTGTCCTTGCAACCCAACTAGGATTAAATCCATAAGTGATTGAAATGTAGCCGGGGCATTTTTCAAACCCATTCCCATTCTTGTATATTCATAATGACCATACGGCCCTGCGAATGCCGTCTTTTTCGCATCGTCTGGGTCCATAGGAACCTGATAAAAACCCGTCTTTAAATCTACTGCCGTTATGTAATTTGCTGACGCAACCCCTTCTATTATATCAGTCATTATTGGAAGTGGATAGCTAATTGCCTATTGTTATCTCATTCAGTTGTCTAAAGTCGGTCACCATGCGCCAACGTTTTTCACCATTTTTGCCGCTCTTTTTTGGCACTACCCACATCATTGAGGAGTATGGACTCTCTGAGGGTCGTATACTTCCTGCCTCCAGATTTTGTTGAATCAATTTTTGCATTTCTTCGCGAATCGTTGCTGGGTGTCTAAATTTCTTTGAACGTACTGGGATGTCAGTGGTCGTTAAAATCTTATGCGTAACTAAATGAGTGGCTTTTAATCTTTCTCCGGGTAAGCCAAATAAATGTGGTCGTTCCCTAATCAACTCTTTTATATGTTCTATTTCTTCCTCGTTATTATTACTTAAAGATTCCTGATCTAATTGTTCAAATACTAACGTGGCCCGATCCTTTTCTTCGTTCTCAAAAATTCTTAAAATGTTTGCACGGCTTTCTATATTCCCTTCACTCTCGATATCTTTATCTAAATCGAATTCCCCGGTTTCCTTAATTGTTTCACAGGGTTCTAACACTACTTCTGGTGGCCCTATTTCTAAAACTTTATCACTTTTATTAATACAAAGGGCATACGCTTTCCCTCCTTGATTCTCGGTTACGAAATTACCGAATAAAATGTCCGAGCCTAAGTCTAGGAGTGGCACAAAACCTACTTTTTCCTCATTTAGCACGCGAGCATAAATAACCTGTCTAGTACGAGGGGGAATAACAAAACATTCATCTTTAACGAAGGGGATTACCAAGTCATGAAATTGTATACATTTTTGGGCCGCGTTGACTAAACCTTTATATTTAACAAACATATCCCAACCTAATAATCCATCAGTATCTATCGGGAAATCATTGGGCACAACATGCATTTCGCATAATAAATCATTTAACTTCAACTCTACTTTACCCAATGTTACGCATTCTCCAGGGGTTACACCACTAATCGCGACCACGTGGCTAGTATCTACATAATTATGTGCCCTTACGCAATTTAGTTTTATTATAGATAAATCCGCACCAGTATCGGCATAAAATCGTCCTACTCCGTCTTTTAATTGTTTACTATGTAAGTCTACCGTAGGTGGTTTACAGGCCGGTTTGCGTAAAGCGAATTGCACAAACACGCAAAGATTCATGCATTTTATTTAATTTACCCGTGGGCTGCTCGACTCCAGCGGTTGTTGGCAGTCGAGCATCCTGGGAGTTAAAGAATCTCCGTGATTTTGATCATCGAATGAAACGCGATTAATTGATCGGTCCCGCGAGTCGTTACTTCTATTATAACTAAAGTCATCGTTGTATCTTCTACCCATTTGACCTCTATTTTTATTAAAGTTTGAGTTTCTGTAATTATTACGCTCATTCCTCGAGTTCCCGTTATTGTAATTTCTGTTAAAATTTCTAGAATCATCAAACGATCCTTCATACCGCTTATCATAAAAGTTTCGATTTCGGGAAGCATAATTCGTTACATTATTATTATTATTACTATTACGACCATGATTTGAACGGTTGTTATAATTTATAGAATTTTGTAAGTTATAATTCCTATTACGTTTCATATTATCGCGAGAGAAATTGGATCTTCTTACATCACGAGGCGCTTCGGAATACATTTGCGTCATCGGCGGTACTGGGTACGGCGCGTAAACTACCGGAGTTGGATTAACTTGCTGAGTCGGGATTACCGATTGTTCTATTTTTTCTTTGCTGATTCGGCCGCTTTTTACCGCGTTTTGTAAAGAATAACATTGATCGAAACTGTGACCGACGATGTGGCAATATTCACATAATTTATTTTCGTAAATTCTCCTATGACAATTTTGGGCGATATGTCCACTAACTCTACATTCACTGCAAATTTCTTCTGCAGGCGCTCTGTGGATTTTCGCGGAATCTTGGGCTTGATTAGAAACATTTAACGAGGCCACGTGAGACACTAGGTTTTTAAGGATATTTTCAAATTGAGCGACACTATTAACTGTTTGATTTTCGTATTCGGCGCGACGTGCTCCCGTTTTTTGTTCAAAATTTACGGCTTCAGCTATCGCATTACGTAAATCGGCCGGGTTTCGCGAGCGTACTTGGTGTTGTATTTCTCCGATAAGACCGAACAAAAATTGATCTAATGCTTCCCGATCAGCTTGTGTTTTATACGTGAATCTTTCGAAATCGTGCAAGCTACTATTTGCGTCATAGATATTTAACAAACGGTTGTGCAACGTTTGTACACGAAGCCCGTAATCTCCTACTCCTTCGCCCGGACTTTGACGAATAACCTTTAACTCGGCTAAAACCTTGTCTGCCCCTCCAATATTGCTATATTGCATATTTAGATCAGCTAACAGACCTTCGATCGTATGATATTGAGTCAATCGCGTAGTGTAACCATCAGCAGCTCGTCCCCGGAATTTAGTTGCTAAGGAATTTAATACCCACCGTTCTGATTGAGGGCCAAATTCACGTACTACATCTCGAACTGCTCGACAAAATAAAGCTAACATGTCGGGGTTCCCATCATATGTCGGTATTGTACCTATAGCCTGATGTAAGGAAAACGTCCAATAAGAGTCTTTCGTTTTTTCATTCCGTGTATCATGGCTTGAATTATGCATATTCATTACGCCCTTGTCAAATTCCCGTTTTAAATATTTATCCGTATTAAATTCGTATCCGCCTACATTTTGACCAATAATACCGACATTTTTTCCGTCATTACATACGTCCACGGTATTTAGACTAGAGGAACGATGTTTATTATAATTGCTAAAATCAAAATGGCCGCAAGAATTAGACGAATTACCTTGATCTGAGATGGCTACTGGTGAACGAAAATTTACTGAGTTTTGCGCGAGTGATATGCCGGAATCATTTATAGTTTCACCTTTCTCGCCCGTTTCTTTTATGACTGGGGTGCTCGCATACTTTAATTCATATTTAGAAGAGTCTTGTGCGTCATAATTCCTCTTTGTATTATTTAAGGTAGCTTCGGCGGCAGCTCGAGCTATAATCTTTGCTTGCGCGTTTTCCCGTTCTATTTTCTCGATATGTTGTAACTCTTTGAGGCGTTTAATTGAATTTTCTACACGAACCTTTGTACGCTGGAGTAATTGTAAATCTTCCGGGGGGAAAATTTTTGAGTCAAATACCTCGATACTTTTCATTTTATTTAAAGCATATTGTAACGTATTATATTTGAACAAGCGAGGGCAACATCGGCGGCCGGTAAGTGCATAACGTAAGTCCACGTAAGGTTTAGTTTCCGGCGTAATAGGGATATTTATATCGGCAGCGATGCTTGGTACGCTGGGCATAATTTCGCCAATAGGCGTAACAACCGGCTCCTTAGCCTTCTTTGAGGAATCGTCTTTCGAAGTATTACCGAAAAGACTAATTTTAAACTCGTTTTCTCTGTTTGCCATTTTATAATATCTTACCTTTACAAATTCGATATAGCGGAACTATTTACGCGTTTGCTAGCTTTGGGTACTTATACGTGTATATATATTATTTTTTTTTTTTATTAAATAAAGCAAAGTATCATGCAGTAATAGTTGGAATACGTGTATTATAAAATAGTTGGAATTAAATAAAAAGGTAACTCAATTATTATAATTTAACAGGTTTAGCAATAAAAGCGAGTTTTAAATCTCGATAAATATAATTTTGTGATCAAAAAATGTCTTGTGCTCTTAGCAGTCAGTATTAGCTAACTAAAGAGAAACCAGGTATTTATATTACAAAATCACGGAAGGCTTCCAGCGGACGCGAATCCCCTCGAAGGACAGAAATAATCAGACAAGTAAAACTTTACTTACCATAAAAATCCAGCGATGGTAGCTAATGTTGTCGGATACATCCTTCCTTCCTTCAAACGGTACCCCACACTTAGCACCACTTTTTATATAATATAATATATGTTACGAGTGAAGGGTCAGTATTTCCGGATTCTAGTGGGTAACCGTTGGCTCACTCGGACGAAACCTAGTGAGTTTAGGCGAAGGAGGATTGGGATGAATAAACGGTAGGACTCAGATGTAAATTGAATACTGGATTTATTCGATACTTTAGGTACGAAAGAGAGATGCTAAGTTACTAGGTGCAACGACGAGTCCGGTCTATTCTCAATGGGTTGATTGGCGTATTGGCTAGTTGGTTGGCTGATTGGCTGATTAGCGGTTGAAGATGATTGAATGGTTGGATGAGGATTGTAGTGGATCGCCGGTCACGCTGGAGTCTTCGTGTTAACGGGAGTGGGACTCTGTCCCAAAACTAGGGAGGAATGGTTCCTTCGTTGGTCGTCTGATTGAGCCTGGCGAGAGAGGTAAGAGTACTAAGAGAGTAAGAGCGCCAAGAGAGCTAAGAGAGCTAAGAGAGTAAGAGCGCCAAGAGAGATACTCCGTGGGCGAATGACCCCTTCTTATAGCCTCGTTGTGTGACATCCCCTCTTTCGATAATTATTGGTGGGAGCTTAATTTTCCACGTGTTGCACCTAGTATCTATGTGAATTGTGTGAATGTGTAGATATGATTTTTCGCGGGTGCTGACGCTGAGAGTCAGCGCTTCTTCGCGAGAACGCTCGAGAACTGGCGTGAGCGGATGTAACATATCATATTACGCTTCGTGTCTTAACTTCAGAATACTTTCTTATTCTACTTTATATTTTGCGCATTTATAAAACTAATTATCTATTAATATAATAATCAATATGTTACCACTCGTAACACTGTTGAGGACGCACAGGTTTGTATACAATATAATTGGCTGATTTAACGAGTTTTCATTTTAAATATATTATGCGAATACTGTCTATTTAATTTAACTGACAAGGAGAGTATCCCAGGTCCGGATCACGGATCTTGTCCTAACTCTAGGATAAGTTTTGTTATATAAAAATATGAAGAAAGCCAGAGTTATAGACCCTGACGCTCGATATTACGGAAGTTATACACTGTTAATGCTTTTTTTAAAAAAAAAAAACCTTTACTTCAAATGCTTATAACTTTTAAACAATAAACTATCAGCCCTCCAATATAAATTCATTTAAAAGCTGAGATAAAATAGATACAGTTTAAAAAAAAAGAAGCTCAAATCCATTGCAATGGAGCAAAGTTGTAGCAGAAATAAAAATTTGTAGAAATTTTGACGAAAATTAAGCACTGTGATTTGTTAAGCTAAATTTCTACAAATTTTTATTTCTGCTACAACTTTGCTCCATTGCAATGGATTTGAGCTTCTTTTTTTTAAACTGTATCTATTTTATCTCAGCTTTTAAATGAATTTATATTGGAGGGCTGATAGTTTATTGTTAAAAGTTATAAGCATTTGAAGTAAAGGTTCTTTTTTTTTAAAAATAGCATTAACAGTGTATAACTTCCGTAATATCGAGCGTTAGGGTCTATAACTCTGGCTTTCTACATATTTCTATATAACAAAACTTATCCTAGAGTTAAGACAAGATCCGTGATCCGGACCTGGGATACTCTCCTTGTGAGTTTGCTTGTTTGTTTATTGAATTTTTTTGTAAATTAAGAGGACGTCGAAGCTAGCATTTTTACCATCAGAGTAACTCTACCTAATGGCACATATTCGCAATTACAGTTTCACACTATTCTTCGTTATTTGCCGCTGGATTTCAATGAAATTTGCACAGTATATATAAAATGATGCAGAGAATTGGACTGTGCATCGAAAAGCGGCGAAAATTGAAAGAAAAACCTTTCTGATTAGTCTAAAACTGCTAACCCCAACCGCGTACGTTATACGTATGTAGTAAGGATATTCCCCAAGAGGTGGCGCTGTATGGGTGCATCGATGTTGGGGTTAGCAGTTTTAGACTAATCAGAAATGTTTTTCTTTCAATTTTCGCCGCTTTTCGATGCACAGCCCAATTCTCTGCATCATTTATATATCCTGTGCAAATTTCATTGAAATCTAGCAGCAAATAACGAAAAATAGTGTGAAACTGTAATTGCGATATGTGCCATTAGGTAGAGTTACTCTGATGGTAAAAATGCTAGCTTCGACGTCCTCTTAATATGCACCATTTCGGATGCCAATCTTTACCATAGTTCGCTTCTTTATCTAAAATTTAAAAATTTTGCGACTTAAATTCATGATTATTATTCTGTATATGTTGAAAGACAACCGAATCTCTTACTTTTTTATATTTATTAACTCGTGTGATAATTTGTTTTTCAGTTTGTCCAACATAAGAAGTATTTTATAAGAAGGAATTTCTGACTTTGACGTAATATGATTACATCTTTTTTCAATACTTTTTCTTACTAAAGAGCTGTCTACATTTGTAAATAAAGATTGAACGTCTAGACTAATAAGTAACCTTTTGGTATATTTAGGTCTAATTTTTTGTATAAAATCGAAACTATTTTTTACTGAAGAATGTGGTTTTTTTGTATAATTTGAGAGAACCTTATATAATTCTTTAGATAAAAATTTAGTTGGTGATCCGTCAGTAGATACTATTGGCCTTAAAGGAATATTTTTTATGAACTTTTGGTAAACTATAACATTTGGCCAATGACGTATTAGTTTGTGTTTTTTTTTGTACACAAATCACAGCGTTTATTTTAGAATATATATTATAACTTTCTTTTTCTTATAACTTTCTTAATTTTATCCGAGTGTACAGGTTTATTTATAAATAAAATCTTTTTACAGTCTGAAGAGGGTGGCATTTACCACCGAAACATTACAAAAAGGAAAGAATGTGTTAAAGTTTTTTCACCTTACCTTTTCTCATTTGACTCGGGAAGATCGATAAATTTTCAACAATCATTATTAAATCGTTGAATTATTTCGCAGAGCCGTATCATCCAGTAGCTCAATCAATCATGATAGTCAAGTTCAATTCGTAAACTTCATATCACAAAATGATGAATCTAATCAAATTATTCTCGGTACAAGCAAGGTTCTCCAAAATATCAACTTTAGCAAGTTAAGTTTTACGCAAAATATGACCGTGCGAAATTCGACACCATCGATATAAATAAAGATTCCAAGAACATAGTAGAGTCAATCAATCATGATCAATTAAAATATCTTATTAGTTATCATGTAAACTCTCAATCGTATTTTACTTTTATAGAACCCCTTGGATGCAAAAGTCTCTGATCGTATATCTAATCATAAATTCGATGATCTATTAAGTGAATCAGAGTCTTTTCAAGACCCATTACATGTTAATGGACAATCCCATACCGAAAACGAAGTTTTATCCTTTATTCTAGAGATATGCTCTTCATTACCCGATCTAGATAAACAATCCAACATGGAATGCGAACCAGAGAAAGGCAAGATATTATATCAACATTGCATGACAGTTTAGTAGGAGGACATAAAGGAGTAAATCAAACCTATCAGAAAATCAGAGAAAGATTTTACTGGCGGCGAATGAGAAACGATATATTGGATTATATTCGCAACTGTCCGAATTGCCAGGAAAAGAAACTAGATTGGATAAAAACGCGAGAGCCGATGATAATAACCGATACCCCATTCGACGCTTTCGAAAAAGTATCTATTGACACTGTCGGAAAATTAAGAAATACGCCTCAAGGAAATTGTCATATACTAACGATGCAATGCATTTTAACAAAATACCTAATTGCAGTACCCATACCTAATTTAAGAGCCACAACTATTGCCGACGCGCTAGCAAGGCATTTAATTTGTCAATTCGGAGCTCCGAGAGCAATTTTATCAGATAGAGGAACAAGTTTTCTATGTGAAATAGTAGAAACAATGTTACACACCTTTAAAAACAATCGTTTGACCACATCAGGATATCAACCCCAAACCAACGGTTTGTTAGGAAGGAGTCACGCACCATTAATGGACTTTGTAAAATGTTATTCAGAAAATTTTGATGATTGGGACAGGTTGATACCATTTGCTGTATTCACTTACAACACTAGCGTGCATTCTGCCACCAACTTCACCCCATATGAATTAGTATTCGGAAAAATAGTTCGATTCCCAATGTATATACCAAACCACAAAAAATTACATACGTATAATTCGTTTTTATGCGATTTAATTACACGATTAAATGAAATACGGATCAAAGCCGGTGAAAATCAAATTAAAGCTAAATACAATGTATGATGATAAAACGAGAACTTTTGACGCGAAAATAGGTGATTATGCATATATATTGAATAAACCGCGAACATCCAAATTCGACTCATATTATAAGAAACCCTTAAAAATTATTGAAATAGTAGGGCGCAGCAATGTCATATTAGAATTACCCAACGGAAAAAGAATCCGAAAACATATTAATAAATTAAAACCCGCCCCCGTACGCGAAACTCTGACCAAATGAATTTATTATTTTTTTTCCAGTTTTCCAGCTATTTCTCTTACAATGAAAACGTCTACACTTTACACATTCTTACTTCTACCTTTACTCTTACGGACAGTGACCACAACAAATGACCCCTATGATATAGAGAAATTAGATTCGATATTAGGAATATATTATGAAAGAATAGGACATTTAAGAATAAAGAAAGCAGATTGGCAAATAGCAATCTATATAGATGCTGAAAAATTTTTAAATAACCACTCCGGACGCAAAATTGACGATTGATCATAATGTAATGCAAAAATGCTATTTTTACTTGGAAATGTGACATGTCACTGGACCAAGAATTAATCAACATAAAAAATAACACTTTGCGAGAACTACAAAAAGAAATAAATAAAATGTTCTCCGACCTAAAATATACGCCACTGAACGACAAAGGTACACCATACACCATCCGAAGAAGACGATCAGCGCCATTAGGAATTATAGGAAGCGTTAGCAAAAGCCTCTTTGGAATAGCAACTATGGATGGAATAGATGCAATCAATAACAACATAGACCGAATTTATGAAGACCAAAAGGAAATAATTAATTTAAGTAATAAAAAGACGCATATAATTAATACTTCATTAGACCATCTATACAATGTTACCAATCAGCATTCTAAAACTCTACAAAATTTAGTAGAAATTATTAAAAAAAGAATGGGTGGTTTAGCCACAAAAGAAGAACATATTGATTATGTTTTAGAATTCATGAACTACGCGAGGAAAGTCGAAGCCACTTTTGATCACCTAATAAATAGTAATAAAGAATTTTTAGAAATTCTTCAACTCTTGAGACGAAAAGAAATACATTTAAGATTGCTGAAAACAGACTTATTTAGACAAATAGTTGATGACATACACCGAGAAATGAATCACCTAAAACTACATATTCCTTACCAACATCTACAAGCAGAAGAGATCTTCAACTTAGCTGACATTAATACAAGTTATCAAAATGAATAAGTACTAGCTACGTTACATTTACCATTAGTAGACCAAAACTCATTCAACTTGTACAAAATACATTCTCTAGTGGTACCCCAGGAAATAGACAATAAAACTACTGGATTTGCGTATGTTAAAACAAGTCATACTTACATCATAGTGAGTGAGGACCATAAGCAATACTTAAAGATGAACTGCGACATACTTAACGAATGTCGACATCCATTTTATGGATATATTTGTTCACTAAAAGAACCACTTCGAGAAGCATCAATCCATACTTCGTGTATAGAGTCTGACTATGCTGTGCTGAACTCTATACTCTTCTCTCTCTACGCCAAGACTCCGATGTAATTGGACGTGCCGACAGACTTTTGCCACTTTACTTTATTTTACAATATATTATATTATTATCAAAACCTCACAGTGTTATAATCTAATTATTAATCCACCACTCCAACATGGTAGCAGAGCGTGGTTTGTATATTAAAACTTATCTTCTATAATGACTCTCGAGTCTTATAGAGATAATCAAAAGTGAATTTAGTAAAAAGCCATGTGTATTGAAGAAAATTCAAAGTGAAAAAGATTGAATCAAGATTAAATAAAGTTGAACAATATACGCACAGAGATGAAGGGAGATTCATCAGCTACAGAATACTAAAAATAATTTTAAAAATAATTGAGAAATAAGTGCGATGTCAATGGATAAAAGACGGCTAGTGAAAAACGTGGCAACGTGCTACAGAGCACATGGCATAAAGTGAGGTTAAGCACATGTTTTCGTGGCTTAAAAATATAATAAAACAAGAGCATGAATAAGATTCGAAAAATACTTTTGAAAGAAACTAAAAAGATTATAGTGATAAAAAATCAAGTGTACGATAATATAAGTGCAAACGATTTAAAAATGGCTAAACAAGCTAAAGTTGAAGATATCATGATGCCCATTTTTGATGGAACAAATTATTCAAGCTGGAAGATTAGATTAATGATTTTGTAAAGTCTAAAGGAATTGAATTATTGCCATGCCCGCCTTAAGTGCATGAGTTAAGTGGCGTAGCGGAAAGATATAACAGATCTGCAATGGATATGGGCAGATGTTTAATGAGAGAAGCAAAAATTCATAGGCGATATTGGCCCGAAATTATGAAAACAGTTGCGTATTTAAAAAATCGTACAATTCAAATATAGCTGAAAATAAAACGCCGTACGAAATATTTTTCGGCAAAAAACCAAATGTCGATCATTTAAAAATTTACGGAAGTCGAGTCTTTGTGAGAATACCAGAAGCTTTGCGAAAAAGCAAATGGGACGATAAAGATAAATTAGGCGTATTAGTTGGTTATAATGAAAATAGTTACAGAGTTTTAATTAATAATATTGAATGTGATTTCAACTAAAAAGGACGGGCCACATACATTGATAATTTATTATCAAAATCCACCGAAGTTAAGCGCGGAAGCAGTTTGGGAGTTTCTCATTTGTCCCGACCTGGTACAGTATACAAATACACTCCTGGATGATGGAAATGGCCGAATAATAGCTCATTACAAAACTGAAGAAACTTGTAATAAAACGGCCAGAGAAATTGATCTATTAAAAATGAGAAAGCTTACGAGAGAGGAGATGTACGCTCAAATCATCGCACACAACCGGGCACAACCCATATTTGAAAGAGATTCGTTGCAAGGAATTTCATTAATTGGCGTTCACCCAATTACCAACAAGCCAAGTGGACTGGCCATATTGTACGAACGGGAAGACATAGGGCCTATGCTAATCAATTTTATTGGAAGAACAGGCGAGATGATCTCACACGAGATCCGAACGTTTGGCCCAAATTTTACACTAGAAATTATCTTTGATAATACCGCAGCATTAACAAAAACAATAATAAGTCTTGGCCCACTCATAAATCAGGCCATGAATCCTGTTGACCAATGGCGACAAGAACAAGAAGAAGAGGAAGCTTTGGAAGAAGCAAGATTAAGTGTAGCAGCGGGGCTGAATCCAGAAGCAGAGGAGAGTGGCCAATTAGAACCTATTAAAGATCTAAGTTCCCATCGCCTACATGTTTTAATTCCCTGGGGAACATCAGAGGAACAGTTTAAAAGAACTTTTGCAGAATATGGCCAAATTGAAGTGATTTATTGGGTAAAGATGAGAGATCCCAAGTACGCTAACCAACACCCATCCTATCACGGGTTTGTTACCTATGTAAATGAAGAGGATTCCAAAAGGGCAATTGAAATGGCCATCGATTATAAGCCTAATTGGTCCTACAAAAAAAACCGACCGTGTGACATCCTATTCTATGATTTAAAAAAATATCACGTCCCATGCAAGACATGGGTCATTAAGAAGCACTTCGAAACCCACGTAGATATATGTGTACGGTCGTCACCTTGCCTTTGGAGCAAGACAACGTAATTATACGCGCGCGAATTTATCTTTGTTAACGTGTGAATGTGAAGGGAAATAGGATTGAAATAAATTAATCGATTGATTTTCTTTGAGCCAGTTTCCTTACGTAGTTTATTGGGCTTTTTAAAGGAAGAAAGCCGTTAGGCATAAAAACTCATATATATTTTACTGTATAGTTATAAGATTATCGAGGACGATAATCGTTCTAAAGAGAGGGATGATGTTATATGCCTATATATATGTTATAATTTACACATATATATGGTGCATATAATCATTCAAACAAAAAAATACGAAAGCTTGACGCTCCGATGTTTAGAAATAAAATGTAATATATTGGAGAGCCAGGCTAAATGAATGCACTAACGGTACAATGGAAAAACTACCTGCGAGAAGCAAGGCCAAGTACCGCTGGTGCAAGCGAAGCACTTTCTCCCCCTGTGACGTCAAACTAATTGGGGAAGAAGTGCATTCCTGCCCACGCTCTTAGCGAAAAATTTCCTCGGTGTGGGTCACTCTGAATCCAGCCTCAAGTAGCGTCAGACAGTGTCAGTTGTGTTATATTGACTCGATTATATAGTCTGGCTAAATTCTGTTTATTTTTATACGCAAGGTTCAATTTATTTAATAAAAATATATATATATATATATATATATATATATATATATATATATATATATATACGTATACTTTGAATTATATAGATAATTTTCATACACATAAATCCCTATTTTAAAGATAAATTTATTTGGGATATCAATATAAGTATTGCGACATATATATATATATATATATATATACACACTCCGCATCAAAATTATCGCAACAAGATTTTTCACAGAAAAATTGCCATTTTTTTAAATGCTTGTAGCTCGGTCAATTTTCATCGGATTGAGATAATTTTGTTTTGTTTTGTAGGGAATTATGTGCACTTGGAGGAAAAAATAATGCCTAATAGCTGCGAGATAATGCTACCTATGTCTTAATCAGGCCTACCAACTTCTTTTTCTTAAACAACGCAATAGTTTGCACGTTTACCTGGATTACCAAAAATTCTTTTTCAAAAAACGACAAATACCACCTTAAAGTAGACTTTTTAACGAGTATTTAAAAAAAAAATTTGACCCTCTACTACTTTTTTTGTCCGAGATATGCCATTTTAAAGATCTTCCTATGTTTTAGTCAAATACCGCCAACATCAGCATTACCCGATGCGTACCGCGAGGAGGTTGTTGGTCGGACTTACGCATCATTGTGGCCCTAAATAAGGGCCGATTGTGTGATCCGTTTCTTACATTAGGGACCCCGCGGTCTGAATCCCCTACAAAACAAAAAAAAATTATCTCAATGCGATGAAAATTGATCGAATTACAAGCATTCGAAAAATGGCCATGCTTTCAAATGCTTGTAATTTAATCAATTTTCATTGTATTGAGATAATTTTTTTTGTTTTGTATGGATTTTGTGTTCTTTCAGGATAGCATGAATCCTAATAGCAACTACTACTAAATTATCAGGTTACATTTAAAACAAATTCGTGCCCCGAGAGCTATCTTAAAACCTCATAAACAAAGACCACATTGCTATTCGTTATTTTTTTTAAAATTAACCCATGAAAAGTGTAACTTTATTTAAAATTACACCTCTACATTTTCGGTACATTTAACAATGCATCTGCATACTTTCGGTAAAATTATCAACTCTACCAACAAATCAATTAAAAAATAAAGCAAAAATTTACGCCGGGATACTGGTCAAAAGTTAAGGCGAAAGCTCATTCAGCATTAATTTTGCTATACAGAGTACATAGCAACTAAAAATTACAATAACAAATTCTTAATCAAAATGCCTCGGCTTACTGAAATCCAATCTGCTCAAATTGTTGTCCTGCTAGAAGCGGGACTGAGTCAAAGCGATATATCCAGAAGAATGGGGATTCATCGCTCAACGGTGTCACGTGTTTTTAGTCGGTATGAAGAAACAGGTTCTTATCGCCGGAAGCCTGGCCAAGGTCGACATAGAATTACTACGATTCGAGAAGATCGTAACATTGTTAATGAGGCCCTACGCAATCCAAGGCAAGTTGCGCGACAAATTGGGAATAATGCTTTACCAGGCAGACTAATTAGCTCACACATACATAAGGAGACGCCTTCACGAAAGGGGTTTGAGATCACGAATTCGTGCTAGAGTGCCTAATTTAGAAGCAGTTCACCGACGAACTCGTCTAAATTACGCCCGTAATTATCGACATTGGACACCTAGAGAGTAGAGACATGTGTTTTTTGCAGATGAATCTCGATTTTGTCTTTACGGAAACGATGCTAGGGTCCAGATTTGGCGTCGTAGACGAGAACGTTTTGCATCAAATCATGTTGATCCAACTTGAGCGTTTGGTGGAGGATCCGTTATGGTATGGGGTAGAATATCAATGAACCATCGATCAAACTAACAGCGGGACGTTACATAAACGACATTTTACGCCCTCACGTAGTTCCAATGCGTCGGCAAAGCGGCCGTAATTTCATCTTGATGCAGGATAATGCACGCCCTCATACTGCAAGGATAACTCGTACGTACTTCGAAGAAAACAACGTAGAGGTATTGCCTCATCCTGCTAATAGCCCCGATCTCAATCCTATAGAGCATGTATGGGACATGATGGGTAGGCGATTACGTAACCTAGAGAGACCTCCTGCTAACCTCCAAGAACTTGAAAGAATTCTTAATCAAATTTGGCACGAGATACCTCAAAATTCAATAAGGGCATGCATTAATATGCAAGAACGTTTAACAGAGGTAATTCGTCACCGAGGTTGCAATACACGGTATTAAAGGTCTCAGGTGTATAGGGTTTTCGAGTCAAAAAATACTGCGGAAGTGACGAGCCGCGGGGTCCCTAATGTAAGAAACGGTTCACACAAACGGCCCTTTTCAGGGCCACAATGATGCGTAAGTCCGAACAACAACCTCCTCGCGGTACGCATCGGGTAATGCTGATGTTGGCGGTATTTGACTAAAACATAGGAAGATCTTTAAAATGGCATAACTCGGTCAAAAAAAGTCGTAGAAGGTCGACTTTTTTTTAAAATACTCGTTAAAAAGTCTACTTTAAGGTGGTATTTGTTGCTTTTTGAAAAAAAATTTTTGGTAATCCAGGTAAACGTGCAAACTATTGCGTTGTTTAAGAAAAAGAAGTTGGTAGGCCTGATTAAGACATAGCAATGTGGCATTATCTCGCAGCTATTAGGCATTATTTTTTCCTCAAAGTGCACATAATTCCCTACAAAACAAAACAAAATTATCTCAATCCGATGAAAATTGACCGAGCTACAAGCATTTAAAAAATGGCTATTTTTGTGTGAAAAATCTTGTTGCGATAATTTTGATGCGGAGTGTATATACCTAAAAGAAACAGCAAAAGAAAAAGGTAAGAATTTTATTAAAAATTTTATATATAATTCTAGGTCGAAGATTTTTTTCAGTAAGAAACTCTCTCTCTCTCTCTCTCTCTTTCTTTATTTACTAAATAAGTAGATCTTAGTGAAAATTTGGTAGGCTGATGCTCACGCGTCAGTCCGAAAAATTATATTCTGTATGGAATATACGATAGACTAATAGATCGTATGTTTATAATTTTTTTAAATTAATTAAAATTCTTTGTTGTTTATATAACAAACAGTAAAAAGGTAGAATTAATGATTGTTCAAGTGATATTAATTATGTGATAATTGGTGTACCGCAATGAAGTATACTGGGACCACGCCTATTTATAATTTATGTAAATGTTATGTTAAAAGATAATGTGATTGTTATATGCCAAATTAATTATAATAAGTTGGGATTAAGATTAAAACATATTTGAGAAATATATGTAAGAACGGCTCGGGGCCAACAAAGTCGCGCGGGTTCCTTATCGCTAGTCAAGGAATGCACAACACTGCATTTTATTGTATTTTACATTTCTTTTTTATTAATCAATCGGTAAAAGGCTGTAAGTTATTTCTATCATCAAAAATTCTGTTGTAAATGTAATTAATTATTCGATTGTAAATTTTACCCTATATTACTATTTTTAATTATAAATACCTATTGCCAAAAATTAATACTTAATTTTTATAGAAGTGACTATCATTAAACATTATTAGATTACTCTTAATCGTGGTATTTGTTTCTTAACTATTGATTACTGTCATTATTAACATTTTCATCCGATCATTAATTATAACCAGTTACCATATTTGTTTATAAAAACTTACTTCTTCGATTGTCAAATAAGGATTCCAATAATTATGTATTTTAGAATTTTTTTTTATTATTTTTATTTATTATTTATTCGATTTGATTTCCAAATACTGCTAAAATTTTGATTACCATTTATGAGAGACTATTGATTATTATTGTTTGAGAATCTGGTTATTTTTATTTATGAGCCAGATATAAATTTTTGAAATTTTAAGCGTAGGAAATTGCGACAAATTTAAGAATATTAAATCAATTTAGGTTTAACCATAAATTCCAAAATTTGATGAAACTCGAAAGTTATCCTCCAACTTTTTTTTTGCGTGTTGCATTTATTGCCGGTGTAACGAGATTATCGTTTATATTGACCCAGGTGTCCCGACCCTTTACACCCTTTTATTCCCGCACGTGTCGCCTAAAATTATTCGTTGAAGTTTCATGCCTTTCTCAATACATCTGCTGATAGGCAAAAATTCGAATTTTATGACAGGAAGCAAATATTTAATTATTGCTTATTTTAAATCGAATTGAAAGCTAAGCAAGTTTAAACACTAGGTGTTTAATTTCATCTTCTTTTTCCGGTTTCAAATAACGGAACCGCTAATATTTTAGGCTGATTGAAAAAAATATCTGATTTCTGCTTACCATTGATAAATCAAAAGTAAGCATTTTATTATTTTAAAATTATTATTTATTTCCTGGTACTCAACTATCTTAATTTTTTTTATATATATTCCTCGAATTACGTAGGAAATTTTATTTGTTAATCTTAATGGAAACTGAAAACGCTGACAACTTTTCTTTTTCTTCTAGTGAAATATAATTTTTACTCTTAAACATTAAATGAACTTTATTGTATCATTCTTAATTTTTGCGATCAATAACTATTTAAGTTCTATCTCTTGTGAACCCAATTTATAATTATTCAATTTATTTCTTTTAATTAATTAAAAATTCTTATGTTTTTTTTATTAACTAGTGTAAGTCTGATAAATAGTTGTAAACAAATTACCGTTTATCATTACAATTTTTTTTTGATGATTATCGTTAAGGTCCAGTTTATTATAGAAAAAGCTTGTAATATTTAAATATCAATTTGGAATATTTGTTTAGGCTACTACTATTTTAGAATCTCATTAGTATTCGTGTATTTTGACAAACACCAATTGAAAATTAAATTTGTTCGAAACTCAACTTTTTCGAAAATTAAAAGTGCCATAAAATTGCCTTCTTATTAGATAAGTTAAACAAGCAATTTTAATATTATGGATGTAATATTTACCCGACTAATAGACATAGGATTAGCAATCATAGGAATCTGCTTAAGAGAATAATTTTTTTTATTAATAATTTAAAACAAAAATAAATATTATATTTAGCTTGACAATTATTTTAAACACTTATTTCTACAAATATTGTAAATAGTGATACTAGCTATTACTAAACTTAAGGTAATTATAATATTACTCTTGGCAGCAAATGTTTATTTTTTTAAAGAAATGTGAAATACGTTGCGTGTAGCAATACGGCAGACATAGATTGATTGAATATGAGACGTATTTCACATTTCTTTAAAAAAATAAACATTTGCTGCCAAGAGTAATATTATAATTACCTTAAGTTTAGTCATAGCTAGGGGGGAAAGTATCTTTCAACAGCTCTATGTAGCTGTAAAATTTATAATTTATGTTTTAAGTACGTTTATCGTAAAAATCGACACCTGACTACAGCGTCATTCGAAGCCGTGAGATCGAGCGGCTTTTGATGAAGGCTATAGCTCCAACATCCCCTTAAACAAGCGAATAAATTTAATAAATTTAACCTTGATAAATGTATAAGTTATTAACTGAAAACTGATTTGAGACCCTATTTTAATTAAAAAAAAATTTAATATTTATGATAAACCTCGATAACTAAATTAATATAATAAATAATTAAAATAACTAAATAAATAAATTGATATCTGTTTTCCATTGCACCGCTAAATTAATTAAGATCATATTAAAAACTAGGTTGATTGATTTTGAAATTGTTGCTAATATTTTCTTTTCCCTTTAATTCTTATGCCCTAATCATAAACGAAACGCGTATTAATTGATTAAAACATTTTTCTTCGGATAAAAACAGTAAACAAATTAATTTAGAATTTTTTTTTATTATTTTTATTTATTATTTATTCGATTTGATTTCCAAATACTGCTAAAATTTTGATTACCATTTATGAGAGACTATGATTATTATTGTTGAGAATCTGGTTATTTTTATTTATGAGCCAGATATAAATTTTTGAAATTTTAAGCGTAGGAAATTGCGACAAATTTAAGAATATTAAATCAATTTAGGTTTAACCATAAATTCCAAAATTTGATGAAACTCGAAAGTTATCCTCCAACTTTTTTTTTGCGTGTTGCATTTATTGCCGGTGTAACGAGATTATCGTTTATATTGACCCAGGTGTCCCGACCCTTTCCACCCTTTTATTCCCGCACGTGTCGCCTAAAATTATTCGTTGAAGTTTCATGCCTTTCTCAATACATCTGCTGATAAGCAAAAATTCGAATTTTATGACAGGAAGCAAATATTTAATTATTGCTTATTTTAAATCGAATTGAAAGCTAAGCAAGTTTAAACACTAGGTGTTTAATTTCATCTTCTTTTTCCGGTTTCAAATAACGGAACCGCTAATATTTTAGGCTGATTGAAAAAAATATCTGATTTCTGCTTACCATTGATAAATCAAAAGTAAGCATTTTTATTATTTTAAAATTATTATTTATTTCCTGGTACTCAACTATCTTAATTTTTTTTTATATATATTCCTCGAATTACGTAGGAAATTTTTATTTGTTAATCTTAATGGAAACTGAAAACGCTGACAACTTTTCTTTTTCTTCTAGTGAAATATAATTTTTACTCTTAAACATTAAATGAACTTTATTGTATCATTCTTAATTTTTGCGATCAATAACTATTTAAGTTCTATCTCTTGTGAACCCAATTTATAATTATTCAATTTATTTCTTTTTAATTAATTAAAAATTCTTATGTTTTTTTTTATTAACTAGTGTAAGTCTGATAAATAGTTGTAAACAAATTACCGTTTATCATTACAATTTTTTTTTTGATGATTATCGTTAAGGTCCAGTTTATTATAGAAAAAGCTTGTAATATTTAAATATCAATTTGGAATATTTGTTTAGGCTACTACTATTTTAGAATCTCATTAGTATTCGTGTATTTTGACAAACACCAATTGAAAATTAAATTTGTTCGAAACTCAACTTTTTCGAAAATTAAAAGTGCCATAAAATTGCCTTCTTATTAGATAAGTTAAACAAGCAATTTTAATATTATGGATGTAATATTTACCCGACTAATAGACATAGGATTAGCAATCATAGGAATCTGCTTAATAGAATAATTTTTTTTTATTAATAATTTAAACAAAAATAAATATTATATTTAGCTTGACAATTATTTTAAACACTTATTTCTACAAATATTGTAAATAGTGATACTTAATAGCTATTACTAAACTTAAGGTAATTATAATATTACTCTTGGCAGCAAATGTTTATTTTTTTAAAGAAATGTGAAATACGTTGCGTGTAGCAATACGGCAGACATAGATTGATTGAATATGAGACGTATTTCACATTTCTTTAAAAAAATAAACATTTGCTGCCAAGAGTAATATTATAATTACCTTAAGTTTAGTCATAGCTAGGGGGGAAAGTATCTTTCAACAGCTCTATGTAGCTGTAAAATTTATAATTTATGTTTTAAGTACGTTTATCGTAAAAATCGACACCTGACTACAGCGTCATTCGAAGCCGTGAGATCGAGCGGCTTTTGATGAAGGCTATAGCTCCAACATCCCCTTAAACAAGCGAATAAATTTAATAAATTTAACCTTGATAAATGTATAAGTTATTAACTGAAAACTGATTTGAGACCCTATTTTAATTAAAAAAAAATTTAATATTTATGATAAACCTCGATAACTAAATTAATATAATAAATAAATTAAAATAACTAAATAAATAAATTGATATCTGTTTTCCATTGCACCGCTAAATTAATTAAGATCATATTAAAAACTAGGTTGATTGATTTTTGAAATTGTTGCTAATATTTTCTTTTCCCTTTAATTCTATGCCCTAATCATAAACGAAACGCGTATTAATTGATTAAAACATTTTTCTTCGGATAAAAACAGTAAACAAATTAATTTATAATTTTTGTTTATAAATCTCTACGTTATTGATTCATATTTATTTAAATTCAATTGATAGACAGTAAGATTATATAATTTAAGGTCTGAAAGCAAAACATCATAGGGCGACAACTTATGAATTATTTTATTTATTAATGAGAATAATTTAAATATAATAAATATATAACTTATCGAAATAAGACTAAAGAGATATAAAATCTTGCAATTTAAATATAATTAATAAAAATCATTTAACTTAAATAACTACAATAAAATATCCTTAATTTCTTCTATTACTTAAATAATATTGCTTACTTATAATAGAAGTATATTGACAAAAACCTTTAAATAAAATAACAGGAATTATACAAATATAGGCAAACGTTTTATTGATATAAAAAAATTATAAATAAATTAATAATTTGGAATTAATAAATATTATCGAATACATAAATTATTCGTCCAGGGAGCTTTGATTATCACTCAGTTATTAATCAATAAATATTCTTTTCTTACTGCCCTTAACTTTTCTTTGTTTAAATTAATAGTTCGCATAAAATCCATATCAGTAGACCTTATCTAAAACTGAATAATACCCTTTCTTCTTAAACTTAAATAAAAATTTAACCTTTTTACCCACTTTGCCATATATAATAATTTGAAAGTTAAATTAAATATTCAGCTTGGATTTAAATTAGAGAAAGATTTTACTGGCCGGGAATGAGAAACGATATACTAGATTACATTCGAACTTGTCCGGACTGTCATGAAAAGAAACTAGACCGAATAAAAACAAGAGAACCAATGATAATAGCCGACACTCCTATAGACGCTTTCGACAAGGTATCTATTGACACCGTGGGGAAATTAAGAATGACACCTCAAGGAAATTGCCACGTATTAACGATGCAATGCAATCTGACCAAATATCTAATAGCAGTTCCGATCCCGAACCTTAGAGCGACGACTATAGCTGACGCACTAGCCAGACATTTAATTTGTCAATTTGGAGCCCCAAGAGCAATTTTATCAGATCGAGGAAAAATAGAATCAAATTATGGACCATTAGACAAGATCGAAGTTGTGAAACAGGGCTGGCCAAATCATACGTTCAGAACGACGCTTATGAAAGAAGAAGAAAATAAAATTATTGAACGAGCTAACGACTATTACGACAAGACCAAAAGAATATATCACGGAGAAACAGGATAGGCACCAGATTATTCTGTAAAATACCTCCCGCAATCAGCGAGGAAACTTTCTTTTTAGATTTTGAAAAATTCGGAGTATTAGATTACTTATACACAACTACTGACCAAAATGGACGAGGTCTTTATGGTTACGTAAGGTACTTGGACCCAAGAGACACAAAAGAAGCATTGGAACGAGGCCACCCTAGATACGGAGCTTTCATATCGGAACCACGGAAATTAAGTAAAGATAAATGGGAAAATCCACCCAGATTAGAAAAACGTATTCATCCACTTTGCAAACGATTAGTAAGCAGCAGCACCTACCACCACCACGAAGAAATATGCCAGAAACAGACGGAATTAAGAAACATGAGAAGAGACCCAGGAACATGGCGCCTAAGCAACGAAGTTGTAGAAAAAACAGAAGTCGTCGATTATTCGTAGCGAGAACCTGAGGTCCAACCAGGCTCCCCCATAATCTGGAAGCTAGGAAAACATATAGTCACAGGGGACTTAATAGAACAAGGCCCTAAGCCTGTTCATTTAGAAACAGGAATCGAAGCAGATCTGTTTGGAGGAGTATTATGGGAAAATGCTAACCTCATAGTCGTTGAAAAGCCAAAAAGAAATACAACCAGATGTAACCGACGAAGAAGTTAATACAATTCTAGAACATTTACAGCTCATGCAAATGCAACCAGAAGCAGCGGAGCCTGGAACCACTGAAAACTTAATGGATATTGACCAAATTGACCAAAATTAACTTGACCAAAATGACCAAAAACCTTCCACATTTACTAACACCAATGGTATTTCCCTCTCTTCTTTATCTCTATCTTCTTTTCTCTAACCATTCATGCATGCTTACACTAAAATAAATATATTGTTTTATTTGTTTTCTCTTATACAGGATAACCAAAATGGAACTCGTGAAAGCAACCTTTCGCTCAGCAGGAGCACTGAATCAACTGATCCTCATTCTCGACATACCTTTAAATATAGGAGCAATCTTCGACCTATTCGTCCGCTTCGAAGAAATTTTAGAAATAAAATTAGACCAGATACCAGCTGGTATAGCTTATGTAACTTTCATGCAGGAAGAAAGTGCCAAGAACGCGGAGGAATATGGAAAATTGAAACCAGCGACCACAACTGAGACCGAAAAAAATTACCAAGAATATGAAACTCAATCGACCGATGAGTCGCTGATATCGGTCGACCGAGAAGTCAAAGAACCAGAAAACAAGATGCGCCAAGTGGTGGACGAATCAGGAAGGCGCATTCACATCTTAGTACCAGACCATTTATCCGATCAAGACATCTACGACACCTTCTCCAATCACGGGGACATAGAATATGTCCATCTAATGAAACAAACCAAAAATGGAAGAATGGCATTCATTTATTTTTTTTACGCTGAGACAGCAAACCAAACCGTCCAAAGGGAAAGACGGTTTAAACCAAAGCATGTTGGACCTCAGGCGTTAACCAGATACAACGGACCATTGAAAAGGATTCACTATCAATGCGGTAGACAGGTCAATGGAAAAAACCTCCTAGACCACGTACAATTCTGCAAACAAGTTAGGCAAGGCACTACAGACCAAAATAGAACCAGACCAAACGAACATTTAAATAAGCGGGAATTGAACCCCGAACAGTGTAGCAACGTCCGTATGAAGATACAGCGAAAGGACCGAAACTTTAAACAAGACTACTTATAAACTAAACCGATCAATAATAATCAAATTTTTACTTTTTTTACTATTATTAAATTCCTTCTTTTGCTCAAGTTTTTATAAAAAAAAAAAAATACAGTTAACTAGATTTATTGTGAAAGGAAGAAAGAGGAATAAAACGTAATCAAATCAAATGAAAACACTTACGACCAAAATAATAATAAAAAGGAAAAAAAAAAAAAGAAATAATGACCAAAAACCAAATTGACCAAAAGTTAGATCGACCAAAGGATATTCTTTTTTTTGTTTTTCCTTTTTTTTTATATATCTTTATACTTTTACATTTAGCCCTCTTTCTTACCTTACGAAATAATATGTACCACCTTTTGCCGAGGACGGCAAACGCCTTTAAGGGGGGGGGGGGGGAGGATGTTATATGCCAAATTAATTATAATAAGTTGGGATTAAGATTAAAACATATTTGAGAAATATATGTAAGAACGGCTCGGGGCCAACACAGACGCGCGGGTTCCTTATCGCTAGTCAAGGAATGCACAACACTGCAACTTTAACGAGCGAAGGCCAACTGCGTGACGTCAACGGGGGGAAGTAATTAGGAGTAGGGAAGGTCCTCTCCTAGTTCCTTCCCGACATTGCACTTGCCCCGGGGCCAGTTCTCTCCCAGCCGCTAGAAAAGAATCTCCCTCTGCTCGTACGACAATTAGTGTCAGTTTTTCGTTCGACAATATCCGCCCGGCAAAAGAGTTTAGCCGCGCCTAATTTCAATTTTCATCTCATTGTGTTACTCGTAATTTATTCTCGAAATTTATTCTTTATTTGTAACCTTAAATTTTCGCGTTTCGTGTTTTCTTTTGAATAAAGTTAAGTTCTGAAAGAAAAGAGGAGAAACATCCAATTATTCATTCATTGAACCTTAAAATCAACCAATATATACATATATATCATTATCGCCTGGCTGCCCGAGTCTCCAAAAGGTAAGATCATATCGTTAATTACTTTTCCGCCTGATTCATTTATATAATTATTTATAATTATATTGAACGGATCGTCAAAGTTTCGACAGATCGTCCCTATAAACTATAATAGTGATATATTATGCTGATGATAGAGCAATTATTGTTACTGAAAATACTAGGAAAGACGTCGAATGAAAATTGCATAAAGAATTACAATTTGTATCAAACTTGCTAACCTTATAAAGATAGAAATTATTTTGTGCATAAAAGCATGTTCATGAATGTTAACGATTAACTTGAATATTGCAATACATTGCAAAAAAACAGAAAACAAAATATGAAATATATCGAGAACATTAAAGAGTGTATCTCACAATGAATATCTCAATCGTGGAGGTGTGACGAGCCCAGTACGATAAGATTACAAAACACATTACTGGGTGTCGATTGATTCAGTTTGTTTTCTGTTTCTTGATAGTTGTTTTACTTCTTATGTAACGCTATCTAATTTGTTGATGTGAATCAAGCTTGGTGACTAACTGGCTTGCTACAGTTTTGGGAAGCGCGCATTTACCTCTTAATAGATTGATTTAACTATTACTTTACGTAACAAAAGTACCATATTTTGAATATTTGAATACACCTCATAGCTTAATAATAAGATTTCAATTCAACAGATCAAGCACGGAAGACATTCTAAAAAATATATTTGTGGCAACGAAATCTCCAACAACAATAAATGAAATCACTTCCATAATCCTAATAATGGAAGTATGTAAATTATGGAGTATTCCAGGTATACCAAACACAAAGATAGATCCACAAAGAAGACTGTATGATCATTCGTATCAGAATTGCGCTACGTTAGCATTCATTATATAGGACGATCAGCTAAATCAAGAAAAGGTAGAACAGCCAAGTCAGCATGAATAGTGTACCATCAATGATACACGCTACATCCTATACCGTAATTAACACCGACGGTTTATTCAAAATATATTTCTATGAAATAACAAATATTTACTAAAGATTTAGGATTTTAATGTAAACTATCATAAAAATTGACATAAAACTATAAAACTATAGTTTATAATAAAAATCAGTTGCGTAAAAGTATGCCACCAAATTATTATAGTTTTTCATTAAAGTAATCAATTATACGTTTAAAATTACTTTAGTATTTCTCTCCATGTAGAACTGTCGTAGCTACATATAAACTTTAAAATGGTAACATAATGGCAAGCTTCTTGCTTATTAAAGTAGTTTCATTAAATAATAGAAATTGGGCTTTTAAAATTAATAGTTTTTACTTTCAACTACATTTTTTCTATTTATGAACTACCTATTAAATTATTTATAATGTTTTGCTGTTTATAAAATATTAACAAGATACTAATGAATATTGATGCATACATAGTAGTTTGTACAATATTAACCTTTAACTGTCTCTGGGAATCCCGAACATCCCAACATTTTTTATGAAAAGCAAACAAATTTTGTCTTCTTCGTGGTTTTCATGCTTTTAACATGCCAATACTAAAATTTAGCATAAAATATCATTTAGTTGTTTAAAAGAGACTTTAAGGATATGCAAAAAAATTTTTATAAAAGAAAATACCCTATGTGACAGTAATGCTATGTGGATCTGTGGCAGTTATGAATTAAAATCGTACAATTTTCTAAACTTGTATTAGAAAAGATTTGTTAAACTAATATTTACATCATCAGTATATCAGTGGTTTTACATACAAAAGTCTCCTACCCTGGTAGAAATTTTATCGCATCAAAAGAATAATATTATTTTACTAAATAATACATTGGTTTAATCAACTCCAATAACTGAATCCTATACTGATTATTTTCCGAAGGAGAATAAGGTATGCAAAACTTGCTATATTTATTAATTAATTAAAAGAATGAAAATGAAACTCATGAGGCAAGACCCTAAATGTCGCTTGCACTTTTGCTTCGATATAAATATAGACGTGTGACATATTTATTTAAATTTTTAGTAGGTGAGGGTAATCGGTCAATTCCTAGCGACCGTTATTAAAGATTTTATAAAAAGTTAATAAATATGAAACAGTTTCATAGTTTACGATATAATTTTTTACCAGGGTAAAGACGTTTTTTCTATTATATAAACTGTTTCTTCACTTTGAAATTTGCAATTAAGTATTCGCCACTGATTAAGAATTCTTAAAAAATAATAAATAAAGCTAATTACAATCAAATACTACACCTTACGATTTAAAAGAAATCGTTAATTACGGTATCTGCTCGAGCTGATCATCAACGTAGAATTTAATAAGTGCGTCGCGATGAACTTTCTTTATATGTTTGGTTAAGTTGTCTTTTAGCTTAGATCTTTGAGGACAGTAAAAGCAGCAAAATCGGGGTTGTTTACCGCATTCAAAATTGATATGTCGACGCAAATGTTGAGATCTCATGTATGTTTTCCCACATTGTGGACATTCGTTTAAAAAAGTGTCCGCTTTCGTTGGTCTGTGCATCCAAGTCTACTGTCAACAGATGTTCAATGTTGACGCATTTGAACGTATGCCGACTTCGGCTTCGTCTAGTTGTTGGATACTCTGCGAAAAAAAAGTAAAATGGTTATAACGGTTTCATGTATTATTAATAAAAATAATCGGTTTGTCGGATATTCTTTGTATAGATATTTGTACTATGTACTTTTTCAGGGGATACAAAAGTTAATGTTTTATACACCGAGAATTTTTCTTTAAAAATTACACTAGCATGGTAAACCTGCCTCATATGATCAATAATCTGAAAATTGTAACGATTTTCTTTTTAATACAATAACTTTTTGGATAAATTTTCGTTGAATAGCTGATTATTCCCATTTATATAGAAACGCGTAAAAAAATTATAAGAATGGCGTGTAAAATATTAAGTAAATTATTTAATATTAGCATGGCAATGCAGTAAGAGTTAATTTTTTTTACTTATATTTATATTTAATATCCTTCATATTTAAGAATGTTATATGTGCTTGCATGTTAATGTAAAGCTGTTAGTAAATGTGTGGTGACAACATACAGTAAATACGACAATAAACTATGAAAAGCACAATAATATTATCATATGCGTTAGAAAATTATTAAAAATGTATTGCATTGTTATTTCAATATTACATTAATATTTATAGCGTATTCTTAATAGACACCTTTAAGTATATTTTTATACTAAATAATATACCAATATAAAATTAATTCTTATAATTTATAAACAAACTTTTGTCTCCGTTTTTTTATTTTGTTTTATATGACATTTAAGCGTAATGAAGCTTAAGACTATCCTTTTCTCAGTTTGATCTGAACAATATTCACAATTAATCTAGGTTGATCGCATTGGCATTTGATATGGCGTATTAGACTTTTGCAATTTATAAGATTTACCGCAATTATTATAGACATTGTTGCTACTTTTGAATTCAAACTGAGTAATTAATTTGGAATAATCTAAATCAAGATATCCAAAGTACTGTAAATAATAGAAATTGGGCTTTTAAAATTAATAGTTTTTACTTTCAACTACATTTTTTCTATTTATGAACTACCTATTAAATTATTTATAATGTTTTGCTGTTTATAAAATATTAACAAGATACTAATGAATATTGATGCATACATAGTAGTTTGTACAATATTAACCTTTAACTGTCTCTGGGAATCCCGAACATCCCAACATTTTTTATGAAAAGCAAACAAATTTTGTCTTCTTCGTGGTTTTCATGCTTTTAACATGCCAATACTAAAATTTAGCATAAAATATCATTTAGTTGTTTAAAAGAGACTTTAAGGATATGCAAAAAAATTTTTATAAAAGAAAATACCCTATGTGACAGTAATGCTATGTGGATCTGTGGCAGTTACGAATTAAAATCGTACAATTTTCTAAACTTGTATTAGAAAAGATTTGTTAAACTAATATTTACATCATCAGTATATCAGTGGTTTTACATACAAAAGTCTCCTACCCTGGTAGAAATTTTATCGCATCAAAAGAATAATATTATTTTACTAAATAATACATTGGTTTAATCAACTCCAATAACTGAATCCTATACTGATTATTTTCCGAAGGAGAATAAGGTATGCAAAACTTGCTATATTTATTAATTAATTAAAAGAATGAAAATGAAACTCATGAGGCAAGACCCTAAATGTCGCTTGCACTTTTGCTTCGATATAAATATAGACGTGTGACATATTTATTTAAATTTTTAGTAGGTGAGGGTAATCGGTCAATTCCTAGCGACCGTTATTAAAGATTTTATAAAAAGTTAATAAATATGAAACAGTTTCATAGTTTACGATATAATTTTTTACCAGGGTAAAGACGTTTTTTCTATTATATAAACTGTTTCTTCACTTTGAAATTTGCAATTAAGTATTCGCCACTGATTAAGAATTCTTAAAAAATAATAAATAAAGCTAATTACAATCAAATACTACACCTTACGATTTAAAAGAAATCGTTAATTACGGTATCTGCTCGAGCTGATCATCAACGTAGAATTTAATAAGTGCGTCGCGATGAACTTTCTTTATATGTTTGGTTAAGTTGTCTTTTAGCTTAGATCTTTGAGGACAGTAAAAGCAGCAAAATCGGGGTTGTTTACCGCATTCAAAATTGATATGTCGACGCAAATGTTGAGATCTCATGTATGTTTTCCCACATTGTGGACATTCGTTTAAAAAGTGTCCGCTTTCGTTGGTCTGTGCATCCAAGTCTACTGTCAACAGATGTTCAATGTTGACGCATTTGAACGTATGCCGACTTCGGCTTCGTCTAGTTGTTGGATACTCTGCGAAAAAAAAGTAAAATGGTTATAACGGTTTCATGTATTATTAATAAAATAATCGGTTTGTCGGATATTCTTTGTATAGATATTTGTACTATGTACTTTTTCAGGGGATACAAAAGTTAATGTTTTATACACCGAGAATTTTTCTTTAAAAATTACACTAGCATGGTAAACCTGCCTCATATGATCAATAATCTGAAAATTGTAACGATTTTCTTTTTAATACAATAACTTTTTGGATAAATTTTCGTTGAATAGCTGATTATTCCCATTTATATAGAAACGCGTAAAAAAATTATAAGAATGGCGTGTAAAATATTAAGTAAATTATTTAATATTAGCATGGCAATGCAGTAAGAGTTAATTTTTTTTACTTACATTTATATTTAATATCCTTCATATTTAAGAATGTTATATGTGCTTGCATGTTAATGTAAAGCTGTTAGTAAATGTGTGGTTACAACATACAGTAAATACGACAATAAACTATGAAAAGCACAATAATATTATCATATGCGTTAGAAAATTATTAAAATTGTATTGCATTGTTATTTCAATATTACATTAATATTTATAGCGTATTCTTAATAGACACCTTTAAGTATATTTTTATACTAAATAATATACCAATATAAAATTAATTCTTATAATTTATAAACAAACTTTTGTCTCCGTTTTTTTATTTTGTTTTATATGACATTTAAGCGTAATGAAGCTTAAGACTATCCTTTTCTCAGTTTGATCTGAACAATATTCACAATTAATCTAGGTTGATCGCATTGGCATTTGATATGGCGTATTAGACTTTTGCAATTTATAAGATTTACCGCAATTATTATAGACATTGTTGCTACTTTTGAATTCAAACTGAGTAATTAATTTGGAATAATCTAAATCAAGATATCCAAAGTACTGTAAATAATTGTAATTAGTTTATTAATTTGTATGATTTATGCTGTATGCGTATATATTTCTTAGAGTTATTATAATTATAATAAATGGAAGACGGTTATATATTTACAAGGAAGGAAAAAAATATAATTATAGCTTAGAGAATAGAACAAAACACATAATAGATAAAATAAAAGTAGGAAAAAACGTTAGTAAAGAAGTGTTAAAAAGAAGGTAAGAGATAGAAGAACAAATTTTAGATGCTAATGTAATCTAGATATGACTTAAGATATAGAGATCAGAATATATGCAATGAATTACTAAAACATCTTAATATAAGACAGCAGAAAATCGCATTAGGTGTAGGATTAGAAAACGAAAACTGAGGGTGCAGTCCTCTACACGCTGTCGCGTACCAACCACCAACTTAATTATTTTTTTAAATATACATGATTATTTAGTATAACTGTAAGGATCATGCTTAAAATGTAAAACTATGCTTATTTAAGCTATAGAAAATATTACAATTTTGCTAAAATCTATAACTACCTATATATTAAAGTTTGTATTTTTAAAAGTATTTTTATCTTTATTGTTTTTAGTGAAATATCGAGATTCATAAACTGAACTTTTTTGATACATGTTTATGTTTAAAAGAACTGTTCTAATTTTATCGTGTATAATAGAAAGCTACTCCAAACTTACTTCAAAGTTTCTTTGCTCTGTAAACTGGCTATTATGAATAAGTTAACGAGATGTCGGATTCAAATTACAGGAATCAGTACCTTTCAACCCAAAAATTATATCTAAAATATTGACGTTTTGTTTTTTTAAGAAAAAATCATGTTTGCTAATAATAACTGAGTAATTAATTTGGAATAATCTAAATCAAGATATCCAAAGTACTGTAAATAATTGTAATTAGTTTATTAATTTGTATGATTTATGCTGTATGCGTATATATTTCTTAGAGTTATTATAATTATAATAAATGGAAGACGGTTATATATTTACAAGGAAGGAAAAAATATAATTATAGCTTAGAGAATAGAACAAAACACATAATAGATAAAATAAAAGTAGGAAAAACGTTAGTAAAGAAGTGTTAAAAAGAAGGTAAGAGATAGAAGAACAAATTTTAGATGCTAATGTAATCTAGATATGACTTAAGATATAGAGATCAGAATATATGCAATGAATTACTAAAACATCTTAAATATAAGACAGCAGAAAATCGCATTAGGTGTAGGATTAGAAAACGAAAACTGAGGGTGCAGTCCTCTACACGCTGTCGCGTACCAACCACCAACTTAATTATTTTTTTAAATATACATGATTATTTAGTATAACTGTAAGGATCATGCTTAAAATGTAAAACTATGCTTATTTAAGCTATAGAAAATATTACAATTTTGCTAAAATCTATAACTACCTATATATTAAAGTTTGTATTTTTAAAAGTATTTTTATCTTTATTGTTTTTAGTGAAATATCGAGATTCATAAACTGAACTTTTTTGATACATGTTTATGTTTAAAAGAACTGTTCTAATTTTATCGTGTATAATAGAAAGCTACTCCAAACTTACTTCAAAGTTTCTTTGCTCTGTAAACTGGCTATTATGAATAAGTTAACGGGATGTCGGATTCAAATTACAGGAATCAGTACCTTTCAACCCAAAAATTATATCTAAAATATTGACGTTTTGTTTTTTTAAGAAAAAATCATGTTTGCTAATAATTGAGTAAGGAATTTTTGATCGGTAATTATTAGTCAAAAAAGGCATAAACTTTTAACCCAAACATCTTAATCAAATTATGAATTTAAAAATCTGGATAAATTTAGGTATATTATTTAAAACATGCTTAAAGCCGTTCAGGAATTTTTTATAAAATTTATTTATTTATAAAAAAAATTAAGATAACTATTTTCTGAGTCCGATATCCCCTTAAATGAGGTTATGAAATTTTGTTAAGTGTGCATATATCCATAGGACATGTGCCTACTATATTAAAATATTTTTAAGTATTTTGTTATTATTTTATATAAATAAACTGAAAAAGCCTTCACTTTTACAGAAATATCATTATTGACAAAACTTTAAGTATATTTTTATACTAAATAATATACCAATATAAAATTAATTCTTATAATTTATAAACAAACTTTTGTCTCCGTTTTTTTATTTTGTTTTATATGACATTTAAGCGTAATGAAGCTTAAGACTATCCTTTTCTCAGTTTGATCTGAACAATATTCACAATTAATCTAGGTTGATCGCATTGGCATTTGATATGGCGTATTAGACTTTTGCAATTTATAAGATTTACCGCAATTATTATAGACATTGTTGCTACTTTTGAATTCAAACTGAGTAATTAATTTGGAATAATCTAAATCAAGATATCCAAAGTACTGTAAATAATTGTAATTAGTTTATTAATTTGTATGATTTATGCTGTATGCGTATATATTTCTTAGAGTTATTATAATTATAATAAATGGAAGACGGTTATATATTTACAAGGAAGGAAAAAATATAATTATAGCTTAGAGAATAGAACAAAACACATAATAGATAAAATAAAAGTAGGAAAAACGTTAGTAAAGAAGTGTTAAAAAGAAGGTAAGAGATAGAAGAACAAATTTTAGATGCTAATGTAATCTAGATATGACTTAAGATATAGAGATCAGAATATATGCAATGAATTACTAAAACATCTTAAATATAAGACAGCAGAAAATCGCATTAGGTGTAGGATTAGAAAACGAAAACTGAGGGTGCAGTCCTCTACACGCTGTCGCGTACCAACCACCAACTTAATTATTTTTTTAAATATACATGATTATTTAGTATAACTGTAAGGATCATGCTTAAAATGTAAAACTATGCTTATTTAAGCTATAGAAAATATTACAATTTTGCTAAAATCTATAACTACCTATATATTAAAGTTTGTATTTTTAAAAGTATTTTTATCTTTATTGTTTTTAGTGAAATATCGAGATTCATAAACTGAACTTTTTTGATACATGTTTATGTTTAAAAGAACTGTTCTAATTTTATCGTGTATAATAGAAAGCTACTCCAAACTTACTTCAAAGTTTCTTTGCTCTGTAAACTGGCTATTATGAATAAGTTAACGGGATGTCGGATTCAAATTACAGGAATCAGTACCTTTCAACCCAAAAATTATATCTAAAATATTGACGTTTTGTTTTTTTAAGAAAAAATCATGTTTGCTAATAATAATTGAGTAAGGAATTTTTGATCGGTAATTATTAGTCAAAAAAGGCATAAACTTTTAACCCAAACATCTTAATCAAATTATGAATTTAAAAATCTGGATAAATTTAGGTATATTATTTAAAACATGCTTAAAGGCCGTTCAGGAATTTTTTATAAAATTTATTTATTTATTTATAAAAAAAATTAAGATAACTATTTTCTGAGTCCGATATCCCCTTAAATGAGGTTATGAAATTTTGTTAAGTGTGCATATATCCATAGGACATGTGCCTACTATATTAAAATATTTTTTAAGTATTTTGTTATTATTTTATATAAATAAACTGAAAAAGCCTTCACTTTTACAGAAATATCATTATTGACAAAACTTTAAGTATATTCTTTTACTGATTTACAATAGGGGTTTTCGGTCACTGATGATTAAGACGAAAAAGTAATCAGAAAAATGTATACCGCAGAGTTAAGATAATTTTTATAAACTAAGAATCATTTCCCGACCGTATAAATATTAAAAATTAATTGTTTTTGCAAAAATAAAAAAATTATTGTAATCATTTTTTATCAACAAATTGTTTTATAAATTTTATTTTATTTATTTTAAAAAAGTTAGTCTATAAAATAAAACTACAAAATTGTTTAATAAAATTATTTTATAAAATTAAACAATTATACAATATAATAGTAAATGAAAACCCAGGAAAAAATTATTAGTTTCTGATGGTTACCAGTACGTGTTGAAGTAAAAGGAAAAAAAACTTTAGAGACACTAGCAAAGTCTTATACAACAGTAAAAACTGTTAAAACTCTTATGCCAAGACGTCAGTGTAACGTAATTTTCCGCATTTTAAACACTTAATAATTATTTTTACATTATATTCAGGTGGTTGACGAGCGTAGCAAGCAGGGGTTATCTGCTCTTTAATATTTTGCTCTTTATTACCCTTTAATGTAATTAAAAAAATTTTTTTAAATAAATATGTAATTATTAACCCTCTAGTATTAATATTACATTTGTTTGGAATTTTTGATATTTTATGATAAATATCTTGTGAAAATAGAAAATTGTTTGATAAATTTCAACGGTTATTCACGCGATTTATCATATGACAAATCGCGTCAATAATCACGCGATTACTTTTAATAAGGCTTGTGCAAAACATTGATAATATACTGTATTTAAAAAATTCTCAAACTTATGACTATATTGTAAAATTCCTCAGTAAACTACAAAAACAAATTATTGTCATAAAATTTATATATAACCCGGGTAGAAACGTTATCATGGCGGCTGCATAGGAAAATAATAAGTATATACATATATATGGGCTATTTCATGTCAAGTGGTATAATGAAAATTTTACATCGCACCAAGAACAGACTGTAAATATCTTCTAGAAAATAGAAAAAAAATTTTAAGTATTAAAAATAATATGACAGAAAGTTATTTCACCATGAAAAATGGAAATTTTTCAATTTGTTACAAAAATTGCTATTTTTAAAACCATTTTTCTCAAAATCTATTGATTTTTTGAAAAAACATTACAAACAACTTTTGTTCAAAATAATCTTTAGAACTAATCTACCTAGGTAACAATTCGTAATTTTTAAATCTCGAAGAGATAGGACACCCGAAAATATTGATTATCAAAAAAAGGCGACCACGCCACAATTGATTTTGATCTAACACCGCTCAAAAGATCACATTTTTTAGAGCTTTCGAATGGCGGTGGTTAGATTATTGGCCAAAACCGCTGGTAAAAGTTACCTTAGTTGCCTTAAAATACATGAAAATTAGTGATTTTATGAGGTTTATGAGGCATAACTTTCAACAAAATCAATTGTGGCGTGGTCGCTTTTTTTTGATAATCAAATTTTTTTTATATTTTCGGGTGTCCTATCTCTTTGAGATTTTGAACAAAAGTTGTTTGTAATGTTTTTTCAAAAAAATCAATAAATTTTGAGATAAATGGTTTTAAAAATAGCAATTTTTCTAAAAAATTGAAAAATTTCCATTTTTTATGGTGGAATAAAACTCTGTCAAATTATTTTTAATACCTAAAAATTTTTTTATATTTTCTGGAAGATATTTACAGTCGGTTCTCAAAATTTGGTGCGATGTAAAATTTTCATATATATATATATATATATAAATATGTGTAAATATAGATTATGTACAAAAAATTAAAGATAAAGAAAGAAAGATTTTGGTACACGGAGAGAAATATTTAGAAAATATTACAAAGGAGTTTGGTAAAAATTCCCAAACTCCCAAGTAATGTGGTAACAGACCGAAAAAACCGAAAAAATTACCAAACTGCTAAGTAAAATTTACAGTAAATGTAGAAAAATTTACTCTAAATGTAGTAAAATTTGTGGAGTTAGCGTACTAAATTTTACAATTAAGCTTGTAAATTTTATTAACTCTGATTTTTTCCTATACTGTTTACGAAATTCTATAAACAACAGTACAGCACGAGATACCGAAAAGAAGCGATAAATAAAATTTTTATTGGAATCGCGTCGTTCGTTTGTTTACTTTAAAAGGACGATTCGATGAAACACATGCAAGTGACGCGGTGGCGCAATGGTAAGGACTTGGATTCTCAACCCAAACTTCGCAGGTTCGATCCCGATGACATCCAGAATTTTTTTCACTAATTAAATTTCATTTAAATATTTAAAATTTCCATAACACTTGAATAATATACATAAACTCAAAAATAAATAATATGGGAGCAATAAAATTTTTTTTCTGATGTTAAAAAAAAAATTAAAATTACAATTTAGTTTGGTAAAAATTACGAGATTCGCAGTTTGTTACCACATTACTTGAGAGTTTAGGAATTTTTACCAAACTGCTTTGTAATATTTACAAATTATTTCTCTCCGTGTATAATAAGAGCCCTCAAAAGCATTCATATAAAAAAGAATAAGTATCTAATAGTAATCAAACTTATTGAACTGTACATGTAAAAATTAAATTGTCGCTAAGCTTATATTTTTTTGTATATGCTCATATTTATTTACAAAAATTACATTTGTGGTTTAATAAATACAGTTTAATAAATCTAATAAAAATTTACAAAAGAAAATCAGATATTATCTGAGTTTAGTTATTATACAGCAGTTTGTATAAAATCATTACAGTCTCGTTGGTTAGAATTTACAGAAAATAAAAACGGAACGCTTGATTCTTGTGACAACGAGTAATGTGTTCTTTTAAATCGCTTTTGTGTTTTGCTCTTTTCGGACAGTACGAACAACAGAAACGTGGAGGTTGGTTACACTCGTATTGCAAGTGTCGTTTTAACGTGAAGGTATGTGCGTAACTTTTTCCACATTGAAAGCAAAAATATGGTGGTTTTTGTCCTCTTTTTGGTAAATACGCCTCGAATCCTTGGATTGGTAGATTTGAGAAATCTGAAAGATAAAATTACTGTGTTAGTATCTTAAGATATGATAATAATAGCATTTTAATGAAAATTGTCTGTGTATTACATTAAAATACGCACGTCCATTAATTTTTTAATCTTGATTTATTGATTAATGATACATACTACGTGGAAAAAATATTAGCTCTATACAATTGGTGCGTATATGATTAGTATTAAATAATTAATAGATTATATTTACTTTTCAGTTAAATTAGTTGGTATGGTGAAAAAATAAACTAAAAAATTTGTTTAAGATTGGAATGATAAGTAGGTAAATGTAAATTAATGTCAATAAAGAATGCGAATATAATGCAATTATTGTTCAAATTGTCATGTTTTATTATTTTAATAAAATGTACACTCATTAGAAACTTACAACTAAATTATGTAATTTTATACAACGATTTTACACTGATTTTAATGAACACAAAAATATTTTTATATACATCCTTACATAAGTAATATTAAATATTTGTTTACTTATGATTTGATTAAACGGGTTTGAAGTTAATATTTTGTATTTAACGACAATTAGCATAAAATATAAATAATAAAGAATAACTTGTATCTTTTATAAATTAATAAAAAATGTCAAGTATAAAATATTATTTATTTTAAATCTTATTACCTTTAAACTATTTTCTCTCTTATTGAATGATCCTAAATGAAGAGATTAATTAAAATGAATTAATTATTAGATGATTGAAGAAAAATTGTCTGTATTTGTATCTTTTACATTCATTTTATAAGCGTTATGAAGATTTATAAGATGTACATTAGAAGTAAGGTTTTAAAACTTCACTTTACAAAAATGTACATTTAATCAACAGTTTAATTTTACAATTGGTACATTTCTTTGTAGTGTGTACAATACTTTAAGATATGAACACGTTCATGTAATACATGAATTGAAGTTTGGTACATGTATTTTCAAAACTATGAAACAGGAATAATTTAAAATTTATAATATAAATGTAAAATTGAAAATATTTAATATCGTAGTACTATTGATGCACAACACATCCATTACGACCATAATGGTCGATTAATGATTTATGGTTTATAATTTTTTATTCAGTTACGTAATGTTCAGGTTGTGATTATTTTAATAATTGTAAAAATACTTTCCACTTTTTGGTTAAAAATACATTTTTGTGCCTTGAATGTTTTTTCAAAAGAACTAATATATGTGAATTTGTATAAAAATTTAAACCCTTTTATTACTAAATATATAAGTACGAACTGAAGATATTTAGAAGAAATTAATTTTTATAGCACTGCGTGGTATAAATCCGCCTTATAGTCACGCCTATCCGTGGCATAAGTAGTCCATTAATTCACCGTGATTATCCCCCTCGCTACGCTCGGGGCCTAACCTCACGGTGCAAAAATGGACCGCTAATGCACGGATAGGCGTGACAGCGGATTTATATCAGCAGATGCTATAAAATATTGTACGATACTCGTGACACAACTGACCCATTAAACGGCGTGCCTTATTGCCCTCGCTGCGTTCGGGCACTAAATACACGCCGTTAAATAATGGGCCATTTATGCCACATGTATCGTAATATACTATTATGAAAAAATAAGAATATAATTAATGTATTTGTTTATTGTAATCTTTATTATTATTGGTAAAGTGCAATTAATTTCTGATGTTATGTAGAATTATACATTGATTACATGATGTATATCTCTAAATAATTTTCTCAGTCATGATATAACAATTGAAATATTTGTCTAATATTTACAAAAGTGTTACATCTTTAATGTTCATAAAAGATATAGCAGTTTATATTTTCAACAACGACATTATTTCTACTATAAAAAAACATATACATTTAGATTTTTAACTCCAATAAACTGTAATAAAAAGTATCAGCATACTTTTTTTAATGAGTACTGACAAGGAGAGGACATAACTTGTAGAAGACGAATTTATTTGAAATTTTGGAATATGATTATTTGGCTCAAAATAAGAAGACCCGTGTTTCAATATTTTGTCCCGTAGGCCCTAGGATAAAGATATTTGACATTTTTACAAAATCTTAGGGGAAAAAGGACTTTATGCCAATTTAAATAATTCAAGTTCTAGTTAATCTACAGCTATCATCCAAAAACGAGAATAAAGCTTGAACCAGAGCTATTAGTTAAATTTTAGTTTGTTTATATAGCTTAAACTGTTCAAAAGATACGTTCGATCAAATAATTGTCAGATATATAAAATAAAAAATCAATGTAACCGTTTCTATAAAAATTAACATAAACTTGTAATTTTTTCTCAATTAAACATAACTTTTTAACAATTTTAGCTATTTAGACATGCCAAAAATCAAATAATAGGATTTGATTTCAGCCTTTTTCTTCTCATTTTGAATAATAGCTATAGATTAACCAAAACTTAAGTTCACCCAGATTTTTGTAAAACGCCTAATACGAGGTCAAATATCTTTATCCCTAGTACCCGTGAGACAAACTCCTGAGACATGTGTCCTCTTATTTGAGCCAAACAACCATATTCCATAATTTCAAATAGTTTTGTAAAGTCCATGCCTGCCCTCGTTAGTTCAAAATAAACTAAAAGGAAAATAGTAATATAACGAACCACATTTACACAATTATGATCCTACATATTGTAAAAATCAGATCTGCGGGCAATTCATATTTATATTATATGATGTAAAGCATTCATTCGCCATCCTGCACATCAACGCAATAAACATCTTCACCTTTATGCATCTGTCTAACATGATTATAAGCTGCATAACGATATTTAGAGCGATGTTGACAATACGGACATTGAAACCTTGGTCGTTGATGGCAAGCATACTTGAGATGTTGTTGAAGTCCCCGCTGGTACGAAAAAGTACTGGGACATCGAGGGCATTTGAAACGACGTGAATCAACTCCAAATATCGGGTTTGTTGCGAACAATGATACTGTAGGAGGTCGACCTCGACGTATGGTTTTTGTTGTCGTTGTGTTGGAACTAGCAAGGATATCCTCGATTTTGACTAGTCGCAGCATGTTTTCATCTGTTAACAATAAATAGAGATTGATTAGTTTGATGGTAGTTGACAATTTGAAGGTTTAGCATGCAAATTTCAATTACAGGAGATTTTCTTTTGTCTTTTTTTTACAACGTTGGCATACAGTGCTTAATTACTTTATTTTTTATTACGGTATCGTATGTGTTATTGTATAATCAAGCAGCTACAAAAAAGTTAGTGTTTGGTGTATGAAACAATTTGAAATATTTTATATGTGCTTACAATTAAGTATATATAATATATACATTGTTTCAAGGCGAACGATAATACTATAATATATATCACAAATAAATACCAGTAGAAACTTACGATAATCCTAATTAATAATACGTACTAATAAGTTATACGTATACAGCTTTCAAATCTAGATTTAGCAAAAGTAACTGGTTACTGTGTCAAACGAGTGGATAAATATTTAAATGAATGTAAAAAATACACCGAGAGCGTGCAATAAATCTCTCTTGCTTACAGTGTTTATTTTATTGTTAAAAATCTAATTAATTGTCTATTATTCTTAAACGTTCATCCTATATGGTTTTCAACATTTGAGAGGTACACTTTTAATAATTCAATTTTAATTTTCGTCGATTTCTCTGGAATACCTGTGCTTTTCTAGAATACATTAATTTGATATTCTACAAAAACTTACTAAATGAAAATCATTAAAAGTGATTTTGAAAAAATGCACAATTGTTTGATTAAAATGCATTGTATGGGTTAAGGTAGTTTCTTTTAAACATGCATATAAATTATTAGTAACCTCCTAAATATAAACATAATGTACAAGGTTTTAAAAGGAATACAATAAAACTTAATGCTTTATTTTATTTGTATAAAATTTCAAATAATTTACAATATTGAATACAAAATATCGTCGATATTATAAATCATTTAAATATATTAAATATTAAAATTAAGAATAAATAATAAACTCAGTTATTTTATACAAATTATCGCAATTTAAATTACTGCTTCACACTGAATTCGAAGTTAAATTACAATTTTTACAGAAACTTAATCAATTTATGAATTTATTAAAAAATTGTTTTATACACGAATTTAAAATATTTGGAAGTTGTGCATATAAAATATATAAAAACAATTACATAATTTAATATAAATGCATAAATTACATTTTTCTAAGAATTTTAACAGCATATTTACAAATTATTTTACATCAGTAATAGTAGTGGTTCAATAGTACACGACTTTAAAGGACTTTATTAATAAGTAGAAGTTTACATTATCTATTTATTAAAAAAGTAAATTCAAAGTATAAATAAAATTTCTTCAAAAACAATTATAAATATAAACAATAATGATTTATAAAAGATTAAAAAAATTTTGTATTAGACTGTTTTAAATTAAATACGAAGCAAATAAAGTTATAGTGCAAGATTGCTTCGTCAAATCGTATACGCTTTATGTATTGCAGCAAAAAATTTTAAGTAATTTATTCAATTTTGTTTAATTACAATTTTTTTTAAAAATAAGTTATAAAATTTATATAATATTTATTATTTTTTGAGAGTGATTCCTTTAATGTCATTTAGAATAAGTCTTACATGATAGTTATATTTTTTAAATGGTGTCAAACATATTGCACAGTATATGAAACGAATTGAAATTTAAATAAATTTTGAGCATATGGACTCTATCTTATAATAACAAAAATATATGCTGAAAATCAAGGATTAAAAGTCTTTTTTTTCATTTCAAGATCTCAATATATTCAAATGCAATTCAAAATCTTTGCATAACAGTTGCATGAGTTTTTTCATGCTCGCGTAGGTGATGTCGATGTTTAAAACGTTTCGTACAATGAGAGCACGGATAACGTGGTACGATACCACATTCGAACCTAAGATGTCGCATCAGGTTGCACTTGTGGGCGTACGATCTTCCACACCTTTGACAGCCAAATGGCAATGCTGAATTTGGCTGGTAAATCATTGACGGTATATTTTCTGAAAGTACAAATAAAAAACTTTTATTAGATTTATTAATATTAATAAATTTTATATAATTAATTGACACGTTGATGTATAATTGTTGAAAGAGTTAACACCACGTTTTTCCTTTAGCTATAGAAATTTTTAAAACAAATAATCTTCATGCTTTTCTGGATAAATTATAATAAATATAAATACATAAACATTGTAATAAGATAACAATAAACAGAATTATGAATCATCAGTTGAAAATTGGTGATGCGCTACATATAATATGAAATAAATATAAGCTTTATTAGTTGAACTATATTACTTATATATTTACAATTTTTTTCGGAATAGAATTACTTAAACATTAGTATTGTTTGAAAAAAAATTAACCGCATCGACTTTCACATTAATAAATTATTATATAAATTTATGCAAGGCATATAAATTATATTATTATATTAACATGTTTGTCTAATATTTGTATAGTCCAATTTATAAACACAGCATTTAAAAAAATATAGATCTTACAGTATTTAATTGCAAATGAAATATACAGATCGAGTGACAAAATGTTTGTATCAAATTAACAGTTATGCTCATGTTATTAATCTATTAACATTATTATATAAACCAAAAAATAAATATAATCGCAAACTATAACCTTTAGTACTGTAAATGTAATAGGAATTAATTATTTTATGATAAATGAAGCCAATAAATTCATTTATCATATAACTAATAATGTAAACAAGCAATACATTCTCGAATTGGCTATTATTTGAAAAAATTCACATTTCAAAATTATTTATTTTATTAAAATAAAATCGTTGATGTATTATTGAAAAATAAATATGAATATCAAGTGACGAACTTCCGATTTTTAGTATAATCTACAAACTGGAAGTTTTATAAGATGATTGAAGGGAAATATTTGAATTATTGAAGAATTATGGTAACATTTGATTGCAATGCAATTGTGAATTTCTGTTGAATGTGCGTGAAATCATTAATGTGGAGAGATTCATTAAAACGACGATGATAATTTTGAAAATATTTATAAGTCAGAGATAAAGAATATTAAAATATAAAAATCATTTTTATTATATTTATATAAAACGTAATAAATATTACAGTCAATATTTACAAAAGTATTTGTCATTTTTACCTAGTATAGTAACGCAATATAATTATCAATTAATTTTAAAAGTTTAATACGCTAACATATTTTTAATAAAAATTGTAGATGTTACACGGCGAGAATTTTATAATAAATGTTATCGTAACAGTGTCTAGGGCATATCAACTGTATGCAACGAAAATTAACCTACGGTCTGAATATTTTTTAATAAAAATTCTTTCCGTGTAATATTAATATTGATACGAAATACAAGCCACGTGGTTAAAGAAAAAATGTCTGTACGGATACCTTTAAAATGTGCATATTGTACAAATTTACTTACAAATATATAATTAGATATAGTGATAAGGTAACATTCTTTTTAAATACATTTACGAATTGCGCATGTATATTATTTTCATAATCGATATTTCAGCGAATACAAACATTTATTTGTCTGTACATCGATACAATAAACTTTCTGTCCTCGGTGACGACAGCGCACGTGACCATATGTACTAGAAGTCCATTTTGCTCGATAAGAACAATACGGGCAAGCAAAACGAGGTGCCTGTCCACATTCATAGCGTAGGTGCCGAGTCAATGAGAATTTTTCTGTGAAGCCAGCTGGACAATTTGGGCATGGAAATTTCTTTTTCTTGCAAATAGGTGTTAAGACGAGCCAATCTAAAAAGAAACGAAAATTGTATTAATTTGAAGTTCGTTACATTAATTTAAAGAGGATCATCATATTATTGTTCAATTTTTTATCAGGTATACATTTTCTCTAAGGTAACGATCTACAATATTTTATTGCATTTTTCAAATTTTCTATAGTACTGGTAATAAATGGAGCTTTAATATTTATGGTACATGTGTGGGTGACTATATAATTACAAACTCAGTGTTCGATAAAAAGTAGGTGCTTGAGAAAATACTGATCAATGATCTTTAATTGTTTCTGTTGATTATACAACAATAAAACTAAATAAATAGAAATTGAATATATTATTACCTAAATAAGAATTATTCTTTTTATTTATTTATTTATTTATTTATTTACCAGATAAAAAATTACAATATTATTAATACAATAATGTGCCTGTAGAGAGAATATATATTATGCATAATATATTTGTCTGTGCACAGGCCTGGCATTACATAACATATTACATACGAAAAATCCCTTAACCTAACTTACTTACTAGTAACTTAATACCTAAAAACCAATCTTCCAGCACAACAAAGAAAAAGCAGCAAAAGCTCCTAACACTACTGTAATACAACTAGTGTACTGCTAGTATTTACTACCAAAATTTAATTAACATTTGTCTTGCTGTAGTATATCTCTCTGTTGATGCATTTCTACTCCTGGCAAAAATTATTTTTTCAAAACTATTTAGTCTAGCTGGGCACGTTAGACCTACTGCACAGATTACTCTATAATGAGGGAATATTTCTTTGTGTTATCTTGAGGAATAACATTTACACGTTGACTTAAATACTATTTCATCTATAACTACGATATCTTTATAAGCAGGTTGTTGCTTCAATGGATAAGCAGAGTTCGTAAAAATTTGAGTGCCCTGGAATCCTCTGTCAAAATAAAAAATTGCTTTGTTTGAACCTATGTAGTTAAGATCTCCATATGACATTCTTATGTTGTTATTTTGTTGAAAATTATTTTGTCTTATATCAACTACTTTCATTTTTCTGCTATTATCTTCTACCATATTATCTATTTTATCAATTACTGTTTTAATTGGTGGATATTTCCTTTCTATTTTTATTTCATTTTTTACTACATTCTCAACTTTTGCTTTCACAAAATTGATTTGTTTCAGATTTATTAAATTCTTATTTGTATTACTCTCCTTATCATTCAAAACAACAATCCGCTTACTGTCTTTTTCTGTTATTACAATATTAGTTAAAGTGTTCTCCTCTTTTATTGTAACTTCTTTTGCCATTAGTTGTTTACATCCAACTTAAAAAATATACTTATTTTTTATTTCCTTTGCTATTTCCGCTATGCATACAAAATTGGTTTCAATATCAGTTTTGTTTTTCATTTTTTTCCAATTGTAATTTGATATACGCCTATGTGATCAATTCTTATACAATTCACATAATTCATTTGCACAAAAATATGTTCTTATATCAAGTATTAACTTTTCATGTATACTAGTACTTCGTAGGACTTCCAGTGAAGGTTTTGTACACACTCCGGAGTTCACTTGACATAATAATTCATTAAATAAAACTTTAACTTTGTTACAATTAATTCTTTCCATTATTATTAATTTATAAGTTTGAATTGATCTAACTTTTTAATTTTTTTAGGTAATGTGTTATATATTCTTATTGCGACAACATAACTGTTTTTGTAGCCAATAGATTTCGTGAGTTTAGGTATAGGTATACTTTTATTTCTAGTGTTCGTATTTCTTTGTTTAAATATTTCTACTAATTTGCAATAATGAAAATTTAATGACTCATGAGCAAAAGTTTGTTCTATGCTTAAGGGGTATTTTTCTATTATAAAAGTATTTTTACTAATAATTTTGAACAGTCTAGTTTGTAGCTTAATTAATAAATCTAGGTTATTTTTAAGTACGTAGTAGTGTAAGCACCTCCCCAAGCAATAATGCCATAAGTAGCAATACTATGAAAAAGTGCATGATACAATATAATTAAAATTTCAGTACTCATAATTTTAGAGAATTTCACAAATACATATGTTAAATATTTAGTTTTATTAACAATAAATTTTTAAATATTATGATAGCAATATTTTTATATATAAGGTAAATCTTGTTAGATAAAAAATTAAGAAGTTTCATTGAAATATACCGACATATAATGCTTTAAAGCATGTTTATTTAAATTAATAATGCGAATAATTCCGGTTAGAGTAAGAATCCATTTTTCCTTTTCGATGAAGTTTAAAAACCATGCAACTCTATGTAAATATCAAATTATTAACGAATAATTTTAATGATAACTAAAATAATGTACTTGTAGGATTTTAGATAATGTTTGATGACATCTGCTTAGAATCGTTTGACGCACAATTACTCTTTTTATTGTCAAGTATAATACGAAGAATCTTCAAACAAGGTAATTTGTATATTAATTGACCGAAATAAATTAAATGATATTTGTTTTATTATAATTGAATTATTTAATAATATTATATATAAAATATAAATAAAAATTACGTTATATAAATCATTTTAATTATCACAATGGGAATGTGAAAAAAATCACATTGCAGGGATCGTATGCAATTGTCAAATAAAATTATTATCTTCTTAATTACTGTTAATAAAATTTCCTTTTTCCTTTTTTTTATCACTTAAGTATTAGTAATTTTAATTATTATATTCAAAAGTAATTCTGGTTCATCTAAAATTAATTTTATTTATTATTATTATATAATCTGCATCCAGACTTGCTTTGTCAGATCATTTACAGTAAACATTGTACGATTTATTTACAAACTATTTATATGATACAGATTTAAGATCCGACTCTTTTCGCACCTTTAATTTTTTTTTATTATTACAATAAAATTTCTGATGTCTACGTAAACTATCGGGTCTTGAAAAAGGTTTCCTACACAGCTGACAATAAAATCGTCGTCGCGGTCTATTGGTTTCGATTGTATGAGGATGTAAATCCAAAACATTGAAATCTTTATTCCACAATAATTCGGATTGAGAGTCGAATGTTAGCGGTGTCGGTAGATGAAAGCTCTTCTCGTCAATTTTGAGAAAATATTTGGTTTCTATAAACTCATCCGATTCTGAGGTCGATAGCCAGGAACTCGTAAGTATTGCATCCTCTGAAACGGTATAGAACGGATTAGAATTATTAATACAGTTTTATTTGCAGGTGAACGAACTTAATTTTAAACGAGTGATGATCTTTATCATAAATGAGCAGGGGTTATATGTCGCGTATGATGATAGTTACGATAAGTGAAATAGTAACGATAACAAATTAACTTCAAGATTGAAATTAAATGAATATTTATTTAAAATGAATAATAATAATACATTATATTACATTGATAATTTGAATAAATGCATGTATAAGTTATGTACACAACTATTTATCAAAAATTAACAAGTAACATTTAAAATTTAATGTATACATATATAATATATATATACAGTAGTGTGCATAAGTTAAGCGGGCCAAAAAGAAAAATTAGTGTGAAGTAAAACCTTTCAAATATCAGGGAGTTTCACATAAAAAAAATGCTTCTTTTTACGTGCAATAATATAAATTTATGCGAACTGTGTAGCGACATTCGAGGACGTACACGACGGTTGAACAATCCAAGAGAAAAATAACATTTATTGAGAAATGTTTAACAGTTGCTTTCTCTGTAGAAGAGTGCTGAGTTGTATAATATCTTGATTGAGAATGTTCCAATTCCTATGAGAGAGATGGAAAGAATATGATAATTCCACCGCGCTTATACGTCACTGTTTAAACGGGAAATTTCGGTGCCGACGTTTTAGTTGGCGATCAAATAACGTGTCGCAGATTGGTGTTCAACGTGGCCAGCGTCTGCGACACGGTATTTCTGCACCAACCTAAAAAGTCGCCACCGAAATTTCCCGTACCCGCATTTATTTAGGTTGGTGCAGATATACCATGTCATGTACGTTAAAAAATACTTTTTTTTATTTTTTTGGAAAAAAAATGTTTATTTTTTACCATGAAATTATTTTGTATCATATTCTATGGAAAGATTTTTCAGCAACTTTTATAGATATTTTTTTTATTATTTAAGTAATTTGTATCTTATTGTTTAATGTAATCTTTAAACATAATTTTTGTGGATATTATTTACTTATGAAAAGAAACAATTTTTCTCTTTAGATTTTTTTAAAAAAAAACAAAGTTTTTTACAAAAAGCTTAATAACTTTTAAATGACTTTAAAAAATGGGCCTGGTTACGCTGAGTAAAAATATGGTTTAAAGACACATCTTTTCCATTGAGATTTTTCTCAATCTGCATAATGATAATAATTTTTTTTAATGTAAAAAACGCAATTTTTTGGAAAGGTTTTACTTTACACTTTGTACCTGCATTGGAATTTTTAAGATGCATCTGTTATTGACGGAGATATATAATTTTAAACTTTGACTAATTTTTCTTGGCCAGAAACTTATGCATATTACTGCATGGATGAAAAGTAATAGTAGTTAGCCACTATTATATCTATGAGAAATTTCTTTACAGCTTTTTTTCAATTTTATAGATATATGTGCAGATTGCTTAGATGTGTTCTGCGTATTGTGTTTTGATATTTTATGATTTGTTAATTCGTAGCGGCGATAAAATTTTCTTGTGCACAAATTACACTTGTATTTAGGTTCTTTGCCACATTCGAGTCTTTGATGGCGTTGCAAATTTTCCATCCATTTGTAACCACTCCCACATTGGCCACACATGTAATGTTGATCTTCTAATGCTGTAACTCTACCTCTTCTGCGACGTTGTGGTAAGTTAAATCTTGAGTTTCGATAACAATTTGGTGGTGCATTTGGAATGTCAAAAAACTGTCCTGAAAAAAGAACCAGATTCGTAGTTAAAATATCGTATACAAGTACAAATTACGTAAACTTTGAAATTTACGAGTTATTAATAAATAATTGCATGCATGTAATTAAATAATAATCGTACATTATAATTTTGCAACGTCCTTGATAAAGAGTTGACGATACGATAGAGTTAGTTAAATTGTAAAATGTGAATCATTATAAATTAATATTGAATTTTGTTGGTCTTGCTGAGCTAACGTCTAACGACTCTAAGAACTCCAAGTTGCTCGCTCGAAAAGGCACGACAATTCGCCGCGTATCAATCCCGAGGACAACATTATGAAGGCCACAAGCCGCCAGACATAAACCAAAAGAAGAAGCAAATAAAATACTAAGTAATAAAATTGAAAATATTTTAATAAGAAAGAAAGAAATTTTAAGTCTATGTGTTTCGTCTTGGGACCGTTTCCATCCATCCACAATCAGATTTTCCACCTTATGTGTACTTATATAGGCTCCGTTCATTCGTTCTTACGATACCAAAATTTTAAGTTTATCATTATTTTGATTCAATAATACTGTCTTGTGTGTCTGGGGCAGGGACCGTCTGCGCCCCACTGATGAGTTCTGGCAGACGGTCCCAAGACGAAACACATAGACTTAAAATTTCTTTCTTTCTTATTAAAATATTTTCAATTTTATTACTTAGTATTTTATTTGCTTCTTCTTTTGGTTTATGTCTGGCGGCTTGTGGCCTTCATAATGTTGTCCTCGGGATTGATACGCGGCGAATGGTCGTGCCTTTTCGAGCGAGCAACTTGGAGTTCTTAGAGTCGTTAGACGTTAGCTCAGCAAGACCAACAAAATTCAATATTAATTTAAAAACTTTTGCCTGGGCGAGAAAAAATTATATTTTTTAGTGAATCATTATAATATAGAAAATTTATCGCGCTGTGCTAGTGAAATTGGACAAAGGAAACAGCAGGGTAAAAATTACCTTCTTTTCAAAAAATGTTTACCGAGCAACAGGATAATTTTTAGTGAAATCGGTGACTTAGCTGTACACGGTTTTTTAAATAAGTATTGCCATGACCCATACATATATACATAGATATAAACATTGATTAAAAACAACAAAACATTAAATTAACAATTGTTAATACATTTAATTATAATTATTAGCATTCAGGCAACAAACTTAATTAAAGTCTAAAACCAGTAATGACTTAAAAGTTACTCGTATATTCTAAAACACTAAATTTTATTTGCGGTACATGACATGTAAATTTTACAAAATTGTAATAATTTGTAAAGTGAATTTATTTTAATAAATACAATTGTTACTAATATATTATTTTACTAATATTATTAAACAATTACAGTAATAATACATTAAATATAATCGATGTTTCTAAAATAGTTATGTCATTTGTTTGTAAGATTATGAGAATCCAAATGTTGTTGGTAAATGTATTTAAACTTAAATGATATTTTGCATATATGACATTCGTATACTGGTTGTTGACTGCACTGAAGTTGGATATGTCTCTTTAAATTGCCTTCCCTCCAGTAAACCTTCCCGCAGTTCTGACAAGAGACTCTCGATGTTGAGATACCTTAAAATAAACATTTAGAGAACTATTAGAGTTAGATTTGAAATTTCTACCACGATAACATTTTACCGATGTAAAATTGAAATAACTATTATAATTTAAAATGTTTTCTTTACACACACATAATAAATGACTTGCCAAACAAGCACAAATGCTTGATCATAATAGGTAAGTAAATAATTATAGTATTGTTTATATGTCATGGAAGATGTGTATTCGACATATGATAACTATAAGAAGCATAGTCCGTGGCTCGGCTGTAGAACACCTGTCTTCCAAATAGACCTTGTAGTTCGAAACGCAAACTCGTCACTTTTTTATGAGGTACGCATAACATTGTCAATATCAAAATAAAGTTTTTTTAAACAAATATATTTAATATTTAACATGTTTTATTAATGAAATTTTTTTTATATTAAATTGTACACTCTGGATATACAATGTCCATTGCAAAATTAGTCACTTCTTTATTTGAGCAAACTAAATATATATATACATATATTTACAAAAATCAAATGTGTATTATTTACATGCACACACTGAGAAAAGTAATTCTTTGGGAGAAAAATCTTTCTTAAAGGAACAAGCCTGGGTTAAAATTGCAAAAAAACTATTCAATATTAACAATTAATAATTTTTTTCATAATAATTGAAAACATTTTTTATATTTCTAAAGAAATTGTATTATTATTAAATTTATTTACAATTATTTTTTGGTCAATTGATATGTAACATAACTATTTTAATAATTATAAATTTAAATAAATTTTAATACTAACTTTTAAATATAATTCTAATCCACTTAAATAGAGCAGAATTTAAAAAAAAATCTAATGTTTATTTAAAAAATTATTTAGTTTTTGTTTACGCAAAATTTTAATTTCTCAGTATAATTTGATAAGAATAATTTTTTATTAAAATGTTAGCACGATCTGCTCCATTCAAGTGGATTAACATCATATTTAAAAGTCACTGTTAAAATTTCAGTTCATTCAATGAAATGGTTCCTGAGATATCCCGCGGAAAGTTCATTATGAAAAAGAAATCAGAGTACGGAATCTCATAATTAATTAAAATAGTTATGTGACATATAAATTGGTCAAAAAATTTTAAATAAAAGTTAATAATAATATAATTTGTTTAAAAAATTAAGAAATGTTTTCAATTGTTATAAAAAAAATTATTAGTTGCTAAAATTGAATATCTTTTTTTCAATTTTAACTCGGGCTTGTCTCCTTAACTATTAAGAAATGTGGATTGAATTACGGCGAAAGGATCATGACTCAATAATAAAGTTTTCTATTGCTTGATTTGGCAAGATGCACATTATATTTCAATTCTTTATAGTTAAGATACGAATCATTTACAAGTAAGAATTGTGATTTTGATACGAGTTCAGTTAAGTTTTCGCAATTGAAATGTATCAAATTTATATGAAATATGATTATATTAAAGAACATTAATAAGAATAAATAAATTAAGATTGCATTTTCACATATCTGTAAATAATAATTTATTTGTTTTATAATTTATATCAATTAAGAGTTTTCCTTGCACTTATAAATTTTTTTATAAATGATTATTTTCTTTAAGTCATATTCTCTAACTATTAAGAATTATATTGTACTTCATACAAGATGATGGATATTTTTTTTATGCAAAAAATTTTGTAATAATCAAGGAACATTTCTTAATTATTAAGAAATCGATATTTGCTACGAATGAAATAAAAGAAATTCATGGTTTCTTTGAATGAAAGAATCGTTTTTCTCAGTGCATATACGAGACGCATTTAATAGTACAATATTTAACCAGGACACTAAAAATATCATTTGGTATTTGACATAGAACTATAACAATCTGTAAGTTATTAGTAAATAAAAATTTTTAATGAGAAACATATATGAAACGTTTAATATTAAAAGACTTTCTTAATGTACTATTTTTGTAATTAATAATTAATTAATTATCACATAAGTGCTAGTATATATTTTTAATATATTTTAAAATACAATTTTTATTATTCGCCGACGTTCCTTCAAATTTCAAGTTGCATAAGGAGGTAATGGTGAATAATTTATGATATAAGTTTCCAAGTTTTCGTATTCATTAGGGTGCTTATATTTAATATGTTCAATCCAGTGAGATTTGCGTTTACTGCGACGATGGCAACATGGGCATTTAAACATTGGTTCTTTGCCACATTCCCATTTTAGATGTCGACGAAGTGTGCAGTTGTTCTGATACGATCTTCCACAATTTTGACAACGGTATTCGATGTGCGAATAGATTTCTGCAAAAAATATAATATGAATTAGAACTTATTATTTGATTCTTAATTTAATAATTACAAAACGATGGTTTAAATAATTAAATTTATGTATATTTATAAACTTTAGATTTGAAACGCTTTACTGTTAAAACGCAAACTTACTTCTAACTTTTTTTAAATATTACTACTTAATAGAAAGGTTAAAAAATGTATCAATAAGTTTTAAGGATTTAAGTTATATTCTGAATTTTTATTATCTGTATATAAAAATACATATAACAACGTATTATACATTTGTATACGATATATTTTAGATTTAATTAATACTATTATGACGACTTAATAGGCGCTTAATGAATAATAACTTTGATTTGGTAGTTCGAATAACTTATGTTAAGTAGGTGAATAATTTTTTACCATTAATTCATTGATTGTAAATAAAAATTTGTTAACTCTTTGGTTCTCAATTTCCGTCTAATTTGTAGTAATGAAAATCACATTAAGAAGCAATACCCAAAAATTAGTGTCATTATTTATTTTTTAATTAACGATAGGTTCAGTTTTAAAAAAATTCAAATTTTTTTCTGTCACTATAAATCATTAAAATTTTGGGTATTGCAAAGCTGGATTTTATATGTCATCTTTATCGACGGAAAATGATGTATTATTATTTAATTTACTATTATTTCTTTTAAAAATTTCGCTCTGACTTGGTTCAATAATTAATTTACAATTTTTATATTGTTTAAGATATATTAAAGATTACAGAATTTATGACTTAACAATTTTAACAATACATTACAATGAAAATTATTACTACATTATTTATAAATGCGAAGAGGAAACAATGAATCACACAAAAAATACTGAACACAAATTTCCAATCAAAGTATTTCATAGTAAAACAAAAAATGTTTAAAATGAAGCATCTCAAGAATTGGAGGTAGAGGCATCAAGGTGATGCTCTGCTCTATGAGCTGAGAGGATAAAAGCTTTAAATGCTGCAAACGGACACAACGGGCACTTGTAAAGTGGCGCTTCACATTTGTGTTTCAGGTAGTTGCTCCACATTTTGTAGAATTTACTGCATTTGGTGCACGTATATCCGAGCATACGGTCACCGATGTACGTTTTACGAAAGTCGTCTACTGTACCAGGAACGACTAAAAAATAAATTATAAGCACTGTTAAGAAATGTAAATAAATCATACTTATTCGAGTGTCTTCGATTTAATTTCGAAATAATGCATAATCGTCAATTAAATTAATGTTAATAATAAATGTCTAATTGCATGGGGAAAACGATTAGTATACACAGTTTCGTAGATTAACAAATTTTTTATTTCGTAAAGTAATAATATTCACATATACTAAAATAAAAAAATTTGCATTGATAAACATAAATTAATACGTAATGATAATGAATGAGTAAATACTTTTGTAATTCGTTTTCTTAAGTGCAATATCTTATAAGCAATATTATTTATGCGACATGATAAATTGTTGAAAATATTACTATATGACGGTAATGGTAAATCGCACGTTAAAATAGAAAACTTAAATTTGATTATTTGTTCCGATTTACTATATATCTAGAATGTTCGTATTCGAGAAATTCTAGTAAATATATTTATTCAATTATTAACTAATCTGAATATTCGAATTGATTAAAATAACCTATCGGTGACAAATAATTGTTGTAATTATTATTAATTGTAGTTTTTACGATGAAAAAAATTCAATCAAACTCTTTAGATAACAAATGTAGTAATCATTTTTATTTCAATTGTAAATATACAACAGTTTCTATTAAACACAAACAGATGCATAATAATCACATTGAACATACACTTAAAGAAATTTTATTACGAGGGAATCCCAAACGTTGGAAATTCTGAATTAGAACACATTATAAAAACTGCAATGTTTCATTACTAAATTATATACGTCAGGTTACATGTTGCACATTGTGAAATCTAACGAAAAAGATAATAATACAACTGCAACTTTAATAAGTATAAAAACTAAAAATTGTTGATTTCCTTTAGTCCTCTCTTTATTTCGATTCGTTTCATTGTAATAGTAAAAGTGTCACCATTGACATCAGTGAGTTCAACATTTTTCATATTTATATAGCACTACGAGTATAGATCTTAATAGACTCAACATTTGAAATTAAAGATAGTATTTGTTAAATACATGTATGTTTTATATATATACGTCGTTTCGAATTTTCAATAAGTTCAATAAATTTTGGGCATCCTTGGTTCTAAATTATTTTTGTGTACAAGTATAAACGCGTACGTTTTAAACTTCTTGTACGTATATGTAACATTTTTCTTCATTAGCTAACTGTTTTTGACTGTGTAATTAAAGTATAGTGAATTAAATATAGAATACTTTTTTGCGATAAATAAGAAATATCAATCTGATTAAAATATTATAAGCGTACACAAATTTACATATTTTATCGTTTTCTTTTGTCAGGCTTGTAATTAACGTGTTTGCGCTGGATGTGCCTCATTTTACTCGATTTTTGGGTGAATTTCATGCCGCACAGGTGACAGGAAAAATGACGCTGACCACCACATTCGTAGTTTATGTGTTTCAGTAGGTTGTGGCGCATTGAATATGCTCTCCCACAATTTGGACACTGCAGTCGAGAATTGATGGTCATGGGTATAAACGGCTGACCTGAACTCTTTCGCACTACGTCGATGAAACCTGCAAGTGAAAGTTATAAATGTTGAATTTTAATATTTTCTTAATTTAATTTTCGTGTTAAAAGATTGTTATTATTAAACACTAATAATATGTATTAGAAAGATGTATACAAATTATATGGATCCCGTATGGTAATGATTGCTTGTAGAAATAGTTATTAAAATAAAAATAGTTATTATTAACTTGATCAGTTACACCATCAAAATTTTAAGTTTACTTATTCTAATAACTACTTTTTCCATAAAATTTACCGCAAAAATATGGTAAACCTGGGAAATTTGATCGGATTTCTGAAAATTAAGGACGGTAAAAGTTGTAACGATTTTATTCCAAATATAATCTTTTGGGTTAATTTATGTCGATCAGGGAATATACCCAAGATTTACTGTGCTGTCACGGTAATCTTTATTAGAAAATTACAGCTTTTATTGCAAGCGATTGTACATATTAATGTTTATGATTCTATGTATTTACATGAGTTTATGCATGGCAAGGAAGCCTTCTAAGAGACTTGTCATATCGCGCAAGGTATTACGTACTTTTTGATCATAACTCAATTATTTTCTCTTGGAAATCTCACGATTATTTGTCCAGCTTCTAACCGAAAATTATTAAAATACTTACAAGAGTTGCAGAGCTATTTTGTTAAGTACGTCTCAAAATCTTCTTTTGTACAAATTATGTGAAGTAAAGATATTTTTTCAATTTAAATAATATTTGCTTGGACTGCTGATTCACACAATGTAGACTCAAGCAAAAATTCTTCTCGATCATTAGGTTAAACTACATTTCTTTTTTTAATTTAAATGAAAAACTTACGACCATTATCAAATATTAAAAATCTATATCGTTTCTTACTATTTACCTTATTAAAATAAACATCGTTATTAACAATGTTACTGCTATACTAATATATAATTATTAAATAAATAAATTACACAAATAAACTAATAAAAAGGAAGTTACATAAAGATGACATATAATATTGTGGCGTAATATAAAAATAATTTATTATTAATTAATTTTAATTACATACTATATGTAATGTTAAATGCATTACATAGACCTCGCTCTTAATTATATAGTCAATCCGTCCGGATTCATTATTAATGCCTAGTAGGTACTTCTCTTTTTAGTTTTTCTTTATATTGGTGACACTAGAAGTTGAAATGTAGCGTCGAATAAATCAACGGCTTCGAAGATGCTTTGTTAACTTGCTCGAGCTTCATTCTTCAATGCGAACAGTTCCTAGTTGTGAGGTCCGATCAGGTAGTGATCCTCTCGACTTTAAAGTTTAAGAGCCACGTTTTGAGTATACTTTGCCAAATATGGTTACATTGACTACTGTGCTCGTGTTCAAATTAATGTAAACTAACCATTTAATTACACAGTTTTTGCTACTTAGACATTTGAATCGGCATTGTCGTATAGTTTATAAAAAAATCGGTAAAATCCTGCAATTTTATTAGGTGACTTTCTGTACAAACTGTAAGAAAGTGATAAAAGTAAATATATTAATGTAATTAATAATGGATATAAAGTATGTAATTTTCAAATTGTCTGTAAGGTGAACGTATGCGACATCATTTTTCAAAAGCTTAAAATGTAAGTTTTATTTCTTACTTCTAAGACTCGATAGATTAAAAAAATAAAATTTACAATAAGTATGTATCATAAAAAAACATTCAAATTACAAAAGTATGTATTAAATATAATAGCACTGAATAATTAAAACAGCACATATAGGTATTTCAATATATTTTATTAAGCGAATAACATTACATGTGTTTTATACGTAGTACTATCAACAGATTATTTAATATTGATAACAAAAAGCACTGCTACACGTATATGGATACTGGATATGGGCGTTATAATTTGCATATACTGTTAGGAAAAATATTATAATTATAGGCCACATGTTATTTTAATTAATGGAAGAGAATTGATGGTTTAGTAATGTATATATAATACGCGACAATACACTACGCAATAAGATTTGAAAAGCATACATAATTAACGTGTAATACAAATGTACTTGGATATTTATCCAAGTAGAAGATTGTCGTTGTGTGGAAGGATTAACAATTGTTTGTAGGTTTTATCTAACCTAAACGATAATCAATATTATTATTGTAATTGCTAACTGAACACTATTGTCTACATAAACAATACATTTATGTAAAGTTTTAACAAAATTTATTGATAACTATTACGCAGTATACGTTAAACTAATAAATGCTATAACGTAAAACAATTAATATCGATGTATGATTAAAATATAGTCGTTGTTTGCATCTATAAAGAGAAATTAGACCTTCTCGATGTTTTAAATACTAATTTGACTTAAATGCTATTTTTCCAATGGCTTTCAGACAAATCGAACTACTGAGTTGCGATTAAAGCTACTTATATTAACAAAAACATTTTTTATTCTAAATTCTTCGAAAAACTAGCATATATTTTTTAAACATCAAGACTTATCATATTGTTGCACTTGATTTCGTTACCCTACGAATCTGGTCTGTTAGTAGGATTAATCACCTTTTTGTATCAATTAATATAACACATTTTTGGTATTCTTTAGATACCTAATATAAAATATGATTATTTTCAAAACATCAAAATCTTCAGTTAGGCCATGGTTTTAGTAAGCAAGTTTAGATATCACATTCATTACTTTATCGACCAAATGGATCAAGCTCAAAGTTTCTAATTATACTGGTTAACATCACTATTTTCGTCGAATAAGATATTAAAAACGTATAAAAACCGGATACTAAAACCACATTATGCAAATATCATTATGTAATTAATATTCTATATTTGTGTAAATAGATTACCTACACCAAACTAGTTGAATCATCGGTTGAAACTATTGGGTGCAATGAATTTGTAATTATTTGTTCTAATTTCAGTTGTAGATATCAATTTACCTATGTTTTATTTAATTAGAAAAGGCATACCTATATATTCATTCAAATTGTTCTACAATAACGTAGGTTATAAATAATTTCTATAAATAATCTTTTGGCTTAATCACTCTAAATTTCTAATTGCTACCAGTAAAATTGCACCTGACTTTCTAATACCTTCAAGCTATAGAAATATTGACAAATTCAAATATAAGGTAAGTAATGAATAAAAAGATTCGATGTACTCTACTTTACTAAATCATTTTGTGATTTTTCGTTGGATTTGGATATTTGTAATTGACAATATACTCGTTGAATTAAAAGTCCCGTAAAATATTTGTGTTCCCTGGCATATGAAATAGTATTGAATCTGTACGTATATTAATATCGAGCCTTTTCTTATTTAAAATCTTCCTATAATGAATACAATATAACGCGTAAAATATCAATTAAATTTAACAAAAAAAAAAATAGATTGGCAAACAAACACTTAACCGCAAGAATTTAATAAACATTAAAAGTCCATCAAGATATTATCGACGACACTGTATAAATAATAGTTGGTTTAATTGTAGAATTTCTTAACGTGATAGTTACTACAAATTTCATTCACTAACGTAAATGCCACATTTAATTTCTATATTACAATAGACAATGTTTCGATTGATATGTAGAAAAATCATGTAATTAATTAAGTTAAAGTAATATTTTAGTTTATGAATTTTCCACAAATTAGATTAGAATTGTATTTTATATGTACAATATCTTGTAGAAAGAGTACAATTATATACTTTATATGTATAGAAAATGATTATTTTTACTATTATCAATAATCAACCCATTAAGCCTAAACCGCCAAATTTTTTTTCAAGAAAAATAAAGTTATCGTTCTCTTTGATTTTTAATTTTTACAGCCACTATTTGATGTTTAAATTTTTAAATTTTTCTCTACCAAATTGCAAACTTTTTTCAAAATAGTTTTAAATATTTCCTTTTGAATGACGCCAGTAAAATTGACCTAACCCTTTTTTTTATAGATATAATTTTTTGGATTCTAAAAAATGCGAAAAGTTTGTTATATGCTAATTTTTTAAAATGAATTATTTTATATAATCATGACCAAAAGTACAATCTGACAATAAAATACAAAAAATATTGAGTTAGTATAACTTAAAAAAAGAGTGAGATCAATTTTACTGACGGCCTTCGAAAGAAAAGATCCAAAACTATTTCGAAAAAAAATCTGCAATCTGCTAAAGAAGACTTTAAACATCAAATGATGACTGCAAAAATAAAAAAAAAAAGCGTACAATAAATTCATTTTTCTTAAAAAAAAATTGTCCGTTAAGGCGTTAATGGGTGAAGTAATGTAAATATAGATATCGCTAATGTGGGTCCAACTACTATTTTTCCAGTGTACAAAAGGCAATGAAAATGATTAATGCAATGATCGTACGTGTCGATCGAGATTACCCTTCTGTGAAAATTTAGCATCGCATACATTACATGAAAATTTTCGTTCAACTCCACATTCGTAGTTTTTGTGCCTCCAAAGTGAAGTCATAAAGGTATACGATCGATTGCATTGAGAACACGTGTACTGTCTTTTTCCCTTGGTCTTTAATCCAGATGTTTGTGTTTGTTGTTGCAAGGATTGAAATTGATTTGTAGATTTCGCTATTTTTTTACTCGCTACTTTAGCCGATGAAGCAGCTGGCTTTTTACGCTCGCGTTTCGCAGTTACCTGATTCGACTGAGAAGCTGCCGATTGATTACGGTTGCCATCACATTCGTAGATTCGATGTCGAACGAGAGATGCTCGGATACCAAAAGCTCTACCACAATCTGGACAAAAGTATTTTCGTGGTGCCCAGTTATTCTTGAGAAGAGATTTGCTCGAACGTAGACGGTGATTTATGCCTTTCATGTTAACGTAATCTTGATCTGAAACCAAAAGAATTTCAATCTATTAGTTACAATGGAAAATTAACATTTATTTACTTTGGTATATAGGGCTATTGTCGAGTGACATTTTTTTTATTATTAGGAAATGGAAAGCATAATCAGAAGACGCGAATTGCCATACATACTAAATTGTAAAATAAATATATTTAAGAGAGTATTAATTGAAATGAATATAAAACTGTAATTGGTTTTATGAACAATTAAGTTACTTAAATTTGTTTAATTTAAGTTTATTAAAAAAATAAAGTTCAAAATTAAAATAAATCGTAATATTAAAAATGTCCATGTGCGCGTATATGCACGTGTGATGGTTAAGCACCTCTTTTTGGGAAAAATGATAAATAACATGTGCTGAATATCTAAATAACTAAAAACAATATTAATTACGTAAATTAAATAATTTAATGTAAAATTTTTATTAAACTGAAATGTATTTACGAATCCAAATAATAGTATTCTCGTTATGAACCCAATTTACACACTCTATTAATTATTCTTAGCAAAAAAATGATGAACATGCTCGATTTCATAATTATAATCCATCATTTTTACCTATAAATGCTAATTCGCAATATTTAAATAAAAAATGGTACTAATATATTTTTTTATTATGTAAACAATTTATTTACACAAACGTAATACAAAATAATTTTACATTATTGATGTATGTATTTATATTTACAAATTTTTGGCAATGTAGAAAAAACGTGCCAACAATAAATATGATTTGTTTTAAAGTAAGCGGTTCGTAAAATATATATCTATTAATATAATGGAAGATACATTTAACAATAAAATATTGCAATACATAAATTTAATGTACGTCACTTTTTTTAATACATATTTAATGTCGCTATAGTGTTTCACATTTAGGAACCATTAGCATTCCTTAAGAGATTATTGAAATGTTCATTTTAGTTTACAATATGCCTGATGCTAATTTTTTTTAATTTATTCTAATAAATTAACGTACATAATAATACATTATGACTTTAAACTTATGAAGTTTAAAGTAGGTATTGAATGTCATATGTTCGATGAAAAATAAATAATATTTTATGCTCGTCATGATGTTCTTTATAAATAATAATATATCGACGGTCCTTACAAAGACTAGCACATTTCAGATTCCTTACAAAAACTAGCACGTTTCAATTTTCATTGCAAAAACTAACATATTTCGAGATTTTTTACGAGAACTAGATAATTTTGAAATTTACGGAGTAAATTTTAATTTATTGTAGCCGCAAAGAGTATCGTATTTCGAAATTTCGCCATGAATACTGACATGTTTCAATTTTTACTGCGAAGAGTAGCACGTTTCGAAATCTTATCTCGAAAACTAGCATGTTTCATTATTACCTTAAGGAGTAACTCATTGCAACATTTTTTTAATAAGAAAGAGAAAATTAATGTCCATATAAGTATTGTACTAGAATAAAAGTACACAACGATATGTCGCAGATTATGAGTTCTTTTAAAAATTATAAATAATAATCAAATTCCCACTTAAACATTTATTTTAAACTTTTTTATTATTAATTTATAATATTTAAGTATATGTTGTATGTTAAATTCTATGTCGATCTAAAGGAGGCCAGTGGAGGGAAACAAGGTGACAATTTTCCAAAAATTCTGCTATTTATTATGCTACGTTTCGTTGGCTTGGTTTACCAACCTCAAATAATCTTTAAAACAAAGAATTACCTTTAAAAATAAGTCACAATTAATCACATAGTCAAAATTTAAATGTATAGATATGAAAATATATCTTGTCAGAAGCCAAGTTCAACTGTCAATAATGAAAATAAACGCGACGCTGCTAGTATTTATACACAGCTGGTGAGAGTAAATAAATACATATGACACTAAGATTTTAAATGTCTTATGACCGGCCAATAGCATCTATTTAACGAATATAAATCTTCTTTCTTATTAATACTAGTATTATTACACTTTATTTGAATCATTTCCGAATTATTCCAGTCAAATTCATGTAAAAAGTTTCTTTGATGTTGCTTTACAACTGATTCTTCATTTTTATTTTTAATATGTTCCTCAATTTGTGTTTTTAAAGACCTTTTCGTATATAAGAAGTTGAACAATTTTAGCATGTAAATTTATATACAACATTAGTTCGTTCAATTTTTTTAATAGAATCCTTACCTAATTTTATAATTAATTTTAATTTCTTTTTAGTTTATTTGATGTTGGTATTAATTTATAATCTGTTTTGTAAAATGTTTTTGTCTTGTGAACGAAACGGTTAATAAAAAGCAGAATTTTTGGAAAATAGTTATTTTTATCTCACTACTGGCCTCCTTCAGATCGACATAGAAGTTAACATACAATAAAACTAAGGAGAGCGTCAACAATCAAAGTACAAGTTAAGTATATGTATATTTGTTGATTATATATATTATACTGTAAATTTACGTATATGTTTTGTGTTGGTGATTTATGTAGGAACTTGTAGGAAATAATTAATTTACGATTATGACGGCATTAGGACTACATTATAAAAGTTGAAATTAGATACATAAAAAATATTTGTACACTTTATTAAAAAATTTATTTATATTTATTTACTATAATAAACACGTTGTAGAAATTCACAATCTAAAAATTGTAGATAATATTTTATTGTACAGTTTGCAAAGATTATCAATTGTTACGTTCAAAACTTCGAAAATATGAAATAACGAAAAACCATGGGTCAGAATTATTTTTAAATTGATGCTTAGATTACCTATTCTCCACTGGAAGCCAATATTCACTTGTCAGATCGTAAAAATAGTTAATTTATAAAAAGATAGAATTTACTAATTAGGAAAGACGGTCCATTTTATTGTCTGGATACTCACTGATTAATGAGTAAATATTTACTATTTTGCAAAGTAAATTTTTCATTGTTCATTTATAAATTACTCATATTATAATTTCAGCGAACAAGTATTAAATCTTATTTGTAATTTAATAATTATAATTATTCTAATATTCTATATAATTTGATAGTTATTATCTTTTTTATTAACTACTTCCTATACACGGAGAAAAATATTAGAAGAAATATTACTTTTTTCCTTAACAAAAGTGTAATAGTGTCAATGAAATAAAAAAAAGTTATTTTGTTAAGTAGTAACATTTTTGCATTTAATTTCAAATTTATCATATGCACATTAATTTGTCCTACAACCTGTATTAAATTTTCATGTGTAATGTAGTAATTGTTCTCTCTACGTTCCTCTGATGGTAAGAAATACAGTATTTTTTCATATAATATATTAATTCTTATATATTAACAAGGCGAAACGTGCTAGTTTTCTCGTCGAATATTGAAATGTGCTACTTTTCGTGGGTAAAAGGGAAACGTGCTTGTCTTCGTCGTGAAATTTCAAAACGTGTTAGTCTTTATAAGGAACGTCGGATTATTATGTGACAAGAGCGTGAAGTCAGCTTTTATGACGAGTGTATTTGCAGTACTTAGCTTTGAGTCAGTTCAAATCCAGAGGCTCAAAAAATCCATTTTACGCTTTTGGCACACAATATACTATTTTGATAATCTAAAGCAAAGGTACAGAGCGTAACGTAATACAAAATTTAAATTACTATTATACTGCATCTGAATTAACGAATTTTTCATAACATGTACATTTGCTGTTTAATTTCACAAAATTTCACAATAGTAACATACGATCGTTTCTAGTCAACAATAATCGATACCAATTTGTTTCTACTGCCAAGAATTCTCTTTTGAGTATTTACAGGAACCAATCTATAAACTACAGCAGCGTTAAAAATGAAATATTCATTGATAAAAACTATACTATAGATTTAGTGAATAAAAAAATGAAATAAATGGTATAAAAATGATGAATAGTTAATTTAACAATTCGCGAAGTGGGGTATAGTCGGATGTATGTGAGCGATGTGTTTAAGAATGCTAGCTTTGTATTTAGTGCAATGATCGCAGTAGGGACACTTGAGTCTAGGAGCTTTGCCGCATTCGATTTGGATGTGACGTTTCAGTGACCTCTGCACCTTGTAACCTCGGCCACATAGTGGACAGCGGTAATTCTTATCTCGCGATGACATGTATGGCCTTGTATACGTCTTCGCAACTGCAATGCAAAATAAAGGAGAATTGATGAAATGTCGAACGTTACCAAAAAAAATATAACAATCATTTTGTGTAGTATTTTCTTTTTCTGGTCTGCATTATCATTTATGTATATCTGATTGATTAATTTCATTTTATAATTTAGGTACTGCTTTAGTAAAGGAATATGTGCTACTTGTCGGATGTGTAAAAGTAGTAATGTTTTAATTGTGTCAGACGTAGAGATGTTATTTTGTATCAGATGGATATATCTAAACGCACAATTTACAAGTACGTTAACAAATAAAACAATTTTATTTGATTTTTAAAGTAATTTTTTTATTTTCTTTAACATTACTTTGTAAAATTAAATCATATAAATGCAAAGAGTATATTTGCAAACGAGAAAATTGTCATTTGCAGCCTAGTTTAACAGGTATTTTTAATTATTGTGCTCTTGAAAATATTGGACGAAGAAAAATTTTTATCCTTTTATGCGTATAATTCTTTTGGTTTTATCACACCTGAAATAAAAAAATAATTGCTAATTAGATATAAAACATTTCTATTTAAAGTTTAAATAATGGTCGAATGGGATATAAATAATTAAGGATATTAATGTATACGTGTACTCTCAAATTATAAAAAAGTATAATTTTATTTATTATATTTATACTTGTATACATATAATGTTCAAGCGATTTTAAAATAATTTCGCGATTATAAATACATTCCGAACTGAAGCTAAAACATTGTATTGTTTCTCTACTTAAAATAAAATTAATGTTAGTAAAATCTGCTATGCAAACTATTAATTAATTAAAAATCAAATGCTCACTTGCATTTGGAATTCAAACCATACGTACAATGCATCTAACATAGCTAGTAATGTATCGAAATGGAAGTTGTTCTGAGCAAACAGTGTCATAGTAGGTAAACTTACTATCGAGGTTTATTGGACTGCTTCATACGAATAGAAAGAAAAACTAATGTTAATTTTAATTTTATATGCCATTATGCATAGTTGATCATTAGTTATTGCAATTTAATGCAAATTGTTTTTAACTATCTATATACCTAATAACAACACCCATATTTACATTTACTTGAATAAAGTGCAAGTATACATATTAATTGCAAGATGTTCATATATAAGATAATTTACTTTCAGTTTATAAAACACTAATCAATGTACACTATTTTATAAATGAGATTTAGATAAATATAAATTAAATATATTCTACAAAAATTATTACAATTTATTTTAATTGTTTAAATTTAACAGAGTTTAGAATAAAATTATAAAGAAATTGACTAGACGATTAAAATAAATTATTAATATACGAAATTTCAAGCAATCAAGTGCAAATAATAGTAACAGTATATATAGATATATCTGCATATTTACATAATCTTTATAAATGATTTCTGATCTGTACTTAACTGTCAATGTCATAAGATATATTAAAAATAGATAAATTTAATAGAGAGTCTTTAAAGAAATATATCTTAGCTATTTTTTTTACAGAAACTCAATTGGCTTTTATGAAAGAAGAATACACGGAGAGGAAAAAAGCAGAATCTACTTAAATCGGACCTAAACCTACACGGAAAGAAATTTTTATATTTCAAAACATGTAATTGGAATCATATAATACCAAAAAATAAATCTGTAATGAGCAGGACAGTTATCCCTTATTTCCAACATAATGTTGCTTCTGGTATTCCAGTACTTTGGAATAATTTATGCAAAAATTGTAACTATTACTATTCCACAGTATTAAGAAATTCTTTAATACAACGATTGTAAACGCTGCTTTCCATAATTGTCATGATAAACGTTCATTAGTGACATATCAAATATTAACCCTCAGAGCGCCGGGGTTTTGAAAAATTTGCAATTCGCATTTTTCTGTATAAATGTAGTCTAAGGTCCCTAAGTTAGGACCAAACTAAATAACAATGTTGGCGAGTCAGACCCTTTACGCCTAGAGACGTATCCGGGCCGGGTACGGTGTAGCTAATGTCAAAATTTCAAAAAACATTCGATTGCACTATTTTTTGTTTTTAGCATTATCTATGTTTTATCTGGCCAAATAAAGTCACTTTGTATCATTGGCTGTTCCTCTCAAAACGTGAATTTTCACTCAATTTAGATGAAAAATAATAAGTAAAATTTTTTTACGCCTCTAGGCCTTTTCCGGCGTTCTAAAGGTTAAAAAACGTGTGGCAAATGCGATTTTACTGTTGACCATGTGAAGTGCCCAAACTTTGATTGCCACATGTAAAAGAAACTCTATAACCTCTTGACTCGATCATTGGCATGTATCATTTCAATCTTGGGCGGACGAGACACCCAAGGTTGGTATAGGTACATACGTACAAGTAACCTCACGTGCAAAACTTGGGAATTGTTGATTACTCTCTTAATATTGCACGCGAGGATACCAAAATTCGTATGTGTAAGTATATCCAACTTTGAAACCTATTATTAAATATGGTAAGTGACATTTACATTAAAATTGGTATTATGCGATTTCTAAATTTTTTTCATGCGGGTCAAAGGATTTCAAATGTATTGTTTACAACAAGCATCATATTATATCATATTAATATTGCTCGTAAGAATATCAAAATTCGTACCCATCGTTGATATCTACTATTAAATACGGTTTGGCATGTGAGTTTTACACTTAACTTGGTATAATATCATTACCAAATTTCTTTCCGTGTATTAAATAAGAAGAACTAGTTTAACTTTGTCAACTTAACAATCAGTGAACTTAAAGAGATGTCAGACTCAACAATGGTCATTTTAATATTTTTTGTAAATAAAAGAATGAATTGTTTCAACAATAAACCCAAATTTTCTCAGATTTTTAAATCGATATTTTAATTACGATGTTTGGGTTAAAAATTTATGTCTTTTTCCACTATTAGATTATTCCACATCGTCAGACCCTTTCTTATATTTTAAACTATCCTTATGAATATTTCAGATTTTTAATTCAATCCTTTTGAATAAAATTTGTGGTTTGAAAGGTGTCGATCCCTGCAATTTGGGTCCGACATCTCCTTAAGTAAGTAAATATATGAATGCGAACCGACACAACAATATTTAAAAGCTCAATAATCTCTACTTCTATATATGTAAAATTATATTACTTTAAACCCCTATAATAAAAATATTCACTTATACATGGAATGTTGTTTTTAAAATTCGGTATAAACAATTATTGCAAGGTTTGAAATTTGACTGTGAAATACATTTAAATTATATACTTTACAGTAATAAATCAACTCCATCTTTTACATACAAGTAGATCTTCTACCTTCTTCTTTCTAAGAAATATTTTATAATAACATATAAAAAAGGTAGATTCTGCTTAAATTCAGTTAATTTAAGTGTATTAGTTCTATCCTGACCTTAATGAAAATAATTTATTATTTGTAACGTTCGCTTGTATTTCATCGCGATAAACTATCGTTTTTCGTTGTGTTTTTCTTATATTCGGTTGTGTCCTGGAGATCGATAGCGTAGACATCTTTACCAAAATGACGACATTTTATGTGTCTATAAATGTGAGTCCGTTGCTTCATTCTTGTATCACAATAAGGACATTGCATTCTTGGTTGGCTCATGCATTCAAAATTTTGATGTCTCTTCAGACCATATTGATTTGCGTAACTTCGACCACAACTGCTGCAAATGTGACGGTCGGCATTGATGTCTACATATGTAAACGTCGGGCGATCTGAAACTAGAAGCACAATTTTGAATTAGTAAAAAAGATTTAAACGCCATTCAATTCATGGATTAGTAATATTAAAATATCACCAAATGTTAGATATATGTGCGTGTATGTGTTTACTTCATACATTGTATAAATAAACTGATGAATAACGATATTTAAAATTATAAACTACAGGAATAATATAATTCATGGCACATTTTTTAAAAAATTAATTTTATTAACATATTTTTACGCAATTTTCCAGAATCATTAGACAGGTGCTTAATTTAATATTATTATATTGTAAACGAAATTATACGTTATTTGTGTGATACCATAGTTCATATTCTTTTTCCCTTTACAAACATATTATTGCAAATTATAATTATAAAAAAATTATTTCAAAGTATACAAATTTATTTTTGATGTTCCAATTGGTAATGGATTAAATTCTTACAATTAGTTTCATCTTTCCGTAGAATATTTCGCAATTAAAATACTATATTTACATTATAATTATCCAATCGCATTACTTTTTACTATACAAACTATAAAAACTTTATATGTTTATTTACATAAACTGTTAATATGAACACATGGTCAGATATTTAATATAACTCAAATTAATTCCTAACTCAACAAAAACTCCTTAATTACACGTGTACACGTAATTTTAGAGTACACCATAGAAGTCTTTGATCTTTTTTTACATAATCAATAATTTCTATTTATTATAAAATTATTTAAATTCAATTGTCAGCTATAAACCTTTAGATTACTGGGAAACCGGTATATCTTAGGAAAGTGATCTTTTTCACGAAACATCGTATGATTTTGATACAATAAAAAAGTAGAAAATTATGAATAAGATTGATGCTAATCATACAATGATATCTTTTTTACAAATTTTTTTACATATTTCGAATAATAGATGGTTCAATACTTAAGATAATAAAAATACCATGTATTGTTAGGGCTAAAATTCATACGCCAAGTATTAAGAAATTAACACGGTATGCATATAGTTATCGTAGTAATATTTTCGTTTTCATGTTAGAGAGAGTTAAAAAATCAAAATATTTGTTTGTTTTGCGTTAAAAAGGTTAAACAAGTAGTATTTTTTATAATTGATGTTATCATGGTTCCAGTTTACTTTAAACACCATATATTTAATACTTAACACACTTCTTTGAAATTAGATAATAAAAAATGTATTCTCTATAAAAAAGAGAATAATTTGAGCACTTTTAATAAACATTTCAGTACGACGAATCCCGATAATCTAAAGGTTAACGACGCCAATCCGTTTTCCAGGGTGTCTACGTTGAACATGTTCCTTGACGTGACTTGGCTGTTTGGAACGATAGGTACAATAAGGACATCGAAACTTAGGTTCAAGTCCACATTCCCATCTGCGATGTCGGTTTAAACTTTGTTGAAAAACGTAACTTTTACCGCATTTGAAACATATATAACTACGTGGTACGGTACTTGCACGGCGACGTTGTTGAGTTACTGTTGGTACTGTTCCCACGTCTATGTAAAGGTAAGGCGTTGGTATCGTCGACTCTGCAATCAAACGATTAAAATAGAGTTAGCAAATCATTAAGCATACAATTACTTTACGTTGTTTTTATCTCAGAAACTTCTATCTATGAAAATTAATGTTAAAATTTGGACTCTGTGGTAACCCTTAATTTACATATTTTGAAATAAATAAGGTTACATATTTTATTTAATTCCATAAACGGTTACTGTTTTATTAAATGTTTATTTACATACGCAGAAAAACAAAATTCGATATCACGTATACATATACTTATATCTGTTAACGTATACAACTTAATTGAAAGTAAATAAATATTGCAAATATTTACATTTTATGGAAAATATTCGCTTTTATTTTTAAAACAAAATTTTGCGATGTTATGCCTTTTCAGACAAATTCTGTTAATATCTATGAATTATATTAATATACAATTTATCAATGAGAGATTAAACGTTAATACAAAACTGAAGTAATCAATATAACATTTTTGTACAAAATGATGAATATTTTATTTCGTCATATAGTGTATAATACATTACTTGCATATGTATGTATACAGTTTGATAAAAAGATTTGATATTTGAAATTTTCTTTGTTACAATGAAAATAGCGCATTGATTTATTGTTGTACATAAATTCGAAGATATACAAAACGCTTCGATTACATTAAAAGTTTTGGCAAAGCGTTCCATCATTCAATAATTATAATAAGTCTATATTATTATTTTAAATAGATAAAGCTTTTACATTTTTTAAGCGTTTACGTTTCATTCGTTATCTACGCAAGCTATGCTCTGCATCGTATAATTTATTCATGTGCTGTAGATCATACGATGGTCATCAAAATATACTTTCAAATTAAATCTCGTTACGTGTTATTTCTCTGTATACTAAAACATAGATTTCTTTGCACGTAATGATTATTTTGTGAAGTTGTGATAGTTAAAGTAATACATTGATGTAAGACAAGCCCGCACACACAATTTCATTTAACACAAAACTCAGGTTTAAAGATAATATAGTATAAACTACAATATACAGATGTACTTCAATCGTATTATTTAAAGTGAACATGTACTTAATTATTAATCGTTTTTATTGGTAGCATACATAACTGATGATTTATATTATTTTTATTTTTAATTTTTATCAAATTCGGTAATTAATAATAATAGTAATATTAATAGTTTAATAAAGGTAAATTGTCTCTGCACATGCAGAGGAAATGTTAACTTCCGAAGTCTTCGTCTTGTTCACTGTGCAATGTTTTCGGTGCTTCATTGCCCTCTAGTAGCAAAACTATAACGAAGGAAGCAGATAGGAAGCTCTAGCTATTATAAACAAAACATATACTCTATAAACGGGCCTTATTTGTGGCTAAGTATATTGTCCGCCATGACTCCAGTCAGGACTGGCGAGGACAATGTCGGTCCTAGACATTAGAGCAGGCTGCAAGTGAAAAAATCAAGCGGCACAGCTAGAAATTGGTTGGTAGTTGTTAAACAGAAAAAGAAAAAAAGGACAGTTTTGGTTAATAAAGCGACAGGATCGGGGAAATCCACCGCCCCACAACAACAGACATCGGGAAATTTTATTCCAAAATAATGAAGTAGATCATACCGGCAGAGAGACAGACGTATACGGACGGTTTACGGACCGTACGTTAAAAAACGGACCGAAATCGGAACGAACTTGACGTCCAACAGATACGAAAGTCAAAAAACAGCAGAGTTCTACTTCTTCTTGCAAAACAAAGAGAAGCGGCCGGAAATCCACAAATCTTTGCAAGATGCACTTATCCGTAACACAAGTGAAAGACGTAATTCTATTACGCCTACTTTTATGCTAAGGTTCCTAGACATGGACTGTATTACAAGCAAAGCTGACGTAGCAGACGTCATAAACTGTGAACTGAAAGTTTAGGTCTTCGCGTACTTATAGGTTACATGATGTGGTCAAAAAGTGCGATGTGGACATGACGCCTGGAGTGCCAAAACGTGAGTGTCTTTACTGTCTCAAAGCAGATAATAAGGGGACGCTTTTAAGGCAGCACTGACTGAATCAAATACAAATCAGATAAAATGAAGCTTCCCATTCTCTGAGACAACATGCTGCTTGTATAAATAGATTGTCGAAGCTCTTGGGTATGCGGAAAAGCTGTAATCTCTCGAGAACATCGTGATAGATATCCCCGGAAATAAGATAGTTGTGGATTATTTTAACGCGCGCAAAAGTGCTCAACATTGACAGACTCGAAGAGCATCCACTAGCGGCGGATACACCTCTGTTCATAGATCTAGAAGAGTTGACTAATCGTGATAGGGCTGAAGCGTTCGTTGAAGAAACAAGCCAGTTTCAACAACCGAAACACCGCGATGATTTATCCATTGATTGATGATCACTAATTACGTTATAAATCTGCTTCTGAGCAAAAATGCAGATAGATGTATGAAAGTCTGATTAATGATTGTGATTCGAGTATCAAGATCAAAAGTATGTGACGAGTTGATCGTCACGCGACGCCTTTGCGTGCCAATTTTGAGTTCTGCGGCGCCTTTGAACCCTGAGAGTGGGATAATCTAACGAGAGGTGCGAAATATGCGAAATCAATCGCTCTCTTTCGCTCGAGATTCGACGAACTGACTAGACTATCCGAATATCTTGGCGATTCCGATGATCTCACGATGGGAGCCCAGCGTATAGAAGAAATTTTCAAGCAACTCGCGTACCTGAAGAAGCTGATCTCGAGTGGAGGGAGCCAGCGACACGCCACTTTAATTAGATAAGAACTTCGTTCGTTAAATAATTTTCGATCACGATGTAAACGCCCATATTTAATCATTCAATCCATCAGCGTTGCAAATATAATAACTTAATTGCTATTTTGTAAATATAAATGTTAATCTCAATCGTTTATTTTATAAAATTATGATTTGTCAATGATCGATTAATCAATTAATTTTTGTATATGCTACGAGCGGTGATATATATCATATTCATAGAAAAGGTTCAAAGCAATTTGTTTAATTTAAATCGAAATAAATTATTGTCATTTTAGTTATTGTTTATTTGCACCTGTGTATTTTATTTCCCAATGAATCAAATCACCCTACCAACACTGAGTCCCAACATAGATATACAAAGATAGAAGTAAAATCGCTTCAAGTATGACTGTGTTTTCAGATACATTATGATAGCGTGAAATATTGTGAATAACAGTTCTGGACTGGTGTCAGTGTGAACAGAGAGACATACGTTTTGATCGGTTGGGGATATATTCTTGTAAGGGAATGGATTGTTCGACTCTTAAAAAAAACAATAATGCAAGTACCTTATTATATCGAGTATTGTTAAATTTTTGTTCATGTTGTTAGAAGGTAAGAAAATTTAAAATTAAAATATTTAATATAAATATAGTTTCTAACTAATGATTGAGGCAGTAGACTAGTATTGTTCAATAAAATTGCATAAGTTAAATTTATATAAATAAAATTATTAGCAGTTGGTAGTTAATTTAATATTTAGATAGATTAGTTTTATATTCTATTTAATTTGTTTGTTATTATTTATTAAAAAGTTTTGACGTTATATAAAACATGTTTTGGGATTAAGTATATTGTCCATTGTTAGTGAAATAAGCAATTCTAATAAAAAAGCATCAAATGAATACACAAATTTCTACTAGGTACACGAAGTCGCATAATTAAAATTATTTGGTCATGTTTTGATCGATACCGAATAATCGATAATAAGTAAAGCATCATTGTTTTAGATATAACTTTTACTTCGTTTCTACTTCGTTTCAGGTAAAGATCTTAATGTTAGTTTTATAGGATAGTAGAACTTTTTTGGCCTTTTTAATACCGTTTGGACCACTTTTGTACTTATAATAATTGTTACATAGCGTTTAGGACTATTATAATAAATGATGGTAGAATTTATATTTACTTCCTCCAAACTTTTGTTTAAAAAATATAGCCTCTGAAATAGTGAACCTACTCTATAAATCCTTATATATATATAGAAACTCCTGAGTTCCTTTTTATGGATTTATATAGGTTATTACATTTTCTTACACTTGCATTTGTTCAAATTTGCTATTGCACAGATTTGACATCAACATTCATTCATAAAAATCTAGATGAATGCACGTATATACAAAATCAAGTTTGTTATATATTAACATTAATGATAAAATAAGTGTAGTAAGTTGGAAGTGTGGTAAATAGACGGTAATCTATGTGACAACTGAACTTATAAACTTTTCATCCGTAATTAAACTTCTAAGTTATGTAATGTTAGATTAAATATAATATTAATATTAATATAATATTAGTTTAAACCAACAAAATGTAATTTTATTTCAAAAGATTTATTGCTCGTTAAATTTAAGAGTTTTTACGTTGAATTTACCGATTTACAAAAGTGAATTGTGCGATTTTAATGAAGTTATTACATTTGCATTTCAGCGGTAAGAAGAGTAAAAAGAGTAAAAAGAGAACTTCAAATTTAAACGAAAATTTCTAAAACAATCGAATATGACAATATAAACCAAAAAATTGATCTGTCTCCAAAGTTTGTCCAATGGCCTCTATTAAGCTACTTTCCAAAAATCTAAGGGGAAATATGCTACTAATTACTCGTTTAAATAAAAAAAACTTATATCAAGAGATTAAATTTGAACTTTGTTTTGATCAAACTTTCAGCGCTTTTAAATGTTATCTAAATTTCATAATAGTGATAGATTTATACTAATGTATAATGCAATGTTTTAATTAATTTTTTATCTTATTTTTAGCGAAACATGTTTTTTAAGTTACTAAAGTTATTTTAGTTTACCATAGGTTTTTTGAATAGGCGAAAAGCGAACTAATTATATTTAGGTAACAAGTAGGCTTTTGCACAATTCTGTTAAAATATCGAATGATAAAACGATCAATTATTATTAACGATTATTATAAATTACCAATAATTATTATCAATTATTATAATTAAATCATCCATATCGTCTAGTTTACATACAAGTAAATTATTTTCTAAACTTAAGTAGTTGTAAATTTTTATCATTCTAAGCTCATATAATATTATATTTTAATATATTTAGTTTAATATGTTTTCATAGTTGCTTTTTATATACACGTATTAATTATTTTGTGCGTAACTTCTTTTATACTTGATATTTTAAGTAATTGTGTCGCAAGACAAGAATGTTTTAATTAACTGAGTATGTTTAGCCTATAATGTATTACATTATAAAGTTATATACATAAAGCATTATATATGTGAACCGATAAATTTAGTAAATCGACAGGAAGATGGTGCAATGTACCAATTTCACATCTTAGACAATAAGCCTAACTCTATAATAAGTTGTTCTGTAAGTTACGTTTGACTATTACTGAAAGTGAAGGCTTATAGATTTTTACAAAACTCCAAAAGGACGAGTGTGGAAATGTGATTAAACATTTGTATTTAAACAAGAGGATTGTACACCTACATATATAAGCATTAATTTCTGGAGAAATCACTTTAAATGTGGTGGTTTTTTATATACATTTTAAAAATATTTTTATCTTACTCAGGTATCGATCATTCGCTTGTATATCACTTTTTTATTTTAATTCTTTTTACACAAATTTAAAAAAAGTATTCATACGAAAAATGGGGTCGAATATTTGCCGATCACTGGTTTAAGCCACCATACATCTTCTTATATTTTAAATTGTAAATTTTTTCAAGCACGGACGGAAAATTTTTATTATGAATACCGTATTATTAGTTGATATTGTGTTTAATTTGTTTAAATTCAATTTTAGATAACTTTAACTAGTTTTGTACGTCTAGCGTAAGTTTATTATATAAAAATAAAAGGTAAGAAAGCCATCTAATTATGAACTACACATGTAATATAATTAATGCTATTATTAATTAAATTATTTCTTAGTTAAATGTAATATTAAGTAGAAATTTTATCATCTTAAACATGAATTTTTATATATTTGTAATCATATACAATTACTTTATATAAATACGATTGTTCGCATTAAATATTGTTTATAATCATTTAAAATATATTAATAACTTTCTATCGTATTAATTACTACATATATATCAGGCACGCCATTGAAATTCGGACATACCCAACGTGGCTATGTCACTGATTTTATCGTCAATTTTATTTCTAAAAGAACATCCAAAAAAGTACTTGAGCCAAATTTTTAGATCCCTAAAGGTCTCTGGTTTCGATTTAGAGTTTTTCTTTGTTTGACATGGCCGCGCAGGGTTCGTGCGTATTTCACTGGCCTGTCTCATGTATATATATATACAATTATAACTTTCATCTATATAGTGATTAAATTGAAATCGACGTTAACGTAATATCAATTTTCAAGTATAATACAAAGCTTATGCAAGAAGCTCCTGAAAATAATGCCAAAGGCAACCCAAAAACAAACGAATATTATTTTCAATGTTAAATTAAATGGTGATAGGATTGGTTAAAGGAGAAAGTGGACACCTTGGTCGTGTTAGTTCTTAATAGAAACAACATTTACAAGGAGCTGAAGACTATGGTGAGGGCTACAAGCATGGCCTCTTAGTGAATACGCGCAGGTGAGCAGTGTTCTGTGCCCGGCAGCGTCGAAGGATAGCGTAACAGGCACGTCAAAAGCAGGCGGTCAAGGGGAAGATACCTTTACCGTCTCAGTATCCTCTGGAGCGGGTTAACAGACGCTACGACATCTGTTTTTGGAACCCATAAGAACTAGCCAAAAGTCTCTGACTGGTCAACTATCTTGCGCAAGAGTAAACAGTGCCCCGCAAAAATTGCAGCTAGTACAGGTCAGGGATGTCAGAGGTCCGTCCAAGATGGTGAAAAGACAAAAAGCAACTCTGAAGTTAGCACAACCCAACGTCATTAAGAATAAAGCTTCAGCTGGGAATCAGGTATACATCAACATCCTTCGGTAAATGTTGTGCGCAACATGCCTCAAGTCGCTGGTAGAAAAAAAGTCTGTTCGAGGCGGCGGTAACGTCTACACTGCAGTAGTCAGCAGAGGTCCAGCTGCTGACTCACAAGGAGTGTATTGCAATAAAAGATATGGACGAGGCCACAGGGTCGGAAGAAATGACAGAGACAATCTCCGCGATGATCGGACCAGAAGTCTTGCTTTCTGGAAGTATAAAAGTCAGAGGTTGTTACGTAGCCAACCAGACAACCAGTATCCTGCTTGCAGTAGCAGATAAAAAAGCTGCTACAAAACGAGAAACTGAGGATAGGTTGGGTTAATTGTAGGGTTTGGCTTCGTGAAGCTACTTTGCGGTGTTAGTAGTGTTATGAGGCCAGGGACAGTCGAAAAGTCGTCTGAGTGGTACACCTGTACTAACGGTGCTTTGCGTTTGCTACTTGTAGATAGTTATGACCAATTTCAGCACCATTTATTCTTTGAATATTAATTTCAATAGCATTTTGCATTATATATTTTTGATGTACTGCAATACATTTATAAATATATAATCTTGTACTATGATATTCAAAGATTGCCCTTCGTATTTTAATTTTATACGAATCTTTAATTATCATACACCATATTAATTAACAGTTATTAAAGTACAGTCATTAATACAATGTATAAAAATTAATAAACCCAAAGAATATATAAAAACCGCTCTTTTGCTAATATCGATTGTAATGTACTAATAATATCGACGAAAATAACAATTTATTATTTATGTAACATCGATTGTTCACAACTAGACGTAAATGTACTAAAAAATTGAAACCAAAATTACCCGATGATATAGAAATGCCGAAATGAAGTATATATAAAAATTAAAAATCTACGACTCATTCATAGGTGTATCTACAGTGACAACGTAAATCTCCTTTTCTGGGTGTTTTTTTCTAATGTGCGTGTAAATCTGCGAGGTCTGTTTACACCGAATCCGACAATATGGACACATGAATCGTGGCATCTGACCACATTCGTAGCGTTCGTGACGAACACAGTTACTCTTGAGTGTAAAGCCTTGTTGGCATTTATTACAAAAAAATTGCTTTTTTCGGATCTTGTGTTTACGTTCGATCGTGTCACGTTCACCGGGTAATCGGTGCTTTCGTGGAGTCCCATCCTTCTTTAACGGCAGCCTTTTGCGTGGTGTTATAGGCGATGACTCTGCGAACAAAAACATTTGATTTGCTGAGTGTGGTAATGTAATTATTTAATTGTTTTTAAGATTCGTTAGTAAAGAAGAATATAAAGGTATTGTTTAAAAGTGTAGATTTCAATTTATTAAATAAACACTACAAAATTCATGTTTGATTAGTATGTCAAGATTATTAATAATATTAGTTAACAATTAATGAATATACGTCATAATTCTTATTGGCATTTATTATTTCAAGAAACTACACATGCAAAAAATCAGATAGAAAAATTAAAATAGTAACAAAATAGCATTAGTATAGAAAATCAATATATTCCTCTGAGAAAAGAAACCTGGTAGAAAAATAAATTAATTCAGTAACTTGAAAGTTTTTAAACTAAATCGTTTCGCAATGGCCTCGTAAATTACTCGGGAAGTTATCGTCAATACCGCGTATAATGCGTATCTAACTCCAAAATATTTCTTCGATATTCCGTGCTATAGTATTAATTTTTAAAATATCTACACTGATTCTGTAATATAACATTAAGTATAGAAATTTTGTTAATTAATTATATTCATAAGCGACTGTACAGATTAATTAGAGCTTAATGATCTTAGTGTATTGACAAACTGTGCGTTTTTCAAATCTTGCAGTTCACCGATGATTTTGAAAAAAAACTGATTAAAATTTGGACTATAATTCCTAAAGGTTTCTACCAGGGCAGGTTATAAATATAATTTAGGTTAAATGGAAAGAATTGATAATGTAGTTGTATAATATTAGCCTATATAGAGTTAAGTGAAAAAGTATGTATGTTAAGTAATTAAATTCATTTTCGAATGAACCTGACTATAATAGGCAATTTTAGTATTTGAATTTATTTCAACAGTGATGATGAATGATGCGTACAGATGGAACTAGGTCATAAGCTTTCTTGATGAGTAAATACCTGCAATTAAAAATTTCATTTATTAATAAATAATTACAGTAAACATATAATATTTTATGATGCAGACTGTGATACACAAAAATAGAACATAATTATGTCTTAAATTTTCATAAATTTATTGACGTTAAATGATAAATACAAAATAATAATTTAAACTCCATCATATGCAAAAAATATGGTATATATATGTCGCAAAGCAATAAATAAATGTAGTTAATTAAGTTTATAATTAATATTTAAGGTTCTAATAAAAAAAAATATTTAAGGTTTATAGAAAAATACGATTTATACATTTCACGAGAACATTTTAGTTTTGAGTATACATCTACTGATATTTCGTTCTCAGTTATACCTATCTATATTACAACTTATTTTCTAAATACATTTTTAAAATATTATGTTAAAATAAATGTTGGGTTCATAAATAGCAGTATTAAATTAATTTGCTAAACATATAATGTTTGCTGTAATAAAATTTATTCACCGCTTAACAAACTATTACTCACATTTTTTTTAAAGGAAAGCTTTTAAAAATTATCGGAGTCCGTAATGCTAAAAATAATGGAATTACAAACTGTTTAACAAATAATTACATTTTTAATAGACAATATGAAAATTATATAACTTTAAGTTGTAAATCTTTGTACGCGGAAAGAATTTACTCACAAAACTTAAAGTGATATCACGATGAAAATTGTAACGATTTCCTTAAGCATATTATGACTTTTTAGTTAAATTTTTGTTGAACACTTGATTTTTCCAAAATTTGTCTATACTGTCTCCAAATTTTGCTAGACAATTCTCTTAGTATATTAGTGTATGAAGATACAGATTTTCACGGATGTTTCACGACTTAAATCAACATTACAATTGTACCAAAATTAACTCGAACATACGTTTTATATAGTTAATAATTCGAGAGACAAATTCAATTATGAATTCGTTTTCTTAATTTACTATTATATCACAAAAGTATATCTTTTAATAACCGCAATGTATAGTAATAAAAAAATGATAATTTTAATGTATTTATTTGAAATGACTATAATAAGACGTCCTAAGGTATAGAAAATGTAAAAACGAAATGAAAAAAGGTATAGTAATTGGATTTTTTATCATCAAGTGTTTGATGCATTAAGTCTGTAAATTCTACGCAACTTAACCCTTGATAATTTTGAATCAGATGCGTTTTTGTAAAATGAACTAAACGAGAAAATAACAGAAATAATAAATAATATTTTATTATTCAACAAAGTGTTTATGAGGCATTCCTCATTTTAGTAAAAAGTTTGATAACCCCTGGTTTATAATCTTTATGATGACGCCTAACGTGTTGATAGATGTTCGATGAACTACCGCCAAGTGTTTCGCAGTAAGGACATTTGAATCTTCGTCCCTTGCCGCAAAAATAACGAAGATGATCGTTTATCGTAGTTTTTTGAGTAAATCTTCTATGGCATTGCAGACATTCGTATCGTTTGGAATTCGTCGGATGTACTGTATACCCTGGCTGCGATTGATTCTGTAAATCACGCCTAACTGCGATCGATATGAAAGTATCTGAAAGAATACACAATTTGATTGTTAATTGCAATATTTTTACTCAAAATATTAGAAAACACATCTTGTTCTAATAAATTATTATCATTTTAACTTAGTAATGCCTAAAATTAGTCGAAATAATTTAAAATTAATACTATATGCTTGCATTTGCCATAGGAATTATAGAGGATTATATCAATGTATCAATTTTTCGTTCATGCTTCTTATTTTTTATTATTTCTTAATTCAACAGTTTTTATTTTTGTAGGTATATAACAATGTATCTCTCACGTTCACGATTGTATACTTGTTAGTATGGTTTTATACAATATTTGTGCGGTTACAATATATTACTTTCCTTTTATTCATTATAACTAGCCAAAAACGCTCGCTTTGCTCGTTCATTATAATATCGTCTATTATATTAGAAAAAAGTTACATTTATTATGTAATATGGACATTTTGAGGATTTAACAAATTTTTAGATTTATACATAGAAAATATTGTTTGCTTTATTGCGAATTAGCAATATCTGTATATTACAGTTACTGTATTCGTATTAGTAAGACGAATAAATATACAAATAGAGCAATAAATTTAATCTTTTGATAAACGCATTTATACAACATTGTACGATAATTATAATTTATAAATTTACATTAAAGAATACATAATGTATCGTGTTTCATTCGAAACTAAACTGAGTGAACTGTATACTATTATATGTAGAATAATTTTGTCGTTCATGCAGTATGTTTAAAGGGATTAGGTTTTTTTTTCGATTTTAATGAACAAACCATGTATGTTTTTATTTGGCGACGTTTCGATAGATATCCTCCATCCTCATCAGGCTATACCTTTATTAATAATATTAGTATAACAATATTTTTCAAAACATCTTCTTATACACTACTTACTATTTTGTGATTAGTGTAAACGTATAAAACGTATAATTAATAGCATCTCTGATGCGTCGCCCTATAATTGAAAACAAAAGTAAGCAAATTTATTAAAAACAAATATAATTTTGCGCAGAAATTGAGGTTATGTGTAATCTATACCTTTCCATAGTAGTTAGGTCCATAATCAACATCCATTTTTAAAAAGTTAAATAAATTAAATAAATAAATTAGAAACGAAATTGAGATTTCGTTATTTTACCAATTTGACTGCCTTTTGCTAAATATGTGTTATTGTGTGTTAAATTATTTTGGGCTGTTTCTAATGGGCGACACATCAGAGATGCTATTAATTATACGTTTTATACGTTTATACTAATGACAAAATAGTAAGTAGTGCAAATAATTTATAATGTAATACAATTGCCACAGAATTACTAATATGTATAAGAAGATGTTTTGAAAAATATTGTTATACTGATATTATTAATAAAGGTATAGCCTGATGAGGATGGAGGATATCCATCGAAACTTCGCCAAATAAAAACATACATGGCTTGTTCATCAAAATAGAAAAAAACCTAATCCCTTTAAAAATGTATACTGTTATAGTTATCAAAATTAATATAGATATTTCATAACTCATAATGATATTAATGTTTTTATCTACCATTCATAAGAAAACTTAATATATAAATACGTTTTTCTAAGGAGATAGACAAATCCGTAGATTATTAGGAAAACCACACGATAATTTACAAATCTAAGTATTAAAAGATACGATGATATTTTAAGTATTTGCTTGTTACACATATCACTATGTTCTTCTTTCAAAAGTAGTGAAAAGCTTAACCACTCCCGGTTTTTTATCCTTGTGAACTGACCGCACGTGTTTATAAATGTTTGACGAAAAAGCAGCACGACTATCGCAATACGGACACTTGAATTGTCTTTCCTTACTGCAGAAGTAACGAAGGTGAGCTTTCATTGTTTTTAATTGCGTATATCGTGTACTACACTTGAGACATTCGTATCGCTTATTTTTCGATGAATGTGTTATATATCCTTCCCCAGACAGAATCGAAACAGAGTTTTGTACCAATCTCGGTTTTACATCTGAAAAGAAAATTGAAATTAACCGTTAATTATGCATTTCACTAAAAATGACAATATTAATAGTCATTTAATTAAATATTTTTTTCAATTTGAATTATATATTTGTATTTACAAAAAATGTAGGTTAAAATGTTGTTTTAAAATTACATGCAATTATCGTTAGTGATTATAATTGTAAGTAAAATGATTTAGGATATTTTATGTGGCTTGCATTAAATTTACAAGGAATTAATAAATTTATATTATTTTCGTAACGTAATCTTCTAATTTATTTCCAGTTTAATAATGTTCATATTTTTACAGGTAATGTAGAAAATTGTTGTAAATTCATAAACTAAATCACATTTTTATATTCTTAATACATAATACATAATTAAATTATTCCGTATCAGTATAATAATCGAATTAATAATATACTACGGATTCATTTGTAACATAAATAATTTAAATTAAAACACAATTATTTTGAGTTTACAGTCATTAATTATAAAAAATACAATATTAATTATAAGTAAGTAAATATAATACAACATTCAAATAAAATGAAAAAATTGGGCACTTCCCTGTATAGATATATACTGGAATTCTGAAAAAATTTTAATTTTACTTAAGTAAAGGATTAACGTTATCCCCATTGACGAAAGTCTTCCTTTAAAAATGATTAACTTATTTGTAGGTTGAACTACAAAATTTAATTGAAATATTATATATTTCTAGTATTTGGATCATAAACCGCACGGGGTTTCCTGTTCCCGTATGCGGCGCGTCCCCCGGGTGGCGGATGGGAGAAAGCTCGTCACGCTTGCGTGAAGGGTAGAGGTGAAACAAAATAGCCTCCGTGGATCAAATAGTTGAAGAAGGATGATGAGCAAGCGAATGGAATACCTACTACCCCAAGCAGGCAGCTCCAAACTAGGAGTCAATCCCGCCATCGGTTCCGATCGGGTGAAAGCCCCGGTGGCCGGCGCTGGCCTCATGGATTTTGGGGGAGGCCACCAAGCGCTTCGTTCTACGGACACGTCAGAGGTGGGGCCCTCGAAAGAAAATCCCCAACAGCAGCCGTCGTTACAGATGTTGAATATTGCATCCGCAAGCAGGTTACGGAGCGGCAGCGTTACCAGCATTGGTAGTGCCATCAGTGGCATCTCTGCCTATAGTAAGGAATCGCAAGAGGAGATACAAATATTCCGCAAGGAATACGAGAAGGTAGAGAAGGCGCAAGAGGAGTTCGAATCCACTTACGACCACCTAAAGAGCGAACTCCAGGCTACGTTGACTGCTTGTGCAAAGCAGCCTAACATCTCCATGGTCGTGAAGACAGGGCTGAAGACCGTAGACATTCTTGTACAAGATTTCTACGGGAAAACCTAGAAGATGTTTTCGGCAGTCGACGTTACATGTGCCAAGTCGAGGATTATCGAGTTGGTCACGAGAATCGTCGGCGGCCTAAGAGAAGAGGCATAATAGCTAAAGCCGTCTTTATGGCTACAGCTAGAATGCAGGCTCAAAAGAGAAGTAGAGAGGGCTCCCAAAGCCCCCCGAGGTCTCTAAGAGCCGAAAGAAGAAGAAGCCTCGAAAGGAGGTACCACCACGTGGCATGGACAAGGAGCAATCCAAGTCCGCATCAGTGGCGGGAAAACGCCGTCAGTCAAGTCGGGACAGGCGTCTCTTGATAAGAGAAAGCGCCAGGTGGCGCCGGAATCCACCCTGGTGGTCACTGTCGCGAGAGATTTCGAGTCGAGCTCTCGATGAATAAGGATCGGGTCTTTTGACTGTTCGCTCAAAACTTCTAACATATTGATTTTTACGTATATAAAAGTGTGTGAAAATTGGCAAGATAAGTAGCTAAATTTGGATATTGGTGGAATCTTTTTACTGTTGGATAAAAGCATGAGATTAATTGCAGGATGGAATCAGACGTAAATAAAGAAGATTATCATAATCCGAACGATTTTGAAAATGTGTTAACAGTTATAGGTATTGAAGGTTCTGAATTAATGGAATATGAAAATAAAAGCCTTAAAAGAAGATGTGACGAAAGTCAACAAGATAATTATGAAGATAATGTAAATATTATAAAGAAGAAAGCTAATAGTCAAAACAAAGAAAAAGGTAAAATGGACTCGTCCAAATTTAAAGAAAAACCTATGAGAAGCGAAACAGCGAAAATGAACCCGACTAATTTTATAGACTCGTCTAATGTGAAAAATACATACTCGGATAATGTGGCAAGTTATGAAAGTGAAAATAATACAAATGAAAGTCACAAACAGAATGAAAAAAAGGAACTATATAATGATAAAAATGAAGGTCCATTTGGTGTGTAGTGCAAATACATAAAATCAAAAGGAGAAGAATTGAGCCCTTTTAACGTCAGTAACATTATATATAAAAAATATAGAAAGATATCTGATATTAAAAAAAAAGCAAATTTATTGTTGAAATTATGTGTAATACTAAAGAAGAGGCCAACAGATTGATAATGGATACGAGTTTAATTCAACATAACTTAGAAATGTTTATTCCTAAGTACAGACAAATTAGAAAAGGTATTATTAGGAATGTGCCTACTAATATAGATGAAAAAAATATTATGGAAGGCATAATGGTGTTGATGTTATAGATATAAGGATGAATAGAAGAAATAAGGATGCAACATGTAATGAAAACAAATGGATACCGAATAAGTCTATTCTTATTACATTCTCTGGTCAAATTTTACCAAGGGATATATTTGTTTTTTCGATAAGATGTTTTGTAGAACCATATGTTGCTCGTCCAATGCAGTGCTACAATTGTTTCAAATTTGGACATACTAGTACAAGATGTAAAGAAAATTCATTATGCATAATGTGTGGAGATGAAAAACATGATAATCAACCGTGTAAAAATATGGATATGGATGATAATATAGAAAGTATTGGACCTATATGTAGCAATTGTAATGGTAATCATAAGAGTATTAGTTCAGAATGTGACTTTTTCAAATTCTACTACAGAATTAATATTTTAATGGCACACGATAATTTGCCTTTTTTGGAAGCAAAAAATGTCATTCTAAAGGAAAACGGTTGCCCTCCTACTGTCATTATGATGATGTCAAACGTTAAAAAAACTTAAGAAAATTTTCCTGTATTAGAAAATTAAAAAACTCAACTTTTAAAAAGGTATAGTTTTGTAGTAGAGAATAGAAGAGATGATAATCAAACACAAGATTATGAACAACAGCAGAGAAATCAAAATTCGAATGAACAAGTTTTGAATCAGCAAGCTAGTCAACGATCATTGCACAACTACCAAAGCAATATGTTAACCAAAGAACCAAAAATAATCAAGGTTCTCAACAAAACTTGCAAACTCAATTGGATCATTCTGAAGAGCAAGAAACTAACCAACAACGACAACAAAATACATATGAACAAGTAACAAGGGATAATTCCAACATACAAAATAATCAAAATCAAAGTAAGGTTTCTGATATATTATTTGATAGAATTGATAATACTAAAAGTTCAAGTAATCTTAATGATAAAAAAATAAAGATAATAAAGGTAAAAAAGGCCTAAAAAAAGGAATAATTCATATAGTTGATTGAAACATTAGAAGTGTAGATGTGGGGGTGTAAATTATTATTTACATATTTGTATTTGCATACTCTTTTGGATTAAATAGATTTTTTGTTTGTAATTGTTTACTTTTGTTTCAAGTGATATTATAATATACATTAGATTAAGTTATTATTAATTTTATTTGATATTAAGTGATATTAAAATATTTAATTGTAATTATGAGGTAAAAAAGTCCATTAAAGATATTACAATGGAATGCGAGAAGCATTAGTAATAAATTAGATTTTGTAAATTTTTGCGAAAAATTAAGAGATTAAGATGTTATAATTATTATTGAATCGTGGTTGGTGTAATACTCAATTGGAACATGAATTAAAGAATATTACGAATGCAAATTTAGTTTTTAAAGATAAATTTAAATAATCAAATAATTATTTAGATATTTATACCGATGGATCAAAAATTGATCGAAATGATGAAATGTTTATAGGTTTTGCAGTTTGGTCTAATGTTGAATTTTTTAAAAAATCATTTAGACTTCCTAATGTGGCAACGATTTTCACGGCTGAATGCTACGATGTTCTCACTGCTTTGAATGATATTATAAAGTATATTGAATTAGATGGAGATAATATTTATAAAGAATATAGAATTTTCTCAGATTCAGTGGCCCTGGAGATCAGAGACGACGCTCTCATAACGAGGGACGTAGTGGTGGCGGCCCTAAATAAAGTTCTTGCGTCTCCGCCTGAGAGCCGAGAGGTGAAGCTTTTGGGTCCCAATCGCAATCAACAAGACAGCCATCGTGAAGCTAGATTACGAGACCTCTGACAAGCTAAAGTCGATGCGACATCTTTGCGTCGGCTTTGTAAGCTGTCGTGTTCGGGATCGAGTTTTGGTCGAGAGGTGCTATCGGTGCCTAGACTTCGGCCACATGAAACGGAAGTGTAAGGGAGTGGACAGGTCCTTGTCATGCTATAAGTGCGGCGAGCCTGGACATAACCTTAAGAATTGCAAGAGTGCTTTCCAATGTTTCCTTCGTCCATCAAAGGATGCTCAGGGAGTATCTCGCATGGCGGGGTCCGGAGCCTGTGCAATCTTTCGGCGCGCTCTCGAAACCGCAAGGAAGGTCGTTTTACGATAAGTGACAGTCCCAACGTGGGAGGATAAAATAAAGAACGAATGACGCATGTCACAGACACACCTCCCAGCTTGAAGTAATGTGAAAAACAGTTCCGGGCTGGACAGGTGAAAGCGTTGGGTTTGGAGTTTTAGCCGGTAAGAATCCGGCATTGGTGACGAGTGTGGACCCTCGTCGTCGTCTTATGTAAGATTTCTCAGTTTCCCACGAAAAAAAAAAAAAATTTGGGTCATTAAAATGCTTACAAAAGTCAGCATTTGAAGTTGGATTAGAACTTCAAATTTTTATTTTTACCTTAGTTATACGTACTTTACTTTACTACCCATTTAAACCAATGTCGCACTCTACCTCCAGACAACATTATCGGATTGGAACGTATACGGGCTCATTCCGAAGCTAATTAAATTATTTATCGTCTGAGTGGACCAGAATTTAAAAAAAGGCAACACAAAAAAGTGGTTCTAAAATAGCTGATTTTTATGAAAATTTTCATATTTTTGGCATCTTTTGGAACCAATTTTGTGTGTTGACATTTTTTAAAATTCTGCTCCACGCAGACGATAAGTCATTTAATTAGATTGAAAATTAGCTCTAAGACATCCCAATCCGATAATCTGGTCTGGAGAAAGTGTGCGACAATATATCAAATAGGTAGTAAAGTAAAATATACATAACTGTGGTAAAAATGAGTATTTCAAAGTCTAATCTGGCTTAAAATTCTGACTTTTGTAAGCAATTTAATATTCCAAAATACTATAAATATGTAATATTTCAATTAAATGTTGTAGTCTAAAAACCTACAAATTTTTTTACATGCTTAACACTGGCTTGTCTCCATAATAAGGTGGCATACCTGATCTTTACTGACCAATTGAAAATTGTTAGTCATTACATTTATTTAATAATTTATTTAACGTTTATCGTATTTAATGTTAAGACCAAATGCAGAAGCACTAGGTAATTAAATAATACGTCACTACACAAAATTACAAGTCTATAAAAAAAGACCTTTAAAAAATTTTGTACGAAAAATTACATACTTAGGGTGCAAATATTTTTAAAGGTGTATAGATAAAATATACATGGAAGTTTGTAGAATGACAAATTATTAAATAATCTAGTCCTTCTGTATTTTGGTTGTTCAATAAATATTATATATCATTAAATGAATATTATAATTAACATTTTTTGTTCAGTCGATAATAATTAGGTATGCCACCTTATTAAAATTAAGAAGCAGCATACAAATTAAACCCACACCAATAAAAACCGACCGTATATTAATTTAAGAAGCAATTTCGTAAATGGAGGTTATATTAATCTTTTACTTATAATTACAATTAATATTTTATTTTTATCGACATTTAATATATATATATATATATATATATTTTAAGTTATATTAAGTTATAAATAAAAAAATAAACATATATAATATAAATTGAAAATAACAATTCTAGTTTTTTATATTGAAATAATAAATCCTCCATATCTTATAAATTCGTTTGTACACTTTATTATATTTTACCACCTATTCTGGATAGTCAAGAGGAGAACAAATACTATTGAAACCAGTATATTCAAAATAAAAATTATGTTTTAATCTTATCGAGATTTTGTCAAAGTGTCGCATGATTTGTTTTACGTATACAAAATTAGTATTTACATTCTTTAAAAAAGAAAAAAGTTCTTGATCATTAAAATTTAAAATATCCTATTAAATTTGACAGGCATACGTGGATGCCATCTTTTGATGTGTCTATTAATATTAGAAGAGTAATTGTCTTTTTTATGGCAATAGGGACAACCATAACGCGGTGGCGGGCCACATTTATGCCTGTAGAGATCAGCAATTCTGCGAAAACCGGCACTACAGTTGTTGCATACGTAACTTGTGAAGTTTGGAGATGACGAAGAACGCGAGTAGTCCATTCTCTTTCTTTCTGTAAAAAGAAAATTTGTACATGTCAGAATATATTAATCGTATAATTAATAAATAGTTCGATTCATATAGTATATATTTAATGATTTCAATTATATGATTTTAAAATCCAGGTTACTTAGTTTAGTGTTTTCGTGTTGAAAAAATGCATGGCGTTTGTATAAGATTCTTTTTTAATAGTTTAAGTTTTCTCATCGTCGACATAAATATAAAACTGCCATACAAATATTTGCCTTATGAAATTAGAAAATGATTTTTAATTGTAGCTTTATTAATTAAATAAAAATGTATTTGTTTTTCTATGAAGACAATTCATTAATTCTTTGTAACTAGGCAGCTGTTTATTCACATTTACTCACTGGCAAGTCTGAAGAATCAGTCTGTGGTGTGAGGGGATATGACCAGACTGCACCTTTTTGGTTATATCGATAAATTTGAATACTTTGATTCAAAAACCACAATGTTTTCAATACTTTATTCTTTTTTTATTTCTTTTTTGCTGGACGTACGACGTAAGCAATTGTTACAATTCCATTCTATTTATTTTACAATCAATACCATTAAATTGAAGAAAGTTCAAATTATTCCGTAAACAAGGTTTATTTCGAATTTTTATTTAGAAAATTCAATTTCACATTTTTATCAATTAACATACAAGGAGGGGTTCTACCATCCTGGTCACGGATGTTGTTCCATTTTTGGGAGCTGTTTTCCGGTATATAAATATGAAAGAATTCATGTGAAATTCATGAAATGGAAAACTGTAAAAAAGTATGCTTCAGTTTAATTCAAGATTATTCAGAATCGATTGGAGATAGAAATTAAAACTCAGATTTGACAAAAAAGCTGAGATCAAGTAGATACGATTTAAAGAAAAGAATCTCAAATAATTTCATTTGATTCTAATAAAAAAAAATTTCATTTGATCAAAAGTTATGAAATAAATAAAAATAAGACAAAATTTTTGCCTAAAAAGTCCATAAAACTTTAATACTAAACTTTCGGTAAAATTCCGTCTTACTGTTAGTTCCTCCATAACTTTAGATAAAATTAAAATATTTGAGATTCTTTTTTTAAATCATATCTACTTAATCTCAGCTTTTTGTAATCAGCAATTAAATTGAAGCATAATTTTTCATAGTTTTCTTATAATTGCGTAGAACTTTCGTCAAACAGCCTATGAGATTGAATTTCACATGAATTCGTCCATGTTTGTGTACCAGAAAACAGTTCCCAAAGTCGCAAAAAAATCCGTGACTCGAAGGGTTGAACTCCTCTTTGTTAGTTTCAATTTTTTTACTTCATAACAATTAGAACTAATTTTGGACAAATTTTTGTGACATAATATGTTCATACAATACTTTCTGATAATCCTCTTGATAATTAAATAGATAATTAAATCTTTAAGCCGAAACAATGTCATCGTCTGTTATTACAAATACACACGTAATAACAGACGATCAAGATCTCAGTCACGCAGTGTCGATTGAATAATCATATTGTGTAATCATTATTGTAATAAATACATTTTATTTTCTTCTTATTTTTTTGTAAATTAATGTTTTATTACAGTAGTTCAGTTCCTTCTGTGAGATGAATAGCTGGTCCCCTATGTTTCTCCGTGTATTAAAATAAAATCAGCTGCTCCATGACGTTTGTCAAATTGTAAGGTATTTTTGACCTTATAAAAAGTCTATATCAAAAGACGAAGCTATATTACAACGGGATTAAAAAATCTTTTGGGAAATTTCAAAGTTGATAACAGTACCCTAGTAGAAATTTAAAACTAAGAACTAGGAATTAAAAATTGGTAGTAAGTATCTTGTGATGAAACGCTTTTTCTCTCATTTTATTAGCACTTAATAGAATGACCACAACCTCAAAACATTCGAATAATGTTTCTAGCTTTCCGGAAAGAGTAAACTTCAAAATTCCTATAGATTCGGATGGGTTTTTAACGTTTTCGTCTGATTTACAACTAGTTTCGGTTGTATTTCCAGTATTTACGAAGATAAACGCTGTTTTATTAGATTTTTCACTTGTCCATTTTTAATAGATATTTAATAAGACATAACTAGATTCAACTGTAATCTATATTTAGAAGCTCAAAAATTGGAGAAAAAATAGGATTTACACTAATAAATGGTCATAAAATGTGAGAAAAAGCGTTTCATCGATAGAGAAAAATGGGCACATTTTTCGCCTATTTTTTGCCCATTCTATTCAAACAATCTATTTAATACTTATTTAATGGAATACGATATAAATAACTTATGTTAATAATCAAGTGACTGAAATGTTTTGAAGGTATTCAAGACTTTCGAATGCCATAAGTATTGGAATCTGAACTAAGAAATATCCACGTTATTTTCATCTCTATTAAATGTGATATAACAGTGAAGCAAGTGAAACAATTAATAGGCTATTTATCATAGCCATTCCTTAGCGCATTTTACATAGACAGTTAAGATATAAATGTATCCATTTATATAAATTTAATTAACACTTTCTATACAAGCTTCAGTCATTTATTCATATAATCTACTAAAATCATATTTGCAATATTAATAATAACGTTTTCTATTGGGTGTTTGGGGACTTCCTCGTAGTTTGTTTATTTTTTTTAGTCTTCGCAAATTTATATTGGTATGTAACGTATACAAATTTTCATTATATTTGAACGTAACATTTTATAATTTCTAGGTCTATCTCTTTTTCTTTTCACATCTACAAATTTTGTTTCTGCAACTGAAACGAAAATGATAACATAATTAATGTTATAATAATATTTCATACATTGAGATGAATAAACGTTTTAATTTACAGTACATTTATTATTTTACTATTAATTATATAAGTTAAAAACATTTGCTATTCTTTTAAACAAAATGTATTATTTATTATTTATATAACTTCTTTCTATAACTTATAGTGTAAGAAAGCAATAAATTCACGAAGTTTTCTAATAGTTGGAAAATTCAAATTTTAAAAATGTATTATTATTAACTTTTATTAAAAATTTTTTAGCTAATTTGTTTGCCACATAACTATGTTATTCAATTGTTGGCTCTCCGCACTATGACTTTTTACCATAATGCACTTACCGCAAGATACCTCAGGAACTTTTTCATCGACCAGGCTGAAAATTTAAGGGTAACTAAATTAAACATCGTAAATCATGTGTTCGGAGAGCCGTAAATTGATTAACCTTTAGACTGTCGGAAAAACTTCTCGTATTTTTACCGATTTATTGCTAATTATTATGTTTGTCGGTAAGGTAGGGAAAATAAATGTTCACTATGGCATCTAATTGTGGATTTATTCATATTCTGACAAAAGTAATACAAACAACATTTTTTAAGTTAAATTTATTTTAAACTTTAATTACATTTTGAGAGTATTGTTTAATATTTTTAATGAATTTGCAACTATATAATACTTAATAATAATGTGTTAATCGTTAATGACAATTTTTAACGTGTGTAAATATAAATTGTTACAGCAAAATAGAAAGTGAAGGAGTATAATCGGGGTCGTCTTTAGATGTTTTACAAGATTTCCGTGGTTTACATCGTTTCTTACCTAATTCACGGTTTTGCACCGATTCATTATCCACTTTCGCAGTTCGTATAGATTTCATATTGACTTTACTTTTTAATATTTCAATTCTTCTGATTTTTGGAATTCCAACTGATGCTTTTTTATTTTTTAATACTCTATCATCTTTACTTTTAGGGATATTTGAATCTAATGCGGAATTTACATTTTGTTCAAGATCAATGTAACTAGGTTTTTTCAAATAATTTTCATTTTTTTCAATTTTTAAAGGTTTACCACTTTTTTTCTTAGAAATATTCAAATTCAATGCTGAACTTAGTTGTCGTTCACGATTTTTGTTACCAGATTTTTTCAAAGAATTTTCTGGTTTTTCAATTTTTGAATGTTTACTCTTTTTTTTCTGAGGGATATTCAAATTTACTGTAGGACTTACATTTTGTTCTGGATCATTGACACTAAGATTATTCAAATTAGCAGCTTCTTTAGGTTTGATTACATTAACATCTATTTCCTTATTGAGTAATTTATTCAAATTCTTTCTACGCCGTGATTTGTCTTTTAAAACCTTTAGTTTATCTAAGAGTTCTGTTATATTATTTTCATTTGTTACTGGATTTTTTGTAATTTTAATTAATTCATTTTTTTGACTTTGGGTTAAAAATGATGCTTGTTGCAATACCAGACTTTCAATTTCGTTACGTTTAGGACGTTTTCTAAGTTTTTTTCTAATAGTACTACTTGCTTTTTTTTTAAAAGATGATAATGTAGTCAGTAATTTAGCTTTAGATATAATATCATTGATAATATCAACATTCTTAGGTCTACCGCGTTTACGCTTAAAAATTAAATTACGATTGTTTGGCATTCCTGTTTCTTTAATAACATCGTTAGAGAATTCTATTTTAACCATAGGAATATTTTTCGATGTTGTAAATATCGGTAATTTATTTACTGAGTCATTGCCATGGATGAGTGACGTAGAACCGCTCATGGTATCTTTCTTGTTGAATGCCTTATTTCCGGATAAAGTTGATCTACGGATCCACCGACCTGTAATTTATAAAAAATCGTAATGTTAGTTACAGATTATTACTCTTATTCATTAAATTTAATTTCGGACAACGTAACATAATTAGTTTTGTTAGTGGCGAGATTTTTATGTATGTAACGTGTATAAGGAATTAACATAATAATTATTTTTATAATCAGATAATAATGTTCTCTTGTGTCAATTTATCAGATTTTATTGCAATGTGTATTAGAAGTAATAATATAGAGTAGGAACTTCATGAAGGTTTGAATAAATGATAAACATAAAAAACAATTATTTTTACAAAATACAGTTTTATTAAGAGCACAGTTCAATATTAAATATTCATTGTTATAAACAGTTTCGCTTTGAAATCGGAACAAATAAAATTTGACTACATATATATATTTCTTTTCTTAGTGATAGTTTACTTTGTTTATATTTAATACATTGCTATATACAATAAATTCTATGGATTACACGTAAACTACAACGAATTTTTTACTTATATTCTACATTAAACATAATATACATCATATATATTCATGTTCTTTAATTATTTGATCACTCGTTAGTTATATATATGTAAGATGAATGAATTTATCGTTCTTACCGAGAAAGGCGAGGGTGAACACCTAAACGTCACACAAAAAAGATAATACTTATTGTTTTTCTTTTTTTCCACATCATGACTCGGAAAGTTTGATAATTTCATTAATTTACAATGTATGTACAATATACATATTTCGATTAGCGAGGAGGCAAAAAGCGTACTCGTTGTAATAAATTATACATTTTCTTATTAAAAAAATCATAATTGTTTTAAACAAAAAATTTATTGCACTTGATACAGTCTTTAACAAATTGGTTGTCAAAATAAACTATACATCATTCGGAAATAATAAAAATTACAAAATCTTATTTTCTCACTTGTTCGCATACCTATTTTTGTAACTTAAACAATTATTTTGTGAGATTAATAATTTATGTACATTTTCATTAATACATTGTTCAACCTCGTTTTAACATCAACTATAATTAAATATAATTTTTGAGCTTATTATTTCGTTTTGATTAACAATAAATAATTAAAATACACAAAATGGGTATAAAGAATTGATAATGTACATTTGGACATACAATCGTCTTTATTCGTATAAATTTATATTAACAAATATGTAAGACACATAGATCAGTTGCTAATTTCCTACATCGTATTCCAAAGTTCATTGTTATTATATATTCATAATGCACCTAATGAAATAAAGTTATTTTTATTATATTTGGTCATAATAATTTTTATAAATTTTTGCTCAGTAGATAATCACGGATAATAATAATAAGAGAAACATTTTTATAAAATTAATTGAACATTTCAATGAATATTAAAATACATTTGTATTTAACACTTATAAAATGTAATTATTGAATTATAACAGCAGGTAAGGTAGAACATAACAAGTCAACTGTTTCATATCTTGATAATGCAGATATTCGTAGTACCCTAGTAGAAATAGTCTCCATGCAGAAGAATGCTATTCTAGAATACGAATGCAATGGCTATTTCTTTCGAGGATTTATCAGACACGTTTTTAAAATAAACAATGTACATGTTTGCAATAATGTACAAGCGGGTATTTGAAAATGTGTTCGTTTGCAAATAACCGCGTTTATGCGTAAAGAAAATTGTACAACCTTTTAAATCACAAGATTTCTTTTTGCATTTAAGGAACTTCACGTTGATTCTGCGTATTATCGGATAGAATATCGTTACAAAAAACCCGAGAACCTGGATGAACTTTACGAATGTGTTTGTAAAGACTGAACGGCCACTTGCTGCGTCGACTACAATAAGGACAAACAAACCTTGGCAATCTGTTACAATCGTACTTCATGTGTTGGACGACGCTACTTTTAGCTGAAAAACGTTTTGGACACCTTGGACACTGAAAGTTTTTAGGGGCACATCCTGGTGGCGATGTCGATATTGGATCGTGCGGTAATTCGATGATCTCGGCGATTAAGCGTTCGTGTTCCATGGCACTCGATCGACGATGTTTTAATCGATTTGGCACGTATGGTTCCCAAGCTAAACATTTTAACAAAAAGAAAATATATTGTCATTTATTGATTATCTTTTTTCCTGTGCATGCTCTTTTCATGGGCAACATTTACCAATTTTCAAGGGTTTGTGTGCTGTTGATTACTAGTAGAAATTGGACCATTATTTTCAGTACATCAACGCATTATTAACTCACGAATGTATTTTATCGAATTTACAATGGTCATTTCTACTAGCGAGAGCTGAACTTTCTTTAAAAAAAATTGTAAAATTTTTATAAAGCATTATAATACAAGTTGCAAAAAAAAAATAACATCGATATTATACGAAAACACACATAATCATTGTAATTTGAATTGTAAACGCAATTATTGATTCATAGTTGATTTAAAAAAGCAAAATCATTTTTAATTCAGTATTTTTTATTTAATTTAACATTGTTTTAGTGAATCTGTAAGTGTATTATAGTTATTGTGACAATGAATAATAGCGTATTGAAAAATTATAGAAAGTATTATATGCGTCTATTACTCCATTTCATGGATTTAGATAATAAATTAAAACGTATTTCTAAAGTTACCAGTTTTACTATCTTAATTTACAGAACACTTAACATTTTATTTGTTACGATTACAATTTTTTATATAACACATTCACAATTTTTTTATTATGCCTTATATAATATATAATAAATAAAATAATAATTTATTATGACAATAGTTCGTCTTAACTATTCATACGGTGTAAAGAGTGTACAAAGTTTATTACATCAATTTATTCTTACGAAAGGTGAAATAAATTTTACAAAATAATATGTATATTTGTTTTCCACGTCATCAACACTCTCATATTATCGATAATTAAAGCTGAAAATAAAATGTATTAAAGTAGTGTATTTTATTACATTTATTAAAAAACCTAGAAAGCTATATAGAAATTATTCAAACTTCAGGCGATTCTATGCATCAGATGTCCATTGAAATACAATTGTATAACGATATTCAATATACGTACACATTTCTAAATAAGAAAAGTTTTAAATAATATTTTATTATAGAATTATGTCCTCGATATTAAATATTATTATATGTTTCGTATATTAATTCATTATATTCATCTTATGAATATTGAAAATATGTTTTTTAATATTATGTAATCCAGAGTATGTTTTGCTGCAATTCAAACATGCGTATCGTTGGTTGCATTCGTGTTTCAAATGCCACTGATAAGTATATTTATTGCTACTCGAAAAAGTACACTTTTTACAGAAATATGGGCCCTTCAAATTATTTTTCATTCGATTACGTGTTGGAATATGATAATTTTGATCATCGAGAAATGCTTTACAGAAAGGAGTTTTATTTGGGTGTAATTTGTTTATGTGCTCTTTCATTTTCAAGCTCAACCTGTTTATAGTAAAATTGCAATACTGGCAAATATAATATTTGCATTTGTAGCAACTCATTAAGTGATTAGCAAGAATAAATTTGTTGTAAAAAATTTCCGAGCAGTTATCACATTTATACTCATGTTTCTTCCTCAAAGTTTAGTCTCATTGTCGCTTAATTCTATGTCCGATATGTCGTTGCACTCAGTTTTCATGTCCATAGAAAGGAACTCTGTAACAAATGAAAATATTATTAAATAATTATAAAAAATTTTAAAAGAGGCATAATTTAGATAAATTACATTTAACACGTACGTTAGGTTCAAGCGACTAGGAGAAAAGAATACTAAAGTTGTTTTTTCATTCATTGGTTTTTTATAATTAATCGTATTGTCAAGGATGGATTATAATGGTACTTGTGATTACATAGTATTTTCATAATTATGGATTCATAATGTAACAACTATCAAGCATTCATAAAAAGTGATTTATTTATTTTTTAAAATATGGAATACATATTTATTTATTATTTATTATTTTTTATGTTTATTTTTTTAGAAAAAATTATTAACAAAATTTGGGTAAAGTTGATTATAACTGCTTCTATGAATTACATCCATGTAAAATATCCTTTAAAATAGTAAATTTATTATATGATCACTTGGATTCCAATTTTCAACTCTATTGTATTTGTCAATCTGAAAATGAAAAATAGAAATGTTAATTTTTTAAATATATTATATGTATGCGTCCATTATCATAGAAATGAAATTACAATTGAACTGTAAATGTAACATTCCGTGTCGATATAAATACCGATAAAATACCGAAAAAATACCTATATAATAATCTAATTATGAATTTGTCTAAAACTTGAAATTTCTAGTGCAATCACGGTTTGTTTTAGTTGATAAGTTATGTATTAGTTTTATAAATATATTCAAGGGACCAGCCAGTGTTATAATTGAAAAAACTATTTAATATTAACAATTAATCATTTTTTTCATAACAATTCAAAACAGTTCTTAATTTTTTAATAAAAATATATTATTATTATTATTAACTTTTATTTAAATTTTTTTGACCAATTTATATGTAACATAACTATATTAACTAATTATGAGACTTTATATACTCTCATTTTTTTCGATTATGGACTTACCGCAGGATATCTCAAAAACCATTTCATCGAATAGGCTGAAATTTTAACAGTAACTTTTAAATATGATTTTAATCCACTTAAGCGGAACAGAATTTTAATAAAAGTCTAAATATTTATATAAAAGAATTATTTAGCTATTTTTTATATAATTTTTCAATTTCTTTAATTAATTTGGTAATTATAATTTTTTTTATTACAATGTTAACACAGTCTGTTCCGCTCTAGTGGATTAAAATCATACTTAAACGTTACTGTTAAAATTTCAGCCTATTCGATGAAATGGTTCCTGAGATATCCTGTGGTAACTCCATTATGGAAAAAAATTAGAGTATGGAGTCTCATAATTAATTAATATAGTTTTGTTACATATAAATTGGCCTAAAATTTTAAATAAAAGTTAATAATAATAATATATTTTGTTAAAAAAATTAAGAACTGTTTTGAATTGTTATGAAAAAAAGAAATTATGAATTGTTAATATTCAATAGTTTTTTTTTTAACTTTAAATTTTAACATTGGCTGGTCCCCTTAAATTATGAAAATGTTAAAGATAATTGTGAAGGTAAAGATTTATTAAACAAATCAAGTTACTATTTTTTATGAATTTTATTTCATTGGAATACAGTGATGATTTATCTTAATTATATGCAACAAATTCCGTTTTAGATTATACATCTTGCAACAATATGATAGAAATAAAAATAATTGTTCAATTTATAGCACAAGCCAGATGATATAAATATTTACATTAATAATTATTTTGATTCTGATTTATTTAAAAATAAGTTGCATAATTTGACATGTAATATTGATAACAAAGGATTAATTACGAAAGGAAAATGCCAACGGAAAGCATTTGAAGTATATCTATATACATTCAAAATTTGTATATATAGGGATCGTGGGTTCGCGCCCCGATACCTTCGTTGATTTTTTTATTCCTTATATTCAATCCGTACCCCGTTACAAGATATACTTGCAATGTTAAAAATGAAACTTTGTCGGTTAATTTTGGCGTTTCCTTTCATTTTCCGAAAATCGTTTTTTTTGCAAATGAAATATCGCTAGTAAAAGTAAAAGATAAGGCATGATTTATAGGTCTTGGAACGTCTTTATACTTATTGGCGGACTCCTTTCTTTGAAACAAGATTTTAATGGTCTAAGTAAAGTAAAGAAAATTAGTACTATATTAATTGTTAGATGTTAAATATTGAACAGATTATTTGTATTATTAAAGCTTTCTAAATTATTACAATTGACATTTTCAATATATATATATATATGCTTCTATCTCTTTTGAGTACATGATGGTTTTACAGAATTATTGAATAACTTTGAACCTATAAATTGCATGTCAGCAGGACGATATATGTATCCTTAATTTCTTAATTGTACGTTTTATAGAAATTTAACAAGATTATTATTAACTTATTAGTATTAAATTAAAATTCCTATTTAAAGAATGGTATCTTTTATCGTAAAACTTTTAATTTTAATAAATATTCTGAATATCCATCAAACTATTTGATATAACAAAACAAGATATAATTATATATTAAACTAAATTATTAAATATTAATTAGCATTGTTTTGCGACATTGGAAATAATTCATTATTCCGTACAGTAGTCGATTCAATAAAAGTAGCTACCCCAATTCGTTTGCCACAAACTTTTACGTGAGATTTCATAGCCGTGCGATATTTATACTTTTTATGACATTTTGGACAATCATACGTATTCCCATGACAATCTTCAGGATTTGGATGTTTACGCTGCATGTGAACACGCAGGTGCTCGTGGCGTTTAGTACTGTAATCGCAAAATTTACAATGTATGTGTGGAAGACAACCGCAAGTACGGGCATGTTTTTTCAAACTGTCGCGTGTTTTATAATAACGTCCGCATGTCCAGCAAGCATATCCTGGTGTCTCTTCGTTATAATGTACATTGTTGTAGTGAACTCGTAAGTCCTTTAAGTTTGGAGCCTCGTATGTACAAGCCTTGCAGTTGTAATTACCACGAGCCTGACAAAATAAATTTAAATGTTTCATTGCTTTATATATTTTTTTAAACTCTACTAAATAACGAATTTTTCATTAAGGAAGTGACATACCTGATATTTACCGACCAATCGAAAATTGTTAATTATTAGATTTATTTAATGATCTAGTAGTATTTAAGAAAAACTAGATAATTAAATAATACGTCACTATACAAAGTTGCAAGTCTATAAATAAAAAAGACCTTTAAAAAATTTTGCACGAAAAATTACATACGTAGGATGCAAATATTTTTAAAGGTGTATAGATAAAATATACATGGAAGTTTGTAGAATGACAAATTATTGAATAATCTAGTCCTTCTGTATTTTGGTTGTTCAATAAATATTATATATCATTAAATGAATATTATAATTAACATTTTTTGTTTAGTCGATAATAATTAGGTATGCGACCTTGAAATTACGAATTGTTTTTTAAGATTTTTTCTGTTATTATGAATGTGTTAGAAAGTTTTGCGAATAGAGATGCCGGAATGGCATACAAAAATATTGTATTTCAGAAATATCGACTAAAACTTTTATATTTAGAAGAATTTTACTTATTGAATATTTTAATAAACATTTATTTAAAATTTTGAAATCATTGATTTTATATATGAGAAAACAAGATAAAATTAAAATTACGATATACAGAATCTGGAATATCGCGATAAAAATGTTTTTTTTTAGATTATAATAATTTCAATGCTTTGTATTTGAAATATAATGTAATAATTATATCGAGACTTGTAATAAAATTTAAATGTTCATACCTCTATTGAATTATCATTAATTTGACAAATTTGCCTAGCGTGTCTGTAAGCACTATTGAATTGTCGAAATAAAAGTTTACAACGAGTGCATTGAAATTTCATTTTCGCAAGACAGTTGGAACACTCTATGTCCGTTCTTTCGTTAAAGTAATCTGGATTCTTAGTAGTTCGACGACATTTGGTACATGTAAAACTGATGAGATCGTTTAATGCTGTTAAAATCATAGAATAATTATTATAATTACGTCGAGTTTAACCAATTTTAAATAAAGTTTCAATATTACCTATCATTCATTTAACTTACCTAAAATATTTACGTCTACGTCTGTCACTTCATGATATTCACTATCAGCTTCAATTTTTAATTTTAAATCAGGAGAAACATGCGTGTCGTCGATGTGTGTTTCATTATCATATGCATCTGAATAAAGTAACATTTCTGATGTTACAGATGTTACATCTTCTTCTGTGTATTCCTCTTTAATATGGCCAATTTCTGGAATTATAGGAGTACTAGTCTCTGAAATCATAAAAAATTTAAATTAATCAATTTAAGTTAATATTTATTTATTATATATACAAAATGTGATAACAACCTATTGTAACAAAATGATACTTTTACCCAGTGAGGAAAGTTTTATAAATGTATGTAAGCATGGTGAAAATTCTGATGCGAAGCACACATTGGAAAAATTGTTATACAGTGTGGAAAACATTTCTGTTTAATTCTCAATTTTTATTGCAATTAATAACAAAATTCTATTATTCTAATATTAAAATTATTATTACAATTTCTAATTTTTTTAACTGTTTACTAACAACGAGGGGTTTCCCACCACCCGGATTAGGAATTCCGCTTCAACTTTGGAAACTGTTTCCTGGCACACATATATGAAACAATTCATACGAAATTAAGAATTTAATCTCATAGGCTGCTTGACGAAAGTTATACGGAGTTAACGAAAAATTGTAAAAAATACATGCTTCAGTTTAATCACTGAAACTGGAAAACAATAATTTAATAAAGCTCTCCGTAGTACACCTAGTAAACAGCCTTGTGCATTTTGTTTTAAACAATTTTGTGTTTGTCAACAGCTTTGTGATGGGGGTTAGCGTACGCAACTTTTGTGTACGTATAGTTGGTAGATGGAAGACGAGTGTCAAGATAAAGGAACAATTACAGAAAATAAAATAACTTGTTTAAAGATAAAAATAAATTATAAATTAATTACATTTATTTATATATAATATTTTATAATAACATTGATTTTTATTATTTACTATTTAAAAAAATTGTGAATCAAAAACGTAACTAGCAAACGAGCGCTTTTTGCTAGTGTAATTTAAAAATTTTATAAACTTTTTAAGTAAATATTTCGTCTAATTCTTATTTCTTCCATAACTTTTGATCAAATTGAGATATTTCAACTTCCTTTTCTTTAAATCACTTCTACTTGATCTCAGCTTTTTCATAGATTTGTGTTTGAGAGTCTACCTCTAACTGTCTCCGAGTTTCAGCGATTAAACTGAAATATTTATAAAATTATATATTTTTATAGTTTCTTATCAACTGCATATAACTTTCGTCAAACTGCTTACGAGATTGAATTTCATATGAATTATTCCATATATTGTACATCAGAAAATAGTTCCCACAGTTGCAACGAACCTGTGATCTAAGGATAATACTCCTCTTTGTGAGTGTATACATTAAAATTAATTAAAATCATAAAAGTGTGAAAAATGATTTTATAATTACCTCACACACACACGCACGCACACGCACACACATATTATTATGTTTACACTACTAATATTGTATTATTTTATATATACTAATAAAACGTTAAGTACAACAAAATAATACTGACCCGTAATGTTTCCTGGCTGCTTATTCTTTAATAAAGAACGCTTTTGAACGCAATTGTTATCTGAAACAAAATATTTTATTAATTAAATTCTAATATTAGTATTAAATAATTCATTTTCTTAAATTACAGACATGCACTTATAAGCATCAAAAATGATTATTATTTTTTAAGTACTAATGTATTCTATCTTCTAATACCATCGCTCATCTCCTGCGGATTGAATGAAATTTTCAATATTGAACATACGTCGCCCCCATTTAAACACACTAATCTTATATAATATAAAATACTAGTTGGCATTTAAATGAGAGAGATATTAAATATATTTTATATCTAAATAACTAGCAACACACTATAAACATAAATATTTGTCATCATGAAGAATTGTAAAAGACGCACAAAATAATTTAATGCCATTCAATTGTACATTCCATATAATTGTTAGTTATTAATATTAATATGTTGTATTAATCATGTGAAGGTGATAAATAATGAGAACCACAATTAAGGATTTAATTTTACTTTATTCTCAAGAGTACATGCAAAAAATGAATTGTATTACATCTACAATATAACAAACAATTGCAAGATTATAATTATTAGCAATAATCCCATAAGTCCAAGCATTAAAAAAATAAATATTTAGTATCAAGATTATTCAAGGTATTGAACTTCGAAGAGAGGATCGGAATCACTAACATGTAAGATTTCATAGGTAGAAAGAAGATCAGATTGAGACGAACTATCTTGTTCACTTGGGTGTCCTAGCAGTGGGCGCTTGTTTGCATCTGGTTGTTGGCGTCTATGCCAATGTTGAGCATTAGTCATAACAACACTCAAAGCTGCTGTTAATTCTTTATCTGTTGTTGTCAGATTTGCCAAGCTTCGTCGTTCTTTAATAATAGCTGTATAAAATATTAAAAATTAGATTTATTTTAATTTAATTATGATGATAAAATTATTTATTTAATATTTAATTACTAAAAAAATATAACATTTTATCAAATAATTCTAGAGATAAATTAATTAGATTTATGAGTAGGCAAAAATAGGTATATAAATTATAAAATTATAATCAATGATTCATTTATTTTTATGGCATATAGTAATGGTTTCTAATATCATTATAATGATTTTTTTAATTTCTAAAACTGAAATGATCAGGTAAGAGGATTTAGATAGTTATAAAATAATGAAAATATTATTTCGCGAGTTATTTAAATATATATGTTCAAAATATACCTTCAACACAGGAGAACAAATTAGTAGTCTTCATTATTTTCTTTCCTTTCGCTTGCTTGACTGCTGTAAATTGTACAGCAACATCTTTTGAAACAAACATCTTCAACATTTTTACAATACACTTTGACATTGAAAGCCCTCCATCTAAGCCAGCAGGTAGTATCATACACTAAACAATTAACATAGACTAATTAATTAATATATTAATTTTTTACGATCAATATTTAATCGACAAACATTAATTATTGAAAAATGTTTTATCACTCCTCATCAACACAGTTCAAAGAATTTTAAAAGTATATGCATTAATCATCATACAGTGTTGAGGGAGTGGATAAGATAATTTTTGAATAATTAAAATTTGCTTCATTTATTTTTAAAAGAATCCTCACCAGGTCTGAACGCAAATTGGATTGAGGATCTTCTAATTCTCTGTCAAATCTTTCAAATTCTTCAATGGTTGGTAATGGTATAACGTAAGAGTATTTTTCTGATAATTGTTTACAATTCAAAACTTTTCCATCACCAGTTTTCAAAATTAATGACTTAATGTTGCGAGTCTCATTGGAAATAGTTTTCACTTCATTCATTATATCGTGCATACCCTCTAATATACGCATGAAATAATCTAAAAATAAATACATAATTATATGTTAGTTATTTGAATCAATTATATAAAAATATTTGAGATATAAAAAGCATTCGGAGAGTTATAAACCATTTTGTTTTATAAATAAAAAGTATTATTTATTTATTTTATTAATTATTTTTAATAAAATAATCTTATTTTTTTTAAGTCAGTTTGACAAGATGTAAATATTTTTACTCACCAAAAGCCATTTTCTGGAAAGTACTATCAAGTGGAATTGAAGGTTTAGTTTCATTATCATCGGATTTCTCTGATTTCTCCTTTACATTTGTTGATTTTGTATCTGCTGATATAAAATTTCATAGAATATACGTACAATATTTATAAATATTTATATTTTATTTATTTAATATATAAGTATGCTTACCATTACTTTTCATACTTGATGGATTGCCAATTTCAGATAAAAGTTTATTTATGGACTGTTTTTGTTGCTCAGGTGTGCTAGATGGATTACTTGCCATTAACATTTTTGTGGCTATACTCTTTGCTATTAAACTAAGGTTGTGTTTCATTTCTTCGTTAATAGAACTTTTCTTCTGGAATTCTATGAAAGTGATATTAAGGAATTAGAATTATATTCATTTCAAAGAATGAATAATCATTCGAGAACGATTCTGACCTATAAAAAATTTTAGCTGGAAAATGATACTAGGTATCTTTGATTTAATTTGACTAATACTTTAAGTACCTATTAGCTCTATAAAACTAAACTATAATTCAATGAAAGGTTCAACACAGTTATGACAGTGTAAAACTTAAAGTTAATGATAATATTAGATATCATATTTCTTAATTATACGAAATTAATTAAATATTAAAATGTCACGGTTGAATAACCTTTAGTAAGGTTATAAGAATATTTTAAAAAAGTGAACATTAAAACATTTGCTATCATAGGTTTATTATTTATGGCAAATCAAGATACGCGTTTCTGTAAAATTTTGTAAAATTGTTATTATTTTATTTTATATTATATAATTTTGTAAAAATACTTTATATAGAGTTTGCAAATTATATTGAAACGTAACAATTTATTGAATTTATATTTCAGAAAGTCAGAATCTTTTTCTCGTTGATAAAATGTTTATGACTTACGCTGAGCAATTCTGAGGCGTCCTTGAGTTGAAGCAACGGGAGTCCCGGTGTTTCCTTCAGTGAGATTTTTGTTAGAAGCATCACGTGGTTTCTTTGTTGCATTGGTCATTGGAGTACCCTTCCGCTTACCTGTAACAGTAATTTGTAAAATTTTAAATTAATAAAGATCAAGCTAAAATTTTAGTAAATTACTTATTACGAATTATGTGTATTGCGTCGGATACAATTGTTTTTTAGAAAACATATATACACATACAAACATATATATGTATATATATACATGTGTGTGTGTAGGTTAAATAGGACTATACTTAGTTGTAAATACTTTTACCTTCAGAGTCCCTAAAATAAATATTGAAAAACGTATTAAACACTAATTATTTTTGGGTTAATCCCTCTGTAAACATTTTATTATATATACATGTGTATTACGTATGTGAATATAATATAGCATTTATTTTTATAATTAGTTTTATTAAACTATGTTTGATTACGAATAAAGTTGAAGTTTCTTGTTAAAATTATTGATATAACTCCATTACCTACAATCATATTTAATATATTAGTCATAAAAGTAATATCTTTCATTAAGTAAAACTAAATACTATTAGGATTGAATTTCTAACACTTTATCATGAATAAATATTATATCATTTAGTTATTCTATTATTATAAAATGTGAAAATGATAATATAATTATGTCAAAAACATAACTTTTACTCTTGATATTGTTCCGACATACTGAGAGAAAAAAATTTGTTATAATCAAACTATGTGAAGTTAGGGAAGTTAAGTTAATATGCAACCAACAATCCTCGGTGGTTTTTAATTACTAATAGTAAATGATACTTAAGTGCGATTACCAACATATTAAGATAAATCTTGATTATATATTTGTTTATTTCAAATAAACAAGTGTAACTTTTTTTCTCTCAATATATAACAATAACATAGAATAATTGAACATTATTAATGAAAGAATCGATTAATATAATTTTAAGAATTTATGCAATCACTTCGTTTATTAATTTCCCATGAACTTATTTGAGAAGGATTTTTTAGAAATCCCTTACCAAAAGTATAATGTAATTCATTATAAATATAATCTCAAATCGTACACAAATATCACAAATTGTGATAAGAAATTTATGATATTTGTGTGATATTTGGATTTATCTAAAGTTTATTAATATTTCTATCTAGTTTTTAAAACACGGATTAAACAACCGAAGGGTTGTGACCTTTATAAAGTTTTCAATGTTTATATAAAACTTTAGTATATACTTGCTTTAATGAATTAATTTTCTATTACAAATGAAACATCCAATACTCTAATGTATACTTCATGTCAATCGAAATAATTTGAATTATATAAGAGAAACAAAAATAAATTTGTTATGCTTATTTACAATTGTCAAGAATAACTTTGCCTTCTTCATCTTGAGGAAAATATGCTGTTGCATATTCGTTTTGCGTTTGGTTCATTGGATTCAATACGAAATTTGTACTTTATATGTATTTTTCGAAGGGTGAGAGTATAAACGTACATATTCACCACAGATAAATTTTCGAGCTTTTGGTGAATTTGGCCATCATGCGCAACCTGAAAATGAATACAAAAATCAGAATTATGGTAATATTCAGCATGTAATACGGTAGATTAATAATAATATTTATGCCAACTTTTGATATTGCATTTATATTTTTTATTTTTATTTTTGGAGTAATATTTGCATTATATTTCATTATATCATTCATTGAATCACATAGAATGTTAAGGACTTTTTTCATTTCCTTTAATAAATTTCTCTATAATTCAATTTTTGAACAGCACGTTCAGTTGTCCCTGAAATATCATAAATTTCTAAATTAGTCAATAAAAATAATTAACTAATTAGTTTTCATAGTAAAAATGAAAATCCGGAGCCTGCGAGAACCGAATTGATCTATAATAGAAAATATAAAAATATACGGTATTTTCGAAATATCTATGGCAAACGAGATTTTACACTTCAATGCTCAGAAATGTGAAAGAAACTTATATCGCAAAAGCGTCAACTTGAACTTTGGTTCACTACCATCGCCCGGTACTGGATAGCGTGCGAGCCTTGCGAACAATCGGGCTATATGCAAACGTAGTCAATTGTGATTGGTCGATTGATACAATTCACGTGAAGTCACGAGTCGATATAAATGAAAGCGCTACACCCGCCGAACTTTATAGATGAAGGTGAAGCTCAGATGAGCTCTGATGAACAAGTGGTTAAAGCGGAGATAGTCGACCACGCTTTTTATTTTACTCTTTTTACACGGAGTCCGGAGATAAAGATTTAAGTACATTTTACTAAATTTTCACTAACACGGAAATATACTGCAAAACGCAAAAAATTACTCAACTTTTAGTAGAAATTAGTAGACTTTCAGTAATAATTGATAAAAAATTCTACGTGTATTCCTGTGGCACAACCTTTAACGTTCATAACAACCACTCATATCTCATTTATAAACACAACTTTTGAATGGTTTGAGCTATTTGAATAAACCAAAGATCAAATTGAAGCTCTTGATTCAAGATTTTCTTACACTGATAGGTGATTACTAGATTTGTATTAGAAACGAAGCTGTTGCATTAAGCGCAAAATCCTGTTTTACTAGAGTTTTGGAAAGTGTATCTTGATCATACTGGCGAAAAGTCTGAAACAGGGGTAATTTTTTCGAACTTCGATTTGCGAAAGGTTATCATAATGCATGGATAAAAATTAAGTAATTTAAAACAGAAAATATAGAATTAATGTAATCAAAAATGTATTGACTATTAATTTTCCTAACTGATTTTCCTTTTATTTGCCGTATTTACCTGCAGAATTATTTGCTGAAACATAGCCATTTACTATTTAATTTGTAGCATGTATTGGCATAAAAATATAATATTCTTATTAAATTACAACACTGCTTAAATTAACGTAAACTAATAGTTGTCTAAATTAAAGAAATAATTCTTAAAATCGAAGACATATTAATTGAGAGGAATATACCACATTTGAAACTATAAAAATAATAGTTTTCAGTAAACATTTTTTTACAACCATTCAAACAAATATCTTATTGATGTCATTAAATTTTTTAGTGAAGCTTCATATTCTTGCAAGGGAAAATAAGTATAAAATAAAATCACTCATAAATTGCATAGTTTTATATATTGAACAATGCCAGACGTTACATACTTATAAACTTTTAATCTAAATGTTCATTATTGCTTGCATGTTATTACTTCGGCATCGCAATAGTATGTGACAAGTATAAAAGTTTATGGTAGTTATTAAAAAGGCATAACATAATATATATGTATATTAAAAACGAAGAATACTTCAATATCCAAAAGTAAGTACAACGTATTATCCGATCGTAATACAAAATACTGTTTTATATTACAATTTGAAAGACCTATTTTACGCAATACAAATTTAATAAAACTCAGTAAATAAACTATATCGTCAAAGGGGCACATTACTGATTAAAATGTTGAACTAAATATATAATAATTACAATTGCAGTATAGAAATAAAATTTTTAAAAAGGACTTGACAGAAGTTTGAAATTAGGTTTCGCGTGTATAAGTTAAAAATCTGTATAAAAGATTCAGAAACCCATTTGTTACAATGGAACATCCAAATGTACCTTCGATGAGTATTAAGTTCCTGAAAAGTCACTTGTCATAAAGTCTACTTGGAACTACACTAAAAAACATATTTACATATTATTTAATTAAATAAAAAACCGAAATGAATTGACTTACTCGTACATAATAAAATCAATTGGTGCCCCCGTAAATAATCATTTAAAAATAGTTCATAGCTTTGATTGTAATTGCTTTGTTTCGTCTTATTATAATTATGTAAAGCCATAAATATAATATACAAAATTTTTATATTTCACAAATAGAAATTTGCTTCATTCGGGTTCTTCTTTAACAATAATCTTGATTTCTTTACCCGAATGCAAATGCAAAATATGCTGTTGCAGATTAGCCTTCTGTTTGCTACGTTGGGGACAATAAAAGCAGCAATATCGAGCAGGTTTGCGACATTCGTACTTTATATGCCTCCGTAAGGTGTAATTGTGAACATAAGCATTACCACATTGAACGCAGATATAATTTCGAGGTCTTCGCTGCTTTCTCAAACGTCCACGACCTAAAATTTAAAATGCAACGGAAATTAGAGATGGATACGTCTTGCCGAACTCTAGGGGTTTTGATCTATTCATATTTGGTGCAAATAAGTTCAACCGATTACAATACATATATACATCAAGGAAGGAATAAAAAAAACAAGCATGCTAAAGACAAGTTAACTTTTCAAGTAAACATTGTATATTCTTCATCACGCATTATTTATCATTGAAAATCTTTGGATCGATGTTAACATAGTTTAGTTTATTACATTGAGAATTATTAATGAAATCTTGAAATACAGCGCTGAAAATAAAACATTTATAATTTATAGATATATAACAGAACAAATTTACATTTAAATCCAATAAATAAATATAAATATTTTTATTATATACTTACCTTGAGTTAAGTTTTGTGAACAATTATCTATTAATTAATAATGACTCTAAATAACGTATTTTTAAATCGTTTTATTTGTCAACTCTTAAATCATACAAATGTGATAATGTTCGCAGTGTATACCATAATGAACTAACATTCTATTTCTAAGTGGTTAAAAATGCAATCTAAAAACCCAACGAATTACAACAAAGTACGTGTCAAACATTAGTTTTTCCACCGACTGTAATAATAGTAATTCAATGATTAGCTTTGATTGAAAATGTACTATTCATTGCTGCACAGTATCGATGTATTGTGTCGACTGAATTAACATTAGTACAAATGCACAAAAATTCAATTGAAAGGTGAGGAAACTTTTCTAACTGCATCACTGGAAATAGAATGTTATGCGACTAACGTGGTAATGCTACATACAATCTGATATAAATATATATAAGTACAACGTATAAAAATTCTGTGCACTTTTGCATTAGATATAAATATATTTAAATTGACGTCAAAATACATTTATCAAAAAGGTATTCAAAATATCAATATGATTATATCATAAAGTTATATTTTTATACTATTATTTAAGAAAACTGATATTATGTACAATTTAGTTACATAATTATAGAGATTTATAATAGTTATTGCGCTCTAATTCTTTTTTATAATAGATAATTAGCATAATAAGAGGTCGCAGTTAGGTTTGTTCAGGATTATGTCAATTAAATAATCTTTCACAAAATTTTACACGCGGAATTAAACAATATATAGTAAATTTTAATATATATAAGAATAAAAGAAACTAATTATCTCGTTTTTAATAAATACATAAAACAGTAACAAAATCAGATCAATCAGATTTTTATATAACTGAATTATTTTAATCAGTTTTACAATAAGTAAACTTAGTTTTATAGTTTTGACTAATAATTATCTAAGAAAGTGAACCTTTTAATATTTTAGAGTAATGCACCGTATCCTGGATGGGGATTGGCATTAAGATTATCGTCCCTCATATTTAATTTTAAAAATAAATCTATTTATATTTATTATCAATTGCATTACTAATTAAAGTCAATCTTATAATTATAACTTCTTTTGCGATAATAGGTGTCAAATGTATCATTTTATTAGATTATTTATATTTTCGATGACAAAGCACAAAATAATTTTTTGTAACTATGATTAAATCTTATAGATTTAGATTTCACTGAATAAGATTAATCTAAAATTCACTCTCCTAGATAAAGATTTTTAATTTAAGTACGTAAGAATTGTTATATTTAATTGTTAACAGTGGAATTAATAAATCTGTTATAATATTCCAATTTCTTTTTTGGCTTATGAAATAGTTATTATATTAATATAACAAGTCTTTTAAAAATTAATTTGTATTTTTTTTCTTAATTTTATGTACAAGCATTTTTTAATTTGTTTTAACCCCTAGCTGACATACTGTGGTCGTTTGCACCAAACTCCAAATTTTTCAAATTTCTACACTCTGTAATGCAAAAATTGCTTTTTGTATAGCATTAATTAAAAAATTTATGCTAATCCATGTATAAATAATTCTATATAACATCAATAAAAAGTCATCGCAGCCCTAGATTGCGTCTTAATATAAATTTGAACGGGAAGAAATAAATGCGTTAGCCCCTGAAAAGCTAAAGATTCTGTTTCGATCTCAGGTCATAGCTATTTTCGTTATCGAAAATTTTCAACATCATTATTTATGATTTATAAAGACAACTAACAAGGAGACCATCATATGTTTATCCAGTCCAGCTTGTAGCATATGAAGTAAGCCAGAGCCTCAGATCCTAACAATCATTTGTACGAAAGTTATCCGTTATTAAAGCAAAATTTCCAAAAAAAGAAGCTTTACATTAAATGCTTGTATCTTCTAAAATATCAAATATTAACATTCAAACAAAAGTTTAATTAAAAGCTGAGATAAAATAGATAGAATTTAAATAAAAATACCCTCAAATTCGTTACAATGGAGCAAAATTATAGCCGAATTAAGAATTTTAAGAAATTTAGCTTAAAAATCAATAAAATTAATGTGCTTAATTTTTATTGAAATTGCTTCAAATTCATAATTCGGCTATAACTTTGCTCTATTGTAACGAATTTGAACTTTTTTAAAATTCTATCTATTTTATCGCAGCTTCTCATTAAACTTTGCTTTGAATGTTAACTTATGTTTGATACTTTAGAAGTTGCAATATTAGCTTTGAACAATTCAAATATTAAATTTGCACAATTATTATACTTGAAATGTTGAAAAAGATTGTGAAAAACGTAGTTGATACAAAACTAATGATTATAACTCTGCGATCAAAAAACGACCCGGTGTGCCAGCGTAAGGTATAATAAACAATCAAAATTGCTCACTCAGGAACATCTTCAACAATGATCTTAACTTCTTTGCCAGGATGTAGTTGCAAAATGTGCTGTTGCACATTAGCCTTGTACTTACTGCGCCGTGGACAATAAGAACAGCAGTACCGAGCAGGTTTGCGACACTCGTACTTTATGTGTCTTCGGAGGGTGAAATCGTGAACGTAAGAATTACCACATTGGATGCAAGTATAATTACGAGGTTTTGGCGGTTTTGGTGTCCATTGAGGATGATCTGAAATTGAAAAGAAAGAAAAAAATATTTAGTGTTCATTACGTATTAGACGGGAGCATTTTCCGTCATTTTATCTGTTTGATTGTTAAAGAGTTTTAGTAAAACAAAGTGAAATATTATAGATATTATAAACATATTAGAGGAAAAAAAATCTTGATTGAGTGCATATTATCAAATCAAAATTAGATATATCTTTTATAACGATTTATTTTTTACAGCATATTACATACAAAAAGTGTGAGATGATGTTTTACATTACATTTAATTTAAATCTTTATAAATTCTCTTATAAAAAAAACGATTAGTATATAAAAGTGAAGCCAAAATAAAATTGATTTCGTTGGCGGCACCGTGATCTGATAACTAGAATAATGAAACAATTATAAATAATATTAATAAATTAATGAACTATGAAAACGAAAAACCTAATTGTTCAACATATAAAATTAAATTAGCTGAAAATTTTTTATACAAATTTACATCGTTTAAATCTGTGGGTTGACGCAAACCAACATTGTTTGGGTTTTGTGCCGTTGACAGGTTGCACATGCAGCGTAAACTGTGTCACATCGATCACATACGTAAGCGCAAATTGACGAAAGCAACATCTCTTCCGATTGAATGTTCTCTTCTGGCACATATATTATGTAAAAACAGATATCGAAAAATAATATTTTTACCTTAAATCTGTAGTAAGTAAATAAATTATCCACGTTAGTAATATTGACATTTGAAATTAAATAATTATTGTGTATTACAAAAATTAATGTGTCTATCAAAAGTATGTAGCAGAAGTTAAAGGTTGGGAAAGCGTGTATAATGGATTTATGGATTGAATTTTATAAGGTTTTGATTTCGATATTGGTATACAAATTAATTCACACTGAAATAATTTTCGGAAAAACGAAGTTTTCATTATAGGAAAGCGAAAACCTAAAGTTAAAATACAAGTTTTTGTCTTTATTCATAATAGTTCCTCATAATCTATACGATAGAAATATCTGTACAGTATAAATTATTTATCGATTCGAAAAATAAGATGTTAATTGATAACCCTATATACATCAAGTTAAGTATGAATTTTTTACACTGCTGCTAATTTTATTTACATGCGCGAGGAAAGAAATTTTTGTTATAAATTTAATGTACGAGCATGGCAAACATGGGGACAATCGAGACATGACGGTAAAACTTGTATTTCTAAATTTCTTCGAGTGAATAATTACTCCTTTAAAGATATACTCGTTGTGAGATTGTACCTGAAGAAGGTGCAACAGTTATCGAGAGCCGGTGCATAAGTATTTACCTATCCACCCAAATGCCTCACCGAACAACAATAGCTTGATCGATATCAACAAATAACTTCATTTTATTCCGAGTTAAAATATTTCGCTTAAAGAATGAAATCATGGCTATAATTATACAGTTACTTGTTTTGACATAACTTCGAATTAGTTTTGATTCTAACAGATGTAAAATAGTGCTGATTTACTTAGAGATATTGTGACATTTGAGATTAATTTTTGTCAAATACTTGATATGTCCAAGGTTTACCATGATGTGATGGTCATTTTTATCAAAAAATTCTATCCTTGCAAGAACTTTCCTTATTAATTTAATAATATATATTTATAATATAATACATATATTCTGTTCCGCATCAAATATAATAAACATAGTGTCTGAGGTATCGAGTTTGTAAAACAACTTTTCAAGCTCGAACTTTGTTAAATTCTTTCCAAGATCAATCAATTTCATAACACACTCATTTTACAGAACGTTTTAATGCAACATTGCCGTGTTATTTTTATACCGAATTCGGCACATAAAGATATGAGATTTGAGTGTGTCCCTTCTCTTGAAACGTGAAGAACAATAGGTACAAATAAATCGAGCTGGCTTGCCACATTCATAATCCAAATGTCGTTGTAACGAACACATATGTTTATAAGATTTTCCGCATTGGCGACACATATTTTTGAACTTTCGAGAAGGTGAATCGATCGATACCTCTGTATTGTAAGTATCCATGAGTGCAGATTTACCATCTGTAAAAAGTAATATTATTATGAAAATAGACTACTGATAAAACTAAAGTAGGATGTAACGAGTTATTTGCATAATATTAACAAAGTAACAAGCGTAAGTATTGTAATACTGAAAATAATATTATTCCAACATTTCATAATTTTAGAAAATAAAGTTAGACATCACAAAGGTAGGTTAACTTTTGAAAAATCAGATATTTTTATTTTCCATATACGAGCACCGAGCATTAATGATAGTCGTTAACCATTAATGAAACGTTTGATTACAAAAATAATTTGGCATATTATTAACGCTGTACACAATAAAACTATAATACTCATTTTTTCTAATTGACAATTAACAATTATGCTAATTACAGTTTTCTACATTGCACAATATATATTTTATCTTAGAGTAAAATGTTCGTGATGGTCGTTAATCAAAGAAGTACGTTATTAAAATATAGTATCGTAAATATTTACAATAATTTAATATGAAATATATCAATAAACGCCCTTAAAATATTTACACTTTTATTATCGCAAAATGAAGTACATGCCGATGATAAACAAAAGTGTAACTAAATATCTTAATAAAGGTTAACAATTATTAAGGTTTATTTTTATAATAAATAAAAATCAATATTTTGGCCCTTATGACATCGTATAATATGACTTTTAATGTCGTTTTTATGTTTGCAACGTTGAGGACAGTAAGAACAGCAAAATCGTGGTGGTTTGTTGCATTCGTAATTTAAGTGACGTTTCAACGTTGTTGCATGGGCGTAAGATTTACCACACTGATAACAAACATTAGTTAATGATGATTTGTAGGCTAGATGCGCATTCTGATGGTTCGTATTTTTGGGTCGTTGCGTGATTAGTGGATCGTAGTTCTGCGCGAATAGTTCCGCATAACCTAAAAATTAAGTGATTGTAATTAAAATTAATTAGTTATTTTAATTGATTTTTACATTGTTAAATAATATACATATATTTTTTTCATTAGAAATTATAGATTAGTTGAATTATTTAATAATTTTTAATTATTTCAAAATACCAAGGTGTGTGCACTAAGTACTTAAAATAATTTTTAATTATGATAATTGAATAAGTAAGAATAGAGAGGTAAAGAGGTGCATGCACTTTTTTTGTAGTTTTATATGTACATTGTAATTTACCGTATACGCATATACATATTTAGTTATACATATATATTTTGAAATTCCGTCGATTGCATGAAAAAACAGACGTTTTAAGTATTGTAGGTGAACTAATGGTATTAATAAATAAGTATCGAGTGTTCAATTTTACGTTTATTTTATCTTAGAGAAGAAAGTATATTCTTGTTTGATATATACTCTTCTACAATTTTTAGTATTATAAAATATTACATGTATTGGTTTTCTTATAATCGAGCGCTTTTTTATATCACATTATCATTAAAAATATTACATAACCTTAAACATTAAAAAATATTTTATTATTTAACTTTTGGAATCATTCGTTCAGTTTATTTTCTAGAGGAAGGTTTAAATTGATATTGATGAACTAACAAGGAGAGTGTCACAACTCCGGGAACGGATCTTTTCAAACTCTTGGATGTGTTTGCTCTGTAAAAATATAAAGAAAGCCAGAGTTTTATACTTATAATATATACAGAGTTTTATACGTATAACGCTCTTTTATACGATAGATACAACCAAATAATGAAAAATCTCGCCAAAAAAGCCCTTGACTTTGATCATTTATAACTCAAAAAGAAATAAAGATAAATACTCAAACCTTAGTTCAGGAGGAAACTTAGATCAAGTAGATTGATAAATAAAGAAGAAAAGTTATCTTAATTTGATCAAAAATTATAAAAGATAAACGAATTTAACGATATTTTAATGACTATTTTGAATTAAAAAATTTACTGATTTTTTAGGCAAAATTGTCTTCTTATTTTTAGTTTTTCCATAAAACAACTTTCGACCAAATCAAGGTATTTAAGCTTCGTTTTTTTATCCAATCTACTTGATCTTAGCTTTCTTCGGAAGTTAGGTTTGAGTATCTGTTTTTATTTTGTTTTTGAGTTATGAGTGATCAAAGTCAAGGATTTTCTTGACGAAATTTTTCATTATTTGCTTATATTTATGGTAAAAAAGAGCATTAGAGTCTAAAACTCCGGATTTCTATATATTTTTATAGTAGTAAACATATCCTAGAGTTTGGTAAAGATCCGTTTGGAGATGTGACACTCTCCTGGTAAGTATGATTTTCTTGGCGACGTTTGTCTATTCCGGATCCTACATTCTTTTACTATATAATTATACAGTCTTATTTTCTACTATACTGTCATAATTATTACAAGTTTTTGCATATGGGAGATTATGTACCCAAGATATTGACTAAGTAATGAAAGAATATGCCCAAGACTTTTTGCTTTTTAAGAGCACATCTAATACTCTGTAAATAAAACTAAGAGCTATTGTAGCCCCAAAACAATGGAAAATACTAACCCAACCGACGCCAAATGAAAATGATTGTTAATTAATTATTATTTATTTACAATATCGGTTTAAACATTTATTTATTAACTGTACTGTTTTGTCTTCTGGGTATCAATAGAGTTATAAAATGTTGTACATTATGTGGATATGATACGAATTCGTATTATATGTATTAACAGTTTTCATTTGATTGATAAAAATCACATTCTCGTCGAATTTATTATAATACAATTAATAGATTGTTTAATCTGCTAATTTATTAAAATATTTGGCATTCACTACAAGTTTCGCTGCAAAATCCTATAAAAATTAATTTTACCTTTCGTCAAGTACCTTTCGAATCAGAAAAATTACAAAATTAGATGCCATATTTAATTACAAATATATTATTTTATTCGACTGAAACAAATCGATATAACCAACTGCTTCAGTGGCATGTTTATTACGTATGTGGCCATAAATAGTAAAGGTACGTTTCGCTGTGTATTTACAATATGGACATGCAAAACGTGGTTCCTGATTGCAAGCATACTTTAAATGTTGCTTCAAATTGTCGTAGCGATTGTAGACGCTACTGCAATTCGGACAAGGAAATTTCTCATTAATTAGTAATTTTGATCTGGAAGTCAAGGATGCATTCGTGGTCGTGCTGTCATAATTTTGTGTTATCTGATTAGGATAGTTGAACTGTACAAAGGGTAATAACGTATTTTCTGCAAAAAAAGATAATATTAAATATATTTAGATTACTGACTGTTTGAATAACATTCTAATTTACATACATTGGCAGAAAAGGTTTTACCTTTCAAATAATGTCCTGAAGTTAAAGGATCGCACACTGCAGGATTAATATTTGATTCAATACTCGAATGGACATTTGTACCGTAATTATTAACACGCATGTATTGTAAGAGATTCAAATCTGAAAAACAGTAGATTATAAAACTTTTAACAAATGTACTATTCATTAGAAACCATGCAGTGTATGTGCGATTGGATTAATACATTTTATAAACGATTGCACAATTAAACATTAACACATGACAGTTCTTCACCAATTATTATGCAATGATCTTCATTAATGTTTTAACTTATTTAATCAAAAACATTGAGTCAATAATTCCACGTTTTTTATTTATTTGTATAAGTACACATAACAGACCTTGGAAAATACTATTTAAGCTCGATTAACTTTTGTAAAAATTAACTTTACACAACACAAATATTTCAAAAGAACCAGATATCGATCACAATAACATCCACATAAAATAGGTTTACATAAGTAAATAATATAACTTATCTTTAATAATGTATCTATACTGTTTAACTTCAATTCATTATAAGACACTATTTAAATTTATCCATAATACGAATGTTCAAGTACAGTAAATATATTCTGTTTTACAAATATAGAAGGTGACATACATAGAAAGTAAATTAATTGCGTACAAGTCGCGTAATTTTTTATTGTAAATTATTACAATTTTTAATCTGGTGATATTAGATTAATTATTTAATTATAGTATTATTTATTCTACTATAACGCAATGCTCACAATTTTCCAATATATTTTTGTACACGTAAGTAAATGTCGAGCCTTCAAATTTCTTATTCAATTTATTTATATAAGTAATTTTTTTTTACTTAATTCTTTTCGACGGGCCTTGAAATTAGTTTTTTAAACTAATAATTTATAGATAATTTTGGAGAAAAAAAATTTTTGTGTCATTTTGAGAATTTAAAATGTTTTTTATTTTAGCATAAGTTTTTTAATGAAAATTTTATATTCCTGCAATTTAGGCTCAATACCCCCTACCGACTCATGAGTCAAGGTAGAGATTATGAAACTAAAATTTTATAAGACTAAATTTTTTTAATTCATTTAAATAATATTCATAACATTTCAATAATAGTGATAATTTTTAATTATTAAACGTGATTACGATCTACGTTTTTCATTTTCGACGTCATGTTATAAACTTCTGACTCACGTATCAATACCACTTTTAATACAAATTGAGATATTTTATTTCTATTAGAATAATGTTTTATTAAATTTGAACTATTTCGTTCGACCAATCGTTATATGAAATGGTGCGTCAAATTTCTTATTTATGATGTAAATAAATGTTTAGAAAGTCCGTCTTGATACATTTTTCTTTTGCTTACTTGAAACAGTATCAGGGTTTTATCTTTTTAAGTCTGTTTTTAGTTTTTTAATCTTTTATGATTTATACCATTAATAAAATATTATTGCATTACAATCCACATAAGTTCCATTAACTGACATAAAACATCATCGCTTTTAAAACATCATTTTTAAACATATTTTCTCTCACATTACTTTAGTAACCTATAAAAAGACTTAGATAGATGCATCTTTATCATCCATGCATAATTTATTCCAAAGGAATATTTTTTGATTTTTTTTATATAAACCACACTTTTAATTAGTTGGCGACTTTTCGATGACTTTTCGTCATCTTCTTCAGAGTATACCTTTATTAATAATAAAAAATGAATACATTTAAATATATAAATAAAACTACAGGTTTAGTTTTAAAGCCTAGTGATTAATAACATTTTACTTACTATTTTACTTACTACTTCATTATTAGTGCGATGACTCTGTGATGCTACGATCAAAATTCAAATGTTACACGTTCGATACATTGACAAGTACTAAGTAAAATGTTATTAATCACTATAGAGTTAAATACAAAACCTATAATTATTTATGTATATTCAAATGTATTCGTTTTTATAAATAAAGGTATAGCCTGAAGAGTGTGACGAAAACTCATCGAAACGTCGTAATCTATTTAAAAGTACGATTTATATTCATCAAGATCAAGAAATATTCCTTTGATATAAAAAAAACATTTAAAAAATAGTTCATTTTTTAAAGAGTATGGAAGAATCACTTGATGTTTCTACTTTTTACAAATATTGAGACCAAAATTTTTATAATACAATTTACACTCTATTTTGTAACAAAACTTTGTTTAACAATTTTAAAATAATACCCGCATTTATACGAATTACATAAAATGTATTTTATATAGCTAACTATATATCTAAGAAGAATTTCTTCCAGTTCTATCGAAAACGCGCGGAGTGCGCAATTTATTCGAATCTTCGAGATCGATGCAAGCGACACGCCATCCAGAATGTTTATCACGGACATGCGAATAAATTTCGCATGTACGTTTACATACGCGTTCGCAATACGGACAAGAGAATCTTGGTTTTCGATTGCATGCGTATTTGAGGTGTTGTACTAAATTATCCGAACGATTAAATACACTTGAACAATTTGGACACGGTGATGGTTTATCTTGCGCTCGTTTTCTTACTTTTTTCTTAGAGACTTTTTTTATCATTAAGGGATCCTGTGTCATCGGTTCTTGATTAACTTCACTGGCTAGATTTATCTGGTCGACATCGGCGAACTGCAACATTTTCCAATCTGAAAGAAAATTTAACAGCTATATTATGTTAAAAATCGATATTAATGATTGTCAAGAGCAACGTGCAATATGTTGATAAGTTAATTTGATATTTAATTACAGGTATCTTTAGCAGTGAATGGTTATATTATTGATAAGCATTCATGTTGAAAGGGTAAAAGTTAATAATTTTTTTACTTTATTTATTACAATTCCCAATATGTCTTTTTTATTCATTTTTATTTACACAATTTAATATATATAATTTATGTATATAATTTAATGTATATAATTTATAATACAATATATATATATACGTTTTCTGATCGGGATCTTTCGTAATTACATTTCTGTTAATATTTGCCACTTTAGACATAGAGATATTTAAATCGAGAAAGTTGAGTACATTTGTATTTCAGATGTCGAATGTAATAACCATGAAGATATTGATTATAGCTTAGAACAAGAATTTTTTGTTCTACTCCAGGATATGGTAAGTCATCCAAGTTGATAAAAATAACTGGTTCAACTTCTAAAATAAAAAATACAATTATTAGTAATTAGTTTATTAATAGTTATTTGTACGTGCTAAAAGAGTAAAATAGGCGTTTATTTCCGTGAACGAAAGTTGCTTCCCGAGCATTAGCGAGGGCAGTAATTTATCGAAGAGAATAATCGCCTATTACTCCCAATGTGCATATAAAATTTTTCACCCTGATCATTTAAAAAGTCACTTTTTGTAATAACAAATTTTTTTTTAGTTTTCTAAATTTTTTTTATACTATAAAAATTGTTGATATTTTTAATTTAATATAATAAATTTAATTTTGCGTTTATAAAAAAAGGTTAAACTAAGTATTGAAAACAAAAAAGAGTCTACAATGAATAAAATGGGTCTACGGGGAATACAATGAGTTTACTGGGAGTAAAGTGAGTCTACGGGGAATAAAGTGATCGAAGGAATAAAATGCAATTGTACTCCACTCCTAGAGGTTAATAAAGTAGACTTTTTAGATGATCAGGGTGAAAAAGCTATTTTTTGATCAAAATAAAATGTATGCAATTTTCTTTGTATGAAAGAAAAATCGTTTGACTATCAAAATTAAATAAAAAAAAAGAAAATATACACACATTAATTTAATAATAAACTTTATCGATTCAGTTTATATTATAATTGTTTATTGATCATTAATTATTATTGTAAACTTACATTGACTAATAGAATACATAACATGAATAATGTATATAAAATTAATAATGTATTATCAATGTTATTCGAGTACCGCTCAGGTGAACGAAATGTAAGAATATATTCGTCTTCCAAATATTTTTTATCATTATTGCGCTAAGAAAGTATAGGTTACATTTTATTGTAAATTATTAATATTCACATGTGCATACATACTTGCTAATATATCTTTCTTGCTTATGATAATATTTTACAACGACAGCACCTTTTTCTTCAATAATTATATTATAACAAAATATTATAACGTTATATTTTCATTCATAATATTTTCATAATATTTTATTCTCATACAAATTATTGTAACATAATGTACATTTTTCAATAAAAACAATTATACAACGATCATTATGAAATAGTCACAATAAAAAGTTGCATTTAAGTATAGGTGTGGACAAATTAACACAATTATTTCACTTATTTTCTAGTCTTTATTGCAGGATTACCCTTGGTTCATCCACATCATAAAGAAATTGTTGCGTCTTTAGGTTTTCTTGTAATACGATAAGAATATTCATAGTGCAGCCGTAGTAGAAATTGCAATTTCAGAATTTAAATTGCGTAATAAAAATCTTGTGTTGATACGCTTTAAAACAATTAAATTTATAACATTTAATGGAATGATATTCACATAATGTTTCCAGCTTTACATAGGTAGTAAACTTAGAAATGGCTTTACGGCTTTTTAAAGTTTTCATATAATTTACAACTGATTCGTACTATATTTGAGATAACTACGAAGATAAACCTGATTTTATTATATTTTTCACTAATCCATTTTCAATAGCACTTTCATAGATCATCAGTAGACTCAAATTTAATCTACGTTTACAAGTTGTAGAGTAGCTCAATATGGGAAAAATATTATATTTTACCTTAATAAATGGTTAAAGTGTAAGGATAAAGCGTTTTATCGAGAGCAAAAATGAACACACTTGTCGCTTATTTTTCGATCCATTAATTAACTCATAATTATTGAATTATTTTACCTATTAAATGAAATATACAATTTCTACTAGGGAGTGATTCATTATAGTAATAATACCCTTTAATCGTAGTAAAATTAACCTTTAGACTGCCAGGATTTGAAAGAGCATATCGCCTTCAGAAAACTGGTATATAAGGTATCTTATATCAACGATTGATCATGCACAAAGTGTTGATCAGGGGGTGCGTCAAAATATTGATTTTCCGGCAGTCTAAAGGTTAAAGATTAATCTATGTATAAGATAACTATACTTATAAAAATTTAGATTATAAAAAAATCTAAATAACCATTACCAGTTTAGGTTGTACTTTCATCGGTTTTTATATCGATGCAGAAGACTTGCTGCTCCTTGTGGGTGTGCCTTACGTGGTTATAGGCATTATATCTGTACTTAGATCTATAGCTACAATAAGGACACTGAAATCTTGGTATTTGACAGCAAGCATATTTGAGATGTTGCTGTAAACCTCGCTCATACGTAAATCGACTTGGGCATTGAGGACATTGGAACGAATGTTCTTCGTTTTCATTGGAAGTTGCAGCTTCACACATCGTGGATGGTCGACCTCGACGCCGACGACGTTGTTGTGTCGTATTTTCATCTACGCTCATCATGTCTTCGAACTTGACTAGATGTATCTGATTCCAAACTGCGATCCCGCAAAAACAGAAAAAAGATCGTTGTTGTAGGTTTCAATATTCAATACAGAAAAGTTTCTATTTTTTTCTTAAAGAAAAGAGAGAGAGAGAGAGAGAGATAGAGATAGAGAAAGAGAAATATGTCAGCTAAGCTACATAGTAAGTTTTTTAATTAAACAGAAAAGAGATAAGTTATGTACACTTTTGAAAAAGGAAAAGTACGATTACGGGTGCAGGATGGAAACAATTTTATTTATCAATTATAAATGTGTATGATGTATTTTACTTCTTAGTGCACAAATTAATTTGAGATTGTTCAAAATTTTTCATTGTTTTATTAATAAATAATATTGTTAAATTATAATTTTTGGATGACTTTCATAAGTCTATTACATTGAGTAAAGCCTACGTTTTACAAATAATCTTTTTATAATAAAAAAATAACGATTTATATTTTTGTCTTTGATAGTCGACTTTAATATAATTTCGTTGATTACGCAAACTTATGTCATAAGTATCATTTTAAATTTTTAGTATAAATTCGGTAGATTTTTTATTTGTAATCTAGAAGATTATCTCAACAGTATAGGAACTTTTGGCCTACGTATGGATGTAACGAGTAAAATCTATTTTAGTACAAACTACTTAGAAAGAGTCGTAAAATATTTTAGATAATTTGGCACTTACAAAAAAATTTCATCAATCGTTTTTATAAATTTGTCGTAAATTGTAATATTTCCAATTCAGAAATCTGTTTTATACATTTCTTACAGAGTGCGAAATTTCCTATACCGTCTGGATTTCTTTTACACAAGTATTTAACTAATTTATAAATATTTGACAGAGTTTAAAATGATCCATATGCTTTTAATATATAAATATTTATTTACAATATAAATATACAATAAATTTAAATAAAACTACGAAACAGAAGTAAATAATGAATTAATTAAAGCTTTGACAACTGACAATTACAAATAATAATATGGATATGCCACTACAACATTATTTCGTGTAATATTAATATCGGTTTTAGTGTTCTGCAACAACTTTTGAAAATCGAACGTTTCGATGTAATGAAGGTATGACTACTTTAAGAACAATTCGCTCTTAATTAATGATAGAGAGCAAAATTATATTTGTACTAATGTACGTTAAGTATCGGTAAATAATAAAGCTAATTATTTTTGGCACGCAAAATATTAATTACTATTTGAGTAGATGTACCTATGCATTTCGACAAACAAACGTTAAATACATAAATTACCATACAGCACACTTTATATATAATTATTCAAGTAATCTATAATTCAAACCGAAAAGAAAATATAGGTGCGTGATAACAATCAATCAGTTATAAATAGTTTACGTAGAACAAGAAGCCATCACATACTTTTTGTTAAAGCTGTATAAAATATTTTACACTCGAATATTGATTATTTGTCTAACACTATCTGTACAATGTTTATTCGTGGCAAAGTCTTATTTTGATTAATCTTAAATTAATCTGTAAATTACAACAAATAAAATCTCTATTGGATCAAAGAGAACAACTACAATGGTAGTAATAGAGACTAAGAATAACATAAATATTCTATTAACAAGTACTTTACAGAATTATTTTGAACGATTTCTGTAGTTATCATTGTTAAGTGATGCGAGAGTTGTATTTAATTCATACGTATATATGTACCTACTATATATATATATATATATATATATGGGTGGTTCTCTGTGACATCGAAGATGAAAAAAATAAATATTGCTATAACTGTGGGAATATGTTTTAGAGGTATCCAGTAGTTCTCCTGAATTTTTTCAGATTTTTTCTGGGCCATTATTTTAAGTTACAGAGAGTCAAAGTTGACATTTTAGCACTTTTTTGCATTATATGCCCATTTTCATGAATTTTTAGCTCCCAGGGGATGCATTTTTCACTAAAAACATAACTATGACTTTTTTTGTAAAATTTTCCGAACTTTTCATTAAAAATACTTTTAAAGACATAAATGTATGCTGTCACACTCTTGTAAGCCATTTAAACCTCAAATAGTGAAAATCAGCAATTCTGCTCCGGACTCTGGTAACCTAATACTGTCTAAAAGATGTCTTTTTATAGTCAGAAACTGCCTAAAAATTTCCAGAGTGGGTCTAAATCATTAAGATCACTTATGGTCAAAATATCCGGGAAAAGTGCCCGAAATATTAATAGAAATGTATATTTGTTGCCTTATAACGATGAATCTATTAGCATGATCATTGCAAAAAAATTTGTGCACTTACCTTGGAATGGTAGAAAAGTATCTTCACTTGTTTCAGTATCCATCTAATCCCCTGTAAGCTGCTAAAAATACAAATATTATTATATAAATGTAAAAAATTAATTTTTAAACATTTATAATGCTGAATTTTTAGTTTTACATTCCTTACAAGAATTATGATACTAATCTGAAGGATTACTATAAATATATAAACATCATTATTACAATAACTGAATATACGTATTTAATACAAAAGATATATAAATAAATCGGATATATAATTATAATGAATAATATGATAACGTGACAGTGACAAGTTTGTGAAATCTAAACAATGTATTGCTGAATAATAATAATAATAATGTTGAAACTTTTATAGTAATCCTTCAGATTAGTATTATAATTCTTGTAAGGGATGTAAAACTAAAAATCCAGCATTATAAATGTATAAAAAATAATTTTTTACATTTATACAATAATATTTGTATTTTTAGCAGCTTACAGGGGATTAGATGGATACTGAAACAAGTGGAGATACTTTTCTACCACTCCAAGGTAAGTGCACAAATTTTTTTGCAATGATCATGCTACTAGATTCATCGTTATAAGGCAACAAATATACATTTCTATTAATATTTCGGGCACTTTTCCCGGATATTTGACCATAAGTGATCTTAATGATTTAGACCCACTCTGGAAATTTTTAGGCAGTTTCTGACTATAAAAAGACATCTTTTAGACAGTATTAGGTTACCAGAGTCCGGAGCAGAATTGCTGATTTTCACTATTTAAGGTTTAAAAGGCTTACAAGAGTGTGATAGCATACATTTATGTCTTTAAAAGTATTTTTAATGAAAAGTTCGGAAAATTTTACAAAAAAAGTCATACTTATGTTTTTAGTGAAAAATGCATCCCCTGGGAGCTAAAAATTCATGAAAATGGGCATATAATGCAAAAAAGTGCTAAAATGTCAACTTTGACTCTCTGTAACTTAAAATAATGGCCCAGAAAAAATCTGAAAAAATTCAGGAGAACTACTGAATACCTCTAAAACATATTCCCACAGTTATAGCAATATTTATTTTTTTCATCTTCGATGTCACAGAGAACCACCCATATATATATATATATATATATATACGTATATATAATTTAATAATTTAAATATATCTCTCGTTGATTGTACTTTCGAATTAAGTAATACTGTGAAGCAAATTTAATGTATTTACTTACATTCATTTATACTGTTGAATGTACTGTAATTGTATTATTGTTTGCGAACAGTAAATGTTTAGAGTATACCGATTGGACATTTTCTAGCGGGGAAATACCACCTCTTTATGTTATCCATCTATACGCGTATAGAACGTGCTTAAACAATTATGTTCTGTTTATTAGTTTGTTTTATTATACATGTGTCCAATTAGTATACCGAAATATTCGGGCAATGACTTCGGTCATTTAGTTTACCTCGATGACCCTTTCCGCCTCCAAATGCACTAAACATACAGTAATGTATGTGTACTGAGTCTAGTTTTTAAGTGACATTTAACGTAAATAGTTTGTTGAATGCGAGAGCTACGACAAGAAGGTCGAATGTAACTTGTGTGTCTCTTAAATAAATTCTATTTCCACGTATTTCTTCTAGCCTTTTTATAATAACCTGATAGTAGTTTAAATTCGTTCTTTCTAATTGAACATATACTTACACTCATAATCAATGGTATCTTTAAACACAACTGCAACATTCTATACAATATAAAAATATACTAGCAAAGAATAAAGTTTAATTTCTTATTATCGCTTATATCTATGTAACAAAGATGATTGTATCAAACTTAATTAACGATGCCCGTGTGGTGAAAGTTTAAATCGAATCAAGATTAGAACTTTTTAGTACAATTAGTATCATTTAAGTATTTTGTTATTCACGTAAGATAAAATATATTAAAAGACTGTTTTAAAATTGATACTCATGAATATATATATATATATGTAATATATAAAATAAATTAATGACAAATTTTATATGCTCGACAATAAAATTACTGATTCTGGTATGCATTGACTTCGTTTACTTTAAGGTTAGATTACTTACACGGGATGTCGAACCCCAAATCAGCAGGAGTTTGCACCTTTCGATCCAAAAATCATATCAAAATATTAAATAAAAAATTTGAATACATTCAAACGCATAGCTTAAAATACAAAGGAAGGGCCTGACGTTTTGATTTTTTAAGAAACAATTATTTTTAAATAATAATTAAGTATACAATTTTTGGTTGGTAATTAATAGCCAAAAAGGCATAAACTTTCAACCCAAACATTGTAATCAAATTATGGATTTAAAAATCTGGAAAAATTTGTGTATATCGTTTAAAACGTGCCCAAGGGCTTGGCCTTCAGGGTTTTTTTTTTTAAAAATTTGATCATTTTTAAGTTTGACATCCAAAATAAACGAAATCAATCCTAAAACAATCTTGGATAATTATACTACATTTTTAACCTTACAAATAATTATATGCAATATCTTAACTCTTAAGTTGTAAGGATCGCATAAAACATTGACGTCGATTATAATCGTACGTCATAAAAATTGATAAATCCATCTGTTTAATAAAATCACGATGATACGGTAAATAATACACCTACAACGTAGATTTTACAAGTTGCGGTTTACGGTAACTTTGTATTTGATTCTGAACTAGGTTATAATTAGAAAAGTCTATTGAAAATGACTTTTATTATTTAAAGGGGGTGGCATACAATGACCGATAACAAATATTTGAGGGTATCCTTGTTGTATTGCCCTCGAACTTTGTAGAATTACTTATTTATATATTATTATTTGATGATCTAATGCTTCTGTATTCGGGTTATGCATAAAATTGCATATTTTTTAAAATAAATGTAACAATTATCTTTTATTGCTCGGTCGATAACTCACCGGGCATGCCACCTCCTTAAACGGATGGGATACTCAATATTTACCGACCGAGTCAATACAGATGAAAAAGTTATTCTGATTAAATAAATAAAGCAATTTCCTTTGGAAGGAAATTTGACTCTTTGTCTGCTTCCAATGTTGCAGTTCTGGTAAATGTCCTTCCAATGCCATTTTTTAACACAATAATATTTTTGCTTAAAATTTCACACAGTGATAGATAATAAGATAATGGTCAAAGGAAGGGCAATGGAGTCTTTATTTTGCACAATTTGCTTTATTTATTTAACTAGAATAATTTTTTCATCTCTCTTGACTCGGTCGGTAAATATTTCAGGACCTATATTTGATCTCAAAATTCATTTGTAAAATGGAACAGTAAATTGATCTAAGATACCGTCCCTTATGTTTCTGAGTATGCTAAATCCAAAACCGAGCCCAAAATTGAAAAATTTTGTTTACAAAAACAAATATGGCGGATAGTTTATAAAAAATTAGTAAAATTAAAAAAAAAATTTTTTTCATAAATTTTTTTCAGTTTAAAATCCAACAATATTGAAATTTGTCTTCAACCATGAGTGCACAAAATAGTTGCACTTTAACAGGAAAAATTTTTATTTGAATATTTTTCTTCAAACTGGCGGATAAAATGCACAAATCTATTAAAACATCCTTTTCTCGATATTATTTTTTTTCTATTAAACTATGTGGTTTAGAAAAAAGTTTTATAGAACAAAACTGTCTTATAATTTGCCAAATAATACTCCCAAATTTGTTCAGATTTTTTGAAGAAATTTTTTGATTTTTCAAAAAATCTCCAATTTTGAATTTCCAAAAAATTTTAAAAAAAATCTGAAAAAATTTGGGAGTATTCCTTGGCAAATTATAAGACATTTTTGTTTTATAAATTTTTTTCTAAACCTCATAGTTTAACAAAAAAAAATAATATCGAGAAAAGGATTTTTTTAACAGATTAGTGCATTTTATCCGCCATTTTGAAGAAAAATATTCAAATATAAATTTTTCCTGTTAAAGTTTAACTATTTTGTGCACTCATGGTTGAAAACAGATTTCGATATTGATGAATTTTAAACTAGGAAAAAATCATGAAAATAATTTTTGTTTTAATTTCACTAATTTGTTATAAACTATCCGCCATATTTATTTTTGTAAACAAAATTTTTTAATTTTGGGCCCGGTTTCGGATTTAGTATACTCAAAAACATAAGGGACGGTATCTTGGATCAATTCACTGTTCCGTTTTACAAATGAATTTTGAGATCAAATATAGGTCCAGAAAATGACGTCTTTGGTCGTTAATGGGTTAAGGTAAGAATATATTTAGATTATCGTTATTTTTAGAATGTTTATATATCAAAATTACCAAGTTCTAACTGTACAAAATGAATTATTATATTATTGAAATCGTAATTATATTCGTAAAAGAAATTACTATGTACATTTAAATAATGATTATAAAACATACAAAAGTAACAGTAATCTAAATATTCATTGTTACAAAATGTAATAATTCTTCTTTCAACATTATTCACAGTGTACAAGGTTTCTGCGATTAGGTAATCACAATAATTTAAAAACATAAAATTAGTGGATATCTTTAAACGTGCCAGGGTTGCATCAGGGCTTTTTTTTAAATTTGCCTCATTTTTAAGTTTCGACATCCAAAATAACGAAATCAATCCTAAAACAATCTTGGATAATATATCAGTTTTATAACCTAGCAATAATGTATAGCAATATTTAACTCTTAAGTTGAAGAACGAATAAACATTGACGCGAAAAGAGTCAAAAAAGGATAAACCATCTGTTTAATAAAATCACGAGTTACGGTAAATAATACACTACAATGTAGATTTACAAGTTGCGGTTTACGGTTAACTTTGTATTTAATTTCTGAACTAGGTTATAATTAGAAAAGTCTATGAAACTGACTTTTATTATTAAAGGGGGTGGCATACAATGACCGATAACAAATATTTGAGAGTATCCTTGTTGTATTGCCCTCGAACTTTGTAGAATTACTTATTTATATATTATTATTTGATGATCTAATGCTTCTGTATTCGGGTTATGCATAAAATTGCATATTTTTTAAAATAAATGTAACAATTATCTTTTATTGCTCGGTCGATAACTCACCGGGCATGCCACCTCCTTAAACGGATGGGATACTCAATATTTACCGACCGAGTCAATACAGATGAAAAAGTTATTCTGATTAAATAAATAAAGCAATTTCCTTTGGAAGGAAATTTGACTCTTTGTCTGCTTCCAATGTTGCAGTTCTGGTAAATGTCCTTCCAATGCCATTTTTTAACACAATAATATTTTTGCTTAAAATTTCACACAGTGATAGATAATAAGATAATGGTCAAAGGAAGGGCAATGGAGTCTTTATTTTGCACAATTTGCTTTATTTATTTAACTAGAATAATTTTTTCATCTCTCTTGACTCTGGTCGGTAAATATTTCAGGACCTATATTTGATCTCAAAATTCATTGTAAAATGGAACAGTAAATTGATCTAAGATACCGTCCCTTATGTTTCTGAGTATGCTAAATCCAAAACCGGGCCCAAAATTGAAAAATTTTGTTTACAAAAACAAATATGGCGGATAGTTTATAAAAATTAGTAAAATTAAAAAAAAATTTTTTTCATAAATTTTTTTCAGTTTAAAATCCAACAATATTGAAATTTGTCTTCAACCATGAGTGCACAAAATAGTTGCACTTTAACAGGAAAAATTTTTATTTGAATATTTTTCTTCAAACTGGCGGATAAATGCACAAATCTATTAAAACATCCTTTTCTCGATATTATTTTTTTTTCTATTAAACTATGTGGTTTAGAAAAAAGTTTTATAGAACAAAACTGTCTTATAATTTGCCAAATAATACTCCCAAATTTGTTCAGATTTTTTGAAGAAATTTTTTGATTTTTCAAAAATCTCCAATTTTGAATTAAAATCAGAAAAAATTTAAGCGTATTCTTTGACTAATTCTAAGACTTTTTTGTTGTTATAAAAATTTTCCTAAAGTCCACAGTTTTCGAGAAATTATATTGTAAAATTCTAAAAGTCGAAACGAGTGAAAAGAAATCGCACTATGTTTATTAATTTTTCTGGAAAAATGTGGACTTTAGGAAAATTTTATAACAAAAAAAAGTCTTAGAATTAGTCAAAGAATACGCTTAAATTTTTTCTGATTTTTTTTTTTAAATTTTTTAGAAATTCAAAATTTGTTATTTTTTGAAAATCAAAAATTTCTCCAAAAAATCTGAAAAAATTTGGAAGTATTCCTTGGCAAATTATAAGACATTTTTGTTTTATAAATTTTTTTCTAAACCTCATAGTTTAACAGAAAAAAATAATATCGAGAAAAGGATTTTTTTTAACAGATTAGTGCATTTTATCCGCCATTTTGAAGAAAAATATTCAAATATAAATTTTTCCTGTTAAAGTGTAACTATTTTGTGCACTCATGGTTGAAAACAGATTTCGATATTGATAGATTTTGAACTGGGAAAAAATCATGAAAATAATTTTTGTTTTAATTTCACTAATTTGTTATAAACTATCCGCCATATTTATTTTTGTAAACAAAATTTTTTAATTTTGGGCCCGGTTTCGGATTTAGTATACTCAAAAACATAAGGGACGGTATCTTGGATCAATTCACTGTTCCGTTTTACAAATGAATTTTGCGATCAAATCTAGGTCCAGAAAATGACGTCTTTGGTCGTTAATGGGTTAAGGTAAGAATATATTTAGATTATCGTTATTTTTAGAATGTTTATATATCAAAATTACCAAGTTCTAACTGTACAAAATGAATTATTATATTATTGAAATCGTAATTATATTCGTAAAAGAAATTACTATGTACATTTAAATAATGATTATAAAACATACAAAAGTAACAGTAATCTAAATATTCATTGTTACAAAATGTAATAATTCTTCTTTCAACATTATTCACAGTGTACAAGGCTTTCTGCGAGTTAGGGTGACACAATAAATTAAAGCGAACATAAAATTAGGATGAGATGCATCTTAACTTCAGAAACGAGGATTTAAATAGAGCTTTTAGTTCCTTGCCTCTAGTTTTTCTGATAAAGCCGTGTAGCCGAAGTAACAAGGTAATTCGAAGAAGAGATTCAAGTGTAGTGATAACGACAAGCGAGAATGTACAGTCAACAATTTGTTAATCGCGAGAACGAGTATTGATCGAAAGAGAGTAAAATAACAGGAAAAATAATTTTGCGAGAAAAACGCAACGTGAAGTTGGAGGTCGTTAAATTGAACTTTACGGACGTGCACGTTTCGATACATGACCATGATTTTTCACAGTAAAGTTTTCCCTAATAAGACATCTACAATGTAGATTTCACGATCTGGATGAAGCCTACGAACATGAGTCCTTACGTTTGGTGAATGTTTGGTTCTGTACTCGCAGTATGGGCAATTAAACCTCGGTTGTTGACCACACTGGAATTTAAGATGATTCCTCAAGTTGTCTTTCCGTGTAAACGAAGTCGAACATTTAGGACATAAGAAACGACCAGTACTCGATTTAGCGACAGCAACTCGTAGATGTTGAGGTCGATGAATTCCAATAAAAATATCTGAAACAAACCAATTGTACAATTTTGTTAGTAGATGATTTGAATTTTCATTCGAGTTGTCATATTTTTAGTTTTTCATGTATATCTGTCATGTTTTGGTTAGTCGACGGAGAATGCAATATGTAACGTTGGTTATACATCGTGTTTACGGGGGATAGCGTGTTATCGTATGAAACGTTATTTAACTTAAATAATGTTATACTTACGCACATTGTATTATTAATAACGATTCTATACAAAAAATTTGTAAAACATAAGAAAATTTAGTTATCTCATTTGGCTTAAATGAAACAAACCACTAGAAATAAACCTAATAATATATTTTTATCTTTACAAAAATTGTAATTAGTACAATAATTACTTAAAAATACATAATGTACATAATGTAATAAGATCAGAAAATATAATAGTCGGGGTTGTATTAAATAATGTGTTTATTAATAGATATTTTTTTATTTTTTATGTCAAAAATCTTTGATTTACTTGACATACAATTGTTTTTATTTTTTTGTAAAGTCGCTCTTTTTGCGCTCCCAAATCGGTGCTAATCAGCGACGGAGATCATATGATTTTTTCCCCAGTGATACTCGTAAACATCGGACGAGACCGGGAATCGAACTGACCATACAATTTTATATATTATTGCAATAGCTTATCCCAAAATATAAAACAATGTATGAAAAAATATAATGATACGAAGTTAATTAATTCAATTATTACACAAATACAGTAGTTTTATATTATTTTTATTTCGAGTATTATCATATCGAAAATCGAAAAAAGAACATTATTTTAATATAACTTGAGTCACCTTGACTAATTAACAAATATTTACAACGTTTTATTTGTACTTTATTTTTAAACTAGAAAATACTGTTAATTTTTGCTTTCTCGAATATAAATTTCTAATAATTTAATAATTTTCTCCGGTATTTTATATACTATTAATACGAAAAACAAAATATTGTACATAATATTACAACATTATACTAAATACAAAACGATTCTTAAATATTAATAAATAATTGAGAAGTAACTTTATAATATAATAACATGGATTCCTCATACACGAACACTAGACACTATTTAGGATTAACTTGAAGAACGTAAATTTGATGTTGTTTTCTGATTCGTTGAAAAGTGTGTCTTCTCGTGTTCACGTAAATGATGTCGATGTTTGAATTTCTTGATACAGTAGGAACATTTGAAACTCGGCTGTGTGCCACACTCGAATTTGAGATGACGAGAAAGGGTGTATTTATGAGTATATCGCCGACCACAACGTTGACAACCAAATGGCAATGCGTCTTCGTAAGAATTACTACCGGTAGGAATAGCAAGCCAATCTGAAACAAATGTATAACTTAATTAACCACGACGATGTGATAATAAATTCCATATAATCGTCGGGCACATCGCTTTTTCTTTATCTATTTTCCGCGAAGATATAATGTTTGAACCTAATATTCTTTATATTAAATTCCATATCGAAAAACAAAAAATAACTATGTAGTGCAATGTATAAATTAAATATCAATTACAAATCAAATTGAAAAAAAATAATTGAATTTTTAACGTGGTTGTATAGAAGCACAGAAATAATATTTTAAAATTATATTAACTCTAATATTAAAAAATAATCTTTCTCAATACTCACAACAAAGTCAATAAAACTTCAGAACTTCATTATTGTGATAACGAATACAGACGTTCCTTAAAACCTTATATCCTATATCCTAAAATCTTATTAAACTCCTTCAGACGATTTTACTAAATTAAAAATGTTCTTTAATTTTATGTAATAAAAATAATAATAAAAATAAAGAATTAATGTCGAACGTAAGAAAATTATTAACATAAAAATATACTCAAAAGAGTAATTAAAAACAAATTAAACAATTAAAACAATAAAAACTATTTATTATAAGCAACGCTTAGGAAAAATAAAGGATTACATGTTAAATTTGTATTTATTTTTAAATTATTTTTTTATTAATAAACATTTTTTATTATACTTATAAACGATAAGAAATTTTATATTTAAAACACGCTGTATAAAAATTGTTGTAACTTTATCAGTACCATGCCGAAACTCAGTAAATAAAAATAAATATTTATATTTATATACAAATTAACTAATTCTACAATTAATTGTAAATCGATGTAATTTATAACAATGCTGTTACAAAATGAAACAATATATTAATTGTTAATGAACAGTTTTTTCAGAAACAATATGTTAGTAAGCAAAATAAACATATAGTTTAAGAGTAATAATTTAAGCACTCATTTCAGAAAGCAAAAAGACCGTAATCACTTATTATATTCTACTAAAAAATATCAAAAACAATTTTGTTAAGGAGATGTGATAGCCAAATTACAGGTATCTATTTTTCGAAACTCAAAAATTTTATGCAATTATCGAACTAAAAATCTGGAAAAATTCATACGCGACACTTGAGTAATATAGAAGAACTGATTTTTTTGAAATAATTAATTTTAAATTATTTAAAAATTAATAACCCCTTTTCGTTGGTAATGATTAGGTAAAAAAATTGATCCTTGCGGCTGCATGGAAATCTCGATCATTTAGTGATCAAAAGTTTTGAAAAAAATTATACATTCTATTCAAAGCAAGTAGAAGAACGTTACAGAGAGATTTTTTAAAAAAAGTCAACCCACTGCTAATTAAAAAATAAATAGGGATTTTAATTTTTTTAGTCTCACATCTCCTCAAGAGATATAAATCGTTACATTAGAGTAGCCCTAGATTAGCTCTTTTTTCCTTTTCTTTTTCCTTTCGCTGAGAACAGTATCCGTCCCAATCTTTTGCGTTATTAAGTGTACTTCCAAAAGCGCCGTATACAATTTTATCGGTTATTGGTTCTCCTCGATTGTCTCTGTGCATTTTCAATAATACCTCTGGATAATAAAGTAACATAATTATTACGTATGATAAATCACAGTTTATACAGACAGATATTTAACTTCAAGTTTACCTAAAACACATTTCAGAAACGATGTGTCCTTCAACACAATTTTATCAGCAATTTTCTTTTGAACTGTAAATTTCAATACGACCGACCTAGTCATGAATTTCTTAAGTATGTTTCTCGTACTTTTTGAAACAATGTTGTGACGATCAACCAACGTGCTTACTAATCCAGCCTAAAATTATAAATAACAATTAATAACCAATAAAAATATCAATCAAGTGTCAACAAGTGAAAAGTGAACATTTTTTTAATCTTTCAAATTTTTAATGTTACTTACAAAATCACGTCGGATATTTTCATCGGTTTTAAGCTTCTCATCGAATTCAAGAAATTCGTTCAAGTCCTTCATTGGTAAATCGAATCCATACTTATCGCTGAATGCAACATCACAAGCGACAGATAATGGGCTATGTGCTTCCTTTATGAAGACGTCCGAGGCTATGCATAGAGATGTTTTTGTATCCCTTTGGCTTGTTGCAATTTCCTTTAAAGTTTGATTTATTTCCTCCAGAGCGCACATTAGAATCGTAAAGTCTGAAATCAGAATTATATGATACCACGTTAATCCAATCAACGTATTTTTCAACTACTTCGTTTTTTTGTTGTTGATTTATTAACTAATATTTTTTCGTAAAAATGCTCGAGTGAATTATGGGTTCATTAAAGCCAAGCAATGATATCCCTTTTAAATGTTACTTTGATTCGTAATTTGAATAAAATAAAAAATAAATAATGAAACAATTATTATCATTCAAATGTTGTTTTATTACTTTCCTTTTACAAATAACAATTTTACAGTAATCGATGATTGAACATTTGCGATTAAGAGGAATTATTATTATTTTACTCCCCTTTAACAATGTTCTATAAAACATTTTGTTTAACGTAATACTTTATTAAAAATAATAGTATATTATTTTTTATACAATAATTCAATGTTAGTTTAATAATACTAATTACATCAAAAATGTCTTTCTAAGATACTGTTTCAGAATCTTAAACTAAAAGAAAATAATTTTATACTAGAGATACATAATTTTCATTGTATATGTAATGAATCAAATTGATTATTTAATAACAGTTATTTAAAAACTTACAGATTATTATGATTCTGCTTTATACAAACTTTTTATTTATTGTATATAATACGTTATATACTTATATTATTCTTGTGAATATACTAACAGTTTTTATTGAAATCGCAAATGTTATGTCAATAATTATTTATTTAATATTCAATGTGCACAAAAATAACGTATGTTTATCATGCTTTGAATTATGTTTAATAAATTACATTAAATTCATATTTTGGTTTTACATAACAATTTGTGTACGACAGTAGCTAGAAAAAAAGTCTTTAGAAAGAAAAAGGGTATACCTGATACATTTGATCAGCTTCTTAAATATTATCATGACAGCACAGTCGAAATTCTAACGATTTCCATATATTTTAAATAAAATTCTGATTGTGTGCTGGTGTGAAGTTTAAATAACGTACTAGTATACAATTAAGAAAAGCAAATGATAAACTTAATTATTGAATGAAAAGAAAGATTTGGCTTTAATCATCTGTGAACCTTTATATAAAAGTTAAAAAGTATTTGCTTGAGTTCTATAAAGCAAAAGATTTAAAGCTAGAATCGTATCTATTTTTATTATGAAAATTTCTATGTGAAATGATATCTTACGTGTAGTACTTAATGGTCCAATTTGACTCACTCAGATAAATCACATTAACGTTTTTCTTAGTTTGTAAATGAAAGAGGCGAATTTCGCACAACAAAATAGACCAATTTTATAACTTTCTTGTACGCAACGGTACAAAAAATAACGATTTATTTTAACAAAAAGTATCATAGTTTTGACTGTTGATGCCGCTGTGTTTAGCTGTCATGTGGTTGGTAAGCTCGTAACGTCGATAAAAACATCTCTGACAAATATGACATAAATATTTGGGTGACTTGCCACACTCGAGTCTCTGATGTCGCATCAAATTCTTCATATTCGTGTAACCTCTGTCACATTGGCCGCACAGGTAACCTTGGGAAGCTGTTGGTGGTCTACTCTTCCGACGCCGAGGCAAGTGCAGATATCCTGTAATTAAAAAAAGTGCTTATTTAGCAACATGGAAGATGTAGACATGTACATACAAAGACATACTTTTGAAGGGCGATTTATATGTTACGCGTAGCGCTTATTTGTAATTCGTAACTTAGTGCCTACTTGTGAACTCGCGGATCCATGTGATTCATCAAGTGATTTTGTTTACGTAAGAATCCTTTGCCGTATATTTCGCATTTGTATAGTGTCGTTATTTTTGTCGTATAAGCCGTTAGTGAGCCGTTAGTGAGTGCTTCTGTTTATACGATTTCCCCCAGACGTAATAGAACTTTCGGTCATCCGTTAATAACTCGTATCCTAAAAAATATAGTTTCATTTTGAGTTGTTTCAACGGTATTCTTTTGAGAAAAAAAGTAATAAGATTATTAAAACTTAAGTTTGTTATTTGCTGGTCCCAATTTGAAATATAATGTTGAACATAATTGCTGTACAATTGATCGGTTAATGGATTTTTCATACTTTTATAATATTTATACTGCTGAATTTTCCCATACGCTCAGGAAAAACCTAGTGATACAATTTGTTTATGTAGTACATTTTATATAATATTTGAAAATGTATTATTCATTGATAATTTCTAATGAAACTGACACAGAGACCATAATATGTTTGGAAAACGGATCGTGTCCAGTTTTTAGGATGTTTTCTAATATAAAAATATAAGAAATGTCAGAGCCTCTGATGCTAATAATCACTTTTTCGAAAGTTATACGCTAATTAAACAAAAATTCCAAAATTAAACAGGATTTAATTTAAACGCTTGTAATTGCTAAACTATCAATATTAATATTCAAACTAAAGTTCAATGGAAAGCTAAGATAAAATATATAGAATTTAAAAACAAAATATGCACAAATCCATTAGAATGGAGCAAAGTCATAGCCAAATTAAGAATTTGAACAAATTTTAACGAAAATTAAGCATTACTAATTTTATTGCTTTTTTTAAGCTATATTTCTTCAAAATCTTAATTCTGCTGTAACTTAACTCCATTGTTTAGATTTTGAGCGCATTTTTTTAATTATATCTATTTTATCTCAGGTTTTCATTAAACTTTGATTTGAATGTTAATATTTGATAGCTTAGCAATTACAAGCGTTTAAATTGAAGCCTTCTTTTCGGAAATTTCGTTAATTAGCGAGTGCCGGTATACCTTTCGAAAAAATGATTTTTAAGGTCTGCGGTTCTGACTTTCTTTATATTTTTATATTAGAAAATATATCCTACAAACTGCACACGATCTGATTCCCAAATAGTTTTCTTTTGAGTACATACTGCATAGTAGAGTTTACAATAAAATATGCTGATGATGAGTGAAGCTAATGTATTTTTTTGTATATTTTTCTTCTTCTCAATGGTGATTTTTGAGAAAATTTTAGAATTTTAAAATATATATTAAGGAGTCACTACTCGCGCTCGAAAAAAATGCATGCTTTTGGAATTTTTTTAGAGCATATTATGAACCATATTAATACAAATATTGTTAGGTTTGATAATTAAAATGTATAAAAAACTTTGTTTAATCCATTTTATTTAAGGTTTGTGTACAAAAACCGTGGCTGAACATAAGTCCTAAAAAATAAGCGAGGTAAACGGTATCACCATTTTAAGCAAAACTACTCAATCCGATCCTCTTGAAATTAAAAACACGTAAACCCCTAGATCCGCAAGCTATTTTACAATATTACATTTTTACTACATTTTAATCTCCAAAAATAGCAAAAAAGATGTTTGTTATTTGTTGCTAAATATTTGTAAATATAGCTTGACTTCCTAACTATTATCATACTGAATCTAAATAATTTCGATTTTTATGTTTCAGATGAGCCGTTTTTCAGAAGATGATGGTACCGTTTACCTTGCTCATTTTTTATGACTTACGTTCAGTACGGCTGTTGTACACAAAACTTAAATAAAATGGATTAAAAAATATTTTTGTATACAGTTTAAGACATTATTTACCATACCTCATAATATTTATATCAATATGGTTCATAATGTGTTAAAATTTTCTAAAAGCAGGCATTTTTTCGAGGGCAAGTAGTGAAAAGACTCCTTAATTACATAATAAAGACCTAAAAAATATCACAAATTCTTTACGTAACAAAGAAAAATAAAAGTTACACATAAATTTTGGTTTAATAAACTAAATAATGAAAATCTTTTTAAAATATTTTGTGTTTTATACAAAGAAATAAATTTTTCGAAAATCTTCAAATACTTACCTTTCATTTTACTATCTCTATATTGACTTAAAGTTAATTAAGGTAGATGTAATAAGTCTTCGCTATATAAATATAAATTCTAAAATTCTATATTTTCATGTACAGGTTATATACTACTTTATATAATTATGACTACTTTATCTACTTAATGTTAAATTATACAAATTTTATATATTTTTTTTATAAACTTCTAGTAAAATAGATGAATATCATCGTATAGTATCCCAACCATGTATTTTTTTATGACTATTGTATCGATGTTTGTATCGAAACTCCCGACCACAAACCGCACAAGAATATTGGGGCTGTTTCCCACAAATGTTGCGTTTATGAAAGTTCAACGAGTCCCGCCATTTATATTTTTTGTTACAGCTCAAGCACTCGTATTTGTGAATATCCTCGTCCGGAATGAAATCTAAAATAAATATTAAATATTATCAATTGAGAATTATCAAAGTTTATAGGAAAATTTTCATGCTTTGTTAATATGATTTTTAATTTATTATATAATTGTTAATAGATCCTCATTTGACGTAACTTAGACGTTTGCCAGAATAATAGTCAAGAAAATACACATAATTGTATACATAAATCTATGTTTATTTTATACAAATTGTACAATTATAATTTTAAAATCGAAGCGAATCTGGTAGCGTAAGAAAAAAAATTAGATTTGCTTTAAATAACATTTTAATTAACACATTATGTACAATAACATGTAATAATATTTTTTTTCATTCACATCGTTGTTTCAAGAAAATATGTTTTGTTTACACGCTGTTATACATAAACGAATATCTCTACATAATATGTTGTGTAATATATTTAAAAAATATTCTCTCTTACAAAGTTAAGTTTCATTTTCTTACATGTAAATAAAATTTAATGTACAAAACGTGGATAACAAGTGTGTTAAATAACTTAAAATTAAACAGTAAATGATATGATTCTAATGTGACGTATGTAACAACTGTTGGTATTAAAGAATTAGATATTTTTTACACTGCTAATAGAAACTGACTGATTTACATCTAATTTTATGTTATTTGGCTTTAGTCATTAGTACACGAGAAACTGGCGTATATTGATTATGATTTCCCTTAGTATCTATATTTAGTTCCTCAAAGTAATGTTATTTTATTATAAATGAAAATATATAAAATATATAGCTGCTGTATGTATTGTGTAACATAATCATCCTCAATTATTGCCAACAGTTAATTCATAATTTCCACTAGGATCATTTTAAAAGAAACAAGCAAATTTATTGATTAATACTATACACTTTAATTTGATAAACAAGTTATCAATTTTTACAATTTAAAAATAATCCTCTTACGGAAAAGTCATGACCGGATCCTAAAGTTATGTTTGATTGATTCTTAGATTATTGTGTGCGAATACTTTTTGTTTCTAAATTTATATGCAATAATTGTTATAAATTATAAGTATAATTATTGATATAAATAATTTAATCTAATCAATTCCTTAATTACTATATAATTATATAGTAGTTGAAAAAACCGCGCGTGGTGCACTTACAAAATTTTAGTAATTGTAACAGATGTACAACTTAATTTATATTTTTACATGAATGTCCTCTAAGAATAACAAAATTCCGAATACCGATCCGAGTTTATTAGGCTATTCCCAATAAACGATTGATTATATAAAATTAAATTACATAAAATTTACTCGTAAAAATGTGTATATATATTATATACAAAGACTGACAGTGAGTATACATTTTTGGTATTAAAATGTAGATAGATATACAAACACGTTTTGTTTTTACAATATTATAAACATTTTATGCGGATTTTATATGTAACAAAATATTTATTAAATGTTATTAAATTTTAATATGTATACATACGTATATAATGTTGCAACCTTGCAACCGTATTTATAACGTATCACAGAAATTGTTAACTTAGCATCTGACACCTAATGTGTATAGGATAAATTTTTTCATAAAATGTATAATAATCAATACGTTAATACTTTAGCTTAGTATCTTATTTCAATGTTCATTTTAGAGTTTTTGAAAGAACATTAATTAAAAAGGTCATTGTTTTTACTTTACAGAAAATTAAGTTCATCTTTTGAACTTAACCAGAATTTAAAAAAAGATTAAACTACATTAGATTACTTCACGTAACAAATCTCGTCAGGACGTTGTAAACTTTTAAAAATACAAATTCCATTATTTAGCAATTGTAGCGATGAGTAAATATGAGTCCGATTACATAAAATGAAGTCTATTCAGATGTTTCTTGAGATGATGTTTGTGCTTGAACCTGCTACCACAGATGACACATGCGAACTGCCGTTCCACACCACATTCACGACGTTGATGTTGGGTCAACGAGCCTCTGGTTTTGTACACCTTGAAGCATCGATCGCAGGTAAATTGACCATGTTCCGACCAACCGCCTGTGGGAAAAAGAGCGTATGGGCCTTTTAGTCATTAAAGAGAGGCGTATGCCAATTAATCGTTTATGAAAAAATTGTCTAGTGTCAATTTTTCCAAAGATTTTCAAATCATTATATTTGGATAGAGAATACCATTAAAACATGGTCTCCTTGTTTGTTTAAATATTTTTTTTGTTATTTACAAAATTATCTTTTGTGTACTCATTGCAATATTAAGATCATAGAGTTAGGTTAGACATATTAGCTTTTTAGAAATAAATAAATAATATTAATATTTATTAATTATAATATTAGTGTGGAAGTACATTAATATTCATTCATGTTGTAGGATGACAAACTTTTATGCGGTGGGTATATACATACATTTTTTTAATTTAAACTGCTTTGTTTATAAAGTAATAATAAATATATTATAGCACCAGCAGAGTTTACGATATAAATAAATTATTATTATTATTAACACATTTTTATACACAGTATAAATATTAGTTGCTACACGTTTTCGTGCGTGCAAACATTGAGTCAGGACAGTTATCCCATAGTTCAAAAAGAAGGATTGATCTATGCACAGTCAAAGAGTTATTTTGATTTAATGATTTCCTATAGATGTAATTATTCAAAATCATATACAGATTCGACAAAATTCATAAATGAAAATGAACAAATTGTATAATCTAAAGTTTACTAATATATAATATATAGGTAATAAATACCAGAAATCAAATAACAATAATAATAATTAACTAAATTGGTTGTTCTGATAATGTATAACTATATTTTTACATTATAAAATAATACACTAGAAATCAAAGAAAACTCAAGTTTAAGGAAACTCTTCTGTGACTCATTTCTATTTATTTAATCATCATTTATTCTTTAGGCTTTTTACAAATCGTACAACAACAAAATAAATAAAAATATATAAACAGTCCTATTATGTTTACAATAAATGTAAAACACGTTTATGATGCTCGAAGTTTCATCCACTGATGAACTCTAATCATATGTTGCAGAAGATGATGTTTGTGTTTGAAATTTTTTGAACAAATGTTACAAGAAAATTGTCGCAAAACACCACATTCTTGTCGTTGATGCCGAATAAGCGTCCCTTTTGATTTATATAGTTTGTCGCATCTATCACATTGAAAAAAACTGCCATGTTCGAACCCTGTAATAAAAGATAAATTGTCATGTTAGAAAAAAAGGAAATTTGAATGTCGACATATATTTATAAGTGTAAAGTGAATACATAACTATACATCAATTACTGGAATTAATAAAATTTTAAGTTGTCATCGTTTTCATACAAACCCTCGATCAAAAAAGCAAATTTTTTATATTATAAGTTAGTTTGCGAATGTATAAAAATGGTATTTAACAAAAAAATAAAAAGCAAAATAAAAATATTTAGTTTTATTGACTTGTATAATTTTAGTATTAAGAAGAATTTAATTTTTATTTACGTTTTAACAATTTGCTAGAATACGTGATCTATTAGATTTTAAGACATATGAAGGACTCATGGGGGTTAATGTTAATAAACATACATTGTTTTTTCTTTCCCAGAAATTTATTATTAAATAAATGTGTAAATACAATCCGATACAAATATAAATCATGAACTTCTTAAAAAGCAATTGAAACTAGAAATTCCTGTTCACAAGTATAACGTAAAATGAATTATAATGAGAATTTATAAAAGTACCTTATCTTATTTTATTTTAGTAGTCCAAATATGGCGAATGTATTTTGGTATAGAACTTATACTAATCTTCAGTGCTGCATAATTCGATTGAATGTTCAACGTGTATTAATGGTGGGAATAGTACATATTTCATTTATTCAAAGCGTTATTTAATAATTATTTTTATCACTTTACTTACAATTATACATATTATTAATAATGTTTTTTATTTTTAAAAATATTTCATTACGACTCAGTCTCGTGTATACTTATAAAAACACTATGAAATTTCGTTTAAAATTAATCAAATTATAAGTCTTTGCTTTATAATAAAGCGAGTAAATAATGTACAATATTATATAAAAAATGATCACAAATTGTATTATGGCAATGATGTAAACTTACGTTATTTAACATATAATAACTAAAAGTAGTCGATATTTAATTAAAATTATATAATTTACTCAAAATACTTTACTATTTAGTATATAAACATTTAAAATTCGATATTTTCGAATAGATGCTGTTGCATGTAATCTTATGGAAAAATAAAATATATTTATTACTGCACAGTGTCTCACATTTGTATATTAAAATAAAATTTTGTATATGTATCATATAGCTACGACTTATATTTAGCCAATAGCCGATAACCAAAGCTTAAAATCGTTGTTTATTTTTTAATTAACAATGGATTCATTCATCTATTTATAACACTCTACTGTTTGTTTTGAATTTTATTTACAATAAAGATTTTTTTATTACTAAATCATTGAGTTTTGAGTAGTTGTAAAATTTAATTTATACTAAAATATTTTTGGATAAAAACTAAATATTTATTGTTTATTATTATAAAACTAGTTATTTCAAAAAATTCACTCTGCGAGTTTTTTCTTTATCTATTAAGGGGATGTCATCTCGTTATGTTACTGACAGAGCCAAAGAAGCGGACTATTATCGACAAAAAACTGTTTTTGTATAAAGTAATAATTTCTTTTAACATTAAAGTAACACCATATGGACCGCTTATTACGATATAATCTAAAATTACGTAAAGTTTCAAAGTGATTGGTATAATAATGTATAAAATTTAAAAGATGACAAATCCAATTTATGATTTACAATTTCTAAAATTATTGACTGGACAGTACTATTGTCAAAAGAAACGAGTGTTTTATATTAAAATTTAAACAAAATATTGAGAACATTGCCGTTTATACGAAACAGTCTATAATTGTGCAAAGTTACAAGATGATTCCTGCATTTTTTAATGAAATGAATTATTTTAAGTATTTAAGTCGCCCTTTATTGCTGTTTTATAATTTTTTTAAACAATTAATCTGATTAATTAATGTACTAATCGCCTTGCAATTTTGCTTATTCATATATTAGATTTGCTGATCAATAATCATATAGTTTTCCTTATATTTTAATATAAAGTATTAAGGGGTACCAAAGTTAATATTTACCCTCTCTACCTCACCGACAAATGCGATAATTGGTGCTAAATTGGTAAATAAAATAGTATGTAAAAAATAAAGAAGAGGTTCCATTGTTTATCAATAACACCGGCACACAAAAAAAAGTGGTCTGTTCAAGCAACCAGACCTATCTATCCTTATGTATTTTGACGCGCTAAATCCGAATCCGAGGTTGGTTTTACTCAAACACCACCAACATTTTTTTTAAATCGCGAAAAACTGTGAAAAATCACTGAAAATCGTATTTAAGTGCGTGGGTTAAAGACAAAAAAATTCAAAAATTTAGGTTGCTTGATGAACTATAAAATGCATTTCTTACATTCTCATCTCGACTACTTCCCTTATAATCTTGGAGATTTCAGTGAAGTACAAGGAGAACGATTTCATCAAGATATAAGTGTAATGGAGACACGATACCAAGGAAAATGGGATGTCAACATGATATCAGACTTTTGCTGGAAGCTTAAAAGAGACACTTTGAATAACAGCAAAAAAAGAAATCTCTTACATAGGTCATTTGAAGAAAAAAGAGTTCGTTATAAGAGGAAAAGGGAGTAGAGCAAACAGAGTTGACGTTATAAATATAAAAAAGGGGAAAAAAAAACAAAACTCATGATTCTTGAATGACACTTACGTTTTTTCTTTTCTTACAATATAATGTTACATTTTAAGCGATTTTACAAGATTTTTTGACATTTTTTCTAGGTTGGGAGGATATAAAAGTCAACTACTTGCCAGATCTCATTTAGACGCCTAAAATTCACGTAAACCATACATGATACATTCACAGAAAAATGTATTGCAACAAAATTATGCTCTTAAATGCAATTTTCACGATTTTTCGTAGTTTTTCTCGATTTTGCATAGGTTTTTACCATTTTTTCACACTTTCAAGGGCGTACGGGTACAATAAACCCTGAATTCAAATTCAGCGCATCAAAATATATAAAAATCGTGTATAATACTCTCATAAAATTTTTTTTGTCTTTAACCCACGCACTTACATACGATTTTCAGTGATTTTTCACAGTTTTTCGTGATTTAAAAAAAATTTTGGGGGTGTTTGAGTTAAACCAACCTCGGATTCGGATTTAGCGCGTCAAAATACATAAGGATAAATAGGTCCGGTTGCTTGAACAGACCACTTTTTTTTGTGTGCCGGTGTAATCTAATTGTAGTCAATTTGAAGCCGAAATATTATTGCATTTTCGAGAAAATTCTTATTAAAAATGTGAATCTAACCTCAACAGGGTATACAGACTTGACCGTTTTTGGTAAGAGGTTTCTCAAAAACACAAATTGTATTTTAGTCTGTAATTTAGCACATAGTTTATGGATAATCATAAGCGCCTCTTTTCTTTTGCACATACTATTTATGTTTTTTGATTAATTAATCAACAAAAATTGAGTATGCGACTTCCTAAATTTTTGTATACAGAGTACTTCTCAGTCTTAAGTATTGTAAGAAATTTTAGATATCGGTAGATGATGTTGTTAAGTAATCAATATCATTAATTAATACACCAGTCACCTAGAATCTTTATATAATTATAAATTGTATTACAGCAGAGGGCACTAATTAAATTTTTATAAAAAATATTAATATTACTAAAAATCATTGTAATAATTTAAACATTGATTGGATGTAACATCCCCTTATGTATCACTTACGACTTTTAATTCTATGTATAATTATATTATATAATAATATAATTTTTGTACATAGAAAAGAGATTTTTGTATTGTGATTGACACATCTTCTTAAAATAAATTGTAAAATTAAACTACTGTTAAAATAATGTTTAAAAGAATTATTTGTCTTACGTTATTTAAATGTATATAACAATCTTAAAATATAAATGTAAAAATATTCACCTACATATAAGTAAAAAACAATTACATATGAATCACTAGTGCAAATTTTCTTTAACTATCAATAATTAGTCTAATTTGAAACTCATATAATATCATTACTGTACAGTCCATTTCTATGATGACTATAATCTTCTAAAAATGTATATTTTAATAACGTTAACATTATTTTATTTTAACATCTGATTTCACATAATTTTGATTTATAATACAAAAAGTAATTATTTCAGTACATAGATTTATCAAATAAACTGTATAATTACGATAAAGTAGAATGGATACATAACTTTGCAAAATATGTAATAACCAAGTATTTCCGCACTATCGTTAAAATATCATTTTATCAAGTTATGTAGGGAAAAATATTAACATCTTTCATTCTAATCGAGCTTAAAAGTGTAACTTGCATTAATATTCAAAAGGCATATTGTACAACTATGGTGAAAATAAGATGCTAATAAATGTTTCTTTAAACAAAAATAGTACATTATTGCAACATGGAGCGAAAGTAGAAGATTTTTCTCGCGGGTGGTTGACCGCTTGAATGACAAGATTTTTCATGACGCGTTTACTGCATGATAAAGGGAAAAATGATTTTGCAGGAACAGTATACTGAGAAAAAAATCAATTACAGACTGTTAAAGTTAAAAAAATTAGTATACAGCATAGTAACACTTACTAAAAGTACATTATAGTAATTTAATGCATTTTGACAGTTTGTAATTTTATGACTAAGCAGTAGTGTAATTTTTAGTAGAACTTTTTTCTCAGTGAACCACTCAAAAAATAAATTAACTTTCGCCACGCGTTTCTTTTAGTATTTTATTCTACACTCGACTGAGATTACTTTTAGACCTTGAGAAGAGGGATCAATATGCTTTTCAAATTTTATTTACGCCTCATTTCTTGTTATTTCTTAAATTTAACTTTTAAACTTTATCTTCGTCGTGTTAAATTTGCTTTCAACCTGTTAAGTTTACCTTTGGCCCGCTACTTTACTTTCGCTCCACTACATTTACTTCAGCCCAGCTCTTGCTCCGATTTTCAGAGTCGCAAAGCAGCCACTTTATTCGAATATGAAATAACAGTTATACTACGTTCATGATTTTTGCATTGTCATATATAAAAATTTCATATAAATTCTTTTACAAGTTTATAGTTTTCGCAGCTATTATATATTTTATAACTAAGCAATAATTAAAGTAATTCATAATTCATAGGTACATAATCATTACATTTTAAATTTTAACAACAGTCCAACATTTCTATACTTTTCAAATTGGTACTTTATTGATTCAATAATTAACCTTTATTAATGTTGAATATTTTATCAAAAATATGTCATAATGCGCTTCTCGATAACAATAAAGTAAATTTTATTTTATAGTATAAATTGTTGAATTTTACATTTTAATGATACTTTTTGTTGAACAAGTAACATTTCACAATTTAATTTTTACATTAGTATCTTAGACTAAGAAATAAACATTTCAACAACTAAAATAATTAAATTTTTCCATACGTTTCTTTTTACAAAAAGAAGAAGCATATGTTACATCGCCACTGCATTAGAATCAAAAGTAAAACAAATAAATTAATCATTAAGGTGGTTGTATCAAAAGTTTAATTTAAATATTTTTATTTCTTTTTTTTGAGAAATTATTTTTTGAGTTTTAACAATAATGAAAATTTGACCCTTAGAAAAACGAAATTTTAAATATTTTAACATACCTATATACACTTGCAAAAATAATTTCTTAATACAAGCAGAATTTTTCTCAAATATGGGCCAAAAATGATTCTTCTGTTATTATCATGAAATTTCTGTTACGTTAATTACCTTTCAGATTAATTTGTGAAAGAAGAAGCATAATCCTTTAAATCGTAGAAGAATTACTTAACTTCTAGCGGATTCCTTTTTGGTTTTAATTTTCGCTGTGGTTATAGATTTATCTATCAAAAATTGACGCAACTTAATGTAAACATATTTAACCTTTTGCTATAACGTAATTTAATTTTATTTTGTTGTTTTATAAACTTAAGTAATTTTTTTTCCTGGCACAAATTTATTTATCGGTATACTTAAAGCATATTTTGTTTGTTAAGTTTTATAATAAGTTAATCAACTTATTTAAATATGAGCTACAACCACCTTAAACTGATTAAATATAGTTTTGTAGATTATACAAAGTTTATTTATCAGTTCGACAATTTTGATTTGCATAATTGAACGATTCATTATACGCCGATAACAATTTATGATGAATTTTCGTAACGCTACCAGACCATTTATGGTCAAGTTTTTAAACGATTTGAATATTCAGATTGATTTGAATGTGATTCTTCATGGATGTGCATCCTCGTAGTGAAAGCCGATTGACTATTTTCCGGCTGAATCTTCGAAGAAGGATACATTTTTCGCATTCGATCTTGAATGCTGGTATCTTCATCGTTGTTTCCGAAAGCGGGGAAAGTATTTGAGGATGAAGAATTATTTGTACATATACTCTGTCTTTGATAAAATTTCGAATCCTTCGATATTCTCTTCATCTTGTAGGTTTTCTTCTCGTGGCTCTTCATGTGACGTATGCAGTTACCCTTTTGATAAAATAGTTTATGACAGAAGTGGCATTTGTAAGTAGGATCTTTACCGCCTGCGGTGCACTCGTACTTCATGTGGCGAGTAAGACTGCTTAGACGTCTGTACGATTTCTGACAATCTTTTTTATCACATTTGAATGGCTTATCAGCTGACAATTCTTCAGATTCTAAATTAACAAAGAAAGGGAATAGCCAAAGTGTTAGTAAGTGTAAGTTAATTTTATGAAAGTTTATTTGAAGCTACTATATATTAATTAAAAAATAAATTAATAATGTATCCAAGCATGTAACGTAGTTCTTCAAAAAATTATTTTTAAAACAATTATGTTTTGGTCAAGTTTTATTTGATAGCATGCTGTTTATTAAATCAATAAGCGCTTTTCTAATACACTTTTTTCAAAAATGATTTAATTATTATATTTAAAACATATTCTGTGAATATTATTGTCATATTAAACATTTATTAGTTTGTAAAACATAAAAAACGTATACGATGTATTTATCAGATCATAAATTTCCGTCACTTCAATGTCTTGATTTATATAATCATTGTAAAAGTACAAATATCTTCAGTTGTTGATAGTTTATTTAAATCATATATGTATCTTCGGTTCGTTGCAGTAATATTTCCTTGATATACCTTTAAACATAAAAATTAAGAATATGCTGGAAAAAAGATAATTGATTATTTACTTTCAATCAAGATAACTATAATAACATGGTGTGTTATATTAATTTATATTTTCAAGCTTCTTGCGATATCGTTTTCTTTGATGTCTTCTGAAATACTATATATGTATATGCCAAAATATATAAGTATATTGAAAAATTTATTCAAATATTTTACTTTATTTAAAACACTTAATGGGTTGATAATATTTTCATCATACGGAATTTGTAATGAATATTTATGGACAGGTTACATTGAAAAATTTTTACAACCATTATCATACATGTATGAATTGTATTTCGCATAGGTACAGAAGCATAATGAATTTTACAAAAAAATTTTTTACATAATACTCTTTATTTTTTGAGTAAACTGATCGAAGTATTTTCGGTCATACAAAGACCTATCCCAAAATGAGCGATGAAGTTGTCATGACAATTGTTACTTAATTTTTTTATATTGATTAAGATGTAAACTAGATTACATTAATTTTAATTCGTTGTATTCGTACTTCTTATTTCTGTATCAAAATTATACAATAAGTCAATGATAAAATGTGTTCTAGATTAAAATCTTGATTATTTAACAAACTTTAAATAATTCCATCGTTGATACCTAAAAAATATATAAACATGTTAGTATATATAATAAAGAAGACAAAAATGTACATAAAATATTCATCACTCAATTCTTAAATTATACATCACCTCTCTGTGCTAATTTCTAAACTATATTTTCTGAAATTAGTAAAAATATTAATATTTATAATAAATAAAATTTCTTTTTAGTAAAGGTAATTCAAATAAATGTTAAACACTTTTTTTTATTTGGGGACTCTTTTATTTTTAAAATAACATCTTATTCTTACAATTTATCAGAAAATTTATGAAAAAAGTGAAAATTTGGAATGTTACACAAAAATATTATTTATAACGAATTTCGTGTCTTAATGCCAATATACTTAATAATTGATAAGCTAAATGAGTATAGATTATCATATTTTGAAGTTATATGTTTATATAAAGAAAAATGCTCATCGTGTCAATGACAATTTATTTTAGTAGAGCTAATTAATTATAGTAAACCTTATTATTTTAATTATAATTAAGATACTAAAAGTAATGAAGTAAATTGTGTTGTGCTTAATTTGCTGTGAAAAACTATGGCGAACAAAATGACAATTTCGTACAATCGTATATAAAATACAATTCTCGAGGCACTGAGTGATGGCCGTGTTAAGGCGACTTACTCGTACATAATTCATTGTATTGTTTTAAGCAATATGTATGAATATATTCGTTTTGTACAGTACATACGCAGTGTTTTTGTTTTATCTTGTACAAATGGAGCAGTTTATTTAAAATTAGTCAAACAACTTTGCCAAAATTATTCTACATAAACGAAACGCAAACATTTACAACTTCATATGCATTCCCTTCGCGTATTACTCTTGTATATTGAAAGAAAAGTTGAATAAAATTTATCCAGATATTATAGGGAAAAATGCTGAATTATTATCGTATAATAAAGATTTACTCAGCCGAATATAATATTTTCCGATAAATTTTCCAACGCATGTTTTGATTCGTAATTTGTATCATGCTGATACTACAATTTTCATTTAAAAAACTTTTCTCTCCGTACAGATACAAAAATTATCATACACCAAGATAAAAATTCATTTTTACCAAAATATTATAAATATAAATTTTAGTAAATGAGACTTTAAAGAAATTTTGAACTCATTTTCTATAAATTTATTAACTTAATAAAAATGTAATTTTCGAAGAGTTTCACAAAATGTTTATTTATTATAGTCAATCATTGTCTTTTCAGTGAAATGAATCGTTTTCTTAGTGTAGTTAAATAATATTTCATAAAGATTGATAACGAAAATTCTGAGTTATAACAATGTTAAACTTCGCATCTGCAAATTAATTTAATGTCTCGACACATTAACAGTAATCTATCGATACAGTTTTGAATTTTAATTTTGAACAGAACATATTTTATGAAATTTTGTAAAGAAGGGTTATATAATATTTTATTTTTGCGCACACTCAGTGCCCCATTAATACTTAGCCTAAATTTCTAGTACACTCAAAGGCACGTAACTTAAGGCTTATTTTTCGATTTTTTCTTTTAAAATTCATACAGGCCATATAGTCATTTTGATATAAAAAAGTTGACTGCAAGTTTTTCTTAAACACCTTTTTGAAAAAGGATTTGAGTTGTCACTTGATTTTTAAATTTATAATTGTTATAATGTTATATTTAAATTTAATATTTTATTATATTCATACGCATTTCATTATCACTAGTTTGTTTTGTCTACTTCTACAAGCTAAAGTTCTAAAAATATAAAGCTCTTGTTTGGCTCACCTTATTATATGAGCTTATTAAAAGCTATCAGCATTTTTCGTAAAGAAATAAAGCTTTGTTTATTTACTCTCAGTTTCTCGGGGAATAACAAGTACTCCATAAGAGTGAAAAGTCGGTCCAAGAATGTGAAAAGTCACTCGTACCGAGTAAAAATCGAGTCACTCATTGTAGAGTGGCGTGGTTTTTATTCGTTAGGAATAACTTTTCACTTCCTTGGTTTTAGAGAGTACAATTTAGTATTTATTATTTAATCCTCGACGGATTTACAATGTCAATTTTTTCATGTCAATGTCAATCTACTAATCGCATTTTTTAAATTAATCGATATATTAATATTAAAAGATAAATGCTAAAATGAATCGCAATAATATTAATAAATGGAAATATAGTCATAGGTATGCGAAAAGTCTCACAATTATTAGATGATTTTAAATATTGTGTTTCATAAACCGAACAAATATTTTACGAACGTTGAAATACACAATTTTTTTAAATAATGCCACCAGAATGTCATGGCTCGAATAATTATAAATTTTCAGTAATATGAAGAATTTTCGCAAACCGACTAACAAGCATAAAAAAGAAGTATGAAAATACTTTTGCTCATTTCAAAAAATATTTTATGCATCTATAACGCAAACAGTTTGTTCAGTTTCTTACTTCAAATACCTTAAATACTTTAAAAAATACTTCTGACGCATATAAATTACTAGCCTCTTTATTTTTGTTGAGTATCTCTATGTTATACACGCGCATATACGTGTTTCTGTACTTTCTAATTTAGCTGAAAGCAATAAATATACTTTTGCGTATTATAATTCATATTTTCAGCTATTGCGCAGTCGCATAGATTGTAAAAAATACAGCATGATTCGTCACTTTAAAACTACATATCTCGTAAACGTTGATGATTTAAAAATTTTATAATTTTATTAATTTACTTCTTTAGTATTAAAAAAATAGTGAACCTTCACCAAATGAACTTGACAATTCGCAATTTTATTCATTCCATTTTTAAAGAACTTAATTTTATACTTTGTTTTTTGTTGTTTTTTTTTCAATGTTTTATAATGCTTAGTATTAACGTACCGATAAGTTTAAATGTAAACAAATGTCCCAATAATTTTAATGAATATAAAAATGGTTTTTAAAATGTAATTCCTTAAAATCTTTGTATTTAATAAATTTTTATTAAAATTATTTTTAACATTGATTAAAATTTCGAATTCTTACTTTTATTATGTTTTCTTAAATATATCTTAATATAATTTATATTTTGAATATCTTATCGAATTTCAATTATCAATTAGTATACTAAATTTATAATAATAATAAAATAATTATAGTATAAGTCCTAATTTTAATCTGCTTAATCAATGATATTGGTTACTTTCCTTTCATCAAGTATAAGCTTTTCTACAATTCAAGTGCTTAAAATTGTATTAATTTTAATATTTTAACTTTGTTAAATATTAATTATACCTGAGGCACTGTATAATTAAATATGTATGTATAACTATACATATATCATCAAGAAGAACGAGTCCCAAACTTGCTACTTTTGACGTTATCTCGTACATACAACAATATGCTTTTATATAATCTTAAGCCTGTTTTGTTCTCTCACGTTTCTTTTTAAGGCTTAATACTTGTTCATTGAGTGTGTGTTCAATGGTTTTTTTCAAAAACCTATACGCCTCTTGATAAAATATGGGGTATTCCACGTGAAGTGGTCCGATCAAAATTTTAAAATGCCCCAAATTTTGGGTACACATTGCAAATGTTTTTCAGAATACAGAAAAAAATTTTTAGGTACTGGAATTTATTAGTTCAAAAGTTATTCTAACCTCAAAAAGTGAACTTTTTCCAGTTTTTTTCAACACCAGCTGGGTTCATCGCTATTTAACTCAAAATCTATCAACTTTTACTATACAACATTATATGTAACATTCGTTGCTAATGATGTCTAGAATTTATCCTTCTGGGTTAGAATTTCCAATCTCAAGGTTAATGACAAATAAACTACATATCAACATTCAACTTGAAAAAAAACTAACTTCGCCACAATTGATTTTTTTATCCAAAAGTCCAAAAGAAAGCTTGGAGCAATACCTTTCAAATGGTCTGTAGCATTTTTATGGCCTTCAATTCTGCAAAAAGTTATGATAATTTAAAGAAAGACAAAAATTTCACAAAAATTAACATGGTATTTCCCATTTAAATTTTTAAAAAAATTTCGTCTTTCTTTAAATTATCATAACTTTTTACAGAATTGAAGGCCATAAAAATGCTACAGATCATTTGAAAGGTATTGCTCCAAGCTTTCTTTTGGACTTTTGGATAAAAAAATCAATTGTGGCGAAGTTAGATTTTTTTCAAGTTAAATATTGACATGTAGTTTATCTAACATTTACCTTGAAATTAGAAATTCTAACCAGAAGGATAAATTCTAGACATAATTAGCAATGAATGTTACATATAATGTTCTATAGTAAAAGTTGATAGATTTTGAGTTAAATAGCGATGAACCCAGCTGGTGTTGAAAAAAACTGGAAAAAAGTTCACTTTTTGAGGTTAGAATAACTTTTGAACTAATAAATTCCAGTATCTAAAAATTTTTTTCTGTATTCTGAAAACATTTGCAATGTGTACCCAAATTTGGGGCATTTTAAAATTTTGATCGGACCACTTCACGTGGAATACCCCATATATATCACACGCTTTTATTTCAACGTGCAAAAAATTTCAAGATCGAGATTTAATAATCACGCAGAACTTAGGTTTCGTGTGATATATTCTAAAAAGAAAGTACGAGAAATTTTTGGGTGTACAACCCCTCGATCATTAAAAATATTAAAATAAAACCGAAATCTATCACTGTATCTACTTGTAAACAATAAGTTGTATACAATATCTATCGTTTGTCAACTACGTTAAAAAAAAAGATCGCTTAGTGATATGGAGTGTTGATAATTATGAATAATATACTTTATAATAAATCGTCTTGTATAAATATTGGCTATGATTTGTATGGAAAGTCGAACGGCCGTGACGCGCATTTGGCTTGGCATAGGAATATAAGGGACGAGTATTAAACGGTATGTGTGCATCCTTCGCGCTCTATTTGGCAAAATATATAGTCATTATCTTATGGTTTGTACAGCGGAATGAATAAAGTCAACGGGGGATAAGACTTAAGTTTATTGGGTGACAGTTTTCTCTCTCGCTCTCACACTCGCTCTATCTCTCTCTCTCTCTCTCTCTCTATTTCTCTCTCATTCTGTTAATCGAAGTTAAAACTTTATACATTGTTCACACATAAATCACGTTCAAAGTATCATTTGCATTATTATGAGCACAAGTAATTACGATTATAATTTCCACGTTGCAACTTACTAAATCGTGAAAATTAAAATATTTAGCTTATATTATTGGTATTATAAAATTAAAAGATCATTAAAAAATTAGTTAATAGAATGACATACATCATTATTTACTTTATAAAACAATATATTATTTTCTTATTATCATATAATAAGGAAAATAATACTGCATTTCTTTCCGTTACCTAACGTCTTAACTGCCCTTTAATCTAATATCAATAAAATAAGCTAAATATCTTAATTTTCACGATTTATTAAGTTGCATTTTGGTTTGGAAGGATTTCGAACGTATGTAACGTTTTAAAGGATACGATTTCTTACAATTTGTTTAATTAAATTTGGAACTGAATCCTTCAAACCCAAATGGTCAACTATAATCAACTTGTTTACTACAAAATACAATAATTAGTCGGAATGAACTAAACTTTTCGTAAAACTATTATTTTCAGTCTTAAATTAAAATGTGGAAGAGTCTTTGTCAGCTTTAAAATAAAGGTAATATAAAGAAAAAAAAGATATATGCAATAATAAATATATTTGTATACACATATGTACGCCCAAAATATGCCTGTGTATATGTATAAATGATAATCACGCACGAGTATATAGAAAAGTGTGTCCAACAAAAAAAACAATAATCAATTAAACCGATTGTCAAATTAATTTCGGGTCCCTTCAATATTTCAAATATTAACACATGTCTAAACAAAATGAATTTATAGTCGATGCAAAATCTTTCATTATATATACACTATACGTAATTAGATGGAGATCAAGCTCGAAAAATTAGGATAAGAAGAATTTCCTTTGGCCTATTCTTCGATATCTTTACTTCTTTTCCAAGAAACTAATTGGTTTGAAATTGTGGAATATGACTCTTTGGCAAAAATGAAAAGACCCGTGTTTTGCGGTTTAGTTCAATAAGCCCTTGGGATAAATTTATTTGAACTTTTCATGAAATATCTCAAATTATATTCGATCTATAAACCTTATCCAAAAATAAGAAATAAAGTGACATTAAAAACCATAATTTATTTAAGTAGTCCAAACGCTTTAACAGCTATGATCAATTAAAAATAATTGTGTATTTACGTTAATTTTTAATAAAATATTTCCATTAAATCTTTATCTTATTTTTTTATATTTGTTTGATCAATTCTAACTTTTGAACCGTTGAAATTATTTTTAGTTTTTAATTTAAACTTTCTTGAACTCGAGTTCATTGAGTCGAGTCCATTGTTCTGTAGTTTTTTGGAGGAGAGGTTTTCTTATTTGGAACAAGGAATCATATTTCTCACAGTTTCAAACCAATTCGATCACCAGAATTTAGATACCGTCCTTGATCCTTTATTTAGTTTCAAACCTGTCGGACATTTTTTCTTTCACGTTTAAAATTAGTGTTATAATTTACAAGTTAATATTTATGAATAGTGCTAAATTTACTGTATCATCATATAACAACTTTCATAATGCATCTATTTCCAAATAAAAAATTTATTTCAAAGGGAGTCAGATAGCAATTCTTACTAAATATGTATATAAATAAAATTGCACCAAATGTAGTAAATAAAGTATAAATGAGAATGTGAGTTAGAATTAGGATGTTGCATACACTTGTGTATATTTTTATGCAATGCTTTCTTTTAGGATAAAATTTGGTTCTCGTTTTTCTCGATTTCGAATAAGCATTTTAAGATTAATTTATCTTTAAAAGCCTGTATATATCGGGGACCCATACACCAAAATGTCAATCGGTGGGTTTTAGTGGCGTACATTTAAATTATGCACATACACATGTATAAAATATAATCACTCTCACGTGTATAAAATTCTCGAATCTATTGAAACAAAAAAGTGAATTAACGAAACCTGTGTAATCTTATTCAGTATTTCGAAGTGCCCAAGCCACGGTTTTCAAAAGCTCGACCCTAACAGTAAAGAACCAGAGTCGGATTCGCAAAGCGCTCGGCGCAAATTGCTGCATCGTTACGTATGTATAAATAATGGTACACTGCACTATTTATATACAATATAGGAAATATCTTACGCACACGGTCAATAGTGTTATGCTATTATTACATGAATCTATTGTTACAGTTGTACATTCAGTGGTGATATACGCGTTTGTTCAGTCGTTATAAAGTTGATAAGCCAGCGCGTGCACGGCGACGTTCGTTTAAAAGAAATATGGAACCAGTGTGACCAGAATGGTTGCTATTGGAAGAGTTATTGCCGGGTTTACCGGAATATTTTACACCCTCACTTGAGATGCTTCCTCAAACTGAGATTTTAATCTCTTTCTCTTACGTTAGAAGTTTTTAAAACTTCGGATTAATTTGCTGGGCGAAGTTACGAGGATCGATTTGATTTCGAATCTAAATATCGATCTGGATATGAAAAAGTATCAATTTCTTTTAATGCCATGAAATTTTCATCTTCATCATAAAGGTTTTACAAAAATGAAAGTTTAGTTTTTATAAAATTATAAAGACATTTCACCAAATTTATGCGCCTTTATCGAAAATTTTGAAAAAAATGTTATACTTTAAATAAAAATATTATATTTTTATCTGAATATTCAAGCTTTTTATATCACAGCTAATTTTACATTTCATACATTTCCAACAGTTTGCAGAAATTTAATAATCCAAAAGACAATTGCACCAATTCATTGCTTTGACAATGATAAAGCTTTTCGATAAATTTTCGAAGTTTTAAGAATAAAATCATTTTTATTTCGTTATTTAGTTCTTTAGCGCAGAATAAAAGGCTACCTTAGCTCCTAGTAGTACGTACATACTTATCTCCAAATTTTATATATAGATATGTTTTTCGATATCAGCTATCTATATGTCAAATGTCATTTTTAAAATCATTTTAAATTCAATGTATTTGAATCTCTTAAACTAGTAGTCTACCTAGTTAGGTAGGGAGTACCAAAAATTTAAAAAAGCAAATCGGACTATGTCCATTTAAATTGACATCTTCGCCAGCGATAATTTTAGTAAATGTTGAAATCAGTTTCACTTTCTGATTAAAAAAAACATTACAGTAAAGTACTTAACTCTAAAATTATAACTAAAAATTTGACCACGGTAATACTTAATTGTAATGAACATTACGTAAAATTATCACTCTATTTATCTAAAGTCTAGAAAATATTTATGAAGCATAGTGTAATTTTGATAGTACCATCAAACGTGTAACATTTATAAGGCGTAAAATATGTTTTACAAAAGAAAATTTTTGTATGTAATATTCCACGAATGTTCATTACCTTTAAATACAACCTGATGTAAACATAATGTTAAAAGAGAATCGAATTAACATTTAGGATTGGCCAGGTATCCAATGATCGGTTAAATACTTCCTACCAACTTTTGATTACGAAAACGATAGCCACACTAATAACCAATGAATTCAAAAGAAAATATTAAGATATTAGTTTAGCGACCAGAAAAGCAGTACGATTGTTATTCATCGTTTCCGGGTCTACCTTCGTTAAACCATTTCTTGCTTATAGAGCTTCTCTTTATGCATACGCTCCATGTGGCGAGAGATGTGCATTTTCTGCTTGGCTCGGTAATCGCAATGAGGACACTGGAATTGTGGATCTTTACCACACTCCCACTTTTGATGGTTGCGTAGACTGCTTTTGAGTTTGTACACGCGACCACACGCTGAACAGTTGAAGCCTTCAGCTGGACTGAGGGACAGATCAAGACCCAAACCTTTGCCGAGTGAGATTCCTGAACGCCACATAATAGAAGGTACGTTTTCAGCAAGTTTTTGCCAAGCCTCCGCCCACTTTAGACTTGACGCGATGCTTAGATCTTCCGCTACAACAAAAATTGCAATTGCTTTAGTAAGTCAGTAACGTCGAGCGTATCCTAATCAACGTTGCAGCAATGTTTCCAAAGTTTTTTTCGAAAACTTTGGGAATACATTGTTATGTAACATTGTACGATATTTATATTTATATATTTCAATTTATAGAAGACAATGATAATCTTCAGTTTGAACGCATCTGGAAGTAAAAGCAAACTATAGGCCGTTAAAGACAGTGTAGTTATAGCATAGTGATCCTAATAGCATTATAATAATTTAACATTTTAAATATTCGTTTGATAAACTAATATTTGTACAATTTTACAAAAGTATCTTAATACTCATCGTACATATTGCAAGGTTCTACAGCATACAGCTAATTATCGAACTTACGCAATACAGTTACTGAAATTATCAATCATCACTGCAACATTATAAAGTTCATTCTATAAAAATAAGTGATCGCTATAATACAAATTTAACTTTTAGGTCGGGTCACTGTACAAGGAATAAATAGAAAAGTGGTTTGTACTTAATTCATAGGCAGTTGAAAAATCTCTCAGGTCTGGATAAAAGAGCAACCGAATGTTGCATGAAAAGTAAATCACTGAAGATATAATACCGTTTAACTGAAATCTACAAATTTAACGAATCATCAAATAATGCTGTTTATATTCTACACTGCAAATTCACTGTAATAAAAAATGCTTCAATTTTACACTATATCAGTACTTAACACTAACATTTCAAGCGCCTATATACAAAATAAATTTGAATTTAAAAGTGGTAGAATTAATTTTTTAAAGAGAAAATGATTGCAATTAAAGTAATATATATATATGTTCTAGATTTTTTTCTAATAGCAAGCGAATAAAGTATAGCTTCGATCAACATTACTCATGCTTCTTAAATATTCTAATTAAAATATCAATCGTTTCATGAATTTTGAAAACAATTGTACTAAGTTTGGATAGAAAGAAATGAAAAAGAATTTCGAGGATTTATGAGGATTTTCGCTAATTATCTAAATATAGTGCAAGAAATACTTGGGTTATGAATTTTAAAGAAAACATACAATAATTGAAAAATAAACATAATTTTACAATAATTATAAATTTTATTTATTACATAAATAAATAATAAAATGTAGAAACGATTAAAAGTTGCTTATTTTATTAAAAAAACGTCCATTGTTAATTTATGTCAAAAGCATTGTTGTTAATTTTAACTCAGCTTATCTCATAAAATATTCTTTTACTAATGCATATGAGTATTACAAGAAGTAGTATTCGCTCATATTTGACTACTTTTAACTTTATTTATTTTATTACTTCCATCAACTAACCTGAAAATAAAATAATATACAAATTAATAATAAATGAGTCATTGTTACATATTTTATTTTTGTATTACCTTTAAAGATACCTTTGTTTAAGTTATTCATAAACTATATGTTAAATTTTAATTTATAAACACCGTAATTTTTTGTATACGTTTACGATATCGTAATCCTTTTGAAAACTGCTACCATCCTAAAAAGAAATAAGTTAATGTTAGAAAATGATTTGAAAACATATGCATTCACATCTTTAATAAACTTATTATTCATAAAGTTTCTTAAGATTTTCTAGTAGAAATTGAACATTTTAGGTTCAAACCATTTTTGGCATAATTACAGGCTTATTGGCCTTTTTGGTTAAACGAGTAGTTTATGATTGAAATCGATTTATAAATTCTTTGGTTTGTACTAAGGTTACCACTGCATTACAATATTGATATAAAAAATTACCTTAACCAAAATCTTTACTATTTATCTTAAATTCTGAAATTTTATTCAAATTATAATCTATTTTTTCGTATTTATCGTTTAAAAAGGAGAAAAGAAATTAAAGACAGCATTTAAAAAGAAACTCTCAAACTTTATTTATTTTGATAGTCTTACAAGTTTCTGCGTAGAATTATTAAAATTTTCATTGTTAATTTTTATCTGCAAATGCATAATTATAAATATAAAATAAAAAATACTTTAATGATCTATAAAAATATCTAAGCGATTGGTGAAAAAAAGAATATCGTATTTTTCTTTGATATTTGTTTGTCGATATCGCTGAGAGAACTTTAGTAAAACATTATCATACAAATGTACATGAGTCTAGTTATATAAAAACGATTATTATTTAATGATTACGTTATAAATAAAAATGTAATAAAAAATTTTAAATATATTATACAAGAAAATGACGATCACCCCTTGGGTCATTGATTATTTTTTACTTTTGAGAGCTCACATCTTATACAAACAATTGCCTGCAATTTTTTAATGCAAAGAGTATTGGCATGTAATCATTTCCATTCCTATATTTAATTTATTTAACAAAATCCAAGACCCAAAGCAAGACGCCTCATTGTTAGTACTTAAGTAGCATAAAATCGTGTAAATCAGATTTTTTTTCTAATTTAAGATTATTTTATGTAATGTGTATATAAATCTCTAGTGTCAAATTATATTAAATACTGCATAATTTAACTATTAATAATTTTGAAGAATGACAAATATCATCTATCTTAAAAAACCTTTTAATTATAAATATAAAATAGTAAAGTTTCAGATTACAAATTTAACGATCCCTGGTAGAAATTGTGATCAGTGTTGAGCAGTCACTGGCCAGTTCTGACGAAATTCAGCATTGACTAGTCAGTACTGCCCAAAATCAAGATCCTACCAGAGCAACATACAGTATCAAGAAATAATTAATGCAGTTAACTAATAAATTAGAAATAAAATTATCTACGGTTACTTAACATTACTATTCTTTCAAACACATTATTTTTATGTACACACAATTACTTTTCACATCGGGAGTCAAACACTTACAATTCCTCAGGGAACTTATTAATTCACTATCTTAACTAAAATGACTTTAGTTTTGATTTTATTGATGAATAATCTTTTGCGTGCAATATGATTTCTACATCTTTTCTCATATAATGATAGTACCCAACTAGATTATAGATATCATTTTATTAATAATATAAATAAATATTTATAACAGTAATTAAGCAACCATTGTAATGTGTTTTACGTTCATATTACAATTGGATGAATGATACTGCGCAATATTTTATAATTTACTTATTTAAGAATTGAAACTGCCACGCTATAAAGGTGCTGTGAATTATTAAATTTCCTGAAGGTATGCTTGTTTATTGAAGAAATAAAGCGTATAAAAAGTTTTTTTAAATTTACATCCATCAAGGTTGTAGCTGCGATCTTGATACGTACAAATATATAATGATTCATATTAACAATTAATTAATTTACACATTGAAAATTATAAAATTGAATTATACAATAAATACTTGGTTCAGTGGAAGATAAGACACAGTAAATTACTCATTTAACGCTCTAAAAATATTATACAGAAAATTATAATGCCTTAGAGAATAGATTAAATTTATAACAACGTATATAGTATAAAATTTACATAATACATTATATTGTTTAGAGTATTTAACACATATACTCTTTAAATTTCTACCAGCGTGTTTCATTCAAACAATGGATAATAATTTTTTGTTCATAGCGTTAAAAACCTTAAACTTGCATTAAATAGATCTTGGCACAAAAAAAGTAAATAAATAAATTTAAGAATAGCAAATAACACTAATACTATACATAAAAAATGTATGCATTGTTCATATTTTTTCCAACTCGAGTTTTTATCTACACTATTTCTAATGATTCCATTACAAAAAAATATGTTACAATCGAATGAAAGCAAATGTAACAAATGATGGAATCATGAGAAAATGCACCAAATTAAGCACTCTCGCACCTTTTTATCAAAGACTTGATTTCTATTATCTATACATAGATAATTTAAACCAATCATGATATTTTTTGATGGTATAATCTTTTAGACTCCATGATACTTTTTTTCGTGATCGACGAGTTTGTCACGTCTGTAGAACCTCTTGGGACAAACGGTACAGGCAAATTTTGGTTCCTCAACATGAAGTTGCATGTGAGCAGACAAATTGTGTTTATATTTGAACCAACCCTGACAAATTTGGCATTGATATTTCGGCTCTTGACCACACTCAACGCGAAGATGACGTTTCATGCAAGAAAGCCTCATGTAGACTCGATTGCACCTTGGACACTTGAATTTCGCTTGGCTTCGATCAGGAGTAGCACTTTGATACGTCTGGTGAGAATGCTGAGGCTGCAACGATTGGGATACGTAGACACGTGGTTGCCAGAAACCTGGAATGAAAATGTTATTTCATTATGATTAGTTTAAGATTAAATAATTACCAGCTCCATATTCTTCCGCTTTGTACTTTGTAAGATAGATGTTCGGGTAATCGGATGAGAATATCGATTAATTATATGATTATCATTTGCACGCATTCTCTTTGTAATGGTAATCTTACATAAATGATATAGCATATAGAAATCATGGGTGACAAAACAATCCAATTACCGTTACAAATACCAGAAAGTCTTGATTAATCGTTAAGTCTTGATAAACTCGTGATTAATCTTATTTACTGTTTGATGTATATATTATATACGACATGCTAATTTATGCATTTTTTATTTACTTTCAACTCATGAGTAGAGGGAATTTTTACGCATTAAGGACGGTTATTATTGTTACCATTTAAAAAAAACAGAGCATTCAGAACTTTCGGTTGTGAAATAGTACTTTAATTTATTCTAGATATATTAAAATGTCTTTTAAATATATTATATTTGACCATTATAAAGTGAAAGGTGTAATTAGTATTGGTTTTATTGGAGACATTAATGTTTTAAAAAGGCCGTGATCAGTGTTAATGTGAGATTTAATGAGAGAGGCTCCGACGTCTAAACATAAAGACCTGAGACCTTCAACTAAATTTTCTTTTGCTGGATAGGGTGAATTATCGTTTATAATAGTTTTGTACGACGCACAAAAATAATTTTCAATTTTACTGCATATAACCTTGTGTGTTTAATTCTCGAATTCTCAATCCATCCACGTCTTTCCACCTTAACAGCGCCTTAACTATTAGATTATGATTATGAGCGAGAATAGAATAAAATATTAAAATTTTAATAATTTTGTATTGTTTTACATATATTTAAGAGGATTTAGCCTCTGTAACTTACAAAAATATAAATTAAATAGTTGTAACACTTGATAAGTTTTTGTTCAAACAATTTGAAAATTCATTTCAAATACTTTTTAAATAATAAAATACATAATTTTATTAAAAATTCATAATAATTCAGCTTGCAGAATTTTTGTGTTTTCGAATGTGTACTCGTAGATTGTCCCTTCGTTTGGATCTGTATTGACAGTAAGGACAACAAAATTGCGGATGTTTACCGCACTCGTGTCGTAAATGACGAAAGAGCGATGATTTGACATTATACAATTTGGCACAATTCTGGCATGTGAAGGGTCCATGAATATTCCTTTGGAGTCCTAAAAAAATTAAAAAAAATTTAGAATTAGTAAAATTGTTAATATTAAAGAATGACTCACAGATCAGTACACATTTTAAGATTATTTATCAATAAAACTAATGCAATATTTTTTGACGTATTTAACCTGAATAGAATAAGCGTTGAATAAAAGAGTAAAATAAGGTTAAAGTTTTTTCTATAGAAAATACATTGCTGATAGGGTAGGGTTGTCTTACGCATAAGCCATTAAATTTCACAATTTTATTGTAATTATTACAAATCAATGGATACATAAAAAGCACTGAAAAACCAAATCATGGAATATTTCAGGTATGTAGAGATGTAAAGCTAATTGTCTTTATTTCTATAAAGTACTATTTTACTATAACTTAATTATAAAATAAAAAAAAAACAAAATTGCTTGAAATACAGGAAACACATTTTATGTTCGATGTTACATTAGAACAATAAAATTAAATATTATTAATAGCACATGAAGTATACATAGTTTTCTTACTAATTATCTTAAAATTTATTAGAAATGTGCATAGTATTCTAACGACACGGATGATTAGGCACGACCGTTACACGGGAGCAGTCTTATATTTACATCAATTTTGAATATGTGACGTATCAAAATACAAGAAGTACCCAGTTAGAAATAAAATCTATGTACTTTACACTTAAAAACCTTCCGTAACTTATAAGTATGGATGTATGCGTGCATGAAATCATATTCTAAACTTAACTAATTTAATTTTTTATCGATTTTGAGGCATCGCAGATAAATTCTTTGAATTACTTTACTTTTTACATTAACGCAAAATCGTTGTTTGTACATTGTTTGTACAATATTTTGAAAGATAAGCAACGGAATGTTTGTCTAAAAATTACAAGTCTTTTACGTATCGAACATTTCACGATTATAATATTGCAAAATCTAATCATTTTTAGATCGAGTTAGAGGTAGAATTGCACAACACATGAATTATATTAAATATAATTTCATACATATAAAAAACTAAATTCAATTATTAAATAATTTTGCAAACTGCGTAAATTTTTACTTCACGGAACGAAAATAGTCGATGCAGTTGCCATTTTTTGGAGATCGTGTCGATTCAATTCAGTTTAATAAAATTAATAATGCAAACACGCGTAGCTATACGCATGGTCGTGCCCTGTATGCAAAAATCTTTCAGCGTATCGTCAGTTGAGAGTAAGTAGGTACATTTTCAACGGATGTAACAAAAGGATAATAATTTCGAGCGTCAAAGCAAAAGGGGATCGATTACAACATGCGCAGCAAAATCAATTTTGGGAAGGCATATTTTTCCTTCAATTTTTAGTTGGGAAGACTTATGCAGAAGTACAAAAGTTCTATTAACAATTAATATTTAAAAAAAAGAAAAAGGTTGAAAATTTTTTAATTATTAAAGAATATTAGTTAATTAAACATTTATAAAAATGTACATAATCGGACGGTATTTTTCCGTCATTTAACAAATTTTGCAAATCTTTATTTTATCTACATGCAATGATATATTTTCAATATAACAAGTAATGCAGTTTTGAATTTTACAGGTAATTTTTCAATTTCACGATATGAATATATCTATAATAATAGCAAAAATCATTCCTTTTTTAAGTTATTCGTTAAAATGAGCTGTTATTGAGCGTGGTATTGAGAACTATTTTCCGTAAAAATTTAATCCTTATTAATCGCATAAATAAATGATCTGAAATCTTATGATGTCTTCAAAGTATCTAATTTTTTCGTTTTGAATAGTTTTCAGGTTATTAAACTAAAAACATTCGAAATTTTTACAACTGTAGATACATTTATGAAAGCAAAGGTCATTATTTTGTGCATAATGATTAATGGGTATCGATGGATGCAATAATTATAACATTTAATATACATATAATTTATAATTATTTCTTAATATTTACATTTCTACGATAATTTACATTTTGTAGTCAGTGTTGCCAACGTAAAATTGAAGGAAAAAAATGCCTTCCGGAAATTAATACACTTTTGCATCGTTGCTCGAAATTGTTACTCTTTTGCTACATGCGTTGAAAATGTATCTTCTTACTCTCTTCTTACCGACGATATCTTAACCACGTAAACGTTTAAGTCGCATGTGGTAAATTAGTTTGATTTGTTTGCATAAAATAAGAGAATTTTTCGCGTGATCGCTAATAGTTTCTTTTAACTTTAGGTTAAAAATATATTATCACATTATACAACTCGAATTTGACAGTAAACAATTCCTTTACAATTTAATTTAGTAATTGATAAATTCAATTTTTCTTGTCAGTTAGATCAATACAAGATGCAACCTGATCGGTAAGTTTTGAAAAATGTTGCTCGATTTGATGGGCATGAAGAATGAAAGCTTTGAAGGCTGCAAACGGACACATCAGGCACTTAAATTCTGGAGCTTCACACTTATGTTTCAGGTAGTTGCTCCACATCTTGTAGAATTTGCTGCACTTGGTGCAGGTGTATCCAAGCATCTGTTCACCCGAGTACATCTTCCGATACGCTGTAAAAACAAAACAAAATTACGAGCGAACCTATTTTTTTATCTCTGTCTTTTGAGATTACAATACGGGTTTTGCATTTTCGCCTTAATCTTTTTTTTATTTATTATAACCAGCTGATTAGATTAGGTATATGGCACTATTTGGTTAAAACTAATCAAGTCAAAGAGGATAGCAGATTGTTTAAAGTACTAAAAGCATTTGAGAAATATGTCATAACTTAGATTAATTTACTGCAATTAAGTATCAGCTACATTAATGTTAAAATATAGTATACACATGTCTTTTCTGTAGTTGTAAGTAGGAAAGTGTTTACTATCTATGATTACAAAGAGTTATTGGTACAATACTATTATTTAATTTCCAACTAACTAATATCCTTCAAGAAGTATACTTTTAAGTCGAATTCGCGAATTCAATTTGTAATCAATTATTACAGATAATATTAATGTCTGTTTTTAATATTAAAAGTAAATAACTACATCCCAGTTCAACGTAGTAATTACAGCTTATTATTTACAGGTAATCTTACAGTACAATAATAACACTGGTTTTAAGTATATGAATAGTTGATCATAATAAAAAATAGGAATAATAATATATTTTATAAAATTGAATTAAATAATAATGACAATTATTTTATGATAATGAAATAAATTAACAAATATTATTTACAAACGTTGAAACGTTCGACGAATGAAACTTTTAAACTGCACAAAAAAATAATTAAAGTCAATCCCTTATTTCCACAAAATATTTGAACAATTAGAAATAGTATTAAACATGTATAACAAATTTTAGAACAAAATGGTATATTTCCCTTAATAGAATTCTTGCTATTGTTTGGCCAATTTGTGGTGAATAACACATGGTTTCACCAAGTATGGACCAAATAAAGTAAGGCATCTACTAGGGCACTTTTTGTATAAAAGTTAAAATAACGCTATTTTTTTTTTATTTATACAATTTAGACCACAGTTTATAAATATCTATCTTTCTTCTCTTTCAAAATCGCGAAGAAAGAAATCCAGTAGAATCGCTACATATTTGGATGTCGGCTCTTCTTGTGACTCACGAGTGACCATTTGTGAGGCGTATGATAATTGCAATATTCACAACTAAGCTTTGGCTTAGAATTGACACATTCGAATTTTCGATGACGCCAAAGTGACCTTTGCACTGCGTAACCTTTATTACAATCCGGACAGATATGTGACGGTGGATAAAGAACTCGCTGGGGCTGCCAATCGTTCGCATTTTCCATATTTGGTTGCCAATATGTTTCTGAAACAAAACATACACGTGCAGTGTTAGTTCAAATTTTCTATTAATTCGTTTTATACGAACACATTTTTACCTATATCTACATGTTATTTCCATACTAACAAGAACATCGAATTTTTATAATATATCAATTTTATTTTTGTACAGAAATTTTCTTTTCTTTCATACAACAGTGTACAACCGTACAATACATCATTTGTTTACCTTTATTCATTCGAGTAAAACATTTTTCATCGTTTTACAAAACAAAAGTTTATTTTTAAGTACATTTTTTATCAATTTTAAAGGATAAGTAAAATACATGTTAGTAAAAATTAAATAAATAAAATGTTCACAACAATAATTACATAAATATGCTTACATAAAAAATGTGTGAGTGTGGTTATAATCACTAGTCACAATATACGCACAAAAATAAAGTAGCGATTAAAATTCTATAAATATGAAAATCTTATACTTGCATATTTATTACAAATAAAGTATTATTACACTTTTTACAATACTTTATACATATATACACACTTCCCTATAGTCACTTACTGTAAAACTAAAAATCTACGTTTTTATTATTTTACTCGAAAATAATAAGTATCGATTCGATCGATATGTATAATATTTTAATTGATTTGATAATTATTCAATAAAAATAATTATCTACATAATACAAAGTAAAAAAAGAAACAAGTAAAAGCAATAAAAAAATGTTCTCAAACATTACACATAAAATTAATTTATACATCGTACATATATAAATATTAACATAAAACTTTTGCATTATGGTATGACGTTAATCTTACATTATCTTTGTTGCGCAGATAAAGAAGAGTGGGGTTAGATTCTACAATGAAAAAATCCGTCGAAAGTACACGTATGTGTGTGTGTGTGTGTGCCTGTGTGTGCAATGGAGTATCAAAATCAACAAATTTAAATAACTATTTATTTACAGAATATTACAAAGTGTGAAACAAAATTAATGTTGCTAGAATTTTATATAACGCGTATACGTGGCGAAAACACACGAAACATTGATTTGCGTTACCCCAATCTCCTCTATCACAATATAAAAAATTTGTCTTAATACAAAAATAGTTAAACTTTATTTTTAGATCGTGAAAACGACAACAGTTTAAATCGAAGGCTTATGAAACGATCGGACATGCCGTATGACACAAGATTTGTATTTGCTCCGAAATTCGCACGCGTGACATTTGAATCGAGCACCGACAGCGCCATGAACATTCCTTACATGCCGCTCGACATTAGTCTTGTAAGTGCTTCGATAATCACAAGCACTGCATTGGAATAAACCACCTCCGAAACGGCCAGTTTTTTGATCGACATGGGTGTGCGGCATCAGTTGTATTATTTTCGGTAGGCACGAATATGGGAACGAGTCGTCTCCGTCTTGAAAGTCTGGAATACAAGTTTCAAATCGATTAGAGAGGATAAATATTACAACGATACAGAGACCAGATTGAATCAAGGAATATATGGAATATCGTGGATGTGTAGAAGTTTATACTGCTATTTTAAGTTAGTTTATAAGCTTTCATCGTGCTAAATAATTTGTGAAGTACCCATAGACCAAACAATATAAGATATAATGAAATATATATATATATATATATATATATATGTCTCAGAAGTAACATTTCAATTAACTACACAATACAGAAAAATCTAAAATTTATTAAACAATAAATATTTAAGAATTAAATAATGTTGAAATTAATGGTAATAGTGGGGAGTGAGTGATTATATAACTGAAAAGAAATAATCTAAAAACAAAGGTTTTTGTTTATTTTTTTTCTGCATTTCACAATTTATATCAAATACATTATATATACGATTAAAGAATAAAACAGTCGTATTCGAAATCGTGATACGCATTTTATGGTAATACTTTCACTTAAAATGATAAATTAAACTTTCAACGACCAGAAACATTTTATATTTGCGAAGGAATACTTTAGTATCTTTGGGTTAAACAAATACATTTTTTACGGTAATATTTAAAATATATAATAATTCACTTTCGGAATTCGTATTATTACGAACATTCTTTTTAAAATTTATAATTAAATTAACCGAATAATCAAGTATAATAAAAAATGTATTTTTCATTTCATTTGTTATTATATAGCACCGTATTTTTTTATTTCATTAATAAAGGAACATTGGCTTTATTTTTGCTATAAATTTTATAGCCATTGAGTAATTACATAAAAAAATGTTTGACAGTTAATCACAAACAATTTAGTATAGAGCATATAATCTTAATAGTTTAAATAATTGAATGAAAAATACAAATAAATAATATTTATACACACTAATCAAGTTTGTACTTGACTACGCAGTAGCATTTTTGTTTGTATACAGCTAAAGAGTCTATTCAGTATTTGTATTACTTTATAATTTCTCACGTAATATGTAGTAAAAAATATGTACTTGTGTAAAAATAATTGAATAAATCAAAGATTAATTCAATCTATTGTGTAAGGAAGAACTCGACTATGTACCACGCGATAGATCGCGACAATCTAACTTGTGGTGATAATTGTTTATGAGGGAATATCGGACTCAGAAAATGAGGATTCTTTAATTATTTTATAAACAAAAAAATTAATTCAAGAAAATAACTTTTATCACTCAGACAAAATTTAAAAAAAAATAATTTACGTTAAACTATATACACCCAAATTTTTTTCAGATACTTAAATCCATATTTTAAATATAATTCTGGGTTGAAAGGTTAACAATTCCTATAATTCGAGTCCGACATCCCATTATAGTTTCTTAATTGATTCACTTATTATGCACGTATGAGTGAATCATTTTAACTTTGTAGACATATTGTTTTTTCATTTACTAAAACTAAGTTTTAGTCGAATTGAGAGTGAATTTTTTTGACTACCCTTTAATTTCACTCTAGAATATTTTTGGTAGTCAATCCGTAGATCGGGAGTTTCATCCTACGGGAAAAATCGCTTTACTAGTTTTATATACTATATTAGTGCGGGATTTCAATGCATTTCGTTTGGTCGATATTTTGAAATAAATTTGCATTACTCAATAAGTAAATTATATTAATACTAAATTCTTATTTTAAATTTGTTTACTATCAATATCGATATTGTCAAATGTAATTAATCATAGGTTGTTATACAAAATATGCTTTACAGTTACAGCCAAGTTTCTGAGCCAAAGATTTGCACTGATAATACTCTTATATTCTATACCCTAATTACATGTATATTTATCTCGCAACTATATCAAAAACATAGATCAGGCCGTTAGAATTTGACTACATCATGTTAACAATAGTGGTATGGCAAACTTGATAAAGGTGAAACAATAGTCTATTATGAATATCTTATCATTAAATAATAATTTTAAAAGAGAAACATTGAATCAACATTGTGAACGTTGATTTCATAGAATAATATTTATAATTCATTCATTTAGACCAATATTTTACTTATGTTAGATATTTTTTAGGATATTACTTGCCACTTGCTAATGTTCAATAAAATAATTTATCTCTTTCTGCACATATTCACACCACAATTATAACATTTTTATAATTTTTCAAAATAATGCATATTATATATATAAAAGACTAATTGTATGCAAAAAGAAATACAACACGTTTTCTTATGTAAATTAATTGTTCAATGTTAACCGACAGCGAACTTTTTACTCTTCAAATCATTATAATAGGTATTAAGATTGTGCTCGCGTTTGATATGGTACTTGAGCAAGGTAGTCATTCGAGCTCGATGATTGCAATATGGACATTGGTACAGTGGTTGAACTTGACAGAAGTAATTCATATGTTTCTTCAAGCTACGCCAATCGCTGTAATTCTTGCAACATTTCAAGCAGCACAAGTTAACTTTGCAGTTTTTCCAGACTTCGGGTGGTAGGGTGCTGCAGTAAAGATCAACTGAAACAATTAAGAGCAAGTAGTGGTTAGTTTAATCCAAAATCATTTGAATATGGGTAATGCAAGGTTTTCCATTTTACAAGCTTAGGTATGCTGGAAATGATTGGAATTCGGAGCGTATGAAAAATTCATCGATTGTCAAGTGAGGTATTGTGTTATACGATTATTTCATCATCAGATGTTATTAATTATTGTTGTAAAATTCCTCAATTTATTTGATAAACCTTCATCTAATGTGTACATTAGTAGAAACAATATTTAGTCAATAATTAATTTTATGATTTGATCATAATACAACGTACAAATTATTGGGTAACAAAATTTTAACATTATAATTATATTTCATTTAAAATATAAAATTGAATATAACATACAACTATTTTTATATTATATGTATATACATGTAATATATGCATATGTATATAAAATATTCGTTTGTAAAATATCGCTATATATTTTCTTTATTCTTTCATATGTCAAGTAATATATATGCAACCTCTAGATACGGACATATTAACACTTGTAATTAATAAATAATCATATACATAGAAAACTACTTTATTTAAATTTATTAAAACCATCAGTTTCTATTCAGTGTTATTAACGTTTAAAAGAATCACAGCTTAATCTTTGATAATGAATTGCAAACTTAGGGAATGACATATTATTGTATACATTGCATATAGAATAACACACCACCTTAGGCTAATGACATTCTTATTCGAATAGATTTTATTTTACAAGTCACATGCGTAATAATTAATATTACTTGAACGTAAAAAAATCAAAGTAACAAAAACGAAATGATATTTTGTTTGTATTTCTCTTCAGTGCATTATAGCAATATTTTGCACTTACAAAGAGACGAATTTATTTGAAAATATGAAACGCAAGTTCTAGTTAACTTATAGCTGTTATCTAAAATTAGAAGATGTCATCAAGCGCTATTATTTGAATTTCGGTTTCTTTAAATAGCTTAAACTGTTCAAAAGTTAGGATTAATTGAAAAAAATGTTACAAGTTCACGTTAATTTTTATAGAAAAACTACATTGATTTTATATTATTTCTCTGACAATTGTTTGATGAAACGTATCTTTTGAATAGTTTAAAAAAACCAGAGTTTAAATAATAGCTGTTAATATCAGCTTTTCTCAAATTACGTATTCATTTTTCCCCTAAATTTTTTAAAAATGTCGAATATCTTTATCCCTATGGTCCATGGATCAAGATTTTGAGACGCGGGTCTTCTTATTTGGGACGAATAATCATATTCCACAGTTCAAATAAATCCATTTTCCAAAGGCCATGTCCTCTCTTTGTTTGTTGTCCAAAATATTTGTAACTTACAAGAAGGGGTTTCACGCTTCGGAGCACAAATTTGACAGAAGCATATTTTTTATTTTTTTATTAATTGCGTGTAACTTTCGTTAAACGATTGATATTGTATATTGTGTATAAGAAAACAGTTCCTTAAGTTGCAACGAAATCCGTAACCCGAATGATGGATCCCCTTCTTGCTATAGTCCCAAATTCTGAAAATGACATGTTTCTTATTTACACCTAATTTTATAAATTTCAACATTAAAGTAACATTTATGTAGTAATGTTAAACTTAACGCAAATAATCGTAAAACTATTATCAATTTAATATATCCCTGGTCTGACCATGAATAGAACGTATTTTAAGCGAAAAAATGGCCAAATTTCATATAATACCGAGCACATGCTCAGTTAATGGCAAAATCAGAGTTTTATTTACCCTTTCAATGTTAAATATCTACTAAGGATATAATACGATCTTTTAAATTTGTTGCATATTTACATGTGGATAAATCGTTAAATTTTTCCTATTTTTGGAAATGCTTATGACGCGTATCTACGTTGTGGTGATTAAATAGATGTCTTTGCAAACTCGCATTTTGCGTGTATTTGTTTGGACATAAATAACACCAGAATCGTCTTTGACCATCACATTCGAATTTGACGTGTCGACGTAAATTATTCTTCATTGAATAACTTTTCCCACATTTCAGACAATGAAATTCGGCATTTTTACGACACGAGTAACTTTCGTTAAACTGATTGATATTGTATATTGTGTATAAGAAAACAGTTCCTTAAGTTGCAACGAAATCCGTAACCCGAATGATGGATCCCCTCCTTGCTATAGTCCCAAATTCTGAAAATGACATGTTTCTTATTTACACCTAATTTTATAAATTTCAACATTAAAGTAACATTTATGTAGTAATGTTAAACTTAACGCAAACAATCGTAAAACTATTATCAATTAATATATCCCTGGTCTGACCATGAATAGAACGTATTTTAAGCGAAAAAATGGCCAAATTTCATATAATACCGAGCACATGCTCAGTTAATGGCAAAATCAGAGTTTTATTTACCCTTTCAATGTTAAATATCTACTAAGGATAGTAATACGATCTTTTAAATTTGTTGCATATTTACATGTAATAAATCGTTAAATTTTTCCTATTTTTGGAAATGCTTATGACGCGTATCTACGTTGTGGTGATTAAATAGATGTCTTTGCAAACTCGCATTTTGCGTGTATTTGTTTGGACATAAATAACACCAGAATCGTCTTTGACCATCACATTCGAATTTGACGTGTCGACGTAAATTATTCTTCATTGAATAACTTTTTCCACATTTCAGACAATGAAATTCGGCATTTTTACGACACGAACGATCAACGTGATATTGATGCTGTTGCGGGATCGTAGCTGTATGAATTAACGTTGTTTGTTCTTCAGGATACTCTGGAAAATAAAATATTGGATATTGTTAGTTTTATTTAGACGATTTTATTGTGTAAATTGTATATGCGGGATTACAAAAGAGAGTATACTTTAGCTTGTAGCTTCAGTTCAAAGTGATAGTATGTTAGGCAAAGAGAATTTGCGTTTTAACAAGGAAAATTATTTGTTACGTCAAGTAAGGTGAGCAGGAAAATTTGACGAATATATTTCCAATACAAAGACTTTTCTTCGTTTCTTTTTATTTAATACTTAAGAAAGATGATCAATCACTCGTTGAAATTATATAATATAATGTTTATAATATATCGATTGACGAAACGAAAATGTATTACAAATTAGGCGCAAAAACGGACTATATAGGTAAAGTATAACATAATTTTGAAGATGGATCAAAATGTCAATTACTTTTCTTTTATATACGCATTCAATTTGCATACCCATATAAGGCCTAATGTACAATATGATTTTAGAAATGTATTTTCGATTCGACATCGGTTAAGTCCACACATCTTGTCTAGCTTACAGAAGTACATTGACCCTAGTAGAAATCTGACCATAAATGTAACATTTTTTAAGTAAAAAAATGGCCAAGTGTCATAAAATATCGAATAAATGCCCAATAAATGGCAAAATCAAAGTTTTACTTAACCTTCAAATGTTGAATTTCTACTAGGGGAATTAAGCATGAATTAAGTAAACTTCATTGCGCTAAATTATTACCACGGATAAGTGTTTTTTTATTTTAAATTAATATTTCATTAGTGAGGTACGCATGAATTAATCTGATATATAAAATTTTTTTTTACAGTCTTATTTACAAAGTACTTTATAACATGTGTAAATATATCTCTATAACGCTTACAATCTTCTAAATTTTTAAACGCTCAAGGTAACTTAAACCAAGTTTACGTTAATAGTGATTTGTAATAAATCATAATTACTCATAAATATAATCTGCATAATATAAATCTATTTTCAATTATTTAATTTATTAATTTTACGCAATGTATAGAAAATTTAAATAATTTTCGGTTTATATTGCAAATATATTATATGTTATATTAATGATATTGATTTATATACACAAATACTAATAATATTGTTACGGGCAAATATCTTTTTAGGAACAAATTGTTGTTAATACATGTCAGTCATAAATACAAATTACAACAAGACTTTAGGTTTGAAACACGTTTTCAGCACAAGTGTAAGTGCAAGTGGTACAACACTTCTTCATTTAAGTTTGAAAATGTGATGTATATTTTCATTAATTTATTACTAAATTCTCTTAACTTGTAAACGTTAACTGTAACATATTGAATTTTTCCAGTTAACATTAGATAAACGCCTATTTTTCTATTAATATGAAAATTGCACCATTTGTTTAGACGACCATTCAAATTAAATAAATGTGTTACTGTCAAGAAAGAATAAATAATTATCTAGAAATATTCCAGATTAGAATATCATAGAAAGAAATAAGTTTATCGATTCCTAAATTACAAGATTTTTATTTATTTCGTTAAAGATTATCCGATCCTGATGGGTAAGAAGCTCTTTTACGCGTCTTCTGCCTAGGTGGCATGTAGACATTGTGCATGTTCATTAAATGGTGTCTCAACGATCCACTTTGAGTAAACTTTCCAGGACACAAATGGCAAGAGAAGCTTTTGCGTCCTCCACACTCGTATCGAAGATGTCGGATCATCCCAGCTTTTTTCTTATAACTCCGACCACAATTTTGACAACTGAATATAGCTATAGGATCTTTCGGAGGATCCACGGGATACTGATCGACGTTTAGTTGCATTTGAGTCCAATACGAACCTAAAATCAGAAGTAAAAGCAAACTGTCAATGTTAATGAATTATCCTTCTCGTCATATTAGCAGTATCAAAAATGTAGTAATATAAATAATTTTTGCAAGGAGTTTGAACGTGAAATAAATAATCGAGTAAGTATTCTGTAAATAAATTTATTTTTTGCAAAAAGCGAAACTTACTTCCGAGTAGAAATCAAAAGTTCAACTTTGTACATGAAAGTAAATTATCGCGATTAATTAACTTGATGACACTCTTTTCTCTTTTGATTACATTAATCACTTAAAGATCACCATTTATAGTATATTCTCTTGTTAACAAGTAGAGTAACACTATGGATATTTTTTTCTAATTAGAATATCGAAATGTTGGTTTTTTTTTAAATAAATTAATACAATATTTTACGCATTGTTTTAATCAATACCACTTCCTAAATAAATATTTGTATAAAATAGAAACTGTAAATTATCTTTCAACATATGTCACAGTTTTCATGCGAAGCTTTTATGATTTTAAATACAAAAAGTTCGAATTCAGATTTGATTTCCAAGTCAGATACATATATATCTCTAGTCAAGAAATCTAAATTTTGTTTAGATTCTAAGTCATTCTCAAGTTCTTTAAATAATACTTTTGTATGTATGAAAATGGGTAAATAAATAGAGTTATCGCGTTGAAGCGATTGTCACGATATTGAAATATTTAAAGCTGTCACTCAAAAATCCTTTTTGGCACCATATACTTTGGCGGTACGTAGATCTCGTGACGTTGTAATAAATGTCTTCTGAGTGCGATGTTTTGTGCATATTTAGCTGGGCACTCGCTGCATGAAAATTTACGTATACCGCCACAATCAAGTTTCGTATGACGCATAAGTATTCGTTGATTTGCAAATGTCTTCCCGCAATTTGGACATTTTAATTCAGGTTGCTTCTTTGGGATCGATGACCACCGTTTGCTGATACGGTAGTATTCTGTCAATGATCGAAGCCCTGTTAATGCTGTAAAAAAAAGCAAGGAGAATCGATGCACGTTAGTTTTAGGTATATCTTGATAGTTAAGAGAAACTAAGAAAAATTCATTGTTTTACGTACGCAGTCAAATCAATCATTAATATTTTTTATTTACTTTTCCATGAAATACAAAAACTCGCTAAATAAAGATAAATGTTATATTATTGGATATTGAATATCTTACTTGACTAAGTACGTAAAGATTGTGAATTATAATTTTATAATCTTTTAACTTTTTTAACCTCGGTAGAAAGTATGTAATGATGAGACCTTTGTGGTAGGATTCGTATTACAGAAATCGTATTACAGATGACAGAGGATATCCAATTTACACAAAGTCCAAAAATACAGCTTAATAACAATTACTACAATAATTGACACCACACTAAGTTACGCGAATGATAACACACAGCGTACATAACAACACACACGTACTCCAGTTCTCATGCTCCTTCGTCCAAACCCAAATTAAACATCACAGGTGATACGTTCATTTATTAGTATGGAATAAAGAAACTTATTTTATTAAATGTAGTAGTATAAAAATACGTCCAATTTATTATGCAGTACAATTATGTAATTTATCAATATTGTAGTTCATATACGCACAGTATACAAAAATTAAGGATCTCCTGTAGTTCTTGTAAATAAATAGATACCTATATATTTATGATCAACACACGTAATTAGAATTCTGTAGAGAGTACAAAATCTGATTGTTATTAGTGAATAAAATATTATAATGACACATTTCGTATTTATTAAAAAATAAAAATATCCTATTGAAAATCAGTACCCGATTCAGATTTATTTCAGTAATTTTACAAGAATATAAACTCGTCTTTCTCACCAGAATCAGCATGAACTTTTGCATGAATTTCAATGTGAGATTTGCACGTAGTTTTGTAAGAACACGTAGTGCATTGATACGTTGATTTTCGGTCACAGTCGAATTTTTCGTGTCGCTTAAGATTTTTCAATGCATAGTAACGTCGATCACACTTTTTACAAACATATTGTCCTAATCCTCGCGAACGACGTTGTGATCGTGTTGTACACCCTGAAACATACACATCAGAAACAACGAATTAGTCAAATTTAAATATATGAGTGATAATACAGAATAGTTAGATATCCGTATAAAAAAGAAAATAAAAATTTAAGGGACATTTTCTTTATTTAAATTTTATAGTATTTATATTTTTAAAATAATTAACAAAATAGTCTTATTTATAGTTGATTATATGCTTTATTAATTAATGTACAAAAATTGACAATATTGTATTATTGCAAAAAAATACATTACGTGATTTACTTATGGCAATTTAGTAAATTTTGTACATAACATTACATTAAATTTAAGTAATTTTTTTATCTGAATAATATGCATTCTAAATCTAGTAACGTTATAGTCTTTATAGATAAGCAAGTGAAGCTCTTATTTTTTTCTGAATCATACCGCGCTGTGAAGTATGATTTACAATTTCAGAAGCAATTATCCAATTTTTTAAATAATCATATTTTATCATAAGATTTTGTTTTCTGTAAAAGTTACAATATATGCGGGATATTATATATTTAATTAGATTTGTAATAAAAATTAGTTTTTTTCTTGCGACCAGGTTTAACGTGAATAGCTGCATGAGCTTGTATGTGACTCTTAAAAGATGATTTATAAGGACAAATCTTGCAATGAAATGTTGGTCTCCGTCCGCATTCACGTTTTTCGTGTCTTTTAAGACTTGTAATTTCATAATATCGTCTATTACATTGTCTGCAGATATAGCGTCCTTGACCTCGTAAACGACGCTTAGGTGTTACTGTAAATGAGAGAGGATCTGGAACATAAACAATAAACTTATATCAGTCATTTGAAAAAAAGTGTTTCTAAAAATTTGTTATTAAATCAAATAATAAAATGAAACTCATTTTTTTTATTAAAATGGTCGATAACGCAGATATTCAAAAATAGTCACAAAACTGTTCCATCGAGACTGTACACATACAAAATTTTAAGAGAGGTAAGTTAAAACGAAAGGTGAATTAATTAATAAAGTACAATAAATAAAGTAATTAGTGAAATACATTACAATATAGGTATTATAATTAATAAGAATATTTTAACAACATTTGATTATGATATTTATTATTTAATTTATGTATATTTTACAATACTGTATTTTCAAAAGAAAAATTAATTGTGTTTCAGTTTCTTTTCTTTACATACATGTAATTCAGTTTATTTTTCGTCAGTGTTTTGCGACTTAAATATTATTATTTCATATATTATAATAAATAAAATATTATTATTATGCGCTTTCTATATAAAATAAATGAGCATTTGGGTTGTCTATCAGGTTACGATTTGTGAAGCAACCATACTATAATATGATTACGCAAGTGCTAATTTCTAAAATTTCTACTTTATAAAGACTCGAATCTCTAAATTCTGTTATAAGAACACTTTTATTGTCATTTTTCAATGCTTAAATTCATATCTAGAAAGTATACATAATTCATTAATTATTTATAAATAATATATATAGATTTCTTCTTGTTTATTTGGGACGTATAAAGGATGTTGTCTAATCGATTATTTATGTACTTTTAACAACTGCTTTGTTTCCATAAGAATATATCTAAACGAGCAAGCAAAAAAAAAATTATATAAATAAATTATTTTTTTTAATTAAAATGTAGAGTTATTAGGCCTGATTAGAAATTGACTAGCTCTATTGGTAATATGTGCTACTAACAGCATTTGAAAAAAAATTTTTTTTATTATTTTTCTAGTCATTCTAATTAATTAACAAAAAAATCTATTTTTTACTTTGTCTACTGTTAGTCATCCAATAAATAATATTACAGGATTAAAGTTGTATTACCAATAGTCAATTTTATCTACAATCCACTCTACATTGGAGTAAAAAAATATAAAAATACGGTATTTGGATTATTTTTATGTACAAACAATAAAAATACAATAATAATAAGAAAATGATTTTCTATACTACAGCAAAAAGACGACATCCTTCGAGAAGTTCATATACATATTATAAAACTTTACGCACTTAAACGATAAATTATACATTTGGTAACATAGCATCCAACTAAATTTATATTTCATGCGTGCAACTTATCCGTTTTTTAACACTTAATTTTGTCCTAAATATGAATTTTACGATTGTAATGATACACCTTCGGTAACCTCCCTTTTCTACGCACAATTAGATACACTGATAAATATAATTACTTGCACGATATTTCCATGTCTTAATCATTAGATTACTATGTAGTTATTCTACATATAAGAGCTTCTGTGAAACATGAAGATTTAAAACAAGTAACTTTTTTTATCAGTGTACTTTTTGTGACGTGGCTTCCTCAAAAGTCGTACAATCAACCGCGCTTAGTATTTTTGCGCATTTGATTATTTGATCTATAAAAATCGGATAATCAGTCGATGAAAAGGAACATGAACACGCGAAAAAGAGTTATTAGCCAACAAAACTTAGTTTGTCGGTTAGTTCTGATTGCGGATAAACCCTGCTCCCTCCCTCAAGTGGGCCCACATAACCGATATATTTGCACTTCAGATTAACGATACTGCACGCTTGATGTTTTTTTGGACATTTAACGTCATCAGTAATGCTCTATCTCGATAATAATTATTGGCTTTTTTAATATTGAAATAATTAATGTTGCTTATTTAATTTCATTTTTGCTGTCTCTTCTTGCATAGTTCAACATAAATTCATTTGTTTCATATCACCTTTGCAATAAATTAAATATTATTTTATTATGAATCAATTTTGAGGTGAGGATCTTCGAGTATCGCTACATTGTATAAAATCGGAGGTTGCACGCAATACTTGTAACATTAGATTATTACATATAAAAAAACTCACACCTATAAATAACTAATTAATAAAATCTTTTATAAAAATCTTGCAAAAAACCTTAACAACATACCATTTTTATCTTATTCCTTTTAGAATAAACTGTACATAATCTATACATAATTAATGTTCATAAATGTAAAATATGTTTACGACACTCTCATTTTAATACATTCAATAAAAATATCATAAATTTTGTAATAGAGAGTATTTCGGTGTACTTATCAAACCAGTAATTTTACGTTTGACAATTTAAGCTCTACACTCTAAATCCTAAAGTACAAAAATTGACGCAAGAGAAGTAGGAAACATCTTTTTGTTATGTTTTAAACTATAAAATAATTTCTTTAAACTTCATAATTCATATGGTATCAGAGAAAGTAAGTTATTCATAGTGATTATATGCATCTAACGAATTTGCAGAGTTGGAGATGTAGGGGTACAAGTGCAGGCGACGAATGTCACATTTACAAAGGGACACGTAAATTTAAGGGAAAAATTAATTAATGCGATTTAGGAGTAAATTATTTTATACTTTTAAAGAAACAAAATTCACGATTATACAAACTAATTAAATTATCCTTTTAAAAAGTTTAATTTCAATAATTTATACTTTAGATAGAACATAATATGAATTTGTACTTTCTAAAAGTATAAAATAAATCAATTTAAACTTCTTCACTGTTTAAGTTAATTAATTTGTACTTTAGAAAGAGCAAAATACGATACTGTACATTTGAAAAGTACAATTTATGGAAATTATCCATTTAGAAAGAACATATTTGTAAATTTGTCTTTTTAAACAGATGCAAAGTGAATTTTTACTTTTGAAAATTACAAATTGTAATAATTATCATTTCAAAATTTTAATCAAAAGATAAAAATCTTTAATTTATACTTTTTAAAGTACCAACGTGTATATTTTCTACTTTTCTTCCGTCAATTTTTGTACTTTGGGATTTAGGTATACTTATTACTAATTTACATTTACAATTTAACGCAGTAACATCCCTAGTGGAAAAATAAGCATTTTAAAGAAAACTATTACTTTGGCAATATATATATATATATATGAAATTATTAATTGTTTCTATAAATATAGCTAATTTTTGGTAAAAAAAAGTTAGGTATTTGCTTATATTTCTACTAGATAGTTAAATCATACACATATATGTAAATCTGTATTGAACTAAAATAAAAATAACGATGTATATTTTTGATTGAGATTGGAAATAATTGAAAGAAGGAATAACGTTTTTCATTAAAACTTCAATCGGTTTTTAGTTGACAATTTGTTTCTAAAGTTTTTGGTTTGAGATGCATCGCATTTACATGCGTATTGAGGCTAGAACGATGCTTCGTTCTGTATGGACAAAGCGGACACTGAATTTTTGGTTCAACGCCGCATTCGTGTTTCAAATGTCTGGCTAAGCTCGAATGGTAATTGTAGAGTTTGCCACAATTCTTGCAAGGATAAGTGACACGTTGGCTGTTGAGAAATCCTCGAGCTGGTCGTCTACCTGAAAACACATGAAGATTAAGTTCGCTCAAGTTTAATAGCGATTGTTTCGTACAGGCTATAAGCTGATTATTAAATATAAATGCCAATATTCACTTTCTTCATTTTATCGAATTATTATTTGTAGTACTTTATATTCTAGATGATAATTAAAATAAATATTATATAAAATGTTAATGGTGGTTAATTTTTTAAAAATCATAGCTATTTGCAAATGACTATCACAGTATTCGCAAAATTAATTGAATTAATTGTCAATATTTCTAAAATGTATGTAATCCTATAGCAGTAAAAAAGAGGACAACGTATTACCTACAATGTAAATGATATAAATCTTATTTTGCTACGAAAAATTAAAAATAATTAACGAAAATATATAAAAACATAAGTGGTAATTTGCAATGTTTGCTGCTGATTTACATTGAACAAATACTACAATTATTTTTATATTTAATTATTTATTAATTATGTTCATCGCCGGTTTGGTATTAGAATACGTACATTATAAACCTCTACTAAAATTTGTTATTCAAATAAAGTGGCTATTACGAAAAATGATTAATTGTCGGTTGATTGGAAATTAAGAAAACTTTTCTTTAAGTTTTCTAATCTTTTAGATAATGACATTGCAATTAAAATTTGCATTTAATTCATTTTAATGAACCTTGTTGTAAAATGACGTTTATTACATTAGAGATAGCATTGAAACGTAAACGTAAATTTATTACATATTATTGGGCTGCGTAAAATAAGACTAAGACGAATTATAAATAATGACTTTTTTTATTCTCCCGTTTGTTACACAAAGTCGCTCATAAATTAGTGTACTTTATTATTGAAGTAAAAAATACGGAATACGCTTAAAGGAATAAAAACACTGTTTAGGTATAAAATAACCTCAAGTGTTAAAATGGCCAAATTTTCACCATGAAACTTATGTATACGAGTATACATTGTATGTGTATTATTTAAGTAATTTTCAATATTCATTATCGAAATAACTTGATTTCATTACCAAAATATTGAATACGTTCAAGTCTTATATATTACATTTAGGGGTATAAACAACGTTGCCGCAATTTTGGTAACTATTAATTTCTCTGAATTCAGATGAATTAACGGTCTAAATTAAACTTAACTATACAAATATCTTTGAACAGTACTTTATTTTTTGGTGTGGATGAGTAGAGAGAATTAGTAGTAAATTCTAGCTCCATTATAAAAATTAATCGATTATTTTGAATAGCGATTAATTCTATAAATCGTAGTAAGATTCGTGATTAAATCAATAATAACATATAAGAGTTGCGACTCTTGATTTATAAGTTTTACACGCCTGATCACATTACAATGTAAGTTGGATAATTAAATATTTAAGTATTGATAATTGTAGGTGTGCATCGAAGCATCCGATTGTCGTTATTAATCGAAATTTCCGGTCTATATAGCTACTACCCATTTTCAACTGTACACCGCGTATAATTCAATAATTAATAGACCGACTAGCTTCTCACAAAATAAATGAATATTTTAAGAGAAAAATGTAATTATCTCCACTTTCGTAGATATATTGTTTTATAATCGAAGTTGGAATAATCTGCTGCAGCTTGACATTTTAACCGCTGAAGCGTTGATTTGGTAATCCCATATACTTGAGCTGCTTTTCTCAATGACATGCCTTGACTCAAAGAATATAATGCCGCATTTACAACATCCGCATCCAACTGCATGGGACGGCGTCCTCGTTTCGATTTCGGTGGTCTCCACCATTTAATTTCTGAAAAAGAAACATTTCCTCTGTGTCAGTTAGGAAAAATCGATCGAGTATATTATGAGTGCAATCTGCGGTATCTACATAGGCTCGATGCCAGTGATTTCATTAAAGCCTTGAAATGAGATTAACGTTTATTTAAATGGATGGTGCAAACGGGAATCGATCAACCGCTGAGTGTTATTTAAATGAATAATTCATTATGCGATGCAATTTTATTAGTCCATGATATTCTGTAACTTAATGTTTACCGAAGTAACAACTTTTGTTTTGAAAGGTCCAAATGCAAGACACACCAGTGCGAGATCTCATAATTGGTTTACAATTTAAAATTCTTGATGTTTACGTGACCCTTTTTTCAATTTAAAGAGTATACACTTTACAATAACAATATGCCTATTCTGGTAACGCATGAAATTTGTTTATTCAGTAATATTATTTTTATTACAATATCAAATTAGAAATATATGATAAGAACATCAATTAATTGGGTAAACAGATTGTTTTAAATGTTGAATCCTATTGTAAAAGAAAAATAAACTAATACATTATTTGATCAATAAAATATAAAATACATAATAGATAACATTATTAATTAAAAAAAATTCATAACTAAACAAAAAAATATCTTACCTTCAACGCTAATTTCTATAAACAATAATCAAATAATTATTAGTTGGAGATTCACAGTAAGTGTAAATGAACAAATAATTAGTAAGTGTGTAAATTTGTATTCAACATGTTTAATTTCACTTAATAAAATTACAATATATTTATATAATTCAGCATTTTTTTAAATTTTTAACACAGAAAATTGGTACAGATTTATATTTACATAACAAACAATAGTTTTTAAATATATTATTCGATATCGTGGAGCTGAAATTAAACATTTGATCATCAATTGATAAATAGTAATTATTTCGCATACCGTATTCTCTACAAACGTGTAAAAATATTGAATTAATTATATGCTAATACATGTAAAAAAATGTGACGCTAATACTGTCATTAAAGAAAGACTTATTGAATGATTAACTAATTTTAAATCTATATCTTTATATCTATTCAAATTTAACCAAACAATGTTTATACATTTATGAACATAATGATTGTTATGATCTAAACCTAACTTTGATATTTATTAGTATCAAAATATTGTCTTTCATATTATATCTATGCCATTAGGAACACAATATTATGTAATTCATAAATTTAAAGAAATATTTATATATATGTATAAAGCGTTTTTTATTTTAAATATAACTATGATAAACGTTTACAACCTTGATAGCTTGCATAAATTTACTTTAAAGAAAAGTGTAATATCATTCAATTTCAACTGAAGTTTCAGGAATATATTTTTTTAAAGGAATATGTCGATGTTCGCGTGATTAAATGACAAAATAGTTTTACTTCTCGAGGATGGACAAGATCCTGACGTATTTATTTGATTTATCAAAAACTAACTATATTAATTCTCCATTTGAAGATTTAATGAAAAAATATAAGTATATACTTGAATCTCATGGTAATTTAAAACTAAAATGAAGATGAATCATTGAGTATATTGATTAAAAGTTACGATTCAATTAACAGAACGAAGCAGTTCCTAGATTTTTTTTCCAACTTTATCATTGATTTTGAAATTTTAGATGATCATTTTTTTGATTCTTCTTTCCTTTTGGAAAGTTTTTCGCGTGAACTCGTTCTATGTGTGATTTAACATTCCACTTTCTATTACTTTGATAATCGCATAGAGGACATGAAAAAATCTTTCTCGCAATGCAATTTCGTAAATGCTTGACAAGAGTGTCCTGCGAGTCAAAATTTTGCAAGCATTTTTCACAGATGTAATCTGAATTCGATAAACCATTGTCATTCCCGGTTAAATTTGTCACCAAATTTTCGAAATCCAGGATTGGCTCGTCTGAAAAGGAAAAATTAGTTTATTAGTATTACAAGAACGTTACACAGGATTACAACAGAAACTGTTAACAAAACATGCTCATTGAGATATAAACTATTCTTGTTTTAAAAGGAATGGTGCTCAAAGTTAATATAAGTGATTATAAGTTTGTGTTATTATATAGATATATGTATATATCACTGTTAAATTAGTACAGAGAAATAAACTATTATACTTAAATTATAGCTAATTAAAATATGTACACTTGTATGTTACAAATATTACAAGACACAAAATAATTTATTAACATTAATGTTATGTTGTTAATTAGTAAAAAATATTAGTAGTACAATACTATCATTAAAATGTTTACATAACAAACAGAAATATCAATATATAAAATATACATTAAAAAGAAAACACTGAAGTAAATATTGATTAAAAAAAAATAAATTAAAAGTAATAATAAATGTATAAAAATAAAGTTTATGCGAGGATTGACTGTCTACATTTGTTTTCTTCATATACAGATATTTATTCAATTACTCGAAAAATTGTTACATTTGATTTGATAATTTATATAATAATCTCTTTTAAATTATTATTCAGTCCAAGAGTATTTATTTCATTTTTTCATTTTTTATTTGCAGTATTGCAATGCACATATTACAGTACTGGTATACATTAAACTTACTATTACAATATTAAAAGTGTACAACAACGAGAATTACGGTAATGAGTTGACCGAATTTTTGCACTATTTAATTACACTGTTCACTATAAATTTTCCATATATCAGTTTCAGTCACAATTCTAATTTATTTGTTTCTATATTATTTTAAATCTAAGTATACCAAGCAGCTTATTTAATATTTTGATTATGATTTATAAAAATTAGTATCTAGTTTTAAACAAATGACTATTATATTTGACTAGATTTGATTTAAAGTTACACTTGTGTAATTATTCAGGAAATAATTACGTATATAAATACACCTTACTAGTTACAATTCAACGATGATTCGATGTATATTCAGACTCCTTTAGTACAAATGTTACGTATCAAAATGTTTACTGCTTTTTTAAATGTATAGTAATATTAGTCGAGTATATATCTTCTATCAAACTATTTTTGTTATATATTACATATAATTACAAATGTGTATGTATATATATTATTCCGTGTTCTATTTGTTGTGATCCTAAATATAGTAAGACAAAAAAATTGAATACGAGGCGTTACGAAGGTAATGATAATTTCGTCTTATGATTCAATATTAAATGTTCTAAATTGATCAGATCATACACTGATGTTTCATATCAGTAGTTAAGTTTTACTTGATGCTGTGAACCGAGAACAGATGCTTGAGAAAACTGGCTTCTACTCGAGATTTGTAAGGGCAGTACTGGCATGAGAAATGGCTTTCACAGGTGATAGTGCCGCATCCAGTCTTGAGATGCTTCCGAAGATTCGACGCCCACGAATACATTTGACCACAACGAGGACAGACGTGCAGTCGTGGACGTACAATGGGGAAAAGTGGTGTTTCTGAAAACAACCCAATGAAAATTCTAATTTATGATTATTCTAAGCAATAACTACAATATACTAATGTATAGAAATCTGCTTTATTAACAGCGGTTAAAGCAAAATTAATGTTTTATCATAAATTTAATATAATATGATTTGTGTAATAATATGTTCATGTATATTATTTTATTATTAATAATAAAAAAAGTAAATTTGTATAGTTATAGTAATATAATATTTTTCAATATTTTGTTTTCATTTTTTCTTATACTACAGTAAACTCGTGAATCTTTATAGGGCAAAAACTTAAATACACATTTACATTTTGTAACTGATTAATCTGATATTTAATAAAGATGTAAACTCAGTAATTGTGTTTTCTATTGTATGAACTTTTCTTCTCCATGTCGTTTCAGTCGCATAATAGATGTTTGTAACTTTTATAATACGTAGGATAAATTTTGAGTTTTCGAAATCGTGCAAACGCCATTTCACCTGGAAAAAAATTAAACGTTGATTAGTAACATGTTAAAAAAGAACTTGAAAAAAATCATTAATAAATATAAAATTTCTTTATTTTTATTTATGAACTATTATTAATTTAATAGTAATCCAAAAATATATTATTAAAATAGAGTTAATAATTAATAATTTGGATGAACATTTCGTTTTATTTGTAAAGTCAACAATACATTAGTAAATAATACATTAGTAGATTTTATCGCACCTAATTGGTACAATAAAGTACAATAAATTTTTTAATTATGAAAATTACATTTTGTCGCAAATATCATGCTTAGCAATCGATCAACTGGTTATTCTTATAGAATATAAACCCCAGAAATAAATATTTTGTAATAATAAATATTCGATGTAAACCAATCACATAAATAATTAATACGATTTAAATAATACAATTCACAAATAATACAAACCAAATAATACAATTTAAGGTAAAAGTCCCTGTTAATAAACACCTCGAGAAAAGTGTACCTCGTACTAAACAGGGAGAAAGTAATACGAATTAAAAGAAAAGTATAGGTATATTAATGATTAGAAAAATTTTATTAAATAATTTAGTCTATTAACTGTGTTTACGAATTGAAATAAATTAGAATGAAGCACTGGGGAAATTACGAAAAAATATTAAACTGTGCACTCGGCAAAATTGCATAAATCGATTAACATTTTGACGGAAAAAGTCGGCATTGTCGCACAAAGTTTTCTAACTCTAATACATTAATAAGAGGATTATATATGATCGTTTAAGCATTAGGGGATAGTTTTTATTTCGTAGATTTCGATTACAGACTGTTTTTGCAATTTTAATATTGCTTTAACTAAATTATTAGCTGTTCCATACTACGTACATATGATTTTGTTCCTGTCCCTATTATTAAACGGTATAAACACTGTTTTAAATCAATATTTACCGATTTATTTATAGATTTTTATTGGTAAAATAGTTAAAAATGCATTATTAATCGATTTAAATGATATATGCATGTTGTATAAAGGCTAAATAATGTATTTCTTTTCGTTAGAAAGTTAACCTACAAACGCACTTAAAGGTTACTTTTGAGCTTTTTTTCGAAAAAATTGATATTATTTCAGTATGTGTGTTAGTGAAAGGTATATCTATCGAATCACTAATATATGTATGCTCGTCATTATTCATTAGTAACCGATTAAAATTCAAAAGTATGTGAAAAAGGGCTATTGAATCTTTATAATATAGTTGCATCAAGACTCACGGAAGACTCTTACAGGTTCATTTTATACCAAAGTAACTCGCATTTGTATTAGGATCAAAATTATTAAACATCGTTTTATTTATAGAATTTTATGATTGCATACACTAAATAAAGATAAATCCTTGTAGTATCAATCGAAATACTAAGCTAAATTGTTAAAAAATAGTTAAATTTTGAGTTTTTAAAAGTGTTTAATAAATAGGGACAGGATTATTAAACAGCCGGGACATGTATTTCAAGGCGTTTAATAATACGTGCACATAAGGCTCTCCGTTTTTTAATAATATAATTAATTAAAACCGTTTAAATTAAAATGTTAAACCAGGTAATTGTTCAGAAAGAATACGCGCATCGAATGGTATTTCCAACATTTATGCTTATTTCAATTTTTTATTGAGATCGGAACAAAAAACATGTTAAAAATCGTTTAATAACAGGGACTTTTACCTTAAATAAGTATTACGACGGTGAATTCTCTTTTAATTATCACTTTACATATGACGATCTTGCGCAATTTTTAAGCAAAGCTATAAATATATATATATATATATATGTGTGTGTGTGTGTGTGTGTGTGTGTGTGTGTGTGTGTGTATAAAAATAAAGAATACATCTGTGTACTCACGGAATGAAAAATCACCAATTTACCGTAAATGAAAATTATAAACAATTTCGAAATAATAATACTTGCATTAGACGCTATATGAAATAAACACATCTACGTAAAAACTTTGTGTATCCGACGAATGTGCGAACGCATACTATTTCTATGTTTCGTGCGTCTAGGACAGTAGGGACATATGACACTCGGTTCCTTGCCACATTCGAGTCGAAGATGCGTCGTAAGGTTGCGATACCATCGGTAGACATTGCCGCATTGGTCGCAGGTGAAACGACCAGGTGTTGAGTTCAGATTACGCGGTGGTCGTATATCATAAATCGGTACGATAACAGGGTCATTCTTTGTCAGCCTTATTCTTCGGAATTCTGAAAGAAATAACAATCGTTAGTGAAAATTCTTGTAGATTCCATGGGTTTTCAATTTTTTTTTAAGTAGATTTCCAAATCCTTTATTTAATGACGAAATGCTGTTGATACACTAAAGAGATTGGAAAATTAGAATTGCCAAGTTTGTTACTGTATGAGTATTTACTATTAATATTATGAGATAATATACTGAAAATCTGTTACGTGAAAAGTTATTACATTTTTTTTGGTGTAAAGTTGGAGTTACGTGATTAAGAGAGAAATGATTTAGTTGCATTCGCATACTTATATTTTAACATTTATACTACATCACTTTAGTGATGTATTCGATTATGAAAATGAATTTTTAATACATACTTATTATTACTGTATTCGTGTGATGTGAAAAGTGCAAAACAAATTACTATAGATGTAAAGTCACCATGTAAGCAGGTACAATTTTTGAACAATAGTCATGTAATCCACAACAAAATCTTTAACCTCTATTCAGAAAATGAATGAACGAGCGAGAAAAGTTGTTAATACACAGTACTACAAGAGACGATACTTTTTTACAAAAATATAAACGTATATTATCATGACAATAAAAACTTCGTGTATTTCTTCAAAATTGAAGGTATTGTAACTAATTTTTTATTACCAGCTATATAATATACACAAATGAAAAGTTTATAAAATAAGTATTTCTTCTTTAATTTGGAGTTGCACGTACTTTCACAAACAAAATGATAATATCGATAAACGTTATTGTTGATTAACGTTGACACCAATTTTCTTTCATTTAGCAGTACTTTAATTCTGCCATTTCATTACCTGAAAAATAAAAATAATTAATTAAAAAAGTAACAATTTTATAACAATTGCGATTGCAAATTAGTAGAAGATTAATCTATTACAATTATACAATGTAGTATTAAAAAATACTATTAATAAAGTACACTTCAACGTGTTAGACATAAAAATTTTTTATTTTATTTACAATTATTCCATTGACAGTTACAGTCATATATATATATACACATACAATGTTGAAGTTTGTATACGTATTTAATATACATATATGTATGTACATAAAAGTTGAAATTGGAAAAAAATATAAATACCTTTACAAGGTATGGAAAATTTTGATTATTATACATACGTAAATGCACGTGGCTTTATATTTTAAGTGTAGTTAAATTGTACACGAAGCTAATCTTAAGAGTAAATCACTTTAAATTATATCAATGATAACGAAAAATAGAATATTTACAAAAATGTAAAATATATTATGCAACGTTGACAATGTTATGTGTTAGATTGAATAAGATATTTTTTAAACGTGAAATATAATCAACTTTAATACTTGTTGTTTCACTAAACATTGTTAAATATTATATTATAAATATATCTATTAATATATGTGTATATTTGTATCTTAATAATAAAAGTCAATTTTTTATCACATTTAAAATCTCCATCAATTTGACAGTGATATCCTAAAATTTCCATAGTGCACTATGTAATAGGTGATAAGATATTTTAAATATTCAGGAATCATCGATGATTATCGATTCGGTAAAAGGAGTCTTTGTTATTCACGTTTATCAACCCTGCAAATCCAATATGTGTACCCGTTTTCCAGCATGTTTACGTCGAATGTGTTCTTTGACGTGAGCTCGTTGTTTAGCCCGTGCATTACAATAAGGACAACGAAATCTAGGTGCTAATCCACATTCGTAATGAAGATGTCGACGCAGACTCTTAAGAAAGGCGTATCCGTTTCCACATTTGGTACAGACGTGGCTTTTGTCGGTATAGTAGGATCGTCTGTGTCGTGGTAATTGTTGAATCCACGTTGTCAAACCGTAGCCTGGAAAAGAAAAACAAAAGCACGGGGTGACCCCCGTAAATTTTCAATTAGTATGGACAATTATTGCTTTAATTTGCAGAAGAATGGCAATTGCACGGACTAAAAGAATGTGTAATCTGTCGATTAATTGTGATGAAGAACAATTTTCTTTTATTAGATCAGTGCCTTCGAATAATCTGTTACTGTTCAAGGGATTTCCATAAATAAAGTGTTCATTATTTACCGAAGGGAACATAGCTAAATAAGAACCATCGATTGAAGTAAAATAAATTGAGATAAACGTTTATTGGCCTCGTTACCTAAATACGTTTTTCTAATTTTCATCAAAAGTTGTAAATTTATTTTTGAATACAACTTACACAATTTGTGGTATGAAATCTCGTAGACACTGATCTATGGATAGATAATAAACAGATGCGATATAAAGTGAAGATCACCAAGAGTGCTGTAAAAATATAAATAGTAATTAATTGTAATAGCAACTTTACAGCCAATACTGTACACGATAAAAAATATCGTGAAACATTATATTTTTACAACATTAATGTTTGAAAATATGTAGTATGTATTACTGAAATAAACGAATCACATCTAAATTTCTTCCTTTGCTAATCGAAAAAAATAACAAGTGTTGTAGGTAAGTGTATAAAGGTTAAGTGTATATAGCAATTCACTGTTTGCGATCAAAATCATACATTGGCAGGGAAAAATATAAAAACTCAATAAAATGTAACTTAAAAACTATAATGATCAAAAAAGCCTCTTTAAATAGGTAATACACTCTCATTACTAAATTACTAACTGATATAACAATAGTTATATATATATTTATATATTATATATGTATTTGATAAAGTATATTTATTTTGTGTGTTCAATCACATATGTATTTTTACGCCACTTATAAATTATTTGCCTATTTTGTTCTAATATAGCTCTCTATAGTAAATTCTGCAAATTTATATCACATATATATATATATTTCTCACACTATAAAATACGACGCCGCATTGTACAATTTTCGAAATTATCCTTTAAGTTAATTACGTTTCTAACTTTCATACTGATTACACATCATATAATTAATTTTTTCTTTGATTTAAAAATAATCAAAAGAAAATAACAAACATTCGTACTTTACATTAGTTTAACACATATGTTTTATACGCGCCAATTAGTTTAAAAAATTTCATTTTTACAAATATACTTGTTGTAAAATTTTAACTATAACAATAAATAAAACACTACTAATATCATAAATTAGTAATAAAAACTAATTGTTAGTTCAGAGATTCATCTACCGTTTAAAGCGTCGACCATTGCTCTTTTCGTTTTTATTAAAAATACTATATCGTATTTTCTGTTAATAATCACTATTTGCGTCATGTATATAAAAACTAAGTTAAATAAAATTATAGATTTTTATGATTCAATTTAAGTAAACCGGTCAACTTCATTTCCTTAAGAGTACAAAATCATCACTATAAAAAAAAGTACATTTCTTATATTGTTACAATTAATCACATAATTTTGACTATTTGAAAACAAGCAAAATAAATGTATACGCAAAATTTGTATGACATTCTAGCTGAAGCAATTTTCACATAAGCTTATTATATTACAGTTGACTTACTTTTGAAAGACGTACATTACGCAACGATGTATAATCTATCAAATAATTAAAAACGTCGATCGTTAACGATGTTTATAAAAAAAATAACTTTAATTTAAGTAACAGTTTTTTTATGAGCTGAGCTTATGATTTGGTTTTAAGAGATTATTCTTACATGATGTATTTGCAAGATTTGTATTGAACAATAAAACATTAATTTTAATTATTAAACTCATTAGGGTATACTTTTTTATTACAACCACTACAAAATATTGTCTACTATATTATATAGTACTGCATGATTTAATAAATTGTATAAATAATTGTCAATAAATAAATAAAATAATAATAAATAAAAGTCTCTTTGTATCATAATCGTAACTATACCTAAATCGACGATCCGAAAAGTTATTAATTAAACCACCCTAGTAGAAATTTAACATTTGAAAGTTAAATAAAATTCTAATTTTGCCATTAATTGGACATTTATTCGGAATTTTATGATATTTAGCCATACTTTGGCTTAAAGAACGTTACATTTATAGTCAGATTTCTACTAAGGCAGATCAAGAATTAAATAAGAAAATATAAATGTATTTAACGGGATGGCATAGTAATTATTTATCTCCCTACCTTACCGACAGACGCGATAACTGGCAGTAAATCTGTATACATAAAGCAGTATATGAAAAATTAAGAGAAGAGGCGCCTTTGTTTATCAGTAATCCAAAATATTATTGCATTTTTAAGAAAAGTCTTAACCAAAAACTTCACAACCTTCAACGGCGTGCATAGACTTGACATTTGTTGGTAAGGGCTTTCGTCTGAATTTCAGTCTGAAATTCAGTACAGTTAGATTATCGACAAATGAAGGCGCCTCTTCTTTTATTTTTTCACATACTAGTTTATCTTTTTATTAATTAATTAACAAAAATATAGTACAGGACCCCCTCAAAACATCGGTTTAATATAGTAAAAGTAAAAATATTTTAAGTGCATGTAATGAAAAAGTAGAACCTGATGAGGATGTCGACATATCAACGAAATTAACATTTTATTCCTCAACATGTGTCTTATAAATACATTTTATAAAAATGCAGTTTTCGAGCAATTATTTTTTACAAAAATAATTGTTTTTTTGTATATAATACTTATATTAATTAAGTAGTTATGACTTGAACGTGCGATCAGATATTAGTCATTTGATCAGTTTGCGACTAGCTAATAACGACACACAATGACACAGCGCGTTTGATTATATGCATAACAATCAAAGATATTCACTATTGCGTACATAACCTAAACACAAGTTAAATAAGCAAAATTTTTATGTTTGCATAAACACAATGACTATTTATGTTTAATATCTTAATGTAATAATTCATCAAAGAAAACAATCACGAATAGTCAATGCATATGTTGCTATGGCAGTTTCCTTTCATCGCATCACGTATCGTGCAACACAGTGATTCGTGTATTTTATTAACACATATACTTAAAATAATACAACTTTTAGTTTATTATACGTCAGTAAATTTTTATCACAACGTGTGTATGATAGATCAATAAATTATAGTAACATTATGCATTAGTAAAATTCTCTCCTAAAACCATATCAAAATGAACTAAATTTATAAGGAGTCGTTCCAATTTCAGTATCTCGATAGATCTGTGATTTTTGTTTTGTAAATTTCGCATAATCAATCATTTTTCTTATCAAATTGAACGCTTAAAGTATGTAATGCTTTTTTCATTAGGATCTTTTAGTCTTTTTAGAGTATCTGTAACAATATTATTTGAAACAAATGTCGATATGGTGTTTTTTATACTTCGGTAAACATTAACATCTTATAATTGTAATATCTTATTCACTTGCAATAAACATGTAGATAAGGTAAATTGTATAACGTACGATTATATTAAGACCTAAGAGAGCGTACACTGTAGTCGAATAAAATTATTATACTATAATGTAATTATTCCTTAATAACATTAATTTAGTGTTAGTAGGTGTAAATAATCTTTTTGATCATTGTTAGTGAAGTAAGACCTCCAATGAAAAGCATTGCACACATTAAGAATCGTCAAAGACATTCTATACCTACGAAATAATACAATAATTAATATTAATTTATTTAAATCGCGTTGATACTGCTAGAATTTTGATGAATACGAATAGCTAAAATTATTATGTATACTTCGAATAAAATTGGACAAATACTTGAGTCTATAATCTAATTCACAATAATATCAAGTCAAGTTTTTAATCGCTTTGTTCCTCTTCGATGTTTACAACGCAAACCTGCTCCCCCGGATGTTTATTCCGAATGTGGGAATAGACTTGCGAGGTTTGTTTGCTTCGTAGATCGCAGTAGGGGCACTTGTAGCGCGGTTTAAATCCACACTCGTAGGTATAGTGACGTTTTAAATTGCTCTTAAGAGTAAATCCACGATTACACTTGGGACAGTAGTACTGCTTTTCTCGCCACTGCGGTCGTTTTGATGACGCGCGTCGATTAACTTGTTGAGGACTAGGACTTTGTCCATCGATGTCTGCAAAATGTCGGAACGGATCCATCATAGAGTCTGGAAGCAGAGGAGATGGGTATTAGTTTAGAGGAAAATTTTGGTCACCTATTGGTATTCATCGGTGCTATTTTTGTTTAGCTAAGGCAATTGTCTTTTTTTTTTCGTGGACTGGCGAGACAAACTAGTGATGAGGTTTTGGATAAGGTATTTTGCGTATGGCTTACTGTATAATGCGAACAAATGAAAATTCGTTGTGAGTAAATTGAGTAAATTTTATTTAGGATTTATAAACTAAATTTACGAAATAGTAATAAATAATTTACAAATTTTAACGAAATAATTCAAATAAATTTCTTACAACACTGAAGCATGCAAAATTATTTATCTTTTGCATTTACTCTTGCTTTTACATAGAAATTCTTCGATTATTTATGCCAACCGAGGCATTTACAAAATTTTAATCAAGTAATATATATATATATATAAACATAATTAAATAATAAATAGTAAATTTATTTATAAGGGGTAGCTACTTGATTTGAAATTCGACAGTATTACATTAGAATTTTGATATACATAAATCTTTATAAATTTGATATTTATAAATCTTTTCGAATTAGTACACATACTATTATACACCAAGTAATAATAAATTATTTCGTATGATGTATAAGTACTTAAATAAATATATAATGTATATATAATTATCAATGTAACATTCTCGAATGAATTTACAATGTTTGGTATACACAACTTTTTGGTTTACAACTGTTTTTCGACTAACCATTCAGTAATAAGAATTGCATGCCTTATCAATTATTTCAATATTGCACATCGCTATTGGAAAGGATTTAATAAAAGACACATTCTCACAGAACTTAGAGCGAACCTTTAAAATATAATAATTTAGCGAGTGTAATAATGTAATCCTTGGCATTAATAACAGCACCAAACGAAGAAATACTTGTTAAGCTAATTACACTTGGCTACAAAAAAGATCAGTGTTAATTTATTTCACGTAGTCTATGTATCAAAAAATGTGAAAATTAATTCATTTTAAATGAATAACATAGGCATTCTTTCCAGCATGTCTTCCTCTGATGTGAGTTAACACGTTCGAAGTCTGTTTACTGCGAAAATTGCAATATGGACACTTGAATCTGGGCTCTTGACCACACTCGTACTTCTGATGACGCGTCAAATTCCCCTTGGCGTTGAAACAGCTTGAGCATTTAAAACATCTGAATAAACGGTTTCTACGTGCCTCCTCTTGCTCCTGTTGTGACATCACTATTTTCTTGCCATGGGAAGCATCATCAAAAGTATGTATACTTGGAAAATCTTCAATTTTTACAAGTGGTTCTTTTAACGCTGACAGAAAGACAGCGTGTCTATTGGACCCGGACGTATAGAAATCTGAAAAATATAAATAATAATATTTGTTAGTAAAGCATTCGTACTTTTCCTATTGGTGTAGTATATTCACTACACTATATCGAAAAATTAAATATAAGCAATTGTATAAAGTTTTTATAATGAAGTCATGAAAGAAAAACAATCATTAAGGTCAGATGTGCTTGTACAAAAACGATTATCCGAATATGTATGTATATTGAAAACAGATTAAATACAATATAACGATTTTAATTTGGTAATTAAATAGAATATTATTACTACATACACAAGAGTAAACATGATGTACATAATAATGATATATATTTCTACATTAATTGCTAACACAGACAATATCTTATACAATATCACAATATTTTTTAACGCTTTTATCGACAAAACTAATGTTAATAGTTCTCCATGACGAGATTATAATTAATTCGTCATTTTCATTTCAAAAATTTGGTAATCTGAAAAAAAATAAATTGTAATGTTACAAAATAATGTTACAGATGTTTACATTTGTAACAAGAACGCATTTATAAATGATAAGAGCACCCATAGGATACAAAGAATGAATAATACAATATATTTTTAAGGTAAAGTAACCTTTAGTTTATTGATAACATTATTGATAATAAAGTATATACTTTACAATAGTTAAATGTTTGGGGTTAAGAAGATTCTGTTTTTTCAATTTTTATAGGAACAATAATTTCATATTTTTTATTCGTAAAAATATGATAGTCAATACTTTTTCGCTTTATCGTTAACTGTATTGCTTATTATAATGATCAACTTCACGTAGTACAGTTATTGATTGACTACGCTCACTCTTTTAATAATAAATAATATATTATTCATTTAAGTACAACAAAAAGTCAACCTTAAGTACATAATAGTGAGTTGATAATAAAAAACACAAGTTAATGAAAATTTAATACAACCCTTCTCACTTTTCTTAATAAAAATTAAATATAACTACGTAACCAAATTTCACGCAAATACAATAACATTGTCCCTTCCCAGTAGAAATCAAAACATTTATAAAACGTCCATTCGATGGAAGCTGGAATAATTCGATAATTAATGAACAAAAAATGGTTCGAGCTAGCCTCAAAATGCATAATTTCTGCTAAGGCTAATTTAATCACATAATAAAAAAATGGATAAAATAGGAACTGATTCGTATTATTCTTAGAATAATAATCTTTTGATTTCTTTAAGCATAAAAAATATTTGTCGTTTACAACATTTGCTGGATATCCACGGCATAAATTGGACTCTTGTCGTGGATGCTTTTAATATGGCAGTAGATATGCGAACGATGTTTGGCAACGTATACACAATGCGGACATCGGAAACGTGGAGGTTTACCACACTCGTAGGAAACATGACGATGTAATCCACTGTACCATTGATAAGCTTTGCCACATTGTCGGCAACTGTAATTACCTCGGGAACGCTGCTTCGACATCGCTGACGATTCTAGTCCTGTAAACGAAGATTACCCAAAGTTTGATTAATGAATGATCGTTGTTATTTTTTACGGTAAATGCATGGTGGTCGCTTTATGATTACGAAACAAACAAATTAAATTGTATTATCTACTTTTAGTAGATCTATTATATTGGCGTTTACTTTCATACGATTGTTTAATATTAGAAGCGTTTTTTAACTTTCATTTTCGGCATTTGGCTAATATATTAAATTTTTTATGCGTAATTCTACAATATACATGTAAACAAGACAGTCTAATTAAATTTTGGCATGACATTTTATTCGGGGTTGCGTTTGGACGAAACTTTAGATATAAATAAAAATATAACAATGTTATTCACATCTTTTATAATCTTTGTATATTTGACTGATAAAACATATCTCTTGGTACAAATATTAAATATCATACTATTCGTTGAAATACTCGCACTCTCATACGCCTATGTACAGTGACGATTTTCTTGCGTCATTTATTTATATATACTCATCAAATACCATTTCCATCAGCCAGTCTATCTGTTCGAGTTACTCAAAGAGATCAGACGTGCCCCTATTACTACTTAATCTTACATTAAACACGACAGTGGAAGGATAGCTTCAAGTATAACGAATATTACACCTTTATACAATGGAATTTGTATAATTTAATTCTGGGTCCTTCGAGAACTCTTCCAACCGTATTATATACATTCATGTACATAAAAAATGCAATACAAGTTATCTACATATTTGTAGAGTTAGGTTTAAAATTATATATCTTTAGAGGCGAATACTTAATAGTATATTGCGTAACAGGTGCGTAAAAAGTTACAACCGAGTGATTTTTCGTCACTCTAGGTTGGAACTTTCTAACGCACGTGTTGCGAACGATATTTTTCGTTACAGTGAGCGGGAAATCGCATTTTAAAAAATGTAAACAATGCGTAATATGCGATTTCACGCACACGTATAACGAAAATAAAATTTATATTAAATCCTTATTTATTGTACGTATCGTTATGAAGTGTTAGTATGTTCTATGGATCAAATGTGGACTTTATTAAATGTATTGAACATAAATTTAATTTCAAAATATTTGATTAATGAAGCATCGGCTCTGTTATACTCGAAGCCTATCTTATAATTGCTTTCAAATGTTTTGGAGGTAGTGCACGGAAACAATATTTCCTTGACTACCCTGGTAGAAATGTTATGTAGCTTCATGAATAACATTTTTTTGAGCATAATACTATATTAAATGCAAATACAACTAAATTTGATATAAGTAATATCGTTTTATCCCTGAAACTATCTAGGAAACTTGATTGTATTGAACCGTCACGTGTCAGTGAAGTTCTACGGAATGGTCGTAGATCCATCTAGTTCTATAGTAAACTACATAGATTATAGTTAATCTAGTGTATGAAGTGAATTTTCTACCAGGGTGACAATATAAATTATTCATTACTCGTATTATAATCGAATAGATGAAAATATAATAACGATGTTGTACATATACATTTGTGCTCGCGTATATATAACATAAAAAACGTATTCTTCCATTCAATTGTTAAAGAAACATAAAACTAAAGGTCAAAAGATAATGGCCAATATTCAATTATTTCGAGTTATATTTATCATCGGATCATTTTGGAATAAATAAATTACTGTAAGAAATAAATAAAAAATTATTTAAAAATAAAAATACCAACAAGTTTGATGGTTTAGTTCAAAATTTAACTCAAAAGAGCTTATTGACGTGAACGGGCATTCTAGGATGCCACCTTCTGACATGACGGTACATATTGGAAGATTGGTTTCCCTTCATATGGCAATAAGGACAGCCATATCGTGGTGGTGGTCCACATTTGTGTTTGTAGAGGTCAGCTATACGTCGAAAACCAGCATCACACGTGTTGCATACATAATTCGTTACATCCGCTGTGGTTGACATCCAAGTAACGTCAACGTCACCATCTGAAAAATTTGTTATTCTTTGGTTAGTGCTAGAAAATAGAATCATCAAATAGGATGAATAATCACGTAAATGTAATAAAACAAAATCATGCCAACCTTGGAGGTAAGGAATTATCAAATAATTTATATGGAATCTTCTTAAATATATATTTATTCATTTTGTTAATCATAGTTACAAAAATTTTTATTACTATCAGTATTATGTATTATAAGTTGATGAGAAAATAAATTAAGTATTTTTGTAACAATATGGAGGATAAAAGTAAGTGAAAGTTCGGATTTTGGTTTACTGGTTCATTCGTTTGTATCAATCTATTAGAATGTCTATGTCAAATAAATATTCTGAGCAAACTGTGAATGTTGCTTTTATTATAATGATGTTAAAACATTACTTCAAATATAATACGATTAGTACATGCTGGAACAAATTTTCGCCTATGAATAAGGAAGTACGATTTCAATGATGAAACAACAATTGTCGTAATAAATGTGGTTGTAACCAAAATCTGAAATAAAGTTTAGTATATATTTTTAATTGCTTATGAGTTTCGAGCGGTTAAGTTGACATTATTTTTTTAAATGTAATTAACAATGCAGGAAATAGTTTTGATCTTACATAAAACTCATTAAATAAATAGTTGCATATAAATATGTTTAATTACTCACTTTTATTTGACCAGATATAGGGTCGTATTTACACAATTTATTGTACAAATATTAATTTTCAGGCACTTTTTACAAAATTGATAAATTAGTCAAATGATTAATTGCAGTCTTACAGGAAATTAATGTACCATTTTCTCAGTTTTTACAACTGTAATATTACAATGTTTCCAATGGGTATATAATATTCATAATTATAAACACGTTTATATTACATCCATTGGAAGTATGCAATGACAAATTGTTACATGCAGCTGAATATCAACTTGTGTTCATAAATAAAAGTTACAATAAATTAATGAACTGACAATATACATACATCTTACAATCCGTTTTTAATAATCACTTTACTGCGAGTTCACAGTTCACTAAATAATTGGCCTCTTAAATCATTTTTTATTAACATAACAGATAATATTCAATTTATTAAATAACAACATTTTCTCGTTTCAAAAATTTATTATACGAAATCGGAACAACTTTGTAAAATTTTATCGTTTTGTTCTGTTTAATACTTTAGTTATTAAGTTTTTTTTTCGATTTTTTATGACAAAAACAAAGTATTATGAGTCATAGAAAATTCCAGGTTTTTTACACACATAGCGTACATCAAACGCTACTTTGCAATTTTGATTAAAATTCTCAACAAGAATTGCATAAACAAAAATACGTTATTGTTTTACTCTGATCATTTATATATTTGCTCTCTGTGAACATCTCAATTTAGTTTAAGGTGAAAACAATAATTTCGCATTTTAACTGAAATAGTTAACAATTGTTATGTAAACATCATTTAATTTATATAATGCAATTGATTGGTATCTACAATTAATTTTTTTGGCATATACAGAATAGGATCTATTTGGTAAATAATTTAAAATATAGATTCACACGGATGTATTTTTACAATGTAAATAGTAATTTGTTATTTCCACGAAGAATAAATCATAGTGTGCATATTTTAAATCATTTACAAATAATAAAACATTTTGATCTAGTGAACTTAGCATAAAGGGTCCCTAAATTTTTTATGCATTCTTCTATATGTTTATGAATGTTGGATGTATAACGAGATGAGTAGTTGCAGTAATTGCAGCGATAACGTTTTCCGTGTCCGTCAGAGTCATTTTCTCGTGTGAAATCGTGCGTTCTTATGTGTCGAGCTAAGCGAGTGACCTGAATCAAAGAGCCTCATGCACACTGAACAGTTGAACCAGTGTCCAGGAATAGCAGTTACTTCATTATTCAACAATCCTGTAAATCAAAAGAAAAAGTATTTTTGATCTATTAGATTAGTTTCTCTTACAACTATACTCATTTGAATACTTGTTAAGGTAATTTTTGTTTGCTTAGTACATTGTTGAACATGCTTTTTACAATAAGGACTCGGGTGTATGGAACTAACTGGAATGCTGTGTCAATTATTTAGATTCAACTTCATTTATTATTAACGTGGGCATTGGTTACGCAGAAAATCGTGTTAATTATACCGACACAATCAACCAAACAAACATTTTATTTATTAATTTACATTTCAATATTCAAGATCAAAACATGTTCATTTATTCATTTTTCTGTTTTATAAGGTACCTGGCGTGGAGAATCCTAAAAACAAAAAAATCAGATAAATTGAAACATGTATTTAATATTATTATTATTATTATTATTATTATTATTATTATTATTATTATCAGGTTAATTAAGAAATATTTACATATACCATTTTAGAAAATATTATTTATTTTTGCTTTGACGGTATTACAATCAAAAATGTCTGGATTTATTACTATTATTTACACTAAATGTAGATCCTATTATCGATTTGTGTAATCCGCATTTGAGTAAAATAATACATTGTATTTTATACAAATTCATTGGATATTGATTCATTGGATATTATGCATAATGTACTTTAAAACTAGACCGGTTTCTCCTTATTTCAGATACATATGTAGAAGAAATTTAAAAGATCGTTGGAAATTTGACACTTTGATTATTTAAGTCAAAGTACCAATGAAAATAAGTTTGTAATCTGTTAATGCCTATTTTAATTTTTTTAAGGTAATGAAACCGTTCGCATGTTTTATTGATACATTAAAATTATCTACTTTCTTTATTTGATATAAATATTATTGTTTATTACACTTTTGCATTTTATTTTATCTGTATCTCTATTAATTAATTAAAATGTCGAGAAAGGACCAATGCCAATTATGACTTGTGACGTGTAAGACACTTCCCTTTCTAGATGTTATTATACCGTAAAAAATTATTATCCTTTACAAATCGGGGATCACTATATTGACTCGTAGGTGGCTTCACCTTTTTCAGTACACAATTTACATACCGTAATATAAACAACACTTATACCAAAATAGTCGTTTAAAAATATGTAGGTCCTCTCAAAGTTAATGTTCAGTATGTAACATTTAAAAATTCAATAGTGCAGATACTTCATTGTTGCAATTAAAAGTTTATGATAATCTTAGATCAATTCAATTAAATGACTGATCGGTTAAAATTTTTTGAAAAAGATATAAAAATTTAAAATGTAATAGACACCCTAGTAGAAATGTCAATCTCAGAAGTAAATAGTAAAAATTTCTAGGGAGTGTCTTGTGACGAAACGCTTTTTGGCTCATTACCTTAGCATTTAATGGAATGAACAAACCTCGAAAAATTCACATTATTTTTCAACACCCCAAAGTTTAAGTACACTTAAAATTTTCTTTAGATTCGGATTCTTTGGATTTCATTCGAATAAATAGTTAAGTAATGGAAGAAAAAGCGTTTCATCATGAGGACAAAAATGGACGCAATTTTAACAATTTTTCACCCATACTATTATAACAATCAATGTTGAGATGAAATAACTATTAAATCTTTGTTGTAATTAACTGTTAATTTTTAATTTTCATCCTCCATTGTTGAATTAGTAAATAGTCGATTGTTAAGGGTCAATAATATAAGTTCAATTTATTTATTCAAGTGCACAACGTTTCGTCAGCACCTGAAGAGGTCTGCATACCTAGCAGACGAAACGTTGTGCACTTAAATAAATAAATTGGATTTATTTATTATTGACCCTTAACAATCGACTATTTACAATTAATTTAGTAATTAACAGTTATTTATTTAATAATTTATTTTCATTAAAACTATCCTCTTTCGTGTCAATCGAGCAAATGACTAAATAATAGTTACGATAAAAGAAGAAGCTGCAGTCGCGACTCTTCTTTTCAAATATATGCGCGTTCGAAAAAACGCTTGCTCTCCTTCTCTAATCCTAAAATAACCCCGAAAATTTCCGCTTTCGTACACACTAGATTTCCTCCTTATTTACTAACAGGAAATTTCTTTCATGGGGGTTCAGCAATACGTAAGAGTAAGAAATAATACTACTACGTCTTGTCCGGAAAAATTAATCTATTACTTATTAATAGTAAGTCAATGAAATTTGCTATATAAAATTTAATGTTGTAATTTTACTGTTTTTGAAAATAATACTTTTATTGAATAATTATCGCTGCTTGCGTAGAAAGTCTATAAAAAATGTCTTATCTTATGAGATGATATTTTAATAAAGTTTAACAACTGTAACTGGTTTACCAGTATGTACCGATCTAACATGTTGATAAATGTTGGAAGTCTTTTTACTGAGTATCAAACAATAAGGACATTTGTATCGTGGAGCTTTGCCACATTCGTAACGGTAATGACGAGTCATCGTATCTCGCCGCTTGTAGCCATTATTACATTGCGGACAATGAAATTTTCCAGTTTGAGTATTATATTGTTGATAATTGCGTTTTCTACCTGGACGTTTCTTCGCGCGATCACGATTTCTTGGTCTAGATGTGATCGATTTCACCCAGTCTGGATCGCGTTTTATATCTGAAAACATAAAAGATTATTTGGTTAATTACAGAAGTTAATTCATAGAACAATAAGGATTTTGGAATCATAATGTTCATTCCATGCGTTTTGTACTGCTTCGGATTTTGGAAAAACTCTGCACTCAATACGATTTGTTTTTTTGTTAACAAGCTACTAAAATTACAATTACTTAAACAAAGAAAGTGTTGCTTGAAATAAAATGTAATTTATTCGAGAATAAGTTTCTCAACTTAATTGACAAACCAGTTTTATTCAACATTAAATACAGGTTAATTTGTATTTTTTTATTTTAATATTACTATATTTACAGAAATGAAGAAGGTACAAAAATATTGTTACGTCAATGATTACATTATTTAATGTTCGCTATTAAATTATATTTTAATAATACTGCGTATTTAATAAAACGTTGCCGTAGTTTTTATAACATTATTTCTATTTGTTTTAAAATTGAATTTTGCAATGTATATTTCGTCATTGTAGGTGTTTATATATAAAAAAAGAAGTGTGGTTAATATTATTCAGACCTCTAATAACAATGCAAATTAAATACTCATTGGTAATTACATTTTAACCAAAATTAAATAAAACATGTGCGTTTAGTCAAGTGATTTTTATATAAATTCATTAAAATTAAATTAATGTTTTCCATTTTTGATAAGATGATGCATAATCTCATAAATATGTTAAAATTATTCTTGTATTTTAATTTTTTATTTTAATATTAAAAATAAAAATTAGCGTACATTTATATTTGCTTTGAATTAAATTTGTTATACGTTTATATATTCATGTGAATAAATGAAATATAATTTTACAATGTAGGGTTCTGCAACTCTTGTGGATTGAACATCATCTTTAACATCAATAATCTTGCTAATTAATTCATAGATTGTTTTAAATTCTCTGCCTATCTTTTGTTAGCCAAGCGCCACTTTGTTTAATTTGAATAATATTTTTTCTTTAAATTTTAACAATACAAATTTAACATCTTGTATGACATATGACTGGTTGATCTGGATGAATCCTCCGGATGTGATCTTGTACATTGAATTTCTTGCGATTGAGCTTGCCACAGTAAGGACACTGAAATCGTGGTGGTTTTCCACAATCGTATTTGTAGTGAGCGTTCATCGCACTGCGCGTACCATAACTCTTGTTGCAGGTTGGACATGGATACCGTTGTTCGTACTGTAACGATTTAGCATCTCTAATGTAACGCTGAAGACTGCCGTAGTTTTCTAACATTATTTCTATTGTTTTAAATTGAATTTTGCAATGTATATTTCGTCATTGTAGGTGTTTATATATAAAAAAAGAAGTGTGGTTAATATTATTCAGACCTCTAATAACAATGCAAATTAAATACTCATTGGTAATTACATTTTAACCAAAATTAAATAAAACATGTGCGTTTAGTCAAGTGATTTTTATATAAATTCATTAAAATTAAATTAATGTTTTCCATTTTTGCTAAGATGATGCATAATCTCATAAATATGTTAAAATTTATTCTTGTATTTTAATTTTTTATTTTAATATTAAAAATAAAAATTAGCGTACATTTATATTTGCTTTGAAATTAAATTTGTTATACGTTTATATGTTCATGTGAATAAGTGAAATATAATTTTACAATATAGGGTTCTGCAACTCTTGTGGATTGAACATCATCTTTAACATCAATAATCTTGCTAATTAATTCATAGATTGTTTTAAATTCTCTGCCTATCTTTTGTTAGCCAAGCGCCACTTTGTTTAATTTGAATAATATTTTTTCTTTAAATTTTAACAATACAAATTTAACATCTTGTATGACATATGACTGGTTGATCTGGATGAATCCTCCGGATGTGATCTTGTACATTGAATTTCTTGCGATTGAGCTTGCCACAGTAAGGACACTGAAATCGTGGTGGTTTTCCACAATCGTATTTGTAGTGAGCGTTCATCGCACTGCGCGTACCATAACTCTTGTTGCAGGTTGGACATGGATACCGTTGTTCGTACTGTAACGATTTAGCATCTCTAATGTAACGCTGAAGACTGATTTTATCACGCGATATTTGTCGGTATTTACGTGGGTAAATACGAGGTGGTGGTATGTCCGAATAACCTGAAAATTAAAATGACTTTAGTTAGAGTGAGTTAGGTTCAATTTGAGTTTTTTTAACTCAATCTATTACTGTTTCAATTCAATGTTCAGATTATGTATATATACAAAAGCATCGTTCAAGATTCTCATTCAAACCAAACTAATTGTGTAAAACAGTGAATTTAAATAAATACAATGCACAGGTACATGGGTTATGGTTTTATTAACTGATATAAGTTTATTTACATAGTTAAATAATTAATGGTTTTTTTTATTATAAAAATTTATAGTTTTATCATTGTTAAAATAGCGAAAAGTTTTTTTACAAATTAATACTGACACATGTGGATAAACTCCTCACAACACATTGAGAAAAGTTGAATAAAAATTACCCAAATGTTTTAGGTAAAATGTTGACGTTCATTTCTATAATTTTTGTCTAGCATTTTATGTGAAAATTGAGAGTTATAGTGGAATTTTTCAATACCGGATAAAAATTTTTCCTAACAAGAGCGCTTCGAACAGGCGTTTTGTTTTAAACGTTTTATCATATTGGCACTATAATATTTATCCAAAACATTTAGATACTTTTTGAAACAAAATTTTCTGCGTGAATATATAAGATTTGATTATAATCACGATTACGATAAAATGAATGATTATAATTGTTGATGAATTTTGTTTTAGCGAAAGGCATTGCGCCAAACACGTAAAATAATGATAATGTTCATTCTTTTAATCCAGTTGCCGTTTTGCAAATTCTTCTTTTGACAACTTTGCCTCTAACGACGTCCATGCAAGTTTGCTCGCGGACCGGTATGCATCCGCCTGACATGTTGATAAACGCTTGTCGTGTGTTTGGTGACATAAGGACAGTAACAGCAACCGAATCTTGGTTGTTTTCCACATTCGTATCGTGAATGTCGATACAGGCTGTTGTACACACTGAAGACTCGTGAGCACTTGGTGCAACGGAAATTTTTATTGGATGTTAACGACCAAATGGGTTGTGCCTCGCCGAATTGATAAACTGAAAAGAAAATGATAATGATATGTTAGAGAATAGTATTACGATTTCTCAGCGTCGTATTTAATAATCTTGTTCTTGCACAATAATCTACCATACTTTTCAATGTTCAAATAAACTTTTAGAAAGAATATTTTAATACTGCGAAAGTAAACAGGGTGCATAATTTATATCAATCATTGGGTCGACACTAAGAATTTTTATTGTTTTGTAAACGTCGTGTCATTAATTGCAAGATTTCTTTTTTAAAAATTTTAATCTAATGCAATTGATGTTTACGTTACTTTAAAAAATAAATAATAAAATATCTTTATTAATTACTATTACATTTTAATATATTAAACAAATTACCAGCGTTGGTACTGATCGATACCACTTAAGATTTATCATGAACTATATTTGCGTGAATATGGAAATACATTTTTTTACTCTGTATTGTAGTTGGTACCTAGGATAAGATATGTTGACGAATATTTGAAATTTTTTCTGCCTAGATTCATATTTGCAAACCATTTTGCCAATATTGAAAAACGTAATTTATAGGTCTTCTTATCATTGGATAGTTGTACACCATTACAAGCATACGGAATTATTTAGTACCTGAAATTTATAATACTATTGTCAGATATTATATAACAGATATTTGTTTCAAATCTAATATAATAAACCGTTAAAACGTCGGGTCATTTATTAATAATTTATTAATTGACTTTGAAAAAAGAAATAATTATTTATTTAGCTGTACACAATAATGTAACACATATTATTTAATAACTGATGAAATATATACATAATTTCACATCATCTACGATTACTTTACAAGAAATGCGTATTAATACAATTATGCCTAAAGTCAAAGCTGTGTAAAACATGTTAATATAAATGAGTCTTACGACTTTGTGCTACTACGTTTGGTAAAATATTCCACTAATATGCAGTTAATGCAAAATATCGTGGTAATACCCTCGTAGTAGACAGAAATTGTCTTGATCTTTTATTTACACGTACACAGATTATAACAATGTATTGTATGTATAACAGAAAACTGACGAGACGTAAATAAGTTACTAGATGATCCACTATAATGTAAATTAACACGTTACTGTTAATTTACCATATTTATTTTTTTTTTATGCAACGCACTTCTTTCCCTTCATGCCTGCCACGTATATGTTTGTACACGTTACTCATCCATTTGCTTGTGTAGTAACAATAAGGACACTTGAAATGCGGTTGCTGGAGATTACTAGATTTGTTAATTTTCGTTTTGCCCTCAGTAAACGTGTAAGTTCCTGGATCGAAAAATTGATACGTTTCGTCACATCTTTGGAAGTTTGTATGTTCCACGTGCCAATCTGCAGACAGAATGAAATATACGTGTTAGTTAAATGTTCAATTATTCTATGAAATGCATGCAGAAATTGGATGAATAATATTTAAACGATGGTAAAAAATCAATGGGAAATCCAAACATGTGAAGTAAATATTTTGCTTTCTTTATTTAATGCAATGCTTTTGGTTTACATTAATCAAGCTTGACTCGTCTGTTAAACCGCAAAATGAAATATAATTTTCTCTTTGTGCTTACTTTGTACAGTTTTTTTTTTTTAAATTATACATTGCACGGTTTTCGTTCAAATTGTTAAAGCATTAATTGTTTTTCATTGATTTTTATGCACTTACAATTTAACCATGTAAATATACAATTTTATAGATAGAATTAGATAGGTATCGATAAATCGTAATGTTCATTACTCTCGATGTACATTTTCTTTTGTAAAAAATTTTAGTAACTAATTGAAATTCGATAAAGTTTTTAAAAAAGATTAATATATTTTCAGAAGTATAAATTTTGATACATAATTTTTTAAATTATTTTTCGGCTTTTCAAATTCGTATATCTATGGTTTGGCTATTCGCCAGCGAATACGTAGTATTACAATTTTAATTACTAGCAATTGCATTTAATCTTAAATAAACAGTTGAAGCACCACTACAATTGCTGGTAATTTTATTAGTAGTGATTATTTTACATTGTACAGTATTTTCCATATCATTTGGGCAATGTTCACTGTTAAGTAGAGTTGCTTTATATAAAAAATTACATAATTCGGGTGAACAGCGCAAAAAATTAGATTAAAAATACCATATGACACATTTTCGTATTTCTCAGTGTTTTTATAATATTTATAATATCACGTAATACCAAAATTTTCAAAAGTAAGTCAACATTTATAAAATGAAAGAAATAAAACAATGTATAACAAACAACTTATATCTCAAATTTAAGTACATAGATTTTCAATTGCACACCGTAGCAAATAATAATAATAATAATAATAATAATAATAATAATAATATAATATTAATTTTAACCCTTTACTTACATCGTAGTTATTTTTATGAACATTATATATATATATATTTTTTATGCAACTATTTATAAAACATTTTTTTCTCTAAAATTTTACGTATAGCGTTATACAAACAATGATAATAGTGTATCGTTAAAAGAAAAATTATTAAAATATTATTATTTGTGACATATAGGCAGAAGGTCCGCATACTATTTATTATAGTAACTTATATTTAAATAATTTATGTTAGAAAGGTTTAATGAGACTTATAGAATAAACCAATGACAATCCATTTTAATGTAAAATAAAGACAAAAAACTCTGTCTCGCATTAGGTATGAGTATGATGTATATTTGTAATAAAAGTATGACAGAAAATTAAATGTAATTAAAAAACGAATAAGGGCAAACAGATGCAAGTAAAACCAGTATATAGAAACTAAATAAATCACTTTTAAAGAATAATTGAATTCCATCTATCTAAAAAATGTGTTACAACCCATTTACAATGGTTAGTACACTAGATTATAATACATTTAAAAATTATATACTGTATCGGCACCATGAGTAAATATGTACGACTATGACAAACGTAAATTAAAAAAGTGGTATTTTAATTGACACGGCCAACCTACGATAAATATTATTGTATTTTACATTACAATTGAACTTCTAAGGGGACAGTCAAAATGTTCGCTTAGACGTTGACATAGTTTATTACAAATAATTGGTTCATGGAGCTCGTACAAGTCTTGTTTAACGCGTTACCTTTACCAAGGAATATTTGAGTCTTGTAATAAATTAAGTGAATTTTAAAGATAATAGTAATACAATTGTCTATCTTTTTAAAGTTTTATCAGCGCTGTAACGCAATGGATCCTATTTATCTCAATATCATTTGATATTATCACATTATTATTTTGTAATTCATTTCGATAATTAAAAATATTCACGAAAATTAAAGATGATCGCACTGAAAAGATTTCGGTGAGATGATCGTATAAAAAAAACGCATTGACTGCGTCTACGATAGATTGTACTCAGAGTTGTTATACCAGAAATGTTAGCCGTCTTTTAATAATCGCAATTTTGGTAGGATTATTCTACCAAAAGGTAAGCCGAGAACTTTTCAGTGGGGATATTAAGTTGTGAGTGACGCAAATAACATTGTACATAGGAACACTTGCATCCTTTGATCTCGAAAGTAAGTATGGCACGAATTTGGGAGTTAAATAAAGACACCCAGATATAATCTAATCGTTGCATTTTAGTTTGACTATTGACGATTGTCCAGCAAATCACTGTATCGGTTCATTGTGAAGTAAATCATTGCAATACACCTTCGAATCTGGATGAACCTTTCTTATGTGTTTGTAAAGACTGAATGGCCATTTGCTTCGTATACTACAATAAGGACAGGCGAATCGAGGCAGTCGGTTACAATCATACTTCATGTGTTGGACTACGCTGCTTTTAGCTGAGAAGCGTTTCGGACATTTGGGACATTGGAATTTCTTGGGGGTGCCACGATAGGTCGACAAATCGTCCGGTCGTTCACACGGTGTTGGTAGCTCGATTACCTCGGAAACAAGTTCTCGACGTTCGGCCATGGTCATTAGACTTCGACGTCGACGTCGTCTTAACGGTTTGGCATGCTCCCAGCTATACTGACTGTCCCAGCCTGTGGCAAAAATAAAAAAAGCCTTGATTAGTTATTGGTTACTAATTTTATTGTAATATTTATGTAAAAATCTAGTAAGCTGGGCAAATTTGTGAACACGATATTAACAATGAGACATGGTGATATATAGATTAATACATATTCTCACTATGTTGTAGCTGTGTGAAATCAGAGCCTTTGGATGTTTATCGTGTACCTATATTTTTTTAAACAAAATAATTTTTTTGTAAATAATGAAAAATGTAAAAATTAAGACATTTGATAATTGAAGAGATATTTAAATTATGTGTACTGCTAAGAAGGTGATTAAATAATAATAATTTAAATGTATATTAAAAATTTAAATATATTTTATAATTCATTAAAGCAAAATTGTTCATACTATAAAATTTATACTTACATAATTTTTATTATTATTATACTAAAGCTTAAACAACTATTAAAGCATTCAAATAGTGAAGATGCAATGAAACGTTAATAAGTTGAATAAATTGATACAACATTAATATTTATCTGGAATTAAAGACAATTTATTTCGTACATATCACTTTAGTATTAGAATTTCTTAATGACTAGTATCCATGTTAATGTACATAATTTACACGTGAAAATAAAACGTTACGACAGCTGCTGCGAAGAAGGTAATATACATTATATTTTTGAAGAAGGTGTTAAGTCGTCTGCAGTCGGAAGATGCTATCTCAACTTACTGTTGAAGAAGATATTAATTAGTGTAACAATTTTACTAACCGATGCTTTTGAATTAAAATTTATATTTTATTCGATTTAAAGTAAGTTTCTCGGCTCCGTAGGTGTAATCTCAAGTTTTCGAGAAGATAAAAAATCAGAAGCACCAACTTTAAATTATCGAAAGAAATGTCGATCGAGATACCTTTCTCCGTTCACGAACAAAGTGGTCCTTAATTCGAGACAGCCCCTTGTTTCAGATGTCAGCCAATTAGACTTTCTTTTAGCCGAATGCGTGTTAGCGCCTTCTTCGCCGCAGCCGTCAATTTACGTTGAATAAAAAGTTTTTTATAACAAATAATCTCTCGCATTGCTTGGTCTTATAATAATTTCATTAATGTAATGCACTTCTCAGTCTCTATCACAATTAACATAGAAAGGTTTATAAATGATTAAATCAACAATTTACAGGTATATTATGACCATAACATTTTTAATAAATATTATATTTTTTCTGTCGATTTGGCCACCATATAACATGTGGTTCAACATGGACATCAATGCTGTAAACTTCGCTGGGGTGATGCTTTTCGCGAACGTGACGATAAACGTAGGAAGTTCGTTTAGATCGTAGATCACAATACGGACATTTAAACCGTGGCTCTTTGTGACACTCATATTTCACATGTTTTCGAAGATCTCTTTCGTAGTAAAAGCTGCTTGGACATGTCGAGCATCTGTAAGCATTATCATTTTGATTGCGTTGTACAGTGTCTTGAAAATTGCTGATTTCGTTATTCGTAACAGCCATCATGTAATCTGGAAGAAAAAAAATTATAAAGTTAGTTTATAGATAATACTTCAAAAATTGTTTATTTGTGATATATATACATCTAAAGATAAAAACGAAAAGATATTCGTGTTACAATATTTGTTTGATATTACAGTTAGTCAATAGTTCTAAACCTATTATTGTGACCAAGCGATTGTTTGTGAGTACACGTGTACATAGAAAATAATTCTTTTACACTCGACTATTAAAAATATTAAATTTTTTAATTGTTTTTATTATAGTGCAATGTTTTTCTTTTTGTAAACATAAAGTGTATTCTTTTAGTGATATTTTACAATATGACCACAATAATACTTTGAAAAGATGCCTAAAACAGTTGTAATATTCTAAAAATTGTTGCATAAATATTTTTTCTATGATAAAGTGTTATGAAGGAAATATCAACTGTAGGTTTATTTTATTTACAACATGAAGAAATATTACAATGATGTTTCCATTAAAACTAAGAATTAATATTTCTAAACTTGCTTAAATAAAAATTTTAGAAAAACAACTTTAACAGAGCTATAAGTGATTATTATTTTTTTTAATAAGTTATAATAAGATACCTTTTAAAATATTTTTTACAATTTCCCTTTTTCCGCAGATTTACATAAGTATCTAAAATCACATTAAAATTGTACCTGGGTTGGACAAATATTTTTCTCGTGATTCTTCTTGGCATTTGAACGATGTTTCTACTCTATATGATTTATAACAAAACAATGGAACATATAAAGTGAATGTACGTCCACAAGTATATTAATTTCAATATACAATTTTATCAATATTATTGATAATGTCACGGACATCGCCGCGCGACTTAGGCATATGAGAAGGAGTCAAGTGACAGATAAGAAGTGTGTAGCTCGTATCGTCGATGCTCCGTCCGGGTGGACGGTAGCTCGACGGTCAGAGCGCGCGATTCGCACGCTGAGGTCCCGGGGTCGAATCCCGCAGTCCACCTTTTTATTTCTCGCTTCTCTCCTTTTCATACGTAACAATAATCACAAAAATTTTTTATATTTATTATAAAATCTCATCGACACCTTAAACATTAAATATTAACAATTCGATTTAAATAGAGTTATCCTTTTTAATTATAAATACATTATCGATCTTGTGTATATTAAGAATATGTCTCTTAACATTAGGTTTCCATCTCCCTCGATAAGGACAATATGGACAGCAGTATGAAGGTTCACGACCACATTCATGACGAATGTGTCGGCGTAATGACAATGGTGATGAAAAAGCTGAAGGGCAATTTGGGCAAGCGAATATTTGTCTTGATGATTTTCTCTGTCGATATGTCCAAAGTGGATCTGCAAACATAAAAAACATTATCAGTCATTAATCATTAATTTATTTACATTAAAAATTGTAGTACATTCTGAATGATATACTGAAAAAATATTATCATTTATGCAATTAAAACATAATATAAATAATTCTACATTAATTATAGACTTTAATTAACGAAAAAAAGTTTCATGATATAAAAAAATACTGAAATAAATATATGAATTTGCTCATTTACACGAAAATATTTTTAATTTAATGGTGGTGGAAAGGATATTGTATTTAAATATAAAAGTAAACAATAGATTACAAATTGATCTGCTTTATTATTTGGTGTGTATATATATATATATAATTAGTTTTTAAGTAATCGATTATAATGATATCTTACAAACACGTTTTATACCGAAAGTTAACTCGCTCTCAATACAGTAAGACAACGTTAAAAGCGATAACTGCATTTTTGATTTCACTATTTTCCATTTTAGTGTAATTATTAGAATCCAACTCTTTGGCAAATACAGTATATTTGAAAAAAAAAATTATTATTTTATCTCAATTTCGAAAAAAAAATTCACGTACAGATAATAAATCTTATACTAGTATAAACAATCTTACGCTTTCCATAAAAATATTTTGGTGCATCGATACAGTATACAGAATGTAAAAAAATTGCATTCTACACATGATTCATTTTAAAATAGTCTAATTAGAAAAATTTTTAGCACTTGATAAAATTATTTTGATTATTTCTAAATATTTTTATTTTAATATATAGTCTTGTTCAATTATCGCAGTTTATCACTTCAATATCTTTGTCTTTATTTTACTTTAATATTCTATTTACCATACCAGACGTTCTTATATTTCCGACATTGTTTAATTTGGTTATTTCTGTATATTTTCTGTATATCCATTTAATCTAATCAATCAGTCCATTTTATAATCTCTCTCTGTTCATATTACAATATAACTGTCAACATTATAACAATATTTAAATAATTAATACGCGTGAATGAGAAAATTAAAAGAAATTATTTAGCCATAATTACCAGTTTTAATGTTAATAATTATATTAAAATTAGGAAGTCGTTTAATTTACTTATTGTAAATATAGCTAAGTGATTTCTTTTTACGTAAAGTAACTGCTTAAATATTACGAAACTCTATTTTACATTAGATATGTTAAATATTAAATGTATAAGAAATCGTCAATATTAAAACAATATTTTACATAAAGTAATACCGCGCTAGTACTAAAATGTAATTGTTTACGGAGTTTTTAAGTATTGAAATAATACACAAACATATTATAACAAAATATTAAATTAATAATATTTAATTTTATACCTAATAATTAAAATTTTATAAATTATTCTATTGAAAATACATAGACGCAGAATAAAGAAAAATAATCATCGGATTGGTAATGAAATAAGAACAACTTTAATAATAGAATAGATTTAAATACAAATTTTTACATTTATCGTACTACTTTCATTTATACAATCATTTAAAAAATATTGGTTATTATGTAAACGAGTAAATCGAAATTTTGGCGGTTTCTATTTATAATAAATAGTTATTTATGCACCAAAGGGAGAAATAATAGACGTTTAGTTGCAAAAGTGAAGGTCGCTAAATCTCGCTGAACCTCGTGCAATAATTCTGCTGACAGGATAAACGTCTATTACTCCTACGAGGTAAATATAAATCACTTCACCTTGATTATTTTAAAGTAATTTTATTGACCAACATCTTAACTATACTTCTTAGAATTTTTTCCAAATTACAAGTATGTTTGATTTTTAATTTATTTTTAAATTGGTATATAAAGTTCTCAAATACCTGTGTAGGTAATAAAGTAAATATACATGGAATAAAGTGAACTTATAGGGAATAAATTGGTGAAAACAAACAAAGTGTGGTTTCACTGCTTTACAGATCAATATAGAAGACTTTACAAATTATCAAAGTGAAAGAAGAATTTACAAACGTTACTTATACACTAATTTTAATTGATCAATATAGTCACTTAATACTTTCCAGTTCATCCAGTGTATAATTAAATGTATTACCTGAAATTAGATTTCAGATAAAAAAACAAATTTTATTTGTTAGTTTCATCTAAATATGTATGACTTTATTTAACAAAAATTATGATGAAATAAGGATATAATTCTCTGACTGTAGACTCTATAGAGACCTTAAAATAATAAACTTTAATCATCCTAATTTTATTAATTAATTATTATTTAAGTATTAATTGCACGCAACAATTGTGTCTTTGAAATGTTCTTTCTACAATGGTCGACTCTGTTGCGTGATTATAGTTATATAAGTACTTTTTAGCAATTTTTAAAGTTTTATTATTAATACGATTTTGTATATTTATTTTCGCGATGTAATTGAAGTGACTCTTTGCATCTGAATAAAATGAGTATTTAATACTAACAACAACAATATTTAATCGTTCCTTAAGGAAGAATCGTAATAAGTTCCTCACAAATTATGTAAATATTCTGTAAACAATTTAGAGTACGAATTATGATGAAATGTAGAAAATATTCCTTAAACTAATAGATTTTACTTCTACACAAGTGTAACTTTATGTCTTTGAAACGAATCATATTTGTGAATCAAGCATTTTCCTTTTTGGGGTAATTCTAAATTATACAATTTTTTTAACAAAAAAAATCGTAAAAACTGGGAAAACAAGTATAATAACATTATTTATGTACACTGATTGATTCAAAAAGTAACATCGTAATTTTGTCGACCAACATCGATAAAATAAACTTCTCGTCCAGTGTGTATTCTACGCACATGCGCTCGTACGTTCGACTGATGTTTAGTGCGATAATGGCAATAAGGACACTGGAATCGTGGCGGTTGACCGCATTCGTATTTCCGATGATAATAGAGATTGCATTTTCGACTAAAGACGCTGCTGCAAGCTGTACATGGAAAACGTTGTCCAGGTTGTTCGGACGTAGATTGGTGTTGCTGCTGTTGATGTTGTTGATGATGAGATGATTCTCGCGGGCTTTTCGACGATTGAGCCCACGTTCCAAAGTTCATCTGTGATTCTGAAATAAACGAAAATGTGCACTGTCAGTTTGGGAAGATCAAATCTTTTGTTTTATAATTCTGTATATTATTAAGTACTAAGAATGTACGAGTTCTCGAAAATTCGATAGAAAACTGGACTCGACGAACTCGAATTGAGTCGAGTAATTGAGATAAATCAAACTACTCGTAATAGTTCGGAAGGACCGAGTGACTCGAAAGTATCGAATTATACTCACAAAGAGAGGCCACACCTTCTGGAAAACGGATCTTACCAAACTCTAGGATATGATTTCTACTATAAAAACTATGAAGATAGCCGGAGATTCAGTGTCCAATGTCCTTTTTTACGATAGTTATAAACAAATAACGAAAACTCTCGCCTAAAAATTCTTTAAATTTGGTTACTTATAACTCGGAAACAGATAAAGATGTACATTCAAACTAAATTTTAAAAGAAAACTGAGATCAAGTAGATACTTTTTGAAAAAAAAGAAGCTCAAATATCTTGATTTGGTCAAAAGCTATAGAAGAAATAAGAATTAGACGAAATTTTGGCTTAAAAAATCATCAAGTTGTAATGCTAAATTTTCGTTTAATTAAATAAAAGTTCGTTTAATTTTTATTTTTTCTATAACTTTTGACCAAATTAAGATATTTGAGCTTCTTTTTTTCAAATCATATCTACTCGATCTCAGCTTTTTTCTAAAATTTGGTTTAAATGTACATCTTTAATCGTTTCCGAGTTATACGCAATCAAAGTCAAGGAATTTTTCAACGAGATTTTCCATTATTATTCATATTGCTTATATATATATCGTAAAAAAGGGCATTGGACTCTAAAACTCCGGGTTTCTTCATATTTTTATAGTAGAAATCATATCCTAGAGTTTGGAAAGGATCCATTTTCCAGAGGCTGTGGCCTCTCCTTGTCAGATATCAGAGTTACTCGAAAAGTTCAATCCGCTCGATCAACCGTCTCTTTACCGATATGTTTGTCTTGATTTAAATTAAAATAAGATGTTAAATCAAATTTAAGTAAAAAATCAAAATGTTAAAACGATTTATACGGCACGAGTTAGATGAGTTAAGTTTAATGCGTTATGTTCAGTCGAATACTCGATTCGAACTCGGTAGAAATACTCGACTGACATCGAGTCGAGTTTTTCGAGTATTCGTACATCCCTAATAAATAGAACTGTAGAAGTATGTCATCGTATGTTAACAATACATATTCGTCGGTGTACAAAAAAAACGGTTAGAATAAAATACACACCTGTCAATACCTTATATTTTTAACTACCGAGGTATCATGAATTGTTACTAACATGTTATATCTACAAGCGTTGAAGAGACTGTATTTATGTTGGCAGTCGATGGTGTGCAATATTTTTTTATTTATCTGCATTATTACTAATATATATAGTTTATATTTACAATTATTATATATATATATACTTGTATTATTTTACATTAAACCAATTTGTACATTCGAAATATTAAACGAATATCTAACCAAAGATACAGTAAAGAATTGTAAATTACGATCACTTGAATAATATTATTATTTATTTTGAAGTCTACCATACTCGATAGAAACATATATAAAAGATTTACTTAAATAGTAATATAGTCTACTTTTGGATATATTTTTAAATAAATTATTTTGATTATTGTTGCGTTAAAAATTAGTGAGATTGTTAATTTCATGAATAATTAAAAATTTACTGTTTATATAGCTATACATTTACTTACCCAGTAATTAAAAATCAAATATAACATATATATATATATATATATATATATGATATATATATATATTAACATTTTTATAAACATATATTTACTTGCAAGTATAAAGGCAATTCTTATTAAATATATCTGTCAATATATTTACAGCTGCTCCCTTACATAACATTAAATTACACGTATAATTATTGTTAAAACTTTGTAACTACTTTTTATTGTATCAAAAGTTAACTAAATATTAAAATAACGAACATACTATTTATTTCAAATGTTACATTATTAAAGTCCAAGTATGCAATAAGATTATTATTTAATAAAACTTCTAAGAATTTTCAACACAATACATCCTACTATCTATCAAATGTTAACCAAACTACAATTTTCTGCTGTGTTTTTGTTACTGTAGTTCAAATTCCTAAAAAGTGACATTCAACTTAAAAGTTAAAATTAAAATATTATTAATAGTTCGAAAATCATCTCATCGTTATTACCAAACAATTGAAAATAATTTCGAATTCGAAATCGTTATAGCTATTATATAAAGTAAGTAAACAAATTAATTAAATAAAAATCTCACATGATAGCGCAAAGATCTCTTTTTCAAAAACTCTTGTCACGACAAGGAAATAAATCCCTAAAGCAAACTTAACCGTAATGCAGAGATTGTAAATATCGTTCTTGAGTAGTCATAAACTTATGAAGCTTGCACTTGAAGCACCTTGGACAAGCCCACAGATACCACGTCTATGCCATAACAAATTGTCTAACTGCATGGATTATCAACATTCGCGGCAATTGACACGTGTACGGCAAATTTACATGTACTTATTTGCGTACACGCCATTTGTTCGATATTTGACTTCACTATTATCTTGAGGATTTGTTGCTTGAGATTCTTTCTGTTAACATGATCCACGGTTTTTTGTGATCTTTCTCGTTTACGCCTTCTAAATTCAAACTATATCGTGCACAATTTTCAAGTACATTGAGCAGTTTCAAACCAATGATTAAATCTATGTTGACAAAGTGATATTACTGCACTAGGTGCAATAGAACGCCCCTGTACGAAGAAATTTTTTCATAAAAAGTATTTAAATATTTTAAATAAATATTACAGTGTGAGTTGCGAGTTTGGTAAAAATTGTAAAACAAAACATATTTTCGAAACACCTTCGGATTTCAAAATTTCAATCTAATTCTCATTTTTTGTATAAAAATTTAGACAAAAAGTATTTAAACAGACGAACGTCAGCATTTCACCCAGAACATTTGGGTAATTTTTAGTCGACTTTTCTCTTCTTATGGATTGTGGCAAAGAATTTTTTGGTGCACGATGTACAAATCCAAGAAACTTGAACATCTTACACATTTATACATCAAAAGTTTCAAGCATATTAGGCATTGCTTGCTTATTGGTACGTATTGGAGCTAGTAATGCTATTGGCATTCCAATAATCATCTTTGATCTGATTTCTTACTTCTGAAAAGAAAAATTTCTCTTATAAAGTAAAATTTATCATTTTATTATAAATGTAACTATAACACAATGTCATTTTTGTAGTTATACATTTTAAAGTGTAGTTACTCTGATAGAAATCAATACATTAAAATACCCGCAGTTGTAACCCTGATACAAATTGTATTCCATTAAATAAGTATTTAATAGATTATTTGAATAGAATGGGCAAAAAATAGGCTAAAAATGTGTCAATTTTCCTCCTATCAATGAAACGCTTTTTTCCCATTTTATGACCATTTATTAATTTAATTTTTGAGTGTATATTAAAAATAAGCAAGTGAAAAATCTAATAAAATTGCGTTTATCTTCATAAATACTGAAAATATTACATAAATTAGTTGTAAATCTGACGGAAATGATAAGAGGGGTCATCCGTATCTATAGGAATTTTGAAGTTTACTGCTCGCGGACGCGGAAATGGACACATTATTTGAATGTTTTGAGGTTGTAATAATTCTATTAAGTGCTAATAGAATGGGAGAAAAAGCGTTTCATCATTAAGTACTTACTACCAATTTTTAATTCCTAGTTAGATTTGAATTTCTACTAGGGAAGAAATAGCTGTGAAACATAGCCTATTCATAGCTACTCGTTCTTCTTTGACGAACAGTGAATTTGGAGATATTATTTCTTTATCTGTAACACAAATAAAATAAGAAACTTCTGTACAATTAATTTTCTCGCTAAAGGTCATACCTGTCACCCTTTGTTAGGTTTTTTCCCGCATAACTCGAGTCAATTTATTCGTAACTCTCATTACGGAGATAATAATCTCAACAAAAGTTTCTTTTTTTTATATAAATTCAAAATGTTCAAAGAGCAACAATGTCTATTAGGGGGTATCAAAGTCAAGTTTTATCCTCCCTACCTTTACAAGCCTCAAAAGTCATAGAAAATGAATTATAATTAAAAAAAGACGATACTTTATGCTAATTGAGGAGAACAGTCCCCTTCCTTTATTAATAATCTACCTCAGTTCAAAATTTGAAGCAAAAATCGATTGGTTTTCGAGTAATCCTTTACCAAAATTTATGATAATTTCGTGGAATTTGAGGTTATACGCTCGACTAATTAAAAGGCATGTCAAGATTTTTAACTTCAAATTTTAAAGACGAATAGATTATTAATAAAGGAAGAGGTCTGTTCTCCTAGATCTACGTAAATTAATTTTCTTCTCTAATTATAATTAATTTAGTGTAATTTTCGAAGTCGGTAGGATAGGGAGGATAAAACATGGCTTTGGTTCCCCGTTAAAAAGAGTCTTCCAGTAAAAAGTATAAAAGGACTACTTGTGACAAAATCCCTCGCCACGACCTTCACATTATTTTAAATACTTTGCATTATAATATGCATGGATGGGAAATTTCGAACACCCTATATACACACAAAAATATTTATAGTTTTTAAATAAATTTATCAAACATAACTATTTGACGTCGAAACAAATGAATTTTGGATACTTTAATGCATGATCATCAGGGATCGCGGCAAAAGTTTTCGATTCATTCCAATCCGATCTGGATCGAAAATTATTACAACTTTACTTCTGATCCCTTTAATTCCAGTTCTAAAAGATTGAAACTTTCATTCCGACCTAAAATGAAATTCAAAATATAAAAATAAATAAATAAATAAATAAATAAATAAATAAATAAATAAATAAATAAATAAGTAAATAAATAAATAAATAAATAAATAAGTAAGTAAATAAATAAATAAATAAATAAATAAGGAATGAAACCGAAAGTGTTTTTAGGCGTCCCATTCCAAACGTCATCCCTGATGGCCACAATACCTATATAACATTTAAGGTTATTTTTACGATTAGACGTATAATTACTTTTTGTACAGCAATGGATTCTTTCCATCATTTTTACAATACGTGATTTTTCGTTTATCTGGCTCAAGCTTCTTTTATTACAATCCATCCGGTGAATTACAATTGAATCATAATAATATCAAAGCTTTGTATTGAAGTAAATTCTTGAAGGGTATGATGAACGTCCTCATCATCCATTATTACTACATTATGACTTCTGGATCCTATGTAATCTAGAAAAAATATAACAATTATTAACACATTGAAAAATTTTTTTAGTTTGTACAGATTTTTATTGACTGGTAGATTATTATTAAAAAAAAATAGTTTACAGAATTTAAATAAATAATATTATTATCCTTAGTTACAACATCTTGCACAATTTACTTATTGCTTACTTTATTTCTACGTAATTATTTATATAAACATACACAAATATGATGGTCTGACTCAAATAATTACGTTTTAATTTTAAACTCAACTATAATAATTTTTTTTATTTGAGCAAATAGTTTGAAAATATATTTATAATAAGAGATCAATTCACTGACAACAATTGATAATGAAATATGTGTAAGTACTTAAAATTATGAGAGTTTGTTAAAAACAACAGACAGTAATAGAATTTATATAATTAATTACGTCTGATTACTATTGTCAAGATTTATTAAACTAAACAATAAAAATATGATTATTATATTACCATGAATATAGTTGTTCTATTTTTCTTTAATGTTTTACAAAAATTGTAACTTCAGGTTGATGATGTTTGAAAATTTATTTCATACTTAATTGTAATACATTAAATTGTATACATTATAATAAATATACTAAACGTACGCATTGGTGAAACAATAATATAAACTTTTAAACAAAAGATATTTATTTATATTAGTAGTCGCAGGTGTTTTTAATACTATATATATATCATTTTAAAATATTCTACATGCGCCGTTATTCAATAACAATTCATTATATAGTTAATATATTAGTCTTAATACCATAGCATTGTGTTGTATTTCGCACTGTCAATATACACTCATTTCAGCAAATTACACATCAATTACTCCTGCATTTCGACCGGAAATTCATAAGTTTAATTATTTCAATTGTCAATACAATAAATAATGTAATATTTACTAACAATTTCGAGTATCTATAACTAAACGTAGATAAGTTATGAAACAAAATCTTTCGAAATATAACTTAAATAATTATTTTCCAATTCATTAACGCATATTTTTACATTATAGTATAACTTTTTTCTTAAAAATTAAAATATTGATTTATATCATAGTGTATTTTCTGTTTTATTTCCACTTGCAAATTAATAAATAGTACATATTTTTACAAACTTTTCAAATTTTACAAAAATATAAATAACATTTTGAATTTCATTATAAAAATGATAAAAAAATCATTTGGAAATAGACTTATGTAAATAAATCAAAAATTATCTACATGATTAATAAAGTTTTTTTAAACAAAATAAAATATTATATAACTAAATAAAAAATGTCAGTAAAGTTTAAAACTTTAAAAACTATTAATTCGATAAAGAAAACATAATTAATTACAATTATACAATTTTGCATATCTATATTGATAATATTATTAAAATATTTTAATTCTAAAATATAATACCAATTTTTGGTGTTTCTAATTTTTAAATCTTATAATGCTTAAAGAACTCTGATTATCACAAACTAAAGTTATTTTGTAATGTGAATTTATTGTAATAAATTATTAATATAATTACTTAAAATTGATTAAATATAATTTGAATTCTGCAGTAGTATATTAATCAGACTTAATTTTTTATCTGGATTGACCTTATCATATAATTATAATGTTATCAATCAACATTCATACTAATAAGAAGTCTTCTGATTAATTGAATTAGGCCTAGGCATATGCTCCACCCCGAATGTGTGTGAAATACATTTTATAAATTTTCTAAACGGAGAAAAAAATGTTATAAAAATTACTATATTATTGGGTATTGAGGGATAGAGATGACAAATGATAAAAATAACTACATTGTGCAGTAAATTTACTACATTTTTTGGGAAATTTGACAGACGTGTAGTAAATTATTCAACAAAAACACAATAATTTGTATAATTTGTCAATTTTGTCCCCCGATTATTTAACGACATAGTGATTTTTATTCAACTTTTTCCTCCGTGTAAAAAAAGTAAGTAAGATAAAAGCAATTTTAAAACGTTTAGAAATAAAATGTAGTTTATCTATAAAGAAATTCACAAATTTCAACAATGTTTTATTTAGTCTATTTTAAATAATTTTGTGTTATCTACCTAACCTTTCAAGACTGTTACATTAGCACCTGATTTAGCAAGTAATTTGGCAGAAGTTCTGCGAAAACTATGCCCGGTGTATAAATTAGCTTCGGGTAATTTTAAAAATTCGGCAACCTCTTTAGGCATACTGCCTATTTTATTAATTCCGATTATTTGATTCACGCACTTTCCATTACGATAACTCAAAAGTATTTTATTTGAGCAAGGGAACACTGGTCTTTGCTCAATAAACTGTTTTATCAATTCAAAGTATTTTCCTTTGATTATAAATGATCTTCCTCTACGGGACTTTATGTCCGGAATCGTGACTACAGCATAATAACTTTCCATTCGGATGTTATCTACTGTCAAATTGTACAATTCGTCTCTTCGACACGCACCCGAGATCCCAAGAATTAATGCGATCTATAATTTGGGATAAATCTTATGAAGTATATTTAAATTGTAATAAATGAATAAACGAATGTGAAAAAACTACCTTAGTTGACAAATATTTACTGTCCGGAGCTTCATCAATGAACCTATTAATTTCTTCTAGTGATAGGATTTTCGACTTCATGGGTTTATAATTCACGTGGTTCATTTTCAAAAAATTGCGCAATTTATCAAACTTCGATATGTCGCAAGTATTTTCCATCTCCATCATTGTTTTAAGCATAGAGTATTTCGACCATAAAGTAGCTGAATTCACTGTTTTTGACAATTCGTGAAAGTAATCTAAAACTGCCTCCTCGCCAAATGGATTATCGACATTCTTATTTTTTTGCCATTCGGTAAAATCGTGGTAACATTTAGCATACATTTTCTTAGATTTGTCATGCAAAACGTTCTTTGCGCCTGAGTCTGCAACTTCTAAAAAATTTGTAACGTTATTTGTCGAGTCTTTTTTTTATTAAAATTTTAAAACGTTAACCTCCAAAAGACAAAATTTATCAATAAATTTAAAAATATTTATTTGTACGTAAATCTACGTCTTTTAAAGGTTAAACCGAATCAAAAGAAATATTTGTTAGACTCACCGGATGTTTCATCGGATTCCGCAACGACTAGCACTTGCACTGAAATTAAATAAAACAAATGTAAAACTAACTAATTAATTGTGCACACGATATTGGTTTTTACACATTTTTATAAAACACATTTACTCACCTATTGATTGTGTATCAGAGTTATCTGCAGTAGAGGAAGTCCCTGGTTCGTCTTCTGTAAGAAACGTAATAAATACAGATAATCAATAGATGTATTTATTAAATAAAAATACGTGAATAATTGTGTTACCCAATCAATAGAAACTTACTCACGAAAATTGTCGAAAATTCTGGTAAATAATTGAGTGAAGAAGTTAACGCCAAAGGATCAACTGTAAACAAATTACAATTCATATAATTATTAGTATACATATATTTTATATCCATGCTGTAATAAAAGAAAGTGATAACAATAGTGTAGCGAACAATATTAAGTTAGTGAGGTAACTATATGTTATATGTAATTTAGCTAATTGCATTTTATACATAATTTAGTACACATAGTTGCTATACATTAATATTGAAATGCAATAAATTTGATAAATCAATATGGGATTGGGGTTAAAATAAAAGTTCATAAATGTTGTTTCGAAAATTTATTTCGGTTTTCATTGTAGTACATATACTGTTATAGCTAGCTTAATATATAGTTCAACTGAAATACATCTTTATAAAGATTAGAGATTTCGTTAAGCGTTGAATTCAGTCATAAAATAATTTACATTTTCTTTCATTTTATTTTAAATAAGTATGAAAATACCAATTACAAATACAATAATATGTATAATTTGTGTAAATAAACATTAGTTTTAATTTTAAATTAGTTGAGGCTATCGTCTTCAAACATAAAGTTTCTATATAATTATATAATTTATAATACAAGATATATTAACGTTTATCAAATTTGAATTGGAAAATAGGTTTTAAAATACTGCGAGCAATTATGAGCTTCACGTGTAGCCAAATTTTTTAAAAATAAAGTACTGACGTATAAAGTAATCAATAATACAATTAATACAATTAAATAATTTTACGACCTCTCGGTAGGAACTGTAGATTCGAATTATCCTTTGAAAACTCTTACATTCGTTCCTGAATTAGCGAGTAACGTAGCGGACGTTCTACGAAAACTATGCCCGGTGTATAAGTTTGCATCAGGTAATCTAAGGAACTCGGCAACCTCTTTAGGTGTATTACCTATTTTATTTTTTCCAATTGTTTGATTTATAAATCTTCCATTACGATAATTTAAAAAGAATTTATTTGAATTGACATTGTGCGGTCTTTGTTGCATCAATTGTTTAATTAATTTAAAGTACTTTCCTTCGATAATAAAAGATTTTCCTTGCTGAGTCTTTGTATCCGGAATTTTAACGATTGCGTAACGATCTTCCATTCTTACATCGTCTACTGTTAAATTATATAATTCATCTCTTCGACACCCACCAGTTACTCCAAGAATCAATACTATCTGTAATTTAATAAATAAAATGTATTTAAATGCAAAACACGTATGTTTCAATCGAATTTAAAACGCCTACCTTGGTTAATAAATATATGCTATCCGGAGCTTCATCGATGAACTTATTTATTTCTTGTAAAGATAAAATTTTTGCTTTCATAGGTTTATAATTTACGTGGTTCATTTTCAAAAAATTACGTAACTCGGTATACTGCGATATATCACAATTAATTTCCTTGTCTATCATAGTCTTTAGCATAGAGTATTTTGACCATAAAGTTGCTGAATTCATGGTTGCTGACAATTCACGAAAATACGTCAAAAGCTCGGTTTCCCCGAATGATTTCGTATTCTTCTTCTTTTGCCATTCGGTAAAGTCTTGGAAACATTTTATGTATATTCTCTTTGATTTATCGAGTAGCGAATTCTTGGATCCTGATTCAACAGTATCTAAAAATAATAGTTTTAACATTCAATCGAATATAAATTATGTAAATGTAAATGAATTCGATGTTGCATTTTGTTTTTATATGAGATCTTGTTCGTTTAATTCCATCCAAAATAATTGGAGTTTTTTAGGATAAATCGTTAAAAATTGACCAAATATATAAATAAATAAACATAAAATAATAAAAATATATAAAATTAAATTTATGTATACGTAACTTATACTTGCATTTAGTCATTAATTTTGGGTTATTAGTTTATTACAAAAAATTAAAAAAACAGTCCAATAAATTATATAAAAAAAAAAAAACAATTTTTTGGGTTGGATAATGAACAAGATCCTTTTTAATGTAGTGTAGAACATGATACTTTTCGTTCTCATATGCATTTATTATAACAAATATAAAACTGGGTCCCAAACCTATCCCTACCTTACCAGCCTAAAAAACCTCATATAATTTAGTATACAAACTAAAAACGTATATTCAATAATGCAATTTAAAGAGTTTATTCATCTTTGATTATTAATCTATTTACGACCAAGACTTCTTAATGACATTTTTTTAACAAGTATGTTAAATGGTCATATCTGGTGTATTTTGAACGAGTATTTCGAATGGTAAAATCTAAATTTTGCTACGAATACTCCTAAAAAAAAATTAGTGGCCTTTCTATACGAAAAATAAAGAAAAAATGTAAAATGCTTCAAATTTATGAATTTTTCCCATAATGAAAATGCAATGACAACGATTCAAAACTCTGGAAATAAACATCTAAAAAGTTATTTAAAAAATCGAATGTTAAAATATGCGTTTTTTGAATTTTATGAAGTATTGTCATTTTGAAGATGTTAAAAATATTTTATATTATATATTTGCAACGTTTTTAATTATTGATATTGCATTTACATTATAGAAGAAATTCATAAAGTTGAAAATTTCTACATTTATCGTATAGATAACTAAATAATTTTTCTTTTTCAAGAATATTATAGCAAAATTTAGATCTCACCATTCAGAAGAACTGCTCAAAATACGCTGGATATGACCAATGTTAATATTTTTTAACCTTCTTTGTTATAAAAAAAAGTTTTAAAAAAGTTGTTATAACTTTGGTATCTTGATAGTTAATAGGTTAATATATCCATGTACTAAATGCTAGGCAAAAATATTAATAAATTCCGATAAATAAATTTAATGTTATATTCAAAATTATTTCTAACTAATGGTAAGTGATTTCTGAGAAAATAATGTATATTTATTTATAAATATTCACACTCCATACAAAATAATTATTAGTTACTAATTATTTTGTAAAAATATAAGTGTTATAAATGTTATACTATAGGAACAAAAAATAAATCTTTTATGAAGCATGTGTTTATAATTTTATTTCTTAAGAGGACAAATAACAAGATCCGATCATTAGAAATAAATATAGGTTAGCGAACTCTTAAAATTGCATAAATCAATACTTTTTTTTTAATTCTGTCCAATTCTATGGACAGAATTACTCTTCATTTTTTAGGTCGGTAAAGTAGTAAAGGAAAATGAATTCAAGACCTCCTTTGTTTTGTTTTAATCACAAAGTATACAAATTTAATTTTGCAAAATCGAACTTGACGTGTAAAAGTAGAAACGATTTTTTGTCTCACCGGTTGATTCGTCCACATCATCGAGAAGTAGAACTTGCTCTGGAATACAATAAACTTTTAAGTATAATATAACGTGACATTTCAAGTAATACATAGAGAATATTACTCACCGATTGGTTGTGAATCTGGATCATCTGTACTAGAAGATGCTCTTGGGGTATCTGCAAAAATAATTATAAGTCAGAATGATGAAATGATTCACTTTAATTTCATCGATGTATGTTTTTTATATGATGCGAATAATAAACTAGAACATTTATAAATTACTATGTTACTAATTTAAATCTTATAAATAATATTTGCCAACTTACTCATAAAATGTGAAGTAGAATCGAATGTATTAAGTCCTTGCACCGAAACAAATGTAAACGCATCATCTGTAAACAAAGTTTTAATCATAGTAGCATTAGTACAGTTTATTAAAATATACATATTATATATATATATATATATTAATTTGTAGCAAAATAACAAGCACATTATACAAAGTTGAACTATTAAATTATTGATTGAAATTTTAATTAAGAAACATCGACTGAATTTTTCTACATTAAATTTACATAAATGTCTTTGAAAAATTACGAAACAGAATGTTCAACTATACTAGATACATGTATACATAAATCTCTTACAATCAATAGTGTAGTGTAATAAGATCTTATTAATTCAAACACTTAAAGTAATTTTTTTAATTTATTTTCTTTTTAAGTGAAGTACATTGTTATAAGTATACTAAAATTAATATACGATAGTTTACATTAACGAAATTGCAACAAGTATACGATGTTAGTTAATTGCGAAATGTATAATATACATTAATATTATGTTTTACTATAAATTATTGGTTTAACTAATTTACATTTACTCACAATTTAAATTAGAATTATTTGAAAAAAATTACACTCGCCGTTATAAATTATATAGTTTCTTATGCTGCAAGCATAAAGAAAACATTGGGATTACTTCATTAGAATTGTATGTAGATTGTACTTTACAATGTCTCTATACATAGAATTTTTTAGTTTATTTTAAACGTATACACCATAGTCGCATTATATTAACTTAATTACCTTTCAAGTAAGAAATTATAGCAACTAATTAGATAAATCGAATAGTGTAAGAGCATCCACACACGTGAAAATAATTTTCTTACAAAATAAATCTTAATTAATCATTGCTTAAACTAAAACTTACATATACGCATAATTAGTTACGTGACGCAAAAGCATTCGTTATTACACCGTGAATCATTATAATAATTTTAAACTATAAATACATACAATGCAGTCTTAAACAAAGAAAATAATAATCGAGTTATCAAATACAGGTCAAATAGAAGTTGATTAGATTAATAGAAGCATCAGCATTAATTTTTTGGAAAAGGACTTTGTTGATCTTGATGAATTAACTACAATTTAAATATTATATGGCGACGTTTCGATGACTTTTTGTCATCCCACTCAGGCTATACCTTTATTTTTAATATGATAAATACATTTGGTTAATCGTTTTAAATTGTGGTTAATTTGGCAAGATCAACAAATTCCTATTCCAAAAAATATAACTGCGTGGATGACAAGAATATTAAATATATATCAGCATTAATTATTTTAATCAATAAATCTAACTAGCTGCTGATTTTTTCGATTTGGCCATACAATGATCTGTGTGGCTCTTAAGTGACATGAAATATTTATATTTTTTTCCACAATGTAAACAACTATACGTCATAGAACTGCATAGTCTTATATCGTGTTCTGGATGCCGATGCTGCATATGCTGTCTTAGATGATCGTTCCTCTTGGTTCGATAACTGCAGTATTTGCATCTAATGTGAGGCTTCATACCACAACTTTTTTCATGCCTGAGCAAATGCTTTCGATGCTTATATTTGCGTCCACATCTGTAACATTTGTGCATATCTTCGTATTGACAGTCCCCATGAATGTTCTTGATGTGAGTGGCAAGGCTCTGTTTATACGCTGTGCAAAAGTTGCATAATGAACAGCTGAACAGAGATAAGACTCCACAGCTCTGTTGGACGTGGTTTCGAGCGCTTGCGAATGTTCGGTAAAGTCGATTACACTTTACACATTGGAATTGCAAGGTGGTTGTACAATCTTGACAGAATATCTCACTTCTGTTGTAGTCCGATGGTTTTTTCGATGTCCGACCGCAAACTCTACAGTACACGTTCACCATGTCGTCCAATCTAGCGTCTTTGAAAAATTGAAATACAATTGTTACGTGTTTAAGAAATATTTGTTTTTTTATTTGATCTCTAAAGATTGACCAGTGGAAATATCTTTTTTAATCAATGAGCATGTTTTGCGTAAAATAAAGTACCAAATACTTGGACAAGGGGGAAATTGGGACGTATAGTTACATATAGTAGAAATTAAGTATTGTATGCAATAAATATGGCCATGTACCAAAATAATGTTAAAACGCTTAAAAAAATCTACTTTCTGATTACTAAAATGTTAGTTATCCAAATATATCCGAGTATTGGGTATTTTATCTTAACATTTTTACCTACGTATAAGGATATGCAAAAAATAAATACCAACAAGGAAATCATCTACTATAAACATTTGAATAAATTAGGAGGTTAGACACTAACGTTCTTTTTTACGACAAATAGAAGCAAATAACAAAAAATTTCTTATATTTACTTTTTTTTTGTCATCCACGTAGTTTATATTATGTCAGGTATCAATCAATCTTCGCGAATAAACCACAATTTCAACACAAAATTTCGCCAAAAAAAGCCCTTGAATCTAGTCGCTTATAACTTGGAAACATATAGACATATAAACACTAACACCCAAATGCAAAAGTTGAGTCTATGTAGATGCGAAATAAAGAAGCTTAAATTAGCGTATTTGGAGAAAATAAGAAATTAAACAAATTTAGGCCAAAACATCAATAAATTTTGTATACTAAATTTTGTTAAAAATTTCTTTAATTTCTTATTTTCTTCATAACTTTGCTCCAAATTCACTAATTTACGCTTCTTTATTTCGAATCGCATCTACGTAGACTCAACTTTCTTTTGCATTTGGGTGTTAGTGTTTGTCTTTATATGTTTCCGAGTTATAAGCGACCAGAGTCAAGGGTTTTTTTGGCGAAAATTTTTGTTGTTTGCTTATATCTGTCGTAAAAGACGTTAGTGTCTTTAACGCCTGCTTTACTCATATTTTTATATTAGAAAACATATCCTAGAGTTTGATGGAGATCCGTTTCCCAAACATATATCAGATTTTGTATCGTGCTCATTTATAAGTGCGTTGCTTCTATTTATTGATATTTAAGCTATAAAATATAAAAATTGATACAAAAACGTGTAAACATTGCATTCTTACTAACTTTAAAAATATTTTATCGAAGATTAGTATAGTGTTTAGCGATAGATATTCATATAAATATTCATCAGACTGTCGTATTAAAAAACCACTACATTGTGTAGTAAAATCTAATGCAAGTACATTAATTATTACTGTCACAAATTTTATCACACAGCATACTAATACTTTTAATTGTAAGTGTTTTTATTACTAAACATATATTAATTTTTAATAGAACGTTTTTCTGCAGGTACGTTTTTATTATTTCCACGTAGTCAATTAGCAGAAGTATTCACAATGTATTCAAGCTTCTAAAAACTTACCAGTGTATTCAGCTGCTTTTGCATATTTTTCGTGTAATGGCTCTTTGTTTTTAATTGCTTCGTTTAAAAATAGGGTATTCATTGTTTGCACGTCCGTGATCTTAAATCCTGCAAATGTATAGTATAAAAAAATTGTAAGTCCAAAGAGGTATTAACAATAGATCATTTAAATAAATTAATCATACTTTACCTAAATCCTCATTATCAGCTTCTTTCTCAGATTCTTCAGATTCAGATAGTACTTCTTCTTTTATAAAACATTTCTCTACTTCTGGAATAGGTGGTTTTACTGTAACATTTAAAAGATTTTAACGATGTATTATTAATGTAAACTTGTAAATTGTATTACAATTATATTAAGATATTAAACTAACCATTCGCTTGCTGACCAGAATTGCGATTCAAATGTGCACTTAATGCACGCCTGGTACGCATATGAATACCTAAAAAAATAATACGTCAATAAAATTATTTTCTTTTTCATTATTAATTATTAATTATGTAACAAATAAATTGATTAAAAATAATCATGAATTGCTTTGTATTAAACGTTTATCAAATGAAAATTTAATAAATTACGATGATTATAATTTTATAAGTTAATTTGCACACAACTTAGAATACACAAAACTTACAATACATTAAGACATTTACACAATGCAATTTTTAAATTTACTATTTAATTTTAAGATTCACACATACTAGTACTTATTTACTCGAATACTTAAAACTACAGTCATGCTAAAAGAAAAATTAATTTGGATATTTATTCGTAATGACATATTTATTTCATGAGGAACGAGTTTTTTCGTTCTCTTGATCACAAATTAACCCATAGACTCTAAACTTAAAGAGTAATAAATACATAGAAAACTCTTTGTTCGTATACTAAAACATTTCAGAAAATAAACATTATAGAATTTTGAAAGCTGGTATGGATTAATTTGTGCATTAACAAAATGTATATAATGCAAAAATGCTTGGTTTTTAACGCTTGGAAAAATGATTTGGTTCATGATAAGTAAAAGAATTATATTATTTTATTAACATTTTTTTATTGCATATTCTGTTCTTATATAAACTTATAATTACATTAACGTATCCTTTTTAATCATAATTTTACAACATTTGTATTTCTAGCAATACTATTAAATATCTTATAAAATATTGTAATTATTATTTTTATTTTAACTTTTTTATGCATAACAAACTTACAAATTTATTAATAATAATGTTGAAATGTTGATAACACTTAATCTAACCTTTATTAAAAATAGAAATATTATTGCCTATTATTGCATCTTACGTACTATTAAGAGTTAAACTAAACATTTTTTCTTGCAACCCAAGTGAAAAAATTGAATACAGAATGTATACAAAATGTATCCAAATAGTTTTATACAAATTGTATCAAAAAATGATTCTATACAATTTGATAAAAACTGTATACAAAGAGTAAAGAAATTTCTTTTTTCTTATTTTTGTATAAATAAAAAGTTTGCATATTGAAAATCGAAAATAAATTTTGCGTTTGAAAACAGCTTTCGCACTGCCCTGGTAATCGAGAAAAATATTAGAGGTTATGGACATCAAAACCATCGATGATGAGAAGATCAACGAGACAAAGAATTGCTGCTGCCACTGACACCAACAATTTTGATAAAGCTGCCAACAGCTTTCTCATAATCGCGATTTGACGAAAACGTCCGAACGTCATTTCGTTGCATCCAACGGACTCTTTAACATCGACTTACTCATCGTAAGGTTAGACAGGGTCAGACCGAATGTTCTGTTCTATTGGTTGTCAAGTTGATTTTCAACTTTTTTTAGTTAGCAACCGAAAAAGAAATTGAACATCCACTTGGCAACCATAGAACAAAACATTCGGTCTGACCCTGTCTAACCTTAGGATGAACAAGTCGATGTTAAAGAGTCCGTTGGATGCAACGAAATGACGTTCGGACGTTTTCGTCAAATCGCGATTATGAAAAAGTTGTTGGCAGCTTTATCAAAATTATTGGTGTTAGTGGCAGCAGCAATTCTTTGCCGCGTTGATCTTCTCATCATCGATGGTTTTGATGTCCATAACCTCTAATATTTTTCTCGTTCACCAGGGCAGTGCGAGAGCTATTTCTAAACGCCCAATTTATTTTCTATTTTTAATATGCGAGACTTTTTATTTATACAAAAATAAGAAGAAAGAAATTTCTTTACTCTTTGTATACAGTTTTTATCAAATTGTATAGAATCATTTTTTGATACAATTTGTATAAAACTATTTGGATACATTTTGTATACATTCTGTATTCAATTTTTTCACTTGGGAAAGATTGCACAATCACATCGATAAAATTAGTTTATCGTTTTAATACGTATGGGTTAATAAACTTAAAGGAAATCAATTTTTTAACAAAACTGTCATGAATTATACAGCATATAATAAACATAACTAACATTTTACAATTAAGAAGACATATAACTAAAAGTAAAATATATATTTATCTAATTGTTTTTATATTAATTTAGCTGTATAAGTGTTTATTTTTAATACAAATTATTGCATATATAACTTACTAAGATATCTCTTACATAATAAAAATAGATTATGTTAAATGAAAATATGAATTATTCCGATGGTGTCCCAAACACCAATTTAATAAAAAAAAAAAATTTCAATTCTTGTTTTAAAGTTTAGAAAATGCTTTCTCGAATGGTAAAGTTTCTTTCAAAAAAACGTGGTGTACATAAATCAAATTTATTCAAACTTTATCTACGTTTTTCAATTTTCAATAAACGTTTAAGATTTAAACTGATACGCTATCAGAAAATTCATAATGAATTTATCCATCTATCTTTCGATTTTTTCTGGTAAATTTAAGAGTTTAATATGTGAGCGAGTAACACTAACTGCCTTTTACGCGTAAAACCCGTTGCCCACTCTCGGTACCGCTTTTTATTGCATTACAGATTCACAGGTCAATGTTAGATATTGACAATTTATCGTATAGCTGTTACTCAAAAAGTTAATTTATAAACAATATATGTAAAATAATTAAACATATGTAAATTTTAATTTGAAACTGATAACATTTACACATTGAACCACAATGTGTAACTACGGAAATCTTAAAAATTTATTTTGACGAACACACATTTAAGTGTTTTTGATATCCGCTCAGCGTCTTAAATTTGTTACTACATTTCGGGCATTTTTTGCGTCGTGACAAAGTGGCAATTTACTGTTTCGAAGATTTCCTCGGAATTCGTGGAATCAAATGTGGGTGTTTACGCGCCATGTGCGTTACCAATCGGTAGTTGCGAGGAGTTTCGTAATCACAGTAAGGACATGCATGTGTTTGTGGATTTACACATTCGCCCTGGACATGGCGGATAGCTGAACAGTAATAAGTATAAACGCGATCACGGCAGCGTCCACATTGATGCAACAAAATACTTCTGCAAATGCTACACAATGTAGCATGCTTTCGAGGCTCCTTACTTAGTGGGTAAGACTTGTCACAATTTTTACAATACAAACGTATCAGATTGTCTACACCTAGAAATATGCAAGAATATATATAAATACCTAAAAAAATAATACGTCAATAAAATTATTTTCTTTTTCATTATTAATTATTAATTATGTAACAAATAAATTGATTAAAAATAATCATGAATTGCTTTGTATTAAACGTTTATCAAAAGAAAATTTAATAAATTACGATGATTACAATTTTATAAGTTAATTTACACACAACTTAGAATACACAAAACTTACATACAACACATTAAGATACAATACATTAAGACATTTACCCAATGCAATTTTTAAATTTACTATTTAATTTTAAGATTCACACATACTAGTACTTATTTACTCGAATACTTAAAACTACAGTCATGCTAAAAGAAAAATTAATTTGGATATTTATTCGTAATGACATATTTATTTCATGAGGAACGAGTTTTTTCGTTCTCTTGATCACAAATTAACCCATAGACTCTAAACTTAAAGAGTAATAGATACATAGAAAACTCTTTGTTCGTATACTAAAACATTTCAGAAAATAAACATTATAGAATTTTGAAAACTTGTATGGATTAATTTGTGCATTTACAAAACGCATATAATGCAAAAATGCTTGGTTTTTAACGCTTGGAAAAATGATTTGATTCATGATAAGTAAAAGAATTATATTATTTTATTAACATTTTTTTATTGCATATTCTGTTCTTATATAAACTTATAATTACATTAACGTATCCTTTTTAATCATAAATTTTACAACATTTGTATTTCTAGCAATACTATTAAATATCTTATAAAATATTGTAATTATTATTTTTATTTTAACTTTTTTATGCTTAAACAAACTTACAAATTTATTAATAATAATGTTGAAATGTTGATAACACTTAATCTAACCTTTATTAAAAATAGAAATATTATTGCCTATTATTGCATCTTACGTACTATTAAGAGTTAAACTAAACATTTTTTCTTACAAACATTGCACAATGAAATCGATAAAATTAGTTTATCGTTTTAATACGTATGGGTTAATAAATTTAAAGGAAATCAATTTTTTGACAAAACTGTCATGAATTATACAGCATATAATAAACATAACTAACATTTTACAATTAAGAAGACATATAACTAAAAGTAAAATATATATTTATCTAATTGTTTTTATATTAATTTAGCTGTATAAGTGTTTATTTTTAATACAAATTATTGCATATATAACTTACTAAGATATCTCTTACATAATAAAAATAGATTATGTTAAATGAAAATATGAAAAAATAAATGGGATCAATCAGAAATACGGGCCTATAGGTAAAGTAGATATTCCGCTGGTGTCCCGAACTGAGTAACAAGCGCGTTGTGCATAATCACTGGAGGTTTTTTGTATTCTGTTAATAAAAAAAGCCTTTCAATTCTTGTTTTAAAGTTTAGAAAATGCTTTCTCGAATGGTAAAGTTTCTTTCAAAAAAACGTGGTGTACATAAATCAAATTTATTAAAACTTTATCTACGTTTTTCAATTTTCAAAAAACGTTTAAGATTTAAAATGATCACATTAACATGAAAATTCATAATGAAGTTATCCATCTATCTTTCGATTTTTTCTGGTAAATTTAAGAGTTTAATATGTGAGCGATTAACACTAACTGCCTTTTACGCGTAAAACCCGTTGCCCACTCTCGGTACCGCTTGTTATTGCATTACAGATACACAAGTCAATGTTAGATATTGACAATTTATCGTATAGCTGTTACTCAAAAAGTTCATTAATAAACAATATACGTAAATTAATTAAACATATGTAAATTTTAATTTTAAACTGATAACATTTACACATTGAACCACAATGTGTAACTACGGAAATCTTAAAAATTTATTTTGACGAACACACATTTATGTGTTTTTGATATCTGCTCAGCGTCTTAAATTTGTTACCACATTTCGGGCATTTTTTGCGTCGTGACAAAGTGGCAACTTTCTGTTTCGAAGTTTTCCTCGGAATTCGTGGAATCAAATGTGGGTGTTTACGCGCCATGTGCGTTACCAATCGGTAGTTGCGAGGAGTTTCGTAATCACAGTAACGACATGCATGTGTTTGTGGATTTACACATTCACCCTGGACATGGCGGATAACTGAACAGTAATAAGTATAAACGCGATCACGGCAGCGTCCACATTGATGCAACAAGATACTTCTGCAAATGCTACACGATGTAGCATGCTTTCGAGGCTCCTTACTTAGTGGGTAAGACTTGTCACAATTTTTACAATACAAACGTACCAGATTGTCTACACCTAGAAATATGCAAGAATATATATGAATACCTAAAAAAATAATACGTCAATAAAATTATTTTCTTTTTCATTATTAATTATTAATTATGTAACAAATAAATTGATTAAAAATAATCATGAATTGCTTTGTATTAAACGTTTATCAAAAGAAAATTTAATAAATTACGATGATTACAATTTTATAAGTTAATTTACACACAACTTAGAATACACAAAACTTACATACAACACATTAAGATACAATACATTAAGACATTTACCCAATGCAATTTTTAAATTTACTATTTAATTTTAAGATTCACACATACTAGTACTTATTTACTCGAATACTTAAAACTACAGTCATGCTAAAAGAAAAATTAATTTGGATATTTATTCGTAATGACATATTTATTTCATGAGGAACGAGTTTTTTCGTTCTCTTGATCACAAATTAACCCATAGACTCTAAACTTAAAGAGTAATAGATACATAGAAAACTCTTTGTTCGTATACTAAAACATTTCAGAAAATAAACATTATAGAATTTTGAAAGCTTGTATGGATTAATTTGTGCATTTACAAAACGCATATAATGCAAAAATGCTTGGTTTTTAACGCTTGGAAAAATGATTTGATTCATGATAAGTAAAAGAATTATATTATTTTATTAACATTTTTTTATTGCATATTCTGTTCTTATATAAACTTATAATTACATTAACGTATCCTTTTTAATCATAACTTTACAACACTTTGTATTTCTAGCAATACTATTAAATATCTTATAAAATATTGTAATTATTATTTTTATTTTAACTTTTTTATGCTTAAACAAACTTACAAATTTATTAATAATAATGTTGAATGTTGATAACACTTAATCTAACCTTTATTAAAAATAGAAATATTATTGCCTATTATTGCATCTTACGTACTATTAAGAGTTAAACTAAACATTTTTTCTTACAAACATTGCACAATGAAATCGATAAAATTAGTTTATCGTTTTAATACGTATGGGTTAATAAATTTAAAGGAAATCAATTTTTTGACAAAACTGTCATGAATTATACAGCATATAATAACATAACTAACATTTTACAATTAAGAAGACATATAACTAAAGTAAATATATATTTATCTAATTGTTTTTATATTAATTTAGCTGTATAAGTGTTTATTTTTAATACAAATTATTGCATATATAACTTACTAAGATATCTCTTACATAATAAAAATAGATTATGTTAAATGAAAATATGAAAAAATAAATGGGATCAATCAGAAATACGGGCTTATAGGTAAAGTAGATATTCCGCTGGTGTCCCGAACTGAGTAACAAGCGCGTTGTGCATAATCACTGGAGGTTTTTTGTATTCTGTTAATAAAAAAGCCTTTCAATTCTTGTTTTAAAGTTTAGAAAATGCTTTCTCGAATGGTAAAGTTTCTTTCAAAAAAACGTGGTGTACATAAATCAAATTTATTAAAACTTTATCTACGTTTTTCAATTTTCAAAAAACGTTTAAGATTTAAAATGATCACATTAACATGAAAATTCATAATGAAGTTATCCATCTATCTTTCGATTTTTTCTGGTAAATTTAAGAGTTTAATATGTGAGCGATTAACACTAACTGCCTTTTACGCGTAAAACCCGTTGCCCACTCTCGGTACCGCTTTTTATTGCATTACAGATACACAAGTCAATGTTAGATATTGACAATTTATCGTATAGCTGTTACTCCAAAAGTTCATTAATAAACAATATACGTAAATTAATTAAACATATGTAAATTTTAATTTTAAACTGATAACATTTACACATTGAACCACAATGTGTAACTACGGAAATCTTAAAAATTTATTTTGACGAACACACATTTATGTGTTTTTGATATCTGCTCAGCGTCTTAAATTTGTTACCACATTTCGGGCATTTTTTGCGTCGTGACAAAGTGGCAACTTTCTGTTTCGAAGTTTTCCTCGGAATTCGTGGAATCAAATGTGGGTGTTTACGCGCCATGTGCGTTACCAATCGGTAGTTGCGAGGAGTTTCGTAATCACAGTAACGACATGCATGTGTTTGTGGATTTACACATTCGCCCTGGACATGGCGGATAGCTGAACAGTAAGTAGTATAAACGCGATCGCGGCAGCGTCCACATTGATGCAACAAAATACTTCTGCAAATGCTACACGATGTAGCACGTTTTTGAGGCTCCTTACTTCGAGGGTAAGACTTGTCACACTTTTTACAATACAAACGTACCAGATTGTCTACACCTAGAAATATGCAAGAATATATATTGAAATCTTAGTATTGTTGAGTAAAAAGTATACGAAATTACGAAAAAATTTTAAAGGTTACAAAAATAAAGATTATTTTTAAAACCAATTTTATGAACGAAACAAAAATCTTCTGTTAAAAAGATAATATTAGGTTATTAAGGAATTTATTAAAACAATTTTAAATCCTAGTATATCATATAAATATAAATTTACTCGTATTAACATAAGTGTAGCTTTTCAATGATTTTATAAATGTGAGCAATTTTTAATAGTTACCTTTTCTTTTATATCGTAATCTAGTCATTGAATTATTCTCAAATCCTTTAAAATCATCTAGAATAAATTAATTACATTATAACAATTCATAATTTATGAAAAGTATATCTAAACATAATTAAGAAATTGTATTATCGAACCTGAGAAATTCATGCCGCGGATATTTAATTGCGATTCTTGATCAACATTTTCCGTCTTTATACGCCTTGCTCTCAATCTAGTCTTACATTTCCAATCATATTTAAATGTATCATCTGAAAATATAAATTAATAATATACCTACATTATTTTATAATATATAGAAATATGTATTACAAACAAGAATTAAACAAACCTGCGTAATCATCGTCCGAGGGACTGTAATCTTCTGTATCATTATCTGATTCAGTACAACTTGATTCGTTATTCTTAATATATGTACCATCTCGTTGATCTGTAATCAAATTACTTGAGTTTTCTAATAATTTTCTTGATTAATCGTTTATTAAATAATCAAAGAATATTTTTACCCGCATCAGAATCCACGGGATCGTCAAATGAATACAGTGGTCGAATATCACGAATTTTTAAAAAAGGCATTACTTCTATTATATTAGCTGCAACAAGAATTAGACAATGTTTATTTTTGTGGCGTGTGGTGCTATAAAATCTTAATTTAGAGTTTTATTAATGAAAATGAAAACTGTGAATTTTATGTTAGTATCCAGAATTGCAAAGAAATAAGATATACTAATGTTAGTTAACTTGTAGAAAAATTAAAATAAAATTTATCATAAGATATAAGAATTAAGGCCCTAATGTCGTCAATTTCCAATGAATTTTTCGCTATTTTTCGTTCACATTATCTGTATTAAAAAAAATATTGATCGACACATAATTGCCAAAGTAAGTTTCACGCTGTTTCAGAATCTAGGATCAGAATTTGTCTGAAGTATATACCTCAAAAATTATAAATACTTTTTTGCAAAGTATACAGTGTTTCATCTAGAAAAATGTTTGATCTAAAATTTGAATATGAAAGCGGTATAGTACACATCCTTTTTAAATAGAAAAGTGATTTCAATTATTAAACTGTAAGGTATGCATGATCCGGAATAAAATTTCAATGTGTTGGTTTCCAAAAAACACTTTTCTATTCACAAGAGTTGAGTAATGTACCGCTTTCGTATACAAATTTTAAAATTAAAATTACAGTTTTTGCAAATAAAAGTATTCATAACATTTGAAATACTGCCTTTAGACAAATGCTAACAACATTGAAGCAGGAAATTTTACTTCGGCAATCGTGTGACGAACGTTTTTTTCAATGCAGATAAGGTGATAAAAAATAGCGAGAAATAACGGTCCTATATGGGTCAATAAAATATTTAATTCGTTTCATGTAGGAATGATATATATTTTATTGGACTTTTATAAGCATTTATTTTACAAAAATATTCATATTTATTTACAAATCCGAATGTACGTTCAGTACCTGAAATAATTAAAATGTAACATTATTAAATCATAGTTTTTAAATAATAACACTTTTAAAGTATAATTTATTTTATTGATATACATGTATTACATTCATATAATTATTTTATTGCAAGTGTAATATAATATCTAGAGTTAAATAAAATTATAATTTGATTACACTTCCGGTACAGGAAAACATTATTTTTCTCATTTTGACAATGACTCGGCTATAAAGTGTTAGTTAGTTTTACAGTTGAACAATATTGCTTTTGTAAATTTCTTTCGTGAATTTTTGTGAAATAATTGCACTCACTGAAATTAATTCAAGTTACCATTGTAATACCTGGAAAAATCAATTGATTATTTGAATAAATTGTACTATAAGCCTTAAGAATATGCATAAAATTATGATTATGTAGGATTTGTATTGTTTAAAAGTGAATTGTCAAAAATATAAATCGCAACTTAAATAAGGTTAAAAAAATAATTTTTAATAGTGCATAAATTATATCTTGTATAACCAATTTTTATTTATTTTTAAGAGGATGAATATTTATTATTCGTAAATTAAATGTTTTATAATTACAGTAAACGAAGGAAGACATGTTAATGAATAATAGAAAAATCTTTACAGTCATAGTATATAACTTTATTGAATTTTTTAATTTACAATAATAAGAAAAACATGGAATATATTAATAAAAGAATTAATTATTTAAGGAATAAATTGTAAGTCTTTATCACTATCACCCAAATAAATTTTGTTGTATAACTACATAATGAATCCTTAAATTTTAACTAAGTGTATAGATATCTGATTTTTTTTGTTATCCACGCAGTATTTATTTCAGGAGAATATTATTTGGTCTCGGTGAAGAAACCACACTTTTAATTTTAATGTTTAATTAGATAGCGACGCTTCGATAACTTTTCGTCATCCTCTTCAGACTATACCTCTATTAATAATAAAAAACGAATACATTTAAATATATAAATAAAACTACAGGTTTGGTTTCGAAGCCTTGTGATCTAAAACATTATACTTTATTTATCCTTGTTTTCATTACCAGTACGACAACTTAGAGTAGTAAGTATAATGGTTTAGTTAACAAGGCTTTAAAACAAAACATGTACTTAGTTATACATAATTAAATTTACTCATTTTTTTTATTATTAATAAAGGTATGGAGGATGAAGAGTCATCGAAACGTCGTCATCCTATTAAATCTGTGGTTCATTTACCAAGTTCAAATATGATATTCTCTTGAAATCTAAAATAGTATATTTTGTGGATTAAATCCAGTAAGATATAGTGACATATATATTAATAAACAATGATTAGAGTAGATATATTTCTATATAGTTTAAACATCAAAGACGGTCGAGATAAGTATTTTATTCATTTAAATGCTGATAGCCTTCTCTTTTCCTATATAAACCAAAAGAAATCTGGTCGATTGTATCGATGTTTACGGGAATTTTACGTCCAGGGATGATATTGTCGTACATATGAGTCGAACGAAAGTGATCTTTGAGCGTCAACCGACTCGTAGTGTAGAATTCGCAATGAGCACATTCGAACTCCCTTAATCCTTTGCACATTGCTTGATGCTTCATCAAAGCGTAAACAGCCTTGTACGCTTTACCACACATTTCGCATTTACCGCGGACTTTATCGTCGCTCGATTTCGTAATTTGATTATCGAATACGAAACGATGCTCCTTTTTCAGATGTATTATCAACTCCCGTTTCTGATTAACTCTATATCCGCAATGATCGCACTCTATGCCGCATCCTACCAAATGTTTCCTGAGCGATGACAAGTGTTTGTAACGTTTCCCACACGACATGCATTCGTAAAACGTATTTCCGTGAGCTGCAATTATATGCGATTGCAACGAGTAGGGACGTAGCGATTTATAGTTACAATATTCACATTTGTATTTTTTGTCGACTACACCGCAAAATCGCATGTGGTAAAAGAGGTGCGATCGGAATTTGTAACGGTGTCCACATTTCGGACACTTGTGTCGTTTGCGTTCGTCGCTCGAATGCATCGCTTTCATATGGATGTTTAAGTTACCTTGTCGAGTTGTACGATACGGACATTTTTCACACTGAATTCTTGCTGGCTTGTCACACTCGCAACGCAAGTGCATTCGCAACGATTTAATACCTTTGTATTGCTTGCTGCATCGTAGACACTGGTATTTCAATACACCGGAACATTCGGGACAGATTTTCGGTGCCTTCGATAAAAAGTCGAATCTCGATGTCTTATTGCAATTCCCGCAAAACGTCAGCTCGAATTCAGAATCTGGAAATCACGTTGATTATTTAGCAATGTGTACTTTATATGTGCAAACTGTTACATCGGTCGGAAAACATCGGCATTCTAAAGAGCGTAATTTTATTACAAATGATAAATTAAGAATTATGAAATATTAATGTAATTAACTTTTCGTATTATCATTGCAGAGATTGTCCGAACCTCTAAAATTCTGTGTACAAAATTTAAATGTGTACCACATCTTACCTGGTAATTTAGAACTATCATCCAATTCAGTGTTATAGGTATCACTGGCTTCTTCATCAATGAAACATATCTCAGTCATAGCGGTCAAACCACCTGTAACATTATCGAAAAAAAGTATCTGTAACATTATTCAAAAAAAGGTTAATTAAATTCCTTAAAAATATCGACGCGAACAAAATGAATAAAAAGTAGTAAAAAGCAAATTATTTATAACACATAACATCGATAACATTACTTAGTATATGTTTGCTATACTTTCCAAATGCTATAATACAAGTAAATATATTTACATTCTCGTATTTAAAATTATTATTTTTATTTGCATCTATATCTGAGGAAATTTGGGGTATCTAACATCTTACCGGATGTTTGATTCGAACGAATCGAGAAAGAAAAACATTGTTCATTTCTTAATGATCTATGTACTACGACAAATACATACGTAGGAGACCCAGTTGTTTCAAGTCCACCACAGGACGAGAATTTTTTCTTTCTCGAACATACGTCAATATGTTAGTTATATAGAAAAATGTTATTACATATTATGTAATGTATTTTACATATGGCTTGTATATAGATCGATAAATCCACATTAAATTAAATTTTATTGTAATTTACATTATACGCCTTGATGGTCAAGCATTTTGTAAAGTTTATTTCTTACATAAAATATTAGTCTCCAATTGTAATATAAAGGTGAATATACGGAAGAGGATTTTATAAAAATAGATGTAGCATATTTGAACTTTATTAAAATTTACATTAACAAATTATAATAATATTGAATTATTAATAGTTTACTTTGGTCATGAGCAAATGATTTTTTTATTATTACTATAAATTTTGCTTAAAAATTAATTCTCGGTTGGCAGGAATTTCTTTACTAAAATAATACATGTGATTTAGATTTTTTGTATCATTAATCATCTGTTTAATCATGTACTCCATATTTTTCTGCCATGAAAATATTTTAAAATCCCAAATACCTGAAAAATATATAATTAATTATTATTTTTGTATTAAACAATTAATGAATTTGTTAATTATTGTGATAACAATCAAAAATGCACAGTTAACGATGATTAGAGAGGTCGATATATTTATATGCATTGTAAAATTTTAAAAATATGATTTGAATAATTAATTACAATCCCTCTAATTTTCGTAAACTGTGCAGATCAAACATTTTTAGTATATTTAGTTGGGTAAATCTTTATTTTCCATAATAATAACATAATAAATTTTTAGCTACACATTTTGTTTTATTAACAAATATATTGTACATTACAAAATTCATAAACAATAAAATAGATAACTAGTACATTAAAGTATTTATAAAATGTATAATGTGAATAAAAATTCTATATAAAGAAGACCAATAACTACACTTATGAGAATCGTACAAGTTGTGAAAATAACGATTTTACGTTGTAAGTAATAAATAAATTTTGACAATATGGAAATTTTACTATATCAAATTTGCAACGGTGAGTAATAAACGTTTCAAAATAATTATACTATTCGTTTTTATAAATTTAAAAATTCTTATAGCTGTTATTGGTAATGATCGTCAACGAAAAAAATCTGTTCATTATATGTTATAATAATAAAATATTTGCCATCGTACGTACTACGTAGAAGTAAAACAATAATTTACAGATAAAACCATTTAACGTTAAACCCTAATAGTGCCTCATTGACAAAAACAATTTAGCACGTTGTCTACAACACTGTAATATTTAAAAGTAGGGTAAAGTCGCCCAATATCAATTCCTGTGTAAACAATACAGTAATGTATTCGTTGCGCTTTGAGAATACCTTTTTTTATTTTTCATAATTTCTTCAAATTAAGAATTCCAGAATATATAATTCTAATTGTACATATTGCGGTAAACGTATTAAAAACGATGATTTAGCTATCTTTACCCATTTTATATATTTATTTTAAAATTACCAACATTTATAAACTATTGCGTAAAGATATACATTTTTGAGTCGGTATTCGTAGTCAAAGTGACATTGCTCAACGACGAATTGAGCGCAACGCAGCATCCTTTTGGTTCGTTTAATTGCATTATGCATCCAGTTATGAAGTCGTAAAAGAATACGAGATCTGATGCGAATGAGATATCGAAGCAATAATGTAACTTCAAAAGTACGTCGAACGCGTTGATTGCTTCACTCCCAACATTTATAACGTGGCCATCTGTTTTTATGTAGAAATTACCTCGTCTTTCGTGATTGGTCATGCAGCATAATAAAAATGGTGAATTTTTATGTGAATATGTATCGTTTAACATTGATTCATCTGATGCCTGTTGTGTAGAAACATTAAAAATTTAATAACATATCACGAACGATATGATATTTAATACACACACTATCTTAATCAACTCACATAGACAAACTGAAGCAAATTTTCATTTGGTATGGTCTTCGTAGTTTTAACTTTCAGTGGAGTTTTTGGTTCCTGAAAAAAATTGAAGAAAAAAAATTTATGTTCATATACGTTATAATATGGCAATACTAATTACAAAATAAAAAAAACTTACATTTTTATTATCTTTCCTTTTTGTATAATTTGGACTGGGTAGTAATTCCGGTAATAAAATCAAAGCCTTCAAGTTGTCTGATAAACAAGAAATTAAAATATATTAATGTAGACATAAAAATAGAAAATAATCGATATTACGTTAATACTAACCATCAGCTATATCTTGAACCGTTTGTAACAGATGAGGTTTTGTAGAAGAGCAATACTGTAAAATTCGTGGTGTATAGTAAGATGCGAATTTGTCCACGAAGGTATTGTTATGAGGATATTCTGCTAAAAATTCACTTCTTATCTAAATAATAAAACAAGAACTTGGTTCAATATCAAAATTAATATATTAATAAGTAATACATTTTTAATGATCATCAATCTCTTACCAAATCACCCCCGAAATCTTTGAACCTAGGATACATGTTCAAAATTGTACCCAGTGTCATCGACTCTACAGCAGTTCTTATTTGTCTTTGTCGATTAGCTCTAGTTTCTTTAGTAAGCCTAAAAATATCCATTTTATTTTCTTCCACAGGTGATGCCATAAATAGTTCGGAAACCTACACAAATATAAATTATTATCATTAAAACAATTTTTATTTTACATTTGTGAAGTACAAAGATTACATGGATTTACAAATTGTGCAAAAGAAATGAACTAGAATTAGTTGAGTATTTATTTTAAGCACGGATTTTTCAAACATAAGAGAAGATAAAAATTTTCTCACGTTAAAATATCTGGTGCTGCTAAAATCAACAAATTGGTCATTTCATGAAATTCAGAAACTAAGAAATCGCATAATCATAAAAGATAAGCTTAGAAAAATTATATTAAATACACAAATTACAAAACAAATCCTAAGGCTTAAACAAATAAATTTTAATTCAGTAAACTCAAAATCTATAAATTAAAACCCCATCATTCTTAAATTCATAAACCTTAAATTAGCAAATCCTAAAAGAAACATAAATTCATTAGATTTATTACGTTTATTATAGGTTTGTGGGGTACGTGCATATAAGGTTTATACGTTTGGGTTTATCCTTTGCAGTTATGCACATTCTTAGTTTGTAAATTTAAAGGATTGAGAAATTTGTTGATTTTAAAAAGTCATGCTTAGTCGTTATGCGATTAATTGAAAATCATAACGTATTTGAGATAAATTCTCAATAAATTTACCGGTTTAAAATGCGTATAAAAGGCGCAAGATTCTTCTAGTTTTTTTTCAATTTGTAATCCGTGTTATTGATTAAAAATAGTTACCTTGGAATTGAATACAGCATCATCTAGAAGTTCCTCACTTATCACAACTTTGACAGGCATTTTAGTAGCTTTTCTTTCCCTCATTTGTGAACTAGTAGCTCGTTTCTTTTGAGATGGATTTAATTTTAATCGCAAAGTCTTTAACCTGAACTCGATAAATCCTCGATTGGTTTTGGGATCGTAAAAGTGCTCCTAAACAATATATATTTTATCGTTACCGCAACGGTATATATACATCATTAATTTAAAAATAGAAATAATACTTACGTAGCCTCCGTTTGCAGATCGCAATTTCGGAAAGGCAGTTATTATATCTTTCGCCAACTGTGTCTTTAATTGGCAAGATGGGTATCTATACATGAATGTTATCAGTTAATAATTGTTTTTCTTTTAACATTATGCTTAACAGTTTCAGCGCTAATAATTTAATACAACTAGTCGACTTTGCATAATTATTTTAAAATTATTTAATATTGCGTAAAAAATAAAATTACTTTTCATTAAAAAGAAAAGATTTTGAATTCTAGAAATAGTACATTATGCAATATGGAGTGAAAGTAGAACATTTATTACGAGGGTGTTCTCACAAGTATGTTCTCACAAGAGTAGTAATCACCCAAAAAATAAATCGACTTTTACCACGCACATAGATTTTATTCCACATTTTACTGCAGTCACTTTCAAAAGAGGGACCGATATGCTTCTCAAATTTTATATTTTGAAGTGTACATCTCCATCTCTTATTATTTCTTAAATTTTACTTTCGCTTCGATAACTTTACTTTTATATGGCATAAAGTTTTAATCACTTTAATCACAAAAAAATCATAAAATGTATGTAACCGTGTAGCACTGAATCTGCTAATTATGAAATCAAATAATTTCTAAATTAATATTTATATTTACAAATTTCCTTCGTTGAATTCTATCATTCCTGCGACAGTTATCCTAACCAATTCACGCCTATCCCCAGGTTCAACGACACCGGAATCCAAGACGTTTGTTAACGGTGACATCCTCAATTGCTTTCTATCGTACATTTCGACCCAACCTCTAACATTCATCATCGTCCAGCCCTTTAAAATTATATTTCATGTTAATTGTGATTTACACTAGGAAATATAGATATATGTTTAATAACTTATAGTTTACCTGATTACACACATTGTGTCCATAACTATCTGAATTCCCTTCAGAAGTCACTAAATTAGCCATTAATAATTCATGTGATCTATAATCTCCCATATTAGGATTGTTATCCATTAACATTTCTGAGTTTGCATGTTCTGCATACTATAAATAATCAAATAAACTAAATAAATGTATGGAACTAATTGAATGTATTGATTACAAAATTTTTAAATAATTAAGTTATAAATGAAAAAAAAATTGTACATATATATTTTCTTATAATGTTCAAACGTACAAATCGATTAATAGGGTTGACAATGTTTCCTATCTTCTTTCTCGAACCAATAATTTTCAGTTTGTTCAAATCCGTTTCGGTAACAGATGGAAAACCATAAGCATCAATCCTCTCACCTGCAAGTTGTCATTACAATATTTTTTATACATGTGTATGCAATTAAATTTTCTGCTCTAAGATAAGTACATTTATATTGCGCATGTCTTAAATGAATAAACTAAAGTAATACACCAATATTTACAGTAATAATGAGAGTGCATTCGTTATGAAATGATTTATGTTTACATCAATATATTATATATATTTAAAAAGTAAATAAATAAACATAGCTATAATTAGTTGTTACAAATTATATTAATTAATTAAATTATATACAAAATATGTTTCTAAATTCATATTACGTTCAATCATGCGATTAAAGTTGCATCATAACCTACGTCTACAAGTAGATGAAAATAAGATTATTAGAGATAGCGAAAGCTTTATGTTAAAACAGAAATTCAGATTTAAAATGCAACAATTAGATATCATTTATTTGCAATTCTGGTAAATAATTCATAAATTCGTAAAGTATTTTCATTACGTTGATGCTTCTTGAAAGTATATCTTACATTTAAATACAAAATTTAGTAAGGGAATGTTCGTTAACAGCAATTTTTATATCGAAAAAAATTAATACTATCATTTTTCATGATTTAATAATTAGATCTTTATTTTAGTAATTTTTGATACATTGCAATTTAATAATAATATTAATTCTAATATTCCTTAATTAGAGTGTTAACGTTGAACACGAAAAGATAACCCAATTCATTAAAAAATGATTTTTTTTCTCTTAAGTACGCAATAAATATTCAAGGTTATTGACATCTGACTAATAACCATCTTAGATACAGAGTGATAGTAGTAGGCGAATTGCAATTTGATTAATTCTATTACTGATAGATTTATTTAATTTGGTATCCAAAATATTTTATTTTATTTTAGTAACAAAATTAAATAATCTTTAATTTCTTGTTTATTGAATAAACAGTTTCATAGATATATTTATTATTTCATAAACAATATCATATAGGATTGTAGAAGTTATATTTGGTCAAAATGTCATATTACACATTATTATAATAATATTTAATTAAACTAAATATCATCATGGTAGCCTAAAATAAAACTACAATTTGAGTATATAGAGAAACCAAATAAAGGACAATGCCCATGATATTAATTGACATAATGTATGTAGTGCCATACTAAACGTATAAATCAGACCTCGCAGAACGAGTCCACCGCTCTATACCGCCCGAACTATCGCAGGCCTCTGTTTTTAAACTTATGGGCATTGTCCTTCGGAATGCGAAGATTATAAATTGTTCATGGCGGTATATTTAAGAGTATATTGTATATCCTGACGAGGACAGACCAAGGTCTTTAGATCACCGGTCTTTCCCATACGATATTCTTGTTTTAAATAAGTATATTATATAAAACATACATATAAGAATATAAATTTATGAAAAAAAATATATATATATAAAAAACTAAAAAAAATAATGCTAAAAGGAAGATTAAAAAAACTAAAAAAAATTAAAAATAAAATGAGAAAAAAAATTGAATAATGATCTATTAATTTTTCGAATTATACATCTAGTTAGCATAAATCGTGAGTCGGATATTTTGTATGCGACATCTTGAATTCAAAATCTGATTGCGAATTCATAATTAGCATACCGGAAAATCCCTATGTGCCATGCTTGGTATAAAACAAGCCAATAATCTCGATAGTATAGAAAAAAGTGAAAATACATTCAAAATAGACGAATCGCACGTCCAAAATTTTGGATCCGCCATCTTGAATCGAAAATCTGACGTCAGATTCGTAATCAGTGTGTGCGAAAACCCTTATATATCAAGTCTAGTATAAAATAAGCCAATATAAAGCAAAAATGAAATACATGTATATGCCAAAAAGTCCCCGCGGCCGGAAAGTGCCGAATGGCATCACTTTTTTCATATTTTCTCAACTTTACTCTAGCCTTAACTAAACCGTTTAAATTTTTAAGATATAGTAATAAGAAAATTTTAGTTATCAATAGGTTTTACAATGTAATTAATGTACTCTAAATAACTATTATTGCTTTATAAAACATATGCTAGAGTCTGGACAAGATTGATGATCCGAAGCCCTTGGCCTCTTAAGATAAGTGGATATTTTAGATCGACCATAGAGTTCACATCAATACAAAGTTAAAAAACTCATTTGGCCTTAGGTGCACACTATATGTTTTGTATTACACGTACATTTTTTCACATTTTCTGTTTACTTTTATAACTACTTTTAAAGATAAAAGACTCGTAAACCATACATGTGTTACAAAAAAACATATTTCTTAATTACAATTAATTATATAAGGTGTATGCAACATGAATAAATTGATACGTTTAGTTAAAATATATTGACTTAATCAGTATATCTCTTAGGCGTTTTCTTTGTTCTTTTAGCTGGAAGTGGTTGGACCCCCGGCACTAAGAATCCGTGAGGTTCTGTTCCCATATGATTCTTTTTTATATGTAGGAGTAATTGAAATTTGTTCATCGTGATGAATCCACAATGAGCACACTCTCTTTTAACTGGATCGCATCGATACTTCTTATGAGTATACAACGAGGCTGCTTGTTTGTAAAGTTTGCCACAATCGCTACACTTGTACATGTCCGTCTTGTTTAGCTGGAAATGTTCGTTTCTCACGTGGAGTTTCAAATTATCGAAACGATTAGTTTTGTAACCACAATGCTCGCATCGAATTTCATCTTGCTTACAATAACGTTGATGTCCAACTAAATGGAATCTATTTTTATAGATTTTGCCACAGTTGTTGCATTTGTGTTTAGATCCTACTTTGCCGTGTTCACATTTAACGTGATTACTCAACCTCTCCTTGCTGATGGCTTTATAATCACAGGAGAGACACTGGAATTCTGAATTTTTCTTGCAGTCATATTGCTTATGGAATCTTAGAGATTGGATTCGTTTGTATCGTTTATCACACTGATCGCACTGATATACGACTGACGTTTGGCATGTTTCGCATTGTAAATTTTTCCGCCAGGTCAAGAGTTTTACGGTTTTGTCACATTTTAGACAGTAGATAAGCTCGCGATTTGAATCTGTAACATCATTTGAACAATAACTTAATTTAGTCTAACTGGATTGTAAGGTACAGGATAATCATTTTTAACTTTACACGTACCAGAATTATCAAGTACATCCTTAACTTCATCTTGAGCGCTGGATGATTCCGAAGTATGAGGTTGTTCTTTAACACAGTCAACTTCACGTACAGTCGATGAATCACCTTCTAAAATATTAAAATTATTATAAGAATTAAATTCAAATGATATCCGCACTTGAATTGTATCAATTATTGCACTAACCGATTACTGTTTTCGTTGGTTCTTTGTTATTTTTTTCCTCCTTGACGTCAGTGTCGGTAACAGCATTTATAACTTTCTTTAATTTATCTGAAAATTAAAATACTTGTATTATGAAAATATAAAAAATAAATGTTGATGTCTTAAAGCATTGAGAATGAGAGAATGCAATCCATAAAAAAAAATCGATTATGATAGTTAAAAGGTTCGATAATGATAATTCAGGTTCATTGCTGGCGTATATTTACATATATAATTTTGCGACAACCTTAAATACGATTATGTTACTGACAACACTTAAAACGTTAATATATAGTTTCAAAGTAAAATTAGAAAACACTCTGTATAATAAAAATATATTACTATTATACACAAATACTGAACGTACAAATTATTTTTACACAATTTAACAAAGATACACTTTTTACTCATAATAACACAAGCGCTTCAATATCTAGAGGAGATAAGGAAATAATAAATACTCTTTAAACTGTTTGATCCAAATTTTCATTCGTATAAGCAATAAAATAATTACTCAAGATATAATTAATTATAATCAATGTTAATAAAAATGTATGAGGTTTTGAGTAATATTATAAGATAAATTTATGTAATGATTGTAATTTCATTATCATTTATTAAAAATGAATCTTATTACTCATACGAATACGAATTTCATTCGCATAGCATTTAAAGAGTATATTAGATTTTTTATCGATCAATAGTGCAAATCTTCTTGTACGAATTGTCGATAAAATATTCAATTTTTCACTGACTTCTCACAAATGTACAATAATTTACGATAATTGCTTATTTAACATTGATCTTTTGCGTAAATTGCATGATATTTTGTTTTTTGTCCTTCTTGCGAAAATATCACAATAAACGGTTTTTCGAATATAGTTGATGCTAAAAATGAACTTGCACTTTTATGTTCTAAAATTTTTCCTATAAAATGCAACTTTTTATCATAATATACAGAATAGACAATGATATTTCAATAAATAATAACTGATGTAATAAGACATAAGCAATTTATTTTAATATGAGGTAATGCTAGAAGGTGGGTATTAGAAAATTAGAATCATACAGCAATATTTAATAAGTAATACATAATTATTATAATCATTATCAAAATAAAAATAATTTCAATTTATTTTCATAAATTTTTAAGACATACAAATAATCAAATACAAGTGTTACAAGTTTTCTTTCATTTGATTTCATATAGTCGTGTATCGTAGTAGCTGATCGTAACAAACAAATGATTGATAAAAGCAGATGGTATTATATAAAATATAAACAACTCGTTCGTAATTCATTTTTCCTTGTTTGCACGTTGACTTCTTTTTAGTTCAATTTCCGTTTCCTAAAAAATAAAACTTGATTAATAAAAGTATCAATTATACGTGATATACGTACAAGTATAAATATATAATTTGGATGTAAATGATTTACATGATTCTCATTATTTTTATTGTTTATTTATCATTAATTTCATTACAAATTTTACAAAATTTGTCATTTGTATATAAATGCTTCGACTAAATACTCATAATATCTTTACAGTTGCAACTGAAATAAAAGTTGACTATGTAGTAATAAAAAAGTAATGTAAAAAAGGCTTACATATCTATGCGGTAGAAAGCTGTCAAGAATATATAATATATATGTTAAAAATAGTACATACTACATCCTATAATATATAAATGTAATTTTTTTTTATAAAAAAATAAATGAATGACGCTTAACCTAATAAATAGTACGATTACAGTCACATGTCACAGAATATCCGTTGCTTTCTTTTCGAAATCTTTATAAAAACTATAGTTTCTTTACGTGTAAAGTCTATTAATACAACTATTATGAAAAAAGTCATAGTTAAATGCATATTCGATTTTATGCATTATATATGGCGCATCTGTTTAAAAAAATAATCTCATTTGATGCATTGATTAGATGTTTATCTCTGAAAAAGAATATTTTACGAAATATTTATAAAAATCTATAGCAGTCTATTGATATGGATTGCAGGAACATAATTGGAAGAGGCGTCATCACACATTTAGATTCTTTGTGAAGTTGTAGGGAACTATTGTATTTAAAAATAAGTGGTAATGGTAAGTTATACACGAAAGGAAGTGAAAATATATATATATATATATATATATGTAGACTTTAGGAACTGTATAAAATCGTGTTAGAATATTTTTTCCTTTGTTATGGTTAATATAGTAATTTATTTCCGCAAAAACAACAAAAATTTAGCGAAGTTTGAGATACTGTTTTTGGACCCACCAATAATGCGTTTCATTCGGGTTAGATTTTCTGATTGGCAATAGAACACGTTCCATGAGGCAACCGTAAGCCTCTAAAGTAACTCTAATGTGAGTACGTGAACTAAATTCAATAATAATGGTCGCGGACCACCCCAAGCCCAGAGTAAAATGAACCCTTCAAAACAGGATTCACTTTACAAACACTTTTAAAAACTTACCACTTTTTTCAAACTAAAAAAAAAGGAAAAGCAGCAGGAAAGGGAAACATCTATATCGTAAGAAAAATATCACTGGACACTCAAGCTAAAGGCATTACGGAAGTGGTCCTACGTGAAACGCCACCTCCATCGGTGTCACCAGTATTACTAACAAAATGGTGTAAAACACCTAGGAGTCAAATCCTGGCTTATAGATAATACCAGAACTTCTCAATGTCACCATCGTTCATGACTTTCAAGATCGAGAATAGTTAGACAGCAATTTGAACCAAGAAGCACAATTAAATATTCAAAGAGTACTAGAGAAAACGTTGTTATCCCTTCGTAAGCGATCTCTACATGCTAATAGTTTACAAATTAAATAAGTTACTTTATCCGAAGGGCTAGGCATTATTCATTAAGATGAAATCTTCTCAAATATTTAACTTGCTACACATGATGGTGTTTATGACAATCAGAAAAGACAAAGAAGACAATTGGAGAAACTCACTGTCATAATATTATAGAAGGACGCTGACGAATAGAGATTACATAAGAGGTCGTTGGAAAAGCCCTTGTCTTCGCTTATTTTAGGTTGGGCGCTTTGCTCTGAATAACATGTGTATTGTAAGTATATATATTAAATGAGTATAAAACAAAATCAAATTAAATTTTTGCATAAAATTATTATTACATTATTCATTCAAATCCTGTACAGGAACTAAATATTTTTATATCTTTTGCAGTGGAAATTTATTTTGCAAAAAATATACATTACTAAAAGGAAACATACGATGTATCAAAGGATATAAATGCACCAAATTTTATCCGTTGGGTATCGAATTGACGAACATAAAATTATTATCGTCAGATTTAATGAAAAATAAGCTTTAATTACTGCGAATTTAATTCAATTCAATAGGAACGAGAATTTAAAACATCTTAAAAACTGTCGTTCCTTTGATGAATTTAAATAAAGCATAATAAAGCCAAAATATTTCTTTTCTTACAGAATTGATCGGATAAAAGTCTGTATGGCCAACTAGTATTTATCTAAATTAAATAACTGGTCCGTTAAACTAGTATTTTGGATTTATGTCATTTTTGTGACACATCGTCGCATCACAGACATCTATTGACATAAAATAAAAATGGAAGTTCGTTAACTTAAAATGTATAGGACTTTTGCATCGTCGCAAAAGAGTGTATATAAAAAGAAGTAAGAAATCTTACTATAAAATTCTGAAATTATATATTGGCTGTATAAAATAAATTAATATCTAGTGTAAAAGTTTCAGTAATCTTTTATCAATGATAAATCACTATTATAATCTAAAACCAAGTTCTATAGTTTTTATAAAGATTTACGAAAAGTCTATTTTCTTTGTTTACATATTGTGTATGAACATATGTATAAATTTATATATATATACGCTTTGAAAATAATTTCAATGCTACACTATTGGAGTATTTAAGGACACTTGAAAAAATGCACAGTATGATTTTTATGAAAATTATTTAGCAATTTTGATCGTCTTTAAAATTTATTAATCTTACGTTAACCATATTGTATATAAATAAAAATAGCTTTAACTTTAATTGTTTTGATACTTTTATAAAGTTAGTTCCAATATAAGCTTTTACATTTCACCAATTTAGTTTTTTTTTCGTTACACGTAATAATAGCTTTTGTAAGGCACTTTTGCAGACAAAATTAAATTTTGCTCGTATATATGCCAATTTTTATAAAGTACATAAACATAATAAAACATAAATTTCAGATGGAAAAAGGAAACATATTATTTTTTTACAAATGTAAAACATTTGCACCTTTTTTAGTCCTTCAGCATCGAAGACTGTCGATTTTATTTAAGTTATCACAGCTGATGTTTTCTATAAATCGTCTTTGTGTATGATAAAAATACTATATATCTTGTTTAAAGTTTAATAATATTTGTTAAATGTTACCAAATTCTTTCCCATTTCATTTTAGTTTCTTTATATGTGAATTCATTAACACATAACCTAAAAATATTAATTTAAATTCTAATTAAAATTTGAAAAACTTTCGTTCCCTTAATTATTTTGAGGAAAACAGAAATAAAGAATAAAGCAAGAAAAATTTCCTTTGTAATGCAAAATTTTACATTAAAAATTCATCTTTTTTTAAAAAAAAGACTGGTTGGATCTATATGAAACTTAAGTTAACATATAAAATAACGTAGTACATTTATTTATTACGAAACCTGACGGTTCACCACTCTATGAGCAGAAAAATAGACTTTAATACAAATCGCTCATTAAAGTAAAAAGTAATCGATACAACTTTCTTTTTTTTATTTTTGTACTTCAAATCCACTTTGAACTTTTTTCTTTGTTAGGTAAAAACCTCTGAGTTTCAAACTTTGTCATATTTCCACCTTGTATGTTTTAATTTTATCACCGAGTTTACGATTTTATCGTGTTAAGATATTTTTTTAAATCTATTTGATCTTTATCTCTTATAAATATATAAATCACGATAGTTAAAGTTTTCTCTGTTTCATTCAACACCAACAGAAAAAAATATAAGGTTTTATAAATTGCATAATATTTCCTTACGTAGAGAAAAAATTTCTAGTAAATTTACAATGTTGTTTAGTAATGGAGAGACAGACTTGACAATTGATAAAAATTACTATTTTTTATAGGTAAAATTAACTACATATCTATTAATATTTACTATATATCTGCGATAAGGAGAATAGTCGCGCAGAAGGAATATTTATTTTGAATTTAGAGGAGAGTAGTGTAGTTACTTATTTCCTAAGGGAAAGTTAAGTGGTAAACAACTTCCCGAAAAGAAACTTGTAACGGTTGAAAGAGAAGAGAGGGAAAACAATCACAGAGCTCGATTTTTGGTGACGATCGGCAAGGCTGCGCGTTCGCCGAGGCAGTCTCGATAGAAAATTTATCGCGAAGCCGCCCCCTTTTTCTGTGTTTTGACGAGTGTGAGGTGATTTCGAGGAGTGAAGCGTTGAAGAAGTGACTGTGCAAAAAGAGTGCATCCCCAGAGTGAAAGGTATTAACCACCCTAAAGAGTTTATCCTCGAGATTACTCGCTCTAACAGATCGGCATATGTTTCCTTCGGTTCAATCTGCAGAGGTGACGAGCAGGAAGTTATGATCTCAGGCATACATACCGAGAATCGTAACTTTCTGTGTATCGAGTTGGGTAAAGAGTTATAGGGCTCTCCTCAATCCTGGAGCTACTCGCTCGTTCATCGGTCCGCGGTTAACGGAACGCTTCGCTAGTCAGTTGATGACGAGAATCTTGCTGTTCCCGTTATGGCGACGGGTAAGCTGAACCGTACGCTCGGGAGATTAAGAGTATGCATAACGATTGATAATGTGCCGCAAAAAAAATATTGAGTTTTGTGTCAACCCTGGAATGTCACATTTAGGGATGAATTTCGTCACGTGTCTCGTAAATTATCCTATAAAAAATGGTAATATTTTATCATTTGGTAAGTCTATCCCGCCATTACTAAGTAACATTGTAATTTTTCTAGAAATTTTTTCTGCGTATAATAATTCCAATTAATGAGGCAATCACTTGAGTTGCAAAATCAAAATGTAATAGCTTTGAGCTTCTATATTTGATTACAAAAACTTATGATGATTTTTAATTTAAAAAAAATCTTTTTGTCCAATATAGACATAAAACATTTAAAAGTCATAACATTAAATTTCACCATACATACTTCTAATCGTTCGAATTTAAACTCAATGTTTTTCAATACAAACAGAACAGTTTTGCTGATTATCACTCAAAAAGGAGTAAAGTTTATGAAAATTATCTTAACGAAAGTTTACTCAGTAGTCACATGCATTATTTTTACAAATGTAAAAATATAAAAATTGTTTACTTATCTAAATTGAAAGTAAGTAATCGTATTCTAACATTGTTAAAAAATATTCTCTATGAATATATAGAGATTAAACTTTAACAGAATCTATAATTAACAATTATGGAATGTAACGACGTTTTTTTGAAACTAAAATCAAGTGTTTTAATCTTGATGTCATTTTATCGGTATGGATAATTTTCATAAACACAATTTCTGCTGATAAAAAATTTACTACGTAAGGTAATCATTAATTTTGATATTAGTTAAGCGAAACTAAATTTAAAAAATAATGTAATGAAAATAATTATAACATTATTTGATAGAAAGAAAATCTTCGACTGCACGAAATTTCTCTCGGTTCCCTAATGATTACATGTGTAGTAAACTTTTGTTACAGCACATCCTTTCACTTCAATGTCGATGTATATAATGGTAATCGTTGATTAAACAGCTACTTGCGATCAATCTTATCTTTATGAACGCGTTCAATATGTCTAGCAACGTGCATTTTCTGCTTGGCTCGATAGACACAATAAGGACACTGGAATTGAGGCTCCTTCCCGCACTCCCATTTTTGATGATTCCGAAGGCTGCTTTTCAACTTATAAATGCGCCCACAATCCTGGCAGGCAAATAAATCCTTGGAATCAGTACCATTGGCGTTGCCATCCTTCTCGTTGCGCCAGACGATCGATGGTACGCACCAGGAACTCCATGCTGTACGTCGTAAATCTGCCAAACTGAGATTCACCGCTGGAACAAAGAGTTGAAGGTTAGCCTCTTCTTCTCCTAGTTCCAGATAGATTTTTAGTTAGATGTCTGTCTATGCCTCAGTTTGGGCGAAGAGCGATGCGTCAAGAAACAGTACGTAGCTAATTTAGATGTGATGAAGAAATTGTAGACTGATTTTACAAGTAAATAGAGGTTGCATCATAATGGTGAGTGCAGAAAAATAGATCTCTTAATTAAATACCCTTGTTGAAATAACCATAATGTTGTTCATTAGAATATGCAATTTTATTTTTCTTCATACCTACGGTCAACATTTTAATAAAGCATTATGTATTTTTTTACACTTTTGTTTATTCAAAATATTTTTAGTGGGATTGTAAGATTAGTCCTATTTACCATTTTATATACAGTACCCATCAAAAGTCGTAACATTTTTTTCATTGTTGATCCAACATTGTACGCGTGATTCTCAGAAACAGTTTAGCTGATTATGAAATTCTTGACATGCATTTTAAAGCTTGTTCAAAAAACTATGTTTACATAGTTTAGTATTTTTTTTAATTATTATCAATTTTTTATTTTTTAACAAAAAGATTTATTTTTATAGTATTTTTAATATTCGATCAATCAAGTGTAACTATTCCAGAAATTAATAAAACTCAAAAATATTTGCTTTTAGCGAAAATTTATAGCCATTTAAACATTACTAATCGAAGAATCATATAATTCACGCAAGATATATACTAAAAATTTTGAATAACGTGCAGCCTTGTTTTTATATTTATAGTTTAGTATAATACATCTATTATTTCTAAAAATACGTCAATCTTTAAATTAATTATTTTTATTAATTACAAATGAATATTACTAAAATATAAGTAATAAATAAGTAAATTAACAAGCTTGCATGAATTATATAATTCTTCGATTAGTAATGTTTAAATTGCACTTATTTTTAGATCTCTCAGAATTTTTGAGTTTTATTAACTTTTGGAATAGTTACACTTGATAGATCGAATATTAAAAATACTATAAAAAATGAATCCTTTTGATAAAAATAAAAAATTGATAATAATTTAAAGAAAATATTAATTAAACTAAGTAAACATAGTTTTTTTAACAAGCTTTAAAATGCAGTCGAGAATTTCATAATCAGCTAAACTGTTTCAGAGATACACGTGTACAATGTTGGATTAACAAAGAAAAAAATGTTACGAATTTTTTATGGGTACTGTATACGTCATTATAGTAGTATATTATTTTTTATTATAAAAAGGTTGAAAAGTAAAGTAAAAATAAGAAGCTCTACAGCATAGATAAATAATACAATACAAACATGACTGAAAATAATTGCATTCGAAAGCAAAAATTTAAATAAGTAGCAGTATCAGCCAAAAAGCATACAAGATGACTAATAAACTGAAACTGAAGCATAGACTAAAACGTAACTATTCCATGGGGGGTATAAATTTTATGCATCAAATATTTATTTATTTTATTAAACATTAAAAATAATGGATGAGTAGTTTTTCTCTATATTATAGACATACAGGTTGTAATCGTAAAAATAACTAATAAACAAAACAAAAGTATAAAATAATTTTACACGATTTATTACATACAAATTAAACTAAAAAATGTAGTGCAACAATAAATAAATGAAAAACAAAGCATATGTATGTACGTTTGGATGGGACGTATATTTTAAATAAATGATTGATATCTTTCGCTATCAAAGGGCGCGATAGCGCCCGACGCAAATATGGGCGCGTAAGCCTTATATACATCTAACTCAGTCCTCGTATTTTTCCTTTTTCAACCATTTATTGCAATATTTATTTTTATTAAAAATTCTTCAAAATTTAGCGTGTAATCAAGAAATTTCTCGTAGAATTGCACATTAATTCTTATCTGAATATAACTCGTGTATCCAATTATTTTACTGCTCCACCTAAAAAATAATATATAATGTTAGTAAAAGTTAATAAACAAATACTCATAATATTATTTACCTTGTCTATTTCGTACTATATGAATGTAAAATATTTTATGATATATAATAAGGTTTATAAAGAAAAACAACAAACTATTTTATAAAATTATTTAATAATTAAGTACCTTGTACAAAATTTGGTAAAAAACTAATTTACGGTCTTCGGTAAGTATAAAATACGAAGTTCTTGTTTAAATGCATACAGATTGTATGATTTTGGAGTAATTAAACTTCTTATCTTAATGTATTAATTTAATAAACAATTACAATAATATCTTGTAACAATACCATTCACCTCAATTTTTAAGTAAATTTTATTAATACATAATAATTAATATATAAATTAAACTAATCTATGATACGTATATAGTAACAAATTACTTCCATTAAAAGAAAATACGAGATGATCCCTGCATTTCAATATTTAGTCGATCATTATATTAAATTATTAAATATTAGTAAGTACTGAAGTCGTCGACAGGAATGTTTCGTTTGGAAGATTGGATTGTATAAGAAAAAAAAATTAATTCTTACATATTTAAAACCAATATAAAACCGTAGATTGACATTATATCTTACGTCTTATCGATAGATTACTAAAAAATAAAATAATACATCTTATTTTTCTTGCGAATGCATAGATTATGTTTAAAAGGACTTCTTAGTCGTAAATTTACACTAGTGGATAGAAAATTCGATGTACGATAATAAAATATATAATTCTTGTTAAATTATACCCTGACTTGAACGCTTGTACAATTAATAAGTTAATACTCTTTTGTAGAACTTTCGATTATGGATGTAAATTTATATTTTCCAAGGCACAATTTCAATCACAAAATTTTTAGTTATCAATCTCAATCCTTCTGTACAAATATTGTTCGCTTAATCATTTCCTCGAAGTCTCATTCAACAAAGACAAAAATTTCATACGTGACATTCTCTAAAAATTTCTATGGAATGCTAGTAGCAAAATACTGTAAGTGTGTCTTCCTACTTTACTTGGAAGAGAGGAATTATTTTCGTTTATATCTTCTTCTTTTTTTACATTTGGCTTAACATTAATATTTAAAAGTTAATTTTACAGTCAGTAAAAGTTGTACCCAATTTTTTTTTACAATTTCTTAAAATTTAAAAAAATATTTTTAGCATTTTTTTAAAATTACATTTCTATTTTAATATAGAAGAAATAAAACCACACCCACATTTATAAATAGTAATAACTTATGGAAGTCGATTAACCTACGTAAACTAATATTCTACATTAACTGTACCATGCATATACGTTTACGTATCTGGGATGAAAGATTTATACGTGTAATGTAATATTCGTTATTACATGTATAAGATGGAATTATTTAGATGCAATTATTATCTTAAAGCATAATTTTATCGACCCACCGATAAAATTAAGAACTCTTAAATAGTCACACAAACACGTAAAAATGAATTTAAATTAAATTACAGTTATTACGAATAAAATTACATTACTGATATTAATTAGGTAGAACTATGGAGATTTGTTCGAGTATTTCTGGGCGCGTAAGCCTTATATACAGCTAACTCAGTCCTCGTATTTTTCCTTTTTTAACCATTTATTGCAATATTTATTTCAAGAAATTTCTCGTAGAATTGCACATTAATTCTTATCTGAATATAACTCGTGTATCCAATTTTTTTACTGCTCCACCTAAAAAATAATATATAATGTTAGTAAAAGTTAATAAACAAATACTCATAATATTATTTACCTTGTCTATTTCGTACTATATGAATGTAAAATATTTTATGATATATAATAAGGTTTATAAAGAAAAACAACAAACTATTTTATAAAATTATTTAATAATTAAGTACCTTGTACAAAATTTGGTAAAAAACTAATTTACGGTCTTCGGTAAGTATAAAATACGAAGTTCTTGTTTAAATGCATACAGAATTGTATGATTTTGGAGTAATTAAACTTCTTATCTTAATGTATTAATTTAATAAACAATTACAATAATATCTTGTAACAATACCATTCACCTCAATTTTTAAGTAAATTTTATTAATACATAATAATTATTAATATATAAATTAAACTAATCTATGATACGTATATAGTAACAAATTACTTCCATTAAAAGAAAATACGAGATGATCCCTGCATTTCAATATTTAGTCGATCATTATATTAAATTATTAAATATTAGTAAGTACTGAAGTCGTCGACAGGAATGTTTCGTTTGGAAGATTGGATTGTATAAGAAAAAAAATTAATTCTTACATATTTAAAACCAATATAAAACCGTAGATTGACATTATATCTTACGTCTTATCGATAGATTACTAAAAAATAAAATAATACATCTTATTTTTCTTGCGAATGCATAGATTATGTTTAAAAGGACTTCTTAGTCGTAAATTTACACTAGTGGATAGAAAATTCGATGTACGATAATAAAATATATAATTCTTGTTAAATTATACCCTGACTTGAACGCTTGTACAATTAATAAGTTAATACTCTTTTGTAGAACTTTCGATTATGGATGTAAATTTATATTTTCCAAGGCACAATTTCAATCACAAAATTTTTAGTTATCAATCTCAATCCTTCTGTACAAATATTGTTCGCTTAATCATTTCCTCGAAGTCTCATTCAACAAAGACAAAAATTTCATACGTGACATTCTCTAAAAATTTCTATGGAATGCTAGTAGCAAAATACTGTAAGTGTGTCTTCCTACTTTACTTGGAAGAGAGGAATTATTTTCGTTTATATCTTCTTCTTTTTTTACATTTGGCTTAACATTAATATTTAAAAGTTAATTTTACAGTCAGTAAAAGTTGTACCCAATTTTTTTTTACAATTTCTTAAAATTTAAAAAAATATTTTTTAGCATTTTTTTAAAATTACATTTCTATTTTAATATAGAAGAAATAAAACCACACCCACATTTATAAATAGTAATAACTTATGGAAGTCGATTAACCTACGTAAACTAATATTCTACATTAACTGTACCATGCATATACGTTTACGTATCTGGGATGAAAGATTTATACGTGTAATGTAATATTCGTTATTACATGTATAAGATGGAATTATTTAGATGCAATTATTATCTTAAAGCATAATTTTATCGACCCACCGATAAAATTAAGAACTCTTAAATAGTCACACAAACACGTAAAAATGAATTTAAATTAAATTACAGTTATTACGAATAAAATTACATTACTGATATTAATTAGGTAGAACTATGGAGATTTGTTCGAGTATTTTTATGTAAATATTTTCAATCCAATTCAAACCGTTCGATTTTTCAACATTATAAAATAAGTCCACATAACAAATTAGATTGTTTATTCAACAATAACATTAAATTTTTAGATTGAATTGGATTTTCTTAAGTTAACTATTACAAAATTGCGTTAAAAAAAGGACGTCAGTTTGTGTCGTAACCGATAATTCCGCAACTTAGCAAAATATATATTTATATATATATATATATAGTTGTTTTAAATAAGTCGCTGGTAAACTATCATTCACCTTAAAAAGTCTTTTCGCTTATAGTAGCACTGATGCGTTACATTAAAATTATAATTATTCAATTATATATTTGTTAAATGCCATTATTGTGCATTTCATTCGTTTGTCAGAAGTTAATACTTTTAATAACAAATACTAAACTTCAGAAACAAAGTTATTTTTGTGTTACCAGTTAAAATAAACATCGAGGAGCTTCAAGTGAACATGTTAATTAAGATTAATTGCTATACGATTTTCAGTGCGATGAAGTTTACTGCAAATATTACAGATTATATTAAATAATCATTAGTATTCGTAAGTAGCAAAATTAAATATGAATAAATAAAATGGTATTAGCCCACACTAAAAATGTCAGATGATTAGTATTGTGATGCTGAGGGATTTTATTTTATTCGGTAAAAAAATACTATAAGCAACTTTGACAATATCGATTATTTGCATCACTGAAACACTTACAACGTTAATTCTTTACCACACTTCAAAGGTATGAATTAAAAACCGAAAGAGTCAATAAAGATGCATTCAACTTAATCGTCGTTACTATTAATTATTGTTAAAACATGCACATAATGTGGGAAATTATTAACGCCATAATTTTTTTTTGTACATTGACAGTTGTTCTTTTAAAAAGTGGGAAACCTCAAGCAGCTTGATGATGTCGTTTAAAATGAACAGTGAGATTTCCTCTTTGTCTTGCTTTGTAAGGGCATTGAGGACACTGAAACGAAGGTGGTTTATCGCCACATTCTAGACTTTCGTGTCGCCTCATTGTACTTTTCCACCTATAACCTTTCCCGCAAAATCTACAACGGAATTCACGTTGTTGACTTGGTTCTGGAGTTGCTGGTTGAGTTTCCTGCTTCAGTCTTTGCTGTTGTTGTTGCTGCTGATGTTGTTGTTGTTGCTGCTGTTGTTGTTCGAGAAGATGTCGTGAAACGAGACCTAATGAAGTTGGAAAAACAAGACTGTCATCCTCTTCTAAATCTTCGATTTTCAGTCCACGATGTTGTTGCTGCTGTTGTTGTTGTTGGTCGATCAAGCTACGCGTTAGTGGTCTTGGTTTCTTTGCGAACTGCTTGAAGTTGCGACGGAGTAGTGATATCATATTCAATCGCGGTGTCTTGCCTGCAGACACAAGTGTAACAAATTTTATCAATTGATTATAAAGTTTTTTTTTGCGAGAACGTAAGGAAAGTTTATTTGTATTTTCGTGTACACAAAGTAGACCTTTACCAATCATTTAAAAAAAGCTTGTTTAACCAAATAATATTACAAGAATGCTTGAAAATTCCTTGTTTTTCAAATAGAAAGCAAAATACACAAAAATATTAATGTTCTATTAATCGATTAAGAATTTAAAAAGTATTATTATTGACAGTTGCAGCAGAAAATATTGTATACAATTTTGAATATAACTAATAATATAATTGTTTGTAAAATACAAAATCCATAAACTTTCCTTTTTAAAAAAATATAAATTATATCAAAATAATATAACTGCAACTAAATAAATAAATAAATAAAATTATATTGTATTAAAGGTATAAATAATCTAAAAAAGTAAAAAAGAAGATATCGGTGTAAAAAAAATAATCTAGATTCGTGCATAAAAATGTAAAGATACTGATTACTTTTTAATGAAACCATCACCAGTGAAATAGTAGAACTGTAAACAAACAAAATATTTTTAAATCCATACACAATTATCACTAAAATCACTACCAAAAATACAACTACATTAATAGGTTATAATTACTTAGACTAAAAAATACTGTATTTTTTCATTTAAAACAGTAATTTATTTAAAAATATTTTATTAAAATACCACTTATATATTATTGATTAATAATATTTACATAGTAATATTGAAATTATCAATGATAGTTAGTGAAAGTAATCTTAATAATTATAGATCTCACAATGAATAATAAAATAGATATACTAATAATAGGTACTTTTATTTTCTTATGTTATTGATACAAGGGAAACAGGTATTAAAAAGGATTTATAATTTTTTTGAGTAATGGAAGATTTCATTCACTTAAAAAGTCTAAGTTTCGAATAGAAAAATTACGCAAAGGTGTAGAATTATATGAATTTTTTTATTTTTGATACAGCATTCGTATAATCGCACTTTTCCTTTTTCTACAATTTTTCAAAATGCAATTATGCACGTACGGTATGAAACATATCGTTATAAATATCGTTATAAATCATCAATAAATGTATGAACTTTACAATCTAGTTTGATTGCAAAATTCTCATAAAAAGAGTATTTATATTGTGGGAAACTAATTTACCTAAAACTATGATTCTCTGCCTCGAAACATTGATCGTGTATTATCTTTGTGCAATGGGACATAAGATATAGATACATGATCAATCTGAAGCAGCAAGGGTAAACGGTTACGTAAGTTAAAAAAACAATTTCACAAATAACATTAAAAAAGTTTAGATCAGAAACTTTAGTTTTAATATTCGTTACAATAACTTTAGCAATTGAAAATTATATTTATTTGAAAATACATACGAATCAATGTTACAAACAGAGTTGGACACCTATTCGACCGCAATTATTGTTCGAACATTTTGTGTAATTTGTGCATGAAAAATGAAGTATTAACTGTCAAAGTTTCTGAGATACATTGATAATGTGTATAGAAGTTTATTTTAAAAAATTCGAATTTCAACCATTTAATAAAACTATTTAAGAAACGTTTTTCAGATACTAAATGATTGTCAAAAGTATTCTACAAATAAATTTTTTGAATACTTTTATTCTTTTAATCTTTTAAAAATTTCTATACACATAATCAATATAACTAAGAAAATTTAACAGCTCGAAAACTTTAACACGTCGAATTGAGAGCCTCTACCTTTGCCAAAGACGGTTAAAAATATGAAAAAGCATTCGAAAAATTTTACGGTCAAAAATGTGTTTCACTCTGACTTTCAATGATCTTTTATTCAAATATTTAGTATTATTTTAATCAAACGTAAGAGTAACTTCATAAAAATAAAGTTTCGTTGTTCGTTGAAAAAAAACTCCGGGACTAATATTAATATTTTGGACTGAAGAATCGTATCCCATAGTTTCAGGTAAATTCATTATTTTTATTAGGAGGTGATTATGAAAATTTGTGGTTCAATTGCGAAATAAAATATAATATTGTAACTTATGTATAAGTTAATATTTTATCATATAATTATATGTAAAATGCTTGAAATAAAGAAAATAGACAAGAGATATTAACATTATCATTATTTATACAGTTTATATAAAATAAATGTGTAATAATTTAAAAACAGTACATTTATTAAAGTTTACGTGGTATGATTTATACAAGAAATGTAAAAGTTTTTTATTGTTATATAAATACATTAATTATATTGCTGCAGTATCTAATAAATTTTTATGCATGTGCACAGACATTACATGTATTTTAAGATTCCGATTTGTAAATGTATGAAAATTACAATGGGGACATTGTAGTCTTGATCGATTACGCTCATAAAATAAGTGATTTTGAGCAGCTCTTGAATTTTTATAAAAATGATTACATTTTTTACACTTGTATTGATAAGGCGTTCTACACGAGGGACATCGTACTTCACCTCTATATAGAACCCTTTTCACTATTTCATTACAGTTCGGACAATATGGGAAAAATAATCTCGAAAGACCTGTAAAATACAAATTATGTTAGTAAAAAAATTAAATATATTTGATGATATATAAATCCATTACGTATTAAAAGCTGGGATACTTAATTGCTGCCGGTCAAGAAATGTGGATTATTATATAATATCTTGAAAATATATACTGTATTATGCAAGATTCTTCTTAGATTGACTATGCAGAGTGACATATTATCGAACTATCTAATATCTTTGTAATTGAATTTTTCATGAAATCGTAGTTTTTTTAATATATTCGCTCGACCGATAGACAATCAAATATGCCACGCTTTTAATATAAACTAAAATGTTTAGGTGATACAATATTACCCGATGGCTTTTCTTCTAATTGTCCTTTGTTATTTCCTCGAGTTGGGATGGATTCCTCCAACACTTGATAAAATGCATCTACATTATCTACATTAAAATTACTTCGATTTTGCACCGTATTATTTTCTATTAAAATATAGTAAAAGTTCATTAGCTTTACATTTGTTTCTGAAAGGGTACAAAACACATATTTACTTACGAAGATGATATATTGCATTATTTGTACAATTTACGTGTAACGTATTCTCTTCTATTATCGTATATTCGCATTCCTCCATCGAATTAGTCTTTATTTCTGTAACAGATAAAAAATGCTTGGTTTTTAAAGACATCTATATGTATTTACTATATTACGAATATTTACATATATAAATATATAAAAACATCTACAAACATTAATTTGTTACATTTGCAATCAATTTAATAAACAGTATCTGGAATACATTGATACTTTTTGTAAGATAAGTATTTTTTTATAGATTTTGGTTTATATAAATGTGTTTCATTTCAGATAGATAAATAAAAAAATAGTTAATAAAAGTTGACATAATGTAAGTAATTTACTATTTATTTAAATTCAATTCAATAAAGGTAAAGTTTGAGACAAGCAGATAACTGTGAATAATACTGAATATTTTATTACAATTCAGACGGTTGACTTGCCATTTAGGTAAAGTTTTCTTAATTATTTTTTTTGTATAGTACAATAATCCTGAAGTTCGATCGTACTCTAGATATATCTATGATTTAATTATTATCTACCTCATTTTTTATCTCACTCTTTCTCTTTGTTGAATATTATTTGTAAATTATGCATGCTGAAATTTATTATTTTCTTTATTATAATCTTTCTCAAATACTTTTTATGTGTAAATTGAGACACATTATATTAGCACACATTGGCTACTATAACTGGAGTGTGTATTTGAGTATATTAATTATATATATTTTGTATGTATTATACACATTTCTATCACCGCGCATTGGGCCATAGAAATGGTAGTGTGTGATTTAATAATACTTAATGAATAACTATAAATTTTATATATATATATTTACAATATTTATTTATTTAATTTCATTACAAATCCTTATAATAAAAGGACTTGTACTAATAAAACTATGAAATCTAATGTAAATGCTACGAAGGCTTATCAATCAATGAATATTGTATATAAATTTCCGTCCTTTATATACTATCTTTACCTCATTAGTACAAATCCTTTTTAAACATTTTTCGTCATATTTTACATTAATTTCGTATTTTGATTTTTTATTTTAAATCATATTTTCTTTCTTGTTTCTATATACATGTAATATTATCTAAAATTCTAATTATTTACAAGAAATAATTGCATATTTATTTTCATATCCTATGCATTTTTGTAATTACTTTTATTTTATAATTTTTTTTATTAATTCTATAACCTCAATTATTTCTACATTTAAAAATAATCTTAAATTCATTTTTTAAACTTACAATCGTTTTTTATTCTACTTATAAATTTCACTTTGTCTTTTACACAATTACAAAATTAAATATATTATAATTTTTATTATTTTTAAATGTACAAATATCTTCGCATACTGATTTTGCATAAACATATAATTTTTGTAATTAATTTCTGTTTTGCCGTAAAATTAAAAATTAAATTCTTTTTTATACATTTTAAATTGAATATTTGTATTTATTTTATTGTATAATAATATTCTATTTACAATTAATTATTCATTTAATTATAAAATATTTATTTTTAATATAACTGCAATTGCATTTTTATTATTTCTAAATTTGCGCTTTAAATCGTGACACGCTATAATTCTAAGAATTTACATGTTAGTCAATTTCAGCTGACAATATTCTTGTGGATACAATGTTTTCGCGACTTCTAATTCCACATTTATAACAATGGTCTCTACAATGTTTTACAATATACATATAAAATTCCTAACACTAAGGTACACTAACCTTTTGATATTTTAGAAAATATTATAACAATAACAAAAGTATGTGCCAAAATGTGCAAATTTATATATGACGTTATAAAAAATAAATTTATCATTAATGGACCAATTTTTGAAGATTATTCAAGGAAGGAAAAAAAATAACAAAGGTGGTAGTAGAAAGTAAAAATATCATTTATTTATCTCACTTTAAAATTTTTTTTTTCATAAATGTTATACATTCGATTTGTTAATTATGCGTCTTAATAATTACTTCGTCTTAGTATTATGAGTAATTGAAGGCCTTCAGATATAAATTACAAAATCTTAATTTGTGTTCGTTCATAAATGTGTGTATAAAATTTGGCAAGAGAAAATACATTTTTTATAAGATTTTCTATTTATTTCCGATATTCTTAAAATAACCGTGAATTAACCTAAAAAATTATTACTAACAATAATTGTATTAAGTACATCTTCCTTATGATCAAAGTGTAGTGTCTCTTGATTCATGCTGAAATACATGCGATGCTCTACTGTGAAAACAGCTAAAACCTTGAAGGTTACGTGCGATCATTTAAAAACTATCCAGCAGAGGGTCCAAAAAACTAGAAGGGCCCGCCATGTTTTGCAATCAACAAGGATTTTTCGGATGCATCCCTTTTTCGTTCAAAAAGAACCAAAACCTCGATAATACAAGAACCGAAAACATAAATATTACCACAAGAATCGATATATACAAATGTAACGAAGGCATATGTAGATATAAAACGTTTCAAGTTGGAGGATTACACAATAGTAAAAAATTCAATAAGAGAAAATAATTTCATGGAAAATCTTGATTTATACAAGAGTTTATTTGCAGCACCATATGTATTTTCAAAAATGATAAAATCTATAGTAGTAATAATGAGAAATTAAAATTCTTTGTCAGTACTTTATTTAGATAATTTTTTCTCAATGGAAAATTCTTATTCTGAAAATTAAAAAATAATAAAGTAAATAATAAAATTTATTAGAGAAATTAGGTTTTTAATGGAACCAAGTAGAACATAGTTACTTTTAACATATGTTCTTTTTTAAATTTTACCTATGATACTTAGTGGATGGATTTTAAATTATCAATAATTAAAAAAGTTAATTATTATAGAATCAATATAAAGTGCAAAATCCAGAAATTTGCAAAATTATTAAGTTGCTTAGTTTTGTCTTACCCTGGCAGTAAATTATGAATAGATTTTAGAAAATTTAGTGAATTACTACTATATGACGGAAACTTAATTATTTTAAGGGAAGTTGAGTATAATTAAAATGATTAGAAAACTGTTAAATTAAGTAATGTACAGTGAGAAAAATTTTTTAGTAAAAATTACTATTTTAATGGTGAAAGGAGGACAGACTTACACAATTATAAAAATTGCTATTAATAATCGTAAAAGTTGCCACTATAAATAGTAATTTTTACCATTATTAATAGCAATTTTTATAATTGTATAACTCTGTCCTCCTTTTACCATTAAAATAGTCATTTTTACTTAAAAAATGTTCTCACTGTAATTCTTAAACAGGAATAATATGTACTAAAAACCAGCCGCCATCAATTTAAATTAACTACACCTTGATCATGAGGAATATGTGCATAATATAATTTAACGATTAAACGAACTTATCTGTAAGGAAAGTTTATTCCTAATTGTATGAAGTACATCTTCCGAAATTATCAAAATCCACCTTTGCTATTAGCTAGTCAATAAAGGTACATCTTGAATATCCTAATATTATATCAGTTCTGACGATAGTTTACATAGAATAACGTATAAGTTTACTGAAGCAAGAAGATTTGTTAATTACACAGTCAATTGTTTTATCATCTCTTCTATTAAAAAGCTTTGAAAACAAAGATACTTTCTTGAGTGTCACATGCATTCTAGCATAAATCACTACGCCTTAATCATTTCGGAAAATATGCTTCATATAATTATGATAGAACTTCATTTACAGGTAAATTCGTTTAATTATTTAGTAATCGCTCATAAATCTGACTCGTGTCGAAACATTGACGAATTTAGGTTCAGCAATAAAAAAATAATTCGGTGTTTTTGCTCATCGTAGAGATAAAACAATTTTCAGTTATAATAAAACTACAGATTTACTATGTATGTTCCTTTCGATTAGAGTATATTAAAAATGGCCTCTTAACCTATATTATATATTTGATCATTTCTAATTTTTATCAATAATTAAAAAAGTTTTCGGGAATTTTTTACTTCAAAGTGAAATTCTAAATAATATTACAATCTGTCAAATTTTAGTGTAAACCGTGATTTACAGTCTATTAAGAATTATTGATTATTACCTAAGAATAACGGTTTTACAGTATTATTTGTTATTACTCGACGTATATAAATTAAAATTTAACAGATTTCCTGATCACTAGCTAAATTGCGATTCCTGTCAAAAATCTCCAAAAACTTTATTCTTTTTTGATAAAAATCAGAAACAGTTAAACATATAATGAAAATGAAAGAGCTTGCTTCGATGTTGTCTTAATATATAAAAAAATATCTCAATATACTTTATAAAAAATAGTCCATCGACACTTTCGTTAATACTAAATATGATCTTCCCATACAGTCTTTATTGTTCTACATTTTCGGTAAGCAACTTAGCTTCCAGTGATATTTCAAAAGTCCTAATGTTCGAAATGTTTTTGTGCAATTATAACAACAGAATCTTAGAGGTTTCACGCAATCTATGCAAATGGTTACAGGAGAGTCAGGTGTACTTCGATAAACTCGTTTACACTTCTCACAATAGGCACGTTCACGGTCCGTTTCTTCTGCGAAATAAATCATTTTATAGTAAATTAATTAAAAAATAACTTGACTGTTTCTATACTTTTACAGTTCCCATCATAATTTAATTTTTGAAATAATTATTATTACAATTAAAAAAGAAGATAATTAATTTGTTTAAATAAAATATCTTAATTTAAAATTTATAAAACCTTGCAAAGTGCAACTGTTAACAAGTTCAATTAAAATTTACTAACCGTCTATCACAATTATGTAGTCATCGCTATCCGAATTATATTTTATTGATTCTGAAAACAAAAATTTGTATAATTACGTTAATCGAAGAATGTTTAATTCATAAAAGCATCGTTATATCAAATAAAACACTCTTCGAAGCACGTAACATTTTTAAAACATTTTCATCTCTAGTACTTTTGTTTAGCTTTGATTTTACTCGTAAAGACTAGAATACTTTTTGCAAGTAAAAACAAAGCTAGCTAGTCGATAACATCAAAATAAAAAAAAATTCTTTTTAAATAATCAACTCGAAATTGGACTTTTTAGCTTTGACTTTTAAGTTTTGGACTATACATTCTTATCCCTGTCGTTGCCATGTATATTTCAACTATGTGAATTTGCAGAATTATCTAGAATAATTTTGCATTATTAACTTCAATCCATAATAAAAGATTCAAATGATACAATTACGTACTTTGCATTGATCGTAAGTTATTTATTATATATTAAACTTTTATTTACTCACGACTTTGAGTTTTGTTGCGTTTTCGTTTCTTCTTCTTTGTAACTCTTTCCTTGGTATCTATGTATTTATTGAAATAATAGCAATTAATAAAAAAAAATCTTTGCGAGCAATGTCATTTCTTGACTTTCATTAATTTAACATAACTACATCAATCAAGACGTATTTGTGAACAATCATAAAATTTCATATTGTATAAAAAATGTCTATTAAATTATAACTTTATTTTATACGTAGTTTTTATAAAAATAATTGATTAATAAATACACGGAGAAAAAAGTTGTAATAAAAATACACGAAAAAAAACGCTACAGCAATAAAATAATTTGTACGACTATGAATCTTATGATAACTTTGGAATATCAAATTTGTAATTGCTAGATTAATCAATAAAAAATATTTGCTATAGTAGTAACATTGGTTGTAACAGCCAAAGTTTTTATTGCTATAATTAATAATTGAAACTGTATTTATAACCTAAATGCCACATTACATATACATATATTTTGTAATATTTGCTTTATGCAATACCAATATTTCACGATTTTTTAGAACAAAAATAAGAATTTTAAGTATTGCATAGTTTCAGTTAATTACAATATACTTAAAAATTGTAACTAAATTCGATAGAAAATTTATAAGTTGAAGTAATCCTTAGTGATAATGTCAGCGATAATTATTGGTTCGGAAAAACACTATATGCTGTTGTAGCAACCGATTCGATTTCCACACTCATTTTTTAGTTGAAAAAAACAACAAAATTTTTTTAAGTCTTAACTGTATTTTTGATATTAAGAAACAAAAATTTGGTAGAGTATACCTTCCTTTGTTGCTAATCTCTATCAACGGATAGTTGCTGAATTAACGATTAAGCATATAGCTAGAATGTACAATTTTGATTTATCCAATGAAAATTTTGATTGACACATTAAAATAATTGTAAAGGCTATTTAGCGAATTGTACCCTGGACCAACAGAATTATTTTTTCTGTGTAACTATGTCATTAATCGAGGGAGTCGACTCGACACATGATCAAAATTACTATGTTGCATAGTATCAGTTTACTACATATCGCTTTAGTACTATTAAAGTGCGCTTCGTGCGCTTCGGTTTTCCGTTTATTTCTAAATTTGTAACATTTTTTACGCATGTCAAAAACTAGTCATGTACGAATCGCGATATCTCGATCCTCCAAATCAAGTACTCGACGCATGATATATATAATTAAAAACATGTTATATGGAAATTTGCATGTACTAGATGCCATCGTTTTATTAAAAATTTCATAACTCGGTTCAAAAAGCTCGGCCACAAACCTGTCGGGGATCAAAAGAAAGATAATTTTGTTCGCTACAAGAAAAATGTTGGTTCATTAAAAAATATTTGATCGTATATTCCTTTTTTAAATATTTTAAGATTTATTATGGTTCTAAAGTATAATCAAAGTAATAATTAACGTATTTACAAAAATTTAACATATTATTCTTCAAATTTATAAGATTTTCTCCATTTAACTTATATGACAAAAAGTTGATAGTTTTTGAGTTAAAAATTGTTAAAAATGCTAAAAATGCTTATTTTTTGAATAGTTTCAATTTTTTGACTGCTATAATATTGCACCAATATTGCACATTTTACTGTACAACATAGTAATTTTTATCATTTGTCGAATTTGTCCATCGATCACTCAATGACATAGTAGTATTTTGACTATAACATTTTTCTCTGTGTGGGTGATAATGAACATTAAGCTCAATTGATTAATAAACAAATTCAAAGTTTGTTAACGATATTTACCTGATACAACTGGATTTTTCGTTGTCTTCTGTTCATTACTATCAAAAGGTTGATTGGGAATCAATTCATCCACTGAATCGTTTCGATTCTCATAAATGTCTGAATTAATGATTATCTTAATAAGAATATTACTTAGATAAATCCTTAAGTTTATATTTATTAATTATCAACTGTACCGTAATCTTCGTCAACAATGCCAATTGAATCGTCAGATATATGGAAACTTTCAGCCTTATAGTAAGGCAGATTTTGTATTCTCTCGTATCTACCTGGAACATCTGTAATAAAATCTTATTTATATTACAAATATTTCATTTGAGTTTTACATATTTTTATTATCACATTTACTCTTTCCTTGTATATATTTTAATATTATCTCATTAGAAACGAATATTAAATTAACATCCAGAAATTTTTGATTTAATCTTTTTTATAGCATTATACATTTATATTATAAATCAACCCTGGTAGAAATTAAAGCAGTGAAACTGCTAAGAAGACTAGTCTCTAGCTAGGACTAACTGGCCAGTGTCGAAGTCTAGTCACTGGTCAAGCACTGCTTAAGTGTCGATAATAATACATAGTTTAATTTAAAAACTTAATATAAGTAAAATTGATATATTTTACAAAGTAGCAATGAATCTTAATTAATAATTTACTTAAATTGTCTATTTAGCCATACAATCATTCGCTATAATATATTTTTTGAATATATGCGTGCAATTATCTATGCGTTACCAATGAATGCGAGAGAGATGTGAGATATATGTTACATTCGTTGCTTAGTAACGTATATTTCAAATCCTCTGCTTACTTATACGACAGCCGATATACGTTATATTAGGCTTATAGTTATGCATGTTATACTTTAACCTAAATAATTAAAAAGTCCAGACGCGTAAAAACTAAAAAAAAAGTAAAATAGTATTATAACCTAAAAGTAAAAATGAGTGATAAGTATGCTAAGAACTAACGAAAAAAATAAAATTCATATGACAACTGATGTTGAGAAAACTGGCATGAATTTAAATAAGGTTAATGCATTTCCATATGAATCATATTTGGGAGAAATCACTAGTCTCTTAAGATCACCCGCAAGCACATTATTGCACAGTATTGCAGAAGATTAGTTGAGCAGAAAAATCATTTAAAAAAATTGTTCATGTGCATGAAGATTTTGACATAGTTTCTAAAACAAATAATGAAATTCTAAAAGTCAAGTATCAGGGAGCAACATTAGGTATCAGTGACCCGGACAATACTGTTATTTTACAGAACTCAAATATTGTACAGATACAAAAATTTCTATACGTTGACAAAATACTATGTATGGAGTTAAAAAGTTATCAAATTTTATGAATATGTTACCTGTAAGTATTGTTAAAATGAAGTGTGTAAATTTGAAATGAACTTCTCACATCTTGAAGAGAAAAGATTTTTTGTTTATTCCACTTCTGCATCAATAAATTGTTAGATGAAACGTGTACGTTTAACTTTTTTTGAATATGCATTAAAATTCTTTTAAAGTTATCCATTTGTATCATAATCCTTGATTTAAATATTTGTTAAATTTAACTCGCACCAAATATTGAAATAGAAAATTAAGGCAATCAGGCCATATACGTCTGATATTTTCAATTAAAAAAATCTTCACTTAACAACTTTATAATGGTTCAAAGAACTTAATAATTGACCTGTAATTAGATAAAAAAGTGTAAACAATTTAAGAATGACAGAATAAAACAACAAAATTGAAAATACTTAGAAAGATGAGTATTACCTGATCCTTTGTATTGCTTGATCCGAAGCTTGATCATTGCAATTGAATAATGTCTATTTAACAATGTAAGATTAAATATTTTTTCTAATATCCATTATTTAATAAAATTCCAAATAAACTTTAATTTTTGGAAAGATACGCTTGGAAGCCACAAAAATTATAATTCATCCTGTGTCAACAACAGTAACTAAAACTATATATATATATATATATATATATATATATATATATATACAAATCATCATATTTATAAAAATATTATCTTTATTATAGTTGAAATGTAAAATCCCCAAAGACTAAACTTTTTAAATATTATTACATAAAGTTACCTAAATCTTTGGAAATCTAACCTTCAATTTTGCATTAAAAATATACTTATCTAACTGGAAATTATAGACGGAGAAACTTTGTACAATTAGCCTCTCATGAACATTTCTTTGTTCCTTCAGTTAGTGAGAACATTTCTTTTTATTATTTTTTACTTGTATAATACACAACATGAACACTAGTTGAGACTAAACTGCATCACAGCAGACGGTACATGTCTAAGGTCTGACTTTCAACTGACTACATATATGTGTATATATATATATATCTAAGAAGCATTAAACTTACATCTAAGAAGCAACCTATACTTATATTATTAACTGATTTAGAAAGGAAAGTATGTAAGAACAGTGACAGCCAGACTACGACTGTGTACAATTTATATTAAAACAGCTTATTAGATTAGGTCATTTCATTATACTTCAGTTTAGATATGAAATCTTTGCTTTATATAACCAGAGATGCACTTGTACTAAAGCAGACGTCATAGCTTTACTGTCATTGTTTAAATACTATTTTCATTCCTTTATAATTTATTTTCTTAATCAGTAAATAGTAGCAGTGTATATTTATAGGTGTATATATAGGTAATTTAAATTAAAAGTTATAAAATTAAAAAATCTGTGGTAGAAACTTAAGAAGTTTTTGGCCAGTACTGGACAGTCACATAACTGTCATAACTGTCACATACTGTCATAACTGGACAGTGACTCCACTGCAGGTTGTAATGATAGTCAGACTAGTGTATTGTCTGCTGCAGTCTATAATTTATAGGTTAGTCACAGTTAATGATGTTTTGTTTTACAGTAAACAAAATAATAAAAAGAAGTGTTGTCGGAGACTTAGGAAGATAAAGAAATTTTATTCTGATCACTATTTCAACAAAGCTTACTGTGTACAATTATGAATTAGAGAAATATATTTTCAATTGAAAATTGTGCAGCGGGTTAGATTTCCAAAGGCTCAGGTAACTTTTTGTAAGTCATAATATTTAAAAATTTTGAGTCTATGGGAATTTGAAATTATAACTATAATAAGGATAATATTTTTGTGAATGGGATGCTTTGTGGTATATTGTTTTTTTGGCTACTATCGTTGACACAGGACAGTTTGAAAATTAAAGTTTATTGGATCTTTCTTAATTAATAGTCTATAGATACTTGAAAAAACTTTTAGTCTTACATTGTTAAATAAACATTTTTTAATTGTATTGTTTAAGCTTTGAATAAATAGTAATACAAAGGATCAGGTAACTTGCATTTCTTTACGTATTTTAAATTACATTGTTTTTTTGTGTAATTCATTAAAGATTTACAACTATTTACCTAATTACAAGTTAGTCATGTTATTCGATTGCTGTTTAAATCTAAATTCTTTATTGCTGTTTTATATCAGAAGCAATTAAAAACAAGCAATTAAATATTTTGTTTGCTAAAATAAATAAAATTTTTCTTTATATTGCACAGTTTTTTGTACATAAGTTTATGCATTTTGTAAATTTTTATAAGTTGGCAAGAAGTCACTTGCATTAACAAAATATAACCTAATTATTTATTAGCTCTTTGTAGTCAAATGTGTACATGTATGTATAAGTGTAATGTATAACTTATTAATGTTCTATTATTTTACACAGTGTGGCTAAATAATATTGTATTGCTGTTTCTATAATCATTTTAGATAATTTATTTTAAATATTATTATTTTAAACGCTGAAGTTATCTTAAAATATTTTTTTTTATTTTCTAAGTATTGGCCAGTATTTCGCTAGTGAATGCTAAAAAATCTGACGAAAATAACACGTCAACTGGCTAGTCACTGCTCAATTCACTGGCCAGGTTATTTTTCACTAGGTATGCACTAGCAAAAACTGAAATAATATAATAGTAATTAAAGCAATTATGCATAGTCTTATTAAGAATATCATGAATACATAAAAATAAATTTTTAAAACAAAAAATAAAAATAAACAAATCTTCATATTTATTGCATATCCAAAGTACAAATAAACAGTTTTATAAAACTTTAATATACTAGATGAAAACACTTTATTATTTAAACAACGTTAACAATGATTGTGCATCAATTACATTTGACTTTCCAACAAAACATTTTGTTTGAATACATTCATATACATATATCAGACATTATAAAATGATATATATTTAAATAAAAAAAATTATGTATACATGTACGAAGTATTTTTTCGCTTTTATTTCAAATAACATCCAACAATCACATTATTACTTTGAAAAATAAGTGCGAATAAAATCTACACTGTATCTTTCATATAAAGAGAGAACTTTCAAATAAAAATGGCCATAACAGTGCGGTAAACCTGGCCGTTGTATCAGCTGTTCAAGAAAAATTAATTGACAAAAGTCATAATATTTATAATGAAATGTTCACCATTATGGCCTCGCTATCACGGTAATTTTTAGATTGATGATCTCATATCCCAGGTTTTTCGTATTTTTACGGTAAATTTTATAAGAAATTCAGAATTAAAAAAAAAAAATTTCCCCGCACGTCAACAACACTCTCATTGCAAACCTGTCATATTTTATTAAATTAATTATACAATTATGATCTACATACATGTCTGTGTAACTGAGCTTACATGTATCTTAACATAACAAATATATAATCTTGATATACTAAATAATTCGTAATAATTCATAACGTATTAATAAAGAATATTACGATGACAATACGTGTTAGTATACAAAATATATTTTATAGACATATCATATATAATTAAATTATTAAAGGTTTTATTTGAATGTCAATAGATATTTAAACAACGTGAATAGTGTATCAGATTTGTATTTTGTATGTTGATAAAAATTAACAATTCAGTGGATCTTCATTTATAAACTAGAAATCAAACAATAATGCTTTCGCCATTCGCCGTACATCACTTGGTTTTCTATTTTTAAACTAGAGTCAAAATCAATTAACAAAAAAAAAACATCTTACAATTTTCCTAGTAAAAATTAAAACGATATTTAGATAAAAAGTAACCATTTTATAAAACTAAGTAAAAAGCAGTTCGTTCATAAAAACAGCTACTTTTAACCTCAAAACATTAAAAATCTAATATATTTAACCAAAAGAGATTGTTATCAAGTATATCGTTTGTGACTTTTTTTTTCAATGAAACTTATTTATTTATGAAAAACTGTCTATATTTTTAGTCACAATTTGGATGTTTATTTAACATTAATTATCCAGATAATTCATTGACGTGAAACATGAAAAAATCACGCTACAAAATATCATCCATAAAATGAAATTCTAAATCTCCAACAACATCGGCGTGCATTTGTTGCAAGTGTTCAATAAACTCATTCTTTCTCATACATTTAACTTCACAATGAGCACAATCAAATTCCTTCCTCGTTTTACTTTGACCACATTTGGTTTCTAGGTGTTTTCTGTAATTCTCTAAAGTACTCAAGATGTTACCGCAATCCTTGCAAACACGCCATTCGGCTGAAGCAAGACTGGGATGCTGCTTGAGCATGTGTTTTTTCAAATAATGTGAATATTTGGTACTAAATCCACAGTGTTGACAATTAACAGGGCGCTTGTTACCACACACTCGCAATCGATGTCTAGCCAAAATTTCACGAGACTTTAACCGAGCTCCACAGTCGGGACACTCGTGATAATCATCTGGTCGAAGTTGAGTATGTTTATACATTATGTGTTGGCGTAAATTGTACATTCGTGTTGCTTGATGATCGCAGTAAGGGCACTTGCAAGCTAAACGCTCGCGTTCATGATGGAGGTGAGTGTGAGCTGATTTTGCGCTAATGTAACGTTTGCTACATGCCACGCATTCGTAAAGAAAAGCCGTACCACAAACTTCGCAATTACTTGCTCCTCTTGACTTCCGAGTTGTAACGTTACAGTTTGGACAGTATACTGCGATGAAATTGTCACTTTCTATAAATTCAATATAGTCAGTTTACTTCGTAAAGAACTTTACGATCGTTTAACGTTTATCTCAGATTAAACATTACATTATTGTATTACAAAATTTTTTAATAATACAATTGTGTACTAACTGAATAACCCAAAAAGAGAAACTTACAAGATATAAATGATGTATTTCATCAAATTGATTATTTGTTTTACGAAATTTTTTCAAATCAATTTAGTATCTAAACCATAAGAATATTTCAATGAAATACTTACTTATTCTAGGTCGTCGATTGCCTGAATTCGCATTCAATTTAATGTCATTAAATAATTTCTCATGTTCATTTTGAACGGTGTTCACAGATAATTCTGTATTTCGTGCGACATCTGCAATCATTGTCAAATTATTATATTGTCAGATTTAATTAAATAACTTTACAATAAATTATTTACCAGTAGAGACATAGGAATTATCATCGTTATAAGGTTCCATGTACATTTCAGCATTTAGGTAAATAGAGGGGTTAATATTTAAGAAACTGCTGCCTGCAACATGTACAAAAAACAATCACAATGATTAGAGTCCTACATGTTATCGATTTATCTAATTTAATTAATGATAATTATAAAATGAGTGATCAGCATTCAATTAGACGAACAAACAAAACGTGTAAAGCAATTACATAAATACAATGTTTTCAAATTATTTATGACAATTAATATGATAAACTTTAGAAATTACTAATTAATGTATTTTAAATGTCTCAATCTTACATTCAGGCAGTTAAAAAATTTTACGAATATTTGGAATATGTATAATTTATTATATTTATTTATATATTGTATTTATTAGAATAGAGTTTATAAAATAAATGACTTAATTAATTTTAATGGACTAATATGTTTTATTTTTAAGACGAAATAATGTACAATACAGTCAGTCATTAGAAAAGAACATTATGTTACACAAAAATTCCTAAAAAAAGCTTAAATGCTGCATTTAATTCTTTAATGATTCAATTTCTTTTTAATATACCTATTTTACGGTAAGGCATTGAAAAGAACATACGTAACCCCTAATTTCATTATAAGAGAAATGTTTTCAATAATGTTAAATCATATAAATAGGCTTAGAAATTAATGTATATATTTCTATACAGCTATACAATGTGTTATGTTAATAAAAAAAATCATGATTTACGGTTGAAATACACTTTTTGATATCCGAAAAGTACGTATTGATAGGTACTGTTTTTAATCCCTAAAGTTGAATTTTAAGGACTCGTGTCCGTAAAGTAAAAATTTTAAGTACACGTGTCCTAATTTGAGTCCTTAAAATGTTTACTTTATGGTTCGGAATTCCTAAAATTTAACCTTACCGAATTAAAAGCAGTATCTAAAAATATGTACTTTACGTATAGTACATCAAATAGTAATATTCGCTCTACGGCCTGTTAAATTTTACTTAATTAAAATGCCACTTTACGGCCTAGAACCGAAAACTACTATTTCACATATACACTTTAAATTTGTTTTTATCTGCAAGCTTGTTATGACATTTTTCAGCTTTTACAGTTTTTCTTGTATCCTCTTTCATTTTACAACTAGAAGACTGTCGCGAATGTAGTCTCGATTGACACATACAGTGTATATCCGTAGTGTGATTTCGCAAACAAATTCAAAAAATTAGTAAAATCGTTCTCTGGAAATACATCTAAATGATATATTTGTATCTGTATTGCGATCGTAGGATATTTCTGATAAGCTTTATAAGAACAATGTTCGTATTTCAATCCTGGCTGCTTATCGCACATTTTGCGCAGGACTATACTAATTTTGAATGTTTTTAGTAAGTATATTTTTATTACGAATTTGAATATTTGGTTTTAAATACACATTATAATGACACGATTTTTCTTGCATGTCGTCATGTTCGTATAGCTAATAACACCGAAAACATTTCAACATTTTGAAAAATTTGCTACATTTTATAGAATCGAAGTATAACCACTTGTTGCATTTTTGACAATTAACCATTTTCTCACTATAAACTTCTGGAAAGGTCTCGTTACAATTTTTTCTGTGTTTGCAGATCTGAAAACATTAATAGTTCATTAATTGATTTAGAACAATGGGTGGTTTATAGATTTATACTAAGATCACTTTATCAGTGATTGACCAGTAAACGTCAGTTAATTATTAGCTATACAGTTTAGTAAAAAGTAGATGTTTTAATGATTGGCACGTACACTGATTAAGCGTAAGTCTTATATTGCGAATTAGCGTGGCGTAGGAATACTTACAAAATTTAGAAGCAATATATGCGAGTATTTTCGAGGTTTGTTGTAAATGTTATAAATTGCTATCTAAGTTTTTCTTTTTATTTACTCTCATGCTTCTTTTTAATATTTTACTAGAATTTCGCTTAAATCAAACGTAGATTTAACGCACATATACTGACGTGTGCCTGTCCCCCACAATCACATAATGAATCTATCAACAAATTCAATACAAGTTACTTAATTTTATTTAATTGCACTATTAATATATGTACCTACAGTTGACAATATATTTTATATGTTAATAAAATTTTAATACAGTTAAAATAAAATTAGTATCGGTAAACTATTTATACAAACCAGACAATTATGTATTCTCATAACTGCAGACTCATTATATGCATATTTTATGTCGGTGAAGCTAGCCGCCTCGCACTTAGCCGCCTCCAGGGACGAAACTGTAGCGGGGCCCCGGGAAGAAATATTTTGTATTTATCGCCAAATAACGCATCTAAACGACTTCTTTTACATGACCTACACCATTATTAGAGAAAACAATAATATATAAGTTTTACGCTTTATACAATTTGTTTATTTAAATAATTAATTAGCGAAAATCTGACGTTTTCGACTTCTTTGCTTTATATCTCACGATGTAACGGGGCGGCTATACTGAAATTTTGTATACAACTAGTTAGGAGTATCAGAAAGACAGCCCACTTGGTCCCGACCCGGCACACTTTTTACAATTAGTTTATTTAAATAATTAATTAGCGAAAATCTGACGTTTTCGACTTCTCTGCTTTATATCTCACGATGTAACGGGGAGGCTGCGATGAAATTTTGCATACAACTAGCTAAGAGGATTAGAAAGACAGCCCACTTGGTCCCGACCCGGCACACTTTTTACAATTAGTTTATTTAAATAATTAATTAGCGAAAATCTGACGTTTTCGACTTCTTTGCTATATATCTCACTAAGTAACGGGGAGGCTGCGATGAAATTTTGCATACAACTAGCTAAGAGGATTAGAAAGATAGCCCACTTGGTCCCGACCCGGCACACTTTTTACAATTTGTTTATTTAAATAATTAATTAGCGAAAATCTGACGTTTTCGACTTCTTTGCTTTATATCTCACGATGTAACGGGGCGGCTATACTGAAATTTTGTATACAACTAGCTAGGAGTATTAGAAAGACAGCCCACTTGGTCCCGACCCGGCACACTTTTTACAATTAGTTTATTCAAATAATTAATTAGCGAAAATCTGACGTTTTCGACTTCTCTGCTTTATATCTCACGATGTAACGGGGAGGCTGCGATGAAATTTTGCATACAACTAGCTAAGAGGATTAGAAAGACAGCCCACTTGGTCCCGACCCGGCACACTTTTTACAATTTGTTTATTTAAATAATTAATTAGCGAAAATCTGACGTTTTCGACTTCTTTGCTTTATATCTCACGATGTAACGGGGAGGCTGCGATGAAATTTTGCATACAACTAGCTAAGAGGATTAGAAAGACAGCCCACTTGGTCCCGACCCGGCACACTTTTTACAATTTGTTTATTTAAATAATTAATTAGCGAAAATCTGACGTTTTCGACTTCTTTGCTTTATATCTCACGATGTAACGGGGAGGCTGCGATAAAATTTTGCATAAAACTAGCTAAGAGGATTAGAAAGACAGCCCACTTGGTCCCGACCCGGCACACTTTTTACAATTTGTTTATTTAAATAATTAATTAGCGAAAATCTGACGTTTTCGACTTCTTTGCTTTATATCTCACGATGTAACGGGGAGGCTGCGATGAAATTGTGCATACAAGTAGCTAAGAGGATTAGAAAGACAGCCCACTTGGTCCCGACCCGGCACACTTTTTACAATTAGTTTATTTAAATAATTAATTAGCGAAAATCTGACGTTTTCGACTTCTTTGCTTTATATCTCACGATGTAACGGGGAGGCTGCGATGAAATTTTGTATACAACTAGCTAAGAGGATTAGTAAGACAACCCACTTGGTCCCGACCCAGCACACTTTATACAATTTGTTTATTTAAATAATTAATTAGCGAAAATCTGACGTTTTCGACTTCTTTGCTTTATATCTCACGATGTAACGGGGAGGCTGCGATGAAATTTTGTATACAACTAGCTAAGAGGATTAGTGAGACAGCCCACTTGTTCCCGACCCGGCACACTTTTTACAATTTGTTTATTTAAATAATTAATTAGCGAAAATCTGACGTTTTCGACTTCTTTGCTTTATATCTCACGATGTAACGGGGAGGCTGCGATGAAATTTTGCATACAACTAGCTAAGAGGATTAGAAAGACAGCCCACTTGGTCCCGAACCGGCACACTTTTTACAATTTGTTTATTTAAATAATTAATTAGCGAAAATCTGACGTTTTCGACTTCTTTGCTTTATATCTCACGATGTAACGGGGAGGCTGCGATGAAATTTTGCATACAACTAGCTAAGAGGATTAGAAAGACAGCCCACTTGGTCCCGACCCGGCACACTTTTTACAATTTGTTTATTTAAATAATTAATTAGCGAAAATCTGACGTTTTCGACTTATTTGCTTTATATCTCACGATGTAACGGGGAGGCTGCGATGAAATTTTGCATACAACTAGCTAAGAGGATTAGAAAGACAGCCCACTTGGTCCCGACCCGGCACACTTTTTACAATTTGTTTATTTAAATAATTAATTAGCGAAAATCTGACGTTTTCGACTTCTTTGCTTTATATCTCACGATGTAACGGGGAGGCTGCGATAAAATTTTGCATAAAACTAGCTAAGAGGATTAGAAAGACAGCCCACTTGGTCCCGACCCGGCACACTTTTTACAATTTGTTTATTTAAATAATTAATTAGCGAAAATCTGACGTTTTCGACTTCTTTGCTTTATATCTCACGATGTAACGGGGAGGCTGCGATGAAATTTTGTATACAACTAGCTAAGAGGATTAGTAAGACAACCCACTTGGTCCCGACCCAGCACACTTTATACAATTTGTTTATTTAAATAATTAATTAGCGAAAATCTGACGTTTTCGACTTCTTTGCTTTATATCTCACGATGTAACGGGGAGGCTGCGATGAAATTTTGTATACAACTAGCTAAGAGGATTAGAAAGACAACCCACTTGGTACCGACCCGGCACACTTTTTACAATTTGTTTATTTAAATAATGTCAGATTTTCGCTAATTAATTATTTAAATACATAAATTGTAAAAAGGGTGCCGGGTCGGGACCAAGTATTCTGTCTTTCTGATACTCCTAGCTAGTTGTATGCAAAATTTCATCGCAGCCTCCCCGTTACATCGTGAGATATAAAGCAAAGAAGTCGAAAACGTCAGATTTTCACTAATTAATTATTTAAATAAACAAATTGTAAAAAGTGTGCCGGGTCGGGACCAAGTGGGCTGTCTTTCTGATACTCCTAACTAGTTGTATACAAAATTTCAGTATAGCCGCCCCGTTACATCGTGAGATATAAAGCAAAGAAGTCGAAAACGTCAGATTTTCGCTAATTAATTATTTAAATAAACTAATTGTAAAAAGTGTGCCGGGTCGGGACCAAGTGGGCTGTCTTTCTAATCCTCTTAGCTAGTTGTATGCAAAATTTCATCGCAGCCTCCCCGTTACATCGTGAGATATAAAGCAAAGAAGTCGAAAACGTCAGATTTTCACTAATTAATTATTTAAATAAACAAATTGTAAAAAGTGCGCCGGGTCGGGACCAAGTGGGCTGTCTTTCTGATACTCCTAACTAGTTGTATACAAAATTTCAGTATAGCCGCCCCGTTACATCGTGAGATATAAAGCAAAGAAGTCGAAAACGTCAGATTTTCGCTAATTAATTATTTAAATAAACTAATTGTAAAAAGTGTGCCGGGTCGGGACCAAGTGGGCTGTCTTTCTAATCCTCTTAGCTAGTTGTATGCAAAATTTCATCGCAGCCTCCCCGTTACATCGTGAGATATAAAGCAAAGAAGTCGAAAACGTCAGATTTTCACTAATTAATTATTTAAATAAACAAATTGTAAAAAGTGTGCCGGGTCGGGACCAAGTGGGCTGTCTTTCTGATACTCCTAACTAGTTGTATACAAAATTTCAGTATAGCCGCCCCGTTACATCGTGAGATATAAAGCAAAGAAGTCGAAAACGTCAGATTTTCGCTAATTAATTATTTAAATAAACTAATTGTAAAAAGTGTGCCGGGTCGGGACCAAGTGGGCTGTCTTTCTAATCCTCTTAGCTACTTGTATGCACAATTTCATCGCAGCCTCCCCGTTACATCGTGAGATATAAAGCAAAGAAGTCGAAAACGTCAGATTTTCGCTAATTAATTATTTAAATAAACTAATTGTAAAAAGTGTGCCGGGTCGGGACCAAGTGGGCTGTCTTTCTAATCCTCTTAGCTAGTTGTATGCAAAATTTCATCGCAGCCTCCCCGTTACATCGTGAGATATAAAGCAAAGAAGTCGAAAACGTCAGATTTTCGCTAATTAATTATTTAAATAAACTAATTGTAAAAAGTGTGCCGGGTCGGGACCAAGTGGGCTGTCTTTCTAATACTCCTAGCTAGTTGTATACATAATTTCATTGCAGCCTCCCCGTTACATCGTGAGATATAAAGCAAAGAAGTCGAAAACGTCAGATTTTCGCTAATTAATTATTTAAATAAACTAATTGTAAAAAGTGTGCCGGGTCGGGACCAAGTGGGCTGTCTTTTTAATCCTCTTAGCTAGTTGTATGCAAAATTTCATCGCAGCCTCCCCGTTACATCGTGCGATATAAAGCAAAGAAGTCGAAAACGTCAGATTTTCGCTAATTAATTATTTAAATAAACAAATTGTAAAAAGTGTGCCGGGTCGGGACCAAGTGGGCTGTCTTTCTGATACTCCTAACTAGTTGTATACAAAATTTCAGTATAGCCGCCCCGTTACATCGTGAGATATAAAGCAAAGAAGTCGAAAACGTCAGATTTTCGCTAATTAATTATTTAAATAAACAAATTGTATAAAGCGTAAAAACTTATATATTATTGTTTTCTCTAATAATGGTGTAGGTCATGTAAAAGAAGTCGTTTAGATGCGTTATTTGGCGATAAATACAAAATATTTCTTCCCGGGGCCCCGCTACAGTTTCGTCCCTGGAGGCGGCTAAGTGCGAGGCGGCTAGCTTCACCGACATGCATATTTTTAATAAATTCTGAAATATTCTAAATGTTCATGAGCTAGAAATATTGTATTGAGTTTTAAGGAAATTCAATATTTCTATATTTACACACTGTGGAATCGTGTAGGAGATGCAAAACACAATTAAGTAATAAACTATTAGGTGACTATTACTATACAAAGATGTAACACAACAAATGGAGGGAAATTGAATAAATTATAACTAATAATATTATTCATTTAATTAATTATTATTTTATAATGTACACATATTTAATCATAAAAGTAACTTATGACTAGAATTATTGAAGTTTTCTTTATTAATAAATTGATTTTACTTCTTGCAATAGTTACATTTTTATAGTTGTAGCTAAATGCAATTATATATTTTGTTAATAATTATTAAATAAACTTACACTCTATCAATATATCTTTAAGGAATAATTAGGCAAATGGCTGTCACATATTTGGCTATACAAGAACTTGGCTATTCGCAAGTCAGATATATATTTTCAATCAATTGTTATGTTTTAAATTGTAAAACATAATAATTTCTATATGTGAATAATATCGTTGATGTATATTTTTGGTGAACAAATTATTAAAATAATTGTGTATTATGCACTAAAAAATATATGATGAAATCGTTTTGAGGGGACCCTATGGGACGTATTTAATAAATATATATAACCAAAAATTGAATTAAATTCTGATAAATAATTTTAAGTATTTTAGTTGAGCCTTGAGGTACAATATCTTGGGTACTCTATACTGCTTTACATATTTTATACTTTGTATGAGGAAATCATTTATCCACTTGCAGTCAGAAAGTTTTATTATTATATGGGGTCATATTAGGTTTTTAGACATAGTTTAGGTAGAATTAATTAGATTAACAATCTAAAAAAATGTTAAACAATTTTTAATTTATTGGCATAGTCTACATGAATCAAAAGTCGCATACTCTTTCTCTCTATCGCACATCATACATCATACATGGTTATCATATATTTATCATATTTCATATATGGTTTCGTATTGTTTATAATATAATATTATTAATTATATTTTGTTAAAAGATATGTTGAAATCTTAATTATTAATTAAATTATAAGATATATAATAAATACAAATTGTAAAATGCAAACTAAGGGAATAATCATTCTTACAGTTTTACTATAGTATAAATTTTTCATTCGAGGTAAAAGAATGTATATATTATGAAATATACTGAAATATCGATTATTATTATGAATAAATTCATAATTCATTACCATAATTATTAAGGGTATAAAGAATAAAAATTTCTTTTTTTACTCACAGTTCTGAAGATATTAATAAACGGTGTATTTCCTCATGTCTACACTGCTATGTCATTGATAATATGATGGTATTATTTGAAATACCTTTGATGAGCACTCAGTAAACTCAAAAGTAATGTTATATTCACACTAATCCGATATCACTATTCATATTTTATTTATTTTATTCATTAACTAATCACTTAATATCTTAAAACATAAAATATTATAAATTGCTATATTATAATAAATAAATGTATTGACAAGTAAACTAAACTTTAGTCAGAATATAATGTCCTTTGAAAATGTAAAACTATAATTCTTATTATTATAATAAATTATAATAATTCTTAAACTATAATTCTTATTAATTACATCTGTATTGAATTAAATTAAGAATTGTGTGAAGTTAAATATTTAAATATGTCTAGTTTCTACGAGCGTGTTAATTTTTATTCTTATATCAATGTAAACATTATTTATAAAACCAAAATAATACTCAACAATATCTTAAACAGGTACTTGTCGAGAGGCGACGGCAACTATAATCATTATAAATATTGTCCATTGCATTTAATAATTAATATATTGTTCTATTGCAAGATTACCCATTTTAAATAATAATATCTTTCCATAGTGGTTGTAAAAATAATTTTTGAGTACAACGAACCAATGAATAAAATAAAAGTTTCAAAGTTTGAATACATTTAAATAACCGAATGAATTCTATTAACCAATAAAATAGTAACTTTGTCAACCTACATAAAAATAAATTGAACTGTAATATTTGATGAGATTCTAACAAACAGCACTTGTATTCACCATTATTTGAACATTTTAATAAAAAATTCAAGAAAACACTAGTTTAAACTAAAGACAATGTTACTTGTAACCTTCAACGTAAAAACCACTGAATATTGTTAATCACTTAAGAAATAACAAATGTACACTAAACACATTGATTATAACAATATGATTCTCGAATAATCGATAACACAATAAAGACCGATTCAATTGCACATGTAAACAAACGCACGTTCTTCCCCTAGTTACGTGACTTCCTAACCTCACTAACTCGGCATAGGTTTCACTTTCAAACGTACGATCACGACGCGACGACTGCATCTCGAACAAAAGAACACGTCACTACGTAGTTTAAACGAAAATCGCGTAATTTGTATAAAATAATTAATATTCCCATAGTACAAACACGCGTTCATTCAAAAATTATCGCGCAGCTGATACGTGTATATATATATCTTACATATATACACACAGAACGATGCAAGTGACCACGACGAAAACGACATACTATATACTGTATACGGTATACTACGTAACGGTTGGTCGATCCCCCTTCCTCTCACCCATCCTCCTACTATGCATGTGTACGAAATCTGACGTTATTGGGTGTGTGCGCGTGAGAAATATATATATACATATCTATAATACAGAGTAACTTTTGACGGGTGATCAATGTCAAGATATTATATATATATATACACACACACACACATATATAGTATTAAAGTATATATAATGATTCACGTTTACTTTTGGACCGCGATAAAGTAAACATTGCAGAGTATGACAAAAAGTATTTAAACTTAGGAGTGTTTTGCGTGGACAAATACAATTTTTATATATTTTTTAAAATAAATTACTAGCGCTTTTGAAAAAAAAATTAATATGAATTTTAAATACACATTCAGTAACAAATAATTAAGATTCTTAATAATTGCAAAATTTTTTAAATAAATTTACTTACAAGTGGTATATATTACTCTTGCTTTTTTCCAACAAGTACACTCATATTTATCCATATTCTTGATTTATTTTCTATATATACTAAGTTATCACAATTATTTATTTGTTGGCGAATCTGAAACAAAAAATGTGAGAATTAGTAAAAGTTAAAATTAGCGTAAAGATGAACAATTCATTTTGGTAATCTCTTTATCCCAAAGTTAAAAAAAGAAACCAAAATTTGTAGGTATCTGAAAACATACAAAAATAAGTAAATCAAGTGAAATTGAATGGTAGTTAGATATTTTTTCAGTAACGTAGTATGTATAATAAATGTTGCATTTGTCATTATTCGGAAGGTATATGTAAGCAATGAAAATATTAAAACTCGGTCAGTTTCCTCATCAATTGTATATTTTCTTTATTGATAGGAACGAGTATAAATAAATAAAAAGTAATTAATACAGCTAAGGTTTTATAGAAATATGTTAATTTTCATAATACAAAATATGTTCACATTTGTACTTACTAATAATACCTTTCTGATCAAAAGTATAATGAAAATATAATTATAATTGCATAATTAATTAAAAATAAAATTTTTTTTTTCTTATTTGATATACATCAATGTCAAATGAATTTTGCAGTAGTTTCGCCTTTTTTTAGCTAAAAACTAACATAAAATGATTGATATTCTTTTCTCGTTTCAACTATGGTAACTACCATATAATAATAATTTCTTTTCAACACTATTTGTTTACTAAGGTTATCCATTTGTATATTTATATGTAGAGTAAGTCATTGTGTCAAAATAGTTCACTATTTATCAAGTATTTACAAATAGTATCATAGAAAAACAAAATATTTGTATATATCAGTCAATGTTTGTGTAAAAGTTTCGTAGGTCAGACTTTCCATGTAAACTTAAATCAGCGCTATTTAAATATCTAAGGAGTACATTGTTTCTCTGTGTATCCGTATTTTTAAATTAAGTATAATTTATGTTGACTTGTATAATGTACGTTTGTTGTATCTAATAACAATTTTGATATTACGGCTAATTTAGCATTAACGTTGAAGGAAAATATGAAAGAAAATGTTGATCGTGTTTTACTTATACACACGGAAAAAACTCTCTAATTAAAATTATCACGATAGCCTACTGGGTAAACTTGGGACATACCAGCCGTTCAACAAAAATTAATTTAAAAAATTATAAATATTTGTAATAAAATTACAACAAATGTATTGTCTTATCTCGGTAATTTTTAAGTTACTGATGGAACGTTCGACGTTTACAATTCTCAATAATTTTTATTAGAAAATCCTCTCCGTGTATAGATTACAACAGAATGCAAACACACAAATATTTTATTGACTACTTCTAAAGAAACTATTGGTTTAAAACTAATAAGATATTTGGAGTTTAAGACTTGCTGTCTTTATTAATCAAATTAAAGATTTCAATTTCAATAAATATTTATTAGTTTGAAACAAATATTTTTTTTTAATATTCAAGAAAATATTTTGTTGAAATTTTCTTTGAGTGCAGAAAGTCCTGAATTAAATTTGTTAAACATTAAAGTCAAGAAAAAAGAATAAATCTTAAAAAAATTCATTTTCTAGTACGCGTGTACCCAGACTCGTTAACAAGAGGTTCACTAGGGTGACGCCTAAGCATATGGGTAGTCAAATTTGATTTTTGTTTAGCTCTGTGATCGCAGAATGGACATTTGAATCGAGGTGGTTTACCGCACTCGTGTAGGTAATGAGTACGCATATGATGTCGATATTTGTAACAATTACCGCAACGTGGACACGAATGAAGCATTTGGACCGAAGATTCATCAGCGTTAGACTCTTGAGAGTGTTTCAACTGCATGTGTTGACTGAGATTTCTTCGACTTAAACATATGAAGTCACAATCGTTGCATCGAAGTTCTAATTCTTTTAACCGTTCATATCTTTTCATACTTGATCCTGCAAATATAAAATAATTATTTTTTTGTGTTATCTCACTATTTGTGTATTTGTCGAAATTGAAGGTAATATTGTTCTTCACAATACAATAAAAAATATTTTAAAACAAATATATTAAATATAAATATTTAATTTGGAATTATGTAAGTATTTTATTGCGATAGACAAAACCATTATTTTAAATCACACGATATATTGACATATACCTTTATTATGTGTTATTTAAATATTTGTTTATTATGATGTAATACTAGGTGAGAACAATAATAAGAACGGAATTTCTGCGTCGTAGGTGCTGTCAATTAAATTTGTAACTCACTAGTTGCAATAATATAATTATTAATTTCACTTAACTTCAATTAAATTGCATGAAGTAATTTCAATTACATGGCAAATAAATTAAGTATTATAAAATGACTAATTGTTAATGAAAATAAATCCACTATCATATCATCATATTGAGTAATACTCACTAGGAGATGTTTCATCTGTTTCCCAAGAGTCATCAGTAACACTATTTTCTTCTTTAATATATACACGAATCCGACCTGTAAGAAAAAATATAAATAATGGTTATTATTAATGATACTTTGTTTTCACAATTGAAAAGTTTTTAAATAAAATTTAAGTCATACGTATGTATATATTCTACATCAATTTTTCTTTAAATTTTACTCAGGCATAAAAATGTACTGACATAAAAAGTATGGTATTAATGTTTAGTATTAGTAAGTATTAGTAATAAATTAAAATATTATTTTACATTTATAAATAACAAGAATATAAAATTTTATTTATTAATTTTATAATAAGGTTTTGTAATATAAATAAATGTAATAATTTATTTTTATTAAAGTTGTTATTCCCTAAAGGAAATTAGAGCATGAGTGAAACTTAATTTGTTGATAGAAATTAACCACTGATATCTTTAATGTATGCTCATCGCAATACTCTATTTCCAGTAGGGTAATTTTGCTGCATTATTCACACCCAGAAATCACTATAAATAATGTTCCTGTAACTAAAATGACATTATTTATTCATTCCGTGTATATAAATGTACCAATTAAGGGCTGATGTACATACAACTTATTGAAGCATAATTACTATTAATTTTTACAAAAATTTATTATTATTAGATTTTATTATTTTTTTATACATGAACAACCTTTTAACGTATCGGACAGCAACATTTTTCTTATACCGTATTTTCATTTTCAGCACTATAAATCTACCGTTACATTAAATCAGTATGTGTTACTTAAAAAGAACCAACTAATTTATCACTACACTTATAAAATATACTGATACTTAGGTTAAAAATATATATTAATACAATACTAGTTTAATAATTAATTAGTTTAATTAATTATACATGCGCTAATTAGGAAATAATATCAAAGATAAAACATAAAATTGGCTACTAATTTAATTACTTAATAAAACTTAAATATATTCGTTTTAAAAAAGCTAACCGCGTTTCTAAAATTTAATTAAATGTAACGTTTTCGCAGTAACAAATACATTTAGCATTTAACTGTTTACGTACAACTTACAATATGTTTATGTATAATATCTACGTAATAAAATACTTTGTGTACATCAATTCAATTGTGTGACTTTATAAACTTTAACATGAATAGAACAGTAGTCGCATTTACAAAATTGTCATAAATTGTTTAGTTCAACGATAATTAGTTAATGGTGACATGTATTCAAATAGATTACGCAATGATAAAGACGAATACATTATGTAAGTATAATCATAAAAAATGATTACGTACATTAATTATTAGATAAAATTCATTAACATTAACCGCTGTTAATCAATATAATCATTATTATTAAATATTTTTTACACAACTAGTATACGTTAAAATACATTCGGAATCGAACGAATTTTAGGAAACAATTTATTACATTCTTTATTTGACCCCTTGTCACAATTATACAAGGTACCGATAGTACAAAGTTGGACAAAAATAGGTTTGTATTCCATAATTATTCTTGAAAAGTATTCATACAACTGCTCGTTTAAACAATTTTAAGAATTATCAGTTTATATTTATAGAAAAATTACGTTTACGTTATTACTTAGTTGTTAATAATCCTCGTAATTAGTTATGAAAGGCCATATAATTGATCAGTCGTTAAAGTATGTATCCCTAAACCTTGTTAGAAAAACGAAACAAACTAAATAAAAATATTATTTGAGCACGTAGAACTTGATGCTCTTTCCCTGGTGACGTCTAACAATGTGCCTTTGCATGTCAATCTTATGGTTACTTCGATGGGGACAATAGGAACAGCAAAATCGTCTTGGATTGTCACATTCATATTTTAGATGGCGTTTCAGGTGTCTGGAATGTATGTACGTTTTGTGACAACGTGAACAACTGTTGTTACTATCTTCAACTCCAGTTGTATTGTTCATCATACCCTTCAGCGTCATCGGCACCTGTCGCATCGGTTCGTACCATAATCCCGCCTTGTGAACTGAAAAATTTCGAAGGGTAACGTTGGATTATTATCAGACACTAACTATGTATTCACGTTTATTTATTATTTTATTTTTCATTTATAAACGATAATGGCATTTTTTATCTTAATTAGCTGATTATTAACTAGGTTCGAAAAGAAAATTTGAGAACTAGGTGCATGTAGACAGTCAATTTTGGAAAACAGCTTCTAATTTTTAACTGTTTCTTAACACAAATTGACCTAGTAATTTATATAAATCAATTAAGTTTTTTTAATTCAAATTATATTAAAATATGTAGTGTTGCTAATTATATTATATAATTCGTGTTATTTTTTAACTCTTGATGTTATAATGTAACATCACTAATAATATTTTTCACTTTTTGATATGATAATTTTCTGTGTACATCATCATTATCTAAAACAAAAATAATTTTTGTTAGCAAACACAACAATTGACATGAACTGACAACTGATCCCAAATAATTGGGTTTAGGCTTAAAAACCTATTTAAAATAAATAATTTAGAAAATTCATTTTTTATCTTGATTATCAACAGAAACGAATTATTTTATATTTAAAATAATCTATTTATATTTATGGATTTTATGAATGTCATCATTGTTGTCATGGGTTGTACAATACATTTAAGACCAACACCCACATCTTCCCTTTAGTGCAGGGATTCGAACAATGCAAAATATGAAAGACGAGCTTCAACGTATAACACTATAAGATTATCCGTAAGGTTTTCTACCAATACCCAAAGAGTAAACCGAGCCATATAAACTTTAGATGTGAAATAGTTAAAGCACGTAAAAATTAAACACATTGGGTTCGCACACTAAAAAAAAAGATAGTTGAATTGTATAACTTGCTAAAATATTCTACACAAAAATTTAGATATATTTTCCCTAAACAAACTATTAATTTGCACCTGTTTATTACATAAACCCAATGGGTTCAATTGTTGGATGCATTAACTATATTCTATGTCAAACTTAACAAATTCATTCTCCAAAGGTATTAATAATAATTTTTGTATATTAATTTAATTTATTCATCGCAACAAATTAAGACTTACATAAGTTTTAATGCCGACGTTTCGGACGTATTACAATAAAAAATTTACCAAAGACTTAAAACAAATTATAAATTAAATTACATGATGGCGCAACATTTCAATAATTTTATGTTTTTATTAATTTGCTTATGCTCCACAAATTATATATTTTGTTTACGTAAATAATAATTAAATGAATAATAATTAAATGAATAGTAAAATATTTATAACCTAATGCAGACTTGCTGCTTTTATTAACTTACAAGGAGAGTGTCACCTCTCCAGCAAACGTCTTTACCAAACTCTTGAATATGTTTACTACTATACAAATATAAAGATACCCAGAGTTTTAGACTCTCCAGCGCTCTTTTTTACGATAGATATAAGCAAATAACGAAAACTTTCGCCAAAAAAGCTCCCTTGACTTTGATCACTCATAAGACAAAAACAAATAGAGATATATATTCAAACTTAAGTTCAGAAAAAACTAAGATCGAGTAGATTGGATTTAAAAAAAGAAGCTTAAATATCTTAATTTGGTCGAAAGTTATGAAAGAAAAACTAATTGAACGATATTTTGATGACTATTTTAAATTAAAAAATTTATTGATTTTCTTATTGTTAGATTTTCCATAATTTTTGACCAAATTAGAATATTCGAGCTTCTTTTTTTAAATCCAATCTACACGATTTCAGTTTTCTTCTGAACTCAAGTTTGAGCATCTAAATTATTAAAAAAAATTATTTATCTCGATTTGTTTTCGAGTTATAAGTAATTAAAGTCAAGGGAGTTTTTTTTGGGCAAAGTTTTCGTTATTTGCTTATATCTATCGTAAAAAATAGCGCTGGAGACAACTCTGAGTTTCTTTATATTTTTATAGTGTAGAAAACTCATCTTAGAGTTTGGTAAAGATCCATTTTCCGCAGATGGGACACACTCCTGGTTATTAATAATAGACTATTATCACGATAGGCTGCAGTATTTATTTTTTTTTTTAGAACGTCTCTCGTCATAAGAAAGTAATTATTGTTAAAGAAAAAAAACAATTAAGTTGACGAAAAATTTTTGTAAAAACAAGACGTATATCAATTTTTTTTAATTTTTTAATATTTTATTAACTTGTAATAGAAACAACATTCGCTAAAAAATGTTGTATTTTAAGCAAAATATATGTACAACAGAAGTGGTTGAATAATTTTTTGTAAATGAAAAAGCGTTGGAATATTATGAACTAAAACAATACAAATAAAATACAGTATACAAAAACACTCGGCTAGTTCAAATGAATGTTTCAGTAAGTGTGAGAAAAGAAAAGACATGACCCGCGTGTACTTGATGAAGGCAACGGCTATTCTAACTGACCACCTTTTATAATTAGCCTATTGTCACACGTGTAGTATGCTTGTGATGTTATATATTTGGATGCTCTTATATATTTGGATTAGTTTATTCGTAGAATATTGTTCTATTTTATTTATTCTAAACCCCTAATTAACATCCAATAAATAATTAACGTCAAATAAACATTAAACAAATTAAATACGCAAAGTATAACACTATGATTAACTTAAAAATATATCTACAAAGTCTTAAATCGTATCTGAACGCAGTATAATGATTTAATATACACACAGATACACAAATATACAAATATTAAATCAAATATACGTCTCTGGATCAACGTCATACTGAACTATCATGTTCTTATGTCGGAAGGATATGTGTTTCTCTATGTGACTTTTTCGTTTACTACGATGAGGACAGTAGTAGCATTTAAAACGGGGTATCACCCCGCACTCGTATTTTTGGTGCCGCAACAAGTTGTTCCATTGTTTATAAGACTTGCCACATCGGATGCAAACGTTATCATGACTTATTAAACTTGGTACTGGTATTGGTACTGCTACCATTGGTGTATCGATTTGAGTATCCGTTTCGTATGTCATTTCATGCCTTGGTGCATGCGGTAGTATATACTCTGAAATTAATGAAATACAATAGTTAGAATATTTTTCAACGAGTAAAGCAGTTTTTACATATTACAATCATAAAAACTACATAGATACGTAGATATTTTGAAATCTTAAAGAATTTTTAATTTTACTAAAATAAATACAACTTTATTGATCGGTAACAAATATTCTATTTTTTTCTGTATATTAAAAGTAACAATTTGTTCGCCATATATATATATATAGAGTAATACGTGATATGAATTGATTGATATGTATAATTGTATAATATATATAGAATGGTCATGTTCAGGTTTAAGAATTATTATAACCACGCTGTGATTCTTATTCACTGGGCTTTGAAGGTTTTCTCTAGGTTTTCTTCAGGTGTAGTTGGGACAATTACTTTGTTACTATATTTACACTTTTGAACAAAGTAAAATAAGAGTATTATATTTTTGAAAAGAAGAATTTTCACATTTACCACTTTTCAAAAGTGTTACGTATTCTAGTGTCAATCGTATTAATGAGAATTATACAAAGAATTATGAATTTTATGTACATTTTAATAATTTGACATATACTTTGAATTAATTAATGAAATAATCAGATTATTTTGTAAAAATCGTATCAGCGATAGTACTGTATTTTACAATGATAATTTCTCCACTAATTTAAAAGTATTAAAAAATAGTGAATGTTATAGAGGAAGTTCCATCAAAGTTGATTGCATTCTTCGATATGCAAACATATTTCGGATTAAAACTTTACTCTAGATCCGAAGGTATCACAAACGTGAACGTTTGTCCTACATGTCGTTTAGTTACGTGCTTTTTAAGATCGTCCTTCCGTTTGCTACGATAGTTACAGTAATAACAACCGAATCTGCGTGGTTTATCGCACTCGTACGTTTGATGTCGTGACAATGTGCCCAATTGTTTGTATGATTTTCCACAATCGATGCAAACATATTCACGATTCTTACTTGTGTGCGATGCTGTTGCTACATCAGTCTGGAATTTCTCTATTTTGGTTGTTGTTTCGTCCTTCAGTGCGGCTGGCAATATGAAATCTGAAATATAAAGTTTAAATTAAAGTTAAAATTAATAAGGGATCTTTTAAGCAAATGATGTTGGTAGAGTCAATTGACCATGCAACTTTAATTGTTGTACACTTCAGCATATTAAACTTGTTAAGTACACGTATATGTGAGTGTATTAATAATCTATTCTGATAAATTAACAAATATATGTCGCATAGTTATCCACTAGTGTTACCTTTTGTCAAATAAAAAAAAATACTAACACAGTTGATCACATCGTACTTTCTTTAATTTCATTTTAATAATCGGCGTAAAGTTAAATTAATTCCCTCTTAGTTTTCAACATTGTATATGACAAAACGTCAATAACAGCTGTTCGTCCGCAGATAATTTTGCTTATGTATTATACAAGTTTAGGTTAGTGACGTTATGAACGTCTTTTTTAGAAAGTCTAAAGGGGTTCACATTTTTTTTGACCATTAAAACATTATGAAAGGATAATTTCATTTGATTTTTTTTATTTATACTTATTATGACACGGGGAGATTAATAAAGGCTTATAGCTATATTAAAATATCACCAAATAGTAAGACTTTTCAACAAAATCAAATTATATGATCGCTCAAAAATAAACTTTATTAGAGTCATGATCATTTGACTACTTTCCCAAGAGATTGTAAAATTACTTGCACAACATTCAATGTGCAAGCAGGGTTGCAAAAAAATTATTTACACCTGTCTATAAATTATAATTCATTTTTGATTTTTTAATTAAATTCTAAAATATCAAGATAATAAAATTAATAATATATTATAATATATTATAAGATAATATTATATAATAAGATAATGATTAATAATATTAATAAAATAATTTAAACTAAATTAAAAATAATTTCCTAATTTAGGATGAATTTAATTAAAAAATCAATAATGATTTGTAATTTAAAGGCGAGTATAAATCATAAATCAAAAATTATTTGTGAATTAAGGACGAGTTTAATTTATAATTCATAAATGATTTGTAAATTAAAGACGAGTTTAATTCATAAATCAAAACAGGATTATGAATTAAATGGAGTAATTATTAAAAAAATTAATAATTAATACACCCTGTGTGCAAGTAATCACTACATCATTGCAGAAATATCTTGAAAATATTTGTTAACTTAAATCTATCAGAATAAAACAAAATATTAATTATTAAATAATAAGTGCTATATTTCTTATTTAATTAAGTACAAAGTTGTATGTAGTTCAAATTTTCTTATTTTCTTACATGGATATTAGATAACTGTACATATTGTATAATAAATTAATATGCATTGCAGTGTTTAAAGATATTATTGTTGAAATAAAAAGAAAAATTATAATAATTTAGGTTACAGTAAATATTTATTAAGTACGTATCGATTATCTATACTATAATTTAACATCGTTGGTTAATTACAATTTATAAATCACTTGCGTTTAAATCGTAAAAATAACCATTTTGTAAAATATTAACATATTTAAATTCTAATATTATTGTGCAAATACATAAGACTAATACAATATACCTATTAATTATTTGTAATATAGCAATTATAAAATTATACCGTACATTACATAGATCTATGTATAGTTTATAGCTGTGTAACGTAGTAAATATAGACCTATGTGGTTGAATTGTATCGATCCACAGCGGTATATAACGGTCGTTGAGTCTTATAGTTTCTTATATACCTTCATCGATAAAATTATGCAAGGTATTTAATTTAGTACTATTTGCATTTAATACAGTTTCATACGATGCAATCTCTATTATTATATCGCAATAAAAACGATATTCTGTTTATTTGCTAAAATGTTTACCTCTCCCTTCAACGTATTTTTTATCACAACGTATAGCACAAATGTCGAATCGCGTGGTTGATCGCTAAATAGTTTGATGTACAAATACGATATAGCTCGACGTATTGATCATTTTTAAATTAAATGTGTATTTTTATTTATAAACTCAACGACAACGATAGAACTGTATGTATGTCTTACAATAATAATTGTCAGGCCAGTTACGAAATCATCATAAACTTCAATTTCTGTCCTATATGTCGATGAGCCACGTGTTTTTTCATGTCCTCCTTTCGTTTACTGCGATAATTACAGTAATAACAAGCGAATCGGGGTGGTTTAGCGCACTCGTACTTTTGATGGCGCATCAAGTTACCCCACTGCCTATACGATTTTCCACATTCAACGCAAACATTGTCATGACTAGTGTTACTTGGTCCAGTTTGAATGAGTGGTGTCTCGTGTTTTATCAGAGGGATGAATTTGAAAGCTAAAAACATAGTTGATAAAATTATTTATTACCGCGTTATTAGATATTTATATAGTTAGAAAAATGTTTTCGTTATTGATTATTTCGAATTTGATTAAGAAATTTTAATAAAAAAAAATTAGGTTTCAAATGGAGTAAGTTTAAAATTACTAATAATTATTTGTACTTTAGGAAGCTTAGTTTTTCGGTATCCTCTACATTTTTATTCGTTTCCTTAATCTTGTCACATTTACCCAGAGTTATGCAGTTAAAGGAGGGAAACCTTATGGTTAAACCCTCTAAGATAATACAGTTTAATAATCATTTCAATTGAACATTGCAGTATTTTGCATAATTCCAATAAGAATCATTGAATCAAATAAATCTTAATAGGTTTAAATTGTTTAATGAATATATTTAAAACTCTAGTAACATATAAGTGACTGTTGACATACTCATCTCTTTATAATACCTAAAATACAAGTGTTTTCTATTAGGATAAATGAATTTGTGTTATGTATAACATTATTTAAATGCGTATGAGAATTTGATTTATTTATATACATAATGGAATTTATATAATTCTAAGTTGACAATAGTATCTCTGATGTCGTTTCAGATTATGCAGACTAATATAATTGCGACCACAACCACATGTAAATTTTTTGTCATTCTTATCTATAATCAGCTTGTCAATATCAACAAATTGTATACCAACATCTGGTGGTATTCCGTCCTCTTTAATGTTTAAATCCGACTCGTCTGAAAAATAGAAAATAAAAGTTAGAGTTTTAGATACAGAATATTTTCGAATAACCAACAAAAATTTAACAAACAGTGTACTGTTGTTCAGTGTATATGTTTTCTCTTATTTTAATATTTACATATAAATAAGGTATAACAATGGAATATAGAATTAAGAAATAATCAGGATTAACTTTAAATTTTGCGTGAGTTTATTGGTCTACACTGCTGTTAATATACAATTTTTGGGTATACAATGTATAGTACACATGTGACTTTCAAAATTTAATTTTTCTTGAATTATTTTTCGATAATTAAGAAAAACTTGTGTAAAAACGATTAATAATAGTTATTACGTAAAAGTCACAAGTTATCTATATAATACTATTAAACATCTTCTTAATATCTATAAAATAATTTAACAATTAATAATTTTATTACAATTTTCCAATTTCGCAACTTCTCGCATCAGATTCGCACTCCAAACAAATTGACTTATTCTCGCAATGCAGCATATCAAAAAGTACATTATAAATAAAAACGTAAAGTATAAAAAGTAGATTATAACTAAATTACTAGTAACTAAGGCAATGTAGGAATCATCACTTGCGTACCGCAAAACATATATAAATCTGTAATTATATTTAACATTTATACTTTGCATTATATGTATACAAAATAATTATTATTTATTAATGGATATAATATTCAATTATTATAGAAAGATAAATACATGCATACTGACCAAATTATAAAGAATAATATATATGTTACTGTGATGGAATAAAAATAATTATTCACTCCCATAAATTATTAAGTAAACATTATTTTATAAAATAATGAATGTTTATTATAGTTTAAATAATGAAGTATCAGATCTTATTATTCGTCAAGTTTAGATTTATTTTCATTGCTTCTAAAATTGTAACTAATTATTCAAATATTTTAATTTGGAATAATAAATGTATTAATCGACAATCAACGATGTTACAGCAAAATTTATTAACAGTAGAAGAACTAGAGAGATTATTTTTAGAATTAAGGAATACTGTAAATAAGTTATAAGTTGACAAAAATGAATAATAATTTTAGATATAATATAATAATAATTATAGATGATTTGTTTTCTTATAAACTAGAATTATACACCATTACAAAGTATTTCAATACATAACTATAATCGTACTGTGAACCTAATAATTCTTTATATTATTATCAATATAGAACTTAATTTTTCTTGACTAAAAAATAACGAATGACCTCTGGTAGAAATATTCGAAAGTTATTCGTAAATCCTTAGCTAATTTCCTTGTCATTGGCTTGTTTTTTCATAAATGCCTAGCTAATATAGTGTTCTATATTTTTATCTTCTTGGTTGAAGAACTCGGTAAGGATTGGCCAATGCATAACTATATATATAACATAAACCGACTTGATGAATAAAAAAGTGTTTTTAATTTTAAATTAGTTATTAGGACATCGAGAGATAATACATAAGTCAGCGTGCAGCATCTATCCCTAATTTCAGTTCAATGTTTGTTTCAAGCAAGCTGCCACAGCTATTTCATTTTTTTATTAAAGTTTATTAATGTAGGATCTTAATGAGGACACTCAAGTGTAAGTGAAAAAATGGGATTGGTTTGTGTATGTGTTATTGTGCGTCTAATTTTATCTGTTTATAGTGTATATGTGTAAAATGATATAAAAAGTGCAAATGAATTTGAACTGTAATTGTGTTGATTGTATAATAAATTATTCTTTATCTAAACAATTTGTTATTTAAAACCAGGGTTGGGTAAGTAGTCGTCAACCACTCATTTTCAATACTTTTTCATTATTTGAGTTTAAAGTTTAAAAAAACATATAGACTTGCGTAACAACATTGTGTATCGTGTATATATACCAAATAACGCTAAATAAAAAGTATTCGAAAAAGTATTAGATCGAATACTTACATATTTAGAGCTTTCGAATGGTTTGGGGTAGATTATTGGCCAAGACCGCTGGTGTAAGTTATGCCCTAAAAACATGAAAATTAGTGATTTTGAGGTTTATGTGGTTATGAGGCATAACTAACACCAGCGATCTTGGCCAATAATCTAACCCAAGCCATTCAAAAGCTCTCGAAAAATGTGATCTTTTGAGCGGTGTTAGATCAAAATCGATTGTGGCGTGGTTGTCTTTTTTTGATATTCAATATTTCCGGGCGTTCTATCTCTTCGAGATTTTAAAATTAAGAATTGTAACCCAGGTAGATAAGTTTTAGAGATTATTATGAACAACAGTTGTTTGTAAGGTTTCTTAAAAAAATGAATAGATTTTGAGATAAATGGCTTTGAAAATAGAAATTTTCCTAAAAAATTGAAAAATTTCCATCTTTTATGGTGGAATATTTCTCAGGCAAATTATTTTTAACACCTAAAATTTTTTTTTATCTTCTGGAAGATATTTCCAGCCTATTTTCAAATTTTGGAGCGATTTAAAATTTTCATCGTACCACTTGACGTGAAATAGCCCATATATATATATAACATAAACCGACTTGATGAATAAAAAGTATTTTTAATTTAAATTAGTTATTAGGACATCGAGAGATAATATATAAGTCAGCGTGCAACGTCTGTCCCTAACCTCAGTTCAATGTTTGTTTCAAGCAAGCTGCCACAGCTATTTCATTTTGAGGACACTCAAGTGTAAGTGAAAAAATGGGATTGGTTTGTGTATGTGTTATTGTGCGTCTAATTTTATCTGTTTATAGTGTATATGTGTAAAATGATATAAAAAGTGCAAATGAATTTGATCTAGTAATTGTGTTGATTGTATAATAAATTATTCTTTATCTAAACAATTTGTTATTTAAAACCAGGGTTGGGTAAGTAGTCGTCAACCACTCATTTTCTAATACTTTTTCATTATTTGAGTTTAAAGTTTAAAAAAACATATAGACTTGCGTAACAACATTGTGTATGGTGTATACATACCAAATAACGCTAAATAAAAAGTATTCGAAAAAGTATTAGATCGAATACTTACATATTTATAGCTTTTTAAATTATTTAAATAATATGTATTACTTGTATATTTGTTCACCTTTTTGCAACTTTTTGAGGTTACACATGTGTGCGTGCATGTTTTAACGCGTATCGCCGTATTTGTATTCGCAGTACGGTACTGGGCAAAGATTTAATGTAACTAAGAGCAGTCACAATACGTCTCAAAACTTAGTTTGACCAATCCTTCCGTAGTCCTTCGAAAGTTTTTATTTTAAATGTTAGCCAATAGATTTTCCTAATAATTACTGTACTGCCGAGTCAAACTAGGCAATTCTCTACCAGCGGCATTACATAAATGATACAGGAAAAAATTTGTTTTGCAACTACAAGTACACTTACACTTAAATGCATGTATAATTGCACAATATTTATGGAAAGGTTTATTTAAATCAATATTTTTTTAATAACGTAGAAACTGCGACAAAGTTATTGGAAAATATAGCGAATGAAAGATTCCAAGCATGTAAATTAGAATTTTTACATTACCAATAAATAAATATTAATATTGATACGAATAATACTTTTAATTTACAATAATTTAGCATAATTTTCCCCGTGCTGCTTTGGTTTCACTTTATTAACATGAATTTAATACGTTCTTTTCGTATTATAAATTTCGCGATATTTTCCTATTTATTTATGCATACACACGTATATAAAAATGAAACTAATCAATAAATACTTTTTTTTAATACCTCTATAATTTCACTTTTGGTATGCCTGCTGAGTCAATGCAATGTACTTTGTAATGTGGTTATTATTCACCACCACGTTACTAAGTATATAATATAGGGAAAAAAGGGTATTGGTGAAGCTGATGTACTAATTCGAGGGTGCGAGCCAAGTTCATACACCACCACGATTACTGTGAAGGAATTATTTCGTCGAGCTCTTCCAGGGTATCAGTGATTACTCCGCTATGCGAAAAATGGCGGTTAATACGACGCGATGTTTCAATATAGCTTATTATAAACGGGAAGAAGGATATTGAGAATATTCGTTATATACAAAATGAAATGCGTATACGAAGGTACTTTGTCGACCATTTATTCGATCAATAATTATTACAGCCTCGAGATTGATTTTACATTAATCAACCGACAATATCGAACGATGAATTATTTCTTGTAAAGGTAGCCGCGATAGATACGACCAAAAAAAATCGACCAAGAAAATAGACCAAGAAAATTGACTAAGATAAGAAAAAGAGTAATAACCGCAATAATCCGAGAGGAAGTTAGTCACAAAAATAATTAAAATGAATAAAAAAATTAAATTTTATGAAATCATATTGATTTCTTATTATAAATTATGCCTTGAATTTATTGTATTGAACTTGTACCTGTCTTAAAATTGCAGTCATCATGGCTGCAATATTCACTCAAGCTGCTCAGCAAGTTCGAGCCCAAAGAATTCAGAATGCTCGCAATAGGGTTCGTAGTTTGCTAGCAAGCGCACAAGATATCGTCGATACGACAACCAGGTAAGCTATCTCTGACTTGTTGATTGCGTTTCAAGACAATGATGTTCTGATGATGTTGATATAGCTACAGCCATAAATGAACAGGTGTTCCCAGAATTGTGGACTAATACATAGGTTAGTCGGAGGACAGATTGAATTAACGCATTATCTTATTAAATTATTAATATTATCATTAAAACGATATGTTACTAGAAGTATTCTGGAAGCTTATGCTAAGATGTAACTATAAATTATGTTAATATTGATACGTTCTGCCTTCGATTAGTTACTGCAGATCATCCTGACTTAGCACGTGATGTAAGGTTTTTTTTGGAGGGGGGGGGGGGGGTGATCCTCGACACGGGGTCGGCGCAGATGACGATAAAAATGAATAAGAAACTTGCGCACAATACATAATGATCAAACAATTAGATACTAAGAGGATATATCTTAAGTTTATTTCCATAAATATTTTTGTAGTGTACATTTTAATTATATTTTATTAGATTTATGAACCTTTAGAATTAACAGATTAACTACCTTGTACTCTATATATAATAAATAATTAAAAAGGAAAATTTAATGATAAAGAATTAAAAAACAGGTTCCCGTACCCGTTCCGTTAGAATTGGTCGCAGGTCCATCATCGGAAGACGGGGCGGCAGAGCTGGCCTGAGGAGACACCAATCCAGATAAAACCTCGTGAGCCTCTCGGCTCCCGACTCGGATGCGCTTAGTCGATGATCCTGTGGATCAGGAGAATGCCTTCCGAGGAACCCCTGGAGGGTCAAAGCACGGTAAAGTTGGTCGATGGTTCACCATAACGACGGCCTAAAGCCCTCCCTTGCGTCGGAAGCAAGTTGTCAAGTTCGGAGGGTTGGAAGAAGTCCCGTTTGACCATACTTTAGCCCCTCTGAAGGCTTTGTTTTGGTTGTTAGAAATTGGACCATAAATTCGCTGATTGTTCCTGGCCCTACCGAGCTCATCTCATGTTATAACTGCGGTCAGCGAAGGGTAACAATGCGTAACTGTTCGAGATGCAGTAATGTACATATTCAATTTTTTAAAGTTCTAAACCCGGGCAGGTTCGCCCAATTACCATAACCTACAGTAGCCAATGCTGTTGTGGAGGACAGGCCAAGGCTACCAGCAGGGGAAAGACTACCAGCAGCATAAAAACCCTTCACGACTCAACCGACGTCCACACCAACCACCGAGTAGCTTACTTCTACCACAGAGTACCCGGCCTAATATCGCCCTAAAACTGACGATGGATCTCGTAGAAGCCCTGAAGGACGTTTCCTTCGAGTTGAGGAAAGAATTTTTTCAGGCTCTATTTGCAGGGGATAAGAATTAAGGAACGGGGCTATGAGGGAGTAAGGATAGCAAGGATCCCACATCCGAATGGAAGCATAATCCGAGCAGAGTGTAATAATGGTCGTAAGATATTTTATTTTTCAGATGATCGTAGAAATGCAATGAATATGTGGAAGATGAGACGAAACAATTAAAGGTAGTCAGAGACGATAAAGAATTAACAGTGTGACGAATAGTCGAAACCGCGAGAGATTGAGAGGGGGGACATAGATGGTCGGTAACGACTGGTGGATGAATAAAGAGAAAAAGAAGGAAGACCACTCGATCAAAGTAATGGTAGATTGTTGGTAAGTATTGGATGGTAAACAACGTTATATTTCTTCATATTAACATTATTTTCTTTTATGTTTTACATAATAATCTTCTTAAGAAGCTCAAATTGCTTAATTTGAAGCAAAGTTATGAAGAAAATAAGAAATTGAAGATTATTAGGCCAAAATTTAATATGAAAAATGTATTGTTTTCTTTTGGCCTAATAATCTTCAATTTCTTATTTTCTTCATAACTTTGCTTCAAATTAAGCAATTTGAGCTTCTTTTTTTTCAAACCATATCTACTTGAATTCAACTTTCTTCTGGTTTTTGGTTCGATTGTTTATCTTTATTTGTTTTTTGAGTTATAAGCGACCGAATTGGAAGTAATTTTTACTGCTATTATTATTGGAAGTCGAATAACTTCCGTAAAAGTGGCGATTGGCAAGAGATAACTTGACATTCTTCATATTTTTATATTATAAAAAGTGATTGCCGGATGTTGTGAACGGCAATGTGATTGGTTTACGTTTAGCGCATGCGTCTAAAACATTGTAGGTTAGATTTGGCAGCGCGGGAAAAACGTAATGCTTGAATATTCTTGACAAAATCGAAGTATAATAAATCATGAATAAATATATTATTAAAAATTGTTGTTTTAAGTAAATGAGACAGCGTAATATCTCAAATAATGACTGTTAAAAAACGCAAGAGCGCGCGAAGCGCGCATGGTTAATTCTAGTATATTATAAAAGACATACCAAAGTTAGGATGAGATCCATTTCCCAGAGGTCATGTACTTCCCTTGTAAGTATATTTTCTTTTTTTTGATACGATGTTCTAGTTGTAAGGAAATATTTATGGATACAAATAAGAGATTGATGTTGGAATATGTGGGAACGTAATTTAATGGGATATGTGTGTCCGATGACGAGATTCGCTTTGGCCAAGCATTTGTAAGTGCAGTCCACTCTCCCTTCAAGAGTGTGTACCGACTTAGGATGGAGTAATGTAAGGCGTGCCTCCCTTACTGAGGCTCGCACATACATGTACTCTCAATAATTAAAAAGGGGGGAGTCCTTGTATGAGGGGTGTTACCTAAAAATAAAGCAAAGAATATATTAGTAAGGAAAAATAAGAGAGATAGGGAGATATTCCTTGAATAAGTACGAATAAGATATATCTTAAGTTACCTTAGTATTAATAGTTATAAGTCCAACAATGGTCCACCGATAATCCTTTCCTGGGTTCCTAAATCGAATGATTGAAGATCCTCATCCAACGATGATCCCTGCATCACCTGCTGATTGACAGGGGTTTGATCCTGGATCCAACGGTGACTCCTTCCATGGGTGAGGTGGAGACTGAAGAGTCACCCGTCGCTCCTTGGGTTCCTGAGTCCTTTGTTTAAACAAAATGATAATAAATACCTTGTTTATTTAATTATAATGGGATAGGAGAGGTTAGGACAGAAATAGATTAAGAAATAAGTATGATAATAGGAAGAAATAAGGACCATTAAGTAACGGGTGTTTAGGATTGGGAGTGAAGTTAGGTTAATGTAACTTTTTCACCAGAAGAATTAAATTAAGGAATTAATGGGAGGATTATTATTACGTTTTCGGTTTGAGAGGAAGAGAAAATAGGAAAGAAGAATTTAGCGACTGACAGTCAATCATACCACAGCGAAAGTAGATATCTGGATTCCAGAGAATCAGTTGATGGTTCCACGATGACGACGAGGATGATGGTCGGCGGCACCAACTGTCCTCATATACGCACTAGGGTACTTCCCGACGGCGAAGATATCCAAAACTTGCGATGCAAACAAGAGTCGGTCCCCTCGTTTCGCGCGGCATGCATGACATCCATGGTAGTATAGTCGATTCAAGGGAGGAGAAACATTCGTTTGCTCTTGCGCATCCACGTACGGACGACTGGGGTCCTTCTCCCCCATCCTTAGCCGGTCCTTCCTGAGAAGTGACCGCTAGCTTCCCCATATATATTATCATTAATTTTTTAAGTTTGTTACTTCATTATTGTTATCAATGCTGTTATAGTTATTGTTATTATTATATTGGTTACTCCTGACCGCTTAAACGATTGCTTCGTGTAGAAGTCTACACGCGGAGCTGCAGTAACTGAGCTGCACAGATGGCCATTTTCTCTTTTTCGGTGTTAATCGTTGTAAGTGCCGGGGGACTTCCTGTCGGGTCTGCGCGGTCGCGTTAAAACAAGGTTTGATTTCGTTGCGGTTATTACTCTTTTTCTTTTCTTGGTCGATTTTCTTTGGTTGTATCTATCGCGGCTACCTTTATAAGAAACCGGTACGGGAGATTCGGGCGAGATAAAATTTGTCGTTCGATATTGTCGGTTGATTAATATAAAAATCAATCTCGAGGTTGTAATAATCATTGATTGATTAAATGATCGTTTAGTAAACAAAGTATCTTCGTATACGCATTTCATTTTGTATATAACGAATATTCTCAATATCCGTCTTCCCGTTGATAATTAGTTATATTCGTAACATAACGTAACATTCGTAACAAATTACGCGCATGGCGGAGTAATCACTGGAAAAGCTCAACGTATGGTAAGAAATAATTCCTTCGTAGTAATCGTGGTGGTGTACGAACTTGGCTCACACCCTCGAATTAGTACATCAGCTTCACCAATACCATTTTTTCAGTATATTGTATACTTAGTAACGTGGCGGCGGAATAATAACTATATTACAACTTATTGCATTTTATTGTTAAAAAGTATACGCTTCTTATAAGATATACATACAATAATTGAAATCACTTATTTACCAAAAAAGTTATTATAATTGTTTTCCTTTATTTTTAAAAATGAATCTATTTTATATTATTAGAACATGTAGCTATTCGTGTCTATTAATTATTAATTTCCGAAATATCCAAACATTCCAAGTAATCTATAAAATTTAAATTAAAACGTGCCTAGGTAACGTAAATGTAATATATACGTTTCTGTTTTTTTTTTCATTTCATCTATAAGATTAAATAATTCTCAAAACATGCAATGCCTTAACCCATTAGTGCCGACGCGAACATTTTTGGACACTATAGATATTTTCGGGCGGATTTAAAAAAAATGGATATCAAAATATTTTTGGCTACTCTATCGGCTTCTGAGGTCAGTTTGACGCTACGACCCTTTGGAAAAGAGCCTTAGCAGTTTTAAAACGGTAGGTTTTAGCCTTGAATATTTCAATAATCATAAAATTGAATGTTCGATAAATGCAACATACAAAATTACCTGTAGAAACATAATTTGATTTTGTTTTTTTAAATACGCCCGGAAACATCGAGTTAAGTGGTACCAGTTACGTTAAAATAGGTACAAATCCAAAGTATCCTCGTAACCAACATTTTTTATGGAAGTTTTCATTTTTAACCCCGCAAAAGTTGATGGCAATTAAAAATATATAGCGAGTATATACGTATCGGTAATTTATGAATTAATATTTGATTGTGTAGCTAGGGTTTGCTTTACTTTTTCTTACCTTTCTTGTATAGTTAGAGATAGATAACGACAAGACAAGGTGAGGTAATCTATTATTTGAATCAAATGCTTGTATTTTTGAATTTAAATTGGACAAATAATTTATTACTTACTTTTTTGTTTAAATTATTATAAATGTGTTACTATCTGTAATTATTATTTTGGATATCTTATTGCGAGGTGACTTTTGCAGAATAATGTGACGTTGTATCCTAACCACGTTTTGTGAGATCGAATCTCCGTAAATGTTTAGTTGTTGGATCAGACACTCAAACAAATAGCAGAATCAATCGTCGCAAAATGTTAATAAATTATTCAATTATTTATACGGTTAATCATTTGCAACGTAGCTTAGGAAAAATCCTGTTTGGTTGAGTAATTGCAACGTTACAAGCAAATTAATCTGGTTGAACATTAAATTTAAAATCTTTGTCCTGATGTTTTATACGAATGTGTCGTCTAATATCTGGCTTCCTTTTGCTGCGATATGAGCAATAAAAGCATCCAAATCGCGGAGGTTTGTGACACTCGTATTTTTCGTGTTGTATCAAGTGAGATGAATGCTTGTAAGACTTTCCACAGCGAAAACAGACATTTGGATTTTTGAAGTCACTAGCTGTCACCGTGTAATCTTCTTGTTCTTCTATATCGATTCTGAGTGGATCGGAGAATACCGGCATTACTAAATCGTACACATCGAACATCTCAAGTGGGTTGTTCATTGATTCTGCAAAACATAAAAACAAAATTGACAATTAGATTGAAGAATTAACTTTGGTGTAGATACTCAATTTTTGTACTAATTTACATCAAATAATAAATACTTTAATAGCGTTGACAAATTTATAATGGTGGTTGATATAGAGTGTCGATAGTTGTTATTTACAAAGTTGGGTTGAAAATATAAATTGATATGAGTAAAACTGTTAGGTATTCTTAAAACAGAGTTTGTCATTTATTACCTGTTCATTAAATATTTGTACAATAAAATTAAGTATAGTATAACCTTGATAAAAATTTAATTAGTTGTAACGCTTTGAGATTAAAAATCGTTGTTTCAAAATTTATAACTAGTAAATATCAACCGAGTTTTAGAATACACTACATTTATATATCTTAAAAATTGGTTAAAACTTTTGATTGTAACGCTTTGAGATTAAAAATCGTTATTTTAAAATTTATAACTAGTAAATTTCTATTAAAACTTTGCTAGTTAAATGGTTTATACGGTTATCAGTTTACATCATCAGGTACATTCGTCATGTATACACATTTCAACTGTTATTTCTTACAAGGCATAAGTTTAACCTTTAGAAGACGAGAAATTTTTCATACAAATACAAAAATATATATATATTTATATATTTAATCGATCACAACGTTAGCGTAAGCGTGTTTACAGATAGTCGAAATGTCTATTACACAAAAATGAAAAAATAATCAGATAAGCATCTTTAGTTAATTATTTTCCTATTCCTAATTCTTCATTCGACATTGTGTAAATAATCAAATTTCTGGTCTTTATGACAATGTTGAAAATGTCTTTTCAATACATCTTTTCGATTGGTTCGGTAATTGCAGTGAATACAGTGAATGTTTCGTGGTTTCTGACACTCATAAGTAATATGTCGTTTTAGATGTTGAACATTTTTGTACAATCTGCCGCATTTAGAACATACGTGTACAACGGATAAAGGAGCGGATTTATCGCATCCTTCTTTTCCATGCTTCGTAAGACGTTCCAATTTTTCATAGGATTTTCCAGAGATCTCAAAATTTAAATACGGAGCCTGAACGCACTTTTCAATATTTAATGGGTCGATGCCAAAAGCGTGTTCGTCCACTGAAAATAAAGTTGTTTTCATTATTTTTATGTTGATACGAGTTAGTTAATATTACTAATGAATAATTGTTATTATACTAAACCCTTACAATAAAGTTTAAAATATCACTACAATTTTAAAAGAAAAACGAGTAACAATGTTTGATTAGAAATTTTTTAGAATAAAAATTAGGTGGTGGATATATAAAGGATCTTCGAGGTTCATCGTATCATTACAAATAATTTTAGAACGTTAAAAATAAAGTAAATGTTTAATAGTGTTATTTTCAATATTAATATTTACAGAATACACTCTGATAGTACAACTCGACTGATAGTAATGCTCTCTTTCTAATTCTACTGGAATGTAAAAAATGTACTATTTTTTATTTATACTTCTGCTTATTACACAAATATACATCGTTAAAATATTTCTAGAATGTGTTAGATCTATTTACACATGCAATTCATTTATCGGGATAGTAAAATTTACAAATTTACATTAAAATTGGAATGCGTTGTATAAGAGTTAAACCATAGTGATAATGCAAAATTAATTAATGCTTATCAATCGACAACATCGTAACCTTATTAATGAACAATAGTAACTTAGTGTCAACAAGTATTTTACATATCTATAAAAACAATACTGTCTTCCTTAGTAGAAAATATAATTAAATGTCATATTTTCCAAAGTTTTGTACAGAATTTGATAACATTTCTACTAGGTTTTACAATGTAAAAATAATGAAAATCTAAATAAGCAGAGAGAAATTTTATTGATAAAAATCATCCGGATCCGGTTGCTCAAGGTAGTTCAGACTTTTATTACTGTGACAAGTACTTATATGCCTCTTGACATCATCTTTACGCTTGGCTCGATAGGAACAATAAATACAGCAAAATCTTGGTGGTTTTCCGCACTCGTATCTAAGATGACGTGTTAAGTGCCCATGATGTTTGTACGTTTTGCCGCATCGCCGACAAATATTTAGACTACTTCTGTAGTAACCTGAAACTTAAATGAACAAGCAGCTCGTTAGTAAATTTAAGAAGCGATTACTTAAATAAAAAAAGTAAAAATTATTGCACGAACATTATCGAATTCACGTAATATTGAAATTAGGTAAATTATATAATATAAAATACTTTTTTAACGCAATGATTTGCTTCGATGCTCTGTTTGTAATGATACAAATTTGTTATTTTCGCATTGCAAAAACTGCACGAAATAACAAATCATGTTTAGAAAAACAAATTTAGTACTATTACATTAAATTTAGTTGATTTGGTTACAAAATACTTTTGATACTTATGCATGGAAAATAAATCTGTTGATTCCAATAATTTATCATTATACGTGGCTGACATTTACCTGAAATTTTAAAATATTACAATTTTAATTATTATTCTACTTGTTTAATTGTATAGTATTAAAAGTATAGAGGAAACATTTGATTAAATGTGAACTTTTATCATTTATTGTAAACGATTTATTATTATTTATACATTTATTTGTATACAAATTTAATTTAATCGTAACAATTACAATTTAAATAATTTATTAATTTACATTATCTCATAGGAAATATTGCTTTGTACATTCTAAAGACTAAAATATTTAATAATTAATTATTTATATTAACTGCAATCTCAAAATACTTTTAAACATATTTTTGCTATACGGATTTAATAAAAAGATGCGAAATTTTATGTTAAAAATTAACGAAGATTATTAACAGTATCAAATAATGAAAATAACATGTATATCAACATATAAGATTAATTAGAATAGAAATATCATTTTATTGCTCCACAACATCGGGAATTTTTATTTATAAAATGAGAAGAAACGACATTTTCTAGCCATTATTAATGCATGTAATAAAAATGATCGATAATAAATTAAGTTTTTTTATCAACTAATCAGACTTGTTCATTTGAGTTTTTTTATTTCATTTGTATGCTTGAAGAGGGAATTGGAACACCACTCCTCTTTGAGCGACATACGACGAGATGCCTCTGCATAGTGTACCGATAGTAAGTGCGATAAGTACAATACGTGCAGCAGAATCTTGGTGCTTTCCCACATTCGTATTTTTCGTGACGAGTACAATTACCAAGTGTGCGATAGGATTTTCCGCAACGCCTACATTCAACATTCCCAATTTCACCTTCAACAATACGTCTTCTCCTAACCTTAGTAGTAGCTAGTGGGTCGCTATCAGGATCTGATAAATATGCATCCCCTGTAAATAAAAAAAATTAATTAGAATTTCGAGTAAACTCAACGAAAGTCGTATTTTTTTTAACAATATCGGATAGTCTACATTTATTCATATTATTCTTAATAGTTTATGATTGAAATATTTACAATAAATCATTGTAAATTTAGAAACTTGTTAATTTAACACAGAATCTTCAATTATAATAAAAAAATTGTAATTTTTATTTGAGTTACATCGATTAGTTCGGATCAAATAATGCCAAATGTGCAATAATACTTATTTTCAAGTGATGAGGGTGAATTACCAATGCCAATAACCTATTGATTTATTTATTATACTACATTATGTTACAAAAAGCAATTTTTTATTTGTAATAGTTTACAGAATTTACCCACTAATACTATAAGTGAATGTATTATATACACATACATCAATTAGAACAATATACATTTAATCAAGTTTTTAAATCAATTTTTGTTTCGTATTGTTTCATAAATAGTTATAGAGCGATCTTAATCTCGAAATTATACATTTAATATTCTTATAATTTTTATACTTTTGTTTAGATATTTGGATAGTATTTGTGTAAAATATTTCTTGATATACAATATGTTAACCTGTAACAGTAAATAACATCTTCTTAAAATATATTACAAACGAAGATACGACATGTTGTTACTAATATAAAATTAGGGAAAATAACAAATTTTACAAATACAATAATGTTTAAATAATAAGTCTTTAATAATTTTGTATAATATCTCAAACAAATATTATGTATAATTAACACAGAGTAATTTGTATATATGTTTAAATATATTCTTAATATTTTACTAGCCGTACAATATATATTAGATATTATAAAAATTAAATACCTTCATCTTAATAAGACATAAAATATTTTTCTAACTCCTAACTAAAATTTGATTTTTACACGCTTAAGAGTGCACAACATCGAATTTTCCGCAAACGATACTTATATCATAATGTACTATTCTTAATTGATAATTTATAAAATTATTGAAATGAAAAATTAATATAATTAACTATGTTACTATAAATAAACGACAGTTTAATTAATAAACTAAGGGGCTATACCAGTGTGATATTTACAAAAAATCGATTATTTTTGTCTTATGCAACAGTCTATATTTTCACGAATATCGTGTAAAATAGTCAAGGCATGTATGTCTAGTATTAATAGATTGCTCCATCTGCCTAGGAGTCTATAGTTTACTCTCAGCTGTCGTACACTGCACATCTGTGCAAAAATTAGTGTAATGAAAAATGAGTGAAAGCATTCGAAAGGGTACTCACGATAGTCCTTTTCATAAATCCAAAAACAAGAAGAGAAAATTTTCAGGAAATCGACACGCTACTGTACACGATACTGTTTCATCGAGTATTTCTCTGTTTTCTGTATATAATTAGCATTTCAGATGTGTGCAAAACTTGCAAGAAAGACGTCAAGTTCAACCAAACAAGTTCACGGGATTTAGGATTTAAAGTTACTGTGTCACGTGAATGCGGTGTTTTATATGTGAATTATGGACCTATAATTATTAATGCTTGTGAAATAAATCAACTATCAAATAAATAAACTAATATGGAGAAAAATATCGCGCTATATTGCCGGCGGTGATTGTACCACATACAAAAGTATATTGAATTTAAATCCCTACGATGTGCAAGTAAAAAACAAGAATGCTACTTATACGTGAAGAAAAGGAAGGAGAATGGATTATATTCTTAAAATTGACTACCATTGTAACTCAAATTATCCGATTGACTTCAAATTTGAATTGAGTACTCTTAAATACTTCACTGTACAATGACGTAGAATATTTTTGATTAGTTGGAAATTGGGCATTAAAAAACCTCCATTTTTTGAAGTAAAAAACCTATATTTTTCATAACCATGCATTTTATTAAATTATGATATTTTTCGAAAATTTTACGTCATTATATATAGAAAATACTTTCTAATTTGACGAAATTTTTTTTCTTTCTGGTTTCAGCTACTCATACGCTCGTTTACACTGGTATAGTCCCTTAAGTAAATGCAGCTATCGAACTTTCGAGTCCCACGGTATATTATTAAGCAAGATTTCTATCTATTCCGTGTCTCTGCCGACAAACCAACAAGTGTCTTTCCATATTGAACCTATAATAACTTTGATAAGTACATTTGCTACAGGCAAAATTAGGAGTTTTGCCACACTCATATTTCTCATGTCGGGTTAGATTTCCTAGTGTCCTGTAGGATTTCCCGCAGCGTTTGCAAGTAATGTTGTTTGCATTGTCACCCAAAGTTCGTCTTTTAGTTTTCTGCGGCAATTTTAGTCGATCACGCACGACGTGTATCTGGTAAACTGAAAAATACAAAAAAAATGTTTTTATTATAATTATATTCAAAGTATAGTTTACTTGTTCATGTAACCATGCTGTGTGGTCATTAATAGTTTGAAAGCCATAGTTTCTTCATAATTAAACAACATTATACTACATTCAGTGCGCGTATATTGCTATAATAGCGATTTTTATCTATCAGATGGTATGGTTTCTACATTTATTTATTCTTAACACATTTAATTCTTACATAAATATACTTTATTATTTTACAATATGTGGTACAATTTATTATTTCCGCGTATTTTGCGTATTCCGCGTAGCTAACTGTATAGTACATAGTAACTAAATATTTTTGATAAGCCAATCAAAGTTCTCCCTCGGAAAAGCAAATCTCTGTTTCATTCATCCATATGGATGTAAACATAACACTTATTTTTAGTACCTTACTATCTAACTAGTACCTAATATAGACTGATTTGGTAAATAAATTGTAACATAATGAGTCTATTTCGTCATAAAAATGTAATACAAAAATTACTTCTGTAATATTAATAATACACGGAGAAAAATTTCTGATGATTTTTACCCTGTAAGAATAGTAAAAGTGGGACAAACAATCTTTTCTCGAAAAATTTACCCGGTTTTCGGTTAAAAATTACAAGACTTAGGATAAATTTTACTATGCAGCAGGGTAATTTTTACCAGAAAAGACAGTTCGTCCCATGTTTACTAACCTTACAGGGTAAAAATTATCATATATTTCTCTCCGTGTATAATAAAAAAAATATTAACAATATATGGCAACAAAAAATTTTTTTTGGTTATTACTATTCTTCCGAATTTTTAATGATTTGTCTTTATACATTACAACTTTTACTGCTTTCTTGCACTATAATTTTTTATGATGAATTCGATGTTAATAATTATTGTAGTAATCACGGAAGTACAAGAATGTCGTTATTCTGACTTCTTACGAATAGTACAACATTCTACTGTATCGTATGGTTTGACCGATGGTCTTTTGTTAATAATGTTTGTTTTCTATCTTCAGAAACGTTCGGTATAAAAGAGAGTATTTGTTATTATATAATATCTTCATATATATACTAACGAGATATTTTTTAATTCATTTGGTTTATCAGCTTTTTTCTATCTACAAAATTAAATTAACGTTGATAGAAGAAAATAAAGTACATAAATGCAATTAGCGAAGTATTATTTAATATAATTGTAAATTTGCAGATTACCGCTCGTTAACAATTATAAACTCTTTAAGGCTCAATAAAATTTAAAATATTTGACCTTTTACATATTATACATGCATAACTTTTCGTAATAACGTATTCTTAACTATAATTTTTTTTTTGAAATTGATAGATGATTTATCATTTTTAAGTGGCAAGATACGAGATGTCTTCTTAGATTACACCTGTGATGACTTTTATAAGAACATCTATTACAATTAAATTTGGGTTCCTTTCCACATTCGTACTTCATATGTCGACGTAAAGTGTAAATACGCAAGTAGAATTTTCCGCATTTATTGCAAACATTATTCGATACTTTAGATGACATCAAAAAGTTTTCCATTTTGTGATTTGGTCCAGTGTCATTGAAGTAGTGTGTACTATAAGCATGATCTGCAATTAAAATTAAATAATAGTGATCATTACTTGATTTATTGCTGAAATTATGTAATTGTGACAAAACGATTCTTTTATCAATTTCTTAGATGATATAGTGATATAGATGGTATTATATACGCTATTCTTATTATAAACTTATTATAAAATCGGTTAACCCATAGAAATAATAAATGAGAAATATAGAATTGTGGTATTAATCGATAACCACCAAAAATAATTTTTTTTATTATTTTAACGTTTCTCTTTTTATGCTCCCAATTTGGTGTTAATCAGCGACGGAGGTATACGATATCTTTGTGAATGAACCACTTAATGAAAACGTGCCCAGTAATACCTGCATAAATCGGCAGAGGACGGAAATCGGAACTTGGAGCCTCCGAGTACGAGTCCACCACTCTACCGATTGAATCACCGCAGACGGCCTCCAACAATAGTAAAAAAAATGTGGATATTAAAATAAAAATAACAGTTTTTTATTTCTTTTATAAGAATTAGTAATACACAAATTGACAAAATAATTGGAGAACAAATACTACTGCGTAGCTGAAAAGTTTCAATAAGAAATTTCAGGATTTTTCGTTTTAAGAGTATAAGTAGTACTTGCAAATATACAAGTCAAAATAAAATTGGGGACCTCCAAATAAAAATTTTATATTGATTTTAAATTGATTGTATAATCGCGATATCAGAATAACTAATTGTCATTTATAAAATACTTACTTTTTCAACCTAAAATTTAATTGAAATAATTGCAAAGCAGTAGGTTTAATTAATTCTACTTATATCTTCAAATAATATTAAGTAGGTATTAAATATTGCCATAGGAATTCGCTTGCGATTTAGCGGTGATGAAAAAAGTCGAATAACCGATGCGAAATGTATTTTGGCACATGCAAACTCGCAGCACTCGAACCATGGGTTCGCGTTTTAACGTGCAAACAATATAAATAAAAAATAGTGTAATTAATTAATATTTATTGACCTCAATCACCTATTTATCAATATTACAAATAAATACAATGCCGATTCCTATATGATACATTATTTAAATCTAATGAAATTATTTGTACACGACCTATGTATAATTACAGCCTTATAAAAAAGGACGAAATTACTATATGCCAAGAAATAGAAACGCATTCCACAATTTTGCCAATATTTACGATGAGCTTGAAAGAAAATACTCAGTATCGTATAAATTAATTTCTATAAATAATAATTTCTTAGAATATTTCAATTTTTAAGTCATTGACTCCAATTCCAAAATAGATGCCTTACATGCTTACATAAATAAATAATACCTTGACATTTTTCAAGTTGTCAAATATTGCATATTTTTTAATACTAATACTGATGACTAATCTTTAATGATACATTGATAAACTATAAATATCAAACATAAATGTATTATAAAAATTTTAGTTTATCAATCTGTAATACATATATCTTTATGTTCACCAATATAAGTAATACATTAAATGACGTTCTTGAAGATAAATCAAGAAATGAAACGTGATATCTGTTCGAAATTAGACACTAGTGCTCAAATGTAATGGACATTTATTTTAATATCACTTAGGTCTTTCAGGAACCTTTTAAACAACTATACCTATCGTTAAATATTTATTATTTTGAAATTGCAATTATTTCTCTTTGTCTATGAGAAATAAATTGACATCAAACAACTAGGATGAATCGATAACGTAATTAAAATAATTAACTTTATGGCATCGAGTGACGTGATTCTGCAATGTGAATTTGTAATGAGTTCGATAAGTACAATAAGGACAGCAAAATCGAGGTGGTTTTCCACACTCGTATTTCTTATGGCGATTCAAATTTTTCACATAATCGTAACATTTCCCGCAACGCGAGCAAACGTAATCGGTGATTTTACTAGTTAATTTTTTTTTCTTCGAGCTCTTCGACTTCTGGCGAAACGGCAATACCACTCGTTGTATTGGCAGCTCGAGTGGATCTGAAATTATAAACAATTTTACAGTCAGTGAATTTGCTAAACAGATGAATGATCGTTTTAATTTATTTGGTTTTTAATAAAGCAAGTGAATGTTTCGTGCTACATTTATAAAAGTTGTGTGTCACGCGGTGATCTATAGGTAACAAAATAATACGATGGATCGAATAATCTAATAATATATACTTAAAAAATGATATACATATTGGAGGAAATTTATATTTTACTATAAGAAAATCCTAGGAAATTGTAAAATGTTTATATCTATTAAAAAGCAATCTATCATAATACATACGACTAAAAGAATTTACCGGTATATAAGATTTTGATATAAAATTATATATGAAAAGTATAAAATAAAACAACAAACTTTTTGATACGAATTTAATGCGAATACTAAAATGTTAAACAGATTATTGATGCAAAAATGTCATTGTACAAGACGTGGAGATTTTATTTTTATTATTATTCGATTGTTATGAAATTACAAAATTAGATAATGTTTGTATAGTTAACGCCAAATGAAAATGAATTAATTAAATAATACTATGAGAAAAGAACTATTAATTTGCTATACATTTTTACAAATTAATAAAGTACATTGCAATTCGACTAATACTTATTAAACAGTATTTGTTGCCAAACACTTTGAAAGGTATTATATCACTATTTCTCGGATACAAAATTGGGCCACTTAAATCGAACATATTACTTCCAAGTTCATACATAACATAAAATTATTTTTTTTAGTATAAAATTACTAAAATATTATAATAATGGCACATCTCTGCAAAACCTATATTTTAAATTTAATCAATGTTTTGGAAGCACACATTTTTTCCAAATCAGTGCCAAATCCAACAGTCTATATCTGGTTGAAATTTTCGATGAAAAAAATAGCTTTTGGTATAGGATTGTATCGAAAAATCTAAACATTCCAAGACTGCTGTGTTACCATTTTCAAATTTATTTTAAATTTAGTGTTATTGATATGAAACATTTCAATATCAATGAAGGTACCGTGAAATTTCTGTAAATGTCGGAATTAAGTGGAAACATTTGTGTCGCACAATTATGTCGAAGGATCGATACGAAAACGAAACTTTTGTTCTTTATGTCGTAAATTTATATGTATCTTCAAATTGGCCTTCTGTTTAGACCTATAGTTGCAATAGAAACAGCAAAATCTTGGTTTTCTGCCACATTCGTAATTTTTGTGTCGATTCAAATTATTCATGTATTTGTAAATTTTGCCACACTGCTCACAACGAAATCCACCAAAGTCAACATATTCCTGGTTAATCTGCGAAGTTGTTGGGACGAATTCAATATTCTGCACGTAATATTGTTGATTCACTGGAAACAAAACGATGACGTGTTAGTGATAGTAATAATATATTCGATTGGAATAATATCGCAAAATTTGTAGAATATTTTTAATTAGTATCAAATCAAAAGTTTAGGTATAAACGTGTAAAAAATGACTGTAACGTAATGAAATTAAAACATATATTTATTTTTTACTATATTATTATGAATAATATTACAATTTTTTGTACAATTAAAGCTTAAATTATTAAATTTGTTATGAGAAAAATATTTTTGTAGTATCCTGAATCATTATGCAATTTTTTAATAACAAATTGAGCTTAATATTTTGAAATTAATCACATTAAAAATTACAGGATGTTTTTAATAAACATAGTTACTTATATACTTTTAACACTCTAATTTTCATGTACCTAATAAATATACATTTCAGACAGGATTCGAACTCACGGACCTTGAATTCGAATCTCGAACACTATAGACATCGAACTAAAGTGTGCTATGTGTTGCACCGCTTGCATTAGTCGACGCATCTTATCACTCACTGGGTCCTTCTCATACTTCCTACGTCGCCCGAAACATTATGTACAAATTTATCGAATTAAGTTCTTAATATAATGTAATAATTTCTAATTTTAACTCTATTTTTTTCTTCTAATATTTGTCATTAAATGAAATATATCAAATTTCAGATTAATGAATATATTGATTTTCCCGAGTCATATAAAAAGTAAAAAAGTATTATCGACTCATATACATAAATTAAATAAATGAATTGATAAACGATAGGAAACCGTTTGTAATACATATAAAATAAAAATAATACGATTTAAAGGCATGTTGTGGAAATGAACACGGCTTATAATATGTCTAGAATGTCGTTTTCCTAGGTGTTAACTGTTTGCTAAATAGATTAAAATCGAATCTAAGAAATACCCGAAAAATACGAGAAAAACCATTTTATTAATTAGTGAGAAGTAGTCACTTTAACTAGCAAGTTTATACTTTTTAACAATTTGCCATACCTACGAAATGTTTGTTAAATATGTACAATTTCTCCACTGGTATAATTTATCGAATTTATTATAAACATAATTTATAATTTCTGGGATGTATAATTTTAAATAATAAATAAATATTTGCGCAGTCTGAAGAGGGTGAAATTGACGACCGAAACGTTGTAAGAAAAATAATGAGTCGAGAAGCTCGATAAATTGATTTTTCATATATATATATATGATGATAAAAATTTGCTAGTATAAATTACTATTTTATTAGCAATTTTTACCATTATTAATAGCAATTTTTTTAATTGTGTAAGTCTGTCCTCTGTTTACCATTAAGATAGTAATTTTTTAATAAAAATTACTATATATATATATCACTATAGAGTTGTAAATTTATCGGACAACATAATAATATAATCAAAGCTTTTAAGGCAAATTTATCAATAGAGAATAAATTATTACAAATTATTGATCAGTATAACATAAATATTAACATGTCACAAAGACATCTCCCCTGGTAGAAATGAGAACATTTAAAATAGATGGGATTCTGGTTACTGGGTACAAAAAAAAGTATAAAGTTTTAATAGGTAAGAAGTGGCTAATACTTAGATTAAAGAAATCAATGCGAAATTATATTTTAATTAAGTCAATCCAAAATACTTAAAAAGTTTGTCAATTGATTTTATTATCGATATAAGTTAGTTTTCTTGCGTACATATTATTCATCTATTTATAAGCTTGTAAAACTAGAATTAAATCTTGACTAATGTTGATAACGGAAGAGAGGAAAAAAATTTGCTTTATAATAACATATATAGATGTAAAAAATGGGCGATCACAGTGTTAAAAAGCATTTAATACTTCAAACTGGCTAAGAAAAATACCTATTTAGTAGCGTAAATGAACAGGCTACGGTATTTAAGTTATTAAATATTTTGCAATTCTACTAGGGTCATAGATAGTACAAAATACGAAGCAAGAACTTTGCAGATTGCGAAGTTACAAGGAAAGTATAAGAATTGTAAATGACAGAATTGAATTCTAATTTTGATAATAAAAGATATATTGTATACAAAAATATAAAAAGCGTCGTACTTGCAGAACTACTTATCCAAATTGTGAGCTACTAAAATATTAATGGTTGAATGATATTAAGTATAAGGAATTAATGTAAGTAGTGCAGTGACGCATAAAATTAAAAGAAAATATGTGACCCGACAGTGAAATACTCTTTAAGTCTATAAACATAGCTCTGTACATTATTTACAAAAACTCATAAATATCTATAAAAATCGATCGTATAATATAATATACTATATATATACAATATAAATATATGTAAATTCAGGTACAAAACATTTACTTAATCTTTAGAGTATCGAAAAGTTCTATAAAATAGTTTAAAATATTTACAAGAGGATTCCTTAGTTTTACAGCCACTGGAAAAAATGGCTCCGGTTTCAATACTCTTAATGACCACTCGAACATGTAAAAAAACCTTAGATCAAAAGCTTCATTTTGAATTTTAGTTCTTTGCAACTTAAATAGTTCAAAAGATACATTCAGTTTTAAACATTTGATAAAAAAGTAATTTATAACTATACTCTTCTGTCAAACATAACTTTTGAATTGTTTAAGCTGTTGTAATGAACTAACGTGCACAATGCAACTGTTGACCAAATTTTGTTTTACATTTTTGAGTCATTATTCAATATTTTTTAGTACTATAATTGTATAAATAGACATACAGCTCTCTTTTCCTTACATTTTTCAAAAATGTCGTATACCATTGTTTCTCAGGTTAAAAAAGTTTTATCTTAATTACATAATCTTTCAACGTTCCATGCGTAGCGTAAAAAGTCAAGTCTCGCACACATCGTATTAAAAGATATTATATTATGATACACTAGCGGGAAGGTAATTTTATCCTCGTTTGAACTTTTCACTTTTGTAAACGTTTTAACGAGGCGACGTTTATCTACCTTAATTATTAATTTTGGCTCAAAGAATCATATTCTTTAATTTCAAATTGACTTATTTCTCGCACGGTCTGCACTCTCCTTATATGAATGAGTATATTACTCAATCGAGCTTATAAAGTTTATAAAGTACATTTTTACGTTTAAAACGTTAGATCCCAATACTCTAAAGATTAATCACATTAGTAAATTTTATATTATATAATATACATTTGAACTGTCATCAACTAAAAATATGTGTGTGTGTGTGTGTGTGTGTGTGTGTGTGTGTGTGTGTGCGTATGCGTGTGTGCATGCGTGTGTCTGTGTTTACCACGTATAAATATTAAAAGTTCGTTCGAAGTAAAGTAAAGATTTTTATCTGCATTTATTTATACTTATTTAGGACAGAAATTTTCCGTCTTTGACAATTGTTGATGTGATACCTCAGGTTATCCTTTCGTTTACAACGAAAATTACAAAACGTGCAAGAAAAATTTGCAGGTTTACCACATTCGTATTTAATGTGTCGTTTAAGTGTACACTGTTGCATATACGATTTGCCGCATTGTTGGCACACATTTTCGTATCGAGCAGTACTTCTTTGTTCGGTAAGTAATTCAGAACTGATGACTCGGAGTTTATAATCTGAAATTTGAAAGAAGCGGTATATTAAATTGTGAATAATTACTCAGTTCGATCAACAAGACAGATATAGTTATAAAGGCATTAAAAAATCTTTATATAGCAAACGAAATGAACGTAATATTTTTAATAGGAAACTAAGTAAACTAATATACAAAAATAGAAATTAAGTTTTCAATAGTTTTATTAGATCTATTTAGTATTTATTCTTTTGTATAACAAATTTATTAATTATTTTATTACAAATCTATTATCAACACTTTTTTTTTAATTTACACATAATCACTAAGTTTACAATTAATTGTCGGATTAAAAATAACCTGAATATACAAAGATAAAATATAATATTGTTATAGATAAAGTATTGCTGATTAGAAGGGCAAAGAACTTGATAAATATTTTGATTTATATCAGGACGAAATACAAGTTTATGTAATTTTTTTTGGTATAAATGTAGTACATATTTTAATATAGAAAAATAATATAAATATAAATCTACATATTAATTACTTTTTTTAAGTCTTCCAATTCGTTTAAAACTGTAAAATAAAATAAACTATTTATAAAAAAAATATTTCTTATAAAATATGTAAATATCATTTACCTTTAATTTTATTTTTTGTTATAATATTGCTAATAAAATTTATATAACTTTATTCCACGTTCCTATAGCCAATTACAATAATAATTTAAGGAACATATAGTAGTATGTTTTACAGCTTACATTTTAAAGAGCACAATTAAATGTATTTCGAATGTATTTAAAGTAATAAATACATAATAATATATTTTTACTGTTATTGAATCGATATTTCGCAAACTACAATTCAACTTAATTTTTATATACTTTTTCTTAATGTACATTAATAATAATTTTCGGTACATACGAAGAATTTTAGATAAAAGTTGTATTAATACAAGATAAAACCTATTATAAACTGTCAGTCCCAACATACGCCTACATAATTATTATACAATATATGTATACTTTAAAATTAATAAATACAGTTTTTATGTATTTAAAAAATATCTTTTACTCGCGACTAAAAATAAATAGGGAAAATAGGAAATTGTTAAACAATAAGTTTTTACATTAACTTATGACAAAAAACTGTTTTTTTTAAGAGACTAGGAGTACGATATTTAGTACGTAATGTATAGCTACGTGTATAAAAGAGGGAAGAAATCAAGTCGGATATTAAAAATGATAGACAAAAGTTAATACGTGTAAGAGTTCGCGTGAATTGAGAATGTAAATAAAGTTTGGTGAGAGTGAAATTAAAATATCGTTTTCAAATATCGTTGGAGCAATTATTCATTTTTCTTCCGAGCAAATTTAGAGTTCTTTTGACTACGTATGCCCATGGAAAGTGTTTGAAAGAGAAAAAGAGCAGGAGTTCTAGTACGAGTATGTGATTGTCGTCACATAACCCTATAACGGGTCAGATGTAATTTTATTTGGCTTGCCATTTAACTATTATTACTTTACTAAATTAAGTAAAATTTTTGTTAAAACAAGAATGTTTATTCTGTGAGCCACTATTCCTTATCTAGAGATAGGTAGATACTTATATCCGGAATTTCATTGTTTGAGGATTTCCTATAAGTACTACTCGTAATTTTATTTCCGTAAGAAAAAATCGTACTACATTGTACATGTGATACGTAATTGCACCGAGTACTTATTCTATAATTATATCTCCTATTTTCCCTATGAACATGTCAATAGGTAAATAATTTTTTTATTAAATAACAAAAACAATTTTCAAAATAAAATCACATTGCAGGTCTAAAAAATAGAATTTTCAGTTGAAGTATATTTACTAAAATCTTTAACAGATGCTCTTCTCTTAAAGTTCCTAGGACGTAATTAAAAAATAAAAGTTTGACAGTTGAACAGAAAAATTTTACTTTTTCACGCACTTTTTAACTCAACCTTCTCTAAGTAATTCTATAAATAATCTAAATACAATTACTTTTCTCTCTCTAAACGTAAAATATATTCATATTCAATTTCACGGAATCATTATGTATTAATATTAGATTGTACGGATTCAACTATAAAAACTAATATTGATTTTTATCGTGATTTCTATGTAGATGTAAATAAAGTAAAAATAAAGTTACGTTACTATTAATTAAAGTTCATTCGATAAACAATTTCTTGTCTATTGATACAAAGTGAAGTACAAAACAGATTTATTCATATGCACTCGATACAAAATTCAAATAATAGCATGTACATTTAATCAATCAAAGATAAAAAGATCGGTCACAAAGCTTGACTTTGGTTTGACTTACAATGATCACGACCGAAAGGGACTATATATTAATTTGGCGAGTAAGCATCGAATGAAACATTCAATAAAAATTCGACGGTTTATCGATTGTTTTCAGCAGAGTTTTTCACAGGCTTTTTGTGGCAGTGAATTATGTGATAATTAAGATTATCCTTCCGCTTAGCGCGATACGAACATAACGAACAGGTGAATCGCGCGGGTTTACCACATTCATATTTCATGTGTCGACAAAGTGTATAATGCCATTTATACGATTTTCCGCACCGTCCACAAACATTTTTACACTCTGAAGGTAAACGTCGATTTGGATGATGTTGACTATCTTGGTGAGCGGACAATCTTACTCTTTTAAACGGTTGCAGGTGCTCATATTGCTCTCCTCGATTGTAGTAGATGTCATCTGAAATAAAAAAATAAATAATATCTAGTCAGTTATAAGAAGTGAAATGATACACACAGCGAAATAAATGTGAACATGGATGGCAATTCTAAATGTAAATTATTTGAATGGTACATGTGATTGTGAACAATTTATTCTAACTAAATTGTAATTTATTTATGAGTAAAAGATGTTTATCTTGTATTTTGCACTGTCGATAATACAATTTCGTGAAACAACGGGTATCAATTGTTGTTGCACGTGAAAATCTGATATAGTAGTAGTAACAAACACAAATTTAAATTGTTAAATGAAAAACAAGGATTTTATACTATTTTTATAATAATTATTACGTAAAATTTCTTTTTTGGAAAAATTTAAAATAGATCATTTAAAAAAATTTACTTAGAAAAACCAATTTTACACGAATTACACTAATAATATGCATATATACATATATGAATTTAAAAAATATATACACATTTTCCTGTTTAAATAAAACAAGTAAATTATACAAGAATGTCTATGAACTGTAAATGGATAATTATACAATTTAATAAGGTGTAAAAAAATATTTTGATTAACAAATCATCACAAAATAATTAAAATAAAGGAAAACATTTATACATATATCGAATATAATTTTAAATATTAACATGTGTAATATCAACTGTCCATTACATTTGAAATTGCAAATCTTCTAATCTTCTCTTGTTTCCCTAATATTAAGAAAAAAATATTGAGAGGCCCTTTGATTTGCTTTCTTTGGATTACGTGTACTTAAAACGAATGGATGTACTAAACATAGTAAAGCTGATAACCTTGATTACCATTGGTTTTATTAATCGATCATTTTTAATAATACTACATACAAATACAATAACATAAAATATTGTGAGAGCTATAGAAAACGCAGCCAGTCGTAGAGTTTAATATTACAAAACCTTATATAAAGCCTTTTAACAAAAGTACGTTCGAATATGTCGTATGGGTATGTTTAGGAACGATGTTAATCCTAAACGCCATTGACCTTGTGACGGTGGGCCATGTGGGTGAGTAGATGCGACTTGTATTTAGCCCGGTAAGTGCATAAATTGCAAGGAATCTGAGGTGATTGTCCGCACTCGTACTTTTTGTGACGTATTAGTGAACAGGTGCGCTTGTAACTTTTCCCACATTGGTCGCACACATTTGACTGATCCTCCTGATAATTTGTAATCACCGGTTGTTGCGTTAAATGCATCACGTTCAAATGACCTGGAAGTATCGATGATTCTCCTTCGGTCTTTATGTAATCCATTAAATAGGAAGCTGAAAACGACCAGAAGTTTCTATTAGTTAAACGAAAATGTCAATCAATGTTTAAGCTATCGTATTTGTAGATTAAATCATGTGTTTATCTGTTTGTTTGTTTTTGTTTCTTGAAAAACTAGGTTACGTTGTTCGGGTTTGGATGGTTTGTTTTGGTAGAATGTAAGTGAAACAAAATGTCCTTTTTACACCGTGGAAACAAAATTTATTTGTTCATTTAAAAATTGCACCGAGTATCGTTATAAGTGTAATATCTAAAAATAAAATAGCTAATACGTTATTTTAACACCTTCCAAAGTGGTTTATTTTTCGTAATACAAAAACCCATTACAGTTTATAAGAAAAAAAGTGAGAAAAGAAAGTGATTAATTTATTAATTAATTTACTAAAGCATTCAAATGTACTTTTAAATATCATTAGCTATTAATGAGCATTCAAATAATACAAATTTTCTCATTAAAATTTATTTATAAATAATTTATAAAGTAACAATAGTTTTGTACAGTTTTTAGAATACATTTATTTCATACAATGGTCAAAATTATTCTGCAGTTGTGATAAAAACAAATGTTTAAGTAGATGCGATGAACTTCTTGTGGAATTTCTCATAACCATTGCTATTGTACTTCATGCAGTTTTTTTATCATTTCTATCTTGGATATGTAGTTTTAATCTTGCAATGTATAATGTACAATGCTTGTGTATCTTCGCTAATAATTCACCTAAAATCGAATAAAAATTTAGTGTTAGGTTATCTTCTTGGTAATGCAAGGCAATAATATTAAATATAAATAATAACATTACTATTACGTAACATGTAATATAGCAAGTAGGTACTTTGTAAATTTGAAACAGGAATTACGATTCCCTTAGAATAAAAACCCACTCCGCACCAACAATGACTCTGCTTTGATTTGATAATGAGTTTTTGCTCTTTCAGATCCAGAAAGTATACGCACATTTTAAAGCAAAACTGTTGTTTCATCTATTCTATTCTGTTACAAATTTTGATTGACTATCAAAAGTAGACAATACAATGATTCAAAAAACAAAAGTATCTGACTCGTTCAATTTATTTACAAACATGTTTTGTTACATTAATTATTTTAAATGTACAAAAATATACTGAATTTAATAAAATACGCATTTCCTTACAGCCGCAGAATAAATACACGTAATCTCTGTACAAAGAGATCATACGAAAAATTGGGTTATAATGATCTGTTTTCTTATAAGATATGTGGCTATTGATAAACTTAGATTATAATTAAATTACAAACATTGAAATACCTTATAATGTAATGTATCGATAGTTACGTACTGATTTTTAAATGCCAAAAATTTCGCATCATTTTTTTAACGTAATTATCTAGATTTACATTATTTGAATATCAGCGTGCATGTAATATAAATGTAATTTAAATAACACAATGCGTTTCTGGTTTTTCATTAATTACATCATACGCAAACAAAGCATACATTCTAAAATTTGAAATATACAATTTTAAAAATAGAATAAATTATGTTCATGTTAACACTTAAGTATTTTTGATACTTATAAATTAGAAAAATAAAAATGTCTGCTTTGGTAAAGAATAAAGATTAAAGTTTACACTTAACAATAGTGTGTAATATCTCGTAATTTCACATTTTTGTAATGTATAAATTAGAAAATTTATACTTTTCAGATGTATTAATTGCGATCTTTTTACTTTAGAAGTTAGATTATACATGATTTTCACATCGTATATTACATTTAAAAATACCCTGATAGAAAATTGAACACTCGATACTCGATGTATAATTTGTAAACATAACCTACAAAAGTATAATTATACGTATAATTATGCAAATTCTTTTTATCCATTTTTATTACTTTAATCGGTATGAATACTTTAAAGTATATTATTTTTTCAATTATACGTTGATCGCCAGTCATTGGCTAGCGATGGTTAAAAAAATTGACGAAAATGGCACGTCGATGGCTAGTCATAACTAAACTGACTGCCAAGTTCATTTTTCACTGGGCATGGACTAGCTAAAAACTCATCAACTATTCTATCAGGGTATATATACACACATATATATAGCATATTCATATGCTAATCAACGAAGACTAGAGCTAAATAACGCAGATTAATTAATTCAAGAGGTTAAACTCATAATGTATCTTATGGCATACTAATAATACGAAATTATGTCTATGAATTGATTTAATTACCAACAAAATAAGATATTTTATCGAACCTATAAGAAATTGGTCCATACAATTACATGCTTTAATATATATGTGTAAAAAAATAATTTTTTAATTTTTGTATATACTAATAGTTTAACCCTTTGAGTCATACAATTTGTACTTTAATTTAATTTTCAATACAACATGGTTACCTAAAGGATTTTTGAGTCGTTGATTGCAATCATAAAAACTCATTTTGAAAATTAATAATTTTGTCGAATCGAGTATGGTACGAGATAAAGTTTAAATGTGTTCAAACGTGCACTAAAATTTTTGTATTTATCCTTTGTAATCGATATACCTAACAGTAAGTTTATTAATATTCTAATAATTCTAATTTTTTTTTCAATATTTAAAAACGATAAAAGTAGCAGAGCTGTCTATACTATAGTAAATAAAGTGTAAAAAAAAAAACGAGTTGTGCATATATATTGGTTCCTTTGACTAAAAGGGTTCTCTATTAAATGGTCAAACGTCAATATTAAAAAAAAAGTAAAAGAATAAAAAAGACACATTTATGTTACATTGTATATATATAAAGATAGATGCACGTATGTACAGTAACTGACAGAGGGAACTAATTGAAAAAGGCAACTCACGTAATTTTATAATCACAGGTAAACATGACAGGAATGAATAAATTTCGATAGATTAACCCTCTAATATGTGACACCGTTCGATCGTACAAAACATTTAGTTGACAAAATATGTTGAGGGACTGTATTTAATCGATGTATAAGCATGTTTCAAGTACAATAACTCATTGTAGGTAGTTACCAATTATTTAGTAACGCCAATGAGAACGCAGCGTAGATGCTACGCCCGGCACTATAGGGTTAATTTTTAATCGTCAACAGTGTACTTGATTGGCTTATCCTTATGCCTGGTAAATATGTGTTTTTTTATGTGATCTTTATGCTTACTACGATGAGAACAGTAGCAACAAGAAAACCGTCTTCGCTGATTACACTCATACTTGAGATGTCGTTTCAAATGATGAACATGCTTGTACGACTTTCCACACTGGAGACACGTATTCGTCGGGGTTGCTTCGTACATCATCAAGGTATCCAAAGTGTTGTCAAATTGTTGAGGTAGGACGAATCTCTCGCAGACAGACATCCCAGGTAACAGATACCCTAAAATAAAACAAAAAAATTATTTTCGTTAATTTAATTGATCCGTTGGTTCCTTAAGTAGTTGCACAAACTGGTATGTTTTGTTAAGATAAAGTGTAAAAAAACAGTCATAAATAAGTTTAGTATATACTACATTACATATTATTGCGTATACGTTAAACGGACAATGATAACGATTGTCTAATCGTCGTTTACTATAGATATTTATATGTTTTATTATACTGCATATATGATATATGAAAATTATAAAAAATAAAACTCGTCTACAAAAATCTATCGTGTATTTTTATTTTTTTCGATAATTATAATTACAGTAACATGTATGTTACATTTCATCAGTGATAAATACAATTTTAAATATAATTACACTCAGTAATAATACGAGAATAAAATTGATTATCACGGATTAAACAAAAACGTATTCTTTACATTACAAAACTTCAAATTTTTCATTACAAAATTTAATAAATTAGAGAATGAAAAGAAACGAGTCTTTACATTAGTGTGCTTTGTATTGTAAAACTTAACAAATAAATTTGAAACATTGAAATTGAAAAATCAGTCTCAGGTAAAGATGCACCGATCGTTTTCATAAATAACCAAATTACTGGTTCACCTTCGTGATAAATTTAACTAATTTTCCGCATCTCTGTCTTCGTAAACCATTTTATAATTTTTGTGGCGTTTGCGAATGTGTGTTTTCATATTAAAGGATCTTGTACTCCTATACTCGCAATAAACACAACTGAATCTTGGTATCACGTTGCCGCACTCATACTTGGAATGATAAATTAAGTGGCACTTGTTTTTGTATAATTTTCCACATTTGTTACAGTTATTGAAGACGGGCAAATTTTGACAATAAACCGCTTCGTAATGCATTTGATCTGGAACACGTAAAAATCATCAATTAGAATTATTTAAATTTACTTGATAAAAAGTGATTAATTAAAACTTATTCCCGTAGAAGAAATTGAGCATTCTTTGAGATTAGTAGAATCTAATTTATGACAATTAATTACGGAATTTCGTCATTTTTTGGTAAAATAGTTCAATTTTGGCTAAATAATTGTTTCATAAATACTTTGATTTCTATACAAAATAGTGTAATTAGTATACATTATGTACATTAATTTTATACGTGAAAGGAAAGATTTCTTTTATTTTATACTGACATAATAGGTAATTATAATATGATAAATGTCAATAGTCAATATAATTACCTAGTATAAAAAAATTGCAAGACGGGTAGGTAATTAAACGTTCTTCAAGAACATTTTTATATTTTAATTGCATTGAATTTTATTTTATTAATACCACATTGTATTGTACAATATAATCCATCAGTTTTTGGAAATCATAAACGAAACCGTAACAGTAATTACTCTATTTTTACTACAAAGTTAACTTTAACGAAAATTTATACAAATCTATCACACACGGTGTAAAAATAATTACTCAATACTCAGTATCTACTCAATCGTTGTTTAGACCTTTTAAAAACAGTTAGACAATAAAATTCAAGTGTACAAAACATTACTCTGTACAAGTAGACTGATAATTTAAATATGATACATTTACAAGTTTCGCTCGTAATTTACGAATAAAATACAGCATTACGCGTTGTTGCCACTTGTGCGTAAAAGTGCATTTTTTTTGTTATCTAATTGGACGTGAAGTGTTGTATACAATATTATTCTTTTATAAAAATATCATATCTACGTTTTACTTTAATCAACATTAAATGTAACTTTGAGTAACTTGTTTACGCTTTAATAAAAATTTTTCTTCAAACCACACGACGGGAGATTATGACATTTTTACTATAGTCTCTTGAGTCAAATTAAATATTTTTCATATTAATTATCCACAATTATACTGACACGTTCGTGACAAACACAATGATTTGTATAATCCGTTTTTCTACAATTCACATTAAAATTAAGGATTGTCATATATAGTATAAACTATTGGAATTATTTATCATAATGAAACTTAACAAAATGTATCTATGATAATACTTGATATTTAATACAACATAATGATCATTATTAAGTAACTATACCTCATATACGTTAAAGAGTATGAGTAAAAAATTACTTTCAATATACTTGATAAATTTTAAAAAAGCTTGATTTTCGCATCTAATCAATCGCATTTACTAAAAATATTTTAATTATCTGTATACAATTCATTACAATTAATGAATAACAAGAATAAATATTAAGGTAGATCTCTGGTAGAATATCAAATTGAAAATTATACAAAAATATGTTTGTATGCATCATTTCAGGTCTTCCACACTCATCTCGTTTGCATCAATATTGCACAACTCGTTACAATCGCCTACTATTCAACTTTTAAAAAATATGGGTAAATTTTGTAATTTTAGACAGATGGAGGCACTCGACCTTTTTTATTTCTATATTTAGTTCATCTGGAATGTCAAAACGAGGGAAATTCAATTGTAGTTTATTCAAATAATCAATAATTATTAATTAGTTTGCATTTGTGCGTTGTATGATAACAATTTCTTACGAATTACTGTTTTGAATTTCAGTTTTCCTTTAATTATTATTAATTGTGTATTGTCGAATTTATAAATATTTGCTACTAGTAAAATCCTCGACTAAAGGCAATTGTACTATTGATTTCATCCCATTCCGTGATCTATCTCGTTTTCTGAGAACAAATTTTGGCATCTACCTCCTTTCGACGATCAGACATCCAACAGAAATATATTTAAAAAAAAACTTCAGAAAGTCGATCGATGTATATATATATATACTTAAAATATTAATTGCTAACTACTAATAACGTAGTATACGGAAGCTATCTTTGAGTATATACTACATTATTTTACAATAAAAAATTTTAATTAGTAAAATGATAAAACAAAAAAAGAGCTAATTATTCCACTTTAGAAGCAGGTACAACCTCAATACAAATAAACATGATTTTCAATTTTATAACGTGTAAAAATCGACATCCAGGCCTTTGTGACATCTAAGTATATGGTTCTTCATGTCGTTTTTGTGCTTACATCGCTGAGGGCAATAGCTGCAACAGAACCTCGGTGGCTTTCCACACTCAAACTTGATGTGACGTTTCAAATTCGTGTTGTGTTTGTACGACTTTCCACACTGGTGACAAGTGTTCCGAGGATTTATCAGATTTACATTCTGTTGTACCGCGAACAGATCTGCTTGACTCTGGACCCATACTCGCCCGTAGCCTGTAATTTTGTTTGTGTTGTAAATAAATACCACTGAATTACATTTGGTTTAAGAAAATTTGGTTCAATCATATATTTATTTAATCATTTTATTATTGCACAAGTTAAAGCAGTAAACTTTTAGTTACCATTTAATATTGGTAGTAAAGGAAGTTGTTTCATTATTCTTTTTTTTCAATTTCATTTTGTTAAAATATCAAACGTTAAATTATTATTATTATTTGTGTGTTAGATGTTATCGACTTGAATATATAAGTAAATAGTGAAGGTCAAGGAAAGTAAAACAGTGCAAAAATAATATGAACTAACTACAGTGTAAAATGGTTAAAACGAGGAGAAACCCATGTAAGGAAAAATATATAGGTAATTATTATACATAAAGTACCACATGTAAGTAGCGGTTTTATATTTTTATGTTCTTTGACATTAATTTTTTCGAATGTAAAATATCCAAAATAAATATTTATTGTAGGTTGAATAAATTATTAAATTACTAGCGTAATTTAAGGTGAAATTTAATAAAACATAAATAGCTGCATTAAAAAGTATTTACAACACACATTTCAGGTATTTATAATTATTACAAACAGAGAGGTAAGTAGTTAAATAATAATAATTACATTTTTTATTGTTAAGTTAATTTAAATTACAATAATATTAGTATAGTACATAAATAATAATTGTGTTCTAATTACATATTAACAGTAATTGCGACTGAAAATTAATATACGAGCAGTATATTTAATTCATTATTGTAATATACATTTACATAGTTTCATAAATTCATAACTACTATTAAATATATGTATATTTGTGACGCATCATTGAGGCGAGAAGCGGAAAAACTTATACAATGTGACGCGAATATTGGACCCCGAACGGGCAAGGTCCGTGCCGTAACCAGCGTGCTACCATCTGCGATGCTATATGCACCGCTTAGATGAGTCGACTCGTCCTATCGCTCACTTTATCCTTCTTGTACAGCTAAGTCGCGCGGCGAGGCCCGCAATAATATAAAGAAATACTACAAAATATAATTCACAATTATTTTGATAAATTCAGTCTCATTAATTACAGACATTATATAATTTAGCATAGCATATCCTCTATGGATGATCAAATTATATATTGACTTTTTGATATTTTATTTTCACCGACGAATTTGCTATGTACATTAATTTATATTTTGAAAAAAATTTATTGAAACAATTTTGTTACGATTTCTACGTATCGTAACCTATACCGATGCCTATATGAACATTTCTTCCACCGAATCGTCCTCGTATCATCGCATGATGCGCTTTTTAATTCGATCGCGCTTATGTGCGACACCCGCGATAATTTTAATTCACGTATACGTCGAATAATACTTGTAAAAAAAATTGCTTGCAATTGTTTTAATCGTGAAACTAAGGATCTACATTGTACACAACGGCGGCATTTTTGTGTCTTTGGAAAATGTGGCATTCCATGTTATATTTACGTGCACTGCGGTGAGGGCAATATAAACATGAAAATCGCCGTTGTTTATTACACTCGTTCCTTTGGTGACTGGAGAGATGCTTGAAGTGCTTGTAAGCTTTACCACATTCGTGACATACATTGGATTGCGTAGTTTCAAGACCAGTTTGTTCAATGTATTGTGGGTGTGTGTATTCCTCGTATTTTTGATACATAGATGATCTTTTAAAATCTGAAAATAAAAAATATACCTTTAGTTTATTTGTATTAACAAGATTGTGTAAAAAAACGTGAAAATGTATTTTAAAAAAATGATGTGTATTTATGAGTTATCGATTTAACGTTTATTATATATGTGTCTGTTTAGGTACACAATTTTCTTCACATGCGTAATACAAAAAATTGCAATGGGTAATTTTAATATATTTTTTATTAATATAAACTTGTTATTATTGATTGCGTATTGTTGAAAAATATAATCCACACTCACAAGGGGAGTACTTAACCTCCGGGAAACGGATCTTAACCAAACTCTAGGATATGTTTTCTACTATAAAAATATGAAGAAAGCTGAAGTTCCGTATGCCAATGCCATGTTTTACGGACTTTATAAGCAAAAAACGAAAAATTTCGCAAAAAATAGTCTTGGCTTTGGTCGCTTATAACTCAGAAACAAAAAAAGATATGCATTCAAGCTTAAGTCCAGAAAATAGCTGAGATCAAATAGATTGGATTTAAAAAAAAGAAGCTCAAATATCTTGATTTGGTTGAAAGAAATAGAAATTTAACGATTTTTTGACGAATATTTTGAATTAAAAAATCTGTTGATTTTCAAGCTAAATTATCTTCTTATTTTTCTTTCTTCCATAACTTTCAACCAAATCAAGATATTTGAGCTTCTTTTTTTTAAATCCAATCTATTTGATCTCAGCTTTTTTCTGGACTTAAGTTTGAATGCATATCTTTTTTTGTTTCTGAGTTATAAGCAACCAAAGCCAAGACTATTTTTTGCGAACTTTTTCGTTTTTTGCTTATAAAGTCCGTAAAACATGGCATTGGCATACGGAACTTCAGCTTTCTTCATATTTTTATAGTAGAAAACATATCCTAGAGTTTGGTTAAGATCCGTTTCCCGGAGGTCAAGTACTCTCCTTGTCAGTAAAACACATAAATATTTTTCGTTATACTCACATGGCATATACATTCGTAGTCACGTTTAACAGTATAAATACATTTTTTTATTTTTATAGTGTGATTCAAACGAAAATGTGGATACAATCAATATGTTAAATGTATGGTATAGCGCTTCTTTTATTTAAGTAATTCCGTACATTCGCATTTTAATTCACACATATTCTCAAATTTAAATATCTTTAATTAATAACATTTTGAAAATTAGATATTACGTTTCATTGTTGTCGTATTCTTACTTAATGCATTTTTACATGTATTTTACAAATAAATTAACATTTTACTGTACATTCACGGTGTTATTTACATATTTCACAGAATTTGTACGTAAATGATCTATTAAATCAAGATGTACTTCGTTAGCGAAAATTATTTCATTAAATTACGTATTAAATTAAACTGATCTCTGATAAGAATCATTGGTTTAATGTGTCTTTATCTTCATCTTATTAAATAAATATATTATTTAAATTAAATGGTACAATGCTCCTTAAGGGGGTTCCATACTCAATTTTTGATGATTGATTAATAAAAAAGTATAACGGTATGTGAAAAAATAAGAGAAGAGGCGCCTTCGTTTGTCAATAATCTATAATTATGTGCTGAAATTGAAATTGAAATATTATTGCGTTTTCGAGAAAAGTCTTACCAAAAATATCAAATCTTTTCACCTCGTTGAGGTTATGTTCACATTTTTGGTAAGACTTTTCTCGAAAACGCAATAATATTTCAATTTCAATTTCAGCACATAATTAGATTATTGACAAACGAAGGCGCCTCTTCTCTTATTTTGTCACATACTCTTTTATTTACAAATTTATTACTGATAATCGCGATTGCCGATAAGGTAGGGAGGATAAATATTGACTATGACACCCCGTTTTAAATGTTACATTGTAGGAATAGTTCAAGCAATGTATTGAAGAAGGCACACAGCAAACAATTTACGTGAAATACAATTGTACAAAAATATTAACGATCATCGAACATAGTTGAAGAACAACCTCGTGTATGTATATATATATAGATACGTTTAAAAATGTATCGAAGTAGTAGATCGATCGAATCATTCTCCATCAGTATGGAATCGAATCTTTTCATTCTCGTGCTTGCATTGTATGTGTTTTACTAAATTGTGTTTGTGTCTACTTCTATGAGGACAATAAAAGCATTGAAATCGGGGCGATACACCGCATTCGTAACGTTGGTGCCGCTGTAGATGTCTGAAATGCACATACGATTTGCCACATCTGTAACATATATTACCACCGTTGGTTGGGAAATCTTCGTATTGATAATTTACTGACTCCAATTTTCTCGTAGAAGCATAGTCGTATGCGTTGAATGACAATTCTGCTTGAAACAAGTAATTCCCTCGATCTACGAAATCTAGAAATAAACATGTTGTTTATTAGTTTGAGTTTGTGAATCACTATATCATGCAAAGCATGTAATTATTAAATTTATTTGCAAAATCTTATCGTTTAATAATTTATACTTTTCTTCTTCTACATGTACTTCTCAGTACATTTTAACTTTTCATTAATTACTCCAATATATATTCGTAGTATTGTTTAGTTATATTTAATAAATATTTACAGGGATTACTTAAATCCACTTTTTGTATAAATTTTATTTTTAGATTAAGTCATATTTTTTCAACGCAGAATTATTCAGTAACACTTATTTTTTCAACTCATAATTTGTAACAATTATTTAAAACTATTACAATATTTATTTAATATTTTTCGTAGGTTTTTAGGTATAATAAATGCAAAATATAATATCGATATTTTATTTTGTAATTGATACAAACAAATAATTATAATTATAATTTTATTATTCATAACATTATAACAGTAACGCAGGAATAAAAATTATTATCTTAAAACATTAACATTTTTTTATATTTTTATAAAAATATAAATTACTTATGATATACTAAAATCGAAGGTAATTTTCAATTTAACAAATCGATGTAAAAATACATTTAGAAGTAAATGTATTTTAAGCAAATTTCCATAAAATGATACAAAAATCCAAAGTATGAAAATTGAACAAATTTTTACTCTTTGGTTGTATGAGAAATTTAATTGATATATATTATTACATTTGGTAACATTATAGTATACAATACTTAAGAAATATTAAAACTCGTTCAATTCATAAATGGTTTTTGTACGAAAACCTGCCTCTCGAATCATTCTACGATAAATAATATAAGTCAACAGTAGAATCAGATAAATGAAAGTTGAAACATCTTATTTAGTCCTGAATGACATTATTTTACAAACTTTCAATATTACTTTAATAAGTTTATGAACTAATTAATTGTACTTTCATGTTTTATATAAAAAAAATTGCTAAGCATTTTTTATAAAAGTTATTCTTTACGAAAATATTTTAGGAATTTCATTTAAACTACAATTAATGAGCTCTAAAATTTTGTTAAATGCTAAATGTAATAGTATTTTAGAAGTGATTGTCATATACATTTTGAAGCGTCAGTAAGATAACATTCAACGTATATTTTGTAATTTTATACATTTTTTAAAAATTTACGAATTGAGTATATTGAAATCGTACTTTTCTTATAGGATTACCACGAACAAAAAACATATAATTTACTACACAGAGAAGAAATTTAGTTAATTGAATGATACAGCTTTGATAAAATATTGTTTGCTCGAATCAAATAAATATTTATATTAACCAAAAATATGTTTTAATATATGCAAACAAATATTTCACTAAATTTTAGTTTCTGCATAGCAGTAACAATGAAGCATATAAAACTTAACAGGTTTATGCAGATTTGTAATCAATAACATCGCCAACACGAACATTTTTGTGCATACGACGTTGATGCGAATAAACGCTAGACATGCGTTTACAACGATAATGACAGTAAGGACAACCAAATCTAGCTGGTTTACCACATTCGTACGTCAAATGTCGTTTTAGACTAAAAAAACACATGTAGGTCTTGCCGCACTGCTTGCAAATGTGAATATTCTTACGATTATGTGAACCTCGAGGTAACCTTTCGTATTCCTCATTGTAACTTGATGTCCAACCATTTTTAGTATCTGTAAATTAATACAAAATATGTAAGTACAAATATGAATATACGACCAAGTTTACGAGGATTTTAATGATGTAATGAAAATTTTGTTTATTTTCTTATCTGTTTAGACGCGTAATGAATATAGTAAGATTAGATTATTGTCAACGTAAAAAGTATATGTTCAGATTACTGTTGAATCCAAAACTTTAGCTATAGTGCTTGTCACATAAAATTGGCGTTTAAAATATTTTTAAAATGTATTCTGACTAGATCGAATTTATGTTGCTGCATTATACGTAACTATATATAGATTTATCGTTTTGAGAATAATAAATCAAACAAAATGAGAATACCCAAATTTTGACATATTAAAAGGTAGATATTCTTTTCTATGCAGCAAATCAAAAGTATACTTAAATTAATATGTAACTCGTTGTTTGCACATTAACTTTATAATAACGAAGCTATATCCGAATTAAGTTTATACAATAATTATTAACCATTAATTATTAACTATTAATAGATCTTTAATAGAAACAAATTTAAAGAGATTCTACAGTGTACATTTGTACATTGAGGATACACTGCTTATTATTATTTAAATTAAAATCTCCGCAAAGCATACATTTGGGAGATAATAACACTAAAAGTAAATTGTGTTCATTATAGCTAGCACAAACAGCTGGCGATAAATAAACTGTATTATACATTTTATATTAAATAATGTATCACTTAAGAATTAATAACGAAAATAAGAAGTAATAACGAAATTAAAATATTTTTATTATTTTATTAAATGGTAAATTTACATTTTTTACAATCACACCTTAACATTTTATAATCATTACGGTACATTTTTATTTTTATACAAATAAATAATTAATACTATTTTGTTGTGTGTGACTGTAAACAAATTATATCAAATGATTATTATTGTGCTTATAAATGTATATATCAACGCTGACGAACAAAATTACTTTTTTAATTGGTAACTTTCAAAATATGATACAAATACATGTAAATGTTTTATTCTACTAACTTATAAATGATATTTATAAAAATCTGTAGTATTTGTGTAAAATTAAATTATAATTACACTTATGGTATTTGACATTTAACTTTGATTATAAAAATAAACTAATTTACAATAAACATGCTATTTTAGCTAGCATCGTTCTCATAGTTTATATATTTACAGAATTTACACGCATCTATTTGAGAAATATAATTTTTTTACACGAAATTTGGTACACTTAATTAACAATTACTTATTATTAAATTATAAATAAGTACACATTATATCTTATATAAAAATAAAACTTGTATAACTTTCATAATTACTTAATTTACGAAAAAATCTGACAGAGTATTTTAAAATATTACAATAGTCACGGAAAAAAAATCTAACCTCTGTAGTACGTAGCATCTTCCTCGTAGAGTGTGAATATGCTATTACTTTCGCAGTACGTCAATTTAAACCGTGCACGTATGAATTTGTGACGTTAAAAGTAGTATTACGTTGTTTACCGTCAGTGTATAAAAACGATACCGCGGTTGGAGAAACGCCACACGTCCAAAGTAAACATTAGCAGTACCTTTAATTGTAAAGGACCTATACTCCATAGGTATACGAATTGTGCAATTGAAATAGTTAGTCCGTTCCGTTCTAAGCGACCTATACCTCAGCGGGAGACGTGCTTTACAACTGTAGGTAGTACGAGTGCGTACCCAAGAGTTCAGTATCTATAAGCATATTTGTAGAAGGTCTTACTCTGATACTATATAGTAATAAATACTTTAAAAGTTTGTATATAATCTGTAGTGGGATACGAAATACTAACTGCAGTAGTATAAAGTGTTTCACACTAAAGAGGTTAGATTTTTTTTCCAGTGGTGGATCGTGAATTTCATCGTCAATGATTGATCCTATTGGAAATAAAATTGAACTTTCGAAGCGCACCTATATTCAAGGACCAGAGTGAATGTGTTGGATAGTTTCTAATTGTGCGATTCAACACGCAAAATTCATTTGTATTAATTTCAAATTTGTAAGTTTGAAACTAATAAAACAAAGTACTATCAACGTAGATTTTGTGGCGTGACCAAATTATTTGAATCTTCAAGATCGATGTAACCAACTTTTGAAGTTGGGTGTTTACTTCTCACGTGTCCGTAAACGTTGTATGTTCGTTTAGTAACGTAATTACAATAAGGACAAGCAAATCTTGGCTTTTGAAAACAAACATATTTAAGATGTTGAGTTAAGTTGTCATGGCGATTGTATACGCTGGAACAATTCGGACAAGGAAACGATTTTTCGTTGCCAGTTTTTTCAGCAGTTCGACCTTTCGATGACTTGCGTTTTTGCGAATAACCCATAACATCGAAGCCAACTTGAGAATCGGCAAAGTCGAATTTCAATTGATCAACGTCTGCGAATTGGAATAACTCCCAATCTGAAAAAAATCAAAAGTCAAAAGATTAGAATGATTTAAGGTAACAGTATTTTATTTTGTTTACCCATACAGATTGCATGCGACGAACAGTTTTTAGTAAGGTCGACAGTCGCAATTTAAGTAGTACAATTGTAAATCGGAAAATTTAATTTACTTAATAATTAAATAATATATAATGAACAATATGTTCATGATAAGTAATAAAGGCTTTATTAAAAAACATACAATTTTAATAACAAAATTAAAATTTATTTATTATTAAATGTATTTACTCGACTATCTATAACAATAAGATAGAAATAGTCAAGCGTGGAAGGAATTTTAGAATACAATATTTATTTTAATTTGGTAACTTGACATTCGACAACCCAAGAAATTCGTGATACGATATAGTACTAAAAAAAATAGAAGATAACATAGTAAATACCAACTTTTGCTTTTAATTAAAAACAGTAGATTAAATTTGGAAACAGTTTTTATTTTCTGAATGAATATTTAATTAGTACATTATTGAATGCATGTGTATAAAAAGTAATTTACATTTTGTGTATATTTTAAAATAATTTCGCATAAATAATTCTAGTTTGGCGTAACCAAATTTATTACTCAGGTAACTCACTCCTATTTACAGTTTTCAAACTGTAATATTGTTTAATTTTAAATCTACGATGACGCTTGTGTAATTAAATTATTTACAAAACCGTACATAATTAATTACACTTATTTCATTAATGTATATATGCGCATGTCAAAAAAAAAATTTGTGCCAATTAAATAAATGTCGAAGAGAAAATGATTTCTAAAAAAGAGTGATTGATTTTTTAAAGTAGTATTTCTCTCGAGATTTGGTCTACATGATCTCTCGTGTAATAATGTCGGTAGGGTTACCATTAGAGTTTCTCTGTCCTACACTATCTTATGTAAATGAAGTCAAACTGTGCGAGTGCAACAAAGCAAAAATAGCTGTATCTGGCCACCCTGAACATCAGTACAATTGTTAATTGTATATTAACATTCTTCATTTCAGTAGTATTAAGTGTACTAAACATTCTAATACTTTATTAATATCTGTTTAATGTTTTTATACATTTAATCTGTTTTTAGATATAAATTAGACATTTTTAAAAAAATGGACGGAAAGTGCCCATTTAAAGGCTATTAAGTAGCAATTTTTAACGTCAAACCATTAAAAATGGACAAATTTCTACTAGGGTAGTTAGCGCCCGAATTCATTAAATAATAATTCTTTTGGACGTATTATAGCTCAAACGATTTCTCCTAGTTTGACTTGAATTTCACCTGAATTTTCATTTGGAATAAATTGTTTTTTAGTTATTGCCAAAATAAAATTCGCGAATCGGGCGCGGCGTTAGAACAGTTTTCCCGTTATTTTGGTAAAAAAAGGTTGATTACATATATTTTTTTTATTATTTTAACGACGCTCTTTTTATGCTCCCAAATATATGCTAATCATTGACGGAGATCGTACGATGTCTTTGTGAAGAAAGCACTTGGTGCAAATACATTCCATAATGGTGCTTGTATCAATCGGACGGGGCCGGGAATCGAACCTGGGACCTCCAGATTACGAGCCCGACGCCCTACCGATCGAGCCATCGCAGGCCTCGGTTGATTACACATCGTTATAAAAAATAATATACAAGTTGTGACAAAAGCAGTGCACGCAGAGAAATGAAACATCCTTTACAATTCTGTTCCATAAGCAATGCCTTAATCAACAAAAACTAGTTATTTAAACAATGCATAGTTTAATGTTAAACTACCTTTAATATTTAATCACAGACTCTTGATTTATTTATGTATGACAAGATACATTTACAACATTACTTGTTGAATATCCGTGTGCTGAAGATATCAATACAGTATACACGCTCCTCTTGATGATATTCACGCACGTGTCGATACGTGTGAGATGTCTTTTTACTGCAGTATTGACAATAAGGACATTTGAATCTTGGTACCTGGTTGCATTCGTATCGCAAATGTCTAGTTAGACATGCTTTACGCGCAAAGCCAGATGGACACTGATGACACAAGAATTTCTTGCCTTCGCGAGATCGTTGATTCGGGATCGTTAATTCCTTCTCTTTTAATTCGGATTTCACAGGTAAGTGTGTGAAATTATTCACCATGTCATTCGATTTTGACAGATTAATGTAGTAGAAAGCGTCTGCATCTGTAACAGGATAATTTCGAATTATTAGAAAGTATAATAATAGTACTCGCTCGGTCAGCTTTTTTTGAATATCCGAGGCTAAAAATTCGTTCCAATGGTATTTTATACATTTAAATATAATTTTTATTTTGTTCATTTGTATAGTTATTATTATTAGATTATATATTAATTAGTCAAATTATAAAATCGCATGTATACCTCAATGATTCCGCAATGAAAAAAATAAACACACTAAATTAACAAATAATAAAATATTATAAAATATATTTAATCGTGTGACAATTAAGTTTGAAGCAAAAATTCTTTTAACCAACTTTTTATTGTTTATTTACATTTTTTTAAATTTTCACACGAAATACAATAAATTATAAGAGTAATTTTTTTCAACGCATACTTAATTACAAGAACCTTGATTTACATAACTAATTTTACATTTCTTTTATATAAAATGAATGTAAAGGAGGGTCGAAAGATAGAAACTTCGACGTACAAGGTACGAAGAGTCGCGGGTTTCCAAGTGGCAAGTCAAATACCCGGTATACAGGAGACCGTCAGTTTGACCCGACCTGGGGACATTAATATTTTTCTTTCTCGATCTTCCTTTAATTAATTTTACAAACATCTCTGCAGAGGTTATATAGATATAAGTTGAATACTAAAATCAGGTTTTCCACAATATTGAAAAATATCGAATAGACACAAGTTAACTCGTTAAGACCGATTAAAATCATACGTACTAAAAAAAGAATTAATATGAATTCAATTAAAAGATTTCAAGAGATTTTACATAAAAGTTATAAATAAGATATTTAAAAATGTATAAAATTATAAGAAAATAACGATTAACAATATGCATATATGTCTGAAACTTCTTGTATTGTTTTCATACGAACAATTTTTTCTAAAACAGTCCAAATAAATAAATGAATGAAAGAACTAAATCAAGTACCTAAATTGAATTAAACATGAAACACTAAATTAAAGTTACAATTACTATACAGTGTTCATTTGCTTCGTTTTGTAATAATTATACTATTATAGAATCAGCGCACAAGAATACATGCGTATTCGTATTGTACTGCTGAATTTTCAATCTGTCATCCAGTCATTTAAAATCTCCACAAGGAGTTTCAGTAGATCCTGGCATCGTTTATTACAACAATCCTTTTAAGGCCTAATATATTTTAAATTGAATACAATAATAGCAACTCGAAACATAGTTTCCTCTTTTATAATAATTAATATTATGGTTATCACATTATGGCGTGTTGACAATTCTTAACGTAATGATGGGTTAATTTTTTTAATCTATTATAGCACGTTGCAAATTGGGTAACGAAAACATAGATGTACGGAGAAAAATTTTTCTACTTTTACATATGTTGTTTCATCGATAATTTCAAGACTTCGAAGATATCTGAGTACATACAGTACTATTATGACGACAAAAATATTAAGTACATTATTTACTTTTTTAAGGGTGTAACTCGCACTATATTCAAATCTTTAATATTATATTTTATATAAGCTCAAATGCGGTTCAAGTTTCATTTGACAAATGTATTATTATATTTGATGGTGTTATGTACGGCGTGAGCTATTGGGTTATTGCAGTTAGATGCCTGTATTACGAGGCAAACGCTACTAAAAGGTCCGAGTAAGATTAAATAGTACAAGTAAGAATATTCTAGCCTCCTTTGAATGATTACTTATTCCTCAATTCAGAAAAAGACGTAATAAAGAAAATGAGTGATGGCATCTCGCGTCTGCTGATACCAATCCAATTAGTGCCTGTCGAATACGTCCGATCGCTTTCGGGGCTTGTCGATTTATCTTTGAACGCTGATATATTTCGATCACATGATTTGTGGTACTTTTTCAACGTCGGATCTCGTGATTTTATGATTTTCAGTTAAAAAGACAATCGACTTCCACCAATGTTATTCTACTATAATCAAGCTGAATTCTCTTTATAAAAAATGAGAAAGCATATCTCAAAAAGATTGATATTCAAAAATCTGGTAAATTTCTTTTGATTCTAAAGCAATCACATTAGAGCAAACATATTTTATTTTTAGACATATTTAACCAGAATTTCACTTACAAGTTGACCATTATATGTTTGGGAAACGGATCGTGCCCAGCGTGTAGGATATGCTTTCTAATATAAAAATTTCCAAAAAAGAGGCTTCACTTTAAATGCTTATAACATCTAAACCATCAAATATTAATGTTCAAACCAAAGTTTAATAAAAAGCTGAGATACAATAAATAGAATTAAAAAAACATATAGTCTCAAATCCGCTAGAATGGAGCAAAGTTATAGCTGAGTTAAGAATTTGATGAAATTTAACTTAAAAAATAAAAAAAATTCGTAATGCCCAATTTTTGTTAAAATTTCTTTAAATTTCTAATTCAGTTATAACTTTGCTCCATTCTAATAGATCTAAGCGTGTTTTATTTAAATAGTATCTATTTTATCTCAACTTTTCATTAAACTTTGTTTTAAATATTAATATTTGATTGTTTAGAAGTTACAATCGTTTAAAGTGATGGCTCTTTTCTTGGAATTTTTGCTTTAATAGAGTATAACTTTTGTAAAAATAATTGTGAATAATTGTTTACGATTCTGGCTTTCTTCATATTTTTTTCCCAAAGATATAATGGTCTCCTTGTTAGATAAAAAATCTATTTTATTCAGTGTACATCGTTGAATCCATGTTTACGTTTCTCACATAGTGTTAATGCATTGTGTGTTTGAGAATCACGAATTGAAAATACAGCATAACACATGGAAATTCAAAGGAACCTTCAATTGTCCCTAACAGTGGTAAAAACTGTACTGCCTTTAATGATAAAACTTTCATCATGACATAACAAAATTACACATAACATGATTTTTATTATAAAATATAATAAAATTTCATACTTTTTAGGTTACTACAAAAAACATATATTTCTAATATATATATATATATTTTTTTTTTTCTTATAATTTAAGTATATTCTATTATTACTATCTAACATAGTGCCATTTGGTTAAAAATTTTTCTCCGTGTGTACAAGTTCAGGATTGACAGTAAAATATAAAAATAATGTAATTAAATACAAAAATGGCATTTTGTATCAAGTAATTTTGATTACTCTAAATAACTAATTTATAATATTAAATATAATTGTATTACAAGTGACAATCCATTGATAATAATAAATGCACGATTTCTTTCTCACAAATACTCCTTTCTCTCTGTGTACAAAACTATTTTCGTAATGCTACTTTTATTACAAAGGTCGAAAATTGAAATCAAGTCGCTGATGGGAGCAAACTTGTTTTTTGTATTAACAATTACTGGAAAAGTAGAGAAAAGAGAGTGTGCATCCTCCTTAAAATACTACGATAAAGGTCGAAGCTTCGACATTCTTTAGATTAGGAAAAAAATTAATACGGAAAAGGTAAGGAAATAACAATGTAACGTCTACAGATAAAAAATACTTTAAATGGTAAATGCTTCTGGTTCTTCCTTAATATGATCGCTTCCAGTAGCAAAGGTATCCATAATGTCAATGCAAAATACGTCGAGACCTTTATGCGAATGCCTTACGTGATTATACGCGTTATACCTCCATTTCGATCTATATTGGCAATAAGGACACTGAAATCTAGGTTGCTGATGACAAGCATATTTAACGTGCTGTTGCAATCCACGCTCGTATGAAAATGTACTCGGACATTTCGTGCAACGAAATTGTTGTTTTTGTTGTAATGAACTATCCATTGTGGGAACGGAATTCGGTGGTCTACCTCTTTTCCTCGGCGTACTGCTAGAAGACATTAGCATATCTTCGAACTTCAATAATTGCATATTATGCCAAGCTGAAAGAAGAAACAAAAGAAGGAAACGTTAGTTTACGATTTGAACAATTTCATTTAATTATTATCAATAAGTACATCCACATGCAAAACCAAAAGGCATGAAAAGAAAATCATACAATTCATCTAAAATCGATGATACAATGAATACCTGATAATGCAACTCGTGGAGAATTTTGCAAAAATTAGTATTACGGAACAGATTTATTTATGAAGTAGCGTCAAATGTATAAACACTGGAGATAAACTTTTTAATCCAAATATACCATAACATGAATATTGAATAGGTCAAATTCATCATTAATAAAGGTGTATTTACACAAAAAACATAATTTATTTTACATACACTTTTTATACAAGATTTAATTACATTCGTCGCATAAAATACTTATAAAAATATATTAAGTTTTTTTAAATAAAATAAAAAACAACTTTGCGTTTATTTATTCACTTTCTTGAAAAAACTTAGTTCCCTATATGCTACCCTTTATGTAACAAATTAATTTTTTTGACTTTCAAAGAACATATTATTAACACGAAAAAATTGACAATTATATAGTACTAAAATAATTTAATAATAATTTAGTATTGTTGTACAAATGTAAATGATTTGCATTGCCTAAATGTTTTGGAGTACGACCAAAACCATATAAGTAAATGTCTGATACATATTTTATAAAGCTAAATATGCTTCGTCTTTTTCTACATACATGTCTCCATAAAGGAGGAAATCAAAATGAATTTTATTCAAATACGCATTGCTATTATAACAATACGACTTATATTCGTTCAAACAACTGGATTATTGTTGTGGCATGAATGTAAAAAACATTGTATTTGATATACATTTACGAAATCAATGTGTGGATAAAACTGATTTATTAAAACCAACAATATTTAAAGTCATTTATTATATTTATTATCGAAGAGTTTATTTTTATTAAGCATCGTGGAAATAAAACAATTGTTATACAGAGTATTATAAAATTAATTTACGTTAATTTTGCATACATATATCAACACGTACTTCTAAACAACTTTTGTACCTGACAAATTTGGATTCGGAGGTTACACTGAGAAAAAGATAAGCTTGTATTTAAGTCGCCATTTAATTAAAGAATAAAATTTTCGTGATATTTGTACCAAATAGTTAATGAATATGAATTTAAAAAATTGACGTCGTTAAACATCCTTGTGCGAATGCGCGATTGCACTAGCTACGAGATAATAACCAACGGTTATTACATTTCGTGTACAGAAATAATTTGTATATACTTAATTCATTTTTATAAATAAATTTATGGAGTTTAAATATTATACAATTGATTTATATGCTCCCCTAGTAGAAATTTAACATTTTAAGGTTAAATGAAACTCTAATTTTGCCATTAATTGGGCATTAATTGGGTATTTTAAGATACTTGGCCATTTTTTTGGCTTAAAAGACGTTATATTTATGGTCGGATTTCTACTAAGGTCATGACAATACGAAACTATAAATAAAAGAGCTTGGCAGCATATTAATTCTTCATTCATTTCTAACGATTCCGGCACCAACTATTAAGAATCTTCAATTAATCCAAAATCTAATCCACCTTCATTAATAGTTAATGACAATCATTTGTCACAAGTTATATTTTTTAGTTAGTGAGATATTTTTTTTTTTTTATTATTTTAACGTCACACTTTTTATGCTCCCAAATCGGTGCTAATCAGTGACGGAAGTCATACGATGTCTTGGTGAAGAAAGCACTTGTTGAAAATACATTCTCCAGTGGTGTTTGTATCAATTGGCTGGGGCCGGGAATCGAACCTGGGACCTCTAGATTACGAGCCCGACGCCCTTAGTGAGATATTATTGATTAAAAATTATTATTTCGATCTAATTAGAGCGCAAGAAACGGGTGAAGACGAAGCAACGAGAGCCTACGCGACGTGTGAAGGGAGCGCTCGGACATTGGTTGATGCATCTGCTACTGTATAGGAATGTCGTATATGACAAAATTAAGAGAATCAAAAAATTTAATTTAATTTCTTCCCTTCTCCGAGTGCTCCCACTACGTATCGCGTAGACTCTCGTTGTTCCACCTATTTCCGTTCTCGCGCTCTGAAAGCTCCGAATCGAAATTTGTCAAATAGAAAAGTTGTTTAGAAGCTGTAAGCAATGTATCATGCAAAATTAACGGAATGAATTTTAGAATACCCCATATGTTTATAATAACCTAGTGTGCGGCGTGTTAAGTATTATAATTGCGTAATACTTTTCTTCATGCTTCATCGATACCAGTAATACTGTATATTGATTGTTTGGCACTTAATGTTCGTATTGACATCTAGATATTATTTACAAAACAGGGTATTACATATTTTTATGTAATGTATAAACCAGTGTTCTTATGTACAATTTGAACACAACAAGTATATTTCATCGCTTTAGTAACACGGTATGTTTATTTTAAATTTAAGATTAACGAATCAGATGCTTAATTTTTCGTGTCAAAATTACAGTGACCATTGAATTTCAGTAAAAAAATATATTTAAACCGGATTTTAACTAATATCAAATGACAAGTTGTAACAACATAGATGATAATAATTTCTATGAAATATATTCACTGGTTCGTTAATCTAAATTTAAATATTTTAATGAAATTTAAGGAGGTCCACTCTCAGGCCTTCGTTTATTAGCTTCTCGTGTCTCATCCAAACGTACATCAAAGCAGTAGACGCGCTGACCTTCGTGTTGATTACGCACATGATTATAAATGCTCGAGGTCCATTTGCTGCGGTATGTGCAATAGAGGCAAGCGAATCGCGGTTCCTGCCCACATTCATACCTTAAATGACGAGTTAACGAACCTTTTTCTGAAAATCCAGTTGGACAGTTTGGGCAAGGAAAATTCTTTTCTTTTGCTGGTGGTCGGATCCAATCTGTAAACAGAAATTATTGTGTTAGTTAAAACACTATTATTCTTCCAATATAATAACTGACTGATTTTTCAATAGCTGGCCATAGTTAAATATTATCGAGCGATTGATCTATCTGTAAATATAGGTTTACTGCTATAACAGTTTTGATAGAAATGAAATATATTTCGGGTTTTGAGAATCATATTAGTGTGATAACAAAATCTAATCATACTTTTGTAGTAAAACAATATTCTTCTTGCACTCGCTATAAACTATGTTTAGAATATAAAATATACAAATAAAGAAAGAAGTATGTCTACTTCACTCAGATGTTTCATGAAAACAAAGATTTACTTTTACAATTTGTACTATAATTAAGTTTTTCGCGTACAGAATGTGTTACGTGTTATGATATTGTATATGATATTATATATATACACACACACATATATATATATTTCTATTATTGGTAATAATTAAGATTAGAAGTGAGCATGAACTCGAATTTTCGAGTTACTCGACTCGACGAGGTCGAACCGAGTAAGGAATCGAGTCGGTTATATGATTACACCGAGTTCCTTGAAAAAATCGAATCACTAGGTTCGTTTGAACTGATCGAGCCACTCAAATCGTTCGAACAATTCGGAATGATTGAACAAGTCACATAGTTCGAGCAATTCAACTATTTACGAGTATTTAAAATAGTATATTGTGTGCCAAGGACGTAAAGTGGGGTTTTTTACGTGTGTTTGGAGTACTCGGCACTAAACATCCACACTTGGCCTGAAAATCCCAATTGATGCATGGTATACAATATACTATTTTAAATATTCAAAAAAATCGAATTGCTCGAACTATAGAATCTGTTCGATCATTCCGAGTTGTTTGAACGATCCGAGTAGTTCAAGCATTCGAATGACTTGATCAGTTTAAACGAACCGTGTAACTCAATCTTTCAAATATCTCGATACATTTTTAACGTTCGAAAAAGCCCAGTACTCGCTCATTCTTAATTAAGATTAATTGCATAATATTTTGAGGGATGGATATGTAATAAAAAAAATGTTTAATAAATACGTTGTCATGGTTTTTTTAATATATTTTTAACATATTGCCGCTAGATTATAATAAATAATTATCACATTGGAGTCGTCCCGCAAATTGCACATAATGTTCATAAGTTACATTTTTTTTACGCATATATAATTGTTCATTAAATTTCGTTATATCGTATATAATTATCGCTATCACATATAAAATTAAGATATTACAAACATTTTACAACATTACCTACTTTTTGCATTACAATTATTTTTTTCAGATTTCTGTAACATATTATTTTTTACTTAATAATTACAAGCATCACTTCGAATAATACTTATAAACATCTATGTCATTTAGAAATTTATTATAACATGTCAATATAAATACATTCAAACAATATGACCCAATGCCATAAACATATTTTAACTAACTTAACAAATAGAGAATTCTTGTCAAATATAAAATTATTTTATTTATATATAAATAAGTCTTATATGCAGTATTTTAACATTTATTGTATTAAATTATAATCCACTTTCAATACATAATTATAAGGCTTTTAATACATTTTCGATTTAGCTTTTCCTTTGGCGAGATTGTAACGAGCAAAGTATTTAGTTACATAAGGTGATTTTTTTTTAGTATTCGAGGAATTATTCGATTTTGATGTTAATCGATCGTTTCCTGGTACTGGATTCACTGGAATACGGACACCTATCACTGATCCAAGTGAAGGCATGGATAAACGATTGTTCGAACGCTCATAAGTCTGCATAGATACAGCTACGGAGTCTTCTACAGAAATACTTTTGGGCTCTTCAACAATCATTTCAAGTGCCTTTGTAGATCTGGACATGCGTGAATGTTCAGATGTAGATAGGCTCAATTCCTTTGATCTAGATCTATTATTTCTTGTACTACCAGTGGCAGATTTATGCATAGATTTAGTCATAGGCTTCTGCAAAGTCGTCGATTTAGGCAATGGCGACAGTTGCGTAGAAGAAGCAATCATTTTCTCAGGTACAGTTTGTAAAAATTTTGTAGGTAAAGATGTTCTAATTGGTTTCGTTGCAACTGCTGGTACTCGTGCAAATGAAGTTAAATGATCAATATTTTTAGAAGGGGGAATCATAGATATTCTAGGCATTGCAGGTTGCATTTCTACATTTGTAACGTCTCGTATGTTCATATACGATCTCAGTGGATTTTGAATAGGTGTAGATTTAAAGTTTTCTGTGAAAGATGAACCAGGTGATTTATGTACAGGTTTGACTTCAGACATGTGAGAATTTTTCGAAAAATTCGTTACTGGTTTGTGTGTAAGTGTTGCTTCAAAATCATCCGAGATCGAGGTATTGAATTGATGCGAAAATGTAGTATCGAAAATGTCCATAGATGAAGCTTCAGATACTTTCATAGGTGATACCGATGATTTTGATATATTAGTAGGTTCAAACTCTTCTTTAATTGTAGTATCAAGTAAACTAACATCGAAAATATCTATAAATGAAGTATCAGGTGAACGCATGCATGTAGGTGCTGGTTTTTGGATGCCAGCAGTTCCAAAATTTGCTCTAATCGAAATATCTGGCACTTGCAACGATTTAAGATCTAAATTGTTTGTTAACGAAGTATCGCGCGACTGCATAAGCATATTTGATGGATTTTGCATTGATGTGGATATGAAATCTTTCTTAGTTGACTGTTCCAGAAGTTTTGCTGATGTATCATCAAAAAATATCGATGACGATGTTTCTGGCATTGGAGCAAGTGTAAAAGATAAATTTTGCGTGACTGCAGCTTTTGAATCGTTTGCACTTGAGTTGTCAGGTAATTGCAAGGAGTCAATATCGAAACAATCCATTAACGAGATCTCATTTGGTTGCATTAATTTAATTTCTGGATTCTTAATAGATGTGGATTCCAAATCTTTAATCGACGTTTCAAGTAGCGGCATAGATGTATCAAAATTTGTTGTATCTAAATTTTCAGATATATGTGTAGGCATACTCCATGTGTTTTGTTTTACTTTGTAATCTTCTGTTATTGGTTTTTTAGTTAATAGTAAAAATTCAAAATCAAAATCCATAGTTGGCGTACTTTCGAAATTATTCTGAATTGTTACATTAGATGGCTTAACTGATTTAGTGCCAGTAATAATCGTGGATACTGCTTTGGGCTCTAGCGCAGATGTAATCAATGGGTTTTGTAAGGAAGAGGCTTCATAATTATTTATAATAGATGTAGTCGTTAACGTCTGTTTAGGCTTATAATTAAACATTTCTAAAGTTGAAGATTTTTGCTTCTGCGTAGGTGAAATTATTGGTATTTCCATAGATTTAGCTAGGGTGAGTGTGTTCAATACAGTTCGTTGACGATTTTTTCGGTTTCTTTTCACAGCAGCTTGTGACTCGATACCCAATAATTTTTTAGAAATGTTCTGATTGACTATTTTTAAATGCTTGTGCTTAAAATGTAAATTGCTTCGTTTTTTCCATCTACGAACACATACGCCAGCCATAAATTTTCTGAAAACTTTGTAGAATTCTGGAAATAAAGCAATTCAATTCAATTAATATTAAACAATAATTATTTGTTTGCACGGCTTGTCTATATTAGTTACTGGATAAAATAATGGACATCACTTTCTAATAAAATCAATTTTCATTTATTTTATTACATATATGGACAACACAATTCAACGATACAAGTTAATTCAAACTACAATGAAATGGGTTAAATTGTAATTTATAACGTAAACGATATAGAATTTTCAAGTTCACAATTATAGTATTCAATAAAACAAATAAAAAGTAAACGAGCTTTATTCGTATCAGTAGTCTTCAAATGTTTTATTAATAAAAATATATATAATGTTATTACAGTAAAGAAGAAAAATAAGTACAAAAATAATAAAATTAATTTCTTTCTGCAAATAATACCGGTGTAACAGTATACTACTTAATTTGCTTATTCTACACTTTTTTTATTATTTACAGTATAAAAAATAAGTATTATATAATATATTAAGTTAATAATTCATTCTTATAAACGTTATTTGACATCTAGAGACAATCATTGTCTATCAGATATATATATAAATTTACATACATAAATTAGTTTTATACCTCTTTGTTTTTAAACTAAATTAAATATTTATGTTAACAACGAAATAAATTTTTTAATCTTCCAACCTTTCGATTTATAGTTCCTACTTTTTAAAAAGCTACTATGCGTTTCCAATTTAATTTTATATGCCTAATTACTATTATTAAATAAAGATATTTGTGATTAAGTAGAATAAATCATATTGATATAGACGTTTGTTATAGTAAATTATGACATAGTGAAATTTTGCAGGGAGAAAAATGATTAGATCGCTCGTAAATAATAGTGTCGCGACCAGCCGGGTCATTTGTACAATACCAGGAGTTACATGCCCCGAGACATGATGTGTTTCAAAAGCAGAAGAAAGAGTGATGCGTTTCAGGCGTATCGTCAGAAGACTCCTGGCAGATGTCTTTTCTAATCGGAAGTTGCGAATGCGCAAAATGATAGAATATTAGAAGAGAATCTATACAAAAATATGCTGTGCGCAATAGATGATAGAGAATTTTTTACGTACAAAGCGCTTTTTCATTACGGGACATTTCAGTCGTTCGCTGAACTGAGAAGTCGCCAACTTGTTCCCTGTTTCCCTCTTGAAATTTTGCAAGCGAGTGTGCGATGATATTTTCATATCGCGCTGTCCTTTTGATAAGTATTTTCCTATAATTACCGGAAACAATATACTAGTTAAGTTTTTACTTTCCTTGTGTATTGCTATTAATCCTTACACCCTTCTATCTACCATTGATTTCGAAGATTGCTTACCGAGCGATTATTTCAAATGGTAATATAATTATATTTGCGCGAGGTCAGAACCATTTCTGCTAATTCTATATTACATGGTTAGGTGAAGTGTAGGTGAAGTTTTATAAAAAAAATTAATTAAATGCTAGATTATCAACTGGATTTTATGATGATCGTGTGTGATTGCGTTTAATCAATATTGTTCATTAATTATAGCGATAATTTTCAATTTACGTGGAAAAAAAAGAAAGAGTAACAGTGTATGAGATTTGTTTTCGAAGAAAATGAAAGGACATGTTATAGTGTTCAATATTTCTTTCCTGTCCCCGGAATTGACACTACTCGCGGGACTCCTTTGTGTTCTCTATTATTGCTAAGAATATAGAACTATTATTTACGGAAATTGGAAATTATTTTTTTTGTGTAGAATACCGCGTCTCGAAATGTACGTATAAAATTAAATTAAGTAATTAATTAAGGTATACGTAAGTAAACCGAGCGATAGAAATAAATAGAATATTTCGATAATTTTGCAGTCGGATATATAGAATTTCTGACATAAGTTTAAACTCTGTTTCTCTAAAGCAATCAAACCTCCATTAAACAAATAATTCGATATACACACATCACTTTCCTATTTCTAACTTTCAGTCGTTCGGTTATTAACTCTAATAAAACTAACATATTTCGTTTGATATTATGCACATAATTACATTGTTATATAAACCTCTAATTGTAAATTTTCTTACAAATTATTCATGTAGCAAAGAAATAGTAAAATACTTTTAATGTAATACTGATTAATTGTACTTAGAATAAAAATTATCTATTTGCATAAACTCAGGAGTTTTGTCTGACTCAAGTTTTAACGGTTACGAACAATCTATAGTCGCTAAAATTAATTGGAACGTATGAAAAAGGTAACATCAAATAGTTTTAATAGAAACTTTCTCTATTTGTTAGATACGATGTAATCATAATCATTCGCACGATTCTTGGGTTAACTTTAATAAACAAAAAAGTAACAATCAAACTAAATTTTGTTTAAAAGATAAAGTATATCATGAATTTTTGTGCTGAATTTTAATTTGAATTCTAATAGGAAACAAAAATAAAGCTAAAGATAGGTTATTTTAAAAATGTGTTTTCAGAAGCTTAAGCTGCCGAATTTCTCCTAGTATCTATAGAAAAGTAATTTGAATATTGTTTTTTTAGTATCATGATGCAGAGCCGTTATTATATAAATAATAAAAACGAACAATATTTCCTCTACGTTCATTAGTAGAGTTGATTAAATTATACATTTGATGATATTATTACTTTACAAAGTTTTGTTAAAAATTTGTTTATCAAAAATGTAAAAAGATATAGAATAATTTGTAAAACGTGAAAATAAAACTGTTAGAAAATTGTAGTACAATTGTTTCTCTTAAATTTTCTAAATTTGTATAAAAAAAGAAATTTGATTTTCAACTAGCCAGTTCGTTGTTACTATTGCCTCGAGAAGAAAAACGTATACTCTAAATACTGTATTTGTCGTGTTACAACGACATCAAGAATTCGAAATTCTTTATGCTTCAGAGTAAATTTTTTCGCAGTAACACATCGACAACGTAGATGGTTCGATTCGGATGAAGCCTGCGTACGTGCGTCCTAACATTCGGCGAGTGTTTCGTACGGTAGTCACAATAGGGACAGTTGAACCTTGGCAGCTGACCACACTGGAATTTCAGGTGATTGTGTAAATTGTTCTTCCGTGTGAAACTTGTGGCACAACGCGGACATTGAAATCGTCCATCGGATTGAGTAGTTGGCTGTTGAGACGAGGAACCTAAAACAAAAAAACGCAACCTTGGTTAGTAATGGTAATTATTAAACGAACACAAGATATTCGAATGATGAGGATGGAATTGCTCGGGAACTTCAGTCGTTACCGCTGAAGATTCTCAGAAAAGAAATTTAGACAATATTAGTGGTTCAGTTTTTTAGAGTTACCTCAAGTGATTGTTACTTTATTCACTTTAGTTCAGAATAGAAATAGTTAGCGGATAATATTTATAATGTATATATATACAGGTGTTTAATACTTAAATAAACGTACTTATATCGATATTTTTAGATTTCAGTTTTGTATTTCATTATTAACGAGCATCTAATTGTTTGGGCTACAACATACTATAATAATCGTCAAAGTTTATTCAATTTTCTTACAAATTAGGTAATAAATCTAAAATAAAAAAAAATATATAGCCTAGAGGCTTTATTTTGTGTGATGCCCAAAGTATTGAAACCTTCTTACGAATAATATTAAGTAAATTTTCATTGTTATTCCATGATGTACATTAATTAATATGTCGGTTACATGTAAAATTTATAAATACAAGTAAAGCATGGGTATAACGATATAAATAAATTTGTTTTAAATATTGTATTAAATACTTCTTTCTCAATGTACATATAAAAAATATATTTTATTAATGATTATTTTTTACATTGATTTTAGTAAATCGTCATTTTTTTATTTACATGGTTCAAGCAAGAAATTATCTTGAATAACGAATAATAAAAATTTTAATTATGTTACATTGACATTTAATACAGATTCATATTATTATAATGAAACTAACTTTATAGCATAATAATATATTCACAAAAAAGTATAAAATTCAATTCAATTCATTCTCAAATCTTCTGAAATTAAATTAATTTCTATATAATTAATCTTTAATAACTCTGTAACATTAATATAATAATTATTTACCTTATATTAAATGTATATTTACATATGTTTCTTCTCATTCGATTAAAACTAATAAATGACTCACATAATAGCAAGTATAACATTCTATCAAATTAATTTAAATTAAAACATATTTTTGGATTTTCAATACTAGGTTAAATTAACTTTGATTATCAACCCTATAATCAAAGTTTACATTTCATCTCTATAATATCCAATGTATTTCAAGTTATTTTATACACTTCAAGTAAATTTATTTTTATAATTTTTTCCAATACATAAGGTTGTTATTATTGTATGCTTCAAGGGACAAGCCTAGGTTGAAATTGAAACAAAACTATTTAATATTAACAATTAGTAATTTTTTTATAATAATTAAAAACATTTTTTAACTTTTTAAACAATTTGTATTATTATTAACTGTTATTTTAAATTTTTAGCTAATTTACTTGCAATATAACTATTGTCATTAATTGTAACTCTCTGTACTCTGATTTTTTTCCATAACAATCTTACCATAGGATACCTCAGGAACTTTTTTATCAAACAGTCTGAAATTTTAAGAGTAGCAACAAAACATGATTTAAACTCACTTGAATAAAACAGAAATGCAAAAAAGTCTAAATATTTATTTTAAAAAATTATCTACCTTTTTTTACATAATATTTCAATAATTTTTTTCAGTTCGTTTTATTCAAGTGGACCAAAATTATATTTAAATGTTATGTTATTAAAATTTCAGCCTATTCGATGAAGTGGTTACTGAGATATCCTACGGTAAGTCTATTATGGAAAAAAATCTAAGTACAGAGATTTATAATTAATTAAAATAGCAATATTGCAAATAAAACAGCTCAAAAATATGAAATAAAAGTTAATAATAATACAATTTTATTTAAAAATTATAAATATTTTAAATCATTATTAAAAAAATTATTAATTGTTAATATTGAATCTTTTTTTTTATTTTAATCCAGACTTGTCTACATTAATACCTACATTTTTATTTTTATTAACATAAAATTTAATGATTTTATCTCTTTATAATAGTACGAATTTTATTCAAAATAAAACTTATAAGGTAATTTTTTGTAAAATCTATACTACTATATCCATAATATTTTGGCATTAACTAAAGAAAAGTTTAGTCTTTAATGTAATTGTCATATCACAAACAATAATTGAAATTACTACAAAAAACATTTTAATTTATGTACGTTACTATTCTCATGTACGTTAATAAACTTTTTAAAATATAAATTAGACTATAATTTTAGAAAAATCATAATAGTGTTAAAAAAATGTAGTACTATTTTAATGTTTATAGACCAGATGCTTATTGAATAAAATTAATTTAAAATAGAGAATAAAAATGTTTTATAGTAATATTGCATTGTGCGTAATAACAGACCCTTCGAAAATTGAAGCAGTAAGTAATCAAATCTTTTTTATTTCAAAATAAGGTTTCTCGATCTTGGTGAATAAACCATACATTTAATTAGATGGCGACGTTTCGATGACTTTTCGTCGTCCTCTTCAGGCTATACTTATATTTACAAAAACGAATACATTTGATTAATTAACAATAATTATTAATTTAATTTTTTAGCCTATTGATTTATAACATTTTACTTACTACTTGTCATTGAAATCTGTATTTAAGATAACATTTAAAATCGTAGTATCACTGAGTCGTCGCACTAATAATGAAAACAAGGATAATGAAAACCAATGAACTTTATTTTGTTATATGCACAGAAATTGAATAGTTGCGATGATTACCTTTATCTCCTTAAAAGCTCCATAATTCAACATTACTAATAAAATAAATACTTAAATAGATTGAAATACCATACAAAAATTAATAACACGAAAAAAAGAGCAAAAGCAGTCACGAAGAAAATATCACAGACGGTAGACTAAATTCAATCACAGCCGGTTTATATATATATACAATTATAGTCATGTGTTATAACACTAACTATATCTGTATATAAAGGCGCGATTTTTAATTCAAATTATATGTCATTTTCACTAAATTAAATTTCTATATGTATTGTGCATGTAAATAATTAAATTAAACATTTTTTTATTTATATTACGTCAACAATTTAAAAAAATTTTTTTATTATCAATTATGTCTGCGACAATGTAAATTGTCGCGAGGCATTTATTTTAAGAAGTTTCTCGATGCCTGTTTGCCCGTTTACAATTCGGGGAAAACTTGTTGAAAAACAAGTCCCCGAACTGTATAAAAAAGGGGGCAAGCAGCGGTCGAGCATATGGGAGAGGTAGTGACGTAGAGTGCCAAAAAGTAAGAGCCTTTTCTATTGGCCCTTGCTGAAACAAAGGGCCAATTGAAAGGCTCGATATCGAGATGATCGGGAAGGCGGCGAAATCGGTTACGCCGCCGAGTCAGTACCTAGCGGAGAGCGATCGCGCGCGGATGTGCAGAGCCGACCCGTGTGTGTGTGGACAGCCGACAACCGACCCGAGGAGCTGAGGAGACCTCCTTCAGGAGTGACACGCATCGTCTTGGGTTGAGACGAGGGCGCACTTCCAGGAGCAGTGACTACAGGGCGAGAGTGAGGCGAGAGCGAGAGTGAGAGAGAGAGAGAGATAGCGCGAACGAGAAGCGCGAGCAAGCGGTCGACACCGGCCTGCGAGATTGTCCCAACCAGGGTAAGAAAATAATTTATTATCGGTTGCTCGATCGCGAGTTAGGTGCGAATCCCTATTATATAAAGACGGTAATAGAGTCTGTGTGTGTGTGTAATAGAGAGAGAGAGAGAGAGAGAGAGATTTATTTTTATAATTTTTTCCAATACATAAGGTTGTTATTATTGTATGCTTAAAGGGACAAGCCTAGGTTGAAATTGAAACAAAACTATTTAATATTAACAATTAGTAATTTTTTTATAAAAATTAAAAACATTTTTTAACTTTTTAAACAATTTGTATTATTATTAACTGTTATTTTAATTTTTAGCTAATTTATTGCAATATAACTATTGTCATTAATTGTAACTCTCTGTACTTGATTTTTTTCCATAACAATCTTACCATAGGATATCTCAGGAACTTTTCATCAAACAGACTGAAATTTTAAGAATAGCAACAAAACATGATTTAAACTCACTTAAATAAAACAGAAATGCAAAAAACTCTAAATATTTATTTTAAAAAATTATCTACCTTTTTTTACATAATATTTCAATAATTTTTTTCAGTTCGTTTTATTCAAGTGGACCACAATTATATTTAAATGTTATGTTATTAAAATTTCAGCCTATTCGATGAAGTGGTTACTGAGATATCCTACGGTAAGTCTATTATGGAAAAAAATCTAAGTACAGAGATTTATAATTTATTAAAATAGCAATATTGCAAATAAAACAGCTCAAAAATATGAGATAAAAGTTAATAATAATACAATTTGATTTAAAAATTATAAATATTTTAAATCATTATTAAAAAAATTATTAATTGTTAATCTTGAATATTTTTTTTTATTTTAATCCAGACTTGTCTACATTAATACCTACATTTTTATTTTTATTAACATAAAATTCAACGATTTTATCTATTTATAATAGTACGAATTTTATTCAAAATAAAACTTATAAGGTAATTTTTTTGTAAAATCTATACTACTATATCCATAATATTTTGGCATTAACTAAAGAAAAGTTTAGTCTTTAATGTAATCGTCATATCACAAACAATAATTGAAATTACTACAAAAAATATTTTAATTTATGTACGTCGCTATTCTCATGTACGTTAATAAACATTTTAAAATATAAATTAGACTATAATTTTAGAAAAATCATAATAGTGTTAAAAAATGTAGTACTATTTTAATGTTTATAGACCAGATGCTTATTGAATAAAATTAATTTAAAATAGAGAATAAAAATGTTTTATAGTAATATTGCATTGTGCGTAATAACAGACCCTTCGAAAATTGAAGCAGTAAGTAATCAAATCTTTTTTTATTTCAAAATAAGGTTTCTCGATCTTGGTGAATAAACCATACATTTAATTAGATGGCGACGTTTCGATGACTTTTCGTCGTCCTCTTCAGGCTATACTTATATTTACAAAAACGAATACATTTGATTAATTAACAATAATTATTAATTTAATTTTTTAGCCTATTGATTTATAACATTTTACTTACTACTTGTCATTGAAATCTGTATTTAAGATAACATTTAAAATCGTAGTATCACTGAGTCGTCGCACTAACAATGAAAACAAGGATAATGAAAACCAATGAACTTTATTTTGTTATATGCACAGAAATTGAATAGTTGCGATGATTACCTTTATCTCCTTAAAAGCTCCATAATTCAACATTACTAATAAAATAAATACTTAAATAGATTGAAATACCATACAAAAATTAATACACGAAAAAAAGAGCAAAAGCAGTCACGAAGAAAATATCACAGACGGTAGACTAAATTCAATCACAGCCGGTTTATATATATACAATTATAGTCATGTGTTATAACACTAACTATATCTGTATATAAAGGCGCGATTTTTAATTCAAATTATATGTCATTTTCACTAAATTAAATTTCTATATGTATTGTGCATGTAAATAATTAAATTAAACATTTTTTTATTTATATTACGTCAACAATTTAAAAAAATTTTTTTATTATCAATTATGTCTGCGACAATGTAAATTGTCGCGAGGCATTTATTTTAAGAAGTTTCTCGATGCCTGTTTGCCCGTTTACAATTCGGGGAAAACTTGTTGAAAAACAAGTCCCCGAACTGTATAAAAAAGGGGGCAAGCAGCGGTCGAGCATATGGGAGAGGTAGTGACGTAGAGTGCCAAAAAGTAAGAGCCTTTTCTATTGGCCCTTGCTGAAACAAAGGGCCAATTGAAAGGCTCGATATCGAGATGATCGGGAAGGCGGCGAAATCGGTTACGCCGCCGAGTCAGTACCTAGCGGAGAGCGATCGCGCGCGGATGTGCAGAGCCGACCCGTGTGTGTGTGGACAGCCGACAACCGACCCGAGGAGCTGAGGAGACCTCCTTCAGGAGTGACACGCATCGTCTTGGGTTGAGACGAGGGCGCACTTCCAGGAGCAGTGACTACAGGGCGAGAGTGAGGCGAGAGCGAGAGTGAGAGAGAGAGAGAGATAGCGCGACGAGAAGCGCGAGCAAGCGGTCGACACCGGCCTGCGAGATTGTCCACAACCAGGGTAAGAAAATAATTTATTATCGGTTGCTCGATCGCGAGTTAGGTGCGAATCCCTATTATATAAAGACGGTAATAGAGTCTGTGTGTGTGTGTAATAGAGAGAGAGAGAGAGAGAGAGAAAGAGAATCGCGACGGGAAGTGCAGTGCCGATACGAGAGTGAGAGAGAGAGAGATAAATATAGTGATCGCGAGTGTAGAGACATATACGACGAGATTGTTTTGGGCTGCGCGGTGGTGCGCGCGGCTTTACATCTCCGTCGTATATTCGAGCGCGGAGAGTGTGTGAGTGAAACAGAGAATAGAGTAGGGTAAAAGAGTGACAGAGAGAGGAGATATAGAGAAAGTATAAGTGTGTTGTGTGAGTGATCGCGTACGTCTTAAACTATCGCGTTCGAGTGTGTTCATATAATAAGCGCGTGAATTAAATATGTATATCCATATTATTGTAAATTATCGAGAGTTTATTAATTAAAAGTAGAGTTTTGTTGAATTAAATTGTGTTTATTTATTGTCCAGCACCTTTCCTATTCCCCAGGTAGGTGTAAGTTGTTACCCGGAATTCCCTCTGGGATTAAATAAGAAGTGCCGTAAGTATTTAAAATAATTATACACGGGAGTACGGGAACATTTTCTTATATAGAAAATACCGTGTTATATGTCAAATATAATAAAAAAAATTTTTATTTACAAAATGTACTTATTACAAAAAATTCAATTAACCAAAACTATGTGACAATATTTGACTAGAATTAATACTGTAAACAAAGAAAAAATAATCATCACAATGAAAATTGTTATGTTATGTTATAGTTGTATATATATATATAAACCGGCTGTGATTGAATTTAGTCTACCGTCTGTGATATTTTCTTCGTGACTGCTTTTGCTCTTTTTTTCGTGTAATTAATTTTTGTATGGTATTTCAATCTATTTAAGTATTTATTTTATTAGTAATGTTGAATTATGGAGCTTTTAAGGAGATAAAGGTAATCATCGCAACTATTCAGTTTCTGTGCATATAACAAAATAAAGTTCATTGGTTTTCATTATCCTTGTTTTCATTGTTAGTGCGACGACTCAGTGATACTACGATTTAAAATGTTATCTTAAATACAGATTTCAATGACAAGTAGTAAGTAAAATGTTATGAATCAATAGGCTAAAAAATTAAATTAATAATTATTGTTAATTAATCAAATGTATTCGTGTTTGTAAATAAAGGTATAGCCTGAAGAGGATGACGAAAAGTCATCGAAACGTCGCCATCTAATTAAATGTATGGTTTATTCACCAAGTTCGAGAAACCTTAGTTTGAAATAAAATTTGCGTGGATGACAAATTATATGTCATTTTCACTAAATTAAATTTCTATATGTATTGTGCATGTAAATAATTAAATTAAACATTTTTTTATTTATATTACGTCAACAATTTAAAAAAATTTTTTTATTATCAATTATGTCTGCGACAATGTAAATTGTCGCGAGGCATTTATTTTAAGAAGTTTCTCGATGCCTGTTTGCCCGTTTACAATTCGGGGAAAACTTGTTGAAAAACAAGTCCCCGAACTGTATAAAAAAGGGGGCAAGCAGCGGTCGAGCATATGGGAGAGGTAGTGACGTAGAGTGCCAAAAAGTAAGAGCCTTTTCTATTGGCCCTTGCTGAAACAAAGGGCCAATTGAAAGGCTCGATATCGAGATGATCGGGAAGGCGGCGAAATCGGTTACGCCGCCGAGTCAGTACCTAGCGGAGAGCGATCGCGCGCGGATGTGCAGAGCCGACCCGTGTGTGTGTGGACAGCCGACAACCGACCCGAGGAGCTGAGGAGACCTCCTTCAGGAGTGACACGCATCGTCTTGGGTTGAGACGAGGGCGCACTTCCAGGAGCAGTGACTACAGGGCGAGAGTGAGGCGAGAGCGAGAGTGAGAGAGAGAGAGAGATAGCGCGACGAGAAGCGCGAGCAAGCGGTCGACACCGGCCTGCGAGATTGTCCACAACCAGGGTAAGAAAATAATTTATTATCGGTTGCTCGATCGCGAGTTAGGTGCGAATCCCTATTATATAAAGACGGTAATAGAGTCTGTGTGTGTGTGTAATAGAGAGAGAGAGAGAGAGAGAGAGAAAGAGAATCGCGACGGGAAGTGCAGTGCCGATACGAGAGTGAGAGAGAGAGAGATAATATAGTGATCGCGAGTGTAGAGACATACGACGAGATTGTTTTGGGCTGCGCGGTGGTGCGCGCGGCTTTACATCTCCGTCGTATATTCGAGCGCGGAGAGTGTGTGAGTGAAACAGAGAATAGAGTAGGGTAAAAGAGTGACAGAGAGAGGAGATATAGAGAAAGTATAAGTGTGTTGTGTGAGTGATCGCGTACGTCTTAAACTATCGCGTTCGAGTGTGTTCATATAATAAGCGCGTGAATTAAATATGTATATCCATATTATTGTAAATTATCGAGAGTTTATTAATTAAAAGTAGAGTTTTGTTGAATTAAATTGTGTTTATTTATTGTCCAGCACCTTTCCTATTCCCCAGGTAGGTGTAAGTTGTTACCCGGAATTCCCTCTGGGATTAAATAAGAAGTGCCGTAAGTATTTAAAATAATTATACACGGGAGTACGGGAACATTTTCTTATATAGAAAATACCGTGTTATATGTCAAATATAATAAAAAAAATTTTTATTTACAAAATGTACTTATTACAAAAAATTCAATTAACCAAAACTATGTGACAATATTTGACTAGAATTAATACTGTAAACAAAGAAAAAATAATCATCACAATGAAAATTGTTATGTTATGTTATAGTTGTATATATATATAAACCGGTTGTGATTGAATTTAGTCTACCGTCTGTGATATTTTCTTCGTGACTGCTTTTGCTCTTTTTTTCGTGTAATTAATTTTTGTATGGTATTTCAATCTATTTAAGTATTTATTTTATTAGTAATGTTGAATTATGGAGCTTTTAAGGAGATAAAGGTAATCATCGCAACTATTCAGTTTCTGTGCATATAACAAAATAAAGTTCATTGGTTTTCATTATCCTTGTTTTCATTGTTAGTGCGACGACTCAGTGATACTACGATTTAAATGTTATCTTAAATACAGATTTCAATGACAAGTAGTAAGTAAAATGTTATAATCAATAGGCTAAAAAATTAAATTAATAATTATTGTTAATTAATCAAATGTATTCGTTTTGTAAATAAAGGTATAGCCTGAAGAGGATGACGAAAAGTCATCGAAACGTCGCCATCTAATTAAATGTATGGTTTATTCACCAAGTTCGAGAAACCTTAGTTTGAAATAAAATTTGCGTGGATGACAAAATATACGTCTATATAATCAAATATATATTTAAAGCTTTGATGATAATAATCAAATTGAGTACGTACAATCTATTTAAACAATTTTGCAGACAGTGGTTCATCGCTAAATTTACAGCACTCTTTACGTATATTAACGTTCTCTATCAGTTCTTGATTGTGACTGCGTACAACAATAATGTATCTGAAGAGGTTAAATATCATACAAGAAAAAATTATATAATTATTTAAATAAATTATATTTATTTAATTTGACTCTCGAATTTGACCTCGATTATCAATATTAGAGTATCTACGAAACAGAAAATTAGCTCTTTCTGTATACCTGTAATCCATGATATACAACATTGTTTACATTCATCATATCTATGTATTTTTTGTATAATATTTCAAATAAAGGAAATAATATAAAAAATATAAAGACAACATTTGTTAACAGTGCGTACATACTTATATATGTACAAGAGATGTCCTAGCACGGAAAAATTGTACATTATATTAATTAAGCGGGTCGTAGGGAATGTAGAGATGAGCGTTTATGTGAGTACGTTCGTGATCTCGGAGATGATGACGATGTTTAAAGCGGCGTTCGCAATGTTGACATTGGAAACGTGGTCCTACACCACATTCGAGTCGTTGATGCCGCAGCAAGTTACATTTATGAGTATAGCTACGTCCACAACGTTGGCAACCGTACGGTGGACCTTCCTCCGTGCTGACAATTACAATCTCACGATTCGGCCAACCTGTAACAAATAAAAAAGTTTGCATGGATGTAGTTAGAGAAAGTATAAGTGTGTTGTGTGAGTGATCGCGTACGTCTTAAACTATCGCGTTCGAGTGTGTTCATATATAAGCGCGTGAATTAAATATGTATATCCACTTATTGTAAATTATCGAGAGTTTATTAATTAAAAGTAGAGTTTTGTTGAATTAAATTGTGTTTATTTATTGTCCAGCACCTTTCCTATTCCCCAGGTAGGTGTAAGTTGTTACCCGGATTCCCTCTGGGATTAATAAGAAGTGCCGTTAAGTATTTTAAAATAATTATACACGGGAGTACGGGAACATTTTCTTATATAGAAAATACCGTGTTATATGTCAATATAATAAAAAAATTTTTATTTACAAAATGTACTTATTACAAAAAAATTCAATAACCAAACTATGTGACATATTGACTAGAATTAATACTGTAAACAAAGAAAAAATAATACATCACAATGAAATGTTATGTTATGTTATAGTTGTATATATATATAAACCGGTGTGATGAATTTAGTCTACCGTCTGTGATATTTTCTTCGTGACTGCTTTTGCTCTTTTTTTCGTGTAATTAATTTTTGTATGGTATTTCAATCTATTTAAGTATTTATTTTATTAGTAATGTTGAATTATGGACCTTTTAAGGAGATAAAGGTAATCATCGCAACTATTCAGTTTCTGTGCATATAACAAAATAAAGTTCATTGGTTTTCATTATCCTTGTTTTCATTGTTAGTGCGACGACTCAGTGATACTACGATTTTAAATGTTATCTTAAATACAGATTTCAATGACAAGTAGTAAGTAAAATGTTATAAATCAATAGGATAAAAAATTAAATTAATAATTATTGTTAATTAATCAAATGTATTCGCTTTTGTAAATAAAGGTATAGCCTGAAGAGGATGACGAAAAGTCATCGAAACGTCGCCATCTAATTAAATGTATGGTTTATTCACCAAGTTCGAGAAACCTTAGTTTGAAATAAAATTTGCGTGGATGACAAAATATACGTCTATATAATCAAATATATATTTAAAGCTTTGATGATAATAATCAAATTGAGTACGTACAATCTATTTAAACAATTTTGCAGACAGTGGTTCATCGCTAAATTTACAGCACTCTTTACGTATATTAACGTTCTCTATCAGTTCTTGATTGTGACTGCGTACAACAATAATGTATCTGAAGAGGTTAAATATCATACAAGAAAAAATTATATAATTATTTAAATAAATTATATTTATTTAATTTGACTCTCGAATTTGACCTCGATTATCAATATTAGAGTATCTACGAAACAGAAAATTAGCTCTTTCTGTATACCTGTAATCCATGATATACAACATTGTTTACATTCATCATATCTATGTATTTTTTGTATAATATTTCAAATAAAGGAAATAATATAAAAAATATAAAGACAACATTTGTTAACAGTGCGTACATACTTATATATGTACAAGAGATGTCCTAGCACGGAAAAATTGTACATTATATTAATTAAGCGGGTCGTAGGGAATGTAGAGATGAGCGTTTATGTGAGTACGTTCGTGATCTCGGAGATGATGACGATGTTTAAAGCGGCGTTCGCAATGTTGACATTGGAAACGTGGTCCTACACCACATTCGAGTCGTTGATGCCGCAGCAAGTTACATTTATGAGTATAGCTACGTCCACAACGTTGGCAACCGTACGGTGGACCTTCCTCCGTGCTGACAATTACAATCTCACGATTCGGCCAACCTGTAACAAATAAAAAAGTTTGCATGGATGTAGTTAAAGATAGTTTAATTTCTGTTTGACTACAATATCTCAGAGTGAATTTCGCATGATCGTAGTGCTAATTATATATTATCATTTTATATTTATATTAATATTATATATACATAAGTGTAAATCAGTTACTTTTAGAAATGTCAATTTTTGCAGTTTTCCATGCATATCGTCGAGGAACTGTAGTTTGTGATCACGGTTAATGTAAATTTATTTTTATTAACTAACAATTTCAAGTTTGATAAAATAACATAACATAATTATTAACAAATTAAGCACAGATCAAAAACTAATGTTTTCGTATTATCCACTAGTTAAAGAATTGAACAACTTCAATTTTTTACCTAGAGTATTCAATGGCATCTGGACAAATAGCGAATTCACGTTATATAATTTAACTATGTATTTATCTAGGTACAATTATTTTCATTGGTTTATTTACTCTTGCGTACAGTAAGTTTTAATTTATATTTTTCCTAATACATGTGCAATAATTAATATGAATCTTGTGATAAAGCAAATATTACAAATATTGAATAAAAATCATATGTATTATATTATATTATATTATCAATATATACATATGTTAAAATACAAACTTACCAACAAATTTGACAATAAATATCTTGTGATGCAAAAAATGAAATGAGTTATACTAATCTTTTGGAACGAAAAATTTATTTAATAGAAATATGTAATTCATATAACATAAACATATGTTTATAAACTTTTATCTTTTTAGATAATAATTTTACTTACAAAAGTAAGCGTAAATATTGTGAATACTTAGTTATTATTATCGCAATTAAAGATTTGCAACGCAAGTATTGTATATTCATTTTTCTTACAATAATAATTAATGGCAATTGTTTATCTGTACAACTAGCAGCAGTGACTAGTTTCTTTAATTTCTGACAGTATATCATAAATCATTATTAAAATATTCTCTTAGTAATAGTAACTTTATACCTTTGTTCTCAATGCGTATAGTTAACAGGAATTCGTTTGATTGCACGAAAAACTTTTATAATATTTAAAGAAAAGTTATTTATCAACGTTATAATGCTTTTACTTCGAACGTTCGAAAATCCAATATAATTATATTAAATGAGTTTATTCATTGCGAAAAACATAGTCGAAGGTAAACAGCCCTGCACCATAAGATTTTAACTCGATTAACAAAATAGGTACATAATCGACTATTCAAGATTTTTGATGTGTTCTCATGTGTAACACGAGATTATGTTTATGTTTTGAACGCTTGTGACAAATCGGACACTCAAATTGAGGTTCAACGCCGCATTCGAATCGAATATGTCGATTAAGCGAGTGTGGTCTACTGTACGCGTTGCCGCAACGCGTGCACAGGTAGCTCGGGGATTCCCCGACCGTTGGCCTTGAACTTCTAAGTCTTTGATCCGAATCTGGAATCCCCTCGTCCAATGACATTTGCTGATCCGTTTCTAGATCCCCGTCACAGGTTGGAGAAACCGTAGCGGAGGTGAACTCGTTTTCGGCCATTAGTCGCAGGTAGAGACTTTGGAACTGATAATACCGATCGATTACAGGTTGAACTGCGCTCTGGAACAAAAGGCAGAGGATCGCATTTTGTCAGGACTGCGGGTTCACCTTGCTTCTCTCGATGAGGACGATGTCAGGTTTTTCTCGATGATTTTTAGTTGATATTTTATTTATTTCACAACTTTTCACAGGTTCAGACAGGTTTTTTTATTACTTCTGTTTCACCGATTGCATATTCATTATACTAAAATAATTTTAATACCGAATTGTGCGTATATTTCTAACTATATGCTTAATTTTTTGACACGTACACTATTTATTATGCAAATAATACAATGGCATGAAATATCGGTAAAACAGAATATATTATAATATTTTTAAATGATAGAGTTTCATGATCAGTTTTAAATACTTATAATTACTATAACACTTATTGTAACGTAATATTGAAGAAAATAATGCATTAATTTTCTCGATCATTTAAAATGTATAGGACGTTCGGTACACACATTAACCAGGAATGGACAGACACAAACAAGCTTTTTGACACACGATTACCAGCACCAAAAAGCCACCATGATCCCGAGAACGTATCACTTAACAATTTTTTATTCAACACTGATTAATATCAATACTTATAAAATGTATCCATTCGCTATAACAATAGTATCATTCATCAATGTATACTTTTTTATTATACAAAAAATGTTTTACTATACATTTCATTATATAACTAAATTAAATTTTAAAAATATACTTTTAACATATACATTGATTGCAAGGAATTCTTCGAGATTTTCTAAATATTATTAATCAATGTAATAATTCTAATTTTCGATGATGTACGAAAAATTAGGAGACTATAGTAATCAAACAGTATTTCTTAAAAAATATATAAAAACCAATCTTACAATTTTATCATCTTTTGGTATTCATATTATCCAACTGACATCAATTGTTCAAAATTTTCATAAAGATAATACTGAATCCGTGATTGATTAATCTTCTGTAAACAACTTGCGGTAAAATTTCTTTAATCAATCCATCGATTGGAGAAATATATATTGGCCGAAAAAGTCGATGTCATTTTCTCAATAACATACTTATCTGAAATGAAAGATGAAAGAATTAGAAATATTTTAATATACAATATGTGGCATAGAAGTGAATGTAGGTTGTTCGTCATTAAATAAATTAACAATTTCATTGTATTTATTATTTTTATCAAACTCTTTTAAATACAAGCAAATGCGTTTAAATCTAACTAGTACAATACGAATTATATAAATACTTATTATATAAATGATTATTTTTTACAATATTTATATTTTTTGTTTAAATAGATTTGTAACCAAATAAATATTCATATTTGACAAAATACTTTTTTTACAAATTAGAGTTATCAGATACTCCAGCGGTAACCCCATGATGCATCATTATATGATTTCTCATCTCATACCTATACTTGAATTTACGATTGCACACATTGCATGCAAATTTTTTAGCTTTATTACCACATTCAACTCTTTGATGTCGTCGTAAACTGTCTAACCACTTGTATCGTTTTCCACAACTCGGACAAGCGTACTGTTGGTCCGGCTGTTGTAGCTGACGTTGTATTGGAAATACCACGTATGAGCTCGACTGTTCGATTTGGGAATCTACCATTAGACGATCTGCTGCAGGATTTTGATGGATATTCTTCACTGTTGTCATGACTTCATCTTTAACAAGGCTTTGTGTTTTCATTTCTTGTAATGACCAGAGTGGATTGTAAGAATTTGACCGATCTGCGAAAGATCAAACAGAAAAATAAAATATGATTAGATTAACGAATTTAAATATTGTAGATAATTTTGATCACCTAGTTGTGGATATCTCTTACGTATCGATACTAGTTATTGTAAAATTAAAATAATATTTTGATTTTACCTAATTATATGATCGATAAATTCAATGTTACATTCATTCAGAATATTTGCCTGTTCACTTGAATTAAAAAATATTTGAAATATCACAACAAATGCAAAGTGACCCGCGTAAAAAAAAATACATGTAATACACATATAAAAAACGTGTGTACGACATGTTGTTTAAAACATGTATCATGCATGTATCTTGTGACCGAATCCCATATTAGAAATGCATGTACATTCGTGTTTGGTTCGTGTGGGATTGATGTTTTATACATGTGATATCTGCCAAATGTATAACGAATATGTATATTATAAGCGTGTGGATACTTTCTTTTTTCTACCTCAACACTCATGTAGCTTATGTGTAGATATTATAAATATTTAGTGTATTTGAGATGTTTATAGAGTGCACTCCATAAATATCTCAGGTACACTAAATATATTTACAATATCTACATGCAAGCTACACATAGGCGACACGTACAAAATGTAGAAATTTTCATAATGTACATGTAGGCTACATGTACCTGAATACATGTAGTGTACATGTTTATAACATGTGTGACACATGACATCATTTTTTCACGGGAATTAATAGATCGCTGCGTCTTTTGATCTCGTACACTGCAGCATTTTCTTGCACAGCCCCTACTTAAAAAATTCGCTCCTTCTCCGATTGTGCGTATCTGGAAAAAAAGCAAAACACAAAGTATCGAAATATTTTTTTTTATATTTAAAAAAGTAAGAAAATGTGTAAGATAACGGAAAAGAATATGTGGCATAGAAGTGAATGTAGGTTGTTCGTCATTAAATAAATTAACAATTTCATTGTATTTATTATTTTTATCAACTCTTTTAAATACAAGCAATGCGTTTAAATCTACTAGTACAATACGAATTATATAAATACTTATTATATAAATGATTTATTTTTTACAATATTTATATTTTTGTTTAAATAGATTTGTAACCAAATAAATATTCATATTTGACAAATACTTTTTTTACAAATTAGAGTTATCAGATACTCCAGCGGTAACCCCATGATGCATCATTATATGATTTCTCATCTCATACCTATACTTGAAATTTACGATTGCACACATTGCATGCAAATTTTTAGCTTTATTACCACATTCAACTCTTTGATGTCGTCGTAAACTGTCTAACCACTTGTATCGTTTTCCACACCTCGGACAAGCGTACTGTTGGGTCGGCCTGTTGTAGCTGACGTTGTATTGGAAATACCACGTATGAGCTCGACTGTTCGATTTGGGAATCTACCATTAGACGATCTGCTGCAGGATTTTGATGGATATTCTTCACTGTTGTCATGACTTCATCTTTAACAAGGCTTTGTGTTTTCATTTCTTGTAATGACCAGAGTGGATTGTAAGAATTTGACCGATCTGCGAAAGATCAAACAGAAAAATAAAATATGATTAGATTAACGAATTTAAATATTGTAAATAATTTTGATCACCTAGTTGTGGATATCTCTTACGTATCGATACTAGTTATTGTAAAATTAAAAATAATATTTTGATTTTACCTAATTATATGATCGATAAATTCAATGTTACATTCATTCAGAATATTTGCCTGTTCACTTGAATTAAAAAATATTTGAAATATCACAACAAATGCAAAGTGACCCGCGTAAAAAAAAATACATGTAATACACATATAAAAAACGTGTGTACGACATGTTGTTTAAAACATGTATCATGCATGTATCTTGTGACCGAATCCCATATTAGAAATGCATGTACATTCGTGTTTGGTTCGTGTGGGATTGATGTTTTATACATGTGATATCTGCCAAATGTATAACGAATATGTATATTATAAGCGTGTGGATACTTTCTTTTTTCTACCTCAACACTCATGTAGCTTATGTGTAGATATTATAAATATTTAGTGTATTTGAGATGTTTATAGAGTGCACTCCATAAATATCTCAGGTACACTAAATATATTTACAATATCTACATGCAAGCTACACATAGGCGACACGTACAAAATGTAGAAATTTTCATAATGTACATGTAGGCTACATGTACCTGAATACATGTAGTGTACATGTTTATAACATGTGTGACACATGACATCATTTTTCACGGGAATTAATAGATCGCTGCGTCTTTTGATCTCGTACACTGCAGCATTTTCTTGCACAGCCCCTACTTAAAAAATTCGCTCCTTCTCCGATTGTGCGTATCTGGAAAAAAAGCAAAACACAAAGTATCGAAATATTTTTTTTTATATTTAAAAAAGTAAGAAAATGTGTAAGATAACGGAAAAGAATGTGTGGCAGCAAGAAAATTTTCGATACAGAAAATTTAAGGTTAATAGGTTATCAGACCTACAACCAAGTCGTATTATTAAAACTGAAAGACTTTCATATTTTTAAAAACTTATCTGAGTAATCTGGTATTGATCATCTTCATAATTTAGACCTGGTGCGTTCACTCCGACGAAGATTTTATTAGCATCCGCAGCGGCAGCGCAAACAAATTCTCAAAGTCCGTAACACTGAAGTTGCATCGATGCGAAGTTGCATAAACATATCCTTGCATCTTTAGTTTAACGTTTGACTTCGCATCGATGCAACTTCAGTGTGACGGACTTTGAGAATTTGTTTGCGCTGCCGCTGCGGATGCTAATAAAATCTTCGTCGGAGTGATCGCACCAGGTCTAAATTATGAAGATGATCAATACCAGATTACTCAGATAAGTTTTTAAAAATATGAAAGTCTCAGTTTTAATAATACGACTTGGTTATAGGTCTGATAACCTATTAACCTTAAATTTTCTGTATCGAAAATTTTCTTGCTGCCATAAATTCTTTTCCGATATCTTACACATTTTCTTACCTTTTTTAAATATAAAAAAAAATATTTCGATACTTTGTGTTTTGCTTTTTTTTTCCAGATACGCGCAATCGGACTGTCCTAAATAATTAATATACAATATGTGGCATAGAAGTGAATGTAGGTTGTTCGTCATTAAATAAATTAACAATTTCATTGTATTTATTATTTTTATCAAACTCTTTTAAATACAAGCAAATGCGTTTAAATCTAACTAGTACAATACGAATTATATAAATACTTATTATATAAATGATTATTTTTTACAATATTTATATTTTTTGTTTAAATAGATTTGTAACCAAATAAATATTCATATTTGACAAAATACTTTTTTTACAAATTAGAGTTATCAGATACTCCAGCGGTAACCCCATGATGCATCATTATATGATTTCTCATCTCATACCTATACTTGAATTTACGATTGCACACATTGCATGCAAATTTTTTAGCTTTATTACCACATTCAACTCTTTGATGTCGTCGTAAACTGTCTAACCACTTGTATCGTTTTCCACAACTCGGACAAGCGTACTGTTGGTCCGGCTGTTGTAGCTGACGTTGTATTGGAAATACCACGTATGAGATCCAAATACACTAATATTTATAATATCTTACACATACGATACATGAGTGTTGTGAGGTAGAAAACAAAGAAAGTATCCACACGCTTATAATATCCATATTCGTATACATTTGGCCGAGATTCACCTGTATTAAAACATCAATCCCACACGAACCAAACACGAATGTACATGCATTTCTAATATGGGATTCGGTCACCACGATTACATGCATGATACATGTTTTAAACAACATGTCGTACACACGTTTTTTATATGTGTATTACATGTAATTTTTTTTACACGGGAAGTATAAATGCGATCATTTATACGAATGAGTAGAGTATTACTTAACATCAGCAAATTACTCATGTAGAACTGTCTCCGCTATCCAAACCAAAGGTTGATTTAAAGCATTCTCGAGTGTGATCTTGTATGATTGTAAGCATATCAAGGTTGAATGGTCAAAATATAATATTTACAGGATAAATAAATGATACATTAAGAATTTGATTACAATGTGTTTTAATCATGATATTTTATACATTAGATTTCATTAAGTCCATTTATGTAAAATCATTTCTAAATTTAAACTGTTTATACAATTTTAAAAGCATACGTCAATTGCATTACCTAAATTCATTAATTTCATACGTCTGACAATTTGTTACTGGTAAATAATTAGAATAAATTAACAGATAATTGTAATTCAATTAACAGACATGTGTGTTTAACGCAAACAATATATCGTATAATTAGCATCGTGATTTAGTATTTGCCTCATGGCGCTAGGTTAGCAGTAAATAACTTTGTACCCAATAAAATTTAATGATGAATTGTAAAAATTAAAGTTTAATTCGGTAAATAACTACTCGAAATAAAATAATAACTGAGTAAAAATTGGTCACGCGATTATTAAACTGATATTGCAAGAAATTAGAATAACAAATCTCGTTGAATATCATCATAAATATCTCAGAGATTCTAATTCGTTGGCTTATCTCTGAAATGATCCTTTCGGTGTATCATCATACTTGCGTGACAATTAAACTCTTTGTCACATATTCCACACACGGTGATCCTTAACCTAGGACAATTAGCTCTCCTATGTCGATTCAAGCTCGAGCTGCTTAAGTAAACTTTTTTGCAGCCAAAGCAAACGAAACGTGAAGTCATCATCACTTGCATTTGCTCTTGTTCGCGTTGTTGAAGCTGCTGCTGCATGTACTGCTCACGATCGACGTGACGGCAAATGCTCAGATGTTTGTTGAGACTGCCAATACGCACGAAGGTACAACCGCAGCCTGCGCAAATGTATTTTGCGTCAGGTGAATCTGGATCGAAGAGACCCATACTCGACATGATGATGCAGTTTCGAGTGTCCAACGGATCACGAGTCGAGTTGCTTTCTTCCGAGTCTGTAACAAACATGTTTTTTTTTGTTAGTTCTAATGCTCATTTATGAACGTGCATTAACATTTTTAGTTACTTGATCAAAAGTTACATAAAAGTGAAATTGTTTATTCGGGAATCTCAAGTTATGCACAGGCAAGTTGTAAATATTTTAATGCACGTACATTATTATCACGTGAATTCACTTAAGAAATATATGTTTAGATTTATGAAGTAGCATATTTATATTTCGCTGGATGAACAATGTTTTTGTGTAGTATATAAGTACGTGTGTGTATGTTAGTGTGTCTTTATATAAATTCTTGATCTAATCTTAATTTTTTAGTATTTGTGGCTTCACTAGTCAATTCGCTCTTACTAACAAGGGAAGTACATGACCTCCGGGAAACGGATCTCATCCTAACTTTGGTATGTCTTTTATAATATAAAAATATGAAGAAAGCCAAGTTATCTCTTGCCAATGGCCACTTTTACGGAAGTTATTCGACATCCAATAATAATAGCAGTAAAAAGTACTTCCAATTCGGTCGCTTATAACTCCGAAACAAATAAAGATAAACAATCGAACCAAAAACCAGAAGAAAGCTGAGTTCAAGTAGATATGGTTTGAAAAAAAAGAAGCTCAAATTGCTTAATTTGAAGCAAAGTTATGAAGAAAATAAGAAATTGAAGATTATTAAGCTAAAATTTAATATGAAAAATTTATTGTTTCTTTTGGCCTAATTGTCTTCAATTTCTTATTTTCTTCATAACTTTGCTTCAAATTAAGCAATTTGAGCTTCTTTTTTTTCAAACCATATCTACTTGAACTCAGCTTTCTTCTGGTTTTTGGTTCGATTGTTTATCTTTATTTGTTTCTGAGTTATAAGCGACCGAATTGGAAGTACTTTTTACTGCTATTATTATTGGATGTCGAATAACTTCCGTAAAAGTGACCATTGGCAAGAGATAACTTGGCTTTCTTCATATTTTATATTATAAAAGACATACCAAAGTTAGGATGAGATCCGTTTCCCGGAGGTCATGTACTCCCCTTGTAAGCGTAAATAATAATAATAAATTATATATCACACGTAAGCCACTAAATGAATAAAATATCTAATATGCATTAAAATATTTTTGAATAATAGTTTCACATCCTACAACCATAAATTTCTAGTCCAAAAATAAATATTTTCCACGATTATATCAATTTTAAATAATTAGATGAGGTAATAAAATGAATAAATAACGTGTATTAAAAGTAAAATAAGACAAAAAATATGAGAGAATTTACTAAATATTCATTTATAATATAATGAGAATAATAATTGATAAAAAGTCTAAAGTTAATACAATCAAATAAATTATTTATACTTTATTAGATATACTTAGAATTTAACTTTATTTTATTATACAAATGTTGTTCCCTTAACTTACTTAAATAAAAAAAAATTAAGCAGTGACACTGTATAATTACACTTCGAAGTGTATATATAAATGTTTTTAAATATTTTTATTGTAGTATAATTTATAGCCATTCGAGTTAAAGATCTAATGTACAATTTTTGTTATTTGCCTTACATGATATATAGTACAATGTATTGGAATCTTATAATACATGTTTACAACAATCAAACTATCTAATATAGTATCATTCTCGCATTCCTTCTTCCAAAAATTAGATTGCTCACACAATCTTTAAAAAATTATATAATCAATAACTATATTATTATTGCTTCAGTTATTTTTTAAATAAATGAAAACTGAAGGGTTATCGCCCAAAACTTTTTCCACCTTCGGTCTCTATGTATAATGGCATTTTAGGAAACTGAACAATATTAGTAGAACGTTTAAAATTAATAATTGGTTTAGTACGGAGAGGGCAATTTATTTAAATAGATGGGCGTTATTAAAATTATTGGACGGATACCGAAATTAAAAGAAAAAGTTCCTTAATTAAACGAGTACTCTTAAATTTCAAAAGAGGTTATGGATGCCTACTAGGCTTAACTTCGTAGATTTAGCAAAGTTATGAAGAAAATAAGAAATTGAAGATTATTAAGCTAAAATTTAATATGAAAAATTTATTGTTTCTTTTGGCCTAATTGTCTTCAATTTCTTATTTTCTTCATAACTTTGCTTCAAATTAAGCAATTTGAGCTTCTTTTTTTTCAAACCATATCTACTTGAACTCAGCTTTCTTCTGGTTTTTGGTTCGATTGTTTATCTTTATTTGTTTCTGAGTTATAAGCGACCGAATTGGAAGTACTTTTTACTGCTATTATTATTGGATGTCGAATAACTTCCGTAAAAGTGACCATTGGCAAGAGATAACTTGGCTTTCTTCATATTTTTATATTATAAAAGACATACCAAAGTTAGGATGAGATCCGTTTCCCGGAGGTCATGTACTCCCCTTGTAAGCGTAAATAATAATAATAAATTATTATATCACACGTAAGCCACTAAATTGAATAAAATATCTAATATGCATTAAAATATTTTTGAATAATAGTTTCACATCCTACAACCATAAATTTCTAGTCCAAAAATAAATATTTTCCACGATTATATCAATTTTAAATAATTAGATGAGGTAATAAAATGAATAAATAACGTGTATTAAAAGTAAAATAAGACAAAAATATGAGAGAATTTACTAAATATTCATTTATAATATAATGAGAATAATAATTGATAAAAAGTCTAAAGTTAATACAATCAAATAAATTATTTATACTTTTATTAGATATACTTAGAATTTAACTTTATTTTATTATACAAATGTTGTTCCCTTAACTTACTTAAATAAAAAAAAATTAAGCAGTGACACTGTATAATTACACTTCGAAGTGTATATATAAATGTTTTTAAATATTTTTATTGTAGTATAATTTATAGCCATTCGAGTTAAAGATCTAATGTACAATTTTTGTTATTTGCCTTACATGATATATAGTACAATGTATTGGAATCTTATAATACATGTTTACAACAATCAAAATATCTAAATATAGTATCATTCTCGCTATTCCTTCTTCCAAAAAATTAGATTGCTCACACAAATCTTTAAAAAATTATATAATCAATAACTATATTATTTATTGCTTCAGTTATTTTTTAAATAAATGAAACTAACGGGTTATCCGCCCAATAACTTTTTTTCCAACCTTTCGGTCATCTATTTACACATGGCATTCTTTAGGAACTGAACAATATTAGTATAACGTTTTAATAATTAATATTGTTTAGTTCCTGGAGAGGGCCATATTTAAATAGATGGATTTATTTAAAATTATTGGACGGATACAGAATTACACAGAAAAAAGTTCCCTTAATTTAAACGAGTACTCAGTAATTTCAAAGAGGTATTGGATGCCTCTAGGCTTAACTTCGTAGATTTAGCCAACTGTATTGTAAAGTATTTAAAATCGGTACCGCAAAATTAATTTTACAAAGCAACTCTCTAAATCGCAAAAAGTGCAAAATCATTTTCTTAAGTCAGAATTCGGAGCCTTTTTTTCGAAAGCGAACATACTCTTTGCAAAAAGTGGTTGTTCTCTTTTTTCGAACATCTGCTTTTTGAGAAACTTTATATTTGTATTTAAAAAAGTAATAGTTCACTTTTTTTAAATATATATATGAACTTTCAGTATGACTTATATTCATTCTAAAACAGTAACAAAAGTAGACTTAGCAACTCCCTGAATTAGTATTCCGTCACAATATTCGTCAGAATGGTTTACAGCACAGGAGGCATAGATCCGAACAATGTACAAGGAGCAGTTGCTTATGGAATAAGGCTGGGGGCATCAGATATAAATATAGTTAAGTATTTCTTACATATCGTTTTTGCCCAAGTATCTGCTCCGAGTGACCAAGATTGGGTGTGCTTTGGGTTTAAAATATGTGATAAAGATGGCGCAGTGACTCCGTGGAACATCATCAAAATCATACACAACACCGACCAAGTCCCCAATACAGAAGGCGGAGCCACTAGCCCTCAACGGACAAATGCACTAATATGTTGTGCATTGGCTCCGACCAGGCTGGTAGGGCTAACAGTACAATCTTACCAAGACCAAATTAAATCTAAAATCTTTGATCTAATGCAGGTGATGGGGACTGACTCTACATTTCCTCCGTCATCATTATATGAGAGTTGACCCCTGGATCCTAGTTACATGAAAATGATAGCTGTCATACACATGTTTTTCGCTCGGTTCCCTACCCATCCAAATAACAACTTCAGATTGTCCACTTTACGGTCAAGGTTCAAAGATTGTCCGGGATTGTTATCTATCGGGTTTTTTATCACATTAGTTAATTTGGAGAGTGAGAGTAAATTACTAGACTGGGTTTGGACTGAGAAATTTGCAGGTGAGATCCTAGCTATGATGAATAAGGAACAACTGGTAAAATTTTTAAAACTTAGCTGGCTAAAATTTTCACGGCGTGGCGTCAGTACGCTAGTAGGCCTTAATTGCGCTAGACGTATAGTCACTTTTCTCTTGAATTTACTTTTGTATAAATCACGAATATTCAGTTAAATATTCAGCTATCTACTCAATTAAATATTCAGTTATCTACTCGATTAAATATTCAGTTATATACTCAATTAAAAAAAATTCAGATCAATTAGAAGGAAATTAAACCATTGGAAAACTTATAATTATACACATATATACTACAGACATCTTGCCGAGGTTGATATTCATTAATTATAAGGAAATTAAACCTGTCGAAAAATAAAATAAATATATATATATAATCCAGGCTATTTTGTTTGAATCCACATTTTAATAAAGTAAATAAAAAAAAACAGGAAGAGTATTGTCGAAAAATAAAATAAATATATATATAATCCAGGCTATTTTGTTGAATCCACATTTTAATAAAGTAAATAAAAAAAAACAGGAAGAGTATAACTCACAACGATAAAGGTAAGCATATTTAATTATCTATTAAATTAACGCAGTTTTAAATATCGGATAGAAAGAGAGAGAGAATGAATAGATATAGTTTTCCTTTTAACTCCCATTGCCAGCGAGTTTTGCTGGAAATCCTGTACAGGATTAAGATAAAATAAAAAGAATTCTATTAATAATTAAATTATTATTAATTTAAAATAAACTTTGATGTATATAACAGAAAACTTTAAATCCATTCTCTTATTTTCCCTATCAGGCAAATCTACACCTTGTTAACAAAACATATTACTCAGCAGTAGTGAACCCCCACACTTATTTCATCATTCATGCCACTGAAATATTATTACAATCTTGCAGGTCTAAAAATGCTAAACATTTGACCGATTACAACATAAGTAACCATTCTGAAATTGCGAAAATTATGGCCTATGCGTTATCTCACACGTTTCAATTGACAAAGATATTTGTGGAATTAGGATCTAAATATGCGACAGACAAAAGAAAAGATGACGAAATAAAAGATAAGTATCCGGAACCTATAACACCGGATGGGGAGCCATGTTTCAAGTACATGAAATCCCTAAACTTCAGATTAACACTCAATATGGAAAGATTCGTAGAGAGGGCGAAACATGCAATAGGAGAAACCCGAGAGGGGACTATCGGAGAGTGTGTGAAACAATCTTTTAATATGAAAAAAAGAGAGAGAAAAAGAATATTGATAATTATATAGGTGCTGGATATTTAAGGAAATAATAAACTATTCGATTATAACTTCAGTTATATTATTGTATCCAACGAAAATAATTAGAATGTGCACTGTACGGTCAAGGTTCAAAGATTTTGCGGAATTGTTATCAATCGGGTTTTTTAGTACATTAGTTAATTTGGAGAGTGAGAGCAAATTACTATACTGGGTTTGAACTGAGAAGATCTGAGAAAAAGCTCAGGATATGAGAAAATTACATAAACTAAATGATCAATTTGATTATCTAAAAGATATATTATCGTATTCAGGAGGCAGCATTATACTAATTCTTATAATAATAATAATAATAGTCTGGAAGATTCTCGCATATGGGGGAGTCCCTGTTACTAATAATAATATACTGGTTACAGATAATTTAAACCACATTCAGCCACGCTCGACAACAATTCAAGTATTCAGTCTAGCCAATCTCGGAAGGATAGTTTAAGATAAATTTTTTTACTCTACATCATCTACATTCCACAAAAGTCCAGGACGACGTTTTTTCAAGGCCCAAACGTGTTACGTATGGTGACACTTCACTTACGCTATCCATAGGTCTGAACAAAACCAATCCCCTAGTGTTTAAAATCTTCACTCTGCTCGCTGCCAAGTTTGTATCCAGCATGATCTCTGAAGCAACTCATGCCGAGATCATGGGATACATTTCTGCATCCGTTCTAACACATACTCATACAAATGCTTGACCAAGTGTGCGAAATAACACAGTTAGGATGGGTTGACGTGATGAAAACGACGTACTTCAATGTAACTGCGGACGCTCGGAGAATAATATCAGAATTCTTCTAGACTCAACTGAAAATACAAGCAACAAAACGCTGATGTTCGATTAATTTCGGTGCACCGAAAAGAAAAAACTGCTATGTATATAAACAGAACACACAATCAGTCAGTCGATTAGACAGAAAAGTAAAACAAGAGATTTACGTCGAACCTACGGCCGATTGAGAGCCAACTCTCTACAACAACCGGCATCGGAAAACGATGGGACGGCCTATTCAGATATCAGCTCCGGGCAGCCTGAGGGACAACCGTTCAATGACCAACCAGTATCCAAATAAAATCAACACCAGCAAATACTACAGAGATTGAAGAGGAATTAACACTGTATCTCACATACTACTACCTCGCGAAGAACCTGAACAATAAACCAACGTATTTCATATATTATTAACACCTCAAACCACTATTTTATCCTCCTTTCACCATTCGCTCGTTAAGCAGTCTGCTTAATCGAATAACGGGATATCGACAATTACTAATACCTTTCACACGTAACAGTACTTATATACTTTTCTTATAAGTTAAAAGTTTTTTTAAAGCAGTGAGCGGATTTTCGCTATTGCAAAGTAAGTATTCACTATTTGCAATTTAGAAAGAAAGATTCCAAAAATTTACTTAACCTATACTATCAGGTGAGTTTCTTTTTCACAAAGTTTACCGAACATTTTTTCTGTGTAGTTTCATTTATTTAAATAATAAATAATTATTTATTAGAATTTTCTTTAAAAGAGACGTGTGTTATAATTAATTAATTTTTTATTATTATAGCATTTATATAGAAAATAATTGTTAATTCAATAGATAAATTAGAAAAAATTATTAATATACAAATGCAATATATAGATTTGTAATAACTTAATAAGTAATTGTATCTCAAATTTATATTCAATTTGAAGTTTTAACAAATCAATTGCTAACATATCTCATTATCATAAGTTAATATTTTATTGGGGGAATATTTTGACAAAACATAATTGTAACAAAGCTAATTTTTTTATGGAGAAATAGCAAAAATGATCTTAGTTATAGAATAATTCATTTATTTAATTGACTACTTCTAGTAAATTGATCTGTAAATTCCGGAAGCATTTGTACAAAAGACGGTTAATTATTCGTATAGTTTTCAAATAATTGTCTTTATACATAACAATGTTTATTATAATACACAATGAATCATTGGTTTTATTGAGCTAAAGACGTAGATTAGTTATTTTAAAAATATGTTAACGCGTGTTAACTTTAGCATGTGACTTATGCCAACGAATTTTTCCTCAAGATGGTGTAAGCGTTGATTGCCCATCAATTTTCGCTCGTCTTCGATTGTTTCGGCAGTAGAGCTTTTCGTGCCTACGCAAACTGTCTGTTCGCGAGAAAGCTTTGGTGCAACGTGGACAATAATGTCGACGTTGTACACCAGTTTTTGAATACTTGTTAGGTGATATTATAGGCGGAAGAAGACTGTGCTGCCAAAGCTCGCTACTTTCTGGCGACGTTGGTAGATAAAAATTATTCATGTCCACTTCGAGAAATTGCTCGGGAACCATTGGATTGTGATAAAGATCATCGTTTTCTTCGTCTTTCGGCAGCCAAGCACTTGTCAGCATTGCATCCTCTGAAAAATAAAATGAGAGAAAAAGAATATTGATAATTATATAGGTGCTGGATATTTAAGGAAATAATAAACTATTCGATTATAACTTCAGTTATATTATTGTATCCAACGAAAATAATTAGAATGTGCACTGTACGGTCAAGGTTCAAAGATTTTGCGGAATTGTTATCAATCGGGTTTTTTAGTACATTAGTTAATTTGGAGAGTGAGAGCAAATTACTATACTGGGTTTGAACTGAGAAGATCTGAGAAAAAGCTCAGGATATGAGAAAATTACATAAACTAAATGATCAATTTGATTATCTAAAAGATATATTATCGTATTCAGGAGGCAGCATTATACTAATTCTTATAATAATAATAATAATAGTCTGGAAGATTCTCGCATATGGGGGAGTCCCTGTTACTAATAATAATATACTGGTTACAGATAATTTAAACCACATTCAGCCACGCTCGACAACAATTCAAGTATTCAGTCTAGCCAATCTCGGAAGGATAGTTTAAGATAAATTTTTTTACTCTACATCATCTACATTCCACAAAAGTCCAGGACGACGTTTTTTCAAGGCCCAAACGTGTTACGTATGGTGACACTTCACTTACGCTATCCATAGGTCTGAACAAAACCAATCCCCTAGTGTTTAAAATCTTCACTCTGCTCGCTGCCAAGTTTGTATCCAGCATGATCTCTGAAGCAACTCATGCCGAGATCATGGGATACATTTCTGCATCCGTTCTAACACATACTCATACAAATGCTTGACCAAGTGTGCGAAATAACACAGTTAGGATGGGTTGACGTGATGAAAACGACGTACTTCAATGTAACTGCGGACGCTCGGAGAATAATATCAGAATTCTTCTAGACTCAACTGAAAATACAAGCAACAAAACGCTGATGTTCGATTAATTTCGGTGCACCGAAAAGAAAAAACTGCTATGTATATAAACAGAACACACAATCAGTCAGTCGATTAGACAGAAAAGTAAAACAAGAGATTTACGTCGAACCTACGGCCGATTGAGAGCCAACTCTCTACAACAACCGGCATCGGAAAACGATGGGACGGCCTATTCAGATATCAGCTCCGGGCAGCCTGAGGGACAACCGTTCAATGACCAACCAGTATCCAAATAAAATCAACACCAGCAAATACTACAGAGATTGAAGAGGAATTAACACTGTATCTCACATACTACTACCTCGCGAAGAACCTGAACAATAAACCAACGTATTTCATATATTATTAACACCTCAAACCACTATTTTATCCTCCTTTCACCATTCGCTCGTTAAGCAGTCTGCTTAATCGAATAACGGATATCCGACAATTACTAATACCTTTCACACGTAACAGTACTTATATACTTTTCTTATAAGTTAAAAGTTTTTTTAACGCAGTGAGCGGATTTTCGCTATTGCAAAGTAAGTATTCACTATTTGCAATTTAGAAAGAAAGATTCCAAAAATTTACTTAACCTATACTATCAGGTGAGTTTCTTTTTCACAAAGTTTACCGAACATTTTTTCTGTGTAGTTTCATTTATTTAAATAATAAATAATTATTTATTAGAATTTTCTTTAAAAGAGACGTGTGTTATAATTAATTAATTTTTTTATTATTATAGCATTTACATAGAAAATAATTGTTAATTCAATAGATAAATTAGAAAAAATTATTAATATACAAATGCAATATATAGATTTGTAATAACTTAATAAGTAATTGTATCTCAAATTTATATTCAATTTGAAGTTTTAACAAATCAATTGCTAACATATCTCATTATCATAAGTTAATATTTTATTGGGGGAATATTTTGACAAAACATAATTGTAACAAAGCTAATTTTTTTATGGAGAAATAGCAAAAATGATCTTAGTTATAGAATAATTCATTTATTTAATTGACTACTTCTAGTAAATTGATCTGTAAATTCCGGAAGCATTTGTACAAAAGACGGTTAATTATTCATATAGTTTTCAAATAATTGTCTTTATACATAACAATGTTTATTATAATACACAATGAATCATTGGTTTTATTGAGCTAAAGACGTAGATTAGTTATTTTAAAAATATGTTAACGCGTGTTAACTTTAGCATGTGACTTATGCCAACGAATTTTTCCTCAAGATGGTGTAAGCGTTGATTGCCCATCAATTTTCGCTCGTCTTCGATTGTTTCGGCAGTAGAGCTTTTCGTGCCTACGCAAACTGTCTGTTCGCGAGAAAGCTTTGGTGCAACGTGGACAATAATGTCGACGTTGTACACCAGTTTTTGAATACTTGTTAGGTGATATTATAGGCGGAAGAAGACTGTGCTGCCAAAGCTCGCTACTTTCTGGCGACGTTGGTAGATAAAAATTATTCATGTCCACTTCGAGAAATTGCTCGGGAACCATTGGATTGTGATAAAGATCATCGTTTTCTTCGTCTTTCGGCAGCCAAGCACTTGTCAGCATTGCATCCTCTGAAAAATAAAATGAGAGAAAACTATCGTTAGCTCGGGTGATTCGTTAACGAGTGATCCAAATATTTCGATATATTCAGAGTGATTTACTATATAGTGCTTTATTAAATCGTTTAAAATTCAAACGAATTTTATCTATAAGCGACAATTTCGATTTTGTTAGTTTTATTAGATACTTTACAGATTTTTTTGTGACAAGAGTAGATTTGTACGCCCAAGGATGAAACACATAATGTTTGTGCACAAATATTTTACAAAGTGATTTAAATTAATAAAAATAATCGTTTTTGTGCAAAAATTGTACAAGTAAATATTGTGCACATCCAAATAAGTAAAAAATATTCATGTATACTATTTTTATGTGCACAAAATAAACGATTATTTTTATTAATATAATTTACTTTTTATATTTGTGCACCGTGCACAAAAGTAATATGCACTGTTTTTGTCCACAAATATTATGTGTTTAATTCTTGGGTGTAGAAATCTACCCTTGCCTTTTTTGTCAATTAATAATGTATTGGTCACAATAAGTAGTTGTTAAAGTTATTTTAAATTAAGAAAACTTAATTGGTAAAAAATAATAAAGTATTATCGAGCAACACATCAAAATATTTATTCTTTTAACATATTGGTGCAATAAAAATAAAAGCTGAACAAAGTTTTAAGCATTCTACTATGTTGTCAACAAGTAACAATATATTGTTAAACAATAAATAAATATTACGTTTACATAAATACATATTTAATTGGAGTTTCAAAAATCGTAGTCCATTATATCGTTTCATAAGTCACAGACAAATTATTTTCTATACATTTTTAATTATGCTGTATAAATAATTTAATAAATTATCTTGTAACTGCCTACGTCACGAAGAAAATCTGAAACAAAATACGAATAAATATTAATTAAATTTTCATTTATGTAGCATAAATGTAACACGCTTCGATTTGCATTTATATTTTTATTTAATTTTAGATAATAAAAATAAAACAATATTTTATATGGTCTTCATATTTATATATAAATGTTTTTATTTTTTTCTTATTTTATAATTAAATACAATTATACATTTGCATGGGTACACTAATTATAAAATTTAGAATTCTTGTATATATATTTGAAAAATATTAAATAAATGTAACAACGTGATAATATACTTTTATTCTATTGAATTATATTAACAATAAGTCATTAACAAATTCATTTAACAGTATTTATAGTTCTTGTAATATTTTTGATAATATTAACAAACAAACGAAATATTATAAACACCATTGGTAAATTTTGTACACCCTCCATTGTAGGTTAAAAAAAGAAGGAAATGTCGATTTTTGAGGGTCAATCCAAGTTAAACAAGGAATAAAAAATTTTTATTCTCAATTTGAAATATCGTGCAACACATTATATTATAAACACCAATTAGGTTGCTAAATGAAAGTGTTTCAAAAAAGATATAAAAATGTGTTCATTAATATATCACAATATTAGTTAGGTTTTACCTATACTCACAGACGTTGGTAAGTCAGGTATACGTAAATCAAAAACAACTAAAATTCATAAAGAGCAAACTATAGTTTAATATATTTACGTATGGCCTTGATTTCAAAATTTATAAAGCATACGTAAACGACAAATATACTTTTGAGAGTGCTACATGCTTTTTAGAATATCTTTCTCGCAGTGCTGTATTAATTTATGCCGTGTTTAGCCGAGCAATGTTTAGTTAGCTCGTAACGCCTGTAGAAACTTTTTTCGCACAAACGACATTGATATTTCGGAGCTTTGCCGCATTCGAGTCTTTGATGCCGTTTTAAATTCTCTAACATTTGTAACCTTTGCCACATTGGCCGCACAAGAATTTTTGATGCTCAAGTGGTGTTGAATTTCCGGGGCCGCGGTGTCGTAAAGTTGATAACTTGGCCGTTGAGTGCTCGTAGTTCAAATAATTCTTTAGTGATTGATCATTAGTTGACTTGTTACCGTAGATATCTGCAATAAAGTTACAAATTCCACAGTGAAAAAATTTATGAAAAAAATAAATAAAATTTATTATTTGCAGGGTATACATTTAGATACAGTGAAATTAAACGAAAATGTATTATCATAGTTAACACGCAGTTTTAATATTTTTATTCAATTTAAAATGTAACATGGTAGAACGATTTTGGAAAAAATTATTTATAATTTTGAATAGAATATAAAAGTAAACATGAAAATTATTTTTTCACTTTGTTATTAATAATTTACGCGCGCAATTTAGGAGATATTAATTTACTAACTATCTACATAGAATTTATTTTTGTTTAATATACTAGAAATTACACATTTTTCTTCTTTTATATGACTTAACCTTTTAAATAAATCATATCATTCACTAAACACAAAAGGTCTAAAAGAAATAGGTGCATGTATGTTTTTCTCATTTTGTGAAACACAAACACTGATACTATAGTACTGGCATTGCTTTTCAATGGGAATCCGAAACACATCTGTAATATGTCTAAAACACATTCGTTTAACATATTTTAAAATATTTAACATTAAAACATTTATATTTTAATTTAAAAAATTGTTACATTTTGTTTATACTTTATATAGAAAATGTAGTTTTTTGTTTACCTTATTTAGTAATACTTTTTTACTTTCTCAGTTTTTCCTTCACATTCTTTATACTTTTTCAAAAATATGTATAAATGCATATCATAGTTAAACAATAGTTAAAGAATCCTGCACTGGTCCATAAAACGATTCCTAAAAAACGAATAAAATATATGTTACATGTAGATTGATTAATATAAATAAATAAAATTGTATAAAGATTTGATAATTTAAATATTAGACATTTAATTTGAAAATAAAGATTATTTATAAATACGTTATCTTTCTGTTTATACATTCGAATTTTTTTTAATTTCTTCAATAAATATAGTAAAAATTTCATTCTTATACATAACCATTCTTAACTGTTGAATCCCTCAATAGAGAAAATTTTGATACCAGAGTTTAGCTGATATTTCCAGTGATTCATTCACGGAGGGTAATTGTAAGTAGAGAATACTACTTTTTATATTTGATAATGAAATATATCATAGTTAAACAAATTGATTTATATCGATTATTATTATGCATAGTCACAAATCACAGCATCCGTATATTTAGTTTCTTTTTCATTTTATAGGGTTTTCCCTATTTACGATTAAACAAAATTATTCATTATTTGGCCGAATATGAGTTTTGATAGTTCATCGCTCTTCAAACTATTTTACGGATAAAATAAACTAGTTTAACATTCTTGTATAAAATTTGGCATAGTAAATTCGGTTAAAATCCATTGTACTGAAGTCGGTGTATCATTCATCCTTCATCGTCCATTTTTACTTCTGTTTCCGGGTTTTCTGATCATACATTGTCTGTAGTATTCGAATTTACGCAATTGTATTTCATAAAATATTGCTGTGCGTCCTGTTGTTCAAGGTAAGTTACATTTACTCTATTATCCAGATGTATTTTCTAATTCAATTATTTTGATCGCAAGTGAAACCATGAGAACCATTTTGTATGTAAATCTTTAAAAAAGTCTTATTATTAAGCCAAATCAACTAATCATCCAGTTACGTAGTTGGAATATACAAATCATATTAGTAGTTATCAGTCCACGACATTTAGTTTAAAATTACATAATACTTTTCAGTATTATAGGTTCTTTTAAATTAGACAAACCATCCCGGTTAAGTACAAAATGTATGCAATAATTACAAAAGCATAAGTATAGCTGATTATGAGGCACTGTATTGTAAACATCTTTTCATTTAAAATATATTTCCTGTAAATTTTTAATAAAATTTTGTAATTAAAAATATTTATCGAAAATAACTAATATAGCAATTATAATTATAATTAAATACTTGAAGTTATTTAGATATTCCATTTTGGAATTTTATTGTATTTTTCGAATGTAATGTACTAAATATATAACTATTGCACATGAAGGTTACTTCGCAAATAAAATTATAAAGTTTACAACTTTACACATAAATTTATTTAGCCCATAAATGAAAAAATCGTACAAATTTCAGTAAAATTTCAATCAGAATCTTGTATTCAAAATTATGCTAATAGTTACATTAACAATTCAGTTAATGTAATAATATCATAAAAAATTAATTTTTATATATATTTTTTGTAAATTTTAAACGTTTAATATATACTTATACTAATACGCTATTTTGATATTAAAAAAATTATCCACAAATTAAAATAGTGAAATTTTCTCTTTTTTCCTCGAAGGGATTATACATATAAATAAATGGTCGATGAATAAATAATGCATATTATTACAGTTTTGTTAATATTTTTTAACTTAAATACTTTTGAACAATACATTATTTTTTTAAATTAAGCTTATCTAAATTAAGCTTAATATAGTTTATAAATCTTATAGACGTTTACATTATTTGTTATTCTATTTGTCCAATGTCTTATTGAATATATTTATGAAATATCTATCCGTATCTCAAATTTTAATGAACAATTTAGAATGTATAAGACGAATATGGGGGACGTTGTATACGCAAAATTATATAATCAATAAGGTCACTTAAATTATAAAAATGCACAATAACAGCAAGAGTAAATGTAACACATTTTCATTACTTACATATTATACTAAACCAATATTTACAATTTGATTTATTCACAGAATAATCGCATTAGACAAATTAACATTTTCATATCTATAAAAAGATATGTTTAATAAATTTCATTTGAATACATTGTAGAAAAATTGGAATTTATTGCATCCAATTAAAAAATAATAAATTTTAAATAATAATTCTAGAAAAAGTTTGTTGATTTATTTATTCAATAGTAAACCAAACGGACAAAAATGAGTGAATTAACATATTAAAAATTATTCATTTTAAATATAGTAGTTACAAGTATTATAAATAAATTACTATTTGATATAGGATATGACAGTTTTTACCATTTTGATTGATTGAACAGTCGTCAATTATTTACTTGTTATTTAATTTCAGTAAATATTCGGGAAACTTATTAGTCTAGAATCGTCAAATATGATTCTTTAACTCGAAAAATTGATTTGAGACTCATGGTCTAAATGAATTTAGGAGCAAAAATATATAATATTTTCTGTAATTGTAAAAATTGTAAGTCAAATGATTATTTTTGGTTTTTAGAAAGTTATGTACGAATGAAATAATTTAAAAAATAATTAACAACCTACTTCTGAAACTATTAAGATATTTAAATTATAACAAATGTTAAACATAAACTCGTAGTTTAGCTTTTCTTGAGTAGTGGTCACAGATGAGAAAATTTCCCCTTGGTAGAAAAAAGTAAATAAATTATGGTGAAATTTCTACTGAAGATGGGATAATTTTTTGTGTTTAAGCATCATTTTTTACATTCCGTACTACAATTACATTTCTCGAATGTCAAATCTCTTATAAGTAAGTATCTATCTTGACTATTTCATTAACTTTGGTTATACAATATATAAATAAGTAGGTAAATAATTGTTTTCTTCGACTGGGCATAAAATATAAGTTGATTATTTTGTATATAAGTCTCCTGCATTTCTAAATGCACTTTTAACATAAAATACTTTAAGATGTATTGGTTATCTTTACGTTTAAAGTACTATTCAACTTATTAATTATTTAACGTACAAAAAGGTACGTTGTTAGCTCAAATGTGTTTGCGATTATACATTGCAAAAATATATATATTTTTTGTTACTAAGTAATGTGGAGGTTGTTTTATACGTTTACTTGCTTATAAAAATTAACTATCCAAAAAATATATATTTGAATAAATAAATCTATAATTTTTTTTACAAAACAAGGTAACATATAAATATCGAATCACATATGTTATCCTTACTTTAAAACGAGTTGTTGCGCAAAAATGAAAACTACTACAGCTGTATAAAAAAGTATAAAAGTCCAATGACATGAATAAAAAAATTCTATAACATATTCTTTTTATAATTATTAGAAAAATTATGATAATCAGAGAATACAATTATCTCTATAATCTTCTTTGAAAGAAAAATTAATCACACCAGCATATGTAACATCACGTTTATTTTTGCGGGAACGTCTCTTGTCCATGCCTTTTTCTACAGCCATGCAAATGCGACTTAAGAACAAACTTATGTTTAAACCTGCGTTCGCAAATTGGACAAATTTCTGATGGTAAGACACCACATTCAAGACGTTTGTGTCGGCTGAGCGAAGTTCCAGCTCTGTAAGACTTGCCACATCGGTCACAGACGTGTAGATGCAATCCAGTTTCTGGATCCACAATTTTATAGTTGCTCGTTTCGAGACGTTGATGATAGCGTTCAGATTGTGGTGACAACATTGTTGCAAGAATTACTGAAAGAGAACCAAACATTTTGGTATTAGCTAAATATATTTTTGCTTTTCAATTCTCCGCATTCGGGTATCGCTCGAAACATTGTTCAAGTCGCATAAACTATTGCTTATAATTGTTCTTATACTGTAATCTACTATTTAAGTAATGGTAAAACTATTAATTTTTTAATATACTTTACATTAGAATTATATAATAATAAACAATTGTTTGCACAATACTGTAATTGGAAATAAGATTTATAAACTTATTAAAAGCTTTGTGCGAGTCCCGATATGAACACAGTTTCAAGCTTCACTCCATGCAAAAAAAAGAAAGCCGTTTACATTTTTGAGGCTTGAAATAAAATATAAACAAACAATTCAATTATTACGATTAGAATACGCATATTAATGGCGATTCATTTCATTAAATAATATATTAATAATTTGATAACTAATCGCTGAAGAATAAATAATGATAATCCTTATATAAGCTTTCATAAATTTAATGAGTTCTGTAGTCATTTATTTATTTAAAAATACACTTTTTATCTACAATACCATTCGTTTTATGTGTATGGTACTTGCGTTACCTATAACTATGTGAAATAAAAAAAGACATTTGCCCTCTTTTTACATTCGAATTTTACAAGTAAAGATCATGTGACGCTTTAGATGATATTTTCTCTTGAAACGATTTTGACAAAGGGGACAGGCAAAAGGCCTGTCGTCGATGTTCATATTTTCTATCATAAATACTCCGTTCCAACCTGAAAATGAAAAGAAAAGTAGTAAAATTAGTATAGATTATCAAAGTTCAATTATATAATTAATGATTTATCTTATTCTATTTTTCATGTTTTTTTGTAATTTGTATGTAACGTCACAAATTTACTAAATAATTCATGCATAATTTATAATCAAGGTTACTTTATTTTATCGAATTACATTAGATATTTACAGTGAGGTTTATAAATAAACATTTTTCATTTTCTACTAAACCACGTTAATAAAAGAACATTTAATAATAACAAATGTCTATAAAATTGCTGTCTAAAAATATTTTTTAAATTACATTAACACGCATTATTGATGTACCCAATATGATTGACATACATTATAATGTTAAAAATGTATAAATGTTTTACGAATAATTATTCATCTCGAATTACTTTATACTTTTCGTTTTTATTTAATTATTAATTATAAGTTATACTTCTAACTATGATATTTTCACTTTTCTAATGATTAAATGATGTATTTTACTCATTTGGTATACAATAATAATACAATATTTTTTATTGTCATATAAGTACACAGTAATATCGTTGACACAGTTGAAAATTTCAAGATCACAATGATTAAAATTTCTAATAAAATTTACACTGATATACAGAGTTTATTATATTTACTGTAAGTCAGAAGAAATTACTCTCATTTGTATAAATATCGTTTTCTAGGTTACAAGTGTTGCCTTACCCCGACCCTGAAAATAACCGTGTGTTTTGCAGTAAATAAACTTATTCTATGTATGCCCTTATAGTGATCACATGCCACCTCAATCATTTAATTTCTCTCCGTTGTGAAGGTGACATCGCTAGAGAGACTTATATAAATTTAAAACGTTCAAATTCTGAAAGAACAGTTTATAGTGCAAAGAATAAAAATAAAAACATTATAACAGTTGCCAAGATACAAAAGTTATCCAGTTTGCCCAAATTAACTTTGGTTAAAGAAACATAAAATAAAAATTTTATTTTTAAATATATTATATTACAGAGAATTATTTAGAATAAAATATTAAGGCAGATTCTAGTAAAGAGAAATTAATAACCGAATAAATCATTCACAGTGAAAAAAGTTTATGAATTATAAACGAGGGTCTAACAAAAACAGTTGCGGAGAAAGTTAATTACGCCTTCCCATCATAAAATTACATTTCTCCATTAACAAAAGATAGTTTCATTGATTTCGCAACGAATTGTTAAATAATAAAAAATCTATATCTACTTAAAAAATATCTATAATCATTTAAAAATACCGAAATCGAATTTTTAGAAATAGCGGCGAGGTTAAATGACAATTATCCTTAAAAAGAAATAATCTAATCATGAAATAAAAAATTTGGCAGGAATTATTTTATATGCACTGTGTTCATTATTGTTCGATTTCATGAGAGAAACAAATTATTTAACACAAAAAACCTGCATCAAGAAAATTTTTCATTTCCCGGTATAGATGTAAAATGTAATAATTTAGAAGATGAAAACATCTAATGTTATTTATAAATTGAGCACAAGTTGGGTACAACTATTATATTGGATTATTTACGAATAAATAACAGTTGTTGATTTCAATAGTATAAGAATAAGTTATTTACAGACGTAAAGAAAATAAAAATTTCAGGTAAAAAAACATTTCAAGGAAAACTGATAAAAACACACTATTCTTGCTTTTTTCTTATCCTCATTTGTTTGGTCATTAATGAATACTCTTAAATTTAAAAAAAATTTGTAATTGAATCTACCGCATTTTTGTATAAACAACAAGTTAATACTCCTATTATTCTCAAATTCTTTTCCTCGTTTTTGAAACCTTTGAAAAGTTAAAAGTCTTCCTTGCATTCTCTTATTTTTTTCAGTTATTTTGATATTTTTATTGTTTTTATTTTAAATCACTTAAACCACCTTAAGGGAAACAAATATAATAATAAAATTAATCATAATTCATCCATCAATACTGTAAATTATATGAGAAAGTTTGAACAGGCAAATGAGCTTTTGAATTTAAAGTGAATGCTGTCTAAGATGACTAACTTAAAAGAAAAGAAAAGTACAAGAATTGGAAATTGTACAACAGTGTTCAAAGATGTATTGTCAGTATTCTTTGACTTGATGAGGAGTATACAAAGAGAAATTTCTAACTTTCTTAATATCAGAACTGTAGATATGATCATTTAGCTATTATCCCTTGAACCACTTATGTGCATAATTTATACTTCAAACGTAATGTTAGAGTTCCAAATCTTTATATTAACAAAAATATTCTTTTATGTTGATGTATTGCAGCGTGAATGTATAACATATAGAAATAAATGTATTCATATTCATAGTATTTTATGTATTGTCAAATTTTATTTGTTTAGAATATGAGTAAGGGTCAATATGTATGCTTTTCCTTTTTGATACTTTTAAGTCTTAGCAGACTACTCGTACCGATCAGACGTTTTTTTCTTGTCTTATAGCGTCAATAAAGACAAAATCATTTTTAAACAGTGGTTTTAAATTTGATATTACATGTAAACAATCTTACTTCATATTTGCAGTCACCCCGGTCACACACGCGACTTTAAAGATTCTACAGGGAAAAATACAAGTGCCTTCTCTCCACTTTCAATACTCTCTCGCTCATTAACTTTCTTTTCGCGCGCGCAAGGTAACGCATGTGATTTTTCAGCCTTTTGATATTGTTTAAAGAAATCGAAATGCAATGAATCTCGCGAAAAGGATGCAAAATCGAAGATTCTTTGAATAAAATCAGCAGATTGGAATAATTAATTCATAAGACATCTAATTCAAATGCCCAGAAGAACCAAATCCAGGTTCAGGAACACGAGGATATTATTCAATTTTGTTAATGGATGAAGCAAGATCTACGATTAATTCTGATGTCGAAAAATAAAAAGAAAATCACAGTTTTTTGCATTTTTCTTCTATATTTAAAAGTAATAGTAGTTTTATTACAATATGTTTGCCAACGCTCGTTTGATGACAAGATGAGACTTGGTCTTGATCGTTTCAGTTTGATCAAAACAGCAAAACAAGGACGTATTATTTTTTTCTTATATGGTATGAAGATGAAATGATATGTTTTTAATTGTACTGTGTGACAAATCAAATACAATAAAAAGATTTAAGAATTTGATTGTACAAATATACATTTCATTTTATGTTATAATCATTTTTGTATTATTATCTGGGTGCAGATCCAAAAAAAAAATAAAGTATGAAAGATGGAAGTTAATTCTGATATTTATAGAGATGGGATTGTTATTATAAGAAAGGTTTAAAGATAAGGAATTAGAAACCTTACTAATTACCCCGTTGACTATTTTTGTCCACAATAGTGGACATGTAGGCATATAGTTTAGTGCATTAATACAGTCAACGGGTTAATATACATCAATCAGTGAATTCAAAGTTCCAAAATTAAATCCTCAAATTACAGCTGCATTAAAAAAATTCTGCTAAAATATGAGAGTGTGTAATTTTGTTATAAAGTATATATAAATTTATATAATTATAATTTATAATTATTCTTATTATTATTAAATATTTTAATAATCACTTTGTAACTATTCAAAAAATTGCTAGTTCTTCTTTATTAATTAAAATTAATAATATTCTTCACCAGCCTGCTACGAAGAAACACGTACTTGTAGTCTAAGGCACTTAGGTGTACCTTTTTATATTAATTACGATCATTTACTTCTATTAGGAGGACTCTATATTGTCAAAATCATTATTATCTTAGATTCGAGAACCTGTCTTAAACTCGAACGATACAGTAAAATAATACAGTTCTGTTATTTTATTAAATAAATCAATTATTAGATCATTATACATATATATTAACCAGTGTTTAATTAACCAATCATCCACCCCTTTCCTCCTTTCTATAACCAATAATTGTCGACGACTATCTTGAATCAGAGAGAGAGGACGTCATCACTGATTTCGACTCCACGAAGCCAAAGCAGCTCGAGAACTTCTATGCAACCATTCCATATGTGCTCTTGACGACTTCTGCAAAACGGTAACATTAATCAAATCGTAGTAGAAGGAAAGATATATATCACATCAAAAATTTAACGTCCTACGTAGAGTCTGTTGAGTGACGAATGTTCTTTTTCCTGAATTTTTATAAGTTCATCGTCTACTCCTTTTTTTGATGCTGCAAATTCCGCATTTAAGATGCTCAACTCAATTTTAATTAATCAATCTAAACGGGACTACGTGCAATCTACTGAAGAATTACACGCGTTTGATAACGACAGATTGTTTGACAAATCCCCAAAAATACAACAAAGAAACAATACCACAAAGAATTTTTAAAATTTGGTCCCATTGATTATATTATACATAAGAAACAAGGTGATTCAGGACCAATAGTATTCTGAAATGGTTTCATTAAATATTTTTACCCAGAAGATGCCTAGAATGCTTTAGTAAATTGTAATAAAAACTGTAAGGCAGTACCTGCACCTCCGAGACTCAAAGTAGGACCAAAAGAATTCCATGAAGAATGTCGTATGTATATAACCTCCAAAGAAAAACCCTCACATATCATTATATGTGAAAAATATATCAAGACACAACAAACAATGGACCAATGTAAACCAGGACCATTCAGACGTCTACCAATATCAGAGAAAATAAAAGAAAAACCCTCTGATTTATATCTACATTATTTCTGTGGAAAACCCATAAGAGAGTATGACTGGATTTCGCACACAAATAACTGCAACATCAAGAAATTCGAATATAACGGCTACCAAGATGGTGCAGAAATTATTACCAACCCAGACCACGATGATAATGATCAAGATGATGACTCCGAAGACCCCGATGAGTGGGAGACGGAATCTTTAAGATCATTGATGCAAGATATTAAAATCAGGACTAAAATGAGTTACCCAGGAAAATAAAATAAAGACCACTAAATAGACCAAACTAATTATAAACTATGTAAATATAAGAATTATTGTAAATGACCTTACAGTCATATTTGTACACCCTGGACTACTAGTTAGACCCTAGGTTACTAGGCCTTGTCACTGTCGAGGACGGCAGTGTTCTAAGAGGGAGAAGATGTTGAGAGACGAATGTTCTTTTTCCTGAATTTTTAAAATATATGATTATAATATTCGTCACTCAAAACAAATATAACGCGTAGTCTAAAAGGTGAATCTCGGCGGCCTTGCAGCCCGAAAACCGCTGAGATTGCACCAGCAGCTTGACAGGGGAGGTAAGGAATTTACCGTTATCTTCCCCCGCAAGCCTGCGTGGCGATACCAAACCACGCGACGTGCCACTCTCGATCTGGAGCCCGTTAAGGCCTACCTAAAGGCATTATAACACGTGGAAGCAATAAATATTTATAAAAATATATACAGAACCATTATTTACCAAATTGCAAATACTATAACATAACAGGTAAGATTTTATTTTATACTTTAATAGTTTATTAAACAGTTAGTTCAGTCGCGTGGACTTGTTCGACCTAGCATGAGTCGAGAGAGCAAATCCATAAAACAAATATAATAATTTGTTAATAATATATTCTGAAAGTTTAATTTAATAATCAGAATATAACAAGTCTTACGACTGATTAGATCGTAACAAAATTTTCATCTGTTACCAATAATTACTAATTCTTTCGTTACTTCACTTTATGAAGATAAAAGCAAAATGTATACACGGAGTAAAATGTCCGATTAAAAATTACTATACTCTTTAGGAAAGGCAGGACAAACTGTCAGAATCAGAAAAAATTGATATTATGTATGGTAAAATTTAATATATACAACTAATTTTTGATAGCAACTTCTAGTAAATTTTACTATAACTATAACAATTTTTTCTTATTCTGACAGTTTGTCCTGCCTTTTTTAAAGAGTATAGTAATTTCTAATTAAACATTTTTCTCCGTGTATGGAAAACTTTCTTGCACAAATGTGTGATGTAGGAAAATTACTTGGTATACTCATTTTCAAATAATCTAAAAGCAGTAATAAGCTTTTTTGAATCAGGTTTACCCTTATAGAAACGAAAAATATTTTAAATGAGACCAAGACTAGATATTTTTTTGAATGAAAAAATTAAAGAAGCTAAATTAATAAATATAAACTCAGAGGCTGACGATAAGGTTACTACTGACGGTCATGTAAGAGAGCGAGAACTTCATATAATTAAGATTGATCATCACTTACAGGGAAGTTTGTTTGATCCAGATTAAGTGAGTTTTACCGGCAAATCAAATATTAACTTCAGTGTATAACTTCAATGTCATGTTGGCACGATTGAATATTGTATTAGTTTAAAACTATAATACCAAAACAATATTATGCGATACCACTTTTTCACCGAAAGTCACGGTGCTGTCTTTGTTTATGTTTATACTGTTGCTGCACTGCGCGTTCTTGTTTTGGTATTCCTTTTTTTACTTAATTTCTAAATACTATAGTCTGGTTATGTAGCATCAACGAGCATTTCTTAGATCAACCTTAAACTATTTTCAGTTCACATCAAACGTGCGACTTTAGTAAATGTATTATTAAGAAAGTAGTTAAAAATTTCTCTATGTATTATAGGAAGTTAGCGCCAAAATCTATACCCTGAAGCTCGCCTGCCGCAATCGAGAGAGAAGGAGTTGGATTTGTATTGGATTCGTGAGAATGACAAAGAGATGAGATGAGATGAGCCAAAAGATGAGTGAGGAACCCGAGCGTACATTAGGGAGTCCTATACTCAATTTTGTTGATAATTAAAAAAAAAATAAAATAATATGGTGTTATATTTTTTGTAAAATTTCGTTTATCCATAATTTAACTGTGTGCTGAATTTCAGACCAAAATATTTCTTGTACTTTTGAGAACCATTTCTTACCAAAAAGTCAATTCTGTGCACCTTCTTGAGCTTAGATTCACATGTTTGGTTATACTTTTCTCGAAAATGCAGTAATTTATTAGTTTTATTTACAGAGCACAGACAGATTGTTGATAAACGAAGACGCCTATTTTTTATTTTTTACATACTGCGTATTAACAGACTTATTGCTAATCATCGCGATTGTCGGTAGGGTTGGAAAAATAAGTATTGACTATCGCACCCGTTAAACTTATCGAGAACGATCATATAGGGTCGCGTAGTATTGATTGTAAATTAATTTAAATGATTATTATTGAATAGATTAATATTATTTATATCCGTTAATAGGCGTGAATAAACAATTTCTAATATATCTTTAACAAGCAAGATACGACTACGATATAAGTAATTCCTGATGCACTTGTTGTGCATGGGTTTGCAACATGAAATTATGATAGAATGCTCTATCACATATTGGACATTTGTATCTTGGTTGTTGTCCACATTCGTTGCGTAAGTGTCTTCGAAGAGATTTTTTTACTTGATAAGCTTCGTCCACAATTTATACAGAGCCATGGTTTATCTGAAACAAAAAATTTCGTTTGTTAGATTAGCCTGATCTAATTGAAATAATAAGTAGTAATAATTACGTGTCTTGAGACGTATAACAATAAAAACTACTATACTGTAACTATTATTGTTTGATTAGTTTATTAACATTTTTGTTTGTACATATGTTACAAAAGCATTAAAACATATCATTTTTATTTACATTATCGTGCTTGTAAGTTAATTCTTACATTTTGTTATTGTACGATAATTGGTTTTCGTACATTTTCTTTCATGTTTTTGCATGCTTTTATCACTCGGTCCTTCTTAATATAAGATATGAGAATTTATCAATCTCGTTAATTTTATAGGTAACATCGATGAATTTTAAATGTGTACATTTTAGTTTTATTGTTAATAACTAAAGACGCCTTTTAGGGTTTAAAGAAATTATATAAATTATTTTTAGAATTAATAAGACATGTGTACAAATTATTCTTTTTTTTTTGTTATATTATTTATTACCAGTATTTCGCTATTTAAAGTAAATATTAAAATATTTCATTGGCAAGTGTTATTGTAAGTTCACATTTTCATCTCTTTTACATTATATCTAATATTCACTTAAAATTACCAATTTAATTTTTAAATGAATATATCGTTATTAGATATCTTGAGTTTTTCTACAAGGTTTTGGTGAATGTTTGTAAGAAGAAAGATGAGACTGCAGACGATGTTTATAGTTGAAGCGTTTTCCGCATAGGATGCATGCAAATGGGGGTTCTTTACCGCAGACTCGCTGATGTTTGTATATCGATGTTTTTCTAGCATATTTACGTCCGCAAATCTGACAGGCAAACGCATTTCGTTCTGAAAAAAAAATTTTTTTTAAGGAAAACTGTAAACTAATATCAAAAATGGTTTCCTATTTATATAATGCATTACTTAGATAATATTGTACATAGTCATAAAATCAGGTTAACTTCAATACAAGATGAAAGTTTTTTTATTTATTCAATCAGTTTGTATACGTACGTATGAATATAAGTTTTACACTTATTTACAATAGTGTACAAAAATATTAGAAAGTTTCATTATAATTAATCCAAGTAACTGTCGTTTATTAGATAAGTAAACTAAAATTTTTACACATAATTTTGAGCTTGTAAATGTAAAATACTAAATGAAGAAAATCAAGGTTTATAAAAAAAAACTTTTAAAACTATACAAGGGTATTTCATTTTTATTGTATCAAAATCGTTAATCAATAAAATTGTCGATAGCTCTCGATATGAAAGTCGAATAAGTACAAACTTTTTTCCACTGAAATTTATAAAACAAAATTTCTCTGTGTTCAAACTAAATAGGTTTAAAATTGAATTAGTAATTCTTGAGCGTATAAAAAGATTGTTGAGCTGGTTCCTCGCATTTATGAACCGTTGATCTATGTTTCAGCAAATGATGTTTGTGTTTGAATCTTTTGCCACACAAATCGCACGTGAAACGCGGCTCTATACCACATTCCATGCGTTTATGAAGATTCAACGATTCTCGCCATTTGTACGTTCTGCCACAACTACATGAGTATTTGCGATTGTCTTCCACTGTACTCGATGTTTGATAGTAATATCCTAAAACAATAATAAGTTCAAATGTTTAAAGGTAAGTTCCCTTACTTTGTGCAAGTTTGAAATTCAACGTCTCATCAAATGTAAGTGTCTATGATTGTTATATCTACATTATTTATGAAAAACTGTACGTTTGTATCAGAATTAATAAATTAAAAGTGCTAAATAAACAAATAAAATCTCATTTCAACTTTGGAAAGTTTAAGGTGTAAATGAAGATATACAAATGGTATTAATATAATTTAAAAAGTATAATTAATAAAGCGTATAATATTTATTACATATGAATATATTTACACTTTAAAAGAAATCATATAAAAAGTGTATAAAAAGAAAATAGTATTTTGTAGTTGAATAAAATATATCGAACAATATAATTTTGTATAATACATATCAACTTATTGTATGTAAAATGGCTTTTGTTAACCCAAGAATACAGCACTCAGAGTAAAATTAGCAAAATATAATTATGTTACAATTGTTAATCGAGCGAATACTACACGAAATATTTTGTTTAAAATCGGTTTAACTAGTTAACTAGTACATATAATGAGTATATCACAGTCGTTGGTTTCTTTGATTGATAAATTTTTTACCTAATTTACATAAATATTATTATAATTAGACCCTTTAAGGTAATATTATTTTTCAATATCGCGGTTGATTAAAAATCACACTTTTCAATAAATGTTAAAGAATCTATGCTACATTTTTTATATCTTTACATGATTATTTTATCATCATAAGAACACTTTGATTATATTACTTCATGTTAAGTTCAAATATAATTTGATTAACTTGAGAATGATTTAACAATATTTTTTTATAATTATGCAGTAACGAGAATGTTGCACCTATCTTTATTCTCGTGAAAGTACTATAATTGTAATATTTGTATAAAAACCTTTTGGAGGTCAATTCTAGAGTATCAAAACTAGACAATGAAATACTCAATTTAATATAAATTTCTAATTGTAATAACAAAATAAAAATTCTTTTGGGATACGCCACAATATATCCTTATCGTGAGATAAAGAAGTATACGTGAATCAATGATTTTCAGTTTAAAAAACATATTTTTTAAAGCTATATATCTTTTCCGAAGTATTTTTTACATACGTTATCACATCGAATATTTTTCACATATATACAAAACAATCAAAATTTACAGGAAAATATAAATCTATGAAAGAAAATACTACTGTTTATGGTCAGTTATAAAAACTGACTTATTATTTTACATTATAATTAGGTGCAATGATTATATCATTAACTTCGAAAAAGAGAAAATTCCATCAAGAAATTTTTAATAAATAAACTTCAGAAATAAATAATTCAAGTATGAATTATTATTCGTTGCATATATACAACATTTGTCTGCATGACGACTTAATTTAATAAATATAATTTCTTAGTTATTAAGAAATGATAATTATCTTAGCGAATTGTATTGGCTAGTTCATTAAAATACAAAATATAATTTGTCCTTAAAAAACATTCTGCTTGTACGAGAAACAATTAAATTACTTGAAATCCGTTAGCCAAGAATGCCCTGCACGCCACTCAGCGCATTTTGCTTTTCTTTTTCTGAGCAGTGACGATATCACCACCTCACGAAATTTCATAAAATGTCCACGCATGTTTATAATGCATAACCGTTATTATATTTTGGAAGCACTGGTTCCTCATCTTCCACCGCGATGTTCGCCGATGCAGAAAACTGAGGAAATGAACGTTTTAGCACCTATACCTTTATACGGTATTTTTATCGCACTTGATGGATTTCCGTTTGCGTTATTACAACAGTAAAATCACATAACATTTTTAACGAAATGCATTAAATTATTGTGGTAGCTTCATCCAATGGTGTATCCTAATCATATGTTGTTGGAGATGATGTTTGTGCTTGAACCTCTTGCCACAAAGTTCGCAAATAAAACGGCGATCCACTCCACAAGCGTGGCGCTGATGATGAGTCAAAGCACCTTTCGATCTATAAGATTTATCGCATCGCGTGCACGTGAAGTGGCAGTGCTCGCAGCATTCTGAAACAGAATCCAATGGGAGTATGTGTCAGTTAGTGACTTTTTTCACATTTATATTAATTGCATCGTCTGATTCGTACTGCCAAGTCTGGGTTCGAAAGCCAAAAATTGAAACTGGTACTTCAGAATTTTAAGCAAGAAATTCTGCAGTAATGTTTTATCTATAATAATAATTATAAAAACAATTGACTGTATACAATTGTATGCCTAAATACGCTGCATGCTTCATTTAATTTTTAATCGTATATCAGTGTTAACAATTTAATCATTTAACATCTTATTGGATTTATTAAATAGATCGAAATAAATAATTAACATTATTGTAAATAATAAAAATTCATTGTTAGCTTTGAACAGTAAAATTTAATTAATTCAAGTAGTGTTTATATATATATTTACATACAGTTGATGTTAATTTCCACAATAACTATACGTTATCTACACTTACACATGTATTTATATAAATATTTTTGTTATGTACTAGATCGCAATCGCACGACCGTATAATAAACTTAACAACCTCTCAGAAACGAAAAAAATTAAAAAAGTCCACTTTTTACATTTATGTTGATTGTTAAGTAGTTTAATTTTATGTTAATACAGTTTAAAAAAAAATCATATTACTAACATTCGGTCGGTTATATACATAGTTACATTTTACTTAGTTAAATAAATAAATTTTTCATAACATTTTTAATCATTTAAAGTGATTAAAATAAGAAATAGTGACCTGCGATGGCTTAGTCGGTAGAGAAGTAAACTCGTACTTGAAGGTCTCGGATTCTGCCAATTAATAGCACAATTATGGAATGCATTTCCAACAAGTGCTTTCTTGAAAATAACATCACATGTCTCCATTGCTGATTAACACTCAATTTTAGAACACAAGAAGTGACGTTAAACGATATTTTAGAAAAACATAAGAAATATTTAGTCTTCGTGTTTTACTATATTTCATAAAACAGATTTCGAATCACAATATCCTTTTGACTAAATTATATTTATCTATTCCATAATTTTTCCGCTTTGAAATATTTCTCGCGTGAATTCGAGGCCAGCATCAGACAACGAATGCATAGAGGCCATGTGCTGAATGAGCACATCCCTACGCCTGTATTGTTTATGACACAATTGACAAGTGTACTTTAAATTTCTACCGCATTCAGCTTCGCGAAGATGACGCAATAACGATTTCTTCCAAGTATAGCCCTTGCGACAACAGTTGCACACGTATGCCCATTTGCTTTCGGGCCATTGGTTCCAAGATGGCTCGAGTGGTCCGGCATACATTTGTACCAGCTCTGTAACAAGGGAGTTCGTAAAATTGTCAGTTTACCCATTGAATGTGAAAAAACAAAGAGATAGTTGACGAAATTGTACTTCTATTCTTATCTGATATTAAATACAAATACTAATTCCAAAACAAGAGATTGTAACTGGCATCAAATATGTACAAGTGACATTCACTCATTCCAACAGTTCATTGGCGTTCCATCTTAAAATATCTACAATATTTCTACATTTTTAAAATAAATTATTATATTATTAATTACTTAGATTATTTTTGGCACCGAAATTTCTTCTATCAATTTTGATCCTCTGTGTTGTATTCATAACATTTGAGAGTAACGTACTTACGAAGAATATCTTGCGAACGTGTTCAACGGATGCATTAAAATTGAAGACACATTAGTAGTTTTTCCTCCCAAATAACACAATTTTTTTTTTAACTTTCATCCTCATATTTTTTAATGAAAAAATCGTATGAAAAATTTATCAAGCATCATATCATGTAGATTTTGACCTCCTCTTTCGAATGCCGTTGACAAAATTTACCTAAATTGTAAGCCGGAAACGTTATAGGCCGGTTTTCCGGAAAATTCACAAATTTTTCGCGTTTTTTTTCTAAAAAAAGTATATTTTGAAATGGAAAAAGTTTGTACACACCATTGGAAACACCGGTGTTATAGATGTCTTTTCTTTCAAATGCCGTTGGATTTTTTCCGAAATTCAAAATGGCGGACACAAAATGGTGTTCGAAAGGAAAAAATTTTTTTCTCAACGAACGAAACTTGACGAATTTTTTTCTCCAAAACTATCAAATTTGGTGAAAAATTTCTAAGAACAAAAATGTCTTAAAAAAATTCATAATAACAAAAGAGTCTTAAAATTTACCAAGGAGTACTCTCAATTTTTTTCAGAATTTTCCGAGTTAATTTTCGAATTCGTGGAAAATCGGAAAATCGAAATTTCCATATTCGTTGTAAAAAAAATCTGCAAAAATTTGAAAGTATTTCTTGACTAATTTTAAGACATTTTTGTTCTTAGAAATTTTGCACCAAACTTGATAGTTTTGGAGAAAAAAATTCGTCAAGTTTAAAAAAAAAATTTTTCCTTTCGAACACCATTTTGCGTCCGCCATTTTGAATTTCGGAAAAAATCCACCGGCATTTGAAAGAAAAGACATTTATAACACCGATAACAGTGTTTCCAATGGTGTGTGCAAATTTTTTCCATTTCAAAATATACTTTTTTTAGGAAAAAAACGCGAAAAATTTGTGAATTTTCCGGAAAACCGACCTATAACGTTTCCGGCTTACAATTTAGGTAAATTTTGTCAACGGCATTCGAAAGAGGAGGTAAAAATCTACAAGATATGATGCTTGATAAATTTTTCATACGATTTTTTGATTAAAAGATATGAGGATGAAAGTTAAGAAAAAATTTGTGTTAAAAGGAAAAGGATTAAATGAAAATTAATATTCGTGTTAGCTATAACTTTTTATTTAAATACAAAATGCTCTTAAAACTCTATAGATTTTATCCCTAGTAGAATTTAAACATTTTGAGGTTAGTTGAAACAATTTATCAAACAGCTAGTTTTTGACTAAAAATTGTTTCATTAGTGTTTTGATTTCTACTAGGAATACAAGAATATAGAAGAAGTTAATTATAGAATAAAAGTATTAGGTAAAATATTTCTTTATTTTAATCAGAAAAGTTTACAAAAGAATGCGACGAGCTTATTTTGATATATATACGAGATATATATACATCCAAGTTCACCTTGTGCACTTCGACTTCTATATAATTTGTCAAATTCAAAGTTTTGCTAACAGACGTCAACAATATGTATTATAAGCATTATAACTGTGTTGAAATTATTTAAGCAGTGTATCCAAAAAATATTTAGGTTTCAAATATCCTGTAATGTAAAATATTTATATTAGTATGAGCCAACGATTATATTAATAACTGCAATTTGTATTAATAAAATAATAACATTATTACCATAACATTATAAATGTTCTCACAACAAATTTTTCTGCCCTCCAATGTCTTCCAAACTTGAAGCGGTTCGTCAGCAAATAACAGTCATATTATCAGTAATATATGTATTATAGGTTCTAAAAATAAATATTTACATTAAAAAATTATAAAACAAATTATTATTAGATGCAAACATTGTATACGCATAAACTTACCTTTCAATACAATTTTCCAATAAAAGATGAATTGGAGATTGCTAAAAGTTAATCATTTGCACAATCTAACTAATGCTAATTTTTTGCGTTCTTATGTTTGTAGATCTATTGACATTGGATGGAAAATTGGACATGGAATTGAAAATTTGCATATGTCTTGAACTTGGTTAATTAACAGGTATGCCCAGAGTGTGAAGAATATTACCGAAATAATAATTATCTATATGTATAATTGCAATTAAACAAACTTCAAATTTCTCTAATTTAATTTTTTTAGATACTAATTTTTAAAGATTTTAAGGTAATTGTTATAATAATAACCAAAATTAAAAGTAATAATTCTTGACCTAAAGCATAGTAAAAAAAGTAATATTTTAAAAGTATTACTATTGATTCTATATAAAATGACTAATAATCAATGTCAATTACTGCGTAGGTGACCTATTCCATATAACCTAAAACAAATTAAAGTTGCATATTAGAAACATTAATTATTAAAACAAAAAATACTCAAGTATATAAAGAAGTAAGGTAAGGTCGATAGAATGTAATACAAATTTATGTCAAATATATTTTTTATTTATTCAAAATAATACTATACATTCTCGAGTTTATTATATTCGACATTATATTATATTAAGTACTTAAATTAAGCACTTGTAAATAGTAATATTGTAGTAAAATCAAATAACTTTTACAATTGTTGAAAATAAGTATTAAATTATGCATTATATGTCAATTTTCATAGTATTGATTTCAACAAATATTTTTTAAATGACTTATTATGTTATGTAAATGACTGATTTCCTACAATTCAGCTAAATGAAATATAATGGTATATTGTGCGCCTAGACGTAAAGTGGGCTTTTTTAAGTCGAGTACGAAAAACACACGAGGCATAAAAGCCCACTTAGCCCTTGGCGCACACCATATTTTTTGTGACAAGTGCACGAATGTTCGCGTTTGAAGGGCTCTAAAAATAGGGACACTATGCAAATATTGCGCTGTAATTAATAAATTCATATATATATGGGTAAGTATGTGTAAGTGCATCTACGCAGGGGACGCAAACGGGGTCTATAAAGAAAACGCTCGCTGCTGAAAAAAACGCCCGCTCCTCGAGGTTTAGCGAGCGTTTTCTTTATGGACACAAAAGGACTACTTTAGTCCCTATTATTAGGGCGCCAAAACGCGATTTTCGTGCACGTGTTACAAAAAAAGTATTATTAATCTCTTTTTATATCTAGAAAACTTATCACAATTTTCCTTTTCACGTTGTTATATGTGCACAAGAAACAATATTATATTTATCATTTTATTTAACAGAAAATATTTTTGGTTAATAGTGATAATTACAATAATTAAAATATAAAGTGCACCTATCTTGAAAAAAAAGATAATTAACAGCTATACTACAAATTAATATTACATTCTATTATATGATGCAATTCAATACAGAATATATGCAATATAGAAATATATGCTTGTTAACTATTATAAAATATTTAAACAAATTATATTTTATTTAATATTTACAGTTTGGTATTCTTTTGGTACATGTTTCCTTAGATTTGGCAGTTTGGTAAAAACATGGAATAAGTGACAAGATGTAAAATCTTGAACGTATATATATGGGACATTCCACATGAAGTGGTCCGATCAAAATTTTAAAATGCACCAAAGTTTTGGTACACATTGGAAATATTTTTCAGAAAATGAAGAAAAAAAATTTTTAGGTACTGGAATCTATTTGTTCAAAAGTTATTCTAACATCAAAATGTAAATTTTTTCAAGTTTTTTTCTACACCAGCTGGGTTTACCTCTATTTAACTCAAAATCTATCAACTTTTACTATAGAACATTGTATGTAGTATTCATTGCTAATTATGTCTATCTAAATAGCTAATTATCCAAAAAAAAAGCTTGAAGCAATACATTTTAAATGGTCTCTAGCATTTTCATGGCCATCAATTTTGGAAAAAGTTATGATAAATTAAAGAAACAAGAAATTTTTAAAAAAATTTATAAGGGGATTACCGTGTTAATTTTTGTAAATTTTTTGTCGTTCTTTAAATTATCATAACTTTTTACAGAATTAAAGGCCATGAAAATGCTAGAGACCATTTGAAATTTATTGCTTCAAGCTTTTTTTTAGACTTTTGAATAAAAAAATCAATTGGGGCGTACTTACACTTTTTTTAAGTTGAATATTGACATGTAGTATAGGTGACATTGACCTTGAGATTAGAAATTCTAACCCTGAAGGATAATTTCTAGACATAATTAGCAACGAATGTTACATATAATGTTCCGTAACATTTCCAATGTGTATCCAAAATTTGGTGCATTTTAAAATTTTGATCGGACCAGTTCACGTGGAATGTCCCATATATATTAAATCACAATTCACAATTGCTTCTTATAATCTAGAAGATGTGCTTAAAATTAATTTTACAAAATAAGTATAATGAGATTGATCACGGGATTAAGCTCATTTATGGTACACTTTACACATTTACTGTTTGTAAATTACAATGTGACGAAAGAAGGGCATAAATCACGTAAAAGAGTATTCTGCAGTATTAAAAAATGCATTGAAATTACAAATGATATTGTAGACATTGTGTAATTGTCATAAAAATATTTCATAGTTCAATGATAATTCATGATTTAAAATCACACATCCAAATCTAGCTACATACACCTACATCCACTTCTACTCTATTATATATTCTGCATATATACATATATATTCATCACGTTTATATACAGGGTAGACTACACATGATTCAAAAAGACCACACAGTGTAAATAAATTTAATCTATAATGGCTGCCGACGCCGCCGCTATTTCAGAAATTTCTTAATTCTGGTAAAATATAGGGTTCTTTTCTTGTGTCACACTGCATCTCCGGCCCTCACTTGACTCAGTAAGGTTACTCTGCATTTTCAGAAAATACACCCTATGTATGTGTAAGTCCCAAAACTTATATTAAGGATTAAAGGGTTGATTATGTACAAGACTGGGCTCTGTAGTAGTAGTTATCTAGGGTTGCAAAAAATTTGTATTACAGGGTAGTCATAAAATGTACAAAACGTACAATGACACTAAGATTTTAAATGTCTTATCAATAGCATTTATTTAACGTATATAAATCTTCTTTCTTATTAATACTAGTATTATTACACTTTATTTGAATCATTTCCGAATTATTCCAGTCAAATTCATGTAAAAAGTTCCTTTGATGTTGCTTTACAACTGATTCTTCATTTTTAATTTTAATGTGTTCCTCAATTCGTGTTTATAAAGACCTTTTCTTTCTTTATTATTATAAAAAATATTTTTTTTAAAAAATCGATCTCTCAGGCCCTTTTTTATGTTTTAAACTATCCTTATAAATTTTTTAGATTTTTAATTGAATATTTCCAATATAATTCTTATGTTGAAAGGTGTAGATCCCTGTAATTTGGATCTGACATTCCGTTAATTATACTTCCTAAAACAAATTTTTTTCTCAAGCTAATTTAAACTTAAATGTCTTAAGGTACAATTCTTTTTCTTCAATATTTTTGAGGGTTACACAAAAAATCCAAAAATCCATTATAGCACTAAATGCTTGTAAATAAACGCAAAAATACGTTTGCTTTCTCAAATTTGCGTGTTTGCTCCGTCTTACACCTTGTCATTTTTTCTACTTCTTCCAAATTCTGATTACTCCGTCAAATCTCTCATACTCCTACATCTTTCCGCGTACCCCGACAAACTCCCTATCGTATTTTCTCGTACTCCATCGAATTTTCTACCTTTTTAAAAGAATCGTTTTAGTGGAGGGAGTAGCGTGGAGTATCATGGAGTTGCAGAGAGTACAGAAAAAACTTAAGAGTACCACGGAAATATTTTCGTGATAAACCCCTCGACGTATTCATGTGTGTATATAATTGATGTTCACCCTGTACAAGTATGTTGAGTTTTTGGGTTATTTTTTAGGGAGGGCTAATTTCTGAAATGGCGACAGCGGCGTACGACGAGAAAACCGTTTTTTTATAATATATTATCTAAATAAAACTATAAATTTTATGAGCATTATCGTCTACCTGCCGAATAACAGTGTCTTACATATAATTATTACGTTTTTTACGTATAATAATAATAATAATATAAATCATCTTTTTATATCGAAATCATATAAACAATTATGTATATTTGTTTTACTTACTACGTGTCAATATTATTTGCATTTGTAGCATCACTGACAAGGAGTCCCTCATATGTTTGGAAAACGGATCGTGCCCAACTTATAGTATATGTTTTCTAATATAAAAATATGAAAAAAGCCAGAGCTACAGACCCTAACAATCGTTTTTTCAAAAGTTACACGCTGTTAAAGGAAAATTAACAAGAAGAAAGGCTTCTTTATATGCTTGTAACTTCTAAACTATCAAATATTAATACTCAAACCAAAGTTTAATGAAAAGCTAAGATTAAAATAGATATAATTTAAGAAAAGTACGCTCAAGTCCGTTAAAAATCAATCAAATTTGTAGTCTCTATTTTTGTTAAAATTTCTTCAAATTCTTAATTTGGTCGTAGTTTTACTCCATTCTAACGGATTTACGTATGAGGGTCTCCTTGTGAGTTTGTTTCCTTAATTAGTTAAAAACAAAAACAGGTTGAAATAACAAATTATATCGCTATTCTTTGTTTTTGCATAAAAGTTGAGGTTGAAATCTCGTTGCAAAAAGATGATTATTATTATAGTCTGAAGAGGATGCTAAATAACTAATTTAGTTTGGTTTATCCACCAAAATCATGTAAACTTATCCTATAATAGTGACTTACAATAGTCATTAGAAACAAATTCATTTAGGAATGCTACTTTTTATATATAGTCGAAGCTGTGTGATAACAGCAAATATTTTCTTAAAAAATTACCTTAAATATCTATTACTGTGCTAAGGTTCAAACAAGTGCACGTCTGTACCACTGTCTATAAGATTAAAAATATAAGGCTCTCTCGTATAACGGTCGTGCCTAAAAAGGATATAAATTTGGCATAATTATATAGCTTAAATGATATACATAAGTAGATAATAATAATCTTATTTAGTAGTAATCAGTAGCTTATCTTGTCCTATCATCGATGTCAACTTTTAGTTAGTATGTTATTTATAAAACTATGTATAAAATTGTTTTAATTGCAATTTTATTATCCAAGTACTAAATAACTAAAACTGTTCAAAAACAGCATTATTTCCTAAATACTGTTCCTGGTAGAAAATAAAGTTGTGAAACTACTGAGCAATCTCTAGCTAAAATGAACTATTGTACTATTAAATAATGTATTAATACACACTTTTTTTATGTTTTTATTAAAAAAAACTGCTGAACATTTCTACCAGGAGTCGTATTTCAAATTTCAGCAATTATATTATACTAACAAATTTATCTAAAATCAAAATCTATAGTCTAAAATTATTTCTAGTGTAGTTATTAATTCTTAAAATTATAAAAAAGGATTATAATATTAATTAAAAGATTATGTGTAAGTGCAGTATTTGCAAAGAAGCTAATAAGCTCATCTGAGTTTGTACTGAAAAGAGTGTTTATGCCCTTTACTCTCGTCACTACAAATACATACAAAGTATAATAATCTCAAAAGTAATCAAAATAAATGTTTTAAATGTTTTGAGTGTTAAACTTATACTATACATATCTACTAAACGAGGGTACTGTGAACGGTAGACATGTGTCTTTGATAATTACATCGTTGTTTGAATAACCTCTGACAATAACGGCATTGGTATTGTGGAATTTTGCCACATTCCTCGCGTAGGTGACGATTCAAGGTGCTTTTGTTTAAGTACGATCGACCGCACTTGTAACACGGATATGGCTTGATGTGGCGAATCGATGAACTCCCAGAATCTCGATAAAGACCTGCGAACAAATAAGTCATAGTATTATTACAAGTTCAAACTATTAAATTTACGTAACAGTTCCTGACACGATTTTTTACTTGTCATGAAAAATGAATGAAAATGATGAAATGAAAAATATAATGATTAAAAATATTAAATTAATTATTATTTAACCAATTTTTAAAAAAAAATATTAAAACTGTTTTAAATTAAAAAATGAAACTTAAATCCTCATCAGGTTTATAAAAATTAAATATTTGGAAAAATGAAAATAAATTTTTGTTTAAATGAAAAATAATCAGAAATTAAAAAAAATCAGGTTCAATATTACCATTAAAACACGTAACGTGGTATATAAAAATTTAATTTTTAAATTCAAATTTGCCATCTGTATTCATTGTATATAAATTAGTAGGGATATGATAATAAAACAGAATAAAAATAAGGACTAGTACTTCTGGATCTGCATCTTGATAGGTGAAAATCTTGAGAATCTTGAGTTGACGAGTAGACGGTCCTAATTCAAACTTCGATACCTCTTTATACTTGGATTTGGTTCATCATATTTTACTAAATAATTAGTACATATGACAATGTAAACATTAGTTTTTTGTGAGAGTAATCTTGATTTCTTCGGAAAAGCTGTTTTCTGTGTGGGTTACCATAAAGCTGAATTCCTCTTAATGTGAATCGTAAATGTGAAATATTTATTAATAAATATTACAAAAATAAAAAAAAGGTTATAAAAAAGAAAGGAAGTTAGTAAAATCTTCAAAACGTTGATTGATTTCTTGAAACTAAAAATGTTTTATCCACACGTATATTCTTGTTTCAATTTGTTAGGAACAAAAATTACGCCTACCAAGAATTTAATTCCAATAACAGATTTTATTATTTAACTAAAAAATACATAATAACCCGCTTGTGGGTACATTAGGTGGGGAGCATAAAATGTCCATCTCAGTCTCATTCTCGTACTACAAAAACGTAATAGCGGTAAAAGCATACGAAAACGATAAATTTTACAACCATCATTGCAATGCAACTATTACTGCTATTATGATCAAAATGCAATCATTCAATATAATTCAATATAATGCAATATAATAATAATAATAATAATATTAGTAATAATAATAATAAAAAAGAAGTTGAACACTGAAATAACATTAACTAGATCAAATGATATAATAAGTACTAGCGTTATAATAAAGGAAATAACACGAAGCAGAAAAAATAGTTAATTTTAAAATATATGTGTACAAAGGAGGATGTTTTCAAGCTGAAAATTTAACTTTGCTCAAAAATATATACATCTGTAATTGTAAAGTACATTAAGAGGCAGTGCACGAGACAGCATTGATTACTACGCAAAATCAATAATAGCAAAACGCTATTTTAATACATTCTATATTAATTAATTTTTCATCGACATATTTTTCTAAGCAACTACTGTAATGTATTTATATTTGTATACCCTAATAACATATCTAAACTAATGTACTAATTAAATTGCCTATGTTAATATTTTCTATTATTTATTCCATTTTAATGAAAAAATTTCAATCAAGAAATTGTGATTAATGTTAACATTTATTATTTTTAATAAATGCATTTGTTAACCGTTGAAGATAATAAAACTATATATTTTACACAGTAATAGTGTTAGTAAGCTTATTGCAGTATTTTGTGTTTAAAAGCTTCATAACTTGCTGTTTATGACCATTGAAAATGTGTTATTTCAATATAGCATCATGAATTTTATTATCAGTGAGAAAGTAGTTAACTACTAATTTTTATGCACATATAAAAATACAGTATCAAATTTCTGAACATCCGATAACTTTTTTCCAACAATTTTAATAACGCGACATAATTTTCTTATCATATCAAATATAATATCATAAAGTTATCGACAAATGAATTTTGTACAATTTCATCTAATCTAATGTCATAATTATTTTTCTTTTTAGTCGAGAGCGGGAAACTTATATTTATTATTATACATTTTTAACGTGTATAATGTATCCCTAAAAAATAACTTAAAATTAAATAACTTTAAATCATGAAATATTTTTAAAAATTACTAAGACACATTGTGTGTGATACAAGCAATGTCAGTTGAATTCGGTAGAGTTATTACTTAATTTATATAATAATATTATAATCAATTCAATTTCTTTTATATTTTCACGTATCGCATTATCTGATAAATTATCACTAAATTTATAGGTAAATTTGAAGATTTTAATAATTAAAATATTCAAATGTTATTTAAATGGTATTATTTTTTAAAGAAATTAAAATAAAATATTGATTTCGAATTATTTGATTCGAATAATTTCTAATCGATAAAAAAACTCTGTAAAAGATTACTTAATAATAATTATGGCAATTACGAAATAATGTATTTGTTTACTTTTATCAAAGTAAAGTAGCACAGTTATCAATTAAATTTAAATCACAAACATAATTATAGAAAATGGATTTTTCTGACGTAAATTAAGTGTAAAAATTTGTATAGGACAATGCGTGTACCAAAAATATAATTTTATCTTTTCTGTACATAATTACAGAATAAAAACTCGAAATATTTTACGCGTAAAAAATTATTTGATTTAACGATTATTGTTAATAGAGTAAATCCATTTCGTGTAAACTATCTAATTGTTAGACATCCCTAAAAAAACATGTATTATTTCTATCCAATCTCTTATTAGTAAATTAAAGTTCACGTATACCTGTATTCATAGAAGGACTACCTATGATTTAACCAGTATACCTTTACATATAACTCACCGGAATAGAAAAATATCTTAATAAAATTGATAAGACTAATTTACAACCATTTAGGTGGTCTATACGCTCATTACACTGATAAACTGTTTATCAATAATTATTTGGGCACAGTAATTAAACATTTATGCTAAACAAGCTGGAAATCTTGTAAACGAACTAGAACAATAACTAATATTGTAAAATATTATTGGCAATGACACAAGAATCCGCCAACCTTAACCACACAAACCATATTCAATGCTAAAACGAGCCTGTCTCAATTAAAAACTCAACTAAAAATGTTAAATGATAATTTTAACAAACGTCCTCCTTGAACAGGATCGTTGTTTAACTGAAAATTTTAAAATGATTTATAATTCAAATTTTCGTATTAATTATTTTCTTTGGTTACAAAGAATCGATGTTCCTAGCTTTTGAAATTTTACAACTAATTGGGCAAGGACATGGCCTACGATAATCACATTCAATCTTCAGGATGCCGTGAAAATTTTCAGAATATTATTATGATATCTTCAGTGATGATCTTCGTGATGGTAATTTATCTTCATCGACGTAGAAGTTGTCCCTGAAATGCATAAACAAAAAGAATAATAAAGCAATATATTTTACAATTTTGTAAACGAAGACTGAATTTTATTATTCTTTTCTGATTTGATATGCGTTTGCTTTTCATTAAAAAAATTCATACTATTTATAATATTTTAAACATATTGTTTACTTTTACATGATCGTAATTTAAATAGAATAGGTGTGTAAACATTAAAAATATTTGCATCTACAATTACTATTAACAATTAATTAAGAAAGTTCACACCGAATGTTTATTTGTATAAAATTTTCTATGATATACTTTCATATGAAGTTATGAAACATTTAATTATGAAAATCAATCGTGCAGTTTGAAAAAAATAATTATTTTTCAATTTTTGAAATTTTGTTTTTCATCGTTTTTGTAAATACCATATAATTTTCTTATAAGAAATATATTTAGATGAAGATAAAAATTAATGGTAATTTAAATTCTCGGATTAAAAATTCATGCGATTATTAATGATTAAAATAAAAAAACTTGAATTAAAAACATTAAAACTTATAAAAATGTCTCAAGTGCGAATATAAATGTTCAAACTATACGATTATTATTGATATCAACGACATTAATATCACCGTATGGCACTCTTACATCATAATTAATATATTGATTTTTCAGCTGCATCTTTTCAACGTAGAGCAAGTCGTGTTTCGTTGCATCGTAGTGTCTCCGTAAGTTGCACGGTTGATGAAAACGCCTAGGACACTCTACGCAGCCAAATGATCGAGGTTTGCCACACTCGTATTTTAAATGACGTCTCAGGGTACCTGAGCTCTTGTACGCTTTGCCACATTGTACACACTTGAAAGGCTTCAATACAATTGCTTCTTTGTTGTCGGTCCTTGGTCTTACAATATTTTTCTTCCGCAATAAGTTTTGATCGTATTTTTTCTTCTGTTGAAGCGAGTTGTACTTGATTTTCTTCACTGCAAGGTATGTTTTTGGTTCCATTAGATGAGGTATATGATAACCTGTGTGACAAATAAATTAAAACGAAAAGAGCGTTAGCGTACTCAATAATACATTTATTTTTAACTAATTTTTTAACATAAATATTAATTTATAAATATATATATTTGTTTATAAATATATATGTTTATATGTATATATGTATATATATATATATAACTGTGTGTGTATATATGTGTATGTTTTTTTTTGGAAATTGTGTCGTTCTCTGGTTTACAACTCACCTACCAGTTTAATAATATAATAATAATAATCTTCTGTGTTTAAATAATAATAATAATTTTAGACGCATCCTTAATTACTTGGAGTTTAGTAATAAATTAGCATTTTTAAAAAATATTGTTTTCTTGATAAGGAAACTTTGCAATAGTAAAATTTCTCGATTTGCTAAAACATCTCAAAAGTATGATTTGATATGTCTAGAGTCCAAATAACGAATTTTTAGTATATGTCTATGAATTGCTGATTTCAGAAAAGATTTTTCATTTTTCAATTTTTAAAAAATTTATTTTTGAAAATTTAGAATGTTGCATATAATATTTTTGTATACATTTTATTAATGTACTTTATAGAAAGTAAAAAATCTTTACTCTCGATTCCAGTTTTACAAATTATCTTTATTAGTTCAAGTTATTAAAAAACTGATTTTTTTCAATTTGTAAAATCTTAGAAACTAATCGGTCATATGTGCTGTAAAAAATTCAAGATATCAATATAATAATTTAAAAAATATGGCGGTATATATGCATTCGGTACACACAGACATCCATACAGACATTTACAAAAAAATATGAGATGTGGACTCTAAACATGTCCCTTTATATTCAAAACATATTACGAACATATTAGCAAATCAAAAATGTTACTTTTACAAAATATGGTATCAATATAATGTTATATTATGTGATTAAAATTTTTAACGTTTTTTAACCATGTTTTTAAATGATTTTACCATAAACAGTTTTAGAAACGTTGCATAAATTTATTAAAATTAATTAAATTTCGTATTAGAATAATATGTTACATATAGGAACTATACATTAATTTTAAAGCTATGAGCCAATGGATTGGCAACAGTTTTTAAACTTCGTATCATTTTCAAATGAACATCTTCCAAATGTGTATGCATGTTTTTCCGGTATCTTCATTCGTTGAAATATCTTCTTATGATGATTAATCAGTTGTCGTCTTGCCTTTTAGAAGTCGATACGTGTAAAATAAAAGTAAGATACAAAAATATTAGAAATATTTCAAGTAAAGTAATTAATTCTATTAACATTTATCGTGAAAAAATAATATAATATTTTTTTTATAAATATGAGTAACAATGATTCTTAGTTAAATTAACGATGGAAAACCAAGAAAAACTTGATTTTCTTTTTATTACAAAATATTTAATGAAATAAACGTTTACTGCAGTTTAACTTGCAAAGACAATTTAGCTTCTGTATTTAATAACAATGAAGTTGACCCCTCTATGTTGATCAACATTACCCTGCAATAAGAAACACTAAATTATATAGTTAAAAGTTTATAATGTAAACTTTATTCATTAAATATTATGTATGAAATTGAATAAAAAGTTTCAAAGTGTTTTCGCATGCTGGAATCCTGAAAATTAAAAACTGCTCGTGTACGTCTTAGACACTTACCTAAACATTATTAAGGCTCAAGTATCATATATATGAATAGTAAAGCCTCAATTTTTTTTGAATACATCATGAATATTCCAATCATTTGGAAGCTGTATCCTTTTAATATAAACTTTCTGATGTATACGCTTACAATGCCGAATGCAATTGTACGGTTGTTTAAAACCCCTGTTACAGAATCCACAGAAATATGTAGGCGGTTTGCCACATTCTAATACGATGTGTCGGTTGAGAGTGGTTATAGAACTATACTTTTTTCCACATTTCCAACAAATATTCCTGAAGTATAATGAGTCTGAAGAAAAAAGAAAGAAATTATACGATTAAAATCATTTAAACAGTAACTTGTTTATTAAGTTTTTATCATTAAGTTCCAGATATTTTGTGTTATTTGAATCTGCAAATAACTTTAAATTTGATTTTTAATGCGGCTTCGAATTCTTTTTGACATCGAAACCTCAAATCCGTTTAAACGTTTATTCTTATAGTATCTATAAATATTAAGACTTATTGTAATTGTTAAAGCGTTTCATATCAAAATGATTTAAAAATAAAATGCCATGAAGAAAGGTCCCATTGTGATTGGGGCACAGAATACACCAAAATCTGTTAATAAACTTTAATTATGACCAAAGTTACAAGTACACTTTTATTGAAATTGAAATAATTTCTTACTAAAATAGAAGCCACTATTAATATGAGCTTTATATTAGAGCATAGAATAAAAAAGTGTACAACTTAAAAGATTTTGTGTTTCAATGCCAAAGAAATATATTAAAAATTGTATGATGAGTACATATTTCAATAATTAATCTTTAGGCAGCCGGGATATTGAAAAATTTGAAAATCGTACTTTTCTATAAGAATGTGGTCTAAGCTCCCATAATTAGAGTCAAATTAAGTTGGGATGTAGGAGAGTCGGAACTTTACGCCTAGAGGCATATCTCGGCCGTCTAAAGGTTAAAACATTTTTAATGTTAGTATAGAAATGATAATTATTTCTGTTTTTGTTTCAAACAATAGTTTTATTACATTTTTTTATGGATCTTTTATTTTTGCACTATTTTACATGATAATCTCTATATTATTCAGTATATAATATTTATTTTTAAACGATTTATTATGTTAATTAATTGATAATCTTCATCGGTCCATCTTGATTGTCATGTACATCTTCTTAGTAGCTAAAAAATGAAATATTCAAGAATATAGGTCATATATATATATATGGGTGATTTCACGTCAACTCTACCTCTCAAAATTTTAAAATGGATCAAATTTTAGATACAGAATAAAAATATCTTCCAGGGAGTGTAAAAAAAATTTTCAGTCAAAACATTAATTTACACCAGAGTTATACATGTTTAATAAACAGATATTTTCCTTTTTTTAATTTTTCACCCTTTTGGTTTTTAAATAACTCAAAATATATTAATTTTTTATATTACACATTAAAATGGGTAAAAGTTTTGAAATGCACACTAGAATTTCTTACCATTTTTACAAATATCTAATTTGCAGTTATGTGATTAGCTATCGATGGTTCATTTGGTCAATCAATATGCTCCAGTTTGAACCAAATTTCTCTCTGTAACAATAGCTTTTTAACGAAATTTGATTTAATATGACATTTTGATTCAATCCAAAGTTATATGAAATCAAAAATATCGTAAACATCAAAAAATTATAAAAGTGACACATTTTTAGCACTTGAATGCCCATTTCATACTTTTAATAGTTTTATTCGACAATCATTGTCCTGGATGAAGCTTTTTTCACATAATTATTTGAATTATATTATGTTCCTTTAATAATATTAGCTTATTAAACATATATTAAACATGCATGAATATGTAACCGATGAAACTTGTTCATTGGGTTTTTATACCTTTTTCACCAAATACTATTTTTTACTATTCTTGATAGATAATATAAATTATTATTAATTAAATACAAATATTAATTACCAAGAATAGTAAAAAACACTATTCTGTGAAACAGATATAAAAAACTACATTAAAATTATTCATGTATCTTTAATGTAAGTTTAATAAATTTATGGTTTATCATAGTTTTGTAAAATTTTGTGGCTGAGATTAAATGAACATAATATAATTTTTTTTTTTTTTTATGTTATTTAACGTCGCTCTATTTATGCTGCCAGGGCTAATCAGCGACGGAGGTGAACGGCGTGTCTGTAAACAAAGCACATGTAGTTGAAACAGTGGTGCTTGTGTCCATCGGAAGATATCATCGGTCACTGTAATTAGTCTAATAATTACAGTTTCCTGTCCTCCCGATGGAACCACCGCGATCCTCTTTACATCTTCGCGTCCCTAACGTTCCCTATAGTTCAGATGCCCGTGCCTCTCATGCACTGACAAGTGCACGAAACGCACGCGCATCTGAACTGGCGTCACATTATAGTGACACGCCGAGCCACTGAGTCGCGGTGTTCGAAAAATGCACATGAAAAAATTTTCAGAGGTACACGTCTGGGATCGAACCCACGACCCTCGGTGTGAGAGTCGGGAACATAATATAATTCAAATAATTATGTAAAAAAAAGTTTCATCCAGGACAATAATTGTTGAATAAAACTGGGCAATCAAGAGCTAAAAATGTGTTTTTATTTTTACTTTTACAGTATCTTTGATTTCATATAACTTTGAGTTGAATCAAGATCCCATATTAAATCAAATTTCATTAAAAAGCTATTGTTACAAAGAAAAATTTGGACAAAATGAGCCATCGATAGTCAATCACATTACTGTAAATTAGGTATTTGTAAAAGTGGTAAGAAATTCTAGTGTGCATTTCAACTTTTTTTCCATTTTAATGTGTAATACAAAAAGTTAATCCATTTTTAGTTATTTAAGATCGAAAATGGTGAAAAATTGAAAAAAGGAAAAAAAAACTGTTTGTTGAACATGCATAACTCTGGTGCAAATTAATATTTTGACATAAACTTAATTAACGTAACTTTTTTTTTTGCACATCCTGGGAGATATTTTTAGTCTGTATCTAAAATTTGATCCATTTTAAATTTTTAAAATATATAGTTGACGTGAAATCCCTATATATTATAATAAACAATAAATAATTTATCGATTAAAAAATATATTTTTGAAACATAAATGAAATACAAATTACAAAATATTAGTAACCAATAATGAAATGCGCTTGTAGATTGATCAGCAAATGAATAGAAAAGCTTGAAACGATTAGGTTTGTTATAATTATTATTATATCATCATTATTTTTATTTACACAGTCTTTTAGGTACTAACTGTAGTAGTATAATGTTATCTTCATTGCAGATCTTCAAAGTAGTCTTTTTTTCATTCTTTGGATACGTTTATTCAATTCGTCCGTAAATATCTTCATGTGATGAATAAAATGTATTTTATTCCGTTGAACCTAAAAGGGATTAAATATGTTAGTTATATGCAGTTAGAATTAATTTAACCTAAAAGTTATAATAGTCCTGTAAAAAAATTGTATAATGTTCATTGCATTAATCTTATTCATATTGTATACAATACATATATATTTATGTATTCTATGATCAATTCATATTTAAATTGTGTTTAAAAATTGTTATTATTAATTAATTTTTGTCAATTGAAACCAAATATCATCAATTCATGAGATTTTCATAACTTTCTTTTGACATTTAATAAAGTTTTTTCATTTATTATTTTAATTCTACATTGTACGTTTAAACTAAAACAATGTACATTTATTAATTTAAAATGGACCAATATAACTTCCATATATATTTTTTTACTTTCATTTGAAACTTTCAGTAATATTATACTTTTGTAGTGATAGCATCTTCAAAGCAGAATATTTACGTATATCTTCATGTTGGCATATTTCTTTAGGAACGATTGGATTTTTAAGGTAAATGAAGTAAAAATTATAAAGATATTTAATAATAGGGTAAAAGCAGATAGAGAGGTTATGGAATGACTGAATATACTAAATTATATTATGTTTGCGTACTAAAAAATAAAATTGAAATTAATTTGATTTAATTTCACAACACCTCGGTTTGTATGGCTCTAAATTTACACATTTATCCAGAATAATAATGTGCTTTTAATTATTATCTTTAACGATTCTTCTTTAAGTAAGTAAAAACCTACATCAAATTTTATCAATAAAATTTTCAACAATAAATAAACCGAACAAATAGAAACCTACTATTCACCTTTACCCGTTTTCCTTTATTAAAAATAATTGACTCTGTATTTAATTACATGATGTGTCGTTATGTGTGACCGAGAGGATATCAACAATTACCAGCGTTAATCCTTAATGATGATCAACCTAAACTATACATTTCTTTTCACTGATAGTTGTGTATTTGGTTGCGGTGACACTTAGTGTGAAAAGAAAAAAAAAGGATATTAATGTATGACTATTTCAAATCAACTGCATCGATAAAAACTATAAAGTTTGTACTTCTTAAAACAACTACGATACTACTACTCTGTGATGTTAATTGTGAAAATCGATCTTTAAGATTTATCTTATAAAAATTCATTCTGTTACTTTTATGCACCACATTCAAACAATTTTTATCACATATTTCGAATTCTAAATACGATAGTTGACTATACTTTACAAAATTTTTTACAAAACTTATGATTTTAAAGTTATTTACAATTTGCCGTTCTAATACTAAATTTATCAATTTTATAATCATTAATTTTTTCCGTGATGAAGCATCTTCTATCGATGAGGATCTTGGTAATTTTCGCATAAAAATAAATGCTGTTTCTCAATTAACAAGACAAAAGAGTAACCTAACAAGAATATCGAAGTTCTGTCTCATTATTGCGATCGCGAATCTCGATATCTTTTTGTCAGTAATAATGCACTTTACAGAGTTTTGATTTATGCCATTGAATATTACTAATCAAAAATTGCAAACTTATCCTAATAGTAACAACATATCTTCAAGGTTGTTTATACATTATCTTCAGTGTAGATGTCAATGTAAAATTTTCATTAGGCTTATCTTCGTGTAAGTAGTGTAATTCTTGCAATGACTTATCTTGATACAGTTCAAGTCGTTGTTGTTACATGATTTTTCTTAATATCTTCATACTCATCTAATTTCAGTCTGTCCAAAACTAAGTAACTCTGTAAAATATGAATAGTTATTAGCATAATAAATTATTAAATTTTTTTAAAGATTAAAGATAGTAATATTTAACACTTTAAGCTTCTATTTAAAATATATATGTATATAAATTCTACGTAATTTAGCTTTTTTAAATACTGTTAAAAATATCAAACTACATTATTATGTAAATTTCTTAATGTCCAATAGGTTATATCTGAGAATATATAATTATGTATACATTTAATTTATGCGTATATTGAAAGATCAGTAAGTTTTAAATAATTATAAATTAATAAAATGTAATGATTTCGTCACTAAAATAATTCCTCAATTGTTCATTTAAACATTTTTTGGAAAAAGTATATTGACAAAGAGAAAGGATAATACAAATAAAACAATTACTTACCACAAGTCGAAATCGATTTGACTCGATAAGACTGTGATCATTGACAAGAATATCAACCTGCTAAGCCCATATGTGACGCTGATAGCTGCAAAGTTGCGGAATTATATACTATACTAGAGTTATTTAGGTGATACATCATATTCATCCCTTTGATGTATTTGCAACCAAATTTTCCATTTATATATTCTTTCAAACTTAAGCTGACACTTATCATCTGGCAATTACAGCCTCGTTTATAATTTAAGTAATCTTCTTATTCGGCAAGAATACCCTCAGATTTTTGAACATTTTATGCTAAAGGCAGCCAAACATAATTAAATAATTATAATGATATACCATCATTATTTATATATAGTACGATTCTTAAAATTAAAATTGTTCTATGTCGGTTACTATTTAAATGTAAGATTCTGGCTTTGACTCGTTCACATAATTAAAAATAATTTACAACGCATCAAGTTGCATAGTGTTACTATGCATTAACAATACCAGGTTAGCTTTTTTTATACAATACGGGCTCAGTTCAAGCTATAAACTTTTTCTTGTCACGTCGATACATAATTTGGAGAAGTTGAATTCATATCGCTTACAGATCATTTTCATCACTAACTATTTCTTACGGCACTCAATCTTCAAGTGTTGCATTACAAAATTTTATAAAATATAATTCGGAATTTTATGTTCTAAATTTAAACAGTTTGTTTCGCTTACTTATAACCGCATACAATAGTTTTTATCGTACAATCGATTTACAATACTTATAATTTTAATAGTATCTACAATTTGTTTCTAACAATTGGTCGATTATTTTAATTACTACTTTCTTGCATTCCTGAACATCTTCATTACGATGACGAGGACACTTTGGTTGCTTTCACAAAGACATAGGTGTTCTTTACGTAATCGTGTGGCAAACGAATTAAAAAAAGATATGTAGAATACAAAATTGAATTAATGACATTGATGACTATTAAGCTTATAAGTTATATACATATTTTAATATGTACGTGCGCGTCTCTTCGGTAAAATGTAATTATTTATCTTCAGTGGTGATTGTAATTAATTCATCTTCATGTAGTTTATTTTATTCCTAGATTGTAATGTTTAATTTCGAATGACTAACCATTACATATTTGATTTGATAACTTACGGAAAAGAAACCTGTCTGTAAAATGTATATAACGATTAATATTATAAAAAATATTATTAACATAAATTTATCGTGTGCTCTCACGATTACACGTTATCAAAGGTGATCAATATCCTGAAATTTTTGAAATTTGGAATGAGTATAATTAACTTTAAGGTTTGAAATCATGATCTTGTATAAAAACAATTTCCTTCAATTCAATTGTTAAAATTTAAGTTCGCAATTCGAAAATAATTTTTTTTTAAATAAAGTTTAAATAAGATACTATATATTAATAAGCATGTATTATCCCTAGTTAAAAAGAGAGCGATTTGGGATTAGATAAAACCATTTTTGACGAAATTAATCACCAGTTTTTGGCCAAAAAACCGTTTCATGAATCCTTTAATTTTTACTAGGGATGGATATTTTTTTCGGATGACCACTTACAGCAAATCGGAGTTCGAGATTCTTCTTCTACCGTAGACACGAACGTCAATATTATGTTGAACCCGCATGTGACGCTGGTAGCTGCAACGTTGCGGAAATCCTTTCTTACAGGGACTGCAAACATATTTAGGTGGTACCCCACATTCGTTTCTTTGATGTCTCTGCATTGATGTCTTCCATTTGTATCTCCTTCCACACTTAAAACAGCTGTACGGTCGGTTACCACCTGAATTACTTCCTCGCATACGATTTAACGACACATTCCGACTTGAACCTTTGAACAAAAAAATACCAAGAATTACCTTTCCATCACATTTTAAACGTTACTTTTGATCAAAGTGGTTCGCCATCTTTTATTGTTCCGCTTACCCCTCAGAATTTTCTCATAACTTTTTCTTGATAGTTTGATACGCTGGAGTTACCAATGTTTATTACGTTACCCTTACCCCTTGTGACAATTGTGAGACATACATTTTTATTAGTATTTACCGACTGCTCATTTAAATAATTGTTAGAAAATCAGTCTGGTCGAGTGATTTTCTTACCATTATAAAAATTAAATTATTTTTTAACGATTACAATTAAAACGATACAAACAAACTGAACTAACAATAATAAACATGTAGTAACATAACAAACGCAAACACCTTATTCAATACAAAATCACCTGAAGCAAATGTTTCAATGAATTGTACACGTTCTTACATACAAATAGTGCTGCACTTGCAAAATTTTGTTTGTTTTTATCATATAAATTAGAGAAACAATGGTGTAATATATAATATAATATATTCTTGCATCCTTAATTTCAAATGCTAAAGTAAAATTTTCAGCAATAACTCGTACTCGAAATGCTGTGAGAACTTTTATTAGTTGAATTTTAACCACCACCATGCGAATTTCATCACATGCTTGTTAAAACATTCGCATTTAAGCTTTAAAGCAAAATTTTTCGTGTTGCGCAAAACAAATCAAGAATTCAAATAGTGTTAAATTTAATAATTATTGAAAACCAAACCATTGGCTGCAGTGAAAATTATTAGGTAAATCATAGCACCATTTGTAATCTTCACATATCTAGGATAAATTGTAATTTAATGTAAATCAACGTTGTTTTGACCTTATTTCGGAATCTGAAAAAAATTAAAACATGGATTATTCAAAAATAATTGAGCAAATTTTTAACATTTTTCTACTTGTACTATGTACAAATATTTGTGTACAATAGTTACATATTTCCACTTGACATTTATATGATGTGCAATAATCTTTAAATTAATCACATAATAAAATTATAATAATAATCAGTATATTACCATACTGAGAGAAAAAATATCAATGATTGCTATCCTGCTTACAAGGGAAGTACTTGACCTCCGAGAAACGGATCTTATGCTAACTTTGGTATGCCTTTTGTAATATAAAAATATGAAGAAATTTATAAAAGTTGTTCGGCATCTAACAATAATTTCAATGAAAATGACCGTCACTTTGATCGCTTATAACTCGAAAACGAATATTGATAGGCACTCAAACCAAAAACTAAAAGATAATTGAGTTTACGTAGATATGGTTTGAAAAAAGAAGGTTAAAATGATCATTTTGGGGCAAAGTTATAAAGAAAATAAGAAATTAAAAACCAAAATTTAATATAAAAAATTTATTTTTTCTTTTGGTCTAAATTTCTTTAATTTATTATTTTCTTTATAACTCTGTTCCAAATTGAGCAATTTAAGCTTCTTTTTTTTCAAACCATATCTACTTGAACTCAACTATCTTTTAGTTTTTGGTTTGAGTTCCTAATAATATTTGTTTTCGAGTTATAAGCGATCAAAGTGAAAGTCATTTTCATTGAATTTATTGTTAGATGTCGAATAACTTTCGTAAAAGTGGCAAGTAATAACTTAGCTTTCTTCATATTTCTACATTACGAAGGCATACCAAAATTAGGATAAGATCCGTTTCCCGGAGGTCAAGTATTTCCCTTGTTAGTACTGATTAATAAATATGTCAAGTAACTGGGAACAATGATGCAAAAAAAAAGAAAAAAAATACTCGTTACTTGATATATTAGTATATAGTGTTATCAATTACAAGTAGTAAGTCAAAAATTTTTCATCGTTACTGACTTACTAGTCGTGTATAGTAATCATTGCTATTTTTTTCTCTCCGTGCATTGGTCATACCTATAAATAAATTGGCGGTAAATAATTATGAAATGAGGTATTTATAAAATATAAATTAAGTAGAATGTTAGTAATAATCAAAACCTTTCATTGTACACATAAAAGGTTCGAACAAAATAAAACTTCGTATTTCTAAATAGTTTTTGATAAACACATAATATTCATTGACAATTCAATATTTTTATTAATAAATAATATTTGTATAATGATTATGATGCGAGACCTGCGATGGTTCAATCCACAGGGCAATGAATTCGTGTATTTCAATAAATGGTTTAAAAACAATTTTTATCGTATTAGAATTTCCATTATTTAATTAGAAAATCACTTTAAACTGTCACACATGCCAGTTAAAAAATCTACAAGATCGATGTTTTCTTTACTTAACTTTTACTTCAGCACAACGCATTTTTATTCGCATTATTAATTAGAGTACACAATTAAACGATTTCTAAATTCGTGTATAATTTGTGAAAGTAAAAACCTAATTATATTTCATGCATTAGTATGAAAAAACTCAGTTCACTTTTTTATATCGACTAAATTGTATGGACATTTTGTTCTCTTGTACAATATAAATATATGCACAACTAACAGGAAGAGTTCGCACTTTTTTAACTTTAGTTACAAAATACATTTATAATAATATGTTATAATAATTATTATAATAATTTATAATAATATATTTTTAATAATAATAATAATAATAATATTACGTCGAAAGACAATTTAAAAATTATCAAATGTTTAAGATATATTATGTACATGGAACAAACAAAATTTTTACAATCCTAAAAATAAATATTGTGCTGTAATGAGAACTGCCTACATAATTGAACACCGTAGACATATAATTAAATATTCTTCCGAAACTCTTCTCGTTAGGTTTGATACAACGAAGATGTTTATTAATATAATTTACAAAATTCGCAACGGCGTATGATTCTCGAGTGTTGAATTGATAGTTAAACGTTATCAAACATACGTGTAATAATTCTTTTGTCGATACGAATGACAGACATGTAGAAAATTGGTCATGACAAAAAAATATTATTTTTTAATTCTTAAAGAGTTTAATTACAATCCCTTCAAACGACAAAATCGGAGAAGACACAAGGACGTTTAGAACGTTGGTGTCTGCGCAAGTGATAGGCTCGTTTGAAACGCCTTCCGCAATGTTGGCAAAAGTAACGTGGTAAAACTTTACACTCCTCTCTAAGATGCCGAAGGAGCGAAGTGCGCCACGAATACGATTTATCGCAATTTGGACACTGAAATGAATTTTGATCCGTGGTGTGGATTATCCCTAAACCAATCTGCGAATGGCCGTCCCTTGACATATCCTCTTCTTCTACAAACAGACAATTTGTCACGATTGAATTGCGAGCATCAATCTTTTATAATTGTGGATTACAATTTATCGTCTGCCAGCTACAGCGTATATTTATTTATACGTGGCCTTGTATTTATCATTTCGATCCAAATATTTGTCAATAGTGAAATCACAATGCAAGTGAACGTCTATAACCTTGCAATATTAATTACAGTTTGTAAATTTTATAATTACAGATCAAAGTTTTTGTACCAATTGATGCACTCTAGAATAATGTAATTTTCTAATTTTTCAATAAGATAAATACATATGACACGCGCAAAATCAAATTTATTTGTTTTGTTTATTGTTTTTTTTATATTCCTAATCCCTTATACTATTTGTAATTTTCTCAAATTTGAAACGTACTCGATGAATCTGTGTGGAATTGACAATGACCACGTATAAATAATTAACAGCTATATTTGTAACATAGTAACAAATGATACGCTAAGAGCAAACAAATGTTCAGAAGCACACAAGAAATATCGCACAGACGTACGTTCAAAATAGTAATTACAAAATAATATGCACAAAACAAAATAGACATTGAAATCATATACGTGCTTATCTAAAACCAAAATTTAACTACGTAATACATTCATATATGAAATCAGACATTGATATAAAAATAATCTAACTATTGTAAGAATGTTATAATACTTATTATACATGCTAGTCATTCATTATTATTATAAAAATAATAAATAAAATAATTTTCAAGTTTTTTTTCTTTCCGATTAATACAGGATTTATCTTCTTTTTTCTTTTTATCCTTCACCTTTACAAATATATCAAAAAACGCAGCGCCCGACGATTTGTGTTTGTATCTTTAATTTCTAAAAATTTTAATTTATACTTTACGATGAAGTTTGGAAAAGTTAAAGTTTAATTTAACGATGAAGTTCGAAAAGATATTCTTGTAAAATGATACATGTTGGAGAGCTGCTTAATATAAACTTGGATGATGAGATTGATTTACGTGTTTTAATATCATACACCTGAAAGAATAAATTTTAATGAATTAGAATAATTTCTTTATGTCACTTAATAATGTTTAAAAAAATTTTATACAATTAATAGTATCAATTTTAGAGATTAATTTTTTGGTTATATTTGTGATAACTTATCTGTTTCGAATATTTTTAATAGTAAAATTAATCACTATTGCATATATTTTTGGAGTCATCAAAACTTATGTAATTGACAAAGAACACTTCCTTAATTGTGGCAGTGGATATATCCGTAAATGATTGTAACATCTTTCCTGAAAAATTAAATTTATATTAATAGAAAATTCTGCATTAAATAATTAAACAATTCTTTACATTATATCAAATTTATAACTTCAGTATTTTTTACTTTTTTATATTTGCAAAGCAAATATTTTATTTTTATGTACTTCATAAAAAAGATAAAATGATAATTCTTCTTTTGGTAAAATAAAGATTAAACCGTAAATTTACCTTATATTTATTAATTATATAATAAATTAAAAAACAAAGTCGATAGTGATGACAAAAATGTTTTATTATAAATACAAATTTGTACATATGTTAGTTGAGTGAAACGCTTTAAGCCTATATTATTGTACACTATTTATAAATACTATGTACAATATGATACAATTTTTTAGTACTTTATTACGTTTAGTTATAGAATTTTCCAAAAAAACAATTTGATTTTTTGTCGATAAATTCGCATTTTAACGAAATGAAAAATATTTACATAAGAATATTATTACAAGAAAATCTTAAGAATTTAATCAGTCTATTAAGAATGTACAGTAGGAAAACAGTCTATAACATTAATATAAGATTTTTTTAATAAGATTTTATTCTCTTGTACTACTTATACTGAAACTCGCTCTCCGTGTTAGGTAATTTTATATCATTATTATTAATTTACAAGTGCGGGCTCTTAATTAACATGATTTATACAAATAATATGATTCTATCTTAATATTATCTGCTTTAATTAAATACTATTATATTAATATAAATCATACAAAATAAAATTTACCCGCGTACTTGGCACTTAGACATTCACACACATGAGTACCTCAATTTGTTTTCGTTCTTAGTATCTACCTTTAATTCAAACGAAAGAGCAGTCCCCAAAACCGATCATATTTTACTTGACACGTACGAAGTAAAATATTTTTTCGTTTAACGGAGTTTTTTACTTCAACCGCTTAGCTCGCTGATTTAACTGGGAAATAATAAAATCAGCACTCTGAATTTCGCCTATAACGATCAACCCACAATTGTCAAGTATTCAAAATTGAACCCTACGGCACTCTTCTTTACTTTCATAATTTTGGGACAAGATTGACCGGTTGAGTAGTAATGTTTTTCTATCATATACGATCAAATCAAATAATTTTGTTATTTTCGCTACAAATGTTCATATATATCATCAAATCAAATAATTTTCATGTTTCTTAACGGATTTTGATGAAACTTCGTATACAATTTAGCATTTTGGACCCTAAAAGTAAAAAATGCCATGCCACTTAATCGGTTCAGAAATCTACGTTACGAAAATAAAACGCCTCACGAATACATTGTAATGTGGATCTGAATCGTAGTGGCAGATTGTAAAATCCTTGTTTCTTCTTTTATTTTATATTGATAAATCAAAATATCATTGCCATCGTTCACACGATCATACGTATATGTATCATAATTAGCGAGAACTATATTATTAGTAATTGCTCATTCACACTAATACAATTACTTATTTTATTTTATTATACATTATGGTTTAGATAGACTAATGTATCAAAAGGCATAAATGCAAAGAAAAAATTGATCTGGATAATAACAATAATAATTAACAACACTGCCATTACTTCTCTTAACAAGACGAAGTACATACATCTGTTCAAACTCACTAATCGCATTTATATAGATTGCATATTTGCTTATTAAAATCATTCAGTGTTTATGCTAGTTTAATTTAGCACAAAAGCGACTTTTTGAATAATAGGTCTTACATACATTTGATAAAGGTAATCAAAAGGTAACAAATAATAAAATAAATCAAGATTATGCGTACTTATTATCCTACATGTAAAATTAAAATTTAATCGTTTGCAGTAACTTGTCGGTAAGCTTTCAAAATTCACTCTGTTATAATGTCCAACAATTTTCGCGGAATTTTCCACTTCGACTAAACGTTCGTAAACGTTCATAGACTCGCACGTTAACATACATGGAAGAATTTAGCTACTTTTCTTTAACATTTGACTGTTTTGGAACTTTTACTTAAACTAAATTAACTATTTTCAATGGAAGTTTCTTGCTCGATTTCTGACAGAGCTTTCTGTCTTTCGTGTGCCACAAGAGTATTTCTATTTGCAATCCATACTCATTTCACATGGTTCGGGTTTCTCAGACGGAAAATGAATAAATGCTTTGATTTTGTCTTTCACGGACTTTCTGTAGAAAACCGTGTTATACTTAATGCTCATTATACATTCGTTTACAAATTTGACCCGTGCTTCGTCCATCCGTGTAAAAGCCCGAACTACACTTTGGATATCAGACATATCGATACTCAATAAGCAATTTGTACGTCTTGTGTACACTGAAGAACACACTTTATTAATTGCATAATGGAAATACCTTGAGCAAATGACTTAAATATTTAAATGAAACGCTACAATAATTTTGAGAATTTGCAAAAATAATTCATAGACATTTTGTAGATAGAGTTAAGTCAGGTACCTTGATGATGTTCATTGAATTGTAAACTTCAAAAAACAATACAATATTTTCTAACGAATGAAGAAATTTAAGACAGAATCATATTAACTAGTCAAAATAGTTAAATCATCACAACAATCATATAGTTTTAATAACTAATGATTATTAATAAATTAAAGTAAGTTTACTACTTACTTTAATAACCCATATTTTCAGAAAAAAAAATTAAAGTCTTCATTCAGAAAATTATATTTTTGCACAAAACTGAATTAAATAATAAATATTATTAGGTGCTAATACAATTTGTATTCTCTACTGATAAAGATGTTGATCGAGAGGAGTCGGATGTAAAGAAGTACGATGTTTGATTAGGTGATGTTTATGCATAAATCGATTTCCGCATATTTCACAAGTGAATCTTGGAGGTTTTCCACACTCAATTCTTTGATGCTTCAAGAGAGATTCGCGCCACTTGTAGCTTTTGCCGCATTCACAAGGAAATCTCCTATCTCCAGCGACTTTTCCAGTATTCTTTCGCCAACTTGGTACGATCCAGCCTGAAAACCAGCAGTGTGACAGAAAACAAAGATAAGACTTCACAATTTTGTATTTTCTTTTTATATATTATTTTGTTGTAATTGGTAGCGAGTTTTTTTTTTTAAAAAGGGATTCGTCTATAAAATAGATTCTAATGTTCGAATCATCCAATATATTCAGGGAACATTAAGCTAAATCAGATTTTGAAAGAAATTGTCAAAAACTAACAATTGGTTAGAATAAAAATATTTAAATAGAAATTGATGGCTTACACTAAGAAAAGGGCTTGTTTTCATTAAAGTCCTACGCCTTAAATATTTATATACCATGTTAATTTCTTGTAAGAGTAACAATGTTTTATATAAAGAAATTAGACAGCGGCTCTATAATCGAGACGAGTGTATTTAATGCAAGTAATACTTATTCTCGGTGAACTGGATTATTAATCTTTGAATAAATTTTTTTAATTTCTTTAGAAAATCTAATCTATCTTCCCTTAATCGGAGCTATAGCCTCCATCAAAAGCCGCTCGATCTCGCGGCTTCGAATGACGCTGTAGTCAGGTGTCGATTTCTACGATAAACGTACTTAAAACATAAATTATAAATTTTGCAGCTACATAGAGCTGTTGAAAGATAGTTTCCCCCCTAGCTATAACTAAAATTAAGGTAATTGTAATATTACTCTTGGCAGCAATGTTTATTTTTTTAAAGAAATGTGAAATACGTTGCGTGTAGCATTTACGGCAGATATAGATTCATTGAATATGAAACGTATTTCACATTTCTTTAAAAAAATAAATATTTGCTACCAAGAGTAATATTATAATTACCTTTATTTTAGTTATAGCTAGGGGGGAAAGTATCTTTCAACAGCTCTATATAGCTGTAAAATTTATAATTTATGCTTGAAGTACGTTTATCGTAGAAATCGACCACCTGACTACAGCGCCATTCGAAGCCGCGAGATCGAGTGGCTTTTGATGGAGGCTATAGCTCCGACATCCCCTTAAACTTATCAAGAAAATAATTAAACAAATAATTTTCTTAAAATTATTTTAGATCATGCGCTTTTTTTTCTTTATTGTATTGTATGTGTCACTTTTTCTTCTATTGTAGAGGATAAGACTATCAAAGAGTTATTATTATTTTGGGGTCGTATAACATAGTGATTAACTACAATTTTCTTATTATAACAAATATTAAATATCAAGAAACCGAACGCATATTAATGCCAAACATTACCAATTAAGTTAATAAGACATTCATAAAAGACATCTAATTACTCATATTTTACTACAAATTAATAATATTCTTACAAAAAATATGTATATATTTATTTAACTACAAGTACATTAAATCATGTCTATTATACATATATTCCATTATTCCAAATTATTGATTTATTGTAGACGTTGGTTAATGACGTTCCAGCAGCATTATTGCTTTACAGAAAATTGATGATATTATTGAAGATTTACAGTTGACCTAAAAAATTTAAATAAGTTAGTATAAATAAATAAATATTATACTACATAAAACAAACTGAATATTTGTCAGCTGTCTTCGAATTATCAAATTGGAAAATACATTTTTAAAATAAAATTATAAATTTTGCAGCTACATAGAGCTGTTGAAAGATAGTTTCCCCCTAGCTATAACTAAAATTAAGGTAATTGTAATATTACTCTTGGCAGCAAATGTTTATTTTTTTAAAGAAATGTGAAATACGTTGCGTGTAGCATTACGGCAGATATAGATTCATTGAATATGAAACTTATTTCACATTTCTTTAAAAAAATAAATATTTGCTACCAAGAGTAATATTATAATTACCTTTATTTTAGTTATAGCTAGGGGGGAAAGTATCTTTCAACAGCTCTATATAGCTGTAAAATTTATAATTTATGCTTGAAGTACGTTTATCGTAGAAATCGACACCTGACTACAGCGCCATTCGAAGCCGCGAGATCGAGTGGCTTTTGATGGAGGCTATAGCTCCGTATTGTATGGTTGTTCACTTTTTCTTCTATTGTAGAGGATAAGACTATCAAAGAGTTATTATTATTTGGGGTCGTATAACATAGTGATTAACTACAATTTTCTTATTATAACAAATATTAAATATCAAGAAACCGAACGCATATTAATGCCAAACATTACCAATTAAGTTAATAAGACATTCATAAAAGACATCTAATTACTCATATTTTACTACAAATTAATAATATTCTTACAAAAAATATGTATATATTTATTTAACTACAAGTACATTAAATCATGTCTATTATACATATATATTCCATTATTCCAAATTATTGATTTATTGTAGACGTTGGTTAATGACGTTCCAGCAGCATTATTGCTTTACAGAAAATTGATGATATTATTGAAGATTTACAGTTGACCTAAAAAATTTAAATAAGTTAGTATAAATAAATAAATATTATACTACATAAAACAAACTGAATATTTGTCAGCTGTCTTCGAATTATCAAATTGGAAAATACATTTTTAAAATAAAATAATAAGTTTTGATAAATAATCTTTTATTAACTGGGAAACTGGTAAATAATAATCATTTTAATTTCAATAATTAAATTCACTTCTTTATTGATCAATTCTTCATCTCACTAAGACAACGGTTATGGATACATTCCAAAGTATATAATCGTTTCGCAAAATGAAAGTGATAGATCATAAATAATATATATTGCATTGTTTTTTTTCTTTTAAGTTTCAATATATATATATAATATTTTCATATGTGAACATTTTATGAGATTTATTTTTTTCATAGCTCGATTTGTATCGAAATTTCATAATCCCTTCCTTCAATACTATACATGCATTCATTTCACCTTCACCTTTATTCTACAATAAACGGATTTAAGTTTATATTCTTATTTACGTCTAAAATCTAAATCTTCCATTTGTCATGCGTTTTATTTTCTTTGTTTGCCCTCTGAAACACTTACGTACTAATTATTATCTCGATCTTAAAGGCTAAAATATTTATCTTTCTGGCTCGTATTATATTTAGGAACAAAAAATTAATTATTTTTAACGAACGTGGAAAAGAAAACAATAAAGGAATCATGTGTACAATGTATATGTACTTATTTATTGTGAAATAAACCGCATCTCGCTAATTATTGACGACTTAAATGTCAATTAATGTAGCATTAAATAATCTGCAATATATCCAATAATTCGCGCTAATAATTAATATGATTTCGTAATTACGTGTATTTAATCTAATTTAATAATAGGTTATGTAATAAATAAGGTTATTTCAATTTTTTACGACGACAATCATTTTGAAGCTACGTTAATAATTTCAAAATTATTCGATTTCAGCGTGTCAGTTTTATTTTATTTTATTTTTGTTTAATATTCAGTCTTTGAGCTGCGTACTTCCCGCGGAACGAAATGTCACATTTATTAGTCGTCATGAAAGTATTTTGATCACAATTGCATTTATTGTTTATTTTAACTTTTCGGCACAATTTTTGGTATTATGTTTTTCGTTCCATCTGTTATAATAATCTGGTTTCCATAATTTATATTATATGTAATGCCAGTCAATGCTACGGTTAGCTCAATCTTCACGTATAACTTTAGTTTTGATCAATCGACTACTCATTGGAAATTGGAAGACTCAATTTACCTTTCGTTTTTGCAATACGAACTCAGTTTACTAAGCCATTCCTTATTGCAATGTTTCGCACACGTATGTTTATGTATATGTTCGTTCAAGAGTAGATGTAGGATACTAAAGATTTCGAATTGTTCGATTTGCAAAAGCTTTAGCTAAAGCGAAAGTCGATTTAATTGGCACGAAGAAGCTTGGAAGAAAGAATTACATCGTGTAAAGCGATCGAACGAAATATTTTTAAAAGCCAGTTTATACGTCTAAGGATAGAAAATTACTTTAAATATTTTGATTTATTTAACTTATCGTTACGCACGTTTTAATGTTTCCTTTATGGCTGACTGTACGTCATTTTTAAACATCTTTTCGAAGAATAAATAGAATATCTACAGTTACATTTAGAATGCAATTTTAATTATGAAATTAACACTGGTATCCTTTTATTTTTGTCAATGATGGTTACATTGACATAGCTAAATGGTGAACATTAAAGTGATGACAATCTACCGTCAATAGGAATTTCACTTTTTCTTTTGTTAGACGAAGGACTAAGTATAGTTTGTTCAACTTGATTATATTGTGTATAAGAAGACATTAATGATATAGTTACAGCAAAGACTAGGTATAGATTTTTAATAGTACGTCGTACCAAAATTCAATATAGGAAAGAAAATGTGACTTGACACGTATGACGCTTTTTACGAAGATATCTTCTATATATTTCTGGGATAAAGTAATTCGACTCTATTATTTACATTGGTAATTTCATCCTTATTAAATTAATCAAAAAGAACAATGTTGAAAAATAAATTACGGTACCTTATTAGAACGTTCTAATGATGGGTGTAATGAAAAATGTAGTCGAACTCGAGTAAATTAATATTTTTCGTTACATACACAAATTTAAGTTAGAGTAACTAAATGAAATAATAAATAATTTAATAGATTTTACAAAATGTTAACTTTCAATAGTAAAATTTACTAAAAGAAAAAAGAAATTTTTTACGCAGATAGTCGATTTAGCATTTGAGATAATAGAAAGTGAAATCTATTTAATACGTGACACATTAGTGAAATTCACCGACATAGTTATCGATTATATAGAATTTTCTGAGTGATAGCAATAGATTTTATATAGATGCGCAGCCGACTGAGCTGCTCCGTTGAAGTACTTATGACGAAAGTAGAATAGATATAAGGGTAAATGTAGTAAAGATGAAAGAGATTTAGAGGAAATATAGTTTAACTACAAATTTATCGTGTACGTGTTTTACACCTAATTACTTAGATGTCCATTTGCTTTTATGTTTTAATCATTTTTATTATAATTGCAAATTTATAAGTTTGATATTATTTTGTTTTTATTTTTTCAACAAGATGCAACTTTAATTAATTAGTTTTATTGTTTATTTTATTTTCGTGAATTATTTTTATCAATTTGTTTTCTATGGTTATTACGCAAGGTTTAGATAGTTTTTGTTTCTAATATCACAATTGTTATCTCTTTTGTATATCGTTAGAATTGTAGCTGTGCATTTACGATGATAAATGTTGCATCGAAATGTCTAACATAGTTCACGTTGAAAATGATTTTTATTATTATATTAAAATTTATATGGCACCTAATTAAACGTCAATTATCAAATATTTATCGAAATTAGTTTTATTTTTAGACTAGACTCTTAATAATAGTAGAGCAAAAATGCTTTCCAGTGGTTATTTGTTATTAAAACTTTATTTGGAACTGACGAAGATTCGTTATTTGTATAAGTTTGTGACTAGATAAAAAAAAATTCAGATTCCTTAGGAAACCGTGTAAATGAGTTTCACGCGCTTTAAATATTCGTTGCATGAATTACTTTGAATGGGCTTTTATCTTAAATATAAACATGTTTTCAACAATTTTCTTTAAAGTATAATACAGTACATCGCTAATGTTTCTTCTTCTGTTGAGTAACAAATCATTTTTGTTTTAAGGCAATGTTAACTGTATATATTACCATGAATATGTTTAAATAAATAATAATCCTTACAATTTCATGTAACTGGTAAAAAAGAACGCAAAATTTTACACTATCACGATTGGATCTTGTTTACAATCATACTCTTACAATATGTATAAAAATAATTGGGCGACATCGTTATTAGGCTTTCTAAAATGAGCCAACGGTTTAACAACGGACGCTTCTCATCGCTGCGCATAATTATTCTCGATTTCTAATGTTATTATTTCGCGGTTTTGTTTCGTCACATTTTATTAATGTAAACAATAAAAGGGCCCAACAATATTCTAGCCGCACGTCGTGTAACTGACGCTCTTACTAACTACTAAATATTTTTATTATTTCATTATATCTCTACCTACTTCTACTAGTCTCTTTAACATTTACTTTTATTTTCTTGTCTAAAGTCCTATGTAAAAAAATTACTTGCAATGCTTTTCATAAGCATTAAAAAATCATCTATATCATTTTCATTTGTATTTTTGATCAACTACAAACAAGAGATTCATTGTAAATGAGCGATAAACTTTTGTTTCGTTTTACTATATAGATACATCTTACATCATGTCTTTGATTTATTTCAAAAGAAAAACGATTCAATTTTTAATGGGAATTTAAGAATTTTTTGGGAAACAAATAATAATTTTCTACGTATCAATTTCTTTTTTAAATCGGACTCTGTTCATCTAATTAAACGTTTGCATCGTTTTACTGCGATTTATACAAATAGTAAAATTGTTAAACGCATTATTTTATGTTCATTACTTTTAATATGTAACAATATATTGTCTCAACGGTGCTTTTTTTTCTTAAGTTTCAGTTAGAAAACAACCACTCTATTCAAGAAATTTCTTGAACACGTTCCCTCTACAAAAATAATTCATAAGAATCTTCATTGCGTCGTACATTCGATGAAATTTTTTTTGGCAAGATTTGGAATGTTTTACCTCGACTTTTTTTCTTTATTTCAATTAGTCACAAAATTGCATCAGAGTTCAATTCCAGGTAGAAAAATCATTCCGAACGTAATAGTCAAATTTTATTTCTCATCGACTGTTAATCCAAAATAACGAGTATCGCGCTCGTTAAAAGAAAACAACGCTGCGATTCTATGTATTTGTATGTATCTAAATTAAGGATAAAGCAATTACACATATGTATGGCACTGTATAAGTTGACTATAAATAAATAAATTTTTCTTTTCGTAAACTAAAAAAAAGAAAAACAATATTATAAATGTATATAACTTTGGTTGCGAATCATGTTGTATAGTTTTAACTTTGGTATTGTTGGCACTTATTAAAATATAAACCGATGTTGCTTCGATTTATAATCGTTAGTTTTTGGCACTAAACTTCACGTTCGTATTTTATCATGCGCTTGTTCATGTTTTTTGAGTTGTAAATATACCAATGTGGGTATTCGTACGTATAATGAGAATGCTGGAAAATATTACCTTGTAATCGTAAAATTTTACATGACGAATCGTAATATAATCTTTCGAAAAATTCTGCTTAAGATAAATTAAATCGTTAAAAATTATATACATAAATATTTTCTCTAACCACTTTATACTTTCATTGTTACAAATAAGGATTTAAATTCTATAATAATTCTATAAAAAATTGCAGTTACCAAGCAGCCACCGTTACTTAATATTTAATATAACAGTACGTCTTTCGTAAATATTATACTTTCAAATAATCACTGGAGTTTAATCGAATAAAATGTTATAAAATTTCTTATATTTGATTTGAAAATCGATTGTTTATACTACTAAAAACTAAGCGTAAGAAATAGAACATCTAGTTTCTAATAGGCCCTTTAAATTTAAATTACTTTTCAAATAAGATGACGTGATTTTGATTTCACCCTTGTGTTGTTAATCTACGCAATATCCATTTGAATCCTCAAACTTGAATGAAAGTATCATTGTAAAACCTTAAGCAGACTTAAACGGTTAAAGATTCGAATGTAATAATCGGATTTGCGCGTTAAAACCAATTGTATCAATTCGCTCGGCAAACTCTTGCACGAGTTCGGTTATTCAACAAAGTCTTAACTTTCCTCGAATTGGAGAAGGAATCTCAAGCCCGACTAGCTAACAGATCGATGTGGCGATGATTGATATGAGCCTTCAAATTTCTTTCGTATTTCGAGCTAAAAGCGCAATGTGGACAACTAAACGAAGGCGCTTTACCACACTCGTACAGTAGGTGACGCTTCAGTATATAGGCGTTCTTGTAACTCTTACCGCAACGGGAGCAATTATGACGTCGATCGTGACTCGAACCAACGACCACTGCGAGATGCGTAGCTAACGCTCGATTGTTGTTATTACGTCCAGTATGACGACTAGGGCAGTGCATACGCGCTCGACGCTGAGGGGCTAGAGGTGCAGGTACTTCCGAGTTGCTTGTTCTGCTGGCACGACGTTGGTGTTGGTGTTGGTGTTGCTGTTGCAGTTGACCAGATGACGTTTCTCCGCTATTACTGGCTCGCCACCCCAAGCTTGCAAAGAAACCTGCAATTATTTAAGCAGAGAATCGTCAACGACGAAGGTTAGCTACGCAGGTGATTGCTACGGCATTTCGAGCCCTAGATCAGGGTGACACAGGATGGTAAACTGGTCGCCGGGTCATTGCATTCAAGACTGCACTTAGGACTGGTTAAGGTTAATCTAACATCATTTTTTTTCTTTTACAGAATATTTACTTCCCCGTGATGGCGTTATTAGCGATGCACACCGTAACTTTTAAGAAGAAATTATTCGCTAAAATTATAACCTGAATTGATATTTCAAGAAATCCTACGCAACGACCGAAAGCTGTCTGAAAATCAGTTACAGAAAATTCGATAAATTCAAAAGATTGTCAATATGGTGTGTAAGACCTTTACATTATTGTATTTTCAATTTTCATTGTCAATAATAAAATTTGTTTTGGTAATATCCTACTAATGTTACATCATTTTCAAAAATCAGAGATAAAATAACGCATTTTTATATTGTTCATAATAAAATAAAATAATTCTTTTTTAATTTTGGGTTAATAAAGAAAAGTTAAAATAATAAAATAATGAAAGATACCTTTACCAGTTCCAAGGCGTCATGGCGCAAAAGCAGCAAATCCTTTTTAAAACTGCTATGGTTATGGCGCTGGCCATGCCAAAAACATTCAGTTCTCAAGCTAGCAACAACGAGCAAAACAAAGGATCGGGAAGCAAGTGGAGTTAACTACCCTGAGTAAACTTGAATTTTTTTCGGCGTATGATGAATGCAAATGCAATGATTCTTATTTAATTTTTGTTTATAAAAGTGTATATACTTATATTCGTAAAAATTAAAAAAGAAAATATTATTTTTTATATTTATAACGGCCCTTTCAAATATATAGCATTCACGTAGATTTTTGTTTATGAAAACATCGTCTTTACTTCTGAGCATGTTGATCCGAAATTTTGATGCTCCAACGACAAGACCTGAAAAATCAAATTTAATAGTTAGTAAAATAGTAAGTAAAGCTGACAATTAAAAAAATAAATTATCCGTATATAGGTAAAAAATATATTGTTATATGTATTTTATTAAACATTTTATTTACAAGCTTAATATTTTTTCAATTTATGAGGAATTAATAGGTGAGTCACCGATGTCGTCATTTTAATAAAATTGTCACTTGGTTATCATTTAAATTCAGCAACACCTGTAAAAATATTCAATAGTTAGTAAATAAGAAACAAAAAATTGCAACCATTTCTATTAAATAATTAAGAACAGAATTAACAGTTCTAGATGTGCAGATGATTAATAGTTGAGGAATTAAAATAAACATCAATGACTTTTGTCTTTCTAGACTTTATTTTGCTCTAAATGGAATACAGTAAAATTTCTACAATTTTACTAAAAAAAAGAAGGAAGATTAAACAATTGGAAATGAAGCGAGCACTGGAATGTATATCAAATTTAACATTATAGTCGTAATAAAATGAAAAATGCATATAATAATAACGATGCATTTTGGTTACGTTACAAAAGTATAATAAACATTCGTATGTATAAAAATACATACTCAATTAACGTATAAATGAAAATCAATAACTGTGAAAGTTTTGTTACACAAAAAACAACAAGAAGAAAAGAAACATAAAAAAAAATATTACATATCAACTAAACTCTTCATATAACGTACAGAAAATAATTTGCTCGTTCATATTTGCATTCAGATACAATGAATTTAGCACTAAACGTGCGCAACTATACATTGTGTGTGTAAAAATATTTATACGTGTATATCAAATATAAATATGTATATACGTATAATTAAATATACACACGTACACATACAAAATGTTTCGTCGCGTAAAGCAAAAGTATCTAGAAAGAGATTATATAATTATTACATTTTTTTTTTCATTTAGCATATTCACTAATAGTATGTTCGTCTAAATAATCAATAATTATTATAAATTGAAGACAAAATAGAAAAAAAGAATTAATAATAAATCGTTCGTTGGCAAATACATGGCGAAAAGATCGTATGATTATAAACTATTATAGAGCTTTAATTTTTTTTGTTACTCTTGAGGCGCTGAGCGATAACTAAACCGATTTACAGCAACGTTATTTACGCTTAATAACATACTCTGTACACTCGATTAATCAATGAATGGTCTTTGTTGTACTACAAAAAAATATTGTAACGCGCTTACATACAATAAGTATTCGCTTAAATAATATATAGTATTATATAAATTGTACTGTGGAGCGAACAAAATGCACGCGCAGAGGTAAACTTTATTATCGTGTGAAGAATTATATATATATTTCGTCTAATCCCGAGCAGAAAATGTGCTTATTGACAAATAAATGTCTGTCTAAATTGATGTTGAATTTTTCCACGTGGGTGTTCGAAGCAGACACATGTGTATATCATCTGCCAATGGTACATAGAAATAAACGTTGAACTACTTCTCGTCCTTTTAAATTTACTCAAAATGTTACTTTTTTCTCTTTTCGAATTGGAATCAAGAATGTTTTGACACTAAAAAATGTATGTTGAAATAACCAAACTGACGAGATTATCTTTGTTAATTCTTCAGCATAAATAAATAGTTGCCTATGAAAAAAAATATCACTGGACTTGAGAATACACACCAAAAGCTTTCAAAAGTGCAAATAACGCGTTAAACGTTTTAACCTATCTTATACAGTTCAAAATTTTCAAATTTTGTCTTGCGAATTCGACGTGTATATAAATTTATTTTTAACGTATAATCGTCCCCCAAAACAAAATGAAAAGGGTAAATGTGTTCTCATACCAAAAAAGTGTCAACAATTAAGGAACGATCGATAACGGTAATTTTTAATTGCACACAATACATAACATACACGCATTAGTTTATTTTAGTCAAATACGCAAGAGTATAAAGAAAATTTATAAAGTAATTCGTTGATTTGCACTTTTTATTACTTACAGTGGCTAGAAGTTAAATAATAATACCTTAAAGTCTGTTTCACAGCTTGGAAGTGCACCCAGCGCCTCTATCTATAGCCTAATAATCTAAATCGTACTTGAAGGCACTTAACACAAGGCTCTTTCCGTTCACAAAAAACACGTACTTCATTCCAACATTATACAAAACTTTATTTTCTTTAACGCTTTGTATGTCTATTTATTATTTTATTTTTTTCTTTATAGTTACTTCGCTTATCTCTCGAGTATATATATATATATGGTTATTTTTTCGTTTAAGATATTTTCACCATTTCGCTTGTAAAGTACAAATAATTCTTTTTTTTTTCAATTGATCATATTTTCTTTTAATCCTTAATAATTTTGTAAATGCAAAGCTCTCCTATGTGGCCCGGTTTACATAATTCTGTCAATTTGAATCACATTGAGTAAAGCTCATTTTCATTTTAAAAAAAGCCAATGAAAACGCGAGTAAATTTATTAAGCAGCCAAAATAATATAATTTTGTTTCATATAAAAATTAATACTTTCACAAGACACAATCACTTATAATTTCACATACATGCATATATATTTTTTTCGAAACATTGTTTAGTTATCTTATTATAAAATTATCCTCAACGATGTTTCAAATATTATACATACGAAAAATATTACACAAAATCCAAGTACGATTGGTACATATAATAAGTAAAATATAAGTAAGAAATATATATATATATATATATATATATATATATATATATATATTGTTTCTTAATTTGACATCCAGCATCTTGTTATACAAGTAGCGGAATAACTTAATATAACGCTTTAGAAGCCAACTTAACACCTACATAAAATACAAATTGTTTTCCTTATCCTTATGCTCAGTTTCGCAAACCAAACGCAATTTCTTTTTACTTTAACTTCACTTATAAAAAGTTAAACATTTTTACCGGGCCACGTAAATTTCTCGTCCGTCGAAAGATTCATCACTGAATTTGTTTAAACAAAAAGTGTAAATATATAAGGTTAATATCTTTAAACTTAATTCTATGGCTTTCTTCACACTCTTAAACTTATCATTCGCCTCGTTACTCGTAGTGTCAAACTTTCATCTTTTTAAAATTCTACATTTATTGTATCAAATACAATTTTCACATCCTCATAAAGACACTGTGTTCTTCCTTAATTCGTAAAAATACCAGTATCACAATCATACATATTCTCGTGCATACGCTTTGCAAAACAAACTATTACAGCCGAAAGACAATCGTATATATAATAATATTTAAATTTTTAATTAAAATTTTAAAAATACTTCATTTCTCTAAAGCAATGTGCCCGGGCAATATTTTATCGTTTAAAATTTTGACATTCATTCTTAAAACACGCCCTCGATTTCTTCGTTGTCCCTTTGTAGAACGCCATAAAACTTGTTTTTTTTTACGCAATAATTTCATATATTGAATATTATAAAAAAATTAAAATAAAATAAATATATTCCAGTACGTACAAGTGACAGAATGGCATATACATGAAAGTTTCGTATAGAAATTTCAAACTAAATTTTTTCTAACTCTAGGAAAAAATTTAGAAGAAAAAAATGATGTGCTTTTAATAATATTATTATAAAAAGTTATGAAATTTTTGTTTCTCATGGCAGTTTATAAAAAAATTGATAAATCACATATCACCGAATAAAATTTAAAAAAATTTCGCACTGCGAAAGACTTTATAAAAAATATTTTTAAAAACTACATACGACTACGTAATTAAATTAAAAGAACAAGAGAGATAAGATGTGTAAACTATATTAAAATTCGAATTTTGTCAATCACCAACCTACAGTCTACATCATCATATTTTTTTAAACTTTTTGTTTAATTTTGTTATGCACTTAATTTTTAACGTTCAATTAGACTCTCGGTATAAGAACCCTTATTCTTCCTGTTTAATTTTAATAGCCCCTCTTACACCCAAATACAAAATAAAAAATTATAATTTCTCATGTTATAAAATGATAGATTCACCTAATTAAATTAACGACGCACCATAAAAATAAAAATGATTAATAGACCTAATTATGTAAGCCCGAAATATGTATCTAATAATTGTAATTTTTAAAGAAATAATAAAAAAAAAAACAAATGTGAAGTAAGCATACAATTAATGTAAATGAAACATTATGTATCTCGCATTGAACAGCTGCTTTCTTTCTTTTTATCATTCTCTATAATATATATCTTTTAGTACCTAAAATGCTTGCTCTCTGATTTACCTGTACTTCACAGGATTACACAAATTTTCTTGCTACAAAATCTATATATGTATATATTATGTGCAAATATCCCAAGTCATTTTGTATACATACATTGTTTTTCTTGCAAACCTGTTCTACACCACGTTAAAATATTTAATTTGATATTCTACATATCGTTATGGCATAAACTATATTTTTTATTCTTATTTTAACACATATAATTTTGTTATTCAATTTGTCACTAAGTTTTAGAAAGGACAATTATGGTGAATGTTCAATAGAGAATCTGTGATATTTTTCAAAGTTACTTTAGGTCACTTATCTTTCGTTTACTTTTATCTGGTATACATGGTTTTTTAAAGGCACGTATTCATAGAATTATTATTCTTCCACTACGTTAAAAAGTTTGCGTCGTCGTCAAATACCTCACCTGGACCTGTCCTTAACTTTATCCATTTTTTGTTTTTTTTTTGTGATTTTAAAACATATTGTGACTTTCGCTTTTTGCGTAAAAAATAAATAAGATATACGTCGTATTAAGCTCAATCATAACAAGACCGCATGTGCTTATTATAATCAAAACGCTGCTGGTAGATTCGTGATATAATAATCAATCCCTAAAGCTTTCGTTAATAAATCAATCAATTTTTCTTCACAAGAAAAATCTTTCCTACCGTGGATCATTGTAAAATTCGTCTTTTTCTACATTTCACCAAATAATTATTTTATATTACGCGTTTTCATTAGTAAACAAACGAAACTTTTGATTGAAAGAATAATCTTGCGATGGAAAATTTTCTTATTGTACTTATCTTACAGTTCCGTAATTCTATTGGAAAAAAAGAAGGGGACTCAAAAATGAAAGTCTTGAATCTACTATTATTAGGCAGTCATACAAAATATTTGAAGGATTGGCACAGCTTTTTAGCTTTAGCATTATTATTTCTTCGGACTTTTGACTATTATACTATAGACTATCGGTTGCAAAATCTTATTATTATTGTAAATGAATTATCAAAAAATGGAAGAGCCAAGGCTAGATAACGCGCACAAGGCGGACTCAATCATACATACATATTTGTGTATGTATATATATATATATATTTATATATATACACACACACACATATACTGCCTTCAGTTTGTATATATTATTTTTTGTTTCCCAACGTCAATTTGCTTCCTTTTCTCTTTGTCCTTTATTTGATGCACGAACAATTTGAATAAAGGCGCGCGATTTAAACCTTTTTTTTCGCGATTACGGTACAAAAAAAGACTTTTTTATTACAACGCATGGAAACCTTATTAGCTTACTTCGTACCTTAAGCCTATGTTGTATTTTTCCTTTCATTCTAAAAACTAATAATCTCTGGTTCGTACTGTTACGACCATTGGCTTTGACGACTCTAAAATACTCGGTTATTCGCTAACAAATCAAAAGACTCTCGTTATCCAATTATTTACTTATTTCTTGCTCGAGCGATGTTTTCATCATTTTTTTTTAATTTTACATATTTTCTTTTTCCCCTTCTTGCCACGTCAGCTGTCATCGAGTATTGAAGGCCTTGTGAGGCACTACATTTATCATTATTACAATCGTTACACAGCTATATTTATATTTATATTTATATTCATATTTATATTTATATTTATATATAATTTGTATATAATATATCAGGTCGATTCATCCGTTTTTTTTTTGCTTCTTCTAAAACATACCAGTTTATACGAAGCCAATATTTAAAGTCACAAACTTACACTACGTGCAGGTCATTACTCAAAGTTTTTAGAAAGCTTTCTCGTCATCGCGTCCCTCTTATTCTCTACCACTGTCCTCGTTTAAATGATTTTAATTAAATTTTTCTTGTTCTTTGCTTAGCCAATTTGTCTAAATATACTTATATATAGTTATAGAAAGTGCGTATATTATGATATACTTTCTTTGTTTCTTTCGAAAAAAGCCACTGGAGTGTCGTTGAATCTTTAATTATTTAATATAATTCTAAATCTCAATCAAGGCGCTTAATATATTTTGTCTTCCGTTCGTGTATCCTTCGTTTCCGTTTTCTATTTTCTTAGCAACTACTATTCAATAACCGTACTCGCGATATATTTATTTCCGCTCTTTTGTTCGATTATTTGCGTGCATTATAGTTTATTTATTCTTGCACTATAAGACACAATGGATCGTTTCGAGTTGAGACCGTATCGTTTTCAAGTCGCTCGATTTATGAAAGTCTGTACAATGTTTATAATGAATGGTGTTGTATGTAAATAGAAAGAAAAACAATTTTCGTTGGGTTAATTCGTCGAAAACGAATAATTTTTTTATGGTTGTTAAAGTTGATATACACGGGTATTTGTGTAAATACGGTGTAAGGTGACGTGAAATTAATGAAAAATAAAAAAGACCCAAGTGCTACGACCAATTGACGAATAAATCCTACCAAAATTGTTTATCTTTTCTATGTACGTAAAAAATAAATACGTTATGAGTGTAATGACTATCAGGGTTAACGATACGTATATAAATATATTATTATATATTGTACTCGCATAAATTAATAAAATTATAAGTTATCGAGACGGTCCTAGCTCTCGTACCATTCATCCATCATGCAAAAAGAAAAGCTATTCCGGCGGCGAGACTCTTCATCTCTGAGTATACTGTGCATACGTACTGCGTACACACCTACACACATACGCGCCCGCACACGTTGTATACACCTATAGACTTAGTCATAATTAAATATAAATCTAACGCGAATTCGGAAACATTATCATGTTCCGCAATGTTCTTCTCTTAACCTTATAAGAGTATGTGTACCTTCTTTTTCATGAATTAGCTTTAGTTTCATTAGATAGCTTCTCGTAAATATTGTATACGTGTATATATGGAGAGTCAATACGAACCACCGTGCGACGTATGCAGCGTTTAGGAATACGGGACGCAACTTATAGTTTTACAGTCGAGCTTCTCCGGGATTTTACACGGGTATATGTATATAAATATATAATTAATTATTTGGCAAAAATTAAAGTATAATTACTCTATTGTATGTGCATTGGTTCATCGTGTCCGACTATCACTCTGCGTAAAGCGAGGAGATCAATCATCAATATATCTATTGCATATTACTACAAATTTCCAAAATTTTCAATTCAAATTTACCGAATACAAATGTAATATATTTTTAAAAAGGAATCTTTCGCTTGTCTATATCACTTTTGTTTTCTAATGTTATAGTAACACTAAACATGCACACAGAGGAATGATCTATTACATTCGAGAAATGACGTGTCAAAACTTTACGTAATACTGTGATTGTAAAAATTTGCAAAACTATCCTACTCTTGCAACAAGTTTTCTTCTATTTTCAAGATAGGGGCATGTCGATCCAGACTTACTTACATATGTAATTGGAAAAAAAGTATCGTACAGTCTTGTAAAAATTATTATTAGCATTAAATATAGGAACAACGGCAGTTTATTAGGATCAAAAAAAAAATAGAGGTGTGTATAAATAAGAGATATAGTTAGCTCGACTGCGTGAACGCTTGAATCTATTTGTTGTCTATCATCGATCCAACTGATTAAATCTGCGTAATTATGAATAGTCAATTCGTAACTAGGTATGCAAGGGCATTCTCGTCGATGAAAATGCAAAATATACTTTAACTATATAAATAATTGTGTAAATAAATGCATTGATTAGGAATCATATAGTTGCACATATGACAGTCTGACATAGTACACGACACTAGTAGCATACTCCACGTTTATTACTATTATTATTATTTTTTTTTTTATCGTTATCATTATCATTATCGTTATTATTATTATTATTACTATTATTATTAAATAAACAATTAACGTTACCGGTGTCATAAAATATTAATATCACTATAAATGCAATAGTGCTATAATTATCCAAGTTTAATGATAATAATATGAATTTGTACGAAAAAGGTGAATGATCAAAAAGCATAATCAGTTGTTCGTAAAAGCTAAAGGTGAAGGGGTATAATCTTATTCAGATCTAGTAAAAGAAAAGTTCTATTAGAGATCACAGCCTATTGTAGAAATTTAAACTATCTCACATTTCAAATAGTCGAAGTGAGGCATAAAATACTTTAACTATTTACAATTTTTGATCATACACATCATGTATACAGCATTTAATGGAATGACTGGAAATGGCGGAAGCTACGAGTTGTCAGATGGATCGACGATTACGCGATAACTTCTATTTATGTACATAGTTACATAATTATGTATGTGATTTTTAAAGTCCCCAGTATGAAGCTGAAACGTGCACGGTAAGGTTCGATTTTTATTAAAATATGGAACCAGTGTGACCAGAATGGTTGCTATGGAAGAGTTGCTCCGGGTTTTGTGATGACACCGGACGATCTGCATCTAACTCGGGGCGTATCGGAACGTTCTTCCTTTACGACAAGATAAAAAAAAACAAAATAAAAATTGTCAATGTCGTTTTCATATGTCTAAAGCGTATACTCGTAATAATGTAAAATGTTGCGCATCCCGCGCGGAGTAAATGTAGCGTACGTAGGTCGACGCGATTTGGAATCTAAGCGTCAGCCACTAGCCTCAGATGTGAGCTGAATAATATTTATTCAAAGTATAAATTGTGGACCGCTGATGACTTTTTTTCTCGGTTGATGTAATAAGCAAACATCGAAAACATGATTATGTCGAAAAATTTGGATACCCCATTTGGTTAGCTAGTCGATAGCCAACATTTATCAAAATCCTTTTACATTTTTTTTTATTTAAAGAGCATGCTTGTGTAGCATCTCCGTATTAATAAGTCGCAGAAAATTTGTTGTCACGCGTAATCCAGCGCGTTCTATCACAGTGGCTTTCACTAGTCCTTTCTCGTCCCCGTTCGTTCCGTTCGCGGATACGAACGATTGCACCCAGTCATTGTTGGTCCACACGTCACACCCTTTTCTAAACTACTCTTTTTTTAGATTCCTTAAATGTGTTGGTTTTTTTAACCTCGACTTGAATTCTCGTCGCACTCTATTTGATAGAAATATTCACGAGATTCAAATCAAAATTCCGAAAGCATTGCCACGTTTTACTCCGCGAGGCGAATTGCGAGTCATCAAACTTAAAAGCTAAGTAGTACGTTAATGTTGTTCACTGATTAGCAACGGTAGTTCTCATGGATCGAGAGAACAATAACAGCAAACTTCTGCCCCGAGCGAGATATCGACGCGTATCTCTCTCGTAATTAACATTATTCTTTTTCATCAGATTATAACATACATTAATATGTTCATTTACGATGAAGGATAAAATAATCTTACTTATGTAATTGTTAACGTACGAAGGATTAAAAAATACAAAAAAAATTCAGAAAGCCAAGCAGGACTATGTCCAACTACATAATATCGGCGACGATTCATCCTAAACGCTAGCTACTTTTTATAAAAGAGTCGTAGCGCGCAATTCCAATTTTGAGCATTCTTAAATTGTTCAATTTTCTTCTGGTAGACGTAATCGACTCGTGATCTCGTTACATTCGTAGGCTCATAATTTGTTCTATTCGTGGTTTAATTCGTTAAAAATGGATAAATAAATCTACCGATTCAGAAAATATTAACAACCGATGGTCAAACTTTTACTACTCTTGTTGAAATTTGATAACCGCAATTTATGTTAAGCAATGATCTTAGGTGTCCGTATCATAGAAGAATTAATAATTTTAAATAAATGCATTAGTCATTATCGTGGTGATCTATAAAAAAGAATCTTTAAAAAAAATCTAACATATAAATAGATAAAATAAATAAGACATAAACGAATGATAAAATAAAAAATCAACTGTGTAAAAGCGAATACCTGTAGATATTATCCAATACTAACGAATCAATGTCCTTAAATGTGTTTAGAGTCGTTTAGAGTCGAATACGCTTAACAAAAGAATGAGGAAACGTTAACGATGCTCAGTACGGTTTATACCAATTCTTGTTTGTATATCTTTTCTTTGTGCATACGTTCCATGTGACGGGCGATGTGCATCTTCTGCTTGGCTCGGTAAACGCAATGAGGACACTGGAACTGCGGCTCCTTCCCGCATTCCCATTTTTGGTGGTTGCGAAGGCTGCTCTTCAGTTTGTAAACACGGCCACATGCTGGACAATTGAAGCCTTCGGGATTGGTACCGCCTGAACCTCCACTCGACAAACCTTTACCTAGACTTCCACCGGATCGCCACATGATCGAAGGTACCGTCCATCTCTGCCAAGCGGCTGCCCACTTCAGCCCGGTGATGCTAAGATCCTCAGCTGGAACAACAGTTTCCAGGCTTTATTTGACACATTGTTACATCATATATCTAACGGAATAAGTTTTTGTTTGTCTTTCTCATATCGGTTGTAAAGATGCTTGCTCACATCAGTTAGGAATAAAGAGTTTATTTTATTCAAGTGACAATCTCTTTTTTTTTGCCAAAGGCGATTACAATTTTATAAAGGACTTCTGAAAATCCAGAGACGATCGCTCGATCTAATATATATTTAACAATACTTTATGTTATCGAGCGATCGTCCGGTTGTTCCATTACTTTTCATTAATTATTATATAGCGCAGAAAGTTTTGCAAAAGATAGAATCGTTTGATAGATTGATGCTTTTGCGCGATAGTGTGCATATACATCGTTCCTTACATTTGAGGCCCCCAAGCAGCTAGCCATGTGAGATAATTCATTATACGTGTAAAAATTTGCGATAACGGCGATCCGAAAAGGAAATTATTACGTACAAAATGTAGGAAAAAAAATTATAAATTTAATGTTTACATGGTAAATTCCTTTTCGAAGCACAAGCAATGGAAATATTTCTATATGTACAGTTTCGACTAGTTAGTGCGCATGCCGATGATTCCCCAATATCTGATCCAACTGTCATTATGAAAACTAAATATTGTTTTTTTAATATACACTTTAATATTAATATATCAGATAACACAAGTAAAATTAACAATTTTACAAACTTTATTTTATAAATGATCCTACGGATTTATGATATATAAAAAGTCGAATTGATATTGGAGAATATTGTGCAAGAGGTATATAGCTAAAATTAGAGATAAAGTGTATTGAGCGATGATAGCACTAAAGAATTTTGGAAAATTACAATGCGAATACTTCTTTAAAACTTTTGAAAGTAGACCAATTTCAAAGTAAGTATTTAAAAGAACAGAATTTTAGAAGAAGTTGCAATATTTTTTATCAATAAGCAATCTAATACTAACTATAAATCAATGTTATATCATTTCTTATGGTTTTGCGACTTGATTTACAACTTTTATTGAAATCGCATAGCATCATTGTTCATAATAAAATTGAAAAAAGAGAAATTAACACATTTTCAATGAGAAACCTCATACAAGTGATAGTTTTCTTATCTACAGCAGTTCATTAGGCACTTCATAATATATTTTCTGTTACACAGTGAATATAAGTATACATATAATTATAATACAAACATAATGTGTAAGAAGACATTACTTAAACTACGTAAAAAATGATCTTTTTGGCATTATTTTATAATGTTCAATATAAGTAATAACAATATTTTATTTACTACAAAGTAGCATACAGTTTTTACGCTTCAAACAATATTTTACAATAATTTGAGAAAGGTGCAATGTAATAAAAATAATATATCATAATGGTAATTGTTTAACTATATGTATTTTAAATAATACATGGGTCCATCTTATACACACTATAGCGACTGCATTTTTTATTTTGACAAAGACAATCGTTTATTGTGCATTCATAAAATTCATCTACATTTGAGACTGGAATATCGAAAAGAGTACGGATAATCGTGTGCCTTTAATATACTTATGGGTTGACCTATTCAAATTGTACCATATGATTTACTTTTCATAACAAAGACGTATTTTTACATTTATAGTACTTGTTGGTGTGTTACAATGGTAACCGTCGATAAAAAGTAAGTATCAAAGTATATTAAAAATAAAAAATTGTATAAAATATAAATAGAAAGTAGAGTTTGACTATATGTAAAACAGTTCATTCCGTTCCAAAGAGACTTTGTACATCCGCGATTTCAGTGGGGTATGACACCGGTTAAACAGATATCACCACCTTGAGAAATTCTTTCTTCGTTAAAATGGAATTAAAGTAATCTAGAATAATACTTGAACAATTCAAATATTAAAATCCAACTCAGAACCTGGAATATAATTAACGAGATATTCTTCTATACGATCGAATTTTTCACGGTGTTGTCGTCTGATGTGCCTTATCCAATGGGCTTTACGTTTACAACGTTGAGTACAGAATAAACATTGGAATTGTGGTTCTTTCCCGCATTCCCAGTTGACGTGACGTTGTAATGAATCTTTTCGCGCGTAAGAACGTCCGCAGCGTACGCAATCGAAGTGACCAGAGATGCGTCGACGATTCCGTATGTTTTTCCCATCCAAGTCGCAGCTATCTGAAAGAGAAACGCCGATTTAGTGGCGTTCGACATCTCTTGATTTCGTTATTGCTAATTTGTCCTTGTGCAGAAAATACTTTGGTTAAATGATAAACGTAATATCGATTAAAATTATCAAGATGAACATTTTCATTGATTACTTCAAAGGTTTATAATATATAAAGTACACAAATGACCTATCACAATAAAGTTTCTTAAAATCGATCATAACTGTCTCGCATATACAGTTACACATTGCGACCTTTGATGAACAGGCAATATCCTGCTTTCCTGTAAAACCCTTTCATTTTGCCTTTCACACCAAATTGTAAATCATGACAAATATTCGTTTCAAGTATCTGCAATATTAATTGTACCATCGATTAATTAAACCTTAGTTTTTATAGGTCACTAGATGAAAAATAGTAACAACCAAAGCAAGTCCTACAAAGGATCAGTTGACAAAGAAATTATTTTTACTAAACTGTAACAATCAATAGTATCTAACTTCTATTCAAATATTTTAGAAATGTTCACCCACAATCAAAACTCGGAAGTTCCAAACGAAGAAGAAAAAACATGTCATTACATTTCATTGAAATACAACTGTAGATAGTAAAGTACTTTATTACGGATAAATAAATGTATTAAACTTGAATTCTACTTAATCGGTACGTATTTTTTATTATTATATTGTTTGGGCGTGTAATGTATAACTTACTTTTTATGCCTCTGTCATTATTATCTTATTTACATACATAAATTTTATTAAAAACTAAAACATGATATGTGAATAACAATTTCAAGTCCTGGCTTGTATATCGATCGCATAAGACAATCGGTCACATTTATTATATGATATCACGCGACTAACACTTTCTCAAAATCTCAAAATCACTGTATGTCGTATAAAACATTATCGTGTCGTTTCCATATTTCACGAACTGCAAGCTTCCTAAAACAAAAATAACCGTTGTAATACTGTTCAACCTGGGAATAACTATAATAAATACTCACTTTGCGAACGCACCAATGGGCAATGTTATTTTAACGGAAAAGGCTAAGATAAATGAAAGATAATGTAACGCAATAAATTCATTTGCTACTTTATTGAATTTACTTAATCAGGAGCAAAATCTTCTTGAAATATAAATAAGCATTACATAATGTTTCGTCGTGATAATTGTGGTCTCCCTCTACCTCTGCCTCTTCCTCTACCCCTGCCTCGACCTCTTCTAAAATATTATATTTGATATCAGGATAACAATATGCGTAAGCCAACTATTAATTTAAATAATAACTTACGTTTTTTGACCGGTGTGTCGCATAATGTGCTGTGAAAGAAGATAGTTTCTCCGCGTTTTGTACGAGCATAATGGACACATGAAACTAGGCTCAACTCCACACTCGTATCTCTGATGAAATTTTAAAGCTGCTAATGAACTGTACATTCTTAAACAATGCACGCAACTGAAATCGACTACTTTTAACTTCGGTATGTTATTTACTCTTACGTTCTCAAAGATGATATCCCCTGAAAAATAATGGAAAATATGTAGGTTAGCAAAGGTACGTACGTACTGTATATATATACATACATACATACATATATATAATTATATACATATACACATACGTATATATATATTTACATGAACGAAATAATAATTAAATAATTATTTTAGAAAGAATGAACTAATTTTTCACATGAAAATGATTATGCAATTAAAGTGACTGTGTGGTGCATCAACTCCTATTTTTTAACTACACATTAAGTTTCTCGAATGTAAATTATATATTATATAAATGATATTTGATTACAACAATTTCCTCTAATATCCATGTATATAATATATAATTTTACTGAATAGTACTGATCTATTATGAATTAATATCTTTCAAATTACACAAGTATCATCCACCTACATAGTGTAGCTGCAGATGATTAATATTGATGATCATGGTTATGAAAATTTTTGTACGAATAATTATATTACTGTGTAAACTAAGAATTATTTTTAAACAGTGTATCTTTTCTTGTAATGAAACGACGTGATTGATGAATGAGTTGAATAGTTGTTATTTTTAAAATAAGTCCTAAAACTGAAAATGAATTCGATATTACATTAATAAAAATGATCACCTTCGTAACTTAATACTGACATTATCAAAAGTATTTCATTAAAAAATCAGTTTTTACTTAATTTCACAGCTATCCAAAGGATTATGAGGAGTAATACAAGTGGTAGTTTAATACAATAATTCTAAAATTATAACGTACGTATTTTTATTTAAATACAAAAATATTTATAATATTTAAAATAGTTATATAAAAAAATGTATTGTTTGATTTTTACTGCAAAATATAACAATTAATTTTGTTCTATCAGCTATCCACTACCTATTGTTAAATATTAACTTAAATAACGCATTTGGTACTTCTTTAAACAAATAATAAATAATATAATATTCTTTTAAATCTGCACGATTAAACACGTGTCATACGGTAGAAAATTATAGAATCTAAGTTTGGCAATTCAACAAGTTTTTTTTAGTATAACTCTCACAGAAACAGTTGACTGCGTATATTATTGTAAGGCAATAATCATACACTATTCTTATATAATCTTATTGTAATTATGTTACACATTACATGTTAACGTACCATATTTACTTTAGTAAATAGATAAATGTAATTTTGCTAAATATGGTGGTAACAGTAACATTATTTACGTTTTTTTCTTGTTAAACGGTGTTCTTTTTCAATTTAAATCTATATGTAATGGTATAAACTGCAATAAATGAGTCAAATCTTAAACTCTTAGGATAAAACATATTAATTCTATAAATTCGTGAGTTACTTCAATTTGTTCGTCACTGCGTAACGTTTTATGATTTTAAAGAAAGAGCAATAATTTTAACTAAATCTATTTTTACAACTTACAAAGAAAATATTTACGTTTTCTTTTTCATCTGTCATTCGAACATGATCTTCACGTATTTATCTTCGGACTATATAGTTACCTTCGAAAAACTATATACTGACTGATTAACTAAAATACAAAACTAGGTATTTCAATTGACTATGTCGGTAAAGTTGACGTTCTTTTAAATTATGCATTGATACGAGTATATATTCACTCATTGCGGTAAAAAATATTTGATTCGATAAAAATCAAACATCGCATAAAAAAATGTGTATATGGAGTAATTAAACTTCGGTATTAAAGTAGTATACTGGTTCGCTAACAAGATTTAAATATCGATCGACTTGAATAATAAATTTCTCGGTTAAACAAATACTACGATAACGAAGCGTTTCTGTAATTATGAACAAGTATTAAGTTAAGATGAAAAGTTGGCTCGCTATCGTTCAAAATCATCGATAACCATTTAAATACAAGGATCGCATAATCAGTCCCTTATCAATGTTATCTGCTCTTCATCGTTCTGTCATGTGAAGTTATGCATACGCCACATCTCCTCGATACACTGTTGTTCATTTCCAGTCTGGCCAGCCAAGTGCACCTTGAGGTGTCTTTGCAAGCTATGCTTGTGTTTGAATCGTGCTGCACAAATGACACAACCAAACGTTGCTTCCTTCCCACACTCAAGCTTCTTGTGTCGTTGCAACGTTATCAATCTTCGGTATTTCCGATTACACGTGTCACAAGGGTACACGTGCCCGGAGTCCCCGACCAAACTTAGATACAGGCTATCTGAAAACAAAGAAGAAGGTCATTGCGTCAGTGTGGACTTTTCAATAACAAACAAATTTTCAACGTTTTTTTTTTGTTTTTATTAAGGCAGCGTTTACTATCGCTCGTTGTCAGCTACAACATCGCATTCAATCATTTTTATTGCGTACACGATTCTTTGCTTGTAGAGCACATTTAAGTGGAAACGATTTAGGATGGAAGTTACAGAAGGATTATTTTGGATATACACCATTGACGACTGCCAAAGATGGGTTTGGATCACATAAACAAAAGCAATTCTTACCTTTTCATTTTTATTGCTATATATAAACTGACATTGGGTTAAAAATATTCTTTCTCTCTTCACATAAGCTTTTGATGCATATCGTCAAGTTAATAAATTGTTAAAATAAACATGTAACTCACATACCCCAAAATTCAATAAACGTTAATTGGTAAATTTATAGTATTTAGTTCACATTATTTAGTTTATCAACAATTATCTTTTGTGTAGATTCATTCACAGTCATTAACAACTCAAATAAATATAAATTACCAACAATTATTACTACTGTATTGTAGCAAACATTTTTGTAAGGAATATTTTTGTATTTGTCAATTGTGGTTGAATAAAAAGTAGCTTTGTTAAAAACCCGCAACATATTTATTTATTAATAATTTTAACAGAATCATCAATTACAGGAATAATAATAATAATAATAATAATAATAATAATAATAATAATAATAATAATAATAGTGATAATAATAATAATTATAGCAATAGGGCGTAATAAACCTTTCTCGATGAAAAATCCCTTAAGAACGTATAGATCCTTGACGGAATGTGTAAACTTTTATCGCCTAAGCAATAACAAAAAAGTTTTTCCTATTAATGAAAAATTACACAAGTACTTATACATTGTTACAATGTGTAAAACAGTATATTATGAAATTAAATAAGTTTTAACTAAGTAACACTGATGTAGATGAACATACGTTGAGTACAAAAAAATCGTAATGTCGTAGACGGTAACGGTGGTTATAATTATAATTAAAAAGTCAGTAAGAGAGTATCCTTAGGTCATTTGCTTAGGTATAAATACTGATATTATAAAAATACTGAGGCGACTGCTCGTCTCTTTCTTTCAAACGTATTTGTTGCTTTGTTTACACTCACATATACAAGGTGTACACCTATAATATATATAATACTATGGAAATGTCATTTTGGTGTCTGTTTATTAATCTTCATCATAAAGTAACTCGTTGTATATTCGTTTATACTGGTATAAAATCCTACGTGACAATGTCACTTTGTTTATACGTTGTAAATAAAACGCGCATAAATTTTTTTTTCATGGAATGAATATTATGCACGGAGATTACTTTTTAATAAATGTGGTAAAAGTTTTCCAAAATTAGAATATATTAAAGATGAACAGTAAAAAAATATTCTCCGTGCATATTTAGTTAACCTGCAAGTTTCTTATTAACCACAACTTGGATTATACTAACCTAAAATAAAAGTACATTACTTAAATATTTATAAAATCAACGAAAAATTCAGTTAAAATTAAAATTTTATATATACTGTAAGTACAGTTTAGTAACGTAGCATAAACATATTAAATTTTGTCTTTAATTATTGTAGGACGTAATATTTTGAGCCGTAACTTAGTATACAGTACGAATATTTTTAAAATACTACATTACTTTATAATGTCCATCGAGTCAATTAGATATTTTACTACAACGCTTCTCAAACGGGATACTACACTTTTCAATAGTGAAAATAAACTCTCATCGAATCATTCACTCGTGCAAATATTAACTATTTCTTTACTGAATCTATTTAAATTACCAAACATATTATTTTCATAATATTTCAAAAAATTATGTAATGTTTTGGTATATAAATTAAACTTTATAATTGTACAGTATTATGTATTGTAAATCAAATAGTTTTACTAAAGAACTGGACAATTTTGTAGAAAAAGCGAATAAACTCAAATTGATTCATTGGTCAAAATTGTACTCTTCATGCTAGCCAACTATTCATTTTGCCACTTTACCGAAAATGATTCTGTTGACAGTAAAAATTCATTTGAAAACGAAAAGTGTGCTGTTCCCTTAGTAAACAAGACATATATAATGCAAGATGTGATTCAAATCACATTTTACAGAAGAAGTTGGAATGTATAGTATAAACAAATATTTGATTGTTCATTACCTAAAAATAGTCACGTTAACTGTAATACTGTAACAATATCGAATGATTATTATTTTAAAATTTTGAATTTTTATTACAATTGTTCAAAATACTTTTGCATCATACACACAGTGTGCATATGTATAATTATTTAAAACATCATTTACAAAAATATATCAACCCTTTGATAACATTATTAATAAACATTTAACCCAATAATTTTAATATTACAATCTACATATTTAACATAGACATTATTAAGGCAAAGTATCAAATTGATTAAAAATAAAGAAATATTTTTATATCTATACGGTTTAAATTACGTACTAAATAATTACCCCAAAAATGAATATTTTAGTAGATACGAGAGTAAATAATATAGGTTTTGGTCCCTAGATTAACAATATGTCTAATAGTACTAAAATGTATATATATATATAAACAAATATATTTTTCATCCTTGAATCTGGAACACATAAACTCGTACTGAGAACAAACGCACTTCAAGTAAATGTATACAGTACATTATTAAAAATATTACAATATACTCTGTATAGACCGTCGTATTGTTTTCATTGATATGTAACGTTACTTATACGCCTAACCAACCGTCAACTATTTTGACGTTAATTATCTGAACTTCTTAACTAATAAAACAAGATCTATGATCTTCTTTCGTATTTTTTATTATTATTCAGCCAACTATAAATTATGTATATATATTATAAAAATATGGTACCTTTCCTTAAAAGATAGCCTCCTAGAAAAAGGACTTTGTGCGATAGTATATTATATTATCTTACTGTGTGAAAATTGGTTTGTATAAAAATATCCATATCATTGTAAATTGTCTACGAAGAGTCTCAGTTTTCTATATGAGTAAAAACAAAAGATCGAATTGTATCGTAACATCGTTAAGCATTAAGGGTTGCACGTTAAAATACTAAACGTTTTATGTACAATCACATTGTAAATTAACGTTTCTTTTTAAGATACACAATGGTCAAATAAACTTCGATCTTTTGTTTTTAAAAATACAATCTCAATATGGTTCAACCTCCATTAAAAACATATTATTTGTTAACAATACCTGTATTTTGAGCATAATATTGTAGAACATTTTAATGACGAATAAAAATAACAGTCAAGATTTACCGTAAGAGATTGTTAGTCGCGATGAAGTTAAAACGCATTTTAAATAAGTCATCTCGGAATCAGTTTCTTGCAGTACTGTTTCGTACTACTCAATTACTCATTGAACGCACAAGATAGTTAGCTAAGTTAAATTTATCAGTATTTAAGTTTCTTTGGTCAATGAAATAAATTACATCTGATTATCTGAACCGATTGACCAATCGTAGTCGAACTTCCGATCTACCCGGACTGTTATTTATTCTCTGATAGTCCTGACACAATTATTTTGGTATTCTAAATACATGTTCATTCTGAGAACATACGCAATTCAGTACGAATGTGTATACACACGCACATACACACATAATAATAAAATCCCCGAATCCAAACTTGGCATGCACGCGTAATGAAGATAAAGATAAAAATAAATGATAAACAAGAGAAAATATAATCTAAACGCTGTCGTTGAATTTGCCCATTTTCTGATGGTGACGTTTGTAGTGTACTGTAAGGTTGCCACGTTGCCTCGCTTTGTAAGGGCACTCAGGACATTGGAACGCAGGAGGTTTACCCCCGCACTCGACCATCTCGTGCCTTCTCATGGTACTTTTCCATCTGTAACCCTTACCACAAAACCTACAACGGAATTTTCGCTGCTGCTCGTGGGATACGCCCATGTAAACCACACTCAAGTCCGAACGCGGCTGAGGTAGCACCTCGAACGAATCCGGGAAGATCACCTCCCTCGTTGACCGTTCGCTCTCCCCTGTGTTGTTGTTGTTGTTGTTGTTACCCCCGCCGCTGCTGTTGCTACCGGTATCGAGACTAAGACGTTCACGTGACGATGAGTTGTAAGAGGTGTGCAAATCGGTCGTACTTCTGGTTGCTCGTCGACTTCGCTGTTTTCCGCTAGCACCACCTTGTTTGAAATCGGACCTCAAGAGGGTCAGTAGCGCCCCCATACCTGCAACAACCGCGCGTAAAGGCAGACGCGAAACCTTGAGACTTTTGTTACGTGTTCTTGGCATTGGGCTCCCTCTCTGTGATCACTCGAGGATGCGAGTTTTGCTCTAAAGTCTACTCGAAAAAAAAATTCACATTACTACATTTTTTATCGAAATTCGATAAATTCGCAACTTTAAATCATCGATTGTCCCGTGAACTGATTATACAACAAAATGAGCGTTTTCACAACACTTCGAAGAGCAAAATATCACATCGTCAAATTTACAAAAGAGGGGATTTATTTAACTGAGAAAAATTTTAATCACTCGTTATGGGTTTCAATGAATCTTATTTGCAACCAAGTTTGTAATCATCGCGTATAATACAATCGTGTTATTTTTTTTTCCGTCGCGGAAGAAGAAAAATAATTGTGCACAAGGTAAGGATGCCTGTTATTTTGTCAGTCGTTATATTTAGAATTAAACCCATAACCAACCCAACACAAATATTCCAACCAATAGCCTAGAAGAATAGTGCCCAAGTCCATTCCAAATTTTGAATTAAAGAGAATTGAACTCAAATAAAGATAAAACGAGACATTCTTATATTGACGCAAAATTTTCCAAATTATTATGAATAACATAATAATAATACAGTCTCTTTTTATCTTCACATCCAATGTTTTCACCATTTCCAGAATACAAAGAAGTATCAAGAAGATGAACGAAAATATTCAGAAATAGAAATTTCTTAAATCTTCAACCAATCAGCATTGTTACCTATAACTACATACTTTGTAAATAATAACCCTTCGTAAAAAAGCAGAACCACAATCAGAATATATACAAATGTACAATTTTCAAAAATATTACATCTAACTAATAAAAATTGTTAGCTGTAACATGTTTAAATATATTACTTATAGATCATGAATGAATACTGTTTGTATTCTATATTCACTCAATAGTCTAGATAATAATTTATTATAATTATTTATTTATTACATTGTTTTCGTTAAATATATACAACTGTTGAAGGATCACCTGTAAACAATAATATATATAAATAATTAAGAAAGAGGTAAAAAATAATTAAATTATCATGGAGTAAATGGATTTATCAAAATATACTTTATTATTCATTGAAGCTAATGAATGTATCATTAGGCTATCATTGTTAAGAAAAAACACCGAGTTACTAATACAATTTTATAAATTTTACCAGAATTCAATTCCAAAATATATAGTACAGTTGAGCAATTACAACTGATACGATATAAATAAAACAAATCTTTATTTATACGTAAATGTCAAATTGCACCAAAAAAATCTGAAAAGTTATGATAAATAAATTATATAATCTATAAGTAAAACAATAATTAACAATAATCTGTTAACAATATAAGTTTGGTTGAAGAACATTGGTTTTGTGTTGACCAACAACGTGAACCCTTAAATTGTCCTTTCTTTTGGCTCGATAGTGACAATATGGACAACTGAATTGAGGCATTTTCCCACACTCGAGACGTAAATGACGGAGTAGCGAAGACTTGACGTTGTATGTTTTGAAACACATTTCACATGTAAAAGCTCTCATGATTCCACTGCTTTCCAAACGGTAACCTAAAAGATAAACAGAAAATTATGTTAGTATGATGATTACGACAATACATAACGTAATAAAATTTAATGAAGTTTGTTGTCGATGTAGAGCAGTTTTAGCAATGAAACTATAAAAATTATCAAAAATAATGAAAAATAAATAAAATATACGTGAGTTAAGCATGATTGATATTTTTCAACGATATTGTCACATAATATTAAAATAAATATTGTTACATTGAAATCATATTAAATAATAGTAAAACAATGGAAATTGTAATAGAAATGATTGCTAAAATGAAAATAAATAATTTTTTATTTATTTTGTGACTTTATAAATGAATTTTCATTAAGCATATGTGTATATTTGTGTGTGCGAGTTCAAAATATAAATTTTATCATACCACAAAAACTTAACTTCTGAATTCATTATTTAATACAAAACTGCATAATAATTTACAACCAAGTTAGAATACAAACGATCAAGTTTTAATAAACTAATCGAGCTCTATTAACAATAATTATTATACCTAATAAAATTTCAAATGGGAATCTAAATAATATAATTAATTAATTATATAACAGTAACATGTACAACGTGAACTATTATGTTAATTGAGTAATGTACTTAATACAATAAAATTAATTTTCTACAGGTACTTACGATGTACTATTTTTTTTTAGATTAATGACATTTTAATTTTTCTTTTCTCTTTACATAATAATAGATTAAGTAATAATTAAAATTTGTATCAAAAATATATTTACAAGTAATTTTGAAAATGTTTGTAAAAATATAATGATAAGTAAAGTATAAATAATACGCAAAGAAAACAAAAGTATATAAATAGATTTACGTTAGAAAAAAGCTGGAGATCCGCGGATTCGAACCGACGACCCTTTGGGGTAGAAGTCCTGTACCTTACCGACTGCGCCATTTGAACACTTTGGTTTGGTAAATTCGAATCGTCCTTATATGTTACACGAAAACATTTCAAAACAGTAGCGGTTTGTTTGTTTAACATTAACGTGTAATAAGTATATGTACGATCCCCAAAGAATAAAAGCAAATAGAATATATAGTGTATATTAACAAAATGATATGGAATCACGATTTATTAATCATAAGTATCAAGAGTTTCAAGTTTAAAGTATTTGGGGTTACGTACTCGGGACGTTGATTCTCCTTTGTTTTCATCTGTGAAGAATTTTGTTTCTTTCAATATTCAATTTTTACTATATTTTATAGCAAACGTAACTTATAAGAAAATTTACTATATTATATAGTAAAAGTTGTTTATACTGATTGGAAAATTTGTTATGTTACGTAGGAAAAATTCTTATTAATAAAAATATTACATAACATTTAAATATTTTTTATTTACTCCTACATTAACATAACAGATAAACAAAATTCGCAAAGAATAATAAAAATGTATGTTCTCACAATTTCATAATTAATAATGAAAATATTAATATTTACATTAGCTAATGGAATTCATACACTTGTATTAAATTATATTACTTTTAAGTAATAATATTAAATTAAAAAATGCCAATGACGGAATGTATTGCACAGTAGAAATAAAAGTTACATTGACGCATATTAATTCGTGATTTTGTACAATAAAATTACTATATTATATTGGAAAGATGAGACACACTTTTATTGTACTAATTTTTAATATTTAACATAGTAATTTTTCTAACGACAAGATAAAGACGAAAATAAATATTCTATTTTTTACTACACATTGGGATAAGTCTATTATTGTATTATTTACATTTATGAGATATTAAAGATTTAATAAATATATTTACGTTAGAAAAAAGCTGGAGATCCGCGGATTCGAACCGACGACCCTTTGGGGTAGAAGTCCTGTACCTTACCGACTGCGCCATTTGAACACTTTGGTTTGGTAAATTCGAATCGTCCTTATATGTTACACGAAACATTTCAAAACAGTAGCGGTTTGTTTGTTTAACATTAACGTGTAATAAGTATATGTACGATCCCCAAAGAATAAAATCAAATAGAATATATAGTTATATTAACAAAATGATATGGAATCACGATTTATTAATCATAAGTATCAAGAGTTTCAAGTTTAAAGTATTTGGGGTTACTACCGGTAGTTTACAAGAATTTTGATCATATCAATTTTATAACTATAGCGTACTTATAAAATAATTACTATATTCTAGTAAAAGTTGTAAACTGATTGGAAAATTTGTTATGTTACTAGGAAAAATTCTTATAAACATAGTAAATTGTAAAACCTGAATTTATCAATATAATGTATTTTAAACGTATAAATAAGATTTATATACGACAATGTAGTAAGTTTTTTATTAAATTATAAGTTTGCTAAATCTTGTAAAAATCCGATCATTGAGTACATTCACTGTATCCATAAATATAGTAATTGTTTCTTCAAGTTTGAGTAATTGTTTAATACACACATTTTTCTAGTTATTAATAAAATATTACATAACATTTAATATTTTTTATTTACTCCTACATTAACATAACAGATAAACAAAATTCGCAAAGAATAATAAAAATGTATGTTCTCACAATTTCATAATTAATAATGAAAATATTAATATTTACATTAGCTAATGGAATTCATACACTTGTATTAAATTATATTACTTTTTAAGTAATAATATTAAATTAAAAAATGCCAATGACGGAATGTATTGCACAGTAGAAATAAAAGTTACATTGACGCATATTAATTCGTGATTTTGTACAATAAAAATAGAATATTTTCCGGTAAATCTCCGGCCTGATTCTTTTCATCGAAATTTCATACGAGTCTTTTTCAACAATTTTTTTTATTGACTCTACAAACTTTTTCCGTATAGTACGTCAAATTGGCATTGATTTCTATAACACCACTTTACATTTGAATATGCAAGGGAGATTTATTTATTATAAAAATTGTAAACATAAATTTCAAATCTAACGTTACCCTGATTTCGCACAAATATCTTGGCGTATAAGTAATTATATTTACATAAAATATAAATATATTCTCTTGATTTGTAATACAACGTAAATATAAATGTATCGCGATAATTTACAATCCGAATAACATTTTATGCCGTATTTTGAGCGCTATCTCTTCATCGTTGGAGTTTAACAGGACCGGCCAACATTCGGGTGAATCCCTGACATGTCTGAACAACGATTTTTTCCATTTGTACGACTTGGAACACGCTAAGCAAACGCTACGCGCTGCGTTAGGTTGACCTGAAAAATAAAAAGTCAGGGGCACATTGAGTTTCTTTGATTCTTAATGTACAATACCTTAGAGGTACAATAAGATGTAGTTAGTCTACTAAAAAAATTTATATGAATAAAATGGCATTGTTAAAATTAATACTTTGAAATACATCGTTCGATAATTATTTATTCCCTGTATTAAAAATATGTGCATGGCCTAACAATTCGAGTGAAAAGTGGTATTCTTTTTTAATAATAAAATGTTATGCGAGCTATACGGCAATGAAACGTAATCTGTTATTTTACAATGTAGGTATTGTGTGTTAAAAAATGCATAATCGTCTCAATCCGCAAATTCACTGAAAAAAAATTTCACTTTCATTTCTTTTATTTCACTTTAGTGTATCACGCTACACTTGTAAATGTCTTTATACACATAAGGAAGTAAGCATTTTTCCGCTGAATTAAACATATGTTTTCTTTTTTTAGGCTTGTTTATAAGATCTGCATGCCTTGACCGAATGTGCTTTAACAGATTGCATCGTAATTTTGTTCTTTTTGAACAGTAAGGACATTGTTGCCTAGGTGGTATTCCACACTCCTGATGTACGTGTCTTGACAATGAGCTTTGGCACGCGTACACTTTGCCACACCTGCCGCACACGTAGATTTTTGTTCCGTAATCTGGAAAAGAAAATGCACACAAGAAAATTAGAAGAAAAGTATATTGAATACATTTCAATTGTTGTGTTAAATTCTCTATGTGGGAGGAAATAATATTTTTGTAACTATGACGAGAAATATAAATAAAATTATTTTCTTAATTTAAATAATCGTAGAACGAGGATGCCAGAAGAATGCTATTACTTATTATTCACGTGTTACTTGTATTCATAATATTGCTTTAATTATTCCAACTTTGCGATGTAGACTAATTCATTCATATATGATATTTCTCTTTAAAAATACTTTATAAAATTCAACGTGGTGACAGTCGCAGCAAAATTAAATACCTGAAAAAATTCAAGTTCAAGATTAATTAATGTAAATAATAAATATATATTTTAACACTTTTTTTAATAATATTATATCTGCGAAATTCGGGATTAATTTATAAGACATAGCTAAGTACATGATTATATTTCTTTAAAGCATTTCTGCAATCTTTATTGGCAGAATTATCAAAATACATAGGTATAGATGTATATAAATACTAGCACACAAAAATGAAAAAAGTCATACATTTGTATCTTCGAAACGCACTAAAAATCACCAAATTTTGGTGGATGACAGTCTATTACAGTGTATCTAATAAAACAACTGACAGTAAACGTAGGTGAAAAAAACCTTTAAAGACGCTAAAATGTAATCAGTCATCGTTGCAATCGCAAAGAAAACGAGTAATGTAAGGTATCGAATAAAGGAAATACTAGCATTAAATACTTCAATCTGATTAATTTATAACCTTGAAGTTTTCAATGTTCATTCCTTAATACATAAAACAATATTTTAATATTTCTTATAGTCTCATTGATAAAAAAATATCAATTATCTATTAAATGTAAATACCGTAAACTGTGTATCACACAGGATTTAATATGTATATATATTCAATATTTACAAACTACTCGGCCTGTAAATATAATGTAGTCAAACAAAAATTTTTTATACAATTTTGTAAAAACAATTGTGGATAGACCATAAAAAATATTGAAAATGGAAACATGTTCTACAACACTTTGCTACAAACCTAAAGTAAGCCATATATTTTAAAGCGAAAAAAGACATCACGATAGGACTAGGCAATGGAAACTCCTATCTATACCGACTTTGCAAACTGTTTAACGTGATGTATATATTTACTTAATTCATATTCTTACAAGCTAATGCGGAACATAATTTTTGTTTATTTTTTTCTTATTACAATTTTTTTACATTCTATAAATTTTGTACAATTTTTGGAAATGCGAAAATATGGTATATGCACTTAAGACGCAACATGTAGGTTTTTAAGTCTTTGATAATTAAGTAATTTTTCATTAAATCTCGAAAAATTACACGCTTTAATTAAAATGATCCATGTTACAATAAACATCTGGATATTTCTATACATAATCTATTTTATTTATCTGATTACATTAACTGATTATGTAAATTTATAGCAAGCAAATATAATTAAACTAAAAATATCTAATAATAAATTTGGAGTATGTGAAAAATATACTTTCTCAAATAAATATAATTTTTTTTATATAAATAACAATTTTACAAATTCCGTCGTATCATTAAAAAATATTCGAAATTTTAATAAAATTTAAAATAAATAACCATGATTATAAACGATAATTAACAAAAGCCACTAATTTTTAGTATACTTATCATTGAAAGTCCATAAATTAAATAAATTCAATCACAGAACACAAAAAATACATAATTGTTTTATAAAGTATAATTGTATACTAATTATTAAGTACATTTTAAAAAATTTGTTTTAATTTATAAAAAAAAACAAACAAAATCTTTTTGAAAATAGAAATGTAAGAATAAATTATCATACTTTGTTTATTGTGCGTGTACGTGTGTATTTGCGTGAAGAAAAAGTTTCTTTCGTATTTTCATCTATATAGATATCTTTTGTTACAGGAACTTTTAGATTTCGCATTCATTAATGTCATTAAAGACTTTCACACCTTAAATTATTCAATGATTCTCAATACATTATTTTAAAAGCTACATAGGAAAATCTTAAATATAAATATTTTTTATTCTAAATATTTATTTATTTTACAAATTGATATACCGAGGAAAAGAATATTTGCAGAAAGAGTAGACCAATAGACACATTAATTTCATTTAACACGACATCCTCTTTCTTTGAATAAATAATCATTACAATGTAAATACAACCCTAGTGGAAATTCACTCCATTCCTTAAGGGGAAGTTCTTTTATTCAATGAACATGTAAAATTTCTTAATTCGGCCAGCGTACCAACAATATGCATATTTAATTAATTAAACAAAAATTGAGTGCACAAAATGAAAAATCGATAATATCGGTATATGTGTATAAAGTAAAGGACTTCGGCTTCCCCTCAACTATAAAACAACCATTTAGAAATGAAATATGTAAAAAATGTTTCTGGTTTGTTCGTTGCGATAAAACGCTTTTATTTACTGTGTTCGCCCTTTTATTATAATGAAAACAGCTGTTTTATGAAACTTATCAATTTACAAGCTACTTTTTAGCTTTTAAAAGTGGCTCTTGCTGAGTAAGTCACAATCAAACAAATAAGCTATTCAAGAAGGGTTGAGCACATTTTTGACAAATTTGACTCCGATATAGAAAAATATCTTATTATATCTTTAGAAATACTGTTTCAGAAACAAAAACGATAATTAATGTACGTTATTATTAAATTTGAGGTTACACTCATTTTATCAAATGATAGATTGCAGTAAAAAAAAGTTTCATTTAGTATATTAACAGGTCCATTTTAAATAGACTGATTTCTACTAGGGAATATAAGTTAAATATTGTCTTTGTTTAGAAAATTTAGTAGAGAACAATATTTAATAAGTTAATTCTTGTTATCCTTTAAAAACAGTCATTTGTTTGCAAATTCAATTATTAAAAAATATGTTTATAATGGTATAATTTTTTAGAAGTTTTGAAACAAATTTATCTTAAACGAGAAAGAGTATGTTCAATATTCACTTAATTATGTTTAAGTTTGATTTAGTCTCATGAGGTATTTATACACGTTATAATCGTTGCTGTAAAATTTTAAATAATACTACAAAGAGCGTGTATCTATGCTGCTGGAAACTGGTAATTCAAATAAAATTCAATACACGGATAAAAAAAATTGTAAAAATGTATTCGAAATAAAACCATGCTTACTTAAAGTCCAGGACAACGAAAATTATTACTAATTCTCATAACGTACAGTTGCGCAATCATGTAGAACGAAGATTTGGTATAAACATAGTTGGTATAATCGCCCTGAAGTTCGGGTAGTAAAACAAAACTTTCGACGAATACTTGAAATAGAAAGAAAAATGAATTTAAAATGTATGAAAACAATATATATATATATATACACACATATACATATACATATATATATATATGGTTAAAAAGAAAAAAAAGTGTAAAACACAAACACTCGCACACATTAAATAATATCGATGTCAGAAATCCTAGAGGTTCCTCACGTATTAGACGTCGAGACCTTGAAGTGCTGTTCCGCCTGATGAGCGTGAAGAATGAAGGCTTTAAATGCTGCGAATGGACACAGAGAACACTTGAACTGGGGTGGCTCGCACTTGTGTTTCAGGTAGTTGCTCCACATCTTGTAGAATTTGCTGCACTTGGTGCACGTGTATCCAAGCATATGTTCGCCTACGTAGGTCTTGCGGAACGCTGCAACCACAAAAGCAAAGAGACATCGAGCGGTTAGTCGACTCCTGTATAACATCGGATACATCTATGTCTATAATATATTTGGTCAGTCTTTTATTTACGCGGAGAAAAAGGATCTGGACACAGAGGCGTGGGTGTGTATCGCAGAATTTTTAATCTCAAATCAATACAAAAGTCACCACAGCACTCAGCGAATATAATAAAATTCAAGCATATGCGATCTACGAGAATTAGATTAGGATCGTTTCTTTCTTTCAAAACTAGAGTTTTGTGGTTCGTATATACGATATATCAGTTGGATACAAGCATTAAAAATAAGGTTCGTTCCCTAAAAATGTGAAGAAAATTTTACTTAGTCTCATTGTCTTGGCGGAACGCGTTTTAACGCAAAACACTTACGATACAGGATTTCTATAAACATTATTACTTCATCTGTAATGTACTGTACTAAACGAATTCCTGCAATAATTCTTCCAACTTGACTTACACAGAGTCCTATAAATATTTATAAAATAGCCAATACAGATATTAGCTCCCACCTGAAAATAAACAAATATTTCGTTAGTATTAAATATAATAATTTCTCTCAATATTTTTTATTACTAACCAATAAAAGTAGTTTTCGATAATCGAATAAAATAATATTGGAACAGCTATCGTTTGATAAATAATAAATTTGCAAATAATTGTAAAATAATAGACTAAATGTCAACTAAATTTATGAGTAATGTAAAGTAAATGAAATCTACACAATGCACTTTTTAAATTTAATAACGTGTAATAAATATATTTATTCGACGATATCGTACAATCACTTATCGATAACGCTTAATTCGTTGGATATAAAAATTACGAAAAGCTTACATATACAAAATAGTTTACTCTTATTACCAATTGCTATGAATTTTTGAACTTATATTTCGTTTAACTTATATATTTAATTTTAATCATATAATTTCTATTACAAAATAAATCACCACTTTTATCGAGAAGGCCAATTTGCATAAAACTTTCTACAAACAGGCATACAAAAATAATATAAACATTGTTGTAAAAGGAACATAGGAAAATCGTATTATTGATCGATGATCGGTATAATTTGTATAAGTAGTTTTAAAACTATACGAACACATCCATGGTTTAAAATTATTACGTAATTTCCTGTAGGAGGAAGTACAAATTAAAATACCGTAGAGTATTTAAGGAACTACTTGTTATGAACCCTGCGTTTATGACTATCTATGCACCATTTGTGCGGGCTCTGATACGGGCAATAATCACATTTTAACTTAGGTTTTGCATTGATGCACTCGAATTTACAATGCCTCCAAAGTGACCTGTGAACCGTGTACGATTTCCCACAATCTGGACAAACGTGAGCTCGCTGGTCCAAGTTGTAGTAGTTATAAGACCCTTGCATAGCTGAAACAAGACAAGATTACGATGTCAGTAATAATTTTAAATAATAATCTTTATATGTCAAAGAGAGTTGCTTTAATATCACATTAACATTACTTTTTTTGAAAAACCATTTTTCTCTGATAACTATAACAAATTTATACTATATACGTATAATCTAAACAAAATAAAGTAAGTAAAGCTCGTTATTGTTAAGAGCTTCGATTAATTCTATTCATATTTAACAGAGATCAAGAGTTTCAGAATTTCTTTTTTACAAATACGTTACCTGACTTTCTCCCGAGGTCATCGAAGTAATGGAAAATATCGCTACGAACAATGATAATGTTTGAGATTTACTTATACAAAGATAATAACATAACAAAATTAATATTAATAATAAAACTATTTAGTTCGACACAATAATTCTGGATTGGTTACTTCAATACTGTTTATTCTATTATAAAATACAAAAATATTATATATACTTTAAACAATAATAATACTTCCGGTGAAAAGGTAATTATTGAATTGATAAAGTAAATTACATTTTAGTCAAATAATTTTATTTTAAAAAATGACTATGAAATAATATATCAACAGCATTACACATACGTCTCTATTTACATATTCTGAAAAAGCTAAGAAAAACAGTAATATTTTACTATACGGATAAAACTCCAAAATTTCGATCTTTATAAAATTTCAATTTGTTGATGCATTACAATATAATTTTCTTTCTAAGTATAAAAATGTTGCTGCCTATGCGCATTTCTAAATTATCTCTTAATTTCGCATTTTGTAGAATGATAATAAATAATTACAAATTCGAATGAAAATTGCCTATCCACAAAATGCGACTTCACTAAATTCTTCGTGCATTTTATAATTTATATTTTCTTTTTTAATAATAATAATAATAATAATAATAATAATAATAATAAAACCGCGAACGTAATGATAATCACTTATATATTACCCATGTCCTTGAATTGACGATTATACCCTTATACATATAAGTATATATTTATATTAATCGGGCAAGTTAATTGATATTTTCATTCTCTTTTAATTGATTTTTAAATAAGTGAATATGGGAAGTGAACTTGCGAATATTGTATTTTATTTTTAACGTTGGTTCAAAAATTTGAATATAAAAATTCTTCAACGAAATCAAATTGAAACAAAATTGAGAAGTTGAGGTGTCAAGAATGCTCGTGAAAATATTTAAACCTCTGCTTGGAATGTAATGAATATTGCAACAAGCTTCACTTACAACGATATCGAAGTGTGCAAAAGAATAATAAGGTTTAACCTGTAGTTTATTTTGAGTTTCTGAGTAAAAAAGAGTGATGACCTGCACGCACATGGAACGCAATCAAAGTTCACAATATAATTCAGACATCCTAATTTATATAACTTGCAATTCGTTTGATCCATAAATGTCACGTACATGACTTGTACCATATAGCAATAGCTGCTAGTAAAAAATTAAATTCCGAAGCAATTTTAAGAGACAAGTATGAGTTACCTATGGATAATCCACCGTATGGGTTATTCACACTTTACGATGATTGCCTGTAAAACAAAGTTCGTTTCTCGACAGGCTAATACTTGGAATTGCACGATAAATGGATTTAAAAATATTCAGCTTGATGAACATGTAATTTATGATGATATATCAATTGGTTTGCAACAATGCACTACTAGAAAATTTTGAGTAATAGGTTTAGATAATGAAAATAAATTCTTCGAGCCCAAGAAATTCCAATATAATTCCTAAAGACTTCTTAAGACTTCTAAAGACTTACTTCCAAAAACTTCCAAAATTTCTGTGACTTATATATTAACTTTCTTTTTGACTTTTTGGAGTGCGTAGCCCCTCGGGTGGACATCAAAATCCACGAACGAATGAACCAACCCATGCAAATGATGATTGTGACGAATCACATTTTAACAATAATTACATATTCGCGCATTCAATCTTGTATTCACTTACATCTTACCAACTTCTTCGAATTGATGGTAATACCCTTATACATATATGGATATATATATTTAAAGTAATAAAATCAACACAACGTTCATATCGAATTTACAGGATAAATGAACTCTTCCAACAACACTCATGCGTAAAACGTAACATACCAAACTTATACTATTGCAATATAACTTCTACATAATGGCAGATATTACGATAACAATAGCATCTTATATTCATTACTTTAAATGCATAGTAATAATTGTTTTTCTTAAATTATTTAATTTAACTATAATTATACTGTTGCGCATGATTTCTGTTACACGTACAATAATACAACGTAACTTCATTATAAATAATATTTCGCACTGGGTACTGGGTAGTTATTACTCGAGTCATATATCAAACGCGTTAATCTCAAAAACACGTGAGCGCATATAAAAATTATACTTCTCGTAATTTGTTTCGTTTATAATATAATACTACAAAATTTATAATGAAACAATAATAACGAATAATGTATAGAATTTTCAATACTATTTAATCTCTATACTATCAAAAATATAATTATTTTAATGCGATAGGCCTATACATGACTAAGTGCTGAGAAACTTTGATTATAATTACGTATAGTTAAGTAAAATAAATCAGAATATCATAAATTGAAAACCGAGTTGTATGATAATGAAACTGTATACAACTTGTTATACAAGTAACGTACTTGAAGAAAAATTTGCTATAATACAACACAACTATATTATTAATTAGATTTTTACTTTTATATAAAAACAAAAGTAGTACAACAATGTTTTTACTAAAGATATTTGTAAAGATATCTTTGAATTATAAATTAACAACGTAATATTTAACGCACAATTAAAGAAAGTAAAAAATAATTACTTGCAAGGTAAAGTTGCACTTTGTCAAATAATTATGTACAAAATTAGTATTTAAAAAATGTGTCATTAATTATTTGTAAATAAAAATACTATTAATGAAACTATTAAGTTTTTCATCAAAGTAAAAAAATACATAAAAAATATCAGTCCTATAGTAATAATGTTTTACAATTAATTAATTGTAAGTGAAAAAAAAATAACAATCGGAAATAAAGCTCATCGGTTGCGTTGTTCGCCAATAGAACGGCTTTAAAATTTGAGTTGCTAAATAATACAAATATATCTGAGGTATTAAAAAAAAATCTATAAAATCGAACGATAACAAAATTGTACTGGTACAGTTTAATCGTTGGACGAAGGTAAGGAAGTACAATTCTGCTCGTGAAAAGTCTTCATATGCCTGCGTACACAGGAGGTATACTTGCTACGGAAGTTGCAAAGATTGCACCTAAATTTAACACTACCTCGATCGTGAACATTGCGAACGTGACGCTCGACATTAGCCTTGTACATACTCTTATAGGTACAAAGATTGCATTGGAAGACGGAGGCACGTGGATTCATTTTGCAGGTGAATTGGATGTGACGTTTCAACAAAGCTTTCAACTGGAAACTCGCACGGCAATGTGGACATACGTGTGGTTGACTTCTAATCACAGACCATTTCTTCCCTGCACCGTGGTAGCTCAATGTAAAACCTGTAACAAAATTATGTTTTAATTAGACTTGAGAATTCAATCGTATTCTATGTTTATAAGGTGAGTCTACTTTTCGTCTGTTGTTGCTTAGCGCATTGCTTTCTTGGGATACATTGGCTGCTTGATTAATGTTAATTAAACAATCCAAAGAGAATCAGGTGTAATCAGCTAAGCTAATTTATGATGAGATGATTGATCGATACCGATGGTTATTATCATCATCGGTTCTACTTAAACTAATTGAGGATCTGATTTGCTATTACATGGATTATTGCGTAATTAAATGAAGGTTTAATAAACAGTATATGAATAGAAATATATTTATTTTTTTTCTTTCGCAATATTGAATGTACATTTTAATTATTTGTTTTACAAATGCTTTAAAGCGTAACATTCCTGAAAAAAAATAAAATTGTGTCGCTAAGCTCTAATACCGTTTCTATCTGAATTAAAGAAATCAAGAATATTATGGTTATTAACTAGTATCTCTCACTGAAAGAACAAAAAAAAAACAAAAAATAGTGAACTACGTAAACCTGTATTTTAATGTAAAACTACACCATAAATTTATCTTCAAAGAATTGATTAAACCGATCTTACTCTAACGTTTTGCTGTTGTTTATATCATCAACGCATAATATTGTCTTATTTGATTTAAAAAATTCTTGACAATCTTGCGTCAATAAGCAGTACAGATCTTGTTGATATTTCTCCAAATCTCCAAAGGTTAAAATACTGCAATAAAGTTTAACTTGGTAAATTTACAAAAATTTTAACATTAAATTTCAAATAAATCAGGCGGAAAATCCATTATGATATTATAAATAGTAGAACACAAATTCCTAATTTTTAAAAAATATTTATTTAAAAAAATCATAGTCACAAATATTAAAACTGTTTTTACAATTTACAAGGCACATTACTACTATAGTATACAGTAAAAGTTAAATATCTTGTAATAATTTAATAAAAATATACCAAAGTTTAATTAATTTACGTATTGTATAAAAATATTTGCATACTAATATGAAATATTAATCAATAATTCATCATTGATAAGTCATAATTTTACTTATAAATATTGCGTAAAAAATGTGTAAAGACTTAAACGTCCTTTGGTTGCAATCGATTTAAAAGTATGTGAATGACATACAAATTTTATTGAAAACACAAATACTTATAATGTATCTATTTGAAAACTCGATAGAAATTTTATTGTCAAGGTTAAAAAGAGTCTGAATTAACATGACGAAATTGAAGAATATTGATCGTTGTATCTTTTACATGATTTTAATGGAGGACGATAAATTTTATGATATTGAAGTAGATGTCGACGAAGGCTGACATTTTGAGTAAAGCTTTTATCACACATGTCGCAAGCAAATGTTTTCAATCCACCACATTCAAACTTAAGATGTTTCTTCAAACTGTGTTTCGACTGGTAAACACGATGGCATTTGTTGCAGGTGTACGGTTTGATGACATTACCTAAAAATAAAAAAAGACATTTCGCTGATTGATAGAAATTGTTATTTACAAATACAATACTTGATTAAATGATATATCGAATTTATAATTTATATATGACTGAAAGGAGACGTGAAATTCGAAAAGAAGTAGATTGAGACTGATAGTTTTAAATATAACTGGGTATTGATTTAGCAGGCAATCAAATATAGTAAATCAATTAAAAAAGTTCCTAACCACATTAATATAATGTAATTAGGAAAAATTGTAATAGAAAGTAAATTACAAACGAAGATTAAAGGTATCTTATAGTTCTAATAACCCCTGTAGCGAAGATACTGTCATAAATTTAATAAGTATAAGGTATACATTATATATTTAATTTTATTCATACAATTCCTAGTCACAATAGAATGAGATCACATATGAATTGGCACGCATGTGTTACATAAATATATCTCATCGATTACTCTGCAAGTAAATTAATCTAACAATCAAACTTGACTCCTGCCTTAAAAGCAAGAAATAAAAATTAAATCAATACCAATAATAAATGGATTCTTGATGAAAACTACTTCTATATTTCATCATACATTACATAATTTCCTTTTGATATTGAAATTTAAAAAATTGTTTAATGCTACCTAGTTGAAGATTGACTAGCAAGGTAAATTTTAATAAATTATATTTGCTTGAGTAATCGAGAAAATAATTAATTTAATTATAAATATGATTATTTGATTAACAAAGCCAAATATTTAACTTCAATCTTCCAACAATGGAAACGTCTTTTTCTATATTTACTTAAAAGTGGTAATAAACAATACGTTAACCATATATTTCGGAACACAATCAATTGTAAAATGTTTTAACGAAAATATACTTGGGCAAATCAATCGCATAATTAGTGTCTATCTAGGACAATATAAATAATTGATTGATACTTTTATTTTATTTTAACGTCGCTCTTTTTATGCTCCCAATTTAGTGTTAATCAGCGACGAAGGTTACACGATGTCTTCTTGAAGAAAGCACTCGTTGAAAATACGTTCCCCAGTGGTGCTTGTGTCAATCGGCCGGGGCCGGGAATCGAACTGGGACCTCCAGATTACGAGCCCGACGCCCTACCGACCGAACCATCGCTGGCTTTTGATTGATATTTGATGCAATATCTATATTGTCTGGTGGTGTATCTATTATCTCCGAATAGAATAACAAACTCGTCGTATGTAAATACGTTTCTTCTTTTTCTACTTACAAGGAGACTGCACCCTTTGGAAAACGGATTCTCACCAAACTCTAGGATACGATTTTTACTATAAAAATATAAAGAAAGCCGGAGATTTAGTGTCCAATGTTCTTTTTTACGATAGATATAACCAAATAACAAAAAAACTCGCCAAAAGTACTCATAATTTTGATTGCTTGTAACTCGGAAACTAGAAAAGAAAATTCAATCTTAAGTTCAGAAGAAAACTGAGATCGAGTAGATGTTTGAAAAAAAAAATTAAATATATTAATTTGGTCAAAAGTTATGGAAGAAATAAAAATTAAACGAATTTTTATCCAAAATTTAGCATTACAATTTGATGATTTCTTTAGACCAAATTTTCGTCTTATTTTTATTTCTTTCAAAACTTTTGACTGAATCAAGATCCGCAGCTTCTTTTTTTTCAAAATGTATCTACTTGATCGCAGCTTTCTTATAAAATTTAGTTTGGATGTACATCTTCAATTCTTTCCGAGTTATAAGCAATCAAAGTCAATGGTTCTTTTGGTGAGATTTTTCGTTATTTGCTTATATCTATCATAAAAAAGGCATTGGACGCTAAATATCCGACTTTCTTCATATTTTTATAGTATACAAATCGTATCCTAGAGTTCGGTAAGAATCCGTTTTCCAGAGGGTGTGGCCTCTCCTTGTTAGTTATTACTTCTGCTTAATTGTTTGAATTAATAGAAAACTTATTTTTATTGAGTAATAAACGTACGTTCTTTTTATTCGTTATATACATATAAACATTCACATTATCTCAGTAAACACAATTTTTAACAATAAATAAAGAAATCTTCATTGTCTGTTAAGATTAATCATTAATTTGCATTTACTAACCGTAAGGCAACAGTATAAATGTTTTCAAATTCTCTATAAAAATATCTTCTATCAATACTATACATATATACATGGACGTACATAAAAAGACATTGATGGTGAAAATGATGTTTCGTCAACAAAGTTGCAAGTGTTGCCACTTGATACAAACAAAAATGAATATTATACAAAATAACTTAGATTTTATTCATTCCTTCGTGAGCGTACATCAACGTTGTGATGATGTAGTAGATGCCTATGTAAACTCGCGTTTTGTGTATATTTGTTAGGACACAAGTAACACCAAAAACGTCGTTGTCCTCCACACTCATACTTAACATGCCTCTGTAAGTTGTGTTTAAGTGAATAAGTTTTGCCGCACGTACGACACTGCAATGGAGGATTCGCATTCTCTTGTCTCGATGACACTGCCATTGACATCGTCGTTGTTGTTCCTACTGTGATATATTCACCGTAAATAACTGAAAAATAAAAATTAAATCCAATTTATTAGCGAGATTATAAATTCGATGTGGGTTATTAAGTTAGAGATGAGTGACACGTCAAATTTAGCTTTTTTGTTTGGAAAGTTGGAATTTATGTTACTATCAACTAACTGCACCACTATCACAATACGAGCACTCGTTATATCCTTAAAATAATGATAGCTTAAGTAATATTACCTGAATTACAGAATACTTATTTCGATATACCTCATTTTCTACATAACTAAAATATTGTTTATTTTTAATTTATATAAAATGCACATAATAAGTAATACAGTTTGTTTAAGTTCATATAATACACATGATTCTCTTACAATAATAGTACACAATGTAAATGTTTAGCAATATAAATAATATTTAATAAAATTTAACCTATTCTCATTTGCGCGTTTATGTATATTAACTTACTATAGGGAACACTAGGCTTTAGAAACTAAAATAACAATACTTCTTTTGTATACTTAAGTATAATCTCGCATTTTTCGAGGTAAACGGATTTTGTGTACTTTGAGCATATGCTTCTTAAGTGTTCCATTTTGAGTATATTTGGCGAAGCATAAGTGACAAGAAAAATTTCTACGGCCTCCACACTCGTACCTCAAGTGACGCATCAGAGTATTTTTAGTTTTATAACCACGACCACACAGCTGACAATTAAAAATTACGTCATCATTCAGTAGGTCTGAGCTTTGACAAGGCAGAAGTTCATTATTAAATATTGAACCTGAAACAAAAAAAATATACCACACAAATTAGTAAAAAAATATTCAGTTAAAAAAAGTATTAATTTGATTTTTTAATTTAAAGTTAACTGATTCGGAAAGACGAGTAAATGTCTTAAAATAATATACATCACCGAATGACAATTCATCTGTCTTATTGAATTCAATTTTGAAAAAGGAACATATCATCGATATTAATGAACATAAAAACATAAGCTTTAATTATTTAACCGAACTAATTTCAGATAATGTCGTCGTACATCAATCTGGACAATGCCTTCCGTTTCCCAAAATACAATTTGTTTGATGAGGAGAAAAATAATTACTAATTAATATGTTTACATTACGAGAATCGTAATAATTGTACATAGAAATTATCATTACAGCTAACAATTAATAATTGGTGTAATCTGCAGATATAACGTTTACATTTGTTAGTTCCACATAGAAAATTAATCGAATCTCTACTTTATCAAATCAAATCCTAATTAAAATGGCGAAAAAACAGTATACAGAATAATAGAGTAAAGTTAATTAATTCAATTAAAATTTATTTGTTAACTTAAATAATAAAAAATAGAAACAATATTATTTTTTAAATAACGCTCTGCATTATCGATGTCTTATATGTATACTTTGAAGATGCTTGAATCATTATGAATTATAAATTTTTACGCAAACAAAAGACAATCGGTTTTCGTTTTCTCAACCAAAAAAATTCTTTATGTTTACTTTGGCAGAAGTAAACATTCACAATATGGATAAAAAGAAAGTAAGCGATTTTCATTATTAAAAGTTTTAGAAAATTTTTTTTGGTAACAAATACGACGGTGGTATGTAAATACAATGATGATGCAACAAGTGTCGTCTCAATTCAATATTTTGCGTGAATCTAGCGGAACACATACTGCAATGGAATTTTGATTGCAATTCGACTTTTTTCAATTTACTCTTGGTCGATGAATTCTTAGCAACTTTGTGGAAATTGAGGAACGGACGTTTAGTTGACTTTTTGCCTGTGGACATCAAAAACAAATAGTCGAATAGTATTAGTCGTACGAACTAAAAAGAAAAGACACGTGATATTCACAATAGACAGTACTGATGAATGGGACCCACGTTTTTGATGATGAATGATATGAATTATATAAATTATATAAATATAAAACTTCCATGCAGGAATTATTTGAAATCTTCGGTGTAAAAAATTAAAGTGATACAATGAAATTATTCAAATCGTTTATTAATAGGAAATAGGGTACACAAGTTTTCAAGTTATTTAATCAAGTATTCTTTATTTTCACTAATTTAAAGTGTTACCTCGTATAGTACAAAAACTTCAGTTACATTCAACATGAAGACAAATGTATTAAACTTAACGACAATTTTATATTCATTTAATTTAAATAGTTCTATTCAAAATAAAATTACTTTTAAAAAATTACTAAAGCTTTCACTTACAATACTTCAATTAGGCCTACGACCTATCCATAATTCTATTTTGCCGCGCAATCAAATAATTTTTCTACAAACATTTTTATTCACAACTCATTCATACTTTAAATAACCTAATAAACATTCGTGCAAATAATATGAACAAAAAGACGTTCTTTTCTTTTTGTATAATATAATTTTATAAACAACGTACACAATATGTAAACATGCATACTTTCTTCTAACAAATATATGGAATTATTTGGCAGAAAGTTTATACATAGTAAAAAATTTTACGACAGGAAGCATGTGAAGAATACCTATTAACTAACTCCAATATTAACAATAAAAATGAAAACACAACGTACGTTTTGTCTTTCATTTAAGGCACCAAAGTAACATGTATTGCTTAAAAATAAATATTCTTAAATATCTTTGGTAACTAAAAAATCGTATACTTATTATTAAGCATATTATCGTAGAAAATTTTAAAGCTTTCGGTGCCATGTAACGTCGTGCGTTAAGAAAAAGTAACATTTTTAATAAGCAATAACAATGCTTATGATAATAAAAGAACAATTAGGAAATTAAAAAATAATTACTTGCATTATTTTTATCATGGCTATTTGTAATATTTCTTTAGTATTTTACTAATATATAAATGTAGATATATACTGTTAGTTTCATTTTACACAATTTCTTCCGGCCAATGGGATTAGTGCCTGTGCCTTATAAAGATATTATTGACCATTTTTATGTCAATTTTTTTTTTGTAAAATGGATAAAGTACGAGTTTTTTTCTTTGAATCGCGTTAAAATGCATTAAATAAATCGTTTATCATAAAAGAAATAAAAGAGAGATTTTTCTTTTGAATGAAAAAATGACAGTAGTAAGAAATTTTTCCAATAAACATTGTAAAACAAAACTCAACGTAATCATTTTCGAAAAAAATAACACCGTAATCAAATTTAATTATAGAATTTTCAGTCCAATTGCATCGAAGGCATGTGTAGAGATTTAACATGGCGCTGTAAATTACTTTTTTGAGCAAATTTGGCTTTACAGAAAGTACAACTAAATCTTGGTTCGATTCCGCATTCGTAATGTTGATGTCTCCACAACGAAGTAAAAAATGCGTAACTTTTATTACATTTTGAGCATACGTGTTTTCGTTTAGTCCTACCACCAGCGATTCTTCTCGATTGTTGAACATCTTGCTGCTGATATTGTCGTTGCTGTTGTCCTCGACTGCACTCGTAAAGGCAATGGCGAGCAAGTGCATTCCGAAGACCATAGGAACGTCCACAATCGGCACAGGAATATTTGTGAGTACGTAAACGTCGATGAAAAGATATTTCTTTAAGCTGCGTTTCTGGATAGGTTATCGACAAGAACTCGTCAACTGAAACGAAAAAGGTGTCATTTGTTAATTTCGGAATCATTGATAATTACTGCTACGATATTAGTTTTTTTTTGTTTTGAAAGAAGCAGCGTTTTTCAAGTTGATGTCTCTGGGGAATGCTCTGAAAGTTTCTGAAAATATCGATTTGCCGTTTTGGAATCGAGTAGATTTACTTATTATTACATTTTTCGGTGTAATTGGCATTGTGGGTAAACACAATAATTATTCCGACGAGCGACATTGTATACAATGGGTTTAAAGATAAGAATTTAATAGAGAAGATTATGAAATAGTTAATTATTCTATGAATTAAAACAGTTAAATAAAACGCATACATGTACAAGGTAGAACTCGAAATCATTCATACAAATAGGCTCACAAAACAATGTTTTATCCATATATCACATTTCAAACATTAAATAATAAAATGTAAAATATAATTAAAATTAATACAAATTCAATGACGAAAGGTGGTAATGTACCACCGTTACCGTTCTTACGTGTTTTTAGTAAAAATTTAATATACATCCACATCTTTGGTACTTATTGAACAATACATAGTTTCAGCTATTGTCATATTCAAGGAATATCGGAAAAAGTTTTAAATCGTTATAAGGATTATTATTTTCGGTGGATAATATACAGTTCAGGGGGTATAGAAAATATTTAAAGATACTTTACGATTTTTCGAAAACAATCAATTTAATTAAATTATTTTTATATACATATTTGAAACAGTTCGTGCACTCTAATTTTGGTATAAGAAAATACTTTAATTTGAAAAAACAAATTAATGTAACTTACACATTTGTCGCATATCCAGAATACTATATATATATACAAATATATTCTGTTTGTACAAGGAGAAAAAGGTTCGAGTAAAAATTACGATGTTATTGAGTGATCGAGGGTCAGACTTATCAAATTATAAAAATTACTATGTTTTATAGTAATATTAACTACAAGTTTTGGAAAAATTGAGCAGATATATGGTAACCATCAATAGGAACTTTAATAATTTGTCAAGTCATGCTCTTGATTACTCAACGTAATATTTACTACAACTTCTTTTTCCTTTGTACCTGCGTACCTTTGGTATTCCTTTAACATAAAGCTTTCGTAGTATTGGATGTAGCTTACCTTCTAATTAACCATTCTTAACATTTTAAAATCTTATTATACAAGTATTTGGAATGATTTCAGAGAAATATAAAAAAAAACAATTAAATTGTTACATATTTCAGTCTGCGAAATACAACAAAAACACAATATGAAAATATACCATAAAAACTAGATGGTAACATTCTGTTATCTACTATTTGGTCGTCGCAAAGTTTATCAACAATGTATACTGTAGAAAAATAGGAAACAATAACACGATACGTATAAAATAATAATTTCATCGATTCAATTCTGCGTATAATCATTGCTGTAGGCACTGAAGCATCCCAATTGAATCTGCATAGTGGATTCAAAATCGCTGGCGCTACTTTCGAAATATTGCTGCTGTTGTTGCTGTTGCTGTTCTTGATTCCAAATTCGTTCGTGCCTGGCCAAAATGTGTTTCATTAGACTGTCCTTGTAGCGCGTCTTGTGCGGACAGTAAACACAATTGAATTTTGGTTCAACTCCACATTCAAAGTCCCGGTGACGTTTTAAATGATGCTTGTGTTTGTAAGCCTTGCCACAGGTTAAACAAACGTTGCCGCTCCCGCCACCACTGCTACCGTGCAAGTATTTATACTCTGCAACAAAATGTTAATAAAGATGGATATATTCATTCGTTGGTTTTATTTGTGACTGAATTTTATTCAGGGTAGCTTTGAGCGTTGTATTGCCTGATTATGAGGGTTTTTGGCTATTGTGCTTGATTTGCTATAGTGAGAATGGATAAATGAAGATGATGTTGCTTTATCTTACTAAAACTTAGTAATTCTTACGAATAGAGTTAATAAAAAAAAATTAAATAATTGAAAATGTAACACAAGTCAAATAATAAAAACAAGTACGGGGATACATCAAGTATTATAATTTCATTTTATTCGAATATTTTTTGTTATTCAAATGATTATTACATAAATGATATTTACACAAGTACATTGGTTTATCGGCCACTGATTAAAACAACGATTTAGAACGTATGGATACTGTGTAAATTTACTTTCTTTTTTTCATATTCTCCGCATCGATCGGTCACATAATGATCAATAAATCAATAGTTGTACAAAAATAAATTCAATACTCGAAATAAATTAAATTAATAGAAATTTAATCGATTTATTGTATTTTATTCCCGTAACTTGAGAAGTCTTCATTTACTAGTCCTTAACTTCTTGAATACCTATGAGATATTCAAAACCGAATGTTAAACTAATAAGTAATGATGAAAGACATCTTTGGCCTAAGTCTGCTTGAGACTCCGTCATGTGTATGTACAGATCCGTGGAGTAACATGTGCGTCTTGTAGGATGATCTAAACGGGCAGTGAAGACATTGATAAGTCGGTTTCCTACCGCATTCTTGTTTTATATGTCTCTTCAAATTCTTCAATTCGTAGTACCGTCGATCACATTTTTCACAAGCGTAACGACCAAGACCTCGAGATCTGCGTTGCCTTGGATGATGTTGACCTGGAATCGAGATAAATCCACATGTTAGATGTGAAACTCCATCTATATTATTCATTATTTTATTAAATGTCTGTGTCATTGCTTTTGTTTTAATCACATTCCGTAATTATTTCGACTTTCATATCAACATTTACATTGTCTTAATTTATCTGTGATTAATTTATGATACTTTAATGAAATCTTGTATGCAATATTTACATCGAGCTTTGTGAAGAAATAAATTGATAACGAGATGAAATGAAACTTACGTAAACTTATAATTGAAGTAAATAAAATTTTTTTCGTTTTGTTGTTTTCAATGAACGTAATAGAAAATGTTCTCTTCATATAAATATTAATACAAAAAGAAACAACTTAACTATATGCTAATTGTACTATTTTCATCTTTAATCAAAACATTTTACCTCTCGTAACAATTTCAAGCGATAAAAGAAATAAATGAAAGATGATCAACCTGTTTTTGAAAAAAAAAACAAAATTCAAAAATTGTATGACAAGATAGTGTGTGATCCTACGTGTGCTTTTGTAAAATTTTTCATGGTAATACATTAATATTTAGTATTTTATAAAATGTATAGGTAAACGTACGCAATACTTTGAAACAAAAGTATTTTTTTTATTGAACGAGTTTATTAGATATTATTATCACAAAATCAATAAGGAGAATAGTTGTTTTCTTTATAAATAATAAATATCTTCTTAAATTTACTGTTAAATAAATAATAAATGAAAATAATTCTTAAATAAAAACTGCAAAATATTTGCGAAAAGTTTGTACACGATCATTCTCTTATTAATACGATTACATTATTTAGTTGTAATACGAAAACTTATCGTAAAATTTTCAGATAAGACGAATTGAAAAAATAAATATACATTTATTATCGTAAATTGCGTTTAGTATGTAAAAACTTCTCGGTATCGTATCCCAAATTATTTGCTTCTTTTTGCCTGTTGTAGAGAATACCCTGAAACAAAAAAATATTAATTATGATTATTTACTCCATTGCAATAAAATGAATTAATTAAAGTTTGAGTAATTATTTAAGGGCTCAGACGTTTAATTAAAAACTTTAATATTACTTACGATGTGCTTTAAATGACGGGTACAACTGCTCCATTTTTAAGACATTTTCAAGCCGTTCTTTTGTCACTCCATATGTCTTTGCAGCTGTGTCGCGAGATACACCCTTTTCAACCGCTTCGAGAGCCATTCTCAAATTGGCAGTCATACGATACTGAGGTTTTTTATGTATATCTTTCGATTTAATAGTCGTTGATGGTTTAGGAGGAATTAATATTTGACCGATTATTATAGCTCGTCTTCGTGACATTTCGTATGCACCATCCTTCAAATGTATCAATTTTATTTTGTGTTATGGGTGTTACTATTTTGTAAGCAATTTTTTCGGGCGCTGAAAATAATTTATTGATTATTTCAATAATAAATTAACTATCATTTTTTTATTGCCTTTTTACAATAATAATAGAAATTATAATACGTACTTCCCTCGGCAATTTTAAGCTCTTCCCTTACCATCGCTATTTGATTGAGTGGTCGATTAGGTACTAAGTCATTATCCGTGTCTACGTCTTCATCACTGTCATTATCAAAATCATTGTCATCTTCCTGAATGTTAAGTATGTCTTGTATATTTTGTAATGCGTCACTTAATTCAATGTTTACTTTTTTAGGTGTTTTTTTCATTTCTTTCTTATTTTTATCGTCCTTCGAAATGCGCATAGCTACATTATCTAATTCATTATTGTCATTTATCGAAACGTCATCACATTCTTCTTGACTAAATTCTTGTTTAATATTTAGAATTTCAAAGTCTGAAATTCCCTTTTTACTATTTCCATATTCTTGATTCGTAATATTCTTGTCGTCGTTAATTTCAATGAGTTCTTCTTTAATGATAATATCTTCGGGTTTAACATCACTGACAATCTTCTTAGCAAAAATTTCTGCTTTGATATCGCCATCGAAAACTTGTGAATTTATAATGTGAATGATATCATCTGAAACAGTTTAAAAAATGTAAAGTTTAATTACAATTCTAACATTAATGAACGTTATTACAAAATATAGCAATGCATTATGAGAAGTGGTTGATGTATCTTAATTAAATTATATATGACATGATTTATAAAATCTAAAAAACTATGTAAACAGTCACTTTATTATACTTTAACATGTACATGTATAACAAAAAGTTATTTAAAATGAAATTTTACCATGGTGTATTTTATAACAATGACATATAAATCCTAAGTTACATTTATAATAATACTTGTATATATAATTAATATTTTATGCCCTTCATTTTTAAAAATCGACTTAACGTCGATTTATTAATATTGCATGTACTGGCAGCCTTTCGTAACGATGCTCCTGCATTCATCAACTGTATCGCTCGATTAAAAGTTTTCATGTATATTGGTTTCGTACGTTTCCCGTAAGGCCCAACGACAGGAATTTCATCTTCTAAAAATGATAAATATTGTTAGAACCAAAATTTATTAAAAAACATTATTTTACAAAATTTATGTTATTGAAACATACGCATTGGATCGGTGGGCGGTAATTCGTAAAAGTCTTGAAATTCGTAATTATCATGCACACCGGTCTCATGATAATCTGTAACAAAAACTGAATTATTTAATATTAGATATTGTATCTCTTGCAGTATCTGTAAATGTAAACATCTAAGTAAATAACGAATAAATAACATTTAATTATATTGTTTTTATTGAACAACTTGCATAATAAACCTCAAAATACAATCATCTACGTTAAGTACTATTAAAATTTATACTCCTTAACCAGAAAGAAGCCACAGTTTAAAGATTAAATTTGTTGAAAATGTAACGTACATAGAGAATCGAAAAATACTAAAAGAAGAAAATGTCTTCTTGAGGGTAAATAAACACCCGAAATTACTCAGTAATTTCTAATTTAACAGTGGCAACGAATCCTCCGTCTGCATTGGTACGCTGTTGAGACTTGATACGTTGTAACGTTGATTTCGTAATACCAAATTGCTTAGCTGCTTTTCGTAGCGACATTCCTTGATTTAAAGCAGCTAGAGCTGCCCTCATCGTTTCCAATGGCACTGGCTGTGCGCGTTTAGTCCTTCGTACCATTGTTGCATCTCTATCAGCCAACCATCCGAGATCGTCTATGAAAAGAAAAATCAAGAGGCAACGCGAGATATCAGCATTTAAGTTATTAAAAATTCAGTTAATAAAACAATTGCCGTGTCCTTTACATCGATAATTTTGTACAGGGGATCTAATCGATTACCATAAACAATCCGATGCAAAGGAACAAGTGTGTACAAAATGTATATACCGCGTGTAGAACCCATTAAATCTTGGATGAAACGTGCAAAAGGGTTTGAACGACGTTGTTAAGGGATACTCATGGTGGTAAAACATTGCATAAATAAAAAGGTAACAACATATCTCATATTACCTTATATATATAAGTTGCTTTGTCAAAACAAAGTACTATAAATTAAGGTAAACAATTCTACAATTAGTTTGGAACACTTCTATTTACAGGCTTACTACTTGGTGCTAGAATAAGTGGTAAACAAATGTATAGTTGTTAAAATATTTTTTGTTATTAAATAACAGAATTTGTACTAGCAGATAAAAGAAAATTTTATTCATTTTGAATTGATAGTCCTAATTTCGTATTACATGTGCCCATTTTTCTCCTCTCGATGAAATGCTTTTTCTCACATTGCTTAACTATTCATTACATCTTCGTAATTCTGCATGTACATTGAAGATGATTTATAAATGCAATAAGTACTTTAAAAATTGAACTAAATCTATAGATACTTTTAAGTTTACTATTCATGGATAGTTTGAAAAATACTGTGAATCTTTTGAGGTTTGACCATTCCACCAAATATTAAAGGAATGGGCCAAAAAGCGTTTCACCACAAGCCATTCATTCCCTAGCAATTTTTACTATTTAGCTATGATATTGACATTTCTATCAGAAAACCTGGTTAATTTAATTACTTTTTATACCATTATTTATTTTTCATGACAATGACATGTATAAAGTGTAAAATTACACCTTGTATCTCGTTTATATAAGCATTATAGGAAATTCGCCTTAGAGTGTAAAACTATCAATTCATTAATAATTCTTTGAAGTTGTCAAAAATGACCAAAATGGAATATCACTCTTCTTCTATCTGAAACAAAAAATGAAGTACAATGATTAGTATTATTATTAATATAAATTATTAAAAAAAAACAAATAAATAAAACACTTAAACAAAAAATTATTTTAATAAGAAAATATATAAAAGATACATAAAATGAAGGCGTAATGTAAAAAGAAACGATAATATTTTCAGGTACGTTAATCAATGTAAGACTTCTAAAATCATGTATATTTACATGTATTTATTGAAAAAACTCGTAAAGATAAACAGCGTTACATAGACATTTACTTGCGTAGTACTCAGTTTTTTTTGTTCACACAATTTTTTTTATGTTTATGGTTATGATTAAGTGATTGGGACTCTTGTCGAGTCGACCATTGCTATTGGTTACGTCGAACATGCGAGAATATATGAGAAAGGTGTACAAATTGTGATTTGCGCGAATCGCATATAGGAATGCGAATAGCAATTATCTGAGGAATAGGGAAACGTCTTATATTTGACTAGCAAATTTTTTTTTCACCGAATAAATCCTTTCACATTGAAGCTTTACAATTCCGTTTTTCTTTTCAATTATTATCATTGATCTACCAATAGCCGTTTGTCAAACATTTGAATATTTACTATAAAAGATCTTGAACGATCAGCTACGATTGACTATAGGAACTCCAATGAAACGCGATTTGTTTGGTGAAAATTCAATTTGCAAGTACGAAGGCGTTTTATGCATGAGGATTACATCAGTATAATACTACGCTGTTGATATGTGATCGGAGAATTTGAGAAATCTTCGCAAATCGAATCGAAGCACGACATTCGGTGCATTGTATCCTGTAAATCAATGCTGGAGTCTTTATTACGGCTATAAGTAATCGTGAGTAAGCAAAAAAAAAAATAGTATAACAAAAACTTGGTTACATGTGTAAAAATGGTATTGTCAAGGAAACAAAAAAAAACGATAATATGGTTTACTTAGTTTGTGTGAAATAAAAAGAGAATACACGAACTTAATTCTCTTACACGCATTTTGATTCTTTTTTTCTTATAATAAAGCGTCGCTACTTTCGATTTTCATTCTTTCATCTTTTTATATACTTTTTACAGACTTGGGCCACGAGATTTACGAAAATTTATCCAAACGTTTCTTTTTGTTATCAATGATATGCAAATACGTCGAACAAGTTATTCCTTTTTTGTTTATGTATACCTAAATATCGACGCTCTACCAAATATTCCGTCGAAATATATATAATAGTGCAACTACAAAGTATTGTATTTTTCATTTTATTATATCGATCGAAAAATGTTAGATTTTTCGCTTCTCATTCTTCGGCATAACGCTGTTATTTTTTTAGTATAATAATTTATTTCTTTTTCTTCATTAACGGGTTTCACTTTAACGGCTTCTTATCTTTCATTTTCATTTTGCTTCTGAGGAACTTTTTTCATTGTCGCAAGAAACGCGAGAGTAACTTTCTTACGTCGTGCTTATTTGGGGGAGGGGGAGGAGGAGGATGAGGGGGTGACAATAATTTGAAAATTGAAGAAAATATGGTTTTACTATTATACCATTAACCTCTAGACCGCCGGCAGATTTTTTTTATTTCAATTGGTATGTTTCACCTGAGAGGAACTAAAAAGTAACTCGTGTATGTAGCAAATTACGTAGTAAATGCATAACATTTTAATTAGATAACATTGAAATTTATAAAACGTTCGAGCTGTCGCAGCGACCTAAAGGATAATCGAAATTATAAATGTTTAAAGTACGATTTTACAAAAGAAAGCAGATTGTAAAACTAAAATAGGGAAATAATCGTGTATATTTTCACAAAAATTATATATAGCATCTTAATCTTTCGTACAATTCACGCATAAATTTTTATTTTTCGCATGAAATTGCAGCCGCAAAGTGACGACCAAAAAATATGCGTTTTTCACATAGCGCGACTGATTTGCGCCCATAAATCTTTTTCCTTTGTTTCTCTCTCTCTCTCTCTTTCTTCTCCTCAACTTTTTAGACGATTATTGTTCGCGCATTTCTCGATGATTGCACGCTTTTTCAACAATTCACTCAAAGCAATATTTCCATTTTGATTTGTATACAACTCAATTATAAATTCTGCATCGTAAGGAGTCGCTTTAATCTTGGATCGCAAAATATAGTTAAATGACATTATTGCAAGTTGAAACTAATTGATCATGATTTAAAACTTTACGGTACAATTGCACAAAGATAAAATAGTAAAGTTATTGTATAATTAAAAATAATATTAAAAATTCACTTTGAGCGAAAAGTTCGTCTGAGATTTGAAAATAGGTAAACGGACCTATGATTAATTTTACTATTGCAGTTCTTCAATACATCATTCTAGCGTACGCAAATACACTCATACTTATTATGTTGCGGATGACCCCCTTCTTATATTTTCTTAATCTTGGGAGAATCCTTACAAGCTAAGTCTTTGACTTAATCGGCACACTTTTAAATAAATATCAGAATATTTATTCGTATCTTCCTTATTGTAAAACCTACATGCTGCACTCTTTCATTCTCGTGTTTTCACTCGGTAAGAAAATGCAGTCGAATATTATAAAAAAAATTATTTTAGTTAAAAAGTAAACTATAGAATACTTAATCATTAAATCCATCGCGGACATTTCGTTTGTTTTTTTAACTGGCTTGTAGGTATATCAATTAAATCTTTGGTATTATTGAATCAATATAGATTAAAATAGTAAAACACGCATTTTTATAATGTATTAAAACTTTAAGGACTAGAAATGTATGTAAAAAACATTATGATACTCAATATAAAATTATTAAAAAAGATAACTTACATTAATAGCGCATGCAAAGTAATCTTTACAGATTCGTTAATAGATAATTATTTGATATTTCGGAGCAATAATATTGATAAGCTAATTTATAAAGTCTTTGGTAAGTAACATCGAAGGAATTATAAATCGTAACTTTATTCGTCAACTCAAAGGAAATTAATATTCTTTTATTTAAATGCAAAAATGACTAGTAAATTAATATTTAATTATATATTATTGTTGCTCCGTAAAATGTTGATAATAGAAGTAAACTAAAAGTTAAGAAACTTTTTAATGATTAATTCTAACAAAAGAAAAACTGAACACCTTACTATTAGATCATTTTAAATGTAAAAAAACCTTAATTAATATATTTTCAATGTTCTCTTCAAGGTGTCAAAGTTTTAACATCTAAGAGATATAATAAATTGTAAAATTGAAAATTTTATCCTACGTCGTTTACTTTCAATTTTTATATTAAATATAAAAATTGCAAGCACTGTAAAATGTATTATTAACAAAATAAGTTTATTTTGATCATTACAGTCGTAAAGCTAGTATTATTTCACGATAAATGAACAAATTTAGTTAAATTATCTGTAACATTTACAAAAACTAACGTTCTATCTATAAGATTATATTAAAGTGAAATTTTTAATCTCCAAGAAAATGAAGTGGTGTTATCAATCCTCCCATATTATTAAATGATATTTCGTCTTGTTATATTTTTGGGGCAAAGATTTTTCATTATTAACTTTTGCATTAATCAATAAAAAATTACTTTGTTAATAAATAAAATTCTTAAATCTAAAATTTTCACAATTATACATAAATATACGGATAGCAAATTAATAAATTAAAAAATGATTCGTATAAATTTCATTATACTGTATAAGTATCAAATTTGTCGCTATGCGATCACTCATATCGCAAAATATTCATTCATTATAAAAACGCTCAATTCTCTCAGTCTCATTTAATTGAAATAAAATTTCAATAATTTTCAAAATGTACTGATCATTGTCACTAATAATCAGAATATATAACCGATCTGGACAAAATTAAAAAATGCACTAAATTTTTGGTAAAGGCTGGAGATGTTAACCAAAAATTTGATGCATGTTAAAATTTTGGCCAGACCAGTTGATGTGAAATTACCCATATACAAGTGTATGTATACGTCACCATCACTTGAGTTGGCGAAAAAAAATTTCACTTGCAAACGCGTTAATGCTTGGTTTGGAGCTCAAAAATTGCTCATTGTCCACCTGGAAGTTTTAAAGCCGTTAGAGTAGCAAGGGTCGATTTGGAGTCAAATCGCGCAAACCTCGCGGCGGCTCGGGCCTGTCCTACTTGATGTTATGTACCGAGAGTAGGTGTTTGATGAAGCTGGCCTCGATGCGTGATCTATACGGGCAGTACTGGCAGGAGAAGTGGGTTTCGCAGGTGACCATACCGCATCCCATTTTTAGATGCTTACGCAGATTCGATGCCCAAGAATACATCTGACCACATCGGGGGCAGATATGCAATCGTGGCCTTACAATCGGGAAGCGCGGGGCCTCTGGAAAATCATAATGGAAATCCCGGGTTTACCGGATGTTAGTTTACGGATCCTGGATAAAAGCACTTTTATTAGTTTTCAACGATGTTTGCATTCAAACCGTCAAAAAATCGACCCAATATAATTTTTATAATCTTTGGAATTTAGAAACTTCACAACAACATCGTGATAACATTAATTCTTTGTTTATCAACAATGCCCGACTGCACTTAACAATCGACCATTGAAAATAAATAAAGATTGATATCGTTTCGGATATATTGTTATTATATTGTTTGCGTATGTTACCAAGACATACGTGCAAGATCGATTTTTTGCGATTATCTTACAAATGATATATGTGGTCATAAATGGGAATTGAACACTCACTTTTAAAAGGATGCCAATGAATTAACTGGATCAATAACACAACAACAACAACAACAACAACAATGTTGCAAAAAAAAAACAATCGTGAAATAAGTGTACTATTAACCAACATCGATAATTACATGCCTTACTGCAGCTGCTGAACAAAAGGTTTGTTTTGCACAAAAGAAAACTAAAATGCACAATGATCATAATAAATAAATTATTTAAGTATTAATAAATTTCTAGGAAATAATAAAATATATAGTAATAACATACTTTTACTAGCATGCTGCATTCCATGCTGATTATAGAGTATCTCAAATTTGTGATATTTAGTGGTTTGGATATTAACATTGGACAAAATTTTATAATATAAATTCATAAAATATAATAATTGTTAGTAATAAGAATGTATTTAATAAATTTTTCTTGTTAATTAAAACAGTGTACATTTTGACACGACTTTGTATTTCTATTATCTGAAAGAAATACAATTAATGCACCCATTCATCCGCTGTTACGTTAAGTCAATTTTGATCGGTCCATCAAAATTTTGGGTGACAAGATAATTGGATAGTACGTGAGTAGTCTTCACCTGAAAAAATAAAATATACTAGTCATTACAATGTATATATTATAGAATATAATAGTCATGTAAACTGATTTATAAATCCACTAACACAGCTGATCTGAAATTGATCTATAAAAATTCATACTCAAAACTGTTCGATCGCTGTAAAATATATTGTTTTTTGCAAAAATTAATAATAGTGACAAATAAAAACTGATGTACAGGTTAAATAACATAAAATCTTAACGTTCGTGGAAATTATTTTTATTTAGATTTTTAGATTTTTTTTACAAATTGTAAGCAACGATAAAAAAGTTATAAATTAATCGAAAACTTTTTAAATAAATAAAAACTGTTTACATAAATAAAGTTAGTCTGGAAAAAATACAATAAATTGACCAGAATTTCTCCACGCAAAGCACCACTTCAGTCCGATTATAAAAAACAAGTATTTAATTAACAACACCTTTTTAAATTTTATTTAATAGTATCGTAGGAAGTTAATATTGTTAATTAACATTTTAAACAATAATATTCAAATGTGTTTTATTTTTCAATAAATTTATATATTAATATATTTATATATATATATATTGTCATGGTAAGGAGCCAATTTGCAGATCGAGTCCTCTTTCTCGATTTACTCCTACGCAACAATATATATTTATATATATATACATATGTGTATTAATGGAAAGCACATTCGTTTCTCAAAATGAGCAAGGACAAGAAAAATGCACGCATAATACAAAAAATAGTCAGTCACTGTTTTCATTTATACGAAGCGCAAATTTTCGTACGGATAAAATACGTTTTGTATCACTCGTAGATATTACAACAATCAATACGGAAGACCATAGCGAGCAAAACATTGTAATATCAACAAATACTAATAATCTTAATAATGTTTCTATAATAAATAAACGAATTCTCTTAAACATGTCAAAAATTTAAATTGTGCATACGCCGTACGTGTGATCGCATGCTAGTTTTATGTTTCGTTCGTCTAGGACAGTAAGGACAAATAACACTTGGTTCTTTCCCACATTCGAGTCTTAGATGCGTCGTAAGGTTGCGATACCATCGGTAGATTTTTCCACACCGACCGCAGGTGAATCGTCCGGGTGATGAGTTTATACTTCGTTGTGGTATTAGATAACTGCATAATACTGTAAAATAAAAGAAGATACAAACGTTAGTTAAATTATACAGGCTCACCAACGTTGGAAGCATATTTTAGTTAATAAAGAGTTTATTCTTAAGCAGGACATAATTCGGCAGTACAAATTTTGAAATTACATTTTTTCTATATTATAATCAGTCTACATCTTAAAAATCCGTATTTCATTTATATGCATCACAAATATATATTTATCACATTGTTCAAAATTTGCATTACCACTGACAGTTTGTGTAAAAATGATGATAATTTAGCTCGTTTAATTTTTCAATATTATTTATTAAAAATTAATATCACCATTCAGATGATAAGTATAATACATTTTTACAATCGCTGAACAAAGTATTCAGTTGATAAATGTCGGTTGAACGATCGACGCTCTTGTAAAATAGGTAACTTGACAATTTATTTTCGAATTTGCACATCGCCTATGACTACAAGTCTAAACTGTATAAATAATTATCTCGCCAATTTTCTTGACATTGTCGACTTAATGCATCATTTAATAGCAAATATTATCAAAAAATCTTTTCTTAAGCGGAAGAAATATATTTGACGAACGTATCAGTCTCTCGTAAGTGAAATACTTATACTCGGTTAATAAGGTACTACAAATTGAAAGAAAAATAATGTTCTCTTCTTCACTGTTTGTATATATACGTAATATACGTAATATAAATGTATCTTTGTCACTAAATTTTGATTGCTCTTTGTATGTACATTTTTAATATTACTTTCTTCCGCCTTTCGCTTCAAATAATGAGCAAATAATTTTATTAGAAAGTTATACGCGTATACAAAATATATTAAACTATACAATTAATATAAAATTTCCTAAATTTTCTACTGCGTGTATAAAAACATATAAAAAGAAAAAAATAATCCAAACGAATGTACTTAGCTTACATGATTGAACACATTGTTTAAAATATTGTCTACTTAAATTAAGTAATACATGATACTATATCCTAATATTTTTATAAGTTATATAAATATTCTTTTATATTCTAAAATATGTATAGTTAAACTATAATTCTCGGTTTATTCAGTTGAAATAATTACTAGCTATGCACACCTAATCAATCTTTTTACAATTTTATTTATATAAAATTAAAATTATTTATCTATAATTCGATGGGATAATTATTTTGATTGTGAAATCATAATGTGCATTGCGCGTAACCAGTTCAATTAAACAAAAATGTATATATTTAGATTTGTTTGAAAAAAAAATATCAGAAAGTTATTCCATACGAAATACAATAAATAATATAGATTAACGTAAGAGGTAAATTTTAATACAGAGATTGAATTATTTAGGAACTATGGGAAATTACTCACTTGATCGAGTCCGAACCTTTAAGTGGTAAATTAAATGTAATTTACTTGTTTAATTAATTTCAGAGAATGTAGGTTGAATAAGCATCCTTTTAACTCCGCTAGTGAGACGTAACGTATTTATGTACAAAAAAGTCTCACCATTTTTATTTATCTGTATTTAATCTATTATAAAGTAATTGATGATCATTGTTCTTTAATATTATCTACATCATGATTTTAATTCAAATGCACATATTAAATTTTAATGGTAAGAACTAAATTAATACTACAAATTAATACTAAAATGATAGTATGAATGTATAATCTCACCCTACAACATATTTAACTCGTATTTTACAATTTATATAGTCCAATTATTTAATTTATACAAGTGCAGTGTAAGATATACACTGTCTCTGTTGTTTAAATGAAAATAATCGAACCTCTTAAGGAAATGTCGAACTCAGAAAATAAGAATTTCTTACATTTTTTTCTAAACCAAAAAATTAATTTAGTGGAAAAATCCTTTACGTCAGGCCCTCGTGGTGAAAAGTATATAATGTAGATCCGACATTCCGTTAAACTAAATTGCAAAACTTGATATTAAGTACGCGTCCGAAAGTTCAAGAATTGGAATTCTTGTATCTAATAAATATGTCTTATAGTAATACTGGTAACTGAATGATAAATAAACTACCAAAGAGAATCCTACGAATCTCACGATATAAATCCAGTCAACTCCATCAAGAGCATTATGGTTATTATGGTACATATTCGATTTAGAAAATAAGGGACCAGCCTACGCAGAATTGAAAAAAACATTTTTTCCTGGATGATTAGTTCGTATGTGTTGGTATAAATTGCCCTTTTGTTTCGTACGGTGTGGACAATATGGACATTTGAATTTTGGCTCCTTTCCACATTCGTGACGCGTATGGCGAAGAAGCGTTGCTCGGTGTTGGTAGCGTTTCCCACAATCGTCGCAACGATACAAGAAGAGAGCTTGCTCCTGTTGATCTCGTTGTTGCTTTGCCATCCACATAGCTGCTAGGTTTTTCATCAGTGACACTGAAAAAATACAAAAAGTGCTTGGTTATTCTAAAGTGTAGTTATTCATTATTCGTTTATGAGATTTTCATGTTTGCATATACTCTCAGAAGGATTAATTACTTTTATTCGATAGATAAGCAAACAGGAAAATCAAATTTTACTAAAAAATATTATTACTTAATTTTTCTTAATAATTATTTAAAAAATTTGAAAAAAAATACTAAGATCGATGGATTCCAATTTCTTCAAACGATTGCACGTTGGGCAAGCAGATACATGCTATGTTTTTTTATTAACGCTGCTAATCGACTATATTTTAATCTGGCTTCTTATAACTTTGCTCCTTCGATGATTTATCTTAAACAACTTTAGTTTTTATCTATTTACAGCACATATCTGTGTATTATAACAAACATATTTTCATATAAATTATAGAAAAATTGACGAATTTGGAGTAATTTGTTTCATCAGGTATACCATGTTACTAAAAACTGGTCAATCTTCGTAAAAAATTCGTGTATTGGGAATTAATTATAAATAAATTATTCATCAATCTTTTATTTTATTCGTCATAATCTCATCTTATAAATTACAATATTTACAATACTTAATTTTCGAATGTATACATTATGCATATATAATAATAAAAAGTATTACACTGGATTATGAATGGTCAATCTGAATTTCATTAAATTACCTAGATTCGTTTTTATTCATATACAATTAAATGTTTATATGTTATTATTAGTACAGTTTATTGACACATATTCATTGGATTGAATGTATGTATATAACATTACACTGTTCTTTTACATGCAGTCCGAACGGGTAAAAACTGAACTGACTGCATTATTGTACAATAAATGTTTAAATTATACAGAATGTTAATAAATCATATGATTAAGAAATAAAAATGTACATAGATAAAGCTAATGGAAACTAATTCTTATGAAAAATAAGTTTTTTACGAACACGTAAACATGTATGTATAAACAAATATATATTACAATAATTTAACAAATTATAAAAAAATATATACTTAATCTCTTTTTTTTTTGTATAAATACAAATAAATATAAAAATTAAGTAATATTCTCATAAAACTCTCATAATACAATATTTGTTTTCCTGCTATATACACGAAATACGTGATAAAATTTTGGTGAACTAAGTGGAATGTCCTTAATATAAGAAAGCATAAACGTCCCATCTTATAGGATATATCTCATCCATCGTAAAGGACTGCTGGCGTGGTCGATTGATTAAGATCAATGACGTAAATAGCTTGACCTATGTGTTTCATTCGTATGTGTCGATAAACATGACTGCGCTGCTTCATCCTGATGTTGCAATATGGACACTGCATTTTAGGCTCACGATTGCACTCAACGTTGACGTGACGACGTAGACACCACGAATGTTTGTAGGATCGACCACAATTTTTGCAAACGTATTTTGATTTCGGCTTAGAATTGATGACCTCCGTAATGGGCAGAAAGTTTGATAAGGAGATGCTTCCAAGAACTAAAAAAAACGACAAGAGCAAAAGGTTAAAAAATAGTATGTTACATAAACCAAAAACAACTTAGTGAGTGTTTATTTTGGAGAAGGGAGAGTTCAAGTGAGAAAGGTATAAGGTTTTGTATTAAAAAGGATTTAAGGCATCAATAGAGAGCATGAAAAATGTTATCATTCGTAATCAGCAGCAGCTACAATGTCACAATAAAAACAATCGTAATAGATATTCAAGCTTGCCTCTCTTTTATATCATTATTTCGTTTTAATATTTCATGTATCTCACATAAATGATATTCATACATGTTTTATACAAATATTATAAATAAGTATAAATATAATATCTACTTTAATTTATTAACTATACGAATATATACCCGAGCTTTCGTTGTACATAATTTTAATATATTGATCAAATTTATTATTGTCGAAAAAGATCAAATTCATAAAAATATAATATAATATTTTAAAATGCTCATTAAAACAATAAGTTCCTTTAATTGGGCAAAATTGTATATTATAGTCATGCAGCCTACTATTACAAAATTATTGATGAATTAATTATGGACAATATAGCAAACCGCTGAATACAAAGATTATTTAATTTAACAACGTCTAATACGTCAATCTTTTAAAAACCGTAATTTAGTTAGTATGATTTGCTTGCGATTGATGTTTAAATGTATATTATTAGGTTGCCTTCCAAGAGTAGCACAATGCGAACACCGAAGTTTTACACCTCAGCTATAACGTTGATGACATAACAAGCAAAATAAGCATAATTCTTACCAAGTGTTTACATTAGTAGTTACGATTAATTCTTGAAGTATTATTAACGAAGTTGACCTCCACTTGTCGATACCATATAAAGTGAACAAACTACGAACAAAAGATAACCATTGTGATGAAATGTAATTATTAATCTTTGATACATCAGTCTCTACGATGTGATAAATTTTGGTAGATAAAATATTTCTTCTTTCCTAAAAATCCATTTTTAAATATAAAATATTAATAAATTGTAATAATCATCGGATACGAGGTAAACACTTTAGGAAACATGACGAAATAGAATTGAAGTATGTTGTTCGAATTATATTCAAGTAGGTATGTGGAAAAAGAAATTTTTGATACATTTTGTAACATCATAATGTATTAAATTATATTGCATTTTATTACATATAGTGAGATTGTCATGATATAATTGTTCGTATTACTTGTTACTATATCGCAGTAAAGGCACTCAAAATTTGATAATCTCGTTTTTCAATTTGGTAACGTAAACATTTACACTCTTTTTATTCATACCAAAGACACGTAAAATATTAATATACTTAAGTAACACGCTGATACAACACAACAATGATTAGTAAAATAAAAATCACAGCAAACGTTGATTAATTCTTTGTTTCATTTTTGCTTTTTTTTCGCCGTTTTCCAAAAACATACAATTAATTGTTCGTAACGAGTATATACAATTCATTAAATGAAGTATACGTCACTGTATAGAGATCTATTTAGTTAGGAGATCCATAAATTCAAAGTTCTACAAAATATTCATTAAACAAACACACCTATCATATACCAGAAATGTGAAAGATTTAGTAAGTAACTCAAGATTCTATCCGACTCTAATGTTTCACGTAAATTATTAAATTTTTTATCTAACAGCTAGCTAACTGGTATATTAAATAGTGTAAAAATTGACAACACAAACAAATGAACAAACATCATCTTCAACAAATTCATTAACAAACGGTGACATATTAATCTATTACACATAATCACAGCGTCATTTGCTATAAAAATGTAAAAAAGAATTTCTTCTTCTATAATTACTCATTGTTATCTGCGTTCGATTCTATATTGACAACGCAGACGTGTTCACTGGGATGCTTCTTCCTGATGTGAGAATAAATTTGTGAGGTCTGTTTGCTACGAAGATCGCAGTATGGACACTTGTAACGCGGTTCCAATCCACACTCGTACTTGAAGTGGCGATTACGGTTGCTCTTGAGGGTGAAACCACGTGAACATTTCGGACAATAGTATTGTTTTTCACGCCATTGTGGACCTCGTGCCGAAGAACGTCTTACACACTTACCGCCAGTCTCGACGAAGTTCATAAGAGTACTCATCAGCTGGTCTGTAAAACAAAGGGATTCAATCGCTTAGAATTTTTGAGGTCCATCGAAATAAATCGTACCGCCGATGATATTTGCAAGAGGAATCGGTTAGTGGCCACAACAAACTGTCAGATGCGGCTGGTTCCTAAGTTATTCGTTCCATAAGATAAGGCTTATACGAGCGGGTCAAAATGACGTGGAAAACAGTGTGATGATCAAATGTTCAATTAAAAACATTCCAAAATCACACTGAAATTTCTTGCTTCTATGAATCAATTAAAATTTTCTAATGTTATTTGATTCATACTTCATACTTCAAATTGACATTCGAATTTACTCGCTCGTGTACTTATGGAAGAATAATATTTCTGAGTCAATACTTACGCTTCTGGTTAGATACAAAAAAATCTGATGATTTTCCAACTCAAAATAAATGTCAAACTAGGTTTCACGTAAGTGCACACGTTTTAGATATTTTAAAAAATTCTAATATACGTTGTTAGTTGACGATTTAATCAAATAAAAACATAAAACAAATTAAACAAACATGCGTATTAACAATTGGTACTAATGTAAAATAATGATTAAAATAATAATTGCACAGAATGGATATTTCTCTAATGATTAGTATGAATGGTGTACACACAAAAACTAATAAAAATAACATAAAACGACCTCGTAACTAAATCGCGATAAAGAATATATACCTATGATTGTTAAAATTACACATATACATTTTGAGATTATAAAAAATGTTGGGTACGTATCATTTGAATATAAACTTTTATTACTAGATTTTATAATTCATAGGTAAATGAAAAGTGCATATTTTATTATCTTGGACAATGATTGTAAGTTTACTATTACAGTAATATTATATATAATTACATTGATTTATTCATACAAATTAATGGATTTTTATTGTAATTACATTCCTCAGTCTTTATATCGTTCGAACCGTATCACCTTGTAAATAATATAACATTATTTAAAAAACATTAGGAAATATTATTAAAATTACTTTAAAGATAATCAGTCTGGACATTATCACTTATCGTTTGTTACTCGATACGTTTAATTTTTCCTTTTTAATTTACATAAATACTGATTAACTTAAAATTATTACTCTTATAATAGATGTTACTGTACAATTATATCTTTGAATAGAGCATCACAGTAATAATTATAAATTTATTAACAAAAACATATTTAACGCTCGTATAATTGATAACATTGCAATCAATGCAACAAATTAATGACATCGATAAGAAATAATGCACGCAGTAAAAATTATAATGTCGATGTTTTTAAATTCGAAGGTTTGTACATAATTGTAAAAATATATATACATTTAACAGCATATCCATCACATATATATTTATATAATTGACAGTTCATTTACATTATAAAATTATTGATATACAATTTATGGCAACATACGCGACACTGCAAAAACAAAGAGGACTTTATATGGACTATTTATAACTTTAATCGCATAAAACATTAATTTAGTTATATTTATAAGTAGTCCTTATCTTGTCTTTAATGAATGACGACCTTGTCTAATATTAATTTTTGTAAAATTCAAATAAAAAGGAATTGGGTAGCTAACGTAAGATAGTAACTCAACGATAACAATAAAACGATATCAAAAGAATAAACCTTCTCGTAACCGTAAGATTATTTCTTATTCTTCGTATTTAAGATGAACAACGTAAACTCGTTGACCAACATGCCTAGTTCGAATGTGCGACATCACGTTGGATGTTTGTTTGCTGCGAAATTCACAATGGGGACACTGGAATCTTGGCTGCTGTCCACATTCGTATTTCAAATGTCTCGTCATGTTACCTTTAACAGTGAAGCTACGGGAGCACTTGGGACAACCAAATGGTTTGTTTTGTCCATGCTGTATCGGTGTCAACGTAATGGCCTTACTCCCCATTTGGCTGAAAAATTCGTCAGGTATATTGGCATTTGGCGTGACTGACTCGTTCGCAGGACGACCATTGGTAATTTCACTCGAAGCTTGCTGTAGAACGAAGTTTAAATCCAGCTGCTGAGCGAAGTAGCCTGGAAAAGGAAAATAATGCGTTTGGTTAGTGGGATTGATCTGAATTTTATCATACCTGATTGATAGATGTACGTGTGTGATGGATGTGTTGGTATTTCAATCTCGCTTTTTATTTTCAGGTATATAACAAACGAATATCTGTTGATTTATTATTGTGCAGATGAAGAATACAATTAAATTGTATCCCATTATTACACGTTTTAAATAAGTGGGTTTGTCTAATTATTTGGGAATTTCTTAGCTCTGAAATTGAAGAAACATAGGAATTTCTTTGCTACAGTTTAATGTTGCGTTATACGCACAAACTTTGTTGTAATAATCTCTTTTAGTGCTAATACAAAAAGAATAACAAGATTAAGGATTGATCATTTTCTATTGATGAATTTTATTGCGTAAATATTTACATTACTATTTACATTATTTATGAATACAAACGTTGACTATATTCAATGTTAAATTAAACATTTCAGCAATATGCAAATATAATTACAAATTATGAATAATAATTCCTAACCTTTTTTTGACTAGAAATATTGATAACGATTGTCAAATTTGTGCATTTTTTATCACTTAAATATAAAATAGTAACGTACAACATTGCCAGATCATTATTTACTTTCTTAAAATTTACAAGTATTTACTTAACTACGAGATAAAAACAAAAATACATTTTTAGACACATAATTAACAAAATCATGTTTGCATATTAAATACGAGGAAAAAAAATAAAATATAATCTCTCTTTGGATCTGTATAGAAATAATAATATTGTGTCTTTGGCTGATCTTACAATTACACGTAAGAAGAACATACACCCAACTTCCTTTCTCTCGCTAAATATTTGATAGTAAGCTTATTCTAAAAAACATCGCATACAAATGTAATATTTTAATTTTTTTCAAATCCTGTAAAATATTAGTTACGTATTACGTACATTCAGATCTGGGGGGTTGCACGAAATCAGACGGTATTTCTGGAAAATATAATGGGCAATAAATTGCAACGATTTTTTAATAAATTACTTGTTGTGCTACTTGTGCGAATAAGATATATTGAAGTAATTGACCAAGTATAAAATAGTATAAAAAAAAACCAAACGAATAATGTAAACACGAATAGTTCAGTCATTTTTGAAGTCGCGTCGAGTGAGCTTAAGATTCGTAGCAATATCGATGCAATACATCTCAGAATCTGGATGAAAGGTACGTATGTGAGTCCATGCGTGAGTACGTTGGCGTAAATGAATTTTGCAATAAGGACATTCGAAGCGTTGAGGCATTCCACACTCGTAATTGTAATGTCGGGTCATGTGGCTACGATGTTTGTAAGTGCGGAAGCATCGTGGACATGGGTGTCGCGTGGCTGGTCTTTGGATCTTCTGCATCCTCAGCTTGAAAGCGTAGACTGTATGTAACAAACAACAAAACATAAGGTTCGTTAGTTAGTTTCGTTAATCCATTTTTTTATAGCAAAACTTTCGACAGCTCGTGTAAAATAATCATCCGACAATAGTGCCATTGACTATACAAAATAATTACGACTTTCAGAATCAATTTAGAAATTATGGAGAATTCTGAAAAGTTTGTTGTTTTAACTATGTACAGACACGTATATAGTTGAGACACATATTATCAGAAGGCAACGAATGCTGAATATCTACTAGTTTAATATTTTCACACGAGACAGGGTAGAAGGACACACAGTATGTTTAGGTATTTTTAAAATTTAATATTGGATATGATAAACTTTATATACGGTTTCTGAAACCATTAATGGATTTAGCTGGATTAGGATGAAGATAGATAATAAAACATACTAATCGCTAATAATATGTGATTAAATGACACTCATATTCAGATTCTTTTACTAATTTCTTCTCATCTGAAAATGTAAAGTTTGCTAAACCGTTATTATTATTACTGACAATGATAAGTAAATTCGGTAGTTTTTTTCGAAACACTCTTTTATATTTATAAGCTTGAAGTACATCAGTAAGTCTTAAAAATATAAGGATCTTTGACATTGTTACATAACTAATTTTCATTTCTAACTTAGATTAATACAATTAGTACTGATATCAAATAATAAAATAATAATGTAGTTTTAAATTATATGATTTTTTTAGTTGATCGAGTAACATTAAATCTAACCGTAAAAAAAGATTGATGAAATTTGATAAATTCTTATACAACATAAAAAAAAGAAACATTATATTAATGCTAAACAGCTAAATCAATGTAACCAACAGTTTGATTTGGATGCAAGTTTCGGACGTGTCGATAAACATGATCCTTTCGTTTGTTACGGAATTTACAATAAGGACAAGCATATCTTAAAGCACCAATATCTTGATTCCTTTCCAAGAGCATAGTAACGATTGGCCAATCTGCGAAAAAGAAATGCATTTATGTAAACAAAAAAATAGTGCTATTTTGTATTGACGAAACAAACAATTAAGAAATTATCGTAACTAAAGTAACTTAGAAACCCATTAATATATTGGTAGATTGAGCCATTTCAATGAAATTGTTACATTCGATTCAAATGGTGTATCATTTATTTCTGCAAATGTCTTTCAAACGTATTTCACAACTGTTTTACATATATTAGAAAACGTCACGTTTATAACGAAGACACAATTATTTAGTTGTTATTACGTAAAAAAAATTTTTTTTATATACTAATGTATAATACTGTCGATAAATCAATGTTCGACGTATTGTTGTTAAAATATTTAACAAATAACGAACGGTCTAAAAATAACCAACTTGATGCAAATTTTGCATTCAGTTGCTAACATTTTTTTTACTTAATAGTTATTTATATTTACATAGACTAGATATTAGTACGGAATAATAAATAAAATAAAAAAATATATAAATGAACAATAAATAGGTTCATCAATTTATTTACAATTTGTCAAAGGTTCTTTACGTTTTAGAAAATTTAAAATAATACGACTAGTATGATGTCCAATTAAAATTTCGTTAATTAAATCAACGCCAATAGTTTAAATCCTCGTTCACTGTCGATCAAAAATACTTCCCGATTCTTCAGACTTATCATCAGACATTTGTTCGAGATCGAGAACGTAGATAGCATTTTGTTGGTGGAAACTTTTAATGTGTGAATAAACGTGAGGACGATGCTTTCCTACATAATTACAGTACGGACATTGAAATCTTCGAGGTTTTCCACATTCGTATTTTAAATGCCTATGTAAACATCTATACCACTTATACGTCTTGCCACAATTAAGACAATCAAATTTGCCTCGATCACGGTGAAGCGATGAATGCTGCGTCGTTAATTCTGAAATCAAATTTACCACATAATGTTAGTCGTAATTTTTAACCATTTTTACAAAGATACTTATCGCCAAAGTGATTGTACAAATTTATAAGAAATGATATATTGTTGATTTAACAAAAATAAATAATATTAGAACAATGATACATTAAATTTACAGATATTGTATATCAACCGTTAGATGTATGCAAAATTTACATTGAACTTGTAAGCGGAACAAAAAATGTTCAAATACTACTAAGACAAATAATTGATAAATGAAACACACATTTGATATAATATAAAATATTTATTTTTTTTCATATTACACGTAACCTTTCATTACCCTTACTTCTCGTTATAATTCATAATTTTTTACTTAATTAAATCATTTGTAAAATATATATTAAAAATATTAATCTGAATGATAAAACTGAATATAGAATATTGAAGCCTTTGTCAACAATATTAGATGACTTACTTAACAGTAGTTTAATAACGTAATAAAAATAAAGTAATAAATAATAAATGCACGTCTTTGTTCAACGTAAATTACAGTATTCTGCAATGGAATAAACGTTACAATTTATATTCAACAATATAACCATTTAATGTTTAACACCCATCTGTCGTGTTACTAGTTTGCAGTAAATCAAGGACGTAGATATCAGCGTTTGGATGAGCGATCTTAATGTGCGCATAGACTTGGCAACGTTGTTTCGCCAAATATGCGCAATATGGACAGTGAAATCTGGGTGGTTTACTGCACTCGTATGTCAAATGCCTGCTTAAACCTCGTGCATACTTGTACGATTTTCCACATTTATAGCATTGGTAAGCTGAAAAAAAGAACAAATATTAACGATTTCTTTTTTTTTTTAAGTTGTAACTAGCTTTTGAGCAGGATTTTCTTAACATACAACGAAAGTACACATCTTTAAAATTCTTGAGTAATCGTAAATTGCAATAAATAAATTTAATAAAATTTTCAGTGATGAATATTCATATAGATATTATAGCATGCAATTAATAACGTATCAGAAGAACGTATTAATTTTAAAAAAATGATTATTTCACTACTTTTACGCTATTGATAATCATTCACTGGAAATAAAATATAATTATAGGATGTGTAAAAAAAATTGTTTGCAATATATCTTTCAAATTTCATGTATATTTATATATATTTCCACAATTTTTTCACAAAAATGTTTAATTTTGATAAATTTATAACGAACTGTATATCAAGTATAAATTGATTTTATCACCACTCTTAAATCATTTTATCCCGATACAACTCACAAAGTGCATTGACTTAAAATTATAAAGTACCTTTCAAAAGTTATGTATTTACACACTTTAATAAACATCTTATTGACATTATTTCGGCACGCGTCATTTTACATTTCTCGAATGCCGGCAATCACTTTTATATTTAAAAAAATGTCTATGTATAAAACTACAAATTTTCTTAAACGCAATTGGTATTTTTTGATATTCTAAACAATTTTTAGTAACCCACTAAACGAAACTGCAAAACTTTGTGTTATAAATTTTCAAGTACATATCAAATGAATTTTAATTATTGCTTACAAGTTATATTTCTGGTTTAACAATATCCATAATAATTAATACTTGAAATTGAAGAGTAACATGCGTAAGTAACAAATGCATAAACTTTGTTGTAAAACAATTATTATGTTACACTATAAACACGTATGTATAATTCCTTTTCTAAAATTAAATAAATATATACTCTCATTAACTTGGAAAAGAAAGAACAATAGATGAAAATGACCAGTAGAACTTTTAGACTGTATAAAAAAATTATGATACGCAGAACCTGCGCGTAACTTGTAAATCATATTGACTAGGTGCAAAAATTGAAAAGTTTGATACATTTTAAAATGTAATTCTATGGTATATAACAAAAAAAATCATTGGGTAAGTAGTCACAGTCTTCCAATAGGCAGATTAATAGTCTATATCACCTTAAAAATATGCTTAGTTGATATATTCCATCTATTGTTAAAAGAAATTTAAATTATGTATATTTAATTAATTAATTTACTATATAGCTTACCACTAACTAAAGTAAAAATCAAACTCTCTGTTCAAAAAAACATAAATTTAAAAATATTTATATTTACGACGATGTAAGATAAAACTTTGTAGATAAAATGTAACATTCTTTACAAGTACATAACATTTGAAATAAACGAGGATTGCTAAAAAATATGGTACATATTTGCATCTTAAAATAGATATACTAGATCTCCTACCAAACCGTTCAACAACAAAAAATGTTGCACTTATCACTTTAAAATATAAAATCATCAAATCTGGTTTTCCTCCATATTTCCAATTTTTTACAATCGATCTGTCTAGGTACATCTAAATCTTTGAACTTTCGTGAGGAATTCACAGATTGCGAAGATAAAAGAGGATTATAATTCACGTTCTCTGGAGATCAAGAGCATAAACGATGCTATTCTTGTGGGTTGCCTTGATGTGGCTATAAACATGAGGTCGTTGTTTCGCCACGTAGTCACAATGAGGACATCGGAATCTTGGTGCCTTGCCACATTCGTACGTCTTATGTCTGTACAGTCCACTGTACCATTTGTACGACTTTCCACAAATTTCACAGCTGAATTTTCCACGCTCGCGATAGATCGATCCGGATCTGTCCAGCTGGTATGGATCTGCGCATACAGAAAACAAAAGCCGGCTCGTTTATTAGTGTCACTAACCTGGTCATCGTTCGTTTATGACCAGAAAACACAAGCAACCTTGGGAAATCGTTTCATTTACAATTATGGATTGCATTTTTACACCTTCTTTTAAGCTTACGTCTAAAATGATATACTTAGATACGAATGTTCATGTAAATAAGAGGACTTTCATGATTTTTAATACAAGTATACGTATTTTATTAAATATTTACATAAATTTTATTCTTCGGTTTAGCACATTTTTAGCCACATTTCACAATTATTTTTTCCGTAAATTCTAGAACCCGTTTATGCGTGTTTAAACGTATAACTGTTCGTGTACATATGTAAACATAATGTATACTTTAACAAAGAAAAATTATATTGAGGTTAAAAAAATAAAAGTACCTAAATATTGTTTGTGAATTATTACCAGGTAAGCAGTCTCTTCCGTTCTTGTTTATCTTAGAAGCCTACAGTAAAAAAGTTATACAAACACAGTATTCAGCTCATGTAACATTAAAAAATATATACATAAACAGAATATAAAAAATAAGTACAAACACTTATATTTTTTTAATAAAATAAAAGTATATATTTAAATTGATTCATATATCGAGATTGTAATTTACATACGAACAAAAGTACATTGTAAAAGATAGCCATGAAGAGTAGTATGTGAAATAAATTAATATCATGTTATGTACCTATGTGTAAGACAGATTCCATGTCATTTATCTATACATTGAAATATATTTTTTATATAAAATTTTCTTTGAGCGTGAAATGTAAATTGTTAAAAAAGATATGGTGTAAAGTAATCTTAATCTGCATTGTTACGCAAATAAATTGCACGTTTCTTTTTATTTTACAATATTTCACATTACACTCGAAATACGATGTACATTTTAAAGAAAAAAAAATCCTAAACTCGTAAAATACAATAGAATGCATAAAAGCAGACAATGTACTGAATCGTAAAGTAATTTGTACGTTATGCTCGACATGATTAAGTGTATTTATATATATTTATACATATATGATTTGAAAGCAAAAGTGAATGCCCAAATTATATTACGTTCGTTTATTCCTTGATAGAAAGTGAATGAGTTAATCTTTTATCCTTTGCCATTTCATCAGTTTATTTATCAAATAAATTATGTAATTATATGTAAAAGATTAAGACACGATCGTTACAATAACACTACAAGTAATACATTAAAATAAATTAATCTTTAATGTTTTTTATGAAAATATTGAGAATCATAAATTGGAGACTTCTTGTTATCTATTTAGCTTTAAATAATCTATTCTAATCGGAAAATATAAAATAAAAAATGTTTTGTATTTTTTAATCCAACATTTTGTCTAAATACGTTCAGTACGTAAACACGACATTTTTCGAGATAGTATGTATAATTAGATTTCGCAAAATTGTAAAATACTTTATACCTTGAATAATTTATGAGTGATGTTCTTATTATGAAAAAATACCCTATAATTTCCAGTCTAATCGATGAAAAATTAGCCGAGCTAAATCTATATAATAGCGTAAATTCTATTTTTAAATCAATATATATTGTTTTTTGAATCATGACATTTATTATGATGTTAAAAACATAAAACACTCCTGTGTATCGATCGTGCCTAAAACATGATACTACATTAAAATTTAGAGATCGTCAATAGAATACTATTAAAATATTAATAAAATAGATTATTCATTTTTCTACCAAGGTTGTCTTTATATTGATCGCATGTACTCTAAATAATACCATTAATATTTAAAAAAAAATCATCAATCTAATGTATATTCTATAATTCATTTAATATTTACAGCAAAACTAACTGCAACAATATATCTATTTTAGCGAATCTAATAATTTACGTCTACCGTGTAAATTAGGGTTATTTTATGTTTTTTACGTATAAAAAAAATTATGAATGATATAATTTGCAAATTCGAAATCTTAATCTAATTAAAAAAACTAAAAAAAACACAATGGTTATATTCAAATCGACTTGTGTGCAGTATATTGCAGTCAATATAGCAAACAACTGAGTAAGATTGTAATGCTTTATTCATTAAGCGTATTGATCATGACGAAAGACGGTTTTTCCTGCGGATGAACCCTCCTGATGTGAGCGTAAATGTTGTGCGCGTATCTTGACACATAATCGCAATGGGGACACTTGTACGTTGGCGGTCGGCCACATACATGTCGTAAGTGTTTGAACATGTTGGCCTTGTTGGTATAACGATGATTACAGCGTGGGCAATAGTAGTATTTATCGACAGGTAGTCTTCGATCCACCCGTGGTTTCCAATACCCTGAAAAAGAAAATTGAACGACAAGTTAGAAATTTATACGATTTCATTTGATCCGAAAGCTGAGAGACCCAATTACAGCGAGCGAGGGAACTTTTGATATTGCATATAGATCCCACTTACAAGGGGATATCGGAGATTTTTCTTTCGAAAATTCAGTTATTATTAACGTTTACCTCGTTATCATTTTATGCGTTAATATTTTATTTAATAGAATTATTGTATTAAAGCATATTTAGTTACTTTAATTTGAGTTAACTGCTTAATGTACAAAATGATATAAATGAAAGAAAAATAAATAATTATTATCTCCGTCATCCCCTTCGAGAGTTGGTACAAAGCGATTACCAGGTCTGATGGTTTATTCAATGCCAAAATAGTTAACTAAATAACCTAATCAAGCTATAGTTCAAGGTATAGTCAATTTATTCAAATACATAACAATGGATAGTAATAATTAATTTATTTATCGTTTTTAGAAGTACAAAAAGTTACTTATTACCATAAGTAATAAAATTAAGATAATTTATATTATATAACATTAAAAAATAAATATAAATAGTATGTAAATTAAAAAATAACTTACATTATAGTCTTAATACCTTACTTATCTCTAATGAATTTACAGTCTTATAGAAAATAAGGAAGAACATAAAAGTTTCATTATATAGTACGTCGATACTATCTTACGTTGCAGTGAGTAATGCGATACTTGCAAAACAATTTGTTTTATAAAAATACTTTTACTCGATATTAGTGTAGTTTGATCTTTGAGTGAGGAACTGTCGGTAAACTATTGTGGAAGACATATTAAATATATGTAATCGAAGAAGCCAGTTGTATTTTAAGCCCAGTTAAATCTTGAATAAAATTACTTAAAATATACTGAGGATATAATTTACCAATTTGGCTATAAGTATATAGATCTACATCTCCCGTACAATAATTTAATTTTTAATTATTGAGAATCACCGTCTACTCGTATATTCTACCTTTTCCCTAATAATTTCCTAATACTTGATTTAAAAAAAATTGATTTCCTTGAGTTTTAAATGGAAATTATCGTCGTTCTCGCGACGAAATACTGTACACGGTCGGAAATATTGCATCTGAAAGAAGGTCGAAAAATTGTAAGATTTCAAAATCTTGTGACATAGTACGGTTTCTCTTGTGGATGATGTTTTCTTATGTGGGCGTAAATGTTGTGAGAGTATCTGGACGGATATTCGCAATACGGGCACTTGAATTTTGGTGGTACACCACATTCGTGACGATAATGCCGGATCATGTTCGATTTTTCCGTGTATCCGTGGCCGCAACGAGGGCAGTAGTAACTTTTCCGCGTGCCATACGAATTACGCCATAAATTTGGACTCTCAATGGAACTCCTATCTGTAAATAAAGTTTTTCTTTTATTAGTCAAATAATTCAAATTCTTTGATTTTTATCTTGGGCCTTTTCAATTATACAGGCGATGATCACGGATTGTTAGTATTTAGGAGAAATATTTAGTTAAACAATATTATACATATGAATGCTAATATTTTTTTTTTGGAAAAGCACGATGTTTATTAAGAAATCTATTAACAACTACAATATGTTGTTCAAAATCTCTTTATTTTTCTATTGTATTATACACATGTATTGATGGCAATATTCTTTTTTTTTCTTCTCAATACATTTGCGACATTATTCGGATATAATTTATAAACACTCAACAATTAAGATATTGATTCAATATTTTAAAATGTTTATAAATTCGCTAATGTTTTGCAATCATCTTACGCTGATATAATTAACTAAATTTAACTTTGGTTTTATTAACGATGCAAATATTAATAAAGATTGTAAACGCTTATATTTATTACATACTCGGTTGGACCCGTTTTAATTAATTAATTTAATTTTTAATTATAAAATAAAAGAATACCTTAAAAGGACTAGAAAATAATTAGCAATAATTTTAATGTAAAAATAAATAAAAATAAATTACAATATAAATTGTAGAAAACCAATTAAATAAATAAAATATATTACATTTGTTATATAATAACCAAAAATATATCTTATGTTGGCATTACATAAATTAGATTGACACTTGTTTTGCATAAATACAATTTACAGTTTGCTTCTTTACATGCTTGTACGGTAAAAATCGTTATTTGTCTTTTCCTATACATTATTATATTTTTATTTTTAGTATTTTCTTTAATAATTACTTCCCTCGAATATGACTCGAATATGATTTTTTTGATATAGGAAAATTATGAAACATATTTAATAATTTTTATGATGCATCATATCATACAATGCTATTTATAGTAAATTTCTAAATATCACATGCGTACTTGAATTAACCGAGAATATCAGACCTAAATGTATGAAGGGTTATTTCTTCAATATTAAGTGCCAATATGATTTCAAATGGCAAACGATTTAAAAAATGACATTAGAAAACCAGATTATTTGTGATGATTTCAAACGACTAAGTAAATGTTACACGATTGCAATGTGATCTTCCAATGATTTTTATTCGCATCAATTTTTATTTCGATATCATAATCTGTAGTTATTTACCATCATGACTTGCATGATTTAAAACTTGTTGAGGGTAGCTGATACTTTCACCAAAAAAATGAATGAATGCCCCTCAAAAAGTATTATATTATGTGGTAGTGTTAATTAAGTATTTATTCCTCTTTCATTCTTCTCGATTATGATGTGATTGTAAAATGTAAATCGATTCATCAAAATCAACGAATGAAAGGAAAATGTTATATTTTTATTTTTGTCTGTTCATGCGTTCGGTGAAACATAACCGCGACGGTCGACGGTCGTGGTATTGTAACACGCACTGAGGGTAAGCAAACGATCAATTCAAAGGTCGCGAAAATTCGTGCGAACGCAGACTCCTGATCTACGAAACTCGGGGAAGCCTAAGGAAACGTAATCCATACAGATTATTGTATTAAGTGTTACTCTATCTAATTCGTCATTAAGTTGTACACTTTGTTAATTGCTTAAAATACCACTTGTTTCGAGCCACGAATTCGAAGATTTCATAAATACTATATTACACACAAAAGTTGTAAATAAACACAAATTATAAAACTTATAAATTATATAAAACAATAAATTAATTACAATTAATTATTATAGGTTATCTTCTTTCTCTACAGTCAAACGACCAATTTTAGAATATATTTCTCACTTTATAATTCGATTTTGTCATGAATTAATTAAAATGTATATTTCATATGGATAATACTTGTGCACATAATCAGAATTATATACCTCGTATCAGTGTAATTACTCTTAAAATTGGAAGAAATCATTTAAATATTATTAGAATCACATTGTAATAAAAAAAATTGATTAACCACTTTGTAAATTTGTATCGGGAAGTTCATACAACTCGAATTTAATGTAAAATTACAGTTTACGCTTTGGTTGTAAAACTTCTTATAATCAACAGTCACAAACCATGTATACTTTTAGACCAAAAATGTTTATTAATCAACATTTAAAAGTATACCACCGTATGTCATGGAAATATGCAGGAAGCTTCGTCATATCAAAATTTAGCGCAAGAAAGGTTTCTACAATGTTCCATGTTGTGTGACAAATAGGCCCTTTAAATTATCCATTTCACGTAAAAACTGCTCGAGAATTCATTGATCCATAATCGAACTGAACAATTTAATAGCATGAGGCAATTTTCCATCGTGCCTTGACCTAACGTGTCGATAAATATTGGATGAGCAGGATGCAAGAGCATCGCAATAAGGACATTTGTAACGATGGCCTTTCCCGCAAAAGTATCGAAGGTGACGAGTGATGGTTGTTTTTTGGCTGAAACGCCGTTGGCATTTAAGACATTCGAAACATTTGCGCTCGTGAGGATGAACTTTATATGCAGCTACACCGTCCAACATTTCTTTTTGTTCCTGATGCTCTTCGTACATCGACCAATCCTTGTCGCACTCTGGAAAAAAGTAATGAAAAAGAAGATCAATCAGTTTGGCATGGTACACGACGTCGATATTCAAGCTTCGTTATTTTGTTTTATTATTGTAACGTAAAAAAATTATTTCCGTGCAAGGCGAATCTAAGGTTCTAACTTTGTTGGTTCCTGTATCGATACAACAGCTATAGATGCTACTGGAAAGGAAATGCATGGTTCTTTTTTTTTTTGACAACGAACGAAGATGTTTTACTCAAAGTGGATTCTAAATATAGCTGCTGCTTATTGGACATGTGTACTTTTATATAAAGAGGAAGAAAAACAAAACATCGTTTATTAAACCACATATACGTATGTACAATTTGTTTATTATCACTAATGACAAAGATCATCATCAGGTAAAACAAATACATCAACAACATCATAAAATAAAAATCAATCGCAGCAATAGTTTATTTAGTTTGCGTATATTATTTCACATTGTACTTACTTAATTAACATTGCATGGTAATGGAAAACGTAATTGTTATCATGCAAATCAAGTAAAAACAATGAATTTCATAAAGCTCAGTCTGCCGGTTAAAACATTTTCGCAACTTTTACTGGAACCTCCGGATGCCACCTTTTAATATGCCGAATAATGTTGGACGACGAATTGTCGCGTTTTGGGCAATACGAACAACCGTAACGAGCTGGATGATAAGTGCACTTGTGCCTGTTCATGTCGTACACTCGTCGAAAACACGTGTGGCACCGAGAGCAGATGAATCTTGATGCGTAATGACGTGACTGATAATTGCTGCGTGAATCTGCAAAAATTACACATTTAGTTAGTGACGCGCAGTATGTCCACATACACACAGATGTGTCGTATATCAAAATATATAGCTAATTACTTTACGAATTTTTCGTTGATCCCGCAATGTAAATTTACAATAAGAATCAACTCATGCAATGCATTAGTACATTCTATTCGATTTGTTTATTTTAATAACTATTCGATGGTAAGTATTGTAATAATAAATCAATTTTGATACCTCCCGCATCCTCTTAATGTGTTGTTATTCAATTCACATTGCAGTTGTTTCAGGAGAGAGTATTTTGTACATTTTTGTCTTACTATTTTTATAGAGAAATGGTTCTGCTAAAACTATACATTTTGTAAAAGATATTATTAATGAAATAATTAAACACTTCAAATTTATGATAAATATTTTACAGAATCATGTTGTGTCATAAACTCAAGTGGAAATATTTATTGTAGAATCATTTCTATATAAAATTTATAAAAGACGTATTTTTTAAAAAAATATTGAAAAATAAATGAAAGAATAAACAAAGCTAGGAAAGTTTGAAGGAACTAATGTGTAGGAATTTACCATGAGATGCAGATATAATATTTGTAAATTTTATTAATGTTTTCTGTACATGTTTAATATAAACAATTTCCTCAATAAATCATGGATCAATCATCACGGTGACAGTGACTACTTCGATCGAATCGTAGGAACTTGATAAGCAATATGTTCATCATCTTTCGAATTAAACTAACGGATATTTTTACTTCTCTTCTCTTATTAAAAAAAAAAGAATCTTAAGGAAGACTTAAAAATATTCATATTTACATTATTATATACAGTCTTATGTATGTATACAAAATTAAATAATTAACACTACGATGATTTGATCAAGTAAAATTAATTGCACACGATGGAATAAATATTTTGATTATTTGCGTATTTTGAAACGTTTTAATAAAATAAATAAATAAATAAAATTAGTCTTTCTTTTTATGGCACATGTCATAAATCTTTGAGTAAAAAGACATTCGAGAAATATAATCGAAATAAATAAAATTATTCAATTTACTTGAATAAACTAAAAATATTATACATGTTATCAAGTTAACCGAACGTGAAATGAAACGGACGTACTTTACTCAGTTTTTATGTACTTTAACAGGTAATCCATCGTGTTTCATTCTCACGTGTTTGTAGATATTCGATGAGCATTTATCACGTTTGCCACAATATGGACATTTGAATCTAGGCTCTTTACCGCAATCATACTTCATGTGAGTCATCAAGGTTTTCTTATACGTATACCCAGCGTTACAACGTGGGCAGCTGTATGGAGCAGGCTTTCCACTTATCCACATTGGACCTTCCTCAGGTATGTCCATGCCACCTTCCGAATTTGTCCTTAAGACATTCAGGAAATCCGTACGGTATTGCTGGTACTGATCTGCAAACAAGTCAAAATAATAAGATGGTTAGATAATTGATATAAATTTTTAAGAAGCTATTGTGTGAGAGAAGCTTCGTTTAGAGCAATGACTCGAAGTAACGATTAGAAATGTCTTACCGTACACTCTGATTCGATGGGTTTGGTTTTTGGGAATATTTGTTTTTTTTTAAAGTAAAACTACTTTGTTTCGACTACGGGTATTATGAAAAATATTTTGTTGTACGATTGCAACACGCATACTTATGAAAGTAATTAATAAAACTACATGTACCTAATTGTTGACTATGCTTTAAGTTGCTTTCAAGATCTTCATTCTACTCAAAAAATTAACTTCAGCTATTGATAACTTCTAAACTTATTAGAATTTGGCCGTGAAGCCAAAAATCTACTCACAATAATATGTATATAAATCCCCTTCATCTGTAAATACAAAATTAACAGTAAAACGTCTAAACCTTATTACAAATTATATAAAAAACATATAAGACAAATTAAAAACGAAATAAATAAAATTAGTCTTTCTTTTTATGGCACATGTCATAAATCTTTGAGTAAAAAGACATTCGAGAAATATAATCGAAATAAATAAAATTAGTCTTTCTTTTTATGGCACATGTCATAAATCTTTGAGTAAAAAGACATTCGAGAAATATAATCGAAATAAATAAAATTAGTCTTTCTTTTTATGGCACATGTCATAAATCTTTGAGTAAAAAGACATTCGAGAAATATAATCGAAATAAATAAAATTAGTCTTTCTTTTTATGGCACATGTCATAAATCTTTGAGTAAAAAGACATTCGAGAAATATAATCGAAATAAATAAAATTAGTCTTTCTTTTTATGGCACATGTCATAAATCTTTGAGTAAAAAGACATTCGAGAAATATAATCGAAATAAATAAAATTAGTCTTTCTTTTTATGGCACATGTCATAAATCTTTGAGTAAAAAGACATTCGAGAAATATAATCGAAATAAATAAAATTAGTCTTTCTTTTTATGGCACATGTCATAAATCTTTGAGTAAAAAGACATTCGAGAAATATAATCGAAATAAATAAAATTAGTCTTTCTTTTTATGGCACATGTCATAAATCTTTGAGTAAAAAGACATTCGAGAAATATAATCGAAATAAATAAAATTAGTCTTTCTTTTTATGGCACATGTCATAAATCTTTGAGTAAAAAGACATTCGAGAAATATAATCGAAATAAATAAAATTAGTCTTTCTTTTTATGGCACATGTCATAAATCTTTGAGTAAAAAGACATTCGAGAAATATAATCGAAATAAATAAAATTAGTCTTTCTTTTTATGGCACATGTCATAAATCTTTGAGTAAAAAGACATTCGAGAAATATAATCGAAATAAATAAAATTAGTCTTTCTTTTTATGGCACATGTCATAAATCTTTGAGTAAAAAGACATTCGAGAAATATAATCGAAATAAATAAAATTAGTCTTTCTTTTTATGGCACATGTCATAAATCTTTGATTCAATTTACTTGAATAAACTAAAAATATTATACATGTTATCAAGTTAACCGAACGTGAAATGAAACGGACGTACTTTACTCAGTTTTTATGTACTTTAACAGGTAATCCATCGTGTTTCATTCTCACGTGTTTGTAGATATTCGATGAGCATTTATCACGTTTGCCACAATATGGACATTTGAATCTAGGCTCTTTACCGCAATCATACTTCATGTGAGTCATCAAGGTTTTCTTATACGTATACCCAGCGTTACAACGTGGGCAGCTGTATGGAGCAGGCTTTCCACTTATCCACATTGGACCTTCCTCAGGTATGTCCATGCCACCTTCCGAATTTGTCCTTAAGACATTCAGGAAATCCGTACGGTATTGCTGGTACTGATCTGCAAACAAGTCAAAATAATAAGATGGTTAGATAATTGATATAAATTTTTAAGAAGCTATTGTGTGAGAGAAGCTTCGTTTAGAGCAATGACTCGAAGTAACGATTAGAATTGTCTTACCGTACACTCTGATTCGATGGGTTTGGTTTTTGGGAATATTTGTTTTTTTTTTAATGTAAAACTACTTTGTTTCGACTACGAGTATTATGAAAAATATTTTGTTGTACGATTGCATCACGCATACTTATGAAAGTAATTAATAAAACTACATGTACCTAATTGTTGACTATGCTTTAAGTTGCTTTCAAGATCTTCATTCTACTCAAAAAATTAACTTCAGCTATTGATAACTTTTAAGACTTATTAGAATTTGGCCGTGAAGCCAAAAATCTACTCACAATAATATGTATATAAATCCCCTTCATCTGTAAATACAAAATTAACAGTAAAACGTCTAAACCTTATTACAAATTATATAAAAAACATATAAGACAAATTAAAAAAAATTAAATATCAATATTATAGCGTAAGTAGTTTATTTTGTTAGCAACAATTTTATAAATTTTACAATGTTCGCTAATTAAATCAACTTGAGGTATTCGTGTCAATGTGTTTAAGTTACATCCACTTATCGATAACAAATGTACACGGCTTCTACAAAATTCGATGAAATTATTTTTTAAACGATTCATCAAAGAATCGAGTATAACAATACAGATTTTACATTTGAAATTATCGACGAAAATTAATTTCGATAAAAGCAGTGCCAAGTTACCATATACTTAATAAATTTATACGAAGCCTTATATAAATTTTATTACATTAATTTATACAAATATTTGTTCGAGATTTAATTATAGTATGCAGTCTTGAACAATAACAATACTAATTAATACTGTTATTTGAATGGAATATTAGTAAAAAATTAGCAAGTAACATAATATTAATAATTTTTAAAAATTATATGAATAATTACTTTTATTACACGATATTTAATAAATAAAATAAAAACTAATAAAGAACGAAACTGTTAATATTATACAAAATTAATTTTTAAGGGGATATCGGACCCAAATTGCAGGGAGCTACACCTTTCAACCAACCAATTATATCTAAAATATTGAATTAAAAATCTAAAAATTCATAAGGATAGTTAAAAACATACGGAAGGGCCTGAAGGGTCGATTTTTAAGAAAAATTATTAGTGAAAAAGGCATAATTTTTCAACCCAAACATCGTAATTAAAATATCAATTTAAAAATCTGAAAATAATTTGGGATTATTATTGAAAACATGCCTGAGGGCCTGATAGACAGGATTTCTTAAAAAGTTCATTCTTTTCTTTATAAAAAAATATTAAAAATGACCATTTTTGAGTCCGATATCTCAATCATTGAAAACATTTTTCGCGGTAACCTGAACACATTATATACACGCATACAGTCCCTACATTATTTTTTTGTTAAAATAAAAATTAGAATAATACAAAATATAAGTATACAAAAAATCTGTTCAGTTGGCCCGTAAAAAATATTTTCAATGTGTAAATAATGATTCTGGAGAATATGAAAAATGTCACAGTAAACAAAATGTTCGGACAATAATTAGTTTCCATTCTTTAATTAATTTTCTAATAAGTGTATCGTTTCATCATTAATGTTGGCATCAATATCCAGTATAATATTATTAATTTAAAAATATCTTATCCAGTTACAATTCAATATTATTGTAATTAATAAAGAATAACTAGATAATCGTTCGTAATGCCCGTAGAATATGTACAATACGCGTAAAAATCTTCAGTAAAGTTTGTTAAGATGCACAGGATTGCCAGAATGAATCTTGCGAACGTGATTGTAGATCGCGTGAGTCCATTTACTCAGATGACCACAGTATGGGCATTGGTATCTAGGTGATGCATCGTCACACTCGTACTTGTAATGTCGATACATCGAGTAGCTCTGTGCAAACGAGCGTACGCGACATTTCGGGCAATGGTACTTGCCAGTCTCTGGATTCAGTGACGAACCAGTGATTTTTCGAAATTTCTGGCGCTCTATTTGGTTGCCCCAACAGAATTTAACTACAACAAACAAAATAACCAACGAAAATTCAGATTAGTTAAACGTACTTTCTTTTATTTTACTTACTTCTCATGCTCATTATTTATTACCATATAGAAATATTTAACTAAGATTCATTTTTTTATTACATACATAGGTTTTCTATATTCAGTGATTTATTGTTGGATTACGAAGAAAATGTAAATCAATTATTCTATGTAATTTAATTTATTTTATTTTTTTTCTTTTCGTATATGTACAAAAATTTGAAATTTTAATAGATTTCGAGCTATGTATACTAATTATAATGTACCCAAAATTAAACAAATTAGTAAGCTAATATAATAACATTTATATAATTATATTACTCAATTTTAATGTACTGCAAAGAAGGCTTAATTTATTGATGACACTGTATTATCGATATACAGAATCTCTTTTATTTAAAATGATAAAATGGTATTCGAATACATTATAAATTAAATGTATAATACTTCATAGATAATTGACTATAATCAATATTTTACAGAATAATTTGTACAAATTATGATTTCTATTTATTTTACACTTATAGCCGCAGTTTTAATACTGTTACAAATAAGATTAAATTAATCAAGGTACACAACTTTATGTTATTTACATATTTATATATCATATAAAAATATATATTAAACGTCGCTGTATACGTATACATATATTTTTGAATAAATCACATAATAATGTGCGTGACGTTTATCATAAATAATTTTGCGAAAATAGTTGATACAAGAGAATTTAATTCAATAATTAATGTTGAATCTAAAACAATTAATATTACTTTTTAAGTTCTTAAACGTAAAAGCTGTAAAGTATACAAAGATGTTGCTCGATTTAAAAAATGTATAATAATTCGAAGTTAAATCTTTGGCTGCTATTGTACACTTCCATTACTATTTTCCATTGGAAATTAATAAAATGTAGTAAATTTTTGTTTATGATACATTAATCAACAATGCTAAACTATTTTACCGGCGTCTATTTGTGAATTAATTTGAATAATTCATTAGTATCTAAATTTAGATAAATATAAACATTGCAAATTATTTTAAAAATAATTTTACATCTAATTTTGATAACCGTGCATTAAATTAAGAATTCACTTAATTTACATTAAAGTAGAGTTATTCTTAAACTGTTGTCGCATTAAAGAAAATTAATACTTGTATTAAGTCTATATCTCTTCTTTAACTTACAAATACATTTTAAATATTTTTACTACATTTTATTTAATTTTACAATACTATATACAATACTTACAAAAATTCCTATAGCAATCACATTAGATTTTTAATCTTGAAAAGTTTCACACTATAGTTATAACGATCTATTCTGTAACCACGTGAACAATATGATACGTAAATACTGAACATCATATGATTATACATAAAGCCTTAAAACTCAACAAATATTCGACTGTAAGATTTAATACAACTGAATTACACAATTCAAAACTCAAGTATTTGTTGCATAAACTTAATATAAGTTGCAAATAATTCTAAATTGTATTGTAAACTGGTCGTAGTGATTTGAAGGAAATCCAATGTCTCTAACAAAAATACATTAGTTTGTAATTTTCAATTTATTCCTCTATTAGAAAAACAATCTTTAAAGATAATCTAATCTAATATAAACAATACACCAACATACGTAACATTTCTTTAAAAAAAACAACTGTATATTAGTGTTCAGTAGAGTTTGATTAAGGTAACCTCTTTATTAGGATGTACACATCTCACGTGCTGATAAATGTTGGAGGTCTTTTTACTGACGAGCAAACAGTATGGACACTTGTAACGTGGTGCTTTGCCACATTCGTAACGGTAATGTCCCAGCATAGTGTCGCGTCTACCATACCCGTTGTTACACTTGGGACAATGATATTTTCCTGTGAAACTGTTGAACTGCATGAGGTGGGGATTCCGATTTTGGCATTTTTTTGATGCATTAATTGACCACATTTGAGATTCTGGCATTTTGCTACCTGAAACAGAGAAAAATAACGGCACGTTTATTAGTAAAATTATTGTATTGATCAATCATTCGCAGATTCATTTTGTTTTTTTTTATAAACTTACATAAAAGCGCAATGAGATATACCGCAAACCATTTCATCATTTTACTATTTATTTAATTATGGAAATTATAAATGGGCATGCACGGGGTTGAAAATTAAATTGAATATCTGCTTAAAAAATAGATTGGATTATTACCCACAATCAGTATATATAGTTAACAAATTACATTGATTATGAAGATGCACACGTTATCTATAAATGCAATTTCTTAAGTTACGTACATTTCAATACTCGAACACTGAAATTTTATTTAAATTTAAAAATTATAGAAATTTATGTACATAACATTAGTTTTTCCCTTATTTAGGTACAAGTATTTCCATCTAAATGTAACACCCGTTTTTGAAATAAGATATATTATATACATAAAATTAATACATAAAATTAAAAAATATATAATAAATATAAATATTAACAATATTTAAAAGTATATTATTTTCGTTTTATTTACATTTGTGCAATCACGATACAAAAGTCTCATATACCATGGTTCAGATACTTTGATTCAATGTATCTAAGGACAAAAATATTTGTATTACAAAATTTGAGTGTAAAAGAAATAATTATAAATATAAAATGTTATATCTTTAAGTGTCTTAAATCTCATTAAGACGTACAACATGTAATAAAATTAAAAAATAATAATAATAATCCCCATGAATAATGGAATAATATAAGAATAAAATAAGATCTTTTAACGCTTCAGTCGCATGTTCACGTAAAATTTCGTGAAACAAAAAAATTAAAATTGTAAAAATTTTACGAGTTAAATAAATTGATAATGATTAATTAACAGCGCATCACAGCATTGATTTCCATTGGTAACGAAATAAAGTTCAATAAAATCTACTAAAATAAGGTATTACAGACAACTGGCTTCGTTGGATGTATATGCCTAATATGATCTTGTACGTTGAATTTTTTCTTGCTTAATTTGCCACAATATGGACATTCAAATCGCGGTGGTTTTCCACAATCATACTTGAAATGAGCCGTCACCGCGCTCTTGGTAGTGTAACTCTTCCCGCAAAGTGGACATGGAAAACGAAGTTTAGACTTAAGTGAGTCACCGTTTTGCTGATGGTTTTCAGTTGAAACGCTCTCATAATCTTCCCAAATATCAGACTGCAGCATTTGTAGATAAGCTGAAAAATAATCAAGAAAACTTTTCTTAGCTAAACTATTATTATTCAATGATTTCTTGTGTTTTGATCGTTTGGTAGCATTTCCACTCTTGGATGAATACTTTGATTTTGTTTAGCAGGAACATAGAGATCTGCTTTAATATTGACGTAATAATCACATTCATTTAAATTTAATTGTTTTTTTTCTTATTATACGTGATCATTAATTTAAAAATAACACATAAATTGAACTATTGAATTAATAACACCTTAACAATGAACCTCAATGAAAACAATAAAAATCATCAAATAATAAAAAAAAGAATATTAATATGTGCTTGTTAACAAAAAGCATGGATAAAATTTAAAGAAAATGTATATTAATTAAATGGTTACTAAAATTAAATAGAAATACAATTCGTTGTCTTTATATACATTTATTATTTATTTGTATACTAAGATGACATAATTAATGAAATAACGAAGAATAAATATTTATTTTACTGTTATTATCCAATGATAATGAACAACCGTTATTTACAAAAAGAAAGTAAACGCTAAAGGTGTTACAAAATAATTTATTTTGTACATGTACGTCTAGAATAGTAGATTTGTATATTTATATTGCAAATGTTTATATTGCAAGTCTGAAAATTTTTTGTTTCCGTTAAATTTTTTAATTAGTCTACGCTATTAAATGTCACTATTACAGTCTCCAGCAGTCTTCAGACTGCATTATAAAAATCAAGTCTTGTATTATCTCTTCTAATACAAATTATAAGATTAACAAACGTTTTCATAGATCTATAAAGTTATGTACTGCGTATTATATATTGCAAAGTTACATAAATACGTATGTACATGCAGTTATTTACACGAAAATCAACAAAACAAACGTGCTATCGAACATAAAATTATTTGCACTTTATTTTTAATAATTAAAAATTTCATTTATTGTGTATAATGCAATTATAGTTGATTGTAGACATTGCGAAATTATAAAACTCTGGTCTATAAATATAACATAGAAAATATAATTTTGTCGTTTTAAAATTAACTTGAATAGATAACGTGTAAGAATAATTTATTTGCCGATAAGTTCATCGAATATAACTAATTGAATATACGTTAATAGCAAATATTTGCATAATGCATAACAAAAACAACGACTATTATCTATTATGTAATTAAATAAATTTGCATATTGAAACAACAGGTAAATCAGATGAATCAACAATTAACGTAGACATTCACTAATTATTATAATAATTTCTAGATTCATAATTGTAGATTGACATTATGAAACCGGGTGCGTTACGGAATTCAGTCTGATTTCGAATTGACGGCCGATGAAGAGGACGAAGGTGAATTCTTGTATGTTCGTTTTTTGACAACTTTGCCACGGATCACATCGATGCATGCTGGCTCGCAACCTCGATGTAATCGTCGGATGTGCTGATAAACGCTAGTGGTCTGTTTCGTACGGTAGGGACAGTAGCAGCAACCAAATCGCGGTTGCTGCCCGCACTCGTAACGCGAATGACGATACAAACTGGTATAGACACTGAAGGTTTTGCTGCACATAGGACAACGGAATTTTTTCTCCTTCTCGATCCAACTAGACTGGTGTTCCTCCTCAATCGTCGATTTCTGGTACTGGATCGAAGATGTAAGATGACTCGATCCTTCCTCTTTCAGCCAAACTGAAAATAAGAAGAGTTAAACTGATTAATAAAAAATAATAATTTGATTGAATCTCAATTGCGCGGTTACTACCAACTTTTACAATAGAATATTACGTCTGGAACGGTTGCTTTGTGACTAAATCACTCGTTATAAATGATTAATCAATAGTTACATTTGTTAGATTTTGATAACTTGTTATTATTAATATTTACAGTTATACGTACAGTGGATAGCTAACTATTACGTCGAATATTTCAGTCGTAACAATGATAAATGTTCTTTTACATCGATAGAAATTATCATTGTTTTATTTTTACGCAATAAACGGTATGCACCTTCGAACAGTCGTGATGTAAATTCGCACTTATTCGACACTTATCGTATCAATGTAACAACACAATACAGTTAACGATTAAATAACATAGGTACATGTAGTAACGACATGAACACAATCGAAATACGGTAATATAATAATAACGTCTCCCATCAGTATGGAATGTCGGTTATATAATCGATTCAATATGAAAGCAACTTTTTTTATAAGTTTGTCAATGCGTTTTACGTGGCAACCATATCCTATCCTACATTCGAATGTTTGGCACGTATATGAACTTTTAAATTAGTCCTTCGGTGATTACGATATGGGCAATACGGACAAGCGTGTCTGCCTTTTTTACCACACTCGTATTTAGCGTGCCTACGCATGTCGTATTCACGTTTGTAGACGCGCGGGCATTTCCAACATTTGAATCCATCATCCGATTCGTTCCGTTCCGCGTAGTCTACGACGTAGTAGCTCTCGAAACCTGAAAGATCACGAGAGATCGATCAATCCTTGTCCTCGTTTCTCCTTTGAGGAGTATCTTTTCATTGAACTACTCATATTCATCATTTAATTTAATTATACACAAAAGTATGAAAATTCAAATGAAATTACTGTTACTTTGTAATACTGATGAGAAAGTATATACGGTATGCTTTTTAAAATATGACTTTCAACATTTAACTTGTTTATTATGATAAATTAATGCGGTTCTTTTAGACAAATATTCTTAGAATATACGAAACAAAAATTAACGTATCATACTTTACGTTTTCAAATCAATTTACTTTGTTTAATCAATTCTAATGAATGTAATGTTTACATCTATTTTTAACTAAACGTTCATCTACTTATCATGCAAAATTTGTAAGTTTTATTCAGTGAAGTGAATATTTTTTAAACGTAGTACGAAACCTATTACCATATTTGGCATCATAATTTTAAACAATTGACTTTAAAAGGTTAGTTTTTTTTTCTAGGTTGCAAATAACATTTGCTTCCATTATAATAATATCGAATATGCTTACACACGCGTACTGCTGGCTAGTATATAATTGATAACGAGCACATTTAAATCTGGATATTTTTCTTCATTCTTCATTTAAACGTTGAAATTGTTTAAACATATGCAATATGAATATGTATTTAAAGATTTACCGGTTTCACCAACACTCTAAGTTAATGTCGTTTTTGGATACGTGTATAGAAAACTTAATTTTAGCCTTAATAAAAAAATTGTAGATCAATACTCAACTGTTCAGACGTTGAAGCATTCGAGTATTCATAAATATTATGTAACTGTTAATGTTAATGCATTATTTACAATTGGTGAAAATAATAAATATTACTATATGGTTCATGGTTCATATACGGAGAAAAATTTGTAAAAATTTTTCTCTGTGCATATTTAATTTATAAAAAATAGTTTTTATAACAAATAATTTCATAATACATTTCAAATTTTTTCCAAACTTTAATACAGCTTATCATCTTCCAAAGAGCACACGAACTTATAAAAAGGATATTAAACTTTTTACATTTGAAAGAAATGCCTGAATAGCTATTTTTTACAAAATCATATGTCACATTTATACATATTATACATTAATCATATGAATCATATAATTTAAATAGAGGTTACCCATACAAGGAAAACCTCATATATTTGATACACCGATCATGCTTTAACTCTAAGATATATTTTGAGATGACAATAATTTTAAGAATATTTTTTCGAGATATATTAATTATTTTCTTTATTAATACAATTGCATTTATACTTGGAAAGATATGTAACCTCTTTTTCGACTATATCCATGTTTATTACGTATATGAGTGTATACAACAAAATTATATTTCGAGCAATATATGCAATAAGGACAACCGTAAATTAATCCATTGAAAGATTTAATATCCCATTCTATACCATTTCGACGTAACTTTTCTAAATTTAGCCCTCCTCTAATTTCAACAATTTTAACATCTTCGATTTTTCGTACTGTATTGTTAATAACTACATTTTTCACAGATGCCTGTTCCACTTGTATCTTTGGTTTACCAACAGCCAAATTATCATCTAGTTGGTTGGTTTTTGATTCGATATTAGTTAACGGCACATCTAATAAACTAGCAGTGACTACACTTTTATCGTCATAACTAATGTCCAAATCAAATTCACTTTTTATGTCTTGCAATGGATTAAATACCCCGTCTGTAAATATACAAATTCAAAATAATTAATTAACACTTTATTTAAGATATAAAATCAAATTATGGATCGTGTAAATTATAATTGCATTATGTAAGTGTATCAAATGAGAGAATTTATATAAGCCTTTGTGGAAAATAAGCCTTTTACTTATAAATAATAGACATAGAAAATTAAACGTAAACAGAAATGTGGACAACATTCGTGTTATTTTATATTCAATTAATTTCTAATAAGCAGTATTTAGGAATGAGTATATTTTAAATTTATTAACTTTTTATTGTTAATGTATACGTTTGGATGAATTGCATGTGTATATACATTTGAACAATGTTATATGAATTACGATGAAATATAGTACTACGAAGATTTTTTATCATTTATACATGTTCTCATTTATTATTCTTTTGATTACCTTATATATTTGTATTGATCTTGTTCTAATACAAATGTAACACGAAAATTGTGGAAAATATACAATTTATTTTTCATTGTTAAATGCTTGGACATTTAATAAATAATTTAAAACATAAAATTGCGTTCTTAGAATTTCAAAAATGTAAAACATGCACACTGTAAATAACTAATTGTTTAAGTTAAAATATATAATGTAGGGAATGATTTTGTAATAAAGGAATGTAATTTAAAGTAACAATTAAATTATCGAAATATTTCCACAGACGTCTGTGGATATGATCAGTAATGTCTCAAGATTTTTTGCATTTGTACGAACAATATACGCTTTTGAATCTCGGTGCAGTTCTGCGCTCGAATTTTACATGTTGTCCAAAATGGTGTATTTTTGAAAAACTGCATAGATATGCAATACACGGAAATTCCTTGCATCTAAGCAATACCTCGTTACCTTTATTCAATTTGACTTTTTTATACTCGACAGTTGTCGGCATCAAATTGCTTGCGTGTAGTTGTTCACAAAGATGGTTAAATCATTATAGTTCTGTTATACTTCTTGAAATGTATGTTACAAAATATTTTGGACACCTTCGTTAATCTCATAAAAAGTAGACAATTCAATTGAAATAATTATTAAGTTGCATTCAATAAGATCTTTTCTAACAGTGAAATTATTGTTATCGAGGAAAGATTAACTACGAGTGTGAAAGATTACAAAATTATTTATTTATTTATGAATTTTAATCATTTATTTTAAATCAATCATAAAATTGTTATTATATTACAAAAACAAAGAACAATTGTTTGCTGACGGTTAAATTAATTTCAATAAATTTTATAATTTATTAAGAAATTATTACAAATTATTTTTAAATTTTGAATAATTTAATTGATCAGAACGAAAGTATTTGATGTTTATTGAAATAAAAAAAGAAATTCATTTAACAGATATTTTGGGCCTAAAAAATATTCAACTAATATACGATTCATAAATTATATTAAATTAATTTTTTGATAAACTAATAGAATCCTCCTTTAAATGGATGAACATTTTTTATGTGAGCGTAAATGCTGGCCGATCTATAATTTTTGTATCTGCAATAGGGACACTTGTATATCTTGACACTGCCACAGTTGGTGCTGGCGTGTTTCCATAAATCTCTTTTAGACAAAAATTCCATGGAACATTTGCTGCAGAGGAAGCGCGTATGGCTCTTCTTTAAGAAAAATTCAGGCATCTTCTTTGAATCAAGTTTTGGAGGTGTTATGTACCTCGACATAACGACGTACCAATTTTGCAAATAGTGAAGCGAGCTCTGAAGTTCCGTTTGCTTGAAACCGAGGCAGTCACCATCTCTCGAGGTGTAAACATAAGAGGCTGGAAAATAAAATTTTTTTGCTATTAAATGTTATACTATACTAATTTATTTTTTATTTATTTCTTATTACTGTACTTAAATAAAAAGTTCATATAGTTATAAAAGTAAATCAAATATATTCTTGATTTCATATTGTCTTACAAAAATAATCTTATTCTTAATAATGGATGGAAAACACGAAAGCATGCATCGTATAATTCAAATTTCTAACACTGATATTTTTATATATAACAATGTTAATGAAACCAGTATGATGTCATAATGAAACGAATATTAAAATTTTAAATAATAAATTAATAAATTTATTATTAAAATTATTTAAATGGGATGAAAAGAGGAGAAAAATTAAAATAAACTATTTTTTTCTTCAATACCAAAGGTTACATAAAATGACGAACAAACAGAATAAAACTAAGATAAATAAAAAGTGAAACATTAAAATAAGAGTTTAAATCGTTGAGCAAATTATTTAAAATTTAACAATATAATTATACTCGAATTATAAATGTTTATCAACGGTAGTATCAATGCAAAAAATCGGATTAGATAGATGAATTCTTCTAATATGCCTGTAAACACAAGACGTCCATCTACTACTGTATTTGCAGTATGGACACTTGTATCGCTTGCCATGTCCACAGACAGGGTTAACACGTCTCGGCAAAACCTTCTTAAAAGTAAACTCCTTAGAATGATCGATGTACAGAAAGCGCGTATCGCTGTTCCTCTTAAAGAATTTATAATTCGCATTGTTGAATGTCCAGTGAGATACGTCTCGGCACATTAATAACTCCCATCTTCGTAGATAGAGAAGAGAAGTCTGCAAGTCTTGTCGTTTGAAACCACGAAACCCATCAGTGGTAGTCGTCGGTACAACTGGAAATGAGAAATATAGGAATTCGAAATTTAGGTAGTGATTGGATTGGATGTGGATAATATTTTGATATGGTTATGGAAAGTTCGATTCGCTTATTGATAATAAATTTGTGGTTTAGGATGGGATGTACACATGTATATTCAAAGGTATCATAAATAATGTCGACTATATACGAACAACGATGTATGGACAAATGTATTGACTAAATTATACAATGAACAGTAATAAACAAAGTTTTACGATACTTAAAATGTTATGCAAATTTTGTTTTCACAGTGAAACAAAAAATTTAAAAATCAACTTAATATTAATTATTTGCTTAAAGCTAGGTTTAAAGCAGTCTTGAGTTATGCAGTAGACGAATAAAATTTCATGTTTTTTATCCACGATACAAATAAGACAATCACATTGTTTAATATTCACATACATATATATATCACTGTCTTACAAGACATAGCGCAATATGACCACGTTAAAAGAGTTCGTTATGCTTAATAAAAAAGACTAATTTTTAATAAACAAAGCGTACCTATTAAGTTAATTTGTATTAACATTACTTTATCGATTTGGTCACATTAGATTATTATGAGATTGTGAAAGTTATTAATGAATTATCAACAATTTTTTACATCTAATTTCGATAATATTTAAAGCTCGATTTTATTTAAATAAAAGCTCATATTTAATTTAGCACCGTTACCATTTACCAATAACTTTTACTTTCATTAATATCGTTAAAATTATCACAAAAGATCATTTTTCTTTTCGTCGCTAGTTAATATCTTAATTTTGCGTAACAACTTTTATGCATAGATAATGAAAATAATGAAGTTAACAATAAAAAAGGTATTCTTAAACTTATTACAAAATGAAAAAGTTTGATGGCGTTTTGTTTTAAAACACTATAAGAAAATACAAAGATGAATATAAGTATATTAATACTATTGACTTTCGTTTCTAGACAGTACAGTCTTACAGTGAAGCTATTTAAAATGAATCTGACAAATATTAAATTTCAATTCAATCATCAACTTGGTTTTTTGATTGAAGATTATCACATTATAAACGTTTGTTTCTTAGTTTCGTCACGAAAATTTCCTCATTGAAATAACGGCTAGCAGGTTTTTTAATGAGTTGATAACTCTTCAAAACTGGAGTTTTGGGTTTATCTGGATCATTAAAATTGTATTTACGGGGTCTCCCACGTTTTCTTTTTACTTGTACCCCATTAACCATTTCCCGATCAGCCAAAGGATAAATTTGATTGACTTCACGAATTTTACGAGGTCGGCCAGGCTTTTTCTTTATATAATCATTAACAGTCTCAACTTTTTGAGGCAACAGCAAATTCTGCTCGTCGTTACCGTTGATCGCATCGTTAATCGTACAAGCATCTCCTGTACGATCATCTTCCTCGGTTAATTGCTCTTTAGACAAAACTGTGGCTACAGCGTTACTCGGCCTAGCAGGTTCATATTTAACGTCATTACTCTCTAACAGCTTGACAAAATATGCTAATTTATTACCATCACTTTTTCGCCTTTTGGACAAAGGATTTCTTAATAAATTACTGTTACGACGATTAAATGTTTCGATGTCTTTAAGTGAAATAACGTTCAGTACTTTTATCGACATTGGTTGGCAATCGGATTCGTTGCTACAGAAATATGGATTATCCAGCTCTTCTTTAACCACCGCGGTGTTTCGCGAATCGTTAACTGAAACAAACAATTTTATGACACGTTAGTATAACGTTTTTTACGTTTCACTGATTCCATCTAACAATTAATTTAAAAGGCCAAGTGAAAGAAAAGTGTTACACGATAGACAGAGAGAGAGAGAGAGAGAGAGAAAGAGAGAGAGTACAATATTGTTACAGAAGACACTGTCCGTATGTAGTGTTAAACTCTTAAAAATTTAATTACCACTAAAATTAAAATGTACATTGCAATTTCTATTCGAGTTACAGTTATCAGTTACAAATTATTTCGATTCATCACTCTTAATGACAGCTATAAGTATTTAATTTACATCGAGTAAATAATATTGGTGAAATTTTCAAATTATAATATTATGCACACTCATACGGTTTAATACTTCTAAAACTTACACGATGATACATTAAAATTGACCACCGTATGCTGAACATTAAAACGTCAAACAGACTCTGCACTGGAGAACTAAAAAATGTACAATTTTCACTTATGTATAATAATATGTACAATGGAATCGAAGCAAGAGCTATCAATCTTCACACAATCGTCTCTAAATAGTTTATACACTAAAAGAAGGAGAGTCGAGTCTCCTTCAAAATCGATCTGGACTAGTGACGTAACGAACTTCGGCACCTTCGTGTTTCGTGCGTACGTGCTTGTAAACATTGTTCATCCATTTGCTACGATGATCACAATATGGACATTTAAAACGTGGCTTTTGACCACATTCGTATTTGATGTGCTGAACCAAACCTTTTTCGTAAGTAAATCCACTCGAACAATTTGGACATGGAAAATTTTTAGGCTCAGCAGCTAACGAACGTTTGCCTCTTTGACGCTTAGTTGGGATTTGTTCCACGGGAAAATGTTCAGGAAATTCTTTGGCTACCAAAGCACTCTCTTGAAGTGCAGTTACTGCTTCGAAACAATCTTCGGACGTAACTGTTTTAACATACTGCAAACAGCACTCCCAATCTGAAAACATAAAATAATCGAGTTGTGTGTCAGGTTGATGGATATGACAAATATAACAATGTTCGATGCGATCTCTAGTATATGTGATCTATGTATATATAAAGAGAAAGAGAAGGAGAGGTGTCATTGATGAATTTTTGTTGCTATCTTTATAGGTGTTGAAAAATCACACATTTAGTACAAAGAGAAAATTTGGAATAAGGTGCGACAGAGACGGTTTTGTGCAATAATTTATTTATCTTTTATTTTTGATTAACAGTTTTATAAACAAAATCTATATTTTTAATCTTTTACTTTAGTACCGAAAACTCGCTCATATTAAGTAATAAACTTTTGTATAATACTATTAAAAAGTATACAAACGAAATAATACTATTTGTAGTTTAACCACATAGAAAATATAATAGCTCATCTTAACATCATTTCAGAAACGATAAAAAAATAACTTTGTTGAATAATACTTAAACTCTGAAATAAAACATAATTAAAGATATACCATTATCATATCTATCTTTGCAACTCTTTAAAATATACCTTTTATATTCATTTTGTGACTCGAATGAAAATATATCATTTGAACTTATTCCTAAATTTGCATTCGCTTTTTTGGTGATATTTGAGTCGGTAGAGTCTTAGGAACTTACTGGTACAATTATCGCACTTAAATTCTTTCTCATTTTTAATATTGCCCTTTGTACTTTTGGTATTATTATCACAATAGTCGACGCAATAAATTTTGTTACCCTTGTGCCGATATTTCACGTGAGCCAAAATATCGTAATCGAAGTATTTTGAGTAACTACAATACGGGCAAGAATATCTATAAGATTTGTAACATTTTGCAGTTATGTGTCTTAATAAATTATATTTACTTATAAAATTTAATTTACATTTATCACATTTTATTTTTTTTGTTTTACGATTAGTTGTGCGATTTGTTTCCTGTGTACCCTGTCTTTCTAAACTATTTAACGACTTATCACTATATTTTTTGTTTTTTAAAGAATTATGCGCCAAATATATTTTCCCTAATTCCACGTCAATAGGTTTAGACTCATAATTGGTTGATCCGTTACAATCACGTGACGCTAATGTGATTTTATTGGCTTCTAATAAATCTCGCTTATCGTCCTCGTCGCTAGAGACACCGCATACATCCACGTCAGATCCTAAATCCTCTTCTTTTACTCTAGCGTATAAATTTTTCGATTTAAAGATGTCTTCTAATACAACGTACACATCCTTCCGTAGTTTGTCGCATTTTTTTAAATTATATTGATATCCTGCTTCATACTTCACATTAACATCTGCCGTTGCTGTAACAAACAAAAGTAGAGGAAAAAAACAAAAATTATATTTAAATTTACTCCTTTGTAACCAAAATGTTTATGTATCTGTAATTTTTTAAGTATTTAAATTATTTAGTGGAGGAGACGTATATGTATATGTATGTATATACTTATATAGATTTTAATTAGACGCTATTACTAGACACACACACCACGCTCTGAGAAAAGTGATTGTTTGCGACAAATGAATATTTCTTAACTATTAAGTTTCCATATATTTATGTCTTGCGAAAGTTATTCACGGTGTATTAATACTTAAGAAATATTTATTTATCGCAAATAATCACTTCTCTCTCAATGTGAACATACTCAGATTCACGTACACGCACATAACCGTTACCAGACGTATCTACCCTTCCTCTACAATAAAACCCAAAATTTATTGTTGATGTAAATGAAGTAAAGGTAGTGTATAATATTATACGAGTACTTAATAAAAAAAAACTCACAGTATCTTTGTTCAATTTTATTTATATTTTTAGTATATAATTTTATAAAATCATATACGAATGAGTCTTTATTATTAAAAAATATACTTTTATCCCTAGTAGACATTGGATTCCATTCAATAAGTAAGAAATACATCTTAATAGAATGTCTATTTTTATGAAAGTTGTTTTGCAGATTGTTTAACGATTTATTTGAATGAAATCCAAATATGCGTGTGATGTTAAGTAAAAATAAAATAAAATCTTTAGGAATCTTTAAGTTTACTGCTAGTGATAAGATGAATCAGGAGGTAACAAATAATAGTAATTTTAAGGTGCACGAGTCTTTGAAGATAAATTTCAATCTCAAATTTAAATACAATCTTGACATAATTCACATTTGATCGTCATAATTTTAGTGCATATCAATTAGGTTTTTGCATCATGTGCGCCTTCGCCATGTGTACCCGGAGGCTGCCCAAATTTGTATAAGTCGCATACGGGCAGATTAAGCAAACGAACGTTTTACAACATTTGTGTTTTTGATGCCACTTGAGACGTTTTACTTTTGAGTATGTAGCAGAACAACCATCACACCGAAAACCACCTATACGTTTACCCTCGTAAGAATGTGCATCGTTATGGGCAGACTTAACGGTAGCACTGCAATATATTTCACAATTACTGTGCACAGTTCGCAAATGATCTAAAATCTCGTACGAATGTTCAGCTGAACTAAAAATACAATAAGGACAATTAAAGTCACTTAATCTGTTGCACAAAGTAAGATGCATTCTTAAAGTTGTTTCTATGCTAAATGTATTGTGACAACGAGGACACTGATATTGGTTAGGTTGTAGTGTTTGTTGTAATTGTTGTTGCTGATATTGTTGTTGTGGATTTTGCGGATATTGTTGTTGCGGATGTTGCTGATATTGTTGGTGTTGAACAATTGTTGGTTCTGTTTTCATGTACATTGCGTATTATGTGAACATTTAAATAATTGATGCTTTCATATACACCTATGTTCGTGTAGATATAAAATTGTAATGTAATAAATTCGTGATTCTCGAATATGTGAATTATGAATAAGGTAATAATTGTTCAACATTAGCGATTTTCAAAATTTTATTCGATCCACAAATTATAATGTAGTTATACTTATCAGTTGATACATAAAGTAAATTAATGTATTCACTGCAAGTTAAACCAACAACCACTTTTAATCTTATATTTGAAAATAACATTTTATTATTTTCGTCATAAAAGAAGCTTGATTTGTTCATATACATATTAAAAAATATTTAGTGAAATCAATACAATATTTTATTAAATACTCATAAAAGGATATTTCTATGAAATTGAACAATAATTATTGAAAACCAATGAATATTAATTTAAATCAAGTTAACATATTTGAAACTACAAAATATTGTTTACTTTCAAAGAAATATTTTTAGGAGTATTCAATAACATTTAACAATGTAATAAATAAGCAAATAAATACCAGTCGTAACGTACTAAGGTTCTTTTTTATTCTATCGTTAAAATGTTTATTAATTTAAATTTACAGTTATAATTATAAACAATAACAATAATAATAATAATGGTGAAATAATAATTTTGATTACAGGAGATTCATAAATTAATAAGTTTTTTTAATTTAACAACTTATAATTTGTTTATGATATGTTTATTATAAATCCTAAGCAGATTTGCGGAAAGAAGGTCAAAATATATACCAGCTCGTTTTATTCATTATAAATAATCCAACGAAAATACTTAAATATAAGAAAGTCTAAAAAATAAATAAACAGTTTATTAAGGATAATATAAAAGTGCGATTTAGAAAAATTACATTTATTTTTTTTTTGTAACGTATAGAAAATATTTACAAACTTTTAATATAATAATACACTTATTGAGTATTAATTAAAGTTTAACATGGTGCACATGACTTCCTTTGTGATGGGTACGTATGTGCTTGTAAATGTAGTGAACCCTCATGCCGACGTAGTCGCAATATGGACAACCAAATTTTGGTTTTCGACCGCAATAGAATTGTATATGTTGCGTTAAACTTCCACGTACTGAGAATGAACTTAAACATTTAACACAAGTGTAACGTGGTTTTAATGGATCCCAAAGATCTTCGTTGTCTAGATTCCTGACTTTAATCCGAAAGACTTTATTCCTTTGACTCGTTGAATCCTGGCTTGCAATATCTGGAATAAAGTAAAAACAAAGGAGTACAATTATTTAAATGGAATCCCAAATCATTATAGATAGTTAAATTATTTAGTTAACAAATGGCTTCTGATACGTAAAATACTATGAAAAAAATAGGAGACAAAAACATTACGAAAACTCATACACTAATTATTATTAAAATGTATAACGCATTTTACATAGTTTTACTGTGAAACAACTAATTAGTATGATAAAATGTATAGACTAAATAATTTATTTAGCATCCACAATTCGATAATATTTTAATACAGTGAAATATAATCTTTATCTAAGTAAATAAATTTTTTTTCATTATATATCTTTATTAAAATATATAATTGCTCGTATATAAAAGATACAACAAAAGTAGTGAATTCAGTGATTATTTTATTAAAATAAATTATCAAATTTTTTGTTTCCTTATTTATTATGTTTTAGGTTCTAGCTTCGATTAATAATATTCAATAAAAAATATGTAAACAAACGATAACTTAGTTTTCAAGAAGTTGATAAATTTTCAATACCGCTAGTAAAACGATATTTTGATTTGAACCTTCAAATTACGTTTAATTTCCTCCTCTGAAAAAAATAATAAAACAGTATTATAAAAATGAACAGTTTTTCAATTATATATAAACGTTTGAATGAAATACATTATATAATTGATATGTAAATTCTGTTTTGCGCTTGAATTGAATGAAAGGAGCTGCGCAAGTTCCATTAAAAAAAGGGTAGAATTTGCTCAAAAATAAGGAAGTAGAAAAAAGATACAAAAGTGTCTTGGTATAGAAATCCATCTCAGAATTAATTTAATGAAATAAAAAGACCTTAAAACATCTAGATGATTTTTCCAGCTTTCGAATGAACAGTATATTGAAACTTTTTGTTTTTTTGTCATACTTTCAGAATTTAGGAAGATGATCGCGTTTTTACCTTCACAATCTTAAACACACTTTCACATTTGTGTAAAGTACATTCAAATATTTCTCTACAAGCTAAAAAATAGCTTAGATCACGATAAAATTTGGATTTTATTGTAATAAATATTAATTAAACGCGAGGAAAAACGTTTCTTCGAGAGGCTAAAAATGGGAATATTTTTCGCTCATTTTATTAGAACAATCAATATCTATTACTGTGTGTACCGGAAATAAGTACTCAAAGTTGCAACGAAATTCATGACTCGGAGGGTGTAACTCCTCATTTTAAAATAAAAGTATTACATTCTTACAAAACGTACTAATGATACCAGATTGAAATATCCCTTGAAAATAATATTTAAGAAGCTTAAAAAAATAATATGTAATAAAGGAGAACAAAGGATTTCATACTACTCTATATATCAATAATAAAAAAAGGTTTTCGAAGAAAGAGTTTACAATTAGCTGTAAGATACCAAAGATAATAAAGAAACAACGCGATATTTTTATAAGTTACTAAAAAAGCTGAAATAAGGAAATGTGTTATTTGTGAAAAAAAGTAAATAAAAATTTAAAATATTTTATTCTATATTATTTTCTTCTATATATATGCGTGGTATAAAATTTGAAAAGCGGTATTAGTCCCTCATCTTAAGGTCTAAAAGTGGCCAGAAGTGGAATAAAATATTAAAAATACGTTCTTGCGAAAATATTTTTCCCTTGCTCATGCAGTAATAGCTATCGTGAAAAATCTTCTCGTTAGGGCAGTAAACCCATCATAATATACTATAATTATTATTGCAATATTCATATTTTTATACTTTTTACACACTAATGCTAATTTTATATTTAGATGTTATATATTAACATTTGGAAAGCAATATTTGCACATAAAATTACACGTAAAAAAAATAAGAGACAATAAAGACAATATGATTGTTATATATATATTACAAATTTTATTAAACTTGACTATTTATGTACATATAAAACGTAAATAACAAATAGAATTGTTAATTTATTGCATTAAATTAATAATTAATAACGTTAATCTAATAGAATTGCACGTCTACTATACCAATATTTTAAATTAGAGTGATGTACTTATACATTCTGTATTGATATAAATATATAAACAACTCTAATCAAATAAAAAAGAAATAATGAATACTAATTGATTCGCAGTCAAGTGAACTGAAAATTGAATAATTCAATATATTTGTTTTGGTGCAGAATCATCAAGGAGATCGTAGAAGAAAATTTCATTTTCTCGATGCATACAACGGATGTGGCGTCTTACATGAGTCTTGACCTTAGTACAGTAAGTGCAGTAGGGACACTTGAACCTTGGTTTTTGACCACAGTAATGTCTAAGATGTGCCACGAGATTGTGATGCCATTCGAAGAACGAGGGACATTTTGGACAAGGATAACCATCTCGTTTTCGCAAGTTTGTTCTCTTCCATTCTGGAAAATAGAAATTCTTATCTAGAAACTATAGAGTACGTTGGATGGATAGATTTAAGGAAGGATATCCTGGCGTTTGGGTGACTTTTAAGAAGTTATTTGTTATTTAAATATATGTGCGTGGATTATTCAAAACAATGATTACGTAAATGATAAACGTACAAGTAACATTAAGAGAGAAGCTATTCTACAATAAAGAAATACGTATAATATAATGGATACAAATAATGTAGAAATATTTTATTTAAAATTTCAATACAACTTAAGGGTTATTCAGAGATGTGCAAGTGTACGCTTCTGTAAAGTATATTATAATTAGAATTTTTAATTATTATGCCATCTATTATGTCAAATAAATGCATTTAATGTGTATCATACACTGAGTCGGCAAACGCATACGAGTTAAATAATTGTACAAAAATTACATAATTGACATCGTAAAATATACAAATAAATTTCATTACTGACATTATAATCGATTATTAAAAATAAACAGCAATTGAATCATCTTATTCTTGTGTACTTTTATTGGCCTGCTGGAGATTAATGCAAATAATCTCCAAACCTTTGTGAACATTACGACTATGCTTATTCACACTCGTATCGTAATAAGTTATAAAATCGCAATGACCACACTTGTAATTACGTTCCATTTGACACTCGTATTTTAAATGGCGAATCAGATTTGGTCTTGTTAAGTAATTTCGACCGCAATCAGAATTTGGACACTTGTACCGTTTATCGATGCTAACATTTGAACCTTTACCTTCACTTTTGGTATCGTTAAATTCTTCATCACTGTACTCGTCGGATGTATGATCTTCCGATGATGATTCTGATTCATATTTATTACCTATTTGACTATCTTCTTCATTCTCCGATTCTAGTTCTATTTCTTTCTTCTCTCGTTTCTTGTTATTTCGTTTCTTTATATTTTGGCTATTAGCTCCTGCAATTTGATAAGAAATCACATTGATAAAATATACTTTATTTTTATTGGAAAGTCAATATTGATGTCAATGAAAAAAGTATGAATTTAAAATTTTTATTACTTCAAATTGTGAAACGGAGAATTATTTATAAATTAAAATTGTGAATTTATTAATTAATACTTAATTTTATAAACTTTATTGTAATAATTATTTAATTTTAACTTACGTTTACTTATATGTGGCAGATCAGCGCCAAGGCAATAATTTTTTAATTTTTTTGGTATTGTACCGATACGGGTGCTGCGTTTGACGTTGACTGAAACGAATAATTCTAATGAATGTTAAATTAAAATAAATGTTAATCGTATTATTCGTGTTACTTACATCCGATAATATTTCTTTTCTTATATTTGCGACCCCTCACAGAGTTTCCGTCACGTCTATTTAGTGGTACAATTTTTTTAGGTTCCAATGTTGGGAGTGGCAAACCAGAATACCCAATTTCGCCTTTGACGTCTGGAAAAGTATTAAAATTTATTTGCATATTTTAATTAGCCAAATTAATTACTACATATAAATGATTAAATAGGAGATAGAAAGCTTTCACCAACATGCAAGAAACGCAAACTTTAAAATTATAAGTAATATGTAATAGTGACGTAAAAAATATGAATATTCATTATATAGCAAGAATACTCGTGATACCTAGCTATATACATTTGTGTTATTTACAAAATAAAGTACTAAAATACAAACTGTGCAGCAAAATGTGCGTACAAATAAATAATTAAGTAAAACCAAATTCGGACTAGTGAAATATTTATTACATGTTTCGTCAATGCAATTGTATACATGTAATTTGTGTAAAAAATTTAATATCGGTAAATTATTAGTATTATTTCATGTAAATCCAAATCAATAACTTGGTTATGATCATACTTATATAAAAATATGATCCGATAACACATGATTATTTCATTTGTTTCATTTTTTTGCTTTATAGTTATTATGGACTCCAGGTGGTTGTTCATCTTGAGAAAGTGTTTTCGTACACATTCATAGTAATGGCTTGAGCTGTCACCGTAACTACACTTTTTTTAATTTTTTAATTCTGCATATACAGTCTATGTGTTCAATTAAATTTCTTTACAGCAATATTAAAATACATGGCGAACTTTAATAGTGCATAAGAAAAAATGTAATTATATTTTAAATGCAGCGGTCTCTTTGGAACCTCTTCAACGTATGCACGTATAATATATTTTTATGATTATTTTTTAACTTTGTCTTCTAGCTGTTTTGTTTTTGTTAAATTTTGTAATTGTGTAGCTTTAACAAAATTTGTGTAGTTTATAATTGTGCAAGATAGTTATTTTGTAGATGCGAAATACATAAGCATAAAGAGGAAAGGTATGATTAAATTTCAGAATTAATTAGTAATACTATAACTATAGTAATAAATATACTATAGTAATATAAAAGTAACTCTTATTACTATTGTCCAACTTTTAATGAATATAAATTTAAAAAAAATTAATTTATATACTGTTATTCCATCATTTTATTTATATAATTATACAATACTTTTTAATAATACACAACCTATACGCATTTTACAAATCATTATTATAAAATGTTTATATTTGTTAAAAAAAAAACTTAAAAAATTTTTAGTACTGCATTTTGTTTCAATTAAATTAATCATTTAAATTTGTAGCGTTTTATGTTGCGCGCTTATGCAACGTATGAGAAGGATAGGAGCGAGCGAATAAATGAAAAAAGGCGGACGACGGAACATGAAGCCGCGGTACGAATTGGGAGACCCGTGCAGCTCGACCACTAGACTCCCGCTTAGAATTGTCTACTCCTCATTTCTTCGATCACCCGATTACTTGTCACAGACAACTTTAGTCGAGGTCAACTCGTCTGGTTCAAGTAATTGAAAATATAAAAAACAAAAAAAAAATTAAATCATGAAAAAATTAGTAATTAAATAAAAAAAATTATTTAATTACAAAATCTTTTTTGACAAACATTGTTTGTGCAATCGAAACTAAGCTTAATTTTATGAAACAAACAAAATAATTTCTAAGATTGATTAGGCCAACTTAAATTTTTATAAACATTGTGATGAAAAACAGTGATTAACTAAATATAAATGAACAATGTATATTAGAAGTTTAACAAATAGTTGAAACGAATGTGGCACTTTTTAATTTCGAATAATGAATGGAATTATTTTATTATGCATCTGCTTGTTTCATGTCAATTACAATAGGGTCCAAATTTTTATGCCTTCTAGCACTATGTCTCCGCACATTAACGGGATAAATGGATATGTACTCGCAATAACCACATTTAAACGATGGTTCAATGCCACATTCAAATTTTAAATGTCGATATAAACTTGCGTGATATTTAAAAGCACGATCACACGATTCATTTGGACACCTAAATTTAAGAATACTACTCAAACTATTCTCTCCTTTTTTAACTTTTCGCGTCCTACGTTTGGTTCTCAAATTTTTACTACTAGAGGAATTCGGTTTATTATTCGTCTTTGATTTTCTTGAATTTTTCAATCGATTATCTGTAAAAAAATTATAGTTGTTACGGAATGATTAAATAGCAAGAAAACTATAAATAAATGGTTTACTTTTTTTAAAACAAAATTATTTACTTCAGGTGACTAGATAATAGAATCAAAAGGAGAATACCCACAAAGAGTATTTAATGTATATATGAATTATATTCCAGTATATATATATATATATATATATATATATATATATATATATATATATATGGGGTATTCCACGTGAAGTGGTCCGATCAAAATTTTAAAATGCCCCAAATTTTGGGTACACATTGCAAATGTTTTTCAGAATACAGAAACAAATTTTTAGGTACTGGAATTTATTAGCTCAAAAGTTATTCTAACCTCAAAAAGTGAATTTTTTCCAGTTTTTTTCAACACCAGCTGGGTTCATCGCTATTTAACTCAAAATCTATCAACTTTTACTATAGAACATTATATGTAACATTCGTTGCTAATTATGTCTAGAATTTATCCTTCTGGGTTAGAATTTCTAATTTCAAGGTAAATGTTACATAAACTACATGTCAATATTCAACTTAAAAAAATTCTAACTTCGCCACAATTGATTTTTTTATCCAAAAGTCCAAAAGAAAGCTTGGAGCAATACCTTTCAAATGGTTTGTAGCATTTTTATGGCCTTCAATTCTGCAAAAAGTTATGATAATTTAAAGAAAGACAAAAAATTCACAAAAATTAACATGGTATTTCCCATTTAAATTTTAAAAAAATTTCGTCTTTCTTTAAATTATCATAACTTTTTACAGAATTGAAGGCCATAAAAATGCTACAGATTATTTGAAAGGTATTGCTCCAAGCTTTCTTTTGGACTTTTGGATAAAAAAATCAATTGTGGCGAAGTTAGAATTTTTTTAAGTTGAATATTGACATGTAGTTTATGTAACATTTACCTTGAAATTAGAAATTCTAACCCAGAAGGATAAATTCTAGACATAATTAGCAACGAATGTTACATATAATGTTCTATAGTAAAAGTTGATAGATTTTGAGTTAAATAGCGATGAACCCAGCTGGTGTTGAAAAAAACTGGAAAAAATTCACTTTTTGAGGTTAGAATAACTTTTGAACTAATAAATTCCAGTACCTAAAAATTTTTTTCTGTATTCTGAAAAACATTTGCAATGTGTACCCAAAATTTGGCGCATTTTAAAATTTTGATCGGACCACTTCGCGTGGAATACCCCATATATATATGGATATCCTTCTTTAGTTCTAATATCATTTATCATCTATTTTAAATATAATTAACCCCTGAAAACATAATGATATTGTATAATAATGATATCAAAAGTTATCCTTGTATAATCCTTATATAAAAAACGTATTTACATTTAATAAAGTTTACTGAAAATAACGTTTAAACAATTAAATTCATAGTTAATTAAGCGTTTGTTAGGCAATATAACATGTTATTCTTAAATAAAAACAAAAAAATATTATAGGAATATCACACTCACCTTCCTTTTTTTTCCTTGTCTTAATCCTATCAGTTTGTAAACTATGTAACTTAGAAGGCATAATTCTAACTCTTCGCGTACGTCGAGGTTGGAACAGTCCTAATTCTGAAAACGAATGTGTTTTGTTACAAGTTTCAATAATCAATTATTATATTCTTACTAATTTGAAATTACTCTCTCAAAAAAATATGAAGCATTATTTAACTAGGACGAAGAAAAGTTGTCATAATTTAAGTGCACAAGTCAATTTGTACAATTTAATTCACACTTTTTTGAAACAGTGAACATTTGTTGTAGTCATTACCTGATAGATTCGAATTATCTTTATCATTAGTACCATCTTCGTTTAACCCGTTTGAAAATATTTCTTTTGGTATTATTGTAATAAAATGGTCCGTTGTATAATCAAATGATTCATCCACGAATACGTGACAAAAATCTGAAAAAGACAGAAAAAATTATGTATAGCGCAAAGTATTAATTAATACCTTTAATTTATATACCGCATTTAAGAGATAATTTTGAGAAAAAAATACAGTTTGCGGATAAGGGAGTATTCAAAACTATATCATAAATAAATTACATATGTGTTAATACAGAAATAGTACAAACGACATCTGTTATGGTATACAAATTTAACAAAACAGTAATCAAATATGTCATAATTTTTAAATATATGTAACTCAAAACTGCAAACATTTAACAGATAATAATTTATTTAATAAATAAATTAAAAAATCAAAATATTTGTCAATTTTTAGCTACACGTTTTGGTAATGTAACACTAAATCTACTTAGACAATTAAAAAAGTTGATATTTTCTATATTTTTATTCGTTGACATAATTATACAATAGTTCTTTTACATAAATAGCAAAAAATTTATAATGATTTGACTTTTAAACGATATTTTTCCGTTCATTCGATCTTCCCATAGAGAAATACGTCACTTAGAAGTCGTTAAAAATTATTGAAATATAATTGTTTAAAAAAAATTAGTATAATAATTATTAAGACTATACTTAAAGTTACAAAAATGCGCTATTCGTACAAAACAATTTAAAAAACTTTATATGAGTTAACAAACTATTCACTCTTTATTAGCAATAACTTTTATTTTTTTATTTAAACACGATGTGACAGAAAATTAACGATGCTTAAAAATATATAAATAACTGCTACATACAAAGGAGGATTCTCTAATCAAGTTGTGATATTTATCACCGTTTGAATGTATTAACAATAAATAATCTGTAGTTAAACATAATGACTTGTGTAAAAAAACTACGATTGTGATTTTGACCTTAATCCTGGTACGATTGGGTTAATTATAAGTGGCTCCAAATCTTTGTGTCGTTTTAAACTGTGTAATCTTACTTCTCTCGGATAGAAATTCACATAATCACAATAGCCACACTCAACCGATCGTTCAATACCACATTCGAATCGTAAGTGCCGAGATATACTGGTGATAGATCGATATGTATGATTGCACCCTGCAGTTGGACAAAGAATAAATTCTTTTCCATTTATAATAATTCTTTTATATTTCGATTTGCGCTTTTCAAATTTATCTTTCGGTTTTGTTCCATTAAGTTGAGTCACTTTGTTCCTCGTTTCCTGCCTTACCGGCTTTCGTGATCGATTATCTGGTTAATAAGAAAATTGTAATGTAATTAGTAAATTAAATTAACGTCTCTTGAATTTTACAACGTACCTTTTACATTTTCCCTTATGCTTTCAAGGTTCATTTCAATGTTGTTGATTACAGAAGGCAATTTTCTCGTTCTAAGACTTCGTCTACAGTCTGGTACTAACAAATCTGTTTCTAGAAGAAATTAATATTTATAACGATTTTTACCTATCATAACAATAATAATTGCAAATGAATATTTATTCGCCGAGGACGACACAGAAAAAAATGGCACAGCGCAATTGCCCGGGGCTCAAACCAAGGGCCCTCCACCAACTAAAATACCAATGTCTGCGCACACTTCTTTACCAGATCATTATTGGATCGTCACATGATAATAACGAAGTGCATCGTTTTATTTTTATTTCTGCAACTGTAATAGTTTTACATACAGTTAATAAATAATATTGTGATTTATTGTTTTTCTTTAATATTGTTTTAACGTGCAGGCTCTTTTTATGCTCCCAATTTGATGCTTTATTAAGTATATTGTTTTATTCTTTAATATAAAGTGTGTAATACTATTTTAATTAAAAATTAAAATAATTATTAATATAATTCCTATATTAAAACATACAATTAAAAGAAATAAAATAAAACGTTGCAAATCTCGTTTTACGTACAAAATGTAAACGTTTTTATCTTAATTTACTACAGACAAAAGAGAATGTAATTACATAATGAAAATTTGTACTTTTGTATAAATTGTTTAATACAAAAATTATTTTAGAGTTCACGGGGAAAAATTTCTGATAAATTTTACCCTGCTGTTCTATTAAAAATGGGACGAAGGCCACAGCAGGGTAAAAAATACCCAGTTTTCAAACAAATTTTAACAGAGCAACAGGGTAAAATTTATTTGAAAACTGGGTATTTTTTACCCTGCTGTGTTCTTCGTCCCACTTTTACTAGAACAGCAGGGTAAAATTTATCAGAAATTTTTCTCCGTGTAACCAATACGTAAATAACAATACTTAGTTTTTTCGGTAGAGTAGACAATTGATCCAACGATTGATCGAGTGATTCATGGACAGGTTCACCAATCAGTTCATTCACAAATACTTTACAAAAATCTGAAAAAAGTAAAAGTAATACATTCTTAAATTAATGTCTAGTAACAATATACTGCACATCTAGAGAGGTAAAATATTGGCGACTGGATAGCACACGTATACTGCCACCCGAGATGAAAGCGAGGGCAGTAAACGTGTGCTATGGGGTCGCCATTTTACTTCCCTTGGTGTGTATACTATTTTTTTCAACAGCGAGTCCGAAACTGCAACTTCGCGATTGGTGCGCAGGGAGCAAAAGTGGCTAAGTTACGGCCCGTTGTTGAAAAAAATAATATTTTAGTACATTAACGATACTAAAGCGGGAAAGTAGATTTTCAGTCAAAGAGAAAGGCACTCGTGACAAGAATCTCTTCTCCGTATTAGTATCGTACGGTATTTTTTATACGACGTGTGGAAAACACGATTTCGAGCATGTATGTTGTGTTGAGCGTCTTGAAAATCACTCTTTCCGCACGGAAGTGTTGAAACAATCTACATTAATTTGAGGGAAAAATATTTTTGAAACAAACTTTGAAAAGAAAGTCACTATCTGAAATAAATCATCTATAATGTGATTGAATTTAGAAAATAATTAAAAAATTATATCAATTATTTAGATTTTATTAATCTTAATGTAAGATTACTATCTTTCTTTATTTCAACTTTACAGAGTCGGCATGGACACTTTAAAGGTTACTTTACTGTAAGTGTAGGATTGATTACACAAGTACCTTATAATGTATACATTTTTCGGTATCTTTCAATAAGAATTCGTTAACAAAATATATGTACCGCACTACAGTTTTGATTAACATACGTAAACAATGATAAACACATTATAATTAAGTGCATCCTTTATAATGTATTCGAATCACTTGAAAATCGTAATAACTTATTTATGTTACACTCACATTGCATATATTTAAATTAAGTAAAAAATAATAACACAAGAATGATTAATTTATAGATTTCATCCCTTCATTCTCATGTCAATTACTATAGGTTCCATATTTTTGTGCCTTCTAACAGTATGTCTCCGCACATTAACGGGATAAAGGGTTATGTACTCGCAAGTGGCCACATTTAAACGCTGGTTCAATGCCACATTCAAATTTTAAATGTCGTAGTAAGTATGGTTTTCGTTGATACGTACGATCACAGTTAGTATTGGGACACGGAAAACGTCTAACACTTTTATTCTTTCCAGGTTTACGCTTACGAAAATTACGTTTTAAAGCTACACGATCGTGCGAAATTTGTTTGCTCTTCGTGCGACGTTTATTTGCTTTCCGTAAATTTGGCTCTATAAAATAAAAATTATACATCAATAACTTTTTACATTTTTACTGAAATATTATTTCTTAAATCAGTTTAATTTATTACAAAAATATCCCTAGTAGAAATGGAAACAATTTTTAAAGTAGAAACAAAGCATTTCTAAAAGATCGATAGAAAATCTTATTGGCTATTTCTAACCTCAAACCATTTAAAATCGCCAAATTTCTACTAGGGATGTATTTTGTGATTTTTTTCGGAAGATAAATTAAAAATTGCTTTTTTTCAATAATTTATTGTATTTTAGTCGAGTAGAATAATAATTAAACAACGAAAATAAGATTGAAATAGAACAAAAATGTACTTACTTTCACCGTTTTTGTTTTTAACTACGTTTACTTCATAGTTGCTTAATGCAGTAGGTAGTTGCCTATTTCTTTGCCTTCGATAGGGTAATAATAACTGTGTTCCTGAAATTAATTATTATAATTTTTTGTATTTATAATTTATTAGCAGCGATTTGTCAAATAATTGAGTGAAGTTATATTTTTTAATGTCATAAAATTTACGGTAAACGCCAGTAATAGGTGGTCGTTGAAGTATATGCTATTATTTTTGCAATATTTAATTGAAGTCAAAGAATCTACTGTAGATTAATCCACAATATAAAATTGTAAGAATATATACGTACTTGGTATGGATTTACGTGGATTATCCAGATAGTTGACATCCTTCTAAGGTATCGAATCGAAGCTATATCGTTTGTTACAGAAGTCGCTAATTGGTCGAGTGATTGTTCTAGCTCTTCATTAAGAAATACTTGACAAAAATCTGAAAGTAGAAAGAGAAATGTATGATTACCCGAGTTTCAAAAAGGAAACTTAATATTTTTAGGAGAAGATAGATTTTTTTTTGTGTGTAACAAATAAATAAAACTTTCTTCGTTCGCATGAGTTATAATAAATAGTAAATAATTAACAAATTAATACAATAATAGGCATTTTATTTCGAATATTTCATGATATAAGATAGTAATATAAAACTAATCAATTGTAAGATACATAGAGTGTACATAGAGTATATGGAGTCAAACGCAGTAAACCGTATAAATCATGGTTTAAATTATTCATTTTTTTAAATTAACTACGACGGGTTCGCAATTTATGTGTTTTTTACGAGAATGCCTTCGTACGTTTTCATAGCGATGGCTTAGGTACTCGCAATATCCACACTTTAAAAATTTTTTAACACCACATTCGTCCCGTACGTGTCGAACTAAATGACAATAGTGCTGATATGCGCGATCACATTTTTCATTGATGCAACGATAATTTTTAGTTATTTTTACATTACGTTTTGGACAGTGTGTCTTCCGCACGTTATGCGATGTCTGGCGGGTTTCGCGACGCTTTACCTGACAAATAAAAGTAATGTTATTTACATTTTACAACCGGTACGTTTATAGTTTATTTCATTTTTCATCAATGAAAATGAAATAGAATTATTAACAATATAGTACTTACTCTTAGTCTTGTGTTTCGGGCTGGTTTATCTTCAAAATTGTTTAATCGATCAGGTAATTGCGTATTTCGAATTTTGCGTATTCGATACGGTTTAAGAAATTCCATTTCTAGAAACAATTCATCCGTTTGTATTATAATCGCATTTATTTACAATATGTCTAAATTAAATAATAAATCAATTGGAATTAATAATATTTTGTTGAAAATTAATTATTTACATAATTACATGAATAATGTTTAATTGTTATGTTTATAATTCGTCTCAAAATTTGAAATAATTCAATATATCAATACAATGATCAATACGTACTTGATGCTATCGAATCATTCTTATCGTCCGCATCATCTCCAGGAGTTAACGGTGTATCGTTTGGTGCAGTAGGTATTGATTGATCTAGAGGATCCGACATAAATATCTGATAAAAGACTGAAAGTGAAAAAATAATGTCTCATTACGTCATTATCGGATACAATGTAGTATATTATAGTCTACGTATAAAAATTATGCAGAACTTTACACAGTGATATGAAAATTAGGAATCAAGAAGTGGAAAGTGAAAAGAAAGTCATATAAAATGTTCTACAAGGTGTAAAGAATTTATCGTGTACAAGCCAACATCTTTTAACTGAAAGTAAATTGATTAAAGCGTTGTGCATCAGTATTATCGTCATTAGAATAATCAGTTTATCGCCGAGTTGATCTTCATAACGTAAATATCGCTATTTTTGTGGATTTTCTCGACATGCCTCATCACGTTCGCCTTCCACTTACCCCGGTAGGGGCAATACGGACAAGTGTAACTAGGTTCGCGACCGCACTCATAACGCAAATGACATTCTAGCGAGTAATCCCGAGTGAAGAAAATTGAACAGTTTGGACAGGTGTAACGTTGCATCACGTTGCGGAAAATTGTATGTGTTCTTGGCTTTGACTGTTCATACCTCCGGTGCATGGGACCTGATGACATAAATCGATGATACATCGTTAACTTGTATTTTTTTTAGTCATAATTCACTAAGACACGCGCACGAAACATTAAAGTATATTCTATTTATTTTATCATCAAATTAATTCAAGTTCTCGCTGACGTAATGTTAAAAAACGAATACATTTACATTTACCTAAACATATTCTTTTAAAATAATATATGCAACTGACACACACATACTAGACATATTCGAATTACTAGCTTTATTCAAGGCGTAGAAAATTATTTTTGCTGTTAGAGTATTTTTCATTTATCTCGAGGTAGATCGATAGATAGCTTATAAAAATCTGAAACAAAAATAGAAAGGTTTAATTGGTAAGTGTCGACTAATAAATATTACTTCACTGTTTCTAAGAACAATAATGATTTAGATAATAAATACATCCAAACAGTCCAAATATATCATAAATAAAATACATACATACCAATAATCATTTTTTAATTTTTATTGTAAAATCATGATTAGTAAATATTGTGTAAAAAATATAAAATATGTGTTTTAAGAAATAAATTAATAATTCGTTCAAAAATCATTAGCTCTCGAAAGTAGAGCAGCATCGAAGTCGTCAATTTTAATATCACGACCATACTCGATACGCAGATATAACTTGACAACAAATTCAAAATAGGAGACATAAGCGATTCGGGTAGAAGTGACGTTGTTTTCTTTTTAGTGACTTTCTCCACCGTTGTAGCATTAAGTTTGGTTTTAGATATGAAAATTTTCGATGAAAAATATCTTAAACGACTTATCGATAAGTTTACAATATATTTTAACTGCAGTAGTAATAATTATACTATAATAAATGTTCGCGTCTTCAAACTAATGCATGATAATATTTGATTAGGTAACGTAGAGGATTAACTACGTAAGGTTCCTTATTTATTTTATTAATTATAAATAATTAAGTCATCATTTTTTAATATTCAATTGATTATGCATAGTGACATGAAGATGAATATCATTCTTTAAAAGTTGTATGTATAGATGTAAGTATTATCCATTATAAAGCATTAACTTTCCTTTAGAATTAATTTCTTTATACTATTAGCATACAATTAAGTAACATAAATTATATAGTTATATTAACAGATATTTTTACAATTTACGTTTTTATCAGGGTAACTGTATTTATTCCTGCAGAACGTAAATCTGAAATTAGAAAGACGTATTATTAGAAGTTCGACATATTTATTTTAGTCACTAATGTAAAATCTTTCCGTCGTAATAATTATATATCTCGGTAACATCTTTTAAATCTTACGTTTGATCTAATAAATTTAGAAATATTAATAATTTTCTGAATTATTAAAATATTTGTAATTAAATCTCAACTCAGCATTTTTTCAATTTGAAATAAGTTGATTAATTACAATCCTTTAGAGTCTGTGATGATCCATACTTTCAAAAGCCCCCAAAAAAAGTTCTAATTGATGAATTTTTCATGCCAAATCTGAAATATAATAAGTTGAAAATGATTTTGTTGCTTGAACTGGACTTTGATTTCCTTTCATCGCAGCGCCTCTATAAGCCTGCTGAGTTGGATGTATTTAGTATATATTCTAGATACCTTTTCGTTGTAAACCACCAATAATCCAATAACTCAATATATTTGGATAGCGTATAATGAAAAAGTACTGTATTGTGAATATGGATGATTATACCTTAATAATGAAACTTTAGATGTTTATACAAATATTTTTGCAATAAAAATACGTTTCAATTTTTTAAAACACTTAAATGGTACCAAGATAGACTACTGATGCTGCCGAATATTGTAAATAAGTCCTACAAACACAAAATTTTACGTGTTAGTACATCTTAGATATAATTCAGTAAAAATTAAGTTTCTAATTGTTATTTAATAGCATTTTTCATTTGAATATAATTGAAACAATAACAAGAGATTTGGTATTTTATATTTATAAATTTATTGTGAATCTCTTACGAATTCAAGGGACTTTGACTTACACGAGTTAATAGTAAATATAGTACCTTGCATTAATTCTTGCGTGAAAAAGTGAGATAATAAAAATATGTTCATCACATTTACAACACAAGTAATTTCCAAAAAAAGTAATAGTAATTAAAGGAAGGAAAGAATCACTCGTTTATTAAAATTAATTTAATAATTTGTTAGCAATTAAATTATAAAAAATTGTCTGAAATACTTTGTAATTTATTTTATTCAATATTATTACAATTTGAAAAGTAATTGTTAAGATAATAAAATGGAAAAGGTATATATTTTAAATAAATTATTTCTTTATTTTAAAATACCAACATAGTGAACAGATATTTACGTATTGGTATGTATTAAATAAATAGACAATTAATTTTTAAAAAGGTTTTTATTTAATATTATAAATAGTATGAAACAAGTAAAATCTTGAACAATGAATATATTATTTGTAGAACACAAACAAAATTTTAATTAACACTCTGAATTGTATGCAGCAGTGTATAAAAAAATAAGTGGAAGAAGCACCCAACTTACATAAATACGAATCACATTATAAGGAATCAATCCAACATTTGATCATATTAAATAATACTCAAAAATATTTTAAGTTTTGATCATATTTTATGAGTACACATACTAATTACGTGTATGTATATAGATATATATATATGTGTGTATTATTTAATTTAAGTAAATCTTTAATGGTCACAATCTATTAATAAATGCTAAAACTTTGGAAAAGCTAAAGAAACAATAATCACACTTGATAATACCAACCAGTTACAAACGTATCTAGCTATAATACAATAGTACTTCCTATAACTGACCACACTTTTGTTGTTATGCAATATTAAAATTTCTGGTTTATTTCACTCGAAACGATCAACCGACCAAACAATATAAACACGTATGTACAATAATATTAAAATACTTATAAAAACTCTGAAAATGATAAAATGTCACAGTCTACTGGTTCTCTTATAAAGTCTCTCGTGTACAATCGAACTGAGCCCCTTGAGTATATCATAAAAACAACAAATCACCAATGTTCATTGACTAATTTTGCAGACGTCTATTGTAAAGACTTTTAATCCAGGGTGTTTGCGTTTTACATGGGCACGGGTATTCGATGAATGCCTTGCTCGATAATCGCAGTAAGGACAGCTGAATCGCGGTAATTGGCCACACTCGAATTTGCAGTGATAGTAAAGATTGTTGCGGTGAGTAAACATACTCGGACACTTCGGGCAGGCAAATTGACGGGGTTTTATAGTTTTCATTCCGCGACGTAGCTTCTGCTGTTGATTTGGAAAGCAAAGTATCTGGACGCTACCTGCAAGGATCAAAGGACATACAAGAATGGTAATATATTAGTTAAATAAACCCAATTAAATAACCAAGAGCAGATATTTAATAATGCACAATTTGCGTTTAATTACTCTAGACTAGAGCTGACATAATTATTTTCTGCCATAATTATTTCAATTCACCAAGAATGTATGCACTTGTTTAGGATAAAGTCACATTTCACAAAGAGAAATTTGATTATTAGTACGTAAAGTATTACAAACCTTAATTTTAAAGCACTAATTACAAATATTGTAATATCATTATTTACTAATGCCAGGCCTACTCCAGGTAACGTAATATGTGCGCGTTAAAAAAATATAATGGTTATTGCTAATGAAAAACAAATTGAATTCAAGCCATTGGGTAAGTTACATTTTATACAAATAAAGTACAATATATGACAATATTACTTATAGCCTTTGACTTATATAGCCTTTGTATGTGTGTGTATATATGTGTATTCAATTAATTTTTCTTAACGGACACTCAATTTGGACTACAATTTACAATTATTTACAATTATTTATCTTATCAACGGATTAATAATTACTACTATATATCTACCACAATGAGTGTTAAGGTAAATTATTCTAGTCAAACGACGATTACAACACCCAAGAATTTCAATATCTTAATAGCGTAGTTAAAACATGTTATATTAAGTAAATAATTCATTAGTTTATAATATATTATTTTCAATTTACTTTTTACTAACTTGACAACAATTATTATTTATTATTTAAATTAAAAAATTTGTAAGAGATGTTTAATATGATAAAAGCAACTGCTCAACAATGCTTTATTAAATGAGATAAGTTATTAAAAAGTAGATATCTTTCGTAATATTTATTTTTTTCATTGTATTTAATGATTGTGTAACTTTCACGCGATAAAAAATTAATAAGTAATAAATAACAATCCGACACTATTTAAACATCAACAACATTTTTACAACATATTACGATTCCTACAAATCCATACTAATAAAAAAATAAACGAAAAACACTTTATACAATATGAAACACTAACTTTTGGTATAATTATTTATTGCAATACAATTGAAAAAATATGTAAAAATATCGATACTTTATTAAGTTTACAATTACATTTGTAGTTTTGGTAAATACAACAAAAATACAACGTGTGTACGTAGACACTCAACATTATTTATCATCATTTCGTCCGATTAGTCGATCGTTCGCCAATTCCACTGGACTAGTCTGCTTCATATCTGTTTGATACAAGTCAATAACGTAGATCGATTGCTGCTTGTGTATACCCCTTATATGAGCATACATATTGGATGAAATCTTTGCAACTTTTGGACAATAAGGACAACCCCAACGTGGCGCTTTACCGCAGTGAAGTTTATAATGTTTACGCATGTCGCTGTAATTTTTGTAACTGTGTCCGCATCTTGGGCACGGGTAACGAGGATATTGGAACCGCAAAGACGATTGTTGGTGATCCACCAGTTGGTAGAAACCTGCAAACACGACAGAGAGACCAAAGTAGTCTCGTGTCAACCAACTATCGCTAATAATCTCTAAATTATCTTATTTGAATAGGTATAAACTTAACATAATTATTCGTTCTTTGTCTAATCAAGTTTCCTTAAAGTACACTAAGAAAATGTAATACAAAAATATACGTAATATAAAACAATCATACTAAACAACACATGGGAAAAACTTTTTAAATACTAATATTTCTGAAGTTAAAAATGATCATAATAATACGTATGTGTATTACAAATACTGTTTATTTTATATGCTATGAGATTTTCTATAACATTTTTTTAAGTGTACAATAATTCTACCACAGCACTCACATTTATTAATATTGACTAGTCAAAGATTATATAACATTGTACCTATTCATTTTTCAAATTAATGATAATAAATAAATATTACTAAATCAAGTTAAATTTGATTATCAAAAAAAAAAAAAAATAATTATTGTTGACCTACTTACAAAATACTGAATAATTATTTTAAAACATTAATTGTCTAAGTATCGTATCTTTTTTTAAAAATAGACGGTTTGTATAGCAATAATCGTCAGACGCAAGATATATTCAATACAAATTATAAAAGTGCGTATCATTAATAATAATTTGCTTATTATGAATAAAAAAGTTTACCAAAAAGTGTGCTTTAAAGGAATTCAAGAGTAGAAATGGTATATCTATAGGATAATGATTAAACAGGTATGAAAATTAAACACTTATTTTATTATTTTATTTAATTTCACAAAAAAAATGTATAATAGTCTTTATTTATGCTAATATACATTTATGCAGTTTTGTTATGTACAGAATTTTACAACGTGATGTAAAGCGCATAAATTCTCAGGTAAAGACGAGTTCCTTAATTAAATCAGTCAATCTTAATTACTAACAATTCGTAGTACTTCGTTGTTAATATTTTAAATCATTAGCATATATCCACAATCAATACTCTTTTACATACAATATATAATTCAATAACGCGGGTTTAATTATGTACATACAATTTTTTATAAACGTTACTATATATTATCTATAAAATACTATAAAAATCAGACACCAAATATAAAATATTATAACAAATTTCAATATTACATTCTAGAAACTACAGTAACGAAACGAATTCGCAAATAATTTCATAATGATTAATATCTATATACACTAAGAGAAATAAGTTTATGAAGTTTCTAAAGAAATTTAATATAATATTTATATTAAAGAGTTTAACTTATTAATCTTCGCTCGGTATTTTAATATTTTTTAATTCTTAATTACTTTTTAAATACTATTATATTTTAATTTAAATATTATAATATTATATTACTTATTAACATCGAGCAGCTCATTTTCTATTATTATATATATAAAAAGTTACTCCATAGGAATTAACAAAATAATTGATTTATGTTAACTTTAATCTTATTTTATAATGTAATCTATAGATAATAACCATAATAAAAGGTAGTAAATTCATCACAGTGTTTACAATTCCGTAAATGTTACTCATTTTAGATATTTACATATTCCTATTATGTGCGATTTGTTCGTCTACTACGTATAGTTTCTTTAATCGCAGTTTTTTTATGGTTATATTCAGATACCAAAAAGAAATAATGATAAGAAAATTAATGGTATACTCATATATAAAATTTATATCTGAAATTATAAATTAGATAGCATATATGATATTATTCTGGATGATACATATAAATAAAAAACTCTTTACGCACAAAAGAAAAAATTCTATTAATAACAAATCATTATCATTGCTGCATGTTTTAACATTTTTAAACATTATCATTACACAGGTCTACAAAAATGATAACTAAGACCTTCGATCGGATTTACCTGCTCATACATATTTTTCGACAGTAACTTCGAATCTTTAGTCAGAATATGGTGTAAACTTGGTATTCATCGTGTAAAACGCAAAAAAAGAAGGAAGTCAAAGGTGTACATATATATTTTTTGAAGGCCTGTGTTATCGTAAAATGTGGATAATCATCACTTACAAATTAAATTTCTCTGAGTATATATTTATAGATGTAACGTAAATTGAATACTGAAAGAAATGTCGATATACCGATAGATATAGTCTTTTAATTAGGAGAGGGCATATGCTTCGGAATAAAGGTGGTATATTAACTTTTAAAGTTATCGATTCAAGTAATAATTATGCATAAAAATAATGAAATTATTTATTAAAATAATCATAAAAAATAGACTGTTTTTAAAATGGATTACAAGGATGCCTCTGCGTTCGTCTTTAAGTCACTCACAGATTCACTCACGATCATACTATCTGGTTTACCAGGATGTCGACGTTTAAAATGAACCTTTGCCGTTTGCAAAGACTTGTAGACAGTTTGGCATACACCGCACCTATGGACTCGACCGCAGTTGTGCCTAATGTGATAATTAAGCTCTTTCTGGATGCTGAAGTACGATGAGCATCGGTTGCATCGAAAATTACGTGACCTTGTCAATTGACGACCGTGTTCTTGGAAATTGTCTGTGTACCATGGATTCGTGTAGCTATCGAATCTGAAGCAAGGTATACTCCTTTTATCACCGGGGTTAAAATCCTCATTTTCTGCAAAAGAAAGCAGAGTGGAAAACTGTGTCAGTCGTAGATGTTGCTTCTGATAAACATTTTTTCACTTTACTTGTAAACTTTTAATTAATAGTCGATATTACACCCTCTTTCAATAATTGTAAAGTGTTTTTTTTATTACGGTAAGTAATCAAGTAGTTTCAACTTAACCTACGCTAAATTGTAATGTAGGTTCTATAAAGTATATTATATGCGTATACCTTTTTCTTCTTTTTTATCACATCGGATTTGTACAGATCGTACACATCGATGCTAAATACGTATAGCTTTAAGTATTTGAATTCGGGTACTATTACGTGAGATTATTCTTTATCTATAGGAAAAATGGATTCAAGCGTGGCAATAGTGATAGTACATTGCACATGCGCATATAATTTAATTTAATAGTGTCCATTATCAACGAGTGACTGAGGTTATCCATGCTTCTCAATATTTTTCGCAAAAGTGCAAATAATTTAAAGTTATACGAATTGACATTGTTTCATTTTAACCATTGGATTCTACTGAATTTTCAGTGTTACACATATCATGCATTTTGGATAAACAAGATATCAAAAGTTAGGTAATTTAGACATGTAAATAAAAATTAGATTTATGGAGCATAGTGAGTTTTATCTTTATAATGAATAATGAAAAGTTAAAACTAAATTTTAATATGATACAAAATTTCATAATAAAAAGAATTGAAAAAAAGTTCTTTCGATTGTTTTATAATTTTATATACGGTTTCTTGGATAAAAATGCAACAACTTTTTCTTTTAAAGTTTTTTCGGGCAGACCCAATTTATCAAGATATAACACTGTTTGAAAACCTGTTTTTTTAAACGCCATATAGCCTATTAAAAAGAAAATTTCTTGGATATGGATTTTGTGTAATTTTACACGAGGTTTCAAATGTCATATGCAAATTTTAAGTCCAATGATTCCCTTAAAAAATAAATCGCATTTAAAGTTAAGGAAAAAAAAGACTTTCTTTTACATATAATGTCTAAGTTTTATAGAAAACTAAAATTAAGTTATGCAATTTATGTAGCTTGTAACATTTTACAGAAATCTTTGAAATTAGCACCCGTAGGGGTTGTTGTGATTATTGTAAGTCGAGATTCAAAACTTTGAAATTTTTGGTTAATTTTGCTTAAAGGGTGTCAGAGATTTGAGCGATACTGAACTAAATTAAATCTTATTACAATTTCGCATCAGGTGACGTTGTAGAAGAGTTGAAGGCACAAGTAGTTGCAACGATATATATCGGTTGATGCTTTCATCTAGAAAAGTAAATCACATTGACATACGCTATAAAATAAGAAAAGCAAACTGTACAAAAGAAATATTTCTGGTTCAAATTCAAGTTTTGTTGTAGTCACTTTAAATTTATTTACCAAGATACTTAATTTTATTCAAAAATAAGTAAATTGTGAGACATTCGTAAAATGATTTAAATTAATAATTATTAAATCTTTGAAAAATAAAAAAAATTGTTTAATGATTCTAGTATGTAACAATTACTAATATCGAATAAAATAATTAAATTATTATTAATTAATTAAATTTAATTAATATGTATACGTTTATTTCAATAAATTAGCATGCACAAATAAAATAATAAATGTATATATATATAAGGTTGGAATTAGCATAACTAGAGAAGAAAAACATTATTTATATGACAAATCATAACAAAATAAAAATGTAATAAAAATTATTACGGTACTTTTGGGTAGTAAATAATTAGTAAAACACTTATAAAAAACGAATTTTATTCATGTTTACATTATGTACCATACAATATCTGTAGAATATCGTTTTTGTAAGTTTCACTATTAGTCAAGTGTGAAAAAGTAAATGTATAAAATTTATATAATACTATCATACAAATTTATCTCTTGTATTTTATACATAAAGATATCTAATTTATGTAAACTAATAAAAATTTGACATTTAAAATAAAACTATATGAAATAACTTTAATAACGCAATAAAACATTCTTAAATATTTCACATTAAGAATAGAGATCAGTTGAAATATACGTACTACACATTGTCCAAAATTTTATTTTATTGACAAATATGAAATCACAATATCATTATTCGATGCGAAGGAAATATTAATATTTAATTATCGAAAAACTAGCCTTATCAATTGTATATACACATTTGTAAATAATTCGTAGATATATATATATATATTTTTTTTTCTAACAAAATAATTTATTGGTATGGTTCACTTCCCAATATGAATAGAAAACTTTATTTAGATTAGTAACTAATTCAAGAAAATACATCAATAATTAAATAACAACTGATGTATACAATTTTTGAAAAACATCCTTTAATATCTTTGAATACTCAACATTAATAAAAAGGATTAACACGAATCATTAATTTTGTACTTAATAATTCATTATTAAACTGTATATATTAGTTTAAATTTTTATTTTTCCAGACAATAGTTTATAAAATATACTTTAATTTATAAACACGTCACTTTACTCTTAATAATCATGATTAATTAAATAATGTAATAATACATTAGACCTATGAAATAAAATCACGCATAATAGAGACTTGCTTTTAAACGAAAATTATTTAAAAAAAATACCTTGTATGTAAAACATTGTTAATAATCTCTAATAGGAAAGATATAATTAATTAAGTAATTCGTTAATCAACATTAATCACAACATCCTTCTAATAATTAATAATCCTCCTGCAACTTTGAGTAGCGTGATGCATTAGTTACATTTTAAAATTTAAATAACAAATCAAGTAATAAAAGTTACTTTTTAATACCTCCAAAATTGTTCTAAAAAATACCAACTGTAACCGATTATTTAAATCGTTTAAACGTTTGGGAAAAAAAGTAATTGGATACTTAAACAATTTTGTAGTAATCACGGATTGACATTACCCAGTCGAGTACGATTTAACAACGAAACTGAACAAGTGCCTCGTGCAATAAAAACGCTAATCTCTCTTTGGCGAATAATTTGTGGAAGCTTTGAACGTCGAGCTTCCGTTTGATCTTCAGGATGTATGAGGTCCAAGGTCAACAACATAAATCTTAAGACCGTGATGCCGATGCTTGATGTGCGTGTACATGTTGGAACGCTGTTTTGTACGGTAACGGCAGTATGGACACTGAAATCGTGGTGGTTTACCACACTCATACTTAAAGTGCCGCCAGAGGGCGTTCTTCTGTTTGTAGATTTTGCCACATTTCTCGCACACGTGACTGGAATCAGATGGCGCTGCTGTGCTTGGAGTTACCAAAAGCCGTTGTTCAGCCCATTGGGCGACTGTAAGCAAATTCAAAGAGAAAAAGGACGGTTACGTTAGTCACGTCAATTCAACAGGATACTGAAAACCACGATCTTCATAATTGTTTATTTTTTAAGGTTTCGTAAGGTGTGCAGGAATTTATTTTTTAGAGGGCTGCCACCTGTCGGAACATGCAGAGGAAGCGCGCTTCAAAGGACTTCCAAGAGGTAGATGCGAATTTTATTTGGATTATCTAATTCATTTAATCGTACAGAGTTTGTGAAAGAAATTAACATTTTTCCAGCTCCGAAAGTATTTTGCAATAAAAATTTATGTATAAACATTGTCAATGTTAATTGAATGTGTTTAAGTGAAATGTCAACTATATTGGAAAATTGGTGTAAAGATTGTTTTACAATTTTTAATACGAGATGAAATAAAAAGTAATTTATAATTATCTTCGATAGTAATATCTTCAAAGGTGATAGTCTTCTTAAAGTCTTCTTTGGAATTTATTTGTATATCTTCGATATGAAGTTTCCTGTAGAAGTTACCAATTCATCTAAAAAGAATATATAATTTTTTGCGAATTTTTTTATTATTAACGTACCATTTATCTCGTAAGATTAAATTGCTTATATAAACAAACCTGACGAATATTTTTATCAATATAATTGATTGCATTTTTAAAAAGTAAAATAAATACAAATATTAAATTAGATGAAGTATAAATTATGATTTTTTATAAATATATACTTACATAGATTGTGCATGTGAATAATAATAATAATTTAATTAATTAATATTAAATAGCAGTATGGACGTAAGAAAAAATAATAGTTCATATTCATTACAGTGGATAGTTGATTAAATTTAATCTTAACATTATTTTAAACAATTTTTATTCATAAATATAATAAAAGATATACATTGTACAATGTCAGTCTTCGAAGTTTTACTAGAAGTAAAAGCTCTTCAACATATATAAATAGGTAATTGTTTTTTTCCCTTAAAGATCTGTGATCATACAAATTAATAATAAACCAAAATAATTTATCAGCTATTTATAAGGTTTAATAATTATATAAACGTTATTTCTAAAAAAAATCTATAAACTATACAGACATATGATTATGCCTTATTTATGTAAAGTTTACTATAGCTTTATCTATTATACGTTCTTTGGCACTGAATGATAAGAGTTCATTCTTTGGATTGCATCTTTGATTAATGAGATTCAATTTCTTAAAAACATTGATAAAGTCAGCAAATTTAACCTGTGCTTAAGTTAGTTTTATTCGTTAAAAATTTTAAATAGTTTAATTTTGTACAAGTGTTTTCAATATGTTAAAAAATGCATTTTTTATATTAATTTTCTTAATATTTTAAATTATTTTGTTTGGAAGACTACGTATTTCTCTATGTAATAATCGAAACAATTGTATAACCATAAAGATAAAAGCGTGTGTAATCACAATACAATTACGATATAAAATTATTAAATTATTTCAAAATAAAACAATAAAATATATTAGTCATTCTTCGACTGAACTAAATCCATAATTTATATAATTAAATATTATTAATTAATTTTTATAATATTTTTGACAGGCTTAGCGTCTAATAAAAAAAATTGTTAATAGAAATAATAATATAAAAATTTTTACCGTATTTAATCAAATTAAATCAAATTAATTTTAATGAAAATATAAGTATCAAACTGTGAAATGTTTATTAATGTTCTTTTAAAAATCTACTTGTACATAACTTTCGAAAATTAGATACGTATAGGGAAAAAGATTTTATAAAAAGTAACTAAATGGTTTGGGTAAATATTGTATTGCTGGTATGGTATTATTTATATAAAGTTCCAGGCAAAAATAATAAAAACAAGTGAACGTCAGCACTTTACGCAGAAAATGTGAGTAATCATTATTCAACTTTTCTCTCCTTGTAGAAAAAAAGCAGTGAAATTTTTATTCAAAAAAATCCAAATTGCAAAAGAAGAGATAAAGTTGAAATGTAACGAGGTTGACGATAAACCTGTCAAAATAATAAGTAAATGCTATTTTGATAGAGGAGCGTTGCCGTGTATGTTGAGAATATGCTGTTTGAGATGATCCGGCCGACAGAAGTACTTGCCGCACAGGGTGCAGGTGAAAGTGTAGCGAGATCCAAGGCCACGACATTCGTACCGCGAGTGTCGCGTAAGGGAAGATCGGGATCTATAACCTCGTCCACACATGAAGCATCGGAACCTCAAGTCGAAACCTCCACTGCTGCTACCCTGACTTAAAAGCCCGCCGATCTTGAGCAGCAATGGGCTTACTACTGCGAACATATACAGAGGGAGGCTTTTTTTCAATTTGGGCCTGCCTTACAACCAAACCCTAAGAAATATGACCGGTGTAATATTTTAATTGTACTTATTTTTCTTTTATAGTACAACTCTATTGTTGCCTTAGTTTAATAATTTTAGAAATAATTATAGAAAATGATTGTTTATAAGTATGTTTTTTTAATTAATATTAAGATTAAAAATAGCGAAATATGAAAAATTTCATTTTGTTACGTTAATAATTGTATATTTCATAAATACAGGTAAATTATTAAGAATAATTAAAAATTAATTAAAATATTTATAAAAAATAAGTCATATTACTTATTAATAATTTAATCATTTATAATAATAATACTAAACTGAGGATAAAGAAGACTAAATATAATAAAAGATAAAAAAAATAATTGTAAAATATAAATTATCGATCACGAAAATATTACACCGAGTCACGCTGAGCAACCCGTATTATAGGCACGAGCTCTCGAGTACACCTATATGCTTTAGTCAAGTCAGCTCGGTTACTCTCATCGATACAAAATTTAGCATTGCAGCGCCATCTAACGGACTCGGCAATCTCACACATTTCCTCGGCTATAGCATAACACGAAAGCCTGGCGAGCGCGAGCCCGAGCCCGATCGCTCGTACAAGCGAGAGAACCACGGCAACGTCGCACAATGCATCTTTACTATATCTATACAGTATTTTCGTTCTATATACCTATAGATTGTGCCACGTTGCCACGTATTCATCGGTGATACGAGGAAAATATTCGCTTAGAGGTCTATGCTCGAATTTTATTCGTTTCGATGCTTTTGAAGAATGTTAATTTTTTTTCTTTGTTAATTAAATCAAAATTAACGTAATTTTTTCTTAAATTTAGATCTTTATGCAAGTGTTTATGGCGATGCAATGCTACTTTTGTTTTGAATGAGATGGAATTAAAATAATTGCTAATTCTCGTTACAACAAATAATTATTTTATTACTTATATGGTTATATTTTGTCATTTAATACATATATGTAATTTTATATACAATTTGTGATCTAGTTGATTTTAAACGTAACATTAATTTTATACAAGAATTTAAGATACACACGCATAATAATTTGAAACGAATCGTTCAGTAAGAAAGCTTGAGCCAAGCATGCAAAAAAGTTCGTAGTGAAACAATCGAGCTAAGAGTTTTTGATTATTCACGTATTAAATATCGTTAAATAAATTATAATTTTCCACAAATTACGATCTCAATGCTCATGTATGTTTACACCTTGAAAAATTTTGCATAAATAACGTTCACATGATATGCAAGTTTTAATTAACAAGAAGATTTTGTATAACTCTTCAGGCTGTTATTTACATGCTGCCCCAAAGTTAAGATATATATAGATATATATAATGAGCTTCATAATATTAGTCGAATACCCAACGGCGTCGGTATGTGTATAGCCCAGATTGAAAAAATGCCTCCATGTATTTTATGTTCAGATTCCCAAAACATACAGTATCGTCACTTAATAGCATGAAACTAAGTTATTCTCATCCTTCGATTATTTTAATTGGACAATGTTTGTCATACCATCAACTTCTTTTGAAAATTTAGCTATGACATGGTATATATGAAATTGCAGTTTTAGTTATTACAAAACCAGCATGCATATTGCGCTTTCTGATGACTTCACACTGAAAATCGATGACACACAAAAATAAAGATAAAACTCTCAAATTATGAAAATGAATTGATTTTATTTAATATTAAAAATTAAGCAGTTTTTCACTTATCAATATTTCTAAATAATTAAAATTTTTATTTTTCAAAATAAAGGAATAAAAAAAACTATATCTTTGAATTAAACAATTCAGTAAACAAAGAATAATTTGTATAAAATAGATTGTTTAAACAAAAAAATATGTGCAAGATATTTTTGTTGAATTCAAGGTATATCAAGAAAATACAGAATTTTTTAATATGTTAGAAATCAATAACCTTTATTACTGTAATAATTAACAAGATCAAAATTAACGACAAACTACCTTTTTTATTTTTTATCACAAAATATGTTTTTTCCACTAAGCTTTGAATTCTGTCGACTCAGCAATATTTTGGACAATAATAAACAAGGATTAATTACATAGAAAATAGCACGTATACGATGTAAATAGACCAGTTAAAAAATTATTAATTAAATTTCAATTACTTTGAGCAATTAATTTGCAGTTTCAAATCGACCGAGACGAAAAAATAAATTAATGATAAAAATATACTTTACTACTTTTATTCTTCAACTTTATATACTTCACACGTATAAATTTAAATAAGATAACAAAATTAAATTCAAAGCAAACCATCTTTAAATAAAATTTATTTCTTTTTGTGAATACGAAACTTGATAATATTCATAAATAGATTGCGGTAAAAAAAGAAAAAATTATGACTTGATTTTCGAATTTTAAATTTAAAAAAATGAGTTTTTAAGAATCAAATACGCAGTCCAAAACGAGCATCATGGTCAAAAGCAAAGAGTAGAAAGCTTTGTGAAAAATAAATTATAGGAACGCAGCAACAAATAATAATAATAAAATACGCAGACTGGGAACACACCAGTAGAAACGAAAGAAAAAGAAAAAAAATGAGCATTTCATGGCTTCCAAAAATTGTAGAGGAGACGAGCATCCTTGGATTTAGGCTGCTGCGTTAATGCTTCGAATTTCTCAGCCTCGGAGAGACATTCAGCAACGTGTCTTAGCAAACCACCACGGTACTTGTAGCTACGTCCACAACTTGGGCAACTCAGTCGACGATAGTCTGCCATTGGATTGCTGCTCTCGGCATCACCCGCTGCAACTTTATGAGCTTTTCGCTTTTTCTCTCCCTTGGTACCCAATATTTTTTTTCTTTCTCTCGGTTTTTATACATTTTTTACGTTATTTTACAAAAAAAAAATCATGCATTTACTTTTTTCATTGATGTCTATTTGTCTTTGTTTACAAAAGAAAATTACATTTAAAAAAGTGACTACATGCATTAGTACAAACTTTTGAAAATTTCAAATTAAAAAAGAAATTGTTTATTGCAAGTTTCTTATAAAAATTGTAAAATGAATATAACGAAAAAAAACTTAAGACTGGCCCCCCAGATCATGAAAATTTTAATGAAATGACTGTTTTATTTCTCTGCTACGTGCGACCTTGACTATACAAGCAAAAATTTACCACTTTTTAACGCACCACACGTTTTTTTCCATCTGGGCAGTGTCAAAAAATACTAAGTTTTACTACTCTAGTTAATAGAATTCAATTTTCTTTTATCTTTCTTTTTAATCAAACGTTCTGCAGAAATGGAAAGTTCGTTTTTAAAGCTCATCTTACAAGTTAGTAATTGTACATAGAAAATCGAATCGATCGACAATTGAATTTCTTTTTTTTTTTTAATGAAAGTTTAATTATTTTTAATAAAATACATATTTGATTTGTTAAAAATTATGTAAATATTGTAATTTTATATTGATATTTCGATCGATTCGACTATCACGCTTAATAATAAAGCTAATGGGAAAACAGGGAAAGCGGAAGATCAAGGTAGTAAAATAACAAGATTATTCAGAATTTCGTTTCAATTTTTTTTTTCGTTTATTTCAATGCAATAAAAGTATTCATCCAGTAGTGACCCAGTAGTTCGATGATGGTGCGAGAAAGCGAATTTGATTATAAAATGGAAAGAAATAGTGATTCTAATAAGAAAGTGAAAAAATATGATATTTCGAGTGTTAAAGTGTTTAATCTTGAAGTCATCGTTTGGTGGCGCCGTAATGAGTGTGTGTGTACTTCGCGAAATTATTTTTTATAACAAATATTTTAATGAAAAAAATTAAGAAAATTTGATTACAATTATTAGTTGTTTTACCGTTTCTTAATACGCAATCGTGTAGACAAAAAATAAATATAAGTTTGCAATTTAAAGCAACGTGTGATTGCGTATTAAATAAACGCGCAAGTTTTGGTTCTGTGGAAGTAAAGTGAACAGTAATACCTTGTAAATTTTCTTTTAAAATTATTAATTTTTATTAACAACGACGTAACTTTTTTTCATTTTGTACGTGATTTAATTTTACAATTTTATTAGATGCGTTTGTTTTGTAATTACAATAATTTTAAAAGTTGTATATAGCCCGATTAACAATTTTTATACGCGCATTTAATTTCAAAACGAAACCGATGATTTTAACTTTTAACGAGAATTCCACTTTGCGATAACTACAACTATAAATTTGATATATATGTTATTATCTATGACAAATTTGTAAAAACATAACTGTTCCGAATCTTACGCAAATACACAAATGAAAATATACTTGTTCGACGTACATAAAAAAAATGGACACGTAAATCGCGAAAATAATAAATTTGTTTATCTTTCGTTTACAATGATTTTAACAATTCAATCATGAAAGTTGATATCATCATAAAAATTGTTAACATCCTGTTAAAACGCAAAATATACAAACTTGTGGAATTCCCAAATCAAATAACGAAAAAACAAGAATAATGAAAAAAAAAATTAAAAATTATCTATCGTATCGTTCTCTTAAATAAGGTGCAATTTCATGACCGGTATTTTTCTGGTGCGCGCGCATTAGGTCCAAACGGGTGAATCTACGCAGGCAGGTGGAACAGACGAACTTCTTGCCAACTCCACATTCGTATTTCCGGTGACGCTCCAGTGAGTAGGCGACCTTGTACCTGCGCCCGCAGCGCAGGCAACTATAATCCGACGTCGAACCGAAGTACGAAGCTGAAAACCCAACGATTATTCCTCTCACTCAGATCTCCCATTCACACTAAAAACACTTTTTCTATCTTGACTCAGAACCTTTCTTTTCTTTAAATTAAACAAATTTACTTTAAACTTCAAAATTGTATGTGAAAGATATTTTGAATCAGATGGCGATGAATATTCGAGCACTCGAAGTTCTTTTGCATAATTTTCTACTTTAAAATATTAAGATAATTTATGGATGTGTCTAAAACATCAAATATTAAATTAATTTGCAATTATTTAATATTGATGCTAATTGAATAACATTCATTAAAATCTTAAATTTATAAAGGAGAAAATTTTCAAATAAGCTAATTAAATGTTATGATAATCCCATACGTGTCATATTAAATAACATCAATATATCCCTGCGATACCGCAACAAGATATTTCATGCAAAAATATGCAAGTACAGGATATCATTGTTATAAGGCCAAACTGTATTTTCTAACATTTATTCGTTATAAATGATAGAAAATTATTTGGTCAACGCGAAAACATTTTGCAACGAATAACGTAATCGTCACCAGATTACAAAAATTCTTGTTAAGATTTATCGTAAAATTCAATTGCATTCTCCATCATTGGCGAAAATTAATACAACCCTGGCGCCTTAGGGATGTAATAATAAATCACTAATGAGAAGAATTTTATTGAATTATACGAAACCTTGATTAGTTTGATAAACTTTATATTTAATGTTAAAAAAAGAATTTAAGAAAAAAAGAATGAAATTGATTAATAATATGTAAAAAAAAAAGTAATTAAAACCCTTTCATTCACACATTCGCACAACAAAAAACGATAACGAAGGAACCAGAAAGGCAAATGACGAAGCTGCAAGTTTCTCTCTCCCAATTGTGATAAAAAAAATGTACATTGCCTAACCAAGCATATCTTTATAATCGTAAAAAATGAAAAATTAAAAAAAAATCTAACGTAAGTAACAGGATGCAATTTTTTAAGATGTACAAAATGACAATTGTTTATCAATTACGACCAACTGTCAACGTGTAAACAATAAAAAATTGTTTCCATTCGTTTAAAAAAAAATTGAATGGCTAATTTTAAAAAATATAATAATAAATCTCCAAAGAACAATATATATAATAAAATATAATAATAGTAAATGTATAAGTGTAATTTATATAGGTTACGAAGCGAGAATGACGTTTACTAAAATTAAATTATTAATTGCTCTGAAATGCTAGAAATTTGTACAATTTTATAGTATTTCAACAGCTGAAATTTGTAATGTTAAAAAAATTGAAGATGACTGCTTAAAACATATTTGTGAAAATTCATTCTCGCAACGTTAATATAATGTAATTATCATTAATAATAAAGGCGTTCGACGTGCCGATACTAACACGTCAAACTTAAATACTTACAGATATGTATGTATATATTACCATATGTTTTGTTACCAAGTTTCATCAATATTATACCATTATTTGTATCATTATTAATACCATTGGCCATCATCAGAATTCAATTGGTAATTATCGTCTCATGTTTATTTTTTTTTGGCATTCAAATAGAATTGTGTTGGTTATCTTGATATAATCAAATATTCGATTAAAGACTTTCACAAGCCAATAATGAATTTTTGAAAATCTACCTCTTCTTAAATTGGTATCCTCCTTTGACCTCTTGATACGCGAGATAATGAAAAAAAATACGCGACATCGGGAAGTCACATAAACTTCCCGATCAGTACGGAACAAAAAAAAAGGCGCCACCTAAATGGCGTCGCCAAATAAAAAAAACAGAAACAAAATAATCGCTGTAAATATAAATATTGTAAGTATTAGTAGTCCAGATTTCGTTGTAATTTTATAGTACTTCATTGATATGAACGAATATCAACAAAAGACTGTAATAATTACTACGAAATTAATTTTTATATTGGAAGTACAAAGTAATATATATTCACGAAAACTTGTTAAGTCTTCATGAAGATTAACTATTTTGTACGCATCTGCAAGAAAGTAGCACAAGTAAACACAATTCCAATCATATTCAGGCACTCGGAAACTTTCACACAACATACATATTCACGTATACGGAAAAATCCTTAAAAATAAAACTTAAACAGTAAACCTTAATATTAACCATCTCACAAGCACACAACTTAATAGTTAATCTTAATCTAATATCTTATAACTATCATTTTTTTATGAAAAATTTGATATAATTTTAATTAATTTATAATTTTTACCAATTTTACCAATTTTACCATTTTATACAATACCCAAAATTTATTGCAGATTGACTCTTCAAGTGGACCCTCTCGACATCGTGACCTCAAACATAATTTGACACTCCCGGGTTTTGCTTCTTAGTCGGTAGAGATGCAAACAGGCAATCTCTTCCTTTCGGTAGCATGCCGATACACGCGATATAAAGTAAAAAAAGATAAAAAAAATTAAGATAAATGGCGAGAACGAAAACGAGTTTAAATTTTGCTTTGCAGTAGAAATCCTCAAAAGGAGAATTTCAAACTGTAAGCGAAAATTTTTAGTTTCTGCTGAGGTGGTACATTGGAATGAATCGTCTACTTCTTTCTTCGTGTTTCCACGTGTGAAAACACAATTGTTTAAAAACATTAATTGAATACAATTATTGAATATTAACATTTAACAATATTACAAATTATTATAATGTTAAAAATTAACATTATTGAAATTCATAACATTGATAAATATTAATAATAATTTGTACTTAATGTTTCTACACAATATTCTTAATATGTAAGTAAATTTTTTCAAAACTATCACTTTACAAAATGTACTATTTGGAAAATGAAAGCCAGAAAAAAGTGGTCAATTAAAATCAATTATGATGAAATTAAGAGCGAAACTCTTAATTTAAACGTAATTGTTTAAATTGTAGAAATAAGTAATGATTTAAAGATTAGATAGTTTCAAGGAACTTTATTCTTAAAAATCATTACCTATTAAACGTGTCTGAAATAAAATACATTATTAAAAACAGATTCAAACAATTTAGAAAATCAACTTTAAAATATTTAAAAAAATATTAAAAAGTATCGAGATTTAAGAAATTGAATAAACAACCCAACAAAACATGTGATACAAAAAGCGATGAAAAATTTTATAAATGATAATTTTTGAAAAAAAAAATATTTCTTTCATGAAAATTATCATATATAAAATTTGAACCTTATGCCTGAAAAGAAAACTTAGTAATTTCTAGTAATTAAATCAAACACTTGTTTTGTAAAATATAATACTATTATATTTTACAAACATACGTTTGAAATAAATATCAGAAAACATGAAATTTAAAAATAATTTTGCAATTTACAATATCTTCAATGATAAACTGTTATATCAAAGATTTTATGAAGTGCAAAATTAAAATATTGTTCAAAATCCTGAAAATAAAATATACACATACAATAGTATTTTCGAAAAATTAAGTAATTTTATAATATAACCAAACAAATTATTTTAAAAAATTACATTCTTCGTAAATACTAATGGCAAAGTAATATTCTAACTGGATATTACCAAGAATTTTTCCAAAATAGTTCATTTAACATAAAATAAACTATTCATTACCAAATGCTTGGAAATATAAAGTACGACCGATGGATTAATCGAGTACGATAATATCACAATTTGCACAATTTCAATCAAGAGTAGGAATTCTTGAAAGCAATTATTGATTGTGAAATTAAAACCTGCGATGCAAACAGCTGAAAATATAAATGCGTAATAATTAAAATATGCATAGTTTATTTTATGAAAGTTAATTTCTTATAAAACATTTGTATATTGTTTTACAAGAAAATAAACATACTTTACACAAAATACATTTTTAATCGGCAAAGCGGAAAGTTCGATAGGATAATTTTACGATTTGCACAATTACATAATGAAAGCAAAATTTTATTATGCAATTATTAATCGTAAAATTAGAACCTTTGATAATATTCTGAAAGATTAATTGTTAATTAATAAATGGTGATTATTTTGGATATATTTTTCAAATATTATTTTACAAAACTATAATAGATTATACACTAATATAATTTTGTAAGAAAATTGTATTGAAAAATATATACAGATTTACGATAAATACGATGCGAAATTACAATATTGGATTAACATTGCAATTTTCACAATCGCATAAAGAAAACAGAATTTCTTTACGAGATTATTAATTGCAATATTAAAAAAGAAATCTTCATTTCCTGTAAAGTAATATAAATATTTAATTAAGCAAAAATTATTCAAGTCACTTTTGAAAACGAATCAATCTCTCGTAAAATAATAAAAGTTTATTATTTTACAAGGCTGTCGGTTTGAAAAGGCACTTGAAATTATATTCGAAGCGGAAATAACAAGCGGATAATATCACAATTTCTACAATTCTCGAAGGAAAGAAATGGAATTTTTTTCTCCAGAATTACTCACCGTGAAATTAGAACCAAATGATTAGAAAAATATTTTGACGAATAAAAATAGTTTATAAAATATTTCATCATCATAGGAAGAAGACGAAGTATTTTATAAACGTAGTAATCGAAAAAATAATTTTTTTAATCACATTACCATGTTAAAATTAAAAAAATAACACATATAAAAAGCATCGGAAGATGAATTTCATTTGTGCTATAATAGCCGATGTTTATTTATCAAATTCTAAAGAATTCGAATAAATATTCATCGATATAAAGATTCGAAAGGGATCATCGCAACTGAATATTGCGAAGAAACATTGCAAATCTTAACATTCACGCACCATCATTCACAACATGATATTTAATTGCACAGAGTTTTGACATTAACAATTCAAAATGAACCAAGTGCCTTCAAATTGAATTGTCGAAACAAAACAAGGTACAAAAATAAAATTTTATATTTGTATGTATATATAGATATATAGATAGATTATGTTTCTTAAAACTATTAGTAGTAAAAAATGAGATATTCACCTTTTCAATGAGTTTATAAAAACTCAGTGATAAACCAATAAACCTTCTTGTTACCTTCTTCTTAGCCTTGAAATTTGGAAACAATTTGGCCGATTATTTTAAAATTGCAAAAAGGCAAATTTAAAAAATCTTTCAAATTGTTAATCTTCCTCCATGGACCCTTCGAATGGATTAGTCATCTTTGTTGTAGTCACTACGAATTTTTGGCGCTTATAAGTGGAAAAAACACGAAAATCACTCGATTCTCGACGAAAAATTCGAACGAGCATCGTTGATCCCAAATCGAAAACGAAAAAAGAAAACAGAAATAAAACACGGTTCCACAAGCAGCCAGGGTAGGAGTATAACGAGGAAAAAGAAGGCGGATAGAAAAGAGAACCACGAAGGCGCCTGCGACACAAAAATTGTGACCGTCGCCATGAAAAAAATAAAGAAAATAACTAAAAAAAAAGACGAAAGTCGAGCCTCCCCGTCCGTAAAGGATTCTTTCGCGACGTTTTGAAAGTCAGGCTCGACTCTTCGTTCCGATCGAGAAATCGCTCGACCGTAACGGAATAATTTTATAACGGATATCTTCTCAGATTCCTCGATGGACCTCTCGGATTTCATGGTTAGACGTCATCTTGGATTAGCTAGACACTTTGGATGGTAAAAGAGGCATATTTTCGAATATTCTTGTTGTATGAAATAATGAATGATTGATGAACATATTGTAAATGACGTATGAGTGATGAAGTATTTTTTACAACAATTCTTTTTGACGACAATACAATACCATTCAAATTACATTAATTGTCCCTTTTATATCTTACTCTTTGGCATATGTATATATACATATATATATGCAACTTGACTATATATACGACGTAGATTATGTATACACATATATATATATATATAGATTGAAAAAACAAATTTGCACATAAGTGTTAAATTAAAAAGAAACAATAATTCCTTCTTATATATATATATGTACGGGGTGTTTGTATTTTTACTCATATACATAGTAACCGCGAGAGCCATGTTAAATTTGCATGCGCGATGTCGCACACACATGCATATTACTCCATGGGTATCTCGCCTATTTTTGTTAATTATTATTATAATAATCAAATCATCACTATAGATAAATATTTCTTTCATATATGTATGCGTTACGAACAAAGAAGCGAATTATGTACACGTGGTTAGTAAAAAAAAGTAAGTGTGACGTATCTATCAAACGTTTATAATTTTTAGAATGTACGTAACACTCATATATCTATAATATAAAAATTCGATTTCACCTTCAATTATGAAAACAAAATCGAACCACAATCGATACATTTTAAAATTAAAATGTTCAGTGGAGTAAAAAGAACAAACGGATAGACACGTCAGAATGTGAGTTAGAGAGTGTAGATTAAAAAAACACTACCGTAGGAAGCGTGGCATGCAAGACGAATTACGCAAAAATCGCACAACGGTCAAAATTGGGTTAATTACTGTTTTTTTCTCTTCCAACCTCGTGTTGAGACGCATGTTTTTTGTGTAATATATATAGATATAATATTAAAAAAAATTGCCAGTGAGGGAGGTAAGAATAAACCATAACGAACTATGCAAAAACCATAGGTAAAAAAGAAAAGAGGAATACAAGAATATACCGAGGAGGAGAAAAACAGACAGAAGTTTTTTGTTCTAATGAGAGGGTATAATATGAAGGGGGAAGAACGAATGAGAATCGTTCGCGTGCAAAAGGAAAACAGGAAACCCGGCAGACCAGTTTTGAAACCTTTCTCCCTCTCGGTTATTTCTTTATCTTCCTCTTTCTCTGTTCCGATGCTTTTCGCCGACATTTCATGATTATATCTTGACTTCCTCGTTATTACATCAACAACAAACTACTGGCTACAGAAATTTTACATTTTCATAAATTTTCAGTGCGTCTCAACGCGATTTTTTGACTATCGTGTCATTCTTTTTTTCTATGTTCCTTTTCTCAGATACTTGTCAAGAGCTTTTTTTCACATCCCTCCATTTTTCTTTAATTGCTTTTTTTATTTTCTTTTACTACGTGTGTGTATTTATTAAAATATTAATTTATCAAATACAATCAACTAAGACAAAAAAAGAGAAAAAAATTTCACGAATTGCGAGAGGTGCTTTCCGTTTCCTTCTTTTACTTTACATTTTTTTTCGTTTTGAGAGAAAAAAAACTCGTGGGATCTGGGGGGATTTTCTCAGTCGGTAGACACGACGAACGAAGTGTAAGTTAATTATCGAAAGAACATTATAAAATATTCCTAACGAAAATTATTTAGTTCCTTCGTCTTGTCTCCCGCTACTTACAACATTTATAAAGAAACTGAATTTCTTTTCACTACGTACTGCGTGTGATGTGGCACAACGCACACTCTAATAACGCGAAATTTACTTTAATTAAAATTCGGATAACGAAATAAAATTCAAGAACCAAAATTGTATTTAAATACTTAGTACTATAAAGAAAAAAATAATTTTCGCAACAATTGTGGAGATAACCAAAAAAATACACGACACAAGGTAAAAATATACAAAACCGTTAGAAAGTCTATTCAAGGTAACAATGTCTCTGGCGGTGAAAAAACGACCTCCGCCATCAATGCGAGCACGCGAGTGTCAACATTTGCATTTAAATTAATATTAAACACGCGTTAAGAACATAATATCAAAAGATGGGTTTCTTTATTATGCGCGTTGTAATTAACGTAAGCACGTGTTTTGTTTTTCCTCGTTTAAATTAACGAATTGCGTTTGCGGGATTCTCCTCTCTCCGAAATAGAAAAAGTCGCGCTGGCATTGATGAGAGAGTTCGTTCCTCTCTCTCCGCAATTACCTTGTCAATTTCCCACGTTGCAACCGCTACGAATGCGATCGTCTAAATAAAAAACATTTTCCTCGCGATTGTACCTACAAAAACCACGAAAAAATAAACGCAGCACGCGAAAATCTCTTTTTTTCTTAATATTTTGCGGTTCAATCGAAAATTAGACCGATAATTTGATTTGTAAATCTAAGATACAATCGTATGAAAATTTTTATCATTATTTGATAATTTATAGAATTTATTATTTAATCGTTTAGACAATACTAAGAAATGTCAGTATTCGAGTATTTACGATTGCATGATAAAGTAATAGAAAATTGAATGATATAAAAATCTAATTTAAAAATAAAAATTATCAATCTATATTAATCAATTTTACTTAAGCTTTAACCTGAAAATCGTTAAATACCGAAAACCACATAAAAAAGTAAAATCGAAACGATTAAATATTTGAGAATTCTGACAAATAAATCAAATAATAAGAAAAATACACATCCGAAAGGTAGTTTAAATCTCTAAACCAAACTATTTGACTTATCCTCGACTAGCCTCGAGAACCGCGTTTGTACCGCTAGAAATAAAGACGAAATTTCGCGAAGAGAGAATATAAAGCGTAAAAGATAGGGGGACTCGAAACCTTGGTCCTCGTCGAGATTCGCGAAAAAAGAAAAGTAAAGAAACTCAACGAGGCCCTTTTTGCGGTTTTTCGTTCCCTCCGCATCTGTCGGCGTTCGTTGCAGCTGCCCACTGCCAGATGCGGTCCGCCACATTAGGGGAACTTCGAATCCCGAGGAGGGGAAAGAAAGAGGAAACTCGCAGATGTGGTACTCTTTCTCTCCTGCTTCGCGATGTTGCCAAGCGCATTTTTGTGTAAGACGTTCTTTTACCTCCTCCAGTATACAGAAGTGAAAAATCATACGTTCAGAAATTTAACTCGGTGCTAGATAATAAGAAAATAATAAATCAAATACTATACAAAGTATTTTTTAAGATTCCATGTACGATCGTATCATAGTTGACTATCTAATCTCATTTTATTTTTCCCCCTCTCTCTCTCTCTTTCTCTCTGTTGGTACGATTGTCGAGTAACACGAAGAGAGTTCATTGCTCTCAGAAAACTGAGAGAGAGGATCAGACGACTCTACTAATAATACCGGCGCGGACTTCGCCTATTTAGGTCGAGAGCTTCTAAGCATATAAAAGCACCGTTATGCTCGCGGAATTTTCTCGATCGCGAATTTCGAATGCCTTTCGTGTGGTGCGTGTATATCTTTATAAATTTCAAGGCCAACGAGTTTTCGTGGGAATATCAACGACGACCAACCAACCGAGCAGAAAAAATAAATGCGTTTTTTTTTCCGTCTTTCTCTCCCTTTGCGCGACGTCTCGTGTTACGGGGAACAATAACGCAACAATGGAAAATTTTGCGGGCGAATCAAAACCGGAGTCTCTCTCACTCGAGTTACGGTCTTGGATTTCTATACCAAGAGTAAACCGAGAACTATCAACGGGGGGACAAAAATTTTTGAAGGGGGAGGGAATGTCTACTCTAATTCTCCTTCGGCGGCGTTTCTCTGCGACGGAGAGAGAGGCTGTGTTTCTTTTTTGTTCATTATATCTTTGTACAAACAAGAGAAATCGATAGAAGAGAAAAGTGAGAGAGAAAAAGGAGGTCGCGTATAAGGCAACTGACTGGTGACGATGAGAGGAGACGCGGTATTTTCGCCTACCATTGTCGACACCTTCGCAGACCTCCCCTTTTATTGTTTCCTTTATATCCAACTGTGTTTTTTGTTGGGTACATACATATCCGATCGTGTTATTTATCACGCGTGACTCTAAAAAATAAAGAGCGAAAATAAATTAACCGACAGGAGGGATTTTTGGTTTTATTGTTTTAATAGACTTTCTCTTTTTATTCAACACAGTAACATACGAATAATAACGTTTTTTTTGCGCAAACATAGAAAAAGCTCTCTGTCAGAGACCGTGCTACTCTTGAAAGAATATTATATTCTCAATCGTATTCAAGGTTGAACCACATCATACAGCAGCAAATAATAATTTGGCCTCTCGAACCCCCCGAGCAATGGATCGCTATTGTTCGACTCGTATGTGCAGACGTACAAAAACATGTATATACGTATGTATATAGTTACTTTACAGACTTTTCTTTTTAAATTAAAATAAACTATTTTGCACCGAGTGAACCTTCAAAACGCGTACGCACTGATCATCGAATGAGTCGAAAAAGAATTTATTGTACGTAATTTTAACTCTCATAGTCGAGTATATAATTAGAATTGAATAAAAAAAACTCATTTGACAGGGTGCTATATATATAAATATAAATTTTCTTTTAATATTTCAAAAGTTAATGTAATGCATAGAATTTCGAGGGGCCGATCATTGTCTCGGAGGCGACGAGAGGCACTGTGATAATTGGCGTGGATGAGCCTACCTTGAGAGTCGCGTTGGGCTTGGGCGGCTTCGTGCGCGGCGAGGAAAACTTCGTCTTGTGCACCTGGCGGTCCTGCTGCGGCACCCACGACGCTCGCGTTGCTTCGATCGCCAGCTATGTGCCACGACGCAAGACCTACAGTCGCGTCGTTCAAAAACCGATTGTTGTTTAACATTTCTCCTTTTTCGACTTTATTTATTTTATTACTTTTTTTTTATTGATTTTAATGTACTTTGGGGTTAAATAATAGACAAATAATTGTATAAACGTGAAGAAAAATAATAAATATCAATGTCGATTATATTATTGGGACTCCATAAAATGTTTATTTCCTTTTCTAAATAACGTTATATAGATTTTTATAAGTACATGCAACTCGTTGGAAAGATTTTACAATTATCTACTATATTTATTTTACACATTAACATAAATAATACTGTTAGATCTTTTCATTTTATACAAAGGAAATTTAAAAAACGTATTAAATCAATTATTGAGAAAGCGCACAGTTACAGACTTGATTGTATTTGTATTAATGAAATAACATAATAACAATTAAATTTGTTTAAAATAATAAAAACTAGATAATGCTCATTCACTGGTTAGACTCATTAGAGACGATCTCGGAAGGTCGTCTCCATCGTCTCCGTACGACGTTCAACTTTTTAAGATAAAATTGTAAAGTCGACCGATTGATTCCGTACATCTCTGAGGCACGTGTAGTGCTAACACCCTGTTGTAGAATAGCCTCCAAAGACAGTCTAACCGAGTCTAAGCTATACTTCCTGCCCTGCTTGCCGGCGAGCGAGCGGAGCAACGCGCCTACGTCGACGTCCGCGACCGGCCTGCGCCGTGTCGCGAGGAAATGCGGGGCACCCCATCGGTCGACCGACGACCTCGACGGCTGCGAACGTGACGTGCGCGAGGGAGTGAGCTTTGTACCCCGACCTAACGACCACCCACCTGCAACGAGGAGACAAAACCCAAGCTCTATTTTGTACCCCTTTATACGATGAGCTGTCCTTGTCTAATTTCGTTTAATAATCGCAAATTCGACCCCGAAATCTCTTCAAAAATACTGATGCTTGGGAGTAACTTTTTATTTAAATTTATTCTTCAAAGAATATATTCATTAATTTTTTTTATTTTTGAAATATTACTTAATTAAACAAGGATAGTTATTGTCGGTCTCCTCTTAAGATTTCTGCTCTCGTTTAAATAAATATATAAAAATAAATTCATAAATTTTTGCCATGGAACAACTCAAAGAATTTTAAAGAGATACCAGCTAGAAAAATCTAAACGGTTACAACTTCAAAACTTTTTGAATTGCTATTGAAATTAATAGTTAGATCTAATTAATTTGAATAACGTAAAATATAAATTATTACTTTATCGCATAAAACTGTGATTTATTCCATACGATCAGCAATAATTTAAAGTTTTTAATATTCCAACCATTACTAATTCATATAAAATTGGGATTTTTTTATACGAATAAAAATGATTGAAAACTTGAAATTCAAATTATTTTATAAAACTATTAATTCATTAGTTTTTAAACATGTGTTAATAATAAGGTTATATATTGAATAAATTTATAACTATTAACAGTTAAAAAACATAATCAGAATCTCGATAATTATTTTCTCTAATTGAATTTACAAAGCAATTTTAACACGATATCAAGATTACAATGAGTCGCAGATATTTCTTGACAGAGGTTTTACCTTGTTAATTTAATTTGAGAAAATAATTATGTGGAATATGATTAAATAGTTTTAGTTTTAAACATTTAACATAAATGAAACTGGAGATTTCAAAAATGTAGTGAGCAGATTTCTTAATACAGAGGTAGTTCCACATACTAATATTTTTCATTTATTGGAAGTGAATGAAGTAACATTGATAATTACTATTATGAACAAATTTCATTAATAATTAGTAATGGAACCCCATCAAATAACACCAATAAAATAAAAACGCCAAAAAATTAAGGAAACGAACGCGACACAGCAATCGACAGTTGAAAAAATTAAGCACGTATTTTCTAGTTTTCCGTAATCAGACACAAAATTTATAAGTACATTATCGGTAGTTGAACGTCGTATAGGCCAATGGGCGTATCCGTAAGCAAAAAAAGTTTCTTTCCAATGAGCATACCTGCAGCTTGCTGTTCTCGACATTGAATTTACTTCATAATAAAGAAAATAAGCGACTCGAAAAGAAAATAAATAAAAGTGTAAATAAAAAAGAGTGAACTATGTTTATTGCATGCTCTTACCAGGATGTTGGGAAGGATCGTGACTTGGGCCCGCTCTGCTATTGTCTTGTTCCATTTCATTCAGGTCATTCATATCATCATCTAAATTCGTGAGTTCTTCTACACTCTCCTGGTCGTCCAGGTACTCAGACTTTGGCTGTATCATCTCCTCATTAGGCTCGGGTTTTTCAATGGGAATCTGCAAAAATGAAGGTCAAACATAAATATTTCAATTGTTTAAAGCAAAAACTAGAAAGTTAGTAGATTTTTAAAGTAATCTTAGTTATTCTTTTTTTAACATTTAGAAAAAATAAAAAAATTAATATTTGAAAAATTATTTCGTATCGTTTCCACTCTACAGAAAAAAAAATATTATGCAGAAGGATAGAAATACGAATTTTAATCTACCAACGAAGCGAAGAGAAAGGGCGAGTGGAAAAGCCCCCACCTATTAGACGTTGGTATAATACAAAGATAAGAATGAAATCTCACCTGAAGCATCTCGTCGGCGGGTTTCGTTAACTGTTGCATGAGGGCTGACCTGCCGATCGGATCCGCTGGATCGGCGTGGCTATTGTCCTCTGCAACTGGAGCAACTCCGAGCGCGGGTGCGCTGATGTTCGCATCACTCGAATTTGATACTTCGTGATTTTCCATTGAATTAGTGGTGTCATCATTACCGAGACTTCTTCTTCTCAACCTTTTTCTTTTTCTCGTCGGGCTTTGCGATCCTTCCCTGTAAACAAGCAAAACAATAACGTTAACTACATGATAGAAATTGAACGACGTATTAAAGAAATTAATAGATGTATACCTTGAGGAGAGACCCCTGAGCTGAGGACTGGCCGAATCCTCGGGCAGGTCACTAACGGAGACCTGCTGTAGACTCTGCCTAGGAACTTTGCTGTTCTTCTCTATGGTGAGACCGGAAGACGCGTGTGGAATGTCGACCGACGACGAGGTGGTCGAGCTCACCGTTTTCGCTGGCCTCGTGTCAGCCTTGCCGCTCATTGCGCCGGTGCCGCCCGTTTTGCTGTCCGAGAGACCCCTGATTTGTAGGGACTCGGCCGCTTTAAGAAGGGCCGTTAGTTGGTCTTGGGAGATATTAACTTCCCCCCTGTACATGTAGTCCATCATGGCCTTCAGTTCTTTAAATTTTACATCCTTGAGTATGAAAACTGGGTGTTTGTCGTAGTGTTCACTCAAGAGACCCTGTAAAATTAAAACATTTTATTGTTAATTTTTAATGCATTTATTGGTCAATTAGATAAAATATTTCTCGCTCAACCAATAAAGATTTGCATGGTAATCCAAGTAAATTTGATATTATAATCTGAATACAATCAACCTCAAATTGCAATAAACTTTAAATATAAAAAAATGTTTGCACCAAGTATAACTTAGTACATCCATTTATATTGAAAGCTATTTTCTTACGCAGATTAAATCTTTCATTCTAAGTATTTAAACAAAGCAAAGCTTTCTCCGCAATTATAATCGCCGACACGAATTCCCACCTTCCGACCTGAATAATTTAAAACTTCAATTCATTGATGGCAAAAAAAAGAATCGCCTCCAGGCACATCATAAATCACGCGAGATAAAAACAGCGACTCTAAAAAAAATTTGATTTTTTGATATTTGGTATTACTAATTCCATCTTTATATTAGCGGTATCGAGGCTGCGCAGGCAACGTCCTACAAAAGGTTCAACATCAGTCGAAGGAGAAGAGAAAGAGGAGAGGGCGAGAAGAGAGAGGAAAAACGAGGCAGGCGAGCGAACGCGCGCGCGCGCGCGAGCTCACGCGTCCCTCTCCCCCACTTCTGACTCTCCAAGTCCAGTAAAATCCCAGGCAGGGGAGAGCGAGAGAGAGAGAGGAAGAGAGCAAGCCAAGTTGCCCTGGAAAGCGGCCATTTTGCTTTCCCTGGGTATTGATCAGGAGAACCAGAGAGGAAGCCAGACTGGATAGGTGGGGAGTTGAGTACGTTGCCTGGGTGGAGGCGCGAGATACCGCGGTTACCGCGCCATTTTGTTTCAACAGAGTGGCTTCTCCTCTCTCTTTCTCTCCTCTATTTGGTATTGATCTGACCCAAGAGGTAACTACCCAGCCGGACAAATAAATTATATTTTAAAGCGCCCGAATATATTATTATTAAAATAAAAAATAAATGTATTAACAAATAATTCTGACAAATTACTTTTAATCAAAGCGATCTTTAATGTTAAATTACTTATGCCCTTTAAACTTTAATCATTTAATAAACTAAATTATACAGTTTTCTATATACATATATATATATATATATATTACGCGAAGCTTTGCAAAATTCCAGTAAGTATTGATCCGTAGTTGCTCTTGGGAACTTATCCAGAAAACCGAGTTCAAATTTATTTATACATATACGTAAATATAATAGTGATAGTCGGATACTTATTGCGCCATACTACTCATTACCACACAAATCAAAATATCAAAATAAGGCAAACTAAACGAGATAATGATTAAAATATACAAGATTTGCTATTTAATCGAAAACTTCATATTGATTTTAAAATTAAATACGTACATATACTTACATGATTAAATAGCAATTTTCTTATATACGCAATTATAATTTTTTTTTCTTTGATCCAGGAAGAATAAAATAACGTTTAAAACTATGTTTTGTCAACGATGGAAAATGAAAAATATCGTTATGGTTACTCTATTCAACCAGATCAAAGGATGTAATTGATGAAGATAATAATGATAATGAAGTAAAAAAAAAGAAGACTCACCTCAAAGTACGGACTGCAGGCGGAGAGGACGACTTTGTGGGCCTTTAGATGCTTCCCCTCCGCCGCCAGCGTGCAATCAACTAGCGTGCCGGTTTCGAGTAATGTGTCGAAATTTTGTATGAGGGTGGACTGGTGGTTATTCCACCTAAGGCAGTACTGCTGGTCGTCCTCCATCTCTCTAGTTTCTGTAACGGTTTAAAAAACAAAACCGTCTCCGTTGAATAACAGGAAAATAATTATTCTTGTAATTTACGACTACCTAGTCGTTTCGCGTAACCCGAACATCGAACTCTCTTTTATTTACGTTTTTACATGTACCGATATATACGTGTACGTATAAGCTCTCTTATGTATACAAGAGCAATGTATCTAACGAGTACGAAGCTTCCAAAATGGCCGAGTGAGTATATGCAAGCGCTACGATAAACCCGCGTCGGTCGCAAACACCCGCTCGCGGTGCGGGCCTTTCCCTTTGTGCGTGTGCCCCGTGCGCGCGATCGCCGGAAGAGTGCCAGAAGCAGCAGCAACAGCAGCACCAGCACCAGCACCAGGCAGGGGAAAAACCGGGCTGCGGAGTAGGGCTGAGGAGATGCGGGAGGACACGACGCGCAAGCACCGCGCATGCGCACTTCTCCTCGTTCTAATGGCGTTTATACGAAAAGCGTACTACTCTACACTAATAGTTGTTGTAGTAGTGCATTGGAGTAGTAGTAGGGGACCTGATAGTCTACGTCTACGTATCCCGATGCGAGGGGAAAGAGCAAGACGGAGGTGAAGCTGCTGCTGCTGCTGCTGCCGTTGCAACGCCGCAAACTGCGGGCTTGCCAAGCATAGTGAATATCGGACAAGGGAGAGAGAGAGGAGAGGAGAGGAGGAACATCGACGTTACACGAAAAACCCTTTTTCGGTAGATTTAATGGCTGCCCCGTTGCGTCGGTTTTCGTGCTCTCATTTCATATTTTCGCGACGCTTAGTCATTTTTTTACTTAATTTTTTTGCTATTTCATTCTCGTTAAGTATAGTAGCTGATTACATCCGATTCTTATGTAAACAACGATTAGTAATACTTTAGCTTTAATTAATAATTGAAAAAAAAAACGAGAGGAATCATGTACCGTAAATAATATAAAGTAATGCCAAAATGTAATATCACGATAATAAAAAAATACATTACGTAAAATATAAAAATATCAAATACTCCGATTAATTATAAAATTGAAATATTAATTGTCATTTATGAAAATAGCATTGTCCAACAATAATTAAGTAATCGGAGAAAAAAATGTCAATAACGGAAGTAATTAATCAGTTAACTGTATTTATCGGTACGAAAGAGAAATTAAAGCGATCCAAAGTAGAGAACCGCGTGAAATGCGCCGGGTAAACCGGCGAAATCCAGAAGGGGGGTGGAGAAGAGACGGAAGGAGGGAGGGAGGGCAAGAACATTGCGAAAATCAATTAAGCCTTTGGCGAACTCTGGCCCCGGCGCGCGCGCACGGATCGATACGATCGTCGGGCTGCGCAAAAAAACCACCGAGGTGGGGCTTCCCTGTGCGTGTGTGTATGTGTGTGTGCGGGAGCGCGAGCGCACTTACATGTATGTGTGTGTGTGCGCGTTTACGACGCCGGCACGTACGCGTATATAAAATGAGCCGGCAACGCGCGACTTGCATAATCTATTTATATTATTATCTTGCGGCGCAAAATTACGTCAGCTTTCGCGCCGGGGCTCAAAAGATAGAGCTAGGAAGAGACGCGGAGGGAGAAGAGCAAGAAAAACGAAAACAACGGACCGGCGTTTACGATACACGAGGAATGGACTCGTCCAACTTGAGGGGTGTGCACTCTTGCTTGCCGGATGAGTTTAACGTGAATTATTTTCAAGTTACGCGTGACCTTACTTTCGTAATTGCCAATATTATTTGTCAATTTTTTCGTATGTATATTATAACGTTATAAATTTATTGAAATGTATTTTACAACATGTGCACGTATATCACGACGCGAAGAAACAAATAATGAAAAAAACTCAAATATAGAAAATTGGCTATTCATGGCCATTCAGTTAAATATAATTCGAAAAGAAATAATTCATCGGATAACTTAAACGCGATAACAATCAACATGGACTCGTCCCGACATAGTTACTTCAACATCAATTTTAAATTTATCCGAGAAAAATCAGGAACGATTAATAAAAAAAGAATTGGTAATCGCGCGATAACTCCAAAATAGAAACGTCAAAAAACGAATAATTATTCATCGTAAAAGAAATAAAAAGATTAATTTCCGTTTCACGCATAAGCGCTCCTGAGAAAAGCGGTTGAAAAGGGGGGGGAAGGCGAACGCCGCTGCTATCCGGCACCGCGAGTCAGGGCAAACATGGCCGACCTGGAAGCTCAGCTCGAACAAAATGGCGAGACAACGCGCCGAGAAAATTCTTTGGAAAATGTTACCAATTTACGACTTTTAAATTCACGTTTTATCAAAAAATTATACGCGAAAATTCTCGAAAAATTGAACAGCATCCGAAAGTTAAGAGAGCGGGAGGTTAAAATCGAGCTTTTGAAGTGAAATAGTTTAAAGATATAGACGGCGTCACGGCGTGGTCGGGGAAACGCCCGTTACCCGATCTTCCACCTTTATGCGTATTTCGTATAATCATTACGTAAAACATTTTTCGCGAAGTAGCAGCTATACCGCTGAGAAAAAAAATGCAAATTAGAATAAATAATCTAATTAAAAAAAATCGTAAAAAAATTCAGAAAAATTGTTAATACATAAAAAAACCATAATAAAATCGTCAAATTGAATTTACATGTATAAAAACGAGCCGGTTCGCAAAGCAACGCATCATCGTAATCCTGAAAGGGCCGCGAAAGGGTCAAGCAAGAGGTGGGGGGGGGGCGACGGATCAAAAAATGTACAAGTCCCGAGGAAAAACCGCAATTGGTTTGAAATAAAAAGTAGATGCGTGACTCACCTTAAGTCTGCGCCAATAAGGTACGAAATATCACAGGCAGCGCGTCACAGTCGGAGAAAAAGGCAAGCCCCAATGTGTATCAGGGCGGGACGCGCGTGGCGAAGACTAAGGGACTCCCTTGGGCGGCCCGGACGCGCGAGGCCTCGCGCTCTCACCAAAAGCCAGTCGCTACAATGGCGCGGCTCGCCTCGACGCGAGCTGCTCGAGGAACGCAACGACCGCGAAGAGGCGCTCAAAGCGTCGATGGGGGAGAGGATAACGTCACGACCTCCGTCAGAAATACCGTCGCGGGACTCATGGATTACCATTTAACCGTATATTTAGCGATCGCGTCACTAACGTCATCACGCCGGTCTTAAAAACGAGGAAACGCATGCGCAAAGTAACGTGGGAAAGAGGACGAGTAGGAGAGGGAGAGATACAGTGAGGGCAATCCTACGTACTTGTGTGCGCTGTCGGTGTGTGCATGAAATGAATGTATATAGATATATCTTTATGAAAACGTGTAGGTAGTTGAAAGCACCGCCAGGAAAATGGTGGCGCGTTGAAGGAAATTTAGTGAATTTATGAGATGATGGCGAAGCGCAGATGCTCAAGTGAAACGTACTAATGATTTAGATGAGTTTATGGATCGAGTCGATGCAACTTTACGTTTTATTTACCGTTTTATATTTATTTTTTTTTAAATGTAAAAAATCCTCCGTTTTTTAATGAGATAATTTTTTAACTATTTATCTAATGAAATACCGGGGATCAGGATATACTGTTATATATAACGGAATCTTGAAATTTCTCGAAACGGAGATTGATTATATTCGAATAATAAATGTACAATTACTTATAAGAATATTCTTTAAATTATCTATTGATAATACCAATAAATAATACATTATTTATTAAAAATTCCAGATAGTAAAGTAGTACATATAAAAATGACAACCTTTATCTTTCGCGTTGTATAATAATAATTATAAACTCTTTATAAACAAATATTTGTTATTTAAATATTTAAATAATTATGTAATTGTAAATAATTCAAAGATACCATTAATTAGAGAAAAATTACATTAAATATATACAAAAGACCAAATATATTGTAATCTATTTTGTTTATAAATTCTTCGGGATTGCAAATGTTTTAATTTTTTTTTACAGACATCAGACAAATTCAAATACTATATATATATATACTCTATATACTCTCTCGCGATAACGTGGTCTAAAAAATAATTCAACGAAATCCATTCATAGATGGTATATACACAAATTCCCGACTACTCAAAGAATAAAGGGACTCTTTGTATATCGACCCCCCTCTTAAAAAAAAAACGAAAAAAACATCTTTTCACAACGTGCTTTTTCGAACGCACGACTCGTCTCTTTCCGAACACTCGAAATATTATTTTTACAGAAAGAAACAGCCTCGCGCGTCAAATGTACCAAAATTTAATTCCCCGTTTTATATCGCGTAAACTAAATTCTACGTAAAATTATCCGCTCCATCACAAATAAAAACAAAAACAAAAGCTTCTGTATATACGTACAAGGATATTACGTAATGTCAACAAAACGAAAAATCGATCCAAGTTATGTAACGAGACGAGTAAATAAGTTGACGATCGGTATAAATAAATAGAAAAAAGCATTACGATTATCAAGAGGCATAACGAACAAAGTAGGATTAATGATAAAAACGCGGAGTCGGCGTCGCACCGGCATAAGGGTCACACGTACGCGGCGTCAGCCACAATGGCCGCCGTTGTCGACTTGGCGAGGCCAACATGGCGAAAAGCTCACCGAAAGACTATCTCGTTAGGAAAAACCCGTTGTTCAATCTAACTGATTACTATACAATTTTCGTGAAACATTTCGTCGAACTTTCGTCGCACTTTCACGCAACGTAATATGAACAACAATGTACGTGTAAACGCACACATAAATAAATAAATGTATATACTTATATAAATATCCAAGAAAAGTTGTGACTCACCTTGGCACAGTCTTCAATATCACAGTATCAGGACGAATCCTTAAGGGGGGGGGGAAGAACTGCACGTCGGTAGCTCGCGTCCTCGATGTTTTTTGTTGTGGTCGGTCGGTCTTCCTTTGAACAGCGCACACCCGCTGACGCTTCTCGCCGCGTCCGCTCGTCGTGGCTCCTCTTTGCGCAATGAGAGTTCACAGCAAGCAACACACCGCGCTTAACGATCGTCTTTTGCTAAACCAGGCCCGGGCGGTCCTGCGCAGTTGACCTGCGCGCACCTATAACTATAACCGAGGAAAGTTCTCGCGCGCGTCCTATAGACAGGATGGACACACAGGGACGTATGAAAAATTATGCCCTTTTTTTTCTCCCTATCTTCTTTTACCTGTCTTTCAATTTTTATTTCCGATCAACCGTTTCATTGATATTTAACGTTACGCATACTCGTAATTTAAGGATCCGTGGAAATTCGATTTGATTAGATATATTTAGGCACTTAACAATTTATGGAATTACATGTACGGTATACTTTAAGAAAATTATACATTACATTAAGTATATGTAATTAAAACTAATTAATTACTCTTCGCCAATTAAAATCTATAGATACATTTCAGTTTATGCAAAATATTCGATTCAATATTGTATTTCATTATGTAATAAACAATTATTACATTATTAATAACTCCAATTAACAATTATTAGTATAATGTTTATGAAATAATAAACGGAATAAGAATAAGTACGTGTGCGAAAATCACGAGTGAAAAATGTATTAGCTTCGACCAAACGGAAAAACAGGTGTACAAATACTTTATAGACGATATACTTACCCTAAGTATATACCCATTTGCAAGTTTTCGAATGTTTATCGCAGGGAATAAAAATTTAGGTATAACAAGGGGAAATATACCTATAATTGAGAGTTGCGAAATATTAGTCGAGGGGCTCCGTTAATGTATACACGAGGCTGGCAAAGGGGGGTGATCGATTTTACGGCAGGATTACGGTTTCCCTTTTCCGTTGTTTCGGACGGGGCTTGTTTTATGTCCCGTCTCTCTATAAATATTCCTGAAATGCCATATTTTACTAACCCTATTCTTATACAAACGTATACCTCGTTATATCTACAAAATATTATCTATTTAATTACCATTTATTACTTATTTATCAATCATGGGGAAAAAAGACAGTTATCCTAAAAAAATCCTAATCATAGAAATTAATAGTATTATCCTTGCAATTTCTTTCATCGATAGTCTATAGCTGTATATATATTCTAAACGATAGTCACTTTAGAAAGCAGTGGGAAATGTTTTACGCTGTATATAATGGTGAGGAAGCGTTGGAAAATGGCGCTTCCTTGCGCGAAATAATATTTCATATTTTCAAATATAAGGAGTTTAATCGTATCTTCGAACCACAGTAATTTTCGCATTTTGGTAGGCCAATTTTGCATCCTTTTTCGCAAAACTATACGTTTACGCTCAACAATAGCAGAAAAAAATGTCGAAAAAAAACATTTCGAAATATTAATGAAAAAACAGCCTTGGTCCGTATTCATATTTTCTATTTCATATTTTCTCATGTAATTATGCGCACATTCATATATACGTATGCCCATATACATATATATATATATTGCAGTATACTTAATTATACCGAAAACAAAATAGATTTTTATACATAAAATTAAAAAGTTTGACGATCACCACGTATTTTGTAAGCAATAAATTCGATAATCGTTAATTTATTATGTATTACGCAGTTATAATACATTAATCAGATCAGTCTCTCTCATAGCCCCGTATATGCTTTGTAGCTTGCGAAATGCTGAATTCAATGGCTGTTATATTTTGAGACGAGAACATGGTGGACGTTTATATACGTATATCTATATATCTATATATAGTCACAAAATTGGTAATAAACTAAGTGAAAATAGCATATGATAGGGATCAAAATATTATTCGAAATCTAGAATGAAGTTTCGTGTATTGTATGTACACGGATACGAATAGTTTTTTATAGAAACTTACATAACGACCATGTGCACTACATGCAGTATCATAAAAATTGTATTACTTATAGGTTTGCAATTATTTTTCTCTAATTTAAATGCGTATTAGTTCTTTTGTGTGGTAAACCGTGTTTGTATATTTTGTATTCATATAGATATAGTTATAATTAAAAAAATTGCTAATCAATTAAATAATGCAGTAGTCGTAGATTAATTATGTAGATAATTAAATATTAATTACCAGCAATGTATTTACTAATTAAATATTGGAATAATACAGGATTTAATGATTGAATAGATTATCTAATAAAGTTCTGAGATAAATATAATAATATGCTGCTTGATACAATAATCAGTTAAAATAGAAACGACATTTAATATTATAAAAGTTGATAAACAAAATTAACAATAATTTAATAAATGTGAATAATTATAAACGTATTAACTGAATTACAACAATAAATATAATAATAATTTATTTTATATAATAATTATTTGTATACATAATATATGATTTAAGTGAATACTTTCTTTACTTATAACATTTTTACTGCACGCTTAACGCGAATTGGTACTAATTGAATGCTATTTTCACCTTTATTGTGTCAATATGTTTTTATTAATTAATTTGTTGAATTTACGGAATTACTAAGCACTTTTGATTTTGCCGCTTTTTTCCAACAGCTTGCTCGAAATCCCGTATACTGTGGCGCTGTTATACCGTTTCCTGATAATTCTCCGAGCCTCCTGTTTTACCTGTGTGTCGATAACCAAAAAATTAACGAGATTCAATGGAATATAATGTGGATAAATAAAAACGTAAAAAACCGTCTTTGGTATTCCTGAAAGTCAAGATTGAATGGACAGTAGATTATGAATAATACGAATAAGTTATTTAAGGTAATTTTATATTTAATATTATCACAATTGTTTTAGTTGCAATAATTCGGGTTATTATTATTATTACTTCTTATCACCTATTATTAACACCTATTTGTACAAAAATATAACTTAATTAAAAGAATTCATAAGTACTTAAATAGTTCTAAATTCAAATAAATATAATTGAATATTAATTTATGTAAAAGATTCTTTACTTAACAGATTAATGCAATTAAAATATGTTGTTATTTATCGAATCAAAAATTGATTAAAATACATCAAGCAATAAATTAAGTATTGAATAATACGAAAGTTATTTAAGGTAATTTTATATTTAATATTATCACAATTGTTTTAGTTGCAATAATTCGGGTTATTATTATTATTACTTCTTATCACCTATTATTAACACCTATTTGTACAAAAATATAACTTAATTAAAAGAATTCATAAGTACTTAAATAGTTCTAAATTCAAATAAATATAATTGAATATTAATTTTATGTAAAAGATTCTTTTACTTATAAGATTAATGCAATTAAAATATATTGTTATTTATCGAATCAAAAATTGATTAAAATACATCAAGCAATAAAATTTTTAAGTTTTATTTACATACTTTTATTACAATAATAATTTATAAATCTATATTTATCGTATTTTAATTTTTACTAATTTTACAGCATTTAATATCATCGAATTATTGGAATAGTATGACTTGTATACAAACTGATCAAGAAAACAAAAAAGATTGTATATTATGGAATTATTGCACTTAGTGGTTGTTTGACTGAATATATGAAAATTGTCAAGCAATTTTGACCAACAAAATATACGACGTACATGGAAGAATGTTCACAGAAGTACAGATAGCTTCTATTTTAAAACCTTTAAAGTTCTATACAGGCTTTCAAAGAACTTTATTTTTACCATTTTACACTATTTCATTTTTGGATAAAACTAATGCAATCTGTAAGTACACTTTAAAACCTATTTATTCTGTTATAAACATAGTTTTATTAAAGTCTTTTTTCATAGAAGGCAATATTACAAGTTCTAGATTAAATTGCAAACTTAAATATTAACTTTAAAACTATACACTCACAAAAATGGTTTCTTAATGCAAGCAAAATTCTTCTCAAATATCTGCCAAAATGAAATCCACTTAATGTGAAATGATTCTTCTAAAATTGAAAGGATTATACTTTTTGTTTCACGAAATAATCTCAAACTTAATAAACGCAAGAGGAAATTCATGTTAATAACAGAAGAATCATTTAACATTAAGTGGATTTCATTTTGGCGGATATTTGAGAAGAATTCTGCTTGCATTAAGAAACCATTTTTGTGAGTGTACTTGATTATTAGTTCAGTACTAATGCTTAAATATGATTCCCTATTTTGTTGGGAACAGCAAATTATTTGCATGTACATTAAATTTAATAATTACAATTTTGAACATGAAATATAATGAATGCAAATACCAAATTATTTTTCAGATCATCAAGCCATTACTTGAAACAGTTCACATTAAGGAATCATTAATGATATTTATTCTCTGTTTTGAACAAAAGTTGTTGAATTTAAATAAATAAGAAACAAGACAAAAGATGCCAATGGAAATCCCTGCAGATATTTTGAATATATGTAAGTTAAGTTTTGATCAAGAGGTCAACTGCAATAATTTTACACAATTTATATATTTTATTTTTTATTTTCTATATCTTCATCGTCAATTAGTTTCAGAATTTACACTGAATGTATGTGTACTCTTTTGTTATAATTTAGTTAGCAATTGAACATGTAATAACTGTTTTATAATTACCATGTCAATCTTCAATGTATTATAACAATGACATAAGGTAAACACATGTTTAGTATAGATCATTTGATTTTTAAATTATTAAAATGTCTTATTATTAATATTAAAATACAAGAAGATATTTATGTAACTGAATATTTATAGTTATACAAAAAAAATTGGTAAAAGTTTTACTTAGGCAACATTACATTTCAGCAACAGGACACCTTAAATTCAATTGGACACATAATGATAGACATAATGAAAATCTAGCTACACGATACTATCTATAGTTTGCAGCTGTAACCATGAACATATTTTTCTCTTTTGCAGTAAATTTAAGGTTAATAGCAATTACCTCATATATTTATCAATAATATAACATTACCATACATATGATTTCAATAAGTACTTTTAATATTAATTATTTTTATTCTTAACTTTCCAGATTCATAATTATCATCATAATACAATTACAACACCAAAATATTCTTGCCAAAAGGAATTCAAGAAGAATGCTCGTACAATTTTTAATTGTTGAATATAAAAATTTTAAAAAGAAACATCTTTTGGATTGAAATAATAAATATTAAACATTTGCTGATGTTATGTATTTGTATTAATTAAGAAATCGTAAATATCACAATTCATATTGGAGTAAATTTTATATTAAAATCTTGTGAAAATAAGTCATTTAAATTGCTTGTCTTTTTTTTAAAAGATAGAATATACATTAACTAATATTCTAATATATAGAAAGAGACGACATTACCAATCATCCAAATACATTTATATTCGGTATTTCCGTGATAAAATTTATATTTATAAAGAAAATTGTATATGGTATGATGTACCATAATAATTTATAGAAATGCTACGAAGAAAAATATAAATATACTGTTTTAATATAACAAAAATTAAAATAATTTTAACCTTATACAGCAGTTTTTAATTATTTATTTATCTGCCAAAATTTTAGTATTTTGTATTTAATTACTTAATTTAAAAAAAATATTAAAATTTTGTTTTCGAAAATACAAATGTTTGAATACAGTATTTAAAATACTTTTTTCTGAAAATGCAAATTTATAAATACATGTATTTAAAAATATTTCTGCTTTAAAATACAAAAATATGTGCTTTAGAATACAATATGTATTTTAAAGTGTTTAATTGAAGAAATCACTAATTATTATTTAACTTTTAGATTGAAAGAAAATACATTTGTGCGATTCAGTGCAATATTGGCTTATAAACGGTTTAAGATGTACTTACAACTTTGATAATATTGTAGAAATATTATCTGGCATTTACCATCAATATAATTTAAATAATATCAACAATTTCAGATAGATATGCAAGGAACTTTGCTAAAGCTGTTAAGGAATTTAATATTATTTTCACCCAAATCATTCAACTTTTCAAACGCAGGAGTAAAATTACATTCATTCCGTAGGGAGTAAAAAAGTATTTTTTTATTAATTTATCAGTCCCTGAATGTACTTTTTATTTGTTGTTAATAGAAAAATAGTAACTAAAACTTAAAGTATTTTAAAGAAGTGTATTAAAGTACAGTATTTTAAAAAACATGTATTTAAGACACTTGTATTTTAAATAATTTTTAAATTACTTTTATTTGACACCAAATAGTTAAAAAGCTTTTTAAAATACTTGTATTCAAAATCCAATTGTTTTTAGATATGTATTTGAAAGAATTAAATACTGAATTACCCAACTCTGCTTTCTAAAATATTCGTTTTATGAAAAACCTATACTCACCGATTATGTACATTTTAAATACAGCTGCTGCTAGAATTGACGCACATTTTAAGTAATGCGCATGCTTGAAAAAACAATACTTACAGGCCTTACAGGTTAAAATTTTGAAACGAAACTTGATGGTAAAATTTGAAATCAATAATGTAAACCGACGTATTTTAATAATTAAATATTAGAATTAATTAATATTCTCCGTTAATATTAATTGAATATTTTTTTATACAAAAAATTACATAAATAATTTACAATAAAAAGTTAGAAAGTAATTAGGTATGCCAAATGTGTTATAAATTACTAAATCTATATCAATATTCAATTTGGCACACACTAAATTCTAAAATATTTTTACATAAACATTTATATGAACTAAAACACCTTTATTAAATATTTAATAAAACTCATAATACTGTATGTCGTTTAATTAGGAGAAATTTACAAATTAACAGAAACTTTCCCGAGAAAAGTTCATCCGTTATATATAATACCAGCAGATATATAAATTCAACAGAATAATACGTAACTTTTGTAAAAACAAAAAAAGTTAGATGTTAAAAAAATACAAACTGACAGAAAAGTGTGTGCACGAAAAACGACAAAAAGAAAGAAACATACATATGAAAAATGAAACAATACAAAAGTAACGATATACCGGTTGAATTAAAACTCTTATACATACGTAAAAAAAGGAAAAACTTTAAAATCACATTTAGAATATAAGGTATATAATTACGCGCAAGCTTTGAATTACGCTAGTACTTTAACGTAATATTTGAATTACAGAAAAATAAAGACGAAGGGAAATAGAGAGAGAGAGAAAGAGAGAGAGAGAGAGAGAGAACGAAGAAGAAAGAAAAAAGAATTACCGAGAGTATATAATACGAAAAATATTTTTATATATGTACCTCTGTCAAAGAGAAAAGTGAGCAAAAATTTTTTTGTTTTTTGTTAATTCAATTTTTCTTCCATTATCCAGAAAATGATAAAGCTCTATATATAAGTTTTCGTTCTAAAGTTTAAAAAGTATAATATTATAGTCAAATATTCCATATATAAATGGTTTTAATAGCTAATCTATGAAAAATTGAATAAAAATTGAAGAGATGTATATACATTTACGCGAAATAGTAAAATAAATTGAGGATAGGAGTGGAAGGAGGTGGGTGGAGTGAGAGAGGGAGTGGGCAGCCGCGAAGTTTCCAAGAGTCGAGAATCATGGAAGAAAAGAAAATGGAAAGAGGTACGCTACGAGAGAGGAGGAAGAAAAGGAGAATGTTATATAGAAGGAGGGAAAATCGAACAAAGGTTCGTATAGCGAGAAGAAGCCCGCCGACATACAAAAAGCTACCAACTTAAACCGAGAGAGGGAAAAAGCTATATATGGAGGAGAAAGAAACGGCAGGAGAACGAAGAAAGCTTCCGAGGAAACGAAGAAGAAGGGAGAAAAGGGCGTCCTTTCCCTCCACCTTTTATCCACCCCTTCTGCCACTGCTACTACCACCATCTCCTTTTTGCAAAAAGGGGCGAATATTCGCGAGTAGAGGGAGGTCGACGAGTCTTTACCCTTCAGCCCCCTCTCCTCCCCTTTTATATATATATATATATATATATATCGTATATATGTATATAGGTGCTTCTCTTCTTATCTTTCTCTCTGGGAGATATGGCATTTCACTCTCCTGTTCTTTCATTTCGTTTCTGCCTCGGTTATTCGCTGCCATCCTGTACCTCACTCTCATCTTTCGCTTCTATCCTTTTCGTTTTATGATTTTTTTCCTCGGATCTTCTTCTCTGTGCATCGCCCACTCTCGATCCTCCGTTTCTTATAATACCTGACTTTTTCTGTAGTTTACTTTTTCTTTATTATTATTATTCTTTATTTTCCACTGGAACATTCGAGTGTCTGCAGTTGCATTTTACACTTTTTGACATAGAGTAATAACGATCATTATGAATATTTAATTAATCAGTTCACTGAAAGTCTGGGTGTATAATACCATATCAATCACCATTATAACGCATCAATTACGCAAAAAATACATGTTTTATATGGATAATTTAATTTTTAAATTGTTCACATATTTTATTGATAATGAAACGTTAAATTGAAGATCCTGGAATCCATACATTGTGGGTTAAAAATAATGTTGAAAACATGTAAGTGTTAATCTGAAAAATCCTGAGAGAGCTTAGAATATATGACAAGACTTGTCAGAGCGACAAAAAAAAATTGAAAAAAAAAATGTTATTATTTAATAAATAACAACATTTGCCATTTTCTACAGTTTATTCATTTTATTATTTCTGTTTATAAATTTTTGCTGCAGCGAGATTCGAAAGCTGTTGTTGCATTTCACAATATTACACTTAAAGTGATAAGGTTCATTGTGAATCTCTAATTAATTTCAATTTGCAAGCTTACATTATACATATGTGTATGTATGTGTGTTTACTCATTAACAACTGTAAAAACAGAAAATATAAATCATAAAATTAAAGCGCTGTTCTTTAATTTATTTACATAAATTACCATAGGATATTACGAGCACTTTAACGTTTTTGCATATACATATATGTAGAAATTTATACAATTCTATGGTGCATCATAGCATGTGTACTAACATAATTACGTAGAATTGCACTTCCTTACATAATAATTATTAATAAATATATTTATAAAATGCTAATACTAATTTTTTATTAATATAATTTTTTTATTTCTAATTATAGATTTGATAGGCTCCCCATCAACTTTTGTTATGCGAATGGATGATACGAGGTTCAAAACGAAGAATAAAGGTAATAGTATTTATTTTTTTTACATTATTTATTCTAATTAGAATGCTATATATGAAATATAAACAATATAATACAGAAAAAACTGATTATTTTTATGTTCAAGAAAAAGTTGCTGTTCACGAGGGATTTGCCTTTGTTGATGTATCTAGCACTGGTAAGTCTACACGAATTATTTTGTTTCAGACCAATATTATCATTGTCATAATCATTTACAGGCTCCAATATTAAGGCTCATATACAAGCTCGTTGTAGTAAATGTTCAGCGACTTGCTCTAAAGTTGCATCGATCAACGCAAAACAACGTATGTGCAAAATTTGTCAAAGTTATTTAATTTATCAATGTCGAATTTGCGATCGTGAATATTACGCATTTGAAAGTATATACAACCATGTAAAATACGAATGTATCGAGCATTAACATTTTTTGTCTGTCATTAGGATTTTGTATATATGGTGTTTATATTTTTTTATAAATGTTTTTTGTTTATTCAAAAATTAATTTCGCACTTTTCATTCGCTAAAATTTGTATTTACAAACCACAATATACACGTTCAACAATAATTTATAACTATTTTATTGATTAAATATTGCCACTATAGTTAATATGTACGATAATCGGTTATTTTCTGATAAAGCACATTTTAAAATATATATATGTTTATTAAAAAAACATCTGTGATTTTATTAAAATTTTTAGAAACATGTTTTGAGGTATTTGTAATACTTAAGTATTCTATTTTTTGATTCATAACACTTGGAAAGTGCATTAATTTGTCGGAAAATATATAGATGGACGTTAAAATTAAAAGGTTTCTATACAGATTGTTTGTCAATTGATTAATAAGAAAATAAAACAGAATAAGAAAAAATAATCTAACTGTGTACTGAGTTTCTGACAAAATATTATTGTGTTTTAGAGAAATTCTTTACAAAGAATGTTAAGTGTATGCATCCTGTTTACGTCAGGTTCACATTTTGGGTAAGACTTTTTTTTCGAAAACTCAATATTTCAATAATAGTCTCAATTCAGTATTAATAATAGTTTCAATAACGCAATAATATTTCAATAATTGATTCAAATTCAGCACACAATTAGATTATTGATAATCAACGGCGTCTCTTTTCTTATTTCTTCACATGAGGTTTTATTTACAGATTTATGGAAAAGTATCGCGTTTGTTAGTAAGGTAGGTAGTATAAAATATTGACTATGATTATTTTTCAAAAACGTGTTACTCAAATTCTGATATCTTCAATCATGTTTTTTTATTAATAATTATTATTCAACTATTTTATTTATAATAATCGTCCGAATTAAATTAGTTCAAAACATAAACAATTTTAAAATCGTTGGATAATTTTGTTAGGATTAATTAAATTTTATATTTTAAAGTAATGTATTACAGAATATAGAAGTGATGCAATAATTTTAATGATACTGTGTAACAATGAATTGGTAGCAGTGTTTTTAAATTAAAAAAATTATTTTGCAATTTTTTGTGCGACAGGTAGATTTTTAATTTAAATAAAAAAAAATTTGCTTTGCGTTATGTGCACAACGTTTCATAGCAAAATAGGTCAACCTCTTCAAGCTTATTAATCTGAAAATAATCTCATCGTCCGAAAATTGAAAAATAGCCTTTTTAATTTTTAAATCAACAATGGAGGGAGAAAGACAAGTACTATCATTAACTGTATCTATCCTTTAATTTCAATACCGACACTATGTTTTGCTTCGATATGTCTAAAGTCCAAATCACGTGTTGTTAGAAAATAAAAATAAAAAAATTTTTGCTTTTGATTCGAGTTTTTCAAATTATTTCGAGTAGTTTTCATTCAAGTTATTAAAAAAGCATATTTAACATATCTAAAACTAATGGATCAAATCCCTAGTAGAACTTTACCATTTGAAGGTAAAATAAAACTCTAATTGTGCCATTAATTGGGCATTTATTGGGTATTTTATGACACTTGGCCATTTTTTGACTTAAAAAATGTTACATTTGTGGTCAAATAGAATATAATAGTGGTTATGGGCTGTAAAAATTTCAAGTAATTCTATAAACTAATTTTTGATAAAAAAAATTAAAACTGAAAAATTTGAGTTTTGTTATTTTAAACGGTATTGGTCATAAAAAGCTATCAATCCACTTAGAATTTCCGTAAAAGGTAGTCTTTGACAATACTCTGTACATTTTTTAACTAAAAAGAATTATAATTAATGAAGATTTTGAGTATTATATATTATTGAATGAAATTTTTGATTACTTATATATCTTAAACTAATCGGTCAAATGGGTTGAAAAAATTGTTGCGATTGAACATAATAGTGACTACGTACTGTACAAATAGAACATTTCACCAAGTGGTTCTTAAGAAAAACATTATAATCTAAAATGTGTCAGTTATTAATCTAAAATGCGATTTTATTTAAAAAATTTGTATTTTTTTGTTAAAATATGTTTTTAAATAATAAGATTCGTAGCTTTATTAAAACTTTTTAGAAACATATTTTGAGGTATTTGCAATTTCTAAACGTAATTTTTGATGCAGTAAAATTAAAAAATGAATTTTATTTATTCGAAAACAAATGTACGTTGAAATCAAATGATTATAGTATTTGTTTATTTTTTAAATTATACGTGATGTTCAAAATCTAACCAATCATCTTTCAGAGCATATTTGCTTGACAGCCATGTAGTTTTTTTAGTTTAAATAAATAAAAAAACATTTTTACGTTATATGCAAAGTTTTGTTGCAAAATTTCTCCAACCTCTTCAGGTTATACAAAATCATTTTTTTGCCAACAAAACGTTACATATAACGTAAGAATAGTATTTTCATTTATTTAAACTAAAAAATCTACCTGGCCCTCAAGAAATTGGAAAATAATCCTTTTAATTTTGTAAATTAACAATGGAAGGTAAAACAAGTATTATCATTATTAACATAATATATTACATAAACGCAAGTATTTAATTAATTACGTGGAATCTACGTGTCAATGAATTGGATAGTGATTTTTCATTGTGATGTTCAAGTCACGCAATAGTTGAAATTAATTTCTATTCGAAAGAAACCGTGCAAGCAATATTAGAAACGTAAATATAGGTAAGTATAATTTAATTATAGTTATTAACAAATGCATAAGAAACACAATCTTTTTATTTAATTTAATAAATTATAACACATTTTATATTGATTATATTTCAAACTTTGGCTAAACAACAAAACGTAAAGAAAGTTACTGATGTAGATAATATTAAATATTGTTTAGCAGATACAATTTTATTACTTTATTATAAATATATTTTATGTTGTATTAATAATGCATTGAAAGATAGGTGTATTGGATGATAATATAAGTTTTACAATTTCACAATATTCGTATTACCTATATCTTCATGTATTCATTATTTAAGCATAAGATAAATGTATTATAATACTATTTTATTTTTATTTCAAAATACCTGGCATACTGTTCAAAAATGAGTTTTGAATACAAAAATAATAATATTTGAAACAATTTTGGTTTTTAAACAATATAATTCTATTGTGTGTCGTAAAAATAAAATAGTGTCTTATTCTTTAACATTGATGCAATCAAATCTAAATATTATGTTCATTCGTAGAGCATTTCTGATTCTACTCTAATTGTGACTTTTTTTGTTAAATTATTTTAGATTAAACGATCTCAAGTTTCGGAATTTAGCAAAAAAAGTGTATATTTTTCAGATTTGGAAGATTTAAAAGAAAATAAGAAAATGTTTATTTTTTGACCATACTCAATTGTTGAAAGGTGTTCATGAAATAAGCTGCTTTTTATTGAGCATTACAAGCATACAACTCAGTTTTTTTTTAATTTCAGCGATAAAAATTTAACTCACTAATTTAATAAAATATATATAAAATTTACATTTATTAAAGTATATATTTAAGTACTTAAATTGCAAAACACATTGACTATATCACTTAAAAAGTTGTATTGGACGCTACGTGAAATGAAAATTGTAGAACCATACCCTTTGATTTTTATTCTTCTACAATTCTTTTGTTTCTCAATTTGAAAATCCTGGTACTCTTCGTTCACTACTTTCGTACATCTTCTTCTCTCTCCCTAATGAAATGCATGTATTCTTTGTTACTCTCGCGATTTTTCACTCAACCATCTCTTTTTTTCTTCATCTTTATCTTTATCTTTTTCGTTCGTTATACTTCCCTCTTTCGTTCTCCTAGTAATGCATTCTGAATATATATATTTTTTTGCTCATTCCATTTTTTTCTGTTTCTTTTTAAACCTTTTTTTATCTTGTTCATTATGTCTCCCGTACATATAGATAGAGAAAAATAAATTTTCTCTCTTCGTAGTACTTTTTTTATTTTTTTCTTTACTCGCAATTATAAGTCTTCTTTCTTTCTTACACGCAAATTCTTAGTTTCTTCTCATACCATTTCATTCTTCTTATATTTATATATATATTTTTTTTCTAAATTAAATTTTATATTTTACACTTAGAAAAAAATAATACAAGTTTCTTTATGGTTTATTTTTTAACTCTTTTTTTATTTCACGATTTTGTTGGAGCAAAATTTTTTATCTTATAACTCGTCAAGATTTTAAAATGTTATTATAAAATATCAATTAATTAACAAATGGTTTAATAGGCTTATTTAGCTCGCACTAAATGAATAATTTAAACGGGTTAGTTTATTTCGTTTTTATATGTATAAACAAAAAGAATAATTGAAAATAATATTATCTCGCATGTATATACGGTTTTCTGATCGGAAGTCTTTTGTAATTGAATCAAGCAAATAATCCCACTTTTATGCGTAATAAGCTCGTCTAGAAATTTATACTTACATTTATTTATATTTACGTAATTATAATTATACATAAGATATACTATGTAACGAAATTCATGTAAGATTAATATAATACTTCATGATACAATTATATCGAAAAATGCATGACTATTAAACAAAATACATAACTACTAATTGATACCTTTGGTGTATAATACAGTACAACGAAGATATATTTACTGTACTCAATAGTGCTTGGTTAATCTGTTTCTCAATAACATTGGTATGAACGAAAATCAATAGTGAAACTCAATTTTATAAATTTGATAACTATATTTTTAAGTTAGACCATTATCTTGTTACTTATTTGATACTCTTGAATATCTGTGAAATCTAAAGAACTTAAATGCCATAGGAAAAGTTTTAACAGCGATAAATATTTGAAAAATGTGTGATAAATCTTCATATAGGTACAATAATATAAAATAGAGTATAATTTTCTTTCGTCAACCGAATAATTGTTTCAAGTGAAAAATGTGTTACTAAACCGTTACATTTATGTATACCGCAACGACCAGCAAGTTAATTGATTGGTACATATATAGTTGCAATTTTTATTCTCGAAAACGTACTTTTTCATCGAGCAGTGCAATTTAATTAGTAAGTGATACATGTATACCTATACGTACTCGATTAATTATTCCGTCAGATGTATTTGCATCGCTGGTTATCCTTTAAAACAAAAAAAAATAAAGATTCCTTCAAAACGAAAATCCATTAGATTTATTTACGTATATACGCGCAGTACATATCGAGCGCGGGTATATCGAGAATGAAATTCAACCCATTTAGTTTGTATAAAATCCAAAAACCGAGAATATACATACTTTGAAGTATTTATTTAATTTCACTTTAAACCTCTTGATGTAAGCAACTTTGCAAATTAACCGAGTATTTCTGATGTGCGCGAAAACTAGCAGATAATTAGCTTATTTTACTTTTATATCAATAAGTACCGTGAAAAGTAGAAATATATATATGCCTGAAATTTTCAGAAGGTTTTCTCGAAAGAGCTCGTAGAAAATCGACGTTTTCGCTGCATCCCCGTCTTTCCTTTCTTCCATTGTGAAAATGAAGGAAAGGAGATAGAGAAGAAAAGAGAGAGAGGTAGAGAGTATCCATCTCTCTTTTGCTTTAGCCGTCGTCTCTACGATTTTTTTTATACATTTACACTCTTCTTGTTCAAAAGGAGAAAGAGAGAGAGAGAGAGGGAGAGGGAGTGAAGGAGAGGGAAGGAGAGGCAAAAAGAGTGAAGAAAAGAAGGAATGAAGGAGGGAAGGAGGGAAGGAGGAAAGGAGGGAAGGAGAGAAGGAGAGAAATAGAAAAAGATAAAGAATAAGCCTTCCTCTCTGGTTTATTTTTCCTCCTCTTTCCACCTCCTTTCGCTTACATCCTCCTCCAGTTCCTCCTGTTCCTCCTCTTCCACCTCCTTTGAGGGGAAGGTGCGACAATGACAAAGCTAACGGCACCTTTGTAGGTCAAAGCAAGACACTGCGAGAGTACTGCGCGGGCGCGCGCGCTCGAGTTCGCTCTGATTCTCGCGTGTGCGACGCAGAGGAAGACAGCGATAACCCAGAAGCAGAGTGGAAAGAAGGAGCGCGCACCAGCTCGGAGAAAGAGAGAGAGAGAGGGAGAGAGAGGGAGAGAGTGGGAGAAAACGAGGGAGTCTCTCGTCGGTGTACACACGCCAGAAAGAGTAGTGGAAAGCAGCGCGCCCAAGAGAAGGGAAGTACACAGAAAGAGAGAGATAGAGAGCGAGAGACCTCGAAGAGGGAGGAGAATATCGGGGTCCACAACAAAATCGCTTAATCGCTTCGCGCCACCGTACGCGCCAGCACGCGCTTCAGGCATCACCAACCACCTCGCTCTTTCCATCTCGAAATACACGTACATACAGTTTTTTTTTTCTCCCCTATATTACAGATAGATAGATATAGATCTATATATTTCTTTGTAACCGGCTCCCGCGACGACATACCGATTATTCATTGTTACTTCCTTTTTCCAACATTTTAATTTTCTTTTAATTTTTCTTTTCTTATACTTACGTCCGCGTGTTTAACACTGTGTGATACCTGTCATTCGTTATATTGCATATATATATATACAAGTGCGCGTGTGTGTGGTTTTCATTCTGTGTGACATTGTGTGACGAATAAAGGTGGAGGGCTTCTTCCTAGCGCCCGGGCAAGAAATAAACACCGAGACACGTCGCCTTACATCCTTGCCAAACTTTGGTAAGTTATGTACAAATGAGTATACAGTTGTTTTCTTTTTTTTTCTATTCCGCCGATTATTTACTGCGTGCCTTCGTGTTGTACATGCCTAAACCGTACATGCATCTCTATACCTGTATGACTGTTTACTTTTTTATCTTAGTGCACTTGCTACGTACTCGCGGTTTGTTGCTTTTTTTCTATTCTGTTATACACGGGAGTGAGTAATGCCTTTGTTAGTTTTAACGTTGAACACTATTTATATATATATACATGTGTGTGTGCGCGCGCGCGCGAATGTCTGTATGTGTGTGTTGGTACGTCATTGTTAGACTTTGATATTACACACGTAGTTGGGTACGTGTGTGCGAGAGTAGAAACGGTTGATTTTATACGCGTGTATGTCCTTTACGTGTATATATGCTCATTATTATTTTTATTCCTTGCTGTTTCCTACAGAGGATGAAGGAAACACGATAAACGCCTGGTAAAAGTTTTTGTGATAAGTGTATACTTCTATAAAACACGTTATGACGATCAATCTACTTAATCTTTATTTGGAATTCACGACACTTGTTTTGTTTGTCTAGACATAATCGAAAAAACTTTACCACGTGTGATAAAACAGTGTGTATCATGATTTACATTTTTCGATAAAAAAAATAGCATTTTCAGTGGATGTTAATGTTGATCGTTTGATACATTGGATGAAACTCTTTAAATGAATGAAGTAGCTGCAAAAAACGTATCGTTATGTTCGGTCATATAACATTGATACATCGGACTGACACCTTACATTTGAAAGTGAGAAAAATATTTAATCGGAAAGTGACACATCTCTCTGTGTTTCGTGCACAGGGATGTGTACATTGCATAAGTAAATAAAAACGACACATGACCTGGTCACGTATTTACTATTCGTAACAGATTATTTGGTACGTAAAGAAGCTGTTTGAATACCGCGGGTCCACACCACTTTGACGGCTGTATTCATAGTGTGACAATGTATAACCAGACTATACCTATATCAGTGTACTTTCGTTTAAATAAATATCGCGTATACAACAATTTAATTTGCAATGTTTAAAATTTATTATTTTTTTTTTTCATTCATATTTTTTACATTGCATATGAAATATTACCTCGAGAATGCATTGCCTGCAATATTTATTGAATTTGAATATGGAATGATAATTGTTAAAAGGTAGTGTTAATTTATTGCACATTTGTAATAATACACAGCATCTTCAACCACGTATATGTACTCGAGGTTCAAAACAAATAAACTCTGAATTTACATTAAAACCGACGAAGAAAGTTTAGTGAAGTAAACATATACCAAATTTGCTTGAACAGCTTTGGTATCTTTAACCGCATTAGATAGTCAACAATGGCTTAAATTAATGTAGAAAAGCATAATAAAATTATATCGAGAGAAAGGAAAAAATGAGAGATGTGATACGATTGATATATTTTTGTGAATGGAATGAGATAAATGTTATTTTACGTCTATTAAATACGAAAGGCATAAACTACTACCCAATAATTATAGTTTGCAACATGAATTTCAATTATATTACTCTTTAAAAAATGCTCAACACTCGTTAATATTATTCCTTATCGTTTAAATGAAAAACAAAATATTAAATTTTTGAATACATATTTTAGATGTATAATAACCCTGCATTACAAAGTTTAAAATTAAAATTTATCGTTGCAATTATATTATAGGTTAACGCGATTAAACGAAAATCCGGATTATTATAATTTTATATAAAGACGCATCGTCTCTTTTGTTTTTGTTCCGACAGATCGCACACAAACCCACACAACCGGCTGGCTCATTTTCTCCCTCGTTATTTTTTTGACTTTTCCGCATGTCGAGGGATGTGGAGCGGGAGGAACAACAGCCACCGCGCTAGCTAAAGAGCCGCGCGGGGCTCAATATCGACTGGCTTACAACGAATTTTCGTTGTCTAATATAAATAATATTAAAAACTGGGAAAACGGGACTCCTCGAGGATTCCTCTGCTGCGCTGAGTCGCGAGACCGCGCACATCATGGTGAGGTACGAGAAAATCATTTATTTTTCTTTATCTATTAACCATATGATTTTATTTTTTTTATCTATTTACTATGTATGCCTACAGTTATTTTCATTATCGTATTCTTTACGTATTGTTTGTAAATATTTGTTTCGTTTGTCAATTATTTTTTTACTTTTTTTTTGTAATTTTTTTTTTCAACGTATATTGGTATATCTCTAAAAGACGATTATATGTGCACTTCTTTAAATTTTCATTCGAGATCAAGTATAATATACTCTGTTATTACTAATTGTTAAACATGTAAATAATTCACTGATATTATTGATTGCGCATATAAAGAAAATATAGTTGTTACAATATAGTAAATAATTCAATTATTTTAAAAAATGTATTTCTTTACGCAATTGCATTAAATTTGTAAATGAAATCCAAAATGAGACACGAAACTTTGATGCATCTCCAAGAGACGAGTTTATTATAAATTGTTTTTTTAATTAAATTTGGAATTTAAACATCTTTTATATTTTCTAATATACTTGTCTACTGTAAATATTTACTGTAAACACTTTAAAATTAAATACACGTGCATTGTAATTCACATAACAAATAGTTTAAAAAAAATTATTTGCAATTTTCAAAAAAATGGAAATTTGAATATTGAACCCATTATTCACTTACTGTTTAGTTATATAGTGGATCACGCGTGCGCGATAATCGATCTGATAATATAATATACAAGCATATATTTATATTTGTATGTATAATATATAAGAAAAGCTAGTATGTCATGTGTTTTTTCATTGAGGCGCCGAGTATACGCTCTTCCATTACGTCACTTTTAGTGTCCTTTTGACGTCAATGAGACTCGCGTTGCCACCGTGACTCGATCTCTCTCTCTCTCTCTCTTTCTGTTCCTCTCTCCCTCATGTATATATATGTATGTATACGCGAAAGCTTCTTTGAGATTTCACAGCGCCAAATCCAATTTTCCTTAGTTGCCACGTCGTTCATGAGAAAATGGATTCTTCTTTTTCTTTTCTTTTTTTTCTCTCTCTCTCTCTTAGCTTCCTATATATTCGAGAAATTCTTGTTTTTTCACATTCGCGCGTATAGGGATATCGTATGGTATCCTTGTCTTTATTTAGTATTTTTGAAATTTATCTACGCTTCAATTTTGAAGGAGAAAAATATACGTATATACATAGACCGAGGACGAAAGTTGATTCGCGCGAGAGCAATATTATGTATATTGAGTATAAGGAATAATTCAGTGTTTGGCGCTTTTACGATAATACGCTAACGCTAATATTTGACAGTTCCGAATACTAATTAGATAATTATTATTTATTTCGTTTTTTATGCATTTTTTCATTATTTTAAGTAAATTATGGTTGTTAACACTTTATGCTTTACATATGTATAAGATCCTTGTACAGACCGTAACTTTTAGAGTAGGTCCAGTTTATAAATTTTTTAATAGAAACACAATTGTATCAACTACGTTTTGTATTATTTCATTTTATGTATAAAGAAAAGCAGTTGTATTTCATAACTGTTTTATGTTATGTACGTATACATAACGTTAAGGTACTCGCACTTTAAAAACCACAAATTAATACAAAAATCAAGTTCATTGGCATACGGGAACGCAATTGATTCGAATTATAGGAAAATGCACCCATTAGATCACGTCGTTTCCTTGATGTGTTTACATATCGAGGACACGAAACGAAACGAGCTTTCCTCGTTTACCTATACTTCGTCAACGAATTTTCTTTTATTTCATCTTCCCTATATGTATATATACGCGTACTCGTACGCACGTGTTTTCAAAAGTTGTTTTCTGACACGGTCATTATGCAGACGAAAATAAACAAATATAAATATTATTATTATTTATTATTCTCATGGAAAATTTATTCTAAAGGTAGATTGGAAAATTTTCTAAAGAATTACATTTTTTTCAGTGAATTTCCATCGATGGGATTCGGAAAAATTGTGAATTTTATTGAGTGCTTTGAATTGCCACTTAAATTACGAATAATTTAACTATTTAACGCATGTGAAATAATCGAGAAATGAATAATTGCGTAAAACCTTGAACATAAACATGAAACTTGGTTTATATATAAAATTAATGTTTATATATAGAATTCCATAGGTTTAACAAACATTTGTATACATATCTATATAGGTATATATAAACACTAATCATTTGATTTACATTAACCGATCGATAGTACATCTAGAAAAGCGCATGATGCGCTTAATTACACACGAAACGTTAATATTAAATTACATATATTTAATTAACATTTTGCAATAATGCATGAATACATATATATATATAAGCATTATACTTAATACATCGTTATAGCAATGCTGCTTTGCGCGAATTATTTGAGGTACACGATTTTGATATGTTCATTTACTGCGTTTCGTGAAATTACAGCTTGCAATAATATGTATCATTATTCACTTCGTTATTTTATGAATGTATAGAGTACTCATTGTTAAAATAACAATGTATATATATTTATATATATTATACACGCATATTATTTATCTTTCTATATATAAACATATATCATGTTTATTGTTTATATTTCTATGTGTATATACGTACTCTGCACTTGCATGAATTTTGCATTATTGGAATCTTTAATTTACAATGATCAAGGTATAGAATCGATCAAAAGAAATGCTAAAACAATGTTTATATTTGTCTATAACATTCGTCGCGAAGGAAAACTACTTTGATGATTCAATTATGTACGGTACTGAAAGCTTGTGACTCTCGGAAAAAGCACATATAGGGTTAAAAAAAAAAGAAGAAGAAGAAGAAGGAGACCCCGTAATTGAAGTGCGCGCTTGACGAAAAACGGGGCAACGGTATGCGCGCGAGCGCGAATAGCGGAACCGGAAAGTGGGCCACGACCGGAAACCGGGTTCCCCGACACGACCGAGAAGAAACGTCGGAGCGCATCGCGCGCCTTTCGAAATCGCCCGACAACTTCTCTTCTGCACCTCCTCCCCACTTAGCTTCATCTTTTTTTTTTCCTTCATACTCGTGAGTATAGATTGATAGGTATATACACCGGAGCGAGGAAGAGGTTTCTTCTTGTTTTACGCGAGAGAGAAAGAACGGTGCTCAAATCGATATAGCGCGCGATCGGCATTGAAGTTTCTCTAGGGTGTCAACGGTTAATCGCTTTTTTCTTCGTTTTCATGACGCAAGATGTATAATTTTTTTTTTTTAACAAAGATCGAGATGAATTGCGTGTAAGGTACAGTTACTTTAAAATTAATATTTTTCTTTATTCGCTGAGAAAAGTAAATGTGCATATGTAGAATTTAGCTTATTATATATTCAATTTTTAAAAGAAAATATGGTAAAGTTGTCGAGTTAGTTAAAAATTCTATTAAAATTTAATTAAAACAGTATTTATAATGACCTTACTGTAAAATTAATTAACATCATTTAGTGTAGAATAGTACAAGCTTATTAAATTGTTGGTACTAGGATAACACATTTACCAATTAAACTGCTAAGAACGTATTACGTTATATCGTAGTATAAGTTAAATACTTGGTCTATATAAAAACTTCTATAATTATTAATAATTTAAATAAAGTTTATTTATACTTATATGGATTTACAAGTAAATTGCTAACAAACAGTTAAATTTTATGGTACGGTCGTATTGACACTGCACTGAATTTTTCTTTATACAGTCTGCCAACAAATAAATTGTAAATTTATCTTAAAAATAATCTTCTTTAGCTATTAAATTAAGCTTAAATCGATTACACACCTGTACGTGCGATTTATTTGACAATTTTTATAATAAATAAATATGACTCGAGCGATTAGATTTTGCAGGTAAATTATGACGAGTAATTTAATTTAATACAATTTATTGCGCTCTACAGAAAAAATTTCTCTTGCAGAATTTCACTCTATTGAAAAATTACTGGTTGTCAAAAAAAAGAGTGACAGTATTTTCACAGCGATCAAAGGTATACAAATCGTACAAGCGTTTTACGATTAATATGATAAAAATTGATAAAATATCGTAACAATGAAATATTTGGATATAATTCGTGTATCTGGAACGATTAAATTTCGTCTTCTCAATCGTCATGATTGTGACGAGTGAACGTCGGTTTTTGAGTAAACGGGTCTTTCTTTCTCTTTCTCTCTATCCCTCTGTCCCTCTCTCCTTCTCTCTCGCTTGGTTTTTGCGAACGATTTCACGAGTCCCGCAAATCGAGGACGCGCCGAGACGTCGTTTTTCTTCTCTGCGCCTCTCGCGGACGCAGATGCGCACATATACGCGCTCGTTACTAACTCTTTTTTCATCTCTTTTCGCGTCTACCAGAAAATATCTCATCCTTTATCTTTCGTCTTTCTCTGTCATTTTCATAGGACCAACTTCCAGCAGACAGTTCGAACTGTTCATCGGACGTAGTTCCACCCCACACTATGCTTTTCGTATATGAAGATTTGTCTATGCGATCGAGCATGATTACCGATATGCAAGTAACTATATTTTTTAAGCTTACGCTTGCTTTCATTATTCACAAAGACAAATAAATTTATGCATATTTTTATTCTGGTAATCTATCGAATTAAAATAATTGGATTTGAAACTGACACTGTAAAATTCAATAATATTTTACAGTATCATTTCGTACATTACAATAGTTTTTCCGTGAATGTTTTACTTTCATGGCAGAACAAATATACCTACCGCATTTTCATTTTACAAGGCTATTAGTTTTATGAGTCAGTAATCGGTGATATTGACGAGCCTTTATTTTACACGGTTCACACATATAATGGTATACAGACATTATTCTAAATCCGATCATTTCACCGTTTGTTTCCGTAATCTGGCAAAGTCTGCACCATAAAATCATATGATAGATAGCCGTGACTTATTAATTTCGAAAATTTATATTTATTAATTATTATAAAAAAATTGTTAAGAACAGATAGCACATTTTTACAAATTAATTTATATAGCATTTACAGTTAAGTGAATTGAAAGAAAAATTGAAAAGTAAAATATATATAGAGATCCCTTCAATCAGAAAATCTACTTAAGAATCAAACAGCGTCCAGAACCATTGTTATACAGGAATAGCGATCTTTGGCACAACTCCCTTGTCGAGGTGTATACACATCCACGATCACACACCGCCTCTTCCATTACAAGACAGGGAGAGCCAAAGTGCGCGCGAAGGAAAAACGAAATACATATACACACAGGGAGGAAAAGAAAGCCACAGACGAAGGCGCATTTTCTCTACAATCACGTTCCAACGGTTCACCTGGGCAGCTCGGTGATAAAGAGAAATGTTGCCTAGAAAGCAGGTCTCGACGCGAATCTAGGTTATACCGATGCGCGCTGCACACACACACACACACTCTCTCTCTCTCTCTCTCTCTCTCTCACACACACACAAACACACACGCGCGCGCGCGTATCCTTTGCCATTTCGCCCTTCCTCCCTCCCTTTCTCTTTCTCTACCCAATTTCGCGAGCTTTTATCTCTCGTTGAGAATGATGCAGCTGTGCGCGCCCACTTCTCTTTTTTCACGGTTCATCTTTTTTCCCCACTTTTTTTAATCCCTTTCTCCTTTCGCGAGCTTTCAGGTAACTTTGAATTTCGCGCCTTACGTACGTCGATCAACCCGTTCGGGGAATCCCCGTTATTTTGGTATGTACGTCATCACCGGCTTTCGTTCAGTTTTGTATCATTTCTTTTGATCGTATTTATGCAGACGACCCAATTTTAGTGTAATTGGTGCACGAATTTCGTTAATTTATTTGTGTTCGAGGTGGCTTCGAATTCTCGTCATATTGCGACATCATTAACATTTTGCACGTTTTCTATAGATTTATTTTACAACTAATCATCGTTTTATAATTATAAACATTTTGTAATACCATGATTTAAATTTGTCAGTGGTCATTCAGTAAATCCACTATAGTGTAAGTATAACTTGGTTTTATCTTGGTGAAACTTTTCTTACCGAGAAATCCAATAAAATTATTTATATATATATATTGACTAAACAGTTAAATTCTATAAAATTTTCATAAGTACCTGCTGCAACCAAAATTTACTATATGAAAAAATAATAAACGATTGGAATGTACGACTGGGATAATTCCAAGATTTATCTTTATACTTACGCTTCCAGAAAATAATAAAATTTTCTCCCAATAAATTCAGTGACTTCGAAATAAATTATTGCGATGTAACGTATAAATAACCAAAATTTCACTAAAACATACGATATCTCGAAAATACAATAGATTATTGTGAGAATGGAAAATATTTTCTTTTTTCTTTATATTATTCGTGTCAGTTTATTATTGGTAGTAATGTCTTGGTAGCAATACCAACAAATATCTTTGATTTCTCCAAAAAAAAAAAACTATTTAAAAAACAAAGCGACAGTAAGTTTGTTAGGTGAAGCCTAATCGAAGGATCCGATACGTACCATTTCTTACCCGATTCATCGGAACGTCCTTAATCTATGAGCGGCGCTACCAGAATTTTTCCCGACCTCAAAACCCAAAGCGGTCGTGTATCCCGCTATGCAGCAGCAGCAGCAGCAGCGGCGGCGGCGCTGAACTTGACGGTTTCCCGCGCTCGACACGAGAAAAGAGAAAGAGAGGTAAAAAGAGAGAGGGAGAGAGAGAGAGAGAGAGAGGGATAGTCGCGATCGGCGAGAGAGGAACGCGCGCGACCTAGAAAACATTTCAAAAAGACATTTTCCCGTTCACCCGCGCGGGCTCTCGCGCCTCCTCTCCTTTCGCTCCCTTCTCTTTTGCTCGGCCTCTCTTCGCACCGCCGTCCGCTTGTCTACGCGATCCCGCGCGCACCTATATACTCTGGACTAGAACTGGAGAGTCTCTCGTTTAATGCGCAAGTCCTTTAGATACTTGTGGATTTTTTTTGTATTTTTCAAAATTTATTATTCGATCTTTTTTTACATTATCGAGTTAAAAATCTCGAATTGTATTTTAAATCTATTGCAATCTTTCATGTTCAAATTTCGCACGCATCACGTAAAATGTTAACTAAACAATGTATTACTTATTAGCAAAACTGCTTTAGAGAATTTCTATAGGTGGAATAATTATTATCGTTATATGCCAAAATCTCTTTTACACGGAATGAAGTTATGTGCTGTGAGACATTTCGAGAGAAGATCTTAGTTACGCTAGTTCAGACGAAACTTGATAAGTAAGGGAGACAGCCAGGAAAATGCAAGAGCACTCCGAGGTGTACACGTACATAGTCACTAAGACGATAAACGGATCAAGAGATCCTCTCGCAATATCAATCAAAATTTAGAATATATATAATTTATAAAAAAACAAAATGGATAGAAGACCGCACATAGTTTAAACTATTCTTTATTGTTTATTTTAAGTAAGTAGGAGTGCATGCCTCGTCGGCTACGAGAAACATGTAAAATGTGAGGGGTAAAACAATGGAAACAGGACAACGGGAAGGTACACAAAAGATAAAGAAAATATAGAAAGACTCGGTTGGGGAAAAAAGCAGCAAGTGAAATTTATATATATACAAATGGCAAATAGGAGAATGACACAAGAATGCGATAGCACCGGAATATTCGAGAGAAAAATGAGAAATAAGAAATATTTAGAGAGTGAGAGACAAGTATAAAGGAAAATATATGAAAATGATAACCGCAGATGGAAAAAGATGGGATAAAATGACATTTGCAAAACAATAAAATAAGATGGACGGATTGAAAATTCGAAAAAAGTAATTTTACCCTCTTTTCTTTTCTAAATTTACAAAATATCGCTGCATTTTGTTTCATTCGATTCTACGTACGTTGCAAAGACGTGATATAAAAAACAACCAATATATTTTCACCCCAAAAAAGCATTAATTTTCTACCGAGAAAATTCGTCGTAGTGCAGAATAAACTTTATATACAAAATACAATACAAAGTTGGACGGATTTCAAAGAGTAAACGGAAAAAGTGGTTATGAAACTATACACATATACGAATTTTTGAAAGACGTTGTATATATATACATGTGAAGCGAAAATGAAGCGCTGAACCCGAATTAGCGATGGAACAAACAAACTGTAAGGAGAGAGGGGAAAAAAGTTGAGAGAAAAGTTTTAGCGTGCGCCCGGGCAAGTTTTCTATACGTTGCCACATTGTGTACAAGGAAAATATAAAGATCGAGGCCGGAGAAAAATTGTGAGAGGGGCCGCGGCAAAGAGAAAAGCGCCAGAAAAGAAATAAAGAGCGAAAGAATAAGAAGAAAAGACAAAATAAAAGAAAACGAACGAAGCATACAGTAGGAATGAAGAAGGACGTATAGCATATATAAAGAGAAAGAGAATGTATAGCGGACAGACGTGGAATAAGGAGGACGAAATGGAACGAAACGAGACGAATAGAGAGAGAGAGACGTAGACCGTTATAGATATGAAACATCGTCGAGAGAAAGAGAGAGACGCTGCGTAGATACGAGGGAGAGGAAAGAAAAAACCCAGGCGATGGAAAAGGCTCTTTGCGCGTGCGTGGAAGGGTCGGGAAATATACGAGAGAGAACGCTCGAGAAAGAGACGGTATAAGTACATGGCTAAAAGGAAAAGAGGTCTCTTCTCTCTTTTCTTAACGCTGCCACATCCTTTCCAATCGAATCGAATACGCCTCTCTCTCTCTCTCTCTATCTCTCTGTTGCCTTTGTCATTTTCTCTTTGTCCTCATTTCGTCTCTTTATCTCGCTACTTCCATCTCTCTCCGTCTTTCTCTCCTTTCTCTATTCTCTTTTTCTTTCTCTCCCACATTCCTAATCCGCTTGGGTATTATTTTTTTCTGCGCTCGCTCTTCTCCACATCTTAAAGCCGTTTAGTATTCGAGATTTGAAAATTATGCGCGTATTCTCTCACTGGCATCTTGTCCGGCAGTTTTTGAACTTGTTCTTCTGTAAAGGATGATAGCTCCTTTTTTATATCGAAATTGCAAGCTTTTTCTTTGTATCGTTGTATTGAAAGTGCGGATAAGTCGCGTCGTATAATATAGACAGCGTCAATTTTTCGCAGGATAACGGATTATACATTGACAATAACGCCTTGTTTTTTTTTAAAGAAACAAGTTAAATCTACAATTAATGATCATTTATTAAAATTTGCACTATTGAAACCGAATGTTTCATATTCGTAGAATTTGTAACGAAATGCCTATATGAGCCTATGCATAACTTTGGTATGTATCCATAACCTTTCAATAAATCAGATTGATTTTTAGGATATCTTAGCAAAAAAAAATGCTCAGCTAATATATCTAGTTATTGTAAAATCGAGGTTACAAAGCCGTATCTAAAGTTATCTCGTGCATTCGTGAACTCTGTTATTTATATAAAAGTAGCAAAGGTGATTTTTGCAATTAAACTTGTAAATAGAGAGATAAGAATCGATAGTTTATATAAGCTCTCAGAATTTTCCACCAGTATTTCAAGACTATATACCACAATATGGTTAAATGAAAATACAAGCTTTCAGAATTATTGCAAGGCAAATATAATTTTATTGACCTATCGATGCTTACGCAAATTCCCAGGTTCTAATTGAAGAAACGCGAGTAAGTTCACTCGGAACCTCGATCTCACCCACATGATTATCAAACTGATCGAATCCGCGCGCGAATACCTTTCTAATCATCGTAAACCGATCGAAGTTTCGATTCTTTTGTACACCTTATAGTTCGTAAGGCGTTATTGATGTATTACCATGTTTCATCTTTCAAGGAATTCACTTGAAGAAAGGGAGACGTAACGTCGAGAAAATTTTACACAATCCTTCGAAAATTTCCAGACTCGATGTTTGCGCGCACGTACCGCGCATATAGATATAATACATTCTCTCGCCTCTCCTCTATATCTCCTTTCCCTTCTCTTTGGCGGCCCCTACTACCTCTTCACTCTCTTTCCTCATCCTACGTTGTTACCTCTCTCCCTCTCTCCCTCTCTTTCCCTCCCTCTTACTCTCTTGATGCTTGTGTTCAGTGACTCACCCAGAAGAACTAAAGTTTACCACTCTCTTTTACCTTCCTTCTTCTCTTCATAAGTCTGGTGAATCGGTTGGTCTTCCTCTTTCTTCCCTCTCTCGGTTGTTCTATACCGTGCGCGCGCGCGCGCGCGAACTCTTATCCTCCTTTCCCCATATCCCCGTCTCCATCTCTTTTTATTCGTCGAGCTGTCCTTTACCTACTTTGTCGGTTCCCCTCTTCCTTTGGCGCTAACAACTTTGCCAGTATCCTTTTTCGTTCTTCTCTTTATCTTCTTTCTCTCTCTCTCTATCTTTCCTACTCTTGCTCAAACATAATTTTATCTCTGACTCCGTTCCCGTCTAGCTCGTATTGTGTATTTGTCTCTTCGTTTCTGCACGTATCTACGAGGAAAGATGAAATTTTCCTCGCCTATCCTTCATTTACAACTTGCGAGAGGGAAAAAGAGGGAGAGAGAGTTGGGTAGTTGTGTACATTTAACATGGTCACGGAATTACTCCTTTTTCTACGTGTAATAAAAGGACATTAACAGTTTCCTTGTATCGACTAATCAAATTTGAACGATTACCTGGCTCGAATGTCAAAAATACGTAAAATTGTCGAAAATGATGGGTGAACGACCGGCAACGAGTAGACGTCCTCCGAAATTGGGTCAAAGTTTAACGTTCCTAAATTGATCATGCAGATTCTTCGTACTGGTTTATAAAATATTACTATCGTTCAAAATTCATATGGTATCTCCCAGAGTCCCGACGTATTCGATCGAACGATCTCTAATGAATATTTAATTCAATTGGTAATTGGAAATCTAATTGCTAATAGTTGGGAAAATGTATATTATTCTCGTTACATCAGCAACTCACGGCATTGAAGACTATTATGTTTCCTTGAACAATATCATTTTGTGGCGTCTTATTACCTAGCTGCGACGCTTTCCAAGTTTCGAAACCCTAATGAAAATATTGATTCATACGTGTCTGCAGTTCGTTGCATTCGATCGATGCATATTTAACGAAACATCAATCGAACGTTAAATTCTGCCAGACGCCTCCAGGTCCTCGATTCATTCGATTATTAACGTAAATGAATTTTTTATATATATACCATCAATTTCGCGACCAGATTTCCGTTCACCCGCAATCGTTCCTATTAACGTGCACAAGTATATTAGAGTTACGTATGTTTTGGTACATACTTTCGAGAAGGCAACAAAATCTTTGGCCATACTCGACACACACACACACACATGTACGAGTTACAGAATATAAACGCAACTGACTTATATTTATCTCTCGTTGTGCGACGTCTATCTCGTTTCCTTCCCATCTCATGCTACTCAAACAAAATTTCCTCCACTCCGCTCGCGTTCTTAACGCATTTATCCCTTTCTCCCAGTCCCTATCTACGTCTTCTCTCATCGCTCCCGTGTCTGGTCTCTCTTCCCCCAGCATCCTGTTTCCACCAGTACTGCGCCACCCTCTTTCCTCTTCTACGTTTCGATCTGCCGTTCCTTCGGCCGTGTTGTCGTCGTCTACGTCGTCTACGTCGTCGTCGTCTCTTTCTCCTCGGTCTCCTTCTTCGCTCCACGCTCCCTCTACCTCTCCCTCTCCATCTCTCTTTCTCGTCCTCTGCCGTCTCATCTTTTCTCCTCCGGTTTCTCGGTGTGCGTGTGTCCTCCTTTTCTTCTCGTCTTCCTCCTCTTTCTCATCCACCGTATTCTCCTTCTGGCGCAACGTTGCCATTTTTAGCGCAATTGTATTTTTGCCCAGGGAGAGACATCGCAGCTTTTGCCGTTCTCTTGCTCTTCCTCTTCGCTTACTCTTTTCTCGGGTCGATGTGATTTTACTGTCTTGAACTTTACGAAAACTTTGATTTTTTATGTTTTTTTTCGAAATCCTTCGACTTTACATTTTGTTCGTTTGAAAAATTAACGAATTAAATGAAAGTGTATATTAACGCTATTTTTTCGGTAGTTCACGAATGTACATCGAGGATTTACCACCTAGAAATTATAGTTTAGTAAAATTATTCGAAAACGTTTGAACCTTTTAAACAGAAATTCCGAAGGTAATTGCTCATACAAATGATTAAATACGTCAACTAATGAAAAGTGCGTTCATCTTTAAACGCGCGTTGAGTTCATCGCGGAGATGCATCAACGAATCAAGTAAAATAATTTTCTATTCCGCGTAAAAAATTAATGTATGGTTTACGAGTCATGTCCTATAGAAACGTAAAGGAAGTCCTTGTTACATTCTATATCACGCGAAATGTATAAAAATCACGTAAAGATTGTTAGTATTGAGTTATCCCTTTGTTTCGTTTCTTATAAACTTTGACGTTATAACATTTGATGAATATTTCACATCGAATACCGCATTTACGAACTTTCACTCCTATTCACATCAACCTTATTCATTACAACTTCAGCAACATCTACAGCACGCGCGAACCGCTATAAAAATAATCCCCATATATCTCCCGCTTTCTTCCTCTCTATTCATTTCCCTTCTCCGCGTCTCGTTTCGTCCTTCGTTACAAACGCCTGTCTCTCTCTTTCTCTTTCTCCCTCTATCCTTTCCCCTCGACGTCTATCTCTCGCATCGTTTCAAAGTGTGCGGACGTATGTGCACGCACTGCGAGTGTGCGTGCGAGAGAGCGACAAAATTGTGCGAGAAGGGCAGACGTAGGTAAGAGACAAAGAGAGCGCAGGAAAACGTATAGAAAGTCGAGGAAGAGCAACAAAGAGAAGGTTCATTTAATAAGAGAGGAAAGCATAGAAAAATACGATAGAGAGGCTTGTACGCGAGGTCGCTGATAGAAAAGGAAAGAATCATGTACGACGCGTCGATGCGTCAGCGTCATTGAAAGAAAACGAGAAAAAGCGACAACCGATGTAAAGTACTATATGTTAGAGTAGACAAAATCGTGAATCGGGCGTAAAATTATCGAAGTACGAAGATACTTATGCACACGGAAATATGGAGCAAGATGATTTTACTGTCTTGGGGGTTCGACTGTGCGTACCCGAATGCGGATCCGAAATGCCGAACCTATAGTACAATATTACATGTATAAAAAGAGCTTTTTTATGTAAACGATATATTCCAACATTTTTATTTCTGAAAATTATTACCAATGAAATTACAATTGAAACAGTTGCATTAAGAAGTTATTTGAAATTAGTAACTGTTAGTAAATCAAAAACTAAACTTCACGTAATCAATTTACATTATTTATAAATATTACGAATATTAGAAATATTAATGAAATGACAATTTTTTAAATTCTTCGTATAGCAAAAGCTAATAAATTCGTATTTTTGCAAAATTCCTTTTCCGAGTAAGCAATTTTTAATCAACGTAGCGAAAATAGGCGAAAACCTTTTGCATGCGGGACTATACATAGGCAAGATATTATCAAGAGATAGGAGAGATAGACTAGAGTAAGGCGCATAATGCTTAAAAGCAAATTGAAGGAAGGAAAAGAGGAAGAAATATCAAGATAATACTAGCGAAGAAAGGTAGAGAAAGAGACAGAAAGTAAACGATGAACGATGAAAGATTCGGTCGATGTCTCTTCGCTTTTATAGACAAAACCTTAGAGTCCTCTCCCCTCCCCCCCTCTCACCGTTCTTTCTCTTCTCAATTTTTTGTGTATCGATTTTGTAGCAAAACTCGCAAAAATTCAGAAGCTCTCTTTCTCTCTACCTTCCTTGACATTCTTCACCTCGGTGGCGTGGTGAAATTTCTGTCTGCTTCTTTATCGTGCAAGAAGAGAGATAGAGAGATAGAGAGAGAGAGAGGGAGAGAGAGAGAGAGAGAGAGAGAGAGGCAAAACGTTGTTGTTTTTACTCGGTCCTCTCTCGCGAGAAAGGAGTGAAGGCTGAAAGATAGAGGGAGAAAGGAAACGAGACGGTGAGAGGGGGCTATATGTATATATATACACGAGAAGGAATAAAAGAAAACAAGAGAAAGGGAGAGAAAAAGTGTGGTGGAACCAAAGTGGGAGGAGATCGGCAAAAGGTCGAGACGGAAAAGGTATATACAGGTAAACGATATATACACTGAAGAATTAGATGGTTCAGTAGTACAGCAGAAAAAATTTCTTTCTTGCAGTCTAGTCATTCTGAAACTCAATTTTTAACCTTTTTTTCTTTTTTGTTTAGTTATTATTTTCTCATATTTTCAAATAACTTTCGCTTAGATAGCCAATTCGTTTTTCTTATAGATGCAATTTTCATCTACATGCTATTACTATTGCAGCGTTTCATTCATAATGGAATTACTTTGAGAATCAGGATAATCTTTTGTGTACGAACACATTTACGAAAATTGAATCAATCTTTTATATCTTACAATCTATCCTATTATTTTCTTGATATTTTGCAATGATGATCTTCATGCGTTTAAACAGCTACTTATTTGACAACATTCATTTCAAATTGACATTGAAAGGCGACGAAAATAAAAAGCGAACAAAGATTAGATCGAATAATTAATAATACTTTATAGGTTTGCAGCAACATAAATTACACTTTTCTTAAGTAATCACGATTTTTACACACGTCGCCAGTATAAATTTGATACCGATTCATTATACTATTGCATTTTACTAAATTTGCCACTACAATAAACATTACGATTGTCGTAGTATTGCATAAATACTATTTAAACTATTTCCTAGCTATAAACTAAATTTTTCAATTTTTTTATGTGCTTGATTAATTTGCCATTTGTAAAAGTAACAATCACTAATTCAATATATATATATACATATATTAAAAATGAATTGTTATATATCAGCTTGTAATATTACTAAATTTAATCAATTATTTCATCATGCAAACTGTAACGATAAATGAGCAAATCACCTCCCTCAAAAAAAAGGAACGATAACACAATCAATGGTAATATTTATAAATATATGCAACTAACACAATTGTAAGATTGAATTGAATTGTTGTTTACATGGTATAATTTATATACTTAATAATAATATAATTGACAATTCTATTTTACTAAATTATTGATAAGACGATTTTTTTGCTTCAACGGTCCGTCGTTTATTAGATACAATTTTAAGATCCTTTCACTTTAAAAATAATAAGCAATTCCCTTTACGAACGATTCGCTTTCAAACCTGCTCGACTATAGTTTTTAAAGCGATAATACAGATAGTGTATACCTCGACCCATTAATCTGCGGAAATCGTCTCCACTGCTGCTTAAACCGTCACTTTGACTCTCTGACTCACCTTTGTCGTTCTTCTTTCCTAATTCTCCGTTCTTCTCTGTTGCTTTTTTAGTTTTTCTCGTTTTCGTCAATTTTTTTACACACGTGACTTTTCTGAACAAGTCTTTTAAATCTGATTCTTTTCTCTCTACTGGATTATTTTCGCTTCTTCTCCTCCTTTCTTCCTATCTTCCTTTATTTATATCTTCATGTTTTTTACGTATTTTATTTTCACTTTGCAACTTTGTTTCAAATGCGTTGTTTCTTTCACTCCTAAAAGTGAAGAGTGCATTTTGTAGTGTTTCGTTTAAAAAATATATGTTTGATTCCTTATTTGAATAGATAATATTGTAACGGCAATTCTGTTAAACAACTGTATTTATATGCATTAATGAACACGGGATTTGAGCACGGAGTTGTAAAAAATGTAGTATTGGTTGTAGTCAGTGTTGGAGAGATCTCGGATTTATCGCGATGTATACGTTTATCGAAGTAACAAGACGGTACAAGAAAACCGACAAGATTTTCATCAGCTCGGGCGTCTCCTTGTCGCGCGATAACCAAGAAAGATATACGTAAAATACCTTAAGTATCAAGGGTGCCAAGAAAGAGAGAGATAGAGAGATAGAAAGATAGTGAGAGAGTGAGGAGGGAGGGGGGGAAGAGGGAAAAAGATGAAAGAGAGGTGATGCGCGGCGGAGAAAGCAGAGAGCGAAGCAAAGAAGGTTGAACGCGGGAAGTAGAGTGGTTGAGGAACCTCGGAACCGCTGCGCACTCGCCGGTTTCGAGTTTCCCCATATAAGATATCCGCGGATGGGAAAAAGCGTATAGAGGTTCACGTGTACGCGACTCTGTGTGCCCGTAACGGTGTGTGCGCGCGCGCGAGCACGATAGGTGGAAAAAGCCGAGTCGCACGAGAAAGAAATGAAAAAGGAGCAGGAAGGCGTAGGAGGTAAAGGAAGAAGGGTATATCGCGGTACCCGAGAGGAAGAGAGGAAAAATACAAGAGCCGGGCTTGCCTGGAAAAAAAGAGTAAAGAAGCGAGGCGGTCTCAAGAGAGACAGAAAATCGGAGATAGAGAGAAAGGGTAAGTACAAGAAGAGAAAAGAGAGAGAGAGAGAGAGAGAGAGAGAGAGCGCGCTTTGTGTCGGGGAGCGAGCGAAGGGATGAAAGCGCCGAGGAGGAGGATGAAAAAGGCCTGGGACAGATGGCCGTTTCAGACAATGAGAAACTCGAGAGATAAGGGAGCGAGAGAGCTGCTACAGATATAGAGCGAGAAAATGAGTAAACGACAAGGACGGGGAGAGGGAGAAAGAGAGAGAGAGAGAGAGAGAGAGAGAGAGAAAGGAAGGAACGAGGAAAACTAAGAAACGCGAGACAAAGATGGAGAGAGGGAGCAGAAAAAGGTTAGAGGGAGGGTAAACTACTTTTTGAGGGAGGGTAGGGATATCTGGAGGCAGTGTAATGAACGATGGTAGGGAGGACTCTCTCCTACAGAGGGAGGGAGACTGATTCCCCAGAAAGGATGGATGTAGTATAGGGAAACTACGGAAACAAAGGAAGTGGGGCGGATAACCGAGAGGGATCTGGAAAAAGAAGAGAGTTCGAAAAAACGAAATGTGTATAAAGTCGTCTGTGTGTGCCTGTGTGAATGTCTGCGTCTCTCTGCGTCTGACTCTGTCTACGTATAGAGAGAGAGAAAGATTCGAGTGACGCACGAGGAAAAATGAGGGTAAAAATGGCCGAACGAACGGATAGAAAGAGAGAAACTACTCGGTGGAAACACAATAGATGGGGAAGTGCACAAGAATGTAACAAAAAAGGAAATATGATGGGAAACGAGGGGACACCAAAATAAAAGAGTGTAAGATTAGGAAAAAGAGAATATGTATCTAAGGGATAGGTGAAGGATGACGAGGGAGACTTTTTCCTGGCTTTCTTCTTACTCAACAGTTTTGTTATCTAATGTAAACTCTATTACTACCCATCTCATACGAAATACTTATTCCTTCTATTTCGATATTCTACCTTCATATTTGTACTTTTAACACGACTTTGACTATTCTGTACAACCAATTAACTCACTTATTTCATTATATCTATATACATCCACATAGTTTTTCCAAATATTTTTATATTGCATCTGTACGGGAAAGTTACAATATCATTTATTGAGAATCTGCAATTAAAAAAAGAAAATAAATTAAAAAATATGTTGCTAGCAGGTGAAAATTAACCAAATTACGGAGCTTTCGGAACTAGAACGCACGCGGAAGAAGGGCGAATACGAGAAAGGAATACCAAATGAGGTGTGTCTTTGATCTTTTCGAAACATTTTGCGCTTTGAGATGTAAGCCACCATTTTTCATTGTTCCACGGTGGCGTTTTCAAAAGCTTTCGGAAGCTTTGTGAAAAAGAAAACATATTCTTGATTTTTCTAAAATTCTTTTAAAAAATACTAGGGATGTAAGTATATATATATATATATACACACGATTCAATTAAACGGAAACTATTTTACCTGACATATTGCTTTTATGGACATTTTATAAAAGTTAAATTACTAGTTTGTTTGTTATACACCGTTTCACAATATTGCGCCTCCTCGTGCAATGTGTTTGCGTTAACAATATATACTGTAACAGCCAATGCGTGCACATCGCACACATGTCTATATTAATGAATACGTAAAAATCTAATTCAAAGCAAGACGATCAGGTTTCTCTGGTGCGGGTTAAAAATTTCAAAACACTGTTAACTTCGTGGAGTTGTATACGATTCCATATAGATAAATTTATCAGGTTTGCGCGTGTTGGGGGCACGGAAACCAAGAAGAGGAGGGTTTTAGTTTGACTTTTTCTCTCGTTTTCTCTCCCTCTCTCTCCCTCATCGGAGTTTCCTCTTTTTTCCACTCGTTCTTGCCGCGTGCTTCGTCCACGTGCGACCTTGGTCGAGATCGCGCGCGCATCAGCTCCTGTCTTTCTCTTTCTCTATATACACGCGCCACCCTCGCTGCTGCTTCGCTCAAAAGGACCGAAAGCGCCACCGACTGAACCGCCCCCGCTCCCACCACCTCCATTACTATATACCCGCGTCGGTCTTTTTCCTTTTTTCTCTCTCTCTCTCTCTCTCTTTCTATCTTCCTTTTGCGAAGCGCGTTAGAAGAGGGTTGCGATCGTGTTCTCTCTACCGCGCACTGTTTTCCACCCTCTTTGTGACGGCCAAGAGAAAAGATGCGAAATAGGAAGTGGAGAAGAAAGATACGAAGGGATGGGGAGTGGTGGAAGAAAGGAATTATGGCTAAGAGGAAATGTGAGCGCGAATTTTCGTTCGTTCAACATTCAAAAATAAAAGAAAGAATGGGATTCGCCATCGTTATTATTATAAAGTATTATATATATGTACGTCCCTCTATTTATCAAGATTTCACATATTAGTTAACAAATTTGATTATACGCGTAATTGTTAATGTCCTATAAAGATAAATCTAATTTTAAAATATATTTATAATTTAGCAAAATGTAACACATTTTTTTTTGCTTCGCCTGCATATATACGAGCTAATATAAAAAAGGAAACTTAATAAGCACGGAAATTTTTTAATTTACTTCGGTATACAAGCATTCAAAAATATAATTATGGCAAAATGAAGCTTATTTTCATTATCTCAGAACTATTACATTTTAGTTGTTATTAGAACATAATTAAATTACTAATGTTAACGGGTTTGGAATGATACAAGGGATGAAAAATAGAAAAATTTTCATAAGTTTAGCCGAGGATCAAAGCAACTTAATGTAAAGGGGAGTAAGACTTATGCAAGTGGAAGTTAAAAAGAATATTAATAAACAAGTTTGCATCTCTCACAAGATAAAAACATTTCTTTATTTAACTAAATTACGTTTTACTGTGACTTTGTTGAAAACTTTATCAGTATTTTACAAATAATTCTTAATATCTACTTCTACTGTGTTTAAAAGTAAAAGTTATGAAAAAGTTGATTATATTAATGGCTATTTCACATCCGATTGATTTTTCATCTGTAAAAGACGTAAAACCAACTGAATATTATAAAAACAAAAATTGGATCATATTAATGAGACCTGCTTTTTGTAAATGTAAGGACAGATTTGAAAAATTTTTGATAAAATTTAAGCATCGACTGTGCAGTCCTTATACACAGTAGTAATTTATTCTTAAATATACAGTCTTCTAATAATTAATTTTTAGTTAAACAAGACCAATTATAACAATTAATCTATAAAGATTTTTCATGAGAAAAGTGATTTAATCAAAATTATTATAATTATTTTGTAGGACAAATATTCTTTTGTTTGTTATAATTATGTCCAATATTTACTACAAAATATAATATAAATTACGATAAATTCTTGTGTTATAAATATATTCTTGCGTTACTGCAAAATGTAGTAATTTTGAATGTACCATTTTTTTCAGTATAAGTACATATCGCTAGATATATATGTATATTACAAAGTACATTTTTAAAAATGATGAAACGCACACATTTTCATTAACGGCGAATAAAAAATTCAAAACGTGGTAAAGAAGGACACGTGCAAATAGGAGAAGGGAAACTAAAAAGATAAAAGTTATAAAATGGCGAAAATATGTGTGCGTCTGGTATAGAACAGAGACGGAATGATAAATAAAGTAGTATGTAAAAAAAGGGCGAACGAGGGAGATATAAGAGAATGCCAGGAAACGGAAGGAAGGGAGAAAACGAGGTAGGGAGAGAAAGAGAGAGAACGAGAACCAGTCATAAGAGGGGAAGAAAGAAATGAGATAGTTTCTAGTGTAGCGAGTATAATATATGTATACGAGTGAAATTCGTTTGTCCCTTTTTCCTTTTATTTCGCAATTTCTTCGTTTTCTTACGTCTAGCGTTGTTTCCGTATACATATTCCTACGTTTCAGGTCGCGTAATGCGAAAGATGGATTCTAGTTTTTCATCCCCTTTTCCCCGTGCCTTATAAAGTAAAACTAAGTTTACGTAAAGTGTTTAACAAATTTGAATGGTATACGTTTTAATAACGTTTCACGCATTTCACAAGCGTAAGAAATCCATTATTATTTCTTAATAAGAATCATAAGGAGAATAATTCGTTGTAATCATGTTTACAGTTTGGAATATCCATTCTTATACCGATACGTACGTGTAGCTATAAGGAAGGAATCGGAAGTTTTCGTTCTTGAATTGGTTGTCGCAAATAATTTATACAATGTGATATATTTTTTAAAATAATTGTCATTATATTATACAATACATAACTAAAATATCTGTTGATAAAATTAATAAAATTTATTACATTATCATCGCGACAGTTATGTTTACCTAAGAGGTATATTTATAAGTATAATTATTCGTCTAATGCGCTAGACTGCTAATTTATACTGGGTTATGATAATAGACTCATAACAATAAGAAAGGAATAGTTTATAGACATAAAAATTTACACATGCACACATTTCGACTGTTTATTTTGCAGCTGAAGAGTAAAATACGAAAACGTCTATTAAATTTAACATATAAATGTGACGTCCCGTCGTACAGTTAATTATTAATTACGTTAGCTCAGGAAAATCGACTATTCACTTCCGTTCGAAATAATTTAATAAAGAATCACCGTTTTAATAAACAATGATATCAAAAACTCGGATGAATCTCTTCGCTTATTTTTAAATTCAGATTGAAAATTAATTATCCGGTAGTTCTTTTGCACACCAGTATATATAGATAGCTTATATGATAATATTATTTATGCCCCTTAAAAATTCAAATTGCAACTTTCACAAATGAAAAAATGGATATCGCGATTATATAAATTAAAAAAATTTCATAGTAAAATTGCACGTTAAGGATCACCGTGTAAAAGTAGAACTAGCTAGATTATACCAACGAATCTCAAGATCTGTAAAAGAAAATATTGTTGAGAGAGGTGTGTGTACGTGTATATATGCACCTGCGAGTAGATAAACGAAAAAGGAAAAGGGGGCCGCGAATATGGTAAAATGCCACAGCGAAGAGAAATTCCTTTCTCTCTTCTAGTTCGCAAGTGTATATGTATATACTCGATAGGAGAGAAAAAAGGCAGAAGGAGAGTCCGCATAGAGAAACGATGCAAGCCGTTGTTCCGTAGAAAGTGTTCCTTAGCTATATAGCCAATGACACGGCGCGAAATCGCAGCCTCGACTTTCCCGCGTGCGCGCGCGCGCGCGCGTCTAGAGAGGAGTTCGCGAAAACCAGCGCCGCGAAAAGGAAAGTCTTGGACGAGATGCGATGCTGCGGTGCAGTGGAGAAACAAAAACTTCGTTTTAGATAACGAGGATAACGGTGAGACTCTTTATGCTTTTCTGCATCTTAATGTTTGATGAGTCTTTAACAGATGAATTTATCATTTTAATGCCCCCATTTATTATACAAAAATAAAATAATATTTTCAAAATAGATTGGTTGAATTTTCTTTTCGCTTTTTTCTCTTTGTTAACTTTTTCTTTTGGTATTATATGAAATGAATAATTTGAAATAACAAGAGAATGGAAATCAGTTTTTTTTTTATTTTATATCCAAGTATCTTAAATTTTTCTTTAAATGCTTCCTATTACTATTTCATCTCATTTAAATAAGAAAATTTCTTTTTTCTTCGTATTATATGGGGAATAATTTGTTCCAACAACTTTTAAGCGTTCCGCTTCCTTTTAATATTTCATTTATAATTGTCTTGCTGACAAATGCAAAAAAGTAAAAATACGCATAGAAGTATTTGTAATTGATAAACCAGCAATAATCAAACCTATAGTGATTGACTTAAAATTCATATCCGTCAAATATCTAAAAAAATCCAAAGGTGCACAAAAACAATAATCATGTTCTTACAAAAGATATCCCATCGATACGATAGAATCCACGGTTCTTTTATCCCTCTGCGCAAGCTGTTTGTGAAAATAGACAAGACAGTAAAACTCGCGAGAGAAAATGAAGGAAAAAAGTCTCTTTTCCCCTCACCGGAGAAATTGATATCCCCTTGACCACTCCTCTCATCTTTCTCTCTCTCTCTCTCTCTCTCTGTATCTATCTATCTATCTATCTATCTCAGTCTTTCCCTCTTTTCCTCCTACCGTTATGCTCTCCAATGCAACGTTGTGCATGTATTCCTTTCTCTTCTCTTGACGAAACCAGAGAGAGAGAGAGAGAGAGAGAGAGAGAGAGAGAAAGAGAGAGGCTGTACAAGTGGAAAGCGAGGGAACGGGATACGCGAGCGTGTTTTCGCGTTTATTTCGCGGTCTGGCAAGCGCGAGCCAGGAAAAATAAGAATTAATCTAATTTTGTTACACGATTCTCAGAATCAAAAACTGACCAAACTTTTCTTCCTCGTGCAAATCTATAAGGACTCACTGCACTCTCGCATACATTAAGATACCAGATACACGTGCGAATCACAGGGCAAGATATTTTCAATAATAATTCGTATACATCGTACGGTATAGTTTGATTAAACGTATACCATACCGTACATAAATAATTAGCAGACTATTAAATCCGGTGCGGTATAATTACTAAATGATCGCAACGGATTTTATAAGAAGCTCATTAATTTCTAAAAAGAAAGCCTCTCCGTGGAACAACATAAAATTATACGAAACGATAACAACTGTAGAAGAGAAAGAGAAAGATGCAGAGGTAGCGATATGCATCCTTAGTAAATTTCGTGACGCGTGCGGGATAATTGCGAGCAGTAGGGCAAACGAGATCGCCGCGCGACTTGTATACCAGAGAGAAAGAGAGAGGGAAACCTTAAAACGGCGCGTAATATAAAGGAGTGTGCAGTGTGCGCGTGTATATATAACGATAGGAGGCTGGGGAGTGCGAGAGGAAAACGAAGGGCATTCGGAATGCAATGTACTGTTATACCTTACGGTACAGACGCGACAAAAATTAGGACTACTTTACCACGATTTATTCTTCTCTCTTTCTCTTCCTTTTTTTTCTTTTGATTCCTTACACCTTACTTTTATATTCTTCTTGTGTATATATACACCTTATTTTCTTATTCCCCTTTTCTCCTCCGGCGTTCTTTATTCTCTCGGACTTTCTCTCCATTCAATACACTACATTTTTTTCGCTTTCGTGTATGTTTGTACCCGCGCGCGTAATTATATATCCCTCGGATCGTTCATTTTTCAATTTTGAGTGTTGTTATTATTCTTCTTTTTGTATACCATTAAGAAACTAGGTTGATAACGCTCATATATATATGTACATCATCGAGACTAAGTATTCGTTTAGAGTTTGAGACGAGACCGATGTATTATTTAATTATAACCTTTATAAATACGTCCAAATGAATTTTAGCCTCGACGCGGGGTAGGTATAATGGAATTATCCTTCCGTTCAGGCTTGTAAGCTAATAAAAGTCAATTCATCTTTTAAACCTCTTGTTCTGATTCGTCGTATCTTAAGCTTAACATGCATGTATACGAAAATAGCTGAATCCTGCTAGTTTACGGCTAATTTTATCAAAATCTTTCCTGTAACTTGGAGAAGTTGATTACAAGAATTTAAATACTGTATAAATCATCCTCGTTACCATCAATTTTTATTATTTTGAAGGAAATGATCCCGCAAACGTATACCATAGAAACTACTATAAAAATGATTTTTCTTGTCTTATTAAACAGTGAGAAAACGATTATTTCTTTCCAATACTTTATTTTTAACAAATGAAATTTCATGAAATATTGTCAAAATCAATATTGGTAAGATTGGATTTTTTTGAAAATCGGTATTTTCGTCTAGTCAAATTGTACTGCAGATATGTGGTATTAACGATATTGCAATGAGAGATAATACGTGTTTACTATAGCGAAAGAGATAAATTTACACCATGGTATATATAAGTAGGTTAATATTCAACTGGAGCATTTGAAATTGTATCAACGATTCTGGATATAATTAACAAAGCATCGAACGAAAATCTATCTTATAGCGATCGTATTTCTCTTTATTAAACTTTACCACACTTGTTGTTTCGTGGTATATTTAAAGCATTTACAACGATCCGTTTATTCGTTCACCTTTCCGATCGAAAAACTAAATATTACACAAAATATATTTACAAGAAGTGTACTGCAAAGAACAATATTATAATAGGCAATATTATTCATTAAACCTTATAAAAAATTAAACAAATACATCGTTTCACTTTTATTTTTCTGAATTAATTATCGAAACCATACATGCAGATTCTGGAGAATTTAAAGTGTGGGGAGACTATACGAAAAAGGTGCGAAAGCAAAGTAAAACCAATAAAGAAACATTGGAGAAAATATATCTCGTCCTCGAAATTCGAACAAGTCAAACTGGACCTTTGTGCGCGTTATAAATTATTTGCGCAGACGAACTTCGGCCTATCCCCCGAATGTGTATATATATATATTAAGTCTTTTTTAGAGGAGAGAGGGATAGAAATGATCCAATTAATAATGCCCAAGCTAAAATCATCTCGTGCTCCGTCATCCTCTCGCTTGAGCTTCTATCTTTTAATTGAAAGAAGTTGCTGGTGCGCTTTCCTTTTTGTACACGGGCCATCATCTCTTTCTTTCATTCTTTCTTTCTTTCTTTCTCTTCCCTTTTGTCCCTATCACTCCTTTAACTCCCTCTCTTTTATATATATATATATATACCTCTTTTCCCGGGTAAATTAATGCGTTTCTCTCCCCGTCTTCTTTCCCTCTCCACTTTATTGTGCTGATTATTTATTTGTCTTTCTCTTCCTTTACCGCTCTCTCCCTCTCTCCCTCTCCCTCTCCCTCCTCTCTCTCTCTCTCTCTCGCTCTATCTCGCAGTCTTTTTTTAACCAGTCTCTTTGCCCCTCCAACGGTGAGAGCAAGTCGCTTTCTTTCTCGTCCTCCTTTCTTCATTTCCTTCGATAGGAGCGTTCGCAGAGTAAAAAGTATATGTACGAGCCGTGTAAATGCTTTTCGCCTTAATGAAAATACTTTCCTTTTGCACCGTTCCTGCTTCCACTGGTATAGACCCTGGGTTTTTCCAAGCATTGTCGGTAACTATTTCTCTGAGAGGTGCAGCTGCTACGTTGGCCTTTTTTCTTATTCTTTTTCTCTTTCCACCTTTTTTTTCTTATTTCTACGGTCCAAGGATGTCAATTATTACTTTTACCACGGTTGTCGTTACTGTCAAATTCGACTCACTGTGTCACTTGAATATTTTCCTCAAACATTGTTTACGTTTTGATACAATTCCGTTTTACCAACGTCATCCACCTGTTTTTCAAATATATCCTTCGGCAATGTCTATATAATTTTCTAATTTTAAGTATTATCGACAGAAGCACAATATTTAATGTTATTAAATTTTCATATCAAACATAACATTTCAAATTCAAACATTATTTCGAATTGCATTACAGAAATTTTTCGTAGAATGATCATACCGTTTACTTTTATGAAGACTACCATTTGAATACATTTTTCCACTTTTATCAATAAATTATTATTTACTAGCTTGTATACTTCAATAATACATTTTTCGCGAACCTAAATAAAGCATGAATTTTACGAATGTTAAGTTTAGTATGAAAATGGTACTTATTTACTTTGTGTACAAATATACATCTTATCGTAAATTAATTCGTTCTTTGAAGAATGATGATAGCGAAGATGCTAATACTAATAATTATTGTAATCATTAATTAGTTTGGAATAGGTGGTTAATAAATAAGTTTATGGGAAATTCTTATGATTAGAGGCCGATCATTTCGGAATATATGTAACATTATTAATTTAACCAATAACTTATTCATATTGCAACTTCGAATTATCTATTGTGAATATGTTTAATTATAATATAACTTCTGCAGTTAAAATGTTTTATCGTTAAAATTTAAAAGTTACAAATAATATAGAATCATCGTTGATTATATCTTCGATATCTTTTTATTAAATAAATCAACCTTTTTATTTGATATTACGCTATATCTTTCATTTTCTCTTGTTCTATACGCGTCCGTCTCCGATTTTCTTTCTTTTTCCGTTCACTGTGTCGCGCTAGCTGTCCCCGTTTCGCTTGAGAAATAGGCGCCGAGGAGGAACGTTCCATTCATTATAAAAAAAAGAAAAAAGTCTCTTTTTGCTCAAGATTTTTTCTTACCACGCGTGCCAATGACGGATTTGCCAATACGCGTTTTTTTTGCGATTTTTACAATCGAACACTCAGCGATCATTGGAAAAGTATAAAAGTCGTGATGCAGGATCATCTTGCTTGGGATAACTTCCAATATAATTTTATCGTCCATCTGCACGATCCATTAAACATATTTAGAAAATTAATCTCGTTCATATACGGTTTTTCTTTCATTCGTACGTTTTATCGCGTTCTGTACATAAAATATGAAGGATTTTTTAAAATGATTTTAAATTTTTACAGCAACTATAATAGTAATATGTAAAATGAAGAAAATTAATTATATACATTAATCGGTACGTTATTATTAATTAATTAAACAATATTTTTTAATATACTAACAAAGAATCAGAAATAGTCACATCTAAAAATGTTTTATTGATAGATTCTGCGTATCGAAACGTAATCCTTACACTTATTTTAAGTAATAAATATTCTTATTTCACGATAAAAAGTATCGTTTTAGTTTTAAATATTAAGTGTCTATTAGTACCCATCCAAAATAAATTGATAATAAAAAAGTTACGCTTATCGATAAGTCTTATGACAGTAGCTCTTATTCCCTTATCCATATAAAATAAGAAAGAACCCTCGAGAAAGGTCTATAAAGACCCCTCGGATTTTAATAATTACCGTAAGCTAATCGCCCGAGTGTCGTGTAGACACGCCGCTATGGAAAGAAACCATATAGATAGAAAAGATACTCGGAGAGCGCAACAGATTGCATATATTTCGTCAATGGACGCGCGCACGCCCCTGGCATCGTATCAAACCGAACTAGAGAGGTTCAAGTGCGCGCGTGTGTCGCTCATCCCTTCGACCTTGTGGTTCTACCGCGTGATAAATAGCACAACCGCGCTGGTGGCTACGTGCTGTGTACACACACAGAGAAAGAGAGAGAGAGAGAGACGCCGGTACGTCTGCGGTGCGCTTACTATCGGTTGATCGGGTTTCTCTTTGGGTCAGTTGTCAATTCATTTTTGGGTTCACCGTCCATTTTTATTTGTTCGTTACAATAAGTTACAATTTTCGATCTATTAGAAATTGGTGCCTATTTGTATATACGTTTCGAATCTTGAATAGGTGCAAATAACGATGCTTCATGTAAATTAGTCAAACAATAAATTTAACGCATTAAGTAAATACAAAAAACTAAACATTGAATATATACAATAATGTCCGAGAGCAAAAACAATATGCACGCACTCTAACGATCTCTGGACAATTACTATAATATATTACAGACGTTAATAGTCACCTCCGAAATTAATGTACATGTTTATGCACGTAAGAGCATTGTGTGTTTATTTAAATGGTTGGTTAGTTAACTGTAAATAAAGCGTTTTTAAATGCACATTAATTAAACTAAGGTATAACATCCCGTCTGTTTCCACTTTCTAGCGTAATATATGTCACAGTCGTTGGGTTTGACGAGACAAACGTAATTGTCTATGAATGTCTTTCTATAGTCTCACACACGCGCAAGCACGCACGTGAGCGTCTATACTATCAAGTCTGATTGCGAAGCTTGTAAACCATAACCTAACAAGTATATATGTTATGATTTCTTATTTCTATACGTATGTGGTTTTTTTTCTCAACTATATAATATATATAAGTATAGAACGATTAGTCGAATTCATTGTTACCTTTTCACCTTTTGGTCGACCACACGTATATATTACATCAAACATAATGTACACATTAGTTTTACATTTACATAAGAATCGAATCCTATAATACATTTAAAGCTCCGTCAACCCTCTTCTCGTGAAAAAGTATTTCTCGAGCACCTTGGGGAATCGGGTTGCTAATGCCAAACAAAACGTTTACATATTTAAATTCGTAAATATAGGTATGTATATACCGCTCCATACATTGAGACGTTCACGTGACGTTTATCTCTACACTTGTCGAAAGTTACCGAATTTTTCAAACTGTTTACATGTGAAAATGTATTTAAATACTTTTTCCATTCGAAACGAAGAGTATTCCATTCGGAAAACTGAGGTTTACCTATAAAGCTATTCGTTTAATAATCTTGTACTACTGATACTGTTTAAATGCGCTGATTACGCTTAAGCTCGTGTTCAAAGAAAGATAACAATTATACACGACAAAGTGGTTACAACGACGTATAGACCATTACGTCACTGAGGCTATAAGGTTATTAAATATTGTGCGCGTAATCGAGTATGTAACGATGATCAAGAATTAGTTCTATTTTATACTTATTTATCATGGTTTTAGCAATGCTTTTGACCACTCTGAATGTACTTAGATAAACCTTAATAATCTATTTTACCCATCACCAAATATCTAATTGGAAATTGCAAGACACTCAGACACCATATGTGTATAGAAAAAGGTTGAACAAGTTGTTGTCGTCCACTCCGTCAGAGCAACCTACGACTATTATCGGTCGTATAGCAAAGTGGTGTAGGCTTTTCACTCCAGCGGCAAAACAAGGGAGACGCGTATACCCTGTCATTTTCTCTCGAAGCAAGAACACGTCACCTCTTCTAATGAAAGGGGGAGAGAAAAATAGGAAAACCGAAGGAAGACGAAGAAGAAGAAGAAGAAGTAGAAGAGTACGAGAATAAAGAGAGGCGAATCGAGGGCTTATGGAACCCTTCCGAATCACACCCTGTTCATCCAGCTACATTTTATTTAATGTGACTGCGCCTCGAAAAAAACATCCCTAAAGGCTCGCGCGCGCGCGGGTGGAGATAGAGAGAATTTCTCTCTCCTTCTTTCTCTCTTTGAGTTTCTTTGTCCTGGGATCGATCCAAGCCTTACCCTCCTGGAGTAGCAATCGCGATCGGGAAATCGACTCGGAAGAAGCCTCTTTCTCATTCCCTTTTATCCTTCTTTTACATTGTTACGTTTCCTAGAATCTTTAGTTTAATGCTCGAAATACATTTTTTTATAATTTTAATCGATTTCATAGATTCTTTTATATTTATAATAATACATTAAATTCGGTATTTTTTTATTTTATATTATATGAGTTACTTGATTACGAGTTTATTTTCATTGGTACTTTTATAAATCTTTATCTTTAATTCACAAGCGAAAGTTCAAATGTTGGATAGAATTTAACACAACTCTTGTGTGTGTGTGTATATATATATATATATATATATCACTCTCTTGTTCCATCTTTTATCCTGGAACGTTTTTCTATTTATCTCCATCTTTTTCTTTCTATACTTTCTTTACTCTTTCCACATAACCTCACTTCGCTCTCTACACGTCAAACTCACTATCTGTCTTACTTACTCATTTTTCCTCTTTTTATCTTTCTTGCGGAAAAACGATTTCCTCCGCGTCTTATACATTTTCTCTTCGTCATCTCTCGCATAACTTCTTACAATTTATTTATTTTGAGCCGACGTTTATTTATACGATTCCTCCCTTTTTCGAATATCTCTTATTAAATTATCTTTTCGGATTAAAAACATTATTATCATTAAATATTTTAACGTATTGTGGAGTAATTTTCAATTTTATATGTTATATATACAAATGGCATATAGTATATAGTTCATACTCCATTACATTTCTACGTAATAATAATAATCAGGTTCAATACAAAAAAAGAGACTCGTTTAGTAATTCGAATAAAGCATAAACTGATTGAAAATAATTTAAATGCGCTTACCATCAATAGCAATAGTTGTATAAATCGAAGCAATAAGAGAATTGCATTATTTTTGTTGTATACGCCCTCTTCTACATACAAGCTTATGCCCTGCTTTCTCAAATGCTTCAACACGCGGCCTCATTTCTGGTATCTCAAGAAGATCTTCTTACTTCCGGTGCGCGAAGCACGAAATAAACGCAAACAAATTCCTGGTGTTTACCGGTTAACTAGTCGACAATCCTTATAGTTTCCAGCATTTTAACTTTTAACTTCGAGTCGTGCATTTGTCTCCCACTGCGTACTTATATATATATATATATATATATATATATATATATATAGTGACTCTCCCCGTCGCAATTCTCATCCTCGTCTTTTTTTTTCTCTTCGCACCCCTACATTATTTCACTCTCGCGTTCGCCTCCAGTCAGAAGTTGATCGAGTGCGGCGAGAAAGATTGTCGATTTTATACCGAAACTCGAGGACGAATTGATTTTTCTGAGCGCTGGCGAGTTATTCTTGCTTAGCCAATCATTTTTAAGTTTCGATTCTTAAATACACCTACGCGCGCGTGTGTGTGTGCACTTTATCCAATATCCTGACGTGAAAATTTTACTACTTCGATAACTCAATATTATGTACAGCTTGATAAGTACATACGTTTCAACAATTTTTGACTAATACAAATACGAGCGTAATGCGACTGTTCGAGATATTTTGCTGAAAATTTACGAATTCAATAAACTTTAAATTTTAATTATTTTGTAAAACGGTACTATTTAGAAAAAGTAAATTTTGTTAGAAAAATCATTTGTTGTAAATTGTTAAACGCGAACATCCCGAGGAATAGGTATCCGATAGAAAAAAGAAAGAAAGTGGTAGTAGTAGCCAGACAGCGAAACGAGAAAAGAGTAGAAGAAAAATCTTCATCTTGAACATTGATGTAAGAAAGTTCGGGTTCGCTTGCACCCTTTCGCTAATACCTCGGCATCCTTTTGCTGTATCTGTCTACGTGTACATTTGTATATAGACATGCACACATAGAGACACGCACTCACATATAGATCCATCTCGGACTCTCGAGGTTCTCCGGTTTTTCACGGTTTTCCGCGCAGCTCCGGCGGGGGCCAAGAGAAAAATGGTAGAAGTTGCAGTTTCCAGGGCGACCCGCGAGAAAGAGGGAGGCAAAAGAACCGAGACGCCAGGAAAATAAAAAGCGGCGGAGGGAGAAAGAGAGAAAGAGTAGAGAAGCCCGGGGGTTCGCTGCAGGACGAGCTTTGAAAAGAAATACCCGAGAGAAGCGGCGCGAGGAACGTCGATAATGCTGGGGAAAAACGTAAAAGCCCGTGCGCGCGAAGGATATACACGGGAGAGGGAACGAAAAGAGACCGAGAGGGTGTAAAAAACCTGACGAGGAACAAGTAAGGAAAGAAATAAGAACGTTCCAGAAAGATACTCTCACCCAAAGATATTGACATTTATATTTACAGACATTTTACTAATCCACAATGGTTATTTTATTTTATTCATCATATATTTATGGAAATATGTATATACGCATTACGGAAAATTATTGAAAAGTCAGTTTTCTAGAGCGATTACGAATTCAACCATAGTCATACAAACTTGTAAGATTTTTGAAAGAAACGTTTATACACCATGCAAAATTTGGTTAAAAGAGTTTCTGTTAACTTTATTACTAGATATATATATGCCACTATACATTCCAGCACAATATTTTTCAAAAATTTATAAAAATGTAATAAATGAAAAATTGTAATAATTTGTTTAAATATAAATGGAAATAACAGACTCTCTCTCTCTCTCTCTCTGCATTTACCTCTTCTTGAAAAACGTCTTTCCACCGCGCGGTAGGGATGAACCAAAAGGGAGAGAGAAGACTGGGTAACGGAGGGGAAAAACGGAAGATAGGAAAACCCGGATGGGGCGGAGCACGCGACGTATATATATACATATACACCTTCGAAAAAGCGAAATGTTCGAATTGAAAAAGAAACTTGGAGCAAAAATTGATATGAATCGCAGCTGCGCGCTTCCATGATCAAGCAAAATGAATATCTATATAGACGAGACTTGTGTTTCAGGGACAGCTGATCTTTATTCAAGGAAAATCCAAAGTATACACGTAGGTGTGTGTGCACGGATAGATATATATATATATATATATATATATACCTGGGATGCGATTAAATCGATCCACGCGAATACCGTGTGATTAAGGGATGAAGAGTTCAATTGTCTGTGTCCGTACGTGCGGGTGTGTGTGCGCGCGCGTTAACTCGACTCGAGGTTTCGAGGCCGCTTTTGTTTCTATGCAAATTTACCAAAATGAAGTTTAACGATGTTCATTATTACCTAAATTATTGGATGTATAGGTTACTTTGAAGACACGTTACCTAGACGGTTAATCATTCATTTTAATTAAAGACTTGCTTATTAGATTAATTTTTCGAGTACACATACATTGTTAAGATACTTTAATCGTAGTTGAGGTGTACGCTTCGCTAATGATTGACCTAATTATTGAATTCGCTTAACTAAATATTCGATTTAATAGCGGATGTTTGCTCGAATGTGTTCTGAGGTGACGAGACATTAATATACAGGATCGATATGTACCGTAACGTAAATTATCGTTCCTTCAAAACACATATATTCAGCTAAAAGATATTTTATTTCGTAATACGTATTTGATATTAATAAACGTTTCGAATTAAGTTGTTCTTTTCCATTATGCAATGTGTAATTAGGAAAGGCATTTCAGAGATTACAATTACTTAACTAATAATTAGATAATCATTATATAAGACAGAACTGACTCGTATAGGGTGGATATATCTAAATTTCATAACATTTGATCGGTCATTTCAATTTGCTTATATTAATCATTATAATATTAACTGATGCTTTAATTAATTTGTTTACGTCCATTACTCTTTGCATTCTATATTTTAACTGTATACGCACATGTACACGCGATTACAACTTGGCTCGTATAATAACGAAAGTGTGTGTTATTCTTTTTTTGTTTGTTTTCCTTTCTTATGATGCAAATTCTTATACGATGCGCATTCACTTTAGACAGTCCATCGTAAATTCGTGCATAAAACCACATAAAATTCAGCTTAATTTCCATTATACAAATTACGTTACGGTTTATACGATCCACATAAAATGTTACGACGCCGCCAAATTACAAGAAAGTGCATAATATTCGATACATCATAGATAAATCAGAAATTTTCACTATATAAATATCATTTACGCCTTAACATACTTTACATTGGATAAAACTTTCAGATTATTTGGTATTCGTCTATACCTATAATGATAGGTACTTTTACACGATACGAAGGTATCGATTGAAATTGTAGGAATTGTGTATATTTATGTTTAACTTTATTATACTTTTGTGCACAGTATAATTTGTAAATAATTGTAAGGTAATTTTCAAAGACGGTGACCTAAAGCTTTAGAAATTAAGCTCATTACCTAAAAACATGTACTTGACAAAACTAAAACCAAATGAACGCGCATCAAAATCTTATAAACTAAAATCTCAATTAGAGGTATATCGACTGATTAATGCGCGCGACAATTCCGTATACACGAAGCGTAAAGCAATTCGGATTATTAACAGTATGTATAATTGCGTGTGTGTGTGTGTGAATATATATGTATATACAGACCGATAATATGAAGTTGCACTCGGCGCGAAACAAGTCCGAAAAAAGAATCAAGAAAGAATAGGTGAAGACAAACGTGGAACAGCTTGTTAGATAGATACGGATGGGCGAAAAACCACTCGCGCTCGGTGCAGATAAGGAAACAAAGTGTAATAAGTCCCGATAAGCGAGAAGCTTGCGTTAAAAAGGAGACTTCGATAAATAACGGCGTATATATAAGTACAAAAGCCGCGAAGACGCGAGACTCGTGCAGTATCGCAAATCGAACGATAAGAGGACGGCTTCGAAGGAGAAAAGACAAAAAAAATTACGATCGATACCGGCGTTGCATATACAAGGTGATAATCTATATAACACAGCTCCCCTTCGATGATCAGCGATGCAACATCGACCCGAAAATACAATATTAGGAAGAGGCAATAACAATATTTCCTTTTGCAAGTTTGTATCTTACCTTTTTTCTTATTACTATTATGCTGTAGTTTTCAAACACCTGTGTCGACTATACGTGCCTAAGGTGACTAATGTGTTGGATTAGACGTAGATGATAGTGACGTAACTAACAAATTAAAAATAAAATAACTAGCTAATTATCGTTATTTTGATCGGTCAAATATTGTACTTAAATTAAAAACTAATTTCTACTCAATTCGCATCAAAATTGTGATTTAAAACTGTGATTTGCTGTTATCAAAAATACTAAAGATCAATACGAGTAAACGTATAATATTATCAAAAGATGCTGAAGATTCTACTACATCGGCGTACAGTCTTCAATTAATTAAAAAAAATTGATTTATTAAAAATCTATTGAACATTTAGTAGAAACTCAGAACGAATATGATACATGTATACGTGTGCGTGTACGAGAGAGAGGAAGAAACACTTCCTGTTATCGGAGAGCTCGCTCTCTCTAGTGTCTAAGCAGCTGATAAAAGGTGTGCACCTTCGCGGACTGTTATAGATAACGTGAAAAACCCCTAGTCTCCATCTCATTTACGCGCATTAAGTCTTGGAATAGATAGAACTTGATAAAACTAGTAACAAACAGGTAAATGAAAAACTAATGACCAAAAATTCTATTTCGGCGGTATTTTCTATTTTACTAAGTATTCAATTGATGTAGCTGTTGGTTAGTAAGGGACAGTTCGGCTACACGAGAATCTGTGTTGTCAAATTTTGATAGAGGCACGTGTTTGATTATCTATAACTCAATTTTCGGGATAGAAAGAGCATTGATTTAATCGGTAGGATTGATATCGAAGTCGGTCTTTTTCAGATTTAGGACTTGTTAATAAGTGCGTCGTGAATAAAATAATCATAGACTTGAAAGATGCTTTACAAACCAATTAATAACTATAAAGAGATATCATAAATAATAAACATACGGGAAGTATAAAATGAAATGAAATATCTAATATATAGGAAGAGTAATAACTGTTAAAGCTCTAGCATGTTACACTATTATTCAGGTGACATTTATAAATTTATATTAACAAAATAAATCGATAATTTAATTTTTTTATATAAATTATTATTCATTTTTATTTCATTATTCTTCGTATATAGAATTATTTATCTATCCGCATCAGCAAAGTGGCTTTCCGTGTACGCACTAAATCTAAAATACGCGATATATTTAAATTCGATTTCCTATATACAATATGGATTTTCTATCTATACTTTCAGAAGAAAATATGAAAATTGAAGAAAATCCCCACAATGACAATGCGAAGTTGATAGATGTTATAATTTGCATAAATTATAATATCGATTGCTCTCAGCGTCTTGCACGCGAAGAAACCTGGGAGACGGAACATTGTCCATAATGTTAAAAACCTAATATTTTCGAATTTATTTTACTTATATTGCCAACAATGAAGAGAGGGTGCAGTGTAACAAACAAAACAAATTCTCGTTGGTTTAACGTAAATACAGTAGAGAAGTATATATGCGATAAGGGAATTCGAAACATGGCAGTCGCGTTACTTTGACGCGCGTTTGATTTTATTTGTATATATACATACACATACGCACGTGTTTGTACACTGACAATAATGCATTTTGTATTTTTACCCATCGAGCTTATATTCATTGAGTATAGATCAAACGGTTTTGCGAAATCCCTGCGCTTTTACCGTATCGCTTTTGTACGAAATCAAAAGCATACGGCTTACAATAAATCTATTCAATATGTATAGCGAAACGAACGGGAATTTTGTGTTTAAAGAAAATTCATATTGAATAAACCTCTAGTATTGCAAAATGCTTTTGACACTAGAAAATTAACTTTAACGTTTCACTTGGACGGGGAAAGAAAATATAAATAAAAATTTTACTTTGATACGTATACATATATATGTACCTATATAAATGGTAAAAATTGTTATTTCATACGCATGTTCACGTTATCGATGGTTTTCCTTTAAAGGAAAATTTCAATTTAGTTGCGTGTATATGCGTCTACTGTTTGTTAATTAAAATAATATTACGTTACAATATTTTTCAGGATAGTTCATTTATTTTATTTATTTCTCCTCTTTTTCACGTGAAGAGTGCATATACTGCTCTATGCTATATTGTTGTATGTTCGAGGATGAAAAACTAAACAGTTCGAATGTGTACATTTGTATTCTAAAATTCAGCCCTTCTAATAGTGAAATAACGTCAAGTAACACTCGATAAAAGCTTTCATAACAAAGTATATATAGGTGCTACCCAGCCTGAAGGAATCGAAGATCTCTCCGAAAATAAAATTTGTACTCGAAGAGAACCCTAAATTTCATATTTTGAAAACAAACGCTCGTGCGAAACGCACTCAAGCTTGTATATATATATATATATTTTTCCCCCTCGCACGGCAATATCTTGAAGGGCGTTGTGAAAAAAGAAAGGGGAGAAAAAAGCTCGAACGGGAGATTGTACATAACTGACCTGGTTGTCGTTGTTTGACTGTTTTAGCGGAGGGATGGCCGGGCAGCACTACTGCCTGCGCTGGAACAACTACCAGTCGAACATGACATCTGTGTTCCATCAACTCTTGCAGACAGAGGCCTTCGTCGACGTCACTTTGGCCTGCAATGAGGCATCTTTGAAGGCGCACAAGGTATCTATACCTATTACCTAGTCACCAATCTACTTTTTCACCGACCCCGAGTCGATTTATACATCACATAACGCACGGCGCATACAGTTCTATGTTGACTCGAGGGTTACCTGGATCTATCCGACAAGTGCTTGGAAGCTTTATTCCTTTTTTTCGGTTTATATATTTGTCTAACTTGTTGATTTCCCCGATTAATGCGTGGTTTCTAAATCTTCCTCAGTTCAAATGATTCTTTATTTATTTCTTGTAATTTGGAATTAACAAAGAAGTTACCACGTAACTTTGATTTAAATTAATATTTTTTGAGAATTGTAAAAGTAATTTTCGAGATGAAAAATTCATGAATTTTCAGATTATATCGTTAAACTGAACCAAATCCTTACAATATTATACAACGTGAAAATTTCCTTAAAAACTTATAATGCTGATAACTATAACTATACGTGTATGTTCAAATAGTAAATACAATAGAATAAACGTAAAGGTATTGCAATAAATTATACCTCAGTTTTTCATGATTTTAAGATATTTACGCGCACTTGAAAGGTCAAACGGTCTGAGGGAAGGTTTGATAGATCCTTGGACCTCGAAATGGTCACGAAACCCTACTTGGCGCGTATCTCACTTACGAATGTGTACATACATACCTATATACTTTTACTTTTACCAGTAGATACACACAATTCCCCTTGTTATTTTTTCTTATGCGATTTAATATAAAGGCAAGATACATTTTTACGACGATCGAATATATACATACATAGTTGAAATCCATATTAGATTCGAGTAGACCGTTGGCCGTGTTAGAAAAATTTTTCCTCGGATCCGCACTCTTTGCACATTACACTCGAATAACTATACAAAAAAGGATATATAAGTTTGCAGATAAGAATGAGGGAAGAGAGAGAAGGAAGATTGACCTGGTACACACGTACACACACGCACACACACACACACACACACATATAGATATTTCCTTCTTCCACCCACGCGCTCTATCGATCTATACCTTTCTCGCTCCCTTTTTCTGGTTTTTTCTCTGTCTCTTCCCTACTGAGATCTATCTCGTACTCTCTTTACAACTCCCCTTTCTCTCTCTTTCTCCCTCTCTCTCCCTCTCTTTCTTTTTATACATCCCCTCGTATTCTTTTTATTTCATTTCCTGGCCTTCCCCGTCTCTCACTTTGTCTCCCATACAGTTTTATCTTTTTTCTCTCCTCCTTCTTTTTTATAAGCCTCGGTTCTCTCCTTCTTTCTCTAAGCCTTTTTTCCTCGCTCTACGTACGTCTGCGCCTTTTTCTCTTTCTATATACCAGCGCCCGCGTCCGCACCCGCGCCCGTACCCGTGCCCGTGCAGCCCGCTCGCGTTCCCCTTTTTTCCTCAGAGTCTGTGCCTTCGCATCTCTGACAGTTTTTATCCTTTCTCTCCCTATACCCGCACTCTTTCTTTCTTTCCTTCTCTCTTTTCTCTTTTCTCCGGCGTTTTCATGTTTACCGCGCTCTATCTCTCTCTCCCTCTCTCTTCTTTGTTACATCCATCTCTTTTCGCGCAACCTCTCTCTCTCTCTCTCCCTTTCTCCTCTCTATCTCCCACTTCTTTTTTCGTGGAACGTGTACAAAAATGTACTATATGTCAATTTTCTTATTTTACGTATATATCTTGGAAAATGTTGCAATTTTTATTCGAAATTTTTGTAAATTGTAACATCATTAAGTGGTGGGTATAGGAACCATTCGATTAGAACCCCCAAATTATTAATGAAAACTTTCGATAGACACGCGTACATAAATTGTATAAGATGTAGAGATTATATACCTATATACTATAATCAGATATTTGTTTTCCTCTGCAGGTGGTACTATCAGCGTGTAGCTCTTATTTTCAAAAGCTGCTACTCTCGAACCCCTGTAAGCATCCGACTATCATAATGCCCCAGGACGTCTGCTTCAATGACCTCAAATTCATTATCGAGTTCGTGTACAGAGGAGAGATCGACGTCTCCCAAGCAGAGCTTCAGGTGAGCAAATCGAATTTCAACCCTCGTCCTCTTATATTTTCGATTTTACATATATATATACATCCGTACTTAGTGTTAGAAGAGTATACTTTTAATTTAAACAAGATGAGACACAATTTATTGTATTTTCATACTCGAATATACAAGAATAATTATTTATATTATTTATATTACGTACGAAATAAAAATTTTATTATCGGATAATATTTTAATACAAGACACAAATAATTATAACTTTTAAATATATTCTTAGAAATAAATAATAAAATAATTTCAGTTACATTGTAACAATAAAAATGATCATTTAAGGGGGTACCAAGTCAAGGTTCATCCTCCCTATCCTTACCAGCCTCAAAAGTCATAGAAAATGAGTTATAATTAAAAAAAGGACGATAATTTACGCAAATTAAGGAGAAGAGTCCCCTTCCTTTATTAATAATCTACCTCAGTTCATAATTTGAGGCAAAATATGGATTGGTTTTCGAGTAATCTCTTACCAAAATTTATGATAATTTCATGCAGTTTGAGGTTAGTATACGCTCTACTAATTAAAAGGCATGTCAAGATTTTTGAGGGTTTTCTCGAAAACTGGTCCATATTGTTGCTTTAAATTTAAAAGACAGATAGATTATTAATAAAGAAAAGGCACTGTTCTTCTAGATTTACGTAAATTAACTTTCTTTTTTAATTATAACTAATTTTATGTGAGATTCGAGGTCGGTAAAGTAGTGAGGATAAAACTTGGCTTTCACACCCCGTTAATGTGTTTTTATCAATTAAAATGAGTTTTTTCGAAATAATAATTAGAATGAAAAAGGTAGGATAGAAGCTGGAAACTGCAATATATCGTATATATTACAGCAATGTATGGCTGTATGCCGAGTGTGTTATAGATATTATAATGAAATTATGTATCAATTTATTCGATGCAGCGTGTGAATAATCGTGAATCGGTCGGTGCGGTATCTGCATTGCCGACTGCCGAGGAGTTACCATGGTCAGGTTTCGCGTTCTTCCTACCGTACCGACGGTTCCCTACAACCAACAAAACAGAAGTTGCACGTGCACTCGCCGCTAAAAAAGTACGTCGTAAAAGCCGGCTCGCCGCGTAGCCATAGCCATACCGCATGCGGGGCATACCACACGCGGATCGACGCACTTTTTCGCCGGCCGGCGCTGGGGTGTACTCGGAGCGGTGTAGTGTAGAGTGTAGACGCATATACACGAGTCTGGAGTTGCGGAGTGCGGTAGTGTGAGTACGTGCGCGAGGGACGGTCGCGCGTTACGGCGCCGCGGATAAACAATATATATTTCGGTGAGCCGGTATTCGCGGCTCCTCCGTGTGTGAGCCAGCACGACCATAACCCGCGCGAGAGAACGAACGTTTGCGCCCGCGCGCGCGCCTTTGTGTGTGATTCTCCTCGTGCGTCCGTATAGTATGGTGCATCTGTGTACATCGCGCATTCGTACATATATATAGGCTCACCGTGATTTTTTTACGTACGACGGAAGTTCGAAATAATTTCAACGTCGCGGCGCGAGAGTTCGTATACCCTCGATCCGAGTTACGAGAAGACCGACATTTTTTTTATTACGAGTTTGCAGAAATATCGGGTATACCTACGCACGTGTGCGTCAGTGCCGAGTGACACTGTCTGTCTAGTCTACACGTATACACACACACGCGCGCACGCCCGCGCGTACTCGTCGCGAGTCGCGAGTGTGAGAAGTAGAATACTACGTAAACCCGGCGAGCCATTTTTTTTTGTTTGTTGCGCACCGATCAGTTTCATTAGACGGACGCGCCTCTCCGTTGTTTTTCGCGGCGGCGGTGGCGGCGACAACAGCGGCAGCAACAGCGGCAGCGGCGACGGCGGCACCTATTTTTTTGTTGTTGCTGTTATACATCGCTTTTTTTTTATCCCCTGTCGTCGGAGTCAGGGGAGCGCGCGCGCGCGCGCGACCAACCGAGCGAGACGTCGTCGGCGCTTTCCAACGGGCATCGAACTCTGAGCGAGAGGGACCGAGCCCACCCGAGACACGGCGACATACTAAAGAGAAAGATAGACAGAGTGAGAAAGAGGAAAAGTTCTTTTTCGCACACGCACGCCGAAATCATCCTGCGAGCTGAAGGCGGTCACGGAGGTTAGGTATGTCAGACGCACACGCATACTAATCTATACGCTGCTCTGCTCACTGCTCGCCTTAATATTCGACCTTTTTCTCATGTATATGTATCTCTCTATACGTCTAACGTCTCTCTCTCTCTCTCTCTCTATATGTGGAAGCGTGTAATATACGCGCCTCTATATCGATGTATAACTATATGTCGACGCAGTGCGAGACCGGAGAGACCCGCCGATTGGTTGTACGGACGAGTCGTCGATGACTATACGGCAATGACATTTTTTGGCCTCGAGTTGCCGAATTTTAAGTACTTACTTGCTCACTAAATATTTTATCGAGTTATTCCATCGGGTTCTTCGATTTTTTTTTCCTTTCTTTTGTTTTTCGTTAAGTGGATTCCGTGATCCGTCCACAGTACTAGAGGTACTCCCTTTCTCGCCGTTAATTTCTTTTATTTTTTTATTCCCGCAAATTTCGAATATTTTAGCATCAAATAACTAATTAATCGTAACTGGAGAATCAGAAAAGAATGATTCTGCATAAGTAAGTTTAACCTCAAATTCTTCTTTGGACTATCACGTGATTTTGGTGAATAACTTTGGTAACTCGAATGAGTTTACGCTTGGACGAATTCGCGCCGAGTATTTCTTTTTTCATCTACAATAAAATCAAGCTAATTTTCCAAGTTTTATACACCGTACCTATTATTTATACCTAACTTGTTAAACTTTGTCTACGGCGTTACTAATAAATTAGCTTCCCTAAAGCAAATCTATTTATTTATGTATGGCTTTACTCGGAATCGTTTACGACCCTGCGGCATAATCTTAAGCTTGAATAAAATTAATAATTTTACAATTTTTTATTTAGTATATACAGGATAAGTTGGTCGATTTGCTCAATTTTGTTAAATAGATGTTTAACATTCGAAATGATTATTCAGAATGATTTTATTTGAATATTATTCCCAAGTTTTAGATGGTTATACATATGCGGGGTCATACACACGCAGACCAACTGTACTTCTATAAACGTCGGTCTTTGATATTTTTGTCTCTATCTCGCTGTTGGTATAGATGCCAAAATTATATCGTGAACGTTTTAACTTTTCGTTTTGTATACACTTTTAAAAATGTATCTAAACTCTTCTCTTACATCTTTCTTTATTATTATTTACTTTACTCTTTTTATCATTAGTGAATACACGCTTGTAGAAAAAGACTTTTTTTTATTAAAAATTAGAAGAAATATTTCAATTATTAATTAAAAATTACAGTGCAGTAATACAGTATACTGCTTATAAATATAGAACATATTTTTCTTTTAATGTAATCGTAAATATGATGAAATATTTCCATGGAATTTTGAGCGGTAGCCACTAAAACAGCTTAATAATAATTGTTATACTTGTACACTACATATTAACTAGTGGAAAGACCGGACATGAAGTCACCTCATGACCGACACAAATCTATATGCCCATAATTCAAATAAATTCAAATACTCGTAAGATTAAAATCTTTTCCTCTCGTTATACAATAATGCTATTGTGTAACAGTATTATTTAAGAAGTCGAACGATTTTATAGTGCTGGGGTTTATTAATGTTTTATTTATATTTTAAAACAACACAATATTGTCTCGATGTTTACATCATTTCTTAGTGAAACTATTTGAATAAAAACGCTAATGTCTATACGGGACGCAATAATCTAATATTTTGTTCACGTGCAACAGTTCATTAATCGTTCAACAGTATACATGAATGTATGTATGTGTATGTGTGTAAAAAAGGTAGGGTATAGTCACATTAAATCGTACGCGTCAACCGCTATTTTTTCAAATTGGTCTTTTGAGGCCTTAGAAGCGTTTTATTTTCTTTGCAAGAGTGTACGAGAAACATCGCCACGCGAAAGAGAGGGATAGAGAGAGAGAAAGAAGAGAGAGAGAGGCAACAACTCATTGGAGGGAAAAAGAGAGGACTAATGATCAATAAAAAAGTAGCAATCTTCGACCCTATAGTCTCGTTGCTGCGCGCATTGTTCGACAATTAGGATCACGGCAAACTCGCGCATCCAGTGGTTCGCAATTTTGCAAATTTCGTTTCAATGTCACATGTGTATATACATGTATGGCTATTCAATCCTCGTGTGTAAATATTAATAAATATTTTTTATATTCTCCGGCAGCTCAATATTTACCTTGTAAATATTTTTTTATGAACTTTTCTTTTTATGTGTATATTTTGGGCGCTTAACTAAATTTAATCATTATTGGATTTATAAAATTAATTTTTCGAAAATCTAAGACGATGTATACAGAGTTTGTTAGTTACAGTATTGTTGTAAGGATACACTTTAATTACAATTACGTTACATTATTCCAGTAGAAATATTAAAAATTTGTTTACTTGTTAATTCAATGTAGTAGGATGAACTTACGTTTCATCGTATAATTAAGCCAAATTGCTTACATTGTAATGCTAAGCGCGAATAATTGGCTGATTGAAGGGCAATTTCATTTAAGAAAAAATAGGCAACAAAACTGTATTTCCATCGTAACGTAAAACTTTCGTCTCTGTATTACTATACAATATTAGAATTACTCATTTTAATTACGGTAGGATAATTAAGCTATACGGAAGAGTTAATTAATGTTGAATAGTTTATTTAATTTTTAGTTAACACTGTTTAATACTTTATTCATTATTGGTATAAATGCGGGAATAATATTCTAAACGTCGCTCGTTTATCGCATTATCAAAACATTTTGACGTTGACGTTTTGCGTTATATTACACTTTCCAGTAATATCACCAAGTTAAAAGTAAATAAATAAACTGTGAAAAATATATGCACAGTCATTATTGGCAGATTCGTCGTAAGACATATAATAAAAATGCGAAAAAAAGGTAGAGTCAATTCAATATTCGCGCCTCGTGAACTGTTACACGCGGAGAGTCTTTTGTACGTGTCCGGACTACCCTGTCTGTGAGCGCGCAGACCTCGGTTTTATGTATACGCGTATATATATTTTGTTCCTTCTTTCTTCGGAGGCGACACCTTTCGCGGCGATTTCACGCCCACGCTTTCAATCTACTTGCGCGCTGTGCTTCGTCGCGCGCTGCTCCTCGTTAATTTGGTTTTGTACTTTCCGCGAATCCTGAAGAAGTGAAAATTTTACGCTCACCCAAAGAATGAGATTATACGACTTAGTGAAAGGAAGATGCGTACACGTTGCACGCACATTCCTGTATATGCCTAAGTATGTACCTATCTGAAGTTATTGCTTTAGTTACCTTGGCAAATCATCGTAATGCCAGGAAATTGTATCGCTTTTATTTATAATTTTATACCTTTCTTTTATCTAAATAACAACTTTTTTCTTATCTTTGACATTGAGTTTTATGCTGAAAATGTAATATAGCTTTTATTGATATGAAATGTTGCGTGTCTTATGTACCAAGTGTATGGACAATTAATTAATGATACTTATTATTAATGATACTTAACAAGTCATTTAATTGACGTTAAAGAATTATATATTACTTTACTAATATTAAATCTGTTTTATTCATATAGTGTATTTATTAATGATTTTCATTATTATGTCGATTACCTTTTTTTACTCTTTTATGCTATTTATTGTTGATAAAATATACAGTATTATGGTAAAACAAGCATTGTCTAAATATTACTTTTTATAGGCTATTGATATTAATAATGTTTAAGGATTATGTATACATTTCATTTCTATCAATTTTCAGTAAATATTTAGTAAATATTACTAAATATTTACTAATAAACTACTTTAATCCAAAATAAATCAGTGTGTTTTTTAATGCTACTAAGTAAAGAAAGTAAAGATCTTGGTACATATCAAGCAAACAAACTATACAACTTATTATACATATAGAATATACAAAATCGATCCATCCATAAGAATGTATCCGTAAATAAATATTAATAAACAACGACTGTATATGTCCTCCTCTTATAGAAAATAAAACCGACAAATCGAAATAAGCTTCACGTAACAGCGCAATAAATAAATAAATATCCATCCATCCGTTGGCACTCCATCGAAGTATATAGGAGCGTCGACTTGGCCGAGACTTCCTCCCGCAAAACCGCGCCTCGGCCCCCAAACCGCTCTCGCATAAAAGAAAAAAAAAGGAAAAAGAAAAGAGTAGGAGGCTCTCTTCGGTCCGAAAAACTCGTGTCTTCCCTCCTTTTTTTCCCTCTCGCATTTTTTCCCCTCTTAACTCTCCGTCTCTCTTTATCCGCGGGCGCGCGAAACAGGCTCCAAGTCTTCTCTCTTTCTCTTTCTCTCTCGTTCCCCCGACGCGACGTGCTGGCACGCAACGCCGCTATAAGCCCCGTGATTGGTGCACTTCTCGACGCTTGATGCCGCCGACTGCGTCTGCTCCGCGCCACCCCGGATTCCGGCGATGGGTGGCGAGCGGCTCGCCTTCCTCATTTTTTTAACCCTCTTTTTGGTGGACCGTGTCTCCCTCCCCCCTATCCCTCTCCCGCTCCCTCTCCCTCTCACTCTCACTCTCTCACTCGCGCTCTCTCCCTCGCTTCGCCTCTCGTGATTTCCTCTCGTTTTTTTGCGGCGCTGTTGCCTCCAAGGGATCTACTTTTCGAGGACCGGACGCGAATTCGGTTCGCGGCTTCTCTCTATCTTGCTTACTCTTAGCTTTGGCTTTTCGAGTATACTATGCGTCTTTAAGGGTTTTGTGAACTGGGTCGAGATGCGTCTAACGTACCTTCTCACTTCGCGTCGTTAAATCCTTTAGAAAATTTACCCAACATTTCTAACTAATTTCGCATGGAAATGGATAGTATTAGAATTTACTTCATTATCTTATTCAGTTCTTTTATTAATTGTTATTTTACAAGCTTGAGTAATTTAAGTAATCTGATGTCGAAAAATATTCGAATCTATACGTTGAAAACATTGCAAACATACTTGTATTTTGAATATTTTATTTGCATTTATTTATTGCATTACGAGTACAGTAAAATTTTATAAACCAGTGCTGAGCAACTTGCATCGCAATATACTTATACTTTTTCCTTGTAAATTTAACTGCAACCAATAGATACACGTTAATAAAAGATGTGCATTTAAATATATTATGTAAATTCTATAAAATGCTACTGCTTCTATTTTCCTCTGTCTTTTGAATAGTGCTACACATATTATTCTACAGTAAACATTTGGTTATCGTTTATCACGCCAAAATTCATGAAATTTACAATAGAATACACATTGCATTTTCAGAGGAAAATAAAAGGTGAATGATCTGCTAAGCGTAAGTTTTGTATACGCGCATCATGTATCATTCAATACATTTTAGTTTCAACAAGTGCATCCACCAAGTAGCGAGGTTTTCTTTTTGACTGCTCTCTCGCGACACTTAACCTCCTTTCCACCCACATTCTTTTCACCCTCTCCCTCTCGTTCTATCTCTCTTTAGCTCCTTCTTTCTCACACCTTCGCAGCTCGGTCAATTTTTTCCTTTCATTCTTCCGCGATTCTCCCTTAAATCCTTCCACGTCTGTTTTTTTTGTTAAAAAAAAAAGAAGAAATCGTTTGCTTGGCACTTTTTTGTGTCTTCCGCTTCTTTTATCCCTTTCCGCGTTCTCGAAGCATTTAACCTTCCTCTTCCTTTCCTCGTTTTCTTGCCCTTTTCCCTCTTCTCCATCGCAATCGTAAAGAAGTTCAAATTGCTCTTTCCTTTGTGGCATTGTCGTCACAATATACCGATTTATCTATATATATGTATATACAATTTTGATTCGAGCAGGTACTTTATTTAGTACAGGGAGAGACAGAGCGAGAAAGATAGAGAAAAAGAGAGAGAGACTTGACGAGTAAAAGCGTTCATTGTAATTAAATGAGCTATTGTTTCTGATTGAATTGTACCTGAATGAGTTCACGAAAGCTAGGAGTATAACTTTGTTATTTAAAATGCGGTTCAACAATAACTTGGCGAATTCGAAGCCCCGAGTAATTAAGGATTTCTTCTTCTTATTCTTCTTCTTTTTTTCTCTCTCTTTCAAATCCAACGACTTTACGACTTAAATTTCAATCCACTGTTTACCTCGTGGATTTGAATAAAATCTTATTTTCTTTCGGGGAGTAATTTATAAGAAAAATCGTTTGAACGATCAAATGCCATCAATCTATCCTTATCGAATGGCATGTGCCACAATCAATTAAAATAGATAGTTAAAGTACCTCTTACATCTACAGGGATTAAGAGAATACTCAATAAATACTGAATACGTAGAAATATTGGATACAAAATTTTATTTGCCAATGAAATGAAACACGAGGTCTTTGAAAAAAATTGGAAAGCACCGTAGGTGTTCGTTGCGCGAAGGAACGAAGGAACTCACCACGCTCGTCAAATTTCCATCGACGCGTGATTCCTCTTCCGGCTATGGAGGTTCCATCCGGAAAAAGCTACTCTCTATCTCGTTCTCTCTTACTCTCGTTGAGAAAGGGTATAGAACGCGAAAGTATCAACGACTGACACAGTCCTTCGACTCGTTCCTCCTCCCGGGTGTCCTTGACACGACTCTCGTTCTCCCTGCAAGATGACCGACCAGATCCCTCTCTTTTTTTTTCTTTCTCTCTCTCTCTCTTTCCTTTTCTTCATCCTCTCCATACGGGTTATTCCGTATACCGCTTGTAGGTACACGCACGTGTCTCCTGCCCGTTCGTGTGCACATGTGTGTATCTATATACGTATGTATAAGAAAGAGAGGGAACCCGGCTAGCCAAGCGCTCACTTTTCTCCCTTTTGCTTTCAACCTCGGACGAGGGGTTAAAGGAGTCTACACAACCATTTGCGCTTGGATGAAATCTCTTTTTTTTTTCTTTTTCACGGGATTCTATGTGGGAACTGGTTTTTAAGGTATTTACTAAGGGAGCAACTTCGTTTTTCGTTACTCGATCGACCTAATACATTCTACTTTGCAACTTTGATATCCTTATAACTTTTATATTACCATGTAAATTGTAAATGTTGATTCATTATTTGTTCTGTTAATTTTCAATTTTTTATGTAAAACTTAACATGGAGGCAAGAATTAAATAATAATTAACCAAATTTTCAGGGTAAAATGTCGACGCGTATGCACGTGATAATAGAAATTTTTACCATAATTGTAACAAACAGTGAGACACATATTGAAATTTTTAATACTCTGGATAATAGTTTTTTCCAGACGAAGAGACTTCGAGCGCGTGTTTTATTTCAGAATTTTTACCATGTTGGCATTACAATTTTTATTCTTCTTGTACTCTCCGTGTAGTCATAACTAAAATATACGGCTTATTACTCTCTGATTTTAGTGATACATTAATGCAAGACGCATTTCGATTATTAATTGTGTATTGTTTTAATTACAAGTAAAGAATATACAAGTTTCACGTACAGCTAAAAAAAATACTAATAATCGTAATTATATTTTGGTTTCATTTATCTCTATGAATTTCATCACATTCTACACATACGACCATTTAAATATTTCAACTAGACCAATGACTCTCGTATATGGGTTCTTAGAAAATTTATATCTAAATATATATTCTCGTAAGCAATAAGCATTGACTTCGTTTTAACCATTTTTATAGCTTTTTAAAATAGTATTCATCAAAATTGAATAACCTATCATCACCAACGAAACATTAATGGAAATAAAATATCTCATCCATGTAAAAGTATTATATATTTTTAAGATATCCCAAAGGTATACGGAAGTTGTGAACGAACCTTTAAAAAATAACCGGAGTCACTGGGGTTTGTATGTATGTATGTGTTTAAACGAGAGGCGAGCACCGCGCGACTCGATTCGCATCTCCGTGTCTGGAGCGTGCGAGAGCTCGGTTCCAGGGCCGAACAAGCTACGAGAGACCCTCGTGTGCTGCGCGCGGTTTCTTTACTCCCCCGCCTCTCGTTTTATTCATTCTCCTTTTTTTTCAGCCTCGTCTCCTTCGCCAAAATTGCTTTTTTGCGCGTCGGCCGTTCGTTTATTACGCGCACTCGAAATTACGCTGATTTGATAAATTCGCGAGGTCTGATGTTACGAGTTTTATGCTTCACTTTTTTCTTTATTTATGGAGAAATCAATTTTATGCTTATAAGATGGTGTTATAAATGAAAATTATGACGCTTTTATTACTTTTTGTTCGAGTAATATTAATTTTTATTTATTTAACATTGTTAATCCGTGCGCTGGACATGCATCAGTCTATACGTTAAGTTATTGAAAAATAGTATGTATACATATATATTCCCTGGAAACAATTATTAAGAAAATCGAAATACTAAAAATATACTATAAAAATAATGTACGAGCATCAAGCTCATCGTAAAAGTTAACTTTAAAAATTTCGTTACAAATTCTCAGTTAGTTGTCTGGGGTTACAATTACGTAGGTAGCGTTAAAACGTACTAATAAGGAGGGTAAACCAGCTAAATAATTCTTACCGTAGCGTTTCTCACCTTACCAGTATTATTTATCGTTCCAACGCTTTCAAGAAAACATACAATTTTTAAACTCGCTATGAATAAACCTCATTTTCACTCTTCACGTGTATATAGATGTATACAGAAAAAAAAAATTGCGCGTGCCGCTCTTTGTGCAATAATTCATTTGAGGAACGTTATACGCGTCTTATTGTGCGCGGCAAAATATATCATTGCCCAGACAAAACATGTATAATTAAAAGAAAAAATAAGAGCGTAGTAACGAATAAAAAAAAAGAGGATATAAAACGAAACTTGGGAAAGCTCCCTCTTCAAATCCGGCCGAATTTTTAATCTCCGCGAAACAACAACAGCAACGCGGAAAGTGGAAAGAAAAAGTAAGAGAAAAGTGGAAAGGTAAAAAAATCTCATCAGCTTCCGCAGGCGCGCGCGAAATGCGAGACATCGCGGACGTAATACGATTTAAAAGCTTCTAAGTGCCGGTGTTTATAGAAATTAATTACAACCCAAGCAACCGAGACAAGGTAGAAGCCAACGAGAAGAATGAGAAAAAAAGTAACGTTAAACTCGGGATAGGATTCGCGTTTTCTAGCAATACTCGTTTGCGGTATGACTTTTACTCTAATTTTTACAAATGTTTATACACACATAGCGATAAGTGTGATGAGCTTAGTATCGTTCCATATGCGATTAAGTTTCTAGGGAGTCGAAGATCAACTTTAACAATACGCAGAATTGTTTGATTGATCGTATAGCCACGATTTGTAATATATCGAATGAATATTGAACTTATTTTCATAATGAAAAAATGTATAAATGATTATTATGCCTTCGTTAACACAATTGATTTTTTTTTTATTTTAATGCAATATGTTGTTATGCTAACATATATTTTTCCTTTACATACAATGATTTGTTTTTTCTTGATTATCGTTACCGCACCTTTTTAATTTTTATTGCTCACAATCTACTTTTTGTTCTTTACTTGTTCTTTTCCGTTCCTTTGAAATGCTTTATTTATCTTTTCACACCTGCAGTTTTATTCTTATTAGCATCGGAGGTACAGGCGAACGAGCCCCGCAGTACCGATAAACCGAGGTGTTCCTAGCATTATTGAATTTAATTATTCGAACATCTTCTTACACATACAATATACAATTTAAATAATAACAATTATATTATTATTTATATAAATTGTATACTTATGTATTTGTCCGTCAATTTGAATTTTATGGTTATAAGATAAAAATTGAAAGAAAAACAAGTATTTGTTTGTGCGTTGAGAATTAAAAATAATTATTTTACCTATGCAACACTGTAAAAGGTAATATAAATTATGAGTTGTGGGTATAAGAAAAATTATTGCTTCGAAAATTGGTATCGCGGAGATATGACCGCACGTGACATGATCTTTCGAAAGAGGTGCAAATTAATATTACTACGACGTATCGCTAGGAACCAAAGGTGAAATTGCGCAGACGGGCCAGAGCGTGCGAAACAATTGAATTCTCGTTCTCTCTTACTTATGCCCTTTACACAAAAGCTGACTCGGGTACTGTCGTCTGGAGGTATATGCACGTGCGCATACACACATACGGACACACTCACAATTACTTGCCTTTGTGTCCTCCCTTTCTCTCGCTAGGTCTCTCTCTCTCTCTCTCTCTCTCTGTTTTCTTCGTGTGCGCGTGTATCTCTTTCTCTCTTTTTTCTTTTGGATCCTCGTGTGCACTTGTTCGCCCCCACGAGTGCGCAGCAGCTTCGCCTTCCTATCATGTCCTCCCTTTGATGCGTTCGCCGAATTTCGCGATTTTCTGTCGCCCTTCGTTCTTTGACTCTGGCTTCCTTCGTTATATTTATCTTACTCTATGTTCTATTATGTGCTTCTATTTTTGTTTTTACCTTCTGGCTCTTTATCTTTTCCTTTTCCTTTTCATTTTTATTTATCATTTACGCCGTGGGATAGTCAATTTTTGGTTAAGAAGTAGATATGCGACTCAGAATTACTTTCTTAGTCGCTTTGTTTCGTAAGCGTGAGAATCTTCGTATTGGTGTATTTTTATGCTGGTGGATTACAATGATAATTAAAACTGAGCCTGCTTCAATACAAGGCCCGACGATTGTTAATCCCTTCTTGAATTTATTTAGCTATATATTGAGGTTTTATAATTAGATTTTATACATGTTGTACATTATGTTACGTGACCGAATTCTTAGTAGGGTGTATATTTTAATTTCGAATCTTTGTCTACCGTGCAATGTACTACGCCATAGAATACGATTTACGTTTTGTATATCGTAGATACAAATATACTGGCTAAGTCTATTATGGTGACTAGATGTATGCTAACTTATTATGATTTGCGCGGCATCTGTTAGTCGTTACGATAATTTTTAAGACAAGACGGCAAGAGATTGTTGGGTTTTACATACAATTGTAAACGGCTTTTAATTACTGTCTCAAAAAGTTTAGAAACGTAAGATATTGTTACTACGACGATAAATCTAAAATTACCCTGGTGAAAATATAAACTAGTTTCATGGATAAGCAATCGAGGTCTTTATAGAAACTAGATAAAACTAGACATAATTATATAAATTACTATATAAGTCTAGAGATAATTATGTGGTCCCCTCGATAATACTAGATTGTCATAAACTCGATAAAACTATATAGATTAATATGTATATAAGTGCCTCGATAATACTGTACTGCACAAAACTGGATTAAACTATAAAGATTTCTGTATAGATTATATATAAAACTATGTAAACGTCTACAAAGACTAACTTATTGTAAAGGTTATGATAAAACTCAATTGTAAACGATAAGAGTACGATAAGATTCATTATTATTTCTATTGTCAGAAAGTAATACTTACATCCCACGTATACATTGTACACATAGCTTTAATGTACACAGTCACACGTCACAAATATTATTGATGCAGATTGAATTTCGCATTTTTAGTTGTTTTAAAATATAATTTTTATTATCTCTATTATGCAATAATTATTTTTTAATTAATTTCATGTTTGTATTAAAATAATGAACCAGGGTAAATATCGCGTGCAAAATGTCGACGTTTTAAAAAGTATGCTTCATGAAGTTAATTTTTTGCTAAATAATATATCTTGCGATGATAATTTACAAATCTAAAATAAATTTAGTGTTTTGACTGTGAAAGAAAGAGAAGAAAATTTCGCGTAAGAATAATACTACACAAAACTATAAAGAACATCAGAGTTTCTCTACATAAAACTAAATTAATTTCCTTATATATAGTTTTATCAATGAAACTATGTGATAAGATCGTTTCAAAACTGTAGATCTACACAGTTTCACTTCATAGATCTATCTAGTGCGATATTAAACTAGCTAGTTCTATGTAGTTTACAATATAATTTTCCACCAGGCACAGCGTTATCTAACTTCTTTATAATTAAAAAAAAATTTTTATATTATGTAGGATGGATGTTGTTTTCATACATATTGTTAAAATATCAAGCATAATGTAAGGCTTTTCTCGAAAACTAGTCAATATTTTTGCTTCAATTTTTAAAAACAGTTAGATTATTAATAAAAAAATGGAACTGTTCACCAAAATTAACATAAATTAACTTTCTTCTTTAATTATAATTAATTTTATATAATTTTCGAAGTCGGTAAGGTAGGAAGGATAAAACTTGGTTTTGGCACCCCGTTAATATTCGATATTGAGGTCTGCAATGTCTCGGTCGGTTAGGGCGTCGGGATCGTAATCTGGAGATACCACGTTCGATTCCCGGCCCCGGTCGGTTGATACAACCACCACTGGGGAATGTATTTTCAACAAGTGCTTTCTTCGCCAAGACATCGTATGACCTCCGTCGCTGATTAGCACCAGTTTAGGTGCATAAAAAGAGCGACGTTAAAATAGAAGAAAATATATTCGATATTAAGAAAGACATCATAGCCATTGATGTTGTAGTAAAACTGCAGTGAAAAATTCACTTTTTTACGCTAAGCTATTACAATAAAATATAAAGTTTATACATTCAGGTTAATATGTGAATAATGTTTACACATGCCAACGTACTACTTCTGCTCGTGACAATAGTCTTCGACCGAATCAAGAACGCCAACTGTAAATAAAAACTTGTAAATAATTAACTTGAAAGTATAATGGCTTCATAAAAATTACAAGACCAAGATTCGAAATATCAATAAGTAAAAACATTGTCCCGCGACTCGTAAAAAAAGAATTGCTGGTACTTAAAATTTCTCAAAGAGTCAAGTTGCACGTCAGCTTTTTGTTGCTTCTTTCGGTTGGTCTCGGTGTATATAACCAAACACAGACGGTCCTATGCGAATTACTGTATCAAAACACGCGCAGCAAGGATCAACAATGCGCGTTTGTGAGAAGCGACAATTGTATACATATATATGAATTTCGTTGCGAACAGACCAATTATACGTTTATGATCGTAAGGTTATTATTTCATCTCTAAGTTTCTAGAGATCGTTATTAAAATTATATTTGTTTGAAACATATTGAAGTAAGGTTAAAACCGTTAAAGGAGGTTAAAAAATGCGATTTAAGTTAATTAAAACTGATGATCATTTAAAATAGGATATGGAAAAAATATTAATGAAAAAAAAACATTTTATTTTACACGAACTACTTAATTTTCTAAGTTCAATTTAATATACAATAGTATTGAAAATGTATTATTTTGTTTGTTACTTGCGATAATTTAGTGTAGGGTATAATAAGGTATGATAGTGTCCCAAATTTGTCGTTCATACTTGGAAATAATTTTGAAGGTATTGTTAAATTTGAAACTGAATATCGTTCAATTAAAATAAAAAAGAATCAAAATTACTCAAGGAGTATTCAAAATAAAAATAGTTGTTATTGCAATTTCGTCTTATCGTACAAGACTGTTTCTACTTACGGTTATTTTCTGTCATTATCCTTTCACTACCGTGAAATAGTGCAAACTCGTTATACCTCCTTTATTTCGTGTAAAATACGGTCAATTTGAAGACAACAAGTAATGACTTAAATCTCTTGTTTCTCATGCTTCATCTTGTTACAAATAAATCTGCTCTAATTTCTTTATCTATTATATCACGAATCAAATAATAGTATAATTCTATTTTCTATAATCTCTCGATGATTTATCCCAGATTTTTCAACGTATTATAACTTGTCTTCTTCCTTTCGCGTATATTCTTGTAACTTCTTAAAACTTAAATTTTTTAAATGAAAGAAAAAAAAAGGAAGATGCTGTATCGCCTATTACGGTTACATCGTTATATACTCTCTCTTACGTCGTATGTTATATCTTGTGGCGATTTTCTTTTCTTCCTCTTTTTTGTACTTTATTTCCTGTATTTTCCGTTGTGCGCGTTCACGCGTTCCCGTTTTCTCTCTTTTTTCCTCGTTGTAGCATTGACTTTTCTCTTTCGTTCTACCCTCCCTCTCCAGGTCCAATATTTACTTTGCCAAGAAATTTTATTTTCCACCATATGAAATGGAAAATATTTACTTGTAATCGAGTGAAAAGGATCTGGTGCAGTTTTCTCTGGTTACATGTTACCTATACATTTCCTTTTTCCAAGTGTATTTACGATATTGTATTGTTTTTTTATCTTAAAATTACATTTACTAGCTTTAAATATCGAAAAATGATATTTTATAATCTTATCGTTAATTCCAGATGTAGTTTTTTATGAAGTATATCATTTTTTAATTTTATGCACCATTATGAAATTAAACTAATCTTAACTTTTTATTTATGTTACAGGTGAGTTATCTATAAGTCAATCTATTTGGGTGTTTTAAACGTAAGTTTTTGAAATATTATTTAACACAATATCCACACAAATATAGTATTATTTCAAAATAAAACTGTATATTTTAAGTTATTGTATCTATTTTGAAAGAATCTCTAATATCCCACACGACCAGCAGGTTGCGCGCATCATCACAGTATGTCTGTCTCTTCAATCTTTAATCTTAATATATCGTACCAAACGTAAAATATATTTAGAATGTACAAGGAGAGAAAGGGGTTGTAGGAGTAGACAATCTGAAATAAATATCTTTTCATCTTTCTAAATTATTAACAAGTTATGAGATATGTGTAAGTTGTAAACAAAATTTAAACATTTATTTTACATTAGATATCTATACGATAATAAGTCGATTTTAATTTAATATACACAAATTTAAATTTCTAATTAAAATATGATAAAACATTAAACATTTTTCTTTTTCTTCGTATAAACAAAGTATTACATTACGTTGTCCATAGTAGATAACTTAACTTACGAAATCCACTTGAAAAAAGCAATTTTTTTAATTAAATTTGAATAAATATTTTTCGTTTGCAAAAGAATCTTATCCATACTGGTAGTGTAATCAAATTGAAAAGACTGCACTGAATTCGGCTAACGTATAACCTAAACGCCCAATGTGCGCGCAGACGAAAAAAAAATGATAGGCCGATCGAAAGTTGAAGCACAAGAGGAGGAGGGAAAGGAAAAGGAGAAGGGGCAAAGGGGAGAAGAGGAGACAGAAAGAGTAAAAATGAGCGAAAAGGGCAGAGAGAAAGAGAGAGGAGGTAAAGCTAGCACGAAATTTTCGTGCCTCTTAACCCGTCCTGTTGTCCCGTGCCAAGCTTTCGATGCAGACGCGCGCGCATATACATCTACACGTACACACGCATGCACGTATCGAACTCGCTGCGGGAGAGGCCGAAGCAAAAGATTAATCGAAGATTATATACGTCTCTCTCACTCTCGCCCTCTGTATGCTTCCTCTCTTTTTCTCCTCGCGAAATTCCCAGTCAAAAGTTCCACCCCCATTGGGGGATTTCGCAACGCCAGTCTGCGCAGCCTCGTCCATTGTTTTTCGAGATTCCTGCGTTATCGGTGATTTTTCTTTTGTTACCGCTTAAATATTTGCGATACTCTACCTGTATAGGCATTCCCTCTGTTTATTGCATTTCTAAGTTATTTCCATTGCTTTCATTATCATTACCGTCTAATAAATTTTGAATTTCTTTTTTTAATTCTTTTATCACCTGAGAAATTTTACTATTTTTTTTTGTACTTCATAAACGCTATGCACTCGGTAGGAAAGATTTGCAGTACTTTTATAGGAAAAAGATGGATTCTATGTGGAATTAGAGTATCGTCAATTTGTATTGTTTGATATATCAATACGGGATGATTCTAAAGTGCGTGCACTCTTTGCTGTTATAACTAAAAAACTCGGTAGATATAAGCAAATATATTCGAAATATTTTTTTTTTTATTCAAACACGTACATTTTCAAATTGTTTTAAAAAATTACCAAAAAATTCTATATCTAATTTTTTGGTCTGTGTTAATTGTTTTGTTTTTGTGAAATATGTACAATTACATTTATCTTACTGCTATTTCATTTGGAGCGAAAAAAATCGTTCATTTTCTGACATTTTCGAAAATAATCCATGGCGTATTTGTTTTTCTACCAGTAAAAAAGCAATTTTAGCCAGTGCATTTTAATATGGTATATATACAAACAAAATAGTAGATATGTTTGTTTTGTCGTAATTAATTTTTAACAAATTTAGTTTTGATAATACTAGGATTTCCGTTAATGCATAAACAAACGGTAAATAATACGCATTATAATTCTGAAGTCAAATTCTTTAATTACATATAAGAATAAATAATATTTACTGCGCGAATGTAAAAACTAAGCGTAGACAGAAGTACAAAGGTATGGGAGAAAAAAAATAATTTTTCGATCAATCGAGGGTTTCCTTCACCCATTCGAGTGCAGCCCTGTCGGAAGCTCGGCCAATGACGCAATCGCCGTGCTCGCGCGAGAGATTCGCGAAAGACGCGTGGAAAAAGGGTGTAAAAAAAACTAGCCAGCGACAAAATAACGATTAAAAGAACACAGAGCGAGAGCGTATACTTTTGGAGGGGGAGGAAAAAAAGGAAAAAGAATCAGGGGAAAACGGAAGAAGCGGGAGTAAAAAAAAAGGAATGGAAAAAACGAGAAGAAAAAAATAGAGAAGCGTCAACGCGAAAGATCACGTACGGGGCGAGTAGCGGAGCGAGAGCTGCATAGCCGGCGTCGTACCTCCCCTCTTGCGCTTTAGCCCAGCCGCGAGAGATTACGCATCCCTCCCTCTCTTGGTCTTTCGGTTGTCGGGCTTCGATAGATTGATCCTCTTTGTCGCCCGCATACCTTTCGGCCTCCGACCTCTGGTCTCCTCCTCTCTCCCTACATAACCCACCGCCGCCTCTACCTCCTCCTCCTCCTCCTCCTCCTCCTCCTTTGCACCCTCGTTTGCTTTACTTCTCGAGAGGGAGCGAGAGAGGAGTGGCGGGGAACAACTCATACTCCTCGCTTTACTTCCCCTCGTTTCTCTCTGCACACTCTGAGGCCGACGCCACTGCGCGCGTACCGAGCCGAGCCTCCGTCGATTTTCGTGCCTCCCGCGCCCTCTCTCTATCCCTCTCTTTTCTACGCGTGCATTGTCCCCGTAAGTGTATGTATACACACGTACATATCTATACACTCGCAGATTCGGGTATTGCACTCCTCTGTCTTATATACATTCAAATGTGCGTGTAAGCTTAGGAAAACGACGTATCCATACATTCGTTTGATACATTTCAATATGTCATATAATTCATGAGAATATTTATATATATGTATATTTATATGTATATATTTAGTTATGCAAATAATGCTACTTCTCAGTATACATTTTGCGTACAAGTAAAAGAAATGCGCTCGCATATATGAAGCATATAAAACAAATATTACTTTTACCACGGTATATTAATTTTTAATTAATAATTGACCTTCTCTATGTCGGTTCGAAAAAGTACGAGTAACGAGATTTTTATAAATATTCAAAAGGTAATATCAATATAATAATAGTAATGACAAAAAAGAAAAAAAAGAAAAGTGCAAAATCTTATTGTACGATCGAATCAGTGATAATAATGTAAAATATATAGATTAAACATGGTAACGAGGTAGCCATTTAATCGGTTATACAGCGGAGAAACTTAGTCTCCTTGACTCCGAGTCCAATTAATTCGGCGAGTGCGCACGCGTCCGGCGAACGAATCGAGGCTCACCGAGCGCAAAGTCCCCGAACGACGCCGGGAACGCAAAGAAGCATAGCCGAGGCTCGACTATACCGCGGTATATGCCGCGGGCGCATCAATTTACCTCCAACAAAGAAATCGTTCTCTCATTATATGCACATAGACTTACTTACCGCGGCGCACCGCGTGCAAGAGACGGAGAAACGCGTAACTCGTACGTTCATAACTCGTCTCCGGTACGCGCATTCCCGTACACGCGTAGATAAAAATATGTCCATCTATTGTATACGCAAGGTACGAAGGTACGTATCTACGAGGATGTAAATTTTCGATATTCGGCGGGCGGCGATCGATGCCGCGGGGGCCGCGCCGGGGAATTTTCATTAAGGGACGCCGAGCGACTCGCCCGCGCTCGTTGCTGCCCCTCTCTCCTTCGCGTCGCCGGCTCGTTCCCTCCCCTCTTGGGCGACTCCCTCCGGTCTCCCTCTTCGAGGTCCGAGTGTGTGTACGTGCCTCTGCAGCGCCGCTGCTGGGGAGACGCGCGCGACGTTGCGAGAGAGATTTCTCCGACGAGCGTTTCTTTTTTTTTTCTCTTTTTTTTTTCATTTTTTTCGAGGGCGGCTGCTGCTACTGCTGCTGGTGGTACTGGTACTGGTACTGGTGGTAGTACTGGTGATAGTACTCCCGACGCTCTTTCCGTCTCACTTGCGCGCGCGGATTAGAGAGCTCGCGAAATTCCCGAGGTTTAGATTGTTAATTGGGTTTTGTCCCTGGGAAACTGAATTTCGGGGTGGAGTCGCTTGCCTTTTTCGAGGGGGCAGGAAGGACGTCTGCCCCGAGGTTTTCCCGTTATCCTATATAGTCTACCTCCGACTGTCACCCCTTCAACCCTTTGCCATTTAGTTTATTTTTTTATTATTCATTCTTTCGTAATTTTACTGATGGCTCCTTCTTCTTCTTTTTTTTTACTACCTCGTTAGGCTACTATCTAAATTTCAAATTTTTATCCTTTTTATACCAATCGTGCACTTTTATTTTTGGTTATATCGTTATTTCATAATTTAGTTTTATCGTGTGGGGTGTAACGTCGTTAAGATGGTATACCTGCTGACGCTTTACATATTTTATCGTCAGAGATTTTTCGAGTGAGCTAAAGAGCCTCTGTTAATTTTAGGCAATTTCTTTTGTGCACGATAAGTCGTACCTACGGTCTTGAAGAGTTTCATTGTCTACGTAGTGTATATGTAGTGTACATTAGCTACATATAGTACAAAATTTAATTAATCAATATTTTAGATTATTTTACAAAATATTTAACTGTAACACGCCTTAAAATGTATGTATGTGTATAATTTAGAATACCATTATCTGATGGCGCGCGGGTTGAAATTTGAACGTTGGAGTGTATACGCACACACACACACACACATTTATGTATCGACTGATCGAACAAAGAATCATTATCGCCGTTTTTGTAATGAACTACAGGCATCTGTGTATATGTGTATCGAAAGTGCGTAATTAAGTGAGATTAAAACATTGGAAAGTTACGCAACATCAAACATCAAAGCCTATAACATTAAAAATCCAAGAGTAAATGAACGACCGATTTTAATTAAAAATCTAGTTTTACTTAAAACAAAACTTTGTCAAAGAATTGCACATGCCCCGTAAGTGTAAATATACGAACGAACGATATATATCTGTCCTATATATCTTTTTCGCTATTTACCCTTTCTCCAGGTTTCGCGAGCACATACGCTCAATTCTTGCGCCGTCGGTTTCTTTTTCTCGATTTCGTCTCTCACCTACTTACGGGTTTCATTTCTCTCTCTCTCTCTCTCTCTCTCTCTCTCTCTCTCACTTCCGACTACTGTGATGGTACTTTCTCTTTCTTCCGCGTACTCTCTCGCGTACGTTCTCTCTTGTTTTACCTCTTTTGTCATTCCTGCTCCTTCGGTCTCGTTCTATATATCTACGATGCTCTTCCGGTTTCTCTTGCACCTTATCCGTTTCCACCGAGCGGCTAATTTTGACCTTGGCACTCGAGAATCTCTCCTCTCCTCTCTCTCTCTCTCACTCTCATTCTCTCTTATACCTTACTCGTTCAATCTTTTGCGAGTGCTCCCTTTTGATTCCGTAACATATATACGTGGACTTTTACATGTTTCTATAAGACGCTTGGGCTTGAATTATTACAAATGCTACTTAATACTTTTTATCGTCTACTTCTTCTGATTTTTAGACAATTATTACTAAGTTATACGAGATTACTTTATCATTTTATGTTTAATTTTGTATCTAAGACAAAATTGACAGTTATAGAGAAAATGGTTACATATCAATTATAATTTGTTCAAATACAATTTTAGCGATTGCGCATTGTCAGCTTTGGTAAAAAAGTTCTTTTATGCACAAGTTTCCTGTGTGATATATTTTCTGTATAAATATATGAAAAAATTTTTATAAAAGGTTTTAACATTTCTGTTAATAAGGCATGTAATATTTGTAAAATTTTTCTTGTATGTAAAGTGATGGTTCACAAAACTCTTAATTAGGATAAATAATCTATATTGTATAATAACAAATACATAAATGTAGTACTTTATCCACAAACATTAAATGCTTAAAATATTACATTAAAAGCATAAAAATTAAAAAAAAAAAGTTTATTTACAATAAATACTTATCTTGTTGCAGTAAAATATAAATTCGCATAAATTTATAGAACTCAATTTCGATTTTTAATAATCAATGCGTGTATAACCTCACGTTAACTCAATTTTGTTTTTCGTTGCATTCATTACGCCTTGTAATTTGTTGTTTCGAAGCCAATAACTCCATTATTTTTTAATTCATCGTAATCGCGATTGTCTGAATGATAACGAAGAGAGCTCTGCGTACACACACACACATACACACACATGCGCAAGATTTCCGCCAATTATAATAACCCAAAGCGAATGAAATACGAGAAAGAAGAATGTGAAGAATTAAATTGTCATTACGTATATATTGAGAGCTATTTTAACTGACAAAAAAATCAATCTGTTCCTCATTAAGCAAACAAAGCAATCATTCCATCGAGAACCCAAGAGTGAGTGAGAGAGAGAGAGAGAGAGAGAGAGAGAGAGAGAGAAGAGTCTTCGAAACGTAAATAATTAATCCTCGTCCCTGATATGCAAAGCGTAAAACACATTATACCGGGCAAACATTAAGGCTCAGTTTGCAATAAACCATCACCTTCGTACACATCGGTAAACAATCCCACGGTATCGAGTAAAAGCATCGTATACCTTATATACCAATGTATTCGCAGTTGATTCAACGATACACGTTCACGTACACACGCACGCTACATTGCAGACGAAGCCCAACCCACACGTATTGTTCCACCTCCAAATTTAAGCTCGTACACGACTAACGAATGAACAATCGGATCGCGCGTTCGGCCCTCGCTCTCCCCCAAAATTGTATGTATGTGGGCGCGCACGCGCTCGTGTGTGTGTGTGTGTGTGTATGTGTTCGCATATCCTCGTATGCAGCTCTCACTTTCTTTCTGTCTTTGCTTTTCAGCTACAAAACGAAACCCTCGGTTAGCGAGTCTTGTTCGTTTGTATGTCTCGATTTCAGTCGTTTCAATTGCTTACCGACCATCAATTGTCTGATATAGGTTCTTTGTTGGATCTTGATTGTGACGAGCAATTCATTGATGTATATTCTTTTCAATAGATCTATACATGTATATTATTTTATTGATGAAAAATAAAAAATAAATATTTTCTATACGTCTTGTTTAAGATTCATTAATTGATTTCGTTGGTCAATTATGAACCCGCGATACAACACAAAAATAAAATCACGCATGGTGTCTATGGGTGATAATTTTATAAACAAACTGTACATTTATTATTTTTGATATAATTATCTGCTGACTTAATCTAAAAATAGTTTTCTCGTGTTGATATTCTAGTTTCGTTAGTTTCGAATCATTAGTTTCGGTGATTTTCACTATATACCTGCGTTAAAATTTCGAGATGATTTTAAGAACGCGAACAACCATTTCCTGCTAAGAACGTCTTTTTTTTAAATTATTCGTGATTTTTATCTTTGTATTCAATGTCATCTTACGTTTAGCTTACGCTGAACTAATAATTTACTTTTAGAAATCTAAATTTTGAATTTTAGGGATAAATCAGATAAGCTACAAACCCGTTAAAAATAAATCTTTAAAAGTCGACAATTGTCTAATGATGTTAAAATAACTAAACTACACTATTATTCATCAAGCATGCCAATGAAAACTAATTATTTCTCAATACATCGAAATCGTTAAATACTACAAGGTCGTAACAATCAAAGTCTAATTAAACTGTAGAACCATAGATTATACGAGAAAAAGAATTATCCAGCGAAAGCCTCGAAAACTCGCACAATCGCTTCTAAAACCATTCAAAGAAAAAGTTAACCACTCACGGAGACACGCATAACCCATCGAAATTTCTATAACAACTTGTATATATACGAGAGTAGAATATATCCCCCTAAGAATTTGAGTCTTCCCAGGAGCCAAGAGCAACCGGCTCTCTGCGAACAAGTTTGTGTAGGATATATATATATACGTGTGTATACACATCTATATCTATATATACGTATTTATACCTACATGCCGAAAACCGAAGAACGGTCAGGTGTAGTCGAGGATCCCTTCTCCTTTTCTCATCCTTGCAGGTATATAACCGCACGTGGAACCAGACCTTCTTTTTCATCAAAGGGGGTCTCTTCGATCGTTCACTTTTATACTTACCTCAACCTGACCGTCACGTTACTCATTCGATTTTTTCGTTTTCTCATGCGTTTTATGCTACGATCATCTTTTGTACACACATCATATATATATACGCGTAATGCACAACAGAATCGTCTCAACTGCGTTCGTTTGTCACGCGTATATAGAATTACATTGATATGTAGATTGTTTCAAAGGGAGATTTTGCTAGTACGAGAATTTGCCATAATTAGATACAGTAACCTTGTCGAGATTATTGAAATTTCAATGTTACTTATATTAAATGTTAAACCATTTTATCGGTATAGAGATACGGTCAATCAATTTTCAAACGTACCTTAAAATTTTCAACTTCAATTATTTAAAATATTTTTTGCCTAGGAAAAGTTTGAAAAATATGTTTTAAAAATAAAAATACCTCAACAATGTAATGCACAATAGAATAACTATAAAAAAAACCAATGTTCCGTCTATCATATGCACCGGGCACAATGATTTGTTAAATCAACCTACATTATATAATAACAGAATAGGTAAATAAGTATAGTTTATTTAGGTAGAAGGAAAAAAATTATCTAAACGAATAGAAGAAATTGAATGTTTGCATTATTTATCTAGTCTCTCTTATATATCTTAACGTAGTTTCGCTATACCAACGAATATATGGGGATATATGTATATTAGAGATTCCGGTGTGCGTATATATATATATATATAGAGAGAGAGGTACGTCCGGGGTAAAATTCAAAGAGTGCGCAGACGGTCTCGGTACGTCAAATCCCAAAAGCCGCATCGTCAGGGAACCATTCGCGTGACCAGCTCACGCGCACACTCGTCCAGAAGACCGGCTCACCCACAGCAACAGCACCGACAGCGGCAGCGGCAGCGGCAGCAGCAGCAGTACAACCGCCTCTCCACCATAGAGAAAGATAAAGCTATACACCTCGGGACGGCGAATTTTCGAGCCCTCTCTCTCTCTCTCTCTCTCTTGGTCGTCTACTCCTCCTCCTCTTTCTCCTCCTCCTCCGCCTCCTCAGACTACATAGCCAGCGTCGGCGGCGGCAACGCCGCCGCGCCGCACTTGTGCCGCGGCGCTGGTCCGAATGCCATTTCACTTTCGTTGGGCTTCTCGACCGAAGGAGGGAGGCCCTGGGAATTATCGTCGCCTCTCTCTTTCTCGCTCTCTGACCGTCTCCCCTTGTTTTCCCCTTTCCCCCTCTCTTCCCATCCTCCCTCTCTCTCTCTCTCTCTGTCTCTTTCTCGTTCTCTCTCTCCGTCTCTATCTACCTCTCACTCTTCTCGACGTCTGGCGAGGGCCGTCGAGTTCCTTCTTCACTGGAGCGGACTCTCCTCCTCCGCTACTTCCTTTTCCACGTCTTTATCGGTGAGTCGCTTTCGCGGGCCTTTTCCTCGGCTGGCCTCTGTTTTTCTCTGCGGTTTCTACGCGCGTGCGATCCGCGTGGACTATATACTATATACCCGCAAACTTTTCGCGCGCGCGCGCGTGCTCTACTTTTTTCTTCGTTCAACTTGTGTGTGAATAAAACAAGTTTTTTTCTTCGGTGTGTACATACATACATGCAGTGTGCGTGCGTGCGTGCATGCGTATGAGTAGCAGGATTTTCGAGGAACCAGGGACACTGGTGAGGTGAGTTTTATCCACGGCCTTATGTATATCGTCTCGTTTATCATTATACATTTTTTCGTTCGAGATTTTTTCGTCCACTTATTGTAATGGACGATATATTTTTTCGTTTACACTTTCGATAGCCCATAAACCGTCGATTGCTTCGAAATCTCAAGGTTTTTGAACGAATTTTTTTTAAGATCGTTTTTTCTCGACATTCTTTGTTAATCCGCGGTTGATCATTTATATTGAATTAGCATATGTTTAATCAATATAATCCCTTTACTAAATTTTATACTTTATTTTAAAATTATTCGTAATAAAAATTGTATATTCGTAAGACCGGTATGAATATATATATATATATATATATATTTTTGTTCCAGTAAATTGTTATAACTAAAACGTATATCGAGCTACGTTATCTTTTTAACTTTCGTAATTTCATTGATCGAGTGCACGTGAACTGTTGACTAAAATTTATAATGTTCGATAATGCACAATCACCTTTTATAGTTTTAAAATTTTTGTTAATAAAATCGTTAAAAAAAAATTGATGCTGAACAATAATATCTAGTTATTTTATGAAAAGTTAAAAATATTTGTAAAAATTTTTTTGAAGGCCAACTATGTGTACTGAATAATTTATAAAATTAAAATTATAAAGAATATTAGCAGTTACATTTTTATAATTTTTGTAAAAAATGTAAAACATCCAAATTGCAACATTTAAAACGTTTCAACGTTATTTGTAATCTACAAAATCAGTACTTTTTGTAAACATACAATATTGAAAAAGAAGTCTTTTCATATTTGATAAAATTTTTTTATAATGCATATCTCAAGTAAGCGAGATAAATTTTTCTGTGGAACTATAATCGGCTTTGGTTTAAACTGAGAAACCATTTGGGACCGTACGAGTGTGTAAAAATAAATTAAATGATTAAACTCAACAAAACCCTATTGTAAAATTTTTACATGTACGTATAATATATGTGTGTGAATATTTTACAATTGAACGTTTATGCCTGTAAAGCGATGACTAAAAAATTATAAACCAAGAATTACACTGTGTGTATACACGCATAATGATAACATTGAAATGAAAAGTATAAAGTGTTACCCACATCCAAGTAATTTAATTCATAATTTCGATATTTTATTATTCGTAAGTATTCCAAATGTTATCAAGTTATATTTTACAATGAACGTTTAATATAATAAATGTTGTACAAATGAACTATTGTTAAAACGAAGCGTATATATAATATAGATTTAAGAAAACTGATTATCTCAATAAATTAAATCTCGTTCGAGATTACCTTGAATTGGTAAACGTGTTTCGCAATTATAATCATCTTTTCGGTATAGATTTGGCGAGTCGCGATTTTTCGAAGCAGCCTAGTGTGCGTCGCCTCTGATGCCGCGCCTATATACACTTACTCGTGTATCGAATGACGCGATTTACGCACGCCTCGAGGTCCGTCATTCTCGACGTTGTGTGTTTTGAAAGAAATTTGAAATACAAATCGTTAAATATGCATGACGTGTGCTCAGAGAGTAAAAAGAGGTTTTTTTTTTATTATCGAAAGAAAGTGATGTGGTTTTAACCAGTTAACTAGTTTAAAAAAGAAATATTAAATTTAAACTATATGTTTTTAAAAGTAAATAAAAAATACACTTATTTCAATTAGCATGGCAATGAAGATCTCGAATAGACATGAACGTGCTCGAGTGAGTTTAAATTGGTGTTGATTAAAATTTTCTTAAATAATATAAAAAGAATTGTTAGCGCAAACTTTAAGTTAATTTGCTTAAAAAAATTTAATCTCCATTCAGCTAAATGTATATATGAACGATGCGAAGCGTATACAGAATCTACGAGAGTAGATCCCTTAGTTAGAAGTCGAAAGCGAGACAGAGAAACTAATTTAATTTGTTCGAAGCCCCGGGAAAAATTAATCCAATCCGCAGATGTTTTTTTGACAAAAGTTATTATGCTGTCCGAATTTTTCGAAGTGAATTTTTCCGACTCCGAAAGAGTTAAAATTCTATTCCAATCTGACTTCTCGTTAGTTTAAATAAAATTAATCTCGTATACCGAGGTGTGTATGAGAACGTTTTTTTTTCCGTTTACCTTTTCTGTGATTGCATTATTAAAAATTAAGCCAACTTAAAATGTATACGTTAAAACAGAAAACGAATAAAAAAACTAGATCGGATAAGAAGTGACTGATGTATATTTGCCTTTGATTTGATCAAAATTAAGCACACAACGTTTCGTTAAATTTTAAAGGAACGATCTCGTAACCGAACGCGCGCATAATCGTTCGTCTGTACTTTAGGGGTCGAAATCTACGAAATATACATTTAGCAGTACATTATATTGCGGCGAGGAGCACACAAGAATGAAACGACCGAAAGAGAGAGACCGTGAGGAAGAAAGCGAGGGACGACGATATGGGTTTATGGGGGCCTTGAGAATGATTCTTTATGTTATATACCCAGTATAGTTCGACGTACCACTGGGAGAAGGTCATAAAGACGCTCGAGACAATTTGCCATTCACGGCTTCAGATTCGTGAAACGTTTCGACTGAGTAATTTATTAATCAACTATAATTGCATTTTTCTTTTTCATTAATCGTAATTGCTGATTGATTATTGTCTATCTAATTATTATTAACTTGACATTAATGCTCTACTTTTTTAACAGATTTTTTTTTTAATTCAATATTTCAGTTAGAGTGGAAAAGTGTATTATTAAAATAAAAAGTCTGTCTGTTTTTACAAAAATAATTTTGATACTTTATTGCAGCATTTTATTTATATCTGAAAAATTAAAGTCTCACTTTTTATATAGCGTTGATTGAACTCTCTTTGAAACTTTGACAAAAACAAAACATAGTCTTGATGGAAAGATAACTAATTTTACCTTCGACTTTCCTCAAATAATGTTGTATTCAAGTTTTGTATTAACGTATTTTTAATATGTATCGATAATATTCACGATAAATCATTGTCATCTTGCGCATTAAAAATTAAAATAGGATAAAGGAAAGATTTTTAAAAATTATTGTCATTCCTAAAACGTCGTGGTCGTTCTCAACTTTCCATACACTTTCGAAAAACCAGTGCAACAGAATTGTCGATACGCGACTCGTAAAAAAACAGAGGCAGCCATTAAGAAAACAAAAAAAAATAGAGGAAAACGGAAGTTCCGTGCCGAGTTCTTTTTGCGTTTACCCAACGGCTAAAACGTCTGGACGCAGCAGCTGTGCGCGAAAATTTTGGCCGGCAATATTCACGTCGCGTATACGCGCGCTTGCCGGGGCTCGAAAGAGCGTGAAGGGGCGGGGGAGGGGGTGGTGGTGGGGGGAGAGGGGGAAGGGAGAGAGAGAAAGACAAAGGTTATACGCGTAGCGAGAGGAGAGGAGGCGCCGCGATGCTTTTCTCGGGGGCCTCGCCGCGCCGGTCGCTGGCCTTCGAATATTCGATATTCTCGCGAATATATACGCTGCCGCTGCCGCTGTCGATGCCGCCACCGCACCGCTGCGTTGGGAATTTTACTCTGCTAGCTGTACCAATGTAATCACTCCGATTGTCCCTGAGAGTCGATACTTTTTTCGCGATTTGCGAATTTTCATCGATTCTCTTTCGTGTTCGCAGATTTTCTTTTGTTTGAATTGTTATTATTATTTATTCTGTTTCTTTGGATTAAATGCAAATTTAAATATATATATCTGCTATACTCTGCTGAAGTAAACTTCCGAACTACGAGGAAATAATTGTTTTTTCAAAAAATTATGTAGTCAAATTTATTACAAATATATTGATTTTTCTTATATCGACAATTTGTATCTTCATTAATAATCAAAATAAAAATTTTTTAATACAATATTTTTTCCAGTATACCTTGCTGCTACTTATAATTATTCAAAGCATAGTCTAATAATGGAAATTCGTATACTAGACGACCAATTTAATATATGTATAATAATACGCTTAACGATTTATATCTTTGCTACAATGACGTATATTTCTGAAATTTTATTGTAAAAAATTCAAACAGTAACGGTTCAGTAGTAATTATTGTACGATGTACACGAAAATGCCGATGAATCGCAACATCAAATTCGATATCAGTAATATATCGCAGCCGAGTTATTCATTCGCCGGAGTAATTTAACGCGATCACAACCAAATCACACACACACACGCGCGCACACACATACACGCATTCGCAGAGAATAAAACCTGGCGGGGGTGGACCAAACACAAAACACAAATCAATTGAAACAGTAGCAAACAACCTCCCACTCTACCAGCACCTTCTATATTATCGTCTCTCCCTCGCGCAAAATATTCTTTTTTTTTGTTCGTCGCTTTCTCTTCCTCTCGCGGCTTGCGACGAGAATAGTAAAGAGAAGCTGGCGCGCGAGAAGCTGGTACGCGCCGGTCGCCGGCGTCGCTTAAAAATAGTCGTTAATACTCATGGGAGCGAGAGAGACGGAATGAGCTGCGCCGCTCGGATCGGCTATTTTTACGAGTATATGCGCGCCTTTATGAAACTGTACAACTCCAAGTGCTCTTTTATGTAATGGAGAGGGCGAGAGGAGAGGAGGTAACTCGTCTCGCTTTAGAGTCGATACTACTGGACATTTTCGGTGCGCCACGCCTGGATTTCGTATAGGTTCTGTTTTTCTTTATTCTTTTTTTTTTGCGACCGGGTAAGATGGACGCTGCCAGTTTTCGAAAACGGCCGTATACGCTCGAACAGCTCTCTGCTCTGAACGTTTCGTTTAAATCGACTATTTTTACGGGTTTGCGGTAACTGGAAATTCGAGTCCTTAATATACCCCTCTTTTTTCGTTTACCTGCAATTTTATTATTGTACTACAAAATTTTATTTTTCTTTGTATACATTTTAATAAATGTTCACGTATGCTTTTTTTAAAAATATTTAAAAAATTTTATTATTATTCATGGAAAAAATGCCAAAACACGGATGGCTTTCAATAAAACTTGAATCGCAATTACAATTTATTTTAACTTAATTCTAACTTGAAATTCTATTGATAAACGTACATATTTTTTAGCGTGAGAGGAAATTGCTAATCAAGTAATTAACATTTTAATAAATACGTTTTACACGTGCACATTGCGCTAATTCATTATATAATTACTTTTTCAGCGTGTTCAAAGAAAGTTGAACTTTTTGAAATATTTATAAAGTTTAGAATTAAAATGTAAGTACAACATTCTTGAATATAACTTATCAACGAGTTTTTCGAGGTATTAAGAGTACGATTGTTATTATTTATCTTTAATCATTTTATTAACATTGCTTTTTCAGATTTTGTTTAAATAACAATATCCATAATTGATACAATTAAGTTTTTATCGTAATAGTAACATTCGTCGAATAATTCGAAAGGATTTATGAAACTAACGAGGAGAATCAGACATCGAATTCAGACAAAAGTGTGTACGTAAGAGTGAATCGATCGAACCGATTTCGTTCGAATTCCCAAGCGAGGAAGGAAAAAAGAGAAAGACACGTGGAATTTCTCTCTATCCCTATTTACCTCTGGCTATATCTAATCTCGACGTTTTTTGCTTAATTAACTTGGAACCGGCCGATGCGTCGGCGATGAGGGAGACGTCGACGCGCTCATTGTGATGGGGGAAGCTCGACTTTTTTTTCATGCTCGAGAAGTCGTTGTCGCTCTTTTTCAGGGCGTAAATAGAATTTTTTGATGGAAATGCGTAATATGAGGGAAGGCAGAGAACCTACCCTCACTTACGTATTTTCATTTTGGAAGTTTATAAATTTTTCACCGACTTTTTATAAAGAAATTTAAAAAGTTGCCTAAGGTTTAAGAGTTACGCTGCTGTTTTTATTAGGTGGTAATCCACGTTGAGACCAAAGTTTTAAATATGGTAAATTTTTCATTATACAAATTCATGTTACATATTTTTATTCTTATTCGTCAGTGTCTTGCGATAAAGGTAACTTTATAATATTAAATAATCTAAATATTTTTACATAAAAAAGTGTAATTGTCCATATACTACAATTAAATTATTTTTCTCGTTATAATGTTCTACTTTACTACTTAAACTTAGTTAATTTTTAATTTTACAATATTATCAAAATATTTACATATATTTAAAAAAATACATAAACTGCGATAACTTCTGAATTTCGTTGCGTATGTTCCATAATAAAATAAATAAAATCACATAGTATACTGTATTATATATAATATAGATACAGGTATTATGAAATTTTAATAATGGAACGAATAAAAAGATGTATACGTATGTATGTTCAGATATCTCCTGATTATCTCACCAACTGTCTAACCGGTGATTCGACTGAAATTGATAGGGGATCACTGTACACTTATAACGAGGGTGTATGGTTCTATTTTGAGCTCGATATACGTCCAGTAGTTTTAAAATGCCAGCTGTGTTAAACGAAATGACGCTTGCAATGACGCCTATGTAGAATCAATATTCTCCTCTTTTTTTAAAATATAATCATATCTTTTTCCAACAGATTAATCTATTCATTATGTAAAATAGATAGTTTTCATGGTTCGCTTTAAAAGTTTTGATATAGTGAGCTTTCGTGTTTAAAACATAAAAGATATGTTAATTTAAATTTGAAAACATATATAAAATTGTAAATATCGCTTACACGTGAAGCACCTTGTTTTCTAAACAATATTTACTGCACATATTCTTCTGTGTAAAGTAAACAAGTAATAACTAGTCGATAACCTCATCGTAAATTATTTGACCCATTATCGAATAAATATAGTGACAATTGTATACGTCAATCGTAAATTGAAAATTAACGTTGTGCCTTATAAAAACTGAATTGTCATAACTAATTTGCAATTGGACATGTGTAAGAGTAAATTATGTGGAAACTGAGCAAAACTCTGATGCAGAAGGAAAAGGAGTAAGCCGGTTGAATGAAACATAAGAATGAATGAGCGAAGAAACGCGCGAGGGCGAACGAGGTAAAGAGAGGGAAAGTAAGCGTCAAGCTCGTAAAAAGTGAGATAAAAGGAGCGCGCGCGCGCGAAGAGCGAAGGAAAGGAAAAGCGAAATCGAGAGGAGCCGGACAAATAGGGTACGAAGTAGAGGAGTCGCGACGGCGAAAAAGTCAAAGAGGCAAAGAAAATCAACGCGAAGGAGTGTGCAACGGTATATAGCTATATGTATGGGAAGAAACACGTGCTTTCACGTTCCTCCAGGCCAATGCTTCGACGTCTACGTTAGACTGGTCAACTTGTTTCTTCAACGATATTATGTATATATTATTACCGCATGCGCGTCAAGTTATTTTGTACATTAAATAATTGATTGCCTATCCGTATTTAAATTATTGATTTAAACCTTCAGGTAATTTAATTTTAATTACAGTTTTAATAAATATCATATTACGCAAACCTGTTGCTCCATTTAATCGCAGTATTAGTAATTAGAGTATAAATTTAATTACAATTATTATGAGATATGTTGTAAATAAACATTCACAGTTAAATTTCTAAAATTTTAAAATATCCTTTTATTTCTTTATATTAATACTTGTTATTTTTTATTTTTATACACGCTTAAACCGACACATAGTTTTGGTTATTTATTTATAATTTATAATATTTATTAATTACTTTTATCCTCCCGTATTTGCTGATTCATAACAAATGAGGGATAAAATGAGCGATAAAAATAATAAACAAACATAAATAACAACAAATGCAATATAGGAATCTGCAAATAGTTACGATATCGACTTAGTACTATTGAAACTGTTTGCCAATATAGTTCTAAAACATACACAAAAATCCATTGACGTGAATAATCTCAAAACCTTAAATGAAATTTATACTTCACATCTGCACGTACCGTTGACGGAGTGAAAGAAGAAATAGCGTTAACCTATATATACAGCGAGTGAGAGAGAAAGAGGATGATGGTGGGGGAGGGGCGGGGGGGGAGAAGGGTTTGAGAATAGACCTCAGCTATTCGCACAAGGAAGAGGAAAATCGGAGAAAAGACGAGAAGGAGGGTTGTAAGAGAACGTCGAAATGGCTGGAGCTCCTTTCGTTCTCCTCGAAAAAGAAATAAGGGAAGCGATTGAGCGCGAGGTTGGAAGAAAGGAGGCGGGGAGGATATTCTCAAGTCCAACAGGTGTAAGTCCAACGCGCTTTACAAGAAGACCGCAGTTTACGTCCTTCCAAACGAGTAGGAGGGTACAATGCACTCGATTTTTATGGGATGCAACGCCAATTGAGTGCACTCGTTTTGTCCTTTATTCAATCTAATTCATCGAATTTTATTATAAACAATTTTTTGGGTTATAAATAATCGTAATGAGACTCTTTGGTCGGTGTGAAAATGCAGAATAAATACGATAGCATTTGACTTATTAGTTACGATAAAATATGAATTTATAATGTACAAATAGTTTAAATTATTTTAGTCTGTGTGTTTTAAATACAATCTTACTTATTTGTTCTTGTTTTGATATGTTTCAGGTAAGCCGAACAATTCATAAGGTTTTAATGTAGTAGTGGCCAGCACTTTGTAAGTCTAAAGAAATTCCATTAATTTTACGTACATCGATTTAACATTGACGCCGGTTTATTTGTATTTAACTCAAAGAGGCATAATAATGCACAATACTTATATTTTTAAACCATCAAATATCTGAATTATAAAATAATATATAACCGCGATTAAAGTGTCGGATTAAACGTTCTTGTATTAACGCAATGAAAGATACAGGAGATATATATTGGAAAGGGAGAGATTGTAAAAAGATATGTTTTTCCCATGGTGCGGAGTAAAAAAGGAAGAGTGAAAGTGGGTGTATTGAATAGAACGAGAGGGAAGGAAAGAGTAAAAGTGTTGGAACATATAAAATATGTGTTAAAGCGAGTAAGGGAGACGGAAAATGCAATGGAAAATACGCGTATGTAGAGTGCGGGGGAGGAGAAGGATGAACGCGGAATAAACAAAAAGTGAAAGCGTATATAGGGAGAAGAATGGTACGGAAATAGAGAGGAATCCCAGGAATTTGACAATGAAAATTGCGAATGGTATGCATACGGGAATATAATAAAGATAATGAGAGGTTAATTAATACAAAATCCGGAAAAACTCGGTATACATGCATGTATGTATATCGTTTGACTGCATTAAAACAATCGTTACATTTTGATTCTCGAAGAGTATTCGCGAGTGCGACAAGCGTTACGTCGGAAATTACGTACTTTTAATTTTTACGTTTAAAATGTAGATATTTTTATTCGAATCGCATTTAATGTATTTGAATTCTACACATTTTTATTACGTACCCTTGCACATTAAATAATACATGCCTACGTATTTGTAATGCAATACCTTGTCTCAAATTATTTCAACTGGAAATTTTTCTTTGCACTTACTTTAGATCTAAAATTTGACTGAAACAAGTGAACAATTTCTTTTACAGAATTGTATAACATTCGAATGAAAAATCAAATGGATTGATTGACCACTCCATAAATAACAATTATTCTTAATAAATAAAAAAAATTATTATTTTGGTCGATCTGTATATAGTAGATGTCGCTTCGATGTTTAACAATATCGAGTAAAATATTCTATTCGAATAAAACAGTCTAATTACAATATCAAATTTATATTCACTCCTTTTTTAAATACTGATAAAAAGTCATGTGAGGTCTTGTAGGGTGATTAAATTTCAAGAAGGCATCTGTAAATACGCTTGTAATGATAAGTACAACAAAAAGAAACAAATTATGTAAAATAATTAAATTATATTAGTGATAACAAATGATTAAAAATAGAATTTTCGAATAACAACAAGGATAATTTATTCATAAATAAATAAGATCAAAATTTTTACATTTAAAGAGCTTGTGTATAACAATAAAACAACAAATTTTAATACATTAAAAAAGATACTTTGTGGTTTAACGACAAATATAAATGATATGATATACAAGTCTATAAATTATACGAAAACACGAGGTATTGTTTTTACAAAAGTTAGTATCAGAATGGCTCTTCGGATCCGAAGTCGAAAACGTATATCGATATACGAGTATAGAGTGTTTCTTATCGACACACGTGAAAAGACAAACTAAAGAAAGGCACGCGACGAGTAAGACCGCGTGACTATGAGATGTATATGTGTGTGTGTGTGTGTGTATTATATATAATATGTATATATAGATAAAGAGAGAGAAGACACGCAAGAAAAGGAGTCGAGTACACGGTGTATAGAGAAAACGAGAGGGGAAGGTGGGGGAATTCCCCTCGTTGAAGAGGCACGCGGCGTATTACGAATACGCTTGCCATAACGGAATTGATAATGCAGCGGTAGCGGGAGACGGGAGAGCGAGCGAGAGATAGAGAGCGAGAGAGAGCGAGAGAGAGAGAGAGAGAGAGAAGGCATATAACCGTACTCTCGGTGCTTTCTCCGTCTGCTCTCCTTCCGTCCTTCCTGCCTTCCTTATTCGTCCTTCCGCTCAGCGCATCGGGAGACGCCCGCCAGACGCGTAACCTCCTTTCCTGCACCAAACGAGGATTCCCTCGGAACTCCGACAAAGAGATCCACGTGGTAGCTATAACAGAACACGTGTCTCTTATTCTATACATCCTCACCTTCTTCTTCGTTCCTTCCTCATCCTCCACCTTCTCCTCCTCCTCCTCCTCTTTCTTCTGTCGTTCTTATTATAATTTCATCGTACGAATTTAATTTCCTTCCGTATCTTATAGGATACTGTGATTAACCTTATAACTCTTGTAGCTTTTTCTATTTAGGAATATGATTATTATTACATAGATCACTTATATATATTATATGTATGTGTCTTGTGTCATCAAATACTTTTGTATAAATTTAAATGTTTCCACTTTACAAGATAATTATATAAAAATTTATTAACTATGTCGTTCAAAATATTATAGTACATTTTTACACTTTTAATTACTATTTGATAAAAAAAGATAAAGCATTTTCATTGAAATACTTGGTAATCGATGATTCTTTCTACTGTATAAAATTTCAAATAATACTTAAGCAAAAATGCAATCAGTAACTTGAACGGTATAGTATATCAATTACGTATCTTATTTATTTTACGTATGCAAATTGTTAACAGTAAAAAATAAATTTAATAATCACCTTCATTAATGTTATATTTTACATGTTTGTGCAGCCAGCACTCAGCAATTATTATCAATTCATTTTGGATAAGATAAAAATAATTTTTTAGGAGATTTTCCATGTTTACTAAAATATAATTCTGCATATTGATATGGTGGAACGTTAATAAACGTTTGTTTGTTTGTTTGCTTATTGTAATGTAGAATTAATAATTTATAATTTTCGATTAATGTATATTCATTACCACATCATCGTCGCCGTTGGTTTAAAATTTTGATGACTAATATTTTAAACAAAGGATTCAATCAATAATCAGTCGAGTATATAAACTTGCCACAACGAACGGAATGAAATCCATCGATATAAACAGTTTCATTCGGCCAATATTCCTCTACCGATGCGTCGCTCATTCATTTCATAATTCTAATCGTATCGAATTATTCTTCAGTCGCATATATACGTATACGTTATTCTTCTAAACGTATACGTAGTTTCGTATAGTGACAATTTATACGGTATTATACGTTTACTTATTTTCGTTTAATTATTATTTTAACGTCGCTCTTTTTATGTTCCCGCAAGTCGGTGATAATCAGTGACGAAGGTCGTACGTTTATATACGTCATGAAATTTATTAATTCATATACGTGCAACTGAAATTTTGAAGTGAAAATAGCACGAGTCACGTGAAAACATAAGATGAAAAGCGTGCACGTGTATACAGTATACGTTCATTCATGAATTTCTTTTCCTTGTCTAACTCGTTTTTCTTCCCCTCCCATTCTCTCCTTACACGCACGTATTTTCCTCTTTTCCTCGTGTTCTTGCTCTCTCGGTCGTACGTATCTATATAAGCATAAGCTCTGCGAGTCGTCATTGAAACACTTGGAGAGAGGGGAATAGGGATAAAAAGGAAATAGAATCGCGCCTCGATTCTCTCGCTCTCTCCTTTCCGTTTCAATTTATTTCCTATATGTTTCATGCATACTTTTTATCTTCAAGTTTCTCTTACTTACGTGACTAATTCTTTTTCTTCACCAACTCTTCCAAGATTGTTTTTTATATTATGAATAAATGATACCAATGAACATGCATTTCTTATTATTCGTCATATATTTCGCAGATCGATATTGTTATTTTTATAATTGAAATAAATATATCGAAAGATTAAACGTAAATAATAAAAACTTGACATCCGCGAGTAACAGTTTTAAACGATTATTTCAAATAAACAAGATTTTTGTTTAATAAATTTATATCTGTATTTCTGACGAATATACGTAAACTGTGTGCGTAAGTATGGGAGCACAATAACACTTAAATTCAAGGTCACTTTGTTGTAAAAAAAGAAGTAAAGTAAAAAGGAGAAGAAGAGGTAGAAAGAGAGAAAGTATAACAGGGCAGTTTTCTAAAGTCATCCCTGCAAGCTCGATTTATCTCCCCCCCTTTTTACTGCTTCTTTCTTTTTCGCTCGGATTTTCGCGACGCGCCTTCTCTTCTCACCCTGGCTCTTTCTATCTCTTTTATGGCTCTTTCTTGCGCTCGGTGAAAACCGTCGAGAACGAGTTCGGAATTGTTCTCTAATTGGGTGTTATCGCCTCGACTATAACTTAAACGATCGACAAATGAAAAGAAAAAAAGGATTCTAAACCTTCTCTCGTCTTTCTTTTCTTTGTATACCACGTACACCAAACGACTAAACTAAGCTTTTTCCACCCTATTTTTACACTTGTTATTTAGTTTTTTTTTACCTTCTTCAATTTTATATATAAACAAATTTATAACTTAATTTAAAAAGAAAACCATTTGGTATTTCGAACAATAATTAAAGAATGTTATTATTTATTTACAATTAATTGTTATATATTAATAAACATAAATATTAGTTAGCATTGTTAATTTTATCATTTAAGAATTTTTGAATTTGTACATGATCGACGACATTTGTATACTAAACGAAATCGAAATGACTTGGCATCAGACACAACAAATTCTGTTGACATATTTCAAGTATACCGGTAACAGACAAAACAAATAAGACTCGCGTTTGGAACGTATATATATATATTTGCTGTACGTATAATATTAAGGAATAAAAAAACGTATATAAAACTATAGGAGGAGTAATATGTATGTATGTTGAGATAAAACAATCGTCGTGAGAGGAGTCGCTCGAAAAGCTCAAGCATAGCCGGAGGAGTCTGCGCGTCAATTAGTTCGGGATAATTGGTCGGGCGATGCCCTTGAACCCCTCCGCGAGTATTGATTGGGGGGCGCGAGCTTGAATTCAGGCGCTGCCACCGCCGCCACCGCTGCTGCTGCTGCTGCACATCCTACTCCCCCGCCCGGACAACGCCGCCATCACCGAGCTTTTTCCCTCCCGTCCGCATAATCTCCTAGCTTCAAATTCTCCCTCTTCCTCTCTATATATATAGATATACTTATCGATATATGTATATATACATATACCGAACAGTACCTTCCGCCCAGCTATGCATTTAAATTTCGATGGTATCACCAATTTTTGTCTCTGCTTTGTAGGAAATCTCAATTATCTAATTTTGTAAGTTAAAGACACTTTTCTAACTTGACGCATTGCTATAGTTATTTTTAAATTATATTTCGCGCGAACATATGTTGAAGGTTAAGACATCACCGGGAATAGTAATAAAATTTTATTTACCAGGATACCTATGTGTTTATGGTTTGTATCACTCTTTTTATATATCTTAATAATCATTGAGTAGATTTCACGTAGTCATGTGAAAAATTACAAAATACATATTTTTTATGAAGTAAATAATTTTCTTGTGAAATGAGTATTCAGAATTCAATAAATTAATGTATATGATTCGATATGTATTACAAAATTATTTAGAATAAACTAAAAAAATGGTTTTTAATGGCTTTATAATCTCTTTAGTACGTAATGAATTACATTACGCCCGCGAATCCGACGTAAATTGAATCGTCTTGCAACCTCAATCAAACAGTGTACGGCTGAATCTATTAGCAAACTTCCCACGTAGATTCGAAGTAAAGTACAGTGATATAACCATATACACAGACGTATACATATGTACCGAAAACTCATCTGAAATCTAGATTTCAATGAATACCCCGGGAAAAAAATTGTTCATAACATGTATCTGTATATGCATAGGGTTCAAGTGGCTCGGCGCACCTTGAACCCGCAAAAGGATAATCCGAGAACCGAAAACTGCCTATAAACGCCCCACCTCGCAATTAACTGTACTACCCTGTACCTCCTCCTCCTCCTCCTCCTCCTCCTCGTCCTCTTTCTTCTTCATCCCCATTCCTCTGTGTTTTCTTTCTCTCTTTCTATCGCTCCCTCTCTCACTCCGCCTACGTGGGTCGGTTTCTTGCTCCCCGCGTGGCTTTTATTCCGACGGCAGCTCTACCACGGTTCCCCCCTTTATTTATTTAATTGAACGCCATTTTGAAAAGGGACACACCCGTTGGGTGTATATGGGCCGCGGAATTCGTTTTTTTTTCGCGCTTGCAACCTTTCTTCTTTGTCGAAAAGGGGAGGACGAGAAATGTACCATCGTTTTATCTCTCTTTCCATTAGCTTTTAACTTCAATTTTTTATCGTCATTCTCTCTTTTTTTTGTTTTTTATGCTTTCTTCCTCAAGTTTACGCGAGCGTGTACTTGGTTAACTTCCCGTTTATCTACTATGGGACTCTGGAAGGTCAACAATCAAGATTTTCGGCTTTGTACAAAAATTTTATTGACTGCTACCCGTTTGACCACTAAAACACTTCAATATATATATATAATTTTAAGAATAAATAAAAGAAAAACGTTTAATACCTCCGCGTGAAATGTCTCCTATATACCTTTATTAATAAAACTATATTTTTAAAAAACTCTTATCTTTGCATCTATTAATATTTTCTTTTTTACGCCAGACATGCACGATAAACATACTATTTTATAATCAACCATGTATCGTATTAAATACAAAGTTTATGCACCTAAGATATTATTTATGTTCATCAATAAAAAATGTACGTAGACGCTAAGATGTGTAAACCAGAAAGTAAATGATCGATCCTATATAGGAATATAAAATAACTATAAAATCTGATATGACACAAAGTGTTGCAGAACAAAATTATGAAGTGAAATTTATTTAGCACGTTATATGCGTGATGTACTTTGCAAGAGTAATTGAGAGTTCACTGTACGCATTAAATGTGACCTACGCTCGACGAAATGATTTTCATGCGGGAATTAAGATGTATATCACATGCATACGTTGAATTTTTATAAAAAAAGAAAAGGGTAGAAAAATGACAGTTCGTTATAATATACTAAAAAAATAATAATATATTTACGTGTATGAAAGGTCACTTAACATATACAAGCTTACAATCGTACGAAAGATCGTATAACCGGTTATGAGTTTTATTCACTGAAATTTTACTTGCTATACGTTTGTTGTCCGAGTGTTGTGATATAAAATTTGTTTTTTATGCAGTAGGATTAAATTTTAACATTTTCTTGCGGTGCGATTTAGTTTTTTGATTAGATAATTTTGTAATATTATTTTGTTTTATTCCATTATCATCCCGTATAATACTAAAAGTATCGAGTAAACATTAAAACTTTTAACATTGATAGTTGCAAAAGGTAAAATTCGAGCGGATTTAGTAAAATAACTTAATTCACGATTATCAAAAAAGGGGTGAAAAAAGTCTTAGGGGGTTAGATTTTAGATTCAACGTATTCCTGTAATACTTGATAATCCTCGATCTGCTGAGTCGACATCTCGGCAATTTTACACAGCCGACCGATAATAATTATATTTCCTCAACGCCCTTCGCTCTCATTCCAGGGGTTCTGCTGAGGCGAAATTAAAAAAAGAATCCTTTAACGGGCCTTTTATACGAAATCGATCATATATATATGTACGAATTCAGTATTATCTCGACTACCTTTAATATGCGAAAATTTTTTGCGTTAAGTGTTACATTCATTTCTTCTACTTTAATTACACGTATATTATTACATTAAATATTTCAATTTAAATTATGATATACTTTATCTATCCATTATCCAAATTAACCTGACTGATTGATTAGATACACTTAATATAATTAAATTTGTTATTTAGATTTTATAATTTGAAAATGGTTTTATTTTTAATTCCAGCTGTGTAGAGCGAACAATGACTTGTTAAATTTTACGTAAGAATTATGTAATGTAATGAAGTCAAGTAAACATTAATTGTATATTTTGCATTCAAAACGAATATTAGACGTTTCTACTTCCTTTTTATTATTTGTTTGTAATCTATTTTTATTTCGTAGTATTTTGAAAATGCGATATGGCATTGTTGCAAATGTTTCATTTATATAATATAGTATTTAAACGTAAGATTTTTTCAATTTCATTTTTCTACATAATCCGGGAGATTGTAATTAATTGTAATATTACTATTACTGCCTACTTACACTCGAAGTATAAAAATTAAAATTACCTCGTCGATGATTAACGCGAGCGAGAAATTTATTAAAATATGGAGATTGAGGGGCGAGGGGTGGGGGGGGGAGGATGTTGGAGGGGAGTGAGGGAAGAGCAACAGCGACAACGAGACGAGCATGTACGAGCGTACGAGCATAGAGATATTGGCGTAAGCAAAATTCGCAAAGCAACGATAAAGCCCAAGGGAGAAAGGAAGCTGACCCAATCGCAGGCTCGTCACCCGGTCGCATCCTCGCCCGAAGGCTGCGCCCACTCCCACACGGCGACCGGTGATTCGGCCTCTCCGGGAGGGCCGCCACGTGCGTGTGTGTCGATGTGTCGATGTGTGGGTACGACTCTGCCGGCCGGCGCGCGCGCGCACACAGACAGGTGCCAGACACACAGACGGACGGAGAGGATGGCGCACGAGAGCACGAGGGTCGATACGGCCCTGCGAGACCGAGGCCTCCCCCATTCTTCCCGCGGGCGTTTTTCCCTTGCCTACACGCAGCCCCGTCGGCTGTGGCGGAACCTGCGCGCGCGAGCCTTCCCGAGTGTGACACCCTCCCCTCGCGTCGCGGCTGCGTCGTCGCCGTCGTCTGGCCCTCCTCCTCCCGCCCCCTTCCCCCCTCGTTCGAACCGTACACTCTCTCTCTCTCTCGCTCGCTCGCTCGCTCACTCACTCACTTTGCTTTGCGGGGGCTCGGTTTAGAGTATAGTATAGTAGCGCCGGATCGCGAGGCGCGCGTCGCACCTTGCGCGGGGCTGCCACCGGTCGGAAGATAAATAGAGAGGGGGTCTGTCTGGGCTGCCCTGCCCGAGCTGCCGAATTATTCTCCTCGATTCTCAAAAAAATTTTTCTCAATCTAATATTTAATAGATGCACTATTATCCTTCTCTTATTTTTTAATCGGGCATTATAAATATAATTAATCTTTAATTCATATATTATGCTGCGGTTTATTAATCATTCATTAGACAGTTAATCTGTACTTTAGATAAAGTTATCACGTTATTTCTCCATGTACACTATAACAGTAGGATGCATTAGTATTATATTAATGAATAATACAACATTTTTATGTTCATATTTCCAGAATGACATTTATTGTTAATTCTTTGTGTCAAAAATATAAGTAATTATTTTTGATGCTATTAAGTTTGGAACTCGTAGCGTATTTTTTACAAAAACTATCACACGAATTTTAAATAAATCTTTATCAGGTTAATTTATGACATATTTAGCTAAAAAGTTTAGATATTTAATGTAAACGTGTAAACAGACTAAAGAATATACATAAAAATGCAAAAAAAAAGTGTTAGGCACAAACTTTAATATATGTGGAGATGAGCGGTCAAAAGCCGAATGGAAAAGACGAATGAAAGAAACGAGTGTGTCGAAAAATCGGGTGCGAGAGAATTCGCAAAGGTAGGGGTGGAAATATCGTGTGTAAGGGAAAAGGGGGAGTATAGGCGGTGAGTCTACCTCCCCGTATAGTCTCTCTCCTAATCGCGCGCGCACCACCCCCTCGAACGCTTGATTAAAGAACGAGAGAGAAAGAGAGTGTGTGAGGGTGGGAGAAGGACGCGCGCAGACCTCTTCTCGTGCGCGACGGTTGATGGCTGCCGGCGGGTAGGCATACTGTACTGTTGCTCCTCTCGACATTCGGTTTCTTTTATCGGCCTAGTCACGCTGTTATTCCGATTCCACTGGATATCATTCTCTTTTGGTTTCTCGGTTTCCTTCTTTTTCTTACCAACAAGCTCGTCACCTTCACACTTTTCAAATATTAAATAATTTCACTGATTTTCATGTGTTAATATTATTATGTAACGTAAATGCAAATTAATGTAATTGATTTTTTATTTGCATATCGCATATTAAACCGTATTAAAGTTCATTGGTAAATCAGCTGATTTAATTTTATTTAATTATTTTTACTTAAATATATTAAATATTCTTCGTATCAAAGAAGAGATGGTTGTATGACTTACGAAGATATGCAGTATAATAAAATAATGCAACATTTATATCTAATAGTAAATTATCTAAATATATTTCCTAAACATTTTAAAAGAATGAGCTTCTCGATTAGACTATCCGCATTTAAATTTAATTTGAAAAAGAACATCGCGGTGAGGCCGAATAATGAAACTTGGTAACAAAACGCAGGCAGAAGAAACGTGAATAGAACGAAAGAAAGAAAGACGACACTGGAAAATTGTTCATCCAGTTTTTCCCGATAAGAGGAAGCCACGGAGTCGAAGGGTGATTTCCCTTCCAGTCGGTGCATAATCGAACCAAGCCGCGTAACTGAATTTCACCTCGTTGCTAATCGAGTGAAAGCTCTCGTACCGAGTACGGTACGACTAATTCGAGACCATCATTTTTTCCCCTTTGGTTTGTCTATCTCGTGCGCGAGAAAGAGAAAGAGAGAGAGAGAGAGAGAGTGAGAAAGGGCGGAGGGAGGGAAAAAGTAGTAGAGAGACGTTTGGATGATAGGATCCTCGTAGAATCAGCTGTTGCTTACGCGGAGTGCACGGCGGCTTTGAAAAGCTCAGGAAGAGGCAGTATAATGCGATATTCCGAGTGCCTCCGAAGAAGATCTTCTGGCTTTCGTGCGCAGAAATCCCGAACGGTGAACGCGATTATTTTAGATGATACGAAACCGCTCAATTTTTTTACTTCTAATGGATCATAGAGATTTTAACGTTGGTTGTACATTTCATCGGGTATTTTAGAATTTTCGTAATGTTGAACGTCATACGTCAAATATTTATTATTTTTTAAAGCTAGTCTTATGGTACACGTTAAACTATTGATTGAGTCAATACAATGGAAATAATTTGTTATAAAAAATATATTTGATCGAAAAGCAATCTAGTAGATTTATAATAGATACTTTTTAACTATAACGAAACATTATGTATATGTAAAAAATTCTAAGACACTTATATCGGTCGAGTAACTCAATAAAGTATTATGTGTAAGAATGATTAATCTGTTAAATGTATATTGATACGAAAAAAATTAATGAAAATTATTGTGGATTTACAGTCGCTGCTGAAAACGGCTGATCAGCTGAAAATCAAAGGACTGTGCGAGGCACCGGAAGGTAGAGAGGGCCCTTCGGTAAGCTTGAGCCCACCACCGCGAGACTCGAATACACCGAGACTCAATTTCGCGAAGCTCAAGAGGCATCATCCGCGTTACAAGAGGCCACGTACGAGCTGCGACACTGGGAGTCGAGGAACCGGCAACACGGAGTCGAGACACCTGCAAGCGCATCACCATCACCACGCCGATCCCACGAAATACAAGGACGAAGATTTCGTCGAGAACTACGTCCGTGATTGCAACAAAGAGGTAAACTCTTTTTTTTTTGTTCATCACGTTTTACATTTCGCTTATTTAGTTTTCCATTAATTATTTTAGTAAATATATATGTGTGCTTAATTAATGCTCTACGTAATAAACGGGGATATCGAATATGTAATACAAGTAGATAATATTCGTTTTTTTTTTCAGAATCGTCGAGACTGCTGGCCAGCTGAAGATGACGATTGCATGGAGACGACAGGGACAACCACAACAGTAGTCCTGGACTCGTGCCAACGCAGCAGCAGCGTCGGCGGCGGCGGCGGAGGTGGTGGTGGTGGTGGAGGAGGAGGAGGAGGAGGAGGCGGGGGTGGTGGCGGTGGAGGAGGTGGAGGAGGAGACAACAACACAGGCGCCAACAACAACGCTGCCTCTGCAACGACGAACAACAACGGTAAGCTCGTCGGAAGCGAAAATCCACGCTCCGCGCCTAGCCGACCCTCGAATCTCCTCGCTATATATATATATATACATACATACATACATTTATACTACTATGCTACTGCTTACTCGTATTTCTACCTTTTGTTTGTATTCAATACTACACTTCATATAGGTACATAGCCTTTCGATTCTTTTGCCTTTTCTTCATTATTATTAATGTTGGCAAGGTAGGTTTAATGTGCATCGGTAGTTTGATTAGTCCTGATAACTTGATTGCGATGGTCATTTGCCTATAATTACCACAATATTCGCATACTCATTAACATATTAAACATATTAAACACATTAAATATGCTGAGATGAAATACAATATTAAAGATATTCCATGATAACATTGGCGAATACTGCGTACGTATGGAAATCATACAATTGTTGCGTAAATATATAACTTAGTCTTAAATAATGTTTAACGTATAAAATTTCGCTAGTCTTAATCAATACCAATAAATTACCTACGACGTCACCATATCGATAAACCAATTAAAAACTAAAAATCGATGAAACTGTCAAGTTCAGAGGGAGTCCGTAATAAATCCATAGTGAATCGCACGTACGGATGATTATTAAACAAATAATGATACGTACGACTCTGAATTGACTGTTGATTGAATGAGCGTAACGGGCGTTGGGAATTCGGAGGAGATCGATATGTGTCGTTATTATTGGCGCGGAGCGATTTAGCGAGTTCTTAGGGCTGGGGAGCAGATTAATTTCACGTCGTAATAAAAAGGTGACATGTTCTGTCACACAGGTCTTGGCCACTACGGCCATCATCCGGATCCAGGCGAGGTCGATTTACCGCCCGAAACGCAGCCCACTCCGCCCAGTGCTACTCTAGTTGGTACCACCATTACTCATCTAAGGGATCAGGACCATCATACGGCAGGTGTGCATCATCTTATATTATCATTTATTTACCTATTTACCATATCTTGCCTGGATGTGTATCTGGGTACACATTTATCCTTCATCCTATAATACGTTGATGTACACTTATTTATCTATTTCGCTCACGCGGTTTCCTATTCCAAAGTAATCATTATTATTTAACGTATATTATTTTAACGACCGAGTAATAGAATACCGAAAAATATTTTCCTTGGAAAAGAAGCGCTCGATCGAGATGTAGTTTAAAGTGTCTAACTTGGAGGACGTAGTTAATTCTACCAAGTCGTAGAGAGTTGGATATTTCGTTTGGTTATATCTCGATCGGAAGCAATCCAGTAACCGAAGCACGCGCTACTGCGCGCTGTCCGATCGAGGGTATACGCGTACGTGGGCGAACTCGCGCAAATCTAATCACAACCAGTTACGCCCGATTAGGCCAATTATTTTGATTCCCTTCCTGACTAATGAGCGACCGGCCGCTGCTCTCTTTTATGTATCCCTCTACAAATATACATACCGACGCACGAACACATCGACACACACACACACACACCTACACGCGCAATACCGCTCCGTCGTTGTTCGTTCGGTATCTCACCTGAGTGTTCGAGAGTCGTCGTGCACCTCGACCTATTATATTGAAAATCAACCGAATATCCCGGTAACCGGATAATATTAAACAACGTGTATTTGTTGACCAGATGCTAATATACTTGATGCATATATTTTTATAAAAATTGTGGAAGATATTTTGTGAAACTTTTTTTAAAACATAATTTGATTCGCTGATGCTATTGTTTTTTATAGATTACCATATACAAACTTATATTTCTTTATACCTTATAATTATATGTCAAACAAGAAGAATTATAAGATATGAAAATTGAAATAAAGAGTTCAATGAGTAAAAGTAATAATTTTTTAAGAAGATGCCAAACATTAATTATTAAAATTTTTAATAATAATATTTATATAATGTTTGCGTAAACGTTGCCGTACCGTAGATCAATATACGACAGAACATTTCCGACGAAATATTATTTATTTTTCTTAATAAAAAAAAATTATTTTTTTCACTAAATGTCGTTTCGTCGGGTTATTGCACACTTTTTAAATTTATCTTGAAAATTTTTTCAAATTTTTCCTTTTAATATTTTCAACAAAATACTTCTCCGACCTTATAAAAATAAATTACGAAATAAATGTTGTTAATAAAAATATTTCTGAATTTCTATAGATTGAATTCAAAGGGTTAAAATGTAGATACATAAATAAAATATCATAGTTTAAAGACATTTGTCACGCACCACGTATTCTATACTCTTAACTATTTTTTAACTAAACACAGTTTTCACTGTATATGTCTATAGATAAAAAGTTTTAAAAAATCAAATCGATTATTGAACATTGCAGACATCCAGAATTGCGACAGCGTGAAAATAAAGTTCGAGACGTTGCACACGATGGATTCGTCGGATACGATCGACATCGACAGCCACATGTCTGACCGAGCGAGCGTTAGTTCGAAAAACGCCGATGACAATATGATGATGATAACCCCGGAATTATTGGGTCTGATGCCCTCTGGTAGCTCTGTACATTCAGATTCTGGAGAGAATAATTCACGAAGTCATTCGGGTCAATCGGGATCTCATCATCACGGTTCGAAATCTTGGACGCAAGAAGACATGGATGCTGCACTAGAAGCTCTTAGAAATCACGATATGAGTCTCACCAAAGCCTCTGGTATGTTTTCTCTTTTTACGAATAATATACGTTTTATCAACCTTCATTTTTCTAAAAAATTAAAAATTTTAAAAACAATTCTTTGCAACTGATAAATAAGTAGTAGTGCATAAATATACGAGTCAATTTGTATATACACATATTTTGTAATACATTCTAAACTGTACAGTATAAATTAAAGTATTTAAGGAGAAAAGTAATGTAAAATTAATAATTAATATTTTCAGCGACATTCGGTATACCGTCAACGACGCTATGGCAACGAGCACATCGATTAGGCATCGATACACCGAAAAAAGATGGGCCAACCAAGTCGTGGAGCGACGAAAGCCTAAACAATGCATTAGACGCCTTACGCACAGGCACGATTTCAGCTAATAAAGCATCAAAAGCATTTGGTATACCATCGAGTACACTTTATAAAATTGCGAGGCGAGAGGGCATTAGACTTGCAGCTCCGTTCAACGCAAGTCCAACAACTTGGTCGCCGGCCGACCTCGATCGAGCACTCGAGGCAATACGTTCAGGACAAACTTCGGTACAACGTGCCTCGACGGAATTTGGTATACCTACCGGTACCCTTTATGGACGTTGTAAACGCGAGGGTATTGAGCTTAGCAGGAGCAATCCTACGCCTTGGAGCGAAGATGCTATGACGGAAGCACTCGAGGCCGTCAGGTCAATATTTCCTTTTTTTATTTTTCAATCAGGATTAAGTATTTTATAAAATTCGAGCTCAGTGTCTAGATAAAGTTTTGTACAGATCGGTTACATGTCCTTTAACGTAACATATTCTTTTCAAATTATTAATCTCTGGAAAATAATTAAAGAATTTTATTAAACGCCATAGTTTTAAACCATATTAAAAATAAAAGTATAAATCTTTTTCTTATATATTTAGTTGATTTACGTAGTTTAATAAAAATAAGCAATTATTATAAATAATATTAAAATTAATATTTGTAATTTCAGATTGGGACACATGAGCATAAATCAAGCGGCGATCCACTACAACCTTCCATACTCGTCACTCTATGGACGTTTCAAACGTGGCAAGTACGAGGAACCAGTAGTTAATGAAATGTCGCAGGATGGTTCATCTCAGCACTTCCATCAAAGCCCGAGCCAAAATCATTCATCCTCCCTCCCAGATCAGATGCCGTATCAGGGCAGCTGAAATTTGCCTCTTTACTAGATCGTCTCGAGCCGATGATCTAGTAACGAAAATTCAAGATATTATAATCACCGAAGGCTCGAATCTCGCTCTCTGAAGAAAGAAAAACGAGGAAAAAGTAACAAGCGAGAATATACTTGAGTGAAAGATAAATGGCGAAACGCGTGTTTTTACTGGGGGATAACGATAGACTGAGTGATCGTACACCCGACGATCCTGCAGTATTAACCAGACAAAATGAAGATGGTGAAAGTTTCGATGTGACACACAAGAAAATATACAGACTATGTACATTCGAATACACATTATTTTTTTGTCGTGTCGTCGAATTATTTTTTCTTCTTTTATTTTATATTTTTTATTATCGCGTTTCTTCTCACCTTTTCGTTACGTCCTCCGCGTATAGATTTTAATTTTTAAATTATAAGAGTTATTTATAACACAAAAATAAATAGAAGATGATGGTGATCACTGAATCATATGAGAAGTAAAAATGTAGAAGTCGAACTAATCGAGGAGGACGACGATAATGTACAGACGGGCGAGTTACCCGTGAGATTCGTATTTTACAAATATTTACATGCCTGCGGATTCTGAGGATCCTTTTTCCGTAAGCGAGAACAAAAACAAAACAAAAATGTTACGTGGATTAAGGCGATTGGATTAATTGGAATTGCGAAGACAAACTAGTGTGTAATTATGAACAAAAAACTTCCACGATTTCGTTAGCTTTGTAAGCAAGGCTGATATTCATTTTTTCCACAAAGTTGGTTTTGTTTTTATAAAAGACAAGACCTGCATTTTAAGCTTTAGTTATTATTATTCTTTATATGTTTCTTTTTTTCTTTTTTGCGATTGGTTCTATAAGTGCTTTTGAAGAGGTAAGGGAGGCAATTTACTCTTTTTAATTACGTTTTAAGATTTAAATTATAAACTAGCGAAAGAACCAAATAAATGATTTTGTTTTATATTCTGCGATTTCTATTTTTAAATGAAAAAAAAAACTAAAATAAAGACAAGTGTATTTACCTAAGTATAATCAAAGTGGAACAGTGCAAAATACGTACTTTTAGATAATCTTGATTTTGTAGAGATGTCGGGAGAAATAATGAAAAATCGATTTTTTGATGCAATTAAACAAAACGATTTTATCAAAGGACTAAAGAAATACTGAAAAATGTGTGGTGCGTGAGTATAACGACGTGCAGTCTTACTGTTCAGCGTAGAGTGGACTGAGTAGAAAATACGATAATTATCTTGTAATTGACTTTATAGTAGGTAAGAATAAGCCTGCTGAGAAAAAATGTGGACATCCGCTGTGAATTGGTTATTCAAAAAAAAAAAAATAAACTTTCTCTCTTCTGATGCTCAGCGGATGTCTTGTGCGGATAAAGAAATTGAAAGAATTGATATAAATTGAAAGAGATATGAAATACACATCACATGAATAATTTGTCACGCTCACAGGTACTACTTCGCATAAAATCTACATCGTACGAAAACTACATCACAAAAATATATGAAAATATATAAATATATATATATATATCCTATAAATACATGTACAGTTTATATATTTTAAATTAAAAATTAATGCAACTGTACGGTTTGTTGTTAATTATTAAATCCTCAACCTTCGTCCTTGTTCATATTGTAGCCAGTAACATTTAATTTTAGATATTTTGTATTGAATTTTAAATCAAATATTAGTATTTAAATAAGTTTTTATGAGAAAATTGCAATTAAATTCATATCATTTATGAAAATTGTGCAAAAATTAGTAAAGAAAGTTATACATCATTGATAAACTATGAATCAAGTTTTAACATCTGGAAATAACGAGTTCTTCCTTATCGACTGATAATATAGAAAATCACATACATGTATGCAAACATGTATAATATGCATTTTAGTATCCCTGAATTTTTATTGTGGTCGTTATCGCATAAGTATTCTTAGTGCCAAGCAAGTGCCAAACTTGTTTTTCCAGTTCTCAATAAAATTAGGCTATTTTATGGACAATTGACGTTGTCTCTCAAGAAGATGACAACGGTCGAAAATTATCAAAAAAGTTGTATTTTTTGTAAAATCTTAAAAAAAGAAGAGCCTAGTGTAAATATTTACGAGGTAAGTAATTATCATTATAACCTAATAATCATAAATTATTACGATAAAGGTCAAGTTTCTTCAATTTTGTGCTCATACGTTTATGTATTTCCTTATGGTTGTTCACACTGTGTTTACTTTAGGATGAGAATGTCGCATGTATCAAGGATATTGATCCAGCTTCAACGCATCATTATTTAATTATTCCGAAAATTCATATAGCTAATGCCAAAGTATTGAAAAAGGAACATGAAGAACTTTGTGAGTATTTATATAAGTGATGAGTAATCTAAGGGTTCAAAATAGTTGACATTTGAATTTATCTATAGATGATAAAATGGTTGCCACTGTTGACACGATTGTTGATCAACTTGGGTTAGAAAAGAATTCAACCAGAACAGGTTTCCATTGGCCACCTTTCACTACAGTAAGCCATTTGCATTTACATGTCATTTCTCCTGTGGAAAATATGAGTTTAATCAAAAATATGATGTTTAAACCTAATTCACTTTGGTTCGTTAGTGTGAGTAGTACCTATGTATTGATTTTTTGAAATAGTTTCTGTTTTTCATGTACATATATACGTGCGTATATCTATATATATATAGTAACCTTCATACTTTTACTTGTAGACAGATTACGTGAAATCACGTTTCAAAACAAATAGTTGAAGTTGATGCTTTGTTAATAAACATTTAAATATACTTAAGAAATTTGATAAAAGTTATTATTGTTATGCATGTGAGTAATAATTAATGAATTGGTATACAAATTGTTATTAAAAAAAATCTTTATTTTATGTAATTAAGGCTTGAATTAACAATTGCTTTTTCACTTTTTGATTTAATTATTCTTTTTTCTTTCAATTTTAGACTTTTTATTTACATGGATGGTATTGGAAATAATCCTTCCTTAAACATGCGCTGCCACTCTTTTCCACTGGGGTAAACAAAGTTTGACAAGCATTCGTCTTTCAATTTTGTAGAATATCCTGGTGCAATTGGAGGCATGTAACAAGCATTTTGAATTACTGTAGGATTTTCAAAATGTTCATGTTGTTGATCAACATATTCGATGAGCCTGTTTTCCGTAGTTCCACTCAAGCAAACAAAATCCCACATCTGTAGATGCTGCACCATCTCGCACAGACCGACTCCACCAGCATGAGGACAAACAGGTACTGCAGTTTATAAATTAATGAATTTGTTATACACATGAGTATATATTTTATGGAAATAAATAATATTGTATATATATGTGGGTCAGGAATTGATTGTTTCATTTATTAGAATTAAATAATTATTATCAATTTTTCAATATTTAAATAGCTTTTTAAGATTGAAAACAATTTTTTGTATACTTAAAAAATCTGTAAATGAAGAATGCATACATATATTTAGTTTTAATACAGGAAGTAAAAAAATGTTTTAATAATAATGTAGTTTAAAAGTCAAGCTATTAAAAACTGTTTTACTCTTGAGATTTTCATAAATATGACATACAATGTAATTAAAATTCTTAAAGAAAATAGGCAATTAATAAAAATGATTGTACCAGCCAACTTATTAGCCATTAAGTAAACTGCAAGGATTTCATTGACACCTCCAATTCTTGCTGAATCGATCTGACAATAATCCATAGCATTAGCTTGCATCATTTGTTTAAAAATTATTCGATTAGCACACATTTCACCGGTAGCAACACCAATACCAAACTTTCGTAGCTCCTGAGCAATTTTTGCATGTCCAAGAATATCATCTGGAGAAGTTGGTTCTTCAATCCATACTGGCTTAAATTTAGCAAGTTGTTTCATCCAGTCGATTGCCTCGTCAACATCCCAGATTTGATTAGCATCGAGCATAAGTTTATATTCGGAACCAATAGCTGTACGTATAAGCTCACATCTTCGTTTGTCATCAGCAAGATCACGACCTACCTTTGCTTTAAATGCCTTGAATCCAAGATTCAAATACTTTGAGCAGAGATCATGTACCTTTGCATCACTGTAGCCTAACCAACCAACTTGAGTTGTGTAAGCTGGAAGTCCATTTTTTAGGAGTTTTTCTCTATAGGCTTTTTTGGATCGTTGAGCTTCAAGGATTTTGATTGCTTCTTCTTTAGTGATTACATCTGTGCTAAATGAGAAATTGATAATGTTGTAATTGTTAAATCATTTAATTGTTTCAAATTTCTTAGTTTTAATTGTCACAATCATCAACAACATTCAGTTTTAATTAATTAACTTATTTACACAAATGAAAACGAGTCAAAGTTGCAAGAATTTCGTAAAAAAATATTGATGTTTAACTAATTTCTAAAAATCTAGTAATATATTTGAAGTTAATAATTAATCACAACGTTCATAACAGAAAAGTAAAGATACACACCTTTATTAAAATGTTTTAATATTTCTTTTAGGTATAAAATAAATAATTATTATATATGCAAATGAATATTTGCTGTAACACAATGCTTATGTATATCTTAACTTATAAAGAATGAATTATTAAGAAAAAAGAGGAACCCTTGTTGTTATTCTTACATATATCGAAAATCAATTGTCGAAACAAGTTGTTCCGGTGTTAAGTCAACCAAAAGTTTCCAAAGTGGTTTATTTTCAATGCGAGCCCACAAATCCCAAAGAGCATTAATAATCGCTGCGGTAGCCAAATGCGTCACTCCTTTTTCTGGTCCGATCTATTGAAAATTATTCAGAAACTTTGAAAATATTTCAGACTTTCGTTTCATTTGTTAATCAACCTTACCCATCGCAGTTGAGTTTCACTCGTAAGTTTTCGCCAAAATGATGCAAAGTCATTGTATATGTCCTTTAGATTCGATCCTATTATTATTTTCGATATCGTCTGGCAAGCCAATACAACTATTTTTTTTTAAAATTAATTTATATTATTACAATCAGTCGAATATACGAATAACATAATAGAGTAAACAAAGTACCAATTTCTGTGCCTCTCCCCAACGTAAATGTAAGACCGTATCCTTCGATATTTTTATTAGTTTTTACCGTTACATAGGCGCACGAATAATCTGGATCCCTATGCTTTACGTACGTAAAATATAATAAATAAGTATTTATAGCTGAATATAAAATAACACAATAACATATATAATTGAAAATATTTTCGTTAAATTATTTCGATTTTATGTACCATTGCATCGCTTCCATCGGAATTTAAAGACGTCGGAAATCTTACATCTTTTACGTCAATTTCGACTATTTTCAAATCTTCCATTATTTAAATACGCACACACTGATTTTTTTCGATTGCAAAGAAATTCAATAATACTTTCTTACGATATCTTCATAAATGGAACCGGTGCATTACCATTAAGAACTGAATTGTGACTGATAATATAAAGTTTAATTGGAAAATTTACATTATCACTTTCTTCGCCAAGTTTCCGAGTACACAAACGTTGAACGATGACAGTGCCATATAAATGTTAAGATAAAGACGATCGTTCAAAAATAACTTTATGTAACTTAGATACAGATAATGTATATTATACTTTATACATTTTTATTTTGTAAGACGTATTTTGTATACGTATATATATAATATAGTTGATTAGGTAACGTCGTGTAGGTGAATGTTTATCACACGGGTGTTATAACACTTTTTCATTATTGTATCATCGATAAAAGACAGAAAATAATATTTAGCGAATAAATATTTACTTATTTATTTATTTAAATCCCTAAATATTTTTGCCTGCGTATTATTAATTTATCTGTCCAATTTGTATAGCACTTTTTGGACCTTTATTTATATTTGATAAATAATGGGGAATTTGACGTATCATATTTGATTTTTTTTGTTTTAATTTTAAAGGAAAAAAGAACACTTTCTAGAAACAAAAATATTAAACGCACATTATTCCAGATATTGTCTCTAAAGCATATATTCAAAATATTCAATAATTTATAAATGAAGAATTACTTTTATAAATAATTATTATTTAGCAACACAGTTAATAGTGAATTATTTTGTTTTTATAATTCGCACGATTTAGCGTTGAAAGCTTCGATCAATCGATCCACTGTTTACGTGCGCGCGCGTCTATCAATATCAGAGACTATATATAATGCACGTGTGTCTCGTATGTGTAGCGTCGGGATATCTACCGAATTAATTTGTAGTGAATTTTATAGTAAATATTAGTGAAAACATAATGTCATCCAATTTAGAAATCGTCGTTGGCACTTATGAGCAATTTTTGCTCGGGTACACAGTCGATGCTGTTGACAACGTAAGTTATACGATCATTTATATAGGTTATGTTGTAGTAAATTGTATTATATTGTATATTGCACACATTTTTTTCTGAATTATTTTGTTTTTTATAATTAATTGTACATTTTAAATTTTGTGATTAATATTTTCAAGTATCAATTATTTATTGGAATCATATAATTTGATTGAAAATGATATATACATTTTTTAATCTTAATAAATACAGTTTGTAGTTGCGCTAGTTTAGATACTTCTAATATATTTTTATTACAATTTTTTCATATGTGTAGAAATATAAAATGGAACAAACTTTTGCTACACACAGTCATCTGGCAAGTATCCGAAGTGTTGCTAGTGGTAAACATTATTTAGCTTCAGCAGCCTGCAGATGATACAGTCTGCTTGTACGATATGAGAAGTAGAACTGAAAGCTGGCAAATTGGTTCATCATAATGGTAAGTTAACCTCAATTTTCAATAATTTCTTATTAATTATTTTTTGTTATTGCAAAATTTTTGGACAATTAAATAATTTATTACAACTATTTCAATTTATTTGCAGATACTGTAAACAGTATTTCCTTTACTCCTAATGCATCGCATTTGATCACAGTAAGTAACGATGGAAGTATATCGATCATTCGGTGTGGTAATTGGCAAGTTGAAAAACATTGGTTAAAACCACACAAGGGTCTAGCAGTTGACACATTGGCGATTCATCCAACTGGAAAACTAGCTATGACAACAGGTCATGATGGGGTATTACGTACTTGGAATCTTGTAAAAGGTAGACAAGCTTATGCTACAAATTTAATACCTAGATGGAAAGTAGATGCAAAGAATATCACTGTTTTAAAATGGAGTCCAAGTGGTACTGGTTACTTAATTGCTGCAAATAACAAGATAGACATATATTCTGTAGAAACAGCAGGAATTGAAGATGAGATCAGTTTTGACTCCAAAGTTATTTGTGTAGAATATTTAAGTGACAGTTATATTGCTGTTGGTTTAACTAATGGAGAAATATGCATTTACAATATTGAAAATAAATCAAAATCTAATGTAATTCAAGCTCACGATACAAGAGTAAGATGTTTAGCCTGTAATGGAGATATATTAGTTTCTGCTTCAAGTTCAGGAGAAATTAAACTTTGGTCATTTAAAGAAGATAATCTTAAATTCTTGAATAAAACAAATTGTAGTGCAAGGATTTCTTGCTTGACATTAACAAATAGTACTAAAGTAAATTTAAAAAAAGAAGAAATTGACTTAGAAGACAAGGTTCCTGAAAAAATTTCAAATAAATTAAGATTGAAGCGTCAAGTTATTGTTGAAGTAGAAGATGGTGATGAAAATATTAGCAAATTGCAAGTAAAGAAAAAAAAAAGAAAGTCTAAAAATTAAATAATGATACTAATGTAGATAATAAAAATAGTAGCAACAGTTACCTCGCTCGCTCACACTGTCGCATATCTATTGAGTTGTATATACATTATGTGAAAAAATTTAAATAATTTTGATATTCTGTTACGTAATATATAACAATAAACTAATTTACTAACTAAAATTTCAATATAGATTTTAATTGTATAATTGTGAATTTTATTTTATTAAGACGTATAATGCGTAATAGATAAAAATAATGGTTCAGTTAATCTTTTACTAAAAATAAAAAATGTATGTTTTGCTTGATATAAGTTGAAAATACATTTTCGTAATTAAAAATAAAAGAAAATATTGTAATTCTAGTAAATAAATAATAATATATGTTTCATATATATTATTTTTATTATATCACAGGTGTAAATCAACTTGAATTTGCAAATTGGTATTCATTTTTTTAAATAATGTCCAAAATATCTAAAATATTGAAAAATTAAAATTGCAATTAAAATATTTTCATAATGAAAAAAGTTACATATTTGTAGTGTAACATAATATAAAGTATGTTTAATCTGTGAGTTTATAAAAATGTTAATGAAGATGAATATATATTTTATTAAGTTGTTTCCAGATTGTGTCCATTTGTTCTCGTTTGTGTTCGCATTTATTATTTTTTGATACAATAAGTTTTTTCTAAATAATCGCAAAATATTTTGCGATTCTAACTAAATAATTATAAGATATCACCAGCATTCAATTTTTACACCAAACACAAATACAAACGGACAATATTCGGAAAGAAATTAATATGAAAATAAAATTTTTATTTTTCAATTAGGAAGTATTACATGTAGGATCATTGTATCAGTATGTGACATGTTATCAGTGAGTGATTTTGTTTAAATATCGCTAAATAATTATATTTATTTCGTAGCATATGTTTTGGCTACTTATTTTATATAAATTTTATAATTTATTACTTATTTCAATGTACAATATATGTATTAAATTATATAACAAATATTTTTATACATTATATAAAATTATAAAATAATAAAACAAATCATTATATTATAATGTAGTAGTATTTTATCACTATATTTAATATTAGTATTTATATTACGTTACAGCATATTTTAAAATAAATAAAAAATTATTTTTAAAGTTTTAATCAGTAGAGAATCTTACTGATAGCGACATAGATAGTACTATTGAAAAATATCAAAACATTGTATACAGTTTCCATGGATAAGACAATGCATTTTTTGTAGAAGATTGTAATTCTAAAAGTGTAGATAAAAATATTTTAATATGTTAATTTAGTAGCTTGTCAGTTCTCTAAAGATTAAGGCCCGCGCGGATCCGCTTACCGGCTCGAGGTCCACATAGTTTAAATCCAAGAAACCTACGTCCAATTCTTTTTAGTTCAAAAAATCTATTTTATATATATTAAGTTGAAATTTACACTTAAACATTATTATCATAAATTGCTCTGTGTAAAATGTAGTTTTTATTGTTGTTGTTTAAAGAAATTATTTGAATACTTAGTGAGATCAATATTTGAATATTAACCTTTATACTACGGTCTGGCTCTATATAAGTCACCCGAGACTTGAAAACTCTTATTGACATTAATTTCTATCAATAAATTTTACCATTTAACAATATTTTAAAGGTAAAAATGCCGGCAATTTAAAGGTGAATAGATTACTATCATATTTATTCTCTAAGTATTTGTTAAAGCTATAGCCTAAAAAAAATATAAAAAATTATTTTTTCATAAGATTCCATTAGCTAGAAATACAAAAAATAAATTACAATAAGAATAAAATACAAAAAATTAGTTTAATATTATCTCCAATTAGCTAGAAATACGAAACATTAGTTTTCCATAAGCTCTCCCCCATAAAGTGGAAAACCGAAGAAATAATTTATTAAAATTTCACAAAAATTGCAGATCATTTCATGTGATGTTAAAAATTTACGTTAAAATAATAAATGTTTTGTATTAAAAATTACAATTACAAATCAACTGTAAATGGGTGATATTACATTTGTACATTTCAGTACGCCAATTTGGCCTCTGCAACATTGCTTAGAACTGTTATTTTCTAAATAATTATAAATTTAGAAATACAAATATAAACCAACCGCTTATTATTTTTATAAAATCCATTTATTATATTTAAAAGACTCCAAAATGAAAAGTTTCTGAGATTTCCTTGTATAGATTTCATAAGATTTCTTTGAACTTTGAAAAATTGTCACTTCGAAGCCATATTTATATTGTCTACTGGAAAGTCTACATGCCATCCTGCTTGAATTTAAGTAAAAAATTCCTTAAAAATTATACCTTACCAGTGCGTCTTGGTCATACGAGTCGAATAACAACATAAATATGTGTTGTTGTGGTCGAAAAACTGATTAGAAAAATTAAAATAGTTTTTAGTTTATGCGGGTCGCGATTTAAGACAAAAATAATGACACCATTCGAAATCTGAGAAAAAAATCTTTTAATTTACGTCTTGAGTTTATTTTTTCAAGGACGAGGGTTAAGATATAAACGGTTAGATTACGGCGGCGGCCGCGCGCATTTTATTTAATTGCTTTCGTGCTTTTCATTTCTCCAACTTGAATTTTTGAAGGTTTACAGTTTAAAACTTCCTCTTTTGATTGGTATAATTTATTTAAAAAAATAACCTGTTACACATTGTTTAAAATCGATTTGAACTTTCCACTTACTTTTTCGATGTTTAAAATTGGTTTTGAAACAAAAGTAGCCATACCATTCGAAAGCTGAGAAAAAAATCTGTCGATCTGATATCTTAGGTATGTTCTTTTTAGGGTCAGGGGTCAATGTGTGAGCGAGATTATCAGAGCACCTTTTGCGCGAAAGTGGCCCCACGCGCGTCGAATGGCGACTCATTCTTGGACGCTCCCATATAGATTTCTGAATATATTCTATTTAATTTGATAACCAATATATATATAATAATTTAATGTCGATGTTACTGTATCTCTTTTAGTTGTCAAGATAATCGCAAAAAAAATTAATTCAGAAATCTATTAAGATTTTTATGTAATTATCTATGCTGTGATTTGAGACAGATATTTTAATTGAAACCATATTGATTCTATAGGAATACTTTATATATTGTGTAGTTTTTTTAAGAGGGGAGATTTTTTAAGTATCATAACGCTTTAACAAAAATATTAAGGCTTTAACCAAGTTTTAAGTTTAAAGTATAATGCTAAAATTTTTACAGAATCAAATTTTACGAAGAGTATTATTAATTTTTTAAAATTTGATGAATTGTTCCTCTAGCTTTTATCAAAACCTAGGGCGGATAACTCATACAATGTCAAAAAAGTGATTATTGGTTTTGTAAATTTTGAACCTGCAAACGTCGGTAAACATGTCGGTACAGCGTTCTTTTAAAGTCGAAATATAAGACTAAAATTTTTAATTACCAAAATTATTAAGGCTACAATTTTAAGGCCCAAAAATATTAAAACTCAAAATTTTAAGTTCAAAAAATAATTCAAATTAAAATAGCAAGGCTAAGATTTAATGGCTCAAAATAGTCCGTCTTTTATACTTAAAAATATCATATTTTAAAAGAGCACCGGAGAACCATAGACCCGGAGAAAAACGGTGATTCTTTTTAATTTAATATAAGATTTTAAAGACGAAGAAAACTAAATTAACTGAATCTCAAGATCCATTTTTGAAAAAACAAAAGTGATTCGTCAGAATTACCATTTAAAAGTTTAAAAGAGAAAAACAAATTAACGGATTCTTCTAAAAAGCGGAAAACATCAGAAACAAATGATGATGTAATAGATGTGTCTCCAAAAGCAAAGAAGTTGAAAGGAAACAATAAAAACTGTCTTTGAATTCATCATGTCATCTATCAAAAAAAAAAAAATAAAAATTACCAGCTAGTTCGGTGGGAAAAGCATTATTAAAAAGAAGAGAAAAAATAATATTAAGAATAAAATATCAAGAAAATAAAACAGTTAGCTGCCATTTTAATAATATTATTCATTTATATAAGACTAAAGTTTGAATTACTGGAAAAGGCAAAAAACGTATCACTGCTCTTTCTCTGAAATAGGGCATATATGTATCGTTACATTTTTTTAATTAAAACTATTAAATACATTTTAACTTTATACCATATTTTCTACTTTAGTCTCATATCGTTCAAAAAATATTTATTTTATTACAATTTATTGAAGTCTTCATATTGCTGAAAATAAAATATATAAATGCACTACATTGTACTAATCAAACAGTTGCGATTTAAAATAAAAAAAACTGTGTCGTGCTTTGATATCTTTGAATAGTTGCATATGAAACTAAACTATTCGTGTATCCATTGTTGTAAATATTATTATTTGCAAAGAATTTAATAACTATTTTTTGTAAAAATTATTACAATTTATTGACTGTGCTATACATAAGTATGTAGTAATATTTATATTACTGTGATATGATCGTTTAATTTTAGAACGATAATTTTCCTGTATAAAGTTTACAGATTGTATGATGCTGCATAGACATATAATAAAATATACTTGAATTATAAATAACTTAATATAAATAATACAAAAAATTGTGTAGTTTTTTTAACAATTTTATTTCTTAACATTACAAATACAAGTTTCTATTAAAACTATTATACTTCAAAAAGTTTTACAATTTTTTGTTGTATTACATACCTAAAAATTACCAAGATACAAAAATTGGTTTCGCTTTCAAAATTTGATGTACAAAATATGTTTCGTTGTGTCTAATACTGAAATATCGTATGGTTGTTTTTTCCCTAAAAAATTTTGAACAAATTTTTTGACTACATACATACAATGTTTCTTCAGCTCTGTAAAAATCCTAAATGTAGTTCTAGAAATCTTTAAGATTCTGACTTTAATTGCTCTATGAATGGTTTTTGTCAGATTCTAATAATATTATTTCACCACGCTTACTGGTATATTTGCAATAATCAATATTTACATACACAAATTATAATCGGCGAAATAATAAATATTTACAATAATTAAGACGATTTCAAATCATGCATTCAGATACACTGTCCCTTTTTTCATCAATTATAGAATTTCTTTTCGGCTGAATTTGTAATAATAAAGGAGGATTGCACGATACAAAAATATATTAAGAATGTTTGTTTATCTATAACAAGGACTTTATTTGATTGTCAATATTAACTTAGGTATGATAAAAATTAAAAAGTAACATTGATCTAAATAAGTACCATTTTTGATTGCTTAAATGTTTATACACAGATGGGTAAATTACAATTCTTTAATGGAATTAAAGAATTTTAATTTGTATAATACATTAAATTTCATTAATATATAATACAAATAGTACACAAATTAAATGTAACTTGTATAATACAAAGGTAGTTTACTTAATCTATACAAACTGGTACGAGATGCGCAAGAAATTAAAAGTTAAAACAAAAATGAATTTGACGTTCGGTGATATGTATTTATTAGTCTTTCCGAATCAAAACTTGAATTTTAAAATAAAGAAGGCTTATTTTTCTCTTCGTTTACTATGATCCAAAAATTAAAGGTGTTTCGTTCTCGATCTCCAGTTTGAACTCCTCGGTAAGGAACTGCAGATCTTACTTTAGATGCCTGACGAAAGATGAACCGTGACGTCAGCAAGATGTCGCGCTCTGGCTGGTGGTTTTTCCCACCAGTAGATAGAGACAACTCTCTCACTATACTCGCTAGACAGATTACGTCGCAGTTGATCTTCCGGCAGGCTTCTATAAGGTAAGATCTCCAGTTCCTTACTGGGAGATCAAGGACGAAACGCCTTTAATTTTTTGAAAAGGGCATAAGGTAAAGTACCCAATACCTGGATAAAATAAAAAGTTGGACCGAAAGTTGGACAACGGTTAGTAACTACTAATAACTATTGATGATTACAATTGTAATGAGACTTATCCATCTGCTTGCATTGATTATAATTAAATAAAACTATCTAATTATATCAAAATTATGTCACTTGGTGACTTTAATTTATTGTAATATGCAATAACAGTTTTCGAGGTTATGTTTTGTCTTTAAGATTGTCCAAGTTTAGGTGCTTTTCTAACCCCATAAGGTAGTAGTTGGACACGAGTTGAACTGAGGATACGTGTAATTTAAATGTCCAAGTATCGGGTCCATTGACGTCCCAGTACTACTCCGCACAAAAAATTGTGTCCAACTACAAAAATTGGTTTCGCTTTCAAAATTTGATGTACAAAATATTTTCGTTGTGTAATACTGAAATATCGTATGGTTGTTTTTTCCCTAAAAAATTTTGAACAATTTTTTGACTACATACATACAATGTTTCTTCAGCTCTGTAAAAATCCTAAATGTAGTTCTAGAAATCTTTAAGTTTCTGACTTTAATTGCTCTATGAATGGTTTTTGTCAGATTCTAATATATTATTTCACCACGCTTTACTGGTATATTTGCAATAATCAATATTTACATACACAAATTATAATCGGCGAAATAATAAATATTTACAATAATTAAGACGATTTCAAATCATGCATTCAGATACACTGTCCCTTTTTTCATCAATTATAGAATTTCTTTTCGGCTGAATTTGTAATAATAAAGGAGGACTGCACGATACAAAAAATATATTAAGAGTGTTTATCTATAACAAGGACTTTATTTGATTGTCAATATTAACTTAGGTATGATAAAAATTAAAAAGTAACATTGATCTAAATAAGTACCATTTTTGATTGCTTAAATGTTTATACACAGATGGGTAAATTACAATTCTTTAATGGAATTAAAGAATTTTAATTTGTATAATACATCAAATTTCATTAATATATAATACAAATAGTACACAAATTAAATGTAACTTGTATAATACAAAGGTAGTTTACTTAATCTATACAAACTGGTACGAGATGCGCAAGAAATTAAAAGTTAAAACAAAAATGAATTTGACGTTCGGTGATATGTATTTATTAGTCTTTCCGAATCAAAACTTGAATTTTAAATAAAGAAGGCTTATTTTTCTCTTCGTTTACTATGATCCAAAAATTAAAGGTGTTTCGTTCTCGATCTCCAGTTTGAACTCCTCGGTAAGGAACTGCAGATCTTACTTTAGATGCCTGACGAAAGATGAACCGTGACGTCAGCAAGATGTCGCGCTCTGGCTGGTGGTTTTTCCCACCAGTAGATAGAGACAACTCTCTCACTATACTCGCTAGACAGATTACGTCGCAGTTGATCTTCCGGCAGGCTTCTATAAGGTAAGATCTCCAGTTCCTACTGGGAGATCAAGGACGAAACGCCTTTAATTTTTTGAAAAGGGCATAAGGTAAAGTACCCAATACCTGGATAAAATAAAAAGTTGGACCGAAAGTTGGACAACGGTTAGTAACTACTAATAACTATTGATGATTACAATTGTAATGAGACTATCCATCTGCTTGCAATGATTATAATTAAAACTATCTAATTATATCAAAATTATGTCACTTGGAGACTTTAATTTATTGTAATATGCAATAACAGTTTTCGAGGTTATGTTTTGTCTTTAAGATTGTCCAAGTTTAGGTGCTTTTCTAACCCCCATAAGGTAGTAGTTGGACACGAGTTGAACTGAGGATACGTGTAATTTAAATGTCCAAGTATCGGGTCCATCGACGTCCCAGTACTACTCCGCACAAAAAATTGTGTCCAACTACTATCATTTTGTACGTAGTATTTTTAATATTACTATATACACTATTTTAATCGTGAATCTATTTGTTTTGTAAAAATTAGTTAATTATACGGCGTATTAATAGATCCATACAAAAATTTTTACATTATTCGTTAATAATATTAAATATAACGTTTAAAAGAAAAAGTTCGTAAAATCTGTCTATGTATTGGATGTTTTATCTTACTACGGTAAATTCCACCAATCATAATGAACGAATAGAAAAACAAACCTTCTTTATTTTAAAGTCAAGTTTTGGTTCGGAAAGGCCGATAAATATATTATACATATATAATTAAAAACTGTTTGTTTAAATTTATAGATTTTTAAAAAAATAATCAATAATTATAATATAACAGTCGTTTATATATTTTATTAAATGTGTAACTTAAATTTAAATCAATGTATCATTTAAAAATTTGGAGATATTTGCATTTGATTTGTACAGGTAAATGTCATCTCATCGAAATGCATTTCTTTACTAACTTAAACTTACAAAAAAATACCTTATACTAAAATCAATATATTATAACATCAATTATACTTTTATTTCTTACATTAGTTAAATTACACTAGATGTTTAGTAAAGTTTAAACGTGTTTTTCGTAAGCAACAACACAGTTCACTTTCCTAATTACATCCAAAATATTTACATATACATGGGATAATCCTTTTGTTAAAATAACATCCTCCTTTTTTTCGAGCTTACAAGGTAGACATATTTTTTAATTTTTATTCCGATAAAATAGAAAATAATCTACCTTTAAATATACGTTAATTTGCAATTAATAATTTTTTTATTGAAAAATGAATTTGTAATTTTACTTTTCGTATACATCTAATCAAAAACAAACTATTCAGAAATGTTTTTTGAACTATTTTTTTTCTTGATAAAAAAATTCAATAAGTAATTTGATTAGTTTTTATAAATTTGATGTATATTATTAATTTGAATCAGCAACAAATAATAATATTGCTATAATATAAGAATGACAAATATTCATAAAAGGATAGTGAAAGAAATTTACTAAATTTTAGTGATTATAAACTCTGTTTAATTAACTGATTCTAACTTTAAAAGTAAAATAAATAAAAGACATTTCAATAAATTGATTAATTAATTGAAAATAATTGTTTTCAATAACCAAATCTAAATTGAAATCTGGTATATATGTAACGAGATAATATCGCTTCCGTAATGTGCACAGATACGCGTATCTTGGAAAATGTAGCTTTTGCTCCGTCAACAGAGACACGGACACACGATTATATATACTATATCTTGAACGTTCCATATATAATATTCGATCGCGAGCTGTTACACATCCATACTCAAACACCCACAAATACACACACACACACACACACATACAGACACACGCGCGCGCACACAGGTGTATTAAATGAACGACACTCCTTCGATTACGTATGCATATGTATATGTGTGTGTGTGTGTGTGTGTGTGTATATGTAAATATATATATGTATGTATGTATGTATGTATGTATGTATGTATGTATGTATGTATGTATGTATGTATGTATGTATGTATGTATGTATGTATACGTATATAAGGGTGGACGCAGACGTTATAGTGGGTCGTGTCACCACAGAATGCACTTGTGGACCGGATTCATGGGACTTCCGGAGGGACACTTCCAGGCCTCAGCGAACTCGGCATTGTTCGATAGTGTTCCGATGACTCTGAAGTGGTTCGGCGCGTGGACCCCTTCGACGAGCTTAGACTTGAGGGCGCCGTTCGTGTGATTCCCACACCATACCTATACATATGACATATATTATATATATATATATATACAATTGAATGATCAATGCCTCGTGAGAGTTTCGACGAGTTGAGACTGAAAATATTGGCTTCGTGGCTTGTATATAGATATACATCCATTTAGAGATTCGCGTTTATCGATGTTTCTTATAGATATCTACGTGATCGTGGTTCCAGATGACGCAAGTCCGTCCACCAACTTTTTTAAATTTCTTAGCTTAACTTTGACGGTAACTTGCTTTTTTTATAGTTTATATTGTATTCCATTTGAGCAACTGAGCAAAATAACTTATATAAACTTATCGACGGGACAATGTATTGAAATAATATTTTTCGATCAATATTTTATTGTATTATTTTGAAAGATGACGTTCCTTTTTACTTGAAATATTTTTATTCATTTTTTCTTAATACAATATATATAATGTAAATCGTTTAATTATGGATTACGTTACATTAAAGTATTTAACAATTAAAAAAAAATTACGAGAGTATATAGAACGTACATACAACTACCACGTAGCTACATTGTATAAGTTTTCATTGGTGTTTATAGAAATCTAAGCAAATCGGTTAATTTTTCGTGTTAAAGCAAATAAAGGATGAAATTCACGTGATTTTAAAGCTCTTTGTTCTTCGGAACACAAAATATTGTTCTTTCAAAGGAGAATGCCCACGGATAATGTATTTCGGCCTAGAAAAACGAACCTCTGAAAGTAATACTATCATATTCTAGACAAAAAAACAAGCATTTTAAAAAAAAATTCGGTACCGTCACTAGAGGGGAAGCCGAGATATTAAATGTCAAAGTTAAGGGTTGCTAAAAGGCAGATTAATAAGAAAACATACAAAAAAAGCATCTTTGCACGTTTTTTATGCAACCAAACTAACATCCTTATAAAGATAATTTCATGCAGAATCAAATCAATTGACATTTAATTCAGCGCAACCCTTAATAGACGAATTTTTGGGGGTAAATAAAAGTGCAAAAAAGCAACCCCTAACGCTCTGTGCTAATAAAAAATCGTTTGCACGTTTTTTCCGAATCCAGATAGACGTAAAACTGTTAACCAACGGAATTAACATCTTTTAGGGTTGATTTTAATTCAGCGCAAGGGTGTTTTTTTGATTTTTAAGTGCCTTATGTAAATGTCGCAATTATTGCACATAACCGTATTTTTGGATTATACTACTTTTGCACGTTTTCTCACTGTCCCAAAGGACATTAGTCGAAAGGAAACATGAATACTAATCCGGGGAAATTGTTTTTAATTCAGCGCCACCCTTAATTGACGATATTTGGGGGTAAATATGAGTATGGTGAAAGCAACCCTAAGGTTCTAAGCTTATAAAAGATGGTTTGCACGTTTTTTCCGAATCCAGATAGACGTAAAACTGTCAACCAACTGAACTAACATCTTTTAAGTTTGATTTTAATTCAGCGCAAGGGTGTTTTTATGATTTTTAAGTGCATAATGTAAATGCCGCAATTATTGCACATAACTGAATTTTTGGATTATACTACTTTTGCACGTTTTCTCACTGGCCCAAAGGACATTAGTCGAAAGGAAACATGAATACTAATCCGGGGAAATTGTTTTTAATTCAGCGCCACCCTTAATTGACGATATTTGGGGGTAAATATGAGTAGGGTGAAAGCAACCCCTAAGGTTCTAAGCTTATAAAAGATCGTTTGCACGTTTTTTTCGAATCCAGATGGACATAGAACTGTCAACCAACTGAATTAACATCTTTTAAGTTTGATTTTAATTCAGCGCAAGGGTGTTTTTTTGATTTTTAAGTGCCTAATGTAAATGTCGCAATTATTGCACATAACTGAATTTTTGGATTATACTACTTTTGCACGTTTTCTCACTGGCCCAAAGGACATTAGTCGAAAGGAAACATGAATACTAATCCGGGGAAATGATTTGTAATTCAGCGCAACCCTCAATTGACGATATTTGGGGGTAATGTTCTAAGCTTATAAAAGATCGTTTGCACGTTTTTCTCGAATCCAGATGGACATAGAACTGTTAACCAACTGAATTAACATCTTTTTAGGTTGATTTTAATTCAGCACAAGGGTGTTTTTTTGATTTTTAAGTCCCTAATGTAAATACGGTTATGTGCAATAATTGCGGCATTTACAGTAGGCACTTAAAAATAAAAAAAAACACCCTTGCGCTGAATTAAAATCAACCTAAAAAGATGTTAATTCAGTTGGTTAACAGTTCAATGTCCATCTGGATTCGAAAAAAACGTGCAACGATCTTTTATAAGCTTAGAACCTTAGGGGTTGCTTTCACCCTACTGATATTTACCTTTAAATATCGTCAATTAAGGGTGGCGCTGAATTAAAAATCATTTCCCCGGATTAGTATTCATGTTTCCTTTCGACTAATGTTCTTTGGGCCAGTGAGAAAACGTGCAAAAATTGTATAATCCAAAAATACGGTTATATGCAATAATTGCGGCATTTACATTAGGCACTTAAAAATCAAAAAAAGACCCTTGCGCTGAATTAAAATCAACCTAAAAAGATGTTAATTCAGTTGGTTAACAGTTCTATGTCCATCTGGATTCGAAAAAAACGTGCAAACCATCTTTTATAAGCTTAGAACCTTAGGGGTTGCTTTCACCATACTCATATTTACCTCCAAATATCGTCAATTAAGGTTGGCGCTGAATTAAAAACAATTTCCCCGGATTAGTATTCATGTTTCCTTTCGACTAATGTCCTTTGGGACAGTGAGAAAACGTGCAAAAGTAGTATAATCCAAAAATACGGTTATGTGCAATAATTGAGGCATTTACATAAGGCACTTAAAAATCAAAAAAACACCCTTGCGCTGAATTAAAATCAACCCTAAAAGATGTTAATTCCATTGGTTAACAGTTTTACGTCTATCTGGATTCGGAAAAAACGTGCAAACGATTTTTTATTAGCACAGAGCGTTAGGGGTTGCTTTTTTGCACTTTTATTTACCCCCAAAAATTCGTCTATTAAGGGTTGCGCTGAATTAAATGTCAATTGATTTGATTCTGCATGAAATTATCTTTATAAGGATGTTAGTTTGGTTGCATAAAAAACGTGCAAAGATGCTTTTTTTGTATGTTTTCTTATTAATCTGCCTTTTAGCAACCCTTAACTTTGACATTTAATATCTCGGCTTCCCCTCTAGTGACGGTACCGAATTTTTTTTTAAAATGCTTGTTTTTTTGTCTAGAATATGATAGTATTACTTTCAGAGGTTCGTTTTTCTAGGCCGAAATACATTATCCGTGGGCATTCTCCTTTGAAGAACATTTAGTATTTTAATATTGTTAATATAGAAATTTAAATAGTAATAAAAGATTTATAAACAAAAAATAGTTTAATATTTTAATTTAATAAAAACAAATTCATGGCACGTATGAAACCATTTTTAAGTAGTGGAGCCCGAATGTAGTCAGACATTTATGGATGCAATTTTATTCTATTAGGTTAATTTTATGTTGAACATTGTTTCTTATATTTACTGTATTAAAAGAAAAGAACTATATCGAGTTCTATTACATTTAACAACGTATACCAGTGAAATAAATAAATATTTTGAAGAATTAGATAAATATTATTTATTTTAAATACAATTTAAATAAATATTAATTTGTTTCAATTAAACAATATTTTCTTTATATCGTACTAAATTGTTTTACCATGCAAATATAAATGACTTATTTAAAAAGTATTAAAGTATGTCTATTTAAACAAATACTAGTAGTAACATAATTAAAAAAAATAGTAGAAGCTTCATAATTTAAAATTTAAGTTAGATTAAACAATTGAATCTAAAAACAAATAGTAATAGTAACAACGAACACGGCTCATTCGAATAAACATGGAAAAGCCATTGAAACGGATAGGAGAACGAGAAGTCTGGCGTTCCCTTTGGCAAATCGCGTAAACTCAATTTACCGGGCGCGAGAGGAAAGTCGCCCGAGAAATTGCATCTTTACTTGGGTCTCGAGTAGAGTGTATAACTATATATATACCTGAGCGAATCCGAGGAAGAACAGCTGCTCCTGAGTGTAATCGACGAGGCCAGGCAATGCCAGTTGATTAGGACTCCTCGACCTTAGTCTTTGGTAGGCTCTGTAAGCTTCGCGGATTCCACCATTGTCGGCGATGTTCTCACCTTGAGTGTTTATACCGTTCACCTGCAAACGAAAACGCAAGAGCTTGTTGGTGGCTATACCTGTTTTAAGGAAAGGGAATTGTTTTTTCTTTTTTTTTTCCTTTTTATCGGGTATATCTCGAGATTGGTTTTTCTATTTTTACCAATCACACTACCTCTATAACTCTCGTAACTGAGCAAATGTTTATTACATGATTTAAAAAATGGTTGTAATTTATTTCGAAAATACTATAGTTGTCTATCATTGTAAATTGTCTTTTCTATTTTGCAAATATTTTTTAAACAAAATTTCTTTCTTTTCCGTTTAACACGAACATTATTATATTCGTTTATTCAATATTTCTCCTCAATCCTGCATACATCATTTATCAATTTTGCTGTAGCAACTATTAATACAATAGCGCTGATTTTATTGTTTAGCTTAGTTCATGCGGGTGATATACCCTTGTATTGATTTTCCACATTCGCATATTACAATCTCAAAAATATTGAAATTATTATCGTAGGTGAGAACGCGAGTGAATTTAATTGATCGAAAGAAAAACTCTCGAGATAAAAGTAAGAAACGTTTACTTTTGATGCTAAAAATAAGTCATTTGAAATTGGCTTTTTCACCTTTGGAGGGCCATTTCTTTCAGTCTACGGTAACCCCCGTTATCTCTTTACCACTTGGAAAGTCAGTCAAGATCGTATCAAGCGATCGAAAACACGCTCGAAACTTCTGAGTTAAAATCGTGGTTGGTAATAAAGGAACCATTACGTCGTACTTCTAGTCTGAATTAGTTTCGTATGTAAAACCGATCTTCCGGTGCACAGGTATACGTATATGCACCGTATATATCCTCTTATATGTGGTTTCCGAGCAGGAAATGCCCATTATCAAATTGACCAAGGGATCCGGTGAATTGATTCAGCTAAACCTTAGGAAAATCATTTTGTCAGAAGTTACATTCAATTACCGCTATACCTTTCACGTTTCGAGATTGCGTGTATAGATTTAAACGATATACGCTCACTTCTCTCTTATCCCCTATTTATTGATAAGTAATGATACCCGGAAATAGAAAGAGATATACATCCATTCGATAGGAATAATTAAAACTATATAACGATTTAGGAAAGTTATATTGCTTTTTCTCATACATACGTCAACTCGATATTCCAATTGACAAGTTTTCTTGGATATCTTAAAAATCACAAATAATAATTTCACGAAAATTTTGATGGACAAATAAGCTTGACTAAATAATGACTTTCTCTTTTACGAGGTTACGCACGAATTAACACACAACTAATAATATTTATCTTCACATTGCAATAATAATCTGCATTGCTATCGACATTATCGACATTATCGACCGACTCTTCACCAATTTTATACGAACTCCATCAAGAAATTATACGTGCCTTTACCTACATACACGATAATTGCTTGCACACAACAATCGTATGGTTGAACAAACCAGTTAGTAATACATCCATGTACAAAGTACTATATACGTATATCGTATAATAAAAATGTGGAAAAAAGTATGCTATAAAATTCTCCCCGTGAAGAGAAGAAGACTATTCGCGGATAACGAAAGGTAGAGTCCAAAAACACTTTCTATATATATATACTGTACGTATAGTAAAAAAAAAGACGTCGCTAGCGCGCGAAGTGTCCTCTCGTGGAAAACTGAGGAATACCACGTAACTGCTAACAGTGGGATTACCAGCAAAAAACCTTGGAATAAAGCGAACCGAGGCGGTGTGGAAACGACGCCGGAGAAAACGGCGAAAAATAATGACGAGTTACGATATCTGCGACGCGAGAGCTTCCGGATATTAAAAGACCCAAGAGAGAGTGGGAGGAGAGGGGGGGAGGGAGAGTGAAATAATGAGCACTCCGCGCGTATAATGCGAATGCGGAGGAGATAAAAACGAGCGTGGAAAAAATGTTTTTTGGCGAAAAGTCGATTTGACGCGCGTTTCTCTCTATATACGTATATACTACTACCGTCGTTTTGTTATGCTCTCGAAAGACTGTTTGCGAGTCGTTGGGACTTCACAGGGTTCGGAGAAATTAATTGTGTCGGAAAAGTCTCGGTTGACTTCCGTTAGGGGTTGGAAAAATGATTTTAAAGTAGACAGAAAGAGAGAGAAAGAGAGACTGCGCACTTCGTTCGTGAATTTGTTTTCACAAGTTTTTTTCCACGGTGAAATTAAACGAATTCTTCGTGTGCTTTTTTTTCTTGCAAATTTAATGAAGCAAACTTTCAGGATTCAAGGGTAACAAAAATTATTGTAATAGTTTTTTGAATTCCATATTAAAATTTTAATAAGTCGTGCAAAATTAAAAAGCAATATTATTGTCGCAGTATAATCATTATTTTTTATGTTTAATTAGTTGTTAATCAATACGAAATTTATAAGTACATTGCCGAATGATTATTGTAGCTTTTAAACTGACAACTTTGATTTCAACGTTATCCTTTTTATTAATCTTTATCTCAAAATCGATAGTTCGAAAGAGTGAAGGAAAGAAAGGAGAAAAAAGAAGATATAATATTGTTTATATCGGTAAGAAAAAGGTTTGCTTATTGTTCTCCAAGTATATAAAAGAACGTGTAACTTCACATTCGAAGAGTCGAAAGCAACCGTTGCCGTTTTATTTCAAGGTTCAAGAACTTTCCTGCAAGTGAACACTAGCTAATCTATTGCACTGGAAAAAAACGACGTCGACGGCTTGGAGACGATGGTGCCCGTTATTGTTTCTTATATGGAACGAAAAAAAAAATTCAATTAAGAATCGGGTAGCCTAGAAAAAGTGAGGAAATGACTACTTATAAGTTGATAAATATTTATCAAAATTGTATTTATAGATTGAATTTATTTTATATACTCGATAGAATGTCATATACTTATAAAGAAGTAATATTCGTGTGCAGTCTATTTTAAAATTAATTAACCCATTAATGAACCACTGACTGTCCACAGACACTAGCAAAAAAATAAGTTCTTTCGGAGATAAAGAACTGAAAGTTCATTTCTTGAGATAATATCGGACGTTCTCTCCGATTTTGATATTAATTTTTAGCTTCACCTCGTTGGAGTGTCTGAAATGAGGATACCAAACGGGTGAAATTGAAAAAATTGATAAGCTTTTTTGAATAAAAAAGTGTAAAAACGAAGGTACAACTGGGTTTACAATTGTTATGAAAAATAGTCGAAATTATAATAGTAATGAATAATTAATTTGGCTACACTTATCTTGAAGGAAAAAGATCAATTAATAAGAAATATTGCTTGGGAACAGTAGTAAATGTACCGAATGAATAAAAAATCTAAAGTAGATTCTGAGCTATGTAAAACATCAGAAAGCATCAGGATCGGAATTCGCAAATAAATCTCACGCATTTTAGAGTCTCCAGGAAAGCTAAAGAACAAAAAACTAAGAGACATATATATACATATAAAAATGGAAGAAAGGACAAAAGACACTTACCGTGAAATTGTTACCTAGCTCAGGCAAGTGGTAGTTGCTGTACTGCTTGATAATGCACTCGACTTTAGCGTGGTAGTGCTCTAAAGTCTCGTCGCTCCACCACTGTCGTAGATTCCCATTTTCGTCGTACCTTCGACCTTAGGACGAAAAAGAAAAGCAAGTGGGTATAAGAGAAAAACAAAAATGTTAGATTATTTTCCTTTTTTTCCCCTCTTATTTCTTTTTTAACTTTCGAGTCCTCTATTTTCGACGTTTAGACTTTTATTTCCGAAGGAATCGCTCGTTACACGGCCACTTTACATAAATTAGAAACGCGGAGGTTTAGCCCACCCACCCTTTTGTTTCCTTTCCCATTTGCGCCGGGTACATACAAAAATTTGCATCTCTAGTACGCATAATTAACAGGTTGTGCGAGCTCGTGCGTTTCGCGCGAACCCCCGGTGTTATGGTGCTTGTGTAAATTTAATACAGCCATGCGGGCCTCGACGAGTTATTATCCACCCTGTTATTTCCGATTGGAAAATTTTGGAAAAAACTTTTTAACGCTAATCGTTTATTAAATCGAGAGAATTCACATTTTTCATCGATTTTATACGTTATTTACTATATACTATACGTTTTTCATGTATATTTCATTCACTATACTCCTTTTTCCTTTGTATATCGTATGAAAATCTATGTTTGTCAAATCTACGTTTATTAGTTCGTTTATTTGATTTGACTGCAATAAAAAAACTGTGAAAAACTGTATTAATTCAATACTATCGTCGAGGTCAAAAACTACGCAAAGTTATTTACTCGATAACAATTAAAATTAGTATATTATAAAATGTAATTTTCGTTATAACAAAAAGTTGAAATTGTTGGTTATCTCTTTAACAATTGCTTAAAGCTCGATTGTACAAAATATGCACTTCGGAATTTATTGTTATAAAGTAAAATGGAATGGCAAGTTGTATAGAAGAAGACGGTAAATAATTGGATGGCTACAACTTGGGCAATGTTACCAAGAGTTTGTAAAATTTGTTTCACGGTAAAGTGTATAAGTAACGGGAACTTGTACTAACTTTCATGTAGTTTGATACTCTTCAATTATTTATTTATATCGTGTTACAAATTCTGCATTTTTTTCAACATGGCTTTAAGTTTATAGGTATATGTATTGTTTTATACTTACAAACTGTATTTTACAAGTTGTTATTACGTAAGTATGTATAGATTGTACGAATAAAATAATACGAATACAAAAAGTAAATAAAATGGAATAATGTATATATATATCACTACCGTTGAGACAAATCGTCGAACACAATATTTATTGTCTTACGCGTGATTGCTCAGCGAACAAATAATCCAACTTCATTTTTTGATCGTACCCGTACCGAAAACAATTCCCCCAATTTACAGCATCTAAAGGCAATTAATTCCTTTTTTTTTCTTGCATTATACTTTTTTCCAGTAACCAACAAAACAAATGCCTTACCAATATCGTAGAACCACGACAAAGTGGAACTCGTAGACCGCACCTCGGGAAAGCCCAAAAGTCCAATCAATCGATATATCGGTATCTCACCTATAAACTTCCCTCGAAACAATTATCGCGTCTGTAATAGGAGCACTTTCTCTGTTACACACATACGGTAGATAATCTCTCGAGAACCCCATAAAATCGTTTATCAGTTTATTTTTCTCCTCCTGGCCGTACCGTTTCCCCCCCTTTTGCGTATACGAAATCGTGCATAATAACTCGGAAGGAAAATCGCGTATAGTACGATAGGGATAACGTGTGTATGTGTATGTACGTGCAGTGTACGTGTAGGCTATCGGCGTTAAATCGAGCTTATATCCTGACTCACTTACCTTGGTCGTCGAAGCCGTGCGTTAATTCGTGGCCCATTATCGCACCCATTGCTCCGTAGTTTATGGATCTAGGGAATAATTGAAGAATTTCCATTAGTCCAGCGGTATTCCACTCGTGTATGTGGATACGAGGGTGGAAAAGGGGGAGAGGCTAGACGCTTGCGGGAGTGTATAGAAACGCTTGTTTTGATGGGACAGTCTTTGCGCTTTATGTGTGTGCGATCGCTACGTTAGCGGATTCGTGCGGTGTAGCACCCCGAGGCTTCGAATGGTTATGGCGCGCTGTGCTTCCTATATATATATATATACGAATACCTTGAATCTTCCTTATTTTTTTCTCTTCCTCTTAAGCTCACCCATATATCTCACGTATATTACTTATCTTCCTTCGTGTCGAGAATTATTCAGTTAGGATTATTTTGTTAAACTATTTTATTAGATTAATTCAAAATTATTTAACAGTTTTCATTTTATACATTTTTATGGATTTACATTTATCGATATTTATATTGTATTTTTTCGATTTTATATTTGTGCTTATGATTGTTCATTTAAAAACTTGACAGTGTGTAATCATAATTCTATTTTAATGCGAATTACGAAAATTAACGTTAATTTAAGAAAGTTCAGTATTAAACTAACTTTTTCTACGATAATTATTTTTTTTATAACTTTACTCGTCAAGTTATACGAAGGTAGTTTATACTGCAAATTTAACAGTAAAAATTGTTCTCGGTATTACATAATTAATTAACGTGAAAATTAAGAAGGTTAATTAAGTTAAATCATCTACAGTACGTTATATACTACATTTAATTGATTTTATTTTCTATATTATTAACATAAATTATTTTCTATTAATCTAAAAAACATTTATATTTTATTGTATAATTTGAATAAAGATTAATTACAATCAATGTTTTTATATAAAATTAAATTATAAAGGAGGTACCTAAGCGTGAAGTGTATATTTAAATAATTAATAGTTTTTGTGTAATGTAATTGATATTAATTTAAATTTATGTAAAAAACTAATTTGAATAACTTATGGTGATTCGTGCATCGCATGCAAACCTATTTATTAAAAATGTATTACTAATTTTGGTTCTTTATATAAAGAAAAGTTTCACAGTAAGTTAACATAATACATTTTTCATTAAGCAAAATATCTAAGCACCCAACCATTTTTTTTCTCGTAAAATCGGAATATTAAAAAAAGCGTTAATAACTGTTATTTATAAAGCCGAGCGTTATATCCATTACTTTTCACCCCCTCTTCTGTAAATTTAAATGCAATACAGCGAACGAGATTAAGCTTCTGCAAAAAAAAAAAGAAAAAATTGCTTACACAGTTTCACACTAAATCGTTTCGTGTTTACAAAGGACTTCCTGACAGGTTTACGCAAAACTGCTCCTGCAACAGCGTAATGGAATAGGGTAGCTAAATAGGCTACAAGCCTCGTTGGTCGGTTCGCTTTGATTGGCCTTTTTGAGGTTTATATATATATACATATATATGTATATAAAAAAACACCCAACCACGGATACTTTTACAGTTTTGTAGTTTTCGACAGCAAATAACGTATACTTACACCCACAACTTTTTTTGCATTTACATCTTAATTGCTTACTTTGATCCACGCGAGAAGGTTAAAATGCAATATCATATACACTGGGTTCGCTCAAAAGGGTTCATGCAAATTGAATGAGGGAATATTCACTACGATTATGAGGAAATTGTCGTGCAAATGGGAATTTCTGTTCTAAGTATGATGATGATAGCCATCTTTAATTATTTATTCTCTTCTTGCACCTGATGTTTTGATTTAGTTTACTTTTTTTATCGCTACATAGAGATCGTTGTAAGTGGAAAATCAAAATGCTAATATTGTATTTTTCAAATTGAAAGCTTTAAATAGTGCATATTTAGTTGTTCACTTAAACTTTTTATGCGCATTGAGCGAAATACTTTATATAAAAAATTAGTGTATTATTTATTTAAAAAATGAGTATAATGAATAGTAAACTGTTATTATTTATTTAAAAAATGAGTATAATGAATAGTAAATTGTAGTAATAATAGTTATAACAAAAATCAATATATTTGTAGTAATTTTTTACTTATAAAGTATACTCATTGTTTAGTCTGGCAGCCTGCATATTTTTTAGTAAACAATGTAGAACTTTTTAACTCAATAATTCTAAAAATTGTCAATACTACGTAAATTATTTTCTTAAGAGTGGTTAATATTTTCTTTAATTTCGAGGAAGATTAAACTTAAACTTTGATAAACAAATCGGATTTGAAAAAGAAAAAGGTAAAACGTTTCTCGAAAAATTTGAAGGATGAAATTTTACTGGCGTACAGATTTTTACGTAGTACACCTCACTCCGAGCTTTTGTATCCTATGTATGAAATTTTTTATTTCACGTTGAAACATTAAAACTCGGCTATCCCTTCTTTCCACCCAACAAGCGTATTCTCGAGGTTTGAACACCCTAGCTATACTTACTCGAGGCCGTTTCCGTAAAACGGTGGATGAAGAATTCCGGCTGGGAATGCTGAAAATAGTTTGCAATTTTGAAAAAGCTTGGTATACATAATGCTCTCTCGTATATATTTACAAATAAACAAGAATGTAGTCATTGAAACTGTACAAAGATTTATCGTAGATTATAATAATAAAAACGACAATGGTCTCCCGTGCAATTTCTTGCTGATGTGCAAGTTTAGCCAGACGGCGGATTTATATAAATTATATATCCTTAATAACTACATCCTTGAGGGAAATCAATTTTCTACATTGCGCAGCTTTCGGTATAATGGAAGTTGCATCGTTCCTTGGATTATGTATAAATATTTCTAAGATTTTTTTTTTCGAAGTAGATTTAAACATATACTTATACAATTCTATTTTCATCGTAATGTTAATAATAATTACTTTACTATTTAAATACTCTTTTCTTTCGAAACATAATTAAAATCTCTTACTAAAGAGAGCTGAGAAAATTTAGTTGAATGTTTTATAGTATCTTGTAGTAAATTTAAAATTATTCGATCTTAATTTAGAAAATCAAGCATAATGTATTATTACCATTTCGCGTAGTAGTCGACAGTTGTCACACTTTCGGCATTTGCACTTGAATATTAAAAAACTAACAAAAAGTAAATGGCATCAATAAACAAAAATAAAAAATAAAATTATATTTCTTAATGCTTAAAATGATTCGTTCGAGAACGTATAATATCCACATTTATCACGGTTCTAAATTTTCCTGTACAATTTTTTATTCACTCGGTTGTACGTAGACCCGTGCACAATGCACATAGATCAAAGTATCCGTAGGTACGAACCGTAACATAAATATCGGCGAAACATATTAAAACAAATCTCCCGAAAATTTCTAATCTGAAAATCAAATATCGTTGAATAAACAGTATCATTAAATCAACATGCCGGGTTACAATACTCGTATTACACCTGTGCAAAATGCACAGCTGTATATGTAAACTTGAAACCGAAAATTCTCGCAAGTGCGTAAGTTAGCTTTATATATGTATATACACGCATCTCTTCCCCATATACCCCCGATATAAGGATTAACCGGATTTAAGAACGGATGAGGGGAAAGGAGTACCCCGAGATTTCCTCTTCATAATTGTTTTAAGCCGAGCGGATTTTACCCTACTATATACCCTCGAAACTCGAAATAATTGATAAATAACGTTTTAATGCATATGTATATATACACATACACACACACGCGCGCACATACACACACATATATAAACATGTACATATACATATATATATATATATATGTATATATATATATATATATATATATATAGAATGAGATCGATCGTACCGGAAGTTGCGCACGAATGCAAATGTATATACAGGATTCAATAAATGCAATATGCTAACTTGCTCGGGAGGAATTACTACTCGGTCGCGCGTGTCCTTCCGATAAATACCCGTACGGATTTATTGCTGACTCCCCTTTTGTTCCAGACGTCGAGGTACAGTCGAGCACCCCGGTACTTTTTTTCATTTTTTTTTAAGCGATGATTTCGAAGGGATCTTTAATATGCGCGTCGTGTAATGAATCCACGTATATATATATATGTGCGAAATTTGGACGACCACTTTTTCACATATGGCTTTGGTTGACCAATTTGTTTCTACTATAAAAATGTTTCCAGTTTCGTGATTACGAGCGTTGAATTTTACAGTGATCAAAGGCTCGTCAAAACGCGCGAAAAAAAGATTATGCATTGAAATGGAATTTGAATGATGTTGGTTAGTATTCAACGATATATACATGTTGTAAATGCTATAATAATTTTGTTTGACAAATATTTACAAGATCACGTACCTTACGGAATAATATTGAAAAGTTGTATATTGGTTTTTTTATTAACTCAAGATTATATAATTTATCTGAAAATAATAAGTTTGACCTTTTTTGGACGTTTAATATCACAATAGACGTTATATATCACAAATTTGAAGAAAAATTTAAAAGCGCGATTAAAGTAATTCTTTAAATTTTAATTAAAATTCCTCGTATTTATAATTATGCAAACGTAAAATATAATTACATCTGTACATCGACGTTTGCATGTTAAAATTATTATTTTATACAATTTTCAGTCGACAATGAAAAAAACGTATAAAAAGTATCGTACGTAATTTATATTAATTCAATATTTTAGAGATCATTTCATCAATTCAATTATCATTAATTCTTTCACTTCTATATTTAATAAATTTACTTCTCGCCGATACTGTTAGCAATTTCCATGATACTTATTATATATACAATTGCAATTTTTGTACATTGCTGCTCAAATGTTCTTCGAAATATATATGTTTGGCATAAATATTAATTCGTTTGAGATTAGTTCAAGAGATATAAATGCATTATTTGTAAAGATTATATTTATCTTCATTCGATACGAATAATCGCTTGTAAAATTAGTTTTTTTAATTATATCAAGTTCAGTCTCAAACCGAATTCATTTATTTTTTGAGAGTAATAATTGTGAGGTTTATACTTACTAACGGAATTTAAAATTGCGCTATAGAAAGCATTGACAGTAGTACCAGTGCTAATCCATCTGTTCTTATTAGGCTTTTCTCTAAGGCTGTTGAGGCTCTTTTTAAGTCCAACATCGGTCAGCTTCAGAAACGTCTCGAATAGTCTACCTTCAAAGACTTCCGCCTGCAAGTAATTTATATAATTTTTCGAGGGTTAAAGCGTACCTATACAGCGACTCTCTTTTTTCCCTCGAATTATGACAAACCGACCTAACACACTTGAAGCTTTGAAAAAAAATTGCAAACGACCGTTAAGTGGCCGCGCTAGTTTGCTAATTAAAAGAGAGACTCGACGGGTTAAAAAAGAGAGTCTTTCAACGCTGTTATTTTGAACATTTAACAAGTTGTTTCAGGAAATTTTTTTTTAGTTATGTTCTTGACTGGTAAACGGGGATATTCAACGATTCGGACGATTCAAAGATCCTTCGAATCAAGTTTCAGGACGTTTGGTTCATTAAAAGTTACTCGGATGCAAGGGTGAAGGAGAATTATAGAGTATGATTTGTAGCGATTTGCTTGATGGAAGAAGTAATCGTTGTTAACTACAACGAGGAAAATTGATGTATCTATCTTTCACTGCATTTTCATCTTATATTAAATATAGTTGCTTATTACATTTTTTATAAATCGTTTTATAGTAGCGAAACGTGTTTTAAAAAATTGTATCGATTCTATCTCGCGGTAGCGCTGTCCACGTGATCTCTTTCTCCAACACCGCACTATAGCTGACAAAAAAAACCGAGATCGTCCCTTCGTCACCAGACATAACAAGAGACAAGCGATTCAGCTGAATTCTGCATGCAACCGTCAAGTTTCGCTCTCGACCCTTTTAACCGCGTGAGATTTACAGCCTTGACTTTCCAACCGCGAAATGTGGCTGCTAAAGTCGCCAACGTACCCCTACTACTTTTCTTGAATGTATAATGCTAAAGTTCTATTTGGTTTATGTATACTGAGCAATTTGGTACATAAAGGTAGAAGATTTTTTGACAAAACACCTTGAATTCTACTTCCTACGTGACATTATTATATTTTTGAATATGAATCCGGTAGAAATATAATATAAAATCTTGAAATTGTTTAAAATGACGCGCTTTATTTGTAATTTTCATTACAAAGTGTGTGTATTTAATTTTCGATACGAATAATTAAATTTTAATATCATAAAGCAAAATTCGTTTGGTATCTCCCTCTTAGGCGAGCTCTCGTCTTTTTATTTATAGAAAATGTAGAACATTTTGGTAGGAAGTAAACTAAGCGGTCGTTTAATAGGGATGTAATTTAATAACGACTGGTTTACTAAGACCGTATAATGGAATTCTGTTTTCTTGAAAGAAAGATGAAATGTGAAATGCAGGGTAGAAACCGCCGTACTTTGAAATACAATTTCAATTTTGCGTATTTTAAGACTTCTCTCTTTCTCTCTCGTTTAAGTCATATCGTCTGTACGAATTAAAAAAGAAGAACATTTTACATAATTATGAAAATAAGATTAAGAAGTACAATGAGAACTGAGCAAAATTACGAGGCACTTAACAATTTCTTTAATAAAAATTTATAAGTAGGCTGATATTCTTTAGCGGTCGTTAAATATTTTGTAATGCTTATAATTGGTCTTTTATCTTTCATTAATATTGTAAGAGAAAAGTTTAAATTATTCCTTTTATCGAATTTATGCAAAAAGTATAAAATTTAATAATTATATATATAATTGATCTCAGATAAAAAATGTTGAACAATTATACATACAATGAAGGAAGGTGTTATTTGATGTATTAAATAATTATTTCTTAACTAATAAATATCTAAGTTCAAACAAATTCTTCGATCAGTGTATAGAGTAAAAAAACTAGTCACTTTCGTAAAAAGGATATAAGCATTAAGAAAAGTCTATTAAAAGGTTCAACTATTCTGATAAAGCGAAGACTTACCCCCTTATAGAAATTGTCAAGCTTTTCCGGCTTGGTGATCCACTCAGGGAAGCCGACGAAGGGACGCATCGCATGGAGCTTCCTGTGAGCGCGTGCCCGCGTCTGTGCATCCATCCACTTGAGCTCGGACACCATTTTATCGAAAGCCATCCGCACGTCCGTCAGCATCTTCAATGCCTGCAAACGTAGAGACAGGACATTGATACATATACTTGATGAATTATTTATTTCATTTTTATATATTCTATTTATTTTACTTATATCGAATGTATTTAAAATTGGAAATATTCGTGCGTTTGAAGATCGATAAATAACTTTTATTAATCCGTATTTACTATTTTGAAATACCGGGCAATAAATAACGCAATTCTCGAGATCAAAAGAAGGACACGTAGAAGCAAGAAAAGAACCACCACCAAGGAAAATCCCTGGTCAAACCGTTCTATATAAAACTTCCTGATCGTATGAGCCAGCAAATCTTCACCTGCACCCTTTTCATAAAAACCAAAAAAGAGGAACGTATATAAATAACACAAACGATTCTTTGTAGTGGAAATTGAACAACTGGAATTCGTTGTAAGAATAAAAACTTGTTTCTTCTTTTTTCTCTTTCTCATTGCTATATTTAAATTGCGGAAACAATCGAAAATGTTTCAAGTTAAAAATATAAAGTTAATAATTGTAATTATACGTTCATTTGACTTTAGTATACAGATATTAAGTAATACCGAATCGATATATATTGAAACGCTGATAAACCTATTTTCCGATAAATCATAAAAAAACCGTAATATTTAGTAGACGACTGTTTGAAATATTTCGAATGTATGTATATATATATATTCGATCACATAGGTGTATCGAAGCAAGCAGTACACATATCCAATGAATCTTCGTTTAGGACGTGCGCCACGTTTCAACCCTAAATCACAACGAGCGGATAAACGTCAAGGATCATTCGCGAATATATAGGTCGGTAGATACAAGCTAAGTTAACCTCACCTTCTCTCTAGACTCCTCGTCGAAGTGCCGTTTCACGTAGATGTAGCTAAGCGCCATACCGAAATCCGCATTTACGTTGCCAGTGCATCCTTTCCATCTAGGTGTCTTCTCCTTGAGACCAAAGACTTTTCGTGAAAATTGGAAGCCAAGATCGCGGAACTGTTGTAGGGTCAACGGCGCCACCGAGGAGTAGACGCTCCACCACACGAATCGAGCTGGAAAAGTACACGAGTATGTAAAATACAGTAGCTTTACGAGCTCCCGCGTCTACCCCTTTACCTAGAGGTCTACACGGGGCCGGGGCGTTTCATCTCCTCGCAAATATTTGGCGTTAATTAGAATAGAGGAAGGCTTGCCTCGGGATCCTGGTTAAGGTGTAAAGTCAACTGTCTTGAGGTAAGGCGTGGTATGGCGTATGGCTTGGTCGTTTCGAATTCGAAATGTCCGAGGAGTTACTCTCTATAGAGTTTGTAGTTCGTTTAATCGAAGGGTTATTGTAAGCGCGAATGTTGCAGCTTACCCTGGGTTTCGACGTTTCTCTATGCGTTGCTGCATTGTTTATTATTTAATTCTATTGTTTATATAATTGCGCCCGATATTTACACACGGAACACCAATAACTACGTCAGAAACTATTTACAAAGTCGCCTTTCGAACGATGAACCTTTTCCCATCGACGATTTAATTTGTTTTCATAAAATCATCGTATTTTGATTTATTTATTAATATAAATTAATTTAAACGAAGAAAAGCTGTTAATTTATAGAGGACGAAGAAGAAAAAAGAAAGTTCTTTTAGTCGAGAATATAGGGAACTCTGAACTCTTCCTTCAGTCTGGTAGACTATTGTTTATCATGTATTAAAAAACTTGTTAAACATTAATTATTATGTCAGTATTACGTGTTTTAAGGTAAACTTTCAGCGTGTAAGACCAGCGTAAATAGGTCAAGTTAATCCTCAACTACGCACCTGCGGTTTCCACGTTATCCTCAAAGAAAAGAAATTTAAAATACTTTCAACGCGTAACAACCTTTTGCATTCATAAGCTTTTATTAAAGGTGGTAAGTCTAATGAAGTTTGCCAAAGTGTTGATAAATCCAGGAATTATTAATCGATAATTGGCAAATATTTCAGTAGAATAACCCAATAATTGACGAGTATTGATTTATCTCGTACGTTTCCATGCATAGAAAATATTTCTGCATCGAATGCAAAGATAATGTCGAATACTGTGAAACGTTCCTCTCGCAAAAGTTTACCCCCAGACAAAAATCCCAATAAATCAAACGTATCGAGGATACATATCCAACAGAACTAAAGGTGTATCAAGAAAAAAGTTTGGTATTAAAAGTAAACGACGGAACGATTCAGCGTCAATAAAATTGATTTTCTGCCAATTTCCGGGCATCTCGTCTGCTCTCCAAGCTTCTCTAATTTCCTTGGAATAACGGACAGATGCACGAGCGAATCTCGAGCACATCTACCCAGGATACGAATCGAGATGCACGCTCTTATACATATATATATATATAGGTGTATGCATGTATATATAGGTATATGTACGTGTACCCCAGTGTCGTGAGGGTGGGATAGGAGGCCCAATGCATTATTCATAATGCGCGGTACAATGAAAAAGTCCATTCCGCCACACGACGGGATGCCTAGGAAGTCACACGCGTGCGATCCGCGAAAGTTAATTTCTCTCTTTTTGAATCGACGTTAAGTTGCACTCGTGCACTGAACAACCAAGTGCGTGGTGAATACTACCTAAATTGGATTGCTTGGGATTTCCACATTTTTCTCGGTTATTCTTTTAAATTACATTTTTTTTGCGAGATTAAATTGTTGCAATTGTTGTAGTCAAATTTCGTGGGTACAATGCTCCAGTCGAATATTAAGTAGATTCCTTTTTCTTCTGATCTTATTTATCCTTTAAATTTTGTTACATCTTTGCCAAAACGTTAAGTTAATAAAATAATATTGATATATATGTACTTATTATATTTGTAACATACTTACACGTATATTTACATATACCCTTGTACTACTATTGTTACAAATAATTCTGTCACATTTATATAAGTAAATATATATTTAAAAAAAATTTTTTTTACTTTTTTATTGATATATATGTTAATTTTTTAACAGAGCACAACATTACTTACACTAATAGTGTTTCTTTACGTATTAGATATAATTGTACACGGCGAGATAATTTCACTAAAACTTTTTAATTTTACTAAACTTTCACTAACGCAGGTAACAGACTAGCAAAACGCAAAAAATACAGAACTTTTAGTAACAATTGATAAAAATATTCAGTAAAAATTAACAAAAAGTTCAGTAATTTTTTGAGTTTCGGCCGTCTGTTATCGCGTTAATGAAAGTTTAGTAAAATTTACAGAAAGTTTGGTAAAATTTACTAAAAGTATTTTCTCCGTGTAGTATTAAGCATAAACAATTATTTTTTTCTGTATTTGTATTTTATCGTGTAGGGCGCCTTGTTCGAAGAAATAATAAATAAATAAGTGAATGAGTAAACTATTTTTACAAATTGTTAATTTGTCAGCAAATTATGTGATGCACGTATACAAAGTATGTAAACGTTTTCGTCTTTAATTTACCTAATATTTTATGGATTTTGGTGACCTATACAAAGATGATAAATCTTGTGTTCGTACCGTCGTTTTGAATATTAATTATTCTTAACTACATGAAGTGCATTTGAGGCAAACATAATGCATGCATTTGTAAGCAAATGTTAACAAGACTTGAGTATAATTTGTAATTCATACTTCAATTATTATAATTACATATATTTGAAATTAACTTATAGGTTCTACCACAAAGTAATAAATGATTAATAGAAAACATAAAACACATTAAAATTTCGTTAATATCCATAACCCAAAATTGTTGTAATTCTCCTACTAAACAATATTAATATTATTTGTGTGCGTATGCGTGTGTGCGCGCGAACGAATATCATCGAACCTACATGTAACACAAATATTTTTCAGTTTTACAAAAATATTGACAAAATGCAATCCCGATTCTTTTCTTTTTATTAATTTAGAGTTAGTTTAGTATGTAAATAACGCTTCATTTGTTTATTTTTTTTTCTAAAAACGCTGAAGGTTATAAAAATGCATGTACATATATAGATTCCCAGGGGAAGTTTCAACAGTTGAAACGACACGAGTTCGTTAAACTTAAATTTAACGACCGAGGTATATCTATATATCTATATATCTATATATATATATACACACGTGTGGATGTATGGTTTATATAAGTCTACCTTTGCAGGTTGCATTTGTATTTCAATGCCTCGTATTATTCTGGCAGTCAAAACTTTCTCCGAGTTTATATACATGTATGTATGTATGTATATGTGTGGATGTCCGTTATTTAGTGCAAATCTTTATTGACATAAATGTGAAGTAAATATTTTTTATTTCATCAATTTTTTTTTATTTTCCTTCGGACAGTACGTAAGACTAATATTAACGAATGGCCAAATTAACAAATATTAAATTGTATAAAATGTAAAGTTACCTTGCTCCCCTAAATATATATATTTGTATTAAATTTATTTTACATGTATATATATATATAAGATATACGAAATGCGCGGTCATATATTTACGTTATATTCAGTGAGAGAAAACAGCAGGAAAGTTTTAACTGAATTCAGTGAAGCTATATTTTAAAATACATTAAATTTCCGTGAATTCCTGATAGCATATTACTAATACACTTTTCGGACTTGGTTAAAAGGATTAATATTATTTTCTCAATGTAGTTATATTAAAACTTGTCGTTTAATTTAAAATATGTATACGCACGCGCGTATCTGCAAGTGTGCACATGAACGTATGATGTATTTATATATATAGCGTACATTTCGTTTTCACGAATTATTCAACGAGAAATATAGCGCCTAATGAGACACGTTTAAATCATATTTAAAAATAAATTTACAAGTATTATGCAGTTGTTCGTTAATAAGATTTATCTCGCTTATGTGTATAAATGTAATGTTTTAGCAGTGCTCAAACCGAATCAAAGATTGACTAAAAGAGATAAAGTGAGAACAAATCAATACATCCTTCGGGGGCTACATATTGACTTTTCTTTTGTAGCTTGTAAGTCGTTAACCAGACATGTGCAATAAAACTAACCTACTCTCGTGACTCTTGTCGTGATGTCAATTCGTCAATTGATCGCTCGAATTCACGCAACATAACTGTTGCATTTCTCTTCATGCTGGATTTTCCTGAACTGTATGCTAATAAACCTATACTTATGTTTATCGAGAAAAAAATTATCTTTTGCACTTTGTCAATATTTCAATTGTTTCAATAACCTCGGTCGTAGTATTGAAGTTTATTGTACCAGAATTTGCATAAAATCTTTTTGCTTCCTTTAATTATTTATTGTCACATATAATGTACGATATACAATGTACATAGCCGTTAAGCAGCAACTGCTTATTAATTATATTAATCCGATTAAAAATAATTTTTTTAACATATATATATATATATATTAAAATTAATTTAAATAATACAATTTAATTAATAATATTAATCTAATAAATACAGTAGAATTATTACATTTTTTATTATTTTTTTTCTTATGTGGATACACATAGATATACCAACTCGTATGTTTCATTATAATCTCATAAAGTATCGATTGGCTTGGATATTTTTGTGCAGAATATGAAAAGTAAATATTTGGAGGCTTGAAATAAGTCTGGAAAGTTGACGTTGTATGCAAAAATATCCAAATCCGATCAATTGAAACTTTCACGTAAAAAGTTATTTATTTTGTAAAAACATATTATTTCTAAAATATTTAACGTTTCCATTTATTTTTGTATAAATATTGATAGCCACGCCACGTGCTACGAGCGTCGGAACTAAACTGTTTTGTAGTACAATAATTAAATATTTTTTTTTAAAGTAAAATACATGATAATAATATAGCGAAAAGTAAATGTGAAACCAAAATAAATAAAATTCGTAACTATACAAAACTACATAGTTAAAACTTATATCGAACAAACGATGCCACCTGCAAGTCAGACTATACCGTTAAAAAATACAATCTTCCGCGTATAATCTTCGAAAACCAAAGTAAATCATTGCCCTTAATACCAAAAAAGAGTAACTAATCCATACTTAACACTTGCATAGCAAGTGTAAACTTTCGTAAAAAAAAGAGGACGAAGAAGAAGGTAACTGCGAAACACGTGTCGTGCAAAATGACGGTGCAATTTCTAGGAGCCGCGAAAAAGTCGCGTTTATCCGCGCAACTTCGCGCAGCAATTGTGCGCGAAATAACCGTACGAAGCCGTTATATGCGCGTTCTCTCGAAATTCAAGTAAATCTCCATCCATATTCTGTCTCTTTCTCTCTCACTCTCACACTCCTACTCTCTACATATACGTAGATGGTGAAAATAAAAAAAAAAGTACCTCTCGACATCCTCTCTTCTCCACGAGCCATTACCGAGCATCCGAACTCGCGTGCAAAGGGGGTATATAACGTCAATGGGAATCGCGACGTAGTTGTTATACTCCCAAATCGCGTAGATACGGAGAGATGAGGGAGAACAGAGAAGAGGGAGGGAAAAGTCCTTGCGTGGCATGTCGCACTTAGCTGTCGGCAAGTTATTTTGACGCTCGAATCGTTTTATGAAGTTTCACCAGTTTTTGGTTATATAGATGCTGTTACCTTGCTTTACGATTCTATACGTGCGTACCTACATATATGTTTACCTGCATCAAATTTTTGTTATAAGCTTTTCTTCTAATTCAATTACGCTAAAATATACCGTACATTAAATATTACAAAATTCCAATAGATATTTAATTTATCGTGTTAATTTATACAGAACAATTTTAGAATTTATATAGAACAGTTTTAGAACAATTTTAATCAAAGTTAAAATACACGCGATTATGCGATATGTACCCGTTTTTCGTTTTTGTATTTGTTTCTTGCGAACAACTTTTTTCCGCATCGATGGATTTTTTTGCATGGCAAAACTTTTCGCACAAAATAAATTCGTCTTGGCAGACAGTCTGTCTAAGCTTCTCTCCAACTGTCTACTCTTCCGAGCTGAGTTATAAAATAAATTACATTTTCCTAGTACATGAACGTTCGATACCTCACCGACTGTTACGTAAAGTCACGATAATTTTCTGCAAATTAGTGTTTCATTTTATAATCGATTGGATATTCAGTAATAATATCTTACAATTTACTGTTAAACATTAAAAATTTAATTTTCAAAGACAAAGTAAGGATATACACAAATATTTTTACTTCTACATCTGTTAAACGTAAGCATATGTTACAATTAGAATTACATATTTATTTATTTTAAAAAATTTTAAAACAAAATATACGTATATAATTAAAAGATATTAAAAAAGGCGTTAAAATGTTTCCACTCAACAGCAAAATTTGTTGAAAAGCGAGTATACGCGAACGAATTTTTCCCCTGGTAGTAACTGTCTCAGGTTTTCAAACTGTCAATTTTAAAGGGACTGACGGAAACTTCCCATTTCGCATTTCATCGATGTTTTAAAAGTCCGTATTTGTATTTATAAAGACTCAAATTAAGTATATTCAGTCGAGTAAAAAGAAAATGAAAATTTTAACAATTGACGTAGAATTATTGATAGTTCGATCACTTATTTTTTCCGACGTTTTTTTTGTTCTTTCAAGGATATGACTTTCAATATCTTATCAACATGAAGTGAATCCTGCCATAAACATGAAGCACAACGGGGTATCTATCAAATGCATGCCAGTCTTTTATCGACTTTTTGAAAATACTTCGTCTATAATCAAAATGCATAGTATATCCTAAACGTTATTATATTATACAATCGGTAAACATCGCTATTTTGCGTATACAATAAAAAAACTATACATAAATATTAGAATAACGAGTTAGTCAACGCTTTTAAAAAAATGTACGTTTCTTTTTCTTGATAAATTAATTTATTTATTTTAGTAATAGTAAAAAGATTGTTGATGTTAATATTTAAAACGTGAAAATTATTAAATGTATTGTGTCAACAAGTAAAATATCTATCGAGAGAGTTTCTCACAATATACCAAGAATCAGAGTGATAAAGGGAATACAGACAGTAATGTTAAGACAAAGGAAGAGGTCGAAGCGTCACTTTATTGTCAAACCGTTTCATGCATTTCCGTAAGATCTGACTTTGCCCGGAAACTTCACTGTCAATGACAACTGTTCGAAGTCCGGGGAAGCTCAAGACACGATATGCACGTACAGATGTATAGCACAGTTCCGTTTTTCGACCAAGAAACACGATTATTAACCATTGATAAATCGAGTAAATTACTTAGGAGACGTTTATGAATGAATTATTATACGTTGCTATTGTCCTTTCGTACAGATAACGTCTCTGCAAGAAATATTCCCGAGTTACTATCGAGTTTTTAGCTAGTTTTTTTAAACTAGCTGAGGATTAGCGAATAAATCGGGGAACTTCACTACAAACTAATGAAAAACTCACGAATCTGTGTATTGCAAATAGGACAAAATTGAAGCATGCCAGGTTATAGGGCGATTCGGTCGCGTTTTTATAAACCACGCAGGCGCGTAAAGTATGTGTCTCCTCTCTTTTTCTAGTTCGTCTTCGATTGTGTTCGTTTTCACGTATTTTTTTCTTCACTGATTATTTATTATTAACTAGAATTAACCATGCGCGCTCCACGTGCTCTTGCGTTTTTTAACAGACATTATTTGAAATGATGCGTTGTCTTATTTAATTAACGGGATGTCGGACCCAAGTTACAGAGATCTACACCTTTCAACATAAGAATTATCTTGGAAATATCGAATTAAAAATCTGAAAAAATTCATATGGGTAGTTTAAAACAAAAGCCAGGGCATGGCGTTTTGATTTTTTAAGAAAAAATAAATTTGTTAATAATAAATGAATAAACAATTTTTGGTCGGTAATTATTGGTCTAAAAAGACATGAATTTTCAACGCAAAAATCAGAATTAAATTACAAATTTAAAATTCTGAAGATTCTTTTTGTTTATAAAAAAGTATTAAAAATTACCATTTTTTGAGTCCGACATCCCCTTAAAACAACAATTTTTAATAATATATTTATTCATGGTTTATTATACCCCGATTTTGTCAAGAAAATTCAAATATTACATTCAAGTATTACGTTTTTCCCGCGCTGCCAAATCTAACCTACAATGTTGTGTCCATTTTTATCCTCCCGGTGAAACGCTTTTTCTCCTAATTTTTAACCATTAAATGTCTATTAAAAATGATCAAGTGAAAAATATAATAAAATCGCATTTATTTTCGTAAATACTGGAAATATAACAGAATTTAGTTGTAAATCAGACGAAAACATTAAAAATCCATCCGAAACAATAGGAATTTCGAAGTTTACTGTTACCGGAAAGCTGGAAACATTATTCGAATATTTTGAGGTTATGGTCATTCTATTAAGTGTTAAAAACATGGGTGAAAAAGCGTTTCATCACAAGGTATTTAATACCAATGTTTAATTCCTAGTTTTTGGATTCAACTTTCTACTATTAGTTGCAAATTTCGTAAGTTTTAAATTGTTTTAAAGTTGTATTATCTTGCAATCATTTAATTCTTGAACGGCAATCTCTTTATTTTTATTTTACTTATTATATACTAATGAAATTCTTCGCAATGGGAATCAAAAAAAAGCGTAGAAAAAATAAGCTTTTAAATAAAATGAAAACAAAAGTACAGTAGTGAGGTTACAACATTGTAGCGCTCCGGTTTCTCCTCCTTTTTTCACCAGGCGTATATATATTTCGTTACCGAGTTTTTAGCCAGTTCCTATTCAAAAAGTCGTTATAAATAAGGTAACGAAACTAGCTGAATTGTCGTAAACTGACATGTAAAATTAATTAATTTTCTCGCAGGCAGGGTACGTGTAACAATTTATTTAACAATCTCTCTCTATCTCGCTCTTGTTATGAAATTGTAAGGGTATATATACTTAATTTTTATTGAAATTATTGTACACCATTCTTATGTGCATGCTTATTTTATCAAGGTATATGTAACCGGATACAAAAATTCGTAATGATAAACTGATAACAAAAAAGACGAATTTGATTTGATGAGTTCCAAGAATGCTGATATGACTTTTTTTTTAATATAATGGCTATTTTGTACGCGTGCAATTTTTTATCGTTTTAAATAATAATTATGAGATAATATGTTTAAAATAAAAAATTATAATTAGTATATGTCTATATGCTACAACAATAATTATTATACTTTATGTAATTCTATGAAGACTATTTACCTGTATTATCTTATATTTCTGTTTGAAAATTCGATTAACTAATTTAAATTTGTTATATTATATTATAATTGATATACTATAATATTTGTGCAGTAGTAATTCAATGTATAACAACAATTTATATAAATATTATAAATTATGAAATAATAATAATATTATAATATATACTATTATTAAATTATAATACTATACGATTGTAAATAGTAAATTAATGAAATAATTAAATATAATTTTAAGTTTCATTATCACCCGCTTGTATATCATTACATTTTTCTCCGCGTTTTTATTTTTGTATCGCAGTGAAAACGGGTTATCATTTAAAAAAATCGTTACAGTGTATCGTTAATTATGAAATTACGATTATCATCTTTAATAAATAGGTATACATAATCCCGCGTGAATAATAGGTGTATCGCATACTCTGCATTTTGTCCGAAAGAAGAATATTATATACATGTAGTGCACTAACGCCATCGTACGAGCTTGTATATCTATATCTATATATATAGCTCATTTCCTCTCTCTCTCAGTTGTATATGTATAGGATAGCCGCACGTTGAGCAATTCCAACGCAGTTTGTTTTCAGTTTTCGACCGCGCGTTCGAACCCCAAGGAAATATATCTTTGCTTAACCTAAACCGACGTTCCTTTCCTATGCCACACATAGTTTACGTATTCTCTTGCGGTGATTAACAGACGAATTAAAGTGCTTTACTTATATACACTCTGTTTAACTCGTAAGCAAAAATAGTGTACCTGTTAGTTTGTACCTTCTATCTACCGGTACATATATATAGGTACTTATATCAACATATTTTATACTCTTTCTAACGACTTTGCTGCTTCGTGCGTCAGATTATTTCACGGATCCTGCCTTTGTTTTCGGTAGGGTTGGCCGATACACCTAAATGTATCGATATATAGTATCGATACGTATCATTAGGTGTTGTATCGATACATTAAAATATCGGACCAAAAAGTATCGATACAGCAAAGTATCGGTGTTCGATACGGATAAATAAGAATTAAAAATGAACTGTTTAATTGTTTTAAGGGGAATCCGTAGTACGGACATTACGATTTTTCGTTTTATTCAATGAATAAGTAAAATTTTCAAAATCGGATAACATACCAACAATCTATAGATTCCATAGAATGTAGGTATGTTCGCATAATTGCAATTAAACAAACATTGTCTGAATAAAACGAAAAATCGAGTATATCGCTATATAGTATATATGTGTAAGGCAGAGGACTACGTCATCCCCTTAATAAATAGAAATATATTTTCTATTAAAAAAAAATAAATGTTTATTTTATTATTAAAATTTATTGTAAATACTACAAATAATACAAAGGGTACAAGAAAATTTGTTTACATTATGTATCCCATTCATTGTATTCTAACGAATTCAAAAAAAGTAATTGATTTAAATGTTTTCCAGACAGTCTGTTTCTATTTTCCTCCATTATATTACCTGCTCTGGAAAATAAACGTTCTGATGGTACAGACGTGGCCATCACTGTCAAATATCTTTTGGCCATGTCGTACAAAGGAGATTGTATTTGTTTATTCCAAAATTCTATTGGATTTAAATTTCTTTTAATAACAGGAGTATTAAAATAATACCGCAGTTCTTCTGGCATCTCCGTTTTATCGCGCGATTCTATTTTTTTGACATTATCAGAAGTGACTAGCGTATCATGGAATGACCAAAAATCATTAGAATTTAAAGTTGAAACTTCTTCTATTTGTACACTACTTTCGAAACTATTATTTATATTTAAATTTAAATAATTTGTTATTTTTGAAATAAGTTTTGATACTGCCAACGGATTTTCAAAATGAATTTTTTTAAATCGTGGATCAAGCAGTGTTGCAATACCTAGAATACTTAACTGTTCCATTTTCCCAAAACGTTTATCAAATTCTTCTAATAACAGAGTTTTTAAACGACTCCCAGCTTCAGTATCTGTCACTACTTTTGAAAATTGATTTTTTAACGATCTAATTACTGGGATAGCTTGACTACCTGTAAAATATTTTTGTCCCGATACTTCTTTTGTTGCAAGTTCGAATGGTTTTAGTAATGATATAAATTCGGTTAAAATTTGATGTTCTGATGCTGTAAGCATTGCAGGACCTGTAGGTATTTGTAAAAGAATGACGGATATTTTATCTGATAATTCAACGAATCTTTCTAACATATAATAACACGAATTCCATCGAGTTGAAACGCTTTGGATTAAAGTTAAGTTACTTAATTTTCTTAATTTATCTGCCGCAATAACAGACCTATTAAAAAATGCAACAATGTTTTTAACTTTTGTAATTAGCGGCGAAATAATTTCATCAGTATCTATAATTTTTGTGGGAACTAAATTTAGTAAATGCGCAAAACAATAAACATGCTTTTCATTTCCGAAACAATCTTGAATCGCAGATAGCATGTTCGCGGCACCATCGGACAATACAGCCACAATTTGTTGCTTGTTAATTTTCCAATTATCAATTACTTCGGTCAGCTTTTGTGAAATATAATCTCCTGTATGTCTCTCTGACAGTGGTTCAACACAATAATGACACTTTTCAAATTAGATTCTGCAATATAATGCGCTGTTAGTCCCAGAAAACTTTTTGTATTCATGGTTTCTGTCCATATATCTGTTGTTAGACATATATCTTTGATTTGACACAATTCATTTTTAATAATGTTAGACAAAACTTGATATTTCTCTTCTATTCCGCGAGTAATTGTTTGTTTGCTGGGAACTTTATACAAGGGAACACATTTTTGCATTAGGACTTTAAAACCTTCATTTTCTACGATACTAAATGGTTGATTACTTTTAGCGATGAAAAATAAGATACCATTTGTTACATCTTTCGCTTTTGATCCACCATCTAAAAGAGATATTATTTTCCAAAATTATTATTATAAAGAATAGTAGTTTTCATAAATAATAATCCACAAAATTAAAAATTATATGTACAAAAATTTTATTTGTAAAAGCATCTATCACTATATGAATGAAAAAATTGAAAAGATAAATTTTTTATTTATATTATTGTGACATACCTTTGTAAGATTTTTGTAACGAGAAAGCTGCGTCTAATTTCATTTGCTTTGATGGTGGAGTAGAATGTATTGTAGATTCGGGTTTATTGTAGTCTAATGAATTTTCTACTTCGTTACTAGTTAATAAAGTGGACGATTGACGTGTTTGACCCTCAAAGTCTGAATTTTCACTATCACTAATACTGAATGTTTTCTGTAATAATAACGTAATAAATATTTTTAAAATATATTTAAGATCACGCAATGAATGTAAAACTGTACCTGAATAGTTCTTTTTCTTTCTTTTTCTACCGTCACTTCAGTATTTGATAACTTTACTTTTGGATGGTTGCGTTTTAAATGGAGTTTAAGATTGGTTGTATTACCAGATGTCTTAACGATTGTAGTACACAGTAAACATTTAGCCTCACTATTACCTTTTTCGAAGTACCGCCAAACTTCACTTGATATTGGCACTGTAAACAATATTTGTACTTTTGAATAAATATTTAAACTAATATTAATAAAAATATTTATATCAAAAATCTAATATAAAGTTAGTCACTATCACAACTTTAAGGAGGTTCAGAAAAAGGTTTCAGATTATAGGAGATTATAATATCAAGGAATAGTGGTTATATCTTAATGACTCGTACTCTTAAAAGCAACATCAAGCACACAGCACACTGTAAACCAAGTTTAATCCAGATTAAATATTCCTTCTTGACGAGCGGTAACAACAAACTGTAAAATATAATAAATGTTTCATATAATGCATGCAGTCACACTTTCAACAATGAAATAAAGCATGGGCATCAAACAATAACTAACAAATTTACTACCTAATGTATATCAAGATTATCTTACCTTTCAATGAAATTTAAAAGAAATCAGCAAATTTTCTCTTGCTTTGTGTTTTGATTTGATAGATCAGAAAGCAGTAAGTGCTTGTACTCCCGTAGTAATAATTAACTAATGTAAAGTGTAAACACAGGGCAGTAAGGCACACAATGCACAGTACACTACGATATTGTTGTTGTTTATATGATATTTAAGGTTAACCGTCCACGCACAAAATGAAAATCACTGTGTTCGCTTTTTAACCTAATGATTATACTTAAAAACGATAACGATTCTATTATGCCGCCTAATAGAATCTCGACTACAAATACAGTATTTGTACGTAACTCCTACAACTAATCTGTCGTTCAAACTTTAAAAGAGTAACGAAGAAAAGAAGAAAACTCGATTATTCGAGAAAATCTTGTAACGTCGGTCTGCGCGCGCACGTACTACCAAAAACCCTAAACTGAGTATACTCGCAGAGTCATGTGTATAGTATATACTTATAGTGATATTTTGAATATAAGTACGTATATTACAAAAGTATTACATAAGTTTAGGTTTTATGTTCTCATAGTTAACACATTTATTTCTTATAAATTAACATGTTTTATTAAGAACTATGTGTAAGTTCGTCTATTCATAATTTAAATTTCGTTAAATTAATTTTTTCAATTAATAATTTTTAAAAGAAAAATTTATAACTGTTTTATAAAACATTATAAAAGTAATTAATATTAATTAATTAATATTAATTAAAAGAAATATTAATTACGTAATATATAAATTAATACACTACCTATAAATTTTTTGCCATGAACAATGAGTTCATTAATATCGTACAAGTAAATTTAAAAAATAAATCATAAATCAAATGAGCAAATTTTTATTGTTCTTATATATTTTAGCATCAAAAAATTGGACTTTTTATTTTATTTAACATCATTTCATTACTGATAATGTGATAAAAATAAATCAATAAATTAAAAAAAAAAAACAGACCCAACCGAGATTTGAACCCGGAACCCTTGTATACGAAGCACGCACTTAGTCCACTAGACCAACTGTGACTTTAGAGACGTAAGTAATATAGGTAATACAAAAATTGTTGCCCCGGTGGGAGCTTAGGCATTGATCTACTTAAGATTGGAATAAAATGTTTTGACTGTTTTTCATATATTTTTTAAGTAATATAAGCCGAAAGTTGAAAGACAAATTTGTTTCTAAGTATCGTTCGATACTGCACCTAGAGTATCGATATAATAGGATATCGAACTTTATAAGTATCGATACAAAATATCGATATCTTCCATCTAAAATATCGATATTACAGAGTATCGATACAGTATCGGCCAACCCTAGTTTTCGGTAAACATTTATACGTCTGTGTATATAGGTTAAGGTTATATTTGATACAAATAGGGATTTAATTTATTATTTCAAATTTATTGAGATTTAACGGTTATCTATTAATATTACGTTTCAACAATTAATTTTAATTGGAATTTGGTACAGTTATTGTAGATTCATACATTATATGTCAATTTATGCTTTTGGATTTCTCAATATACTTATATCTTTAAATTTAACATTATCCTTAAATATTTAATTATTTGAGTAATATTCATCAGTTGTATTATTAACAAGCGTATTCAATTTTATGGTAATATAGAAAATGTAGAAAATCAAAAATTTGATAGAAAAAGAAAAGGATTATTTGTTAAATAAAAACCAATAGGTACTAGAGAAATACCAAAGTTTAGTTTAATATATACAATTAAGAAGTATTAGGTTAAGACATTGTCAATTGTGTGCTAATTAATTTAATTCTCCTAATTGGGAGGTTTTATATTTTAAATACTTACAAATTTATAACATAAATTGTAATAAAAACCATTTTAAAGCAATTTAATAAATTTAGTTTTCTTTGACAATAATAATATTAATAATTACACAAAGCAAATTATTATATTCATCGCACCAGAAAGTCACTATTCCTAATAATTATTTAAGAAAACAATAACATTTGTACAATCTTGTCATTGTATAAATTTAGTGTTACGTAGAACATTATATATATATATATATATATTACATTAATTATTATCATTGGTTATTAATTTAGAAAATGTGTTATGATTTTTTTATTAGTTCATAAAAAATATTTTAATTAATAATTCTTTTATTATATACATATAATACTCTGACTGCAATATTAGTAATGTAATTTTGCATTATACCTTATGAGATTTAATAATTTTTAAAGTGTAATTGATTGAACTATTATATTATTTATTTATTATTTATTGTTTAAAAAGATATACAAATATTTTCAGTTTAATAATTATTTACAAATTTAATTATGTTACAGATACAAAAGTTTTGAAAGCAACTTTTATTCTAAAAATGGATGTTACGAGTGATGGGCATACTAGTGAAAGTGAGTATATTTAATAAATATTTTTTAAAATTATTTTGTATTCTAAATATTTGACAAATACTTTACAAACAAATTATAATATAAACATTTCTGTTTACAGAGAACAATTTATTCCATTTTCCCAATTCTTATGAGGGAGTTCCTGCTGTCGTTCAATCTGACTTTGTACGCAGTATTGGTAAGTGCATATATATGTAATACATTGTTCTAACTAATTAACAATACAACAAAGAATGTGATAGTATTATGAAAATATTAAACAAATTAAGAAGCTTTTTGTAAATATAATCATGAACACACAAGTAATTTTTCTTTAACAGATTTTAAATTAATAGAGTTTTAATTAATTATGTGTTATTGCATTAAATTTTAGTAGTTTTTCACCTTTTATATGAATTATATAAAAGTGTTAATTATGCAACCTCAAGCTTAAGATACAAAAACAGAAATTTCTTGTACTAAAATTCTATAGTGTGTAATAATAAATAAAGGTTTAAATACTACAGAGTTCATTTGAAAAATATGTACACAGTATTGATATTGAAAAGTCAAAAGTAAATTTACGGAAAACAAACTATAATAAAATAAATGTTTACATGAAAAAAATTAGTTAATAAAAATTTGTAACACATAAACAAGTTTAAAAAGATAATGAGATAATTTTAATTGTACATACATATTATTTATAAAATGAGAGACAAAAAATATATTAATAAAAATAAATAATATTTAACAATTATTATATAATAAAAAAGTATTTTGATATATGTACATATATGTTTTTGTGCCATCACAACTTATACCAGATGCGAGATACACACGTTGATAGAACTATCGTCTTATACGAGATTTCAGATTGTAAAGGAATACAACAATCATTCATACTGACAACATACCAATTTTGATCAGATAGTTTCTAACCAACTGCGAATACTATCGATCACGTCAATCTATTCGTATATATAATTTCTATGTTATCGCACTCACATTAAAGGGCAAGATTAACCAATGTTGGTTCGCACCGAGTTTCGCACGTTAACTTGGCTTTAACACAATCAAATATCATACTCTTTAGAACAATATTATTATTTATAGTGTTTTCAAATTAAAATCATTAAATACTATTTTGATATTTTTTTACTTTCAAATCGAATTCAATTTTTCTGAATAAATAAGGATATTACAGTATGAAATTGCTATTGAAAATCAAGTTATCTTATTTTCTCGTTTGATTTATGCACTTAATCCTTAATAAAGTGACTAAGTCGAATATTATCAAATTTTAACGACGAAATGCGGTATAGGTTAATCCATTTTTTACAGTAGGTTATTTATCAACATTTTGTCTCGTAAATGTTGATGGTTTACTAGCAGATTAAAAAAAAACACAATTTTTTAAGAGTCAGTCGTATTTTGTATAAATTCATTTTCCATTAATACGTTACGCAACATTTGTTATATTTACACCCGACATAAACAATTATAAGTGTTTAAACACAATAAATATTTCTCTGAAATTTCCGATGAACGAAAGATTTTACAAGAATTTTAATTAATAATTCACAATTAAATTACAATTTAAACATAATGATTGATTTAAAATAAAATTGTAAATCATTGATATCTGAAAGTTCAATTTATTAAGTAATTATTTAACAATTGTTATTATCACCATATTCATTTGTATAAAATTAAATGAACTTAATTTTTTTATATAATTCCGATATTGTTAAAACTAAAAGAAAAATTTACGCTTATAAGCATTTTTAATGTGTACATATATACAAACCCTTCTCTCATTTGTATTTGCAGATTTAAGCTTATTCTGTAATCTTAGTAGCAGACGAAAAAGCATCAAGGAGGAGACGAAGATAAATAAAAAAATAAAAAAGTTTCGCAAAACGCCTAAAGCTGTACATTCTTCTGTGGATTCAGGTATATATAAATAATTTTACCTATACGTAAGATAAAAAAATATAGAAAATTATACTAAATTATTATTATGTATATAATAGCTAATGAATTTCAAAATAATCATGTAGATAAGGTACATGATACAAATAACAAACTAATATCGCGACGAAAACGAAATCGAAGGAAAATAAGTGAGTACTTGATCTCATTATTTTTAAATGCGTGGCTGGGTTAAAACCTGATATATAAAAAGAAAAATCCAAATAAAATCTTGAGTAAGAAAAACAGCCCTGGAATCAGTATAAAAATAATATTTTTATGCACATTTCCTTGATCCATCATTATCATTTTGTTTTCTAAAAAAAAATGTGTATTAAAGTTTGTAGGATTTACGTTGAAAATTATTGTAATTTAATCTATTTTCAAGAATGACACACGTTACAAAAATCTAGAAGAATTAAATCGTTCTTTTGAAAACTCCAAAATGTTGATAAATGCCTTTGTAGGATTTAATCCAGTCATGTTTCAATTTCATTACTCGAGTAAATTAATTGTTACAGAAAACCAAAAACCAATATGAACTTTTCTACTCAAATTGCGACAAAAATACACGGCAAAAAAATGAATACTTGCAAAACTTGCAATAACGCAATATTATTCAATTGTTTACACTGCGAGAGAGAATATTCAGCATTAAATTCTGTCTATGTTCATTTAAAATCAAATCTATGCTTAGAATATTTAAAGTCAAACAATGTCAAAGAAGAACAGGGAAACAATGTTGACAACACTAGTAATCTCAGTGCTTATGATGGGAATAAAAAAGTGTTTAGTAAGCAAAATTATTATTATTTTTTTTCAAATTTTATACTTATTTACGATTTACGATACGAACGATGTTTCTTATAAAATTAATCCATTTTCCGAGATAAATCTTGTACTGCTCTTATTAATTAACAATTTAATTTTAGAAACGAGAAATTTGTATCAATTTTATTGCACAAACTGCAACAAAGGTATACCTAAAATTTACGGTAAACCAATGAAATATTGCCAGGATTGTAGAAATATTTTGGAATTTGAATGCTTGAAGTGTTACAAAAGGTACACGACTTTCATTGGTGTATATAATCACGTCAAGTACGTCTGTTTTAAGAAAACAAATTTAAACCTTTCGAGTAATAATGACGTATCCCAAAAAGATATGCTTACCTCAGTATGCCTAATGTGCAATGAAAGATACTCTAAAGACTATCCTGTGAACGAACATTGCGAAGGAATCAAAATGTTTAAATGCTACGTCTGTACTTTCAGTAGTTGTCATAGATCTAACTTAGAGCATCACATAAGAATTGAGCATACTTCGACGTCAACAAATATTAATAATTGCGAAGATATGAACAACAAGACAATAGAATTATTCAAATTTAATCTTAATAATGCCAGTACGAAATTATTGTTCAAAGGTAAATTCAATTTTTAGAAGGTTTATTTAACAAATAACATTTTTTTGAAGCTTTTCTTTAATTTTGTCGACTTTTTTCCTTTTTTACCGGTTCAAGCGACTGTAGAGTATAATTCGTTTCTTATTATTCTTAGTTTTTTCTAACTAAGTTAGTAATGATTTATTGTTTGTATGTAAAATAACAAAAATGATTTTTTTTTAATTATTTTCTTAATTAAATAAGGGCTTAATTTATTAATTTTAATTAATTTATATTTTTTTATATTGAATTCACCTTTCCGGCCACGTAGTCGGTAAGGTTCTGGGAGTTCCAATTAAATTTCGTATCAGTGATTGCACTTATAATCTTCATTTTGTAATTGAAATTGATACTAATGAATATTATCTTGAAAATTTTTTTTTGCATAATATTTTGAAATATTAACTCTAAATTGCTATTGAAAAAAACTTGTAAGTTTATGTCGAAAATAGAAAAACATTTCTCTCTGCATAACACAAATATTTCTCAGATTCTTCAATTACTCAAAAGAAATAACTCTTTAAGATTATTAAAATTGAATGTATTCTTTTCAGGTTCGGATATAAAGACGCATATACAGTCTTATTGCAGCAAATGCTCGATAACGTCATTAGAGATCGATTCAACCTACCGAAATCAAAAGTGCAAAAATTGTGAAAACTTTTTACTTTATCAGTGTAGAATCTGTGATCGTGAGTACTACGCTTTTAACAGTGCGTACAATCACGTAAAATACGAGTGTAGCAATCACCAAGGTTTCGAGTGCCCTAAGTGTGACTATGTAGCTAAGCAAAAGGGAAATCTGCAGGCTCACATACAAAGGAAACACGAGATCAAAAACTGCATTGGTTGTGGACAAAAATTCAGTGACTATATAACGTTAAGGAGACATCGATTAAAAGAGTGTCATAATAAAATAAATCTCAAGTGTCGCGATTGTTCGTTTACTTGCGATTACAAAACGCAGTTACAAGATCACATTCGAACTATTCACAAGTCGAAATACGAATGCAAAGGATGTGGTAAGAGATACATGAATTTAGCTGCTTTAAAGAAACATAAAACTGTCGCTTGTAAATCGGAATGGGATTGCGCTCATTGCACGTATCGTGCTACCTCGAAAAATTCTATAGTTAGTCATATGATGTCTGAACACACATATTTATTATAATATTCGTATTAAGTTTTTTAGGCGAATTATCAACGATTATATTTTTCTTTACGATTAACGATACTTTAACTAATGATAATTTAATTTTGGAGATGTTTACTAACATAAAATATCATGGATAAGTTACAGTTATTTACCATAAAGTTTCACTTTTATTTTATCTCACAATGACATTAGTAAAGTAATATTAACTTTCCTTATATATTATCAAATTATATTTCTACTGTCATTTTATTTTTCATTATCATGATAGTTCTTAAGGGGAGGTCGGATGTCAACGTCGCTGTTCTGTACTATATTCTGAGAATTATTATTTTTTTCAAAATTTCTTAGCTGAGCGCCATAGTCAATGGTCTGTAGAATGGCGCTCTGCAGAGATGATGTGAAAAAAATTAAAATTCTCAGAGAATAGTGGAAAACAGAAATGTCGGTTACTGTGTATAAAGCATAGGGCTACGGCCTTGTCTTAAGCAAAGTAAAAAACGTAACACCTAACGCCCGTACAGGATTAACTTTTCTTACACGTTAGTAAAGGATCACATCTCCAAAACTTATATTAAAAGCGTCGTTTTTCACAATTCTGATAATTTTCTGGTTACTTAAATTGTATAAAATTCATTCTTATCACAGGCAAATTGATTTATTGAATTTGACTAATTTTAATAACAGTTTGTATAAAGACGTTAATTATTATTTACATTAATCATTCTATCTATATTTATTATAGAAAATATTCTAATATTAATGAATATGAAGTGATATTATATTAAATATAAAAAAAATATTGTTAAAAAGTTTATTATTTTCTTCACTACTTATAATGATACCTATAATAATAGTATGCTAAAGTAGACATGTAACAATAAGTAGAGTCTTTTTATTATTATATGTTACAGTCTGCATACAGTTATCCTCATAAATATGGCATCTCTTTTAAGAAAGTGATGCGATATAAATCATCATTACAACTATAAGAAAAGTATGTATTTAAAAAAAAACGTAGCGCTATTTGACTGTCATTATATCTGTCATTACGCATTCTTTGCGGTACGTTTGTCAAAAACATAATGTTAAAAAAAATCAATTTTAATTATGTAAGTTGTAATATTATATAAAACTCTGCCGGAAATCAGTTAACGTTTCAATTTTTAAATGCATCTGAAATCTGTATATAAACTTTTTGTAGATTTGAATAGTTTACTGATCGATTGATGTACACTGAGAGGTGTGAGAGATGTGTTTGCTATAAATGAATATTTCTTAACAATAAAATCGTCATGTATTTTTCGTATATAAGAAATTTTTCTTTTACGAGAGTTGTATATGGTGCATTAAATTAGTTCATGCATGAATTTAAAATTTTGTGGATTACAATGAAAATGTAATACATCCCTAAGCAAATTTGATTACCAGAAGTGATATTCTTGCTCAGCACGCAATCTAGAGATTTTAACAATAAACTGAAGACTAAAAGTTCGAAATGCATGTCTTGCCATACATACTAAAAAGGTATTTATTGATAAAGTTGTGAATGTCCAACACGCAGATTACACTGATTGGGGCACTGGATCAGCTGATTCAGATGCGCATGCAAGCACATAGTAATGTCACTATTCTAATCAATTAATTCTATTAATTAATAATTAATATTTTTGCTGTGATAAATAATTGGTCATTAAAATATAATATAATCAAAAAATTTTTATTATTTTCTGTCATTAAAACTATAAAGTCCAACAATTAAAAGTAACACTTATTTGGATAGTAAGTAGTACTTGAAGCACCATAATAATTAAGAAATATTCATTTATCTCAAATATTCACTTCTCTTAGTGTATAAATTTAAATTTATGTCGGATTATTTACTGATATCTTGCATAATTTTACTTAAGTATGTTTTTAATTACTCTACACATTTCATTTTAATGCATAACTACCTTTGTATTTTAAAAAAAGCAATGATACTAACCGCATAAGTTGTATATTGAAATCTAAATACTTTATAAATATATATATACATATATATATACATATATATATACATATATATATACATATAAATATAATTGAAAATATATACATGTATGCTTATATTAATTATATTGTACATCAAATTGCGATGTTGCTAATATATTTGTATAAGAAATGTTATGAGAATTTCTATATGAGTGAAATGTTTGCAAAAGTATGTTTGATTTATACGAAACATTTTACTTTGCTGTGAAGAAACATAAAAGAATTGTAACGTATATTGATGAATTATAGTTGACAATATGCAATAAAGATTCTTGATGTGCGTACAAAAGTTGATTAGTTTTTTTAACCAACAAACATAATGTCCAAAATCTACTAATTATATTTGAATTGTGTTTTTATTATTTAATTATTTTTACATTTTTCATTTTTTATTCACTTTTCTTATTTTTAATATTTGTTATTTTTAGGAAGACAATCTGCATTAAGTTAGTACATTCAATATCGTATATACACGAGACAAATGACACTATATATAAATAAATTAAAATGAAAATATGAAATTTACTTTGTCATATATTTCTTTGAATAAATTGAATCAGTTTTCTTCAAGGTTTATCTAACGATTTTATTTTTTAATTGCTTTTATATAATTACATTATAATACATAATATATACAGAAACTTTATTAAATTAGTCCATTATTTTTTTTTATTTTAGCTAGATTTAATGAAGTTTTGGTGTAATTCAAAATTTTTCACTTCTATATATTATTAATTTTTATTTATATTACTTTTGTAGAGGAGGAACTCATGAATGACATAACGTCGAAAAGATGCATTTCTGGATTTTGTTTGTTCAAATCATATACTTTGAAGTTTGCATTTTGTTAATTGTTATGTTGTTATGCTGTGAAAATTTAGAGACCATAACGAAGCCGATATTAATATTATTCAAGATTTAAAATGCATCAACAATTATTAATAAAATGCGTTATTTTATTTTCTGAACATAAACTTTGAAATAAATACATTTTCAAAATATATACAAATATATAATAAAAAATTATTAATCGTTGTTTGATTTCTTTTATAAATATACTTTCACAATACACCTTATAACAAATATGTAACTACATTTAATTTTTATATTTAATTGTATCAATAAGTTGTTGACTAATTAACATTTTTTGTGCTGTCCTTGAATCAGTGTAACAATTTTGATAAGAATATATGCAATTAAAATATTAATTTTTTTTTTTTGTGAATCTTTTATAGTTACAAATTTGGATAATAATGCGAGTGTTGAAGAAATTTTAAATTGTGAGTAGTTAATTTATTGATTACATTTGCTATGAATGTACATACTAATTACAATTTGGATTTTTTCATTCTTATCAGTGAGCCATCCGTGTGATATTTTAAATACTTCTTACGTTAAGGAGGAAATAATTATTGATGACGACGAATTAGGTTGTGATGAAACGTGCAATACTGGTAAGCAATTCATTCTTCATAATAATGATGATCGCAATATTCTTTAACAAAGTTAAATGCTTAATCAAAACAAAGTTTTGATTGCCTAGAAGAACATTGGAATTATTCTTGAGTATTAATTCAAATGATGATTTACAATTAATTTGCATATTTATCATGCATTAATTGCATATTTATTTATATTTTAAGAAGTCTGAGAAAATATCTTGACATTTCGTATGGTAAATAAATGTAAGTACTCTTAAAAATCGAGTAAATATTACGTATTACTTGATTTTTAATTGACTAATCTCAGGATTTACATAATTCGGAAAAACGTTTTTTATAAACCAACATAGCTAATCTTGTATAGTAATTTTTTTAAATTTTTTTACTCGTAGAACGCTAGTAAAAATGTATAAAATTAACAATTTTTTAATTTACTAACGTGACAGGTAAAGGCTTTGTTATTGGTCGCAGTCGTAATAAAGTTACGATGTTATAATTTAAAACTTTTAGTATTATAAGCTACATAAAAAGAGTAAATTATCAACAGTAACTAGTGAAATTTTCAGTATATCTGTAATTATGTACTATGAATTAGTGTTTAGAAATAAAAGTTAATGATATTCCAATAAATCAATTCAATAAGATGAAACCTGAAACATGTTTTATCCTGCTTGACACAAACATAACCACAGCATCATACCATGCATCTTTCTCTCGTTAACTTTTATATTATTAAATTAGTTTTAATTATATATTTATATAATTTTTATCTATAAAATAATTATGTTTTTACAATTGTTATGTAAGGGTTTACTGACTTATAATTAAAATAAATAACAGTTATCAAAATTGCATAAAAATAAGTTTTAAAAAAAATATTTTATAAAATTTTGAAATTATATTCCATGTATACCAGTTGCACTAAAGATTCTTATATCCTTTCAATGACCATTATCTTCTTGAACAACCACTTGTCGTAAGGTTCATTTAGGTTAGGTTAGGTTTTACCCTAACGCTCCTTTTTACGATATATATATAAGCAAATAACGAAATATTTCGCCAAAAAACTCTTGACTTTGATCGTTTATAATACGAAAACAAATAAAGACAAATATTCAAACCCAAGTTCGAAAGAAAAATGAAATCTAGTAGATTGGATTTAGAAGAAATGAGCTCAAATATCTTGAGTTGGTTTGAAGTTATGAAAGAATAATGAATTGAACGATATTTTAATGACTATTTTAAATTAAAAAATTTTAATTTGTTTTTTGCGGCTAACTAGTTTTTTTTATTTTAATTTCTCAATAACTTTTGTCCAGATTAAGATATTTGAGCTTATTTTCTTTAAAGATAATCTACTCGATATCAGCTTTTTTTGGAACTTAGGTTTGGTTATTTATCATTATTTATTTTCAAGTAATAGGCGATCAAAGTGAAGGTTCTTTTGGGAAATTTTTCGTTATTTGCTTGGATTTACCGTAAAACAGAGCTTTAGATACTAAATTCCGGGTTTCTTCAGATTTTTATAGTATAGAAAACACCAAGGAAAACCCATTTTAGAGTTTGGTAAAGATCTGTTTTCCGGAGATGTGATACGTTAGTTTTTCAATACAATTAGCAAATGTGTTTGAATTTTAAAATGTGAGGTATAAGTGTCGAGACTTGCAAAAGTTATATCAAATTGAATAAACCTTTCAAATGTAAGTTTATCATTTATTAAAATAACATATGTAAGTTGATATGTATAATTACGTGCTGCTTTCATTCCTCTCACTTCTAACTCTCTAAATCTCTTCGAGTGAATTATCACTCGAATAGAGTGAATTATAACTTGAATAGAGTGAATTATCACTCGAATAGAGTGAGAATTCACTTGATGTATCCAGAAAAAACAGAGCCTGTCGACTACGATGAAAACTTCATTCGGGCTAAAGAGTCATTAAACGAACCTATAATAGAGTGATATATCACCCTTTTAGAATGATTTTATCACTCGAAAAAGATAGAATCCCCGCTCGTTTAGTAAGGGTGAATAGATATTGGGACAATGGATGTAGTATCTAATCTCAAAATCAACAATTTTTTATAAAAAATATTAAAATGCATAACAACTTGTGCTCAAAGTCTTTAAAAATAAAAATTATATATATGGGGTATTCCACGTGAAGTGGTCCGATCAAAATTTTAAAATGCACCAAATTTTGGGTACACTTTGCAAATGTTTTTCAGAATACAGAAAAAAATTTTTAGGTACTGGAATCTATTTGCTCAAAAGTTATTCTAACCTCAAAAAGTGAATTTTTCCATATTTTTTTCAACACCAGCTGGGTTTACCGCTATGTAACTCAAAATCTATCAACTTTTACTATAGAACATTATATGTAACATTCGTTGCTAATTATATCTAGAATTTATTCTTCTGGGTTAGAATTTCTAATCTCAAGGTCAATGTTACATAAACTACATGTCAATATTCAACTTGAAAAAAGTGCAAGTGCGCCACCTTTGATTTTTTCATCCAAAAGTCTAAAAGAAAGCTTGGAGCAATACCTTTCAAATGGTCTGTAGCATTTTTATGGCCTCCAATTCTGTAAAAAGTTATGACAATTTAAAGAAACACGAAATTTTTTTAAAAATTTAAATAGGAATTACCATGTTAATTTTTGTGAATTTTTTGTCTTTCTTTAAATTGTCATAACTTTTTACAGAATTGGAGGCCATAAAAATGCTACAGACCATTTGAAAGGTATTGCTCCAAGCTTTCTTTTAGACTTTTGGATGAAAAAATCAAAGGTGGCGCACTTGCACTTTTTTCAAGTTGAATATTGACATGTGGTTTATGTAACATTCACCTTGAAATTTGAAATTCTAACCCAGAAGAATAAATTCTAGATATAATTAGCAACAAATGTTACATATAATATTCTATAGTAAAAGTTGATAGATTTTGAGTTATATAGCGGTAAACCCAGCTGGTGTTGAAAAAAATATGGATAAATTCACTTTTTGAGGTTAGAATAACTTTTGAGCAAATAGATTCCAGTACCTAAAAATTTTTTTCTGTATTCTGAAAAACATTTGCAAAGTGTACCCAAAATTTGGTGCATTTTAAAATTTTGATCGGACCACTTCACATGGAATACCCCATATATGGGCGATTCTCTGTCAAATCGAGAGACAAAAAAATTTTTTTTTACTGTAACTTTGTCAATACCTTCTTTTACATGTTTTGGATGATGGTCTTCATTTTTAGAAGCAAAAAATTAGTAGTTTAAGAGATATTTAAGGTAAAAAATGATTAACTTTACTTTTTCTTGATTTTTTTTAAACTTTTAACCTTTTATAACTCAAAATGGGCTAATTCAATGCAAAAAACACAAAAGACCTTTTTTTCTGTAAATAACATGAAGTTTAAGAAAAAAAATTGTCCAATATCATTGAACGTACCAGAAATATTCAGCAATATAAAGAAATCATTAAAATTGTGAAAAAGTGGTTTCGCTCCAAGCTACCATGTCAGAAAAAATCATACAACTTGCTTTAAATGTACTTTTTTAACCCCGTAAATTACAGTATAATTAATATATAATAAAATGCGTTATTTTATTTTCTGAAGATAAACTTTGAAATAAATACATTTTCAAAATATATACAAATATATAATAAAAAATTATTAATCGTTGTTTGATTTCTTTTATAAATATACTTTCACAATACACCTTATAACAAATATGTAACTACATTTAATTTTTATATTTAATTGTATCAATAAGTTGTTGACTAATTAACATTTTTTGTGCTGTCCTTGAATGAGTGTAACAATTTTGATAAGAATATATGCAATTAAAATATTAATTTTTTTTTTTTGTGAATCTTTTATAGTTACAAATTTGGATAATAATGCGAGTGTTGAAGAAATTTTAAATTGTGAGTAGTTAATTTATTGATTACATTTGCTATGAATGTACATTCTAATTACAATTTGGATTTTTTCATTCTTATCAGTGAGCCATCCGTGTGATATTTTAAATACTTCTTACGTTAAGGAGGAAATAATTATTGATGACGACGAATTAGGTTGTGATGAAACGTGCAATACTGGTAAGCAATTCATTCTTCATAATAATGATGATCGCAATATTCTTTAACAAAGTTAAATGCTTAATCAAAACAAAGTTTTGATTGCCTAGAAGAACATTGGAATTATTCTTGAGTATTAATTCAAATGATGATTTACAATTAATTTGCATATTTATCATGCATTAATTGCATATTTATTTATATTTTAAGAAGTCTGAGAAAATATCTTGACATTTCGTATGGTAAATAAATGTAAGTACTCTTAAAAATCGAGTAAATATTACGTATTACTTGATTTTTAATTGACTAATCTCAGGATTTACATAATTCGGAAAAACGTTTTTTATAAACCAATATAGCTAATCTTGTATAATAATTTTTTTTAATTTTTTTACTCGTAGAACGCTAGTAAAAATGTATAAAATTAACAATTTTTTAATTTACTAACGTGACAGGTAAAGGCTTTGTTATTGGTCGCTGTCGTAATAAAGTTACGATGTTATAATTTAAAACTTTTAGTATTATAAGCTACATAAAAAGAGTAAATTATCAACAGTAACTAGTGAAATTTTCAGTATATCTGTAATTATGTACTATGAATTAGTGTTTAGAAATAAAAGTTAATGATATTCCAATAAATCAATTCAATAAGATGAAACCTGAAACATGTTTTATCCTGCTTGACACAAACATAACCACAGCATCATACCATGCATCTTTCTCTCGTTAACTTTTATATTATTAAATTAGTTTTAATTATATATTTATATAATTTTTATCTATAAAATAATTATGTTTTTACAATTGTTATGTAAGGGTTTATTGACTTATAATTAAAATAAATAACAGTTATCAAAATTGCATAAAAATAAGTTTTAAAAAAAATATTTTATAAAATTTTGAAATTATATTCCATGTATACCAGTTGCACTAAAGATTCTTATATCCTTTCAATGACCATTATCTTCTTGAACAACCACTTGTCGTAAGGTTCATTTAGGTTAGGTTAGGTTTTATCCTAACGCTCCTTTTTACGATATATATATAAGCAAATAACGAAATATTTCGCCAAAAAACTCTTGACTTTGATCGTTTATAATACGAAAACAAATAAAGACAAATATTCAAACCCAAGTTCGAAAGAAAAATGAAATCTAGTAGATTGGATTTAGAAGAAATGAGCTCAAATATCTTGAGTTGGTTTGAAGTTATGAAAGAATAATGAATTGAACGATATTTTAATGACTATTTTAAATTAAAAAATTTTAATTTGTTTTTTGCGGCTAACTTGTTTTTTTTATTTTAATTTTTCAATAACTTTTGTCCAGATTAAGATATTTGAGCTTATTTTCTTTAAAGATAATCTACTCGATATCAGCTTTTTTTGGAACTTAGGTTTGGTTATTTATCATTATTTATTTTCAAGTAATAGGCGATCAAAGTGAAGGTTCTTTTGGGAAATTTTTCGTTATTTGCTTGGATTTACCGTAAAACAGAGCTTTAGATACTAAATTCCGGGTTTCTTCAGATTTTTATAGTATAGAAAACACCAAGGAAAACCCATTTTAGAGTTTGGTAAAGATCTGTTTTCCGGAGATGTGATACGTTAGTTTTTCAATACAATTAGCAAATGTGTTTGAATTTTAAAATGTGAGGTATAAGTGTCGAGACTTGCAAAAGTTATATCAAATTGAATAAACCTTTCAAATGTAAGTTTATCATTTATTAAAATAACATATGTAAGTTGATATGTATAATTACGTGCTGCTTTCATTCCTCTCACTTCTAACTCTCTAAATCTCTTCGAGTGAATTATCACTCGAATAGAGTGAATTATAACTTGAATAGAGTGAATTATCACTCGAATAGAGTGAGAATTCACTTGATGTATCCAGAAAAAACAGAGCCTGTCGACTACGATGAAAACTTCATTCGGGCTAAAGAGTCATTAAACGAACCTATAATAGAGTGATATATCACCCTTTTAGAATGATTTTATCACTCGAAAAAGATAGAATCCCCGCTCGTTTAGTAAGGGTGAATAGATATTGGGACAATGGATGTAGTATCTAATCTCAAAATCAACAATTTTTTATAAAAAATATTAAAATGCATAACAACTTGTGCTCAAAGTCTTTAAAAATAAAAATTATATATATATGGGCGATTCTCTGTCAAATCGAGAGACAAAAAAATTTTTTTTACTGTAACTTTGTCAATACCTTCTTTTACATGTTATGGATGATGGTCTTCATTTTTAGAAGCAAAAAATTAGTAGTTTAAGAGATATTTAAGGTAAAAAATGATTAACTTTACTTTTTCTTGATTTTTTTTAAACTTTTAACCTTTTATAACTCAAAATGGGCTAATTCAATGCAAAAAACACAAAGACCTTTTTTTCTGTAAATTAACATGAAGTTTAAGAAAAAAAATTGTCCAATATCATTGAACGTACCAGAAATATTCAGCAATATAAAGAAATCATTAAAATTGTGAAAAAGTGGTTTCGCTCCAAGCTACCATGTCAGAAAAAATCATACAACTTGCTTTAAATGTACTTTTTTAACCCCGTAAATTACAGTATAATTAATATATAATAAAATGCGTTATTTTATTTTCTGAAGATAAACTTTGAAATAAATACATTTTCAAAATATATACAAATATATAATAAAAAATTATTAATCGTTGTTTGATTTCTTTTATAAATATACTTTCACAATACACCTTATAACAAATATGTAACTACATTTAATTTTTATATTTAATTGTATCAATAAGTTGTTGACTAATTAACATTTTTTGTGCTGTCCTTGAATGAGTGTAACAATTTTGATAAGAATATATGCAATTAAAATATTAATTTTTTTTTTTTTGTGAATCTTTTATAGTTACAAATTTGGATAATAATGCGAGTGTTGAAGAAATTTTAAATTGTGAGTAGTTAATTTATTGATTACATTTGCTATGAATGTACATTCTAATTACAATTTGGATTTTTTCATTCTTATCAGTGAGCCATCCGTGTGATATTTTAAATACTTCTTACGTTAAGGAGGAAATAATTATTGATGACGACGAATTAGGTTGTGATGAAACGTGCAATACTGGTAAGCAATTCATTCTTCATAATAATGATGATCGCAATATTCTTTAACAAAGTTAAATGCTTAATCAAAACAAAGTTTTGATTGCCTAGAAGAACATTGGAATTATTCTTGAGTATTAATTCAAATGATGATTTACAATTAATTTGCATATTTATCATGCATTAATTGCATATTTATTTATATTTTAAGAAGTCTGAGAAAATATCTTGACATTTCGTATGGTAAATAAATGTAAGTACTCTTAAAAATCGAGTAAATATTACGTATTACTTGATTTTTAATTGACTAATCTCAGGATTTACATAATTCGGAAAAAACGTTTTTTATAAACCAATATAGCTAATCTTGTATAATAATTTTTTTTAATTTTTTTTACTCGTAGAACGCTAGTAAAAATGTATAAAATTAACAATTTTTTAATTTACTAACGTGACAGGTAAAGGCTTTGTTATTGGTCGCTGTCGTAATAAAGTTACGATGTTATAATTTAAAACTTTTAGTATTATAAGCTACATAAAAAGAGTAAATTATCAACAGTAACTAGTGAAATTTTCAGTATATCTGTAATTATGTACTATGAATTAGTGTTTAGAAATAAAAGTTAATGATATTCCAATAAATCAATTCAATAAGATGAAACCTGAAACATGTTTTATCCTGCTTGACACAAACATAACCACAGCATCATACCATGCATCTTTCTCTCGTTAACTTTTATATTATTAAATTAGTTTTAATTATATATTTATATAATTTTTATCTATAAAATAATTATGTTTTTACAATTGTTATGTAAGGGTTTATTGACTTATAATTAAAATAAATAACAGTTATCAAAATTGCATAAAAATAAGTTTTAAAAAAAATATTTTATAAAATTTTGAAATTATATTCCATGTATACCAGTTGCACTAAAGATTCTTATATCCTTTCAATGACCATTATCTTCTTGAACAACCACTTGTCGTAAGGTTCATTTAGGTTAGGTTAGGTTTTATCCTAACGCTCCTTTTTACGATATATATATAAGCAAATAACGAAATATTTCGCCAAAAAACTCTTGACTTTGATCGTTTATAATACGAAAACAAATAAAGACAAATATTCAAACCCAAGTTCGAAAGAAAAATGAAATCTAGTAGATTGGATTTAGAAGAAATGAGCTCAAATATCTTGAGTTGGTTTGAAGTTATGAAAGAATAATGAATTGAACGATATTTTAATGACTATTTTAAATTAAAAAATTTTAATTTGTTTTTTGCGGCTAACTTGTTTTTTTTATTTTAATTTTTCAATAACTTTTGTCCAGATTAAGATATTTGAGCTTATTTTCTTTAAAGATAATCTACTCGATATCAGCTTTTTTTGGAACTTAGGTTTGGTTATTTATCATTATTTATTTTCAAGTAATAGGCGATCAAAGTGAAGGTTCTTTTGGGAAATTTTTCGTTATTTGCTTGGATTTACCGTAAAACAGAGCTTTAGATACTAAATTCCGGGTTTCTTCAGATTTTTATAGTATAGAAAACACCAAGGAAAACCCATTTTAGAGTTTGGTAAAGATCTGTTTTCCGGAGATGTGATACGTTAGTTTTTCAATACAATTAGCAAATGTGTTTGAATTTTAAAATGTGAGGTATAAGTGTCGAGACTTGCAAAAGTTATATCAAATTGAATAAACCTTTCAAATGTAAGTTTATCATTTATTAAAATAACATATGTAAGTTGATATGTATAATTACGTGCTGCTTTCATTCCTCTCACTTCTAACTCTCTAAATCTCTTCGAGTGAATTATCACTCGAATAGAGTGAATTATAACTTGAATAGAGTGAATTATCACTCGAATAGAGTGAGAATTCACTTGATGTATCCAGAAAAAACAGAGCCTGTCGACTACGATGAAAACTTCATTCGGGCTAAAGAGTCATTAAACAAACCTATAATAGAGTGATATATCACCCTTTTAGAATGATTTTATCACTCGAAAAAGATAGAATCCCCGCTCGTTTAGTAAGGGTGAATAGATATTGGGACAATGGATGTAGTATGTAATCTCAAAATCAACAATTTTTTATAAAAAATATTAAAATGCATAACAACTTGTGCTCAAAGTCTTTAAAAATAAAAATTATATATATATGGGCGATTCTCTGTCAAATCGAGAGACAAAAAAATTTTTTTTTACTGTAACTTTGTCAATACCTTCTTTTACATGTTATGGATGATGGTCTTCATTTTTAGAAGCAAAAAATTAGTAGTTTAAGAGATATTTAAGGTAAAAAATGATTAACTTTACTTTTTCTTGATTTTTTTTAACTTTTAACCTTTTATAACTCAAAATGGGCTAATTCAATGCAAAAAACACAAGACCTTTTTTTCTGTAAATTACATGAAGTTTAAGAAAAAAAATTGTCCAATATCATTGAGCGTACCAGAAATATTCAGCAATATAAAGAAATCATTAAAATTGTGAAAAAGTGGTTTCGCTCCAAGCTACCATGTCAGAAAAAATCATACAACTTGCTTTAAATGTACTTTTTTAACCCCGTAAATTACAGAGTGGGCGAATAATTAGTAGAACTGCAATAAAAACTTAGATTGTTTTGAAAAATTAAGTTTATTGAAATAATAAGTTATTTAAAACTTTAACAATTAAAATTAAGTTTAAAAAATAGGCGGTAGTTATTTCAGTGGATTTAATATTATGAAAATGTGATTGAATTTAAATAATAGTAAATATGGTTATATCTGGGTTCAAGAGTACTACTTTCATACCTTGATATTTTTTTTTTTTTTTTATTCACTTTGCTCATCACCCCGTATACCCATTAAACGGGTTTTTACAGGGACACCCCTACTACCTATGTGTGAGGGTGAAAACATTCCAATTTTTCCCATCCCGATCCCCACCGTCTCGCATTCGCCCGGGGTTATGCCCGTGAGGAAGGGAAAACCTTGTAGAAAAACCTTCCCCGAGACGGCCGGTGTATTGAAACATTCTGTTTAGATGTTCAGGTCACCTTGCGTAGGCCCAAACATCGAAACTGAATGTTCCACACCTTCCAATCACGTTGTGAAGTGTGGAAAAACACCTAACCGATCCCGAAAGCCGCACAAGAATGGTGTCACCCATCCAAGTGCCAACCGCACTCAGTGCTGCTTAACTTTCATGATCGGCCGAGATGCGTCCCCGCCACTCCGCCACCGTGTCGGTTCATTCATACCTTCATAATTCCTGACAAAATATTATTATAATATTAAACTCACTGATATGACTACCGCCTATTTTTTAAACTTAATTTTAATTGTTAAAGTTTTAAATAACTTATTATTTCAATAAACTTAATTTTTCAAAACAATCTACATAATTTTCTCAACTAATTGGTATGTTTAAATGAATGTTCTAACCGCTATTAATTTACGTGATGAACAAAACAGTTATAGGTAAATGACAAGTATAACCTATTATACGTGTACTGCTATAGAGGTTGAATGCAGGGATAGTTGTGTTATGCAATCTTGATTGTTTTATAAACTTTATCTAGAATAATTATTGTACCTTTATTATAAAGACAATTGAAAATATGTTTAATTTGTACTAAATGTATATATAGATTGCAAAATTGTTAATTACTGTGGTACAATTGAGTAGCCGTCAATAACACATGGTGATGAAATATCAATTTACTTAAGTTTTTATTGCAGTTCTACTAATTATTCGTCCACTCTGTAATTTACGGGGTTAAAAAAGTACATTTAAAGCAAGTTGTATGATTTTTTCTGATATGGTAGCTTGGAGCGAAACCACTTTTTCACAAGTTTAATGATTTCTTTATATTGCTGAATATTTCTGGTACGCTCAATGATCTTGGACAATTTTTTTTCTTAAACTTCATGTAATTTACAGAAAAAAAGATCTTTTGTGTTTTTTTGCATTGAATTAGCCCATTTTGAGTTATAAAAGGTTAAAAGTTTTAAAAAAATCAAGAAAGTCAATTTAATCAGTTTTTACCTTAAATATCTCTTAAACTACTAATTTTTTGCTTCTAAAAATGAAGACCATCATCCAAAACATGTAAAAGAAGGTATTGACAAAGTTACAGAAAAAAAAATTTTTTTGTCTCTCGATTTGACAGAGGATCGCCCATATATATATTGTACCACCCGTAAAATTCGAGTCACTTTCTCTTACTCGATAAGGTAGAGAGGCTCAAGTCATTCTAATACGATTGAATGTCATTTGCTAATCACTCGAAAACGAGTCACTTAAAAGTCACTAGGTCTTCGAATGGAAAATTTCACTCGAAGAGATTTAGAGAGAATGTATTAAATCTTTCGCCCACATTAATACATTCATATGTCGGATTACTAAATTGTCGATAGTTGATCAAATATTAACGTTCAAACCAAAGTTTAATAAAAAGCTAAGATAAAATAGATGTAATTAAAAAAAAGACGCTCAAATCCGTTAAAATAGAGCAAAGTTATAGCCAAATTAAGAATTAGAAGCAATTTTTAACAAAAATTAGGCAGTACAAATTTTATTGATTTTTTTTAAGCTAAATTTCTTTAAATTCTTAATTCGGCTATAATTTTGGTCCATTTCAACGGATTTGGGCGTCTTCATTTAAATGATATCTATTTTATCTCAGTTTTCCATTAAACTTTGGTTTGAATGTCCATATTTGATAGGTTAGACGTTACAAGTGTTTGAAGTGAAGTCTCTTTTTCTGGAAATCTTGCTTTAATAGCCTATAACTTTTGAAAAAAACGATTGCTAGGGTCTGCGGCTGTGGTTTTTTATATTTTTTATATTAGAAAACATTACCTACAAGCTAGGCACAATCCGTTTGCCAAACATATGAGGGTCTCCTTGTCAGCCTAACTTTGGGTTATAATACTATTGAAGAATATAATATTAGAATGTCGTCCGGAATACGTCGGGCTGGGCACCACTGTGTCCGTATTAGTCCACAATTATCTTTTTAGGTGACCGCATAAGTACCATTACACCAACTTTATTTTAGTCGGCTTATGCACCAGTTTGTACAAGTCTCCTGTCATGTATTCAATTGTCGTCATAACTCACGTTCCTTATATTTATGTATATATAATTAGTCAATTAAACAAATCATCAACTATAATAGTTATATTATTTTATGAAGTATGTAATATTTATTCAATTTTTAAGATATATATAGCTATATATTATATGCCATCTTTCATCCATTTTTACAGAGGTTTAATAATCTCAAAAGAACATCACAGTAATCATAATTTAATATTCAAAATTATTTTGTTTCTATTTCATATTTCATATTTGCGTATAGAAATTTCAAGCAATGATAGCAGTAGCCAAGGAACTGTCGAAGTAGTAACTTCTAATACATCTGAAACTATTAAGTCTTTGTCCCGTTATGAAACGCAAAATACTAACGATAATAGATTTTCATCACAACGAAAAAGAAAAAGAAGTAATAACTTTGTTTTTATTGTATCATTTACAGTGACAAGATTAAAGCTTAGAAAATAAATAAATAACTGTTATAATATTTTAATAAAATCGTTTATCTCTACGAGGATTTAATACGTAAGATTTAATCTCTTTTCAATGTCTAAATTTTAATAAACCTTATATAAAAGAGTTTATTATTCTTTTTAAATCTTTAAATATTTATTTTATAAGTTTTGATTCAATTACAATCATAAATTAACTTTCGATTTTAATTTAAACATCTGGTCTCATTGATTTATTGTAGAAAAAAAATGCATATATCATCATTATTGTCCGAGTTGTGACAAAAAACTTCCGAAGAAACGTGGAAAAACAATGACCACATGTGAGAAATGCGATAAACCACTGGTATATAGTTGTTCTCATTGTACCAAACAATATACATCATTGAATTCTGTGTATTTTCACATAAGAAATAGATGTACAAAATATTTAAAAATGGATAAGACCGAAATCAAAAATACACATTTTAGTAAGAAATATTTTATATAAATGTTACGTATCAAAATTTATTCAAATAATTTACATTGTTACCTGGTGTAATTAAAATTTCAGCTACGAAAAATTTATATCAATTCTATTGTCGAAGTTGCGATAAATACATATCTAAAATTCATGGTAAACTTATGAAAAACTGTCAAGATTGTGAAAGACCTTTAGAATATGAATGCTTGAAGTGTAACAAAAAATATATTGCTTTCACCAGTATATACCTTCACTTGAAGCACATTAAGTGCTTTAAGGAAAACAATATAAACAATGATGATATAAGAGAAAAGCAAACATAAGCTACAAACAATAAAAGTAATACTATTACTGAAAATTACAATATTTGCCAAAAATGCAACGAAATATGTTCAAAAGGTAATTTTATGAAGGAACTGTGGCCTAGGAAACAAAATCTTCAAGTGTGTCTTCTGCACTTTTAGCAGTTGTCACAGTTCTAATCTTGAATTTCACAGAAGAATTGAACATGCAGACGAAGAGTATTGATCATAAGGATATAATCAACAATGTTGTTTGAATAATTAAAATTTAATTTTAATAATATCAACTTATAATTACCCCAAGGTTAAAAGCATATACATTTTAGTTTATAAAAATTGTTCTTAAGTAATAAAAAACCATATTGAATAAATTAATATATGTATGGTTATACAACTATACACAATTATTCTAAATGTAATCATAAATGCTCTTAGAGTAACTAATTCAAGAGAAAACATTTTTTTTTACACGTGTGTGTATAATTTTATGGTATAGACGAAACTTAGTTCTACTGAATAATCAATAAATCAAATTTGTTCCTTTCATTCATTATTTTCCAGCTAACATATTGTATAAACGGACAAAAAATTTCTAGTGTAAATTACAATGTTGTTTAGTAATGGAGAAATAGATCTGACAAATAATAAAAATTACTATTTTTATAGAAAAATTTACGATATACATAGTAAAAATAAATAGATATGTAGTAAATTCTCCTATAAAAAATATTATTATTAGAAATTTTTTCTCCGTATAGTATATATGTTAAACAATGGCTTATTATGGAAGTTAAAACTAAAACACCAATGAAAAATAAAAAATGTTATACAAATGAGAGTTAAAAAAAACTAAACAGCGCTTTAATGGTATTTTGTTAAACCTAATTATTGAATTAAGAATTGATAAAACGTTTACTTGACAAAAAATGAATATAATCAAAAAATAGTTTTTCTAACGTCCACATGTTCATTTTCTATTAGGGATGTACTGTTTACAAAACTTCCATAATTACCAATTGAATATGTTTATTTTAGGTTCATACAATAAGAAGCTCACGGGCAAATTACAAAAAATGCTTCATATCATATTATCTTAGTAAACTACTTTAATCAAAACAATATTAAATTGCAAAGAGTACGAATATTTTTAAGTTTATACTTACTCTACAAATTATCAATGTCTTTAATAACATACAAAACAATTTCAATGTTTGAGCTTTTTACAAACAAAAAATGTTTTATTTAAAATGTGTTATTTACAACTTTTGTAAGTTATTTAATGGCATGTTTTGGAATGTTTACCCAAGAATTAAATACATTAGATTTATGCACCAAAAATTGAAAGTTATTAATGTGTTTAATTCTTGAATAGGCGAATCACATTAAGCTTATTTAACAGGTTCAGTGCGGTGTGAGCTATATATATGTCACAAATTAAGAAATATTTTTTATAATTTATTACTGTAAAATTAAATATTGAATATAATTTTTTATTTTTAAATAATTAAAAAAAATTGGCTTATACATTGGCCGCACTGAACCTGTTAATCAGTCAAAATAATTATATACCTTTCGCATAGAATTAATTTTGTTTACTACAAATTTTACACGTATCAGGTTTTATTACCTTAAATACGTAATTTTGTACGATTTGACAAATCGCAAACCTGATTATTTTTATATTATTTACAAAGATCAATTTTCTTTTATACAAATGAACTAAATTTGAGAAATGTTACATTTTCTATTTTTCCATTGCAATGTTTTGCATAGAAGCACAATATATTTACTATTAATACAATTTTTTTTATTAAGTATGGTGAATTTGTCAGTACCATAAAAAATCATTGAAATCCTTGTGACAAAAATTTTATGTTCATAAATATTAATATCAACAGTTTCTGTATATGCTGTCTAATCAAGTTTGAATTATACGTTTGAGAAAAAATGTACACTCGCTCGTAAACAAAAATGGTCCAACTTGTTGAAACAGTTTCTTCGAAATAAGAGTCAAACGTTGAAAAATTATGTTATATGTATTATTTGATTTATATACAAGAAATTAAAAAAAAGTTATACCTTACTTCTGGTAGAAAACTATAAGAAACGATAAATACATGTATATTTCTCATCTGTATTACTCTCGACAGAACCTAATGATTCTTTACCAAGGTCAGACATGTTGTTGAATTATAATTTGATGCGTGATATTTTATGTTATATTAGATTTAGAAATCTATACACACGCTTATGCAAATACTGATGTATTGTTTGTAAATGTATATGCACCTCTGTTATTTTATAAAATAAAACGAATTTTAAAAAATATAGAAAATAATATTTGTGTAACTTGCTTCATTCATTAACACTCCTTAAATGTTATAAATACTCTAACAAGTGCATGTTCCGTAACCTTTAATTTTATAAAAATTAATACATTAATGTTGTGCGTTACTTACTAATTCTATGCTGTTTGTTGACCTAAACAATACTTAACAATACTAAGAACTAAATGTAATAAATATGAATTTATTAGAATTTTTTTTTATTCTTTATTTTATTATGATTTGGTTGCAGTGAATGAATCAACATCAACATTTGTTATTTCCAAAATAGATGCTACTAGTACTAAATTCGAGAATGAAGGTAAATTTGATTATAATCACTTTATGCGATAAATATTAATGAATTAAAATATACATTAATGTTAACAGATAATAATTTTATTGATACTACTCATATTAAAGATGAAATTAGTATTAATGATGAATCTCTTTATGTGGACGTGTGCAGTATTGGTAAGTTTAATAATGTACAATCTTTATAATATTTATAAAGAGAAATACGAGATTACGGAGTTTTCAATAAATGGGTGATGTCCGATTTGTCGAAGACTCATTCAAAATGTGTGCATTGTTTCGAATTCCAAAAATTAGAAATACATTTTTATTATTTAGAACCAAGAGAAATAGAATGGTTATTATTTCGAAAGTAATGCACTCTTCAGTTTTTATATATTTGTTCCGAATATTCGAATTTTAAAGTGTAGACAAATTACTTTTATAATATTTGTCTTTTAAAAATTATTTATCTGCTATTTGGAATTCGAAATATTGCACCTAATACCAAATATCTGACAATTTTATTACTTTCGAAATAATGATCATTCTACTTTCTCGGTTCGAAATAACAAAAAAGTTATTCTAATTTCTAAAATTCGAAAGATCGCACACATTTCGAATGAACCATCGACAAATCGGACCCCACCCCCCAAAATATGTAAAAACTATACGTTTTTAGATTCCAGGCATGATCGTTAAGTGCTTTAAAAAATAAACGACGTCTTTTTTGTACATTTGACGCTTTTTTAATAACCGCTTTTTTTCATTTATCAGGAAAAATATCAATGTGAGTAAGAAATGTTTAATAGAAAAAAGTTTTTAGAAATTTTCAACTTTTAGAGTACAATTTATATTTGTCTTTATAAAGTAAAAAAAACGGGTTTTTGCACTATTTTAACACTTTTATGCATTTAATTTGTCAATATATAGTTGTACATAAAAAGTTACAATACAAAAATTATCACATATTTCATATTTAAACATTTTCTATATTTATATTTTAGATTGTTTAATTTTTTTATATAATGTAGACAACGTTATAGCACCATTTTAAAAAGTGCTACCGGTCAAGACCTATTCGACCAATTTGGTCCAAAATCGGAACGCTTACTTCTCTATTTATGTAGAAGATATCATAAAAATTTCAGCCAAATCGGTTCAAAATTGAGTTATTCGATTAACTTGACTACATACATGCATGCACACATACGTACTTTTTCAAAATCGTTTAAAATGACTCATTTTCTGGACGAAAAATGTTTTTATGTGTAAATAAACAATTATTTATGGTGTTACATTTTTTGCAATGGTGAAAATATAAGGCACTCTCGTGCAACGATCGTGCCTAAAAATTAATTAATTGGATTTGTAAATTTTATCAATGTTATTCATTCAATTGTAGACGATGAGGAGATATTTCTTGACTCGGACGATGAATCTCTGAACATGTTCGACTCCTCAGGTAATGTATCAAATTAGTTTATCATCTTTAAGTGCAGAATAATGATATCTCCAAAATTATTTGTTTATTATTAAGCTCATTTTGCAAATATAGATACAATATTTATTTATAAATTTATTACTTTATTTTTACATATAATATTCTTGTAAAATGTGTAGATATAACTATATATTTATATAGTCTTTATGTATAATTAATTCTGTAATAAGTGTAAAAATCTATTTTTTTGTCCTGAGGCCGCAAACTCCCTGTATACAGGTCGCAAAATGATGTATTCTCGGCCTCTCGCACACCGTGCGGAAAATAGAAAGAGCGTGGTTCAGTGTAAGAGAGGCCGAGAATACATCATTTTGCGACCTGTATACAGGGAGCAAAACAGCATTTTGCGGCCTCAGGACAAAAAAATAGTATATGCACCTCGGGGGCAAAGGAAGGAAGGAGGATAATTGATCCACCTCGCTTCGCTCGTCCTCGCCGAGAATGTGCCATTTTGCTCCCTTGATGCATAATGTACTATTATTTTACATTATACCTACAATTGAATATTTGAGGATTTTTTCAATATTTTATACTTATAGATATAGACGTTTTAAGCAATATTAGTACTAGACGAGAGAGCACTGATAACGAAGGGATAAAAAAATGTGAAGATCCTAGCAATATGATAACTGAAGATATCAATTCTTCTGAATGTTCAGGTAGATACAAATTAATCAATAATCAGTAGTAATAGCTATTATAATTTAATCAGCTTACAAAAATTGCCTAAGCATTATTATTTTTTTAGTTGGTCCAAATCGGAACGCTTATTCTCTATTTATGTAGAAGATATCATAAAAATTTCAGCCAAATCGGTTCAACAATTGAGTTATTCGATTAACTTGACTACATACATGCATGCACACATACGTACTTTTTCAAAATCGTTTAAAATGACTCATTTTCTGGACGAAAATGTTTTTATGTGTAAATAAACAATTATTATGGTGTTACATTTTTTGCAATGGTGAAAATATAAGGCACTCTCGTGCAACGATCGTGCCTAAAAATAATTAATTGGATTTGTAAATTTTATCAATGTTATTCATTCAATTGTAGACGATGAGGAGATATTTCTTGACTCGGACGATGAATCTCTGAACATGTTCGACTCCTCAGGTAATGTATCAAATTAGTTTATCATCTTTAAGTGCAGAATAATGATATCTCCAAAATTATTTGTTTATTATTAAGCTCATTTTGCAAATATAGATACAATATTTATTTATAAATTTATTACTTTATTTTTACATATAATATTCTTGTAAAATGTGTAGATATAATTATATATTTATATAGTCTTTATGTATAATTAATTCTGTAATAAGTGTAAAAATCTATTTTTTTGTCCTGAGGCCGCAAAATGCTGTTTTACTCCCTGTATACAGGTCGCAAAATGATGTATTCTCGGCCTCTCGCACACCGTGCGGAAAATAGAAAGAGCGTGGTTCAGTGTAAGAGAGGCCGAGAATACATCATTTTGCGACCTGTATACAGGGAGCAAAACAGCATTTTGCGGCCTCAGGACAAAAAATAGTATATGCACCTCGGGGGCAAAGGAAGGAAGGAGGATAATTGATCCACCTCGCTTCGCTCGTCCTCGCCGAGAATGTGCCATTTTGCTCCCTTGATGCATAATGTACTATTATTTTACATTATACCTACAATTGAATATTTGAGGATTTTTTCAATATTTTATACTTATAGATATAGACGTTTTAAGCAATATTAGTACTAGAGGAAGAGCACTGATAACGAAGGGATAAAAAAATGTGAAGATCCTAGCAATATGATAACTGAAGATATCAATTCTTCGGAATGTTCAGGTAGATACAAATTAATCAATAATGAGTAGTAATAGCTATTATAATTTAATCAGCTTACAAAAATTGCCTAAGCATTATTATTTTTTTTTAGTAGTCAAGTTCAAATTAATCAAGTTGATGATATAATGGTTCAAGACGAGGTAAATTTTATAAATATATATTTATATAATTTATAAAGTTTTGATAGGGTTATAGTAGAAAAGAAAGTGTCAAGTAAATGTTATAATTTTACTATTTGAACCATTTTATTACATTTTTCATCAATTAAAATTTTAAATTATTTGCGATATTCTCTTAAATATGATTACACTTATTACAGCTATACGGATTATTAGAATGTTAATATTATTACAGTTTCGAGAAACCCATACGAGTATTACTGTTCGCGTTGTAACAAAGTAATCGAAAAAGTACATGGAAAGATGATGAACAAATGTAAAACTTGCAGCAATGCGTTATTATATCTTTGCTTGTATTGTAAAAAGCAATTTACACTATTGCCTTCTTTATACTGTCATGTAAAGAAAAAAGAATGTTCAAATTATCCGATATCAAATGACGTCGGAAACAAAGTTGTATGGAATAAGAAAAGAAAGTTTCGTAAGTTATTCAAAGTTGATAAGATTTATTAATTGTCGATGTGTGAACGCTTTACACTTTTTTACTCTATTTCAGGAACGAGAAATTTGTACCAACTGTATTGCAATAGTTGTAACAAAGGAATACCTAAAATTCACGGGAAATCAATCAAAATTTGCCAAAATTGTAAGAGTTCTTTAAATTTTGAATGCTTAAAATGTACTAAAAGATATACTACTTTCTTTGGTTTATACAATCACCTCAAATTCACGTGTTTGGAGCAACCACATAGACGCATAAATGTTGGTAAGAAATTCTAAATTAAATTTATCTAATGAATTAAGTCGTTGAAATATATATATATATATATATATATATATATATGGGGTATTCCACGTGAAGTGGTCCGATCAAAATTTTAAAATGCACCAAATTTTGGGTACACATTGCAAATTTTTTCAGAAAACAGAAAAAAATTTTTAGGTACTGGAATCTATTTGCTCAAAAGTTATTCTAACCTCAAAAAGTGAATTTTTTTCTAGTTTTTTTCACACCAGCTGGGTTTACCGCTATTTAACTCAAAATCTATCAACTTTTACTATAGAACATTATATATAACATTCGTTGCTAACTATGTCTAGAATTTATCCTTCTGGGTTAGAATTTCTAATCTCAAGGTTAATGTTACATAAACTACATGTCAATATTCAAATTAAAAATAGTGTAAGTGCGCCACAATTGATTTTTTTATCCAAAAGTCTAAAAAAAAGCTTGAAGCAATACCTTTTGAATGGTCTGTAGCATTTTTGGGGCCTTCAATTCTGTAAAAAGTTATGATAATTTAAAGAAACTCGAAATTTTTTAAAAAATTTAAATGGGAATTACCATGTTAATTTTTGTGAATTTTATGTCTTTCTTTAAATTATCATAACTTTTTACAGAATTAAAGGCCCCAAAAATGCTACAGACCATTCGAAAGGTATTGCTTCAAGCTTTTTTTTAGACTTTTGGATAAAAAAATCAATTGTAGCGCACTTACACTATTTTTAAGTTGAATCTTGACATGTAGTTTATGTAACATTAACCTTGAGATTAGAAATTCTAACCCAGAAGGATAAATTCTAGACATAGTTAGCAACGAATGTTATATATAATGTTTTATAGTAAAAGTTGATAGATTTTGAGTTAAATAGCGGTAAACCCAGCTGGTGTTGAAAAAAACTAGAAGAATTCACTTTTTGAGGTTAGAATAACTTTTGAGCAAATAGATTCCAGTACCTAAAAATTTTTTTTTGTTTTCTGAAAAACATTTGCAATGTGTACCCAAAATTTGGTGCATTTTAAAATTTTGATCGGACCACTTCACGTGGAATACCCCATATATATATATATAGTGTGTGTGTCCCAACCTTATTATAAAATGAAGTAACTTTTATTAAACCGATTTTATTTAATGCAAATATTTTTTCAATATTATTTTAGAGTCCAAAGTTTGGTACCAATTTTATTGCAAAAACTGCAACAAAAAAATACCCAAAATTCACCGAAAACCCATGGTGAATTGCGAAGATTGTAAGAGTGTTCTGAAATTAGAATGTTTGAAATGCAGTAAAACCTATACTACTTTGACAGGTCTCTATTATCACACAAAGTTCACTTGTTGCAAGCAAGAACATTTCAATTTATCAGATAATAATCAAGAGTCAGGGAAAGAAACTCTATTTCCAGTAAATAAAAATGAAATTAATATAATAAATCGCAAGCAATGCTTAAAATGTAACGAAATGTACTTTGAACAATTTCCTGAGAACGAACAATGTCAAGGAATCAAATTGTTCGAGTGCCATGCTTGTTCTTTTAAAAGTTGTCACAAATCTAATTTGGAGCACCACGTGAAAAATGAGCATTTCTCGAAATCAGTGGAAAAAAATTACACTGATTATGTAGATGAAAGCAACAAGACATTGGAATTATTTAAATTCAGTATTAATAAAAGCAATTGACCGGTAGTGTATATATAGATATATATATATATATATATATATATATATATATATATATATGGGGTATTCCACGTGAAGTGGTCCGATCAAAATTTTAAAATGCACCAAATTTTGGGTACACATTGCAAATGTTTTTCAGAAAACAGAAAAAATTTTAGGTACTGGAATCTATTTGCTCAAAAGTTATTCTAACCTCAAAAAGTGAATTTTTTCAACACCAGCTGGGTTTACCGCTATTTAACTCAAAATCTATCAACTTTTACTATAGAACATTATATATAACATTCGTTGCTAACTATGTCTAGAATTTATCCTTCTGGGTTAGAATTTCTAATCTCAAGGTTAATGTTACATAAACTACATGTCAATATTCAACTTAAAAATAGTGTAAGTGCGCCACAATTGATTTTTTTATCCAAAAGTCTAAAAAAAAGCTTAAAGCAATACCTTTCGAATGGTCTGTAGCATTTTTGGGGCCTTCAATTCTGTAAAAAGTTATGATAATTTAAAGAAACTCGAAATTTTTTAAAAAATTTAAATGGGAATTACCATGTTAATTTTTGTGAATTTTATGTCTTTCTTTAAATTATCATAACTTTTACAGAATTAAAGGCCCCAAAAATGCTACAGACCATTCGAAAGGTATTGCTTCAAGCTTTTTTTAGACTTTTGGATAAAAAAATCAATTGTAGCGCACTTACACTATTTTTAAGTTGAATCTTGACATGTAGTTTATGTAACATTAACCTTGAGATTAGAAATTCTAACCCAGAAGGATAAATTCTAGACATAGTTAGCAACGAATGTTATATATAATGTTTTATAGTAAAAGTTGATAGATTTTGAGTTAAATAGCGGTAAACCCAGCTGGTGTTGAAAAAAACTAGAAGAATTCACTTTTTGAGGTTAGAATAACTTTTGAGCAAATAGATTCCAGTACCTAAAAATTTTTTTTTGTTTTCTGAAAAACATTTGCAATGTGTACCCAAAATTTGGTGCATTTTAAAATTTTGATCGGACCACTTCACGTGGAATACCCCATATATATATATAGTGTGTGTGTCCCAACCTTATTATAAAATGAAGTAACTTTTATTAAACCGATTTTATTTAATGCAAATATTTTTTCAATATTATTTTAGAGTCCAAAGTTTGGTACCAATTTTATTGCAAAAACTGCAACAAAAAAATACCCAAAATTCACCGAAAACCCATGGTGAATTGCGAAGATTGTAAGAGTGTTCTGAAATTAGAATGTTTGAAATGCAGTAAAACCTATACTACTTTGACAGGTCTCTATTATCACACAAAGTTCACTTGTTGCAAGCAAGAACATTTCAATTTATCAGATAATAATCAAGAGTCAGGGAAAGAAACTCTATTTCCAGTAAATAAAAATGAAATTAATATAATAAATCGCAAGCAATGCTTAAAATGTAACGAAATGTACTTTGAACAATTTCCTGAGAACGAACAATGTCAAGGAATCAAATTGTTCGAGTGCCATGCTTGTTCTTTTAAAAGTTGTCACAAATCTAATTTGGAGCACCACGTGAAAAATGAGCATTTCTCGAAATCAGTGGAAAAAAATTACACTGATTATGTAGATGAAAGCAACAAGACATTGGAATTATTTAAATTCAGTATTAATAACAGCAATTGTAAATCATTAGACAAAGGTAACTATAATTAATAATTTAAATTTTATAACTATTATAAAAAGTTAAATTGGTACATTAAGTTCATACGGACAAAAGTAATTATTTGCTATAAATGAAAGCATTTATTTAAGTTGCGATCGATATTAGACAGTTTTTTGTAAATATACTGTAGTTTACAATCAAAGAATAGGTCTTAACTACTAAACAATATTATGGTACATCTACATTTTTTTACAATATACCTATAATAAACATAATAAAAATAGAATATAAAAAATATTTAGGTTTTTAAATTTTAAAATATTGTAAAATTTAATTTTTACTATCACGGGCATTTCGATACTTACTGTTGGAAAATCAAGTCTCACTAACGCGTAATTATGACTAAATTAATTTAAAACTGAAACCACAATCTTAAAAAACTATTAAGGGATTAATATGAAGATTTATTGATAATTATTATTTGAACAATACATTTTTACAAGGAGTATGTAATAACTAATAATCTAATAACAAATCAAACAACTTTACATTTCCTATAGAAAAATAAATGAAAGATTTAGATACCTTGCAAAACAAAATTTTCGTAATTTCTAAAAATTAGAAAAAATATTCATTTAATTAGTTATGATTAACACAACCTAAGCAACATAAATTTTTGCTGGCTAATCAAGCTGAATAAAAAATATAAGGCTCTCCCGTATTACGAACGTGCTTAAAAGTGGTTATCAAAAAATAGATACAATCGATAGCCGTCTTTGTAAATTAGGTTTCAATCGCGTTCATTGCATACAAGATTTCACGAAATTTTGATACACACTATTGGTGTATTATCAATGTTCAAATGCATTAATGTCTTCAAATATAAGATTCATTAACTACCAAGTTAGGTGCTTCATTACTTGCGTGCCGTTGCAATAATAAAGAAATCTCTTAAATTTTTAAGTAAAAATTGTACTATAAATTGTAACTCAATTAATGCAAATATTTTTTCAATATTATTTTAGAGTCCAAAGTTTGGTACCAATTTTATTGCAAAAACTGCAACAAAAAAATACCCAAAATTCACCGAAAACCCATGGTGAATTGCGAAGATTGTAAGAGTGTTCTGAAATTAGAATGTTTGAAATGCAGTAAAACCTATACTACTTTGACAGGTCTCTATTATCACACAAAGTTCACTTGTTGCAAGCAAGAACATTTCAATTTATCAGATAATAATCAAGAGTCAGGGAAAGAAACTCTATTTCCAGTAAATAAAAATGAAATTAATATAATAAATCGCAAGCAATGCTTAAAATGTAACGAAATGTACTTTGAACAATTTCCTGAGAACGAACAATGTCAAGGAATCAAATTGTTCGAGTGCCATGCTTGTTCTTTTAAAAGTTGTCACAAATCTAATTTGGAGCACCACGTGAAAATCAGCATTTCTCGAAATCAGTGGAAAAAAATTACACTGATTATGTAGATGAAAGCAACAAGACATTGGAATTATTTAAATTCAGTATTAATAACAGCAATTGTAAATCATTAGACAAAGGTAACTATAATTAATAATTTAAATTTTATAACTATTATAAAAAGTTAAATTGGTACATTAAGTTCATACGGACAAAAGTAATTATTTGCTATAAATGAAAGCATTTATTTAAGTTGCGATCGAAATTAGACAGTTTTTTTGTAAATATACTGTAGTTTACAATCAAAGAATAGATCTTAACTACTAAACATTATTATGGTACATCTACATTTTTTTACAATATACCTATAATAAACATAATAAAAATAGAATATAAAAATATTTCGGTTTTTAAATTTTAAAATATTGTAAAATTTAATTTTTACTATCACGGGCATCGTTCGTTTCGATACTTACTGTTGGAAAATCAAGTCTCACTAACGCGTAATTATGACTTAATTAATTTAAAACTGAAACCACAATCTTAAAAAACTATTAAGGGATTAATATGAAGATTTATTGATAATTATTATTTTAACAATACATTTTTACAAGGAGTATGTAATAACTAATAATCTAATAACAAATCAAACAACTTTACATTTCCTATAGAAAAATAAATGAAAGATTTAGATACCTTGCAAAACAAAATTTTCGTAATTTCTAAAAATTAGAAAAAATATTCATTTAATTAGTTATGATTAACACAACCTAAGCAACATAAATTTTTGCTGGCTAATCAAGCTGAATAAAAAATATAAGGCTCTCCCGTATTACGAACGTGCTTAAAAGTGGTTATCAAAAAATAGATACAATCGATAGCCGTCTTTGTAAATTAGGTTTCAATCGCGTTCATTGCATACAAGATTTCACGAAATTTTGATACACACTATTGGTGTATTATCAATGTTCAAATGCATTAATGTCTTCAAATATAAGATTCATTAACTACCAAGTTAGGTGCTTCATTACTTGCGTGCCGTTGCAATAATAAAGAAATCTCTTAAATTTTTAAGTAAAAATTGTACTATAAATTGTAACTCAATTAATGCTAACATTAGATAAATTTAATATTTATATTTAATACAAGAGATGACGGTCGATTTATTAAAGTGATTGAAATTACTCTAATAGACCATACTAGAGTATTAAAAATTTCATGAACACACAGTCTAAAGTAGTTCTTGTAAACTTGACACGCCGCTTCGGAGTACTAGATCCAACGCTTCGCTTCGCGTAGTAGAGTTCCTCCGTGCCTTGCATTGCGTGCAAAAAGCTTTGCTTCGACCGTATAAAGCTCGCGCTTCGCGTTCGCACTGTTTGTGGCTATTGGGTAAAATACCTGACACAATTCAACTTATATTAATTTTCTCAAAATTCGATATTTTTGGCATATTACAAAATATAATATACATCATAAGGGATAATAATAAAAACATGGTTTCAAATTATGTGTGTATCATCTTCGCCTTCGGATCATGTCACAATTTACACGCACTGCGATATATCTCATTCCTGTAAAGTTTTTGGGTATGAATAATACGTTTTGATTATTTACGAAAAAAATGTGAATTTGAGTACATTTCTCATGGTTTTTAACCGTTCTTCTATATTTACCTTTAAAAATATTGTTCTGAACGTTAACATTTTGATCATTAAAATTTTTTCTGTAAAAACGATAGATTTAGTTTTATTGTGAAAACATGTGTTTTTTGTACTTTTTCATTATTTTGACCGATTTCTTTATTTATCTTTGAAAATATTATTCTGAACGCAAAGAGTACAATACCAAAATTTCATTTTTTTGGGACAAAATTTTGTCCGTATAAAGTTTTTATGTAGGATTAAAACATTTTAAGGTAATGCTACACAACCGTTTCTGAGCAATTAAAAATAATGCCATAACTTAAACTGTTTCCGTGCTGTATATCTGGAAATAGAACTATGCTTAAATTATATTATGACGAAGTTACTCCTTGAATCTCAGCTAAATCGATCAAAAATTGACTGAGTTATCTTAGATACATGATTACATACATACATTAAACATCCATACATACATTTTAGGGAGGACGTCAAATCAGTTCTAATACGCATAAAGTTTTCTTACAACCTATTTTCTAGCATGTTTTAATGCATCACACATTTTGCGATGATGAAAATATAAGGATCTCCCGTGTAGCGGTCGTGCTTAAAATATTGTTAATTAATTTAAAACTGAAACCACAATCTTAAAAAACTATTAAGGGATTAATATGAAGATTTATTGATAATTATTATTTTAACAATACATTTTTACAAGGAGTATGTAATAACTAATAATCTAATAACAAATCAAACAACTTTACATTTCCTATAGAAAAATAAATGAAAGATTTAGATACCTTGCAAAACAAAATTTTCGTAATTTCTAAAAATTAGAAAAAATATTCATTTAATTAGTTATGATTAACACAACCTAAGCAACATAAATTTTTGCTGGCTAATCAAGCTGAATAAAAAATATAAGGCTCTCCCGTATTACGAACGTGCTTAAAAGTGGTTATCAAAAAATAGATACAATCGATAGCCGTCTTTGTAAATTAGGTTTCAATCGCGTTCATTGCATACAAGATTTCACGAAATTTTGATACACACTATTGGTGTATTATCAATGTTCAAATGCATTAATGTCTTCAAATATAAGATTCATTAACTACCAAGTTAGGTGCTTCATTACTTGCGTGCCGTTGCAATAATAAAGAAATCTCTTAAATTTTTAAGTAAAAATTGTACTATAAATTGTAACTCAATTAATGCTAACATTAGATAAATTTAATATTTATATTTAATACAAGAGATGACGGTCGATTTATTAAAGTGATTGAAATTACTCTAATAGACCATACTAGAGTATTAAAAATTTCATGAACACACAGTCTAAAGTAGTTCTTGTAAACTTGACACGCCGCTTCGGAGTACTAGATCCAACGCTTCGCTTCGCGTAGTAGAGTTCCTCCGTGCCTTGCATTGCGTGCAAAAAGCTTTGCTTCGACCGTATAAAGCTCGCGCTTCGCGTTCGCACTGTTTGTGGCTATTGGGTAAAATACCTGACACAATTCAACTTATATTAATTTTCTCAAAATTCGATATTTTTGGCATATTACAAATATAATATACATCATAAGGGATAATAATAAAAACATGGTTTCAAATTATGTGTGTATCATCTTCGCCTTCGGATCATGTCACAATTTACACGCACTGCGATATATCTCATTCCTGTAAAGTTTTTGGGTATGAATAATACGTTTTGATTATTTACGAAAAAAATGTGAATTTGAGTACATTTCTCATGGTTTTTAACCGTTCTTCTATATTTACCTTTAAAAATATTGTTCTGAACGTTAACATTTTGATCATTAAAATTTTTTCTGTAAAAAAGATAGATTTAGTTTTATTGTAAACACGTGTTTTTTGTACTTTTTCATTATTTTGACCGATTTCTTTATTTATCTTTGAAAATATTATTCTAAACGCAAAGAGTACAATACCAAAAAGTTTCATTTTTTTGGGACAAACATTTTGTCCGTATAAAGTTTTTATGTAGGATTAAAACATTTTAAGGTAATGCTACACAACCGTTTCTGAGCAATTAAAAATAATGCCATAACTTAAACTGTTTCCGTGCTGTATATCTGGAAATAGAACTATGGTTAAATTATATTATGACGAAGTTACTCCTTGAATCTCAGCTAAATCGATCAAAAATTGACTGAGTTATCTTAGATACATGATTACATACATACATTAAACATCCATACATACATTTTAGGGAGGACGTCAAATCAGTTCTAATACGCATAAAGTTTTCTTACAACCTATTTTCTAGCATGTTTTAATGCATCACACATTTTGCGATGATGAAAATATAAGGCTCTCCCGTATTACGAACGTGCTTAAAAGTGGTTATCAAAAAATAGATACAATCGATAGCCGTCTTTGTAAATTAGGTTTCAATCGCGTTCATTGCATACAAGATTTCACGAAATTTTGATACACACTATTGGTGTATTATCAATGTTCAAATGCATTAATGTCTTCAATATAAGATTCATTAACTACCAAGTTAGGTGCTTCATTACTTGCGTGCCGTTGCAATAATAAAGAAATCTCTTAAATTTTTAAGTAAAAATTGTACTATAAATGTAACTCAATTAATGCTAACATTAGATAAATTTAATATTTATATTTAATACAAGAGATGACGGTCGATTTATTAAAGTGATTGAAATTACTCTAATAGACCATACTAGAGTATTAAAAATTTCATGAACACACAGTCTAAAGTAGTTCTTGTAAACTTGACACGCCGCTTCGGAGTACTAGATCCAACGCTTCGCTTCGCGTAGTAGAGTTCCTCCGTGCCTTGCATTGCGTGCAAAAAGCTTTGCTTCGACCGTATAAAGCTCGCGCTTCGCGTTCGCACTGTTGTGGCTATTGGGTAAAATACCTGACACAATTCAACTTATATTAATTTTCTCAAAATTCGATATTTTTGGCATATTACAAAATATAATATACATCATAAGGGATAATAATAAAAACATGGTTTCAAATTATGTGTGTATCATCTTCGCCTTCGGATCATGTCACAATTACACGCACTGCGATATATCTCATTCCTGTAAAGTTTTTGGGTATGAATAATACGTTTTGATTATTTACGAAAAAAATTGTGAATTTGAGTACATTTCTCATGGTTTTTAACCGTTCTTCTATATTTACCTTTAAAAATATTGTTCTGAACGTTAACATTTTGATCATTAAAAATTTTTCTGTAAAAAGATAGATTAGTTTTATTGTAAACACGTGTTTTTTGTACTTTTTGCATTATTTTGACCGATTTCTTATTTATCTTTGAAATATTATTCTAAACGCAAAGAGTACAATACCAAAATTCATTTTTTGGGACAAACATTTTGTCCGTATAAAGTTTTTATGTAGGATTAAAACATTTTAAGGTAATGCTACACAACCGTTTCTGAGAAATTAAAAATAATGCCATAACTTAAACTGTTTCCGTGCTGTATATCTGGAAATAGAACTATGGTTAAATTATATTATGACGAAGTTACTCCTTGAATCTCAGCTAAATCGATCAAAAATTGACTGAGTTATCTTAGATACATGATTACATACATACATTAAACATCCATACATACATTTTAGGGAGAACGTCAAATCAGTTCTAATACGCATAAAGTTTTCTTACAACCTATTTTCTAGCATGTTTTAATGCATCACACATTTTGCGATGATGAAAATATAAGGATCTCCCGTGTAGCGGTCGTGCTTAAAATATTGTTAATTTTAAAAGTCAAATCAATATTATTTAATATTCAAAAACTTTGTAATGTATTGTTGTGTTTATAAACCAATTTATTTCTAAACATCGTAAACATAAATTTCAATCAATTTTGACATTGTAAACTTAACAACATTAAATAAACATATTTTCAGGTTCAAAGATCAAAATGCACATACAGACAAAATGCAACAAATGTTCGCTAAGAACATTACAAATTACTTCGACCTACGGATATCAAAATTGTAAAAATTGCCACGATCCTTTAATTCACGAATGTAAATTGTGCAATCGTAAATATTTCATTTTTAACAGCGCGTACAATCACGTAAATACGAGTGCAGTAATCATGAAGGTTTCAAATGCTTCTAAGTGTGACTATGTAGCTAAGCAAAAGGGAAATCTGCGGGCTCACATACAAAGGAAACACGAGATCAGAAACTGTATTGGTTGTGGACAGAAATTCAGTGACTATATATCGTTAAGGAGACATCGATTAAATGAGTGTTATAATAAATTGATTTTAAATTGTCGCAATTGTTCGTTTACCTGCGATTATGAGACGCACTTAAAAGATCACATTCGAACCGTTCACAAGTCCAAATACGCATGTGAAGAATGTGGCAAGAGATATACGAACTTCAATGCTTTCAAGAGACATTTACTTCTTAATTGTAATTCAAAATTGTATTGTGCTCATTGTTCGTTTATCGGCCCTTCGAAAAAATCCGTCATTCAACACTTGTCGTCTGAACATGCACATTTATTTTAAAATTTCTACATATCAAGTTTCGTACTTTGAATAAATATAAACTTTAAATCATTTTGATGATATATATTAAGCTTCTTAAAAAAACAAGGACAATTAATTATGTTATTTAGTAGTTTTAATTATGACTAGTATTAAACTAGGAAAAAACATAAAAATTAATTTTGATACTCTGTTTTTTTATTGATGTTTGAATTGAAGAAAATATTTTAGAGTATAAGCACTTACTGTCATTTACTTTATGTTAAATTTTAAAATAAATGAACTTGTAAACTATAAGGGACTTTTACACAATGCCATAATTAAATAATATATAAGTATTATCATTTGTGAAAGTGCGGTACCGTTAATTCAAAAATTTCCCTAAGAAATTTGATGTTATACGTGCAATTAAGTACGTCGAATAACGATAGAACGAAGCTAAATAATCAAAGAAAGAAAATAATAAATAATAATAAATTACAATGTACATTAGTTCGTAAAATAAAGATAAGTGCATCCAGTCAATTTTTTTATTTCTTACACCCTCACAATAAAAAATAGCTAAATTAATTGGATTGTTCACCAATATTATGACACTTATACTTTCATTTGTTAAATTAATTACATGAAAGAAGAAACCAATAACTAATAATCATGTCAGTGTTAAAATATAAATATTATGTTAAGATATTAATTAATGTTAAAATAAAATATTGTACATAAGCATAAACATACAAAGTTCTTTTATTATTCAAACAGAGAAGTTAGAAATAAAAAGACGAGTAAAGCAACGTTAGAGTATAAAATTGTGTAATATGCATCTTGTACTCACAGATATCCCATACATATTGCATATTCCTATTATTCCAGCAGTAAAATTATTATTATTTCTATAAAAGGATAAATCTTTTACAGTGAAAAAATTATATTCAATTAAAAATAATGCCATAACTTAAACTGTTTCCGTGCTGTATATCTGGAAATAGAACTATGGTTAAATTATATTATGACGAAGTTACTCCTTGAATCTCAGCTAAATCGATCAAAAATTGACTGAGTTATCTTAGATACATGATTACATACATACATTAAACATCCATACATACATTTTAGGGAGGACGTCAAATCAGTTCTAATACGCATAAAGTTTTCTTACAACCTATTTTCTAGCATGTTTTAATGCATCACACATTTTGCGATGATGAAAATATAAGGATCTCCCGTGTAGCGGTCGTGCTTAAAATATTGTTAATAAATTTAAAAGTCAAATCAATATTATTTAATATTTCAAAAACTTTGTAATGTATTGTTGTGTTTATAAACCAATTTATTTCTAAACATCGTAAACATAAATTTCAATCAATTTTGACATTGTAACTTAACAACATTAAAATAAACATATTTTCAGGTTCAAAGATCAAAATGCACATACAGACAAAATGCAACAAATGTTCGCTAAGAACATTACAAATTACTTCGACCTACGGATATCAAAATTGTAAAAATTGCCACGATCCTTTAATTCACGAATGTAAATTGTGCAATCGTAAATATTTCATTTTTAACAGCGCGTACAATCACGTAAAATACGAGTGCAGTAATCATGAAGGTTTCAAATGCTCTAAGTGTGACTATGTAGCTAAGCAAAAGGGAAATCTGCGGGCTCACATACAAAGGAAACACGAGATCAGAAACTGCATTGGTTGTGGACAGAAATTCAGTGACTATATATCGTTAAGGAGACATCGATTAAATGAGTGTTATAATAAATTGATTTTAAATTGTCGCAATTGTTCGTTTACCTGCGATTATGAGACGCACTTAAAAGATCACATTCGAACCGTTCACAAGTCCAAATACGCATGTGAAGAATGTGGCAAGAGATATACGAACTTCAATGCTTTCAAGAGACATTTACTTCTTAATTGTAATTCAAAATTGTATTGTGCTCATTGTTCGTTTATCGGCCCTTCGAAAAAATCCGTCATTCAACACTTGTCGTCTGAACATGCACATTTATTTTAAAATTTCTACATATCAAGTTTCGTACTTTGAATAAATATAAACTTTAAATCATTTTGATGATATATATTAAGCTTCTTAAAAAAACAAGGACAATTAATTATGTTATTTAGTAGTTCTAATTATGACTAGTATTAAAACTAGGAAAAACATAAAAATTAATTTTGATACTCTGTTTTTTTATTGATGCTTGAATTGAAGAAAATATTTTAGAGTATAAGCACTTACTGTCATTTACTTTATGTTAAATTTTAAAATAAATGAACTTGTAAACTATAAGGGACTTTTACACAATGCCATAATTAAATAATATATAAGTATTATCATTTGTGAAAGTGCGGTACCGTTAATTCAAAAAATTTCCTAATAAATTTGATGTTATACATGCAATTAAGTACGTCGAATAACGATAGAACGAAGCTAAATAATCAAAGAAAGAAAATAATAAATAATAATAAATGACAATGTAACATTAGTTCGTAAAATAAATATAAGTGTATCCAGTCAATTTTTTTTATTTCTTACACCCCTCACAATAAAAAATAGCTAAATTAATTTGGATTTGTTCACCAATATTGACACTTATTGATACTTTATTTATATTGACACTTTCATTTGTTAAAATATAATTACATGAGAGAAGAAACCAATAACTAATAATCATGTCAGTGTTAAAATATTAAATATTATATTAAGATATTAATTAATGTTAAAATAAAATATTGTACATAAGCATAAACATACAAAGTTTTTTATTATTCAAACAGAGAAGTTAGAAATAAAAAGACGAGTAAGTAACGTTAGAGTATAAAATTGTGTAATATGCATCTTGTACTCACAGATATCCCATACATATTGCATATTCCTATTATTCCAGCAGTAAAATTATTATTATTTCTATAAAAGGATAAATCTTTTAACAGTGAAAAAATTATATTCAATTCACAATATGATAAGAAGCAAATTTACGAATATAGCTCTATAATGACATTAAAGTAATACGAAATGATTTGAGAAATAGAATTTATTAATTCGTATGGTAAAGTTCTGATTTCTATGTACATAAATACTCGGTCACATGTCTTCACTTTTTTCTTTTTTTATGGTGAATGTAAAAGTGTAAAAGTGTTTGTTGCGGCCTAAAATGAAGAGTAAGATAGGTCCTGAATGCCAAAAAAGTTTTCCTCTATATAGTTAAGGACCTATAAAAATATAAAATTTTGAAAATTCATGAATACAGTAAATTTGATTACTATTTAATGGATTTATTTTGGAAAATATTAGAACATGATATAATCTAAAATAAATTATTAAAATTTTAAAACACAATTTTAAGGGTGTTCCATGTGTTCCATAGATATACAAAAAATTTATTAATAATTTTGTAGAGCGAGAAAACATATAATTTTTATGTATTAAAAAAATTTTTGTAGGCGGACGTTTCTAGTATAAAAATGTGAACATCAGCAAGAAACCATAATTTTACCCATGAAACGGCGATTTGAAGGGTGTTACTTGCGAAATGCAAATAAAAACTTCAAAAGACAGTTGTTTCATCTGTAAAAAGGCCTAAAAGCACATATTTATGGTTTTTTATAAATATTTTTTTTAGTTTCTTATCATTGAAAAAGTTGTAAAAAAATCCTGAATGTAGTCAAAATGTTTGTTTATAAGCGTAATATTTTTAAAAATAACCAGTTGTCAACATAACCCCAGACAAATCATTTTTGCTTCAAAACGAAGTATTAATGTTATTTCAAGATAGATACAATTTTTTAATTAAATTAAGATAAAGAAATACTATTTACATATACTTTTAAAAATGTTGTTGGTTTATTAATGTCCAAAATGTGAAAACCTGTTAATTTACCTGTTAAAATGCTTGTAATCGTTAGTTTTGTACTTTTAATTATTATAAGTTTTGGTTCTGCGAATGGCGCGGGGAAGAAAAGAGACCTTCTGTTTCTAGCGTTTTCCGGCTCTCCGCAAAAAATAAGTATTATTTGTAGATTTATACTTGTAATATTTAAAAAACTCAATTGTATTGTTTTACGAATCTATGTATATAATTTGATATAATATTTGATACTGAGTGTATTGTTACATGATTACTTATAAGTGTTCAAATCCATCGAAATTAATATATTTCAATATACAAGTGTTCAATATTTCATTTAGTTTAAAAAGCATTGAAAATACTGGTACTAATTTTACCATAATATGGTTAATATCCGGAAAAAACATCATACTTCTTCGAGTTAACAAGTAAATACTAGTTAACAAATCGGTCCTTTTGCAACGAATATGTATGTAAGTAATGCATTTGTAAAATATTATTTTTTGCGACATAAGCAACTTTTTTTAGAATATAATGCGCATTAATGAAATTAAATAATATTTTTAAAATTTTGTAATATAAATATGGATATCAATAATGCGAGCTATGGGGTTTCTCTATCTCTCTCTCTCTCTCTCTCTCTCTCTCTCTCTCTCTCTCTCTCTCTCTCTCTCTCTCTCTCTCTCTCTCTCTCATTCCCCCTCTCTCCAGCTCTCTGTTTCTCTCTTGATTACTCAGTAATATAAGTAGTAATATTATAAATTATATATAATAATAATATATAATAATAATATTATATATTATATATAATAAGTAGTAACATACTTAAAGTTTTTTCTCTGTGCATAAATAAGTGAAATATTAAAAATTGATTTTTTCATTATAAAATGCATTAGAATTACAAATCTCTATTACTCAGAATGTATTTTACATTGACACATTTGCTCTGCTCTATATTCAGATATTTGTCTATATGACGTACTCCTATTTACTTACAATATTAATACTCGACTATATATTTCTTCAGATGCGATAATTTTAATAAGAGTTCTTTTATTTTGTATTCGTATTTTGTACATACTATTTTGTCTGCAAATGCTTCGCAGTTCGCACTATATAAAAGTCCGTGATGCGCATAAAACAGGCATTTGTAATTATCGTGTTCTTTTTTATAATAAATATTTGGCAAAATAAAAAAAAATTATGTATGTATTTAATTATTGTAAAATTTTATTTATGTGTACATGTAAATAATTGTTTTATAATTAATATAAATATAATTAAAAAATATAGGTAATTATATAAAAATCAATTATATTTAGAACGATTAATTATCAAATATTAAATATATAAATTATTATACAACAATTCGTGTTAATTATAAAAGAAATTTGTACTCTATTCATAAAGATATACCTATAATACCCAAATGTAAATAGTAATAAATGTGAACCGCCACTATTTAAAAATGACGCAGCGCCATCTAACAGTTTCTTCTGTTACATCGGAATCTCATAAACATTGTTGCGTATTTCGCGGTATACTCAAAACCGTTAAACGTATATGTACGTCGATTGTTATACGTTCTTTAGTCGCAAAAATACAGTTTACCTAAATACATACCTGAGCTTCATTCTTTTAAGGAATTTTTAATTGTGAGTATAAAAGTACACAATGTACTTTTAATTCAACATCGAAACGCGTTTTTTAAGAAACCTGTTGAATTTGTTTATTGTGTTGAAGTATGCTTGAAAACAAATGAATTTTGTTTTTAATAAGTATAGTGACAAGTTTGCTAAAAAATCTAGGATCGAAAGTGTTGAGGTGAATGCGATCTGTTTACAAAAATATACATGCTTGCTTTATACGATGTTTAACACTGTGGTGAAAAAACTAAACGAATTTTTTTTATTAGTATAGTTATTAGTTTATTATTATATATGTGAAGAATATGTACTATATGGTTCTTCATGTTATATACAAATATAACGTTTGTTATTCAATAAGCGTAATAGAAACACTTTTTAAGACATTTACTTTTTTCTATTATTTTTCAGTAAATCAGTTTTTGTTAATAATAATGGACGTTTCTGACAGTGCGGAAAAATTACATAATTTTGGTAAGAATTCTGTTTAATAATTTTTGGTTTTTATATTATTTTGTTTATTTAAAATAATTTAAAATATTAAGTTGACAGATACTTTACTTATATTAAGTTTTACATTTATAATTTTAGAAACTGATTCTATATCTATGCAAGAACTATCTAATAGTATCGAGGAAATTGTGACCACTCCTGATGTTTATTTATTTTTTCTGCCATCGAATGATCTCTCTGAAGGTTTTTTTTATCATTCCATTTCTCACACTATTCTTTTCCATTTTACTTTCTTTTAATCAATTTTTTTATCATAGTTTCAGCTAGTACATCTTCTAATGTCTACAATTCTATAACTAATAATAATATATTTAACGAATTAGAAAGTAATCATATTGAGTTTCTTAAAACTGGACGACTTTTACACGATGTACCTTTTTTTTCTAGTACAGGTATAGTTTCACAGTATTAATGTGAATTGTTTTTGCATTTTATAATACTTTAATTACAATCAAAAGGATAATATGTACACATGTTGGAAAAATAAATTTTATATATTTATTGACAGATGATGTAGATATGATTCAAGATGGATCAAAAACTAAATTTTCAACAAATCCTTTAATAGGTACAATTTATTTTTAGTCAATTAGATAAATACGTACTATCGCTTTTACATTTAATTTTTGTTTTTGTTAAAATACAGCCTTAAAAAACATAGATGACATGAGAATGATAGAAAATAAAAATAATGGAGAAATGTTGATAGAAACTACAACAAAAAATTTAATAAACAAAAGTAACCCAAAAATTTTTTTAGTAATTAATAAAATTTACATAAAATAATTTTATAATTTATGGTAAAATTTTTTTTTTACAGATAATTTGACCCATATTCAAAGTAAAATGATTAAAAGATTACAATCAAGTAAGTATTTATTATTATTATTTTTATATTGTTATTAATAACATGTAACAAAATGTGTAATAATTTATAGATCCCAGCGATTTAATTCTAGTCTATTGTTCAAAGTGTAAAAAGACAATAAAACATTGTGACATTCGAAAGTGTAAATCTTGTCAAACTATGTTATTATTTCAATGCACTAATTGTACTAGTCTTTATAAGACATTTGTTTCAATTTTAAATCATATAAAATATGAATGTTATCAAGCACCATTTTTCTATTGTGCAGAATGTGGCTATTGTGCCATAAGAAAGTTAGATCTTGTGAAGCATATACAGAATATGCATCCTTTTGTAATTGAGTGCACAGAAAATATGTACAAATGTTCAATTTGTTATCGAAAATTCAAAATTGAACAAAACATGTTAGCACACGAAAAAATGTGTAGTATTGCAATTGCACATCAATGCCAATATTGCCCTTACAACACTAAATCAAAATTTGAACTGAAAAGGCATACGCAAAGGAAACATCCTGAGTTTGACACACAAAAATATTACACATGTCCAGATTGTGGAAAAAAATATATTCGATTAAGTAGTTTAAATCATCATATAGTAAGAATGTGTAAAAAGAAATTTAAGTTTGAATGTGAACATTGTGATTTTAAATCAGACAGGAAATTTATTTTAGTTAAACATATGCAATTAAATCATCCTCAATTATTTTTTAAAAATAGGTTTTTATAAAAATGTATATTACATAGAATTTGTTGTATAATTTTAATTAATTATTAACTTGAAAAATTACCAAAAAATTGATTTAATTTTACTTTTTTTCTAAAAATATTAAGTTTAATTTTTAAGTATTTATTAGTTTAAATTATTTGAGCTTATCAATTTGTTGATCCAAATATTTATATCCATTCTTTTAACAAAAAATAAGAAATAGAAAGGAAGACAAACTAAGAGTTATTTAGTTAAGATAATACAACAACAATTAATATTTCTTTTAAAATTGAACTACACGTTTAAAATATATTTGTATTTATTTTATTTGTACAACATATTTAAATATACAACTGTTAAAGTAAGAAATACTAAATAAATTTGTTAGATATATTATACTCAGATTTTACTTTATATCGTTTGGCTTTAAAAATTATGATATTATAAAAGAATTTTATATTCATATTTTTAGCTTCATACATGCTGAACTAAACATTATAAGCAGATATTGGAAGTTGATAATTCGCTCTCCATTTTTGTATATATTTCGTTACTTATTTTTTATATCGAAGGTGGGAGCCAGAGGTTTTTTGTAAGAAAACAAAAAACTTACATATTACTGCAATATAAACTTTATTGCGACGTTTCGCTGACTTGGTTTGTCAGCCTCATCAGGCAATGCCTATATAGAATACATACTAAAATGTAAAAGTGGATTCTTATGTATGTTTTAGTATGTATTCTATATAGGCATTGCCTGATGAGGCTGACAAACCAAGTCAGCGAAACGTCGCAATAAAGTTTATATTGCAGTAATATGTAAGTTTTTTGTTTTCTTACAAAAAACCTCTGGCTCCCACCTTCGATATAAAAAATAAGTAACGAAATATATTATAAGCAGATGTTCACCGAGTACTCATTTATATAGTTGCGATCATGTGTATCATTTGACAATTGATGCGTCGTTACGAATTAAGTAAGTAGTCAAAAAAATAAATGAATGAAAGTAAAATATGAGTAAGTACTTTACCTAAAGTAGCTCGTGGTGTAACCGCAAGGAGTTGTGGCAGTTTCTGCAGGTAATGCAAGTCCATGACGATCACTCGGTCTTCACTTGGTGTGATCGTCACGTTCGTATTGTTAAATATGTTGCTCAAGTACGTGGTCCAGTTCCACTGTGCACGAAAAACCACAAACATTTATGTCCACTATTTTAAAAACTCTCTCGAGATTGAGCTTTCGGAAGATTAATATAATGATGTGATTTCACCGCAAAATGCTACCGGTAGATTTGAGATTAAAGAGGGACGATACTCTCAAACTTGTACTCATTACAAATATAAATATAAATTCATCGACGTATTGAATTAACTTTGACGATTATTAGACAGAACCTTTCGAAAGATTACATACCTTCAGTGCATGCATATCAGTTAGTTGCTGCAATTCGTCTACGGTTACGTCGTGAAAGAGATGATTGGCACTTCGACGCTCTTCCGGTGTTGTAAGAATCTAAAAGAATAAGATGCTCACGTATCTAAGTCTATATATTTTAATCAATTATCTATCTTTAAAATAATAGTGGATTTGTAATGTTAATTCATGATATTATACGGCAATGCTGCTATATAAATAATTGACTATTTTACTATGGATGATGATGATAATAACAATGATGATAAAAATAATATTTCACGAGAAACGTTTTGATTCTATTAATATTTTGTAATGTAAGAGATTTTTTATTATATTTGTGCACGATGTTATAATTTTTATTGGAGTATAATTGATCAATCGTTAGAACGTGAATATGTTCAAGCCAAATATTCATACTTACGATATAGGTAATTATATTGTCTACTAGAACAATATTCAATATACAATCCAATTATGATAATGCAAGTTTTCCACCTAATTCGATAATGTTTTTATCATTAGCCGATACAACGTTAAAATTATTCAGAAATACAAATTTTCGATAATTGAAATGGTTTGATAATGCGAATGCTTGCGTCCTCGATATTTTGAATTATCTATGTTCTGTTCTTTGATATTAAATTATTAAACACTTTGTGACTACGAAATTAGTTTTGTTTAAATTATGATACCGCCTGTACATGCGTATTATAAAATAATTATTTTAATTGATTAGTGTACTTCAAATAAATATCATATTTTCTGAATCCAAATATTTTTTTGATAATGTAATTTTATTACCGCGGTATTTCGTATCACGTTTGATCCTTTATAACGTTACATTCTTTTTAAATCTTGAGATTCTTGATTGTTTTCATTTATTTGCACACATTTTTTTAGTATAATAGACTTGTAAATATATATCTCTATTCTACTCGAATTGTTAACTGTAACATTACGCGTACGAATAATATGTTAATCACTGTTATCGTAGTTAACTTTTATTAATTTTACGATTCAGAAAAACATCTTTATTTGAATAATCGATGTTTTTACTTGCTTCTCCTTTATAATTGAAGAATCGTCAATATTTCTCAGTCAAGTTAAGCATATAATTTTTTTTAATTACCGGCTACTCTTATCGATACATCTCAAAGAGCAGAAATAAAATATGTTAGATGAAGGTATAATTGATATGTTTACAATTGTATATAGTTGTAGGAGTAAATGAAAAAAACACACCTTAGCGATTTGTGTACTAAAATCCAGGATTTCCTCAGCGAACTCGCTACTCCTCGAACCGGCTCCGATCAATTCCACCATAGATTTTATGTATTTCTTGTACTCTTGTAGCTCCGACTGGAAGCGTTGGGGGTCGAGCAGATAACGCTCGCTAAAGCCCGATGATACTTGTTCCATCTTTGAAAGGAAAGCAGTGTTAGTTTTTTTCCTTTTTTTCTCACGCGCTAGATAATGTATAAGAGAAGCATTTCGCGAGATTCGAACATTTCGAACCGGATATTTTAAAAGCTCGAAGCTTCGATGTTCTAGCTTTTTAACCTCCTCTCTTTCACTTTTTTTTTTAATTGGAGATGCGTGTTCTTCAAAACGGATTAAAAGTATACACGAGAGCCGAAAAGTGAGTTGCCTTTTTTATGAATTTTATATAACGAATTTGCGCGTAAAATGGATTTGTAATGATTTTAAGGCTCGAGATGTTGGAAATACTATGGGAGGTGTGGGTGTAATTCGATTAATTTGCGAAAATTAATTTATGTAAAAACTAAATAAAATATTATGATTATGCGTAGCGTTAGAAAGAACCAATTATAAATATTGTACCTTCGCAATAAGTGTAATTATTCTATTTTGCATAATTTAATAAAAAAATGTACAATAAATGAACTGATAGATATATAAAGTAGGGGTTGCAAATTTGAATAGTATTTCAACGGAATAATCAAAGTTTACTAAAATTTCAACAGTTTCCCGTAAAAGCCGAATAAACAACAAGCGATCGAGGTGTATGTACATTGCGTATAAGAACATAATGAATCGAGCGCGCGTGGCCGCCATGTAAATTTCGATCCACACAAATTGCTGTAGCCGTTCACTTAATAACTTTGCCCAGGGAATCCCGCAGCTGATCTGTAAAGAGGACGAACGCAGTATAGGAGGTGGAGGAATCCGTAGATATAAATTTTGGCCGAAAGCTTGTTCGTCGCGAGTTGGAGTGTTTAGGCAAGCCGTACCAGATTTTCCGTGAGAATCGTCGTCGCGTCGACCACTTGTCAAATCGCTTGATCGCGGTTGCTTTTCCGGATTATCGAGCTAAACTTTCGTCGCGTTTTATTTCACTATTATTTCAGAATTAACAGCCACGGGACTGTCGTTCAAAAGTATACGAGAAAATCGAATGCTATAAAGTCGCGTTATTATAATAGATTTATATATATAACAACGTAATAATAATGATATATATATATATATCGTTTTTAAAACATTCAAACGCGATTGAAGAGAATTATATTATGCAGATGATTTAGTCTCCATAGATATGCATTTATTTATGTAGATACATATATAGCTATATAGTTGGGACCGCGTAGCGTTCGCATATACGTGTATTACCTGCATCGAAACGCGTAACGATAATCCGAACGAATAATCATGAGAATCAATTTTGGTGAATCTCGCTCGCACGTATATATACATATGCGAATCTATAGCGAACCACCACCACCACCACTCGGGGGGGTCCTGTCTAGTTTCGTAGCAATACTTGGTCGTCGGTTGCAGTGACTGATTAAACTTTCGCGTTGGTCGGATTCCCTAACCGTGCAATATTGAGAAGCGGGTTCACATACCATCATCCGGTTACGTGTGGTGTCCCTGACGTCCTCGCTAATGTAAAAGTTGAGCAGTAGATTCAATCCGAGCAGTCTCTGGGCGACGCCCGACAGCCTCGCCGCGTCGAGTTCCGGCGCGTCCTCGTCCTTTTGTGGTAATTCGCGTGGTAGGCCCAATCTGTCCATAACTTCGTAGATTGGCTTTAGGCCCATTGCCTCCACGCTCACTGTTTTTAACATATATAACATTACATATAACCTTTATTCCTGTCTCCGCGCTTTCTTTATCATATATCGATTGTGGGGCGTTTTAACATTATTTACGTGTGCACCTCTTTTTTTTCCTTATATACTTTTCTTCTAAATTAACTGGGTTTCTCGTTTCCGCATACTTTATGTTCATTTTTTAACAAAAATCTTCTCGTCGAGAAACTTAAGCGTTGGTCCAGAAATTTTTACTCGCTAATACATATTAATTGCCTAATTACAGAGTTCCACATACAACAATCTTACGTGATCCTCCAAGAATTTATAATGTGCTATTGTTTACATAAAAAAAATTACGTGAAACGTATTATAAACTTTTATTATATTTTTTCTATAAAAAGTAGGAAAATTTAGGAATTGGAATAACGTTGGTATTCACCCATAGTGTTTGCCAATATTACGTCACTTTTTCACTAGCTCTATTTTCCATTAAGATTCGAGTGTCCTCGTATACTCTTAACGATTTGTCGCGAAGAACGTTGAGACTTAGGCCGATCGATTTAATTTTAGGTGTAGTTACATGCAGCCCGCGTATTCGTAAGCTCGTATTGAATGCAATGGCCTTTCATTGACTTGTTTTTGTGCAAGACGTGAATCCCTAAGCATTGCTATAGTAAGCTTATAAACGACCTCTTTTTTTCGCGAAAGCTGTATAAGGGAGGGCGATGTGATTGCTTTAGATAAGATCCGATTTAGCGAAAGCGAAGATTGGTGATTATTAATGCAGGACACCTGATTGCGCGAGTAACCTTCCTTCCCGTTTGGATGCTGTGAGTTTAGTAGCAAATCCTGGATCGGAGTTTTGTAATTTTTTATGAAGCGATTTAAGGGATTAATTGTGTAAGGCACGCATTACGTAGATCTGATTTAATACTTAATATTTACTTTTCATATTTTATTTTATTTTTAATACAATTTTTCGTAATAATTTTATACGTGTAAAATTAATAGTTTAGTTGACTTTTTAGAGCATAGATTATAAATAATTATTTTAACATTTTTTTTCAATATACTTAGCCAATTATACCAGTTACTAACATCGTAATAAGGACTCTTAAAACCAGTTTTCGTAAAAGAATGAATTTTTCATTTACGATTATGTTTCAATTGTTTCCTTCAAACGGTTCTATACGAGTATCTATATGTCTATAATTTTGTATTTTCTTTACGGATATACGTATTGTGATTTATAATCGTAAGAATCACAATTGTAGTTAGTAAACCAGGTGCAATTTGCACATCTAATAAAAAAAATCTTACACCTATTCATATATAATTAAGAAACAAGTCGATTTTATCTAAATTACAAATAAGTTAATTTATTAGTTTAAACAAAAGTGACTACTGGGTTTCGAGTTTTCGATAAGATTACGCAATTTATACGCATGAAAACAATTATTTCTAATACCATCAATTAACTTGTTCAAGGGTAACATGATTTACAGTTTATTACGTACAATCAAGTGATTAAAAAAATTTTTACATTTCCTTGGTTTACGTGTACCCTCGTATAATAGTATAAGAATTACATATTCTATAATTGATTATTCATTATCACGCAATTTCTTTATTTACATCGATACGATCTTCCGCGTACGCGATTAAATTTTGCGATTGGGACGTATTATTCTTTTTCGTCCCGAGATTGTATAGCTGTTTTTAAATCAGCAATGCGAATTAGCGCGAGTAATTTATTTTTTCGTCGATATCAATACGGTATTTTTTTCACGGGTAATTATTTTTCACTATTTAGGTGTATACTCTTTATTCGCAGCCTCTTACGAGTTAAAAGAGCCGTATAAAAGATAACTTTATACTCGGATGAAAAAAGGAACGAAGAATTCATTACGCGAGGTAAAAGTTTGATCGATTTTTCAAAATTTATATAGATATACATATTTTACAAAAATATATTCGCGCGCAAAGGAATTTGTGATAAATATTTTATGCGGGTAAATAAAACTTTGGTGGGTGGTTGAGATAAAGAGAGAGAGGGAGAGAGAGATAGAGAGAGAGAGAGAGAGAGAAATAACTAGAGGGAGTAAATTTTAGTAGACGTGCGTGGAATTTTTTAAGGGCAATTTTTCGCGAGAATAAAATATAATGACTTTTTATATTCAGCCGAGTGTGCTCGCGCCACTGGAGCCAAAAGCCCAGGCAACCTGGCAAATATAAAGGAGACCGGAACGGATTCTCGTAAAAGCACGTATTTACAACGCAAATATTGTCGCGTGTAGACATTCCTCTTACATTGTTGTTAAGCTACTTTTGAGTTATACGTTGCGAATAATATAAAACTCCCCGTTGACGCATATAGGTATGTTGAAAGTGTAACGCTTCACGTATTTTTATAAGATTTACATAAATCTAGACGTTGCTACGCACAATTTGAAGGTTAAACAATCAATAATTGTTAGTAGACCTCAATAGAAAGTGGTATATGTACCGAAAATTTACTGATCAGAAATTGGTACTTCCCGCTTTTTTTCTTAGATGTTGCTTACTTTAAAAATAGCACCTATTTTATTTTCTGAGATGGCTAAAAGGAAGTTAATACTTATACTTTCTGTATCCGTCTAAATATATGCAATTATTAGCTTTTTTAACATAAAATTATTCTATGAACGTACAGATTTACCTTAATTGATCAACAATTGGGTATGTGACGGTACGTGTAAATTAATAGTTTAGTTGATTTTTTAGAGCATAGATTATAAATAATTATTTTAACATTTTTTTTCAATATACTTAGCCAATTATACCAGTTACTAACATCGTAATAAGGACACTTAAAACCAATTTTTAAAAGAATAACTTTTTCATTTAAGATTATGTTTCAATTGTTTCCTTCAAACGGTTCTATACGAGTATCTATATACCTACAATTTTGTATTTTCTTTACGGATATACGTATTGCGATTTATAATCGTAAGAATCACAATTGTAGTTGTAAACCAGGTGCAATTTGCACATCTAATAAAAAAAATCTTACACCTATTCATATATAATTAAGAAACAAGTCGATTTTATCTAAATTACAAATAAGTTAATTTATTAGTTTAAACAAAAGTGACTACTGGGTTTCGAGTTTTCGATAAGATTACGCAATTTATACGCATGAAAACAATTATTTGTAATACCATCAATTAACTTGTTCAAGGGTAACATGATTTACAGTTTATTACGTACAATCAAGTGATTAAAAAAATTTTTACATTTCCTTGGTTTACGTGTACCCTCGTATAATAGTATAAGAATTACATATTCTATAATTGATTATTCATTATCACGCAATTTCTTTATTTACATCGATACGATCTTCCGCGTACGCGATTAAATTTTGCGATTGGGACGTATTATTCTTTTTCGTCCCGAGATTGTATAGCTGTTTTTAAATCAGCAATGCGAATTAGCGCGAGTAATTTATTTTTTCGTCGATATCAATACGGTATTTTTTTCACGGGTAATTATTTTTCACTATTTAGGTGTACACTCTTTATTCGCAGCCTCTTACGAGTTAAAAGAGCCGTATAAAAGATAACTTTATACTCGGATGAAAAAAGGAACGAAGAATTCATTACGCGAGGTAAAAGTTTGATCGATTTTTCAAAATTTATATAGATATACATATTTTACAAAAATATATTCGCGCGCAAAGGAATTTGTGATAAATATTTTATGCGGGTAAATAAAACTTTGGTGGGTGGTTGAGATAAAGAGAGAGAGGGAGAGAGAGATAGAGATAGAGAGAGAGAAATAACTAGAGGGAGTAAATTTTAGTAGACGTGCGTGGAATTTTTTAAGGGCAATTTTTCGCGAGAATAAAATATAATGACTTTTTATATTCAGCCGAGTGTGCTCGCGCCACTGGAGCCAAAAGCCCAGGCAACCTGGCAAATATAAAGGAGACCGGAACGGATTCTCGTAAAAGCACGTATTTACAACGCAAATATTGTCGCGTGTAGACATTCCTCTTACATTGTTGTTAAGCTACTTTTGAGTTATACGTTGCGAATAATATAAAACTCCCCGTTGACGCATATAGGTATGTTGAAAGTGTAACGCTTCACGTATTTTTTTTTTTTTTCGTATTTTATTTGGAAAAGTTAATCAATTAAGTTAATTTCGTAAAAACTGAATCAGTGTAGTGTACGATCCATTATGGTGTTTAACTTATAGGATTTCAGTCGATTGTATTAATATGCATAGGCTGTTTCTATTTCTGTTTTGCACGATAGACTTCAGTTTAGGTAAGTTTTAAAAAACATACATTTGCTTAGTCAACCGAATGATAGAAGTTGCAATAAGTTACAACAGTCGGATAGAGAATTTGAGAGAGCCGCGCACCTTGAACTTGAACGAATTTTCTCTTAGTTTTAGAGGATATATCAGAGAAATCGCGAGCTGTTTTATTTTTAATCTAGAAAATTCTTGGAAAATATATGTGATACTGTGGATCAAAAATATAAATTATATATAGAAGTACGTACGTTTCGTATGTTTTAAATGAAATACACATCATATATGCGTATGCATATTTTTAATTAAATATGTATTACGTGAGGTTTTGACTTTATAACGATATGCCGTTTTAACATACGAAAAATCTGCTTTTCGACATAGTTTAAAAGTTTGTAATATATTACTATTTTATTTCTAATTCTAACTGTTGCGCGAATATGCCCATTCGAAGAAATTCTGTTTTAAGGGGAAAATGAATTTGAAGTTTTATAAAACCTCGAGGAATGACGAACCATATTTTATTTTGCAAATTAAAGTTAGCGCAGCTACATAAGTGTAACTATATAGGTTTGATAAATATATACACAATATATATACAGTACTCAAAAAAAGACATATTTCGAAAGTTTTAGATAAAAAAAAAGGTAAGATTTCTTTCATATTAATTTTCGCAAGAACTGGAAATAAGATGATTTCGGATGATTTAGTATACGCGATATAATTCATTGATTACTAAGTGCATCGATCCAGGAAATTCAAACTCGTCAAAGGCTCGGAATAATTAAATCGTGGGGTACAAACTAATTTAGTCAAGTCAAACAGCGCAGTAAATTGTTTGGCAAAAGAAGAAAAAGAAATGAAGAGTTCGCGTGAGCCAAGTCTGGTCTACTATTTGGCTATAGATATACCATTGGTGTACATGTGTATATATATGGGCTATTTCACGTCAAGTGGTACGATGAAAATTTTAAATCGCTCCAAAATTTGAAAACAGGCTAGAAATATCTTCCAGAAGATAGAAAAAAATTTTTAGGTGTTAAAAATAATTTGCCTAAGAGTTATTCCACCATGAAAAATGGAAATTTTTCAATTTTTTAGAAAAATTCCTATTTTCAAAGCCATTTATCTCAAAATCTATTGGTTTTTTTGAAAAAACATTAGAAACAACTTTTGTTCAAAATAATCTTTAGAACTTATCTACCTAGGTTACAATTCTTAATTTTAAAATCTCGAAGAGATAGGACTCCCGGAAATATTGGATATCAAAAAAAGGCGACCACGCCACAATCGATTTTGATCTAACACCGCTCGGTTGTTGTTGAAAATAGAAATTTTTCTAAAAAATTGAAAAATTTCCATTTTTTATGGTGGAATAACTCTCAGGCAAATTATTTTTAACACCTAAAAATTTTTTTCTATCTTCTGAAAGATATTTCCAGCCTGTTTTCAAATTTTGGAGCGATTTAAAATTTTCATCGTACCACTTGACGTGAAATAGCCCATATACATGTACATACCTTAACCCTCAACAATATATAAATTAAAGTTCGTTTTAATTAAAATATCCCGTCTCGCGTAACGAATATAAAATTACATCGATTGGGTAAATGATTAGTAAACCGAGTTTTCCATATTGTTTCTTAAAATTCCTGTTTTTTACAGTGTAACAGCGATACGTACTTGAAATTATTTTAAAAATATTTAACGCGTGCTTGTCGAGAAACGGTATTTAATTATGTAAATTTTAAGGTACTTATACATTTTAGCTGAAAAATGTTATATTTTTTATTTTAAGCATTACTTTGTGATTTTGAGGATATAATACTATGAAGAGGCTCAGCCGTTCCATGTTTAAAATATCAAACTTCAAAGGTACAAGATTTAACGCGTAACTTCTATCCCAATAAGTTTTCGCTGCGATATTGAAATGACACGTGTTATTTGTTACAACCGACATTAATTACGTTTATTAAATCTTTATTTTCTTTTATTTTAAATTAATGACCATTGAAAAAATAAATATATTTATTCTCTAATCGTGTCTGTAACGTTACATTTTTTTACGATCATTGAAAAAATTATCGAGCAATCGAATAAGAAATATCGTAAGTTTAGTACGTAAAACCGCCAACAGTTGAAAATCACACAGCGCCATCTGGTTGTTGATATCCCTTTAATATATAGCGGTCTTTATTCTTTATATATACGGACTACACGTTACCATTGTTGCACGATCATATTAGACATTGTTCAGGATTTCGTGGGTACACCGTTCAAAACTGTTACGACTTACACGACAAATAAGTAAGTATTCTTGTCCACGCTGTTGTTTATTTACCACTTTACTGTTTAAATATGGTTGAGTAATTTAATATTAAAGACAAATTTCGTGAAGTGTTTTATTTTACTGTAAACAACTTTTGGCAGTTACATCAGTACGTTTTCTTGGAATTGCCTTTCAAACGTTTTCGGTAAGAATATTGTATGTTATACTTTTGTTTTTAGAATTTAAAACGTCTATTTTAAATAATTTTTCTAATTAAGTATAAGGAATTAAAAGATATACTATTTATATAGTTTTTAGATATTTGTAATAAGTGTTTTAAAAAATCGTGAATACTTGTGAAATTGAATATATATATATATTACAATAGATAAAAATTAGTAAACAATGGAAATACATACTAGAAGTGGTTGTGTAATTTTTTGTAGATTTTTATTACTTTGCGTATAAAGATTTTTTATATTTATAATTCAAAGCATATTGTATAAACCACGAGTAAAATGCTTTTCAATTTCTATTTAATAAATTTCTTCATGTCCATCATCAAGTTATAATCAATATTCTTGTAATTATTTCTCTGTGATATAATGTCCTAAGTCAATTTGTATAATATATGTAATATATTCAATGAAACAATGACTAAACCAAATAGAATTATAATAGTCAAATAATATGCAATTAAACTTCATAATTTTAGATTATTTTAAAAAAATATTGCATATAAATTGATTGTGTATAAACTAAGTCAACGATTGCTAATGATAATTACATTTTATTATTGTACAACTTATAAATTTAAAGTTAGATTTATGTGATATCAGGTATTTAAATTGCATGTACCCTCTTTTGCAATATTAATATAATTTTTAAAACAAGAAATAGATGGTTTAATAAGAACGTACATAAATAATATACATTTTGTATCTATAGATAAGACTCAATTGTCAGTCGCATATAAATACATTATAATTTGTATTCAGGAATATTTTTTTATATATAAAGTTAAAGTTGGTGAATTAAAGAAAGTGAATATTACTGATATACTTATATTGTTTGTAGAGTTCGTAAATGTAAATGAAAAATTTGATGTAATATGGAATTATAATATTTAATAATTCAAATATGTTTCTATAAATTTATACTCGTACGGATTAATTTTGTACAATTTCTTAGTGAACTTCTAATGTATAGTTAAAATGTACCTTCTAATTTTTGTTCTTTGCTAAATTAGAAAGGCTAGAATATTTTTGTATATGTAAACAAACTAAATATTTTTCTGCAGTTTTAGCAAAAAAAAGTGTTTTATAAATTAAGTTTAATTTGTGTATACATACTGTAACAATTAAAAAATTTAATCGAAAATTAATTATTTCCTTTAAATATAAAATACTTATACAGTAATATAAAGTTAGTTCGATTGCAAGTGAGTATTTACAGAATGTCTTTGTGTATATGAATAAGTTGAAGAGGTGAGAAATGAAATTAAATAATCATGATCCTTATAAAAATGATTGTCAATATAGCTAGATAAAATGTTGAAATAATCATTAGTAATTAATTAGTTTAATTATACATCCAAATGATTATAAAGAAAATTTATCCAAAATTTATAGTGGAAGGAGATTTAGGCTTTAAGTACCCAAGAGTTAGTTTTATTACTGGCAGATCGCGCGGAAACCTTAGGTTTGATTGCAACTCCTCCTTTTTCATGCTCGTAGCAAAAGACGGTTAATTCTTCGAGTTGGAATTTAACGCGAAAAGAAGATGAAGTGATTTTGTTTGTTATCTTGGTTTCTCACCCGTGTCCATGCACGTTCTGTAGAAAGCTCTGGCCATTTTGACAGGCCGAGGATCCTCATCGCTATCCGGCTCCTCGAGCAGTATCCTCAAATTCTTGAGAAGCTCCTCCCTAAGCAGACTCAACTGATCCCAAGAAGTTTGGCTTTGTGGTATCGGGTTCTTGGCTATCCACCCGCCGCAGGCAAAGTTGTAAAAGTCTTCGCATGGCTCGACGCTTTTGTTTAACGCCTCGATCACTCGCGCGGCTGCAAAAACAAGATTTTTACATTTAAATGTATTTATTTAACATTTATTAACTACGGTCAATAGTTTATTCAATCATTTCCCTCTATGTATAATTTAGACCTTGGCTATATATTATAATGTTTATACATTTTTGTGTTAGACGTATATGTTGCTAGATAATACTAATGTATAATGGTTCCAAGTTTTTTTTAATTTGTTACAATTACTAAAAAATTATTTTTAATCCAATAATTGTGAAAATGATTATTTTAACAACTGTCATGATTTTCTAAGAGCAGATGACAAATGAGATAGTAGATACTAATAAATTTGAAAATATAATAATGGAAAATAGTTTTCTATTGAAGAAATTAAAATTTAGAGTTACTTTCTGGTGCATAAAATTTAAATTACTTTGCGAGGTATACGTTATAATAGGGTCTTTGTTTCAAAGTCTTTACTTGCTATCTTTGTTGAAAATATCATTTCTTATTAGCTAACTGTACAAAATTTATGTTTTGCAATTATGTAAAAGATGATTTAGTAAATTAAAATAATGTATTGTTAAAAATATTAATTATATTTTAAAGTTGGTTACTTTTTTTAATACTTGTAATAAATTTTAGTAATAAATTACGAATAATAATAATTATATCGCAGATTAAGCGTTTGAAAATTCTGGAACTATAACATTTTTTTTTTAATTTTCATTCTTTTTGGTGAAACTTTTCAATATAATTACATGAAAAATTAAATTTAGTGGCACAAAGTACTGTATTAAGATCATTTATTCTCTTTGCTAACTAAAATTAAGCTGTTTCAGTATCGATCGCTGAATTTGCAGATGTGTATATTTTTGTATTTTGTGTATAACTAATGTCAAAGTGATACTTTTAGATATTACTGTTTTTACAGCGTACATCAATTACTATAACTGTGATGAACACCGGTATGCCTAATTTTAAATATTAAAAAATTGGTTAATAACGAAATGAATTAGATAAAATATACTCATGATTGTGATTTTGCAGATTGTTATTGAACCAAAACATTGTAAATAGTAGGAAATAAAGTTTTTCACGAGTAGTACCAAATAAATAAAACAGTTATAATTTAGTTAAATATATCTACAAAGGTAACAATTGAATAATTTATCAAACATTGTATCAACTTTATAATATTTATAGTTCATTCTTCCCAAAGACAGTCGACGTTGTAAATAACAAGTTAATCCTCGAACTGATTGTTTTCTTTAGAAACCGAGTAAAACTTGAACAAGTCAGTAAGCACAATAATAATTGTATACTATTAATATCATTCAATTTGTCATAACAAAAGCACGATTATGCGTTACTTTTATAACAAATGTACATATATATATATATATATAGATGTATAGAAACAAGCTTCAAAACTCTCCTACGTTCATTCAAAACTTTACGTTCAATTTCAAGAACAATCGCATTACGAACATAACGAATTCTACATTCCCGGCAAAAGTATAACGAAACAATATATCGAATACCGTCACATACCCAATTGTTGATCATGAACCAATTTCTGATCAGTGTATTATTTCAATAAAATAATAAGATTTACATAAATCTAAACGTTGCTACGCACAATTTGAAGGTTAAACAATCAATAATTGTTTAGCAGACTTAAATAGAAAATGGTATATGTACCGAAAATTTACTGATCAGAAATTGGTACTTCCCGCTTTTTTTTCTTAGATTGTTGCTTACTTTAAAAATAACACCTATTTTATTTTTCTGAGATGGCTAAAAGGAAGTTTAATACTTATACTTTCTGTATCCGTCTAAATATATACAATTAATAGCTTTTTTAACATAAAATTATTCTATGAACGTACAGATTTACCTTAATTGATCAACAATTGGGTATGTGACGGTATACAATTGGAGACGAAGAAATATTTAATGAAAGTTGAAGCAATAGCCGATTTTCTTAATTAAAATGAGTAAAAAATGCAAATACGTCGAGAGTAATTGCGGGTTTTGATAACGTAAAATTTACCTGTCCTAATGCACTCCTCGGTCTGGCACATCTCCTTGTACTCTTGCTTGCCGAAAACGGCTATTTGAAGAGTCAGCGTGACGACGAGGGCAATCACGGCGACCGCAAGCAGACCTACCACGATTATTAGCCTCGTTTCCTTGGCCCTCGTGTTCTTCTCATCGCGGTCGTATTGCTGCTGCCTGCGGGTCGTCGTTCGTTTCATTTCGTTATTTATTTAGTCTTTTTTCGTGTTTCATACTTACAATAAAGATATAATTTTTAGTTAGTTACGAGCTTTTCTAATACGTGTATAATTATATGATTGTATAAAAATCCGTGCATTAGTTTTCGCACTAAATTATATAGTATTTGTAAGCCAATCCCGTTTTTTTCTTAATTTAAGAAGATTGAGGAAAAAAAGCAGTTTTATATCCCTATTTGATACAAAATTCATCGTATTATTCGAGTACATAAGAATAAAATCAAACAAAATTATTAATTAATTTTATTAGCGATTAATGGGATAAACTATTATATTTTTCCATGTTACCTATTTCTTCAACGGGAAAAAAATAAAGTAATTAGTATATCATCCATAAACGCGTACTTTAAAAGTAATTGTTATATTTTATTTAAATCAATTTTATCTATCATGCATTTTAGAACGTATTAATTATTTAGTAATATAATAATCTGCTGGTTATTCAAGCAGAGCGTGTCTGTATAATTGAAAATCTGAAGTTTTACTGTGTCAAATTGTAAAGGTATATACTCTGATCAAAACTGATCAAAAGGATTTCAACAGTTTTCCAGCGGCATTTGATGGTTTGATTAGTATACATTGACGGTTATGACTAGAAACCCATTACCGAGTGACATTTCCCATTAGCATACACTTTACACTATATTAGTATGTAATAAATAATGCACGTGATTTTTTAACACATTTTTTTATATTGTATTTATTAATATTTTATTTTTATTAACGCAATTCTTATTAGCTACAAATACAAATTTAATAGAAGTAGCATTTAAAAATAATTAAACAAATTCATTATATTTAAACATATATTAATGTTTCAACGGCTCATGTTTATTTTATCAATATCATTAAATAACAGTATTTTATAATTAGAATATTTTTTCAAATTAATTTTTTTACGTGTATGTGTGTTATTTGTTTATTCCTTTAAATAGTATAGTTAAGTGCAATTTGCTCATAACGGTGTAGATGAGCCACAGTGTGCATAACATCCCGTAGAACTGGCTCCAATTCAGTCAATGTTTGAGTTGGACACACAAGATTGGTACACCGTATCAAGGGCAAATAGCCTTGTACATATATATCACTAAAAGATTACCTTACGAGACACTTGTTAAAAATATCATTTCAAGTAAAAATAAACTACATTTTGAGCAATACGTAATTAGTAATTAATATTTAAATATCTTACATTATTCATTAAGTCATTAAATTATTTAAAAATTAGTTGACAATATATTAATATAACCGAGAGTTCCATTTGTGAATAGTTACCATCAAATAGTTTATCATTAAATATACTCGTTAATTATAATAATATTAAATTCGTTATCATCGTTATTATTTATTACTGAAAGAATTTTTGTAAAATATCGCACTCTTTAATGCATAATATTAAACGATAAATTAATCCTCGAGCTTTCACGGAAGCTCCTTTGAAATTTATATCCTTTGGAAGCCAGTATATAGAAATTGGCTTTTATCCCATTGTATTTGATAAAAGTTAAAGTTATTATGACATTTTCTATTTATACACATCGTCCCGAACTTGTTTACATTTTTAAATTTAATTTATCTTGCACATTTTTTCCGATTTTCTCGAAGGAAATGTGCGGATTTGAAGGAGGAAGTTTAAGGTGAAAGGACGACGAAAAGAAATATTAGATCTATCAATGTCTAGAGACATAAAAGAGATTTTGTATACTTACAATTTCTAAATTCAAGAGCACAGATCGTTCAAAAGTTCAGTGCAAAGTGTAGGAGCATTTTATTTTAATTTTTATTTTCATATATTATATAAATGCATTATATTAAATTCATTCAGATCTATGTGTATAATAGTTGCCAAGATAAATAATTTAGTTGAAAAGAGTATTTGGGAAAATAATATTAAGAGGAAAAATTACACATTTACCACGTAGAAAGGTTACTTAGACATTCAAATGCATTCGCAAAAAAAATTTAAAATTACTCAGAAAACATGCTAAACTGTTGGGCGAAGTAGACAAGCTTAGATGGAGGCTAAAAATAAAATTAAATAATTGCTACTTAATGTTACATTTAAATTAAGTAATGTTTAAAGTAAAATTTACAGTAAAATAATATTCAAACTTAGTAATGATTGCAAAAACAAAATAATATGATACATTTACATAAACAATTTAATTAGTAATTTTTTAATTTAGCTATTTTCTCAAATATTTAAAAGTTAATAAACTAACCCTTTTAAAAATGAAGAGATATTTAAAAATACCGTGTTCGAATTATTATTCAATTTTATAAAAGTAAAAGTAATAATCACTCCTTGCGAAATTTGGACATAAAACATGGAAATGAAAGAAAGAGAGGCTCACACAGGTTTGCGATTCTAATCAACTCTTAAGGAGCACAAAGCAAAAAAAAAGACATCTACAAAGCTTTGTACTAAAGACTGTGTGCGCTATAAACAGGTGCGAGCCCGTGAAATCCCAAGGTACCCCGTGCAATCCGCGAGATGTAAAACTGATGCAGCGGCTAATATCACAAAAGCCCTCGACCTAACGAAAAAAAAGGTAAGAGGGGAAAAAAGATAAAGCATAAGAGGAGCCAAAGAAATAAGTCGGAGCTGTATCGTGCTTGCCAAAGTTCAGCGTTTCGCTCGGTCTCCGAGTTACTGCTCTGTAAAACTTTTTAAAGCTCAGGAGAAAGAGAGAAAGGTGAAACTCACCATGAGGCTTCCAAGGAGCTTCTTCGGGTCTCTTCGGTTGTGTTGCCAGCGGCGCTCTCCGGGTCATTCACCTAAATCAACAAGCGGATGTATGTATATTTATGTCGCCAAATTAAGATGCTACGAAATAAGAAGGCAGGAAAGAATTTTGGTATTGTCATTTAAGGAGGATCGGTTGCATTATTCAACAGGAATTTCTGATATATAAATATTCACGACACGCTTCTTAATTTAGATAATCGCTTTCAAAATACATTAATAACTTGAGCTTTTTAGAAGGACTTTACTTTTACTCAAATGCGTAAAAGAAATTATCTTAAAAAACACCGTTTTTAAGTGTACTTTAACCAATACAGATTTTGAACCAATAAAGCTATTTTTAGTGGCAAAATTAATACATGTGACAAAATATTTATATACTATGTGCGGTAAGAAAAAGACACCAGTAAATTTGATGCTAAACACAGTACGTTGAATTCGGTAGCCTTTTTCTCGTATCAAGATTGGGATACTAAATAATATACGATATTAATGGGGATGTCCACACTGAATAATTCGATAGTTGTTACCACTGGCAAAATATCTTCCTCTATTTCTATATGAGATCTATTAAGAAGTTTACTTTTGGTGTATTAGTTTTACATACTCATAAAAAATAAATAACCCAGTTGATTATTTTCCTCTTTTAGTATTAATAATGTAATCAAATTTAAAATAATCCCAAAGTATTTTTTCTTAAAATACTTCAATATGCATATCAATACATACATTACTACGTGGATATTTGTAAAGTGGAATAATAACAACATTTAAAGCTTAATGTTAATTTTAATTATGCGCTACTAGAAAAGTGATCATTTAGTAACCAACTCTGTGTAAGTGATAACGACGCACTGGTGCGTCAAGCTGAAACTTGGCCATAAGTGTTGTTGATGCACGGGTGCGTCAAGATCACTTGCGCGATAAAGTAATTATGAATTATTTATGGCCAAAAGAATTATTATGTTATAGGAAAAATTTTAAATTTTATGAATACATTTTGATATTTGGGTGCGATTTGAAGAAAGTACTAATAGATGTATTCTTCAATGCATATTATAATGAAATTATTAAATTACTTGTAAGTTATACAAATTAAATGAATTATTCAATTATCCCTATAGTATAGTTAACGGAGGCTTTTCCTTCCAATTGTAGAATTTTTAATGTCACAATATATAAGTATAGAATATATTTTAACAAAATTAAAAGATTATTTTTCAATTTCTTGAGGGCCAGGTAGGTTTTTAATATTTTTAATAAGTAAAAAGTACGATTAGATTATTCTCAGATTAATAAGCCTGAAGAGGTTAGGCGAATTTCGCCAACGAAACGTTGCACATAACGTAAAAATTAATAAATTGTTTGTTTTATTTATTTAAATTATTAAAAATCTATCCTGGCCCTAAGAAATTGAAAAATAATCTTTTAATTTTGTTAATTAACAATGGAGTGTACAATACAAGTATTATCATTATAGAATATATTTTATTATTTTGGCAAAGAGTAGAGATTTGTCACTGTGTTACATTAAAAGATTAAACAATGCTATTATTAAAACACTACTACCATTTTCAAATTCAATAAATTATGGATAATAATTTTCAATTAAAGTAAACTGTATTTTTCTTCTGTTGCAGTCAATAAGAAAACCAAGGTTACAGCCTAATAATGGATCCTAAAGTAGTACTAGAGAAAATAGATATGGTTAAGAAAGATATGAAAAAAATTGTCGAGCCTCGAATAGTTGAAAAAAAATTTGTCGAAAAAAAAGATAAATGTATACCAATTAAACCTAAAATAATTGAAGAAAGAATAGTTGAGAATAAAGACGAAGAAAACGAACTAACTTCAACTCTCGTTGAAGATGTTCTGGCTGTAAGTCTCGAAGAAGATGAAAAAACTACAAATAAAGGCCAGTTGGAGAAGAAAATTGACTCCAATAGTAATATTGACTGGGGTAAGTTATTTTAAGTGATGTGTTTAATTTAATGTATTTTTATCTTTTAATATAATATATACGACTGCAATATTAATTTAATATTTATGAATCCCAAAATTTTTTGGTACTTTGGCACCGGACAAGAAAATAAAAAAATAAATGTCAAAATTTAAAAACCGTGATATTCTTACAATTTCTGATAATTTATTACTCGACATAAAATAAATATTTTTTATGTATTTTAAATCTTAATTGTTTGTGAAAATCTAAACTATAACTCGAAAAATGTTAATTTAATAAAAACAACGTACGTATGTTTATAAATGTTTAAAGTTACTTTATTTCCTTATATAATTTACAGTAATTAAATTAATTAATATATTAGAATTATTTGTTAACAATAATTTATTTGTCGATCTGGTACCATACCACCTAAAAATATTAGGATTTTGCAAGTAAGACACATAAATACGTGGGGTGTAGCCGTGGACATCAATCGACTACGATAAGTGTATTTGACACCACCAAACAATATCTATACGATTTTAAATTAAATAAGAATATTTATTTGTTTAACCATTGTATAAAACATTATTGGATATGAACTTATATTAAAACAGGTATTTTCTATCTAATAGTGCATTAAAAATTCGAATTGAAAAAAAAAATCCTTTAAAAAATGTAAAGAATGTACTTACGTGGTTTTATTTAGTAAAATATTTTATCAAAACCTTAAGTAAAAGCACTTGCGTGTTTTTTCAGTTAAAACGTAAATGAACTCGGATATACTTTTATACATTAAAACTTACATAAATGTTATACATTAAATTAATTGTACAAGTACTTTCGTAGGTTTCTATTTATCGCAGTTCAAAGTTGAGTCAAAATTATTATAAAGAACTTACATTAATCGGTGCGAACTTTAATTTTCAACAAGTAAGTAGTATTCAGTCACATTTTTACACGAAAAACTTACTCAAAAATTTGCGTAAACTTTTATTTAACATTTTATAAGGAGACTACACGACTTACGTCACTTTTACCCAACGGAAAGTCACTTACGGTAGTTTTTCCATATTACTTTAATCAATTTTAAAATTATCATTACTCTTTGCAATCCAAATACCAAAAAACTTTTTATTGTAAAATGCTTTAAAACTTATTAAATTATTCACTATAAGTAATCAAAAAAATATATATTTGTTAGATGACTGGTACGAGAGAGAGAAAATAATTGAAAAAAAGGAAATAATAAAGGACTTTGTCAAGTCTAAGGTGCTGGATCCCAAGTGTAAGAATATTTCTATTATATTAGATCATTTACGTAAAATATTTGTATAGTTAAGTAAAATTAAGTAAAATAATAAATTTTAAGGTCCAAAGACTGATTGTGATTCCGAAAACACGAAAGAATCAAATTCTAAGTCAAAAGAATCAACATCATTTTCGGTGGAAACTATATGTAAATTTTTTAATTTATCATTGTAAAAAAATCATGCATTCGTAATATATTATTAACCATTGTAATTATCATATTTCAGGTTTTTGCATCGAAGAATTTTTAAAATTCGAAAACATTAAAACATATAGAAAAAAACATTTTTGTAAGTGCAGAGTATAAAATTTAACATTAAATTTTCGAACTAATAAATAATAAGTTAATTTATAAATTTTTAGCATCCGAAGGCTTGGTGTTGTTGCACTGCAGACGGTGTCGTAAAACAAGAGAAAAAATTCCTTACGTAACACCAAGTTATTGTACAGAATGCGACAAAATGTATGTGTTTGTGTGCGCTAAATGTTACGGCGAATATTTATCGCATACTGCTTTGATTACTCATTTAAAGCACTATTGCCATATGTTGAAACGAGAATAAATGCTTTATTTCTCATTACATAAGTAGTATTCAGTCACATTTTTACACGAAAAACTTACTTTAGATAAGACAATAAAAGTTTATACTATGGACATCAATCAACAATTTTTATTTGATACCAAAAAAATCATTTCGAAAAAAATGTCATTATGTAGTTTTTTTTTTCCCGGCAGAATAATTACTCTTTTGCAATCCAAATACCAAAAAACTTTTTATTGTAAAATGCTTTAAAACTTATTAAATTATTCACTATAAGTAATCAAAAAAATATATATTTGTTAGATGACTGGTACGAGAGAGAGAAAATAATTGAAAAAAAGGAAATAATAAAGGACTTTGTCAAGTCTAAGGTGCTGGATCCCAAGTGTAAGAATATTTCTATTATATTAGATCATTTACGTAAAATATTTGTATAGTTAAGTAAAATTAAGTAAAATAATAAATTTTAAGGTCCAAAGACTGATTGTGATTCCGAAAACACGAAAGAATCAAATTCTAAGTCAAAAGAATCAACATCATTTTCGGTGGAAACTATATGTAAATTTTTTAATTTATCATTGTAAAAAAATCATGCATTCGTAATATATTATTAACCATTGTAATTATCATATTTCAGGTTTTTGCATCGAAGAATTTTTAAAATTCGAAAACATTAAAACATATAGAAAAAACATTTTTGTAAGTGCAGAGTATAAAATTTAACATTAAATTTTCGAACTAATAAATAATAAGTTAATTTATAAATTTTTAGCATCCGAAGGCTTGGTGTTGTTGCACTGCAGACGGTGTCGTAAAACAAGAGAAAAAATTCCTTACGTAACACCAAGTTATTGTACAGAATGCGACAAAATGTATGTGTTTGTGTGCGCTAAATGTTACGGCGAATATTTATCGCATACTGCTTTGATTACTCATTTAAAGCACTATTGCCATATGTTGAAACGAGAATAAATGCTTTATTTCTCATTACATAAAAAATAATTTATAGAAACAGGATGATTTTAAATAACTACTTTTAAGAGGTTTTTAATTCTTTTTAGTTATGTATAAAAGTATTTATACGTTTACTGCTATTTGCAGTTTTTTTATTTTAAATATTTTTCTATTGTACGCAATTAGTTAATTAAAAGTTCGGTTTTCAATGTTACGTGTGTTGTACAAAATATTTTTAATTTGAGATCACTGAGTTTAATTAATGTGAAGATATTTCGTATGTTTTAACTGCAAGCAATAAAAATCGCTTATATAACGTAACGGATTAATTTGTTCAAGATTAATGAAAGTATTGTAACAAATAAAAGTGTTAAGATATGTTAAGTTCATATCACGGTTAATAAATGTAAGAATAAAAGTCAAATTATTTATTTTCTTTTCTACATCTCCATATCGCATGTCAAACTATATGTGGGCAGAGAGAAACTACAATATACATACAAATACAGCGAATGACCCGATCAATACCGTGCTGCTGAATTCAGCAAGAGACATGAGAGGTACTACATTAATATACATATAATTACAACAAACAAACATAGTTGCATCTTGTAAATAAGGATAAAAAAATGTTTGAATAGTTTTGATTAATCTAAAATTTTATGTTACCTTTCAGTAATCATATTTGTCGTTTTAATTATATGAATCATATGTACATTTTTAAATGTTAAATTTATAAACTTTTATGCAATAGGTATGTTTTACTTTGGTTTGCATTAATTACAAATAAATATTTGATCGACTGGTAAACTATTTATAAAGTATATAAATAATTTAAAAAAATCCTGCCTGTTATTAAATTTAAATTGTTTTTAATAAATATCTTAAAAATTACGAGGTACAAGATATAGAGAAGGTAGAAGATCAAGGAAAGCTTTTTCTGGGCAAAAAAGGTTGTGCAAAATCAGAGCAGCCTTGGTAAGAAGCTTAGAGGTACATCTCGCAACCATTATGTGGCTGTTTAATATTCTGTCATAAAATCCTCATTTTTGTATGCAAAATGAAATTCCGACAAAGGTTTCTTGTTTTTCTTTTCTATTTATTCTAACAATCAGTCCGACATTAAAACTGACTAAATCAAATAATACATTATATTTTATTATCATATATTTTTAATATTGTGTGGTGCTTACGATATTTTGTACACAGGTGCATTCTGTATTGTTTTAATAGAGAATTTTGATACTGTTAATTTTTGTTGATATATCTAATAGCGAATGTCACTCTGTGTACATCGGATGTTTGATTTAACTTATCTTGTCGCGCATGTCAAATAGAATATAATTGTTAGAGAAAATATATGAGATTGTACTGTTGTTCAAACCATATTTTGAAAGAGAATACCACAATTTCATAATCATTAATAAATAAAATGAAGATTTTAAGATAATGATGGTGCATAAAACCATAGACCTATATGAAGTTTCAATATATTTATTCAACAATAAATTGTAATTAACGAATCTGATATTTAAATTCGTAATTAATGCTTATTATTATCCTTATCTTTAATCGAGAAAAATATAAAAACTGTATAAATGCAATGGAATAAGATGGAAGTATCATCGAATATTTTAAGATAAATAAGTACAACTAGCAAACGATTGTCATTTTAAGCAAACGAAAAGTTGATAAAACATGCACTTAAATTTACGTTCATATAGCTACATATTTGTATAAAACTTTAAAGTCAAATTTAGTGAGCAAATACTTAAGACAACAAATAACTCTGTTATAAAATAGAAGACAAATTTTGTAAACAACATAACGAACTCAATTTTAAAAAAATTTTTCTTATAACTAAAGAAACCTGCAAAAAGCGCAAACAAAAGAAAAAAAGTTCAGCCTAATCAGACAAGATCTCTCGATTCATCAGTAGATTCTTTTTACCCATACAAAAAAAGAAGTTAAAACTCAACGTCTGCAAAATCTCGCGGAGCAGACGCGACAAATTATATCGACTGTATAGTACAGGTTAACTCTTGACTTGGTTGCATTGTCTACAAGTTGGCGAAGATCCGGGCCCAGGCGTACTACTACTCTCTCTCCGTCTCGTCTTCTCTAATGGCTGAATTATGTCTCAATTAACCGATCCTCGGTCGACGCGAGCTCGTTAACGCCGACGCGAGCAATCGAGTCACGGAGAATTGGACATGTATAGGTGCCGGTGTACACAGAGACGTGTACACGCGTTGGTGAATTTTTGGTCGCGCAAAACCAACCAACCGACTTTATCACCTGCGTCGTAAAAGTGATTTAGTCTTGTCTCGCGAGTTGCGGAAGTGCAAGGGTCGGGCTTAATTTATAGAATTCGCTTGAGGTATTTATGGACGCCCTCGTTGAGTTATGGTGGAATTTCGCAAGACGCTACCTTGCGTTTTCTTCAATTTTTTCACTCTTATATTTCATTTTTCACTTGGTTTTTAACGGTAATCGTTCGATTTACGATCGTTAAGGTATATATACGTATATTGTTTTCGATCGTCCTGTATAGATTGTACCAATCTTTCTTTTTCGAACGTACATATTTTTCACCATTATTTTCCATTCACCGAGATAGATTTATAAGCGGAAGAATATCTGTACGATTCATTAATTAGAATATTTTATTATGATAAATTCAAGCTTATGTTAATTAAATGCATTCCATGAAATTTGATATTAACCATAATGAAAGTAATTGTTGACATTTAATTAAATATTTTGTAGTCAAGAAATGAAAATTGAATTTTCAGTATACAAGTATTATAATTCATTTTTGAGAGCTTTAGCACTTCGTGCTTCAAACATTATCATAATTATTTTTCAATTTCAGCAAACAAATAAGTTGCAAAATAATAAACACATTTTTATCAGACACATTGTATTATGCTTCCATACAGAGAATCAATAAGTAATCAATGTATTTACACTTTATGAATTACCGATAATATAACCAACGAAGAGAATGAGAGAAAAGAAAAAAAAAATGTCACAAGTATATATACCGAGAAAGAAATATAATACGGATAAGGATTTGCAAGTGCGCTCATTTTAACGACCGATCAAAATAATACGTTTACGTTTGAATTACGATACGACGGGCGCAAAGACTTTTTAATGGCGCGCTCGGGCACTTTTATATTAAAATTCAATTTTAATGCATTTTCTGTTAAAATGCGCGTGAAATAACGAGCTGGAGCGCGAAACTCACTTGTGTTTACCGGTCGTGGCGTTGAGTTTGCATTCGCTCTCTTTTTCTCTTCGCGAGCTTCTCGTCAACCGGAACGTCATAAAAAGCGTTAAAACATCAACCGTATACATACTTGTGCCTATCTGACGAGTGCAAACATTATCTTCTCTACAATTATGTGCATTCGCAGTTGTTAAAAAAAGAAGATGCATTTCGTTCTACACTATCGACTGGGCAAGTGATTGTTTATTTACGACTTGCAACGATAGTTTTTATTAACATTTTCATTCGCATTGACGATTTAAATAAATTGTACGTGTTTTATTAAATACAAAGCCGATTATGAATCAAGATGTATAATTATAAATATTGGTAAATATTGTAATAATTAATTTTTTTAGTATTATTTTTTATCAATTTATTTTTCTTAGGTAATAATCTGATCATAATAGAAAATATTATATAAATAAGAGAATATAATTTTTTACGTCGGTACATGACATTATAGTCAGAGTATTTCAGATTATAAAAGAAGCCTTAAAATACATTATGCGCAAGAGCTTTTGAGCACAGTATTATCAATGTTAATTAGGCTTTTGTATCGGAGATTTCATTATTTCTCAATGCAATTTAATCAATTTCTCATCATTAAAATTAATAATTTTGTTTATCAACTTGTTTATTTGTTGATAACTTTATTTCACTTTTAATTATTGTAACTCTATACAAATGTACAAAAAATAATATTTAAAAGGCTCGCAATAATTCGTTTGAAATTTTTGTTAAATTCATAAATTTAATTAATGTAATTAAACCTTCATAAACATACATATGATGAAAAAGATACAAATGTATATCATGAAAATCAACCGGTCAATTTACGTATATTTCTTTCGAAAATGGAACGTAATAATAATTGTAATAAAATAAATTGTTTAAATAATAATAATAATTTAATTTTAAATAAGTGTTATACGTATTTCAGGTTGTATAAAGCAGGAGTAATATTTATGAAATCGAAACTTAAAGCGTATCGTTTCTTCTAGTTTCTATTTCTCACTGAACTAAGTTTCTCGAATTTTCAAGAAAGTTTGAACTGAAAAGTTTCCTCAAGTATGCAAGAATTGCAAGTAACATTGCTTTTTTATTGCATTACTTAAAAACTATTCAACATCGACCATCTAGCAAATAATATAAATTGCGAATACTCTTTATAACTTCTTGCTCTAACAACAATGCATTAATAACTTTCTTTTTTTACAATTTATTGCACGAAACCTGGTAAATCAACTTTTAAATCGTTCACCGTGGTGCACTAAATTATTATTTTCATATACATAAAAAATAATATATATTGTCTCTATAATTTTGAAAATAAAATGTCGTTCCAATAGCATTTTTATCTCAACAACTTTTTCGTAATCGAATCACAGTTTTATCTGGATTTATCTTATACGTGTGTGCATACATATATTCATTTTTTAAAAACTATATGCGCTATTTCAAATTTAAGATGAAAAATGGGTCGAACAAAGAGCACGGTCTCAAGTCGGTTCATTCCAATTTTCCATTCTTACGTTTACTCAGTTTCGAGGAAGCTTATTGTGATAGCAATAAGAATGAAACGAAAGAGCAGTCGTTTGAATGAAAATTTGAGTTGTTCAAACTAGTTGTTATTGTAATTTGTCAAGACATAGAAGGCGTAGTGAAAGTTTATTAACTTGATGCTCTTATATATTGTTTATTTGAGTCGGCTGCACGTACAGAAGAGCTTTCTTAGGAATATTTCTATCTAGCAATCATTCTCAAAATATGTACAAAAGAGAACATTTAATTTAATTTGATACACGAGTTATAAAATATAATTTATTAAAAAAGAACCATTATTTTCCTGATGATAAGGAAAATAGAATTTTATTTTTCTTATGTTGTTCTAACAATTACAAATCTAAAACAAAAAAGAAAACAGTTGTGTAAGATAATAGCTGCGTGTCGACAATAAGAACATTGGCAAGAGTTTCAGATACTGCGCTTTTGATGCCAGAAACTAGGGCGCAAAATCAATATTGCCGGTCAAATTTATATTATTTTAAAGATTAAAAAATTAAAATGTTAATACGTTTAATAAGGTAAGCGCTATTATACGATATATACGCAACAGTACAACAGAAATCACTAACTACCTTTTAAAATAAAAGCAGAGTTAGAGTAAAAAAAAAGGAAAAAGAATTACAGTTTATACTCGTTGTCGTGGACGGTCAAGTTAATTTAACGTAGGTCCATTTCCTCCTCGATAAATAAATCAAGAATTCCTCGTACTCGAGGAAATCTGCGCAATTTCCAGGTCCCATAGAGATTGAATGAGTTTTTTCCCTCGTTAGTATCCATCACGAATGAGCTCAACGACCGAAAGGGTTAATGTCATCACTCGCGTTAAAAAGAGGAGAAAGCAGACAAGTCACAGTGGTGCAGGTTTAATTTCTCGGTGCCTCTCGCGCTACATAGGTATACTACGACGTTTCTCATTATCATCCAATGTTACGCGCAGTCACCGAAAGGCGAAGGGCATAAACACCCTGAGATCAACGTAACGTGTCAACAACGAATTACGAGGGGGACTCGCGCTTACATTTCAAGGAGAACGTATTCAAATTCAAGCTTCAAAAACAGATAGAAGACTCGAGTGTGTTTACCCTAGGTGAATGGGGTGAGGGGGGGGGGCATGGGAGCAGGGGAGCGGAGGACGAACTGGGGTAGAGGGCGAGGGGTTGGGGGTGGGTAGAGAAACGTTCGGAGTTTAAAGCCTGACGAGACGTCGATATAAAGTGCCTACAACTGGGCCGTTCACCTCTTTCGTACCACGACCACCACTACCTATGTGCTCCCCCTCTCGTATAGGACGATATTGGCAGTTGCGAGTGTCTGTGTAGTCAAGGGGGAACCGACGATTTTCCATCTCTTACTCCCTCGCTCTTGGTCTTTAAGTATCTCGAGGAAGAGGCGATAGAGTAAAGGGAAAGAGGATGAGAGAGACTTGGAACGAAAAGACGTCTCGAGGGGTGGCCAGGGGAAGGAAGATGGGGGAGGGACGGGTGAAACGAGGGAATAAAAGAAACGAGGAGTAGAACATGGCTTGGGCTTGACGTCTATCTGCGTACCGACCCATATATGCAACCATGAATACATATATATATATATATACATATAAATATACATATATATGTCTCTTACTGTATTCTGAGGGATCAAAAGGGAAGATCGTTAATTATGATATTGCATTCTTCCAGATGAGATTTCTGCAATTGTTGTCTTTTATTGCGCAACGTTACGTTTATGATTTTTCTCAATTTGCATAATTACTCTTTGAATATTATAATACAAAAACGTTAATGATTGATTTTTTCTCCTTCTGAAAAGATATATTATACCCACAACGTCATTCGAGAGATGTAGACGCGTTGCAAAAAATTGTAACCTCCACTTTTTATTGTAATAAAAACGAATAGGCTTGAGATCGAATTAATCCGAGTTTCAATATTTTTCTAATGTTAAAAATACTGAGGAAACTGTATTTTTAGCGTTTACATATCTTAAGCTGCTTTGTGTAAGTAAAATAACACATCGTGTATTACACGTAACAGCTTGTCGGATAGTAAAATGAATATAAATTTGATTTTTCATAAAATGCAGTTATTTCAGTCGAGTTCTAACCAGATTACCGACTATTCGAAGTTAAAAAGTTTAATCCTTTACTAGTTTTTACAGACAATCGCAACAATCAAAGCTCTCGAAGCTCGAATATAGTTAAATATACTATTAAAAAAACTAAATATTTAATGTATAATAATCTAATGCAAATACAACGCAAATTTTCATCCGAATAATTGCATGGTTCATTAACAATAATACTTCAAAAATATCATTTGCTTAAATTACGCTGAGTAAATTTGAAGTCGGCTAAATAAAGCTTTGTTAAGTAACTTCAATGTTTAATGTAATAACAGAACTGCAATTCACAATTCCATTTTTGTAAAAACTTTAAAAGTTGAAATTTATAGTATTCAAGGATATTTCCCGTAAATTGTTAAGAGTAGTAAGTTTCCGAAAAAAAAATGATAATACTTCTAAGTAAGTTTATAAAACAAGTAATTTACAACTTTTAACTCCAACTACATTTTTTCCAAAAGTTACAAATTTTTCATTAACATTATACACACTGTGTATTTTACAAATTAAAACAAATGGCATATAGATTTAAAGTATTGTACGAAAGGAAAATCAATCGCTAGTGCAGGACAAAGGATTTGTACAACTCGTAGTAGAAAACAAATTGATCGACCTAGTAAGCTCGAAAGCCCATTTTTCTTCAAAGTTTAACCCAATTTTCAGTCTTCCAAGTCCTTAACATACTTCCGACCTGCTCGTTTTCGAAAACTCTGCGCTTGACAATGCAAAACACTGTAAACTCGAGCATTTAAACTTTTATCGGTAAGGCATTTAAGCTTTTGATTGTTTTTCAATAAAACGTCGGAAGTACAGATACTGCGGAGATAGAGTAGGAATAATATGTGCTCTGAGAAACGAAAAATACGCGATCGGTCGAAACGAGGTAATAAAATAAAATTGTGACTGAAAACTGCATATATTTAGATAACTCTATAGCTCCATTCTGGATTATCATATTACATCACAAGTTCACCTTTATTTACATCATTTATCTTTTTTTTCCTGAGTTTTTCTCTTTTTCAAAATCGATTATCGGGCTACATATTATAGATATTGCAGAAGTACTTTTTATCTATGATAAAACGAATGTTCACGAGATTTCGTAAACTTAACGAAACAAAATTTGCATTTCAGCATTTTTTCGGTCTTTATGGGAAAAGAAAATCTTATTACAGTTACAAGAAATAAACAAGTGAACTTACAAACGAATTGTATAAAATATATTATTACATGCTCTCTGCATTATAATACAATGATTAACAAATATAATAATTTACTGCTATCTATTTTTGAGTTCAACAATAACGTGCGAACTTGAAACATGGAAGTATCTTTTTAGATGTCTAGAGTCGAAAAAATGTGTTTTTAGGAAATGTTCTTGTGTGTGGGTGGACATGTATACCGCTGTATTTCGGAAACTGCTCGGTCGATATCGCTGGGGCATGTAGTCTTCTTTTCTTTTTCCGAATTAAAAAAAAATTTTTCTTGGATCTGTTGATTTGCTTTTGTTTTATATCCACTTTTCGATTATTCAAAACATTCTTTTTGAAAATTTTGAATGTTACAGATAATGTTTTTAAATCGGACCAAATGTATACTTTCTATAGAGAATAAAAAAATGCTTTCTCTTGATTAGGATTTTTCAAATCCAACCAGTTAAATGAACTGCAGAAATGTAGTACGATTGAATATTTAGTATCTAAAGAGAGCGGGGATATAATCAACGTATAAAAAACAGAAGAGTAGCTGTTACCACGGGTAACATACAGACATATTATGAAAAATTGACGACTTTTGACTAAAAATTTTACTATTAAAAACAAGTCTGAAACTTTGTGAGTGTTTTAAACATAAGAAGAATTAATTTTTGGTTATAAATACGTCTAAAAAGAAATTCAAAAAAGTTACAGATGTCGTAAATTGTTCATTTTGCAAAAATAGGCCAAGTTCAAATGTCCATAACTTTCGTCCAAATTAATATTTTCACAAAAACCACGATGTACCTAAAATCAGTAATTTAGGTCTTAAAAATGGCATAAAAGCATCTCGCGCTTTTGAAATTAGCAAAGGAATGAATAAATCTACAGTTTAACAAAAATTCAGTTTTTTAATGCAATTTAAGAAAAAAAATCAGGTATGCACGATTTTACCGAAAAGTAATGGAAATGTTGATATATATCCCTATTAAAAATTGGGCACTTTGAGATTAGACAAAACCATCTTTTGGCTATTGATCGCGGACGTATAGCCGATTTTTGGTCAAACTGTTAGTTTTTGGCTAAAAAAACGTTTCATAAATGTTTTGAATTCTACTGCGGATATATATACACATACATTCACTTATGTGTGTGTGTGTGTGTGTGTATAACCTCTCTATCCCATACATAATATGTATATCAGCCCTCTTGGCTCATTCACGATTCACCGAGTTCACGTTCTAACTCGGGTTCGTACCGAAATGCGCCGATAAAGCAGAACTCTCCTTCGTAACCACTCAGCAAGGAAGCGATCATTCAAATTCCAAGCGCTTAAAGAACAAGGAGATCCGCTCGATTCACCAGGATAATCATCTGCCTCGAGGAGGACAGCAGAATCGTGGATAAGCGTGCAATTATCAGCGAGCATTGTTATATACCCATTTCGCTTCTCTATATAAAGATAAAAATTGTTCGTTTTGGAGGGAAAAAAAGTACCGGTAAGATTGAAATTTTAAACAGAATGTAACATTTTATTCTATACATTTACAGTAATCCGATGCTTTTAATTTACGATTGGTACAATTTATATATATACCTATATCCTATATATATATACACGTAGGAGGTAAGGAAGAGCATACGAGATGAGATTTTTGGGTGATGAATTTCGCGATGACGGGGTCGTTCGGTTTTACGTTCGCGAGTGTAAAGTTTGGATGCGCTATCGTAGTTTTCACGGATACGAGGGCTAAGGGAAGACTGAGCGCGTCCTTATACCGAAATTTCGAGGGCGACAAGCTCCGGTGACGTTCTTTTCTGAACGAACTAAAGCGGGTTTTGGTTGAGCGAAAGGAGGATTTACGCGAATTGTGGTTCCGCAAGTTTGCCGTTTAAAACTTACTTGCGAGTTAGTTTTATAGCTCGGTACCGGGGGATGTATGATTGTTAACTGTGGGATTATTTTAATCTTACGGTTTCTCAAGTTGATTCGAATTAATAATATTTCATTCCATTGTCTCGCAGTACAAACAGACTAGTACGACTTTCTATTAACTTTCTTTATAATGTCATTCTAACCAAACAATACGAGCAGATTCACCATTCATTTCAATAGGCGTGGAAACAAAAAAGCAAACAAATCATCATCGCACCTTCAGTTACGATTGATTCGATCTACGAAATAACACAGTAAACAAATACTCATCGTTAAAAAAAATGAAAACTCGTGTAAATAGGAAAAAGAGGTTACGCGTAAGATCGTGTGACTGAAATTGTCTGGATCTGCATCGAAAACCATACGTTTTTATTAACGTGACTTGTCACTTGGCTTCGTTACCGCGGGGTGAAAGCGCGCGAGTCATCGTCCTGCGCGCATTGCCTATAAATACACGAAAAATAGCATCTCGCGTTGAAAAAGAGAGAGTGCAGAAAAAAGAGGGATGAAGAATAAAACGTTCGTAGGTAAGAAGGGCACGATTAACCTTCTAAACGGATAAAAATCAGAGCTGCGAGCGAGATAGAGAGAACTTTTTCAAATTATTTATATCCCAGAGGTTGCGCGCGAACGAGGTTAAAAGGGGGGTGAGGGAAGAGAACGCGTGGGTGGTTGCGTTATAGCCTCGCGGCGTCAAAGTGCATCGCGCAGATTTCCTACGTTCCGTAAGTGTCGCCGGTGCACGAAGAAAAATGACGGACGGAAAGGAAGAGGATGGAACGTTCTTGATGGTCGACACGTCGATGCACACACGATCCTAGCATTTGTATGGGTATACCTGCTACACGGAAAGAAGGGCAAAAAATATAGGTGAGTACCACTTGTATAGAAACGCGTTCCCGATGATTTTTGTGGGCTTAGCGGAAAGGTTCGATTCGATTTCATAAAAAAATAGCTGGAAAATTACAAAGCGAAACTATATGTTGACGAATGGTTTTGGGGAAAGAGAACATATTTTTGACAAATGGATAACGAAACATAAAGATAACAACAATAATTTTAATATATTACAGTAATATCTATACGTATGAAACATTGATTTCTAATTGATCCTAACCCTAATCACGTTCGATTAATATATAGATATATATTATTATTTTTAAAAAATAATTTTTACCGTTGAAGTAAAGTAGCGTTTCTTATAGTAATTTTAATTAATCAAATTTATAATGAATAGATTTATTAAAATTATAGATTTATTTTAAAATAGTAAATGGGTGTAGAAATAATTCACATGATGAAGTATTATTTATTGAATATATATATTTATATACTGCTTCAAAATTGATTTGCCATCCGCACTTTGCATCAACAAATTGTAAATATCCTGAACATAAACAATGCAGCATTGAAATGGTACAAATTATAGGTTAGAAATGTATCGCTGTAGAAATATTCGACACTTACATTTTAATGACCGATCGGCCAAGCTCTCCTTTCCTATAAATTAAAGTTTTACGTATTAATGTTGCAGCTCTTTGTAAAACGTATTTTCTCACCATATTGATTTGTGTATAATTTATTTACATCAATGTAACTTTTGAATAGAAAGTTTAACTGAAGTGTACATTACTTACTCCTTACTGTACATTACTTCAATTTTCTCATGAATATAAAATACTACATATCTGTAAAAGTTGTTAGAAATATGCAGCAATACCGTTGAAATAAAGTAGCGTTTCTTATAAATAAGAAAATTGTTGACTTCGAAAACAATATAAGCATTGTACCCAGGATAGTTTCAATTCCAAGACACTTGAAGTCTATATATACTATCTTTTTCAGTACACCCAATAGGAAAGAGATCACAGTTCACCACACGATGTTGTTTCGAAATTTTCGCACTCAAGTTCCACCACCTAACATTTCTCTAGGAATGCCTACGGCAGCTCTGTACGATCGTATCGAGCACGAAGTACATTCAACTGTCCCTTATTTTTGCTTTTTTATTATTTTCCTCTTTATCTTTTTTTCAAAAGGGCTAGAGGGGTCTACTTTTACGCGGCCGAGAAGTTTTACGCTATACGTGTACGCGCGCGCGCACCTCTCTCTCTGTGTTTCAGCTTTTTCTGCGGTCGCTTCAAGGATGGGCGTTTCCGAGTTCCATGTTTCGGCGTTCTCACTGGCGTACGATAAATGACTACCCGACATTGATGATTGCGAAATGTTTTTCCTATATACCTCCGATGCCTTTATTTACTATGGTTATGTATGATCTCCCTCTCTCTCTCTTTCTATCTGCACGTTCGATTATTTCCTTCGTTTACGTATTCCCGTTCGATTTGCTAATTAATTGCTAATTAATTATTATTACGTAATATATATATAGCAGTATATAGGTGATTTAAAACTTTGATTTTATTGTTACGAGGATTGGGAATGTGGAATTTCAATTAGGTATTTATTAAAATTTTTGAGGTCATTTTGATGATGCAAAATATAACGAGGTACTTTTTTTTAATATTCGTATAATTGACATTGATATAGATAGGCACTGGTTATGTTTCGTAACAACTCATTTTCTTTATAAATTTATAATATCAATGGCAATCACAAAACCCTTCTTTTTATAAATTAATGAATATTTTGGATTAACAAGAATTTTAATGTTCAAAATTTTAGAAATACTATATAGTATACTTTAAAAAACGTGTACGGAAAAGAATAATCGATAGATTATTTTGCTATAACTGCGAACCTTATGATAACTTGGGAATTGCAATTTTTATCCGCTAGATTAACTAATAAAAAAGGCTGCTTATACCAGTGGTAAAATTAAACGATTTTCTCTATAACCTATATAAGTAATTGTAACTGCAATAACTTAAATGCATAATAAAGTTAAAACTAGAAATGCGATAATGTTTTGTATATAATGTAAATAATTAGTTTTTACTTCTGTTAAAACATTATATATTTATAGAAACAATACATGGGAACTGGAGCAACAGTATAACGTAACCTTTTAAAATCCTACTTCTATAATATACAATTGAAATAATTAAAAAAAAATAAACTCGGCTAAACATCCTTCACATGTAGTGAGTACTTTTTAATACGGTTTAAGTAATAAAATACCTTCCCATAGATGATGCTTCGATCACCTGGAAATCACCCGGACGCCTGGACGTACTCCACTATTTTTTTTATTTTTTTAAATACTGAATGTACCTTGCTGTTCTTTTCCAGTGTAAGACGCCCGGATAATCAGGGTAAACTCCAGGCTCCTTGCACATTTAGCAAAATTATTGATGGTATTAAATATATTTTGGATTGTAATAAATAAAACTTTGTTGCAGAGGTTATGCCTTTTTATTTGTTATCATAGCCAATGCATAATTGCTGTATACTGATCATCATGCATAATCAGTATGTAAAATTTGATTTATCCAGTGAAAATGGTAGTTGAGATAACAAATCTATTTGTTAGTTAATTTAAAACTCTCTTCATTAAATTTATTACCTCGTTTTCCTACCGTTAACAAACTTTCTTTATTGCATATAACCAATCTATCCATTTTTTTACACATTTATAAAGTTGACGGGCCAGTTTTTTCGTGTATCAAAATGGAAACTTACTAACCAATCACGATAAATTAGCCGTGAATATGTTGTAAAAGAAAAAAATTGTCGTTTCCATCGTTTCCGAAATATCGAAGAGTTCGTTCGAAAGATCATTGTTAAATATAGTATCTCTATATCCATTTTAAAAACTCTAGTCAGCTACAATAGATGTATACAAAATATAGTAATGCTTAAAATTTAATATTTTAATTAATTTCTAGAGATTCTTCATAAGATATGATAATTCAATATTTTTAATCAATAAATAATAATATTGATAAATAATATTAATAAAACTACTATAAAATAAAACCTTGTTTATTGAAAATTTGTGTTTTTTTATAATTATGAAAGTCTAATATATTGTCGCATTATAAAGTAAACTGAATCATAATTACGTATATGTAATGTACACATCATCGTTGTGAAAATATACCGTGAGATTCGAGTTCCGGAACATTACCGCACGACATTTCTCTGTTTAAGTAAACAAAGTCCTTGCTATGTATATGTGTATATGTATATGGTTAAAATTTTATTGCCACTATTTTACCCGCATATATAAATGCAAAACTACTTTCCCTGGATTTTGCGCGCTATACAATTATGTGGTAGAGAAAAGTGTCATTGTTTTCATCAATTTATACGACGACAAATTATATATATTTAAAGCTTATGGAAACTTTGATCAATGCTTAAGTTTTTATTGCGTATACATTGTGAGGTATGATATATCTGTGGATTTCATACGCGGTATTAAAACATTATTACGTTTAATTTGCTCTTACAAAGATGAGAAATATTTAAAAATTTTATTTAATCGAATGATTAATCCAATATGTTTACATTCGATATTTAATAAAAGCATTTAGAAAAAGAATTTAAAAAAAAATCATCGCATCTCATCTCGATATCCGATAACAAAATTTTCCAATTTCTTCAAGATATCCTTGCACAACGAAAGTAATCCTTGCGAAAAAAAAGAAGAAGAAACTCTGCGAAATTTCAATTGACAATCTGCATCAGCAGGTTTTATTTAAGTATAACTCGATATATTCAAAATCGTATACCGGTTGACTTTTAAATATGAAAAAAGAAGGAAAAAGAAATTGTGAATACACCGATCAAGTCGATCGATATAAATTTTTCGGTAGACCGAACGTTAATATTGGCGATAATCTTTTACAGGGTTGTGAGCGTATATAAGATAAGGAGGTGCGTACACGTCAAGGTATAACACAAAAGAGAAGCGACGCGTCGCTGGCGTAACGGCGGCAATTTACATCACGCTTTTATTTTCTTTACGCTCTTATAGCTCTTCTCTTGCAACCTCGATTCCATTATGTGCCGCACGAGAGCTTTTCTGTTATATGGTGTGGATTCTTCTTTTCCCTCCACACTCTTTTTCTTCCTCCATTTTTCACATTGAACGATTTTTAATGAGAATTTTCTCGGAATGTACCTTGATTGAGGGTTAAGCGAGTTGCACTGAGCAGTTTGTCGATTTGTACAAGATTATCTAATAACATGTACATTTATAAATATATATCTAGATAGGTAGACTGTCGGTGGCTTCGTTCAATGCTTTATTATTATTTTTATTTAGTAATAGTACAGTTTGGCGTATCTATATATAAGTATATAATAATAGTAAGGTTATATAAATTACGTACTATTAATGCACCCGCGGTTATAAAATAGAAATCTATTCATAACCCTATCCGCAAGTTAATCTAATAAAGCAGACGATCGTAGTATATTAATATTTCAAATCGAGAGAAGTAATGTAAAATGTAATAATCAATTAATAAATTAATATTTCAATATTATTAGAAGTACTCGCTTTTACAATGACATCTTCTTTACACCTATTTTGTGAAATAAAATTTAATTTTTTGACAGATCGATCGATGAAAATGCACGTACAATTATGGAAGCAAATATAATTTTATTTAATATATTATTATACCCCGTATCAATTATTAGATTTTGATTTATTTAGGATACATATAATTCCGTTACGCACTACTAATTATTAGCACTGCGCAAATGCATATATGTGTGTGTGTGTGTGTGTGTGTACATATAGATTATTATTTTGTGTACCAATTTATACAAATAACTAATTGCTTTAGTAATTGATTATTTAATTAAATTGTACCAGCACATTAAGCAAACAAGTATGTGTGTGTGTGCGCATATATATATCGAATATCGTTTTTCAGTCTGCTGGTAAATTTCATTATCGTTTTCAGTATCAACTTATTACACGGTAGTTTCCTGTTTATTATTAAGAGTTAAATACTTTTTTTTACTCTATATGCTTCGTATATAAAGTTCCGTTCGGGATATAGGGGAGCGTTCGATTAAACGCGAATTATGAATTATCGTACCTCTGTGCTGCCCCTGAGGCATGAATTTTTATTTTATCGTCCAAAACAATGTCTGATAGATTAGTTTACAAAACGTCACGAGGGTTTTCGTAATTAATTATCTACCTTTATAACCTTTCATGTATTAATCAATTTTAACACGCACTTTTAATTTACTGGAAGGCTTCTTTTATATAGTATAATGATCGTGCAATGTTCTATTAATTAATACTCATTTAACTTTTGAAAAGATAAAAGAATTCAATCAATCCTATTTGATGCTTTGAACTTGATTGTTTAAAAATAGACTTTTTTTTGTGCAGTGTGGATAATTTATTCAAATAGTACCTGTTTGTTAAATGATACCTTGTTTATTCGTTGATTGATAGTCGATTGGTTTTTGCTTGTACATGCTAATGAATAAAAAAAAATACTTTAACAAATGTATAGATGTATTGTAAAATTTCGAAACGTATATATTTAATCATTTTATTTTTGTATGTACAGTCTAGTCACGTTGTATATTTCTTCACGATCAATCATTGATCAATAATAATTTGAGCGATAAAATAGAAGAGTCAACTCAAATCGGAAGATCCGGATTAAATGAGTATAAAACAGCAGTGCCGCTACGTTTGCTATAAAATCTTTAAAAAAAAGGAATCATCGATCCGCTTGTCATCAGCGATCGCGTCTTCTTTTCTCCGACGTCGTCGATTTTCCAAGGTATATACCGGGTCCGGTCCTTAACCCACATCGATCGATGATCCACGAGTCTGATTTCACGGGACATTTGGTAGCGATCGCTTAACCGATCGGACGATTCGTCATCGATGCGCTCTCGCCTTGTCCCAGAATCGTCGTCGAGCGCTTCCTCCTGTGCAGCGCACCCGCGTAACGGCGCTCAACTCGCGGAAAACGCGCGCGAATCACTCGAGTGTGAAACTGGGAGGTCGATTCACCGAGGATGTCGATTCGAATGGAAATTCAGCTTTTTTTATAACTCCGAGCTAGTTTACACAGAAAGGTGCAGACTCCACTTTTATAAAATTTATTCTAATACAGTATACTTGTAAATTGTGATAATTAACCGTGTCTGATGACCTACCTAATTATATTTTTCATTATTAACACATTAATTATACTTTTAAATGAAATATGAATTGCGCCGTATTAATGAAATAAATGCAAGGATTAATAGCTTGATAATTAGTGGATAGTGAACGTTATTATGCAGTCGCGTATGAACTTTGCATATATTTGGTAGAAAGCTTCTCTACAGTTCGCGTATACAAGATGATTTTATGTTAGCTTTCTACCTGAAATGCAGGAGAGAGAAAAATTGTTCATATTTTATGCACCTTAACTTATCAACATTTTTCGATACAGGTATTTCGTTTTAAAAATAAGTAAATCGTAGTTTTCAAATTTAAAAAAAAAAATTTCACGATTTAGTTGACTTGGATTTAAAATGTTGAGTTTTGAAGTAAATTTAGATGTTACTTTTAAAATAGTCATAAATAATCTAAAATATTTGAGGAGTAGGTAGTTGAATTTTTTCAAAAATTGAAAAAATATAAACGATTATTATATATTGTATATATAATAGACGTAATTGTGAAATGCAAATTGCTTAATTCATAAACTACGAAATATTTATTTTTTACATACCCTTATAAATCTTATTTAACTCTGAAATAATTTAGCACGATCATCTTCTTCGGAAATAAGCGATAAAAAGATTGATAATATAAACTAAAAATCTTAAATTAACAATAATGACTCAGTTTTATTACTATCATCCAAGTCATTTTTCAGACACAAAGTTGTCAATAAAAAAATATTACAACGTTAGTCTAGGATAAAATTGAAAATTTCAACTTCCTATTTATTTATAACCCAAAAATTATACTTCGATACGTACATTTTCGAAAATATACGTCGTAATCTTGATAAATTTGAGTGCCGCTAAATTTTGGTAATGCGATTTTAGATAAAAATAAACGGTCGTAAGATATCTAATCAGTTCTCGAAAAAAAAGAAAATATAAATCCGGAAAGTTGCGCATAAAATTTTTATGAAAATTTGTAAAAGAAATTTTGAGCTAGTTAAGCGTGGAAAGAGGTCAGAGAAAAGGAAGAGGAAGAGAAGATAAAGAGTCGATCGAATTTTGTAAGATAACGTAGGCAACGTGTATCGTACGTATACGTATGTATGTGTACATAAGTAGATGCACACCGAATATAGCCAGACAAGGTCTCGGTTGAGCTATATGAATGCATCCACTCACATGTGAGGATGGATATATTCGTTGTGTATGTATGTGTATGAAATTTGATCTTTTTTCTTGACATTATCTTCATTCTAAGAGGATTTTGTAACGTAATCATTTCGTTCTTGATATTTCGTAAAGAGTTAATTTAAATGTTGGACTTTTTTATGGTTACCGAAGCATATTAAATAAAAAGTAGAAATTTTAATTGTTACTAAAAATTAAAATAACATATAAATATTCGTGGCCGCATTTTCATCAAAACTAATTCATGTTCCTAAACATAGCTTCGTATAGTTCGTAGTCAGATATTTTCTCGTCACTTAATAAAACACCTAAAAATTTTCTTGAGATCCAGTTACATTGGAACATTCTAAAGTTGTAGAGAGGTAGCTAAGTATGTACATGAATGTATACGTGTGTGTGTGTTTGTGTGTGTGCGTGTGCTTAGAGGAAAACTAATTCTGTCGCATTACTCAGTAACGATCTAATTCGTCTAACCTCAAAATGACCACCTTTCAACCACAGAACTTGTGATATTAATTTAATTACTTTACAACAATCCTCGTCACGTGTGCATATACATCTGCAACTATTTTCCTACTCGCGCATACTCGAAACTGCCATTATCCTCTCCAATTATATTTCCAGTGGTTTTTATCGCCCAAATAATCTAACGCAATACGTCTCACATTCAACGTATAAAACTTTTACGTTACATTCTAAATTTTCATTTACAATTTCGTTTCTTTATGCGTAAGTTGAATGTCAATACCAATTTTGAGCTATTGTACGTTACGTTGAATATTATATGGAATTATGTATGACAATCGTTAGTTAGTGAAAGGAATTTGTTTAATGTTTAAACAAACTTAAACAAAGAAATATACTTATTTGACTAAATAAATTAATAAAATATCGGGTAGTTGGCCACAATATACAAACAATATTATTGTCTTTTCATCCGAAAATGTTGGACCAAGAATGTCACACAGTTGATAAACATTGTAATTTAGTTAAGCTCAAAGTTTGTATGTAGCGGGTCAAATTTTAAACATCCATTGAGAAAAAGTAAAACTTGTTTATGAAATAAAACTATTTCGTAATGTTTGTACCAAATGAATATGACTTAATACAGATAATAAATATGAATTTAAAAAATTGTATTTCGTGTATAGAATAATTTGTACATAATTCATTTTTACAAATAAATTTATGGAGTTTATGTACTATACAATTGATTTATATGTTCATCAGAATACGACAATATTAATGAAAGAGGTTGACAGCATAGCATAGTCAGCTCAAATAAATATGAATCCGGTATTAGCGCAATTAATAACAAATTCTTAACTGTTAGGAATATGCATTTCCCCTAAAATTCGATCCACATTCAGTAATAGTTTATGGCAATCATTTGTCACAAGTCATATTTTTTCTCTCAGTATCTAACATACTTTACTTTTTTCAGCATAAATAAATAACATGTACATGTGTTCTTGGGTTTAACATTCTTCAATACTTGACTTTATTGTTGCAGTATCTGACTCAAATAAAATATGCACCTGATTAATTATTAATATAATAATTATTTTAGATTGAATCTAATATAAAGCAGAAAACATCTAATTTTTAAAAATGGGATTCGATTTGTGCCCCAAAATTTTTTGCATGACATATATCATTATAGAATTAATAAAGAGATTATCACAATCTTTTTGCGTGTACGTATTTTCTCCGTGCTGCAGGGTCCAAATGTTTAATTATTTAAAAAGATCGATGACTTTTAGTAACTGATGACTTTTATCTTGTTCGTGCAGACTAGTCATCAACCCCGTGCAAATTTGTTAATGACTTTTTCCAAGATCGATGATTCCTCTAGCGCACGTTCGTCGCCCTCCCTATACATATATGCGTGTGTATATAGCTAGTTTTTCTCTTTTGTGATACACGTGAGTGAAAGAGAGAGAAAGAGAGAGAGAATATATAGAATGAAGTGGAAATTGCCGCTCGGTGGCCTTCGACGAGTGTGTATAAACGATTAATTTACGAGGAATACCGGCAGCAGCAACAGCAGCACACCGGTGTAATTCTAACGACTCTGATGGTATATAGATGTATGTATTTTATTCTTTAATCGAGATCCTAATTAATGGAAACTGCTTTGGCCTTCGTACGTTCCCGTACGTACGCTGTTAAAAAACGCGTATATCTATTTTTTTCTTTCTTTCTTTTATTTTTTTTTTTCGCTATGTTTCTTTATATCTTTTATTTTTTGCGAATTGCTACAGTATCGATATACATGTAACGGTGCTCGATATGTAGTTAAATCAAGATTTTACATCGAATTTTTTATTGCGTTATTGATCTCTCGTTTTCCCGGGTGGAAATCAAAGTCATTTTTAGACCAGAACAACATTTTTTTTTTGCTTTTAGATGAAATGTATTTATGATTTTTATGAATAAATCCTTTTCGGAACTTTCAAATTTAATTGTATGATGTATATATACGGATCGATTTGTGAAGAAAAAAAACAATGAATTTTGATGATATAATTTTTTTTGCGTAAATTAATCTATGTAGAAATACATTTGCGGTTGGATTTAGTTTGACAATCACATTTTGTTAATGAAAACATTTTGTTATTACATATCTGTTTGAAACGACACCCAAAAACAGTACAAAAAATTTCAATTTTATTTATCAATTGATGAAGTTATATTAATTAACGTATACCGATAAAGCAAACAATATTCCACGTAGTACGCCTTCTATCAGTTGCATCATTTAATTGAAAAAAGAAACTTGACACACAGTCGTAATCAAATAAATTAACGCGTAATTAAAAAAACAGAGAGTTATATAGAGAGATAATAAAAGAAGGGGAAATAACAAACTAGATGTGAAACGATGAAAAACTAGTTAATGTAACAAAGTTTCTTCCCCTTCGAAATTATACTAATTACAAGCACATCGCTGTTTCCATCATAATCCCATAAAACATGGGCAAGCATCATCAGTGGGTAAAGCCGCCTCCCTGATGCTCTTCTACCATTCTTTTCGTAACCGAATATCTCGGTCTAGAGAGGCGCGTGAAAAAAAAACGCAGCTCCGCATTACGCCCGTCAAAATTTCGTTATTTTGACGGGGGCAAAATTAGATGTGCCTGGTCCGCCGAAGGATTATAATGGATGGGTAAGGGGAGGGAAGGGGGTGTATTATGTCTACCATATATGTATATACGAACCGAAACAACGAGTACCCGAATTCTCTCGGACGCTTGCAATTTCGAAAATAAGCTTGTAATTCGGACGTGGTCGCGAAGAACCTGGAACGCGGATTAATTAAATCCCGTTCCAACTCTAAGTCCTCGGCGATTTCAAATTTTTCATATTTTGTATATACGTACACTCGAACCGAAGAAAGTGTTTCACCGTTTATTTATACGAAACTCTATGCTATAATTACGTTTAAATTTGCATTTTACTTTACAAATTTTCATTTTCTTCCATATTGTTCAATTTAGTGAATGTTTTTTTTTCTTTCCATTACTTTTTGGGATTGTGTGGTGATTGATTGATATCGCGTTTAAGCGGTTTATTGCTTCACTTGACACGTGCATTTCAAATTAATCATATAATTAATACGTGAATTAATTATTAAAATTAATTTACTATGAAATAATTGTTTATTATCTGATGGTAACTTTACGTAAATTTTTCATCTTTATATGGAATAATAAAACGATTCTTCCTTGTTATATAGAAAATTTATGAGATAGTATTTATGCAAATGATTATCAAATAGGAAGTTTAGTAATCGAGACGTATATAAGAAAAATTGAGTGAAAATATGTATTTATATATACATATATATATGTGGTTATGTCTGGTAGAATGCATAATTCAAAGATGCTATTCACGTTTTCAGTTGTACAACGGCCGAAGATAATAATCTTCTTTTATTAGCGCATTAGAATTTCATTGTAATTTTATTGCATTTTATTATTACATTAACGTCTTAATAGATTTATCTGTACATACTAACGCGTTTATGTTAAATTACCACATTGTATAGCTTAGATTTGTTATATATAAGTGTACAAAGTTATTTACTTTGTTTTTTAATTTCAATGAGGTGCGACTGATTGAACTGAATGATGGAACAGTTTAAGAGTAGATTATATATTACACGTGTGAAATGTCTTTCTAAATTATTAGACATCTGAATAAAAATGAAAATCGACATAAATGTATTTTGATGAATTGTATGTTTATTCAAGTTGACAATTAATGGAAACTCCATTGATTGGTTAATTTAACAAGAAATAAACGAAATAATGAATTTAAAAAACTGTGGAAACCACAGAATTGATGATGGGAATTAAATATTTGACCGAATTGACGAGATAAAGCAGAGTAATATGTTTGGATAGGAACATTGAGTGAGCATTGCGAATACCTCTAATGAACCGATCGTGAGCAATCACCGGAAATAGCGTGTCCAACCTCGCTCGAGATCTTCAGTCAATTCGGAACTCGGAAAATTCGCGAGGGTGGCGACACGGGGGTCCCTCTACCCCAGAGTACTATCCTATATATATATACGTCGATGACGCGCGATTTCTGCGCCTCGGGCCGTGAACGCGATAAGCTCTTGGAACGAGAGGAGCGCGCGGACGGTTCCCCGTTATCGGCTCCTCGCCGCCAATATCGGTGTGCCTCTTTAAGCCGCGCTTATATGCCCCAATTAACGAATGATTAATTGCACTGACGGGATGCCCGGTGTACGCCGACAGACTCGGAGCCGGAGCTTTCGGGTATAGTTGCCCCGGCGGACCGAGGGGCAGATCGGGAGAGGAGAGGGTACAGCTTCACTTGCAGCTACTACCAGCGTCACGTGCGTCCATGTGAAATTGAAATGCTTTTTAGATTGCTCGGAATCTCTGCTTTCGTGGGGTATGACCGCTCGTTTTTACTTTTTTTTCCTTTTCTATACTGAACTTTCATAGAATACGTTTTTTTTACTCTCGTTTTTACTGGGTGGTATTGTACGCCTCGTTTTATTAATATGTTTTTCATTTGTAACATCCCTGTCGTGTTTGTAATGGAAGATGAAATATTTCTCTTTTTCCTTCTGGTTTTCATGCATTTCTAGCAATTTTTATAAATATTTCATTTAATTCTGCATTTCAAAAGAGACCGATCAGTTAATATTTTTTATCGTGTGATTCTGAATTTTCACACCTCAAAATACTTTAAGGCGATGTGATACCCATTAAAACAAAATCAGTATTTATTTTTTCTCAAGCAAACAGTATACTTTATCGAAAAAAACGCTCAGTAACGGTGTTGTATTTACATTAAAGATAGTCTATGAATTTTTTCAAATTTTTTTATTAATAAATCAACGAGATTTTTGAGCAGCCGTGCAGCTTTGTTTTTAGCTATATATTTACCGACCAAAAAATGGTTATTTCGATATAATTAATTTTAAATTAATTATTTTGAAAAAATCGCTCTGTAACGGTATTCTATTTGCTTTCAACATTACCTGTAAATTTTCAGATTTTTAATTCCATTAGTTTTTTAAATTTTTGGGATTTTAGATGTAGGTTCCTGTAATTTGGGTATCACATCGTCTTAATACAATCTAATCTACTTAAAAGTACATCAGCGATAGTTGATCATTATATTAATAAAAGTAACATTTGGGCAATAAATCGCTTGCAATTGTTTAATTCCAAATTTAATTTAATTTATAGAAATTATAGGAAGTAACACTGATCACCTGTCCATTCTCAAAATGCCAACCTTACAAACATATACATTAAATCGTTCTCTACCGGTGGCGTAGATCAAAACTCTTTTGGTGCATATACACACGCGGAAACATAAATTTTGAAAGCGCTGGATGTGACAATAAAGCAAGGCATTCTTTTTTCCTCCTCCGAATACGAGAGATCATTTAATTAGCCGAAACTACGTTGCCATACCTCCCGAACAATGAGTATTCTCGATAGCTGGCGCGCGTGCTCATAAAATTTTACGCGCTCTTCGACATTGAGAAAAATCGTATTCCTAGTTTTTCGACTGGGAAATCAATCCGTCGGGCAGACGTGACAGGCGAACGCCGTCGAATCAATGATCCCGATGTACTCGACCCCTTCGACAATGTCTCCATTATTCGTTTCAGTTCATGACGTATATATGTGTGTGTGTGTGTGTGTGTGTGTGTGTACATGTGTGTAATATATATATGCCATGCCATTTTTTGCTTCTGTCTTTGCTTCTTTCCTCGGTTGATTTTTTTTTCCTTCCAGTTCGTAGATGTATGTGTGAGAAATACTAGGTACGACGATCTGTGTCACGCGATGGAAGCTGCACGCGTGCGATTAATGTTCGAGTTGTTTCATCGCTTAATCAGATAATAGGTTTTACTATTCGCTTCGTTTTCCTTTTTATAATCGGTTTAGACCAATGAGCAAATTGCTATACAAGTTATACATTTTATTTCGTAGATTTTTACATTTTAAATGTGGTATTTTTAATTCACTAAATTTAATTTAATTATTTAATTTAGTAAATTTAGTCGATTGCGCAATAAATACTTTTATATTCTTATGGTAAAACAATACACGAATAAGCATAAAGGAAATTGTAACATTTTATAATGCACGAGATCAATGTAAATTTAAATATTTATAATAAACAATGAGAACAAAATATATTGAACCGAAGTAAATCATTGGTTTTATCGAATAAACATGCACGCAGTAGACAAGAATTTTACCCGAAAAACAGGTTATTTGAAAACAGGGATTGCTTTTATTTTTAAATTTACAATTGACACTGCTGATTAAATCGTCCTCGCATATTTATTCAAGTAAATTAGGTTATTTACGAAAAATGTATAGTTATTTGGTATTCTAAAATATTAAATTTTATAAATGTAAAATAGTATATATTTCACATGTAATAAACTAAATAATTCTAGCGCGGTTGATGCGTTCACATAATTTCGTTACCATGAATATTCGCGAAATAACATTGTATTTAAGCACACGAAATTAATTGTTGGTGAAAAAAAAGAAAAAAAAACATACACACAATGTATTTTTCCTGTGTACCAATAAATATATCCATGTTAATTCAAATTGCCGTGCTAAATGCTCAAGTGATAAATGTACCAAGGGCAGAATCGTTTAACAGAACATCTAGTTTTCAATTTCGGTTAAAATGGAAATTTGTTTTCGTAATAAATAAATGAATAAATTATATCGAAGCTCAAATTAATGAATTAATCTTTTCTTCAGTAATGCAATATGCATTCGTTACTTTTTGTATTAATGGTATTCGTTTACCAATAATGTTAAAAACAAATTATTTACGTATTTTAGCAGTATACCCAAGCCCTTAACGATATATTATACGAATGCTTGTTATCATTAAATTACGAACTAAAACACACGTGTACGGATCACTGTTGATCAATACATCAATTTTTGCGGATGTAAATATTTCTTTAAAAGCATAAATATATTAATTAAAATCCGGTTATGTAACGTTTTACGGGGATTTAAATTGGAGCATTGTTGTAAATTAAAACAACAACGAGTTTGAATGACGCTCGAATCCCAAACATGCGTGCATTTTGACGCGAAACCAAAATTGCACTTTAGTCTGCTCTGGTGGACCGAACAATGACTTTGGGGCATTTCACCGAAAGTTCACTGGCATTGTCAAAATGTGTGTGCTGCAAATTTCCAGCTGAATTTACACACGTCCCAGAGAGGGTCAATCTTGGAAATGGCTTTGTATTTCCTTCTTGAAGTTTCTTCGCATATATCCTATTTTCATTGTATTGTCAAACTAAATCAACTGAAGACGTATATAACGTTTACACACGAGATTTTTTTACGTATTTAATTTGTAAAAATTGAGGATAAATTGGACATTGATTTGTAGTTTAAATATTACATTTATTATGTTTATTTAGATATACGAAATGTTATGCGAACTCTCCGTATTTTGAAATATTAAAGATATTAATACATTCTAAAGTAGTAGGCCAATTAACGTTGAAATATTTTATTAGATATTTATTTAATTCCTGGTAAAATAAAGCAAACTGTAGAGTGTCAACTTTGCTTGTACTTGTTTGCATAATACAGTTACATTACATACATTTTCGCGTACGAATACTTTTAAAATGCAGATGCTACATTAACACAAAAATTGTCCGTTTGTTTAACGTTGAGTTTGTATTACTTTTACTGTTTAACACGGAATAAATTAAATTTTCTTTTACTCTCCACTTGTTACATAAGTGCATTTAATACCTTTTTCGAAATAAAAACTGAATCGCCCCTCCTATTCCACTTAATCGCCTTTATTACTCGAAATTCTATATTCTCTTTTCTTTTTAAATCTTACGTTAGGTTATTTTCGCGTACAGTCATATTGATAGTTTTTAAGGTAATAATTTTATTCGACACCATATCTGTTTAACATTGTCAAATTATACACGAGTCATTTTTTTTAATTCTCCCCGTTATTCCATTTTATGTTACTTACTTATGCAGAGCTTACACGGTCATTATGTAAATTTCCAAGGAAGAGATTTTCCATATTTTGTCTCTCCCCCACACTCATTTCCGTGATATTTTTTTTTCTTTTCTATTTAATTTCAAAGCTATTAACTACCACGGTATAAGTTGTTTACATTTACAGATGATATTACTTTAAACGGATATACGCTGTGTACTAAAATATAACTGATATTTATGGATTTTTTAATTGGCTCTCAAAGTCATTCATGATACATAATAACTGTCAATGTAACACCTATTTATAGGTAAATAGGTTGCAATGTAATATCCTTTTTCTTTTTTGATTCTTCGAGTGTTTTTTCTTTCTTGAAAATTACGCGTTCGATGTTATTGCAATTATCTATTAATGTTCGAGGTCTTTTAGATACAAATTTGCCAAGGTTTTATTTACCGATAGTCTAGATGATGTTGGTAAATTCAAGATTTTCATTTCAAACGTTGTCATCAATATGCTTAGATACGCACAAATATAGATTCATTCCTTCATTTAATTAAATACAAATCATTAACAAATAAATCAAATTTATTACAATCAATATATAAAAATAATATTCATCCATTGTGACGTTAGTAATTGTTATACGTATAATAATTTTGGTAGCACATAAATGTGCCAGAAACAACTAACCTCGTTTGCAATTATTTGCATTTAATTAACTTTTTAATTTGAAGCAAAATTTCAGATGACAACAAACAATTAATTTATCCCACGCAGAAACTAACAATCACATTAAATATTTATGATTAATTTATAAAGATTCATATCACATCCTCTATTTAGTTTATCCAGCTAAATTAAGCATATAATTAAACTTTCGCTGAAATTTTCTTTGTTCGAACAAAAATATTCACGCTTACCATTCGTAATTCATTGAAGAAAGTTTGCCTAGATCTAATAATGATATGTCTTTATTGATGACTAAATATTTTTTTGCTGTTTCTATGTACATACATATATACACGCACACACACATACATATTATATATACATACACACATCACAGTAAGTTTGACTGAATGTTATCTCTTTCCAATATTACTTCTTATTCCTCTTGTATTATTTTCTCTTCTACTTACTCTCTCATTTATATTCTTTCTCCCGCATTTTCCGCTTTTATCTATGCGACTCCTGTGATATAATATGCATGTGAAGTAATTCTCTTTTTTAACTCGACGCAAAAAATGTTAGTGTATTCGCGAAATTGAGGAGTTGTATTATAAAGTTTCTTTGTTTCTGTCTTTTTTTTACTAAACAAAAAAAAACTCTTTCAATTTCCTGAAGTCTGTCAAAACTGTATGCATTGCCAAATGTCACCTGGCGAAATTGAAGAATCACGTGGAAATAAAGATTTAAATTCACTTCTACCTTTGTTTTTATCTTCGTTCTTCGAGTTTTTAATAATAATGTGTTACACACTTATTTAAATCTTGACTGCGGTAAATATTTTTAAATAAAATTTTCGTTATGTATATTTGAGAAAAAAATGTATATTTTTGTAATAGTATATATTTCTTGGGTTTATGTATTCACTTTGCTTTACAAAAACTGTTGATTTTTAGTAAATATAATTATTATTTTCATGTTTGACACAGCAATATAATACTTGAAAATATAACTTTTCCTCACAAAAAATTTTTTTATAGTCATCCGTTACTAATACGTTTAAGCAGATTTATATTTTAATTTATTTTGTTTAGCGTAAATGATAAAAATTTTAAATTAAAAAAATGTTTTTTCGATAATTTTTTTAACCAAATACATACATATAACCCAATAACCCAAATAACCATTAATCCAAATAACCAATAATCCAAATAACAATAAACCACTAAACCGGGCCGAATTCATTTATGGCTTAAGCCATTATTATAGAATTTCAAATTCCATTATTTTAAAGGGCCTAAGGGCATTTTACCCAAAATGGCCCAAAAGAACCAAAATGTAGCAAATGTAAGAATCAAAACCAGAATAAAAACCCAAAATGTTAGTTGAGTACAACTGTATTACTTTGTACACAATGATAAACGCACATATACAGATAACGTTAACGCAAAATTATCTGTTGTATTATCAGTTTGTATTTTTGGTTGTTGAAAAATACATTTTTTTTCATAAAAAGAATTTTGTAAACACATTTCTTCACTCAAAAAAGTAATTAAAAACTTATTTTATGCATTTTCTAATCAATTGGATGAAAAAAAATCATTTTTTGGGGGTCAAATTGCGACCAAGTGCCTACATTAGTAAATCGTAATTAACGTATTTTTACGATAGATAATTTATTAAATATTCCTTAAGTGAAATTACATAAAGAAATATGGTTTTATAACATATAAATTTAATATTGCATAAAATATATATTTATTTAAAGTTATAGACAAGTTATCGTTCGTGTACAAGACATCAATTTTCACTTATTACTTTTACAATATTTTTATATTATTTTCGAAAGGCTAAAAACGATAGTAAACCGTTTATAATCAAATTTCCTCGAATTTAATCGGAACGAATCGTTTAAATGCTTTCATCACCGGTAAGGTCTATAATTACTCTAATTCCCAAAGTATCAGCGAAGAAATAAAAAAACTTTATATAAATATAACGGCAAATGTAGCTCTTACCATCGGTTTAAAAAAAGTACCCTGAGGCTTTCGGTTCCGGGAACCTCCTTCAAGTTCAAATCCTTTTCCTTCTTTATAATGAATAACTAAAAAGTATATAGTAACTTGTAGTAGGTCAAAGACACACGACTTTGTCTACTTTATTTAGTACAAGTTGGTGATTCGCAGCGTTCTTCATTCCCGTAATAAATATCTTCATCTCTTGCGCTCGTTCGCGGCCTCCTTTTTCACTACGCCGCGGCTCTTCTGTTTGCTCGGCACGTTTGTTTCCGAGTGCATCTATTATGCCAAGTATAGAAAGTGATTTTGCGCTAAATTGATGGTACGCGTGAATTCATTTTTCTTTTTTGAGTAATATTCTTTTTGCATTTTAATCTCTACGTGGGTGTTTATCTTTAAGATGAAGAAACAAAAAAATGAGTTCACGATGTGATGCGTTGGAAGCGTTTTCCCTTCGACAATTATTGCAATATCAAAATAAAATTTTATACAATTTAACGTTTTCGTGCATTCACTTTTTTCCTCAACAGAAATATAATTGTTATTAAAAACAACAGCGATTGCTGCAATTTCATTTGTATAAAGTGAAATATAAAAATTTTATGCAGACGTACTTTTTAATCATAAAATATACGGATATCTATATTGAAAGATAGCCGGTTGTTTTCATTTACATTTACATAAAAAAAGATCGGAAACATTTTACTGAAAACTGCTTTTTAAAACATCAATTCACGGAATCTCGCAATTTTTCACGCGCTCGCACAACACTTTTTTAATCTCGCGATACATCGGTATATGAAAGATCGATAGGAATAAAAGGGAAAAAGAGGAACTAAACGCTTTGCAGTATACTCGATAGTTTGGGTAAGAAGACAATTACGATATCAAACGTATAGGTATATTACGATGCATCGAGTTTATTCGGGAAGCGACGTGTATTTTAATCTCCACGAAAAAGACGATATATATACGAGTTTTCGTTATATATGTATATATATATATACGTGATATCCGTTTGGAAAAATGTTTACACTTGAAAATTTACTGCACCGCTGTATATTACCGTTGCGTTTTCCGTAATAAAATTTTTACATTGCACTTAATTTTATCCGAAGTTATATATTTTCGCAGATTTAGCCAGCAATTTATAACAATGCAAGGGGGAATAGGGGTTACGACGCCACGACTATACGTATCGCAATATTCAGTTATTTATGTAAAGGGTATATTAAAATCATATGTTTTATTAGCTCGCATTATTGATACCTCGATGATCTACCAGGGTTGTTAGTTTTTTTAATATTCGGCTGTATCGGTAAAAATAACTATGAAATTTTAGATTAGTGTAATTGAATATTTGGTTCGAAGTTTATTATTTTAACGAGCCTTAAAATCAGCTGGGCATAACATTTTGTAAGAAAGAAGATTGATACCTCGTTAGATATTCAAAGTCGTAGTCCTCAATGTTGAATAATCGCACTGTACTAACCATATGTTTAACAAAACAATATGTTTAATACACTTTACGTCGATTTTATACATTGCAATTATACGCGAACTCAAAATATTCATTGTATCGAGAAAAATAAAAAAAACTAGTGATTCATCAATATAAGTGTTATTAAGTTTATGTAAATCAAATTGTGTTAGAGTCAATTGTAACTGTCAATTTTCTTTGCACAGGAAGTAATTTAAATCTAAATCTCGACCCCTTTATCTTGAATAAAGTGAAAGATCGCTATATAATGCAAGCGTTCTTATTATCAGTAGAAGCGTATGTCGATGAATTTATCGTACCTAACGTAACTACAATAATTATTAAAGTTAACCAGCTGATATGCGTATCACAGAGATCGCCGTATCAACTTGTACTTTTGAAAAAAGTGATTCTAATTTTTATAATGAGGTACTGCATTATTTTAAACATTTTCTTAACTGATATAATAACATTCGATGTCGTAGGCCGTTCATCAACGGTTGTAAAATATGTAAATTTGGTTTTGTTTAATCGGCTATTGAAAAAAAAAGCTGTACGAAATTTCATTAATTCCCTTGCCCGCATCGCCGATAAAACACGAGTGTGTATATTTACAGTAATGAGCAATCTATATTTAATATCGAGGATGTAGAGAAATGGAAAGATAAGAAATTCCACGGTGGTCGTTAATACAGTACGGCATGAAATTCTCATGAAATCCCTCCACGAACCGTTAACTCATAGTCAAAATCGTGCAGCATCAATCGTAATCCAGTACTCTCTACGCATCGGGTGCGCAGTGCATAAAAGCTACTTCGCTCACCGCCCACTTTGAGTTGCGCGTACGCGATATCAATCTCAATCGAGCGAGAAATTTTCCGCTCCAACTCAAACCACTGTATATATATATATGGATATATACATATACCGAAATTTGAAGCGTTTCCATTCCCTTCCGGATTCCTTATTTTAGCTGCACCTAAGCCCTATCCATCCCTTATACACACGCACATATCAACATGTTTATTATCGCTCGTATATGGGGCTAAATGTACTCGGATTGCGACTCTCTCGGTGTATGGGTCTGCAGTAATATCTATTCATACGTGATCTCCTATACCGTTCAAATCAAGAAATATGACGAAACGTCAAATAAACAATACGTCAGGTTTTATTTTATTTACCGGATATTTATTTACTACGTATATACTATACTATACGGTACGCAGTTATTACGCAATAATACATTACTTTCAATCATTTATTTATTATTCGCCAAATTCGTTACGCACAACGAACTAATTAAGCTGTAGTTGTTGCACAACGTATACGTGAAAAAATATTTTTGTATACTTGAGTATAATGTTGTTCTAAAAGGAAACAGGGCTACTGTATATGTATGTGTATACATACGTAGAAACTAAAAAGTAAAAATGTTTCACATTTGGTCATATTCACACATATAGATATGTAAATAAGATTAAACTTCCAACTTTAATGTGGTACGTGTCTCTAGATTCATATCTCAAGGTGGAAAGACATTTCTTATTTGAAAGTATTTATTTTTTGACATTTTACACAATGAGAGAGAGAGAGAGAGAGAGTCTTTGAAAGGTTTCAGAAGAAGACAGTTAGTTTACATTATTTACTTGAGTAAATAAATACTGCATACGTATCAACAAAAAACTGAAAAAGGATCTATTTTATATTCAACTACTTGCTTGTCTTTATATTCGCTATTTATATTTCATAATTTCATGAATTTCGGAGCGTCATGATTTTTTTAGCTATATACATATATATACACACACAGACTGTTTGTATTTCATTGTATTATATATAAAAAGTACTGTGAAGCATTTCTAGCACCGAGGTGTGCAGTATTTTGGAATGATTCAAAGGCTGTCCCTTTTCATAGAAATAAAAAGGTGGTCACGTAATTTTATTAATACATATTTTGAAAATTTTGTACGAGGTAACCAAATCTCTAAACGAATTTTCGTTACAATCATAAATTTTACAAATATTTACACGTAAAAAATAATAAAACTTGTAGTGAAGAGACTAAGTGTTTAAAAAAGAGTGTGAGAGAAGGAGAGGGAGGGGAAGAGGGAGATTAAGAATATAACGGTAATGTAATGTAGGTATTTACATGACTCAAAATAAATGCTAGATATAATCCTCCACTACTTTGCATGAACAATCTAACTACATCTTGCTTTCGCACACACGCGTCCACGCATACAGACGCACACTGCACGCGTGGACATATACAAAATAACACGTATACGTATGTATATAGATATATAGAACAATTATATAATCTCACTCTCGGTATATATATATAGATATAAATATATACGTGTATACGTTGTGCACAGAAGCTTAGGGGGCAAACGTGCACGTATACACTTTGTTCATACTAATGTAAATACTCTCGGAGAGATGTGTATATATATACATACACACGTAGATACGTATGTGTACACGTACAGGTTCATATACAGGCACGGAATAACGTAGACACTTGGCAATGTCGCGCGTGCCATTTACAGAAGGGAAACCCAAAGAGAGAACGAGAGATGGAACGTAGTAGTAGAGTTGGATCGAAGGAAACTTTGCTCGCCGCTAAGAGACGCGGAGGGACAGAGAGGAGAGAGAGATGAGAGAGAGAGAGAGAGAGCCAGAGAGCTGCATCGTCGGATTATCAATTGTCGAGCGGTCGGATACGCTCGGGCTGGTACAGCCGTCCATTCATCTCTCGCCTATACACACACTCTTACACACGCGCACACGTATATACACCACGCAGTAATTCGGTCTACGAGGCGGTTTAATATTTCCGCTCGGCGATAAATGGCTAATGAAATCGGCGGCGCGCGAGCTTAGATTGTTTTCCCTTCAACCCAGATATGTATATCCTATACGTACACCATACCGTTTTACCACCTTTTGGAATATCCATCTTGTATTTCCCGCTTTTTTTTAGTTTCTTTATTCGAATGTACGTGTGTAAGGTGTGTATAAGGGGTGGCACCTACATAGGCTCTATGATCGGGAGATTTTTTTTCCCACTCGTTTTTTCTCGCTTCTCTTTTCATTTTCGATCGTCTGTTTTCGGAGAGAGAGAGAGAAAGATGCACGTGCGATCGAATGGATGTATACCATTTCGACTTTCATTTTTATTTTTTATTTTCTTCGCAGATTGTTATTTCGACAGTTTATTTATTATTGACGCTGATTGAATTCTCGATTATATTTTGTTTTCAGCGAAAGTGATCTCATTCTGGTTAATGTGTATCGCGGTGTCGGTAATGCTGGCATCTATATGACAAGTGGATTAAATCCACCTTGTCACAATCCCCCCCACCAAACCGTCGAGTGTCTGTAAGACATCGAGACGTATTATAGGCTGGGGAGGAGGCTTTTGCTTCTGCTCTTTGCTCACTAGAACAATTCCCTCAAATTATTCTAGGAGCGCTGCTGCTAGGGAATGCTGCTTTAGGAAGGGATTAGGGACTATTTACACTATGTACAAGGTTTTAAGCAGGTGGGTTTTTTACGTTGGGCGCCATTGTGGCATGAGACTTTTTAAGTGCTGAATAAAAAATGAAGCGGGCGTCGGGTCTTGAACCCGAGCCCCTTCGGATCCGAAGGCGTTCACGCTAACCACTGCGCTACGCCCGCACTGGTCGTAGCGCCTGCTTATTGCTCTCATATGCTACCGATACCGCGCCGCTTCGCGGTGTCGGTAATGCTGGCATCTATATGACAAGTGGATTAAATCCACCTTGTCACAGTGTGTAGACGATAGATAAATATCACTGGTTTTCTACGATATTAATTGACAATTTGGGTGATTATGTTCAGTTACGCCCCTACAGAGAATAATTAATTTCAGCATAGCACGCGTTCATCGTACACACAAATATTTCACAACCGATGATATAATACTACGTGTATTTTATTTTAGGTAGTAAATACATTAAAATGTATAATGTTTGGAGAATTTGTATATAGTTATCTTCAAATCTATCTTCTGTATTTCTGGCATTGCCTAAGTTTCGGGTGAATTGATCTATTCGCTTACGAGGAAACTTGGAGGAGTTGCATGATGAGTGTACTACTGATAGTAAGTAAATCAACCTGCATTTAGGAAAACATTAACCTTACTAACTTGTATATACCTATATTTCACTTACAAACGCGACTGATTATTATTATTTTAATATAAAATAAATTATGTTTAATATTGTATTACATTAACTTTGCAATGAATAACGAAATGCATCGTTTCAAAAAAATATCAACAATTATAATTTACTTAATTAATAACTTTATTTTAAAACATGAAGTGATATAATTGCATAAATATATGTGACATAATTATTAACAAAATATATAGATAAGTATAAATTATTATTATAGACATTATTAATTGAGTAAGTAAATGTAAATAAAACATTACACGCAAATGACAAATAATATTTTTCGTTTTTCCCATCACTAACTAAGCAGACCCGTGTCACAGGCACACGCACGCACACGTAAACTCTTATTCACCCAGGTATAGACCTATACAAAGATATCACCTATACAAAGATATTTTTTGAAACTTCCATTTATACTATATATTAAATACATATACCATCTTAGAATAATTAAATAAATAATTTTATGCTTTTTAAAGTGTATGAAAGTGATAGTATTATGTTTGATGATTGCAGAGCTACTGGTATTGGCGTTCATACAAATTTAGAGGCACGCACGCATGCACGCGAAACATTAATTTGCAGTAAAACGTGAAAAAGATGGTTAGAACATGTTGCTTTTTTTCAAAAAGTTTGTTTTCTTTTTACAAAATTTCGTCAAAATCACAATGGAAAAAATAATTCCCGTTAGAATAAGTGAAGTAGGTTGCGTACGTTGGATAGACACGCATCGCATAGGTTAATCCATGAACGAGCAGACGAGAGACGTTAAAAAGGTGCGGCGGAACTCAACTCTCGTGGACGCGTCAGGAGCAGCCGGACCGAAGGGGGTAGTCGAGTATAGAGGATAGAGGATAGAGGGTACAGTGAGAGAGGGGCGGTATACAGTGGTGGGTAGGAGGCGTATTCCGACAAAGGCGAATCTCGAGGTTTTCATTCGGCGCGAATCCGAGCACGCGACAAAGGAATTTCAGTGATTCAGCGCTCGGGCCGCGCGTGCTTTGAAAATTGCGCGAGAGAGCGCTCGATTCTCTCCTCTTCCTCGTCCCGCTACCTCACTTCTGTACGGCGTCGAGGCGCTTAATTAGAGATTCCAATAAAGTGGCGAACGTGACCTCGTCAAACGCGCATTCTAATTGACCGATTGACGAATCGGTGCGACAGAGACACGCGCCGAGTGAGAGAGACAGAGAGCGAGAGAGAGAGCGAGAGAGCGCTTTATTAATTTCCGGACTGCGAGGAGGCAGGTACGCTTGTAAATGAAAACGCTTTTCCTGTTTTCGGATGCTAAGGAGGCCAACGTGGCAACCGCCACGACGATTCGGAAGTGTCTTTTCGTACGTTACGTGACTCGAATCTACGTCTCGGAAGGTCGTTTTCTTCGTGATTGAATTCTTTTTTCGTCTCCACGGGGCTTTGTCCTCGCGCGTTTCTGCCCGGGTCTCCATGTATATATACACATACACCAAATTGCATGGTTAAAGCTCTCTCTCTCTCTCTCTCTCTCTTTCTCTCTCTTTAATCTTTCCTTTTTTTTCTTTAACAGAGCCTATGCGACTGATTGATTGATTCGAATAGAAATTGGAGGATTTGACGATTTTTTTCCAAGAGCTATTTCTATTATATGTCTTTCCCTCTTTTCAAACAAGAACTTGGTTAAAAAAAATTAGATCCAAAATATTTTAAAAAAAATAGTTTGTAAGGTATGAATCAATGTTTAATGCAATAATATATGTTAAGAACAGCTGTAATAATAGTAACAATACGAAAATCTGCGTTTAAAAATATCAAACGAAAATACATAATTTTTTTTCAATCCTATATCGTCAAGTAAAAAAAAATGTTTATTGTAAAGTAAATTATTTTTCCAAGCAATGAATAAATATAGGTGCACTGCAACTGACTTAAAGTAAATTTCCACCGTACCTATGTTTACCTGTAAAATTATTTCATCCGTATAGCTATTCTACTTTACAACATTTTTATTGTATCAAGCTTTTATGTTACGAATTATCCGCAGAAGTGGCTCAGAAACCGTTGAAATTATTAACAAATAAACGGAATAGTATAGCTGTATAACTCGATTCCCAAGAGCTTAGCGTGTATACGGTAGGGTGTGTGTGTGTGTGTTTCGCGATATTTCGTTCAACTTCCTTTTGGCTATTTACTATCCACTTATTACCGCTATAATTACACAAACCCTTATGAAGCAGTTTAATCCTTTTACGGCGTATATACCAGCAGTATAGCACCATACGGGCTAGTTTAACAATGCATAACTTCCAGCGACATTCGATATATCGACTTCGTTTTCTGCGATATTTTATATGCGAACTCAAGTGTTAATTAATATTATATTATTATTTAGAAAACAGATATTACGGAGAAAAAATCGCGTTTCACGCGACAAAAAAATATTGTTTTCTTTTAAAGGAAAAAGTTATAAATCTGATGTTTTTTCAACCAAATTTCTCTTCTATAAGCAAGGAAGCCTTAAAATATTTCATACCCCATATAAAGACCGTAAAGCATTTTTACAAGCTCGAATACATCCTTATAATAAAAGTAAGTCGAGGGTGCTTGAAAATTCTGAAGAAGAAAAAAAAAGGTAACAACAACAACAACAAGACGAAGTCGGTAACACGTTTAGTGATACTTAATTCGCGAGCTATATAAATTTATTATACACAATCTTGCTTCTGGACATAACTGTATATATACACATCCGATGCGTTATTCCTCCGACTTAGAGAGTATTCGAATAATGCAGTTGTATACTGAATTTATAAACCGTGATGTACCTACGTATATATACATGATGCGTAATAATGTATAAACCGTTTAAATTTTCCTTCTAAAAGCACGTGCTTAAACATTTTTTTTATATACTCGCGTTAAAATAAAACTCGCGAATATCTTGACTAGCCTTCGTCATTCTATTTGAAAATATAATTTAACGGATTTTACGAAATTGTGTTGTTTACTCGTGTATACATTATTTTCGGAAGAACAGGTTGAAAGCCAGATTTTCTGATTAGGATTACGTAAATACTTCCTTGTAGCACTTTAAAACTTAATTCGGACATCCTTGGTTGATCTAATAATATCACCGTGTATACTTTCAAATTTACATTTTTAAATACATTGCGATGATTTTTATTATATTTATGAGGAAGACTTATCATTGAATGATTATATTTTAGTTTATATACGATATCTTACAATCAATTGTCAAATTACTAGTTTTATTGAATTTTCTTAGATTTATGGAAATAAAAATATTTTAGTTATACCTATACTCTGTTTGCGAATCCACTTTCAAATACAAATGAAACTAATATTAATGATGCATAGAGAATTTAATGAGTGAATCAACTTTTCAAATTAAACTTTGCGTTTTAAACTATAAATTAGATTTGAACAAATATTAAAATATTTCAATGTGAAATGACTCTGGTAAGAAAAGTAACCGTTGATTAATCTCGTGAATTATTTACCGATCAAGAAATTCTTACGTAAAAGCAATGACTTTTTAAATGTACATTGGCAGTGCGGATTGTTGTTAAAATATACAAAATTTCTTTCTTCTGTTACGTAACGGAATGCCGTATCACCCATATAATACACAGAAAATCTACCTTGAACAGCACCGAAGAAACGTTTTATACGTGCATTTGACGATTCAAAAAGAAATGCACAGGAGTATATATACGAAAAATCTTGGGAAAAAGCGAAACATATAGCTTTGAATAGATAAATAAATAACTAATCGAGACTCGCGGAGAAAGAGAAATCGCAATGTAGAAACTTGGGTAGTAAGATAGAGCTTTAGGTACAAACTGGAACGAACAGAGAGAGAGAGAGAGAGGGGGGGAGAGAGAGAGAGAAGGTAACGCTGGAAGCAACATCCAGAAGCGTACTCGGCCCCAGAAACTGGAGCTACATCAACAGAAGTACGGAGATCCCTCCAGGAGCGCGTCGAGAGCGAGCCAACCCCACAAGCGGTAGGAAAGAGAAACATCCACCAAGAGGAAGATGGAAACTCTCGACTAAGAGGGAGAGAGGGAGAGAGGGAGCGAGCGAGCGAGATCGTTAAACGCGCGATGAGCCGTTCGGAGCCGCGCGTATTACGGCATCGCGCTTTATTGCCATAGCTGCCGGGTCACGTATGCTCCCTCCACAGCTCAGTCCCACAACCCCGTCAAATCCGATGCCTCGCCTTATCGCAAGCTTCGATTCTCACAGCATTGACGTCTGCGGCCTATTGTTCCGTTTCCTCCTCCATACGTCTATATATACATATCTACATGTATATACATCGTTTATGCGATTTATGTTTACCTTTTTTTCCCTTATACATACATACTTTCCTTTTTTTCATTCACTCTGTTGTCACGTACACGCGTATACCTGCGCAGTATAATCTTGGAAAAAGGTGCGAATCAATCCTTTGATGCAAATACTTTCATTCTCGTTTCGCCCTTTCACGTCTTGGGGAAACGAGAATTTACGAAACGATCGACTTGGCGAGTTTTCATCTGACCTTATTTCTACAAAGCTCATCTTTCTATATATAAGCGATTCATATAAACGATTTATCATTCATTAAAGTTTGTTCATTTTAAGGATTTGTCGTAGGTATTTCCCAGTGCAACGGTTTAAATATCAAGTACTCTATGTATTAGGTTTCATACTTGTATTTTTTATCTTTTTATGTAAATAGCATTTTATAATTTTAAATTATTTCAATTTATTATGAATGATTTCTTAGCTCACACGTGTTTGAGAAAGAAAAATGTACCGGTAACAATTAATTTAATTCGAATAATTTTTTAAGTGGTTTTTGCGTCGCTTTCGCGAAAAAAAGATTTTGATCGTAAAATTCTCAATACTTTAAGCGATTTTGGATAATTTTACATTATAATAGTTTGATCATTTGCTATTTCGATAAATATTATAATTTTCAAATTTTTACGAACTTTAAATAAACTTTCCACTTTCTATTTTGAGGAAAATAAATGCAATTCAAATTTATACAAATGTACTGTTGCAGGACTTAATTTTAATCGTTTCATTTACCTAAACGATCGTCTTACAGTTTACAGTAAAATTTTTCTAGCATATCACTCAAATCGTAATCATGAATTTTGATTAAGTTTTCAAAGTAATTACTAGCTGACGTGACTTTAGTAAATGTTTCCTTTGTACTTTTCCCGCTGAATGCACTATGATTTGACGTACAATTACCTTTAATTTTCTCCGTGCGAATCATAATAACGTGTACTTGGTATCATTTAGTTTGGTTTATTTTAATTAATCAATTATAATTGGACTGTACACTAAGATTTAAAATTTTACATAAAAAATGTTCAAAATCTAAATGCGATTGTTTTCAAATGCAGGACAGGGAACAAATGGTATTGTATCTCTTAAAATCTCGTCTGGAAGCGTTGTAACTTATCGAAGCCACTTAAAATTAACGATGATTACAGAGAGTAAGCGATAGTAGAGTACAGGTGTACATTAAAGTATCGGATGCGATTAATTTGATTTAAATCGCTGTGGTAAGAGTGACCGGTTAATGAATTGCTGGCTAAAAGTCGCACACTCACACATATCACACCATGCACACTTGTCTGTAAAGCCTGATTCGTTTACAAACTAGCTAATTTTAACCGTTTTACGTTTAACGCTCTTTGAATTATCAAAATCGTTTTTTATATTTGAATAATTAACTGTCACTGTTGCAATGTAATTTTAAGTATTACGTACTGTAAGATTGATAGTAGATTTAAATGTTTTATAGATCACAAAATGTAAGATTTACCGTATAACGGAATGTCGTACCTTCATTTAAAGTGCACAGTTACCAACATTAACTGATTTTTCATATTTATCATTCAATTTTTATATTTGTTCAATTGTAGGAGTTGAGGTACATTCTATGATGTGCAACAATTGTGCATGTGCATTGTGCAACATTTTAAAAATTATTTTAATTTTGACTCTAAATTGCCCGTGCATATGTTTATTAGAAAGTATGTATTAAACGGTATTTCCGAGTTAATTTGTGTTACTCAATATTTTTTCAAAATATTGCACAAAACCCTCTTTCTAGCAACTTACTTGCATATCGCTAAGTCTTAAATGTTGCCAGAGTCAAAAAAAGGGTTTTGTGCAATATTTTGAAAAAGTATTGAGTAACACAAATTAGCTCGGAAAAACGGCTAATGTATACTTTATAATAATTAAAAATTATATTTGAAAAATTGATTTCAGAAATCTGTAATCTGGACGGTGTCCACTTGAAGAGGTAGACATTGAAATATTAATAAATACAGTAGATATCTGTAACTTAGCATTGTAATTCATGAACTTGCCTAATTTTATAAGGATTCAGCAATGTATATCATCTTCTTCGTTGTACATCACTGCCCTATCATCACATGTTAAACTCCATACAATTGATGCAATTTAGGTCATGCCCAGTGCAACACAGACACCTAGGTATCCGAAATGTTGTTACAAAATAATAGAAATAGGTACGTTATACCCATCCACCTAGATATACATTAATAATTCAAAGCACATATGTAAATACTATCATAAAAAGATAATATATTATGTTTATTATAATAATTATAACCGAAAAAGTAATAGATAATTAGTCTAACATAAATCTATGAGGCTTTCAACTTGAAAACTTTTACTTATCGTAAAAAATCGTGTCTTACATTAAGCAAAATTAATTTCAATCTTTAATATATAATATAAAGACACATAGGCAGAATTGTACATCAACAAAAATAAAAATATTAGATTTATACACCAAAAATAATACTTTAATTACAGTTAACAATATTTGTTCGGTTCACAAAAATAACTCTATTTTTCGATATACGATCTCAACTTGTTTAATTCATTGGCGCACCTGAAATTTGTTTTTCGAATTGAAGAGAGCGTTTTTATGCGAAAGATGCAGCGTTCGCGTTGGTATAGCTAATTTTTCTTGGGCGATCCTATGTAAGTGTGGGTGTACGTGTATATGTATATGTATATATATATATATATTATATATAAGCGTAAACTCTCCCCTATTGCGCAAATTAATCTTATTAAATTAATTGTTCTCGGAAGCCGGAGGGTAGCAGCGCGAAAATCACGCCGGAATACTAAGTGAATAATCCTATTCACGCAACGGGGCCAACGGGTCTCGACGATATTTCGGCATAAACAGGGCATACCTACGATGCGGAAATATGCAAGGCATTACGACGACTGGGAAGATAATAACGGAATGTCCGATTCCACGATTTTACTATATCCTATATTGAAGTTTTCGGAAATTCTCGTCAGGATTAAGAGCCATTGTTCAAACTTTATAATGTTGTATGGCATTATAAAGTTTCGTGTTTATTTTAGTTTACATACAACTTTAGTTTACTTAAGTTCGACGTATTTTATTTAATAATAAACGGTTACATCTTCAATCTTTTTTCTGTAATCTTTCTGCTTTGAATATTTTTTTATCGAAATTAATATGTATTGTGTTTTTAAAACAAGTACCGAACATTCGCTACAAATAAGACGGGTAATTGTTTCAACGAGTGTATTATATAACGATAAATATTTTAGAGGAGAAATCAAAGAATGTACAGTTCAAGCGAATCTGATTTATATAATTAATGTCATTACGTTTCAGATTGCTAACCGTTTTAATGCAGTTAACCAGGAATTGTTCAAGTAAATAGAAATCTATCAAAAGTTGCATACGTGGTAATAACAAGTTTACTGTACTAATAATGCAAATTATTCGGTTGTGTAGTAACGAAGTGAAACGAAGCACAAATGAAATATGCGTATCATCGAACGAGAACAAAATTGATAGTACATATATATTCGTATTAAATATATATTACCGTAAGCATATATACCTAGATAATATAGATGTATATATATATATAGACATTCTCACGTAGAGAAATGGTTATTGAATTTGAGGTTAATCGAAACGTCGGTTCCTGAGGCAACGATTAGTTGTTGCGAGTACGATGAAGCTCCCTGCTCGAGACGATAAAGAGGACATTGTTGAAGAGAAGGAGATTGGGAGGATCCTGGTAGTTGTCGACGTATACTCGCCTATTGTATACCTTCCAGGACGAACATTGTTCGGATCACTGAAATTATAATCAAGAATCCCAGTGGGTGGGCTTCTTTTTAGTTTTAATACGTTATACATTCCCCATTCCTGTATAATATATATACCTCTCGATGATTAATATTTCCACAAGAATATTCTAATTTATCTAACGTCGATCTTGATTTACCCATAAAATATATAGTATCTTGTATTATTTTACGAGAATATCGAGTGTACGATTAGGGGTTGGTATTTAAAGTTTTCTGGAAAAAAAAGGAGTAACGAGCGCAATAAAAGGAAACCATTGTGTATGTATACGTACACGGGGATACACTTGAATAATCCGGAATGTGAAATGCGACCGTGAAAACAGCAGCTCGTATAGAAGATTTCCCCGGTGTGTCCATGAAAAGTGACGTGTTTTCCGAAAATTACCCATCCAGGGAGTGTATATCTACGCGATCGTAAAGCGCACGATGGGAGGGAGATTTGGAACAGATTCAACGAAAGCGCGCCTTTCCTTCTTTTTTCTCCGAGTGCGGTTATTCTTTTGGGTTGTATAATGCGATTCAGGTTAACTCGGCAAATATGTCCCGCTTAATATCCTTGAATTTTGCCGTATGTTACGTTTCTTTTTTTACTTTGGCGCGCAACTGCATTTTCCTGTCGCATTTGATTGTTTTTGGTTAATGTTGATTGGTTTCGAGTTTATTGACTTCCTGGGGTATTTGAAAGCTGATTTGAGTGCACCCTGCGTATCAATTCGTTTTGGACGTGTTTATTAAACTAATTCAACGATTAGCTGGTTATTTATTGAATTAAAATCTATCTAATCGCGTAATTGTCTATTCAAATTATTGTTTTGCAATGGAAATAATTATTCAAGATATAAATGTGTTTTTGGAGTATATTATTAATTTACAATACTTTAAATGTAAAATTTAAATAAACGTGTTTGTTACTGAAGAGAGATGCTGATAAAGTAAAACACATAGAATACTCATATTTAAAGTGTAATGTCGGTAAATGCATTATACAATTTTAGAATAAAAGGTTTGAAATAATATTTGTTATGGATTAGTATTATTCATACGTATATACATATCAACATAATATTTAATTAACATTCTGGATAAGTCGAATTTATTATTATTATATGGAAATTCCTTTATCAATCGTACACAGGTGTATTGAAACAAGTATAATATAATTTGTAAAATACTCTTGTTTGGCAAGCACACGTGTATAGGTAGTTTAATTACCATTAATATGTGTATGTTTGTACGAAACGCCAATAAGTCAATTAAATTCTACGAAAATATTGATGTAATAATATTTGGTCGTTAGAGAAGTTCACATAGTTCGCACGTTATTATATACGTGTATATATACATCTTGATTATGAATCAATCATCTTGTACAATATATTGTACGTGTATATACGAATTATTCTCGCGTGTACAGCAGCGCGGGTGTACTTTAATTTAAACAAAATAATAGACGGTACAAAATTGCAATCAATGGATCATTCAAATCGCGAGCATCTTTTCTTTTTTGAAAATTTCACTCCGAATTCAATCGTTTCAAAAGCGAAAACACTAAAAGTGGTGTGTAGGTCAATCAACCAAATGGAAAATAGTAGAAAATCCCTGGAGAAAAGAACATTCGAAAATGCGTGTTTTTTTTTTTTTTTTTTGAAAAAGTGAATTTTATGAAAGAACTTTCAATTTGACATTTCGTCGCGAGCTCGTTTTAAGTGTTTTTTCAATAATATAATAACCAATTTCAGATGTACGGAGGCTACCATTGTATTAGAGGAAATATTTATTTAAACTAGTTGCATTTACGTACGAAATTCCCTAATGCGCCTTTTAATCGATAGAGAAAAAGAGACCGCGAGAAAATATTCACCTAAGAATAAAAAGGGTTAGAGTATAATTATTATACCGTGAATCATTTATAGCCGATATAACTATGCTCAATTCGCAGCAATTACCGAGTACTAATTCGATTCCTCGTCGCGAGCGTTTTCGCCTCGCAATTTTTCCAAAGGAACACCCGAGGTTTATTCCAAGCGCGTCTCGCACGCTGCCACTCTAAGGTATATATACTCCGAGATTCTCGCGGGCGCTCGTGCGCAAACGAGGAGAAACGTCGCGAGCATGCAGGAGAACTCCTGAGTTACGCGATGCTTATTAATTTGTTTAGGCAAGAAAGATTTTTCTTACTTGACGAATCTTTATTTTTCTATTTACATATTTACCTTTTTCTTTTTCCTTTCCCCTTTTCCCTTTTTACGGGGCAGCCACTTTCTTTTTACTTTATTAAATACACGATTTAAATTTACGTCTCCCGGCTTTTCATATCTAAATTGAAAAATTTCTTCAAAATTGAATAATTGTATATTTACGTTATAAATTAACACGCAAACACACGTTACATACACTTCATTCGTTTAATTTACGGATTACGTATTTGGTAATTATCCTACAATAGCAATTATAGTGTTACTAAGTAATCGGAAAGGAATATCGAAAAGAAGAAATGATAAAAATAATTTGTGGCATCGAAATTAATGGAGAATCATTATACGTCTAATTAGAGTTTCAGGCGCTGCCACGTGTTCAAGTTCAATGGTTGACATCCACGAAATGTATAGACGGTCTTGGTAACAATTAGTGCCAATCACATTGTCAACGTGATTAATGTCAACCTATTCGCTTGACACGTGGCCTAATTACTTTTATAAATCAATTCGCGGGAATAGAAAGGAATTAGTCGGCGTTTGTAAGAAAAAAGGCGAATTAGACGTACGATCATTTGGTGACGATAAACTCATTATTTTTATGATCTTTGAATTTTACTATTCACTACACAGTTTACTTTCCGCGTATGTCATTACCTCAATTATTCGTCAAGTGCGTATGACTAAGGACATTACACTTATTTATACATACAAAGAAAATACTGACTAACATTGAAATGATCGGGCAATCGCAATCAAAATGCAAGAGTTTATATTTCTTTAATTTCGCCTTATATACGATTGGGTAAAATCTTACTGTAAACATGTGATTATTATTAATCTTAACATTATTTCAAGTCACGCGGTTATAAAGATTATTCCGACTGCTTCGCATTACAAGAGCTGTACGTACAGCAACCGAATAAAATCTCAATTCAAAAATAAACATGAGAGAGGGGGTGAGAAAGAGTTGGGAAAGGGTAAGGTTGTGGGGGTGCATGGGATAGATACAGAAAGGAGAGGAAGAAAGAAGCAAGGAAGAAAACCGCATTGAAAATCCGTAAAACGTCGCCCATAACTCGACCTTAATTATCCATTACGAGCGCGATACCACAAAATCTTCCGGCAAATCTTGCCGCAATTTACAAGCAGCACACGTACGCAGGATACACTAGAGTCGCGCCAAAATCCCGAGGTTGCCTCCTTTGCTCTCCTTCTCCCTTCTATCTACCTCGCAACTCAAGACACATATACACGTCCTTCGCATCTTCTCTCTGACTGTGTGTATATCCGTGTATCTGATGTGTGTATAAAAAGAAAAATCAAGTTCTATCCGAAAATAAGGCAAGGAGATATTGGCCGCGTGCAGCGGACGGAACTGTGTCGAGTACCAAACGCGGAACGACTCACGAATTCTTCACTGTATATACGAGATACCGTTCAGCTTATTTCCGGGATAGTACGTATACAGTCTATATGGTACTTTGATTTTCACCGTCTGCTTCAACCTTTTTTTTGTTTTTTTTTTTCATACGCGCACCCGGTGGGTCTCTGTCGCCAAAAAAAGGGGTGGTCGACGATGTTATCACTCCGATTTTATCGTTGTTTCACCTATTTCTTTTTCAATGGGGTATGTATGGAAAAAAAAATCGGAAAAATGAATAAACGACTGGAATACACTCATGTGCACATACACGCATACACACGCCTGAAAGAAATTGACCGGAATTGAAATGCACCGGATTATAAAATTTCGCGTGAAATATTTTACTTTTTATTTTATGCCAAATTTAAGATGACATTTTGCGTGTGAATAAATGTATAAATTAATAATTCCTTGATCGAATTTATGATTTACGAATTTTAGAGCGTATTTTTATGTTTGACTATAAATAAACGATATCGGTAGCTTTGATGGGATGAATCGTGTACGTTCTTAAGTGGTTGAGAGATTGTTCGATGAAGCTCTTAGTGCTGTCTAAATTTGTAATGTTTTATACGAGTTTGATTCATTTTGTACATCATAAGTGTTGATATTGCCGTGTCAGATATTAAATTATACAATTAATTTATGTTAATTATGTAACGTTTATAAAAATGTTTTTAATTACTTAATTATCGTAGCTTAATAACATTACATTTAATATTTTTCTTTATTACTATAATATATATATATATATATATATTAAATATCGAAAACACGAAAACTGTGTATTTAATAGGAATGTTTTAAAATGAAAACCGTCAACGAGAAAATAAAACAAAATAAAGCTAGTCGAGAGAGAAATAGTACGGGACGAGTTCGTTCTCTTTCTAGTTCATCCCTAAAACGTGGAAAAGCACTCATTCTATCCTTACTCCTACATTTAAACGAGCGTCCGTTAATATCAAAATCCAAAACAGAGTGGAGGGATGTGAACGTGCTCGACAACCCGGCTATCGGTTCAAAAATTACATTTATGTTACTTTGAGAGGGAATAACTTTTGCAAATAAAAACGTTCACTAACAATACTAATTTTTTTTACCTCGTAAAAAATGTTTGACATGTTCGAGTACTTTCAAGGATAAATCTAGACATCATAGTAACCTGAAAAAGTAATTATAGTCAAAAAAATATTCACTTAAAAATAATTGTACAATTAAGCAAATAATAAGTCATTTATTTTCAAAATAATGGGTTTCGAGGAATATCTCTTACGTCAATTTTTAAGTCAGTCTTTTTTGACCCAATTAAACATTTAAATCAAAATATTATTTTTAATTGATTAATAATCTATTATTCATTGTTTTGAACAGCAGAAAGGCATTGAGCCGTAGAAATAGTCAATTTTATAAAATGCGAATCGATAATTGTTTAATGATTTTATGCTATCGCTCTAAAAGCTTCGCTTTTTTTCGATCGACTGGATACCTACTATTATTTCATTTTTGCAGAACTCAATCGTAAATGGTGTATATACACACATTTCGGTTTGCAGAGACGCAGAAGCGGCTAATCCCCTGCAGTACCATTCGATTTCTCTTTTAACGACCTATTGAAACTGATACGCAGATCAGTTCTATATCTGATATTCTTGTTAGGAAATTACTATGGTTCAAATGGAAATTTTGTAAACGGTAAAATTTAACTTTTAACATTAAGTTATTGGTGTAAAAGTGGGTAATGGTGTGAAATATGATTGCGATACAAAATTATATTGATTTTAATCATTTTGTCTTTTAAATACATTTCTTTTTGAGATTTTCTTTACAATTTTTCTTGCGAGAATATTTAAAAAAAGAAGAAGTGGACTCTGTTTAATATGGTTGATCTTTACTATTTAACACGCATTCCTGTAAACAAACTTCATTTTTCAAAAAGAAATTTTATAAAAAATGTTCACTTTCATGACTGTAATTTTTAAAACGATAGTACACGCGACCCGACGCGTACTAAAATCAGAAAAGTGTCATCGTGGATGGAAGAGCGAAAAACTCGTCGAAGCGTGTTGCGCGCTTGGGTTTCAAAAAAAAGACGAGGAAGAAAATAAATGCGAGAGAGAGAGCAACTCGTCAAAGTTCATCGTTCCGGATTCTTTTTTTGTGTATATATTTCGCCACGCCCTGCCTCTGAGCGATCTCGTACGGCGTTTATGAGTCCTATATGTCAGTGCGAAATTTTATAATCGAATTTCGAAGTTTATCAATTTTCTTTTTACGTTAGAAATTTGATAACAGAAGGTGTCACCAAATTTGGAAAATGTGTTTACAAGATTTTATTATATAGTTATGTCTTTTGCTTTTGTAAACTTAATATCGCGCGAGATAAAAGTCTATTTAGGCGATTGGATTATTATTTGAATAGTAAAGGATGCACTTAAATTTTGCGTGAAATAAGCGAGGTTGGGTGATATAATTTTTTTAATTTTATTATATAGAGTATTGGAATTTATAAGGCAGCAATATAATTAACGAATACTAAATTTTAAATAAATCTATGTTAAATATTGTGTAATATTGTAAAATAATAATGAATAAAACTTTTATTATCATCTTTTTGGAATAATGTGAATAATATTGGTTAAAAGAATTGATTTTCAAATAATTTAGAAATTGTTAAAATAACGATCGATGTCAAAATATAATTTAATATTCCAATAACTGTCTTCATTATATTTCATTTATTTCATCTCTGTTATAATGCAGATCTGGCAGTCTATTATTCAACATAATTGTAGGTAAAATTAGTATATAGATGTTTAATTTAAAATCTTTTCTTTTCTTTCATAACAAAAATGTCGTTTCATATCGCAGCGATTAAATTTTTTATATCTATACACATATTTTACGAATTCTAACCGATCAATAATTTTAAGAAAAAATGTTCAAAATTTAGTAATCAATTGACATGAAAATCTTTTCTTATATCCGAAGTAAATATTTTTTATCAAAATATATTTTAATTTATTAACATATTGTAAAATTTCATTAAAATAAAAATTTATATGTAAAAGTATATTAATCACATATTTAATAGTATTATAAAACAGATATTTTGTTTTATATTACTTCATTTTATCACAGATATAAATAATAAATTACAATTTGAATTAATAATTAAAATAATGTTTCAAAAACGCTTTAACAACAGATTAATAAAACATTGTAAATTAAATTTATTAATTTAATTAATCACTTATACGAGACATAATGATCGAAAGATTTAACGAAAGGAGGATTACATTTATAACTCGTATACGTCGCATTATACCGGAAGAAACATTTTTAATTATTAAATTTATGTTTAATGCATTATGTGTATGTATGTGATTATCTGAAAATAAAATAGAGTGTGTGATAATGTGGATAATACATGTGAATTGCAGTAGATAAAGGTGGGATCGGGTCAGACGTGTTTACATTACGGATTTACTTCACAATAGTTTGAATAAATATGATAAATATTTAATGCTGTTTATGCATACATAATTATTTTTCATCGTATTTTCATTAATGCAACCTAATGATAATTAATTAACATGATATTAATATAATGTCATTTATTAAAAATTTAAAGGATTAATAAATATAAAGCCATTATCTATATTTATTTTCAATGCTACTGTAATGAATAGATAAATCACATCAAATGTAAAGTCCATCATAAATAGATAATTTTTTTCAAAACCACTAAACGTAGGATTATTATTTTCTTTTATTCCACTCGAATCTATAAACACATTCATTTTTGATTAAAAACGACTTAGATATTCCGTAAATTGTATTAAATATGTTTAAATAATAAATATGTCAATGATAAAATACGATAAATATGGTTTGAATAAATAGTTATTGCTGTATAAGTATTTATTGATTCTAGCAGATTGTAAATATTTATTATATTTTTTGAAACGTAAGGAAATTAAAAGCTGAAGTCAAATTTAATTATCGTAAGTACTTTGTTAATTGAGTATGCATTTCACACCCGACATTTAAGTAAACGAGTGTACGAGATAAAAGCAAATAACGCTAATAAAACTTTGATTATCTCAAAATAAAGAAGGTACGGTAAACCGTATAAATCTTTTAATTGCTACGTTTTATAGTAAAACGGTTCCTGAAAAGAATTAAAACGTTGTTTTAATATAAATGTATGTAAATATAACAAGTAAAATAAAATTATATTTTTCTACTTTTTATTAATATATAATTAATGTAATTTTTAATATAATTCAAAGCATGCATTTAATTATTATTTCAGTTTATAAAATCGGTTTTTACGATATATGCAAGTTTATACGTTTCAAGAGGTGTCGGAAAAAAATTATTATATTTGAGGATTCTTCGTATAATCACAGATTAAGTTTGTTAATCTTGCTCTTTTTCTAAATCCTGCGTAATATAATATTTGGAAATGGGTAATTTGTATATAAAGAATACACGTAAAAATCTCTTTTTTTAAATCCTTAACCCTCTTAAGTGAAGGGCATTGTGCTTATCTACTTACGTTTAAATTGCATTTGAATCTTAATCTTTGTTATCGCGTTGCATTGTTTTTATAATACTGCTCACTGTATATTTATTTAAATGTAATTTGTTGAATAGTTTTTTAATGCAATATATATATATATATATATAAATGCGGCAAATGAAACATGAGGTACACATAATTAAAATGTAACGTGTGTATGAATACTTACGAGTGGATAATTGGATACGTAAAATACACAATGAATAACTTTACTGTTTATATACTTTTCGAGAGCTTTACACTGATTGTTGACACTCATTTACTTTTTAGGATATGCTGCGTTTCAATTATTTAAAATCAGTATTTTATTAATATATTAATCAATAAACCGTATCAGTAAATCTACATTTTATATTTGTGATCGCGTGTTATTGTAATTAATAATTTTATAAACAAACGTTTTTTCTTCCATTTACGTTTACATTCGTATTGTGTATTTCACGTGAAATCTTTATACACTTCAATAATCCGAAATTTGAAGCTTAACAATAATGGATGCATAAAAATACTTCTACGTATATACCTAAAATTTGATTGGGATTGTTAAAGCAATGATCATCCCGAGTGATAATCATCAATACCGTATAATTGTTTCCACAAATCTTGTTAAAATCTAAATCGACGGAATTGTCGAAGCGAAAGAAAAAGCATCATAAAAAAAGCGCATAAACGGAAGTCTATTATATTATTCAATACCAATGGTACATCTAGTACGCTATCAGCATTTTCGAATTTCTACGGACGAGCGACGACAGGAAGAGAGAGAGGAAGGGGTATACCCGATTTCCCTGGGTTAATCCAACGACGATCCCAAGCGAGATTTTCGCGCTTTTCCACGCGTCCGCGCGTGTACATAAAGCCTCGGTGGATCATTAATCCTCGATTCAAAAGACGCGAGACTCCCGCGCTTAAAGGTTAGGTATGGGGGTACGAGGAGAAAAAAAAAAGAAAGTAGGAAGAAAAATAAAATGAAAAGCGTGCAGGACAAATAAAAAGCCGGGGGCGAAATCGACCAGGCGTAACTTCAATATATAACATCCTTAAAATACGAGAGAAAGGAAGCACTACTTGCTGGAAAAGGGTATCAGGGTCGTAGGGTGGGAGGAAGGGTCAGGGGGAGGGAAGGGACGGTGGGCAGGAGGACGGGGACGAGGAGGGGGGGGGGGGTCGAAGAAAAGGACGGGTTGTAAAACGTAGCAGTGGTAGTGCGAGAGAAGAGAGAAAAAAAGAAGGAAAGAAAAGCCAGGAGACTTACCTTGTACCTCATCGTCGAGTCTCCGTTGGATAGCAGCTCGCAGACCTGCAACACACAAAGCCCAGGAATCAACGCGAGAACAAACGGCACACCAAAGAAATGAAGCGCGTAAGGGTTCAAAAACCGATTGCTCTGGGGATATTCTCTATACTTTAATTGAGCTAGACGGGTTACGTGTATCCGCTTTGCATTCAATCAAAATAACCGCCAACTTTTTTGGGTTAACATATCCCCTTAGACTTTCTTTCTCTTTTTTATTTTACTTCTGTATCGTTCTCACACCTCTTTTTCCTTGGTATTTTGTTACGATTTCTTTTCAACACGGTTCGAGCATTCAGATTTGCGGCTTTGTTCGGAGCGGGATTGATTTTCACGGGAATCGCATATATTTTTTTTTTTGGTCCATTCAATAGTTACGTGATACAAGAAAACCAATTATACCTATACCGTAATGCATATAAAATATATTATTTAACTTTACGCCATTATTTTGATATATGTTTTCAATATATTTAAGTTTTTATTATTATACAACTTACATCACGAACAAAAAATGTATTTGTTATTTGTTAACTAAGCTGTTTTGCTAGAAATTTTTTATCCCTATTAAATAAACCCTACTAAAAATTAGGCGTTCGTAAAACGTTTCTTAATAAATTCGTAATAAATTCATTGTCTCTTTTTAGTTTTCTTTATATCCGTTGTTTATTCTCAATAATAATTTAGAGTTCACCTCACAAAATTAAGCAGAATTTTAAATAACATATGCATCGTTAAAAAAGTAGAAATTTGATTAAGCACTCATAGTCATTTTCTCCATATCATGCGAATCATGGTGAAATTAAAATGATTTGACTCAACCGATACTTACAACTATCTTGATTATAAGGAATGATTTTGATTTTATAGTTATATTTATTAAATAGATTACACATCGAGCGCGACGTGTCACGCAAATTTTGTCCTCGGTCTTTCAATCGGTGAATTCAAATGATTCGTTTCTTTACTTTCTTTTTACTCTCTCTCTCTCTCTCTCTCTCTCTCTCTCTCTCTCTCTCTCTCTCTCTCTCTCTCTCTCTCTCTCTCTCTCTCTCTCTCTCTCTTCTTTCTTTCTCTCACTCTCTGAGGTCTCGCATTTTGTATAGCTTGTATCTTTTTATCATCGCGAAGGCTAACAATACAAATCAAGTTAATACCTTAATACCCGGGTTATTTATGTCGGTGTTGCATGTAAATACAGTTTACAGGGTGTGTACAAGCAATACCCATATACACACAGTTAACATTCGGTTCTTGCGTTTGCACGTGTGTGTAGATATACAGGCGACACAGATTACCGCTTTGCTTTGTGCCGTTGAGAATATTTCGTTTTCATTATTGTATCTTCCTTTTTTAGCAGGCATGGCCGTGGAATATATATAAGATTTGTGATGCCCTAAAGCGAACTTGTGTTCATCGTCATAAAGAGTACAAGGAAAGCATAAATTTAAACGATTTTGATTATTTCGCCTGAAGCACCGAGACTCGCCTCTCAAATCAGAAGTAACCACATATTTTTATATCAATTGTCATTGTGCCGTTGAAATAAGAGTAAACGTATTTTCATGTGCCACGAAATTATAAAGGCGTGATTTACCAAGAACTATCAAACAAGATTTTAATAAAATACAATCGCAATATCATTTATTAAATTGTATTAAAATTTATACATTAAAATTCATAAACTATTATTCTTTAAAAATTTAAACTATCCGCTTTATGCAGAAGTCAAATAGAAGATAACATCTAGAAATATATTTTTTACCGAATGGTAAAAGGAACATTTTTATTCTGACTTGAAGAGGCATCGATGATCACATAAAATAAGATTCACCGTGCGCTATGCACCAATTCCTTGTTGAACATCGAATATGAACCTTTGAAGTTCGGGCCCATCTCTTAAACATTCGCACAAGAGCGAGAGACGTTCCTTTAAAAGAATTCATTAGATTGAAATGGGTTTTTCATTCAAATTAGCGTGAATGTACCTCGCTGTATGAATCAAAAGTGAGGTTGCATTCATATTCAATCCTTTTATTAGATTCCACTGGCAAAATCCACTCCAATCGAATGAATTTTCCATTCTGCGCCCAAGTAGCAGGGATTTTCTTATAATCCTCAAAAATAATTTGCGAACGGCACGTCTTTTAAAGCGTACGATACAGACGATCAATTATTATTTTGACACCGCAACGTGAATGCGTATCGCAAGGCTTTAAAATAGTTGAATGGTTTAGTATATACGTTTTATTACGAGGCTTTAATATTTTTCCCTTTTAAGTTGCTCTATTTATAAAGCAAAAAATTATAATATTTTACAATATTTTTATTTAGATCAATTGCACGGAAAACTATATCCCTTTAAATCTCAGCACTCGCAGACAACGTGTGCGGAGAGAAAAGTTTCCGTAAATTTTACTAAACTTTCACTAACGCGGTGACAGACTGCCAAAATGCAAGAAGTTACTCAACTTTTAGTAAAAATTAGTAGATTTTCAGTAAAAATTAATAGAAAATTCAATGAAAATTGACTAAAAATTCAGTAATTTATTCAGTTTCGGCAGTCTGATACCGTGTAATGAAAGTTTAGTAAAATTTACAGAAAGTTCGGTAAAATTTTCTGATATTTTTCTCTCCGTGTAATAATGCTAATGTATACGTTCATATTTATAATTACTTCTACTTTTCGGTTATATTCATATAACAGTATATTAATAAAATATTATATTTGAAGCTATGCGGATTGAATTTCTATGTTACCAATGTAATCAATGATCATTGTTTATTATTATAGAGATTATTGAACATTAGTCATGTGGAATGAATTGTTACACGGTCTCTTAATAGTGTTTGATCAATTGATTGATGAGTGTGACCAATATTAGAATTAATTGTTGTTACCCGAAGAAAAAGTTAAATAAAATTATAATCGTTCTAATTTAATCGAACAAAGATTATATTAATTATTTGCATTAATTAATTAAAATATATATGGCGTATAATTTATTTTTATAATAGTTTGTTGCCTATGCACATGATGTGTTTAGATATAGATATATATATAATTATATATATACCAAATATACTTGGGGATTATAATAACCGAATTTCAGATAAATCATAGCATATCCTGCGATATTTCACAATATTATAGTACAGAGAGATCTTTCTCAAACATTGACAAATAAAACACGGCTGTGCATTTGGTTCGTTGTTCATTTTCAGCTAACTTCATCTAAGCAGTAAATCCTGTACCCGAATTTCAATGCGCACTTAATCTGTTCGGCTTGCGCAAGCTGTCATTGTTTACTCTGCTAACATCGATACCATTATATTCGAATAAATTTTCCTACGATAAACTATTAATTGTATTATTATTATCTTCTAATTGACTAGTTAATTAATAATGACACTTAATATTTTAAATGCGCGAAAAATTGTTGATATTTTCGCACTATTGGCATTTTCATCCCAGAATACTCGTAAATCATAAATTCCAGTTGGAATAGCTTGGGTAAATATGTATGTATTGTGCCGAATGTACGATTAATGTGCGTCAGTTTAGATGGGTAAGTCAAATGTCACTCATCGATCGACCGCAGCTACGAAGAACGCATTAATTACAGATATAGCCTGTTGGATATACTGTTTCAATTTTGATCTTTTTTTAAAAATTTTATTACTTTTTAAAGAGTATTTATGGTTTCCTATTGTTATTTTTCATTCAGTGCTACGTGGATCATGTATAAAATTCTACATATTTTCAGGATATTTTTTTCTAAATTTTGAATATACTAAAATATAAATTAAAATATTCGTTAGCACGTATTAATCAATATACAAATAACAGACGCATAGATGTAAATATTTTGATCGAAGATGTATTAGACATCATCCGATTCGGTTTAAATTTGACCACACTACATTGCTCTTCTCAATCGATATAAGAAATAAAGTAAACGATTGTCCCAAGGGTTTAAGCCAATACCACACGGGACGTTAAATAAAAAAGATTGAAAAAAGAAAATTGACTTATCTTCGAAGAGAGAGAGAGAGAGAAGAGAGAGAAAGTCAACATTGTTATTAATTTTTTGATCATTCTGGCCACTCTAGGCAAACATTTGCTCGATTCGCGTCATTTTACATTCTAACACGCCGGAGGACAAGAGAAAACGGATAGAAAGAGGAAAAAAGAAGGAAGGTAGAGTATAGAAACGATCTCGGTGCAGCGAAATAAAGGAGAAGGAAAGGAAAAACCTAAATAGAGCCATACATTCCTGCCTCGATTTCTTGATCCGTCCCCGCACCTCTCGAGATCAAAGCGACTGCGGAACTGCGACGTCGACGAGTTCGATCCTCAAAGCTTGACGATTGAAGGGAGGAATCGAGCGTCGTTGCCGTCGTTGCCGTCGTCGCTCGACGATAACAAGCCCGGCCCTCGTAATTCGATTTGCTGGCAAACAAAGGAAGAGCCAAGACGTAACGAAAACGAGAAAGACGAAGAACGAAAGAGACGGAACAACCCGTTTGCTTGGTGAATGTTTTACCTTCTCCTTCGATCTTTTACTTTTACTGTCTTGGATGTTTTTCGTCAACTTTTCTCCAGTTATGCCTGATTTTTACGGATGATTCGGTAACGCTCACTATACGGTATTCCCCTCTCCACACCTTATTCGTTATTGTTTTACGAAACATTTTTTTCCTTCCTTATAAATCTAATATTTTTGTTTGCGCTGTTGTTTTTTAGACTGGTAAACTTTCAAAAACCACAAAAATAATGAGATCCAAAACCAAATACATCACAAATCCTTTCCAAACACCGACACTGTTTGAGCTTGCGCGAGTGAGAAAGAAGAAAAAAAAGCTTTACCTTTGTGTACGGGGCGAGACCCTAGAGCAAGTGTCCGCGCCAACACTCCCAACACGCGAGTCAAACCCTTTCCTTGGAGAGTACGTATACCTTAGGTTTACTCGGCAGATTTGCACGACTATGAAGTAAAAAAAACAAAAAACAAAAAATAAAGTTGCCACGCGTAAAGCGCACGAATACACGTACAATACATGCATACCGTGATTCCAATGTCGCATTTGTACTGGCTGATTGATCGATGGCGCTATTGGCTTTCATTGGCTCGATCTCTCTTTTTGATAGTTCCACCCTTCCGTTCCCTGTATTTTTTTTTGCGCGTTCGCGCCTTTTCTCCCTTTTTTCGCACCACGGTGCATCGTATTTCATGTTGGCTGCAATCGCGCGCAAGTCGAGTGACTGGCTATTTTGACTGGCGCATCCCCCGAATTTTCGGCTCTGGATTATACGCGACTAGAGCTTTTTCCGTTGATATTATGGGTTGTTTTTCGTATTTTTGGTTTTACATTGGTTTGCGAAATCGGGGCGTCGAAATTTAATATTTATTGCGTCTGCTTTTAAATGTCTGATATTGTTTGCGAAATGGATATTTATCGTTAACTATTTCACGTTTGTATACTATTGTTTATTGTAACAGAGGTAGTTTAGCCAACTATTATGCTTAAAAATCAAAATAAAAATTGTATACTTACATTTTACAAAACTTTATTTTCTATTATATCGCCATTAAATAGTGTCTTGACATACACATCATAAGGAGAGCCTCGAACTCTTGTGTAAGAATTCTAATGCAAAATTTCAATAAATTGAATTTTGAATAAATTGAAAATTTATTTATATAATAGATCGTAAGAGGAGCAGGGTGGGCGAGTCACCGTATCTCACCATAGCGATTGCATAAACGTACCCTACATCATGAGTACATAGCAAAAATAAGGAAAAAAAAGTGATGAATTCAATTCTCTCGTATAAACAGGAGGTAACCAACCGTGTAAAACTCTCGACTCGCAAATATCGCTAAGAATCCTCATCTACGATGGAGTAAAAAGAAAAAGAGGGTATCTACGGTCGATGAGCTCGAGAGCGACCATAATTTTCCTTCTTTTGCGAGAGGAGAAGAAGAAGCATCGCTAGAGATGGTCGATTCAGCTGTACAGTTTCTCGCGGGCGTTTCACTCGACTCCCCGCGCGATAGTCGAGCGTACTCGCGGCCCGCTTTTGTTCCGCCGAGATACGGCCTAGTCATCTCCTACAACAGCAGCAGTAGCCACGTGATTTGGCTTTACCAAACTGTCCATATATATATGGGTAATGATCTCAAATAAAGCCGGACAGTTCGGTCAAGCCAAATATATATATATACCTTCACTTTTTCCTTCCTTGTACCGAAATTCAAATTTCTCGTTATTTTTTATTACATTAAAATTTCTCATTATTTGAAGTCTTTGAGTTACTACTTCTTTTTTCTTCTTCTTCGTTTTCTAGTATTTAAAGTTTACGTAACTGATGGAAGCTGGATATGTAAGTGCGCGTGCTGTTTGTTGATTTTGGTGGAAATAAGTTTCAAGGTTTCCGTGTGGCGGTGAGATTGGTAAATGAGGTTTGCTAATGATGAATTTAATTATACATTAAACGAATCCATATATAATTAAACAGACCAATGTTTGCTTTCAAAAGAGTGTGCTGTTCCAATTATCTCTATCTTCCGAAGAAGAAAAAACTTATTTTAGTTGCTCCAATTATTATGCATCATTTTTCATGTTTAATTGACGAAAACCTCGGGGGTTTTAAAATAGTATGATACACAATTAAACTTTAATTAACATTGATAATTAGCAAAAGATTAAAATTAATGTACAGAATAAATCTTGATGCGTTAAATAATGTATCTAGAAATTTTCTTAATGGATGTTTGGTGTAGCAGAAACTTAAGTTATTTGAACATTAGTTACACACTCCGTAAGTTAGTTGTCGTAACGGTCAATAGAATCTCTCATATGATCGGATGAGATTTTCTTGTTCTTTAATTCGTTTGCGATAAAACAATTTGGAATATTTCAAGGAAAAAATACGTTTATTCATAAATGATTTTATATTTTTTTGTAATAAATTCAGTAGAAGGATTCGCTAAACGAATAAGTCATTTAGAGATAGCATCTATATCTTACTTCAATTATCAAAAGTGAAAATATCATTAAGAAAAATAAGTAAAGGTGAAATAAAATTACTAGACATCGGAAACATATACAAAAATATTTTAAGAATTTCATAAATGATCAATTTTTAAACTATTAAATGTTAAACTATAAGATCGAATAAATTCTTATACATCCAATAAGTCAACAAAATTACAACCTCCCGTAAGATTGTACATTTGAACTCTACATAGAGACCTTTAATATCCTTTAAAATTGCCCAACAATTAAAATTTTATTTTGATGTACTATCTCATCTTCCTCGTTTCAATTAACTTTTTTTATTGGCCATCTAAAGTCGCGTTAAAAAAATAGGATATGCACCGTTAAAATGTGAAGAAGGAAAAAAAAATGGTTGGAAAAAAGGTAAGTCAATTTACTAAAGCAATTGTCATCGTCCACGACCTACATCGAAAGCATAATCGTACACATGCAACACTAACTTGATTCTAATCACCCGAAATCGAGCATTACTCGCCAGAAACGTACCGTGTACACGCAATCTTTAAACACGCGATACCCAAGAGAGTGAAATGCCGCTTCTCGCCAATTATTAATAGAAAATCCACGAGTGCGCACGTTGGGATTTCGATTTCAAGTTCACTGCTCGATGGATTCCCCTACCCTTTTCTTTCTACATCCGAAGCCGAAAGACGATCTTTTTTTCTCTCTCTGGCCTGTTTGGCAGCGATAACAAAATTATCTCGTACCGGCGTTCAGACTCATCTTTTGATTTCATCGTTTTTATTATAGCTCGAACGCCCGTGTGTATGTATATATACAAGTTATAGAGTTGAAAGAAACGTTTCTTTATCGGAGCTTCTTTTTCGGTGTAGTTTCGTGGGCTAATGGGGACGTGGGATTTAAAATTCGTATATGTATAAGAGCTACTCGTTGTTCCAAATAAAAAATTAATCTACGTATAATGATTTTTGTATTAGGCACATCTACACCTACAACTCTTTTAATACAGCTTTTTCTTGATATTGATGGATTTAATCATAGATAATTTATATTAATAAGTCGAATGATAATTATGCGATTATGTACTCAAACATTCACCAAAGCAAACTTATAACCTCCATTTTCCAATGTCAAGTTTCAAGAAATTATTCTTTTTAACTATAAAAACTGCCTTATTACACTACTTATTAGCAAAATTTCTACAAGATAAATTTTAAATTTGGTTGTAGCGCACTGTGAAATGTAAATGAGTATTATATATATTCATAGTTAATAAACTTTCTATAGAGATAAAATAGTTTTTTAAATGCAATAAAGCCTGGTATAAATTTAAATTAGATTTTAATTATTATCATTTTGTTGTTGATTTTACGTTAAGTTTATAATCTCATTTAAATTAGGCAAAAATCAGATCGTATTACTCTCCGTAGTTATTGTTTTTCCACTTCTGTATACATTACAAATTATATGAGTATATAAATATTCAGAAGTTCCTTTCATATGTATAATTCTTATAATTATTTAAATATACTTAAATATTTAATTTAAAATTATATATGTGTAAATTGTTCAAATTGATCGTAAGTTTAAAAAAATGAGAAAAAAATTCTTAATACATAATCTAAATAAAATAAAGAATTTACATTCTTATTGCTTTAATCCACGTGAATATGTATTTCCGAGTAATTTTTTGTCTACTATTGACTGTCTCACAAATAGGAATATCGTATGGGTAAGGGACTATATAGATGCGTTACGGGATCGGTGCGTAGTTCGTTAGTTTTAGCAGTTGGTAATACATTGCTTGTTTAAGAGTATATGTCGATACTCTTATTCGTCAGTTGTTTCTCATTTGAGCACATTTAGTGCGACGTCCAAAAATGTGCAATCGATACCATTAGTCGTGTCACATCAAGAGTACAAAAACGTAGTTCTTCTGTTAGTGGATTTATTTATATGGTATTGATAATTTTAATATAAATCAATTCGATACAAATAGACTAAAGCTAGTTAGTTAACGAGTATTTTGACGACGACTAATTTTTATTTTCTTGTTAAATATTGCAAAGAACCTGACGTGCATTATTCGAAGTAATTTATACTTTTCTATTTTTTTTTCACAGTTTCTTGTTCCAGTGACAAAACAAAAATAATCATTGGCATTTATTTTATTCTTTTAGGCTCTACAAAATGAGAATGATTTAGTGCAAATGAATAATAATGTATGAGTCAATATTCAAATGGCAAATATACGTCCGAAACTACTTTGAATTAAAAAAATTTAAGTCACTTAATTAATTCATTAAAGTTTATAATAATATAAAACAATTCTATCATATTTGTATCAAAATTACGGTTACAAATTAATTTTACAATTCTGGATAAATGCAACTTAAAACATTTGATAGTTACTTTATGTGTTTTAACAGGAACGAGTGTTATACGTCTTGGGAAAATATAGGTATGGTTGAAACTACTAGTTTGGTTCACAGTTCATTTATAATTGATGGAACATTATCGATCATTTATGAAATTATAATAGATCCGCCTAATAAAGTTATGATCGATAACATGATAAATAGATTAAATGGCTACAAAATCTTTAAACACCTCAATTGAATAGCGATGTAAATCGTGTCACTCAATACTTATTTTATCAGCAAAAAAGTCTTTGCAGCTATGTTTGCACATGAAACAACAGAGCAATTAACAAAAATTATCAAAATTGAGGATATCGGTATATACTAATGAAACGAGATTTATTATTTGCTTATTTTGGAGAGTTACATTGTGGTCTGAAATATGTGAAGAAACTAATTGATACATCAGCTAATGAGTATGGACCTTTAGAAACGAAGATAATAAGTGCATATGGAACCAGAATCTTTCAAAGTGGTAAAAAATCAGTTAGAATATACTATGCATGATTTTATGACTTTTATAACTGAATTTTCAAAGCAGTAATTTGAAAATTGTCTTTATTCACATATATAAGTTTTTACTAAAGCTTATTAACTATCATACGCAATTATTTTGATTTTGTAAGAAATCGATATTAACTAGCTCAATATTATTAATTGCTACTTTCAAGCTTTCCTTTATTAATTAAAACATTAGGTTACTTTTCTTATAATCGGCAAGATAACTATCGTATACTAGAAAAAGAATCATTCATTTCAGAATTAATTATTATCCTATTTGTATTTACATTTTTCAATATTTCATATTTATTGAAATAAGAAAAATAAATATAAACAGTTAAGTTTTTCAGTTAGTTTTTCTTTGCTCTTAAAAACGTTGTTGCAGATTATCATTTTTGCAAACTAGTGTAATAAAGTTATTAGCGCAAACTTTGATTTAAAAAAGTTAGGATCAGCATAAATGAATAAGCAGTGTCGATGAGATCAAAAGAGAGAAGAAGCGCAATTTAATCTTCTGCGCGTTATCGATCAAGCTTTGTGATCGTGCGAAATATAAACATCGGGTAGTGTTATGTCATGTCAGTGTGCGTGTGTGGACTATGTATCGCGCGGTCTGCATTTAAATAATTTATTAGCCTTCGAGCGAAGATTTGCCGAGAATTCTGACTTTACTAGGAAATAATTATAATTGTCTTGCGTACAGTAATTAGATGTTACAAACGTAAATTTTAATCGTAATACTTAATTAAAGTTGTTTCAAGTGAAATCAGAAAGTGAACGGGTGTAAAATATTAAATATACAAACGATATTAATGTTAAATAAGAATTATTTCGTATAAGTTAATGTAAAACGTGATGTGTAATAAAAATTCATGTCAGATTTAGTTTAATATTATAATTATTCAGCAATAACTTTGTTAATTACCATATTTGATCCACATCAAAATTATGGAATCAGTTTGTGTGCATATAAGGTTAATTGTATTTCGTGAAATAGTATAATTTTATGTAAAACTTTACAAGATATTTATACAACTATTACAAGTCAAGGTTTTTCCAATGGAAGGATGTATAAATATAAATATGTAATTGGTACTATGTGAAATTACCGATACGCAAAAATGACTTTCAATATTAAGAGCATTCTTTTTTATTAATACATTTGTGAATAACGCGTGGAGTATGAAAGTTATATGTTGATCATTGATTAAATAATAATTATTACTTCAGAAATAAAGTCATAACTTGTAAAACTCTGTAAATACCTTAGAAAGAATCTACATTTTTTTTAATTTAAATTATTTTTTCAATATAATAGATCAATATATAATTCTTCTTTTAGCGACATTATATATAATGATTTGCATTTAATTTCAACTATTGTTGAATATTGTAAGTAATTTTAATTTTTTCAAAATACAACGTATTTGCAGAGGTAAGATACAAGTTACACATTACCGTATTGTAATATTGATCTATCAAGGTTTATTCACGAGACTAATGGCCTATTTTCATTTTCACATTAATCAAATTTCGTTTGATTCTATTTTATTAGTCGACTGTAAAAAGGTATATTTTCTCGCAAATTATGTCAATGATGAAATTAAACGTCGATTTTTGGTTTTCAACGAAAGTAAAATTTTAATAGAATTTCAGCCGAAAGTAGCATTAATTAAAATTAATTTGTATAAATTGCATTATGCATACTGAAATTGATAAACTGAGCATGGTAAGGTGGGCATTGCTTTTGAGCACAGTAAAGCAGAAAGTGAGGGCTTGTAATGTGATTGACATGAAATTCAGTTACATTGTTGTGACCTAAAGTACTTTTAAAACAAATTGAAATTAATAATACAAAAATTGATATTACGATTTTTCTATTTCCCCATTAAATATTTTAAAAAAATTGTTATTGTAAATGATTAATTGTGTTAAGTAGTTAAAAAATTTTTAGTTTTTTCACGTATTTCTACTAAAACTTCCGTACATCTAAATTATTGATTTTTCTTGAAAGGGAGTAAAATTTACTTAAATATATATAATAGATATTTAAAATCATTTTCATGCTCACATTAGTTTATACAATTAATATACTAGCGTATAATTATGTAGACAGATATATAAAAATAAAAAGTTCCATAAATTAATTAATTGTATCATTTTATAAACATTAACAACTATATGTATGGGATCAGAACCTAGCATCAATATGGATAATCCATAATCTTTACAAGAAAATAGGTATTTACGTATCCCTAGTAGAAATTTGGCGATTTTAAATGGTTTGAGGTTAGAAATAGCCATGTTTTAAAAATGCCTTGTTTCTACTTTAGAAATCGTTTCCATTTCTCCTAGGGTAACTTCACACAATTTTTATCATTATTATTTTCATAAAGGAAGGGCTATGGTCTCTTAGAATAATGTATTAATTAATTTCGTCATTTGATTATGGCGTTTCTCATATGATCTTTTTATGCGGATAGATATATGAATATTAAACCTTAAATAACAGTATGCACCTAGTACTTTTTATTCTTTGTCTATATATATATTATGGATATGGGTATACAGAATTTCGGCCGATGTACCTATCGTATCTACAAATTTATTCTATCGTATTCCATAGTGTGAAGGTATATGCTAAAATTCGATACTGTCTGAGATGCCTTTTTGACTTTGAAAAACATACTTCTTCTCAACTTGAAAAATAAAAGAAATTTGCTTTTACATTGAAAGAAATATTTTTCATACTTTTTTTAAACACTGATAGGATCAACCAGGATTATATAATCGTATGAACGGAAGTCGTTCACATACTCTTGTTAATAATGTTAAAGTTATAAAATTATTAAAGTTGTAAAAATAACATTTATGGTTTATTTTATTAAAACAATCAATCCTATAGGTAATTGATTAGTAGGTCAAACATAAAATATTATCTATATTCAAAAAAGTATATGCGTAGTAAACAAAGTAAAATAGCTATAAATGTAAGTTTATTATCTTTTTGAATCCATTTGAATTTTAGTAACTATCTTATTTTTAATATGAATTCATGGAATTTTGTTCATTTACCTTATTGAGAGATTATATATTTATATATCTCTATCAATAGAATGCTGCAATTATATGCAGTGATTATCTATTATAAGGGAATATAGAAGTTTAATTAGCGTAGATTAAATGCAATCTCTAACTAACATATATTATACTATTTTATATAAGTCTAATCTTAGTTATAAAATAACATTAATTATTAAAAGCACACTTACATTAGTATTATTTGACTTACAAAGTATTTAATAATGAAAGACTTGCGCAACTGTCGCTTTCAGTCAGTATGACTAAACTTTTTGGTATTGGTTTGTACGTAGCATGCATTATTTACTTTGAAATTAATCGCAAAGTAAGTTAATAATTTAACTAAAAAATTAAATGATTAAAATATTAAAGGAACAAAAAAATAAATTTGGAATATTTTGAATATCATTACAAGAGGAAACATTTGACCTTATACGTATATTGGTAACATCAGCTTTCGGGCGTACATAATTTCAACGTTGTAACATCAAAATTACGATCAACGATGCAAATAGCTAATGCAGAATACATATATACATTTTGTTATAATGACATGTGTTAGTTTCCAATTTACATAAATTTAATACGAAGGTACAATTAATTTAAAGGGAAAATCCTTCCGATCCACTAAACGTTAAAATTTATTGACGCAAATGATTTTTTTTGAGGTTGGTATAACAAACGATTATTTACAGTTAACCAGACGCGACTTGTTTTTTTTATATAACAGGATCATATAACTTTGTTAATTACCATATTTGATCCACATCAAAATTATGGAATCAGTTTGTGTACATAAAGGTTAATTGTATTTCGTGAAATAGTATAATTTTATTTAAAACTTTACAAGATATTTCTACAACTATTACAAGTCAAGGTTTTTCCAATGGAAGGATGTATAAATATAATATGTAATTGGTACTATGTGAAATTACCGATACGCAAAAATGACTTTCAATATTAAGAGCATTCTTTTTTATTAATACATTTGTGAATAACGCGTGGAGTATGAAAGTTATATGTTGATTATTGATTAAATAATAATTATTACTTCAGAAATAAAGTCATAACTTGTAAAACTCATGTAAATACCTTAGAAAGAATATAAATCTTTTTTAATTTAAATTATTTTTTCAATATAATAGATCAATATATAATTCTTCTTTTAGCGACATTATATATAATGATTTGCATTTAATTTCAACTATTCTTGAATATTGTACGTAGTTTTAATTTTTTTTCAAAATACAACGTATTTGCAGAGGTAAGATACAAGTTACACATTACCGTATTGTAATATTGATCTATCAAGGTTTATTCACGAGACTAATGGCCTATTTTCATTTTCATATTAATCAAATTTCGTTTGATTCTATTTTATTAGTCGACTGTAAAAAGGTATATTTTCTCGCAAATTATGTCAATGATGAAATTAAACGTCGATTTTTGGTTTTCAACGAAATTAAGTAAAATTTTAATAGAATTTCAGCCGAAAGTAGCATTAATTAAAATTAATTTGTATAAATTGCATTATGCATACTGAAATTGATAAACTGAGCATGGTAAGGTGGGCATTGCTTTTGAGCACAGTAAAGCAGAAAGTGAGGGCTTGTAATGTGATTGACATGAAATTCAGTTACATTGTTGTGACCTAAAGTACTTTTAAAACAAATTGAAATTAATAATACAAAAATTGATATTACGATTTTTCTATTTCCCCATTAAATATTTTAAAAAATTGTTATTGTAAATGATTAACTGTGTTAAGTAGTTAAAAAATTTTTAGTTTTTTCACGTATTTCTACTAAAACTTCCGTACATCTAAATTATTGATTTTTCTTGAAAGGGAGTAAAATTTACTTAAATATGTATAATAGATATTTAAAATCATTTTTCATGCTCACATTAGTTTATACAATTAATATACTAGCGTATAATTATGTAGACAGATATATAAAAATAAAAAGTTCCATAAATTAATTAATTGTATCATTTTATAAACATTAACAACTATATATGTATGGGATCAGAACCTAGCATCAATATGGATAATCCATAATCTTTACAAGAAAATAGGTATTTACGTATCCCTAGTAGAAATTTGGCGATTTTAAATGGTTTGAGGTTAGAAATAGCCATGTTTTAAAAATGCCTTGTTTCTACTTTAGAAATCGTTTCCATTTCTCCTAGGGTAACTTCACACAATTTTTATCATTATTTATTTTCATAAAGGAAGGGCTATGGTCTCTTAGAATAATGTATTAATTAATTTCGTCATTTGATTATGGCGTTTCTCATATGATCTTTTTATGCGGATAGATATATGAATATTAACCTTAAATAACAGTATGCACCTAGTACTTTTTATTCTTTGTCTATATATATATATGGATATGGGTATACAGAATTTCGGCCGATGTACCTATCGTATCTACAAATTTATTCTATCGTATTCCATAGTGTGAAGGTATATGCTAAAATTCGATACTGTCTGAGATGCCTTTTTGACTTTGAAAAACATACTTCTTCTCAACTTGAAAAATAAAAGAAATTTGCTTTTACATTGAAAGAAATATTTTTCATACTTTTTTTAAACACTGATAGGATCAACCAGGATTATATAATCGTATGAACGGAAGTCGTTCACATACTCTTGTTAATAATGTTAAAGTTATAAAATTATTAAAGTTGTAAAAATAACATTATGGTTTATTTATTAAAACAATCAATCCTATAGTAATTGATTAGTAGGTCAAACATAAAATATTATCTATATTCAAAAAAGTATATGCGTAGTAAACAAAGTAAAATAGCTATAAATGTAAGTTTATTATCTTTTTGAATCCATTTGAATTTTAGTAACTATCTTATTTTTAATATGAATTCATGGAATTTTGTTCATTTACCTTATTGAGAGATTATATATTATATATCTCTATCAATAGAATGCTGCAATTATATGCAGTGATTATCTATTATAAGGGAATATAGAAGTTCATTAGCGTAGATTAAATGCAATCTCTAACTAACATATATAATACTATTTTATATAAGTCTAATCTTAGTTATAAAATAACATTAATTATTAAAAGCACACTTACATTAGTATTATTTGACTTACAAAGTATTTAATAATGAAAGACTTGCGCAACTGTCGCTTTCAGTCAGTATGACTAAACTTTTTGGTATTGGTTTGTACGTAGCATGCATTATTTACTTTGAAATTAATCGCTAAAGTAAGTTAATAATTAACTAAAAAATTAAATGATTAAAATATTAAAGGAACAAAAAAATAAATTTGGAATATTTTGAATATCATTACAAGAGGAAACATTTGACCTTATACGTATATTGGTAACATCAGCTTTCGGGCGTACATAATTTCAACGTTGTAACATCAAAATTACGATCAACGATGCAAATAGCTAATGCAGAATACATATATACATTTTGTTATAATGACATGTGTTAGTTTCCAATTTACATAAATTTAATACGAAGGTACAATTAATTTAAAGGGAAAATCCTTCCGATCCACTAAACGTTAAAATTTATTGACGCAAATGATTTTTTTTGAGGTTGGTATAACAAACGATTATTTACAGTTACAACCAGACGCGACTTGTTTTTTTTATATGAACAGGATCATATAATTTTCTTCACTATTTACATAAAAAAATAATAAGATTTCATTAAGCTGGAGAGAAGAAAAAGAACGATGTCGGCTTCGTCGTTAATAAATCAAGTTTTTCATCCTTACAATTTTCAATAATTCTATTTCCTCAATAAAACTATCAGAAGTAACGTCCTAAAGAAAACGTCGTTGCATAAAACATAAAAAGACACCTCCCAATCAAGTCCCGAAAGCGTTCGACGAAAGAGAGAAGACTCGAGTCTCAGAAGAAGAAACACTCGACTCCTCATTCTTTAAATTCCCACTTGCATCAACAATCCTCCCAGAAATAAAAGCGAAAAATCTCGCCAAAGAGAAATGTAAAGAACCAAGAAGAATGACGTATTTCATTTAAGAGATCAGCTTCGTAGATAGGATATATCAGTTACATCGACAAGCTTTTTATCATAAGAATAAAATTATTCTTTTAATTTGATTATTTGAAACATCTGTATTATAATATTAATAGTTATCTAAATATTATAAATAACGTAATGTACTAAGTTCGTGAAAATGAATGTATTCCGTAAGTATGTCGAATCGTGGATATAAAATAAATCTTTAATATCCCAACAATGAGTATTTTATTTAATTTAAAACCTTGTGCACTGAGAAAAGTAATTCTTTGCTTCAAAGAAATGGTGTATTTGCATTGTTTTAAAATCTTTACTTTGCGACAAATGTCCAATTTCTTAACTATTAAGAATATTCCTTAATAAAAAAGTAATCAAATGAAACCTAATATTATTTGCTAATAGATATAATTTAAACTAATGTATAAAGTAAGATTATTATTAACGTAAGGATATAACTTTTAGATATACTGAACACATTTGTTTAGTCGAATTAGTAAATATATTTAATTACGGCAATAGACGAGAGTTAGGTAGACATACTTATATCATTAATTCATCAAATTTCAAGTTTAAAAAGTCGTCGACTCCCCCTAGCGGTGCGTGAAAAGATTATCCTTACGAGACGATGCATTACATTAATAATAATATTTTATTTATTACGTATTAATAAAGAACGTTTTAATTAAGACAAGTTAATATAATCGTTTTTCTCCAAAAATTCAAGTCACTGAATTCTTAATAGTTAAGACATGTGCCTTTCGCCGTATTCTAATCCACATTTCTTAACAATTAAGAAATATTCTTTGACTCAAAGAATCTCTTTCTCATTGGTTGTTCTCTGCTTAAGGGGTCAAGCCTGGGTTAACTGCTCAAAAAATCGATTTTTTTTTATTAACTTTTTTTAAAGTATTTCTTACATAAAACATTATCCCAAAATTTGAAAAAAAACAAAAAATTTTTTCGCAAGTTATAATTGAAATAAAGTAAGCATCAATAGACATTATTTCTCTAAAATTATTTTTGCAAAAAAAGACATTTTATTTTAATTTAACTAAAATAATAATTGCGAGGTTTTCGACGTTTACATACAAGTATATTAAACGAAGCAACTATCAAGCGTAGAGTTTGGTAAAGTAGAAATCTACTTTACCATACGATTCAAATTTAATAGTTAATAAATAAATGATTCTTTTTACTCTAATATACTGCACAAATACGTACAGTTCTATTTGAAGTAAATATTGCCTGCATTGATAAAGTATTTACATTATTTTAGTAAATACTCAGTGGATTTTAAATTAAAAGTATATTTTTAACTTTAAATTTTATTAGTTTTAAGAAATTAATTATAAGTTTATACAAAAAACGAGCAGTAAAACAAATGCCAGACTCAAGTAACAGAATACCTGGTATGCTCATAAAAAAATTATCAACATCAGTAAGATCCAACTACGATGCACTTCCATCAACATTGATCCAGATCAAGTAAAAAGTTAAAAACTGATACCATTGAAGAAAGTAGCACAGAAAATAAAATTATAGATATATCACTACTTTTCCCAACATTAGAAGAATTTTTAGTTTGTCAGAATTGTCATGGTACAGTTAAATTTTCTGAAGTTGATGTGAGAGGTTTGGGAAGTAAAATAACAATAACATGTACAAACTGTTTTAAGGTATTTGTTATTGATTCAAGTAGAAAAGTTGGAAAAAAAGTAACGCTTATGAAATAAATAGATGTTAGTGTACACAATGAGAACTCTTGGTCATGGGCATGCTGGTTTAGTTACTTTTTGTGGAAATATGGATTTGCCGAGTCCAGTTTCTCACAGTAATTATGACATTATTAATACAGAGATAAAAAATGTTTGTAAAGAAGTTGGTAAACAGTCTATGAAAGCAACTGTCGAGCAAGTATATGATTCAACAAGTCAGAATTGCCATATAAGTGTATCAGGTGATGGTTCTTGGAGGAAGCGAGGATTCAATTCTCTTCAAGGTGTTGATACTGCATGAGAATGAAAAAGTAATTGACGTTCCTCCAAAGAAATATTTTTCATCCTTTTTCTCTTAACCACTGATAGATAACCAGGATTATATAATCGTATGAACGGAAGTCGTTCACATACTCTTGTTAATAATGTTAAAGTTATAAAAATTATTACAAGTTGGTAAAAATAACATTTATGGTTTTTTTATTTAAAACAATCAATCCTATAGTAATGATTAGTAGGTCAAACATAAATATTATCTTATTCAAAAAAGTATATGCGTAGTAAACAAAGTAAAATAGCTATAAATGTAAGTTTATTATCTTTTTGAATCCATTTGAATTTTTAGTAACTATCTTATTTTTTAATATGAATTCATGGAATTTTGTTCATTTACCTTATTGAGGAGATATAATATTTATATATCTCTATCAATAGAATGCTGCAATTATATGCAGTGATTATCTATTATAAGGGAATATAGAAGTTTCATTAGCGTAGATTAAATGCAATCTCTAACTAAACATATATAATACTATTTATATAAGTCTAATCTTAGTTATAAAATAACATTAATTATTAAAAGCACACTTACATTAGTATTATTTGACTTACAAAGTATTTAATAATGAAAGACTTGCGCAACTGTCGCTTTCAGTCAGTATGACTAAACTTTTTGGTATTGGTTTGTACGTAGCATGCATTATTTACTTTGAAATTAATCGCAAAGTAAGTTAATAATTTAACTAAAAATTAAATGATTAAAATATTAAGGAACAAAAAAATAAATTTGGAATATTTTGAATATCATTACAAGAGGAAACATTTGACCTTATACGTATATTGGTAACATCAGCTTTCGGGCGTACATAATTTCAACGTTGTAACATCAAAATTACGATCAACGATGCAAATAGCTAATGCAGAATACATATATACATTTTGTTATAATGACATGTGTTAGTTTCCAATTTACATAAATTTAATACGAAGGTACAATTAATTTAAAGGGAAAATCCTTCCGATCCACTAAACGTTAAAATTTATTGACGCAAATGATTTTTTTTGAGGTTGGTATAACAAACGATTATTTACAGTTACAACCCAGACGCGACTTGTTTTTTTTTATATACAGGATCATATAATTTTCTTCATTATTTACATAAAAAATAATAAGATTTCATTAAGCTGGAGAGAAGAAAAAGAACGATGTCGGCTTCGTCGTTAATAATCAAGTTTTTCATCCTTACAATTTTCAATAATTCTATTTCCTCAATAAAACTATCAGAAGTGACGTCCTAAAGAAAACGTCGTTGCATAAAACATAAAAAGACACCTCCCAATCAAGTCCCGAAAGCGTTCGACGAAAGAGAGAAGACTCGAGTCTCAGAAGAAGAAACACTCGACTCCTCATTCTTTAAATTCCCACTTGCATCAACAATCCTCCCAGAAATAAAAGCGAAAAATCTCGCCAAAGAGAAATGTAAAGAACCAAGAAGAATGACGTATTTCATTTAAGAGATCAGCTTCGTAGATAGGATATATCAGTTACATCGACAAGCTTTTTATCATAAGAATAACAATTATTCTTTTAATTTGATTTGATTATTCTTTTATTTGAAACATCTGTATATAATATTAATAGTTATCTAAATATTATAAATAACGTACTTAACAATAATGTACTAAGTTCGTGAAAATGAATGTATTGTGTAAGTATGTCGAATCGTGGATATAAAATAAGTCTTTAATATCTCAACAATGAGTATTTTATTTAATTTAAAACTTGTGCACTGAGAAAGGTAATTCTTTGTTTCAAAGAAATTGTTTTAAAATTTTTACTTTGCGACAAATGTCAATTTCTTAACTATTAAGAAATATTCCTTAATAAAAAAGTAATCAAATGAAACTTAATATTATTTGCTAATAGATATAAATTTTAAACTAATGTATAAATTTAAGATTATTATTAACGTAAGGAATATACTTTTAGATTATACTGAACACATTCGTTTAGTAAAATTAGTAAATATATTTAATTACGGTAATATACGAGAGTTAGGTAGACATACTTATATCATTAATTCATCAAATTTCAAGTTTAAAAAGTCGTCGACTCCCCCTAGCGGTGCGTGAAAAGATTATCCTTACGATACGATGCATTACATTAATAATAATATTTTATTTATTACGTATTAATAAAGAACGTTTTAAATAAGACAAGTTAATATAATCGTTTTTCTCCAAAAATTCAAGTCACTGAATTCTTAATAGTTAAGACATGTGCCTTTCGCCGTATTCTAATCCACATTTCTTAACAATTAAGAAATATTCTTTGACTCAAAGAATCTCTTGTCTCAGTGTGTTCTCTGCTTAAGGGGTCAAGCCTGGGTTAACTGCTCAAAAATCGATTTTTTTTTATTAACTTTTTTTAAAGTATTTCTTACATAAAACATTATCCCAAAATTTGAAAAAAAAACAAAAATTTTTTCGCAAGTTATAATTGAAATAAAGTAAACATCAATAGACATTATTTCTCTAAAATTATTTTTGCAAAAAAAGACATTTTATTTTAATTTAACTAAAATAATAATTGCGAGGTTTTCGACGTTTACATACAAGTATATTAAACGAAGCAACTATCAAGCGTAGAGTTTGGTAAAGTAGAAATCTACTTTACCATACGATTCAAATTTAATAGTTAATAATAAATGATTCTTTTTACTCTAATATACTGCACAAATACGTACAGTTCTATTTGAAGTAAATATTGCCTGCATTGATAAAGTATTAATTTACATTATTTTAGTAAATACTCAGTGGATTTTAAATTAAAAGTATATTTTTAACTTTAAATTTTATTAGTTTTAAGAAATTAATTATAAGTTTATACAAAAAACGAGCAGTAAAACAAATGCCAGACTCAAGTAACAGATTACCAAAAAAATTATCAACATCAGTAAGATCCAACTACGATGCACTTCCATCAACATTGATCCAGATCAAGTAAAAAGTTAAAAACTGATACCATTGAAGAAAGTAGCACAGAAAATAAAATTATAGATATATCACTACTTTTCCCAACATTAGAAGAATTTTTAGTTTGTCAGAATTGTCATGGTACAGTTAAATTTTCTGAAGTTGATGTGAGAGGTTTGGGAAGTAAAATAACAATAACATGTACAAACTGTTTTAAGGTATTTGTTATTGATTCAAGTAGAAAAGTTGGAAAAAAAGTAACGCTTATGAAATAAATAGATGTTAGTGTACACAATGAGAACTCTTGGTCATGGGCATGCTGGTTTAGTTACTTTTTGTGGAAATATGGATTTGCCGAGTCCAGTTTCTCACAGTAATTATGACATTATTAATACAGAGATAAAAAATGTTTGTAAAGAAGTTGGTAAACAGTGTATGAAAGCAACTGTCGAGCAAGTATATGATTCAACAAGTCAGAATTGCCATATAAGTGTATCAGGTGATGGTTCTTGGAGGAAGCGAGGATTCAATTCTCTTCAAGGTGTTGATACTGCATGAGAATGAAAAAGTAATTGACGTTCCTCCAAAGCAATATTTTTGCAGAGCATGTGAATTGCGACCAGAAGAAGAAACAAAAGAATATAGAGAGTGGTACTTTATGGCATGAAATATACTAATTATATTGGAGGTTTGAAACACTTTCACAAATAAGTACACATAAAATAACTTCAACCACATAATATCGCACTAAGCACAAATACACTGAGCATAACAAAACACTTGTTTATAATTTTATCTGTATTCTGCAAATATTGTATATCTAAGTGTTGACACATTGGTTATGCTGAAATGGAGAAACAAAGAATCAATTTCTTGACATAAACAAAATATAAATTTAAGGTTATGCAAATACTTATCTGATATAATTTGTTCATGCAGTTTTATAAACCACTAGTTTTTTTTACTTATTTTATTTAGATATTATATAATATAATATATATAATATATAATTCTACTTGATATTATAATAGCTTAAAACTGAACTACAAACGTGTGGCTGGTGCACACTTCCATTAGCAGCTGTAACACTATCTATGCCTCTCTCTTTCTCTATCACCTGACAAGGCTATTCGAAAAATCAATAATCTTATGGAAGACTTGTCATGTGAGAGAGAGAGAGAAGAGATATTGTACACAACTGTCAAACAGTATTTGTTTTTACTGCATTCTTTACATACTTTTAATTAAATTTAATGCTTATAATAAAAATTATAATCATATAATATAATATAATAATCATAGTATAAATATTATTATATAAAATAGTCATAAACTATATATAAAATAATCATGTATTAATATTCAATAATAGCTAAGTATTCTTTTAGTTTTAAAAAATTTTTTTCCTCTTTTTATAAAGAAACTGATTCTTGAAGTTGACTTTCTGTTATTTTAGATAATACATGTATATTAAAAAAATATACTGAGTATTATATTAATAAAACCAGAAAAAAGTCACTATAAACCTATTAAATATACATATTATTAAGATTACACATACAAATTGTACGATACCTGAAGAATATGGTATTAGAATTATAAAATAAGTAAAACTTTAAATCTAATAAGTGAAACTTTAAATGCATTTATCTCATTAATGCTTTTTTAATGATTTTAGCTTACTTGCCGCAGGATATTTCAGAGCCAGGTTGATGAATCACTTTGAAATTTTGGGGAAACTTTTAAAATATATATTTCTACGGACTTATGTTGCCCAATTTTCAAAAAGATAAGTTTTAGATGAATGTTATGTACGTATACGTACATAACATTCACTATTTTTCTTGTTATTATCAACTTTTATATTTAATACATTGTTATTAATTTTTTTTCAGAAAAGTAAAAACATAAGTCTGTAAACGTATATTCCATGAACATTTTAAGCCTTATTAGACATTAAAAGATGCATTCAATGCTTCAATATCCTACGGCAACTGCAAAAATTAATCAATTTTTTAATATCATTATAAGTTTAATAACCAGGATTAAAAATGCATTATAAACATTTTTTATATTGATAAATATAATGTATAATACATATATATTATGTAAAAAAAATTAATATGTGAGAAGAATTAAAAAAAAAAAAATTATTCTAATAATAATTATTTATTTATTGAAAACATTTAACCCAGGCTTGACCCCTTAATTTAAAGAAATTAACTACGCAATATTATGTATAACAAAATAGTATCGGCAAGTATATACGCGCATTTGTACGAAATTGGTCTTAGCCGATCAGTAAGAGCGATGCCTATACACACATATAGTAGTCCGCGAGTTTATTCTGAATATATATATATATATGCTGAGAGATGTATTGTAGGGCAGCAGTACTAGCTCTCTTTTTCTCTCTCGCTCTGCATAACCTGTGTGGAAATTCCAGCACGATTGCCGCCTTGGGATTTTCGAATAAATTCAACGGCACTCGGTTGTCTTGCGTGGCTTTCCGATCAAATTTCTCTTTCTCTCTCTCTTTCTCTTTCTCTGTATCTTATTCTTCATCGAACATCGCTACGTATATAGAATTCGCTTTTCTTCTTTCGCTTAGAATGAATCCATACGATTGTCAGTCTTGGATTGATATGGGATGTTCGATGTGTTAAAGTGCTACGATTTTTGAGTGAGTTTTGTATACGTATATGCACAAAGATAGATAAACATTCTTAGTTTTATAAACCAATTCATGATCTTTTTTGTGTGCTTGCATTGAGAAGATGTCACTGCCAATAACTCAAATATCTCGCATTCAAATATTTTCAATTTTTATTTATAATAAGAAATTGTATAAATTTTGGCTGGAACAATGAGAAAACTGCTAAATGTGTGGTGATATATATACTTAACATACACGTTACTTTGCGTCAAGAGAATGTCCGTTTAATGAGTTGCCACTATATCTATATACATCGAAAACTTATTAACGTTAAAAATAAGACCTTATAGTTTAATTATATAATTGTTTTCAATATTTCTCGAAATTCCTTTTTTCTAAAATGAACTATCATAATTAATAGTAATGAATAAAATTATGAATTTTAACAATTCATGCTTTTACACTTGTGGATATTGTTCTTTGGATAATTACATTCATTTTTGTTCATTATATCAATTGGTTACGTAAATGGCATAAGATAATCCTATAGATATAAGAATAGTTCAAAACAATTGATTTAATAATTGAATAAACATATAATTCATTCAAATTTGAAACAATGATAGGTATTATATCGACGCGGACAAAAATGATTTATCAAAAATTAATGGATTGTTTCGTGTTGAGGAACAGAGAGTGTCAGAGTACAAAAACTATTATATCTTGTAGTAAAGTTTAATATAAACAATATAATATAAACAATATATATAAATAAATCAAGCAACTAAAAAACTATTAATAAATAGAACAAAATTACGAAAAATGAAGAAATATTATAAAAATAGTTTTGTAAATAATATGATTATTTTTTATATGATATTCATTTGAGTGTTCATATACGTATACAAAAAAATTTCTAGTAATAATTACAATGTTGTTTAGTAATGGAGAGACATACTTGACAAATGATAAAAATTACTATTTTGTATAGGAAAATTTTGCTACATATCTTTCAATATTTATTATATATGTCTTGTAAATTTTCCTGTAAAAAATTTTTATATAATTTCTCAAGTATGACTCTCCATTACTAAACAACATTGTAATTTTCATTAGAAATTTATTCTCCGCGTATCAGTGTTTTTCTGGAAATTAGAAATGTATATGAAATCTTACCCTACATATTATGATTCATTAACGGATTTAAAATCGACTCGAATATATACTCATATTTGTCCAATTAATGACTACGGCTATACTATAATGTTCTTGTAGATGCAAGCACACGCGCAACTGTACGTGTATTACGTTATAGGTGTAGAACATTGGCACTTCTAATTTTATTTATCCTTGTTTGAACAAGGAAAATTAAGTGGATATTTATTAAATTCTTTCTTGGTTTGAACGAAAAACAGATATCAAACTAAATTTTTTACTGACAAATCCACATGGCTTTTTCTTAGTTTTGTAAACGATATCGAGCGACTAACTACTCCAGTTTTATTAAAATTTTAATTAAAATTTTATTATATTCATCTAACCAGAGAAAAGTTTCTTTTTTATAATATACTTATTGCATAATTTAATACGAGCTAAGGGAGCTTTAAAGTCATAGAATTAACTTTTTTTGCTATTGTTATAATTACTATATGGACTATTATATAGACGTAAAATAGAAAAGCTAATTGCGAGTGATATTTAATTATTATTATTATTTAATTTAAATGTATTACTATCTTTTTAATTAAAATGACACAATGAATATTGCATTGGCACTTCTAATTTTATTTATCCTTGTTTGAACAAGGAAAATTAAGTGGATATTTATTAAATTCTTTCTTGGTTTGAACGAAAAACAGATATCAAACTAAATTTTTTACTGACAAATCCACATGGCTTTTTCTTAGTTTTGTAAACGATATCGAGCGACTAACTACTCCAGTTTTATTAAAATTTTAATTAAAATTTTATTATATTCATCTAACCAGAGAAAAGTTTCTTTTTTATAATATACTTATTGCATAATTTAATACGAGCTAAGGGAGCTTTAAAGTCATAGAATTAACTTTTTTTGCTATTGTTATAATTACTATATGGACTATTATATAGACGTAAAATAGAAAAGCTAATTGCGAGTGATATTTAATTATTATTATTATTTAATTTAAATGTATTACTATCTTTTTAATTAAAATGACACAATGAATATTGGCTGGATAATAAATAACTATAACGTACGTTCCAATATATTTTACCCAATTGATAATTTGATCGTTATCGTTAAAATAAGCGTTACTAAATAGTTTAATTTCATAAATTTATTACCAGACGCGCTTGAATTTGATATATCGTTCCGAAGTTGATCTAATTAATTTATTTAGCGCGCAATAACTAGATGAACTTTATTCAAGAAAGTTATAGGTTTATAACTGCTATAGTTTTGTATATTAAATATTGTTTTAAAATCCATTATTCAAGTAGAAACTTCGTATATTTAATCAAAACTTTATATTTTTGTCATTCGCACGTGAAAGACGTTATCGAAAAATAAATTAAAATTTATGTTACTTACGGATGTTAACTGTGTGTAACATTAGTTTATCATATTATATTTTAACGTCATAACTAATGTATACGTAACAAAATGTATCTTTTCTTCGTTTTATTTTTGCTTTTTAGAGGAAAAATATTTTTCATTGTCAAATAGTTAAAAATTAAAGAGGTGTTTTACGTAACATTCAACTTAAGAGTTACTTTATGCCACCTCTTGTGCTTCCAAGAAATCGATTCTCAAAATTACATCAAGCTTCATTTCATAGTGGTTGAGCATTCTTCTACTACGTTAAATTGTTCATTTTTGTAACTTAAAAGAAAGATCATTAAGTAGGTTATTTCGCACAAAAATTTAATCCAATAATTTTTTTACATTTAACCTCCTTCCATTCAGAGAATTATATTTTGAAAGAAAGTTCTACCTAAACGAGAACAAAAGATCCGCAGTATTTATTAAATGTATATATGCATTTATATCTGTAGAATCGAGGCATAGAATCGATTTTCTCATCACCGATTCAAGGCGATAACGATCCGTGGCTTTGACAAACTCGGAACCCCAGTAAAAAGGCCAGTCTAATTAACACCTAATTACGAATCCCGCGTGTCGCATTATGCGAACCGTCTCGTTGGGTATGAAAAAAAAAAGAAACAGGTCGGTTACATCGGTTGATTATGTTTTCCACGCGTCTGAAATTCCACTCGCACTCACCTCTTTCGTCAGCCTTGGATTTTTTGTTCAGGCCTCGTTTCTTCCGCCCTTTTTTTCCACCTGTGTCCTCTGCCTTCCTTTTTCCAGAAGCGCGCGCGGGCTCGACAAAAAGCGCGAGATTCGAATATTCGCGCCGCGTCACTTTCAACTTTCGTGCACCTCTCTTTCCCTCGTTTTTTCTTGTGTGTGTGTGTCGGTTTCTTTTTTCGTTATTTTTTTCGTCGCCTAGTCTACCACTGTAAACAAAAAAACCGAGCGTCATGTGTCAACTTGGAAATTCCTCATTGGATTTTACGCTGCACTCAAGGGCTCGTTCGAATTTTTCTTTTTCTATCACTTTTGTTTTAAGTATTATATTTTTTTCTACATCGTTAGGGTAGTTATTTTACCTGTATGTGTAATGACATTTATTGCGAAATTATATAATTATACCTACAAATTAAAACTTTGTATGTGTAACTAAAAATAGTAGTTTATCTATTGTTTTCGTTTTAATATACATTTCAATTAGATTAATTTTGTTATGAAAAGAAGCTAATTATTATTCCATGTATCTTATCGTATGAAATGTATCTAATTATTTTAATTTAAAGAGTGTGTGTTGTTATTAAATTTTTTGTACATTTAATTTATTGACGAATAAGAAAAAATATATGTATATACAATTATAAAGCACAAAAACATTCGATACGTTCAGTAAAAATTATGAGCTATCTAAAATTTTAACCCAAGTTATTTTTTGTTAGATAGTTATTATTTTAATTTTGAACGTGAACTTTGACCCAGTTCACGACACTGTGAATCAGAACATTCAATTACTATTGCGACAGCCTTCATATTAATCACAATAACACTGAATTATATAAAGCTTTGTTTTCTTATTACAGATGAAAATGTGTGCGTTAATTAAAATTAACATTAAATTTTGTAATTTCTATTTATATTATACTGTATAGTGGCCAAGTTATTAATTTTACTTTCAATTCTACGTATATACGTTTCCACTCTCTAAATCTGAAAGAGCAAAGAATTAGTCTTCTTCAATAAAAGTGAAAATTTTCGTTGCACTGGAAACGAGCATGATAAGTAAACATTAGGCCATTTACTCGGTTCGGTAATTCTAACGGGTTCGAACGTTCACTTTTTAAGAGAATAGTGACTGTTCAATTTGACTCTTCATACTTAAAAAGTGTCATTAACAGTTATAACGTCGTGAACTGCTCTCTTCAGACATTACAATGAAAACTTTGTACAAAATTCATACGAATTTATAATATAGATAATTTAATACTCCTTGATAAAAGTTTTTTTTTTAAATTGAATTATATACTTTAATGGAATGATAAATTAAATAAGATTGCTATAATAATTTATATACGCATAGGGAAATTATATTTTTATTTTCATTCATCTATAATAAGATATAAAAAACAAATTTCATTTACTTTTGACTATGTTAACTTTCAATGTTGTTACCGTTATTTTGTATCAAATTGGCGATGTCCTAAATAAGTATTATGCAAAGGGTAATACGCAAATGTGATGCTCAAAATCCTTGAGTATGTAAATTAAAGATGTAACTTTTATGAACTGTACATTTTTATGTAAAATAAAGAAAACATGAATTCAAAATAATAATCTGGCCATCATACACGAATGGAATAAATAACAAAGTTCGTAAAAAACTATCTATGTTGACAATTTGTGTAGTTTATCATCAATCTCTAAATTGTTAAAGTAACGTTTTTAGTTTATATTTTCATTTTTTTCAATAATATGTATCATAATAATCTTTTCTATAAATAAACAAGTTATTTATATCATATTCTAAAGTACTTTATTTTAATGATTATAATGATAAAAATAAAAATATTTTTAATTTATAAAAGATAGTTATTATTAAAACACTAATTTCTTCAAGAATAATAATAATTTTGATAATCTATAATTGATTTATGTAATTAGCGTATCTAATTCATGCACACGTGTAAGGAATATAATTTGACCCAACATAAACCGGCGGCACATATTAAAATTCAAACAAATTAATGGTGATAATTTGAATTAAAAACATTGTAGTATCGTGACACGTAAGATAAATCGTATCAGTATAATATAATCACAACATAACGAACATCTCTATCAATTTTCTTAAACAAAAGATAACACCATAATGTAAATAACACTTTTATGAGTCTACGTTCCATAGTGAAACCATTTGAGAAAACATCACGTTTAGGGAAAGATGCTAAGAGTGATTGCACCCTATAAAGAGCGGGAAATTCAAAAAGTCCGAACGAACCCTGATCTCCTCCACTTTCATATACCTGTCGCGGTTGCGCCAACCCCTCTACACGTGCAGTATATGTGAAAATCACTCGCGCGCGGCACGAGGGAGTAGTTGGCGAACAACAGAAAAAAAAAGAAAAAAAAAAAAAGAAACGAGTGAAGGATGAGATGAAGAGAAAGAGCGACACGGCGATCGCGCGCGCGGTGCCGAGTCGCAACTAAAGAGGCAACGAGCCGCCGGTCGCCGCGAGCGCCGAGCCTCTTTAATCGCTTGGTCGGGTATATCTCCCCCCACCCACCCGCGCGCTTTTTGTATTCACGCGCGTATATACCGCTTTGACGGATCTACTCTTCGGGTGTATAGATATATATATGCACACGCTACTTCGCAGTTTTTTGTTGCCCCGCGGCTTTGACGAGCAAAGCGGAAGTGCGGAGAGGGCCTTGATCGGATGAATATTTGTCAACAAAGCAAAGAGACGGAGAGAGAGAGAGAGAGAGAGAGAAAGAGGGAGACTAGATATAGAAATATTCTCTTTCTCTCTGTACGTGCACTTTTTGCGGTCGACAGAGGGATTTGTATCACCCGAGAGGTTGAAGTGCGTCGATTGTCGAGTGTGTACGCGGGATCTTTAGTTTTTACTGTGCGATGAATGAGCTCGCTTCGAGATTGATGTTACTGTTTGCGTTGTAAACGAAGAAGCTTTTTAGGAGCCTGGGATTACGGAGAATCTTCTTTCTATAATATTCTTTGTTATTTTATGTTCAGAAATGTTTATTTCAATAATAGTTATTAGATATTTAATGAGAATTCTGCACATATATATATATAAAAATTCTGCATATATATATGAGACAATTAAACATATTGTGCTGTAAAATAACTATAAGAAAATTTTTTAATTAAATTTAAAATTTTAATTAATTTACATTTTTTATTAATTAAAAAAAAAGTAATGATTATCGAGTCATATGTGGGTAACGATATATTCAAGAATACTTGAATTTTAAGATTTAAACATTTTGTTTCGACCTTTTTTTTAAACATCACCAGCTGTACCGTATTCGCGACGTTACTTTTTTTTCCTTTTCATCCATTCTATATCAACGATACACATGTTTATTCAGCGACGCGGAAACTCAGAGAGAAGACGTGCCCTCGATTAAATAAACATTTATCAAACAATGTTTGAATTCTGTACAAATCTCGCCGTTTTCAATTACATTTTTATTTCTTATATTTTTGTATTTACATTAAATTAATCGTATATGTAACAAAGGACTTTCAAATATAAATATACACGTATTTATCCACTCGAAAGAAAGCTATTAATAAAACGAGATTTACATTTTATTACTGGTGAAAATAAACGTCGAAGAATCAAGTACCGCGATCTTAATTGTTTTCGAATTAACATCCGAGACATGTTTATTCATTGGAACGCAAGAAACGATCTTTATTCATTGACGCGCATGCAAAACCATACCTGTGAATAAACATATGCTTTAGAAAAAAAATGTCACATTTTTCTGCGTTACTCAAAGTTTTGAAATGTCACTTAACACGTGTCTTCTTTGATACGTGTATGTATGTATGTATCTAAAGTCCCGTACTAAAAATGTAAAAGTTTAATATATCTAGAGTTATTGTGGAAAATCAATGTTATAGATTGAAATTTTGTTCAACGCTATCAGGTATTGCAATGTATCACGCGATTAGATTACTCATAGTTACGTTAACAAATACACAAAATCATTCTTTGAGTATATGATCGACTTAAATACGATTTAATAAGATGCACGTTTTCTTAGTGACAGTTAAAGGAAAAATATATTTACGTGTATAATTCCAATAGCGTTGGATTAAACTCGAATGCGATTGGTCAAAAATTCACTCACGTAGAATGCATATATTACTCTAAAACCTAAGTGCATAGGTAAATCTCTTGTTCCCGAAAAGCCAGGTTCATTAAATGTTCGTCAATTTCGAATTCACGAGGCATCTCTTAAATAACTCGTAAACCGGGTCGCTTTTAGTACAGAAGCACCTCACTTGTGACGTAATTAAAATGTCCGATTGCTGATGTAAGATACCTAAATTTCATGACTAAGTTAACTTTCTGTAATAAAATTTAGCAACGCTTTACGCGATGCAGATCATTTAGTTGGATTAATTACACGATACTTTGACACCCTTATATACATATATATACACGAAATCCAATAAATTGACGTCTTGTTACTCAAGACTCTCTCGGTTACCGGTGATAAGGTATTTCGTTAGTTATTCATAATGAGATATTGCATTGACAGTTCGCTTTCATCGATTAATTATTAGTATACAAAATTTATTAAACAGTTTGGAAATTCTAAAGCTAGTCATTAATTATGATTCATCATCGCGCTTAATTTCTTAAATCTCTTAATCAGATCTAAATAATTATGTCGATTTGACATTTTGCATAGTCGTAAAAATACGTATAAACTAATAAACCTAGTAGAACTAGACTTTAATCTTTCTAAATCTTCATTTAGCTATTTAAACTCGGAAAAATAAATTAAAATTATGAGTCTTTGTAGCTAAGATCTATTAAGCCAATTTAAGTACACAAAATTGATAGATTAACTCGCGTTTACTTATCATATATATAGAATGCTTGACACTCGCGCATTTACTTATGTCTGCAATGAGTCACGTTTCTAAAGGCAAAGTTAACAAACTTGTACTGAATGCAAGAAAATGAACTTGAATAAAACATTTTATTTTACCTTTTGTGTGAATTTAAGTACTTTTAGTTAATGTAACTAAAGGTTTATTTACATATAATTCAGATTGATTTGTCATACAAAAAGCGTAATATAAAAATGTATATTATTAATTATTTATGCAAAATTGAATCAACCTACAAATGAACTACTTTTTTTATTCTAATTCTGATAAAATATTTTAATTATATTTGTACAAAATACATTTCAATTTATATTTAATTTTCCATATTGATAATTTAAATATTTCTATGAGCATTCATAATGTATATATTAATATTAAATATATCTGGAGCTAAACACTTAAACGTAATAATTACATTTCATTATTATTAAACTAAAATACTGTAAACATGAACAAAAATTGAAGTGTATCAACGATCAAATCCATAAAAATCTCTCGAAAAAAATTCTCATTTCCGGTAGGGAATATCAGCTAATTACGGTATGATTAAGGCAGAGCAAATACGCTAAAAAAACAGAAAAGCAGGAATAAAGAATCTTAAGAACGCGCGCGCCTCTCCGTCGAGTGCATGCAAATGCCGCGACGGCCGCACACGCGGAATAAGAATACACATAGGCGTCCATATAAATGCGTACGTATAAAAGCGACCTCGAAAAATTGAACTTCGAGCCGAAGTTCATCGAAGCATCGAGGTCGCGATGATTATTTTTTCTTTCCTTTAAATCGCGTCTCCAATATCGTACGTGTGACGATATTTGTATAATAAACACACTCCCACGAAATAAATTCAGTACACTCACCCCGAGTTTGTATGTATGTATTTTATCAGTCGCGCGATCTTCCTGTCGATGTGTACGTGTAATTTGAATGCGCGACGAACGTTCTTATAAGCTATAAAAAAATTTGTAAGCGTTTTGATTCTTCGGTCAATGAATCGACAATTGTATTGTACCTTTGATTGAGCTTTATTTTAATTGTAAATATTGTCGTTAATTTATAAATAATATCGCTCGCGACCGATTGTTCAAACGAAGAAAAACGTTCAAAGTGTAAAAGAATTTAATGCGATGTGCGATAAATATATAGAAGTATCGTAAATATAACAATATCTATTTTCGGGATGTAAAGCTGTCGTATCAGTACGTCCCACCTGACCTCTATAACTCCGTGCTTCCTCAACCGAAAAGGACACTTAAGATTTTATGCTGAAGATTATTCTTCACTGTAATACCCACCGATTTTTACCTACACTTTAATCATTAATAACTGTCACCTTTTATATTTTTATCAAACACTATTATTATAATAATAAAAACATTACAGATTATGATTTATGCGTTAGTTTAAATACCGTAAAAAGAGAACCGTATTATCGCAGTAATTGCATCGACATTCGTAATGACAAATAATTCGCTCTAATGGTTATACCATTGTAGATCATTAAAAGTGTATGCACTTACCTTCAAAGTATCGTGTATTCATGTACGGTTATTAAATAATATTTAAAGATAAATCGTTTCATCTACTTTTGCACGATGCTTAGTTTATTTAACTATAATGATAAATATAGAGAGTTACGTTCTTTAAGTATTAGAGAAAAAGAAGAAAAATGTTTAAGAAATCTTTGAACACGACACGAAACAAATTTTGTTAAAATCCAAGTTTTTCGAGTTTCATCAAAGTAAATCACACAATAAAGTTAAAACCCAATTCGCGGAAGCCACTTCGTCGTGAGATCGAAGGCAGAGCACGTCCGAACCTTCAACCAAGTCCGTCGCCTCACTAACTTCCGCGTGGTAAATTCAGAAATCTCGCATCTCTCGCCAGATCGAAACCCAAAGACATGACCTTTATACTTTTTTTCTCCAACTGTCTCTCTCTCTCTCCGTGTTTGGAAAAAAAGCTCGCGACACATGCTAATGCCGTCGACATATTCCAGACCTCTCTCTCTCTCTCTCTCTCTCTCTCTCTCTGTCTCGCACGAGTGTACAGCAAGACCAGACGGCAAAGAAAAGGGCCAACCCACGAACGCATCGTTTGTCACTTACTTTATATACGAGCCTTTGTCGCCCTGGTACGCCTTTTATTTTTCCCCGAGTGCGCGCACGAGCTTTCGCGTGTTTCCTCCACCTCCACGGCTCTTTTTTACGCGCCTTCCTCGTTTTCCCGGGCGACTCTCTCTTTCTCTCTTTGTTGCTCTACTTGCTCTCTTTTTCCCGTTATTGGGGGATTTTCCGGCTCTCCCGTGTGGCCTCGATTTTTTGCCGTATCCTTTATTTCTTCTTTTCTTTCTTCCTACTATAGTTTCGATGCCGCGAAATCTCGCGTTTACTTTACGATTGTTAGACCTGTATAATTGGTTATTATTGAAACTCATGCGCACCAGTTTGTTTTGGGATTTGCACACCTGGATTTCTTTCGGCTTTGACATTCCTAACCGTCACGTTTTCTCACTCTCCTTTTACTTATTTTAACTCTTTTACTCTCGAGGTCATATATTTTTATTTACTTTTTCTTTGGTATTGCAAGATATCAGCTCCGCAACTATTAACTTTAATTTATCGACTATTGTCCAAGGTATAATATGCAACATCATTTATTGCTGTAGAGGTGAAGATATATTTTTTTGTAAATTAAACTAATTTCAAATCGTTATATGAACATGTCGAACCAAAATCTATAATTAAAATATTTCCATAATATTATTAAAAAAATTAATAGAGGCCTGCGATGGCTCGGTCGGTAGGGCGTTGGGCTCGTAATCTGGAGGTCCCAGGTTCGATTCCCGGCCCCGGCCGATTGATACAAGCACCACTGGGGAATGTATTTTCAACAAGTGCTTTCTTCACCAAGACATCGTATGACCTCCGTCGCTGATTAGCACCGGTTTGGGAGCATAAAAAGGGCGACGTTAAAATAATATAAAAAAAAAAAAAAAAAAAAAATTAATGTTTTGTATAAAAATGTACGGAAAATCATGAAAATGTTGCACATTCCATGGATATACGGAGAGAACAAATCGCCCGAAAAATCAATATCAATTTTAGTAGAACGTTAAATGTATATACCAGTGCTTATTCTTCGACTGCTATAGTGTTTATATTTTTAGTACCAACTGCAATATAGAATTCATTTTTTCAGTGACAGTATCGCAATTTTCTATGTCACGCCGACCTTGGATTCGAAAAATCAGTTCCAAGCATCGAAAAAGTCTATCTTGAGTATTCAAAATATTTATGCTACGGTTGGCATCGATTTTTCAAACGATTTCTTCATTCTGTGTACAGTCTAATTATTATGCAGTTTCAAAGTAATTGAACAAAAATTTGAATCGCTTTACATTTGCTGTGATTTACAAATTTTTAATAAATGTAACAATCACTTTGAAACCTTACTCAATTATATGTATTGTATTGTGAAGAAGGACATTGTTTTCGTGATTACATTTAAATTTTCATACTAAATATTATTTCTATAAAAACAATTATTCTTAGTCGATATATAATTCAGACGATAGTATAACGAATTTACCATCTCTTTAAAAGTAAATCATAAAATAATGTATTATTGAGTACACTTTATAGACGATCGGGATATTATTAAATGCTAGCTCACATTATTTTTTAGAATAACAAAAAAAATATTACCCAACTATTTCTTATTATAATCATACAATATTTTGATATATAATTGTTTATATTAATTATTATACTATAATTTTTCTATATATTGAAAGTAATTTTATGTGCATTGTAGAAACGAATCCTGCGAAAATTGTAAAACAGTGAGATTTTTTAATATAAAGCAATACTATTATTATGTTACATTATCCGTATAGTTTGTGATAAAATAGAGAAAATTCAACAGAACGATTCAAAGGATATATTAAAGTTAATAGTGTCGAAGTACTTTTTACAGAAGAACTTGCGCGGATTTTCAAAGCGGATCCAATCGAATCGCTGATACCGCGTGCAATTTTCCATGGAAAGAGAGTCTAGTAGTGCCCTTGTACGCGTCTATCGTTGAGCACAGTGGTCTTCGTGGACCGACTGAGCATTGCTCGATTTTCCGGATAGCTCGAATTCATTTTCTATCCCTGGATGTGCGAAATCTCAATATTATACGGGTAGGAAAATTACGAAATCTCAAAGCACCGAGGAAATCTTTTTAGATTTTTTTAAATTTTCCATCATTTCAACGATTAATGATACATTACTTTCTCTTCGTTATGTTTACAAATTATTAATGTTTAAGTATTTTTATTTAAAAATTTCCTTATAACGAAACAATAATATGTATCTTGGAATTGTGATGGCCTATGATCAAAAGAAGATAAATTTGTAATTGGATGACATGAGTTAAAACTTTGTCGTATAGGGACTTCCACAACTGTGTAATACCTAAATGCGTGTATACATGTCAAATAACGTTAAACAATGTGGAGAAACAAGTTAACGTAGCTTGATCGAATTAAGTATAACTGTTGTACTATATAATATAAACGGCACAATCTTTGTCCACTTTCATATAGTAGTCATTGTTCACGTAAATCTAATTTTACTTATATAAATATTTATAATTACGAAAAAGTAGAACGATTCCTAATTAGAATATCCAATGTATACCAATAAAACGAATGATATACATAAAATTTTACGTAAGAGATATTCTTATGTATATAACCAACTACTGTTACGTAAATTATAAATATATATACATTTTTTTTACTTGTGTAATAACTCAATTTTAAGCAAGATTTAGTAGGTATTATAGTAGCTCGTTTCTTCCTTTTTTCTTATTACCAAAGTGATTTATTCTCTTTTCACGCACTCGGCTGCATCTGCAGCCAGCCTATGCAGTTTTACAATCGTCCCTCCCGCCGCATATGAATTCCTGGCCATTCACGGGTCATTAGAAACTTTTTTACTTCTTCCCTTAGACGAGGGTATATACCTCGTTCACCTCTCCCCTTTTTTTACGCGCAAGTTTCACCCGATCTTTCTTCCGGGGGAATTTACCTTAACCACCCCCCCTCCCTCCACCCTCAACCCTCTCTCTCTTTTCTCGTTGACCCGTTTTTTCCTTGTTCTCCTCACCTTTTCTTATACATTTCGCCGTTCCTCTCTTTTTTTGTTCATCAAGAAGTTTTCTCGTTCTTCAAAATCCTTGTCACTTTATATCTCCCTTTTCCAACGGTTCTATAACTCGAGTTTCCATTAAACTTAAACCGATGTATCAATCAATGTTTCTTTCTGTTGCCTCTTCTTCTCCTTCTTCTATTTTTTTTGTTAACCTCTGTCTTATTTCTTCTTCTCTTTACTTCTATTTGTTCGGACCTTTTGATCGACCACAGTTTCTCTTTTATTTCTTACGTTTATGGTGTAGTTATTCTTTTTATTGAATTATCGAGCGATTACGTGGAAGTTGTAAAATAATGTGTAGCCATTTATGAGCAATAAACTAGTAATAGTAAATGATAGCTATTAAAATGTATATGAATTTTTGAACCATAAGCTGTTTTCCATTGTTACTAAATAAAAATATTCCGCTTTGTTTTGACATTTTTCCTAGTGACGATTCTCTTTGTATGATAGTTGTAACTCGGAATTTATAATTTTTATGGGAAATCTGACTGATTTCGTAGTAAGTTTTATTATTCAAGGTGATGAAAAAATGTTTACATCTTTGTGTATTAATAGTATATTATCTAACAATTAGTGATGACATATTTATATGAAAAAATAATTTGCGATTCTAAATATTCCGATTATAGTTGAACGTAGTTTTTAAAATTAACAGATTTAAATAACTTCATTGAGTAATTTAATTTAATTTACAAATATGGATAACTAATTTAATATTAAAACAAAAGACTTCACGAACAGATTTTACCAATACTACATTCTTCGCTATAAATATAAAGCTTTTTATCCAGATGCATTCGTATAATTATATTTACTATATTTTGTGAATATTAATTTTAAAATAAATTATTATATCTATAAAATTTTCCAATGATCGCTCGTTAATAAGAAATCTCACTGTAAATTATCGTAATTAATTATTTAAAATCAATAAGTAAATTCCTTTGAGAAATGACGAACCACGCTAATTGAAAGACTGATTGGTAATTATATTTTAAACTAATCTATTTACGAAGGTTCGAACCCTCCCAATTAATTTTGACACTTGGTCGGGAGTTTAAACGTCTGCGTATCCTTCTTCGCGTCCTCTCGTAAATAGAACGGCTCTCTTCACTCTTTCATTCCAACCAATTTCTCTTACCCGTTCCCTATCCTCCCGATTCCGCGTCTGTGGAATTAAAATTTTTTATGAACTCTCCTTACATTCTTACCTTCCTTATTCCCTACTCGCTCGAGTCCGTAATAAAAAAGTTCTTATCTATTCGTTTTCGCTTTATCTTATTTTAAAAACTTTTCGTTAATGAAGCAATCTGTCTCTCTTCCCTCTCACCCTCCGTAGCATCTAAAAAAAAAAAGAAGAGCTCGAGCTTCTTTCTCGTTTCGAAAGTTTCCTACACCCTTTCTCGGCACCTCTTTCGGCCTCCTTTAATTTCCTCTTTAATTTATATGTCCGAGACGCACGTGGCGTGTACGCCAGCTCATTTCCACCCTTTCTTTTTCTCTCCTTAGCTCCTACTGTTTGTTTGGGTTAATTGTTGATGCGCAGCTTGAAAAACCCTCGAAGCGTCGCACGCACTCTACCGAAGAGTGAAAAATTTAAGGGATTGCATTACGTTATCAACTTTATGTATATCAATTGAGTTTTGTCAATTAAGAAAAGCAAAAGATATTTTAATACAGAGATGAATTGTATTATGTTTTACAGACTCTGGTAGAAATTAAACATTAAAAGGTGTAATTAAACTTTAATTTTAACGTTTATTGGACATTGATTCGGTATTTTATGACATTTGGCCATTTTTCGGCTTACAAACCGTTGCATTTATGGTCTAATTTCTGCTAGGGTTATACATATGTGTGAATACTTACGTATCATTTGTTAACTAATTTTCTCAAACCTCTTCATCAGCCTCAGAAATTTAATAAACACGGCTATTATGCTTTAGACATAACTGATGCTTTCATGGGAGTATAACATCTTGAGGAGCATCTTCATCTAAAGTGCATAGGCATGGTTGTAATTACCCATACGATGTTCTAATTGCACTATTTGCAGGATGTACGTGTAAGGTAAGTCAAATGCGTCTAACGAGCCTGTTAGTTAGATTATCGCATTTCGTGGTCATGTATCACTCGTGATTTTAAAAATTACTCTCTTAATTCATCAATACATTCTCGGATAATTTATCAAAAGAGTAACTAATTTAATAGTGACTAGCGTGTTTAGAAAAATTTGTCTATATTTAAATTTTTTTAATCTTCACTTTAATTAAAAAAGTTTTACCGCTCGACAAAATTAAATAATTTAATTTCTCCGGAAAATTGAGAAAACTGATTTTTTTTTTAAATTAACGAACAAAAAATAGTATTGTTTATGCAGTAAAATAAATTTTGACTAGAGTGGAAATGAACTGTTTGCTAGTATATAATTAAATAATAGTAAAACGTATATTTTTTGTTTTTACTTGATAATTTATCTTTTTAAGGAATATAATGTTTTGAATATTAGATTACGGCATGAATATCAATAGAAAATGTATACAGCAATAAATGAACTTTTCGACTTGAAACAAAGTTGATGTAATAGTTAAGACGTGACGAAAAGGGTAAGTTTTAAATTCTGTTAAACTACGTAAACGATAAACTTGTAATTAAATTTTAAAACTGTTTTATCATGAAAGTAAATACAATGTTAATTAATGTGACATTTGTAAAGCAAATATTTACTTTATAATTGAATTAACATAACTTTTATATGTTGAAAGATATTCACCTATATATACGTACCTAAATATGCTGTTACAATTACTTTTCAAAATAGCCGAGCATATTTCAGATCTAAATTATATATCTTGATTTAGAGATAGAGTCTTTATATATGCGTGATAAACAGTGACATTTAACGTTATGTCTTCTAATCACGGAATAGCCTTAACCTTAAATTATAAACTTAAATGTTTAGGAAGACATTACGACGTTGTAACACTTTCGAGCTGTATATTTTCATTTAAATTATTTTAAATTGTTCTCTTGAAAACATTTTAATGATTCTTTAAGGGTATTCTACTTGAGATGTTCGTTTACGAACTCTTTCTCGAGGTATTTTTTTTTCAACACCAAATGATCAAGACAATCTTGAAAACAAACTTTTTCTGAACTTTTTCTCGAAAATAACAAAGTTTAGCCAAAGCAGCAGATTCTCTCCTGGCATATATTTACTTTAAACGTTATTTAAAAAGTGTTAAACGAATGTTAAAAATATATTGCTAATTTTTTATGTAAAGAGTACATTTATATACGAAGCTTTATTTTAAAAATAATTATAAAACAAAACGTTAGTTATAAAACAAGCCGAAGGCAATGTACATTTTTCTTGGTGAAAAAAGTGTTCTTATAAATAAAAATATTTGACTTTTATTTAAATAAGTCGTTGAATAGTCTCCCGTAAATAATAAAAATTTGTGACACTTCATTTCCTTTCGAGTATAGGTATAGTTATAACATCTATATTTTTCTCAGCTCGATAGTGCAAAATCGGTCCTCGGTGCCGGCTTAACGAAACCTAATCGCTCGGTCTTTCTTCGCTAACTCGCGCGGATTAAACGCCGCAATTTATATGTTGACTCGGCCGATACGGTGCTTCCAGTTCGACGGCACTTTACGATTGCGCGAACCCGGAGAAAACGCGCAGCTGACGCCGACGGGGAAAAGTTTGCCGTCCACCCTATACTCTATTTTTTCCCTCTTTCTCTTTTTTTTTTCGTGTGTAAACGGGTGTACAAGGGATAATTCCTGGGAAACGGGAAAATATCTTTTTTTTTTCTACCGACCCGGTTTCTTACTCTTTTCTTAGACTTGTATTTCCCGAGCCGCATGCGGACGCGTTAATCGCTTTGTAGCCCCAAGTTTTAGACTTCGTTGGTGCTTCTTCGTATATTTTTTCCTCTCTATCTTTCTCTCTTGCTCTCTCGCTGTTATACCTCGTGTTTCGTGCGAAGAAGCAGCTGCCGCTTATGCTTGTTGCGAGATCTTTTTTTTCCTCGCGTAAGGAAAGAATATTTTCCCTCCGTTTTGTCTCCTTTTTCCACGAGTCGCGACTCCACCGGTATTATCATTTCTTTTTTGTTTCCTCTCGGTCTTTGAAAGCGCAGCTCTTATACCGAATTTGCGAATGCTATCATTGTCTATGTTAATGAGTATGTTTCGAGCTAAGGGTTGCTTTAAGAGATGCTTCAACTGTTCATGCTCTACAAATTATCATAATTTATTTTAATGGAAACTTGCGAATATTTAAGTAGATGAAAATATTACTTGCTCTATGCTCTATTTCACTAGATAGAGAGTAAATAGACTTTATTATTATAATTATTATCACTGTTATTGTTGTTCTTATTATTATCAGTATTTTTAATTCACGTGCTCAAATGAAAATTTCCAATATCGGTATTGCAATAAAGTAACAAGAAACAAAACCTCAACAATTCCCTTATGAGTTTCTTGACTCACTTATGCGATGTTTCGCATAGTAATAATTTTTTTTCTTGTAACTAAAAGTGTAAATTAATATGAAATTTTTAAATTGTTTGGAAGATAATTATAATTTAATAACACTAATAAAATAGAAAGTAATTACTTAATACATTATTATTAAAAAATACTTTATGTAATTAATAGTGTACATTTATTTTACTAAAATACGTTTAAAATAAATAGTAAATTTTGTTAATTATTATTGTTGTTGTAATTAATTATCAATCATTGAATTTTCATTGCATATATATAAGAGTATAACGTACTTAATCAAATTAAGGACGAGAAAATTTAAAAAATGTGAACGAGATGAAAAAAGAAAAGATAGTATTGTACAGGTTTATGAAATGTAAACTTCGTGTACTAATGGTTTTTAAAGAGAGGCTTATTAGACGTAATTAATCGAGTTGTCGGCAACGAGTTGAGCATTAAATTAGTTTCATATTTTAATGAAATAATTAACGAAATGCAGTGTCCCGAGCTTTTTGTTTAACGAGCTGTCTCCCGTCGCTTCCTTCAAACTTCCTTCGGCTTCATTTCAACCCCCCACCGGCAATGAAGATAATTTAAGACAAATTGCCCTTGAAATCCGCCTGGTATGGTATGTACGCAAGCGGTGGCGAGAGTGCGACGCTTTTCATTATATAAATTCTCCTCAAATGATAAAACGACTGCATTATTTGAAACAAAATCCATTTTGGTTTATGTTTTGTATACTTGCTGTCTCGTAATTATTTTTATGAATTATTATAAACTTCTAAAATTACTATTACTTATTAATTAATAAATAATATTACCAATGATGGAACTATGTAAATTTTGTAAATGTTAAAACAATTGTCTTTTCAAAATAAAATAAAATTCATTATACAAATGTTTAGAACTAATAATTAATTTAACGTTATTATTTTATTGAAATAATATATTTACGTCGTTGTAACGCGACATTTAACGAAATAAATGCAATTTAAGAAGTTAAACTGCTAAATGTCTTTTATTCAAAATTAAATCCAATAAATTACATTGAATTAATTACATTAAACGAAACACGCACATATATATATATATATATACACACGTATGTTTAAAATTAGACGAATTTCAGTTGAATATTATATATAAATTACACTGGTAATATACATACGATTTCAATTATTTATAGATTTAAGAGATAATTAAAATTAAATTGAACTAAACTTGACAAAGGTAAAATTGAACTCGGTAAATTTATTTGAAAATGTATACGTATATATTTGCATCGAAGAAGTTAACTTTTAAGGAGTTTGTCTTTGAAATAGATTTGGAATTTTCTGTCTGGGTAAGAGTTATATTCAGTAAATAGCAGAAAATAGAGTAAATTACTTCCGATTCAATTAAACTGCAATAGATGGTGGAAAATCGAATATTTATATGTAAATATCATTGCGGGAGTACCAATTTCCCGTGAATACATTTTAAAGGATTGATATAGAGCTGTGAAAATACTAATCGTAAAAAGACGTAACAACATTTGAAGGACACTGTCAGCGTTAAATTTGTTATTTATAACTCGGAAATAATGAATTTACTGAAAATATTGTAAAAATGTAAACGTTGACGAGGTGGCTGTCATCCTGTGACTCGTAATCAAGTGTTAAGGAAACTGTTTGCATAGTCAGCTGATCAAAAAGAGATAACAAATCTATAGCGAGGAGCTATTAATAGATTATTCCTTGCGGTTGTTTCCACTTTTGACCAGTCGAATTTCTGTCGCATACGTGCGACGAATGTGACGCGAGTAGTAAAAAATTACCGAAAGAACGAAGCTGAAAAAAAGAACAAGTAAATACAGTTCTTATTCCGAGTTAATTAATCATCCCAAGCATACAAAACGAGGTAGCTCGAGTGGATCCATTAAAATTCACCCCACACACGCATCCCAATCTGCATTTTCAACGAGCCGTAAAAAGACGCCCTTTCTTCGCGTATCATTGGTCAAGCGATTTCACGGGGTCAGCTCGAATCTCCCAGCTGCGCGATTCAAATTCGTTGCCGCAGACGAGGAATCGACCCGCGTCGACAAGTCGTCCATCGGGTAAAGACGCCACTCGAAGAGAGAAAGACAGAGAAGGAGAGAGAGATCGTACTCTCCTTGCTTTTACGATAATTGTCCCGATAACGCGGCGGTCCTATTTCAGATGATAGCTCGCTCGAAACTTCGGTCCCGCATACCCGATTGTTATATCGGCCGCGTCGAGTTTACGGCGAGCGCTTTCTTTTTCTCTAAAGATGCTCCGGACAATAAGTGAAGAGAGGAAAACAGAAATACAGAGAGAGAGAGGAGAGAGAGACTTAAGGTGAGCGGGCGATGGGCGGGGGAGGAAGAGGGAAAGGGTGAGGGAGAAGAGGGGACGGTCTTGAGATGCCGGGGATCTCGAGTATATATACCTTCTTTTCTCTTTGATTCCGGTATAGAGGTTTAAGGGGACGGAAATCTGGCGGCACTGCTTTTAAGCTCCTAGCTGGACGGTTTCGCGTTATTAGCGCTCGTTTCGGGAAATTTCGCTTGGTGCTCTACGGAGCAAGTTTTGATGAATATGTACGTCGATGGCCGGGGGTTTGCTTGGCTGGAATGCGATTCTTGTTTTGGAATGGTAGTAGTGGAGAAAGTGCCGAGGAAAATGGGGTGAATCCACTAAAATTTGAAACTCCTCCAATTTTCAAGATACTCTTACCAAAATTTGCTTTCGAGTCTCGGTACAGATTAATATATAAAATTTTACGCTAAATTTCGTACAGGTTTATTTTGTTGCTTTAGTTTTCAAAGTATACCTTAATATCCGGTGCTTATGTACTCTCTTAACTACTTTGAATAAAAACCAATCTATGTAAGTGAAACTTTGACCAATAACCTTTGAATTCACAATCCTTCAAGCGGACAGGATTATTAATTATTACATATCGTCAGAAAAGCATGATAATTAATCTTTTAAATACCCGAATAATAAATAATAAATGAATGCAAATAATTTTAACAACTTTAGTAGACTGTTTATCATCCTTTACAGTAAATATAAAAATAAAACATAATTTAATAAACGTTTCAAGTTAGTCAGTGTTTTAATAAATCACTTTAAAAGTAAATAAAATATTGTTAAAAACAATATATACTTCAAACATCTGTTATAGCTTTTGTACAACATAGAAACTCTTAATAATAATAAATTGTGACATTAACATTAATATTGATTAGTCTGTAGTGGATATTGAGTATTTGAAGTTATAGGTTAAACCATTTTTTGGATATTAATTATAAAGTTGTTATCAATTTTTGGTCAAAACACCAATTATTTGACAAAAAAGCATTTAATAATATAATAAAATAATGTTAATATACTTAATAATAATTGATACTTAATATTAATATTATATTATCTATTAAATATATTATCCAAGGAAGTAATAAAATAAAAATGTGGAAATACCACTGATAAGCTAGAAAAGGCTTATTGCAATTGAATTTGATTGTACTATAGACGGAATAACCTTACCGAAAGCTTAAATTGTTGCTCATTACCGAATTGAATAACGCCCACTAAATTTGTTTACACGCAATGATTGAACCTCTGCGCTAACGCACTGACCCAGAATCAAGTCTGCCAAACTTATCAGCGAGTCAGCAATAGATTACTTACTCTACTTCGATATTAATACTCTAAATAGAGCAATATATTTGCCGAAATTCTGTTTATCAATCTATTAATCAAATCGAAAATATTTAACGTTTAAATTGATATTGATTATAAGCAATTCGGTTTTCTTTAGACACATACTGACGACGGGGAAAATAAATGGTAATTTTCACAAGTACACGAAACATAAATTTGTACGTAAAGAACGAATTATTATTATAAATAAAATTACTATTCAATTGGAAATAGTTAAAATGATTATTTACCTATAGAAATAGGTCGAGTATTTTCGAAAATGTCTAATATAATTCAATGACTTCACGAGGCTCCCCCAAGTCCGAAGATAAATAGATAGTTAAACGAGAATCGAAAGATTCTCAATCCAGCAAGTGGAAGACAAAAGCCCGTTCGCTATTCGGTTGCGGAAGACACGTATTTTTCTCAATGAACACCGACTTTTCTCACCTCGTTCTACCCCGTTCCCTCCGCACTTTTTCCTCTCATTTTTCTACAGAAACGAGGAAGTTATATCGACTAGCAGTTTTAAAAGGGTATAGAGGATGTGTAGGCAAGTACGGCGTTTCTTCCAGGAGGAGTAAAGGATGGCTTCGTTTAAAATATATATATCCGCGAACTTTGCTCAATTACTCAGGCGAATGACATCGCGTAAAAATTTTCACGAGGAAAGTTTGCCGAGCGCACCGCAATTACTATGTTTGTCGAGGCTTCCGGCGATTCTTAACTGTCGCGGTGCTTTAATTAAAACGAGGGGGGGGGGGGGGCTTTAGAAAACGAAAAAAAAAAGGAAAACAAAGATTGCTGCGAAGCCTCCACTTTTAATTTGTGCCTCGATAAGTTTGATCGATATCGCGAAAGAAATCACGCAACACCTCGGTATATATCAGGCATGCAACTTTTTTAATTTTATGATGCTCAAATGAGACGGGAGATGTATAATTTTTGCATTAATTTATTATTTTTTATTTTCTTTCACTGCAGTTTAAACGATATATAAATGCTTGTGTATATATATACACACCCACCGAGTTTGTTTATTATGATGAAAAAGTTTCTTTTTTTTATAGTATTATTACGTTTTATTTTTGTCATAATTTACATTAAAGTTTTATCAAGTATTTTTCAGGATTAAATTTTATTTTTGTTAGCACAATTAAATTATAATATCTCTTTTGTATGCAGCTTGAGTGATGAAAGAGGCGATTAAATTTATTGTGTTGTATAATTGTGTTATAAAAATTAAAAATAATAGATTAAATCGCGCAAATAGAGCTTAAAAAGCAATCCATTAATTGCCACAAGCATCGATATGCGTCCATGAATTTGACTTTTAACCAAATTAATTCATCCTTTACAATGCTTGTATGTGAAACAAGAAGAGAGAGGGAGAGAGGGGTAGACAGATAACACTCTCAAGTGTCTACTTTTTACGCTTCGCAAGACAAAAAGAAATGAAGACCCTTTAGTACTCTAGAAACATTTCTGCTCTAATGAGAAGATTTGCATGAGCATGGTTGATTTTCTCTAATAACTAACCTAAGATGTTCATAAATGAACTCCTTCTTTTACGAGCTTTAATAAAACTCGGTAAAGAAAAACTTTACGGTACGTCAATGTCATACTTTGTGACTTGGAATTTAATTTTACGTTGTTAAGAATTTGCGTGAACGATACTTCATAGAAAACAAATATAATCGAATAGTTTATAAATTTGAAAATTATCGTTTATGACTATTTAGAATGTTGATAGCCATCGCGAAATAGACATAATATTAAAGGTTAAAATTTGGTTGGTGATTTAGAAAAAACATATTTCTTATTTAGACTTCTACGATCGTTATACAAATCCTTTATAAAATAATCCAAAAGATGCAAACCGATATAGCACCGACGCAACTGAACGAGGACTCATCGAACTTCCAATAAGATATCGATCCTTCGACATGAAAAAAAGAAAGAACGGTAGATAGAAAATGAAGCACCAACTATATTCTCGTCGCAATTTCTTCGATATCAGAAAATTCTGAAGCCGGCGAAAGCACAAAGGCCCCGTTGAAATTTTCCGCCTAGGCCAGCGGCTTTGGTGTGAGTTATATGGCCAAATTTTGCGCTGCGTCTGAATTTTCGAATAAACGCGCTAACGTGGAATACGGTCTTGTCCGATTTCTCTCGTATGGGCTGTCTTGCCGAGCTGACGCTTCGCTCTGGTTTCGTGCGGTCCGAGGGATGCGAAACGGCCTGAGTGCGTTAGACTTTCTCGAGCGTGTGATTAATCTGATGCGTGTATTTAATATTTTTCATATCGTGGTATATATTGAATCGAATATTCTGTTATAACAAACAGGGGTATAATTTACTATTTTTTAAGATTATTTTTCATGTATAGTCTTGTAAACCGTAGAATGTTAAAACGAGACCTATATATAAAAATTTCGTTGATTTTATGGAAATGCCAATTGCAGTCGAATTGACTACACAAGACTATATTCTCAAACATAATTTCGATATTTTTATAAGAAATTTTGTTAAATGTTTTAAAAAGTCGTAAATAACAATTTTGAAAATAAAGTAGACAATATTCTTGTATTTGAGTAAACCGCAGAAGTAAATAATCTAAAAAAATGTAGAATAGCGGGAAACTTTTGATAGTTGATAAACTGCAAATATACAAGGAAAGTTTAAAGCCGCTGAATGGTTAATTTCCAGTGATAAGACATTAATACTTTAGTTAGAATTTAGCGTCTTCAAGAAACAAACCACATTTAAGATCCTGTACAACTTCTAACAGCTACTAAAATAAGATACATATATTCTATTATATGGAAAATTCTTATTAGTACCATTAGAGAAATTAGATCTTGTAAAGAGATTTCGAATTAATCTCGGAAAATATTATTTAATAATATTAAATGTATTACTTTATTTTATTACTAATGGAAATAAACTGTATATATAGTTTGATTACATTTTTCAATTTATATATACGTTAAAAATTTCGATGATGTAATCGATAGTAAATAAAGGTAAAGTAATTAAAATCAATTTATTTATATATAACCAGTAAAAAATTGTATAAGAAAAATATTTATTCAACTATTAATACCTTAGGTATTTATATTAATGCACCTTATATTCACGCTATGATTCATCACGGAAACCACGAAAACCATCGGTATAATATTTTAGAGTGAATCATAATAATAAACCTCAACCACTAATGTTGCTTGTACAAATTAAATTTACTGTTTACAATCAACATACATACAGTACTTATTTATATTTAAAATATATTAATATTTATGAATAAACAATGTTAATAAGAAATAATTTTTGAAAAATAAAATAAAAATAAGTTTGATACGAATGAATAATTTTGTCATTACTCGAAACCTATTTTACTCTTATTACTTGAACGATTTCTATTGTTTTTCTCAGGATGGTGAAATGTTACAATCATAACTTTATTACGCAAACTTTTTGTCGTTACTAAAAAAACATAAGCAAAAAATATTACGTATTTGAGAACTGCGGTCAGAGTATTACGAGCTATCGGACTGAGTACAAAAGAGTAATGTAGCATTGAAAGTTTTGCTTTTAGCTAATGATACAAGTTTTAAATTTAAAAATTTATTATTTAAAATAACTGTATTCTTAGAATCACGAGACTATAGCATAGGTAAACCGATGAAAAATGTCATTTTAAGATTGTATTCGATAACATTACTAATAAAATTTTCATTCGGGAACATTCTATTAATTCATGAACACAATATTTATCGACTTTTATTTGATATATTTCATTGCGCCTAGAATATTTGTAAAAGTAAACAAGTTATTTATTGATCCACTATTGAATGAAATGTATTTGTCAAGTAACATATGCTCCGTGACACAGTTTATTTTTTGCCATCCAAATAATTATCGAATATTAAAATACTAATTAATATTTTCATTGCACAATATGTATTTTAATAATCTTCCATCCACGTGATTAATATAAAATTTTAACAAAAAGAATCCATTTCCATCTTAATATTACACTGGCCTATCAGTCGAGAGTCCGCCAACATTGTTGAAGAACATAAAAGGATAGCCGAAGGAAAGGCGCAACCTTCTCTTATCATCGTATTCAAATAGAGTGCAAAAATAAACATGAATCTAAAAAAAATATTGACTCGCTTTACTGGAAGGAAAGTAGGAAAAAATGCAAAAGTCTCGATAAAGCGTAGAACAATGAAGGGACAAATAACTGCGCTCGTAGATTCAAGTGATCAGATGTCACATTAATTTATCAATGTATACGATCATGTATTATGAATCTTACCAATTTTTAACAATGAATTTTGCATTTACTTGGTGTTAGGAAATTGACGTTATTTCTCAGTATAATCTTATTTGTGCTCTATTTGAATATGATGATAAGAAACGTTGCATTTTTATAGCAAAAATCGCGTGCACCTCCAGGCATTTTCGAAACATAAAAGGACTCCTTGACTAAAGTGCTATCTACTCGTTACTTTATTTTAGAGAGGACTACTTTATGAATCATTAAGAGACGAAAGCGTTTTTCTCGTGTTTTCTTTTTCCCACGCTAAAAGTTCATATTGATTCAAGTCTTATCAATAAATTTAAATTCCTAAAAAATCCTTAATGAAGTAAACAATAGCTCAAACGTGTTTAACAGCTCTAATTAATTTAAAAATTAACCAATCACCTATAGTGCAAGCATTAGCGTCAATAAATATCGTCGATTAAACACCGGTTTTTTTTTCTCTTATTACAACAAAATCTAAATACTCAAAGTAAATAACAATTAATTCTGTAAAGGAGAAAATATATTACAAGAAGCACTCGACCGAGTCGATATAAAAATACGTAGAAAACTCAACGTTGCTTAATGAGTTTCATTGCAAAGCGATTCTACCGGGGCGATTCGATTCTTTCCGTGCGCTTTCGCATCTGTCATCTAATTTCCATGCACAATAGCGTTAATTCCGCAACTCGTCGACCGAGCCAACCGCACCGGAGCAAATGAGATCCGCCCGCGCCGGCAGCTCTGCGGCACTTCGTAACGAAAGCGCGCGAATAAAAAAAAAGAAAGAATTTAAGCCGGTCGGAGTGAGGGAGAGGAAGGGAAAACGCTCGGAAATGAAAAGGAGGGCCGAGGAAAAAATAAGTGTCGAACGTTCTCTTGCCACTTGTAATTCGTCTTCGACTTTCCGAGGATAAACCAGTTAACTTTTTCTTTTCTTTAACTAAATATACGGACAACCTGCGGTAACCTAAGTTATTTTTTTTTTCATTGGATAATCGTATTATTGAGCTTGAACTCAATTTTAAATGTATAAATTGCAGTAATACGATGTACAGAATGTGCTTTCAATATTTATTCGCTTCAGGTATGAACGGTAATTCGATATACTTTCAGATAAATATTTTTAATATAATTTATTTACGACAAATTATTTTTGCTCAACAATTAAGAACTGATAACTAAAATATGAGCATGACAATGTTTTTTAATAGTTAAATATGTTGTCATTTAGATTTAGAGATTAAAAATTAAAAATTTGTTAATAATTATCTTAATAGGTAACGACTGAAAATTAATATTGCAGCGAAAGATATATAATGGAGAAAATAAGTTAATATGCGGGATTAATAATGAATCAATAGTTCTCACAGTGTCTTGATAATTGTTATCAATACTTAATTATTATAGCAAGAATTATACATTACTCTTAAAAAATCTACTTAATTTTTTAAGTAAAATTAAAAACATCTAGTTTTACCTGTATTTCTTTATTAGTAATAGTAAAAACTTCACTGTACCATTTATCGGCACTTTCTTTAAATTAATCAAAAAAACTATACCATTAATTTAAAGAGAACAAAAAATGCAGCGTGACACAAAAGATCGAAGCCAATGCACAAAGACAACCAACGCGAAACTGCAGAAACCCATAGTTTAGAAACAAAAAAATATGACGTATTACGTCAGCAGGCGCGGCGTCTATTTCAAATACAACCGATTAAGCATCTAATCGGTCAGTCGTAGGAAATGGTAATTGCATCCGCGTTTATTTGCCGGCAGTGTTAACGAAGGCCAACGATGTTGCACATACATAACCATGAAAGAAAATACGTACGGACGATTTCGCTATGGTAGGAGATTTTTCTATTCTTATATATCTTACATCGCTGAACTTGGTGGATCGATCCTCTAGAAACATTTCGATTCCGCTGACTTAACGCTTCGCGTTTTTAAGTAATCGCGCGACCGTAGAGAAAAACTACCAGAGTTTCTTTATACTTTACGCTTCGTATTTGCTTCCTTAAAGAGGAAGAGAAGTAGCTTTGTAGAAAAGTTTCTGAAACGACGTCCAAGATTCTTCGATTCTCGTTCCTGAATGTCGAAAGTAAGAATTTCGTATGTGTTGAAATTATAAAAAAAACTGTTGATTCCCTCGAGTTGTCGAAGTATTGTGCTTCTACAGATTAGTTTGTAATTTAATATCATTGTTTTCGTAATAAGATTTATCCACAATCATTTAGTTAAACAATAATGTAAAAATTAACGATGTCAACATTAATATTAATTTAATTTAGATATGATTCAAGTAAGAATTGTTTATTAAGGTAAGTTAAGTTTTATAGTGTTATATATGCACATATGGATTTTTGGTATAATCCAATAAAAACCAAATAAAATAATTTGAGCCGAAATAATCCTTATAGTTTTTTCTATGTCTCACTTGCTTGTGCGCTGCGGCGGAAAATTCCATTTTGAATTTCCCGCGTACGCGTAAGGTACAAGAGTAGCCGACCATCGGGACCCGATCAATCTTGGACGTCGCGGGGAAGGAGAAACTAAACTTTTGTAATTGCCTTGGGTTTTTCTAGTGCGAAGCCTGCCTACAAACGGTGATGGAAGAGAATGAGAATTGTACCTACGAGATGTATGTGAGGGAATGTAGAGACGAATGGGGAGACTCGAGGCTAAAAAAAGGTGAAAGGGGAGCTATGCTCCAAATGATTCCTTTCTTTTCTGTTAATTATTATTCGGGTTTAAAGTGCTTTTATAATCATCTATTCGTTTCTTGGATTTATAAGAGCCTTAAGCATCTTTTTAACAAAACATTTTTTAAATTGATGATAATCATACGAAAATTTAAACGCTTTGTCGGACTTTTTATTTTTATATTTATTAAATTATAAAAACATACTTCAGTACTAATTTATTTGTAAATAATTGAAATATACGTTTATTTATGCGCTACCATAGAAACACAATGTTGACAACAAATATTCGATAACATAATAATTACATTGTTATGTAATTAAAAGACAATCAGTGTGGTAAATGTGTCAACCCATACGGATATAAATACGGTTGTATTATTTAATGAGTTTTAATTATTGAATAATATTTGTTAATTTAAACTAATCGATGAATATTACAGATCAAAAAGATTATAAAAAGTTTTGGTCTTGGTTGTGATTTGTGTTTCATTTAAAACGTGAGATGACCTTTGGTTCGGCTACAGTAATCCTATATTAAATTATCTATTATAAAAAATTTCTGCTAGTTTTATTAAAAAAATATATAAAGTAAAATACGTTATGTTTATGCATAAAAGTGAAAAATTAAAATAATTTAATAGAAAATATTTATTTTGAAACAAAAAGTTAATGAGAAAATAATTAAATTTTTTTCAATTTTCCTCTCATTTTGAATAAAATACCTCTTTTCCAGTAATTAAGCTCAAACGATTTCTAAATGAAAATCACGATTAAACGTATTTTTACAATTATTGTATCGTTAGCCATTCCGTTTTACAATCAAGATTTTATGAGATTTCAAATGGAATCGAAATAAAATTTGAATAAAAAAGTTACCTTTGAGGATTTTTAAAAGTATTTTATGTAATTACTTAAAATGCATGACAGTTTTATAAAAGAAATAGGTGACTAATTTGTATTTAAAACAGTGAGAATATCTATATATTTTGTTTACTATTGAAGTGTAAGTAATTCAATTGTATACCATTTGTTTTTAGGTGAACTGATAATGACACAGTCAGTTGTTTTACACTTAATCATACATATTTGATTATTTATACAATTTAATGTTTACATCTTATATATACAAATATTTAACGATAAATGTGTAATTCAAGGTTAAAAAGTCTTGCCCATATCTGCGGCTTATTGTGGTAAGCCGTTGGCATATATTAGAATTTCGATGACAGAACCTAACTAAGTCCGTTTCTCACATTTAGTTAGGGTCATTGCTTTGTCCGGCCTAAGTTGGAGTTTGCGGAATCATTCGTAACTGTATATATACCTATATACTCGGTGGAATCCCTTCGTAAACCCTCCATTGTCAAAGCTCAATGTCCCTTTCAGCGAGTCTGGGGAAAGAAAGTAAACGGGCGTCAAAGCATTCAATTACCGGTACATTTGGTATAGATCCAAAATCGTCGATCAGACAAGTGGAAGGCCTCGCGGCTCAAAGAACCGTCAGGGCCAGACAAGTTTTAATTAAACGACTCCTCAAATCCAACTATCCCATTAGAGTCGCGACGACGTTCTCCTCTTAACCCGAGAGTTGGTGCCGCGGGCCAAAAATCGGCCAAGAGGTGAGAGCAAGAGGAAGAGAGAGAGAGAGAGAGAGAGAGAGAGAGATGCAGCTTCCGATGCGGTTTATTCCCGGAAACTCGGGGAGCGAATCGAGTATAATTGGCCAACTGCGCGGAATTACTCTATTCCTGGTTGCGGCTTTCCTCCTCGACTGCTTCTCCTATATGCTACGGGGAGCTCGTGCACGCGCGTCCTACTCGTAATTTAAGAAAGTTTCGCGAGACCGAACCCCATTCGCTGGGGAATCCCCTGGTTATAACACTATATACTCGTTGCGGGCTAAAAAGCAATCGCTCGAATTTCGATCGAGAAGCCAACTGTGGGACGATTTTCAAAATTCCGCAACGCAACAGTCTGCTAGGTATGTGTTTATTTCTATAGGCTCATACTAATTTCAACTTTGCAACTGGAAAATATTTCTCAGAAGTACACTATTTCGGATTATTTGTCATTATAAAAGATTTTTATACAATTTTCTATAATTAAATTTTATGAACAACGAATTTCGTGCTCCTTATTAGCTATTGAATTTGAGCGAATTGATCGATTAATCCGAGTAATAAAATTGTCGTTTAAGAATATAATTTCTTTCTAGTGATTAAATCTATATGTTCTAAACTGAACTTAAACGACACCGTTTTTTTGTATCGATTAAATCTAAAAATAACTTACCTACAGATAATTACATAGTTGTTTTTATATTCCTTATTTTATGGTAAACAATTTAACAATTATTTTTATTGGAGATGTTGCAATTCGGGAGAAGGACATTACCGTTTTTAAAGTGCACTGTGCTCATCCTCATTACATCATATGATTTAGTTTTTACGATAAATAAAGTACTTTTAACATTTTTTTCTAGGTCTCTTTTTATTAGCGATTAATACTTTATTCTAAATTCATTTCTTTAAGATATACTCTTTAGTAAAGTAAAACAAGTTATGATCTTTTTTTCTTCTAGAATATGATTTTAAATATGCAGTATTTAGTTATACGACTTGGACGTCTAAGCGATTATTTTTATTTTAAGAACAATGTTCTACTATCCTAAATTGTTTATTACGTATTATGATCTAGGTTTAGAGTTGACGAGTTCGACCACTTTCAATGTAGTAAGGATATAAATAGATCACATATTGAATGCTAGATTTTTTTCATCGCAAATATATTATATATCAGAATAACTATGTTTATAAGTAGAGCTTTTACTTTGTATACTATTTTACATATTAACCCCTTTAATTTTAATCCGTTTATATGCGTACATTACGAATAATACTGCAATTTTTAATAATAAAATTCCAAATACTTATGTAAGTGTTACTATGGTTATTTACTTTAGGGAAGCTTGATTAAGTTTTCAAAACTTTTCACGTGTAATAGTTTATTTGATGATCTACATTTTAAGAGATATGACAATCAAATTACAGGAATTTCCCTATAAAAACACCATAATTATGAATAAATCGTAGAAAAATGTTTAAATTGATCAAAATTTAAAATTCTATTTATTTGTAGAATAATGTTTTATTGGCTTTGTAGATAAATCTCAGTTACCAACAATAAGTATTATACCAATATAAATTTGAATTAATTAAACATAGAAAATCAAACTTTGCGTCTATCATTAAAATATAAAATGATTTAAAAACTTGTAGATAAATACTTGTAGATAATAACTTGCAAATGGTAGAGTTATATTTTAAACCAATAAACTGATAATTAATTAAAATTTAGAATCATAATAAATAATTTATTCTAAAAAAATATTCAACTTAATAATACGTATATATTCGTTTAGGTTCCCAATGATTCTCAGACACGACAAAATAATAAAGTTTCTACCCATCCAGTCTTCACACTTTCCAACTCAACTGTCCATTCGCGAAGAAAATCCGTTTGAGCGAATCATCCGCACAAACACGCACCAGCTGACGACGTTTATCGTCATTAACGAGCTCGAGTGAAAATTTGCGTCTTTCCTTCTTCTCGACCGATAAGTTTCTCGCGTCGACGCTCAAAGTTTTTCGTGGTCTCAACTAGGAAGTGGGAGAGATTCGAGTTAAGCGTTAAGTTTCGGGTAAAATCTTTCGGAGGCACTTTAACCCTCGGTGGAAAGTTGCAAGGCCGGCTGCGCTCTGATCTTGGAAAAAATTTACGAAAGATTTTTCGAAGTGAGTAAGTGAGAACCAGCTACGTAATTGAAGAGTCCCTTTTGAATTGGACGCTTGTTAAAGCGTCACTCTTGAGTTTTACGAGGAATGAGCGATCGAGACGTATCTTTCACTTTTTATTTTATTTTTTTTCCAACGGTTGTGACAAAACTCTTTTTAATTGGAAAGTATTATTCTTTTCGAATCTATTGATGAATTAATTTAAAATAATTAGCTTTACGGTAGTTTGTCAAAAAAAAAAAAAAATTAACGCAAAAAGAAAGAAGCTAGAGAAAATTACGTAGCTTATTGAAATAAATTAATGTTCATTATCTTTTCTACACCACTCAATCGTATAAAGTTCTTAATAGGGAGAATTTACGTAGTTACACGTTGTTCTATTTATCAGTAACCGTAAAATATCATTAAACTTCCTGAATGCAAAACAATAATCCATATTTTACGGTACTACTGACTTTATTAATTATCGAAAATCCGTAAACCCATAAAAGTTTAAAGCTGACGAGTTTCGAAGCGATAAACTAACATTCCAAGTGTTATATACCCTCTCTCTCTCTCTCTCTCTCTCTCTCTCTCTCACTCTATCCCTCTCGAAACTTCCAGGCCTTCGAAAGTTGCATCTACTGTGACGAAATCCCCGTTAAAACCGTTTTTCAAAATTTCCCGTGAAAGTTTCTTCGGATTCAACCTTTCGTAAAATGTTTTCTCGTCGTTCATGTACACCTCCAAAAATGTCAAGGTGGGCTCAAAGGACGAGGAAGCGCGCTTCTTGTAACGCAAACGCAAGCTCGCGCGCGGTCTCTTTGTGCTGGCGTTAAGTAAGCGAGTGCACGTGACAGATTTCTGTTACTCAGGCGCGTGTGCTCCCAGAAATTGCAATACGATCGCGCGTCGGAAACACGTTTTGTTTCTTGCGTAGCTAAGCTCACAGGGCAAAAGTGATACTGTATGCGTACTATGCGAGGATGATGCGTGTTTCCGAAAGCTCTGTGTTTGGAGCTTAGATTTTTCGAAAATATATTTTAATATTTGATTGCGTTTCTTTCTTTGGACTATACTTAAGAAGACTTCGAACCTAGCGATTTTACTGACATATGGGAGTTACCGTTTTTAATTTTTATTAATAACTAAACCAGTTTTTGGGGAATTTTGGGACCACAGCACCATTCATTCAGTATTTACGATGAATAGTGCTTTTAGGCCTTGCAATTAATTCCTATGCTCTACACTTCAATTTTCTGAATTTTGTCGTATGGGATACTTTTGCTCGTAGACTATTGGACCAAATCGAACGTAATCTGGCTCAAAAGGAAGCTGTTGTAACATACTAAAACTTTGATGGATTACATTTTTAATTAGGTGTTAATTTCTAATTTGTACACCAAAATATGTAGCTATTGTCACAAATCAAAAATTAGAAATGGAGACCTAATGAAAAAATGTAATCCATCAAAGTTTTAGTATACGTCAACAGCTTCCGTTTGAACCTAATTACGTTCTATTTGGTCCAAAAGTGGTCGAGCAAAAGTGTCCCATGCAACAAAATACAAGAAATTATTTTTTTTTATTTTTTTTAGCATAGGAATTAATTCCAAGGCTTAAAAGCACCATTTTGAGGTCCAGCAGCCCGAAAATTAAGGGTTTCATTGAGTACTTCTACATCAAATTTTTTTTACATAGTTACAAAAATAAAATTTTGAATATGATATATTGAATTCCTTCTAACAGTTAAGCGATGGTAGCATAACGTACTCCACATTTTAAACCTAGTAATGATTTAACTTACAAGTTAGTAGATTAGTACGGATTTTTTATTTTTAATGTGTAAAATCTCTATCAGGCAAAAGATATAAGCAAATCGTTTGGCCGCGCATTTTGGGGCAGCACAGGTCCCAGAATTAGTGAAACAGTCATTCAAGACGAACATGTGACATCTTTCATAACAAAGTACAGAGGGCGCCCCAAGAATTTCTCAATGTTCGCCACCCTATTGACCGATGAATTTATCTACACAATAATGCAAAAACATGGATACATTGCACACATAGCAGGAAAAGTAGTAGATTTAATAAAATGCTATCCCGGCCCGCACTGTCAAAATAGTTTATAATACAAACAACTGTTATAACCAGTTACCACCAATAATAGAAAATAAGACATGGTTATTGACTCCAAGAACCCACATATTCTTAAAAAAAATAAAGGGCAAAATCTAAGATAAGTTTACTTCTTCCTCGTATGATATAAATCGACTGAAATTATCCAACTTGGGTGTAATTATTATTACCATTTTTTAAATTTTATTTAACGTCGCTCATTGTATGCTCCCAATTTGGTGCTAATCAGCGACAGAGGTCATATGACGTCTTTGTTATCAATCGGCCGAGGCCGGGAATCGAACTGAGACCCACAGATTACGAGACTTAACGCCGTAATCGACCGAGACATCGCATACCTCTGGGTGTAATTATATTGTTTATAAGAATTAAAACGAATTTTTTTTGTTTAATTTAAATAAAGAAAACATTTCTTACATTATGTACGAGTATTTAATTAAAGAGATTTAAAAATATAAATGTAAATACATTGATTTCTTTCTAGTTCCCTGCAGATTTCTTCATTTGCTTAAATCTTCTACAAGGTATTTGTTATTTAACTATTACTATGTTGTACAAATAAATTTAAAATATTATAACTACTATTCTGTTTGTCGAACTTAGGTTGGGGGGGGGGGGGAGGATTGTCTCTATCTATTTGACACTCATTTCGACTTTTAAAACCCGGAATGCTGTTATTTTTCAGTCAGTAATTTTTAAGCAATTATTCGTACAAATACAAATTTATCTCTTTCTTACGAATTAAATAAATGTATACATATTCTCGTATAAAATGATTATAACTTCTATTTCTTGAATAAACCTATACATTTAAAAAGTTGATCTTGAATAAAATGTTATTTATCTAATATATTAAGTTTACGAATATGTAAGAATAATAATTAAATATATTTATAATTTACCCTATAAACCATATTTAAATACTAAGTCAATTCAAGAATTCACAGCTTAATTCTAATAATTAAATATCATAAATGGGATTAAACAGTATATTTGTTTGAGACTAATGAGTAAGGGGTTTGCAAACGCCAGCGAAGAACTTGATTATCTTGAACTTGTTCGTTTGAACAATTATTCCGGTTTTGAAGGAAATTGATATTGTTGAGTTTGCCAACTTGAACGTACATCACTGCGATGAGATTTTATGATATGATATGACTCTAGCTAATTATTTCAAAATATACATATATATGTGTGTATATATATAACTTGATGAAAAACAGTCAACATATAGTTAAGTTTAATATCCAAGATACTAATGTATTCTTCTAAGGAACTATTCAAAAGATTTTCTTAGGATTTTTTCAAGCATTGGAAAGATTTTTTTTTAATTTAATATTTGTTACATTGTTAAATCTTTTTACACATTCTTTTCAGATTTTTATTACGTATTTTTTACTCTATAAAATTAAAAGAAAAACAGTCTTAATTTAATTTAATTTATTTATATAATAAAAAAATATAAAATTAAGAAAATAAGTAACAATATATTAATTTTATTACATTTAAGAATTATAAGACATTCATTTTAAAGATCTTGACACAATTTTTTAAATTATGTATAAAGGATCATATATACATTTCATAAATTAGCCTGAACGATATTTCACATACATTCAAAATAGTTTCCTTGTTCAGAATTTCATAAATGATCTTACCAATATTTAATTTATTTTTACGTGAGGTACACTCATATATCCATGAATGTAAAGAAAACGACATTAAAAGTGAACAATTTGTATACGTAGAACAAAGGAAAAAGATAACAAACAAAATAATAGTAATTTAATTAAATCGACAAGTTAAATTTAATCACGTTGGCGTTGTGATACGCTCAAACACTTCGAAATTCCTGTGCCTCTAATTTCGTACGAGCATTCCCTCAAAGCCGAATCCCTGAAACACGACGTAATTGAAAGGAGCTACGACCTAGCGACAACAAAAATTAACGCAAGCAGAATTTCCGGTATACCGCGTCAGGAACAAGGAAAACGATTAAAAATTCATTTAACATCCTTATCTAGCACTTCTCGATTCAATTACCGATGCGGCTTGTACGCCTCTCCTATGATTTCATTGTTACATGCGTGGAATTAAGAGTTCATTTGCTATACGACAATGATGGTCGAATTCCTCTCTTTTTCTTCCTCGTGCTATACGCTTCCTCCTTTTTTCTTTATATTGTTTCTTTATTTTTATGTTTATTGGTGTCTTTATTGTTATTTTCTTTCATTTTGGCTTGTTACTTTTATTTATCCATTTAGTTTCTTTTCATTGATATTTAATTACTGGTGTGTTACATTTACTTTTATTAGCCTGGATCGTCGGTTGATGTACTCAGTGATGTGGCTTTACTGCCAAACAGTATAAGTATATAAGAGTTTAGTTAAGAATGGTAATAAGAAAAGGAATTATGGTTTAAACATTATTTTTAGTATCAATTTTACCTAAAATTGTCTCACGTAAATTAATGTACATTATTTTATTTAAATTAGTATTTTTTGTGCTTTAAAACATCTTAGTAAAATTTTCTACCGAATGATAATATGTCCGAGAAATAAATGTGCTCTCGAAGATTAATTAAATACTAAAATTTGAGTAAGATACTTTATCTTCAGTAATATAATTATCTATTTTCTTGTACATAAATTCGTAGTGTAAAACCTGGGTAGGTAAAATCTGATACCCTGACTGCAGGAAAGCTACGACACGAGATAGGTAAACATCGTTATCGGTGTTACGGTGCATCTGGACATCGAATTCATCAAAATCTAATGCCTGAATTTGGAAAGCCTGCAACGTTGTAGAACAGTTGGGCATCGACATCGGCTGACCATCAGCGTTCTGGTGCACCTGGCCATCGAATTCATCAAAACCTAGACACGAAAATCTCTCCTGTGCATTCAAAATTTGATAAAAATAGCCAGCCGCTTTATTAAATATATCAATTGAAATGCTGTTATAAAAAATTAACTATTCCAACTACTTTAGATTTACTTATACATATAACACATTTATTAATTACATTATTTTATTGATATCAAGCAATTCAATTTATTTTATCTTAATCAAATTTTTTACAATAAAAAATATGCGTACAAGCGCTTTTGTTGATTTTATCGTTGAGAAAATTCATTAAATTAATGCCTTTACAATATTTATTTTAGACAAAATGTCGAGAAAAGGGCGATATAAATGATACTGTGATTACAGATAATTTTTAAACACGAAGAAGCAGCATAGCCTGAGGAGGACTGAGGATACTCATCGAAACGTCGCTTAATAACGGACTATTATTTGTTCAAGAAAATCAACTTCTATCTTCTTCCCCGATAAAAACTTTCTTTTAATATTTCTGTAATGTTCATTTTCATATTTAAACGAAACTAATAATGTTCTTGAAGAGAACGAAAGAACGGTCTCTTTTTAAACATAAAGTAAACTAGTATATAGATTTCACTTGTTTTTATACGACGGTAGAAATAACATCATATTCATATAATTTTTTAAAGAAACGCGTCAAAGGAAACGAGAGGAATGTGGTTGGTATCCATGTCGTCATTAAGTTTAAAGCAACCCTCACAGTTCTTTGAGAAAATGATGATCACTGCTACCGAAAAGCGAAACACTACTCTTATAAGGTAATGTGATCATACCGAAAAACAGTAGTATGGTATAATAGTATTAGTAGTAAAAATAGAGTATCTCCGATGAGTTTTATTTTAACAATAAAAACAATAAAAATAATATTTATTAATATTTACATAATTATAAAAAATTTAAACATAAAACTTTTATATTTAAACAATCATTTATTTACCAACCTCAGAGAAATAACGATGGCGGTGAGTGTAAGCAAAAAAAAAGAATATTTAATTTTTAAAACGTATACAATGTATATGTATCTACTCGAGGAATACAGTAATATTTAATTGTATTATACATTTACGAAAGCTCAGGAGGCTCGAGATGTATATAGTGGACCATAAAGCGAATTAACTCGAACATAAAGCTTTCGGTCCACAACGAATATGCACCCAGTATCCCGTTTGAGATAGTTACATCTCTATACTTTAATCTTTTAGCAAAAAGAAAAAAGATAAAGATTATTGTTCCGATTGGTCCAAAATATATATATACGGAAGCACTAGCCTATATATAATTACGATCGAAATTCACCCCTCGATCGAAAGTTCGTTTATATTGGATAATAAATGCGTTCACTTATTCGGAAGGAAGTACGGTTTGGCTCTACCTGTTAGATATCCGAATTCGCTTATTCTGTACCGCAAATTTATTCATTCGTTCCTTTTCAACTAAATTTACATTATTCTTCTCGAAGGAAAAATTTTAGCACGGAATAATTTAATCTTATTTAAATGTAGTACTTTAAATTAAGCGCAAAAGGTCTTTTTAAAATTCGCAAACTTTTGCGTAACAGCTGTTTCATAAATACATTATATAGTTCAATAATTAAATGTACGTATATAAAACTAATTTCGTTAGCATTAATTGGGATGCAGTTTTAATTTTCCCGTATGAAAATATTTTATTTTCAAAATTAAAATTCGAAAAGTTTTAATTACAATTCTTTGCCGAGACGCATATGAATTTATATATACATATATACAGATATGAGGGACAACGAATGTGACCACAATTTTTTTTATTGGTGAAATCTATGTAGTGATGAAGTGAGCGTAATTAAAACATATGAACCGTCGACTATCTGTCCAATAAAATACTCTTCTATCGTCGCAATAATGCATGTGTACATTCGTGCTTTTTATATTTATATATATATATATATATTGCTGCGCAATTTCCAGCTAATTATGACGAAAGTAAAAAAATTAGAAGGATTATACTTTGAATGTGACCAAACGAATATATTAAAATTTTTCAAATCGTTCACATCCATCGGGGAAATAATGAGACATAAATATAAATCTTCAATAAATAAATTAACGGAGGTGTATGTACTTTTACGTCAAAAATATTTGCTTACGTGTAAATTATATAGACTACCTGTAAATCCAATACGCGCAGTAGTTTTTATTATTGCTTTGTTGGCAGTTAAAAAAAAAGTTAAAACAAATAATTCACGCTCGTCATTTGTACTAAAACCAATCCATTTAATTTGGTGTGCAAAATTGATTGTAACGAAATTGTAAAAACAATTTGTTACTTTATAAAATCATTTATCGGGATAATAAAAAGTACGAAAAGAATATGAATACAGTTTTTAAAAACTTTTTATTCGATGTCAACTAATCAATATTTTAAATATTTTAAAATTAGTAATGCACAAATATTCCTTTATAAGAATTTGGCATACGTTTAGCTCGAAAACAATTTTTTTTATCATCCATAATAAAAATCGCTTTAAGTAAGAACCAATGTAATAGCCGATTATTTCTCCGAGATATGAAAAAAAAAATTGTAAAAGCTGCGCATTTCATGCTCAATCGATAAATTCGTAGTAAACACATTTTACTCCTTTACACGTACCCCCTGAGAGTAGAATTATGTAGCGTTCTCTCTCAGTTCCAGTAATGTAACAGGAATATATTCCCAAAATTTCGAGTCGATCGATGAAGTAACTTTACTCGTAAATAATTCGACTTGTACCTATAAATCGAAGAATTTTATAATATTTAAATAAAATTTAAATAACGTGGTGAATTTTGATAAAGTAACATGAATTATTTATAACTATAATATTATTTAATGCTTTATATTTAACAATTATTACAGAAAAATTGTACAATAAGTAAGTACATACATTAAGATTGGATTTTAGCGGAAAATGCCAGAAAACGCTTTGAAATTTATTGATCACCATGGATTTCTGGAATACATATAATTTATTATAGTTTTTTAAATATATGTGCACCATTTTTTAACGAACCCTCTATAAACAGTGATAAGACAAAATACTTTAATTGCCCGTAATCTTTCATACGTTTTTTTAAATTTGACTCATTATCTTTATTATTAGTAATAATTTAAAAAAACTTTCGTAACTTTCGAACTTTATAATATTCTCGGAAGGTAAGTTCTTTTACTCTCATAAGTATATAGAGCATTCCCAAGAGTGAGAACTGAAGTTCTGTCTGTTCTTTGAGTGATTAATTTGGTTTGTGGAGATTAATGGACTCTTTAAAAGCGAAAAATTTTAAGTACTCATGACATGAACAATATCCGTAATAATTGCATCACATATAATTGACTACTATAACTGTAAATAATAACAATTTTACCATTGAAATTTATCAAAATTATTATTTATGCTTTCATAAGGCATCCAAGCGAAATTTTTGCACAATTGTTGCAATTTTCAGAATTTTACTATATTTCAATGGCCACTGTTTAATTGTCGTAAAATAATTTAATAAATTATTTAAAATCTACAAATTAATATAAGATGTTTGAATGGTCTTTCTTATATTGATTAAAGAAGAAGAACCATACATTTATTCGAACGTGTATACCTTTTCAATCTTCAATTCCTGTGAATTGCGTCATAAAGTCTTTAATAAAATTTCATAAACTGGAAATTCGTATCTCCGAGTTATGGAACTATCGCACACTTTCTTAAAGTGCCTACGTTTCCTAAATAGTTAGCCGACATCCTATTTCCATCTTCGGTTACTGTTTGATTCTAATAAATAAATACCAACTTGTTTATTGAATTATATAAGTTATGACAATAAAATTTAAAAGCATGATTTGAAATTATCATACTCTCCTCTCAGCATTAGGTTACAAACACAGATGAACAGAATAAAACTGATGAACATTCTTTGAATTTTATTAATAAATTTAAAGTCACCATAATATTTGTTTTGTTTAACCTTAATAACCATCAGAAAAAATTAAAAATGGTTGGTCGTTATAGGTAGTGAATCGATATTTACCAAGAAACGTATATCTATACAGTACAGTAGATAATTCAAATATAACACACGCGACGTAGTTAAAATTTTAATACAAAAATGTATATAAAATAGTAGAGAATAAAAAATTGCAAATGATATTATATACATTATTGAAGTTTCTAGCTGACCATGTACATTACCGTAGATTATGATGCAATACGATTTGCTCCTATTTATTATTACGTGTGTGATTATGTCGATTTTTGAGAAGCCAAATTTCATCGAACAAAAGCAATCAAAATCACTGATGCGTATCATTTCGAATACGCTCGTTCGTACAAAGGAACCTTACGAATTCGTTGTTCAGGGTGAAAAGGGATTCCTAGCGTAAAAAAATGTTGAACCGCAGGAAGCTCATTTCCATCGATACCGAATTCGGTTTATATGCGTTTTCTACCTCTCCCTCCCTTGCGGGCAATTGAAATATCACGCCCGGGTCGTCGACTTGCCGATACACGCATATTGGCACTTAAAATGTGCACACTCAAAATTAGATGTTAATGAGGGACTATACGCGTCGATTAATAAATTTCGCAAGCCGTTAATGTGCTTCTGTTACGGTCGGTCATTAACGCCAGGGATATGTTCGGAAATTCATGAGATGACCTTTACCGAGGACATCGCGGTTATATATTTCTTTTCACAATTTGCTTTTACGATGTGTATTCGATCGTCATAGTTTGGATCATTGCTCGTGCTTCAATACAATGCTTGGTAATATTCGGTTTACCGATATCGCGGTATTATATTGAATTGTTCAGATTAGAGAATGATCAATTGAAACGGTCTTCTGGAATAAGAACGGTTTACCTATTTATATCACATTCCCGTACTTTAAAAATATTGTTTAAAATTAATTTTTTTCAATACGATATCTTAAGAAAAATAAAAGTGTCATAAATAAGGCAGCACGCTAAAAACGGTTCTTTTTAAGATATTCCATAAATTTTTTATTTATTTTATTCAATTAACCTCTTTATTCGAATTATAATTATCTCTCTTGTTTATTTTAATAATTTCCGGTTTTGTCAAACAAACATATTTGATCTAATCGATTAGTTGAAAGTTACTAGCATAATAAGTCCAAAAAACATTTTTCGGTTTACATATTTAAAAAATAAGCGTATACGAAAAACCGAATGTCAAAAAAAGTCATTTATAATATTCACATATAATATTCTTTAATTATATTTCGTTATATTTTATATTTATACTCTTATTCTAATATAATTTATATTTGAAAATTAATTACAACGAATAATATTTAAAAAGTTAATTTATATATTTTTAAATATTGTTAGATAGTTATTTGTTTTATTGAAAATAACGAAAATTTATGTAATATCAGCATTCCTAACGGTTTAGAAATAGTTTTTAAAATTTGTGAAAGGAAATTAGAATAATTATATTATTAAATTGGTTATTTTATATTCGTTGATTATTGAAGCTTTAAGTTTGTATAGTAATCAAGATTTAATTGTTTTCAAATGTACTTTAAGTTCCCGTTGGTAAATGTAAAGTTGGGATTCTGTGTCCGGAAAATCGTAAAATTTTTCGTTAATCAGGGAATTTATAGGCTTGAAAGACCGTGCTGTGCCGGGAAAACCATAGATTTTCGAAAGAAAGCTCAAGCTTCTTTTTTCCTTGAATAGAAAATCTTGCCAATTTTCAAAAACTGAATATTAACAATAGCTGCAAAATACTATTGCAAATTACTTTGAATATTATCATTCAATAGTTATAGAAATAAAACAACGCATAGCAATGCTATATATCCAGCATTCCGTGTTAAGTGGTCCGAACAAAATTTTAAAATGCACCAAATTTTAGGTACAGACTGCAAATGTTTTTCAGAAAACAGAAAAAAATTTTTAGTTACTGGAATCCATTTGTTCAAAAGTTATTCTAACCTCGAAACGTTAAAATTTTTAAGTTTTTTTCAACACCAGCTGTGTTTACCGCTATTTATCACAAAATCCATCAACTTTTACTATAGAATATTACATGTAACATTAGTTGCTAATTATGTCTAGAATTTATCCTTCTAGGTTAGAATTTCTAATCTCAAAGTCAGTGTCTTATAAACTATATGTCAATATTGTCAATATAGTAGATTTTTGGTGCAGGGGGGCAGTCAGATTGCTTTATTAATAATTTGTTTTTATTTTCAGTTAGTGTTTTTTTTTTTATATTTTATATTTATACTCTTATTCTAATATAATTTATATTTGAAAATTAATTACAACGAATATTATTTAAAAAGTTAATTTATATATTTTTAAATATTGTTAGAGAGCTATTTGTTTTATTGAAAATAACGAAAATTGATGTAATATCAACATTCCTAACGGTATAGAAATATTTTTTAAAATTTGTGAAAGGAAATTGGAATAATTATATTATTAAATTTATTATTTTATATTCGTTGATTATTGAAGCTTTAAGTTCGTATAGTAATCAAGATTTAATTGTTTTCAAATGTACTTCAAGTTCTCGTTGGTAAATGTAAGGTTGGGGTTCGGAAAATCGTAAAATTTTTCGTTAATCAAGGAATTTATAGGCTTGAAAGACCGTGCTGTGCCGGGAAAACCATAGATTTTCGAAAGAAAGTTCAAGCTTCTTTTTTCCTTGAATAGAAAATCTTGCCAATTTTCAAAAACTGAATATTAACAATAGCTGCAAAATGCTTGCTATTGCAAATTACTTTGAATATTATCATTCAATAGTTATAGAAATAAAACAACGCATAGCAATGCTATATATATATGCAGCATTCCGCGTTAAGTGGTCGGAACAAAATTTTAAAATGCACCAAATTTTAGGTATAAACTGCAAATGTTTTTCAGAAAACAGAAAAAAATTTTTAGTTTCTGTAATCCATTTGTTCAAAAGTTATTCTAACCTCGAAACGTTAAAAATTTTTAAGTTTTTGTCAACACCAGCTGTGTTTACCGCTATTTATCACAAAATCCATCAACTTTTACTATAGAATATTACATGTAACATTAGTTGCTAATTATGTCTAGAATTTATCCTTCTAGGTTAGAATTTCTAATCTCAAAGTCAGTGTCTTATAAACTATATGTCAATATTGTCAATATAGTAGATTTTTGGTGCAGGGGGGCAGTCAGATTGCTTTATTAATAATTTGTTTTTATTTTCAGTTAGTGTTTTTATTTTTTATATTTTATATTTATACTCTTATTCTAATATAATTTATATTTGAAAATTAATTACAACGAATATTATTTAAAAAGTTAATTTATATATTTTTAAATATTGTTAGATAGTTATTTGTTTTATTGAAAATAACGAAAATTTATGTAATATCAGCATTCCTAACGGTTTAGAAATAGTTTTTAAAATTTGTGAAAGGAAATTAGAATAATTATATTATTAAATTGGTTATTTTATATTCGTTGATTATTGAAGCTTTAAGTTTGTATAGTAATCAAGATTTAATTGTTTTCAAATGTACTTTAAGTTCCCGTTGGTAAATGTAAGGTTGGGATTCTGTGTCCGGAAATCGTAAAATTTTTCGTTAATCAGGGAATTTATAGGCTTGAAAGACCGTGCTGTGCCGGGAAAACCATAGATTTTCGAAAGAAAGCTTCAAGCTTCTTTTTTCCTTGAATAGAAAATCTTGCCAATTTTCAAAAACTGAATATTAACAATAGCTGCAAATACTATTGCAAATTACTTTGAATATTATCATTCAATAGTTATAGAAATAAAACAACGCATAGCAATGCTATATATATCCAGCATTCCGCTGTTAAGTGGTCCGAACAAAATTTTAAAATGCACCAAATTTTAGGTACAGACTGCAAATGTTTTTCAGAAAACAGAAAAAAATTTTTAGTTACTGTAATCCATTTGTTCAAAAGTTATTCTAACCTCGAAACGTTAAAAATTTTAAGTTTTTGTCAACACCAGCTGTGTATACCGCTATTTATCACAAAATCCATCAACTTTTACTATAGAACATTACATGTAACATTAGTTGCTAATTATGTCTAGAATTTATCCTTCTGGGTTAGGATTTCTAATCTCAAGATCAGTGTATTATAAACTATATGTCAATATTGAACTTGAAAAAATTGTTACTTAACCGTTTTTTATGCAAAACATTTTGAAAAATTAATATGGTAATTTCTATTTAAATTACTAAAAAAATTTTGTGTTTCTTTTACATTATTATAACTTGTTATAGAATTGAAGGCCACTAATAAGCTACAGACCTTTTAAAAGGTATTGCTTCAAGCTTTTTTTAGATTTTTGGATGAAAAAATCAATTGCGACGAAGTTACAATTTTTTCAAGTTCAATATTGACATATAGTTTATAAGACACTGACCTTGAGATTAGAAATTCTACCCTAGGATAAATTCTAGACATAATTAGCAACCAATGTTACATGTAATGTTATATCGTAAAAGTTGATAGATTTTGAGAGAAATGCCTGTAAACACAGCGTGTGTTGAAAAAGCTTAAAAAATTTAACATTTTGAGGTTAGAGTAACTCTTGAATAAATAGATTTCAGTATCTAAAAATTTTTTTCTGTTTTCTAGAAAGACATTTCCAGTTTGTACCTAAAATTTGGTGCATTTTAAAATTTTGATCGGACCACTTAACGTGAAATGCTCCATATATATATATTTGATCGTATATATTTGATTCCTCTTTTGTATTTTAAGACTTATTATGGTTCTAAAGTATAATAAAAGCAATAATTAATGTATTTACAAAAATTTAACAGATTCTTTTTTAAATTTATAAGATTTTCATCATTCAACATTTATAAAAATAGTTGATAGTTTTTGAGTTAAAAATTGTTAAAAATGCTAAAAATGCTTATTTATCGAATATTCCTATATCCTTAAGTAGGTATGTGTTTATGTACTTTAAAAAACTTATTGATAGATGGCTATTCATTTAAATTACAGCATTTCATATTTTGTTGCAAAATATTCCTGTCCTTTCATTTACAATATGAGAACTAATAAATAGTATTAAACTTTATGATTGTACTTAGGCATAAACATTTTATACGTACACAAAAAATTTTAATTTATGTAAACTTTTATCCTTATAATTAAATAAATATTCAAACGTAGTACTACCAAAGATGGTGGTTTCCTAAATAAATATATACAGTAATGTATATGTATATGTACTACGCGGAGTTCGTCAAATGCATGCACGATTGTAAACAATACTCGCCGATCCTTCACTTTTCCGCGAATTCGTATTTTCTATATTGCTTTCGTGCGTTAAAATAAAAACAAATATAGTGTTGTCGTTCCGCGAACGGACGATCAATGCGTATTATATTAATGTATTATCTTTTAGGAAAACGTATCTATATATATATTTCTTTAATAATTCTTAGTATCTTTTATTTATTATTGTTAAGTAATTAATTTACTAGATCTATTCGAAAATATAAGTATACAATCTGACACAGTCGGATAAACACATGTATCGGTATTGAAAAAAATATTTCGTACAAACAAAGAATCCATGACTTAACTATAAAGAAATATTCATTTAATTGAAAATCAAATCCCTGTGTATTTGTATTAAATGCACCGGATTTGAATTAAAGAATTACTTCTCTCAGTGTACCAACTCCAAATAAAATTTGTACATAAAAAAATCTACATTTTTACTTCGTAATTAATAGTCAGTATAAATTAATTTTAACAGTATTTATCTATATACGTATACAACATCAGCTTTAATTAACTTTAAACCTTTGTAGTTGCTTTAAACAATACGTACGAAATTTTTCAGATTTTGCATTGTCACGAGAGACGAACGGCAATGGAAGACGATAAGTCCTGAGCTCGTCACTCTTTTTACGATTTATTTCTACGTAACGGTATTAACAAAATTGGCGACGAAGTGTTTTATATCTCTCTATGTGTATAGAATATCTAAAAAGCTGAAAACGTCACGACGCCGTTCACATTTCTTTAATAATTTAATGCATGTATTTATATATAATATAGATTCTTATTTGTGTATAAATTTATTATACAACAATTGAAATTGATGCCATATTGTAAAAGTCCAGATGGTGTATATAATATCACGCATTATGATACGATTATCTAGTATCAAGATTTTTCTTAGAGACTGTAAATAGGGTACAGATGAACATAATGATGCTACGATTTGTACGAACAAAATATCAACAAATGTGAGAGATCAGTTTGAGAGCAAATCCCATTATCAATCAAAAGGAAAAATGTAAATATTTAACAATTATTTGAATTTATTTGATTTGCTAATGAGGAGAGTGTCTAGTAAAATAACAAAAAATTTCACAAAAAATGTCTGTGACTTTGGTTATTTATGACTCTGAAACAAAAAGAGATATTAAATATTCATATTAAAGTTGAGAAGAAAACACAAATCGAATAGAATGAATTTAGAAAAATAGAAGCTAAAATATCTAGATTTGATCAAAAGTTTTGAAAGAAATAAGAATTTAACAATATTTTGATGAATATTTCGAATTAAAAATGTATTGATTTGTAGGAAAAATTAATTTTTCTTTTATAACTTTTGACCAAATCAAGATATTTGAGCACTTTATCTCAGCTTTCTTTTCAACTTAAGTTTAAGTTTCAGAGTTATGTGCAACCAAAGTCAAAGATATTTTTGAGAAATGTTTCATTATTTATTTCTACATTCTGTAAAAAGGGCGTTGGTATCTATAACTCCACTTCTCTTCATATTTTTATAGTAGAAATCGTATCCTAGAGTTTAGGAAAGATACTTTTCCCGGAGACCAGACACTCTCTTTGTAAGTATAATCGATGCATCAGGCGGTTCGAATAGATTATTATAGATTAAACGAAAACTACACTATTCAGTAAGTAAAGTTCTTGCATTTTTGAAATTTTATATACCCCCCATACCTTCACGAGTTTGTATTTATAAATGCATATTTAAAAAATTGTTCGAATTTTTACATTATACTGTTCGTTTTTCTTATATTCACCATCCGAGAAAATAACAAAAGGAATTTATTTTAATGCGCTCATACACAATTCAAAAGCTGCTTTATGAATGTGGCTTTTGTAAACTTGCTGCGAAATTCAATTGATAATACTGCAAATATAAAAAATGTTATTTTATAGAATATGTTACTTTTTTAAACATATAATACCATTAATAAATTTCAATGACATGTAGAATCGGCATAAAAATAAATATATTATGAAATATTACTGCTTGCATTTAATTAGTTTACTCCAACTTTCGTAGATTAGATTTTTAATTAATGTCTAATAACGCGTATTGTTAAAAGAAAATTATTAACAATAAAATGTATTTATTTTTGTACTTATTTTAACAAAATGGAATTTTTTAAATGAAATAAAAAATGACTTTGCAACAACGCTCATTAAACAAATAGTGAAAATCTTTTTAAAAAGAAAATTAATTTAAATTATTAAACTTATCAAGTGAAAAGCAAACACTATTAAGTTTTTCTTCTTCTTCTTCTATACTTTGATATATCAAATCAGCAGCCTTGTGAAATGAGTAAATGAATCACATTTAACATTTTTAATGAAATTAGGTCAATGCTCGGCTTGCTAATGAGGCGAACGCGAAGACTAAAGGATAAAAATGACATTTTTAAAGATTTCAAATTTTAGAAGTTCAAACTGCACTTGAATTCATTTGCATTGCATACAATGATCTCTCACATTGTAAATATAGATTTTGCATAATGGCGCAGATTAAAGTAACAGTTAATGCTAAGTGAAATTTTCCCATGTTTTAACCTTTTGAAGAAAGCGCGAAGTGGATTCATCTTATGTTTACAAGTCGTTTAAATTTAATAAGGTGAATAGCATCACGCATAAATTGATTATCAGTATATATTTTGGCAAAATTAAAACACATTGTACAACTTCGTACGGTAAGGAACTTCTCGGAGAGGGTCATTAAACATGTAAGTAAAATGAAATGCACTTTGAAAATTAGATTTTTCATTCATGTTCTTGCAAAGGAGAACTTGCCTTTTAATTTAAGAGTACTATCTCCTTCTAAAATCGTAATTAAATGAATCCATTTAATTAACGACTGTGCAAAAACTTCATAATACAAAAAAAAATTTGAATTCTTCACGAAATCGTAGAAACTTGATAATAAAGTCCTAACCACAAATCAAATTTTATATTTTTATAAGACAGTTAATAATCATCTTACGTGTCAGTATTCTTGGTCAACGAAATTTCCATTATAAATAACCACGAATAAAGAATATTCAAAAATTATCGACATTTAATTTTATAAAGTGTAGAAAAATATGTCCGTCACAATGTTAAAATTGGTCGATATTCGAATAAACGAAATACAAAAGAAAAGCTTTAATATAAGAAGAAAATTATTCGGCTATATTTAATGAGCTTAATTGAACGTAAGGGGGCTTCCGCTAACAAGCATAGCAAAGACAATCGAAAATTCAATTGATTTAATGATTTAATTCATGTAATGAAGTCAATTATTGCAATTAATTACACAGATCTCTCTATTTTAAGGTGTTAAAAGAGAGAAAAGTTACTTTAATTGAATAATTAACTTTAACCCAATCTGCGTGCAATACAACTCATTAAACTATACCTATATATTTTCTAAAGTTATTATTTACTTATAATGTGTATATAAGCATAATTTTGCTTCGTTCTTATAACGTCGCTCGTCAAAGCACATGTTTATAATATCTGCATTTTACAATTGTAAATACAATTGTTAGTGGAATATAAGAAAATAGCATTAGTTCAATAAATATTAATTTTCGAACGGTTATACAGATAATAAAAATATTAAATCTAATCAAAACACACGAATTAAGTTTGTAATGGTTGAATTTTAAAGTATTGCTATCATTTTTTTAAACAATATAATACACGTAAAAGCTGCAATAATTGATAATTTGATTGATTAGATATGACATATTCATAACTGAAGTGTATAATGCAAGGTTGTGTGAAATACAACAAAATCATTGTAATATGAGTCAAGAAATATTTGGAATTATTTGATATTATACTATTTGATAAAATTGTGTACATGAATACTTTATATGTGTATATGTGTGTAGGGTATATCCATGTACAACACAATGTTTCCAAGAGAAAAGGAATTATATTTTACGATAACTAATTGAAATCAAGACTGACAGTTAGGAAAATGTATGTAGTACAAAATTAATCTATGAATTTATAGTAAGGTTTGCTCATAACGACACAAGATTACATTTTGTTATGAAATAAAACAATGGTCTAGACTAATATCAGTGCCATATTGCTTTGTTCTCTTGTGATTTACAAAGGTGTTTAGAATCCAGATGTACTGTGGGATTTCAAATTTAACTAATGTAACTCAGGACGTGAGATGATAATCACGTTTCTGGGTTAATTTACTTTCTACCAAAATGAATTCCATATAGGTTTGTTCATGAAAGTTGTTGCGTTACGATAACTCGTTTGTTTAAGATATATATATATATATATAGATTTTAATTTAATTAAATAGAATACGCGATGTAATATGTTGATATTTGTTATTAAAATAATAAAAAAAGAGGCACGAATGCAGTTTTATATTAGTAAAATTTTAATACATTTTTTTTTATATTAATTAATTTCATTGAATAATTTGACGTTAATAAAAATTTACGTCAATCATTTGAAATCCCTCAAGGCGATATTGCACCCCTTTGTTCAGTTACAAAAAGTTGTTTTCATTCAATATTTTCAATTCACAGCGTTTTTTCACTTTTCAAGGTATCTCGATATTTTCAATATATACGAGGTATCGTACTTTGTTAAAAATTATATTGAAGAATATAATAACAATATAGGATATTTAATTAAAAGTATATATTGTTGAACCAAAAATACGTGTTATTATATTGGAAAACATTAAAGTATAAATAAATAAATAAATTCTTAAGCGTACGTGCCCATTTATAATCCTAATTAAAATTTTACACTATCATTTTACAAGATATTTACCAGGAAAATATTTTATGGTAAATAGATTAATTTTTAAATTAGTTAAATAAAAAATTTTGAGTTACTTGAATTTATTGCAAGACAATTATTTATTGTAAACAATATAGAGTATAAATTACGTATATCAAGTAGGACACATCTTCACTTTAAATTGGTAATTGGGCATTTCCTGCGGGTTTTTATAAAATATCTTGTTAACTGGAGATAAAAAGACGTACCATTCCGTCCAAAGGAGAAAAATCTATCATACAAGGACATTCAATGGTTGAAATAAAAAAAAGGATATGCTCGACTTAATAAAATCCTTAAATCCTCGAAACCTTCTGTTGAGTCTCAGCGATTCTTATGCTATATTACTACTAGTACTATTACTCGATATCATAAAAACTGGAGGACGTATACGTCAGTCAAGGCTTACAAAAGGCAATAGATATTCCTGTCGACTTTTTATTTTTTATGGCCACGACGACTCGCCAAGTAGATTGGAACATACTAACTATGGGACCGAAAGCTTTCTTTGTAACCAAAGGCCGCTTGAGTGCTCTCTCTTGCATAGTTGTCTCCCTTCTTCTCCTTTACTCCTTCTGCATCAAAGTTACTTTCGCTTTATAAAACTTTTCGTTTTTTTTCACTCACTCTTTCGCCTATCCCTCTTCCTCTCCCTCTCTCGCTTCTCTCTCTCTCTCTCTCTTTCTCTCTCTCTCTCTCTTCTCTCTCTCTCTCTCTTTCTCTCTCTCTCTCACTCTTTCTCACACTCTCTCTCTCTCTCTCTCTCGTATTAAAGTTCCACATGGTGGATTACCTTCGAGGTAGATTGAAAACTGAAAATTTAATATCGATGGGGTGAGATGCAACGTCGTGTTCGGTAAAGTATTTTGAGGGTGTTATCGCTGTTTCTGGAAACTAGTTGGATTTAGACGTTTGCTTTTTTTTCAGTTACCGTTAAAAGTTCTTTACACTAGGAATTGAATGTTAAATTGATAATTCGTTTTAATAATTTTAATATTAAAAAATAATTTATGTAAGAACCAGGTAATCGTTACATTTTCATATAATATATAATTTATCCTTTATTAAAACGTATGTTTTTTACATTTTATACTAAAAACTAGTATAAATATTTATCAGTAAATATGTATAAAATTTTGACATGCTCTCGACAATTTTAATACACAGAATAAATTTGTTCTTGTTCAACGCGATATGTTCCACGAATTTCCCACGCGACTTGTCGTTTTCGAGGACAAATTCGCGAGTCATTTTAATCAAAAAGTATCGATATAAAAATGAACATATGAAAACGAATAATTGTACTAATGAACTACCGGGAAAAAAGTAAAAACGGAAAACTTTAAATCCTATTACGGTTTTATATTGTCAAACGATGTTAAGTTATTGACACCGAGTTGATCGATGCTCGAAGTGTCACGCAAAAATATTATTACCACACGTATAATATTTATACACACATGAAAATTCGTCTATATAATATTATTTTTATACGTATAAGACTTTAAGTGTTCAATGATTTGATGTGATTATAGGAAACTGATATAAGTACGGAACAAATGAAATGTTCTTGAAATGTATACAAGGATTATCGGTTTGACGATTCGCGTGAGGTTATCGTTTTGTACGATTGAGAATTTCTTTTACCGACCGACCTTCCATTGGTTTTGTACATATATAAAACATATTCTTCGTATATAGTTTAGCTTTACGATTTCGTATCTCGATTTCGATTGCACTCGGACATTTCATCGTTTTCGCAGAAGTGAACGACTATAAATCACATGGATTTGCCGAACCGCAATATCCTCTGATTGATATATAACGAAAATGGCATGTGTTTGAGGAGAGATTTGCGGGGCTAGATCATCCTGATCGGCGCTTCGGCTTCCGAATCTCACGAATCACTGCTTAACTTTTCTTATTTTCAATTTTAGTATTAATGGTTCGTTGAGCACTTAAGATCAGCTTTACCTGATACATGGAAAACAAGAGATATATTTATTATTAATTCTAAGCAGCGCGGTTTCTAGTAATAATTTTCAATTTCCAATACGATGGATCACGTACAATTTACTATTTGTCTAGTTTAGTACAAATTTACAAATTTTTAAATAAAGTTTGAATGAACGTTTCAATAAATGTGGAAAATTGACAATAATGAAAATATTAAATTAACAAAAATCAATAGATACTTAAAAATATTAAATAATTAGTTGAATGGTGTGCTAAATTGGTAGAGGTATTTCAGCGGAAACTGATAAGTAGTCTATTAGTGGATTCATTACGTCGAATTATTAACACTCAGAACTTAAATATTTATATGCAATTTGAGTGTCGATAATTCCTCAAATTATCTCACGGGTGTGAAAGTAAATATACTTGAAGTAAAATTAAAACAATACCGAAAATAACGATTGATACTCAGGATTATCATATTAAATAAATATGATATTTTGATATTATGCGATATTCGATAAGATATTTATATTTCAATAACTAAGAAATATTGGACTGGTAAAACGATTTGTACTGTAGACCAAGAAACAATTTTGACTAATTACTCACGAAAGTACCGATCCCCTCGGAGATCGGCCATTTGTAGGAAAGTTGTAACATTAACCGACACGTAGTTATAGATATATATATATATATATATACATACCCTTTACTAGAAGCTATCCCAAGAAGATTTCTCGCGAACAAATACCAAGTCGAAACGAGCAACTTGAAAATTACAACTCGGCTAGAAGGGGCGTAAAAAAGAAAAAAATGGTGGCACAGGGTCAGCTCTTTTTCTTCAGAATTGCAGCACACGAATTGAAAACAATATCGCGCAACTAATTCCAGAAGCGCGAGTTCACCGTCGAGGGTGGTAAAAAAAAGTGAGTTGCAAGAGCGAGGAAGAGGGAGAGAGAGAGAGAGAGAGAGAGAAGCCGATACGGCAGTAGAAGTTTAAAGCACGCAGTCATGCCCGAGTTTAGTGTGCCTTTGGGAAAACACGCGCGCAGGGGCCGAGTTATGCGTTTCGCCTAGGTGAAATTGGCGCTGTGGCCTGGTCACTTCGTGGCGCGCATAACGCATCCCATTTTTCGTCCTGTCTTATTTCCATCCTACCCAACTCCTCGCATCAATCTTTCACGAGATAGTGTGAGAGCCTGGGAGTGGGAGGATACACACACACACACACACACACACAGAGTTTATTTTACCCTCTGAATCTACTGCACGTGTTGATGAAATTTAGAGCGAGTTTTTGGTCGGTTAGTTCCCCTCGGCGGGTTGTTCGATTTCCTCGTTTAGAACGGAAGTTGGGCTTGGTTTGAATGAGAGATGAGTGCTTGTTAATTAATTGTTCTTGGTCGGTTGATCTTTCTGCGGGAGCTCACCGTGCAATTTACTCGGCAGTAATGGCGTGTGGATGATTTGAATTTCGAGGTGGAAAACGGTTTAACTTTTGTTAACAGTTTTTTTTTTTACGATAATTTACGATAATACGTCTGCCTTAATTGTAAAGCTAAATCGTTTTTAATTTTACAATATTCTGACTTAGTGTAACGAGGTGTACCGATAACACCAAATCTATTTCATAAGATGAGCAATTATTCGTTCAATTGAAACGTAAGCGTGAAGGTAAATATCCAATGCGCGTTGTAAATATAAACGCCTAACCAGGCCTAGAAATGTGTAGTTTTAACTGCAAATTGAGCCGCGTGCTCGGCATTGTTCAAAGAGTGCGCGTGTGTCACCGTCTGCCACAATTTCGGGTTGTCCAATATTGTCCAGGGCATAATAAAGTCCTGTTGTCCGCGTGTCCCTCGCGCTACCTACTGGGTATACACCGACACTACCAACTCGCACCCGCGTACACCTGTCTCGACGTCATGAATTATTCAGGCGTCGAGGAGGTCGCGCCCACCGCGAATCGTCGTTCTTCATCTCACCAACACTCTGCGAACTTCAGTTTCTACTTCCCTTCCTTTTTCTACCGTTCTTTTTCTATTATATTCTGAAAAAGTATATTAGATATGATTGGTGCGGGTAAGGTGTTTCTATGACAAATATTGTCGATAGCATTGTTTGAGCTGTCTTTTACTTAACGTCTTATCTAATACATACAATTTTACATTTATATTTTAAAATTATAATAACAAATTTTGAATTATAGGTATAATGTTATTATGAAATTAATCACCAGCCAACACGTATTATCAATGTGGAAAATAATGCTGCATCTTTTTCATTCCAATCGATGATTTAAAGGTTTTCCTACTAAGTATCCTAATTTCAACGTATTTAAAAAGATATACCGTAATGAGGAAAAGTTCAAAATTTGGCAGAATCCTAAAGCTGTGTATTAAATACAAGAATGGTAAACAATTAAAATGTAAAATATATATAGAATTATTTTAAATTTATTTACTCTTATATTACCTATTATTATTTCGTTTAAATGCCATTTGAATAATTTTAATCTTATAAATTACATTAAACATTTACATAATTTAAAATTAACAAATTGAAAATTCAATAAACTTTGTATAAGTTTTAAAATTAAAGATCCATTTATCTACTTATACATTTGTCAAGTTAACATGTAATTTCAAACCCCTAGATACGATTTGATTAAATCTGTCTTTTTTATTCCGTAGCTTGTGTAATATCAAGTGGTACATGACAAACTGAATTGATCATGGTAATTAGACTAGTATCAGTAAATCAACTAATCTCTCGTGATCTTGTCACTATACATTGCAAGCCCGGTTAACTGATAGGACACAACATCATTATAAAGGGAACAGAGACGGTCAGATTATATCAGATTACATTACACGTAGTATAACAATTTTGTAAATACCTTTCGCTATTTCCCTGCAAAATATGCAGTCGATAATGTGTGAAATCTACATGGTGTGTCCTACTCGAAACAAATACTATTTCTTGATTAAACGGAAATTTACTTTGGACTGTTTTTAGAAGCGTGCTAAATGCATAGAGCTGTATGTATAAAATCCATTTAAATATAACAAATTGTACAATATACTATTATAAATACGTTGCTAGCTTTACACTATATCTTCCAACGTGAGTGTGAAAACCTTTCGCTTCTTATTAACAAGAAATTCTTTTTAAGCTATACTCCGGAAAATCCCTCGATTATACACGGAGAGTAATTTTTGAGTAAATATTACAAATATTTGAGGATAAATTTACTATATTTTGTAAATTATACATGTAAATATGTATACTTATTTGATTTATAGTAAATATTACAATTTTAATAGTAAATATTTTACATTCACGCTTATAGAAAATTTTACCATTTTATATACCAGTTTTCCTAGAATACATAATGGAGATTAAAAATTAATTTGACAGTCCTTTTGAATTCGTGACGATTTTATTTTATTGAAAGTGTTTCTCAAATTCGCCATCCAATTATAGTGCTTCGTATTACGCAATTATGTAAGTTTGTATATGCGTGATTTCTTGTTACATCATTGTTGTTCAATTCATAAATATATAAGTGCGTGTACCTTTGAAATATTATGTATAAGAAATACTACTAAACGAGGTTTATACATGAATTGGTCTAATTTTTATGCGATTATTTGCTCAATTGAGGCGTCGCTACCTAGCGGTAGCTTGTGAAGACTACCTTGTAGTTAAAATTTGTTTACAAATATTACTATATTTGATAGTAAAAATTTTAAATCCATAATATAAAAATAACGTTCGAGAATCTCGAAAATTGAAACTCGATCTCGAAATTATGTTCGAAATAGAAACGAGTGAATGTTTTTGTGTTTGTTATAAAGTCAGGGAATCAAAAAACGCCTTGATTATCTAGTTGACATAGAATAAAATACGCGTATCGCAAGTTTTATTATGGAACAATAGTAACATTTAAAATTGTTATTCGTAATTTTTAGAAACTATAAGCGTATAAATATTTCTAATATTTTTTAAATTTTCTTTCTATTCAAGTATGTCTCAGCGTTACTATCCGATACAGTAATATTTAATGAAAAAATTTTCAACGTGTAATAATCGAGATGATACTTATTCCAAGACCTTTTCTAATACAAAAGATTTTAGATTATATGGTATATAATGTCATAAATTAAGAATGTATAAAAAATATAAAAATTAAACAATTAATAAAAAAAACGAACGTAAGGAAATATTACTAAAACAAAACTATGTATATATATATATGTATGTATGATCTTTGTTTACTTAAGCATTGTAAGGTAAAAAAAATTTAGTCTCTCTAAAGCTGGAATGAACTGTCCCAAGCAGACTAGCATAAATATTTATACAGACATCGGAGTGGTCGAATAAAACTAAAAACACAAGAGCGAGGTAGAGGAACGAAAAGACAGATTATACGATCTCGAAACAAAGACACGCCGAAAGACAATGCGCAATATTTCTCACGACTGTTGAGTAATTACTCTAGTAATTCGACCTTACGTTAAAAATGTCGCATTGTTACCACGACGATTCTCTTTGATCTGTCAAGTTTCGTCTAGTTCTTCCTTTTTTCTGGTTTAGTTTCGACCCTTTCTTTTTATTTAACGCGCTAGAGCAAATATCTACCACCACGCTAGAAATTCGAGTAGCCCAGGAACTTTCGGAATGCGGATATAACTTGAATTTCTCTGGTGGGTACTTTGGGGTTGTCTTTGATGCAAGCGAGATATTTATGATGGGTTGACCGACATTGCAAAATCAGTTTCTAAAAAACTAGCTTCACAAATGTTGAGATCACGCTGCGTTTTAATGTTTGTTAATCGTCTATGTACACTGGACATGATATATGTTGATATTATTAAAATCACATGAAAATCGCTGTCAATTCATAGATGATTATGTAATATGATAACTTCATTATATTATTGGATGAAAATGTTTTTAAAAAATTTAAAGAAAAGTAAAATAGATAATATTTTATATTTTTAATTGATGCCACCTAAAATTTTCTATGATAGTTAATGAAAAATTCAATTGGACTATACATAATTTTCTTACAATGAAGAAAAATTCTTGGAATATTTGAAACAGAAGATTATGAATAATATTAATTGAAAATTGACAAAATGACCTTTATTTTTCTATTTTAATTATTTTTTTTATTACATTTTTCATATAGATATGTACTTTATTTTTATTATACAAATACATTAATTTTTTTTAGCTAGCTTTAATTAGCTATATAAGTTTCAATCAGACAATAATAATGTCTTTAGAAATGTTATAACAGTTTGTTTTAAATACTTAAATAATACTATATTTAAGTAATATATTACATATAGGATATTGATATGTTAATTTGTGGAAGTTACGTGCCAATTAATTGACAGCGGTTTTTTTTATTATTGTTATTACTACATTATATTATAAGATAATCTTTTAAAATATCAAAACGAATAGGTGTCGCTTGAAACTTTATTACCTATTATTTTCGATGGGTCGTGTTCTGTCCTTATGTAAATAAAAGTACTCTTTGTAGACGGTAGTAAGTGAGACTTTAATCATAGAGTCAGTATCTATCACGATTAACCTACTTAGCAGTGAGTTCTAACCTGCATCTATTTTATGGAGTACATATCCAAGAAGTTTTTGAGCTGGTATAGAGACTGAAGCTTATTAAGTAGGTTAATTAAGCTAGACACTGAGGTTATACACGACTGAAATCTTATGTAAAATCGTATTCAAATAGTTCGAACTATAATATCGACAATATAAGTTAAATTGGAAAAATGTTATACGCTTGATGAGCCATGAATGACAAAGAACTTAGAAAAATAACAGAATTGTTGAATGTTCAAATTGCTAACTAATTTCCGAAGTTTAAATTACTATATTAGCAGGCAAGATTTCTTTTAATTATAGTTTATTTAAGTTTTGTTTAATCTACTGAAAATGTAAAATCTACAAGTTTAACTTTACAACGATTTAATGTAATCGTTTAACTTGTAGTTTCTTCAATAGCTTTATACATTTATGTAAACGAATAAAGGAATTATTGCCGTAGTATTGAAGAGGCAAAGAGTTACTTTCAAAATATTTCCTTTTTCATTTGTTGACTTAATTAAAGAACTTATATTATTACATAAGAATATGTATATATTTTGATGAGTCAATACAATGAACAAATTGTACAAATATTTTTATGAAATTTTAATGCGATTTATTATACTTGCTAAATCATGTGTAAAAGTTAGATTTATGTTTTTGGCGTTCTTTGTATTATTTTCTAGTACAGTTAAAATAAAATTGGACTGAAAAAAGATCAATCCACATCTCAACAGAGATTGAAAGTCCCATTCTTTTGCTTACAGGGCAGTAGTAAGGTTACCATTGCGTTACTGAGAATCAACAGAGATGCCGATTCCTCTCCTTATCGATTTTGAAAACCTTATACATATCCTTGTATAACATCAATCCACTTCAAAGAAGTGAGTCGATATACATATACTCTAAACATGTATCGGTAAATTTTATCCTTCTAAACTTCTACATTTATTTATTTAAAACACTTTTTTAAGAGATTAAACTAACAAAGAGAGTACAGAGTCTTTCAGTCAGAAACGAATTTATCTGAAAATGTGAAATATGATTCTCTGGACCAAATAAAAAGTCCAGTGTCTCAGGGTTTTATGGGTTCTATGGATAAAGATATTCGACATTTTTTTAATCTAGGGGAAAAAGGACTTTACGACAATAAAAATAACCCAAGTTAACTTATACCTATTACTTAAAAATGGGACGGAATCTGGCATCGAGTACTATTATTTAAACTTGGGTTTGTTTAAATACCTCAAACTATTTAAAAGTTATATTTAATTGAAAAAAATGTTACAAGTTTACGTTGATTTTTATAGAAACGATTACATTGATTTTTTATATTATTTCTCTGACAAGTATCTTTTGAACAGTTTGAGCTATTTAAATAAACTAAAATTAAAATAATAGATATTAATACCAGATGTCCGCTCATTTTACATAATTTACTTTCAATGGCGTAAAGTCCATTTCCCCTAGATTAAAAAAATGTCGAATATCTTTATCCCTAGAACCCTTTGGAGAAAACCCTGAGTCACGGGTCTTCTTATTTGGTCCAGAGAATCATATTTCACAATTTCAGATAAATTCATTTCCCAAAGGCTGTGCACTCTCCTTGTAAAATAATAGTTTACAGATGTAAACTTATTGAAAATTTATTTATAATTTCCCAAAAATTAATCCATGTTATACATTAAAAACATTTATTTAGTTGCAGAGAACAAATTAATTCTGAAGATCAATAGGTTATCAATTTTTTAGTTTTATAATGAAATTTCATAAGTTTGAATATAGCGTAAAGTTTAATACCGTTTAGAATGCTCACCTTCGATAGGAAATTTAATACCAAGGGGGAACAAGTTACCCTTTAAAAGTACAAAACCGATGAAATCGATTTTTCTCAACAAATTCCAGTATCAGCGGTGCACAACAGCTGCCACCGATACTCTCCTATTGAAGAGCTCAATCAACACTTCAGAAGTGTGAAAGTATATAACGCCTTTGTAGTTTTAACACTTAAAAAGCAAAGTAATGAGATAACACTTTAGTCAAAGCTTTAATATATTTTTATGCTAACTGTAAAAATAGATTGCACACGCCGAGTTTATGTGTAAAGATTTTAATTAACGAACCGTTTTGTTCAATTATTTGATAGACACGCAACATTTTTTTCTTTTATATTTCTTGTCAATATTTTTCAATTAACTTTTTACGAAAAATTACATTTTCAAACGATTAATATATAAATAATGTTTCTTTGTACATAAATAACTACGTTGTTTAGATTTAATAAAGATTATTTATCTTATAAATTGCAATGGATCGAACTAATTGATGAAACTTTAAATTTATATCGTATAGATGGAAAAACGAAGTAATTTTGTGTGATCGTACAATGATTTTCATTGTGATTGTACTATTCGTTATAAGAAAGAAAATTGTAGACTAAAGCGTGACAGATGAAATTTCTGGGTACGTTAGTGATTGCACATTCCCGGCACGCGACCGATATTTCGGGATTCCTCTAGCATGGCTATATGTAACCACATCGTAAGAAATCGATACATAACATCGCGTTTTTTTATTTTGGTACTTTTTTTATCACGAATCTTTGTACGATAGGTAGTTATACGTTTTAATATTTAAATAATAAATAATAAACATTCATTCCAATTTTGATTATCAAACCTTTGTTTTTGTAAATGTAAATTATAGTAGCTTGTAAAAATCTACGTTTTATATTTATTTTTATTAAAATTAAATGTTAACTGACTGTTGCAATGTATTTAATAATATAAATGAAAAATAATATGTGCTTGTAATTTATTTTATTAATCGCATACATGTAAAAATGTAAAAGAAGACTTAACAGTTCGAGTTTTTTATATTAAAAGTTCACGTTTCAATGCAATTATTAATTATTACTATAATAAATTGAATAAATATAAAAATTCCATGTATATTTCCATTATACTGAATTAAATCAAATACGAAAGAATCAGCTCATATGCATAATCGATAGTGAAGCTACTAAATATTAAGTTGGGTAGCAATAAAGACTAACCTTATATATCACTTTTTTCTTGTGTTTTTCGTCAGGCTCGAGTGTCTTTCATCTTCTTGTTTTCGGTGTCGTACCAAAGATCATGGGATGCTCGATCGCCGATCGGGTTTAATGTTTCCGCTTGGCCCGCGTCGGTTTGTTTACTCAAGGAAAAATGAGTTTTCTTTGTAGATGAATCGGAGTTTCTTTTTCGGTGGCTCTTCCGCGTCACGAAACTTTAAGATAAACGGTCTCACGCTCTTTGAGACCGGATCTTACGAATTTCTTCTTTTCTTTTTCCACTGCAGATGGATTTTTCGAAATCCTCCGTATTTGCTTACCTCTTTCTTTTTTATTTAACCTCCTTCATCTTGATTGATTTGTTATGAGATTGGAATCTATACAATACTGGATTCTCCATTCTTTGGTTCGAGTTTACATATTGCGGAAAATTAAATTATTTAATATTTAACAAATAAAGCAAATAAATAGAATATACTTAGATTTTCATAAAATAACTGATTTTATATATTTAGTTTATTTTAATTTACATACTTTGCTTACTTGTAAAATAATAATTTTCTTTTGATTTTAAAATTTACAAAAAAAGAAATAAAACTTTTCAAAGGAAAGGAGTTGTGTGCTTGTTCGCAAATAAAATAAAATTTTGAATTTCTTGTTGTTTAAAAAATATATATACATATACTAAAAAATAAATGTAAAATGCAATTTATACTAAAGAATAGAAGCGTTATTTTAATATTATTTATAATAATAAAGGTACACATTTCTGTAAAAATGAAAAAAAATCATGTTCATTTACAGCACTGCTGTTTTATTTACATGAAAATACAAATTAGCTTATTCTCAGCAGTACAAAGTAAGTTCGTTTAACAAATAATTTATATTTCTTCATCTTTCATTTTTGTTAAAAGTCGTCTTATAAAAAAACAACTAAATTAATTACCAGCAAATGTAATAACTTCTATTGTATTATAAGGCGCAATAAAAAACCTTCTTAAAACTGTACAAGCTATTATTGTACGCACTTCATTTATCTTAACGAGTAATTACTAATACAACGCAAAATATTTCACGCAAAGAATATACGGAAAAAGAAGTTGATAAATGCTTCACTTAGAAACGTAGTTGCAGGAAATTCATAACTGTATATGGATAACTTTTTATATAACAAACTATTTCCAAAAACATTGAACCGATAAATTTATTTAACATTGTAAACATTATGTATAGTAAATTATTTATAATTTCAAGTAACAAACCTTCTTAAATTATATATGTTTATAACACTAATACCAACGTAATTTACAAATAGATATTTTAAAACTTTATACTTAAGGTATACTCAAATAGTGTCGCTTCCGATAGAAAAACGATTTATCGACAAAAATTTGTGCTTACGTAGATTATAAAGAAGGGCGAGTAAAAACATCGCCCTCGCATCTTATTTTTTCTTCTACTTGGCAGTCGCATTTATAACTTTCATAATGTATAATATAATACAGAAAACGTAAAACGGTTTTCCACAATATTTTCCAGTAGATTTTTTGTAAATTAAATATATTCTAAAACACTGGGATTTATAGTTCAAATTATTTTTTTTATTTATATAAAGGATTAAAGCTCACTTAGTGATATAAATTCACATTTTTATGAACCCATAAATAACTCACCCATTGAAAAAATTGAAAAAATGAAAAATAAATAAATAATAAAATACCCCTAGTAGAAATTTTGATATAAATAGAGAAATAAGCGTAACATTTTGTTAGACGATAAAATGGTAAGTTGTTATAATCTACCAAATATATACCTACATTATAGCAAAATAATATTTTTGGTTAACCTCACAACTCTTAAATTTCTATTAGGGAAACTTTTAATCTTTTATTTGAAACTTTATGAAACATGCTCATAGTATTATATACGTATATGAACCTGTTGTTTAATTAAATAATAATTAATTAAACTAACCGGTATGTGTAATAAAAGCTAAGATTGATGCTTTGTTGTATATACATTCTCTATAGAAATATAAATTACTCCAGTATAAATAATCCACTGAAAAATATCAGGAACAACCATAAAAGATTCACCGTAACAATGTACACAGCACTACGTAATCGGCATCATTCTCATTATCAAACGCCTCTTATTTTTTTCCTTTTCAAATATATCAATATATGCACTAGCTCTTGCAATAATTGTATAACGTTCAACTTCATTAGGTTTTTTTAATTTATTGCAAATGTAAAACGGCATACGGGATGTTTTTGTGTATTTTTTTTAATTTCATTTCATCTTATCTTTGTCATCTCTAAATCTTTTTACAGTCGATTATAAACACGCGAGACGTGTCGAACAATAGCTCGATACCGAGCTGATATAATTGGCCCTCGATGAGTTCGGATAATATTTAATAATGCTGATCGTAATTTGAGTGAGAGAAATCACTGATTTGCTTGGATTGTCACGAGGGGATTATTTTAGGCCGCCTCTTGCACTAAATTCACTAACAGTTTGCGAGACGTTTTTTTTTATTTTATTTACAAAGATGATTTGTGGTTCTGCTGGATTAGCGATCCCATCGATCTTTGGATTATCGTTTCTATATACAGGTAGATTTAACACTTATCTTTTTAATATTCAATACTATACTTTTAACGGTACATTTTCACTTTTATATTATTCAACGTCATTTATAATATTCATCATTTTATTATGTATTATTATTATTCAATAATAAATAATATCTGATTCAAATTAATATATTCCATTTTTACGATTACCGTGTTTGATTAAAAAATATAAAATATCCTCATTTTTCGTGTTATAGTTACAATTTGGAAAATGTAAACGTATGTCAAATAGACCTGGTTGTATTATCACTTTTTCGAAATAAATTTTACCCTATTAACCTCAATTACAAAATATAAAAGGAAATTTATTAAACCGCAGATATATGAAAGGGTTTACGTTACAGTATAATTCCAGAATTCGTGGGAAACGCATTTCCGACAGACACGCACCAATACATCATACATAACGAGATCTCCCCTCGCGAAAATCGAGCTTCCAGCGCTCTATTCGCCTCTCTGAATTTTTCTCTCTATCTCTCTCTCTCTCTCTCTTCATCTCTTTTTTTTCTTTTTTGAAATAAGATTTCACGCTTAAAGTGGATGAGTCTGCTTTAACAAGCTCGTACGTCGTCTTGATTCGTTCAAGATTTTACAAGAAAAAGGAAAATTGATAATTGTACTTAACGGAACTTGAACGAACGAAAATTTTCATCAATCTTCTATCAACACGATACCTTTAAAGTATCTTTATTGTTCTTTTAATGCGATTCTTAGGTTTATTTTTTCTTATATTTATACGATCAATATAGATTTGTATTAGACGTTTGAGTAATTATTCAGTTTGTCATTGATGAGAAAATCCAATAAGAAGCAAAGTAAATGTATCAATGGACGAATAAATAATGGATGCATAAAATGAACGGACTCATCCACGTATATCAAATTTGCGCATGAGGATTCGGGCCCCTCTAAAAACGCGGATTCCGCGCGATAAATCACTGGGTACTCTCGAAAGGAGTATTAATAAAAAAAGGTAATTTCTCAAATGATTATTATGTTTGTTCGTTTGTTCGTTTGTTTAAAAACACGCAGTCGCACACATACACATCAGAGGTTGAGTTTAAACTCCAAGATACCTGCAGTAGGCCGTGTCCTCGATGAGCTCGCGTGGTATCCACTCCTCGGCAGGCGTTTGGTTCGAGAGGGTCGACGCGTGATGTTCAACCTCCTTGAGGACTCGCAGGAGATTCCCACCAACGAGTTTCTTGATGTCCGAGGTTGGCCACCTACGATCTCGCGTCAGTTCAGCTAGTAGTAGAGGATAACCCGAGACGTCTGGCAGCTCCGTTGGCGGGCTAAGTGCAAGAGAGGTCGAGAGGGTGATTGATTGCTCGATCGAATAGACGCTCAAGGATAGGGGAGAAATAGGGACCTTTCTTCGCTCAGGGTAATTGGCTTTGTCGAGTGGGCTTTACAGGATAAGTGTCGGGATGAGTTTTCTTTGCTTGATTGTTCTCGACCTTGGGGAAACGTTTGTACGTTACATTTTTTTTACCTAGAGGTGATCTACCGCGGAAAATCGACGATGGGTGGTCAACAAACGAATATGCCGAGTTACAACGGTCTAATTCAAATTAATTAAGTAATTTTCACAGCTAATAGAAACGAACCAAATAAATCAGCGATAATGAATTCAATAGTTTGAACATTCCCTTAAAAATTAATTGTTAGAATATAATAAATGAACTTTAGTAAACGTAATAGGACCGGTATTCCATAATCTCAAATTATAACGCAGAAACATTAATACTATGCAATATTAAACTTTTACATAATTAATGCAAAAATTCTAAGAATAATATATTCTAATTTTAAAAGGTATGTGTATGCTCGGGTGTAAATGTCTGACCAAATACGAACTCAAACTACTTTCACAATTTCATTCGTTAATACGTTCGTGTGTGTAACTTTGTTTGTCGAATTACATGTGTTTAATTAAAATCTTCTTTTCCTATAATTTTTATACATGTTTTAATAATTACGATTACATGCAGTGAAGTAGAGAATCTGAAATAGGAAAGCATTTAAATGTATCATTCCGGGAAAAAACACTGAAATTAAAAATATTTGTACCGAAAAATATTTGAAAATTTTAATAAAATAACAACACATATTTCCTGTTAAACTATTCGAAAAATTACTTTTTTTCTGGGGTAAAAATTATTACAATATTTCTCTCAGTGTAGACACGGTTTTGTCATTTTTATGATAGGGGTGCAAACTCGTAGCTAAATTGCCATTTTAAGGTTACGAGAGACGATGCTTATACATTTTATATATACACGCATAAATTTTGTGTAATATATAATATAAAATATTTTATCCAGATAAATAGATTTAAACGTAATGTTTTTCGGAATATAAACTTACATTTTTACTGAAATTATACGTATTAAAAAAATTTATTTTTATGCAATATACACACTTTTCTTTATATTATTTAATTAGTTGATGGAAATATGCAAAAATATATATTTTAAACCTTTATATTTTAAAATAATAGTAAACCGACGTGAAGAATATTTGTTGCATCAGATTATTTTCCTGCCAATTATCAGTTCATTCCTCTTAATTATGAGATAACAAATTATACGATTCCCATCTATATAAATCCTTTAATAAAGTATCTTTTCTTATCAAACGAAAAGTATATGTATACAACATAATGTAAACTTTTAATCAGTTAATCGGCAAATTTGGAACCTCGTGTTTGCGGGAATCTTGAAGGAATCCGAGAATAAAGAGGAAAAAACTCCAAGTCGTTGAGTTAGATATGGGCAAGATCGCGAATGGTAGATGAGGGGTGGGACGGGGAGGGAAGGATAGGGGAAGAGGGGTTAAAAGGGCAGATACGATCGGTTATTTATGTCCCTGGCGATTCGTCTTTAGACGAAATGGAGGAGGATGGTAAGGATTTAGGTGCCTCCAAGACTTGTAAATTGACGCCATGGCGGCGCCTTTAAATTGTAAATCGCAACCAAGCGAACGAGCGTTGAAGTGCGGATGTGGGATTTTGCTTGAAGAGAGGAAAGGGAGTGAGTTTAGAACGGAGGAAACGTAGAAAAAGAAGTCTCGAAGAACGAGAGATGGGAGGGATGATTGGGTGAAGTGAATTTCGCGGGTACGTGTGAGGAAACGCCAACGTTTTACTTTCGATTATTAATAAGCTTCTAGGCGCTCTTCCAGATCTTACTTTTAAATATACATTTAGAATATTTTCAATAGTTCGTACTTTGGATTAACCTAAATTTCAAATTTTTGAAGTAAATTATGTATTTTACATACAATTTGGATATAATATAAGCTTGCCAATAGTTTTTAACTTTAGAACGTTATTATTAAATATTGTTGTACTCAATTTTAGTTTTCATAAATTATACTCTATTATATCACTCATGAAGGCAAAAAAGTAATTTATACAATCGTATTTTATCAAGAATCGGTAAAAATATATTGTATTACATCCGTATACCGCTGGTAGAAATCGATATGGTGACGTTAAAAATTACATTAGAAATTATGGGAATTTTATGTAAGAATTGATATATAGCTTACGCGTAATGTATATTAAAGGATTTTTCATCATTATATTTTATACACTATATATGCGCTCATTGTTAGACTGCAACCGATATCGACTCTTTCATTTGTTCAATTTTCTCTTTTTAAATTTTACTTATTTTAGCTGTGAATTATTGCACATCGAGTAAAGCTCCGAAGATAAACCGATTAATCAGCGGTAGAGCAAAAAAAAAGGTGCCCCCTCTGATTCTTTAATTTATTATCGAGAAATTCCATGATATTCGACAGTAAATGGCCACTACGTTTAATTCAACCGGCAATAATAGAATTACAATATGTGTTTATAATACATCCCATATACACACTCGAATACCACCAGTTTTAATTGTACGCAGCATTAAAAATGGATTCAAATTATTTGTACATTTTTAAGCTCTTTAATAAAGATTGCGATAACTTTTATTATCCAAATATATACTTGGTAAAAATATTTAATTCCATATTCATACTTGTTTAAGAGGTATGCATTCAAACCGCTTGTGTGTGTGTTTTAACAATACGAAAAAAAAAACGCAGCCACGTATTCAACTCCATAACCAAGTCGAGATAGAATGTCAATTTTTGAATACATAACGTTACATATTTTATCGTCTCCGCATACTAAAGATATTTCCGTAAGATTTCGCATTGCGAAGGAATCGTCTTATACCGACCTAAGGATTCGTATTTATGCATTAAATGCATATGTTTTTCCGAGACTTTACGACAGTTTGCATTAAAATAATATCGATAAAAATTGCACGCTGTTATAAACTGCCTTATATACTGTACGAATTTTAAATGGTAAGAAAAAGACAATCAAATTTATTTTAGAAAAGTATTTTCAATTGTGTATCTTATATGTAAATCCTTATTTATTTACTTATTAAATAGAACAATGGTGCATTTATTTCAACGATAGGTAAACATTTGAAACTGAAAAGATTATTTCAAATATGATAATTCGAATTTATTTAGAATAAAGATTTAAAGTCGAATATATATGTGAAATTAAAATTATACATTTTTCATTGTTATTGGTTTTAGTACAACATTTTCTTGTATTTTATATTTTATCAATATCCATCCAAATGAAGTTTTTGATTAAGCGTTGTTGAACGCCCCGAAAAAGTGAAATTGAGCTGCATAATTTACCATAAAAAAATAGCAAAAAGTTAAAAAAATGTATTCTAAATATTTTTGTTAAAATTTCCATCGAAGTGAAACGTTAATGTACGCATATTTTAATTGAAAAAAAAACAATATTTAGTTAAATTTTAACCCTTTGTGTGTATATATATATATATATATTTAAAATTAAATTTCCATAAAAACTCTACACGTCAAGTTATACAAGTTGATCGTAAAGACATCGCGTAACAAAAGAATATCAGACAATTATGATAATACCAAGAAAACTAACAATGCAAAGTCATAAAGCTCAGACTAAAAAAAGTCATTCTTCTAGATGAAAAATCTACTTTTCAAAAAAAGGTCCCCGGACGATCTTCGCGGGTATACCCCAAAGGAAAACCTTTTGCTTTTGAAAAGCCCAAAAAAAAATAAGAAAATATAGAAGAAGTAAAAGCTCTTAGGTGGAAGAACCTCAAATAATTGCCTGCGCACCACTCGGCGCGTTTCTCCCGTTAACAAGGTATTTTTCATCCTCCTCGAGCCTTTTCTTCAAGTGTGTCTGGTTGAAATTATTATCGAATTCTTTTCGCGCCATTGGCGGGGGCCTCCGCGCTACGGTTTTCCTGAAAAAGGCTTTTCGCATTCGAAGCGACTCACTGCTCGAGCTTTTCTACGTGCACGACTGTGACATTTCTTCGGGTCTCTTGGTTGAAAGGATAAGTTATGACTTGTTATAAACAGAACGTGATAAATCGCGGACAGTTGATTCCTGGAGAGTCGTGCAACCCTTGGATTTGCTGACCTCGGATTCTTATATTTTCTTCCGTTTGGTATATACTTTCATTTTTATCGACTACTTCTATACTCTCAGTATATTTTTTCACGATTTTTACATTTCAAATTTTTTACAGACTTTGGAATCTTTTATAAAGTAAAGTTTTGATGGGTTATTATTTATTTTAAGATTTCAAAGCTTTATTATGTCTTTTAATACATTTATATGTGTGACCTAGATCATTAATTGTTATTAAACATTAAAAATAATCTATGCTTTACAGTTTAATTGTTACATCGCTGCTATTGTAATTTGTAAGAGAGAAAATTCAAACACATTTTTTTGATCTTGTTAAACAATCATCCTTTGACTTTATACCAACTTTATTGTAAAATAGTACTTACAATTAGTTTAATTGTACATATACATAATAATCTTAGCTAAGCATTGTCGAGAATTTCATTTACGTTAGCGGTATCGAAGTTAAGATAATCTAATTCAAAGTCGGTTCGCTAACTACTGCTGAACATTAGAAGTGTCTATATAAGTTACATTTTTATTAGATATACTCTCTAACGCTCCTGTTTAATTTATTTTTCAATTCGTTTATCACTTCATTATCGTCGTTTGCTAATACGACTAATGCTCGTGTAAGCATTGTAATTATATTATCGTTGAAGTATCAGTTTAAATTTTTAATATTTTAGTAATACAAAATAAAAGTTAAACGGTTTTAAATTTTAAAATATTGACCTATAATTAAAAATCAATACGCAAAAATGTACAATGGAATCTTATTTTTAAAATGCAATATATTAAATAATTGAATTTTTTTCTAAATCGAATAATGTTATATTAATGAATTTTGTACAATGCCCTATAAAACTTTATACACGTGAGCCTAAAAAATTTTCATTTTTAATTTACCGCTTCGGTAAGTTCATTCACAGTAGCCGTTAATTTCAAAACCGATAAAATTTTGGAAGTTAAAACCAAAAGAGAGTCCGAATCCGCTTAGAGTCAGCAATAAAACTTTTGACTACCCCCCATAAAATTGGAAAGCCATTTTTTTTCCCCAACCTAAATCCTTTCCTGAACCTTTTTTTTTAAATTTACGCGCTGATAATATTTCGCGTGACCGGAGAAAAGAATCAAACAGAACGTCTATGCGGCACAACCTAACAAACCGGCGACCCCGAAAATTCATCATAAAATCCTGATCCATCCGTTTAGCATTGAAAAACGTCGTGGGTAGAGAGGTGAGGAAGGGACGTAAGGCGGTGAGCATAGCCTCAAAGAAGCCTTTAACTTTCAAAAAGAAAAGTCTTAAAATTTTGAGGTTATATGCGCGAAACATTTATTACAGGTTAAAGAAGGATAAGTAGATTTCTTTTTCGATCTTATACGTTAAGAATGGGATAGGTAAGTATTATGTGTCATAGCGTGTGTTTTAATGAAAAGGAGATTCTAATAAATAACTTATTGAATTTTGTACCCTTTTCAAAATCATTGCACGATAGAGGCTAAATTTTTGAGCAGGTCATTTTTTTAAGAGAAACTTCTAAATCTCTGTGACCTGAAAAAATAGACTATATTCGAAATGTAAGAAAGTGATAGTCTCTTTTGCAAAGTTTTGTAGTTAAAATGTAAGGTAATTGATGTTTAGGTAGTGGAAGAAAGTGGATGAATAATGAGAAGTGTATAATTGTTGATGTACCTATTTAATCTCCTTTATGTATAACAATATAATGAGAGGTGGCGAGAGCGTCTGAACCGATAGAACGTTTCGCTTAGAGTAAGAGACTTTAATACCTATCACTACTTAACTCAAATGCGTATACACGTATATAAGTATATATTAAAACGCGCTAAATTACAATATTGAGTATCTGATTATGACTTAATACAATATAAATTATAAAAATCACATCAGTAATTAATCTTACAGGGAGGAAGTTTTTGTAAAGTTCAGAGCGAAAATGTAAAAGTTATTTCGTAGTGTAAATTCGGATTACGTGATAAATTGTTAACGAACGAACGTAAGTAGTTTATATTTCAAAAATTTTCGTTTAATTTTAGAAATTTTAGTTTTAAAATTGATATAGATATTAATATATCCTCTCTTGTTTTAATGCGTCATCGAGGTGAAATGATAGATAACAAAGTACCATCCAATTATAAAATACTTAAAAAATTTGCTTTTTTTTAATGCAACAAAATATCAGCATTTAAAAAATCATTTCTACAAACCACAATTTAAAATTTCGTGTATATACCTCGAGCCGCACCCAAGCAACTTAAAATCCCGTTTTTCACGAAACCACATCGCACGTTGACCACAACCGCGGCATATAAAACGTGGTATAGCAGCCGCATACACTTTTGTTCACGGTCGGCTCATGAAAATCGAGCAAGCGCTCGAGCAATAAACCCCCGAGGGCGCATATAAACAACAGCCTAGGCAATGAAAAATTACCTTGATATACCATCGTAACCAGCACCAAGACCCACATGGTCGACACCAGCAACTTTCCTTATATGGTTGATGTGAGCTGAAATGCAACAAAAGGAAAATAGAGATAGAATCGTTCCATCCGATCTTATCGTGTAAGAAAGATTTTTATCTATATGTCTTTGACATTTTATAAAGAAAAAATAGCTATCCACATGTATATATATACTTTGTTTACCTATGACGTCATGCATTGATGCCTTATCTCCGCAACTAAGATGAGCGCTGTCGAAACTAACCATCACCAAACCACCGTTCAGTGTCTGTGACAAACATAATAACAAAGGTTGGAGATTAGAGGCTGCGATTGCCGAGCGATCTTTTATACATATATATTCTACGTCTCTTTATCTTTTAGTGGACGCCTTTTTTATCATCATGCGCGAGCTTTTCAATTTGGGAGAGGTTTGCCTTTGTTGTCATGGGATTTTCTCTTAAGGAAGGACTTACTCCCTTCTTTCTGACTTTCTAAGATATTAGCGGTTTTATCTATTAATTACAGCTTTCTCAAAGAGCACTTTTGTACCGGTCACCTTTTGTGAGCTTTCAAAGCCGTGCGTAACTTTAACGAACAATTTCACTCGGGACTTGCCCGCGTGAATTGAATTTTTATTGCGCTTGCTATAATACATGTATAATGCGTTGTTTAATTATGTCCGCGCGAAAGTAAAAAGTTTTTTTATATAAAATATTTTTTTTGTTAATCGAGGATTCGCTTTAAACCGTGTTTTATTATATCCGTCAAGTTTAATTAAATAAATAATGAGGGATTGTATTCGTAAGAGTGAAATAACAGTAACGATACGACTGCGTTAATAAAATGACATTTAATAATGAAAGATCATGTAATATTCACTGATTACGAAGATTTGCAATTAAAATTTAATGAAATATAATAGTGAAGTTTCATTAATCATTGATTCTTTCTTCTTTCAGTACGTAATTTGTAAATGTAATTATTTCGAAATTTTAGTTGTTTTGACAAATGGGTATTATAAATTAATTAGACTTTGACTCTGCTGCAATTAATTATTTAGTAATATTCATTTTTTATGAGAGTTTACAGGAGAGGTAAATTATTTTTTAAATTTTCTTTAAGCTCATAAAAAATAGATATTAGAAATGGTGAATAAAAGTAAGTAGAAAAATATCGGTTGGATCAGCCAATTGAAATATTATTGTACAAACCGGCAAAAATTTTTAATTTATAATATAAAATTAAATATTTTTATTTAAAAGTTTATTAACGTAATCTAGATGTATTATATATTTGTAATAATTACGGTATGAATCTCCTTCAAATATACGAGTAGATTTGAAAGATTTGACCACAGTTTAGTATACCTTCCTAATATCTGATAAGTGAACCCCAATTCTACTCAATATTCTCATCTAAAATGACTATCAAAACAAAATGTAGAAAATGATCTGAATAGTAAATTGCAATGCGCGTATGCCGGTTCTCAAAGTAAAACAAGTTAATCCATAAGGAATCTTTGTATGTATATATGTATATATAGCGATGGGTTAATTATTTACCAGTTGGGTAAGCAATTAAAATGCTCGTTAACCGTTGTGGTCCAGCTATAGCGGAATAGGATCGCGGTTTATTCATGAAAACCAGCCAATACGAGCATTTGAATCATGCAAGCGCTTCCTCACTTCCGCTTGGCCCCTGGGCTGCACTTACAATACAACGTGATTAATAACGCAATTTAACTTTAGACTTTAATCTTTGCCCGTGCCGAATAACTTTGGATCTGATACAACCTAGCCGAGAACTTCCTACAATGGATGTATCGAGTTATTGTTCCCAACCACTTTCGCGGGAAAAAGTCTAATTAAATACAAGTAATCCTACTTTTTAAACTTTTACTATTTTCATCGTTGTACATCGCTTCTTTTTCACTTTCTCGAGCTTGATAACAAACTGTTTTACGAGGTGAAATATTTTCTTGATTTATCGGCTTATGTAACTTTAAAGAAAATATGCTTTTTTTCAAATGTTTTGCCATTGTTGTGCAGTTAAATAATTCGATTTTGAATTACCAAAGAACTTTTAGTATATTCTTGTATCGTGTTTTTCTTATGTTAATTATTATTGATGAAAATCTAAAATATTGTAACTCTTTTCATTCTTGTTACGAGGAGAACAACTATTCAACACGCATTTTAAAGGTCAAAAATTTGATTTGACATCGTATTATACACTAATTATTCGTCTTTTTAGATTTATTAGTTTTTAAAGCATTATGCATTATTATGATATAAAAGTATTTTATCAGATTGTATTATTTTAACAAATTACAATTTCGAAATAATTCTATTTTTTCAAGTGATTTCATTCTGATTTCAAATTGGTTCGGCAACAGAGCCAGAGAGAGAGAGAGAAAGAGAGAGAGAAAGTCAGATGATTTCCGAGGCTGAATATTCGTTCGTTCATAGTTATTTCATTCGATGAGCTTTACCATGAAATATAAAGCTGTAATTTCGTGATTTATTTTTATCCTATACGAGAAAGTCTAATGTACGCGTTTAAACTAAAATGATAACTCGATTAAATTTTCGTGCAACTCTATCATTTTTAAACATTACGGTAGCCCAGTGTGTGCAAAGTAATTGCTGCTCTCCATTAAAAGTACAGCAATTTATAAATGCATTTCCTCCTCGTTATCGGTATTATCATTTGTTTGAGGAAAAAAAGTCGATAAAGTTAACAAATGACTCAAAAGGTGAGGGAAAAAAAGAAGAATATATAGTTAAACTTTAATTTTTCATTAGGTAGATTATATGCAGTAGTAAGTATTTTAGGATGAAAGAAACCCAATAAAAGACACATAAATTTAGGTAGCCACCAGACCGGATACTACTTTTTCTCCCAGCACTTTGCGAATGCGGTTTTATATTTCTCACAGTCAAAATGCTTTTAAAGACGGCCTCCGAACCTTTATATATGTACTAGCCGGTTATATATATAGTCTAGGGTTGAATAATTTTTTAAATAGCTTTGGAAATGGTAAAGAAAGAAAATTACGCATCGCGTAACGTCGCGTGGAATTAAAGAGGTATTAGAAGAGTAATTATATTACTTCTCCAAATGGATCAAGTAATGCGAGTTGCAGACTTAACGGAATCGTATATTTTTTTTATTGAAGTAAAAAAAGAATATCGATAAGTCTGGTTTAATTTATTGCACGTTTTATTGAGTATATATGGAGAGACACTTTTATGTGAAGTGATGTATATATATATGCATCGGTAGTAATGTCTTTTAATACTATTACTCGTATTGTTTTCTAAAATATTGTTTATATTTTACCAATGTTAAAAGAACATTTAATTTGAAACTAATAATTATATTATAATATAAACTTGTACCGAATAAGATATCTTGATGAAAAATATGATAGTCATTTACTGCTAAATTTTTTATTAAACATTCAACTTCTACTTTAAAAGATGATAAGTTTTTAAATGAAATTTGTACAAGCTTGAATTTGATACGATATTCGCTGGTCTGTAAACTTAAAATAGCGTAAAATATGAAATTGAAATGTTAAAATTATGAATTCCTTTGTATTTTGACTCTTTTGCTAGTGTAATAATGGTTTTTTTTGTTAAAGGTAGTTAAAGACGCTAATTTGATATTTGAAAATTATTTTTAATCCAATACACAGAAAGGATGTTGGAATTATCGAAATAATATTTTTAATAATAAATTAAATAATAAGTTAGCATATTTTTCTAAATAACAAGATATATAAAAATAATGATTAATAAAAAAATTATTAAAGTTTAAAGATCAACGTGTAATATTGTATGTATGTAATTCAAAGACATTTGTTACACAGTACCAATAAAAGTGTACTCTTCGCAACCGTAAGTACATCTCACTTTTACGTAATTAAACCCAGATATATTTGTATACGTATAAAAGTCATATACTGACACATATACAGATACATATACACCCACACACGCACACACACTATTTGAAGGATGTACAATTTGAATAGGTGGAAAACATCGAGCCACGTTTTTCCTCATCAAAAACCTCGTCTCGCTTAACCTCGCTTAAACCGGTAATCTCCCTCTCTCGCGACAATATCGCCCTCGCGCGCAAAAAAACACCCGCGAGCCAGGGGAATCCAAGATAAAAAAAGGTACCAGAATATATACGGTTATATAAAAATACTCGTATCTCTTTCAAAAAAGCGCACTGGGCGCGCGACAATTTACACGTCTGACGAATTTGCCACGCAATCTAAGTCAGCAATGCTTCAGACCCACGTCTCAAACAGACCCCCGGACGAAATTTAAAATTAAAATGTGGAGCGCGCGCTGTTACGTGCTTCCGCGAACACGCAGCTATATGTGTGTGTGTGTGTGTGCGTGCGTGCGCGCGTGTCCGGGTGTGTGGGTGTGTATGAATTGCCGCTGGGAAGAACTTCAGACGTAGGAATCAAATTTATATTCGCACCCGAGAAAATGAGATGGAACCTGCGCATCCGCGAAATGTAACTGAGTAACCTGGCTAAATAGTTTTTCTTTACGAAATACTTTTTCTTTTTCATTTTTTCTAAAGCCATCATCGACTCTTCTATTTTTCTTTTGTAAAGTTTGTTTTTTCGTCGGATTTTATTTTTTTGCGATTGGTAAATATATAACTTCTCGAATTTAAGGAAGAGGGAGCTTTCAATGGATTGAACTTGCAATAGGTTATATTTTAAATGTTCGACGTTACGAGAAAATTTTCAAGCATTTCGTATAGAGTTCGACTTTTGGTACATTGACCGTTCTGAACTTTTGTATCCGGGTTCAAAAATACAGTGTACACAACTTTTTCAGCTTATGAATATTGTATGTAAATAAAAGTGAATGCATTATTTGTATTGCATAATATATATATATATATATATATATATATATATATATATATTCGAGAAAAGTTTGGTGTAATTAATTGATTGTAAAAGTGCAACTCAGTGTTCAAATGTATGTAACAAAAAGTATTTAGATTAATAAAGCTTGGAAATAAAGTTAAAAAATACCGATAAATTTTTTTAAAATGTAAATTTATTCTATAATATGGAAAATAATATGAAATGTTACATCGAGTGGTGGAAGGTAATTTTAAATATTTAATGATCCAAGAAAGTTTTAAGAAGATTAGACTTCCCGGTAGGTACAATGTGTCATGGTGTCACTTACCCTCACACGGCTAGCAGAGTTATTAATATTTTACCTTGAAAGCGTCGGAAGCAGATTTAAACGCCTACGAAATACCATCGTATTAAAAAATATTTGCATTCAAGAAAATTTTACCTAACGCGTAATTTCCACTATTTCATACGGGAAATTTGTACAATTACTTTAATTTTCGTTGGTGTAATTAATATTTCTGTATAACTATCTTAATTCATGCAGTATTGTTTATCAATAATCTTCTATAATTTAGAAATTTTTAATTCAAAACTGCAGTAAAACAAATGTAATTCAATCCGTGCACAAGATGTGTAAAGAATATATGATATTTACAAAGAATCGATAATATATAACGACAATATATGCACTGAGTATTATCAGATGAAGAGATTGTAAAATCCGATTGATTAAACAAAGTCAAGAAAATGCAAAGTAAAAAATAGCAAGACCTAGTGAGCCAAGTCTAATAGAATAAATCACGACTAGTCGACATTATCACTTTGCGCAGAAAAATAAAACAGTTCTAAGAGCCCGATCAAAATTGTTTCTCCTCGAAAGCCTGACACTCTCTCCCCCGTTTCCTACGGTCTCTCACTCACGACCCCTCCCGCTCCTTATCTCTCTCTCTCTCTCTCTCTCTCTCTCTCTCTCCCTCTTCTCCATCCTGGCTGAGAGTGAAAAAATTCCGCAATCTCTTCTTCCGGACCGAGAGACAGATTCAAGAAGGAGCGTACCGAGACAGGAACAATAGCCGAGGAAGAAAAGGGATAGAAAATAAATAGAACAGCGAAAATGCACACAGGGGAACAAACCTGGCGACGTCCCGTCATATATACAATACACATACACGCAAGCAAAAAAAGAGCGAGAGTGGAAAGAGAAGAGAGAGAGAGAGAGAGAGAGAGAGAGAGAGAGGATGAGAATCGAGTTAAAGTTGTATTTGCCACGCGGACCGAGTCAAAAACAGTCTGGTGCCTTCGAAAGTGATAGATCATTTCTTTATGAAGTTGGAAGTATTGCACCGAGGCGAAATTGGCTAGTTTCTTTTTCCTCTGTCGCTTTGTAAAAGTAATTACGTTAAAATGCAACACGTATTATGGAACGGCTACTACTGTTGTTGATACGCGTGAAGTAATTTGATCACTCGGAAGAATTAGCTTTGTTCTTTGTGATAAAAACATTCGCCCAAGGAACATTGCTATAAATTATGACGCTTCCTTCTTTTTTATTGCCTTTTAAACGGCTACTACGCAATTAGCGATTCTACATTATAATTATTGCATTTACATCTTTTGCGCAAATATACATTATTATTCTGATAGTATAGTTTTCTTTTAATCTTTTTATGAACGATTACAGTACACGTAAGCATTGCATTATTAATTAATTTTGTTTATCACCTCATCGTTGACAGCACAACAAAACTATTATCTCTAGAAAATTACGTTAATGAATAAATCTGATGTGGCATTATGCGAGACGACATATTACATTTAAGGAATCTGAAGAAAATATTTGCTTTTCTACTTTTTTGCGCGATGTACTAAACAGAAAATATTTACCTTATTCTGCAAAGTAAAAAGTGAGAAAAGTAACAAGTTGATGAATAAAAAATTATATTTATGTAAACCTTTTATTAGATTATTATACTACTAATTAATTTGCATTTACAAATAAGTCCAGTTTATTTTAATTGGTTTTAATTATTAACGCCTACGGTCTCACAAAAATTAGTTAATTGTTCTCATTCGTTATTTTTTCTGTTATTAAATTGACTTTCATAATTAAATAATTATTAATTTATGACTGATTGCAATTAGTAGCAATTAATATGCAAATGTTGTTTGCCAATTTATTTTTTATTTAATTATTGAAATTATATTTATTCAAGATTTTTTTATTTAATCAATATAAAATACAAATAATTACAATTACCTTATTTATTTACATATTGTATAACAGCTCAATAATTTTAACGTACCTAATTTAGACTTATTTAGACAACGATAAAAGTATAAAAATACGATTAAATTTTTTCTAGATTATTCGTTGCAGGCTACTTCCTTTTTTTAAGATTTTCATTTTATTTCTAAAGACCTATAAGATCTAACTGACCACATAGATTGTCTGTGTAAGCAGTAGGTGATAGCAAAAAATTTACGTTAAGATCCTAATTCCAGAGATCGGAATCCCTGATCTTTACCGTAGATGAAATCATCCCATTTACGCTCATTTATGAAACGATTTTTCTTCCATTTCTTAACCCGTTACTACCAATTTCGACGAAAATTCTCAAGTAATTTGAGTCAGATTTAAAATTCGTTTTATTAGGCAACTCGCATCACATTAATGTTATCCACCACGAATTAGAATTATTCATTTAGGTTTGAAATATTAAAATTGATTAGAATTCTCACCAAATTCCTAAGTACGTCGTCAGGAACGTTACTGGATGAGTTGCAGAGGGCACGAGCTGCACTGTGAGAGAAAACAACGGGTGCCGTAGACACGGCTAGGGCGTCACTCATCGTCCGTATAGAAACGTGTGACAGATCAACGAGCATGCCCAGTCGATTCAACTCTCGCACCACTGCTTTACCGAAATCCGTAAGTCCGTCGCTATAGAAGCCAAGGGTCACCAAGTCTTTGTCCGGATCGTCCGCTATTGCTGAATCCGCCCTTTAAAGAACACACAAGAACATTCTCATGGTTAATTCTGATAAGGACAATTTAGATGTACGTACTTATAATAAATAATATTAATAATTACTATCAACATTTTGAGGTACAGTATATTGTTAATACTCACGTTCATTTATCGTGAATAGTAAAGTAATCAACAACTTTTTTAAATTAAATCTTTTTTTTATAATTATCTATGTTTGTCCACATCCCAAATAATTAACAATGATTTAAAATAATAATTCATACAATACGTATATGTAACTTAAAAAGAGGCTACTATCCTTTCGTTTACTTAATAAGGAGAAAAATTTCAACTTTATTTAATGTTAGATTTTTTAACAGTAATTAAGTTTATAAGTTTAATAACACATACAATTTCAGTTTCGAGTTCAAAGTTCCTACCCAACTTCAAGCGCTGACTTGAGAATTTTTTCGCCAGAAATTCATCTGACAGCCGCAATTTTTTTTTTCTTGATGAATTAACTATCAAGGAAACTTAGAGTAACTTTTTTTTTTGTTGCTAGTTTTTAATTAGAGTTAATTTAATAACTTGGATAATTATACGAACACGTACGTTCAAACTAAAATAATTAGTTATTCCATGTAATTTGTTGTACTTTTACAGTAAATTTTGTTTGCCTGTCAGAGTATCGCATAAACCTTATACTGTCTATTAATCTTCGTAATACTGCATTTTACCGTAACGGTGTTATTTTATCAAACGTAAAAATATTCAAATGTAAATCAATTATTTTATGTAAACTTTGTACTTTTATATTAATAATTTATTCGGAATAATATTTCTGATGAAGTGACCATTTGCAACTTTCCGCGTCTGACAAACTACGTAATCCGTGTACATGCGCCAGACCCATAGATATACATAACCTCCGAGCCTTTGAGCTCGAAATTCAGATTCCGCTGAGTATGACCATTAAGGATAATTTTAATACGTAATGCGCGATGTTATTTAAATCTTTGTTTACTTAAAATTCTTGGTGAATATGAAGATACATGTGAATTACATGTTTGTATATACGAAGTGTAACTTATTATCTATAACGTTAATGATGTATACAATGATGTATATTTCCACAATTATATTTTCTGTTTAAAATATATAAATTTATTTAATCTGATAACGTGATGAAATTCCATATCCAGTTTTTACCTTCCTAACCTTATAGACCTAAAATATCACGCAAAATTAGGTTACATTTAAGATAGAGCATTGCCCAGCCAAATTTTTCAAAAGTAACGAATATTTTTTTGGCTAAAATTTAATACACGAATAGGTTATTAATAAACAAAGGTAATAAATTCACTAATCAATATTCTTTTTTGATAATGTCTCTGATTCTATGCTATTTTTAGCTCGGTGAATTAAGGAGAGTAAAAATTAAGTTGAATCCTTTTAATCGTTTTACAAAGTAACTAAAAGAATTCATAATTGTTATAAATGCTTACAAAAATTCACCCCTTCGATATATTTTCTCTTGATTAACAATTTAGATGTAATGAGATATATTAAAATAGATGTCGATTTTCCGTTAATTTTGAAAAGGAGGCCACCCCGGAAGCGCATTTAAATAAAAGACCTTTCTGTCGTCATCGCAACGTCGTCGGTAGTACAACGGAATCGATAATAGAACTTTTCTCGTGGCTTCTTGCATTATGAAATAAATAGTAAAAGAGAAACGTGCGAAGGGGTTTAAAAAGAAAAGAGAAATTTTTCATTAAACCTATTGTTTTGTTGCACGAATCGTCCTGTTAAAGAAATTTAGATTTTTTTACCGCTTATTCACTCGAGCTGCGTGGAGAAAGAGAAAAGATCGACTAATTTAAACGTTTCACCTTTATTTGTGTTTGCTTCTATTTTCTGTTTGCCTCTTCCTTTCTCTCCCGCCGTTCGTATGCGGCGCGCTCGTGAAAGTACTCTCGTGAGATTTGCTTCAAGGGCCATTTCACGGCGAGGAGAACAATTTCGGCAAGTTTCGAAAAAAGAAACTGCGTTTTAGCACATTTTTCTATAGTTATTTCAGACTTTACGGTTAAACGTAATGTATGTTACGACGTTAGATATTTACGCGTGTGACTGTAATAAATCAATATTACAGTTTGGTAGATTAATGATCAAGTGGTACAAAATTTCCGGTGTATTTACTACCATTAGTGCGTAAATGTAAGAAAAAAATTCGTAACAAGCTTGCGACTACAGGAAAAGTTTACTTGTCTACATTGACGTTATATTTTACTTTAATTACGCCGACTTTGTTCTAATAACATTTGTTGCGTTCTTTTTCAATGTAAACATTTAAAAAGTATAAAATACAAAAGTCGGTAACAAACGAAATTTTAATGAAAAACGAAAAAGTATGTTGTTGACATAACAACAAAACGTACAAAGTAGACTTTTCATCGAATGTATTTGTTTCTTAAAATAAATGTAATTGTAAAAACGTTTACGAATACTCAAAATAATATTGAATTTCTTGGAGTTAGAAGAAAATTGATTTATTAATGCTTATATACGCATAATATTAATCTATTCCAATTGTAACTTCAAAAGAATGTATAATGTAATAAAATTTCTGTATTTTGATGTTTATTAATTGTATATTTTTCAACTCGATGTAGATTTTGATACATTTTAAATTAAATTCTTTCTAGACAGACGAGAAGACCAACATTTTCGATTTAGTTTAGTTTCCACTACACTTCGATTTTCTGTGAAATCAAAGTATTTTTATCCTATACTGTAATCAATTCAATATATATGTATGTGTGTGTATATATATATATACCTCCGGTAAATTCGAATGAAATACAACATAGGTATAAATAACAGAGTACAGTAGTTTTATATGTACAAAGTAATATTTACTATTACAAAAATAAAGTTAAATAAAAGAAAATATTTATGGAAGCTAAAGTGAACAACCTTATATATAAATTTAAAAAAAGATTCGAATAATTATTCGATTTACGGTGGTTCTATTTTATTTAAATACCTTTTGTACATTTTTATAATTATAAACAACATAAACAATTCGATTATGAATAATATATCTGCCTATACAATCATTGAATAATAAGATAATGAATAAGACACGAATTAATTCCATATACATGACGAGCATCTCCTGCAATTGGAGAACTTGGTCAAAAGTAATCGTCAAGTAAGTATAGGCTCTCGCATAACCTTAGATAAAGTTACCATTTGAAGCAACGTATATCGTCAATTGCTATTTCTATTAACAGAGAGTTTACAAGAGCGGAAATTTTGATTGCCATGCGTATACGTGGCCTGGTCTCGTTTGCGAAATTGGCGTTTTGCCTTGTGGAGTATAAGCGCGCGCGCGCGCGAGCGCAATGTCGTGCCACCCCTGAAATTGAATACTAAATTTGTGAGCGCGCACGAGGCTTGATATAGTTCTGATTATTATTAATCTAATACTTTACGGCCGGTGAGATCAAGAATTCACTTTCCGAATTAATTGTTTCATGATTTATCAATTGCCGCGAGCGCGAGGCATAACGACCTGTGATCGAAATCTAAAATATTGCGTGCATTCTAGTAACCCTTTGAAGCATTACTGGGATTATTTCGTATCGCATTTATGGAAGAGGAGTGAGAGAGAGAGAGAGAGAGAGGTACAGAGACTCGTAATTTCACTAGCTCCAAGTTATGGATCCTCATATATATTATTTCGATATGGGGTTATTATATATTGTTCTCCTGTGTAGCGTCTCGCGGTAATTTACTTTACGCGTGAATATTAATTAACTATTTAAGGTGTACGTTTAATTAATAGATGTTTGCTTTTACGAATTTATTATTTTATTAATAAAACTTAAGATTTTATTTATTTTTATTCCAATGTATTTTTATTATTAATTTCAATATATCTTTCTTCTACCAATCTTCGAAATAACTTCAAGGAATATAATCTAACATTTTAAATTTTAAGAGAGTACACATTTCTCCTTGTACTTTAGTTTTTACCGTGTGTAAAAGATAAAAAAAATCGTAATTGATAGCCTCGAGGATGCTCATTTTTATGTATAATTAGTAGGTGGAACATTGGCATAATTAATTAAATGAAAATGAACTCTGAGGACTAACAGTGGTCTCAACTTTATATTTATATCTAGCTACTTAACTACAACGAGAAAAGAATTTCTTCTCCGTGACACGAGATATTTGTTCAAAGTAATAATTCTTTGTTCAAACATGCGGTTATAGCGAAAACCTCGCTCTTTACATTTCTTATATATGAAAATGATTAATTAAATATAATTTTAACTCGCGTACATTTTTTAAATTATAAAAATCGTATTGCACGATACTGTTCTGAAATTAAATCTCAATTAATACTAGTTTTCGTTTTAAAATGATACTTTTAAAATATCAATTCGTTCTATAGCCGTATTGTAGTGCTAATCAACGACATGCGAGACTTTGCCAGAGGCCACGAGTTGAACCCGAGTTAACGAATTTACAATTCCAACACCCCACTAAACGAGTCACTTTAAACTTCTAATAGTGACGCCTGACAGGTGGCATCGCAATAGTTTTGCAAAATAATATTTTTTAATAATTTTTAAAAATTATATAGTTTTTATTTTAATCTATTTGTCATAATTGCACAAATTTCTATTTTTCATTAAATGTAGCTCTTGTGTCATAAGTTAGAAAACAGTATATGTCAAAGAATACTGTAGAGGTATAGTACCATACATTTATTTTTTCTTTCACTAATGTATTCCTTTCGTAATGTAATTGAAGGATGTTCATTCACGGTTTTGAATACGAATTATTTTAATATATTTATTTTACTCCAGTTTTTAAAACTAAAACTGTAAATAAATTACTTTTTTTTTAACTGCATTAAAAAATGTTATTTATTTGCTTGAATATCCAATGTTATAATCTGCTGTGAGATACAAAGTTGTTTCTGGTTGTGACCCAAGGAGTTATTGCTTGATTCTCAGTTAGCTCAACTTCACTTTCCAAGTGTTACCGAAGGCACCCAAGCAGATTCTGCCTGGCTTTAACAAGTAAATAGGACTTTACTACGTGTACTTAACCGAAAACGCTTGATTTTGCCAAAACTTTTAAATTTACATGGTTTCTTTCTAAGTAGCAGCGTATCCAAATATACCAATGTAACTACAACTTTATTCAGTATTAAAATCATTTTTGTTTCTGATTTTCGATCTATTACTGCATATTTTTGTTACCATTGTTAAAGTTCTTATCAGTTAGAGAAAAAAATAATTATTGAATTTTCAATATCATTTTTAAATATAGCAATACATTAATAAAACTAACAAAACTTATATGATACTCGTTTAGAGGACCGTGTCTAAAGTTTTTAACAATGCTTGAACCACTTTTGAAACTTTTTGATTCTCTACAGATTAAACACGTGCAACCATATTTTTCAAATAAAGATTAAAATTTAATACAAACTAGATATTAAACTTCATATATTAAAAATTTTTTATTTTTTATTACCATATGAATTTTTTTATTCTAACAAAGGGATAACAATCTATTTTAAGGTAAAGTATTGAAGAATATGCACTAAAGGAATAAAATTGCAGTAATTTATCTAAGGGAATAATCGCCTTATACTTATAATGTGTACATACAACTTTTCACCAAAATCATCCTTAAAAACTCATTTTATTTCACAGCAACAAGCCATTTAATGTTTTTTCTTTGAATATTAATTTAAATTTATAATATTGTTTTTATAATATTGCTTTGGCTCTATACGCTTACAAAATTTTAAGTCTTAACTCAAATTATGTTGGTCACTATTTTTGCATTAACGACAACGTAAATGCGAGGACTAAAAAGTGAATTCCGAGACTGAAAATTGGCTGTCAGGAGTAAAAAGTACTTTTCTACCCTAATCATCTAAAAATTCTTCTTTATTGATCTCTACAAAGGGAGTAAAATTGCATTTTATTCCTTCAATGATTTTATTCTCTGCAGCCTAATTTAACACCCCGCAGACTCATTTTATTCTCCGTAGACCCATTTTATTTTACGTAGACTAAATTTTTTGCTTTGAACACTTATTTTACCCTTTTCATACAAATGTAAATAAAATTTATTACATTAAATTAAATATGTACCAAAAAATCTTATAATGCTGGAAAAAATTTAGAAATTTAGAAATTATTGTTGCATAAAGTGACCTTTAAAATGGTCAGGGTGGAAAATTTTATATGCAGTTCGAGAGTAAAAGGCGATTATTCCCTTGGATGATTTACTGCCCTCGCTAAAACTCGGGCAGCAACTTTCATCCCAGGAATAAATGCCTATTTTACTCTCTAAGTACATAAATAATTATTACTCTTTAGAGAATAAAATACAATTTTATTCCCCTGTTTGAAATATATAAAATGAATTTTTCAGGTATTTTAAGTGAAAAAGATTTGAAATAACAATTTTCATAATGATGACTCATTGGGATAAATTGATCAACAATTATGCTAAAAAGAAATATTTATCATTCATAAGACTATTTTAATGGATTGACAAACTCATGGTCAATACCCACATTTAACGTTAAATTGAGATTATAAATTACGTGATGCAAGAAACGAGAATATCGCATTATCCGAAAATTAATGTTGCAATAAATCTAACATAATGTGACAAAATATAGTCAGCTTTGACTTTTAACGGAACATTGAGTACTAATCAATCCCGCTAACCATAATTTAATTATAATTGTAATACAATAATCTTTTTATTTCAATTTCGTAAATGAAAAGGAAGATATATTCCAAGTAAACGAATGTTTCGTATCGTAGACAATACGATAAAAAGAGCGCGATAGGTGATTTCTTTGACACGAGGGACATTTTCGCAAGAGTTGTAAATGCCGATTAAATTGCTCTTTTCGAAGTGGTTATACAGAGCCGAGCGATTAATTGAATTTCGAATGAGAGAGAGAGAGAGAGAGAGAGCAAAAAACAAGAGTAAGAGAGAAGTGCGAGGTAGACGCCTGAACAGTACCGAAAAACAATTGACTGGGCACATTCGAACAATTTCAAATATATACCGAACTTTTTACCTATCCAATTCGTAAGAGTCGCAAGAGCTTTGATTGAAAAGTTAGAAGTACGCCTCAAGTTTTATAATTAGAATGTTTTTTTTACTGTTAATAAAAGAAATGTAGAAAATATCTTAGGATTTTCATATGTAATTAAGGCATGTGATAATTATTAATATACTCTTAATACTTATACTGTATGTGTACGAAAGAAAATTATTTTATAGTCAATGACTTTTTTTATTATGCTTATTTATAAGTTTGTATACGCGCATTTCTTATTATTTAAGTTAATTAAATAACATTGAATTATCGATGCAGGTGTATTAATAATTTGAAATAGTATTACACTTCAATTCGTCATCCATAATACGTGTACTACATGTAACATATTAATTATTGATTTACTGCTCCATATTTGGAAATAAACGAAACATCAATTGAGTATAGAAGCCTAGTTAGTATGCTCGACCCAATTAGTCAACTGCGGCAATAAAATTTTTAAGCAAGCAATTAAATTTCCTTAATTATAATTAACAATTATATTACACTACGTATATAACCTTTAGAAAATTGAAAACTATAATTTATTTTTCGTAAGCTCTTTATTTTTCTCAAATATCGAAACGCATTAATTAAACTATCAATAATACTTTCTATTTTAAAATATTAGGTTTGTAATAATAATTAAGACAAGAAATCGTTATATAATTATTTACAATACTACGTTAACTGAATAGTAAAAATTTATGAAAAAAAAAACTCGATTTATTTGGTAAACTTGATGTTAAGTTTAGGTAACTCGTTTGCTATTCCGTTCATTCTAACAGACCGAAAATTACTGAATTTCGACGCAGTAACAGAATGGCAAAACTTACCGTTTAATTTATACAATGTCCCTGAAAACAGAATTTGGAATTTGTGGAGTAGTACGGCGGATAATTTGAGTTAACAAAAATTTATGTACAACTAATGTTTGAATATAATATAGTTATATCATTATATTCTTAACAGGTTAAATGTTTTTTTAATTTTTATTCCTTGTACATGTTACACTATTATGCACTTTTGATTGTATAGTTCTGTGTTTACATGTTAAAAAATCACAACATAATAGATTAATGTTAAAAGAGTTGTTGATTTTTACAAAATCTCAAATCAGTAGTGTGTAAAAATATTTAATTACATAATTTAATCGTAATATACTTTACACACCTTGACGTTATTAAACTATCAAATAGTTTATTTGTCATTCAAAAAAGTTAAAAGTGTTTCATGCGCAGTGAAGTAGTTAAAAAAGTGACGTAGTTATATTACGATAAGATTATGTCGGGGCTATAAAAAAGTACGTAAAATAAGATGAAAATTGAGTTTCTATTACGCCTTACACACCTAGTCGTTCATTCCACCTCGACTGACACTTTTCATTTTGAATTTGAATTGTATCTTAATATATACGAAACTTTCGAAAGTCAAATATATAGTGAGACATCGTTCAAATTATAAGCTTTTCAACAAGTTGCAATGCATTAAAACTTTAATTCAATCAAATTTAAAAAAAAAATGGAGACTAGGTATAATACGCACAACTACTGCAAGTACTAATGGCAATTATGCGATTAATTATCCAAGTCTTAAAAATTTATTATCATCCGTAATATGTTTAATTAGCCGCTGAATTTAAAAGTATCATGTATACAATAATGTAAAAATATTAATTATATTATTATTTTAATTTGATTATCAATATTGATCATGCCATGGGTCAAACTTAATTTAAAATAAAAGAATTCACGTAAATCGTAAGTAACATAACTATAACTACTCGCGTTTGAATAGAGCTTTTGCATAATAATTTTGTATACCTATAAAATACGTGCTACCGAATCATAGATAAAATCTATATTGCTTAGTTAACTCAACTAATATATATATACTAGAGAATGTAATACGTAAAATAAGTTACGTAAATATACAGTACACCCTGTATACATATATTAGACGATATATGTCAATAAAATGTCATTTTTTATTTTTTTACGAACCCGATGATTTATTTATAGAAATATAAGCACTATGTGTGTGCATTTAGCGTATTAGTTCAAGGTATAAGCAAGATGTGCTGTTTGTGAAAGGGAAGTGCAATCCAATCGATACGGATTGAATTGTATTTCTCCCCCTGCTAATGCTATTACATCTTACTTGTCTTCAAGTGACACGGAATACGTAGATAAGAGTAATTCATATATATATCTATAACAAATTAGTTTGCGTTCACTTGATTTTTAAATAAATGTAACATTTGATATATTATTATTTGCTAAATCGTAACAATATTCAAATATATAGCATTCTTTATAAAAATGACAATTATATTGGTGATTCAGGTAAAAGTTTCGTGATGAAAAAGTGCTAAAAGTATAATGGGACATGATCAAAACATTTAAAATCGAAGAATAACTGAAAAAGTTAAAAGACCAAATCTTGGATTTGAACGAAAGAAAATGTGAAGTTTAGTTACTTTCTAAAGAAAAAAGAAATCGAAAACCGAATCCTATCTGTTCTTTGATAGTGAAGAAAAGTCTAGTACATTTTACTCTTATAAATCCGTCGAGATCTCTTAAAGACTTAACCCTCTCAGTCACGAATTTTTGTTTTTAACTAAATAACTTTCTTATAGTTTCCGTTAAAACTATCTTAGTTTTTAAATTAAAGTATTTATTTACAATTATACTTGACGCTTATTCTACCAACAATGTAAAATTATCTTTTTAAGTAATAATTAAATAGATATGATTACGAGTGCACGGCTGACTAGAGGCGGATCTGAACTACTTACAAACACGCATTCAGTTCACACGCACAGGAATTACTTTTTGTTAAAATAAAAGTTCATTTAAATTTTACATTTTAATTCTATCTAGATATATTATATATAAATTCATCAATTTTAAATGAATTTTAAATTTAATCAGGAGATTAAAAGTTATAAATCTATATTAATTTAAATTATTAAACAACTACTTTCATACATACTTTACCGCAGTATTTCCAAATACGAGAATACTTAAACTCGCTATTTCTTTTTAAACCATTCATAAAAATAGAACAATTCGAAACTCATATGAGAAATACATGAATTCTTACGTATGGAGTACCAATAATGAAAATGAGAAGAGAAAATGAAAATAGAAGAAACACAGAATGTACTCACCACGGTGTATTGCACTTGTGAGTGAGGGTCATATACCTCGCCCCCAGATGATGAAAGCTCCTGAGTACAGCCATGCTGGCACCGATACTATGACCTCCTTCGATCCCCACGAGACTCGCGATGACACCATCCTTGTGCGCTTGTTCGAGCTCGTGACTCGACGTGACGAGACGCATTTTCTCCGCGTATTTGGCTGCGAGTCGACGCACCACGTCTATCTGTTCCAGAGTAAGTTTTACGGCATCGAGAAATTGAGCTTCACAGGGCACGTACGCCGACCAGAATTGTGCTCCTACGATACCGCGACGTAACCGAATTAGATCAGTCTGCCAAGAAGGCCCCCAAGAGGCATTTTTCGATAGGTCCTCGTCGAAAGGAAAGTCTCGCAGGCGCGTACTGCCACGTTGTTTACGTAAGTTCCACGCGAAGTTATTGTGTCTAGTAAAGAATTTCAATTTTCAATTACGCCCTATCACTTTAATCAAAAGTATTCAAGCATTAGCTTTATGATAGAATAAAAAAACATTTCTTTCAAACTTTTATAGGAATTTACAAAGCAACTTATACGAATATTAAGCTTAGAAAAAGTAAAGAAAAACTACATGCAATATAAATGAAAATATGAAAAATTAACGGAAAGTGCGTATTTCGACCTGCATGTTTAAGGAATTATTGAAAAAATCCCCTCACAACTGTATAAGAGGTTATCAAACCTCGTAAGTGTAGATACGATTTTCTTTAAAAAGAAACACAAACAAGCATACGTCAGGTTCATTATACTTTCAACAACACATTTAATTAATGCTCTACTCATTCTAACAATACAACATAAATATTTATATTAAAACATATATATTAAAATTCAATTGATAAATAAAAAACTTCCTTTATCACTTTTTACTTCTACTTTTACTTATAAATATATGTATACTTAAAATAGTTTAGTGTTTCTGTATGCTAAATAAATTAGTTCAGCTTTTTCCAGTTGATTTCATGTTTTCCCTTTGCAAAATTGCGATAGAAACTGCCTGGAGCAATTCAATTAAGGATATTAAATTTAAAAAATTCAAAACTAAAGGGTATTACGGTTTAAAACTTTGATTTTTCACTTTCATTTGCGAGAAGCCAGTACTTTAAATAAACTTATAGTTTCAAGATACAGCGATTTCTTAAACAGTTAAAAAGAATTCAAACTATAAAGTAATGCAGTTATCTCTGAAAGCCAATGTTTTTCCTGTAAGAAATTTGAATAACTGTGAGATTATAAACTAGAAAACGTAGAAATAATATTAATGTTAAACTAATAATTAAAGAAGATTTTAAAGTGTATAAATTTTCCAGGACTTGCATCATCATCCATTAATTAAAAGTTTTTTCAAACATTTCTAAACAAAAGTATCATAATGCATAAATTAGTGTTTAAAAAGTTATACATTAAAGTAATTATAATACAGAATATGCAAACATCCATTTTGCTATTTTCATAAGAATTTAATTCCGTTTCCCAGCGTTTAGAAAAAAAAACCACGTACAATCGTATATCACACTTCCTAGTAATAATATTGAAGTAAAATAATGAACTTCACTATGTAATATGAGAACAAACTGAAAAAGGTGCAAAGCTCTTCAGATAAATGGTCTTAAATCACTTTTACATCATTTAATATTCATCTTCACGTACAAATAATACTCTCTATGGCCATTTAGTATTCAAAAGTAGTACAGTAAAAAGATTTTCCCTCATTCAATAATGGGAGACTATACATTACTATTTTAAAAAATATACTACTTTCTTTTAATATATTTAATTTAATTTATTATACAAATTCTTAATGTGAGTTTCTCTTTTTAGATAGAATTTTAATAATTCTTTGTAAGATGATGTTAATATTTCATATCAAATAAAACTAATACAGATATTTAAAATTACTTTTTAAAAATATATCCTTCTTAAGCAATAATAATTAATCGTACAATCGTTTGAATAAAATAAAGTTTCAAAAAAAGTTTTAGATTGTATAATTATTTAATTAAATTAATAGATTGTAAATAGACTTGTACTACTGGTTACTTTAATTCTTTTCAATTTCTAAATTAATTCTTGTATAAAATTGGAAATTCATACAAATTAAATATATATTATAGAACCTTAAATTAAAATATTATCATTTACAAATCTAGGAAAACTTTATACTTATCTTGAATAAAATCTTTTATAAAATCATAATTTAATATAACACACAGGTAATAAGAAAAAATACTTTTCGATATTACGCTGGGTTTCAATATTCTATATTGAATCGTATATTGTTAAAAATAATTTACACCTTTTGTACAATAAAATAATTTCTACCTCTCTTTTTACATCTTCGCTTAGTATTCGGAGTACACATTTTTAAAGTAAAAAAAATTGAAGTGAAAGTTCGCAATATCAGCCGTAGCACCCTGTTGGTTATATAGATTTCATTCCGTGAGCGGAAAGTCTTATATCCTATAGGCAATGCTCGTTTAGAATCTTCAATAACTACGAAAAATTGAATTATCAGAAATTTTGAAAATCCGCTAACTTTTCATTGAGATCGAATCGCATTCTACTTCTCAAATTCTGAACCTTCGAAGCACATGTATATACTTGCTAAACTTTATAAGTTTCATACTTCTTCTCGTAGAAAGTTTCCAAAAGCATTTGTAGAGGAAAGCGACCAACATGGAAAATAGTCGACAAATATCTCTAACCAAGTTTATGAATATTCACAGTTTTGAATTTGTTTAAACCCATGAGTCAACAATTCAGTAAATTATTTACTAGTTTTTTTTGTAATACGAATTTCGTTGTTTAAAACGCACGAATTTTTATTATATTGAAACACATTTTAGATTGAATATTCAATTTTGAAAAATCCCGCTTTACTAAAAAAAGAGCATTTAAAAAAAAGAAAGTCTTTAGTGTTACTTATTTCATTTTAATAGTCACAAGATCGATTATAAATGATTTAGAGCAGAAATTTCTTAAACACTCTGAAAGATAGTGCGAGCATCATAAGTACATTGATAGACGAGGAAAAATACTTGGATGAAACGTAGGATTTTGTGAGAACTCATAAATTACTCAAAAACCGATAGCTGCATTAAGAGGGATATTCACGAGCCAAGTAAATCCCAGACTGAAAGATAGGCCAACGACTTAGCCCTTTATACTTTTCAAAAAAAGAAAAAAAAAGAAAAAGGTAAATACATTTAAATGATTTGACAATGCTACATTTTTTCGAAAGAAAAATATTACTTTTCTTATATCAAATATGTGCTTAAATGCGGTTAAACCAATATAATAATATTCTGAAGTCAAACCAGTTAAATATTATCTACCTCTATTTTTTTTTCTTCATTTATATTAAAACTCTAAATAAAAGTGATACGTAATATGATATTATTGCAGCATCTGAAAAACATCTTTTTAAAGTAAAGCTAAAATTATATTTACATTTATTGACTGCGGCTGAGTTAATATATGAGTTCTAAAAATAATTATACAGCTATTTTACATGAAAACGATTTAGTTAAGAAGCATGAGATTTTTATTATTATAAGGTAGATGTATATATATAAGCAAGAAAGTAAAGAGATTAAAATTTTAAATAACTTTCATAGGGAAAAAGGAATTTGTTTTGACTAAAAAATTCCTCGGGGCACATTTTATATTTTCCTTTTTGATGAAAGTTCTGCGAACTAAATGTAATATCGTACTTTAATACATGGACTTCGTACTTATCTCTTGACACTGCATTTTATAATTATAAAGACTTGTAAAAAAATCCTTTTTTTTATGCTCTTGAAAGCCTTGACTGAATTACGAGTCTTTAAAATTTAACTATCTTTTTGGCATTATTTTACGGTAATATATTGCGCATAACAGTACATGTAATTAGTTAATATTTGATTTATCCTACGTACTCTATCAATAATAAAAATTATTAATTAATTGCGTACAAATAGAATTTGTGCGATTGTTTTAAATTTTAAAATTGTACATCATGCTATCATAAAAAGAGAAAGACATGGCTGTATTTATAAATATTCCTTTAAACTGGACATTTTATCAGTTCAAGCTCTAGTCAATCGGTTAACATTAATCGGACATCATACATATTTATCAATGCTTTTAACAATTCGAATCGCAATTTTTCAAACTGTAGCCTCAAGGAATATGGATTATTATACGGTAAAAATTCATTCCATTAGTTTCGGGGTGGAGCATTTCAAAGCCAGTAATTTCATTATGTACACAGAAATTCACCCTCTGAATTTTAACTTCCATTTCTTGCACAATTCTAAGCGAGATGGAGCGAGAAATAGAGAAAGAGAGAGAGAGAGAGAGGGAGGGAGAGGGAGAGGTAAAGAGAGATAGTAGAAAGAAGGAAGAAAGGAAGAGTAAAAAGAGAAGGAGCTACGTAATTAAATTACATTTTGCGATTATACAAGTTCACTCGTTAAAGTGTGCGATTAGCTTGAACGTGAGATCATAAGAAGGCGAGATTATCTAAGAATTTCTTTTTTTCCATAACATTGCAACGTTACCCAGCCAAAGAATTTCTTTACCTTATTCGAAAATTAACACATACAGTTCACTTGATAATGGTAAGTATAATGATGAAATAACTGGAAGAGCTAGAACTACGTTTTAATATGCTACTTCAAATTGATTACAATTTTTTTTCTAGGAAGTATAAGTAATTTTTTAAATCGTACCGTTAAAAAGTGTTTCTTATACAAGATGATCAAACGGTGTAATTTTTATTTTCACGTTTTTACTATTTTACATAAAAAATGTATTTTTACATTGCAGCAGGTGACGCAGCTAAGTTATAGGTACATGCTTTTTAAGCGTAAATAATAAAGCGTTACAAAATAATAATAATAGTTGAAAATATACCATGCAATAATAAAGACGTAAAAATATTTTGTCTAACAATGTTCACGAAAAACATAAACGGGAAAAATGTATTTTCACATAAATAATTGTACAATAATGAAATGAATACATCTATACCTTTCAACATAAGAATTATGTTGGAAATAATGAATTAAAAATTTTAACAAAATACACATATAGGTAGTTTAAAACAGAAGCAAGGGCATGGCGTTTCTATTTTTTAAGAAAAAAAATCATTTTTTAATAATAATGGAATAAATAATTTTCGGTCGGTAATTATTGATCGAAAAAGGCATGAATTTTCAACGCAAAAATCAGAAATAAATTACAAATTTAAAAATCTTGTTTAGAAAAAAAATATTAAAAATGACTATTTTCCGACATCCCTTTAAAAGAAAAACTTTGTATTTACATCAATTTCTTTTAAAAGGAAATGAATCGCTGTAATAATGCAACGCAATAGGTATTAAGTTACACGTACTCCATAAATCCACGTGCAGACTTGATACTATACATACATCACGAAACATTGCTCAAGAAAAGAAAATTCGATCGAAAGTATTAAAATGTATCAAAAAGGCATTTTCCTTAAATAAAAAAAAATCCATTATTCTCATGCGCACGGAAACAACAGAGCAAATCATGAGCGCGACAAAGCAGACGCGAAGTTTGCAAAGTAAAAAAAAAAAGAAGTGGAAAGCATATTCCATTCTAAAGTATATATAGACGAAAATGGAATTTACCCGTCGATAAGGGGCGTCTTTGATAGGATTTTTCTCACCACCCGCAGCCTCGCCTCCAGCAGGTTTGAGCTGCGCAACTCCAAGGCCAAAGGCAATCCGATACCGGCGATTAAGGCACAGGCCAAGAGGAAGAGGCCGATCGTCACGGCCCAGCTGCGTCCCGCTTTGCGCTTTGCTGCAACAATCGATCCAGGACGAACCACTTAGCAATAGGGTTGAACCTTTCAGGGTGAACCTCGAGCTGGCTTCAGGGGTTACATCTAAGTGGTTTCGGTGGTTTTGCTCAAGCGCTTTCGGCCGAATCTTCCATTTTATACCTTTTTCTATTTTTTTTTACTACACATATACACTTTTCAAACTTTCGCGGCTCGCATTTTAAGTTAAAATATACATATATATACCTTACTATTTTAACGTTGAATTAAAATTACACGTTTAATCAAATTTTCTTTTTTTTTACGTTTAACGGTAAATTTTCGTTTGAAGTTAATTTTGTAGAAATAAACTCTCTGAAGCGAACTCGAGAACCCTAACGATTTCAGAAAGTGGAAAAATGTTTTTTGTATGCCGTATGATTTTTAAAAATTATCCTACTTATTACTACGTCTGTATACCTAACTATACATATATGCGTATATAATAAAAACTTAAGTAAATGGTAGATTAACGAAGATATATTACGTCATTATTTAAGTCATTAATATTCAAAATTACAATTAGTTGTAGCAGAAATTGTTTCGAGAAAGTAATTATCCTTTTTTTTGCACGAGTTGGGTAAGCTCGACATACCAAGCTCAAGGAATTTATTTTAATATAACTGCCAACGTTACGCTAGTTCAAACTACGTCGAGTTAATTAATTATAAGCAAATGATAAGCAGTGCTACGAAACGCATTTATTATTTTTTGAATAATCGATTTTCAAAGGAATCGAGAATAAAAACTGCACTATAAGAATGCTAGTAGTAATTCAAATATCCGAATATTCTATTTATTTCCCAATACCACAAATATTTGAAATTAAAACAATAGCTTTGTTTATGGTTATAATTTATAGAAGAATCAGTAACTAAATCTACGTTATACTAGTAATCGCGAATAATATTTAATAAATATATTATTAGAATTAAAAGACGAATTTGCGATATAAAATTGTACTTCTGTACGATGCAAAAAAAAGGAATGTTATTTATACTATTTCTATGTAGATACGACACAGATAAATTTATAAAAATATTTGGAAAATATTTTGTAGAATACTTGGGTGGCTTGGAAGTTGAAGATAAATGTTAGAAGCGGAGAGGAAGCAGGATGATTATACGGGCAGGATGACAAAACCAGTTCAGAATTCGAGGAATTCTAACCATTCTATAGTAAAATATGCAGTGGGGAAATTTAACAAAAGTTAAGTCTACGTCGCACACGTTCTTATATTCATCATATTTACATTAGTTTTATAAAACTTACGGCTTACTTCTATATTTTACGTTTATTTCGTAAACACTAAGTTTTTTCTATTTAACGATATTGTATACTTTTATTTATTGGTAAACTATTTGTATTTTCGATAGGTATATATTCAACGTCAACTTTGAAGAAAGCAATTATAATAATTCAATTAATATGACTTAATTGTGCAAAAAGTTTGAAAAGACGGATGGATAATTACTCTAAATTATACTGTCACTTTACTTTTAACGATAGTTTTAATTGCTGCCTTCAACTGTATAGACGTGTAGTCCATTATAAAATATAATTCTTCAAGCATTTATCTTACTAATTAAACCCTACTGTAAATTGGGAGTTGTGAGACAAAATCATTTTTTGTCCATAAACTAGGAACATATTGCTATTTTTTATCAAATGATAAGAATACGAACAAAAAATTTTCTGTAAATGGCCTTTCATTTCCAATTGAGAAATATATATGTGCTTAGACATTTAATACGTTAGTATAGAAAGTTTCTTTTTAAACTTTAACTAATAGACGTTCCCAATATTTTAGCTATACCATTGTATACGAACATCGTAATAAATAATGATAATATTTCTGCAAATCGTAAAAAGTAAAACGTCAATTTAAAATCATCAACAGGGCCATAAATTTCGGAAAAGTTATCTATCTACACGGACGACAGATGTATAAAGCAATCTCGAAATGCTCACTTTAAGAATACGTAATCGAGTAAAATATAAGAGAAAAGGTAAGATAAAAATAAATTTTCGCGCGTACCCACGTAAAAGCTCGTATTTTCTACGGTCTCTCTTGGCAAGCCACGAAATCGCAGCAGCGATGTCATTCTATATTTAATGCTATCTCAAAGCAAGGTAAACATCGCCGCAATCGCATCGAAGGGGGTTGTCGATTTTTTCGCCGATGCGCAACTCAATACTTATCCAGCGTCATCCAATCCGATAGGTAATCCCATCGCTTTTATTGCCCTCCTCGGCTCTTATTCCGCACGTACGCGTAACGCCCTCTCTCTTTCCTCTTTCACTCCAACTGTGTGTGTGTTGGTATATACATTAGTGTGCGCGTTTGAGTCTGTGTTTATATATATATACAAATACATGTACATTACAAACGTTTGGAACATCAATCCCCCTACCCAACTGAGAGAGAGAGAGAGAGAGAGAGAATTTCGACCGCTAATCTACTTACACCCCGCGGCATTACGATAATACGGTTCAAGAGTTCAAGTGTGATTTTCGTTTCGCTCAACGCCCTAATCCGAATACAACGATCGGGCCACGACTGGTTAATCAACCGAGAATTGCCGTCGCTTGCTCCTCGTTAATTAAAAATCTCGTACGGCTGGAAGGATTATTATGTTGTGACTGAGTTTTCCTCGTATACGCTATCGTTTCCCGTATAACTAAATTATTTATCAATTATTCTCCTGACGGTTTCCCATGATACGCTTCGTTATACTTGATCTTTTGTCAAGCATATATTTCAAATTCCTTTTACAACTGCGTATTAAGAGATTTTGGATTAAGAATAACTCATCACGGTGTATGATTATGGATTCGTTTTTCCTTTTTACGACTGATAATTATAAATTATAGACGGATACGCACCAAATGATTGACGTCTATTATTCATGGAAAAATAGCGAAAATGAAAAACTATTTCTAAAGATTGAATAATTTTACAGTGGGTATAGCGCATTTTTATTATAGAAAATTTAACGAGCCGAGTAATTTATACCGCACGGAAAATTCAAAATTGTTAATTAACAGTTAAGTATGCCGCAACAAATTTAACAAAAGTCAGCAGTAACGAGCACACGTATAAGGTTTTAATAATTATCCTACTTTTCGAGCTTTGTTTATCGCTGAAAAGTTGTGTATTCAACATTGTTAGATTAGATGAATGAACGCAAGTGTAACCGGCGTTACACGTAAATGGAGCTAACAAGCTGGTTGTTGTTGTACATATACGGATCATATATTTTTTGTTTCCCCGCAGATTTTTTACGCGCGCTAACAGTGAAATCAGCTACCTATACAGTTTATCTTAGGCATAAACTTCTTTAATTATTATATTAATTATTATAAAATTTGTAGTTTACTCTAGGAAATCCGTTTACCTTAGGGTATATATATATATAAACTACCTTATAAGAATATATCATAGTATTTCGAAAAAGGTCTGCTTGCGTCTTCCTGACGAGCCCACCAGTCAGTACTGGGAGAAACACAATTTTATAAAAAATTTTGGAACTTTAATTCATATAATAAATGTTTTAATGTATTATACAGTTTTTACTTTTTCTCAATATCATCGTTGATCTTAGAGACTCTAAAATTCTCCGAGGGATAGGATCGAGTCACTCATAGTAGGAACACTACCCGGGACTGAAAATGGAGATCTTCTCAGGTCTTCGATTGATAATTTTGGCTCATAGCGATCATTAAAATAATTTATATTTTAACTTTAACACTAACGAGCAATTATCTAACATTTCATATCTTATCGTCTTTGGTGGCGATGGGATGTGAAATGTTAGAAACATTTTACACAAAATGTTATTGTAATTAATTGTACATTACATGAATTTGTTAAAGACTGCCATATTTTGTAAATTAGAATATTCGTAAATTATAAAGCATCTATTTAAGATAAAGCCTGTCTATGTATATACCGTATACTTTATACAAGTTATTATTCTAGATCTACGGCACATAGGGCAGTTTATATTGACTTTTGTATCGCAACGTACAATAGATTATCTCAACGGAACCCAGTTCGCACTTGGGCTTTATGACCATTGTTACTTGCTAAAACAATAAACTCCACTATATCTTATGAAGTACCATTTGTCCAAAAATTGTCTCTTATTCATAATACTGTTTATGTACTCCGCAATTACAATTAAACATTAGAATAGTTGCAGGGCACTGCTGTACTCTGTACTCTACATATAGTATCGTTTTGAACGACCAAACGTATAAACGTGTATCGCCTAATAAAACAAAAAACAGTCTCTTGCTCCATTAACCGAAATGTTGATAAAAAAAAATGTTGACAGGCACGTCAAAAATACGAAAACAAAATTGGATCCCTAGAGTGACGAGCAAATCCGGTGAACATTCGAAACTTTAATGCAATCTTCGCGTCATTATCGGGTTTCGGGATTGCAAGCACTGCCACTACCAACCTCGACTCCCCCCGTACGCGTGAATTATAAATACGGGGGAAAAAAAGCTCATGCGCACACGTCGGTCATTTCGTTTTGACGAAACGCTTTGACGGATCCCTTTTTTTTATTCCTACGCCGTCGGCGCGTAAATTCCATTTATTAATTTTTCGCGGCAAATTGAGAATGTCAATATCTCGTTGAAAAATGAAAGCTTTTTTTTTTTGTTCAACCCCGTAGTGGCGTCATGAAGTTCAGAGTATGTTCATTGGCGTCATAAACTTTCGTTTAGGGTGAACGTTTTTTTTTTTAAAGGGGTAAGCACAACGAATATTTTTTTCTCTGCTTGCGTCAATGATCAATCAAATTTTATGGATGTAACGGATTCCGATTTGTTTTTCGCAAATTACACTGATTGAAAATAATTTTGGTTGCAATATTCGTTACGGTAAATCGATTGGTTGCATACTTTCCCAATAGAAAATGTATAGCACGTATCAAACTTTTTTTATTACCGTTGTGCAGTATTTGATACTGAATAAATAACGATTTATATTGTTAAATGAAAATGATAAAGATGTTTTAAAGAATAACGTTTTCTGGTAACAATTGAAGCAAACATATTCATGTGGAAGGTTATTGTATACATTTTTAAGAATTATTTAATTTACAGGTTTTTTTAATTTACAATTCATTGATTATTTTAATTTTCTCTACGTTTATATCAATGTCTAATTCTATACTACACTATAAAATATTATTTTCATATTCTAATACGAAATCGATCAAAAATGCTACGTATAATAATTGTACGTACTCTAACCAATGGAATAATCCAACTTGCGATCTTGCAATGTATTATTGAAATTTATAAGTAAAAATGTAGTACAGGTATACCTTATATTTTTGTGTATATATTTACTAGGTTATTTCGTGAAAAAAAATTATTTGTTTGCTCAGTTGCGAGTAGAAAAAATAAAATATATCTCAACGAAACAAGTAGTGTTGGTTATAATAAAAAGTCACACATGCATAAATAATAAATGCTCACTTCTATATTTTTTAAGTAAGCTCGTGAATAACGCCAAGCTGATTAACGATGCGTGAATTTTTTTGCTGATTTTTAAATAATCTTTTGTTAATTCTGACAGAACTAAATTACTGTTAAAACAATGAATGAACTTTTTATTACATCATTAATTAATTTTTGTAATATTTTCTCAAAAAAAATATTTTTTTTTGACATATTAACTTTATAAATGTTTATGAAATATCTGAGGTATGCGGATAAATCTAATTAATTATCTATTTGAATTTATCGAATTTTATTGTCTTGTGTAATATTTTGAAAGCTAGTATAATGTATTATGTAAATAAAGTATATACATTTATGTACGTATTCTTAAATGAGGAAAGGATTTAACTCTCGTACAAAAATACCATTTCAAAATTACTATGTTGACTAATAGCATCTCGGTCATAATTCATTATTCAAACCTTCGTGACAAGAGAAATTCCATTGAAAAACTAACCGCTCGAGCAAATAAATTACGAGGAGAAAAAAACAATTCGAAGCAAAGTATGTACTATAATTATTGAATTAACTACACTTGCATTAATAATATTAGTTTAATTAAGTCTAAACTTCAATACTATACAATATAAACATTATTTTATAATATATGTAAATATATTAGCTTAATGCTCTCTGATAGTGCGGTCGCAAAATAAATATATAAGACAAGCCATGTAATCGCAACCTTAGAATCATTTATCATTATAACAAAAAAGTAGGTTAAACGTTAGGTATTGATTTAGCCCTTAAAGTGATTCGACTACGGAAAAATATATGTTACGCGAAAGCTCGTTAAAAATCTTGGGTTTAAAAATGAAAGAAATGGAAGATCGGCAGTGCTAAATAAATTCCCCGTCGTTCGAGCCATACGTCATCTTCCTTTGGCACACATATACGCAGCCGTATATATATACGAGCATAATCACCTAGGCAATTACACTTTTTTGTTGATGTACTATCGCGTTCACGTCTAATGAAACGACGAAAACAACGCAGCCAATTGTTTGAAACTTCGGTGCTTCGAAAATTATAACAAAGACTTATTTATTTATAACGGGACCTTTTTTTATGCACACAATGGAATGAATTTTCTTTTTTGTTGTATTCCTGTATACTTGCTATTAAAATTCTTTTACACCGTAATATATTTATATCGTCAACTGGGACACATTTTATACTCATCGATGTTTTAAATTTATAATTTACTTCTGATTTCAATGAAATATATTTTAATAACGGGCTTTTAATATTGACCATCCTTATGGAAATGGCATTCATTTTTATGAGAATAAATATTTTTAAAAGTGTCTATTTTACTCGCGTTACATTTCACAAGATTGTTGTTTTTAATTAATAATATGATATTTTAATGGAATTCTAATTTAAAAAGAGAGTAATAGTATTTATAACAAAAATCTCCAAATTATAATTTTGGCTTTAATGTACAATTTTAACGTTCTACTATTTCAATAAAGGTTACATCTACTTGAAAAATGTTCGTTTTTGTACTCGTAGTTTTGAACTCTGAAAATGAAATCTCTCTTTATTTGTTTCTTTCTTCAAAGTTTGGCGTTTTACACAGAACTATCTACTCTTTCTTTACATATAGTATAATTTTTAATTAATTTTTTATTGTAAAGGTTTATGGGTTTATACGTCGTAGAAAGAATTTAATAAATATATTAAGTCAAAATAGGCCCGAATAAACAGGAATCTAGCTTTTATAACCTAAAAATCTTATAAGTATGAAAGTAAAAATTTCAAAAATTTACAAGTTATGTTTACAACATAAATTGAGAGCAAAGAATAATTGTGAGAAATTAATAAGCAACATGTATTTGTTGTATATCAGATATTTTTCTTTTATTTTAATGACTTAATAATTAATAAAGTTAGATTTTGAAAATAAACAATTATAATTCTTTGTTGTAAAATATACTCTAACGTTAACTCTAATATTGTATATAAATTATAAATTTAGAAATCTGAGAAAATAACGTTTTTTTTAAAGAGAATATAAAAAACTAGTGGAAATAATTTTCTAAAAGATTTATTTTCGACATACATAAAAAATAAAATGATTACATAATTAACATTGACTGTTGGACATTTATCGATTTATCCGGGTCTAATGAGAAACGGAAAGGTGAAAAAACTTAAACACATTCTTTCCTTTTGTAACGTTTCGGAGGTCAATGCCACCCTCTTCAGACTGTATAACAGATGTTATTTATAAATATAACAGTACCATTCGGATAATAAAAAGTTGAAAAAAAATAAAAGAAAAAAGGAAATTATAATATACCTTCTAATATAAACACTGTTATTTGTTTACAAAAATGATAAATAAAATAATTTATACAGTCTTAAGAGGGTGGCATTGACCACCGAAACGTTACATAAGGAAAGAATGTGTTAAAGTTGTTTTCACCTTTCCTTTCCTCATTTGCCTCGGGAAGATCGATAAATTTCCAATAATCAATATTAAAAGACCACCGAGTGAAAAAATCAAATCAATGACATGAAGATTACTTGATTAACTTATCGCAGATTATTAATTTGTTTACTCTTTACATTAATAATTGATAAAGTTAATAAACTTTATCAAATACTATACTAATAATATTACAAATAATATTTATGAAGATGCAGAAGTAGTATGCGTGATTTGAAAATAAATATACCCGCTAAATACTATATTTCCGATGATTTTATTCCCTTTAAAATCAATATAAAAATATACAATTGTTCATTATCGTACAGAAAACTTCTTTTCATTCGCGTTTCGCAAAAAAATCTTCAGTCATATTTTCTTTGCAATAGACGGCGCAGTAATATTGCACATCTATATAAAACCAGAAAGTCGGTGTTGAAAATACTGAGGGTACATAAATCAAAACATCAGTAACTAGGACACACTGGCTCAGTAGATATACTATATACACAAGGTACAGAACGCATCCACGGTTCACACACTTATTAAAAAAAATGACGAAGATACAAACGAAAAGACAAGCAGAAGAAATATACGCGCGCGAGATTGAAAACATCGCATACGGATTAATGAAGTGTAAAACAAACCCTTGCGGAACCCAAAGAAAGCCGGCGACCTTTCGAGTCGCAGTGCTTCATTAATCAGCCGAATAATTTATCTTACCGTACTCCTCTACCTTTTTTTTCTGCGCGAGACGCCGCCGCCGCCGCAGAGTTAATCCGCCTTTTCTCTACCCCTTGGCGAAGTCGAACGGCACGAGTCGGAAACGAGGGAATCCGGGATTTCGCGGAGCTTTTACGGGCGGCGCTCACAAAGGGGATCGATTGCCGGTGCGCACCGCCAAGTGATGGTGTTGCACCCACGGTTCTTTTGTTTGCGGGATGCCGAGTAATGGAGACGGGACAAGGATTCCTAGCTGCTGCTGCTGCTGCTGCTGCTACTGCTGATGCTACTACTGCTGCATTTTTTTAAATTGGAGACTATGAGCTTTGAGGAAGCTTTTTGAACCGGATCTTCGCCGTTTTGGATCTCTGAATTTTTTGGCCCGAATGGAAATAAATGAAAAATTGCTATTGATAATTTCAAGCGAGAGAATGAAACAATGGAAGATTGAAATGTATTCTATTATTGTTTCTATTTTTCTCCATAAACATAAGAAATTTTATATATAAATGTTACAGTTGAAGATTGGACATTTAAAAATAAATAATATTTATTGCACATCTATCTTGGACTTTTTTTTATTCTTTTTTTATTTTTAATTGATAAAAATGTGTAATCGGAATTTCGAAATTTTAAAAAACGCTCTCTACGACTTGAAGAAAGAATGTGTGCTTGAAAAATATCTATAAAATATTAAATAAAAATATAATTTAGTACATACTAGTTATCAATATATTTTGCAATAATATGGAACTAAAATTTGGATATTCCAATATTTTAAATTCTAAAGGACGAGTTATAATATTTTTCCTGACATTTATCAAATTTTAGCCTATTCGGTCCAGTGGTGCGTCAAATACGACAGCGCAATATATTCAGAAATCATAGTACAAACAACAACAAAACTGATTGAAGAAATTGCGATGCAAAAATGTGAAGAAGCAAAAATTATTTATAATATAAAAATTCTAAACTATCCAATAATTTAAAGTAATTAATATAATTTACTCGCTAATTATTGAATTTTTATTGTTGATTTTGGTCTCTACGGATAGCCCCTTAATTTTATGGAGTTATTCAAATTCGTAAACAGATTTCTGAGAAATATATTAATTATTATGGAAATGAGTCGTTTAACGTGATAATAAATTAGTCCTTTAATTATTCCCACGTTTGATGTTAATCATTACGGGAAAAATATCAATTTTAATTAATGCACATATATAAATGGCAAAAATATTATGATGAATTATTTTATCAGCATCGCATTAAAAACAGTACTAACATCATTTTGTCCATTAAATATTCGAAAATATACGCGATCGCGTATGGATACGTTATTAATCAATAAATTTACTTAGGTACCAAAAAAAAATTATTCTCCAGGATTCAATAAAAAAAATTCATAAAACTGAAGCTTAAAATAAGGAAATAGTGTTGTGATTTTTTCCCCGTTTTTTCACAGTTATAAATTATCACGATGAAAATCATTCGTATTTACGTAAAAAAAAGAAGAACACCTACATTAAGAAAACGTAAGAAGCTTTGAAACGCCAGTATCAGAATTTTTTTTATGATGGATGATACTGTATTTACATTTGCACACGATATATTATACGTATCTATTGTGTTTTATTTTTAACGATTGACTTTTATTTATGCGTACACCACGTGATATATTACAACTTTCTGCTTGTGAAATATGGTATTATATGTACTTATATATATATATATATTTGTGTATGTGCGTGTGCGTGTGTGTGCGCGTGCGTGCGTATAAACACGATTCCAGTGCAATTACAGTGATAAACAACGAATTTTAAAATCCAAAACAAAAGTGAAAGTTTTATAAATAGCCCCGGTATAAATAAGCAAAATATACCAATTGTATTTCAACTGCGGAATTGTGTTTTACACGGTTTCATATTGCCATGACAATTGAAAGATCATCGTGTCTCCCAATGGAAAACGATCGTTTTGCATTATTCACTCGCTAATTAATTAGCTACTGCGAGTATCTCGCATATATACAATAGCGGGAAACCAATAATCGTCTTAAAACTTAACAGACGTTAAAAGGTAAATCTGGATAATTTAAATTATCAATGTACCTATTACAATACTATATACCCATGAATATAAAAAGCATATCGATTTCCTCTTTTCTATATGTACAGGTATGTATATATATATATGTGTATATACACCCCTATCCCAAACGGTCAATAGTCGATTGACTCTCGAATCTCATTATCGATAAGGATAAAACGATAAAGGAAGCAACATGGTACAATGATAAGCTTAAAAAAAGGAATTGTTATCGCGAATCTGCTAAATGAGAAAATTAAATCGATGAAAGTCATTATTTAAATTGGAAGGTTTAATTAAACTAGGAGTGGGGAGCAAACAACGTCGAAGGAGAAAAATGTCAAGTGCCATAAGATGTCGCGAATGTTTAAGCAGTAATTAATTAAACTACCAAGAATAAACCAAAGAAAGCGCACGTAAAAAAGGGGGGAGGAAGTCGAGGAATCGAAAAAAACGAAGGCGAGAGTGAAATAGATGGAGAAAAGAAGTCAAAAGAGCAGAGCCTCTGGGAAGCGAAGATAAGATTGAATAAGCCCGGGAGAGCGCGAAAAAAGCGCGAAAAGGGGTGAAGAGTTAGAACGAGGGGGGGTGGGGAGGGGGGATGAACGAACGAAAAAAACGAAAGCTGGACGCGTCAAGGAGACAAAAAGGGGGAATATCCTTCCGAGAGATTTTCAACGTTTTAATCTCGTCGCGCCGGCAGTAATAAGCCTTCGGCCGAGTTGTGTGCGCAAAAAAGCGCGAACGAGAGTAAAAATGAAATCCTATCGGACACCAAGGCATTATTCCACGTGCGCGCACGCGTTCAGTTTGACGACAGCTCCGGCGAAGGTGCTTCACCATTCGGGACTATATTATACTCCTGATACTTCAAGGTTCGGGTAATTTCGTATTTGAAAATCAATTGAATTTCTGACTAGCTGTAATGGGAATTTAATTTTTTTTTTCATCAAGTTATTAAAATATTACAAATTAATTAAGTAATTAATCAAATCCAGAATTTTAGTAAATTGAAACGAAGCAATTAGTTTAAATAGCTTATATATTATGCCTTTTAAAATTTTTAGTTTACTTTTGGTCGGTTTGATGATCAAGTAAAGGCTTGAATACTGATGATATTAATCTATTGATCGATGCTCCCGTCAATTCATATTATCGAATTATTTGTTAAAAGCGGGATATTTAAATTTGTCGTTCTAATCTTGTTCATTATAAGCGTCGATCTTAATTTACTTATGTCGTAATGCACATAATTTTATTTTGTAATTTTAGTACCTTGTGGTGATACTTAATTATTATCTAGAAAAGATAACGTCAATAAATTAGCGGTACATTATATCTATTTATTTTTTCACTTTCGAGCAATCGAATGGTAGATTTAATTATTCACCGTGACTATCACTCTGTCACCGAAAATAATCATTGTAATTGCAACATAAATTATTATGAAATACCATTCAATAATCATGATTTCTGTAGCTAGGTCAATTACTTAATTAAGCGCTACTTTATCTAGAATTATTACAAAGGCATTATACCAGCTATAGTCAAACTTTGATGCAAACAACCCAAATTACTTCTATAAGATGAACTTTATTAATAAGCATTAGTTTTTAATATAATGTTCATCGCACATAGTAAATTAGTTAAAAACTTATATTTATATTAGTTAAATTAATAATAAAACTTTTTTATCACATTTATACGCTTAAGGTCGCAAAACAAAGCGATATAACTCATTGGAGATGTGGAAAATTTGAAAGGGGCAGATATATTCCAAAGTAAGCATCGACTTTCTGCGTGGTTAGCTATAAAGTGGAACTCGCAAACACGAGGATGTTAGAAATATGGTTTGAGTATATTTGTTTATTATATCTATTCGCAGTTTATTTATTTTTTCTCTCGTATACGGTAAACCCATTTAATTTTCAATCGAAATATTTCACACGTTTGTATAAATAATGGAATACTTAATGAAACTCAAGAGGAAAACTATACAAACAATCTAAAAGGAAATATTCGTCTCATTGCCCCGAAGATATTCGCGACAGTGGAATTTTGTCGGCTAAAACAATGCGAAATCTGCGTCAAATTCCAGTGACGAAAGCAATTCACTGCAATTCCCAAATGTGTTTAATGTCGAAGAAATCGATGGATTTCCTAATTTAAAAATACATCGACATTTCTGGATTGTGATTATATTTTGAAAATTATAAATGTATATAAAAAAATGAAACAGTAAAGCTTATACGTACACACATACATCCGAATAGGTTAAGTAGAGACAGTTAAAACTCAGTATATGCGAGTTCTACTAAAATATATGTCATGTACAAGTGGATGTTCCTTTTACGGTAACTAGAGTTTTTGTTTTAAAGCCTAACTTCGGACAGTAAAAACTTTATACGTAAAAATGTGTACTGCCAAGACCCTCGACAAATATAGAAACTGTCTGACGTAGAAAATAAAGAATTTTTTTTTTACGTTATAATCTTATTTAATAATCTTCCGTTTGCCAGGCATAAATGATTATATTTGTACGTTATGATAATTATATAGTTATAGTTGGATATTTTAAAAAGTATATTTTAACAATAGTATAAAAATACAAGTAAGATATTAAGATATTATAATGTTCATAGATTATTTGGAAAGGAAAAAGCAATTACTTATTAAAAATACGCCGGGTTTTATAAATACAATTAACCAATCAACGAGAGAGAAATTTCAACCATTGAGCAGCGGAGAAAAAAATGAATTATGAATTCGCAATCGTTTTCGTCGTTCCAGGCGCACCGAAGAAAAGAAATCGAATCAAGAGAGCGAGCGCTCGGTCATCCGTAAACAGAAATCATATCAAATCGTGAGGCGCAGAGGGATCGAACTCGTTTTACGTAAAGCGACCGACACAAAAATTGGAGAAGTGAAAAAAAAAACGGCAAACAAACGACCGCAAGGGGGTTTTTACAGTCATACTGGACGTTTCATTTCGTTTTTTCTTGTTTTTCTTTTATATTTTTCAACGTCTCGTCACGCGATGCTAAGGTTGTGCAAATATTTATTCCTTTTTTATATCGAAAGGGTAGTACGGTACAATTTCGATTTCGGATCGTCACCAGGGAAAAATTTTCATCGGAGAACTTTTGACGATGTTATACCGCTTTATGTCCTACTGTTTCGCTAGATATATATTTTTTATTTTTATATACTATACGGGAAAGTGATATTTTGACTACCAACGACAAAGATTTTTAGGTTAACTTTGACTTCTAGTATAACTCTAAACAAAAATGTACAAAAATAATATTGAAAACTATCATCAGAAATAGATTTATTTTGATTACGCATCTTCGTAATGTAGCAGTTTTAGCACTCTTTCAATTTTTTAGTTTACTTCATATGTGTGTGTGTCTGTATAATTGTTTGCATTTGTAAAATACATACGAGACAATTACAAAATGGTCTTACTCGCAATATAACTGTATTAACAACATCGATATAACAATATTGAGATTGAAAGTAATTTGTATAATTGGCACTTTAAGAGATTATTTTTCAATAAAAAGTATATTATATGTAGAGACAACATTAACATGATTATTGCTATATAAAGAGTACATTGCATACAATTAAAAAAGCAAACGCGTGTAATACTTGTAATTATTTGACTGCTAAACAAATTTTCTTATTTGAATGTATGCGAATTATTAACAATATTATATGCCTTTATATTACCCACAATGAGCTTTACTTATACAAAAGTGACTAACGAGCAATTAAATTTTTTTTTTCAGTCATCGAATATAATAATATATTCAATTTTATTTACAAACCAAAAATAACGTGTATATCACGAATGGTATCTCTTAAAACAGTAAATTATTATCGCATTTATTTATGTCGCATTTCAAAATAATAATGTCATACTTGACACTTGTGCCTTGCGCAGTTACGTGACCAAATATCACTTCTGTTTAGAGTTTAAATTTGGATATTCACATTTATTTTCATGAATAATAAAGTAATATATCATAAAATTGATATGCACGAGAGTAAGCACGCCCACTCCTGCAAATATACATGTACTATATTTTCCAACATCTAATGCATTCTATTCTGTTTTGAAAATTAACCAAATATTTTCGGTTGAGTCGATGCATTTGCTTTCAACGCATCGACTGAAGTAACGCATCTACGCGTAAGAAATTTTTTTTTTTATAAATTTGCAGGAAAAGCTGATTTTTCCGGGCGTTTTTGCGGTATTTTTATGTGACGTGCGCGATTTTGTTTATATTGAGAGAAACCACGGTGGCTGAATGTAAACGAATAAGCACACTGAAAAATATTTGAGAGATATAATCTCAGGGTTGCGAAATGTGTACGTGGAAAGATTTTATATTGCATTAAATAAACGAAAAAATGTTACTAATATTTATAATACCCTTAATTATGATTTTTTAATATAGATCGAAAATTACATACCCGCACACTGAGGAACGTTACCTTTTTATTACATTTTATATTTCACAATGAATAGAATGTTTATTTAACGTAGAATATCAAGAATAGCAAACGAGTAAATAAATAATTTGGTTCGTTGAAAAGGTAAATTAAACCACTGAATTGAAATTCAATTAAATTGCTATATATATAAAACTAATATAAGGATCTAGTCGAACAGTGAATGATCGAATAATCGGGTGAACATGAACGCTCCTTGAATGCTAGCCTGACTGTTTAGATTAAGTTTCTGTAGGTGACAGCACCTCTAGTGAAAACGTCCAAAGCAAACTAAATTATTTAAATCGCCGGTCGGTACGTTACTGACAACTGTCTATCCGATTTATTCGATAGACTTTTAAATAAATCGCAAAGAGCATCAGTTATTTAATTTCGACGCAGTTTCTATTAATTCTCAATAACGGATATCGGTCAAAACTCCTTATTTATATATTTCAATTCGATTAAATTAATTTCCTAAATGAACATCGATATACCTGCTTTTTTAATATTTGTTTTAAAAACTACGTACATATCCTATATTCACTGCTTTTTTTAAAAAAAGTGTCGTTTAACACTATTTTTACGCAAATGACATGAGGAATTATTTTACGTAACGCTTAAAACCAATAAGGGTGCAATCAATTTTATTAAAAAATGTACTACAGTAAATTCTATAGGAAATAATACAATGAGATTGCACTCGATTTATTAAATATCAAGTTACAAAGGAAACGGTACTACTTTAATTCTTTTCGCACGAAACGGAAGAAACAGGAAAGATAAAAGTTTCTTACGTACGTGACTTTATTTTTAAGTGATAAAGAGTATACCGCAAAACAAAGGTATCGCATAAAGCTACCTCAAGATCAATTTCAATTTTCTTAACGAATTATTGGTCAGAAATATTAAACAATTTTTCAATCAGAGTGTCGATAAATATAAAATTAAATATAGGGCGTGTGCACATCGTAAAATAACTGATTTATCCATAGCTAATGTTTTATTTTTTTTTCATTCATTCCACAAGGGATTCCGCGGGAATGTGCTTGAGCAGCGCAATCGATAAGAAGAAAAAAAAAGGTGTTGCATAAAACACGCCCAGTACTCCCTCTAAATAAAAGCAAATCCATCGTTCTTTTCTTTTCGTTCGCAAGAACTAAGGAGAAAAAACGTCAACATCATCCTTATGCAAAGCGACATTTCGCAAAGGAGAATTGCAGACCGATTTATCATCGCCTCACCCTTCGTACGAAGAGTACGAAAAATCTGAGAAAACGTTCGACTGGCTCGTCATTACCACTTTTCTCTTACCCTCGTCATAAAAGTTAATGCCCGAAAATCTTTTTGGGGAGCTCGCAACGCGTCAAAGCGTACACCATCTGTATATGTATGTATATACATGAATTTTTACGGCTGGTAATCCACGCAAGTGGTGAGATAATATTAAATTCTGATTCGCACCCAGAGCGAGCTTTTGATCTAGCAGACGGTCTTTTTGCTTAGGATAGAAGTCAAAGAGCACGGGTTTGCGTTGCGGTTTTGGTATGGAGCTTTGGGACGTGCGACGGGTTCGATTGGTGTATATATATACACGAGACCCTTCGAGATTCGCCAAAGGACTTGGATACGCCTCAAGGAAACCTTTCACTTAGATCCTTCAATTCTAATTTTATTTCTTTGATAATAAATATCAAATTTTTAATTCATTTTCAAATTGAATATTAAACTTCATTATTCATCTTAATTTGAGGCAAATGTGTCGGAATGTTTATTGCTTATTTAAATTGTCATTAGATTTCAGAAATAAAATGATACAATTTTATTTACATGTTAATAATATTACATAATTTTGTAACTACCACTGAATTTAGTTGACTACAAAATTTATTTATATCTTTATATTTATTGACGAGATTCAAGATATTTATTTCCTTACTTTACCTTTAATTAATTATAGATTGCTATCCGATTTCTAAAAGTGAATTCAATGTAAAGAAACGCAATGAAAAGAAAGAAACAAGTTGTGCAAGTAAAAAGGAAGGTAAAATTAAGAAGATGAAAGAAGAAATAGACAGTAAAAAGAAGCTTGATAAAGGAAAAGGATAGAGTTAATCGTTGATATTACGTAGAAAATAAAGAATGATATTTTTATTCGTTGAGATTCTTTAAGTACCAGTTTGAATTACAAGACGGTGCATTCTATGATATTTATTCAAGTCTGATATTTGGTTTAATCCAATTAATTAAATAAATCATATTACTAATGAATACAATCAATAAAAAGAATGATTAGCATTATTCTTTATTTTTGATTATGAAAAAGTACTAGTGTAATTATCAGAAAAATATAATAATAATGACAATAATTATTACACGTTCAGTATTTCTTACATTTAATAATTAATCTTATGAATCGCAGTCTATACAAAGACATCTTTAACAGCTGTGGAACAATTATGTGGTTAAAAATTATGGTGCGCAAGGCGAGACTAATAAAACGATAATGAAAATAAACATTCTTAGTATTAATCCGTGGTAATCTCCCAAGTTCTAATTAAATTCGCAGTATCGGTAAAACAAGACCACAAGATCCTCTTACCCCACCGTAAATTCATATCATTCCTGGAGAAATTTCAGCAGACACTCGAACCCACACGGCTCCTCACCCACAACCTTCATCGATCTATACACAACGACAGTGAGTCAGGGTAGAGGTTTCCTTACTATACGTATATATACTTTGGTCGAAAAGACTCGCAATAGAGGAGGAGACGACGACGACGACGACGGCGGCCTCTTGGTAATTTATGAAGCCTGAAGCGATCGGGCTCGGTTCGACGAGCGATCGCGAGAGCAACAAGTTCCCGGCCACAGCCGATATTTGACGGGCGCGCATACTTGCGCGAGGAGCCGCCTAAATTAGAGAGCGCCGGTGCCGACGCGGCCGCCGCCGCGAATTTCGGGCTCGTCAGCCGAAAGTTCGCGTCGATGCTGATGAAGTGGATTAATTGCCCCTCCCCCAGTACCCCAATCTCATCCCCTCTAGTTTTACGCGTCTGATATGAGTTACAGGGACTTTACCGGGGGGTGCACCGATGTCGTTGATTGCTTGTCGATCCTCTCGCTCGGTGTCGACTTAACTATATTTTCTTCTTTTTTCTGTTCCGCGCTGATCGATTATTTCGTTGAGAAACTCCTCGTTTCGGATTAAATCGACTGTATTTTTTTCCCTGAGTAATTAACTTTTTAGTGGAAAAGAAGGTAGTTTCTGCTTGGTCTATATATAGCTTCAGACTTTGTTAATTCACGGATAAGAAAATAGTTGCGCTGGAAAACGATTTTAACCGAAATTATATTTATAATTTAATTTGCACGTGAATGTCGTGGAAGTGCGTAGACACATTTTGTATATTTTAAATATTCATCATCAAAAAATTTATTTTCTTGTCCATAAACAGAAACAAGATTAACCATTTAATAATTACACGATTACGTTCCTATGTAATATTTAAAAAGTCGATCCATAGCAGTGAATAACGTCCTCAAAAAAGAAAAATTGTATAAAAATTGAACAGCCGGTGTGCAAGGAGAAAGCGCAAATCAAGCCGTCGTATTGTTTCCCATCCAGCTAGAATCTCTCCTTATTTTCTCTCCTACCATCCTTTTCAGCCGTCTCCTTATTTTCTTCGTAGCGTCGTCCGGTCGTTCCCTTTTACGAGATCGAGCGAGCGCGCCGATCGATATTAACGGAATTAGGCCGTAGTCAAGAGCGAGAGAGAGAGAGAGAGAGAGAGAGAGTAGTACGCGCCTTTACTTTTATCTGCGCTCCTGCACGCGCGCCGCCGCGTCCTCTTGTTAGAGCCGTACCCCTCCGGCTCTCGAAAAATTGGGCTTTAAAAACCGGAAGGGATATGAATTTTTTATGCGCTTTTATATGGCGCGAGCTTGCACCCGAATCGAGAAAGTTAAAAAAAAACCCAGGGACGAGGTGATAAGCTTTGTTCGAGTGTTTGCCGACCGGAAACCGGCAGTTCACCCGGTCTCTCTCATTTTTCCTCGTGTAAATATTTATAGTTCAACCTCACTACATGTATATATTTTTTTACCGAATTACCCGGTAAGTTTACCGAGTTACATTCGCGCAAATGCTAGTATATACATCGTATGAAGCTGTATACTATGAGGTTATTAGATGTTTGTATAGACGAATATAAAATTCAATAGAGAATTTTTCATTATTCATTTTGCGATATATACTCTGATGCAGTTATAAAAGCGTTGTGGAATTACTGGCTTTTATATACGCGAATTTTTCATTCACGTTCTCTATATATATAAGATGAATAATATTTTGTTCATTATATTTTAATGGCGTTTTGAGTTTTATATACTCGAAAGTATATGTATATATACGAATGCATGAGTTTTATATAAAAAATGGGGTCGTATAATTATTATTTTCTTTTTTATTAATACCTTCTATTTTTCGGTTATTCTTCTTTGTGTCTGATAATACCGTCACATACCCAATTGTTGATCAATTAAGGTAAATCTGTACGTTCATAGAATAATTTTATGTTAAAAAAGCTAATAATTTTTTATGCGCTTTTATATGGCGCGAGCTTGCACCCGAATCGAGAAAGTTAAAAAAAAACCCAGGGACGAGGTGATAAGCTTTGTTCGAGTGTTTGCCGACCGGAAACCGGCAGTTCACCCGGTCTCTCTCATTTTTCCTCGTGTAAATATTTATAGTTCAACCTCACTACATGTATATATTTTTTTACCGAATTACCCGGTAAGTTTACCGAGTTACATTCGCGCAAATGCTAGTATATACATCGTATGAAGCTGTATACTATGAGGTTATTAGATGTTTGTATAGACGAATATAAAATTCAATAGAGAATTTTTCATTATTCATTTTGCGATATATACTCTGATGCAGTTATAAAAGCGTTGTGGAATTACTGGCTTTTATATACGCGAATTTTTCATTCACGTTCTCTATATATATAAGATGAATAATATTTTGTTCATTATATTTTAATGGCGTTTGAGTTTTATATACTCGAAAGTATATGTATATATACGAATGCATGAGTTTCTATATAAAAAATGGGGTCGTATAATTATTATTTTCTTTTTTTTATTATACCTTCCATTGTCAAAATGTTAAAAATTCAATGTCAGAATAATGTACAATGAATAATAATGAATCAGTATGTTATTATGGGAGATTATTTAATTTTTCGGTTATTCTTCTTTGTGTCTGATAATAATTAATTAACAATTTGTAGACATATTTAAGTAATTTAATAAATAATTTATAATGGGAATTATTAATTAATCTTCATAATTAATAGAAGAACAAGTAACAATCTTTATATCGTGTTGCGCGTTATTTTTACGAAATATTCAATACTTCGTTATTATTTTTTTTCGCATTCTTTACTGGTTGCAATAACTACATTGTACTACGTAAACAAGAGATGTAAAACCTAAAAAAAAAGAGTAGCGAAAGCATATAATAGACGCTAAAAAATATACCATAACGTCCTTAATCAATAAAAGAGAGAATTGTTTTCTAAAGCCACAGTGTCAACGCAGAGAAAGCAATTGTCGTAACTAACTATTTCGTGCAGGATGAAAAGAAAATCTGGTCGCGCAATCTCTTCTTCCTTTTTTTTTTTAGAGCGACCATTAAAGCCCACCCCTCAACAAATTCCCAAGCCAAATTAACTCGAAGCCTTAAAACGAAGAACAAAATACCGAAAAGAAATTCCAATCCCAAAAATGTTGGTATAACCATTACATTGGACCATTAAAGCATCCCTGCCCGTCTCACAAATTGAGAGATCTTTATCAATTTCGCGAACAGGCTCATCAAGAAAGGGAAAAAGGAAAAGAAAAAGAAAATGATCCCTCCCCCTTCAGCAGCCTCTTATAATCGTTATACTGCATCCGTCTCTTGTTTAATCAGGCTAATTCGATTCTTTGTCTCCAACGATTTCACAATGGATTTTTGCGTAACGCGATTAGGACGTTCCCTAGCCGTTGAATTGTCCGATAATGAACGTGACCCTTTCCTTTTTCTCTCTTTTCCATCAGCCCCTTATTTTCCAAGGGAATTAACACCCTAGCTACCCCTCTTTTTTCTTCGTTCGCGCCTTCTCATCGCCCCCTTTGGAAAATTATCCGCGAGATAATGGATTACGCGAGGAATTACTTAGTTAATCGTTTCCATTCTTTGAGCGTGAGCTTACTGGATGAATCTAAAGAAGGGCTGGTTTGTCGCATTAGACATAAGCGAGGGCTCTAACTTTCGAAAATGGGCTTATATACGGTATTTCATACCGAATTATCTTTACTCCGAGTTATGAATGTTTTTGTGTACGGAGTTTTATGAGAAGCGTTACACATTTAATCCACAATTTTCTTGTTATTATCCAATCGATATATAGTTTGCGTAATGCTATTTATTTTATACTCCTTATTTTGTAAAAACACTCAAAATAATGATTAAGGTGGTTTCTCAATATTCGTTGGAAATTTCTATTATATTTAAATAAAATTGCTTTTAAACCAAAATAATCTCGATTAATAATTATAAATTGTTACTATTATTCACGTGTTTTACTTACTAAACAGTTAATTTTATAGTCACTACATTGGTTCTAGAGCCGTTAGAAAACTACCTTAAATATATAATAAAATAATTTAGGTTTTTATATCATTCTATATTTTCACATAATTTGTACAAGATTATTTACTTATTAATTCTCATTTCTCGAAGTAAAGTATTCTGTGTCGTCGCAAGACGATCAATCAACAATCTGTCACTAATCGATCAATCGAATTAATCAGATAATATAACTGATTACGACACATTTTCCATTATTCATTTAGATTTTGTGTAATAATGATATTAACTTGTCATTACTTTATAATTTACGAATTAATTATTGTATGTAATTTAAAAGTTAAATTTTAAATTAAAAGTTCTCTGGATTTTTATTTGTCACACAGCACAATAATATTATAGATAACGGTTTTATATAATATTACAAATAACTTCAAATGCGTGCATTATTCAATTTTCATTATCCGTTTATTTTGTCGTACATTTTAATTTTTCTCAATACTATTCCTATAAAATGTGCAATACTGATAATATAAAAATAATTGTTTCACAAAATAAATATGTTATGTAAAAAAGTGGCTAAAATAGGTTAAACTTGTAATGAATAATAATTAAGAAATTAATTTTACTTATTTCAATCGTAATCAAATTACATTATAAACTAGAAAAGTTAAAAGTACAAAAAGCCCTTGAAATAAAAAATAGCAGGGATACGGAAGAAAATAAATTTGACAAGTGCAACTTCATCATACCAAGGTAGAGGATCCAATTAGCTATAAAAATGGCTTTTCTAGAAGAAATCTTATAAAAGAATCGCAAGGCGCATAATTAAACAACAAAGGACAGTCAACCGTAAGCGTAAAACGAGTAAATAACTTTTAAATTAAATCTCATCCACCTATATCCGCACATACCCATTCCCCTTAATAAACGAAGAACATTGCGTTATACCCCAAGAACCACGAAAAATAAAAGATGACAAGTAAGAAGGAGAGAAAAGAAGAAAGAAGAATAAACGCAATATATTTCCTTTGAGCCTCTCTCATTAATATTCTCCGCCGGGTGAAAATTGGTGTAATTTTCCCATCCCGTAAACATTTCAACGTCCTCGTATACGGACGTTTGGAATTTAAAGACCGAGGAAAACTTGGCTAAATAAATTATCAGCACTTAAGGAACTCGAAGCTTCTTCAAAGTCTTCTCTCTTCTTCTTATATTTTTTTTTCCTCCTTCAATCTGCCCGGTTCCCCTGTTTTACCCGATAACTCCCTAAGTCTCACCTAGCTCGCATTTATTAGCCAAGTTTCACGGACAACCGAGAATCCGTCCCCGAACGGACGAGAGTGGTGCATACACGCTCATTCGAGGGGCCCATTTAAAATGGATTACACCTCTGTTGGGAATAAGGGACTCACGGGACTACCCGAGTTTGCCTAATACGAGATTAATTTTTCACCCGAACTCGAAATTCGCGACCCTCTATCGTATAATGTAAGCGATCCTTGCGACCGAGAATTTCGAGGTTCGTTGGGTTACAACGTCGAGTATAAAGGTTTTGAATAATAAGAGGGGGAAGAAGCACCTCTGCAATTGTGTGGTCGACTGGTAAAACATCCAATGATTACGAATTCATTGTTTTTTTTTTTACGGTTTTCTTTAACGAATCGTTTTTTCTTAATTTTCAATATAGTTGCGATTGAATATACATCCTTGCGGTCAATAACATCCCAGCGTAACACATAGCTTTTTCGTACCTCACTCGCAATTAACAAATTACAATCTAATATTTTCATCATAACATCTTAATCGAAATAAATATGCGAGGTTAAAAAAGGAAGCACCTTAAAAATTACGTTTGCTAAAAATTTCAGTACCGTCTTTCCGAAAGTTTTAAAGTGTATCAGCGAAGGTAAATTTCTCTCTAAAAGCAAAAACTGCGAAGCTAGTCCTGGACTTTTCAAAGATAAAAAGATCCGAAACTTAAAATAAACCTGACCTTCTTACTGAAATGTATAAGAAAATGTCGGCTAAAGTTGTTAAGCTCGAAAAGTGAGAGAGGAAAAGAAACAGAGAGATGAGTTTAGGTGGTCCGCGTTAACCGCAGGAATAATCAGTCTGAAAACTTTTCAACGGAATTGCACAAAATAACGTAGAGACGTTTTCGGTGAGATTTTTAATTATACCTATACATAAGACCCTGAAATGTGATTAATTTCGATGCTGATATATTTCTGGCTTTATCTCGTTTGAGTACACATCCGTCCACATTTCTTTCTTCCTCGAATCCTTTTACTATGTATAGCCTCAATGTGAAACATGAATATTCCAAAACTATAAGATTCTGCCGATGCATAATTGATATTCGTATAAAAAATGTATTTCAGGAAATATTAAAAGGTTACTAAAAATGTATGTTTTTAAAATCTAATATTTCAGATAGATCCTTCATAAAATCAATAGATACTTTGCTATTGTTCCAAATCAATAATATAATGTAAATCAGGACCTTTTTTCTAATGTCGTTCCATAAATAAAAATGTATGTAATTATTAGAACGTGACGTATTACATTTTTTTCACGAACTCATTAAACGCGAATACATCGTTATCTTTTCCCGTACGGCGCTTACACTGCAAAGTATCGGAAGAATATTCTCTGGAGCTTTCAGCGACAAACCAATTACTTTTTTTCCGTGTACATATTTTTCATGCAAAAAATGTTATATTTTCATTAACAAAACACGTTAGCTAGTTGAATTCCGATCATATGAAAACCGCTCAAGTTTTTTTATGCGTATACAACGTAACAAATGGCCAAATTTTATCATTGTTACGAATTAGATTAGTTTATTTTATATTTATAATTAATACTTATTTTTATTTGCGTTAAAAGAATATTAATTGTCAAACATATTGGTTCGGTAATAGTTTCCTATATTAGATTGAGTGTTAATAAAAAATAGCAATTATAAGAACTATGTCGATTATTATTTTTAGGTTTCGTTTTGACAAAAGTTCTTTGAATAAAACAGCTAGTCTTTCATATCGATATTATAAGCACGTCATGTATATATGATTTTTATGTTTTTACAATTCTGCGTATTTAAATTATATTCTATCAACTTATATGTAATTAATAATGATATAAGTTCAGTTTATTTCAATAATGTAACTTAAAATATAAAAGTAATTAATCATTATAATTATTGCGAAAAATAATTATTAATTATTGTACGAAAGGCGTAATGGCTCCTAATACTCTACAAAAATTTGTTGCATAACTGATTGTAAAAGAATATTGGAATTAAACAATAGTATATTTAATTCTTAATTCGGTTAATTATTTAATTATGTTAAATTCAAGCTTAGAGTGGTAATGTATGGTTATACGGTGTTGTGCCCGAAAAATTGAGAGGATTCCTTTTAAACTGGGGAATTTATGTGTTCGAAAATATCTAGCCGTGCCGAGAAAACTATAAGTTTTCGAAAGAGAGTTTAAATGCGGGCTTTCCTTGGCAAAAATTCTTAAAAATTTTCGAAAGCTGATTATTACAGAATAATGCCGATGGTGATATTGAATAAATTATTCAATTGTCAATAGAGTTATAAGTTCCAAATTAATAATGTAAAAGTTATATAGCTATATATATATAAGCTGGATGAGACTGATTATTTACGTTATTACATTAATCATTAAAGCTAAAAATTTAATAAAATTTCATTTCCTCTAACTTACAATTGTCTCATAAATATAGAATTTGTTGTATTTAATATAAAAATGTACCATAATTTGTTTTTGTAGTACATGGTTTTTAATTTATTGTATTTAAAATATGTTTGATAGAAACCAGCATTTTTTCATTTGTATTACTTTGTAAGTTTCTATCATTTTTTTATTTAATTAATTTTTATCACTAACTGAAGAGATTATTTTGCAAATATATATGCATACATTATTAATCTAGTGAAAAATCTTAACTTATAGATTAAAATAATTGTATAGTAATTGTACAAGGTATATAAACAATTCTTTAAATATTGATTATTGTAAAAATTCGTATGTTAATTTACACATACTGATTGTTGCTTCATGGAGTAGTTACACGAAAGAGGATTTTGTATCTCTATTTATTTTTTTCACGTATAAACTGCTTGATTCACTTGCATTATACATCATGAATGACAATATTACAATTTATATTTAAAATTTCCAAATATCTACAGGTATGTTAATAAATATTGCATTTTTCAAAATATCAAATGTAAATTAAAATAACAGATTTAAAAACTAACTGTTTTTCTTTCGGTTAATGAACTAGAGTCATTATTCGTTAAATAGCTACATTGTTATTATACTTTCAAATAATCCGATCAATTCATGTGAAAATTTTTTATTCGATGGTATCTCAATCACTCCTAGTGGGAACACCAATAAAAATGGATGACGTTCAAAAACTTTTTCAATCACACACTCGTTGACGAATAAAATTCTTGCAAAAAAATTACAGACACGCAGTTTTTTTCGTAAACGCGTGCGTATTCATCACGGCGTTTCTTTCCTGCATTTCAACTAAAATAAACAATTAAAGAAAAAAATAAAAAAAATTCGATTATTTTTATAAAAAAAAGTAAAAAAGAAGAGTTTCCTGCCCTGTTATAGCGGACGGAAATTTTGCGCCAGGCAAAGGGCATATTGGATGTCGAGAGAGAGAGAAGGGATATCCATCGTCGTTAACCATTTTCAGTTTCGACACGTTTCGATTCTAACCCATCGGCCGTCCAAGCTTGACACTTCAATTTGCGCGCGAAATTTGCGCGCGCGAACAGCGTAAAAATTTTGCACGGATCTAGTCATAATGTCCCAAATGCCATCGAATAGCTTAAATTCTGACGGTATAATCAGTATTCGTATCAAGTACAGTTTTAGTTAAGTAGTTTATAAAAATGAATCACCAAAAGTCTGTAATATATCATTATATTGTCGTATTATATGGTTACAATTGATTTGTTATCAATTAGATATGAATACATTACTTGTAAAAATAACCAAATAAACTCAAATACATAGCCAATAAATAAATTGGTAATACGTCAAGTAATAATACAAATTAATTTGTGTTCAACTTCGTATAAGCATCTATAAAAAATTAAATAAATGTGTTTATTATAACGGCTATACACATATCTCACAAAGGTGTTACCATGGACATTGATTCTATTTACTATCGATCGGCAACTTATTTCTCAAATAACAGTCTTCATTACATCTAGTTTTTAAATAATTTGGGAGAAACATTTCTTTATTTCGATAATGATAATACGGAGTGAAATAATGTAACTCTAGCTATTGCTATACGTGTGCGACTATAATGTATCGAACAAACTGACGTGCACTTTAAATAACCACACAAAGAAGCTTTTAACTTATGCTTCATAAATTTAATTGACGACTCTGAAGAAAAAAAAAATCTTGCACATATACATTTTTTCCTAAATACTACGCTGAGAGAAAAGTTCGCTTTTAAAATCGTGTATACATTATTTAATGGGAGTGCATTTTCCTGAAAAGGAATAATAATGTAAGTTAGGCTTTTGAAAAGGTGTAACAAGGAGTAAGTACCAGACCTCGACACTCCCTTATAAAAAGCTTTTATCCGCAAAATTATGGAATCTAAAAAACCTGAAAAACAACCGTTTAATTGTTGTAAAAAATATCACTTAATTATTTATTGAACGAATATTATTAAAAAATCAAAATTAATCTATTGAGTTGACGCGTATAATGGAAGAAAACGGAAAGTTAATAAAACTTTCTTAAAATATCACTTGCACATTTAAAAGCGCAAGAACCAGACAATGGGAGAAAAGATGTAAACGCATGTTAATATCAATTTAAATACGATGAAGATCTTTTGTGTATATTAAAAGTTTTTCCATTTGGACAAAGTTAAAGGAGTAACTTATAATATTATGAAACTTCTCTTCGGTATCAAAGTTCAATCTATAAATACGTATCTATATAAAGGAATATTATAACTGACTGACTCATCAATTTCCATTTCATATCTTTACATTTCATAAGTTAATATTATTTCGGAATCGTCTGTTTTTTTTTGTGCCTGGGAGAAATGAAGCATACAATAATCTTAAGAATTCAAAATTATAATAATACAGGAAATGAAACTTAATTTAATTTACGAATATAAATAATGTTAAACTAAATATCAAATTTAATCGAAACAGATAATATTTCACGAACTTTGATTAAAGTTTTTAATATCCTTTGAATATTGTTATTCATAAACAAGTCTCGGAGTATACGCAAATTATATACAAATTGATCTCTCAAAATTAATTTCCAACGAGTAATTACCGTAAAAGACATAAAATTTCGATTCAACTTCATAAAAACGAAGTCGTAACTTGGCCTCCTAATCCGCGAGATGAGAAAGTTGTTGAAGCGTGCGAAGGGAAAATATTTACCGTTTCCTAAATATAAAGCGTCGACGGCCGTCCATGAAACTTTTCGTTAAAACGACGCGACACCGAGCTGCCCTCCGAAACAAAATAAAGAACGAACGCAGAAGGCGCGCAATTCACTCGAAAGGAACGAGAAAAGCCAACGAGCCAGCCGGAAAATAAGGTAATACATAAAAAAGGAAAGAAACACCGAGACAAAGAAGGCTCACTTGAAATAACACAATTATTTTTCTCTTTAATAAGGAATGGTGTACATCGATTTATTGGAATAAACAATCGATTCGATTACATCTCAAGATATTCACGGAGTTATGGTGTAACGTCAGTCTTCAACTTGATAGAAATTGAGCTTATATTCGTTTGGTCGGATAAATATTTTTTACCAATTAGTGACGTACAAGCATTTCAAAACAGGGATTATGTATTTATTATCTGCAGTAATGAAATGCGTTAATCACATAATTCCAGTAGTAAAGGTAGATAACGATTGAAAACGTTCACCCTAAGTATAAAAATAAATTTTATCTATCGAACACCCCTCATAATAAATACTATTCAAGAAAGACGATACCAACGTATGTAAAGTAATTTTCTTAAAGTGCCACTTAAGAATCTAGACTTTAAATTTTTGAAGTGTGAAAGTGATTTGCTACTGGCCATAAACTTGATGTACGACCATTCTTTCGAAGGGTCGCTAACATTTTGGCTTTCTTGCGGGTGAAAAATGACTACGATGGAGTTAAGACCACTCCACGAAGATTTAGAATGTTTATATTAAGTTCGTGACTTTTTTTTTCTTCGGTGACTATAAACTTTCGACACCAAAGGAGAAGCCGAGGGGAAGAAGGGAGAGAAATATAAAATACGCAAGCCCATTTTTATGGTTTAAAGGTCATTCGTACACTTCGGCTTTTGAGAAAAACCAACGTGAAAAATTACCTTCGTCAGATTTTAATTTGCCTCGTAAAAATGCAAAGTCGTTGACCCTTCTGGCACTTGTTTTTTATGTCTACTCTGATAAACTCTCAAAGAAATCCAGAGAGAATATTTAGTAAGTTCTTCGGATGACTTTTTTTTCTTTAATTTACGGGTTACTATGTGTAGATACTAAAAATAACATTTCACGCGCGATTTATCACTATTCCTCGTGAAAGTAATTAAAAATTTTAAAGGTCTGTTTTTATTGTAAAATAACGAATTAATGCGTATTTTGAAGTTGATATAAAGGCATACTCATCATGTCATGGATTCGATAAACGCATGCATTAGAAGGTTTGTACCGACACCGGAGTGTTAAAGAACTTCCTTCATTTACATTGTTTACAATCGAAAAATGAAAATATTTGTTGAAAGTTTGAGTTTGTTCGATATTTACCAGGTGTATATATAACCAAAGTTTTATAAGTGAATTAGACCGGTAATGGCTTAGCTTAAACCAATTAGAAGTTACTTAATGCGAAGTCAGTTGAAGACATTAGTACCGCACAAGTTTCTAAATGTCCCCATTCTTTTAATAATTTATCTAACAAATTTCTCATGTATAAGATTTCACTCGCCAAAGTTGAGAAGCCACAAGGAAACCTTTAATTTGATAACTTTATATATGAAATTTTCCCTTCATAAGTTATATATCTATGTATACATATATACAGATATAACTCTGCTAGTAAAGTTTCTGTGGGAGCTCGTAGTATACTCTTCGATTGGTTCAACGAATCATTTAGAACAATTAAAGTTCCCTTCACGAAACTCCTCGTCCATCAATCTCTCACCAAACTCAAATTCTAATCTCCCGTTGTTGGATCTTCCGTGTCTCGAATAATGTATGTAACACACGCCCGCAAAAAAATAAAGAGCCGAGGGAATATTTTTCCTAATGCTCCGCGAGCGAAAAGTATAAAAAAAAAGATTGCGATAGGAGAGAGGGACGGAGTTTCCGTGGTGGCGACGACGGTAAAAAATCTCGGTCATTCCGACAAATGCCACCCGCGATCGGTAAAAATCGACTGCTCGAAGGGGTTGTGAGAGAGAAAAAACGTCTGCCCGAGGGAAGGGATAAAAATGGAAAAGTGGAACCGTGGTAGGAAAAAAGAGACGGGTGTCACGATGGGAGGGAGAAGGGAGGTTTAAAAGAAGAAGAAAAAAGAAACGTCTCCTCGTTACAGGCGAAAACTACTACTCGTTTATACATACATATACATATATGTCTCTACATACACATACATATGTACATATATATATATATATATGTATACATATGTATATGTAAATGTGTGTGTATATATATATATGACTAGGGAAAAGCTCACGCGACGTGGGAAAGACCCGCATACCGTAGGAAAATTGCTTCCTCACACATGCGATCCACACACACACGCACACACGCACGCATACGCGCGATATATAAACAATATATGCACGCAAGTACGTAAATGCACACCCACACATATGCATCATTATACGAAACGATATGTACACACAAACATATATATATATATTTATTTGTTTATTTAATTTATATATATATAAATACGCGTATAGATATAGAAAGACACATTGATAAAGAGGCATGTGTAAGTATACAGACCGAAATCCCCGACTGATTCGGGCGAATCGAAAATCGCATGCTCCACTTCACTCCGGTCGACGGGAAAAAGAGCGGAGAGACATAGACGAGAAGAGGAGGGGAAGAAAATTAGAGAGCAACGGAATGAGAGTGAGATAGGAGGACGGGAGAGACGGGAAACTCCGGGAAAATGAGAAAAAATAAGGAGGCAATACGAGGAAATGAGATGTTTTGGCGGTAACGGTTTATATTATCGTCCTGTAATCATATTGCCCATCAATATTTTTTGATGGAAAATTTGGGCTTACGCAGCAAGTTCAATGGAATAGAATATTCATGAACATATCGATTTTCTATGAAAAATGAGTTAACTACCTTACGGATTTTCGTGTTTTCTTTTAACAAAGTTTTTAGGTGTTGATACACGGAAAATAAAATTATTTTGAATTTATTTGAATTAATTTTATCTCCCTTATACCTATAAAGTAATTTATGACAAGTATTACATTAAATTATAAAGTCATAACATCTGTTATATTTGTTAACTTCGTTTGTGTAGGGAATAATATCATAATAATATTAAATATCATTGTACTAAATTACAATTATTTATCATAACTCTTATTTCGTATGCTACAACTGCAAAATAAATAAATAATTATAGTTATATATTTAAGTGTATTTTAGCGTTTTCAATTATTAATTATTAACAATCTTCCAATGTTTAATTAAAGCAAAACTATTAAACCAATTACTATTTTACTTTTTCATACTCACAGATAAAAATAAAATACCAATTTTTTCAGAAACACAGCTTGATGTATAATCAATACTTATTTTAATTACGAAATAGAAAAATAGACAGTCGAATTTTCGTAATAAAAGTAGAAAAAAGACGATAAAAGATATCGAAGTTGGATAATACAAGAAAATAAAAGAGGGTAAATAGAGAAAGAAGATAACAGTATCTAGGATGAGAAGTTCTATTAATGATACTACTTTTAGTAATAATTAAAATTAAAAAACGGGTAAAACCACAAGAACTTTCAGAAATTGAATTTTTTTTTCGTACAATCAATTTTTTTGCCACTTGCAATAACTGGGAATTAGAATTTTTTGTACTATTTCGCTAAAGTTTTTGTACACGAAATTCACCCTAAATACGTTTCGTTGTTTCGATTATACATTAAACGCACAAACTAATTTATTCATTAGACGCAATTATTCTTTTAACGTTTCATAAAGATTTTGAACTTTAATTTCCTCGTGATTTTTCGTAAATACTAAATTAAATTTGATAATTTTGTGTAAAACAATTATTTTTTATATTCGTAGATTTCTTAACAATGAAAATAATTGAAGGTACGAGTTTTAAGGGGTTCGTATAATTAAAATTTTATGATAAAATATTCTTTTATGCCAGTAGGATGTACGTAAAAAAAATATTAATTTCAATTTAACGCACGCGGGACATAATTTTACGGCTTAGTAAGTTGACGTGTAAAAGAATCCATGCGCGTATACTCTCTTTGCATCCGTTATGCATACTTTTTTTTTATACGAAATAATAAGCCAATATAAATATATACGCATGAAAAAAAATATCATACTCGTAAGTGTAAAATAAATGAATGGGCGTGAGTAAAAAAACATCTATACTCTATTTCTTCATCGTTTACGCTGGAAAAGAGGAAAAATCGTATTTAATATTACAATGAAGTGAATATTTAATGAAAGTAAATAGAGGAAAGTATAGTGGCGAATGTGAAGTTATAATAACACATGAAATATCGTAATAAAGCGTAATCATTTATTTATATTATTTAATACGTATTACGTAAATATGTAATTGTTTGACTAATTAAATTTTACAACGAATTAAAGAAATTACGTGGCGATAAAACGACAGTGATAAGAAGAAAATATAAATCGAAAGTCCGTTTTATCCAATAATCGTAGAATTAACGATCAAGATTAAAGGTGATGAAATATGCAAGCGCTATAACCGCTAGCTTTCTGCGCCTAACTAAAAGTTACCATCTGCAGAAGTTTCCCCGCGACACACTCACCGTAATAAGTATTAAAATTTAGAAGCTAATCTAACAGATAATATTAAACGTAACTTGAAATTTTCACGTGGAATATACTCTCTTGGCATTTAACGTTGCTAAATAACAGACACCTCGAGGGAAACTCTATGCGGCCGTTCGTTCTACTTTTAGCGTATAAGTTCGCGATCAGTTTTTTTCCACACTCGCTCAACTTTCAATGTGTGACAGTTGCCCGAACTATTTTCGGATTATAATATACGGTTTAAATAAAAAAATAAATTCAGTCCACACGGTTTAAAAGCGCGCATATATCTATACGTTTATTTTCAATTTTTATGAAATATTTTAATATATCTATGTAGAAAGAGGGAGAAAGATGCATATCGCGGTTGAGCTTTATTATTGCGTGTATGGAATTTTCGTGATATTTTATACCGGTATTATTCGACACTGCAAAGGACGTAAAAGAACAAATGGTGGTTAAGAAGGATAGAGAGCTTCTGGATAGTTAAATTCTTTTGCACTTTGAAGGCTCTTAGTGTTCATAAAAATTTCTTAAGAGTTTTATTGTACCATATATATACAGTTATTACTTTAAACAATATTACGCATTATTCGCAAGTTATGTAATTAATAAATTTATATCAATTATAAATTAGATTAAATATATTACATCGTTACAAATTGCTATAACATCGACGCTAAATGTGTATTTACTTAATAAAAAGTGCACAGACATTGATTTACTTTTGTCAATAAACGATAAAAATATAATTAAAAATGTTTGCATTTTAATCATTTATGTGAAATATCGATCGACATACTCAAATTGATTAATTTTTCGTTAAAGCTAATGTAAATTGGACGTCTTACAGAATGTTTCGTCGAAGAAAATTGTCAAGTTTAACTAATCAAACCGCTAATAACTCAGTAACCTCCTGTTCCCTATATACGTAGCTTTCTACGAACTTTTCGTAAAAGATTCGGAGCATATATCAGCTAAAAAGCCAGAAAATTTATGAACGTGCACGTGCACCGTGTCGCCATTCTCCTGCAGTTTTACCGGCTATCTCAATTGTAACAATAATGTGCATTGACAGGTTTTATCGATCCACACACTGAGTGTATATATATATATACTTGGATGAATGCTAGGAAAAAACGAGTCAGAAACGAATGATAAAAATCTTACGAAAAATATACGTCATTATTTCATTTCTATATTCCCACATTAAAAAAACGCAATAAAATTATTTAGGAAATATCTCGACTAAAAATTTCAGTATTTTACATACATGAAAATCGACAGAAAACCACAATTAGATTTAAATCTAAACGTCTCATTCAAATACGAGTAAACCACCAACGATCCAACCAATCCTAGCGAATCTACGAACGATGTAAAGCTACTAAACACCCAATTCTCCTACCGAACGAACTCTTAAAAAAAAGGGGCAAACGGAAAAGGGAAAAGCCATTGAAAAAAAAAGAAAAACTAAACGCAGAATCGAGGAAGATTCGAGCAATGTGGGTGGAGGATGGGGGACAGAACGGGGGCTGCATAATTAATCCCCGGTGCGAATCAGCGAACCACAGAGCTGCGATCTCTACCACCCCTTCCCTTATCCTTCGGTTCCACTGCCCCTCGCTTCAACCCCGCGCACCAACTTTATCTCGGGCAATTTGAAAATCCTCCCTTTCCAGCGCGGCCACTCGACCAACATAAGCGTTTTTCAGACTCGTCAGGAATTTCGCTTTTCCTAAGGGAGAAATGAAATGAAGGAGAATCAGTATGGGGCTATAGCAATTGAAAGTTGTTTTGAAGAATCGAATTCCTTAGGTTTCGAATGGTTTCGATGGAATTATTACTTTTTGGAGATTCCAAATTGAATTTCATTTATTGATTTTGTAGAAGCTTGAATTTATATTATTTTTATGGTACGGTGTTCAGCTTAACACAGACGGAAGAAAAGATTAATACAGTGGAGGATGACATTTGATTAAAATTGATGTGCTTTTAGTCGATTAATGTTTTCATGAATTTTATACTGTTGTTAATCTTCAGTTGATATACGTAATATATTATAATTCTCATTGGCAAGTTTACATATATTATTCATAAATTTTGTATTTATTATTCACATTAGTTGTTAATCAGAAGATTTATTAATCAATTTATCTGTATCACATGCAAGTAAGATTATTAAATTAAGTAAGTTATAATATTCCACCCTTATGAAATTAAAAATATTTAACATCGGTAAGTTTAACTAAGAAATAATACTAAAAATGCTGAAGTATCGTAGATACACAAAATAGTAAAGTGCAATAATCCTAAATAGTTTTAGTTTCTTGACTTATATTGCTGTTTGAAACTCTTGAGACTGAAATATGTAATATTAAAAGCGAATGAGGGAAACGTTTCAGTGAATGACTGGTGCTCTTTTTCTCAACAATTGATCTAAACAAAACGTATTTCAGTAATAAGAAAACGCGTTACATCATAGCATATTTCGTTATAAAATAAACTTTCGCAAAAAAAAAAAGCTAATTTGGGGAAAATGAAGTATAAAGATATGGTCTGGGTAAAGCAATAATGATTAAATAAACTAACCGTATGACCGAGAATCAACACGGTAAAGTAATTAAAACAGAAGGTAAATGACTCACTAAACCCTAAAAATAATGTCAGGAAGAAAGTAAGCATTTCGAGATTGAACCAAGTGATTTCGTAGCAGTTAATAAAGGCGACATATCAACAATACAAAACTGTCCCATAAACATAGTTTCCCTCGCAGGCAACTCCATCTCTCGACATAAAAAGAGCAATTTCGTCCAAAAAAAAAGAAAAGGAAAAAAAAGTCAAGTTACCACGAGGAAATTTTTCTTCTGCGCAATACGTTCCAAACACACGGGGAGAGAGAGCAACAACAAGCATTTTCCCCCACACCCTTGTGCCGTCTGAAGGGAAAACAAACGAACCCACGTAAACTCCGTAGGTTGGTCATTTCTCAGTCCAGCTTTCGGCCTCCAAGAATTTCGCTCTCTCCCTCTTTCTCTTTTGTACATATACGTGTACAGACGTAGTGAACTGGTAAGAAGAAAGGATAAAGAGAGAGGGAGGGAGGGAGGAAGGAAGGAAGGGAGAAAAAAGAGAGGGATGTAGGTGTATACATGAAAGTTTGACTATACTCACCGGCCTCGTCGTGGGCCGCTTCATCGTGTTGCTGCTGGAGTTTGATGTCCGGTGGTCCGGCGGTAACGCGCTGCAACTCCCCAGGCTCGCAAGGCCGTCGTAGAAGCTGCTGCGGACTCACCGAGGCCACGGCGCCTGCGTTTGGCAGTTTCCTCATTAATTCAGGCGACGAAAGTTGCAGGCACGTCTGCGAAAATCCGTGGAAACTTTTAGGTTACACTCTCTTCAAGAGGGCTAAGAGAGTCAGATGAAAGTGGTATATGTGTTTTGCGATTTCGCGAGGGTTATACAAGTCTTCTTTTCTATATGGGATATAGTTTCGAGGGGACTTTACCGAGGCTACTTATCGCTTTCTAATGGGATTCACATAAGAGGGTAAGGGATTCAAGGGGATGTTGTTTAGCGAGTTACACCGATGGTGACACTTTTGATACCTAAACTTACTCTTACTCTGTTCATCCGTGGCGTGGATGCGTGAAACGATTTTTAGATTACCGAACAAACTTCTATTTTGGTTTCAGGTAAATTACATTTTCCTTACAATATGAAATTTATGTTAACCTCTTCCAAACTCTATAAATACTCTTCTTATATTAAATAACTTAAACTACTTTTATAATATGCTAATAATGTTCATTTATTTGTTTTAAAAAATTTAGTTTAACTCTAATTACATCGACTATTGCGCCATTTTTAATTAAGAATAATAATTTATAATCACCTAAGTTACGAATAAACTCATATTAACGATCTCAATAACCTGAAAAAATAATAGTACTTTCGAATATATGTATATATATATATATGTGTGTGTGTGTATGTGTGTGTGTGTGTGCGTGTGTGTAGTATTAGTAATTACTAGATTCAAATATTTTTGTCGGTGTAAGTTGACACGTGCAAATAAATTAGTCGACAATGCATCGGAGAAAATAATGTTTTGTCGAAAATATGCATTTTTATTAATCCTTAAATTTTAGATAGATTAATGTTTCATACAATATGTCATCGTTAACGTATCTCCGCTAACAAAAATGAAAATAAATGCGAAAACATAACATTTTTTATCGCGTTCGTTTCTCTCTTTTCAGAAATACCGTGCGTTTCACATTGTTCCCCAATGTAAATCATGCGGTTATTTTTTTCTATTTCTTTTATTTCTTCTTTCTTCCCTTTTTTTGTCAAATGACCGTAAGTACTGGAATTCAGAATTTCGATCGTGGCACGTATATTTTAAGAGAAAACTTGGTTGGAAGATAACAAAAGTACCGAGGAATGTATGAAAAATAAATATCGTTCAGTACATATAGTAGTTATCGATATACTCTGTTAGATAATTATTAAAGTTACGCTTCCGTTATAGTACAAAATCGAAGCGAAATTGGCACTATTCTATAATTCGATAATTTCTTCTTTTCGTACACTTCTTTTTTGTCAAATATAATTGATAATCGATTTTCAGCCCATTTGGCTTTTTGCTGGAAATGCCGTAGAAAACTGATTAGCTATAATCGATTTCCATCGATATAAGGCATCGTTCGTCGAAACGAAGTAGCGGCCTAAAAGAATAAATTTCTACGCTCCGTTAAGCAGATTCTACGAGCCACTAAATTTAAAAGAAGAATTTTCAAAATCTAATTTCTCATAATTTTACGGGCAGTTGATTCTCAATTTTGATGAGAATACAGAACTTAAACTAGATAATTTTGACATTTTTAAATTGCAAGTCTAAGTTTTTTTGGTAAAAATAGAAGGATGATTTGATTATATTAACCGAAATTAATACATTGTTTAACCTCATTTTTTTGACTACTTATGGACTGATGTTTTATTTTATAAAAATTAAACATTAGTAGATTTTCGGTTTACGTAGTGCAATTTATGACTGCTAGGGTTCATACAATTTGGTTCTCTGGGCTTTTGGTAGTAAAGGTTTTCGATTTGCGGGGTTTCCATTTACATTGTGTAGTTCTGTTATTTGGATTTATGGGTTTTTGGTTTACATGTTTCGGGTTTACAGACTTTAACTACAAATGCTACTTTGATATGCTTGTTTTTTCACTGTTTGCTCGGTTTAAAAGTTTCGATATACGTCAGTTGTATTAAAAAAATTCAAAATATAATTATTAGTTACTATAAACCCACAATATAAATAAGATAAAAAAATAAATAAAATATTTATAAGCACTTATACAAAACCGAATCGAATTCATAGCAAATAAAATTTGAAGAACCATCGTATAATATGAAATTTTTAAATGCTTACTCCAATGTTTTAATAAAGTACATCTCAGCCTTCGGGTAAAGATTCTTTATACTTCTCTCTTCAAAGTAAACAAAAATATATACATAATTTATCTACGAATTCTACAACATCTTTAATTTTATAAACTCGATTCAACTTATTAAATCGAAATTTCATCGTTAATAATGTAATGTTTATTTTTCAATCATAGACGCACATTTTGTACGCTATATATATAGTAATTACAAAATATAGTTAACAAATATTATACATGAACAACATTACACGAATCTACTATTAAACAAGTATAATTTGTTAACTGTAAAAAATATTTACATAAATATTTTTTAAAAACACTTATACTCATTTACATGTATACATATGAGTATTCGTGAGTTTCACGTAGAAATTCGAGAGTTGATAATAAGAGGAAAATTGTGTCGCAACTTGTACGAGAAAACTCCCTTTACCCGAGATAAGAGTTTGTTTTCTTTATCAAGTATTGTTACGCATCCCCAAAAGAGGTCACTATGACGAGCATGAGGTAAATGAAAGCTATCGAACTGAAAGTACCCTCTATCGCAATGAAAATTAAGGGACCTACTCGTCCCTTCGTACGTCGTATCGTCGTACATTGTCAATATATAACTCTATTTAGGGAGAAAGAAGAAAATATGTTGTAATTTTAAATAGATCATCAAAATGTACTAAAGCATTTTAATTAAGGTTTATTTTAATAATTAATTAATTCAATTATATACAAAATATATTATATCGTATGTTATACAATTTAATTTGATATAAACTAATTTTATAGAAATGCTTTGATGTCAAATGTATCATGGATTTAGTGGAATTATATAAATATATATAAATACTATAATAAATAGACATCAAAGGATTTATCAAATATTTTTACCAGAAGCTGGTCATTCGATAAAAAATAGCCATTGGCTCCGTAATTTAGGCCCAAAAAATGGATTCACGTAACCTCCAAATACTTAATTTCTATTGTAATAATTAATTTAATTTATACTTATAATGCGATAAATAAGTATAAAATAAAATTTTTCTAATGCAAGAGAGTTACCGACAAATAGTCTAAATCTCATATCCTGAAAGTAAAATGACTATAAATGGCACGCAGTTTTCTATCCAATTACAAAATAATCAATAGCCAATTTCCCATACGCGTCAGCCGTCACATTAACGTATATGCCGTAGCTTATCAAGAAAAGAAAAAGATTCAGTATACACCAGGAATATTAAAAATTTCCAATTTCGGCGACACTGCACTTTCGAATCGCTGCTCTTGGATAAAAAAAACGAAGTTAAGGAAAGCCCCGGAGTTAGATCGACCGTGGACCGCGCGAGCGAAAATTGCAACGCGCGGCGATTTTTATGTGTCCCACGGCGCGTGAAACGCGGCATGGGGACGTTAAAAACGCGCTGATTTTCACCGAGCCGTTGTTGATGTTCCACCCAACCTTTTTTCCACGAGTCTTTTTTTGTGTCCCCAGAAACGCTTGATGGAAAGAATCGAGGGAGTGGTAAACGCAAGCTCGCTGATGCATGCACGAGACTTAAAATATAGTCTCAACTGTAGACCCGGAGAATACTAAATTTTTATGAGGATTTTTTTTTGGAGATTGTTGACTGTAGAATCGACATTTCTAACTGTACGCTATATCCACTTTATGAGCAGACTCGGAGAATCGGAATATTTTAATGAAGCATTGGTATAGCTTGTTTTCAGAAGAAGAAATTTTTCATAAACCTCAAGGTTAATTTTTGCTCAATCTCTCTAAAATGTTTTTAAATTAATATTTTATGCATATCTGCACTTTATTAGAATAAAGTGGATGCATGTTAAAAAAATAAATTTTCTTATAGTATATTTGGGAATAGAATTTATATAGTGTATCACGAAAAATAGTGAACGCTTTTGCTAATTTAAATAAATCCTATTTAAAAAGATACAAATAATACTTTCCATTACATTTTATTTAACTACAAATATATTGATACAATAACTACAAATTAACAATGAATACATAAATATTTATTTAAATAATCCAAATACTTTAAATAAGTGTAGGTATCAAAATAATCTTGCTGATTGCTCTATATTTTAATATTATAATTTTTGGCTAGATAACGGAAATATATTTATATTTACTTACTACTTATTTAAGTACAGTTGTGAAAACGTAGCAAAATAACACGAACTAATAAAAGAATATTTCGTGTTATTTGACACTTATTTCTATAATCTAAAAACATTGTAATATTGAATTTTTCTTTAGAAATACATTACCTACATCTACATTATCCACAAAGTGCATATTTAAAAACTTTAAAACGTAAAAAAGTCATCAATTGCAGTAGCACTTGTATCAACTGCTGAAATTTAGGAATTAAATCGATTAAACTCGTACAAGCTAAAACGAACCACTTTTACATCACGATTCCAAGTTAACTTGAACTAGGAACTTGAGCTTTTCGTTTTCAAGAGAATTTGTAAAGAAAGACTGTCGTCGTTTGAAAACGACTGGTGGGCTGATACCTGCAAAAGTTGCCCACATAAAATTTTCAGCGATGTTCCGTTCCTTTTATAGACAGGACAGAGAAAGGGAGAGAGAAGAGAGAAAGAGAGAGAGAGAGAGAGAGGGAACTTGTCCAATACTATAAAACGACTGCCGGCAGAGTCAACATGGTGTAGCTTAGCAGAAATTTGATCTAGACGTGCGACAAAATTGGTTGGATTCGTTCGCCCTCTAAATCGTGTTGTTTGTACAAAAATTTGCGGTTTGTCCACTTTCGGGTATTCTGGAATGTTTAAAGTCCACATTTATTACGAAAATAATGTGATTACGTCAACTAAACCAACTAATTTGGCGAATAAATTAATATTAATTTCAGAATACTTTAGAATAATTAATTTTTACAGTAATAGTTCTATAGAGTTTTAGAAATTACATACATGCAAACCTACACAGACAGAATTTTCTCTCAAAATTACCGTAATAGCGCAGTCGACTTGTAACATATTGGCTGTTCGACAAAAATTATCTTAAAATGTCACAATATTTTAAAAATAATCTTAACAATTGCTACCGTGTTATTCTAGTAATTTTTAGGTTATTAATGGAAAGATCTACTGTCCATCGCGCTGAAGAGGTAATTTTTATAAGAAAATGTTCTATGTGTGTATGATAGATAATTATTTTTCAATTTTTGTATAGAAGGCTGCATATATGTTAAATTATTTAAATTAATTTAAATTAACATGTTTAATAATTTTATTGACACATTTTAATTCTGTATTAACGATAATTATATTAATTTGAAATGACAAATAAGCACAAGGTAATAATATGTATAAGTATAATTAATTTGCATTATTATAATTGGAAATATACAATGTGAAATAAGTTGTATATTAACTAGCATAATGTAGATGTGTACAGTCGTCGCCAAAAATCTGTAGAATTGTTTTATGAATTGCGTAATGTCTACTACAAGACATAATTAACGCATGTAATTAGAAACCGAATTCTAACATTTTATTGCAAGACTTTCACAATACACACGAAAATATATATTAAAATTTGGTATACTTATTAATTACAAAATATATAGAAACATACAAATGTATTTTAAAGTCAAAATTAAAAAATGAAGATATCCTTTGCTCACCGAAAACTACAAAAAAAATCAACGTTGAAAGAGCAGCATAGTATAAAGTTTAGCTTTTTCCAAAATCAATTCAAATCCCAGTGGAAATTCCCACTCAACTATTATAAAAAAAAACACAGTGAACCTGAAGGAATTTTAAATTATTTTGTCAAACTACATTTTTGGAACTATAAAAAAATTATATTTTAAATGTTTTGTATATGTTATTTTTCAAAATGCAAATATTAGTCCAATACAATAACATAATAATTATTTTTTAAAAATGTTGAAAAATAAATGTAGATTAAACAGCGTGGTTAAAAAAAAATTTACAAGAAGTTGGAAAACTGAGTGTTTTGTTTACAATTTGTTAAAAATCGGAACACTAGATTTATTCTCCATACCATAAATTAGTTTTGCAAATTAACCTGAGTATACAATGTTGAAAGTATTCAAAGAACCAAGCGTAAACGCTTGCTTTGGAGAAGGAAGAAACAAAAGATTAAAAATTGAAAGAAAGTCAACCTATTTCGTGAACTTATTAACTTTTCGAGGTAAAGCTATATACTATAAACCAAATAATAACCATTGGTTAATGTACGTACCATAAATGATACGGTTATATCTATTAAACAGTAAAATATAACCAACATAATTAAAATGCATAACGTAAAACAAGTAAATTCTCATTTATCCCCTCGTACGTTTAATAACCCGACATTAAATCGATTCGGCAAACGAGGAAATAATTTCAATCGGATCGGCTAGCTCTCTCCCTCTCTTTCTCTTTCGCCTCTTCCCCATGCGCGCTCATACTACATAAATTACACAAAGACGCGAGCGATTTTCGCCGCTGCTTTATCCTACATATATATACATATATATCCATATATCCCATCCCAAAATAATTTTCGACAAAACACTTTGAATGCTCCGTATATGAGCTGTCATCATTCGTGATGTTATGATTCCGATATTGTAAAACCGATTTGTAGCGGCAGTTTCGCGCGTATCCAATTTATATATATATATATACATATATACACGTGCGTTTCTCTTTCACTGTACTATATACATGCATATATACATATACATGTGTGTGCATATATACCTACCATAAACGAAGCCTTGCGGCTATACCGGAAATTAAGCACATTATATAATCATCTCCTTTGTTTCGCAAAGCGCAAGCGTTAAATTCGATTGTGTGCCCGGAAAAAAATAATATATCGCTATATATACGTGAGAACATTGAAAAATATGGCGCGCGCCGTGCCACTGCGATAAGTTTTATGCGTTTTAAGTTACACCTTGAGGGTATACCGTGTGTACATATGTATATGTATATATATATATATATATACATACAATCTCTGGCGCGCGCGCCCACACACACACACACATATATGTATAAACCAACCATATATATATATATATAAACCAACACAGATTTTCTCTTTTATCGGTTTTCGTATTAATGTTGAGTTTACTCTTTTTAACACCCCGGTGTACCGGAGAATACGTCAAAGTTTATTACGTTATTTATCATAATACGAAATTATGGAGTGAATATGTTTCTAATCGCGCTATACTCTGTTAAATTGTATTTAATAAGCCTATGCTTATTATAAGTCCGGCACGATAACGATACACTATGTTTCCTTAAAATGAAAATTTCACATTACACGTATTACACATTTTTATCACAAAATGTTATTTCACATATATTTTATACAAGTCGTCGAAGTGGAAATGAATGTCTATATATTTTTAAATAAAAGATTTTCATTTTAATTTGATATAAACTTGATATACTCTTTTCTATTAGAATGTTATGCAACGAAAATAGAGTGAAATTAAAGTTACTTATTAATAATAACGTATAAATTCGAACTCCTTAGGAAAATAATAAGCTGCAACTAGTTTAAGTTTACAATTTGTTAGAAATTTAATGCAACATGCTACATATCGAGTTAATTGTAGAAAATTCTATTAAAGTTTATAAACAATTAACAGGCTGTACCTTAAGGTATATGATCGAAATAAACGTTAAAATATACATTCATTTTTATATTTTTAATTGTAAATTAGGAACATAAATAACCATAAAGTAAAAACGATATAATCACGCAATATTCGTGCTAAATAAAATGCTTCGAATGGGTCCATGTCACACGCGCCAGAATGACATTGCGCCGAAGCGTATGACGGACGGTTTTTTTTTTTTTTCCAATTGAGAAGAGAAGGGTGCATTTGCGCCAGCACGTGCCGACAACTCTTTAACGCGGCGAGGGTGCCAAATTCAAAATGTATGCTATTTGCATATATCTGACTGATGTTTAGATGCGTGCCTATATGTATACACGACCCATATGTATATATATATATATATGTATATATACATACAATCTCTGGCGCGCGCGCCACACACACACACACACACACACACACATATATACACAAATATATGTATGTATGTACATATGATATATGTGTGTATATGTATATATATATATATAAACCAACCATATATATATATATAAACCAACCATATATATATATATATATATGCGCATTATTTATTTTCTTTATAATTTAATATGATTATTAAATGGTTGAAATAAAGCAATGTGTACACACACACACACATGCCATTTAATAATCATATTAAATTATAAAGAAAATAAATAATGCGCATATATATATATATATATATATATATAAACATCAGTATCGGTACTTATGGTGACATTACGTGTTATCTTGGTGTTTTGAGGTTATAAAACATATGTAACGACTCAGATATAAGGGGAGAATATTAATTGATAAAATAATGCATAAAAAACCAATAACCCAAATATCCAATAACCCAAATACCTAAATACCCCTCACGGGTAAAAAGCACACTTTGACCTTATAATATTAATGAAGGATTGAAGTTATAACCTCATTCGAAGTGCCGGAGGCCGGAGGCCTCCGGCACCTCGAAAGACGTTATAACTCCATCCTTCTTAATATTATAACGTCAAAGCGGGGCTCACAAAGCTAATTTTCCGATTTTTTGTGTGTCGGCATAAGTACCGATTCATCAATTTATATATATATATACATATATACACGTGCGTTTCTCTTTCACTGTACTATATACATGCATAATACATATACATGTGTGTGCATATATACCTACCATAAACGAAGCCTTGCGGCTATACCGGAAATTAAGCACATTATATAATCATCTCCTTTGTTTCGCAAAGCGCAAGCGTTAAATTCGATTGTGTGCCCGGAAAAAAATAATATATCGCTATATATACGTGAGAACATTGAAAAATATGGCGCGCGCCGTGCCACTGCGATAAGTTTTATGCGTTTTAAGTTACACCTTGAGGGTATACCGTGTGTACATATGTATATGTATATATATATATATACACATCTCTGGCGCGCGCGCCACACACACACACACATATATGTATAAACCAACCATATATATATATATATAAACCACACAGATTTTCTCTTTTATCGGTTTTCGTATTAATGTTGAGTTTACTCTTTTTAACACCCCGGTGTACCGGAGAATACGTCAAAGTTTATTACGTTATTTATCATAATACGAAATTATGGAGTGAATATGTTTCTAATCGCGCTATACTCTGTTAAATTGTATTTAATAAGCCTATGCTTATTATAAGTCCGGCACGATAACGATACACTATGTTTCCTTAAAATGAAAATTTCACATTACACGTATTACACATTTTTATCACAAAATGTTATTTCACATATATTTTATACAAGTCGTCGAAGTGGAAATGAATGTCTATATATTTTTAAATAAAAATTTTCATTTTAATTTGATATAAACTTGATATACTCTTTTCTATTAGAATGTTATGCAACGAAAATAGAGTGAAATTAAAGTTACTTATTAATAATAACGTATAAATTTCGAACTCCTTAGGAAAATAATAAGCTGCAACTAGTTTAAGTTTACAATTTGTTAGAAATTTAATGCAACATGCTACATATCGAGTTAATTGTAGAAAATTCTATTAAAGTTTATAAACAATTAACAGGCTGTACCTTAAGGTATATGATCGAAATAAACGTTAAATATACATTCATTTTTATATTTTTAATTGTAAATTAGGAACATAAATAACCATAAAGTAAAAACGATATAATCACGCAATATTCGTACTAAATAAAATGCTTCGAATGGGTCCATGTCAACGCGCCAGAATGACATTGCGCCAGAAGCGTATTACGGACGGTTTCCAATTGAGAAGAGAAGGTGTCATTGCGCCAGCAGTGCCGACAACTTTAACGCGGCGAGGGTGCCAAATTCAAAATTGTATGCTATTTTGCATATATCTTACTTATGTTTAGATGCGTGCCTATATGTATACACGACCCATATGTATATATATGTGTGTGTATAATATATATAGACACACACACACACACACACACACATATATACACAAATATATGTATGTATGTACATATGATATATGTGTGTATATGTATATATGTTTGAAATAAAACAATAATATATATATAACATATATATATATATATATGCGCATTATTTATTTTCTTTATAATTTAATATGATTATTAAATGGTTGAATAAAGCAATGTGTACACACACCACACATGCCATTTAATAATCATATTAAATTATAAAGAAAATAAATAATGCGCATATATATATATATATATATATATATAAACATCAGTATCGGTACTTATGGTGACATTACGTGTTATCTTGGTGTTTTGAGGTTATAAAACATATGTAACGACTCAGATATAAGGGGAGAATATTAATTGATAAAATAATGCATAAAAAACCAATAACCCAAATATCCAATAACCCAAATACCTAAATACCCCTCACGGGTAAAAAAGCACACTTTGACCTTATAATATTAATGAAGGATTGAAGTTATAACCTCATTCGAAGTGCCGGAGGCCGGAGGCCTCCGGCACCTCGAAAGACGTTATAACTCCATCCTTCATTAATATTATAACGTCAAAGCGGGGCTCACAAAGCTAATTTTCCGATTTTTTGTGTGTCGGCATAAGTACCGATTCATCAATTTACATATATATATTGTTTTATTTCAACCATATACTATACACACATATATACATATGTACATACATACATATATTTGTGTGTGTGTGCGTGTGTATATACACACATATATATACATATGGGTCGTGTATACATATATAGGCATACAATTTTGAATTTGGCGCCCTCGCCGCGTTAAAGTTGTCGGCACTGCTGGCGCAATGACACCTTCTCTTCTCAATTGGAAACCGTCCGTAATACGCTTCTGGCGCAATGTCATTCTGGCGCGTTGACATGGACCTCTTCGAATAATTTTATTTTGTATGAACAGGATAGACATCTTTGTATACAGAATTCCTGAAACATTGTAACAAGAAAATAAACGCATGGATGTTGGTAAACAAGTATTCGTCGAGTACATCCTTCAAATAGTATGTATACACACACACACACATGCGTATATGTATATATATACACGTAAGCAGACGAACAAAATGAAAGTTCACAAAAGAGTCTCCGCGGAGAAATCCGAAAATAAATTAAATTTCGAAGGTGCGGAGAGAAGTAGGAAGTTGCGAATAACTCCAAGGGATAACTCCTGTATAACTTGGAGGGGGCGCGAAGAGCGAACGAAAAAGCAAGAATTCGAAAATTAATAAAAGGGAAGAAAAGACAAAGCAAGAAATAGAAACTTATAAAACTTTGAAAGCAGTCCGCGAACCCATGATAATCCGATATAAGCTTGGGAAAAGAGCGGAAATCCCTAAAATAATCCAGGTCCGTCTTACTTAAAAAAGGAGAAACGAAATTATCGCGGATAAGTGGAGGAAAAATATACAATTGCTACTACGAAAAACTGAGATTCGTTCTATTGTTCTTTTGCCTTTTTCTAATGCGGTTAATCATCTTCATTAATATCATTATATATGTGCAATGGTAAAAATATTTTTTGTTTTATGTAGATATATATATAGATAAAGACGGAAACGAGGATATGTATAGTGTTTTTCGAACACCGACTGTACCTGAATAATAATGTAATTGAAACGACCGCTGCTTCACTACGCTTCGATTAGAATGTTAATTCTGGTATAACATACGTCGCAATTACAAATTCGAGTTGCTTGTATCTTGTTTAAAAAATGATGTGTTAACGATATATCCGTAAATTAATGTTAACGCTTTTGTATCATTTACTGTGATATTGAATTATTTATAGCGTGCCAGTAAAAAGGTTGTATAGTGAAAGAAATCAACGTAAGTTTCATCGGAAAGTTCCTCGGAGGTAAGTTAGGATTAATTGTAGGTTTTTATATCGTGCACTTCATTGTTTTCACGAATTCACTCGTGTATTGATCAGATTGTAGTTTGTATCTCACATTTAATTTAAAATCGTTACAAACATCAAAAATAAATAAACTTTTTGAGAACGTGGAACATATATATATATAGCTCATACGTTCTTTGCAGTTACTATAATTTTTTTATCATAATATGTAAATCAATGAATATTAAAAGATCAATATATTATCCAATAAATTATGCTACACTTTGATGCTAATAAAATCATTTTTTAAATACACAATATATTTATTAATTTAATAAACAACTTTGTATATAAATAAAACTAAAAAGAAGTATTAAACGTATTGTATATCCTGTCAAATTCGCCACTAACAAAACAAACAATCTTCACGAATCTCTGTTTTACCAAATATTAGACCCAATAAAACTAAACCAACGGAAAAAAATGCGATTTAAAATACATACACCGGCCTCGGAAAAAATATATCCTTTTTTGCAATCACGCAAGCACAAATCTGTATACAGTATTCGCAAAACAAAAAAAAAAGAAGTACGAGGATATAGTCACGTATACACGGTTGAAAAAAAAATCACTTCAGATTTACGTGATTCCACGTAAAGTTCGCCATGCAACAATGCGGCATCAAGCAAACTAGCGCATGAGCTATGCCTCCCCGAAAACTTAGTCTCGCGAAAATTTCATTCTTAAAAAGTTCACTCCAAACTTTTTTCCTACTCTATGTGTTTATATATATATATATATATATATATATATATATATATATATATATATATATATATATATATATATATATATATATATATATATATATATATATATATATATATATATATATATATATATATATATATATATATATATATATACACGTAAGCAGACGAACAAAATGAAAGTTCACAAAAGAGTCTCCGCGGAGAAATCCGAAAATAAATTAAATTTCGAAGGTGCGGAGAGAAGTAGGAAGTTGCGAATAACTCCAAGGGATAACTCCTGTATAACTTGGAGGGGGCGCGAAGAGCGAACGAAAAAGCAAGAATTCGAAAATTAATAAAAGGGAAGAAAAGACAAAGCAAGAAATAGAAACTTATAAAACTTTGAAAGCAGTCCGCGAACCCATGATAATCCGATATAAGCTTGGGAAAGAGCGGAAATCCCTAAAATAATCCAGGTCCGTCTTACTTAAAAAAGGAGAAACGAAATTATCGCGGGATAAGTGGAGGAAAAATATAACAATTGCTACTACGAAAAACTGAGATTCGTTCTATTGTTCTTTTGCCTTTTTCTAATGCGGTTAATCATCTTCATTAATATCATTATATATGTGCAATGGTAAAAATATTTTTGTTTATGTAGATATATATATAGATAAAGACGGAAACGAGGATATGTATAGTGTTTGTTCGAACACCGACTGTACCTGAATAATTAATGTAATTGAAACGACCGCTGCTTCCTCGCTTCGATTAGAATGTTAATTCTGGATTAACATAAGTCGCAATTACAAATTCGAGTTGCTTGTATCTTGTTTAAAAAATGATGTGTTAACGATATACAGTAAATTAATGTTAACGCTTTTGTATCATTTACTGTGATATTGAATTATTTATAACGTGCCAGTAAAAAGGTGTATAGTGAAAGAAATCAACGTAAGTTTCATCGGAAAGTTCCTCGGAGGTAAGTTAGGATTAATTGTAGGTTTTTATATCGTGCACTTCATTGTTTTCACGAATTCACTCGTATATTGATCAGATTGTAGTTTGTATCTCACATTTAATTTAAAATCGTTACAAACATCAAAAATAAATAAACTTTTTGAGAACGTGGAACATATATATATAGCTCATACGTTCTTTGCAGTTACTATAATTTTTTTATCATAATATGTAAATCAATGAATATTAAAAGATCAATATATTATCCACGTACATACTAATTGTGTGTGTGTGCTGGTTAAAAATATATATAAATGGGTCGTGTATACAGATTCGAATAAATTTTAATTTGGCGCCCTCGAGGTAATGTAATGATACACCTTCTTTCTCAATTGGAAGTCCGTAATACGCTTCTGCGCAATATTCGTGCTACAACCCTTCGAATAATTTTATTTTTGTATGAACAGGATAGACATCTTTGTATACAGAATTCCTGAAACATTGTAACAAGAAAATAAACGCATGGATGTTGGTAAACAAGTATTCGTCGAGTACATCCTTCAAATAGTATGTATACACACACATACATGCACGTATATGTATAGATATATATACACGTAAGCAGACGAACAAAATGAAAGTTCACAAAAGAGTCTCCGCGGAGAAATCCGAAAATAAATTAAATTTCGAAGGTGCGGAGAGAAGTAGGAAGTTGCGAATAACTCCAAGGGATAACTCCTGTATAACTTGGAGGGGGCGCGAAGAGCGAACGAAAAAGCAAGAATTCGAAAATTAATAAAAGGGAAGAAAAGACAAAGCAAGAAATAGAAACTTATAAAACTTTGAAAGCAGTCCGCGAACCCATGATAATCCGATATAAGCTTGGGAAAGAGCGGAAATCCCTAAAATAATCCAGGTCCGTCTTACTTAAAAAAGGAGAAACGAAATTATCGCGGGATAAGTGGAGGAAAAATATAACAATTGCTACTACGAAAAACTGAGATTCGTTCTATTGTTCTTTTGCCTTTTTCTAATGCGGTTAATCATCTTCATTAATATCATTATATATGTGCAATGGTAAAAATATTTTTGTTTTATGTAGATATATATATAGATAAAGACGGAAACGAGGATATGTATAGTGTTTGTTCGAACACCGACTGTACCTGAATAATTAATGTAATTGAAACGACCGCTGCTTCCTCGCTTCGATTAGAATGTTAATTCTGGATTAACATAAGTCGCAATTACAAATTCGAGTTGCTTGTATCTTGTTTAAAAAATGATGTGTTAACGATATATACAGTAAATTAATGTTAACGCTTTTGTATCATTTACTGTGATATTGAATTATTTATAACGTGCCAGTAAAAAGGTTGTATAGTGAAAGAAATCAACGTAAGTTTCATCGGAAAGTTCCTCGGAGGTAAGTTAGGATTAATTGTAGGTTTTTATATCGTGCACTTCATTGTTTTCACGAATTCACTCGAGTATTGATCAGATTGTAGTTTGTATCTCACATTTAATTTAAAATCGTTACAAACATCAAAAATAAATAAACTTTTTGAGAACGTGGAACATATATATATAGCTCATACGTTCTTTGCAGTTACTATAATTTTTTTTATCATAATATGTAAATCAATGAATATTAAAAGATCAATATATTATCCAATAAATTATGCTACACTTTGATGCTAATAAAATCATTTTTTAAAATACACACATATATTTATTAATTTAATAAACAACTTTGTATATAAATAAAACTAAAAAGAAGTATTAAACGTATTGTATATCCTGTCAAATTCGCCACTAACAAAACAAACAATCTTCACGAATCTCTGTTTTACCAAATATTAGACCCAATAAAACTAAACCAACGGAAAAAAATGCGATTTAAAATACATACACCGGCCTCGGAAAAAATATATCCTTTTTTGCAATCACGCAAGCACAAATCTGTATACAGTATTCGCAAAACAAAAAAAAAAGAAGTACGAGGATATAGTCACGTATACACGGTTGAAAAAAAAATCACTTCAGATTTACGTGATTCCACGTAAAGTTCGCCATGCAACAATGCGGCATCAAGCAAACTAGCGCATGAGCTATGCCTCCCCGAAAACTTAGTCTCGCGAAAATTTCATTCTTAAAAAGTTCACTCCAAACTTTTTTCCTACTCTATGTGTTTATATATATATAGTGGTATATATCTCGTAAAACTCGGTATTTTTCCCGGAGGCGGCAGATTTTTCGGGTGGCGCAAAACGCATTCGTTCCCAGAGCCCGCGAAAACGAGTAAATCCAAGGAGTGGAAATATAAAGAGGTATACGACCGCCCTTCCCAAAGGTATAACTCAATTAAGTCTAACTCGAATGTATTGTTCAACAACGGACCCTCGATTTTTTTGAGCATTTTTAACAGTTATTATTAAATGGGAAAGAGACGGCCCATACGCGCGTGCATTTGATTCAAGCTTGCTTGAAAATATTTCGCGAACAACCCGGAATTAATAATATGAATAACGCAATATTTATGTTTAACGTTTACCGAAATACGATAAATACTTTTAAACTCGCGACTTTTATAAACGAAATTGCCATTTTAATTCAACGAATTTCAATTGCGCAAGATTTTTTTTCAATTAATCTGTTTGTTTCTCCTATTTTACGAGCAAAAATATTTAATTTAAAGCTAATTTAATGTAAATATTCGATTGTTAAATATTTTAGTTTAATCGATTGTATTAACCAATAATATTTATATTGGTAGATACTCGGAATTTAATGAACGGAAATAATTAATCTCTGTTATATATATAAAATAAATATAATACAATGCCTCGGTTGGAAATTGATTCTTTCTACAAACGTGCATCGAAGAGAGCGTTCTCAAATAAAATAAGGCACTTCCGTGTAACTATCGTCCCCAAAAACTGAATGTATATTTCTTATGTACTTATATTTTTATTTGCAATTCATTATTGATTACGTTAAATTTCTTATAAATATTTGTGATAGAAAATTTCGAGCGTGTTTGACCTAATTTTTGTTTTAAGCGAATCATTACAACTGATGTATTAGTATATATTTGATCATTGTAATCAAACGTTTCCAACAATTTACATATACCTTAAACGTGTATTTATGTATTTAATTTGTTTACTAATAATCTATTTAAACAAATTTACATATAATATAAATTTCGAATTAATTTACTTTTCATTAAAACTTACTACTTAACTTACTACTTACTACTCGTTCGATACATTATTTCATATAACACTCGATGGTAAACAATACATACGTCACAGATCTTTTGAATTGTTTCTAATTTATCTAGAGTACCTGTTACCACTCAAAATATGCAAAAAATATTGTATATAGTATGAAATCGTTATTCGATTAAACATTTTGTATATTTTTATTTACACTCTACACAATAAGGTTCCCAATTAATAATGTAATGTTTACCAATTTAAAACAACGTTTTTATTGCATAACGAATAAATTGTATTTTTTAGTAATTGATCAAGTAAAGAAACGGTATCAATTTAGTTTTAATCTATTATGCAAATTCATTTGGAATGCAATCAATGATTTCGTTTATTTAGATGAAATTTGACTACATTTACATTCATTTAATTAATTACATTAAGTAAATGTTTTTATAGTTTTTATACATAGATTTACGTACGTATATAACGATTAGAGAAAATATAATACGAACTTGTGGATATATTTATATTAATAACAGCGTGATTCAGTAAAAAAGTAATTGGTTCAAAATTATTATTATTCCAAACTCGAAGTGAAATATGACAAATAAATTATTTGACGGTAGAAATTGAGAATTTGATTTTTCACTTCAAATTTCTGACTCCAGTAAATCCAAATTTTCGTATCTCGTATAATACACACTTTTTAACAGGAACGTCTCCTCGTGTATTCTCTAACGACACCTATACCATTTGTCTTTTCACTAAAGCAATTTCCTTACACACACTTCGGAGATTCTCTAAGGTATATCGTCTGCAACACCGAGCCATCATGTTTCATCGCGAGCACAACCAGGATTCTCTTCTGTAACACAGTGACCAATTTCATTCGTCCAAGTAAATATCCTTGTGTAAAATAACATTAACGGTGTGGTCGACTCTCTCGCTCTCTCTCTCTCTCCTTCTCTTCTCTCTTACTGAGCTCTTGACATTTATTTGCACGTGATTCCTGGTGATCTTCACCATCCATCGAGGTTTCAATGGCTGTCACGATTTCCTGGAGTTCCGACATCACTTGGCCAACTAAATTGAATCCTCCCCTTCTTCCCTCCGCTCCCCCCCCCTCTCTCTCTCTCTTTCTCTCTATCTCTCTCTCCCATTCTGACTAACTATTTACACTGCTACTCGGGAGTTTTGAGGGATGAGACCTTCTCGTTCAATGAGTACACCACCACCACCTGCTCTTATGCTATTGTTCAACCAAGGGAGATCAGGAAATTATCACGCGACGGAACAAAGGATTCATACAACTATAACATCCAATTAACGTTGCGTTACATATCCATTTTTACTTTCACGGTTACCCTATTTGTCCTTTACCATAAGAAATAAGTACACAAATCTTTCATTTCTCATTTTTAATTATTTCAAAGTAATTACCCCCAATATGATTAACTACCATATTTAATTATTTATAAAAAAGAATTTATATATATATATATATTTGTTTGGAATTAAAAATCATTTTGTACCTTTTATCAGAATGCAAAATCCAAAAAATAATAATTATTCGACTTAAAACGCATTTACATAGTGCTTCGCTTTTTCTTTACGATTACCGACTGAATAATAAAGCGTCTCTTTATCTTAAGCAGAAAAAACCAAAAATTAATGAAGACTTAATAAAATTTTAAAGCTTTTATCATTTTTAACTACGAACGTAATTCCATTAAACTTGTAAAGTTAATTCACTACTTATAGCCGCACGTCCTTACTACTAGATTTTTAAAAGCATTTATGCGAAGCCGTTAATAAAACAGTGTCTACATGTGTACATAATTCGATAGATCGATAATGTTAATACTTGCAACATTTTCTACGTTATAACAAACAGCATTGTTTATTTATCGTTATATATAGATATCTTTATGGGCATAAAAATGATATTAAATCGATGTTATGATAATCGAACGCCAAAAAAACTGTATCGCCGTACCGGAGGAAAAAAAAAATATATCGTAAACTACAGTTACGATTTTTTTTTATTTTCACATAGAAAATATATACGGGGACAGAGAATATCAATTTAAAGAAGAGCGAAGAACGCAAGGATATACACTACTGGCACTGCTTGTTAACGACGTATAAGGAAGCACGTGCGAGAAAATGATACATCGATTCGCGTTATGCAACTCGTCTTCCCAACCCACTATCTACGTCGTTATCAGACTTTAGGCACTCCTGATAATTTCCCTCGTTTATACACCATATATTTAAATTTAATGTTACGATTCAGATTATTTTATGATTTTTGAATATATTTCTAATATTCTCGGTTGACTTGTTTCGATAGCATGAAATAGCGTACATCGATCAAAAAATAAGTTGATAGAAACAAATAATTTAAAAGCTTTATCCTTTAACGTGTGCACATTGGATATGATTTCTCAATCGTGATGTAGTAAGCGTTTTAATAATTGAATATTACCACCGTATTAGTTTTGAGCCACGTTTTTCTACAGTTTGAAAGTTTAAATCAATAAAAATCGAATTCCAAAGATTTAAAATAATTTAACTAGTACTTTAGATTTTGATTAATTTTCTGTAATAACATCAAATAAAAGAAATCAAGAAATAATTTACGTACAATTATATCAGTTAAATGTAGAAGATATGCAAACTTTTTAAAATATATTTAAAAAATGAATAAGTCATTAAGTGAATAATAATACAGACTAATGTAATTTTAATAACGATCTTAATTCAGCCCAAGAATGTAAAATAATTGCACTAGACTAGATGGTTTCGGTAAAGTAAAGTAAATCTCGAAAGATATTTTGGTAATTGATGAATGTATTGTAAGATTAAAGCGAAACGTTCTGAAAATGCACACACATCGTGTCAAACAGCGCCTAAGTAAAGCTTTGAGGCTTGCCCAATTACAAAGCGATCGAGCATGAGGTTACATCCTGGTCAGAACCTCGTAAGGGGGCCTCGAGTGACCCTAATCGGCAATGTACCGTCATGCCTGATGACTTTCTAATTGGATAGCTCTTTTAGTTGGCCTTTACGCTCTCAAGTCATGTACTCGACTGAAAATTTATGCACTTCAAAAAAAAAAACGTCTATTGTCTCGGTTAAAAAGCTCGCTGACTCTTTAAGCTCTCACGTCAAAAGAATTAAGACTATGCAAATTTGCATAAATTTTCGATATCCGTTGACATTTCTTTCTATCTTTAGATTTAAATTATCAAGTGTATTTTATTAATTTATTTAATTTAACTGACTTTAAATATTCTCGTTTATTTTACAATTAAAATAAAAAATAAATTGAAAGTCTTCACAATAGTTATTTATTTTTTCATCGATACCCCTAACTCACAAACTAATCTAATCTTGAGTGTAAGAGTAAAATTCAAAAAATTAAAAAAAACTCGTTGAAATTAAACACTTTAAAGCAACATAAACGGGTCAAGTTTCAATTTTCCAGCATTTACATTAGTGTCGTTGCTGTGACGAAAAATTAAAGCCGAGTTGCCGGTCTTTAGCGAAGAATATGTAACATTAAAAAATATAACTTTATAAAACCACGGCACGTACACGAGTTAAATCTCACTAATGCACATAAACCACAGTTAACTTTAACACTCGAAATTGGCACTATAACGAACAACTGGAACTATATTTAACTGGCACAAAATTTTATAAGCCTTTCATTTCTCTGCACCTTTTTTTAAAAAAAAAAGTTAATTAACAACTTTGCTAAATATATATTAAGACAATCGATTAAAATGAAAAATGTTATTTACGATGAAATTCGTAAATTAAGAACTAGTGAAGTTAAAAAAGTTTCATGGATTTCCTCGTATCTTTCCAGTACTTTTAATAAAGGAAGCTGCTTACGTAGTTATGGATCATTTCCACGGTAAAATAGAGAGCCAAGATCTAGGGACAGGGCAAAAAAATCCTTTAATTTAAAAAAAAAAGTCGTTCAGACTTTCCAACTTCCCGAGAAGGTAGATATATAATGAAATTAAAATTGTTTTATTATTAAAGAAAGTATATGATTTATTATGTAACTGTTTAATATTCTTACTTTTTTAAATACTAGTTTCCCAGAGTTATTTTTAAGAATTTCAAAGTTTTGTTTGTTCTATACGAAAACCCATCTAGGTTTTATTTTGTTTGTTAACAATTTCTAGTGTGCGCTTGTTTGCTACGTAAAAATGTTCGACGAAGATAGTGGAGAAATAAAAATAAAACTTGAACATTCGAAAAAATGGCATTACATGTAAGTAATTGTGAAAGTAAAGCTATAGTTTTTTGTTCACAATTAATGGTATTGTTTCATAAATAGAGTTATTTTTAGCACAATAAAAAAAGTATTAAAGAAAATATTGAATTCGACTTTTTTGCCTTTCTTGTATTTGGTATCTCAGATACAAAAACACTTTCGTCTGTTGGTGTACATAATCTGTTCGCGCTTTATAAGCTTTGTACTACTTAAGTAGTAAGGGTCAATTTCGGTCAGCCACTAGACCACTAAGTTAAAGAAAGAACTACCCAACAAAAAAACTGAACATTATTAAACGTATAAGTATAAAGCCCGTTCCCGTGAATGTCCAATGTGCTATTTGAATGACACTTGCAGACACTAAAGATTACGCATAGTCCAATTTGCATTTATCAGGGCTCATTTCATACAAAAATGACGTTCCCCATAAACGTTAGGATTCGAAGGTAATCTTCGGGTTTTACGATAGTCCCGCGTAAAGTCAAATTTTATAACATCTCTCTCTCTCTCTCTCTCTCATTTTTTTTTTGCTAAAGCTAACTTATTATTCAATTGCCCGACATAAAATTTCAACGCTTATGTCATAACAACGCGGCCCCTACGTCCTATTCTTATGTAAAACAACGTACGAAGCATATCTAAATTGGAGGATTCTTAGTCCCCTCAGTATAAAATACATTGGATAAAAGGCGAGCGAACCACCTTGTAGTGTATAATAAAAAGTGTATTCACTTTCGTATATCGTCGGTGACGTCGTACTATAAAGATCGGAAGAATGTGCACTCGCAACAAAAGTTTCGAAAGATTAAGAGAGTTGGGTATGGAGTTTAGGTAGAGGTAAACGGATATAAGGACCGCGATATAATTCGAACTGGTAATCCCAATGTAATCCCAGACGGTAAACAGTGGCAAAAAGAGGGAGAGGAAGCGGGAAGCGGGAAGGCAAGGGGAGGGACTAAAGATAGTCGGTCTGGCAATCAGCGCGAATTCGCTATTCTCGGGAGGTATCTGCAGATCCAAGGAAGGTGTAAGTGTGTGTGTGTGGGTGCGTATATATATACCTCGAACGCGGCTAGCTGCTCAGCTTGGAGCGCCGTAACACGCCGGGGCGGCGGAGGCGGCGGCAGCCGGTAACTCATGCCGTCCCCAGCGACTCCGTAAAGCTCGAGCATAATGACCGTACCAAATTCTCGGTTTCTCGCTCGGGGTTTGGGTTTAAGCGCGCCAAGTTGCGCGCCGCAACCCACCAGTTGTAGCAGCACCAGCAGCAGCAGCGGCGGCACCAACAGCGGTAACAGCACATCTACCTAGCACCGGCCACATGGACACACGCGTATACCTACTAATCAAACCGAATAACTTACACTCCATCCATCCACACGTGCTCTTATACTAAATGTCAACCATCAACGGAGCTTCAAAATTTATATTTATATTTATCTTTATTCTTTACATATATACGTACACACACACACACACATATAGCTATGTATACATACGTACATATATACGGGTACACATATATATATAAATATATATATGTACATATGTATATGTGTATATATGTGTACAGAAGTGTGTGCGTGCGTGTGCGTACGTACTTGTGCATACAAACGTATATATATGTATATGCAGGATATATGAGTGTGTATGTATATATATATATGTATAAGCGGGTCGCGAGCCGCACCGCGCGATGTTGGAGTCGTGCTGGCTCCGCGAGGACTGACGACCGGCGAGGGTTGCGCCGCGCACACGCCGCGCGAGAAAAAGCGGTGGGGCGCGCGAGAGTCACCGTGGGAGGGAGCTTGAGCGCGTGCATTCGGAACATAAGTGTAGTGTCCCCTCGGTATATATCTCGGTATACATATATACATACACTACACATATATCCTCCCCACGAAGAAAAGAGACAACGAGGAGAAGACACCACAACCGAGAAATGGCAATGCGAATGAGATGTGGATGAGACAGATATGTACATTTCGCATTGAGGCGTACGGATCCTGAGAATCAATGTGGATTTAACTAGGTGGTGCAGGTGAGAGATCGAAAATTTCATGATATCAAGTGCACCTTATGTATTCAAGAAATAAGATACTGAATACAATGATAAAATGTTATGTCTACGGTATTCTCCACCGAGTATATTATTACAGTTGTTCTGCATGCAATTTTTGTTATTAATACGTTTATGGAGTTGATAAGCAAAACCTTCTGGATATCACCGATATATATGTATGTTTATGTCGGTTACGTTAGATCTAGGATAAAAAGGAGAAATGCTTATTTGTGATTTTATTGTGGATTTTATGAGGAGGCTTTTATGTACATAAAACCAATGAAATTTACAGATGAAGCCAAAGTTATTTACTTCGATTGTGTCACTACCAGTAACCAATTGTAATTCAACACATTACTATCTACAGTAACGCAATAACAAGAATTTGATTTTAACATTGATTAAAGTTTTACTAAACTCAATAAATTAAAGATTCTATATTTCTATACATTATTATACCATTAGCCTGCAACCCCGAAACTAAAATTTGTAAAAATATGATTATCATTTGAATTGCAATCAATCAACATTGTTTATAACAGACGACTTATTTGATTTGAACTTTTACATTTAAAGTCTAAACCAAATCCAGGATTAGAATCTAAGATACTATATTGTATAGCAAGTTACAGATGTAAATTACATTTCCTACTCCTATTGTTATGACTGGTGAAGTAATTTATTTTCAAATAATAAGCTAGCCTATTGTTCGGTTTAATCTTAATTCGCCCTACCGGCTCAGCAATTTAAATTTTAATCTAAAATTGATAATAATTTATAAATATATGCATCGTAAAGAGTGTCTTACGTATCTTTCGTGAAAACGTTTCATCAAATTTTGATAAGATTTCTACCAGGATGATTTGAAATCTAAAATATAAAATATTGAGTAAAGATCATATATGTCCCATGTTACAATTGAATCGTTTAAAAACACATTGGATAATTATCATGTTAAGACATAAAAACTAAAAATGTGAAGGATGCATTAAATGTTGGTTAGATTACACGCAACGTGTATAACTTTGCGTATACCCACGGGTGAAGGTAGCATCGTAAATAAGAAAAAGTGAATGTAACGAAACGAAATTCAATGGAAAAGTGAGAGATAGAGGAAAAATTAAGTAGAACTGAAGAAGGAGAGTGAACGTGCGATAAGCAGATTGAGAGATAATAGTAGAAGACGAGAGAGCTAAACTGAAGGAGGATAACTGCGATAGTACGATAGTAGGAAGCACGCAGCCAAAGAGGAAAACGAAGGAAGGATTGAACGTACACGCGTGCAAGCGCGCGATCTTCGGCGCACGCGCCAAACTCACTACACCCTTTTGCCGGCTCCGAACGTAGGAGTAGGGGAAGTCTATCGACCTCCACAGAGGGGTAAACTTTAAACCTCCCCTTTTCACCGGAAAACGTTATTTTGAATCCTGGAGTATAAAACCCAAAAAAAAAAAAAAAGAAGTGAACTCTCGTTATTTCGAGCGTCGCACCATCCATTTCCATATTGTTAATTCGGAATGCTAGCCTTTTTTGTGTTTCTCCCTAACACCCAAGACGTGTTAAAAATTTCGTTTTTATTCTTCGCGTATATATGCTTTACGATTTTAGTACGAATGTGCTGTTTTTACGTGGTTGTGCGGGAAAAAAAAGTGTTTTCCTACGCGTAGCGAATGGATGCCTTGTGATTTTCTTCTATAGTTAGTTTTTAGAGTCGATCGTGTGGAAGGACTGAGAAGCGAGTACATATATATATATTTATACGAGAAAAGTAGGACGTTCGATAAGTTTTCGAAGAGACTTTTTTCGAAAGTGTTTTACTTGGATAATAAATGTTTGCTGCTGCTTGTTTCGAAGAATGCTTGGTAGTTCACCTTTTTTTAACATTGTATGAGTAAGAAAGTTTAATACTATATAGTTACCGATGTACATTTCAGTTCTTATCCAATGTGAAACTCCTGAATTTAATAATTAGAGTCTGATTTAAGTAGAAGTTTACAGTAACATTCTACACACAAATTGTCTAAATTACAAAAAAAAAAATTCTCGCTATAATAAATGAATAATATTAACACCTAGTCTAATCGTTCTCGTTATTACTTTTAATAAGATAATCTAGCTAAACGGGAACGTATAAAAACGTTCTTCGAAAAGATAAAAAATTGATTTACAAATAAATAAATAAAAATCCTTACGAATTTATGGGATATGTATATGAGTTACAACGCACTCAACGTGTTAATGACCTAAATAAAATTGATAGCTTACGATGCAAAGACTGTTACATGAGTTACTCGATTGGAAAATGGTAAAAATTTATTATTAATAAATAACTTTTACTTCTACCAATAAATAATTTAAAATTTAATATTTGATGAACATGTAAAATACAACTTGTTATTTATACTTTACTGCAGAAAATTATTTGTACATTAATTGTGAACTTATATTAGTTTATAATTAAAGAATTAATATTCATCAGATATATAATATTATAATTTTATGCACACGTATACATCAAAGATATTAAATTACTTTTTAAACTACGGTATGGATACATCGAATTTAATTTTGTTTGTAATTAATTAAGATTGCAAGAATGAATTTTTCTCTTTATAATGTGGGTGCACTTAAATGTACATTAAATACTTTTACATCTTCAAGGGAATATTACACCTGCACTACTAAGATGTTAAATTGTGTAAAATTTAAGTTGGCGAACACATCTTGCTGTAATAAAAAAACGACATTTATTAATTTCCACATTACATTAAAATTTTCTTTGATCCGTATATTCATAAATTTTAAAAAAATCGTTTATATTCACTATGATAATTCAGAAAAGTATAAATAAAATATAATGTTGGAACATTATAATTTATCGAGGTGAATAATTGTATTAAGGAATATAATCCGTGTTATTTTTGGAGTATTAACGTGTCCTACAAAGGTACATTGTACTTGATTTATAAATGACTATTTTCCAATAAGTATTTTTATAATATTTACGAGACTGTACACAAAAAAGTAAAATATATTGTTCTCACAACAAATCGAATATTTCTGAAAGAATAGATGTATATACATATGTACAGAGAGACGCGTGAAAATGTGTTGAATGAAAAGTAAACAACATCGTGGACGTTATTAAATTCAATTGGCCGATACCCATTTAACCGAAGGAAACTAGCCGAAATGATATATACAGGGCCATCGCGGTTTTAACGAGCTCGTCTTTTTAGTCGATACTCTAATGCCTCTAACTAGTTTGTTCCCGGAGTATAAAGTTTGGGAATTGAAAATTTAGTGCCTCCATGGCATTACAGAGGGAGAGAGCGCGAGCGAGCGAGCGAGCGTGAGGTGGGAGTGGGAGAAAGAAGGGGGTAAGGCAAGGCCTCTCTACTAAGTGTATTACTTTTAAAGGACGTACGAAAGCCCCTCCCCGTGGGTATGGAAGATCGGGGATTCCGCGTGCGCCCCATCAAAAGCGAACTTACTCGGTCGTTCGGTATAGCCGAGCGTTTATTTGACGATATGGCGCGCGCGTTCTCTCCCACCGTATATACCGGCCCGAGTGTGTCGCTACTATTAACTCCTACTGGAAAAATGGTGTCGAAAATAATGTGGAAACTGCTCATAAACCCACTTCTTCTATTTCTCCCATCTCCTCTACCTTCCTCTGTGATACAAACTGCTAAAGTGAAATAGAGAACGTCGATTTAATGTACCTTGGATATTTATTGACTATTTATAGTATATTGTATACAGTCCATTTAAATACATGGTTTTTTCTTTTTTTTTCTTATACTTTTTATATACGTCCATAAGTAAAAGTGATTAATTCATACAAATTTGATACCTGTATTTATTTCATCGAGTGCATCAAAGTGAACATAGATGTAAAGACCCTTACCCTTGAAAGAATATATTTCTTACTTATACTTAATCAAATATTTGAATTTAATGAAATAATAGTTCTTTTAGGATTTATATAAATTTTAATAAAAACGTTAATAAATTTAAATAATAAGTATCAGACGGTCGGATAGCCAAACTTCTCGTTTACTACTTAACTAACTTACCAATCTCAATAAAACCTACTGTGAGTAGATAAAGTCAAAGATCGATCAGGCAACTTGAAACATCGTTTGTACCTTGTAGTAATGGATTTGAAAAGTTCAATAGAAGCTTTTTAGCTTCGAGGAACTTTATAAGGAAACTTCGAATTACGAATATCCATCTTAATTTCTGGAATATCGTAGATTCCGATCGAATAGAAGAAATATTCGTTTTCTTTTAATTTACGGGCTCTATACTATACGTGTGCGTGTGTACATACAAATTCACATTAACATAATTTTTATTGATAATCAATTGTACATAATGATAATTATAAATATTATCGTTTAATTATGAAAATAGTTGATTGGCTCACTTGAAGCATGATTTTACTCGAGTCTCCATTTAAACTAAATCTTATTATACTCGTTAGCATAATAATTTTGGCGCTTGGCAGCGTTGCAGATTATGCGTAAAGCTGTTGTAATACGACACGTAATACTTTATCAGAAATGTTAATCAGTGTACGTTCTATAAATATCTGAAACTTTTAAATTAGTAAATAAGTTGTAAGGTAAAAATAATAAATGGATAGCAGTTAAAATGGTATGCATAATTCTATGAAATTCGAAAAATTCCAATAAATATGAAGTTTAAAAAAAGATTTTCGCGTGTATCGATTGCAATAAAATTTATGACAAAGACAATTAAGAGAGCGCGAGCGAGCGAGCGAGCGAGCGAGCGAGCGAGCGAGCGAGCGAGCGAGCGAGCGAGCGAGCGAGCGAGCGAGCGAGCGAGCGAGCGAGCGAGCGAGCGAGCGAGCGAGCGAGCGAGCGAGCGAGCGAGCGAGCGAGCGAGCGAGCGAGCGAGCGAGCGAGCGAGCGAGCGAGCGAGCGAGCGAGCGAGCGAGCGAGCGAGCGAGCGAGCGAGCGAGCGAGCGAGCGAGCGAGCGAGCGAGCGAGCGAGCGAGCGAGCGAGCGAGCGAGCGAGCGAGCGAGCGAGCGAGCGAGCGAGCGAGCGAGCGAGCGAGCGAGCGAGCGAGCGAGCGAGCGAGCGAGCGAGCGAGCGAGCGAGCGAGCGAGCGAGCGAGCGAGCGAGCGAGCGAGCGAGCGAGCGAGCGAGCGAGCGAGCGAGCGAGCGAGCGAGCGAGCGAGCGAGCGAGCGAGCGAGCGAGCGAGCGAGCGAGCGAGCGAGCGAGCGAGCGAGCGAGCGAGCGAGCGAGCGAGCGAGCGAGCGAGCGAGCGAGCGAGCGAGCGAGCGAGCGAGCGAGCGAGCGAGCGAGCGAGCGAGCGAGCGAGCGAGCGAGCGAGCGAGCGAGCGAGCGAGCGAGCGAGCGAGCGAGCGAGCGAGCGAGCGAGCGAGCGAGCGTGAGGTGGGAGTGGGAGAAAGAAGGGGGTAAGGCAAGGCCTCTCTACTAAGTGTATTACTTTTAAAGGACGTACGAAAGCCCCTCCCCGTGGGTATGGAAGATCGGGGATTCCGCGTGCGCCCCATCAAAAGCGAACTTACTCGGTCGTTCGGTATAGCCGAGCGTTTATTTGACGATATGGCGCGCGCGTTCTCTCCCACCGTATATACCGGCCCGAGTGTGTCGCTACTATTAACTCCTACTGGAAAAATGGTGTCGAAAATAATGTGGAAACTGCTCATAAACCCCACTTCTTCTATTTCTCCCATCTCCTCTACCTTCCTCTGTGATACAAACTGCTAAAGTGAAATAGAGAACGTCGATTTAATGTACCTTGGATATTTATTGACTATTTATAGTATATTGTATACAGTCCATTTAAATACATGGTTTTTTCTTTTTTTTCTTCTACTTTTTATATACGTCCATAAGTAAAAGTGATTAATTCATACAAATTTGATACCTGTATTTATTTCATCGTAGTGCATCAAAGTGAACATAGATGTAAAGACCCTTACCCTTGAAAGAATATATTTCTTACTTATACTTAATCAAATATTTGAATTTAATGAAATAATAGTTCTTTTTAGGATTTATATAAATTTAATAAAAACGTTAATAAATTTAAATAATAAGTATCAGACGATCGGATAGCCAAACTTCTCGTTTACTACTTAACTAACTTACCAATCTCAATAAAACCTACTGTGAGTAGATAAAGTCAAAGATCGATCAGGCAACTTGAAACATCGTTTGTACCTTGTAGTAATGGATTTGAAAAGTTCAATAGAAGCTTTTTAGCTTCGAGGAACTTTATAAGGAAACTTCGAATTACGAATATCCATCTTAATTTCTGGAATATCGTAGATTCCGATCGAATAGAAGAAATATTCGTTTTCTTTTAATTTACGGGCTCTATACTATACGTGTGCGTGTGTACATACAAATTCACATTAACATAATTTTTATTGATAATCAATTGTACATAATGATAATTATAAATATTATCGTTTAATTATGAAAATAGTTGATTGGCTCACTTGAAGCATGATTTTACTCGAGTCTCCATTTAAACTAAATCTTATTATACTCGTTAGCATAATAATTTTGGCGCTTGGCAGCGTTGCAGATTATGCGTAAAGCTGTTGTAATACGACACGTAATACTTTATCAGAAAATGTTAATCAGTGTACGTTCTATAAATAATCTGAAACTTTTAAATTAGTAAATAAGTTGTAAGGTAAAAATAATAAATGGATAGCAGTTAAAATGGTATGCATAATTCTATGAAATTCGAAAAATTCCAATAAATATGAAGTTTAAAAAAAGATTTTCGCGTGTATCGATTGCAATAAAATTTATGACAAAGACAATTAAGAGGGCGCAGAGTACAATTATGCAAAGTTCAAAGTCGAGACCTATCAACTGGCTCCGACTGCATAAAACATTTAAGTCCTGCTGTTGAATACGCCGTTAATTAAAACGAAACGAATAATACGTCTCACTAAAGCCAACAACCAGCTCACTCGTAAACGTGCATTTACCGTCTTTTTTAATTAAACTCCAAATGATCATCCCATAATCGCGCAGCCTTAATAAAACAGCATAAAAAAGCGCGAAGAAAAAAGAAAAGCACGCAAAGACAGGAGATAACGAATGAAGCGAAGGACGATAACAAGGGAAATGCTTTTGCTTTACGAAGAAAAAGAACTCGGATAACGGTATACGTGCCAAGCACGATTCTGTCGCTAGATTTCCTAGAGGGGAACGTCCTCCTATTACTGACATTTTGTGTCCAAAATACATCGCGCAAACGTGTTAACGTCATCAAACTTGACCACTATCGCTTAACGTCACAGTTTATTTTCTCGAAAAGAAAATTTATAATCAAGTTTATTACCTTTGATTTTCCAACCAATTACCACGATAATTTATTGTTCATGTTATTAAAATGAACTAACAAAAGTTTCTTTATTTATTTTATTTTAATTTTATCGATTTAAATTACATATGCGCTGATATATATGCTTCGTAAATATATTTAATCTAAAATTTATATTCAAGTGATAATCTGCTCAAAAGTATAAACAATACACATGCAAATAAATATTTGTCTACGCGTCAACTCGTCTAAATTAGAAATAAATCCTCAGCAGGATTAAAGCCATATACATATATATACATATTCTAGTTAAGATTATAATATGTCAACTCAAGTGCTTCACATGTCACAAGTGTTAAAGCGTAAGCTTTTTGCAGTTTTAGTATTTGTGATAGATATAAATGTATATGGTTTCTTTTTATACAAGAAAACAACGACAATTAACAACGTTAGGCATTTTAACAAATTACAAGAGTAAGCAAAACATTGGTGATAAACTCTCGAACTTTTAACAAATTTGACAACAAAGACTCCATAATTTTTTCAACGCCATCATAAATATTTCAAGTCATTAAGTGTATTAGATGATTAATAAATTAAAATAATCTTTTTAAATATTTATCTTGAAGTTCATGTTGAAATTGTTCACAAGAAAAAATTGAATTTAGTGATTGTTAATAAACGAATTAATAGTATAAATAATATATATATATAAATAATCCAAATCAGTTGTACGTGCCGAGGTTTCAACGTTATATAACATTCCGGTGTATGATGTTATCTAGGAAAAGAAAGTCCAACGAAATTGGAATAATAAATACACGAAGGAGCCTCAGGGACACGAAATCGATCTTTTTCTCCAAGGGACCTGAGAAAAACTCGGAACGCGCGATGTTTATCGGGATGACAACTACGAAGCAAGAGGAAGAGGAGAAGATACGCAAAGGGGGATTTTTCGCGAGGAGGACCGATAAACAAACCGCGTTTCTCCTAACCGGGCGTTTCCTCTTTTTCTTTTTTTCTTCTTCCTTTCGCGTGACCCCCCGAGAGGTGTTTACTTTCTTGTTCTCGACAAAGATGCGCGACATTTTCCGCAGACGTCGGGCGATGGATGGGGGAGAGCAGGATTCTTCCTGCCTCCTTCTTGATTTTTTTTGTTTCAACTTTTTTTTGCAAAGGGGTTAACGGTGTGGCTATTTTTTTAAGGTTCAGAAGAGGAAATATTGCGTTTAGTTTTTCTGCCTACTGCCGCTGGACAAACCGAGCGTTTATATGCGTTTTCGTGCTTTCAACGTTGCGTGAAATGGGACAATTGTATTTTTACGCTTCACTTGAATAATAAATAATACGTTATTTTGTATATTTGTTTAATCTAGAATAACACGCGTATATAAACACAGAGTTAAGAGAGAAAAAAATTAAACGACAGCAGTGTGAATTAAAGTATTATTTTGTATATGTGTGTGTGCTTGCGTATCAGTACTGTTTCCGGCTTTTAAATAAACTTGATTTGCAAACTACACGCGAATCTTGTTATTACCACTGCACTGCTGGTATAGATTATTGATTAAACGATAAATTAATCTTAACGATTTCCAAAAAATTAATTTACATTCAGGCAAAATAAATAAATCGTCTTACCAACATTGTAGCAGCTGTACCAAACTAAACTAAACTACTTATAAAAGTACTTTTCACTCCATTAGCAACCATCTTCCAAACTTTCTATCTTAATTTATAATTATTTAATGTACTTTGAACGTGCACAAAATGAAGTACATTCCCTTATTTAAAAATTTGTATTTTTCAATATTTCGAATTAATGTAAAATTATAATCAAAAATAATATTACCAAATATTTAACCCCTTTGTAAACAAATAAAATGCACTTAAATACTGGTTAACGTAAATTTAAGAGTAGAACTATAATTTAATTCTTCTTAAATTTATCTCAGCCTGACGTACATTTATTTTTATTAATTTACACATTAGTAAAATCTATTAATATTCAAATTTTGTTCACTCTTGAATAGACTAAATTTATACACGTTCAAAGTACATTAAATATTAAAATTAAGATAGAAAGTTTGGAAGATGGTTGCTATGGAGTGAAAAGTACTTTTATAAGTAGTTTAGTTTAGTTTGGTACAGCTGCTACAATGGTAAGACGATTTATTTATTTTGCCTGAATGTAAATTAATTTTTTGGAAATCGTTAAGATTAATTTATCGTTAATCACTAATCTAACCGCAGTGCAGTGGTAATACAAGATTCGCGTGTAGTTTGCAAATCAAGTTTATTTAAAAGCCGGAAACAGTACTGATACGCAAGCACACACACATATACAAAATAATACTTTATTCACACTGCTGTCGTTTAATTTTTTCTCTCTTAACTCTGTTTTTATAACGCGTGTATTCGAGATAAACAAATATACAAAATAACGTATTATTTATTATTCAAGTGAGCGTAAAATACAATTGTCCCATTTCACGCAACGTTTGAAAGCACGAAAAACGCATATAAACGCTCGGTTTGTCCAGCGGCAGTAGGCAGAAAAACTAAACGCAATATTTCCTCTTCTGAACCTTAAAAAAATAGCCACACCGTTAACCCTTTGCAAAAAAAGTTGAAACAAAAAAAATCAAGAAGGAGGCAGGAAGAATCCTGCTCTCCCCCATCCATCGCCCGACGTCTGCGGAAAAATGTCGCGCATCTTTGTCGAGAACAAGAAAGTAAACCACCTCTCGGGGGGTCACGCGAAAGGAAGAAGAAAAAAGAAAAAGAGGAAACGCCCGGTTAGGAGAAACGCGGTTTGTTTATCGGTCCTCCTCGCGAAAAATCCCCCTTTGCGTATCTTCTCCTCTCCTCTTGCTTCGTAGTTGTCATCCCGATAAACATCGCGCGTTCCGAGTTTTTCTCAGGTCCCTTGGAGAAAAAGATCGATTTCGTGTCCCTGATGCTCCTTCGTGTATTTATTATTCCAATTTCGTTGGACTTTCTTTCCTAGATAACATCATACACCGGAATGTTATATAACGTTGAAACCTCGGCACGTACAACTGATTTGGATTATTTATATATATATATTATTTATACTATTTAATTCGTGTATTAACAATCACTAAATTCAATTTTTTCTTGTGAACAATTTCAACATGAACTTCAAGATAAATATTTAAAAAGATTATTTTAATTTATTAATCATCTAATACACTTAATGATTGAAATATTTATGATGGCGTTGAAAAATATGGAGTCTTTGTTGTCAAATTGTTAAAAGTTCGAGAGTTTATCACCAATGTTTTGCTTACTCTTGTAATTTGTTAAAATGCCTAACGTGTTAATTGTCGGTTGTTTTCTTGTATAAAAAGAAACCATATACATTTATATCTATCACAAATACTAAAACTGCAAAAAGCTTACGCTTTAACACTTGTGACATGTGAAGCACTGAGTTGACATATTATAATCTTAACTAGATATGTATATATATGTATATGGCTTTAATCCTGCTGAGGATTTATTTTCTAATTTAGACGAGTTGGACGCGTAGACAAATATTTATTTGCATGTGTATTGTTTATACTTTGAGCAGATTATCACTTGAATATAAATTTTAGATTAAATATATTTACGAAGCATATATATCCGCGCATATGTAATTTAAATCGATAAAATTAAAATAAAATAAATAAGAAACTTTTGTTAGTTCATTTTAATAACATGAACAATAAATTATCGTGGTAATTGGTTGAAAATCAAAGGTAATAAACTTGATTATAAATTTTCTTTCGAGAAATAAACTGTGACGTTAAGCGATAGTGGTCAAGTTGATGACGTTATACACGTTTGCGCGATGTATTTTGGACACAAAATGTCAGTAATAGGAGGACGTTCCCCTCTAGGAAATCTAGCGACAGAATCGTGCTTGGCACGTATACCGTTATCCGAGTTCTTTTTTCTTCGTAAAGCAAAGCATTTCCCTTGTTATCGTCCTTCGCTTCAGTCGTTATCTCCTGTCTTGCGTGCTTTCTTTTTTTCTTCGCGCTTTTTATGCTGTTTTATTAAGGCTGCGCGATTATGGGATGATCATTTGGAGTTTAATTAAAAAAGACGGTAAATGCACGTTTACGAGTGAGCTGGTTGTTGGCTTTAGTGAGAACGTATTATTCGTTTCGTTTTAATTACCGGCGTATGCAACAGCAGGACTTAAAGTTTTATGCAGTCGGAGCCAGTTGATAGGTCTCGACTTTGAACTTTGCATAATTGTACTCTGCGCCCTCTTAATTGTCTTTGTCATAAATTTTATTGCAATCGATACACGCGAAAATCTTTTTTAAACTTCATATTTATTGGAATTTTTCGAATTCATAGAATTATTCATACCATTTTAACTGCTATCCATTTATTATTTTTACCTACAACTTATTTACTAATTTACAAGTTTCAGATTATTATAGAACGTACACTGATTACATTTTCTGATAAAGTATTACGTGTCGTATTACAACAGCTTTACGCATAATCTGCAACGCTGCCAAGCGCCAAATTATTATGCTAACGAGTATAATAAGATTTAGTTTAAATGGAGACTCGAGTAAAATCATGCTTCAAGTGAGCCAATCAACTATTTTCATAATTAAACGAAATATTTATAATTATCATTATGTACAATTGATTATCATAAAAATTATGTTAATGTGAATTTGTATGTACACACGCACACGTATAGTATAGAGCCCGTAAATTAAAAGAAAACGAATATTCTTCTATTCGATCGGAATCTACGATATTCCAGAAATTAAGAGGATATTCGTAATTCGAAGTTTCCTTATAAAGTTCCTCGAAGCTAAAAGCTTCTATTGAACTTTTCAAATCCATTACTACAAGGTACAAACGATGTTTTCAAGTGCCTGATCGATCTTTGACTTATCTACTCACAGTAGGTTTTTATTGAGATTGGTAAGTTAGTTAAGTAGTAAACGAGAAGTTTGGCTATCCGACCGTCTGCTACTTATTATTTAAATTTATTAACGTTTTTATTAAAATTTATATAAATCTAAAAAGAACTATTATTTCATTAAATTCAAATATTTGATTAAGTATAAGTAAGAAATATATTCTTTCAAGGGTAAGGGTCCTTTACATCTATGTTCACTTTGATGCACTCGATGAAATAAATACAGGTATCAACTTGTATGAATTAATCACTTTTACTTATGGACGTATATAAAAAGAGAAGAAAAAAAAGAAAAACCATACTTTTTTTACTTTTACAACTTTTACCAAGTCCATTTAAATACATGGTTTTTCTTTTTTTTCTTCTCCTTTTTATATACGTCCATAAGTAAAAGTGATTAATTCATACAAATTTGATACCTGTATTTATTTCATCGAGTGCATCAAAGTGAACATAGATGTAAAGACCCTTACCCTTGAAAGAATATATTTCTTACTTATACTTAATCAAATATTTGAATTTAATGAAATAATAGTTCTTTTTAGGATTTATATAAATTTTAATAAAAACGTTAATAAATTTAAATAATAAGTATCAGACGGTCGGATAGCCAAACTTCTCGTTTACTACTTAACTAACTTACCAATCTCAATAAAACCTACTGTGAGTAGATAAAGTCAAAGATCGATCAGGCAACTTGAAACATCGTTTGTACCTTGTAGTAATGGATTTGAAAAGTTCAATAGAAGCTTTTTAGCTTCGAGGAACTTTATAAGGAAACTTCGAATTACGAATATCCATCTTAATTTCTGGAATATCGTAGATTCCGATCGAATAGAAGAAATATTCGTTTTCTTTTAATTTACGGGCTCTATACTATACGTGTGCGTGTGTACATACAAATTCACATTAACATAATTTTTATTGATAATCAATTGTACATAATGATAATTATAAACATTATCGTTTAATTATGAAAATAGTCGATTGGCTCACTTGAAGCATGATTTTACTCGAGTCTCCATTTAAACTAAATCTTATTATACTCGTTAGCATAATAATTTTGGCGCTTGGCAGCGTTGCAGATTATGCGTAAAGCTGTTGTAATACGACACGTAATACTTTATCAGAAAATGTTAATCAGTGTACGTTCTATAAATAATCTGAAACTTTTAAATTAGTAAATAAGTTGTAAGGTAAAAATAATAAATGGATAGCAGTTAAAATGGTATGCATAATTCTATGAAATTCGAAAAATTCCAATAAATATGAAGTTTAAAAAAAGATTTTCGCGTGTATCGATTGCAATAAAATTTATGACAAAGACAATTAAGAGGGCGCAGAGTACAATTATGCAAAGTTCAAAGTCGAGACCTATCAACTGGCTCCGACTGCATAAAACATTTAAGTCCTGCTGTTGAATACGCCGTTAATTAAAACGAAACGAATAATACGTCTCACTAAAGCCAACAACCAGCTCACTCGTAAACGTGCATTTACCGTCTTTTTTAATTAAACTCCAAATGATCATCCCATAATCGCGCAGCCTTAATAAAACAGCATAAAAAAGCGCGAAGAAAAAAGAAAAGCACGCAAAGACAGGAGATAACGAATGAAGCGAAGGACGATAACAAGGGAAATGCTTTTGCTTTACGAAGAAAAAGAACTCGGATAACGGTATACGTGCCAAGCACGATTCTGTCGCTAGATTTCCTAGAGGGGAACGTCCTCCTATTACTGACATTTTGTGTCCAAAATACATCGCGCAAACGTGTTAACGTCATCAAACTTGACCACTATCGCTTAACGTCACAGTTTATTTTCTCGAAAAGAAAATTTATAATCAAGTTTATTACCTTTGATTTTCCAACCAATTACCACGATAATTTATTGTTCATGTTATTAAAATGAACTAACAAAAGTTTCTTTATTTATTTTATTTTAATTTTATCGATTTAAATTACATATGCGCTGATATATGGTTCGTAAATATATTTAATCTATAATTTATATTCAAGTGATAATCTGCTCAAAAGTATAAACAATACACATACAAATAAATATTTGTTTACGCGTCAACTCGTCTAAATTAGAAATAAATCCTCAGCAGGATTAAAGCCATATACATATATATACATATTCTAGTTAAGATTATAATATGTCAACTCAAGTGCTTCACATGTCACAAGTGTTAAAGCGTAAGCTTTTTGCAGTTTTAGTATTTGTGATAGATATAAATGTATATGGTTTCTTTTTATACAAGAAAACAACGACGTGATAGATATAAATGTATATGGTTTCTTTTATACAAGAAAACAACGACAATTAACAAGGTTAGGCATTTTAACAAATTACAAGAGTAAGCAAAACATTGGTCATAAACTCTCGAACTTTCAACAAATTTGACAAAGACTCCATAATTTTTTCAACGCCATTATGAATATTTTAAGTCATTAACTGTATTAGATGATTAATAAATTAAAATAATCTTTTTAAATATTTATCTTGAAGTTCATGTTGAAAGTTCACAAGAAAAAATTGAATTTAGTGATTGTTAATAAACGAATTAATAGTATAAATAATATATATATATATATATATACATATATATATATATATATATATATATATATATATATATATATATATATATATATATATATATATATAAATAATCCAAATCAGTTGTACGTGCCGAGATTTCAACGTTATATAACATTCCGGTGTATGATGTTATCTAGGAAAAGAAAGTCCAACGAAATTGGAATAATAAATACACGAAGGAGCCTCAGGGACACGAAATCGATCTTTTTCTCCAAGGGACCTGAGAAAAACTCGGAACGCGCGATGTTTATCGGGATGACAACTACGAAGCAAGAGGAAGAGGAGAAGATACGCAAAGGGGGATTTTTCGCGAGGAGGACCGATAAACAAACCGCGTTTCTCCTAACCGGGCGTTTCCTCTTTTTCTTTTTTTCTTCTTCCTTTCGCGCGACCCCCCGAGAGGTGTTTACTTTCTTGTTCTCGACAAAGATGCGCGACATTTTCCGCAGACGTCGGGCGATGGATGGGGGAGAGCAGGATTCTTCCTGCCTCCTTCTTGATTTTTTTTGTTTCAACTTTTTTTTGCAAAGGGGTTAACGGTGTGGCTATTTTTTTAAGGTTCAGAAGAGGAAATATTGCGTTTAGTTTTTCTGCCTACTGCCGCTGGACAAACCGAGCGTTTATATGCGTTTTCGTGCTTTCAACGTTGCGTGAAATGGGACAATTGTATTTTTACGCTTTACTTGAATAATAAATAATACGTTATTTTGTATATTTGTTTAATCTAGAATAACACGCGTATATAAACACAGAGTTAAGAGAGAAAAAAATTAAACGACAGCAGTGTGAATTAAAGTATTATTTTGTATGTGTATGTGCTTGCGTATCAGTACTGTTTCCGGCTTTTAAATAAACTTGATTTGCAAACTACACGCGAATCTTGTTATTACCACTGCACTGCTGGTATAGATTATTGATTAAACGATAAATTAATCTTAACGATTTCCAAAAAATTAATTTACATTCAGGCAAAATAAATAAATCGTCTTACCAACATTGTAGCAGCTGTACCAAACTAAACTAAACTACTTATAAAAGTACTTTTCACTCCATTAGCAACCATCTTCCAAACTTTCTATCTTAATTTATAATTATTTAATGTACTTTGAACGTGTATAAATTTAGTCTATTCAAGAGTTGAACAAAATTTGAATATTCTAATAGATTTTACTAATGTGTAAATTAATAAAAATAAATGTACGTCAGGCTGAGATAAATTTAAAGAAGAATTCAAATTATAGTTCTACTCTTAAAATTTACGTTAACCAGTATTTAAGTGCATATTTTATTTGTTTACAAAGGGGTTAAATATTTGGTAATATTATTTTTGATTATAATTTTACATTAATTCGAAGTATTGAAAAATGCAAATTTTTAAATAAGGGAATGTACTTCATTTTGTGCACGTAGTCTTGAAACTAAAAGTCAAGATCTTATTTGCAAACGATTCCTCAAGAACAACCGAGCAAGTCGATTTTTGGTATAAATTAAGGGGAACAACTTCTTGGACTTTGTATCGCTCAAGTTAGTCGCCGCGGAATTCTGGCCTGGCTCCTTTGTACACCACATTCCGAACCCAACGAAATTGTTGCCTGGTCGGAGAGCGTGCGGCATTTGCTCACTGATTACTTGATGATTAAGTTCACTGGACGCGGAGATTTCGTTAAGATCGGATGCGCCGAACCTTCGTGAAAGCGAAAATTGAATCGCGGTTGTGCGGCGAACTGTTGGGAATTTAGGAGTTATTTGACGTTAGCTTTCGAGGAGTAAGATTTTGAGGAATTGCAATAATTAATTGGCAAATTATTACATTTATATTGAGATATAGATTAAAATTTTTCGAATAATTTTTAATAGATTACAATATTTTTATCATAACTGTTATAGTTATTTTACACAGTCTATTATAACCATTTAAAGATTGAAGCTATAAAAAATAAATAAAATTTTGTCGAGCACTATTGTATTATAAAAATAGTCTAATAATATAAATAGATACTTTAATTAATCGATAAAAAAAAGAAAAATCAAAGCATATTAATAAAATTATGTTCGCATTAGCGTTTAACAATATTTCTAACGTTTTATCAATGTGAATAATGGAATAGTGGTACGGGTATTAAAAATCTATTATCGTAAAGTGCACAATAAATCCTTTGGCGCATTTTAGCTTTAGCCTTAAACAGAAACCGAATCTGATAAATTATAGACCAATCTCTGTTAACGATGTTTCTACAGCTGTGTCGATTAATAGAAAAAATACGCATATTTATGTACGTAAACAAGTTAACGAGAAAAATAATTTTCCGTTTTAAAACTTATCTGTACACGATAACTGTTTAATAATTTCGCATACCTCTATTAACGTCCATCCATTCTGGAAATAAAGCAAAATTGGATGAGGCTTAATTAAATTAACATCGAGAAACAATTGTAAAAGGTACAACAGGTTATTCGAAAACCAAATACGACGGTCGCACAGAAATTTTTCACTACAGAGAGTATAGATAAGCAATTTCGAAAGCAGTCCCAAATGTTCAAGCGCATTCCCGATGCAATATTTCACGCGTTCTAGAATCTCGAAGCGACTTTCGGCTTAGGGTGGTAAAACGATTCCCTCGATGAATGGGGTTGCGAAGCTTCAATATATATATGTATATATTGTATCGAAGCTCTCAGCTTTAACACCCGCGGCCGTCGTGTATTTACCATACGCGTGTCGGAGGGCTTCACCGAATAAGCCGGAAGTTCGTACTTTGTCGCAAAAGAGCCAAAGAGCCGAAACACGCGGGATAACAGCCGAGGGGAAAGGGTACGAGCTTTTACGTGCCGCGCAAATTCGGCGGTGCATTGTGCGTAAGCTTTGTTGCAAGCGCTCGAATTGCGGTCGAAAGCCACCTGGTCGTTCCCTCGTTTACTCGTATTTCTCTATCTATTTTTTGCGTTAGGAGGTTTTTACGTTTGATTTGAAGAAGGAAAAAATAGGCATCCGGATTTGTCCGTAGTAGAGAATTAGTCAGTGTATTGTGTGGAACGGATTGCGCTTTGACGGTGTTACGGTAGTAGGAGAATGTTCCATACCGGATTTTTCACATTTATACAATCTCTTCGTATGCAAAATATTAAACCTAAGAATACATTTATTTTAGAATTTTACTATTTATGTCTACATTGTATAATTTTACGAAATACTTAAAACAGAAAAAAACGTCCAAGCGCATAATTTAATTTTTAGCTAAAACTTTATATTTTAGATTAAAAATATTCGAAATGAATAAGAATTCTTTAAAACTACAAAAATTAATCCTGATATTACTTTGAGATACGCTGACTTAGTACTTGTGTAAATAAACTTTGTTAATTTGCTATAGATATAATGAATTTTAAATATTTTAATACAATTCATTACAATTTGATCTTACTTCCACTGTAACTACCTGAATTGTGGGGAGTTTACTGTTCTGAAATTGTCATGTCATTCGTTGTTGCCTTGTGGTCTCTGGATTCTACGTGAACGTAAACTCAACTACATAAGTACATATTGGATTATTACGTACAATCACACTGATTCATTTCATCAAAATACTCTATTACTTTCTTCTAAATTTAATCTACTTGTTGAAATATTTAACAACTTTTAAATAAAGAAGTGTAACTACAGTTAAATTGCTAACAATATTTTCAAGTGATTCAAATAAATTTCAAGTCAGGCAGAAAAAGCTTAAGCTACCTTTTATCAATATATGTATTTACAGTGAAAATAGTCTGATTAAAGAATTATTGTAATTGTAAAAATTTTTATATTTTTATATAACTCTACTTTTCTTCTACCGCTGTAGCGCAAAATAAAATTTTTATAAAAGGTTTTTTTGATAAAAAATTTGAATAGTAATTTAACAAAAAACAGGCAACAATTCCATAGTATATGCAGAAAAAAATGGTGTCACCTAACTGCACAATGCTATTAGGGCAAGAATGGACGGAATTGTAGGAAACGTTAAGCTATTGTTGCGGCTAATGTGTAACCTATAGGAGAGGTATTGATATTCTCGCGTCCCAAGAATTAATAGTAATACTTTGACTTCAGCTGACCAATGGATTGTGGTAAATACACAAATATTGAGAACACAGGTTTATAATAATGTATTCAAATTTAAAAAAATGAAGGATTAAGTTTTCTTTTAAATGCAAGAGAAACAGAAAGATTTTCTGTCCTACAGCTTAGTTAAATGCATCGGAAAAAAAATAATGGTGACTCCCATAGTAACTTCGTTTGGTCCGGAAATCATAAGAAATGTACTTATCTCGTGAAAAACTGCGTTATCTAGTTCAACGTATCGTAAAGAAGCAGCAGCAGCAGCAGCAGCAGTGAGCTCATAAAAGATCGGACTACTCTCGCGTGTACGGTAGCCAATCCCCCTAAACCGGTGAAGCCGCAGACGTGAAAAATCCCGAGTCAACGTCGCGAGTAAACCTCCGGAAGCAAATGCGGGCCTTAATCAAGCGTTGCGGTCGCACAGCCAAGGGGATAATTCGGTCGGCCGGAGCGCGTAAATCGGTTGGCTCCTCGGGCCCTCTCGCGCACATAACCGAGGGCAGCTTTTACCCTGGCAAACACGAAAGCACTTGTAATCAACTTGAGCAGCTGCACACCAAGGATTTAACGCGTCTCGTGTAACCGATATATACGAATGTGCACGGTGTTGTAAAAAAAAGTCAATAAGCCCGCCGACACTTCTTGCGGATAAACGAATAAAACGTTGCCACGAAGTAGTTAAACCTCTCTCCCTTTCTCCCTCTCTCCCTCTCTCCCTCTCTTCCTCTCTCCCTCTCGTTCTTCGTATTTCCATTTCACCTTTTGGAAGTTGATTGCACTCGGCTTACTGACCCGGAGAACAAGAGAGCAATATTTTTAATCAAGAGATGAAAGAGGCGACTAGATTAATAGGGCATAAAACGATTCAGTCACTTCTAATCAAAACACCGTCACACGTATTAAAGTAAATTTCTATGAAAAATCATTTAAATTTAATAGTTGATAAACTGCTCTTTTATATTACAGTATTCCTGACTATCGTGGTGTAACGTATATATTCTAAATAAAACTGTTTCTCTGTAAAAGGATTAATGTTTTTTACACGGCCAAGTATACTATCAGTATTTCCCTAGATAACAATCGAGTTTTCTTAAACTAATTAAAGTTAATTGGGTTTATTTAAAGGGATTATTTTTTCATTAAAATCTTAAATTATTATTGTTACATTTAATACAACACCATTATTTAGTTATTTCTAGAAAAGTACATAAATTTATATTTTAAATCAATGTTTTTCAATACTTTGTTAAACTTTAAGATTTATTTTTCAATTTCGAAATAAAATGTGAAAATAAAATATTTAAGACTCCATAGGTTAGTTATTCTACTCAACGTAAAATTTAATGAAAACGCACTAAACTAAACGTCTAAATTTAATCTAATTTAACTTTACGAAGAATTAAAGTTTCGAAGTTAGAAAATAAACCCATGGGTATTATATTTTTACGATTTCTTAGAGAATTTATAGACGGGAGTAAATCTTAATAAGTATTATTTTATCATCGACAGGTAATCGTATTGCATAACGATATATTTAAAGGAAGAGTAATAAAACGAAGCAAATTTAATTTTACTTTAATAGCAGTTTAATAAACTTACAACATTCAGCGCTATCAAATGTTACTTTAATTAAGAAGAAAATTAATAATTTACATTTTTATTAAATTTTTTATCACTGTGCGTATATTAACAATTGTTTAATTGATTTTGTTATATGATTACATAAACAAATTATGTACACATCCATATCTTATCTTGCGTGTAAAATAATCTAAACTCCAATAAATTGCGTCTCCGAAAAATTGTGAATAAATCTACGTAATATCAAAATATCCGTCAATTTTAAAAATTTATACCAACCATTAATAATACATAAGTATCAGCTACACTATGAAAATAATTCAAGAACTAGAGAAACTTTATTGAAAAATATGACAAACATATCGAAGCATATCGACCTAAATGAAACTCTCGATCGCTATAACTCAAACTTCAGGAGTTGTAATCTCGAAGTCAGACACTGCTAACTCTATAGGAACGAGCTGCGATTCGAAAATCGACCGCAGTTTGAATGTTCTTGATATTTCAAGCTTGTGACAGTGATTTTTGGTTTTACCGATCATTACCGGATTTCATTTACTTTTCCAATTTCGAGTTTTACGATTTATTATTGACGTACTTACAAAAATGATTTTTTTTTCTTCTTTACTACGAAGAAGCAGGAATAAAGAAGATTACTTTTGAAAATACAGTGTCCTCGCTTACATAGCAAGATTTGTTCTAAGATTTGTATTTTAACTTTATCCGATTCATTTGCAGTTTGAAATTTTTTTTATTAATCTTGAAAATCGTATCCCTTTATATTCACGAATATCAAATTTAATTGATAGAATATTTCCCACATTTTTCTCGAGAATGTAATTTTAATCATTAAAATTTAATCAACGCTTCTTGGATCAATTCTCCGGCAATTATAAAGATCAATAAATGTTGTAAAATTACGTATTTACAATAAGACGCGAAAACGAAGTTAATTAAGTCGAAATTCGACTAAATTATCCGCATCCAATAAATGAATAAATTATTTTAAAATTCAGACTTCTGCAACTTAGTAATGAGAATCTGAATGAATAAACGAAATTACAGTTAGTTCTATACAATAGTATGCATCTAATGAATTGTAAAATAACAATACTTTAACAGCTTTTTGCATTTCAATTACTATTAATTATAATTACACGTGCAGTATACAAATTATAATCATATTTACCAACAATTTAAAAATAGGATAAAATTAATATATGAAAATAGAAATTAACGATGATTATTTTTTGCTTAATTTAGTTGAGTGAGGCGTGCAATTTAGTCGAACAGTACTCCCGCCGTTAATTATAATATATATATATATTGATGTCTCATTGCACGTTCAAAACGCGTAATTATAGCTCACATTGTCCGAGCCACGAATGGAGCTTCGCCAATTGATAGAGTTGGCCCGCAATTTTCTCTCGTACATATACCCGCCAGCAAAGATTATAATCGTAACTTTGGTTAAATCGAGCACTTGTTACTTCATTCGGGCCTGCCGGTAATTTTCTTACCGATAGTGGTGGTGCACACCGTACTCTATGTATATAAGAACACTTAAATAAAGTATCAAATGTAGTCATTTTTTTAGTTACTATCGAACGTTCAATTATATTTTCTCATATGCAAATTCTATTGACCAATTATACATTTTTTCACAATAAATAATAATGTAAGATTTATAAATTTTACTCACAAGTTACACAGAGGTAGATATTTACTTTGCTTAAAATCCTATTGTTTTTTTCCGAGGTAAAAATAAGAAATAGAACGGAAAGAAAGGACCCATGGGATATAACATTGTATATATGTATATCTGCATGAGATACCTTACGTAATCTACACCGTTGTTTGAAACAAAACAATGACAAAAGAAATAAATAACAAGTGAAAATGCATGCGAATGTTTATTTTCAATTTTAATCTATTTGTATTATTTATATACATTTATTGTTTAAATATCAAGGACTCCTACAATAAGATAATTATTATTAAATACATCTTTTTAGCGATTTTTAAAGAAATTTTCTTTTATTTCTTCAAATAATCTAAACGCAAATCTATTTTTACAGTTTTCTTTATTTTTGCAACACATCCAATCTTTTGTAATACATATATCCATATGCGGTTAACCCATATTTTCAAACTATTGTGCTGTAAATGTATTTTCCATGTTGTTTTTAATATAGGTATTTAAATCGGACTTATCCGACTATAACGCATCATGCTTCAATAAATGTTTTGATACTGTCCACCACAAAATAAATAAGCCTGCTTACAACAGCCGCAAAAATCCATTTTATGAAACCACTGTGAGATTCTCTTCTATTATATTGTTCAATTAAATATGTATACCAATTCGAGTCCTTATTTCTTTTTATTATACAATGAATCTAATTATTATAATCATGAATAACGCTTTATAAATAATTGTAGGAATATTTACAGCAAAAAAATAAATAAAAAATAGTCTAAAGCTGAAAGTAAACATATACGTATGTGATATCAAAAATGTATAGTTCCTTCCTTAAAAATTATGATAGCCGGATGTTATAAAATATTTATAATATTGATTGTTTGTTTTGCGGGCGAAGAAATTAGCATTGAATGCAAGTTGGCAAAAGCATCTAGCTCTAATAAGTTAGGATAGATTAAATTATTTTTGAAAATCTCTGGATGAAAATGTAAAATGGAACGAAAAAAGTTGTCAGTTTTGACAATATTTCAATTGATATCTCTTCCATTCATCAATTTCGTCAATTATTTTTAACGGTACGACACGAACCGTGTTTTAGCCAGGTATAAAATATATGTCAACGTTCGTTTTGATTTTCCACCGGGCTTTCGTGATCACCGTAAAAATGGCAATCAAACATCTTTGTAGATGGAATTTCGATAAAAAGGCCCAGATACCATCGAGATTACCGAAGATCGTCAATAACCAACGCGACAATCAATTAACGTGTGTCACACATGACGCGGTATTGGAAAACTTTTGCTCTTGAATTCGCCTTTTCGAGCAGAGAAGTCGGTAGGTGTGTATGTATGTATGTATGTATATCTATATATGCGTGTGGGTGTGTGTAGCCCGCGAGAGCAAAGTAATAAATGGTCGAGTTTATCGAAAAAATCCGGAACCCTAAGTACTTTCCGCGACTGCCATCCGCTTTCTTTTTCGTTCCACTCTTCTGTACACAGAAACAACGTATATTATACGTTTGCAAAATATAACATTTTTTCATTGATATAACCATAAACGTCTGTACAGTTTTTAGTCAAAATTCAGCGCATCTTCTTTATATATAAAGCTTCTATTATGAATGTATTTTCTCGATTAGGAATTATAAACGTTGGGTAATACACATCATATACGAACATATTTTGTTACCTTTAGACGCAATATTAATGTTTTTAAGCACAGTACATATGCATGCATAAATATGTAAATGATTGTTTTATAATATACATCTGTTAAAATATCTTTGAAGAGTAGCACGTTTAGATTTAGTAAAGCATATAGATATGCTGTTCTCCGTAAGAAACGACGTTACATGCTTACAAGTTTTTATATTTACAACACGTATGGAAAATTGTACATTCGGTATTGATGCCTTCTAATAAAGTTACACTGACTTTATACATACTGCAAAATAAGCATTTTCATTTTGACTACAATGCGTCGAATAATTTACCGTTACAAAATCTTCGTTATACCCACATATTTACCCACTGAGCGTACCCTCTATCTATAACTGACAAAACCACCCTTCGGAGTAGGAAGAGAAAATTTATAATACAAAATAAACATTTTAGTACACAAATCCGAAAATGGAATAACAATAATCAATAATTACAATAGTAATAAGGATTCACTCTGCAAAACGATTGTATTCAATCTATTTTTAATTGCGCTTTCTTCCAATAAAGAAGATTAAGTTTTATCAAACTTAGATTCCAATCAAATTAATATATATATAATAAAAAAAGAAACCCTAACCTTGACCTACTAACTAAAGAAACCAGAAAGGAGTTCCTCGGCTTATAAAAGGATGAGCTTAAGTGCTGCTTTATAGGTGCATTTATCTTAACCTAGAAGGTCATTAATGACGCTTTAGATGTGATCATGTCAACCAAGCACTGAGAAGGGTTTTACTTTTAAACCCATAACATATAACGATGTTGTCCTTCTATATATATATAACTTGCCGCTTTATACTTTTCCACTGTATAGCTAAACGTTGGATGATATCACGCATAATGCGGTGATAAAGACCTTATATATACATATTCTATATATGCAAACATTTTGTTTGCATTTCACCTAAGGAGATATTTTGCTGTGCATTAAAAGGGACTTACATATAATTTCTTATTTTGATGATAACGAAATGACGCACCATCATTTTCTTTGCAGACATTAATGCTATTCGCATATACGCAAATCACTTGCAAACATTGTCAAGGTATTTAATTAAAATGTTTTTTTATCGGGGAAAAAGAGAAATTGTACAATTTAACAAAAAATATTCAATTTTTTATCTATTATATTAAGTTGGATATACTTAGATCACAACGAATACGCCGTGAACCCGATAATTCTATAATCCAAAAACCCAATTTGAAAGTACATTTACGTTCTTTACTAGTAAATTCATTTGGTAATAAATTAATAATTGGATATTAATTAATGATGATCTGAAAGTAACCTTGACTGGCTTGATTATACGCTACATAGGAAACAGCTACTTTTTTCAAAGTCCATTTAGAATATCGCCATAGTGAACAGTCAATATATAGATGCTTTTTATCCTTCTTAATTTACATCTTCGTAAACAATATTAATATGTCACTATAAAAGTATTAAATTATATTGTTTTTTAAATTAACGAGTTTTCAAGATTCCATTTTCGTACATTCAGCAGTCAATACAATTTTTCACAAATTGATCCTTAGTAATAACACTTTATTAACCCGATTGATGTGTATAAATTAAAAAAAAAACATACATTACCTTTTATCATTACACAATCTATTAATAACTTTAATATTCCTTGTAATATTATTGTTAAAAATTTAAAAACTCTATTTGTATTTATATCTTCATTTCTTTCATTTTCTACAGACTCAATACGTACCTATTTTGATAAACCTTCGAATATATTTAAAATGAAATCATTAACCTGGAGGCGGCCGGCATTTATAAATAGACGAAAATCATATTTTGAAAAAATTTTCCTTAGAATAATTTCCAAATGGACTAGTACGTAATACATATGGCTTTACCTTGAGGCGATCCCGAATCGGGACTACCCCCGACCCCCTGCAGGTTAAACTTCATTGGTATAACGATAATGGAAACACTATTTTTAATTCATATATAAGTATTCTTATTATTAAAATTCATTCATTTTTCACATCTTTTACTTAATAATAGATCTTTGGAAAGAAATATTATTTTTTCTTAAAAAAGTGTTTGTATAACAATAGCATCACCTTGTGTAATAACAATTTTTTGAATTCTGCTTTTTCTATATTTACACCAAAGTTGTTATTTTCAAAAGCGTATGTTGAAGTTGACGACAATAACTTAATCTCATATTATTATTTACATGTGAAACATTGTAAAATATATAGATATACTCCTACAATTTATGTCTCCAAGACGTTAGACCAGTGGTAAAAGATGGCAGTGTAATCAGAGCGAGAACAGGTTAAATCGAAAAAAAGAAAAAGAAAGAGAGGGAGAAAGAGGGAAAGAAGTAGAATAGTAGAAACATTGAAAAACGGTTAAAAGAAGGATGTATCGCAAGAAAAGGAGTACTCTGTAGGACGATCCTGATTCCTGACGATCCCGAAGAAGTTAATTAACACAAAGTAAGTTGATCTGCGTCTCTCGATTATCGACCTAACCTCTCTTTTCTACTATTTATTAATCCGCCCCTTTTCTCTTTCAAATCATTTGCATCCAATTTGTAAATCCGTTTATTTTTATCATATCTATGCATCGACGTCACTTTCTATACGAGAATATTCTCGATTTTTAGATTATGTTATTTGGCACCTTTGTGATATTACGATTGTATAAGTATATCCAAAATATGGATTGTATTAATTAGAAGTAAAAAAGTGATCTTTTCCTATAAATTGTACAAAATTTCTTTTATTCGTTCATGCCGGCCGGCTAATGGTTCCCATTATTTTGTTCCTCTGTCACTGTCGCTCCAGTAGCGCGGCACACATTATATTTGCATGTATACCTATACGTGTATGAATTTGATTTTACCAGGGTTTGAACATTACGTTATGTGGGTTTATTAATATAATTTAATTTTTTTTAATCTGTATTAGTTTATAAGTATTTTGACTAAAATTATAAAAGACAGACTCATTAGTTTTCTAAAGTAAAGTAGAGTGATTTATTAATTTTCAACTTTACTATTACACAAATGATATTGATTTTATATTTATTATTTGTGATTATTAAAATTAAATACTATTTTCTTACATCTTTTCAATTGCTTTAATAAAATTTTATTAGTCTTTGTTGTACAGCTATAGACAGCCATTTAAATTATTATAATTACAAAGAATATCATTTAGTTTAAATAAAGCTTATAAAAATATAATAATAATTTAAACTTGTACTACAAATCATTAAAATTAGAAGTTTTTTTAATTTATTGTTTTTAAATATTTTACTTCATAACAAATATAAAGCTATTAATTATTGTGACAAAATTACTTATATTCAAATATTCTGAAATAAATTTTCTCAGTTTTTAAATAATAATAAATTTTATTTTTTAGAATGCTTGAGCAACAAAGAAAAGGTTACAAAGAGCATCAGCTAAAAAATGTCATCATTCAGAGAAAGAGAACGATGAAGAATCTGATTCTAACTCTGGCCAATTTCAATGATACATCTTGAATACCTCTACAAAACTTTACAGTAAGCAGTACTAAATACTTTAACCTTATGATATTTGTTAACTATAGTTTAATAAAAAGAGTAAATAGTTATTTAGATTTTTTATTATGGAGCTTTTGAAACCGATACTTTGGAGCATGGATGGAAAAGCTCTTCTCTATTATGAAAATGGGAAGATTTTGTACAGAAACTTATGTACAAGGAGTAAAAATACTGCAATATTGTAAGAACATTAAAGTATATCTATTTCTTTTAATATTCTGGCCAGTCAGTTAGTAATAAAGATAAATATTTTGCCGAACAAGTATAATTCAAAGTTCCAAAATAGGCAAGAAATAATTGCATACTATATTACATAATTATTTAAATATTTAAATTTGATATTAATTTAATTTTTTTCCAGGAATGAAAAAGAAAAAGAAATGTAGCAACTGACCTTGTTTTTACACCATTCAAATACAAGTATTGACAAAACTAAAAGAAAAGTATAATAATGTGCAATCATAAAAATATGTACTTTTTAATATATAACTATAGATAAAAATGAATTTTCTTTTCATTGGACATTTAACTTTAGTAACAATAAATTTTCTTGTAGAGAAGTATATGTATTTTTATTTGCTTGTGTATATTGCTTTTATTTGATCAATACGATCAATCAATTTGATTAATTTGATACAATCTGTGTGAGAAAACAAAACTCATGAAGATGCATTTTAAAAAAATTAACATTTTACTTATTTTATGTTTTTGCAATGCATATTTGGTAACTTTAATAATTAATTTCTTTGTGATTAGATTTATTTTATTATGTAAATTTATTATATCTACATTTTTATTTATTATTAAATATATGTTAAATATTAGATACAATGTGAAAATTAAATTGTCAGTGAATAATTATTTTGTCTAACAATAACATTGTCTTTTTACACTCAATATTTATTGCTTTAATACCTATATTTTTTAACCAAATAACTTATTGAATTTACAACTTATTCTACTAATAATAACACCCAAAGTAAAAATAGAACTAATTTGATCATAACTGATATATTTATTAAGTTTCTCTCTATAAAAAATAAAATATATCTTCTAAATCTTATATTATGATTATATACAAATAACAACTTTCTCGCTTGAAAATTTAATTAATAATATGATGCAGGAACTGTAGTAGTAAGTAATCTTTGTGCATTAAAGTAGAATCTGCAAGCAACTGTATAATTTGTACTCGTGATTAATTATCTAAATATTACCATTTATTTGATTGTCTTTAAGACATTATAATATTCTTTCAAAATAATGTGATACATTTCAAGTACAAGTTTGTAATTGTAGTCACAAATACTATCCTATAAAATACAAATATTTATAATCAACATAGTTATCTATCAGGGCCAGGCTTATTTGTAATTCTAGTGTGCGGTATTAAAAATAGTATGTTTAAACATTTTAAGCTTTTATATATTTTATAAGCTAACTCTGAATTATCGCTTTAATCAACAAATATTTAGTACTATAAATAAAATTTATATTAACAAAAATTTAATCAATGGAATAAACTTAAATGAACTAAACTGTAAAAAAAAGATGTGTTTACATATATTGATTTTCATAATCAATTAGGCATATTTAGGTTTAATAATTAAGTATAAATTTAGGACAGTTTTGAAATTATAAACAATAATTAAAAGATTATAAGTTAAATAAAAAATTTTTGGGGTAAGTATACATTTTTTTTAACGTCGTATAAAATAATGTTTATCTGCTTTTTATATACAACACATGCAATCATAAATAAATAAATCAATTTCAAATTCAAAACAGTAGACAATTACTTGGAATGTATAGTGGAAAATATGAAATGTTACCAACTTACCACCTACCCTGCTCCCGCGCTAGTGACGACAACAACATACACTACTACTACACGCAAACTCGAATACAGGCGTACTAGGTACGCAACATATATATAGTGTAGTCAAGTCAAACGGAAGCCTTTAGCCTTTCTCACTCTCTCTCTCTCTCTCTTCGGAAATCCGAATTGCGAAAGTCGCGCGCGCGCGCGAACGTTCATCAGCCATATTTTTCACTACCTCTCTCTCTAGTCTTTTAAGACTTAGATTGAACCTCCAATTATCCATTTATTATCTTATATTTAACAATTAATTATTTAATAATGAAATATTCAATTACTAGCTAATCGTTCTTTTATTCTTTTTATCCCTATTCTTTCATTTGCTTTCCAAATAATCTGTCTTTACGATGTTATCTTTGTCTTTCCCTTTCAAGGAACCGTTACACGCTCGCATACTTTATTTACCTTTGGTAATAATAAATGATAAACAAAGGTAACAATATAAGGTAATAATGTACTGTCATTTAAATAATGATGTTTGTTTAATTGAAATTGATGATATTTAGCGAAATTCTATATATTAAAGGTAACATTTTTAAATGTAACCGGAGAAATAAATGATGTAAAAGGTGTAAAAAGGTCACATAATTTCGCGGCATTCGTATAAGTATTGTAGATCGCGTGCGCACGCACTTGGTCGTTGTTCAACGCCGTCTCTCTGTCTCTCGGCGAATTATCGTACGGTTATATCTATATGAGTATTGACTATATACATAGGCACACACACATAGCTCGCGTTAATGCTAAGGGAGAGAGAAAAAAAAGCGAAGCCTTCGCTATAGCGTCGTTAGTACACTGTACAGTAGTGATACCAGTGCAAGTAGCTGATTTTCCGTCGGTTCGGTTGCGCGAGTGTAATCAGAGAGAACGGATTAAATCGAGAGAAAGAGAAAGAGAGAAAGGAGTAAAAAATTGAGAAAACCGTTTGAGAAGAGAGAAAGTCGCTGCCGCGAACGAGTTTTGGTTTCAGCCGCAAACATTCCGCGCAAAAGCAATATGAAGAAGAAGGACGTGTCGGAAGAAGAGGAGTACTCCGCGGACGATCCTGACGATCCCGAAGAAGTTAATTCCGGCGACGATTGGACGCCAAATCAAGAAGTAAGTCACTCTGCGTCTCTCGAATGTCGACCTAACCTCTCTTTTCTACTGCTTGTTAAGCCGCCCCCTTCCTCTTTCAAAGCATTTGCATCCAATTTGTAAATCCGTTTATTTTTATCCTATGCATTGATGTCGTTTTCTACACGAGAATATTCTCGATTTTTCTTATCGCTTATAATATATCGAAATGCGTCCATCTTCGAATATGTATGAGAGAGAGAGAGAGGGCGAGCGAGCGAGAGCGCGAGCGCGAGCGCGGCATGGCGTTTCCTTTCTTTTTCCTCGTTTCATTTACATTTGGACTCCATTTTATTTGATTATGTCATTTCTCATCATTACTATATTACGATTTTATAAATATCCAAGATAAGAATTTCATTAGTTCGAGGTAAAAAGAGTGTCTTTTTTTACCGTCAATCTTACTGAGGTGACGACGCTATGCTAAGAGTTTCCTTTATTCTTTTGCGCCGGCCGGCCAACGAGCCAATGGCGCCGATCGCTTTATCTTTCTGTCATTGTTGCTCCAGTTGCCGGGGACCTGCTGCCGTGCGACTTGTATTCTAGGTACTTCCGTATATATGTGCATGTACATGTACTTTTGATTTTCAGATTTCGAACATTATACACATACCTATACATACTAATAGATATATGTATGTATATATACATGTATATACGTATATATATATATACATACACACGAGTATATGTCGCTAATTTGCAGATGGATATGCGGCGGTTTTACATACAGTATTCCTTTGCTATCCTTCTTTCAAAATTATTTTGGAAATAAAAATAGTTCTTTAGAAACCTTGTTTTGTTACTGTATAGATATTGCCTATTATTTAAGGATAACCTAAAAATATGTATACACTATATCTACCTAGCCAATATATTATTTCATAAGCACGATTACTAAAATTATAAATAGCAGATTAATTAGTTTCAAAAATAACTTATAAAATGAATAATTAATTTTTTCAACTTTACTATGTGATTAAAAAACATGGATTTTACATTATTTTCTATTATATAAGTTCATTAAAATTAAATGTTGCTCAATTTTATTTTACATAGAAATCTACCTTGTCAGCGCATTATTTCATAAGTACCCAGATAGCATCACGTGTCAAGTACGACCGGACTGTCACGACGTTACCGTCGTTATGACGATACTGTACGGACTTTTGTTGCATTCCGATAATGCAATGCAATTGCAATCTGCTACAAAGTTTTATTTTCAATAATCTGATTGCACATTACAAGTGTATATATTATACAACAATATTTTCTAAAATGTTTAAGTTGTGACTTTACAAATTGTACAAATTTTTTATTATAATTTATAATCTTAAGTAGATACAAATAATCTTTTAACTTCAAATCTCATAAATGTTTTTTATAGACACATTTTTTTGTTTACTGATATAGCAAATTATTAATAATTAATATAATGAATTTTTTAAATTACACTGTATACATCAATATTAATTTTAATTGACATATCTCCAAACTGAAACTGTTGATATATACTTATATATATGATTATAATTAACTGATAATATTACAAAGTAAATACATACTCTTAAGTATTTACAAAAAATTATGTTACATAATAATGATTATTTGTTCATAAATAAATAATAAATTTAAATTATTGAAATCAAGATTTTTTATAGACAGAGTTTTTGTGTGGATGCTAGTAACCAATACTTTGATGAAAATTTCATATCTAATAGTCAAACAACTAAGAATTGACTCATTAATTTCTTAACTTCACTGTGATTTAAAAAAAGGTTCATTTTACATTTGTTAATTTAAGTTTAATAAAATTATGTTATTGACTTACAATATTTTAATTTTATAATAAAGTGTTATTGGTTTTTACATTATGGAGAAAGCTATATTTAAATTATTATATTTACAAAGAGTATAAATTGGTGTTCTCATGTAAGATCAATAAAAGCTAATAAGACCTTGTAAGAGTTTAGTAATTTAAATTTATACTATTGTAATCAATAAATTAACGTTGAAAATTTGAAAATATTATTTGCATTATATTTAAAAATTTGTTCACAAATAAAATTGAAAAACATTAAATACTTTATAATAATTCAAAAGTTATTAATTATAAGAAATCGTAGTCTGATATGATTGCTTATACTCAAGTAAACTGTGATAAATTATATTAATTTCTCACTTGTAATAAATAAATTTTATTTTTAGACTGGTGGAGCAACAAAGAAAAGGCCACAGAGAGCATCAGCTAAAAAACGCCATCATTCAGAGGAAGAGGAAGAAGAGGAAGAGGAGGAGGAGGAAGAGGAGGAAGAAGAAGAATCTGATTCAGACTCTGGCAGAAAGTCAAAAAGAAAGAGAAGATCTAGAAAAGAAGATGAAGAAGAAGATGAGGAAGAAGAAGATTCAGATGATGACAGTTTTAATGATACATCTGGAGTACCTCCAAAAGACTTTACAGTAAGCAATACTAAATACTTATAATTTAACTAAATATATATAAATATTTAATTAGAGTAAATATGTACATTTTATGTAAATTTTCAGTCTGGAGCATTTGTTGTTTCCAAAGCTGATGTAAATGGAGACAAGGATCCAACGCTATGGAGGATAGATGGAAAAGCTCTTTTGCAGAAATACTTACCGTATAAAGAGGATGGAAAGACTTTGTACAAAAGCACCTCTACAGTGAGTATTATTTGTAATATATTTATCAGTATAGCAAATTTAAAATAAAAATTTGCAACATTAAACAAATACATCTATTTTCTAGTATTCTGGCTGGTCAGTTAATAATAAAGATAAATATTTTGCGGCACAAGTGTCATTCAAAGTCCAAAGTAGGCAAGAAACAATTGTAGAACTTCATCTGGATCCTAAACAACAAGAAGAAGCAGTAAAGTAAGAAATTATATTAAACAATTATCTAAGTATTTGATTTCGATATTAATTTAACATTTTTTTCCAGGGATGAGAAAGAAGAATAAATGTAGCATCTTATGTTGTTTTTATATCATTTAAGATACAACTATTGATAAAGCCAAACACGTAAGCGCGAGTAAAATAATGTGCGAGTGTGAAAAGATGCATTTTTGAATACATAACTATATATAAAAATGAATTACCTTTTCATAGGATATCTGAATCATTGTTTAATTTTAAAGAATAATCCAATTTTCTTATTGAGACAAGTATACTTTAAATGTACAAATAAAATTTCAAATGCATTTATATAAGTAATTTTTTATTTGCTAATATATATTGTTAGTCTTTTATCAATATTACCTTTTGATGCAGTATAATCAATTATTTGATATAATGTACAATTGTATTGCATTAGTGATTTTGAATTTATACTTGGTCTCATTCTGTTAATAACAGGTCAATGTGTTTATAAATAAGATCAAATGTATTAATTTTCATCGCGTGTGTGAGAATTTAAATGTGACGTGAAACTGAAAAAATAGAACCAAACTCATAAAGATGCATTTTAAAAAAATTATCATTTTACTTATTTTGTGTTGTTAGATTGAATACTTGGTAACTTTATTACTATTTTTCTTTTTGATTGGTTTTATTTTATTTTGTAAATTTACTATTTCTGACAATTTTTTTATGAATATTGAAAATACATTAATTATAAGATAAAAATGTCAAAACTTATTTGTAATTAAATAATTACTTCGTCAAAAACAATAAACTGTCTTTTTACTTCCAATCTGTTTATAATTTTAAAACCTACACTTTTTACCCAAATAATCTGTTAAATTAACCTTTTGTCAATTAACATTTATATTGCATACTATTTCGTAATGAGGAATTTATAAACTAACAAAATAAAAGTAGAACAAATTTGATCACAATTGAAATATTTATTAACTTTCTCTCTATAAACAATAAAATACATCTTCTAAATCTTATATGTATGTTAGAATTATATACAAATAAGACAACTTTCTCGCTTGAAAATTTAATTAATGATATGATGCAGGAACTGTAGTAGTAAGTAATCTTTGTGCATTAAAGTAGAATCTGCAAGCAACTGTATAATTTGTACTCGTGATTAATTATCTAAATATTACCATTTATTTGATTGTCTGTAGAACTTGGTATAATATTTTTTCAAACTAATGTATCATGTTTTTATTATAAATTTGTATAATTGTATATAATGTTTATTGTCAACTAGTTATCTAATAAGGCCTGGCTAAGTTGTAGTACTAGTGTGCGGTAGTAAAAATAGTATATTTAATAAATTTTAAGTATACATTTTCTAAGCTAACTCTAAATTATCGCTTTATTAAATATACATAATGATGGTATTGTCAATAACAACTATTTGGTAGTATATGACCAATTTATTATTTGGCTACTTCAAATTTTTAATTATTGGAAAAGCAAAATTAATAAAAAAGCAAAATATTTCAATTTTGAAAAGGCGACAATTTTCAGTTTGCTTAACGGGATGTCGGAGTTAGAAAATGGTCGTTTGTTATATTTTTTACAGCAAAAGAATGAGTTTTTGAAAAAATCCTGCCCTTCAGGCGCTTAGGCATGTTTTAAACAATATACTCAAATTTTTCAAGTTTTTGAAAACGACAATTCCATAACTATATTCGGGTTGTAAGATTACGCCTTATTTGACTAAAAATTACCGACCACAAAATGTTTATTCAATTATTACTAAAAATTATTTTTACTTAAAAAATCAATCATTCAGGTTCACCCTTATGTTTGAAATTATTCGTATGAATTTTTTCACATTTTTAATTCAATATTTTGATAATATTAGTGTTATAATATAAATTTGATGGAATTTTTGGGTTGAAAGGTGTAAATCCCTGTAAGTTGGCTCTGACATCCCTTTATAATAAAATTGAAAATTTGATTATTACTCTAAGCATACGACCTATTTGAGTACATACCTTAATTAAATCTCTGTTACAGAATTGCATAAATATATCAAATATAATACAAATAATAAATCGCTGTTTATATTATACTGAACAATAAAATATACAAAGTAATATATGATTAATACTTAATAATGTAATTTCAATTTATGATATGTGCAATGACTTTTGTTATAAAGATAAATAAAATTTTTAATAAAATTTAATAATTATCAAAACATTTTTAATTATTATAGATTGTAATTGAACATGTATTTAAAAAATTTTAAAAGTATATGACTATTCTAAATGACTATTAATATACGCGACTAAATACATAATTCATGTAATAAGGCCAGAGCTATTTCTCTAGACATTTTTGAAAGGTCTTTAAAAGCTAAAATCAAATTTATCTTTTCCTATTTTTCTAACAATAATACATATTAGAATCTTTGAACAAGACATGAGCATATCACTTTTACCTAATGAACATTTCTATATATTAACCTTAAATATGAAATAGAATATGCTTTAGGTCCTATTTATGATCCCAAGAGTTTCAGAGTTTAGGTATTGACACCGTTTTTTATACATATGTACAAAACTTTATTTTCAAAGTATTTTGTTACCTATTTAAAATAATAACAAACACTTGTTCTAAATTTATTAAATCTGTATAAAATAGTTTAACAATTTCTGAATAAATTTATTATACAAATAAAATTTGTGTTAACAAAAAATTAATTAATGTATTTAGACTCAATACTTGAGTATCTATTTCAATACAGTTTTGTGATTAACAACAACAATCAAAATTTACAACTTGATTGCAAAAGAAAAACTATAATTAAATAAAAACATCAATTTATAGCTAAATAAAATGCTCATGTCTGCTTTGTGTATTTACTCACATTTAAAACTAGTTTCTTCATGGCCGTTGCAATATAACTATTAGTATTTTTAGTTTTACCATTCTTTGCATTGAATCTTTAACAAGACAAATTTCTAAAACTTATCTGTTCATAACTTTTGTAAATACTAAAACTAACTTATTTGACAATGTTGCAAAAGACTTTTTTATGTTTGCAGCATACAATCTTAAGGCATGCATTCTTTTTTTAGATTGTCTACAATTTGTATGACCGCTAAGGTAGTAAATTTAATCTAATTCTGATTTGTAAAAAAAAACGCAATTCCTTATTGTTCACCATTGTACATAAAACATGACTTATTTATAAATGTATCAAAAAAACTATTTTTGATCATATAATTTGTGAATTGTTTTAGATAAACGAAGTAGAATAATTAATTCTTTTTCAACAGCTCTGTTTAAAAATAATTAATTTTTTGCCTTTTACAAAAGCAATATAAATATAAATAAACCGTTTTCTCATTAGGTGTTGAAGTCTTAAATAAAATTTATTAAATATATTTTTATAATAGTCTGTTTAAATCTCATAATGTAAGCGGTACTGTATTATCATTTTTAACGACTAAATATTATTAAAAACATTTTCGTATAAAAATTTGTATTAAAAACGATTGACATACAATGCTAAAAATGTTTATTAAATTTTTACTTAGATCTTCACTGTAATGTGTTAATAATGTTGTACAAAAAATATAGAAAATGTTGTTAAAAATAATCAGCCAATACCATTTACATGAGATAGTGTGCAAAATACCATGCGATTCGCTAAACATATCACGAGATCCACAATCCTCAAAAGAAAAGTAATTTTAAACTTAGAATCCAGGCTCCATCCTGACTGATAAAACCGTACTAAGCATATCTCTAATTTCCGCCATCTCTCTACGACTTTTCGCCACAACATCCTCAAGTTTCTTGTTCTTCTGTAATACCCTTTCCATTTCCTTCCAACAATTTTGACTGGTCTTTTTATAACAACACGAGACAGCAGCTTCATCATCATGTTCTTCCTCCATTTCAATTTGACCGCAATGTGAACATTTTGCTGTTTCTTCTTCTTCAGCTTCGATCCTAGCTTGTCGTTTAAGGCTTTTTTTGCGTATGACCACTGGAGAATCGGTTTTTTTCATTTTCTGCATAATTCCATCGCTATGTCTTCGACCTTCCTCTAAATCTGGAGTTTTAGGGCAAGAACCTTCACTGGCACGACGTGGACTTTCAGCTTCGTTATGATTTTTATCCAATGAAGATGGGATGCTTGATTTATTATGGATCACAGTTTCGGTTGAGTCTCGGTTATCGTGATTTAAAGTTGATTTTGTAGGTGAATCGCAACTACTTTCAGTGCTGCTAGTTTGACTAGCTGTGTCGGTTGATCGATTGATCGTTGGTTGATTATCTTTTGGATAATCGAATGGATCGTCACTTTCTTGAGAGGTTTGTGTACTTGCTGGGTGAATCTCGATTAAGTCACCGTCACAACCAAATGCAAACGATCTTTGACCTGAAGAATAGACATTTATATTAAATAATTATAAATATTAAATACATTTCTGATTAATTATTTTAATTAAAAGTTATGTGGCAGTGTATTTACTTTGTCGTACAATACATATATGTATAGTAATTATATCAATTGAACTGTAAGCAATATAGATGATGTGAAATTCAAAACTTAATTTTGTACACTTTTGTGCTAGAACTCGTATTCTATAATTATGTTAATTAATATCTAAATTTGCAACATATTATATGTATATATTCAACAAATAATGCCACAGTTTGTTACTAACTAATTAGAAAGACATAGGATTAAAATAAATGTAAGTTAAATTTTGTGATCTAAAATCTACGAAGACTTACAAGTGTAAATAGTAAGATTAATTACACAAAGGTAAGTTAGATATTTTAATGAAAAAACAATATTCATCTTGTAAAAAAATTGTTATGTTCAACTAATTTAATAAATTACACTAATGAAAAGAATGACTGCTTTGTGTAGAAAGAAAATTCATACTCATCAGAATTAATATCTGTAAATTATGCAATGAATGAAGAAAACAAAAAAGAATTTCACTGATACTGGAATAAAAAAATGTATTACTTAAAATCCTTAACTAATAATTAGCTTAATAACAAAATAATGTATCCAATGTAAAACATGTCCATTAAAATCAGTAGAGCGTATCTACCATATAGTAATTGAAAAGAAAAATAAAGTAGACATATTAAGTATTTCAATTATTTGTAATAATTAATAAAATGAACGATCGTCTAAAAACAAAAATTTAATTTACTTTATAGCAGTATACATTTGCAAAATTTTAAAAATTATTAAATTTACGTTTTTTTCAATTTATTAAACTGTAAAGATTCTTAACAATCTAAATAACATAAAAATTAGTACTTTTTCCTAGTCGAACGACAATAATGTATTAGTATTTTTATCAGTTATTTATAAACATTACATCGAATATTGTTAATAGCTACGATATCAATTTTACTAAAAGCTGTAACATTTTATTTTCATCTACAATAATCATTTGAATTATTTCCTTACGAATAATTTTTGACCAGCCTGGTAATATTTTTGACATAAGCATCACCAATTAAGCTGAAAATTGTACTTTGTATTAAGCTTTTATACGATAACGAAAATATTCGTTGAAATACGTAGATCTTATGTAATACGATGCTTATTTAAGGAAAATTTTATTTTTTTGCAAATATACACAGACGATGGAGACATACACAGAACTCGACTATTGCCAAACGTAAATTTTTTTAAAAGTACTATAGAAGCAAATATTTCTTCTTTTTATTTATACGTAAACTTTGATTAAAAAAAATAACTGTAAGTAATTTTCTTTTAAATAACAAATTTTTATTTTTAAACTGCATTCTTTTTTAAATACAATCATGAATTGACGTTCTTGTAAAGAAAATATATATCAGATTTTACTGTTTTCAAACTTTCAGTCAAAACTTTTCTACATGGAATTTACAGTTAAAATTCTTTTTTTTTCTGTGGAATGAATACGACGCAAATAAATCAATAGAACATCCACCTACATCAAAACATTGATTTCGCTTCATTAATACATCAATTCATGTTTATTTCTAGTTTGATATACTATTATAGCTTATCAATGCTTTATTCTTCCTCCGTTTAAATTTAAATATTTAATCAGTATTTTGTAAGAAAATAATGTAAAATATATGATGTAATTATTTTATATCAGATGTTAAGCGTATTTTATATATTTGATTACAAATTCATAAATTTTATTAAAGAATAACCTACCTATAATCATCCGTTTATTTCGCATATCAGGACTTTTCGATCTCGGCCTATCGAGGAATTGACGATTGTCAGGTGACAAAACCGAGAGTCTCCCTTCCTGCTGCGGCATTGGATACGATTCACATGCTGTGTAAGCGTCCAACTCGTGGTTTTCGTGCTCGCGTAGTCGCTGCATAATCTTTTGAACGATTTCCGAGGGAGCTACGTACGGTGAACCTGTCGTTAAAATACATTTTTTTCCATTTATTATATTTTCAAAAATATTACACATCTTAATACTGGTTAAAATAGCTAACATATTGGACTGTAAGCATTCTCTATATCTAGAATAGTTTTTATACTTATGACCATTTTGAACAACATGTTTCACTGCAATTTTTTAAACTATAACTTAAGTACATTACAAATGTAAATAAAATATTTAACTATAACTTATTGCGGTGCAACTTTGTCAATTTTTACACCAGAGATCGCTTACAATCCTTAACTGAAAGAATGAAATCAAATTTTAACAGGCGTTACAAAAATAAATTGTGCTAAAATACACAACACAACTCAATACAGTAACAAAATCTTTTTATTATATTTATTAAAAAAAAAATAAAAAATGTATTCAACGAATGTCGTGCAGATATATTTCAACAGCATATATACAAATAAATATGTACGACACATATAAAGGATAGACTTTACTAAACAAATTGTCGAAAACATATACATGTATATTAACATACATAAAAAAATATTCATCAAATACGTGAAAATTGTGTAAACATGTATAAATGTTTTCGATACGGCTATCAAAGATTCGTGCCAAAAAGGTACTCGCAGCTTTGTGAATCACCCAGCATAAAATTTTATGATATCAAATGTATATAGTATCGTGTATGTAGTATCCTTATAATTCTCGAGAGTAAAGTCTATCCTCGGTAGAAAAAAATTAACGAAATAAAATAAAATCTAATTAAATTTCTAAGTGAACACTAAAAATTGGCGTAAAAAACATACATGTAGCAAAATTAAATCCACACAAAAACAAATGGCATACAAAGCCCGAAAGAAAATTCAAGAAAACTTGGTACCGTTGAAAAATTAAGAGAAGTAACATCGGTTTAGATCTGGAGACCGTGCGGAAGCGAAAAAACTCGTAGGGACGTAAAAAATGTGAGACACAACGGTGTACGAAGGAAAACATCCAAAGAGGACACGAACACGCACTCGGATAAAAATGTTTTATCTCGTTCGCGCACATGTCTCGGTGAAATTAACGTGAAAAAATAACAAGAACAACAACAACAACAACAACAACGGAAAGCCAAAAGAAAGAATAATGTTATATACGCTCGTCGCGAACTCTCCGAATTCGTTATTCAATTATCATCGGGATGAAAATGTTGTGCGGGAAAAAGAAAAGTGGATTAATTTAACTGCAGGCGACGAAATTCGAGATGATGTAAAACATTGCAGAACTTAGTTAAGTGATATTCCAAGTAAATAATTTATGCGTATTGAATTTCTTTGTGTTTGCTGAATAAAACTAGGGATATAATATGAAAATGAATATGTCATTTAAGTATATATAAATTTCCGCTTATATCTTTATATACGAAATGGAATATATTTATGTATAAACAAGGGAATTAATCGCCTATTTTATTAAGAGAAAAAATGTAAAATTATCGAAAATTCGGAGAGTTCGTTTTGTGATGTCGCCTATATACACATGCACGTGTTTCATTCATTTTTCTGCATTTCTCTCTAAACTTACGAAACCGCTGGGTCCAGAATGTCTTCGATTTCGCAGTAATTTTCGAACGCTCGGTGCACCCACTTCGCTGCCTATAAAAGTTTGAAATTTCGAACTTCTAATATCCTATTATATTTCATTAAAAACACGCACCAATATTTAGTTACGCATATAATCAAAACTGCTCGATAAAGCTTGTTCTTGAATTTACAAATATTTCCTTTCCAGAAAATACAGATTATACCAAAAATTTTGAATGCATCAAAAGTGTTTATATGGAAACTTTTTTTTTTATTCGCATATATATGTGACTCATTTGAAAATTTATCAGTTTTGAGCTTATTGTTTATACTACGAAGAGCCAAGACTTTTAAAACTGAAAATAAGTTAAGAAAATTGCGTTGTTTTCGGTAATACGATAAATTTTTATATGACTCATCATTTAATAGATTTCAGTAGTATAGAATCGTCTTTATCATTTTTTTCTTTTTTATGAAATTTACTCACTAAACCCGAGTTCAAGCTTTATCTAATTTTAATAATGAAAAATCACTCGACTCGAGTTCTTAGTCACGTTTTCAGAAACAAATCAGTCAGCTGATATACGAGTCTGATTTTAGCATCCTTGAAAGAAAATAAAATAACTAAGTAAATGCAAATTGCACATGTTAGTATAAATTTTTTTACATCAATTATATTACATTATTTTATATAGAAACTACTTAAAATAGATGTAATTTCTCAAATAAAGTAATATATAGTTTATAGAAAAATAAACGAATTCTTATATAATTATATATAATGAATCCATTCCCTTTTGCCGAGTTTTATATATAAATATCAAATCAAAATATTAAAAAATCATAAATTATAAACAATGAATCTCGAACGAAAGCATTTAATTTAGTCAATTAATACAATGCTTACAAACAAAAAATTTATTAAATGCAATCACCTTGCGCATGCACAAAATATTCAACCTCTTTATCAATAATATAGAATTTAGTTAATGAAGAAAACTAATGTTTCTCATTCTCTGTAATTAGTAGTAAAACGGTGTAATGATTGTTAATTGTATAAAGACCCCAGTAATTAGTTTATAAATAACATACACTCATCCGTAATAACGAGAAATTTCTTCGGAAATCAATCTATTTGTTCTCGAGGCAGTGTCAAGTGCGTCAAGTTTGTTAATATATTTTTATGTTTAAAAAAAAATTGTCCCTACTCGTCGAAAAAGCGTTAATATTTTATTCAAACACACTCGGTTATTGAGTAAATTATATTTCATATATAAATTGAAATTCACTTGTGAATGCCCATGTAATCATTACTTGCCATTTTGAATCTTCGATAATTCGTCTTGTGGATTTAGACAGTTCTCCCTCACCTTTCAAAATTAAGAATATTGCATTGTTTTCACAAAAATATAATTTGCTTTATACATTCAATTTTTTTAATTAATATAAATAACATTATAGTTCTAGTAACAGTAAAAAGTATGTGATTGAAGCTTACTAATATCTTATACTTCGTCGTTATAAAGTAAAGTATAGAAAAATCCAGAAAAAGTTTGATGAAATAAATTGTTGATGAGAATTTCTGTTTTTTTTTTTCTGTTGATGTACGTACGTAGCAAAACTATAACAGCGTCATAAAATTTAAGATATTGTAGATAGTAAAGTGAAGTTTTTTGCTACAGTAAACGAAAGTTTTATTATGACTTTATGCCCCAAAGTTTTACGATACCGTGACGGAAATAGACTGCATATACTATTTAAATTTAGAATAGATGAATAGACTATGTACTCATCGCGCCTCGCGAAAAAAATATCCATGGATATAAAGAAACTCAATGGTTTTATGATAAAATTTAAGTAAATACTTCGGATAAAATGTAATGCATAGAATAATTAGACTTTGTATATGTATACCTATATATTATTACCCATACCAATAAAACACGAATAAATCAGAAATAACGTACAAAAGGAAATTTTGCAACTTCCAGGACATTAAGCTCAAAGCATATAAGCTCCTCCGAGTAGATATCCTCAACCTTTTCTATATCATATTTAAATAAATGTATGTACTATTTGCTTTGACATACCGGTAAGTCCTCGATAACCAAGGGATGTGAAATCAAGGGATTCGCTCGTTTCTTGTTGATGTTTAACGAATTCATCGATGGCGATGCCTTTGAGTCGAGATGGTTGTAAAAATCGTTTAGGTATACGCGAAAGAGGACCACTATCCTGAGGACTGGATGCGCCGCCTCCAAAACCAAGGCTGAGTAAAATTGCTTCTGGATCAGCTCGTCTTAGTTCTAATAGGCTTTCGACGCTGCTACAGTGACTGCTATCCGACTGAAAACTTGGATCTCTTGCCAATCTGCAAATTTGCCCAACAAATTCGAATCTTTTATAATTTATATTATCATTGTCACAAACACTTATTTACTAATAAACCAATCTTCTTTTTTATATTCAAATGTTATAGCGTTTATAGTCCACATTCTTATACATACTTTTTCACGTATATAATATATACAACGAGGTATACTAATTGTGCATTAGCAATTATAATGGATAAAGTATCATTAAATAAGTGATAAAGTAAAAATTAAAAAAATATATAATTACAAGAAAACTATGTGACATCAAGTACATTTCAAAATAACTATATTTTTTTCTTATACTAATGTATAAACGTCAGCACTTTAATTTCTATAACCATCTGGATTATTATAATTATTTTATTACACGCTCGAAATATAGCTTAGCAACTTACTATATATATATCTTAATTTTGCTTAACATATGTTAGACATGCGAAATCCAGATTTACTATTTTACAGATTAGTCGAGAGATTGTATTTTGAGTCAGTGTATATAATCATCCGACATTCAAAATTGTCAGGCATAATCCATTACAGTGACTGGCGAATGATTGACATATCAAACTGTAATTTAATTAATTAACGTACACGGAGGCAAAATCCTCGATCCGATTCGATCAATCAATTTGAAAATTATTATTATTTTATAAACTATTTTCTCATATAATATATTTTCCTTCAATATAAAATTTAATAATATTAAAATTCGAGTGTCCACGAAAGCATCCGCAAAACTTTATCCGTGACTTCAATAGATAAAGCATAAGAAACACCTAAAATTTTGTATTTATCTTATTTATCTACTGATACTTGAATACTACGTACTTATAGAAGATGCTTAATATAAAATAAAAAGATGTTTGGTAACATTGTTTTATAAAAATAATTACTTTGAATTTCTTTTTAAGATTTTTAATTGTTTTTAATTGTTCTAGGATAGAATAAATTTTCTAACTAATTTAATTAAAAATTATCATATACATTTTAGTGTCAATCAAAAAATTGTTCATAAATTTTGATACCTATGTATATTAATAATAAATTCAAATGCATTATATAAAAATCTTAGCTAATTAACTAATTAACTTCCATAAACAAATTTTATTTATAGCATTAGCTTCGTAAAATATCTTGTTTGCTGTTTTTGTGATTGAAACTTTTGTAATCTTTTTAAAAATGTTTCATTTATAAGTATACGATTTCTTTTATGTATATGTTTTGACTAGACATTAGCAAGATTTGTTTTTAAAGCAAATAATTTTAAATGTTTTTTAATTCAGGGATTTTGAAAAAGACGAAAGTAGATTTAATATAGAACACCTAAATTTGACGTCACCTCGCGTCCATCATCGGTAACATTTGACTGACATCCAATGACCTATATTTACCAAGGTCAATACTTTTGTTTCTACTATCTTATTTTTTGGCCAATTAATTACTTAATCGAAATTGATCTATCCTACATTTTTGATCGATTCTTTTTTTTTACGACTGGTATCTATGATTTTTATCAAACTTATCAATTATATACATATAAAATAATTACATGTATATAATTAATTTATAAAAATGTTTTAATCAAACATTTTGCACATGAGTCGATTTTTTTAAATTATTGAATATAAAATGATTACTTCAATAATCAATTTTATTATAAGAAAAAAATTTATTATTTATACTTTATATCCTTTAGCAAATATTATTATTTGGCATTTTGCCTCCTGTATACAGATTTTATGTTATACATTTTTAGATTCATTTTGTGTGTAAGTATATTTTTAAATTTTAATGGTTGAGGAATTAAAACACGATAAACTCTGTTTGATCTTTCTTTTATGGTGTATTAGATACTATATTATTGTAAAGTATCATCAACGCTACTTGCACTTGGAAATTTTAATAAATAATCATAAGTAAAATAATAAAAGTATGTCAGAATAATGATTTAGATATAACTATAGGTATGAAATATTTATTTTTACCTAGACACACCAGGATATACTATCGCTGGTGAATTAGGAACTGGAATTGGAGTGGAGACAGTCATGTTTGAGTGCCTTATGTAATTCCCTTTTTCACTAATAACTTGTTCAACAGTGCATTTAGGAATAGTAGTTGGTTCCAAATCAGCTGAAACACTTTGTTGTCTGCTGATTGATCCTAAACTTGAAGGTGAAGACTTTGCAGGTGACTGGCAAAGAATCAACCCATTGCTGAACCGGACTTGTCCGACGTCGCATTTCCCAAATCCCTCGAAGCCAGTTTGAAACTCGTATAACTGCTTCTTTACCAACGTTTTCTAATAAATATATTATTTATTATTTAAAGAAATACATAAGTATTTTCAGAATTTATAGATTGATTCAAACATCAAGCATACTTAATTGTAAGAAAATGTCTAATCTACCAACAACATTTTATACCAATTAAGAACTTAATTTATACAAAGCACCACATTTTTATTCTTAAATTTAAATTTTATCACCTTTTACAATTTATAGTTACTTTTTTAAATATTATTACTAAAACATAAAACTTAAAATTTAATTTAAAAAAATTAAAATAAATTTAAGCGCAATTTTTTTCATTTGACTATAGAAAAAAGATTGAGTAGTAAGTATTAACACATGACAGTGAGAGTTTCTTTAAATTAGGTCAAGGACAAGTCAGAGAGAAATGTTTTCTCTCTTTCATTTTAAACCATTTATCACCAACTTTCCAGTGAATGTAACAGTTAATTTGACTCAAAAAGATTCTTGAAATTTTACTTATTCACTCAAACTTGTACATTATTATGATAAATAAAAGAATACTACAATAACAATCATGCATTTCATGCAATCAAACAACAACTACAACTAATGAGTTTATTCTACATATGTTGAGAAGATCCATCAGGTTATTTATTATTTGAGTAAATACCTGGATCCATAATATCTTGGCTGCATGAATAATAGTAATAATAAATAGTAATTAAAATATAAAATGTTTATAATCTATAAAAAGTGAAGATTTCTACTTTTTTAAAATTTAAGACTTAATAAGTAAATAAATAATAAAGTATATAATATGGATATCAGATTATTAACTTAAATCTTTGAACATAAATCTTAAATAAATATAAAAATGTAAACAATCAAAGAAACAGCAGCTAAAATGTGTAATTGCAATCAATTGCAAATCACATAGCAAATTTAATATATAGTTAATGCAAAAAGAGTAATGTGTAAATACTAAATTTTTCTTAAATATCATAAGTATATTGTATAATAACTACTTTTATTGTTAGTTAAAGATAAGAAGTAAGATAAACTTGAAAAAATTACATAAGCTTTTAAGGAAATAGCATATCGGTTTCTCAAAGTTGATTGTTTTAACTAAACTAGCTTGTTAGTGTATTAAACAAATCTATAACAAAGAGAAACAAATAATGTGTTTAACATAAGTACAAAAAAATTAGACATTAAAATTGATAAACAACATCTGATATTCCTAAAAACGAAAACAGTTAATAATACAAAATTGTAAGAGTATAATTATGTTAATGATAATTGTACGCTAAATGTTCTATCAATATTGTACTGACATTTGTTTCATATTCATAAAAGATATACAACGCTCATTAACTGTACCTAGTCAATTAAAATCAATTAAAACTATTATTAAAGTAATATAGTGACATAGAGCATAGCATAATAAAAAATATATCGCCGTTAGAAATTTATATAATGACATGTATCAATTAATTATTACCACAAAAAATATCCAAAAGCTCAAAAATGGAATAATATTTCTAATAAAAACAACATAACAAAAATTTTCCATTACTCATTGATAGTATAAACTACATAGAGGCTTATAACACATATACACACAAACGCACACACTGCTACAAATGAAAACACTGTCAATTATAACCATTTTGTAAAATACTCCAAAAGTGTATTGAAGTGGTTTTGAAGACAGCCTGTTACTTTATACATGTCCACATCCACATGTATATATGTATATGCATCACAGAGATCTATGAAAATCCACGTTTTTAATCAGCAACACAACTTAAACAAATTTGGATTTTCCTCGATGATAAAGAAATATGAGATGGGAAAAAAAATCTTTTCGCATGGGAGATTCGTTATATAAATTAATTTCACGTTTCCACCTGCTCCACGAAGCGGAAAAACAATGAAGGAAAAAAGTAATAGGCGTAATTACATTGAGCACTGTATTTTTAAGATGTAAATCATTGACACTTGTTCCTTTCATGATTATTCTAACTAGAGAAAAATATCTGAATATATTTATAAAATTCACTAATGGTAATTTATTTACCTTTAAAACTATCTTCGTAGTTAAGTTACACTCGCGTTAATGGATAAAAAAAATAAACCGGAATAATCATATTTTTCCTTACTAAAAAAATTATTCAGAGAAAGAAGAGATAGAAACCAATTTGTGGCTCACGCGCGAGACGATTCGCTGGAGACTGCGAGAAGAAAAAAACGACGGGACACTTGTTAAACGCCTCTCCGCGCGCGCGCGCTTGCACACTACACACACAGCAACACGTACAGCATTTTGCGTTTGTGAATTTGTGATGTTTTTCCAGTGCCGTCGCGATGTTTTTCGCGACCACGTGGCGCATTATAATATATTTCTTGGATTTCTTATAGGTTATACATATATACATATTCACGTCGGCTGCTAAAAAGTGTGTAGTATATATATAGGTATAACTTTATAGCCTAGACAGTGAGATAATTTTATCATCCACTGAAAATACTTAATGATAATAAATTTTTATAATATGATAATAACCATAAAAATTTTAACTTCATATAAGTAATCATATATTTTTATCAATATTAATTAAGATTTATGTTTATTAATTAAATTGAAAACTAAGCTGCTGAACATTTTAGTTAAATAAAATAGATATTTACATTTTTATTTTTAATCATAATTAAAAAGGTTAACCTATTCAAATAGAAAATAATTTTCTGTATTAATTTAACTGTTATTTTAAATTTTCAAATTCTAAAATTAGTCGGGGGGCCTTTGGATATAATATGGCATTCTCGTATCTTCAAATATCACGTAACACATGGGTGCAGGGGATCACATTTACTTACACGGGAGAGAAAGAGAGATAGAGAGAGAGATAATCAAGTGAAACGTCAACCCGCGTGTACATTACAGCGTGCAAAAAGTGTCACAGATAAAACAAGTGTTTCTGTGTAAAGAAATAGCATCTCACTAATAAGATGAGTAAATAAACGATAAGAAGGAAAAAGTTCGAAGAGAGATAGAATAATATAAATTTAATACAAAAATTGTTGTAGAGTTTGCGGGTAAGAATAACCTTCAAATTAGAAGGGCAGTTAGCTTTTTAATTGTATAAGTTTTACCCAGGCTTGTATCAACATTTGATATAATACGGTGCAATACGTTTTCAGAACTTATTTACAAGTACGTAATGGCTTCAAAAGGGAAGAATAAAAATAGAATGCATGAACGACGAAAACGTCATGTTGTGGGTAAAGAGGAGAGGTATCGACAAGAAAGAGATAAAAGTGATAAAGAAGAATCTGGTAAAAGCAATATTAAATATCTTTTTGTTTATAGGTAATTGTAATTGGAATGAATGTAATTGCAAAACTAACTTTAATTTCAGAATCTGAAGAAGAATGGCCAATCCCATTTCCTGTGGCAATGTGGGATCTTGAACAGTGCGATCCCAGAAAATGTTCTGGTAGAAAACTTGCAAGATTTAATTTAATTAAAACACTTAAACTTGGTACTCGGTTTCCTGGACTAGTGTTAACTCCAGTAGGAACTAAGGTACTTGTTAATTTCATTGAATTATTAAATATGTACAAAGTTTATTGTATTTAAATTTAATTTTTTATTTCAGTGCGTTAGCCCAGAAGACAGAGAAATTGTTCAAGAAAGTGGCTGTGCCGTTGTAGATTGCAGTTGGGCTCGATTAGACGATACTCCCTTTAGTAGAATGAAAACTCCTCATCCAAGGTTACTGCCTTTTTTCGTGGCCGCAAACCCAATAAATTATGGAAAGCCATGTCAATTAAGTTGTGTTGAAGCCATAGCTGCCACGCTAATTATCACTGGATTTCCAGAGGAAGCCCAGATTTATCTCGGCAAATTTTCTTGGGGACATTCCTTCCTAGAGCTCAATGCTGAATTGTTGGAGAGTTATGCTGCTTGTAAAACTAGTGAAGAGATTATAGCTGCTCAAGACAAATTCTTGGCTCAAGCGAAACAAGAAAGGCAAGATAGGCTGGGTAATTATCTAATTGACTTGTTTTTTTGTCACCTTGTATATATTTTTACGCTGAGTATGATGAATGCATGCATTTTGCCTTACAGCAATGCCAGATTTTCCACCATCGGAAAGTGAATCAGAAGGTGATGAAGACAATGACAACAAAATAGAAACCGAAGAAAAGGTAGAGACTGCAGAATGCACAAGTACAAAAAGTGAAAAAGAACAGGTGATAGAAAACACTAAACTAAAAGAGACTCCAAACTCAACTTAATTAAAATTACTTTTTAATTGTATTTACGTTATTGTAAATAGTCAAAATTATAAAATGATTTAAAAATTTGATAAATTTAGGAATCATGTACGTACTTACATATATTTTATGTAAGTTAATTTAAAAATAGACACACTTATATATATTATAACTAAATTGTTTATTTATTTTCCATATAATGAATAATTTCTAAGCTCCTTATTTGCTATAAAATTGAACGAAAATAATTCTGTATAAAATAACAATATATCAATACTTTATCAACAAAAATATTAAAAATATATCCTATTATTTTATATTAAGCGCGCGAAAGTAAACATACAGTTAAAATAAAATTAATGTCTATTAAACATAAGTTTTATGCAATATATAACAATTTTACAAGACAAATCTGCATTTTTTAATTAAAAAAATATCCAGAAAGAAAGATACTGCAGGCATTAGTTAATGGTATGTATATGTATACTCAAGTGCACTTACTTTAAGTATGATAAGAGATTGTGAGTAGCCTTGCAAGTACTTGGACTATTGTTTTTCTTTCAATGGTTTCAAGGATAGTGAATGTTTGAACTCTTAAGGAAATCCTTATGCTAATTAATCATTCTTAACAGCCATAAACGAGTTTTCGGATATAACAATATTATAAGGTACAACCCTGAGCTCTCCTCGTTACTAATAAAATAACAATTTTATTTAATAATTAAAATATTTGTGTAATAAGTTTTGTAATCATCATTGACCAAAAGAAATCGCAATCATATAATATTCATCCCGACGAATATTTCCATATATAATACTGATATCTCACGAATAAAATTAATTTGTTTATAAATTACAGTAATTAACGCTTATTGCATAATCAGTGGTAATAAGGTAATAGCGTGCCGGTATAATTAAAAGAATACATATACTATATGAATTATTTTGACTAAAAGTAAAGATTATTTTCATTTCAATCCAATGAGAATCGCGGTGTCAATGATTTTCGGTCTGTGCGTGAAAGTGACGTAAACGTGTGTATCAAAAGTAGTAGGCGTTGGCTATATACGTGGGATTGCGACCTCGTCTTTTCCTTATATTCATACTTCCACGACGATATACTTATTCAGATGCGCGGTTAATCATCACATGAATACGCACGCATACACGCACATATGTGAGCTCTTATACAGAGCAGAAAAACTCTCCAAAAATGAAGCTATTTTATGTGCTTGATGACGATTTCTAAAACTACCGGAGATAAGTTGCTGTTCTAACGACGAAATTAAACTATTGCTTACTTATTGTGTATATTATATATATTAAGATACATTTTTCATCGTACAGTCGTTCGCTACTAAATAAATACATATTTGGAAACACTGACTTTCATCGTCATATTTTAATGTTTTATCTTCTTTTTATAATAAACAAAAAAACATTATAAATGTATCATTTTATTTTGTTACGGGAAAAAAAGTTTTTTAAAAAACAAAAATAATAAAAATCCAAGTATCGTACGAATTTGTACATAAATTGTTAAAATTATAAAAGCATTAGATTTATTTTCAACGCGCGTTGATTGACAAGTCTACTGAGAGAGAAATTTATTATTAAAAAGAAACCTGCTAAGAGAACTAAATCGAGATTGTATATATAGAGGGATAGAGAGAGAGTGAACAGGATATATTGATTGATTGATCATCGAAGGAAGAGTAAATGGGTACGGTCATTTCAAATCGATTTTAAGACTCAATTACAAGGGTGTGCTCAACAATAAAATTGTTTAATTGTACTTAAATATTTAATCGTTAAAAATATATATACATACAATGAGCCATTTCATTATTAGTTTATGGTTTTAAATAAGAAAATTTAGTATTGTTATAGAATAAGTATAATATTATTTCTTATTAAGTACAATATTCTTGTTTCTGACAATTAGAATCAAATTAGCAAATTACAAATTTGAAAAAAAGCATGATATCACTGGGAGCGCGTGTGTTTCCGTGATTTCAAGTAGAGAAAGTGTGAAAACGGTAAAGAAAGAAAAACAATTCTAAATTTGGTAACGAATCAGTCCATGAATTTATACTCAATTTTATACATATACGTGTCCCATATATTTTATAATACTCTAAGAAAAAGTAATAATCAGATAGCCAATGCATTTGTAGAAAAATCTTCTATTCAATATCGTACAAACGTAACACCATCTCAATCAAGCAAATGACGAAGAAGAGAATGTAGAGACATTGAAAAAGAAAGTTCTGAAGAAATGTGAATAGCAAAGGAAGAAATACTATAAAAATCCAGATGAAATAACAAACGCGATCACGTATATAGATTCCATAGCCGGACACAGAGAGAGCAAGTATATATCCGCGAAGCGAAAGAAAGCGCTTTGAGTGAAAAAGAGAGAAAAGACGGTTCTCCGTTCGCTTTTGTACGTATATACCCCGATGTAGGTATAAGTGCTCCATGGCACAAACACACATATCTAGAAGGTATATACAACGAGAGAGTCGGTTCACCTCGGTTATAGCGGAGTTACGAGTCAGTTGAGTAGCGGACGGCGTTCTCGTAAGGTGTCCGAACTTTGAATCACGCTCCGTACACTTACCCATATATCTATATATATCTGTACACCTCGTCAGCCATGAGTGAGTACCTGTTGATCTATTTTACATCTATATCGGGGAAAAATCGGACAAGGATAATCGACCCTCTAAACCCGTGCACGGAGGGAATCTTTTTGTATTTTTATATATACACGTATACCTACACGAAACTCGTCGAGCGGAATTCCTTGCGCGTGAAGCATATCTTTTATGTATGCGTATCTCGTCTCCCAGGATCTCTAGCTTCCTTGGTTTTCTACTATTTTCTTGAGCGTTTAGGTTAGGAGATCTATTTGTTTGTCGATAAACCACGTTATACTACCTATTTCGTACTTTTCAATTACCTATTTTGAATTAACAAACCAGACTATTAAATGTATCACTATATAGCCGCGTGTATCTTGTGTATCTATAACAGTAAATATTTAGCCTAAAAATATACTTTTTGATAATGCTTAGAAATAATTTACAGTTTGAAGAAATCGTATTTCGCGACAATGAAAAAGAATAATGCGTTATGTTTATATAAATATGCTATAAAAATAAAGTTTGCGTTAGAAAATCACAAATAAAAAATGTTGAACAGTATGATGATCGATCATCTCTTCGTTAGCTAAGCCACTCTATAAAATAATGCAATAAATCTATGAATTATATAAATAGTGAGAAACAATCAAATTGTTTAATCACCTCGTTACCTTATTTTCAAAATATAATTAAAATATTATTTTCACTCATTTGTAATCTCCATATTTTGATAAAATTATGCAGGTGTCCGAAACATCGCTCCAGCAAATTTCAAATGTAAGACCTCAGTCCATATTTCCGAAACGCATTCTAAATTAATGATTTATCACTGTTAAACGAATGAAAAACCACAATGAATAGAGAAATAAAACTAAACGTAAAAGTAAAATGAATAAAAATGTTGAAAATTTTCCTATGTACGTACGAGATTAAAACTCGTAGCTGAAAACATCGTTGCAAAGTCGAGTCTGTGTCATTTGCAAATAAAGGGCTATGCATATGTATACCATCTTTTGAAGCTTAACTCGACACGATGATCCGAGAACGGTCGTCAATTGAAAGACGGCGCAAGAATTGCCCTCATCGGGGTCGGTTAATTAGATAATCGCAGAACACGAGACACTATGAGGCTTGACCCCGCGCGGGAAAGAGGACTTGCGTGTTATCGACCCTAAAATCAACTTCTTCAACCATTTCACGGATGTGTTTAGGATAATAAATCACTGCACACATTGCTTTATGTTTTTAATTTACAACTTTTCTTATTTTGGTCCTGCCTCTGTCAAAAAGTTACGCTTACAGCACGAAATATTGGTAAATACATTGACCGATTGTTAAGTAAGGAATACTCATTTACTATCAGTAATAAAAATTAATTACATGTTTTATATATATATATTTAATATAAATTTTAAGTATTGCGAAGTCTAAACAGTAATTTAACGTTTTTAAACGATATTATTTACCAGCAAGACTGTATTTAAAACAGAAAATCGTAAAGTCAATGGTGTAAAAATGACTTTTCATTCACTATATACTTAGTAATAGCCCAACTAGAATCAAAGTATTACGTGAAAAAAGGTGAAAGTTGGTGATAATAATTGCTTTCAAGCAAAAGCTACGGAATTCTACTTTAATGTTATCATTGTTTAATCATTAAAAGTTAAACAAGTCTACAATTTAAAACCATACCTTTAGTTATTTAACTTTAAGGGTATGTGATACCCAAATTGCAGATACCTACGTAGAAAATCCCAAAAATTTTAAAAACTAATTGCGCTAAAAACCTGAAAAAATTCATAGATACTGTCCCAAGCAAATAGAATACCGTAACAGAGCGATTTTGACCAAATAATCATTTTTTAATTAATTATACGCAAATAACCATTTATGGTCGGTAATATATAGCTAAAAAACAATGCTTTACGACCGCCCAAAAATCTCAGTAAATTATCAATATAAAAATTTGAAAAAATTCACAAATGATCTTTAAATGAAACTTCATATCGTTACAGAGCGCTTTTTTCGTTAAAATGAACTCTTCATTAAAAAAAATATATAATGTTTTGGTTTTTTGGGGTTCATATGCCGTTAATCAAAGTGTAAACAAGACGATTCATGTGCAATAGTATAATTAAAATTTCTTTTAAAATTTTAATTTAAAATTCCTTTTTACTAAAATTTAGTTCAAAAGTAGAATAGAACTTGTGAATATACTATAGCTGCGACTAAATTAACCTATTTCATTATTTTTTATCTTTTGTAATCCTATCCGTTACTTTGGACATAGCATTAATAAAATAATTTAAATATTCTATAATTATATAATCTGCGAAGAAATATATTATATATGTAGGTACTCTACAATCATTGAGCTTTTATTATCTACATTCTACACTTTGTAATAACACTGGAAATTACTCAACGTAAAATAGTACACATAAATCAACGAAATTATGCATTTTCTCAAACCAGAGAATCATTGTAATGAATGGATAAGTATTCAATGTCATTATGTAAAGTGAAATTATTAAAAACAAAGTTGGATGAAAAAAATGATTATTTCCATATAACACTATGTAACATTACATTACGTTTGACTGAATTATTAGTATCGTTAACTAACAACTAGTCAAGAGTAAACGTTTTTTACTTCGTTTTAAAATCATCCTATGCGACTTTAAGCTAAACAAAACAAGATATTTACCTAAATACTTTTAGTTTAAAGCTTGTGATTTTAATAAAGATTTCGGTGATAGTCAACGTAACCGTCTAAAACTGACCCACTAATCCAGTTTTCATCTACCGTAGTTAATTTTCATTGTAAATTATTTCTTTTATTATCTTTACTACATCCTTTCTCACTCTACTTAGGAAGTAGTTATATTTTAAAGTCTATCTTCTATCTTTTTTTATTTCTCTCTTAAAGTTAATAACTCATTATTAACTTTAACTGTATTTTTTTAATAATTTTGACGTTACGATGGTATAACTTATTGACTCACCTTACGATACTTATAGATATCAAAGTAAACGATATGTTTTTAAACTTAGCAAGAGTCGTTTAAAATATCGCGTAAATTCTGTAGTCTGGTAAAGACAACTTTTGTAAATAATTTTTAAGAAATTGACCCTCCCTTTAGTAAATAATGTGTGTCAATGATCACAATTTCTGCTTAGCTCATTACAATTTAATGTCCCATGCACCTGTCAGCTTGTCATGATTTAATGAAAAAAAAAGACCTAGGAATGTTTGCACCGGTCGTTAACCTGTTTAATACGTCGAAGCATATATCCTTTTTTCCTTACTTTATTGTCAGTCCACTTGAATGTTAAGCATTTATCTTCTTTTTGTTCTGGTTACTGACAAAAATTCACGATTCATAATGGATTCACCCTTGTAACAAAGTTAAAAAAGAAACTATTCTGAAAAAACTAATTTTTAACAGGATAAATAAACTCTCTAAAATACTACGAACCTACACTTAAGTACATTTTTTTTCTCAAGTAGAAAGGAAGTATGTACATAAATAGGACATAACTTAATTCAAGTCTACGTATCAATCGCGATAAGTCAATGAAAGGAAAGAAACTAGTGGGTAAAAAAATCACGTAGTTTCAATACCAGTAAAAACACCTGTTGATCAGCTATAGTAAGAAGAAAAATTGCTTTAGGTACACTCGTGAAATTACCCACTTCGTTCCATTTCGACTTTGGTCTAGCTTTTCCACTCAACGAGATTAGATTTAGTGACGAGTTGACGACACTTGCCAACTCTTTTTTTCTTTTATCATTCTTATTACTTGCAATGATGGTCCCGTATATACATGTATACAAAACCTTTGCGCTTGTTTGTTACAGGAGACTATTATATGATCAGTTTTGCGGCTGTCCTCGCCGTAAGTATATTTTTATTCTTCACATGATTAAGTATAATTGAAATTTTGGTAGTTATTTTATACAAGGTGTTTGAAAATGGTTATTGCTTTGAGGAAGTCAAGTGGTGCTTATATAAAATAAGAATATATCATATATACCATTGAACGGTACATGAAAATTATGAACAAACTGTTTAATACAATTACAACAAATGACGGATTTTTAAATATTTTGTTAAAGGGGTTTCTACCAAGATACGTCTGTATCTAGGATTTAACAAACACGTCAAGTGTAACAGGTTTTTTTTTTAATTTAAGAACTAAGTACCTCAATTGGGCTTGTAAAAGTTAACAACTTCTAACATCTTTTCTTAGAATGTTTTTAAGTGAAATAAACAGCACCAAGAAAATTATAAGACTAATGGTTTATAATTACCATTACTTTATACAAGTATGTTTTACGTAGTTTTAAGTAGTTTTACGATACTGACCTAATTAATTAACCGTTTGACGCTAACGATTGAATTGCATAAAAATTGTCAACAGAACCTAATTATTGTGATGTTCCGTCCAAGCAAATTTAGTAGCTGCGTATCTACATACGTATACATTTTAAGATTCTTAAGTGAATAATACATTCAACACATACAATTTAAATTTTACAACATCAATCTTCAACAAAGTGCAGGTTTACGGCGCTAAATTTATTAACCTCATTGTGCAGCCATTTCACAATCCCCATAAATATTCAACAACTTCTTCAGAGCTCTCTAATACTCTTCTTGCAAAACTCTTTAAATCTATATACAAAATTCAAATTGGTACATTTTGTTATACGCATCGACTTGTTTCTATATATGCCCGAACAATTGCAACTTTTCTTCGTAACGTTATTCAATTATACATTTTTATTACTAAATACAAAGTTATATTAACCTAGAATATAGATGCGGGAAAAACTATTTCAATAATACGTAGCGTGCATCACAATATTTTGATTAGATATATCTCCGTATACACGTAAACGTGCTCTTACATTACGAGAAATGATAGTCCTTTGGTACAAAAATCCATTATCGAAAATCGAACGAAAGTGAAAACAAATCGTGAATCGTTTATGAAAAGTATTCATTATTAATAATACAAATTTATTATTTATTTAAAAATCATTTATTCAGTTACATAAAAAATCAATCGGGATTCCACGATCGCATATTAAAAGAAAGATTCCACATTAACATTATTATTTATAAATAATAATCAGTAGTAGCATAAAGTACAATAATTTTCTCGTTATAAAAACGAACCTTGACAAGATTGACCTGATATATATAAATCTGCATGTATTAATAGTAAAACATAACGCATCTGTAATATGATTTATTTAAATTTTCAATGTGAGTCACGTAAAACACGACGTCTATATATATAATATTACTCAATTCTGTATTTACTATTCCTATGGCTACTCGTGCGTAAAAGAAAAATTCCCTCGCGTTGTCCAATTGCAGAAAATTTAACAGGTTTCCTGCACTAATTACAATCTAAGTACGGAACAAAACACGTTGCCGAATTCCCTCGGTTTATATTATTATTATTGTACCTTTTTTTTAATACAAGCACGTTCACCGATTCGTGAAACAAGCAGCTCATTCTATATAGAAAGTTTTACCATTTATGTATTTACGTAATTGTATATACACACACGCGAGGTTGATTGTCGCCTTCTCGGGTCAATACGATCATGTTATTTTGAGAATCGGAAGATGCTGCGATTACCGAATGGAAAGTTGTTCTTAAATTATCGAATGTAATACGTTGCTCTTTGTTGTACATACAATAGGAAATATAGATAATTTTGTCAGATGTATGTGTGCAATAGGGTACATATGTATTAGTTTTCATTGGTATTATTTGTGAGTGAAAGTAAAATTGTATATGTCCGCGATACACTATGCAATATCAATGCTATAAAAAATTCTAACTATCGATTTTATTTTATTACTTATCGAAAACACGTTAGTCGTAATTGTCAAGTATGATGAATTTAGAATTTTAGTTAAAAATAATTTATTGTTACTTTTTATAAAGACATTGCAAATCGCCATGAACTTACCTTTTAAATTAAAGTTACTTTAATTTTTTATACTTTTAAATGTAAAAGCTCTTATAAACGTTAGTGCATTATTTTTCTTATTATTTGAGCGATTGAATGTTTCTTAACAAGTAGTCGTTAAAATTTAGTTACATTTATCCTGGTAGCAATTGATTCAATAGCAAATGGCTTATAAACTACTAGGAATTGTAGGAAATTATGCCGCAATTTTATGCGTATATAGGTAACAGTCCAACTTGCCACAGACTTTTTTCTCGAAATTTCTAACATTAAAATTAGCTTAAAATATTGCGAAATAATAGCACTCGAGCAATCGATATTCTCTCAATTAAAACCACTGTACTACCTCCATGCGAAAATAATACACCTTTTGTCAAATTACATGGGTCACAAATATTCAAGTATAATAACGAAATGATTATAATTGAACAGATGCTACTGATAACAGTAGACGCAGGTGATATGCTCCGAAAGAGCATCGTCTTTGACAAGAACACCCCTGACGTATTTTATTGCCCAGTGCATAAACCGACTGGATTTGACAAAATGATCGTCAAGGCTAAGCCACTCTCTCGACTCTGTCAATTCGAAGGTGGACCAATACCAAACGACTATAAGAGCGATTGTTACAACGACGTCGACGAGAGTGAATATGCTTGCAAAGAGAAATACAGAATCATGGTAAGATTATTCGAAACTTTTTATTACCAATATTTTTTTCAGCCCAATGTGATTACAACCCGATTGAAGATACAGTTTAATTAACGAAGGATTATAACCCTTTCAATGTTTATAGCAAAATTATTTTTCTTTTTATATTGATTTGATATAAGTTTTCAGGAGCGATAACAAATAGTATTTTGTTTAAACGGAAAAACGGTAATTTTTATAACCATACAATTACTATAAAAAATATATTAATATTTTATTCTTTATAATGTAAGTACATTAAAACGATGATTAATTATATTTTAATCATTAATTGTATATACATTTAAAATTATTTGTATCTTACAGCGATTAATTTAATATAACGAATACAATTGTTTCGTGCTATTCAAATAACATTTTCGTCTATCTAATATGATACGTTTTTTATATCATGAGTTATAAATATATTTAAATTACAAATATTAATTATTATTAATTTTTTCATATATATATAAGCTTTAAGAAGTTAATTCAATTCATTATTAACAAAACGCTTTTATAAAGCTTCGCTTCTAAATTTTTCTTTATAATTTTCTTTATAATCGTTAATATTTAATAAAAAAAATTGTTAAAAATTAAAATAGGTACATCTGCACCCTTTTTTATCAGCACCCGTATTAAAACATCGACATAAATATATTATTTTATATGAACATGATATTATTAAAAAAATTACGGTATTGGTATTGGTTCTGCATCCCTGCCCCCTTATAGTTCACCCCTTTTTAACACAAAAATATTAACGCATCCCTAATATATCACATATATTACATATACACCCACCTTTCATACACCAATTATTAAGGTGAAGCTCTCTTTTCAATTTTACGGTTATCGTGACAGTAATTAATCATTTTCTTTTTAAATCTAGTAAATTAAATATTCATATTTTATTTAAACAGCCCTTATTGTATTTTCATTTTTATTACATATCTTCAAAATTATTTTACTCATAAAATTATCCCAATAATAATTATAGTTGACACGACAATAAATTATACGCATATGTATATCTTTAGTAGCAGAGCTTTGCTTTATAAATATAATCCAAAATTGCGATCAGGGTGTTGGCATTGTTCTTTTATCTTCTTAATTACAGAAGCGACTGAGGAACGTGGAAGGTGATCAACAATTACCAATCGACAACGAATACACCGACAAGTAGGCCAAATCAAAGCAGCCAGCAGACGTCTCCCTTATTTTCACCCCTCTTTCCGTTATTTAAAAACATAACAACAAAATTAAAAGGAAACACACGCACACGCACACACAACCACACACACACACACCCACGTACAATAGTACACACATATACAAATTTATACTTGAGATAAAGCACGCGCGCGCGAGTTTTTTTGTATATTATACATATCATACCACTATAGACATACATACATATATATATGTATGCTTACTCCAATGCAAAATAAATAATATTTACGCGAGATTTTATGAAATTGATTTTTTCTCATCTTACAGCCGAACTTATTTTAATATATTTGCAGAATATATTCAGATTAGAGTTTTATTCGAAATATATTTGTGCTGGATTTTTTTTTACCGATTGTTTTCTCCCGTACACACACACACACGCGCACACAAATATATATATACATACATATACATAAATATTAAGAGCAAGTATTGTATTTTAAAATAATAACACGATTTGTTATAATGACGAAAATCTAATTTACCCTTTCCTTTTTTAAAAATTTTCACAATTTTATTTTTTTATCTGACGTTATTTTCATATTAGAATTATTATTCGCCAGCTTTGTGTACGTGAAAAATAAAATTGCTGAAGATTATAAAATTGGGTGTATTGGTGCAATCGTGACTGTTTAAATGCATCTGTAATCAATGTTACGATTTTAGATTGTAAGAAATGAAAGTATTATATAAATATTAATAATATATTTACATACTTAATCATATAAATATTATAAAGGAAAGGTTAAATTACATGTTATCGAATACAATTCAACAGTTTAGATTTTCGTCGTCTTATATTAGAATTATTAGGAATATTACTATTGCTTCTTTTTACAGAGACACGAGAACATGTAAAACTACCTTGAAAACGAAGCAATAAATGAAAAAAATTAACATTTTTCCACTCTATATTTACATGATGTGTTTTTTAATCTCCTATATCTTGCATGTTTTTCTCTTTCTTGTAAATATTTTTCTAAAGGTGAGACTTTTTTTTACTAACATTTTACTAATGCTTTTTTTCAACCAGCTTATTTAATGCACACTGCTTATTAAAAGTAAATATTTTTATGTTGATTCATTATTTCTTATTATTTATAGGGTAAGAAATCTGAATATTATTACCTTGGACCTGTTATACCGTCATTCCGAATGTATTTTGTAATTGGAATCTTTATGCGAGTTTTGTAATTTTAATCTACTTATTTTTAATTGATACTGTAAAGAAAATATTAATTTATAAATTTCTTTAATATTTTCTTTGCAGATTTGAAAGATGAAAGAAATTAGAATGACGTTAATAACTTGTCCACAGTATTCTTATCCTGAGAAAAAAAAACTCTGTTAAATGTTGTAGCCAGTGTATAACTATTTGCGTAATATAGATAGTAGTGTAGCTCCTACATGTACCTAAATATACTGTTTCTAATAATTTTTCATATTTTATTTTACAACTAACTATATCTTAGAAAAATCGTATTTACTTTCTTAGAAAAGTTCTGCATTTCAATATATATTACTTCATACTACGTACCTGTTTTGTGAACATACGTTATACATATTATTTTCTTCTATATATTTCTTAGCTTTGATCTTTGTAACATCTACCTTGTTAGTCTTACATTTAAATATAAATGAATATTGCAATCCAATACAATGATGCAACGAAAAACCTACAATAATAGGTACGTAATCTTATAAATTTATATTTTTTTCTTTATGTTTTTTTTAATGGAGTTATAATTGCCTACAATAATTATAGATTTATTGAGTTTTATGTTATGTTAAGGATAACTTCAAAAAGATGTGTAATAATTTCTTACTTTAGTAAATGATATTGTATAGAAAGAATAAAATATAATAATCCCTTGTTACAGATGAGACTTCATCCACCAGGCAGCGATACTCCTTACAATGGAACACGGCTAAAAAAATTCATGAAAGTCGACAAAGATCTACCAATCAAGAAAACCAAGAAAACTTAATTTCCGAAAGATTTATAAAGCGCAATACTCGTTCATTTAAGATGCATCGTAACTACCTCCTCGCTTTTTAACGTAGTCAATTAACTTTATAAAAAGATAATTCGTACATGTAAATTTATAAATTTTATAAACAGTTACTTTAAAGAATTTATAATTATGTTAATTAATGCTTATAAAAAGAACTCAAATAATGCTGTGATCACTTTTTAAGTTGTGTTTTTTACAGAATATAGATATTAATGATTACATTTTATCTTTTTAAATCAATTTATGTAAATATTGATTAATTCGTATTAACTTGTTGTATCGTTACAAATTATTTGTTAATAAATTAAAACAATAACAAATATATTGTTTCCTTATTTGCAATAGTACTATTTTTTAAGATGTTAATATTACGTATTATGTAAGTTTAATTTTTGGTGAACATAAAATGGGTAAGTAATGATAGTAATACAAGACAATTAATTCACTTTATATGAAAATGTAATTAAATTATAATTACTGTTACTTGCTTAATTATACATGAAGTAAATGTAATTTCAATATTTTTCATTGACGTATTTGTAAAAACGGAGATTCGATACAATGATATTTGGTAATTAAGTTTTGCAATATTGCAATAACATTAAACGCGTATGCATGTCTTAAATAAATGTCATACTCGCAATAATCTTAGGTTACTAATACTATCTTACATTCGGTGATGGACATCTTGATACCATTAGCTCATTTTTACATTCATTTTAACATATTGAATAATAAAACAATCACAATGTTCTTTAAAAATGAAACATTCGTCATGACAGCCTTTAATGTTACATATAGTACGTAACTCTTTGTATTTACAATGCCGTAGATATTTAAATTAAATAAACTAAATTAAGTTCAAATTTGGAAGTAGAAAATTAATTAAAAATAAAAATTGCAACTGTATCGAATATTATACTAATTAATAAAACATAAACAGAAACATAACATTTAGCCAAACGTAAAATAAAATTAATTTTTTAGTATTTTAATGACTCTTTTATATATAAAAAGTAAGATACGTGCAGTCTAAGTTATACACATATGTATTCAGAGCAATGCTTTATTTTATATTTAAAGCAATTTATTATATGGTAACGGTATATTATCAAATAAAAGAATAAAAATTATATCATATGTACATTACAGATTATAAATTTTTAAAGCATTAAATTTATAATTGAATATTACAAAAATGTATAATCATATGTCTCTGAATATATACCTATATATTTATCCATGTACAGCTATAATCAGTTCTTTTCAGTATAATTTAATGTAACTGAGTAAACATAATTAATAATATTGTGCTATTTTAAAGCATATATTTTATTACTTAAATAATCATTATTTATTTTTAAAATATGCTATGATTTATAGATGAAAATAATTAATTATTCAATTTACATAATATTGTAAAGTTATTATTTTTCAACAAATATTAATTATTTAATTATTTAAACTAATCATGAAATTGTATGTATAATAACAAAATTTTTTAAATATTATGATATCAATTTTTAAAACATATACAAAGAGCGAATATGATAACGTTTTAAAAAAATTATTTTTTAACCAAGAAGCAGTCTATTGATTGATATAAAACATTTACTTTAAATTAACAAAATTTTAGTAATTTGTCAATCAAACGTCAAAAATGGCTGAACAGAGCCATCCTTGAATTTTCATAATACAAGCTTCCCTCCATTAGATGCACGAATCTGAGCAACTTGTTCCGGCGTTAAAATTAACTTGCTTCCATTAGGCAACGCAAGCGCATAATGACTTCCAGTTTCATTGACAACCACCACAAGTTGTGTATTTTGATTTACTGTACTGATGGCTGGTTGAGCAGGTTTAATAGGACTGATGGAAATACCTCCCTCGCTCATCCGTTGCATAAGCTGAGGTGGTAATGCAATTTTACCTTTTGGTGCAATTGCTTGTGGTTTCGATTTTGATGGTGTAGCTTGCTTATCATCCTTTTTTTCTGAAACGATCATTTCAATATCATCGTCACTATCACTGAGTACTATTAGTGAGGTGGCCTTCGAATTCTTTACGGTATTCGTAGAAGTATTCGTTTGCACTGTTTTGGTAGCTTGAGTAGCTACATTAGTTGGAGCAGTCTGTAACAAAATTTAATTGGTTCTTTTTATTTGTGATTACTTAATGAAGAAGTATAATTAAAATTTTTAATTTAGTAAAAGAATAATTTCAAGATAAATTCTACCTGTCGTACTTGTCGCCTGGCTACAACATTTTTTTGTTGACCAACCCTTTGACCAGGTCTCAAAACATTAGGTGCAATAGGTGCACTTCTAATCACAGCTCCATTAGGATGAGGAAAATTTTGCCTTGGCGATATAGGCATCCTATTTGGAGCTGGCGCTCGCGATCTATATGCGATTTGCCTAGGTGGTGTTAACGTCATTGTATTTATAATACGTGGTTGTTGGATCGGTTGTTGTGGCTGTGTCACATATTGCAGGTAACCTTGATGCGCTGGTTGGTAAACGACTTGAGAATTGGCTGCGGTTATGAAACTCTGACGTGGTGCAGTTGTGGCAATTAAACCAGGCTGATTTTGTACTATGTAATTTTGCGTTGGATTTGGATGAACGTAATAACCTTCTGCTGAAACTGGTTGAACTTGCTGAATCGACGGCCCTTGTGGCTGTTAAAAAATGATTAAAATATTTTTGATATTATAACAAATTTTAAATCCAATTGAACTCTGAATTATTTAAAGTAAATAAATCATACCATTTGAGAAACAAAAGTAGTCGGTTGAATAAACTGATTTGGCTGCATAACTCCCGTGATTGGTGCATTTTGTTGCATTACATAATAGTTTGCAACTGGTGCGTGGCCAGTAGTTACGACAACGTAATTTTGTTGTAAACAATTACTAATTTCTGGATTAGATGGCGTAGGTTCATAAATCGGACCTTCATCCTTGATGTCCAATACCGAATGTAATTTTGAATCCTGAGGTTCAACCTTCACATTTGTGGAAGGCACTATTATTTTGTCGATAGGTTGGATTGCTATTTTATTTAACTGGGTACCAGTATGGTTGAAATTATTATAACTGAGGTTATTAGAACTATGGTTGCCTTTAACAAGACCGTTATTGTCTTGATCGAGCTTGATGTTTTGAAGCTTATGTTGAAATGATTTTAGTCGTCGGTTCGCCGCTAAAAATTAAAAAAAAATAATTACTTACAATATTAGTACATTTTACAATACTGGTTAGTGAAATTCTTTCATTGGGGATAAATAAAGTAAAATATTTTTAAACAGTTATTCAAAAGGTATTGATTGTCAATAAAAGTAGAGTTCATACGTACACGGACGTTTATTTTTCCTTTTGCGAGAGCTAGGTAAAATCCAATCTTGGTCTGAGTCCTCCCCTTGCGAATAGTAGCTTGATTCACGGGTTTTCGAAGGAGTGTTAGGAGTGGATGTACTGATCTGTGAGCTGGGAGTCGCGTAGATTGCCTCAATGTCGGTCCACCCGTCCAACTTTTCCTCCTCGCTTTCATCGTCAGAGAACAACTGTTCTGTATACGAGGAAACACCTCGTGCTCGTAACACTCGCGTCGGTCTTTTTGGACCTATAATTTTAAAAAATAAAAAGTTTAATTTTTGGCAATGTTTTTCATCGAGAATTTTTATTATAATTTTAATCAACAATGTAGTAATACGCGAAAAATTACTAATAAAAAGGTGACGCACATTCGTCTTCAAGATTTTCCGCTTCACTTGGATGACTCTCTTGACTAATGTCCTTGGATTCTGATTTATCTCCTGCTTTATTTTCTTCTGTTTTACATTCGACTGTTTTAGTTGTGTGGAGTTGTTCCGTTTTATTATCTTGCGATTCTTGGTAACTTGGTGTTTCGAAGGCATTAGACCCTTGATCGGCAACTTGAGTAGAATCTGAAGATGAGGGTCTCGAATTTTCCTCCTTTGAAGGCTCTCCAGTGCCAGTTCGGGATATGGTAGCTCGCGGTATATCGAAGGTGGGTTCCGTCGGGACGGTACACCCCTGGGAATTGAGTACCCACCGATTAGCGCCCTCCTCCGTGTCTCGATCCTCCTCCACCACTCTACAACACATGGGTTAAACACACAGTTCGTCTCGACGGATATTTTGATATCAAATCTTTTGGTCTTTTTATTGTTTTAAGTTAATAAAATTTAAAAATAAATTATTTATCGAACCAATAGACTTGGTAAAATTTAGTCTGCAATATTCTACTGTCAAATTTACTAATTTTATTATCCTCACCATGGCGACTTCATGCCAATTTTGTATAGAAAATATCTGATTAAAAGTACTTTTTATTCTTGTATTGAAAAATAGTCAAAATAAATCTTATCAATAAAACAATGATAGTAATAATTTTATTAGGAACCAGAGTTTTCATTGATTGACAAGATGTCTTAACAAATAATAAACGATATCGTAAACTATGCAATTGGTTAAGAAATATTATTAAATATTCTTATATACTCAAATTTGCTCATTATTACAAATAAATAAATTAAATGAATTGTTATGAAATTTGCTGAATGTGTATGAATTTAAAAAATTAATCATTCTATTAGTATTTCTTACATGAACATAAAACTACTTCCAGAAGATATTTAATTTTAAGAATAAAATAAATTATTTGTGTGTAAAATACATCATTATAATTTTACGCGTATACTGAATATTACAGAATTCATATCCGTCGGTAAAATCTCTTAATTCCAACATTCTATAATCGATTAATTACAATGCATCTATTAAAAAAAATAAAAAATGTTAATTATGAATAATTAAAGAATAATGGAATCAAGAAAGTGTATCGTCTCGCGTAGCTTAAATTTACAATATTTCGTATTTACAATATCAATGCAGGAATAATTTACATTACTAAATTATTTAACAAAATTATATTAGCACATTATACATTTGAGCGCAAAAATCAGCCATTCAATATTAACATTAAGCAAATATTATAACACCAAATAATTAGTTTTAAATTTAAAATATTATTATTAGTAGGAATTACATTTATTTGGATATATTTACAATGCATAAGAATATTTGATATACTATATTTAGAAGTTAAATATAATTACACTTATACACCAGAACTAAATATTATTAGAAATCATGCATAAATTGAACCGTAAAAATTATTTTAAGGTAGTTCACTAATGACAATATAGTTATTAAAAAACTCAAGTTTTATTACTGTTTGCTAACTTGAAATAAGTTTGTAAATATCTTTATTCATTGAAATAATATTTAAAATAATTACTTTTCCGAACAATCGTTACATGCGACGGTGCCACGTTTTCAAGTTTTCACGCGTCCAATTAAGGATAGAAATCGATAAAATGTTTTATTTATAATATTAATTAACTTTTCGGAAAGACTGGCTTGATAATGTTTCTCTTATTCGCTTACAATAATAGAGTTTTATCTTTTCAAGGCTATTTTTATTTATTTGATATCCATATTTAAAACTATTAAAAATTATGATTGTGTCGCGATTAATATGACTTTCATTAGCTGACATAGAAATCTTCAGCACCCTATATAAGAATAATTTTAAAAAATCGTACATTTTTTAAAGTATATAAAACAACTTTTTCATGTTTCCGTCTCATTTTTAAGAAAATTGACAAACTACCTTGAATATTAAAAATTATGTACAAAACGATCTAATTCAAAGCAGTTATTACAACCGTAAATAAGCAAGTGATGATGTTTGCGCCCTTAAAATTTTATGTAGAAATTAAATCTTCATAATGTTCATATAATACATGCGGAAAACGTTAGATTAATTTTATTATACCAGAGCCTGCGAGAGACGACAACTGAGGACTGTGGTTTCTTTACGAGTTGTAGGAATGGTAGTTAAAAAATTTAAACATTTTTTTGCTTTCTTTGCAACTGTAATATGGATTTAAAGCAAAGAAAAAATTGTTTATATTCTTGCATGCATATTTATATGAAAAGCAAAAAATTGTTTAAACAAGCAGGTATATTACTACTGCTACTTCCATAGCCTTATAGAGGATCGAGACATTGAGAAAATAAATAAAAGAGATTAAATATAACCAATAATAAATGAAATAGTGATAGTTAATATTACATATAAACCACACATTCACCGAGTTTGATAATGTTACATTCAGCAACAAGTTACTTACCCATTTTCAAAATTATTCCATTCTCTTTGCAATTTATTCCTAGCTCTTTTGGTCGACTCTTTTAATATAGCTTCAACATTTTCTAAAGATGTACATAATACTTTCATTCTTTTTAAAAGCGTTTCTTCGCATTTTGGCCTGACAAAACTCTATTAAATTTAAAATAAAAATATTTCAATTATACATACACTGTTTTAATATTACAGTTTAGTCTTTAAGAAGTTAAACTTACTTCTTTCTTAGTTTCATTGACTATAGTCTTATCAGAAGAAATAAATTCAGTCAAATCCTTAAGGCTATCTACGCTATCAGCAACAAGTTGAAAGTTTGATACACTTAAATCAGATATTAATTTATTAAAATCATCTACTTTCCATTTGTTACCATTAAAATCTTCATTAAAATAATCATCCTATAGTTGCAATAAACATATGTTAATATTATTTCTTTTCCACAGACTACAAGTTAATAAATTGGTATATAATGCACAACTTACATCGATCTCAGGTGATGAAACTCTACACAAGCTGTCTCTTAATTCAATAGAAGACAATTCTTCGCTTTCTTGTACGTTTACCAAATTTTCTACACCTTCAACTTCCAATTTGATATCGGAAATATTTTTTATACGTGCACTACGTCTTGCTGTTGAATTACTCAGTGCTGAATCAGACAAATCGTCATCATCAGAGTTGCTTAAACTATCATTCGTATTTCTATCTTTTGTTCTTAAATTTAACCATTTATCCAAACTTTCTTCGTCGTTTAAAAATTCATTATCCATAGAATTATCACATTTTTTGTTCTCGGACAATTTTTCGTCGTCCGATTTAGAAATATTTACATCTTTTGCTAAGCTTGAAAATAACTGTACATCTGTTTCACCTGGCTTTTCACTAACTTTTGAAGCGTTCATTGAACTAATTTCTTCAAGTTTTTCGTCATCTGTTTTCGAACTTTTGGACAAATCATCTAAAGTCGATACACTGCTCTCTTTCGGGCAAGCATCCTCATTTTTTAAATAATTTATTGCTGACGTATCTAAATCATCTACAGCCATTGAATCCTTGCGGACAAAATAGTTTTATTGTTAATTAAATTCTCAAAATGCTTTTAAAATTTTTGTGTATTTTTTTGTAGGATTAATTAATTAATTTTAATAATTAAATTTATTATTTATTAAAATAATAATTAAGTTATCAATTAATTTTAACTAAAAAATCAAACTATTTAAACTCACCTCTGTTTTCTTATCATTTGAGTTAACATCCTCCTCAGCCTTTGATGTCGAATTATCGGGCTCATTTGTATTTTTAATATCATTCGTATGATTCACAACTTTATCAATGGTAAGATCTCCCGAAATATTTGTCTCGTATCCACTCGACTTAGCGAAGCTACCGCAGCTAATCTCCGAAGCTTTGGAAGAACTTCTTGAGTTATTACCAAAATGTGCATCAACTGAATTCGAATTTGAATCAAAAATACTCTGATCTATTAATGGCAATTCAACTTTTTTCCTGTCTTTCTTTTTCGTAGGAAGGGAACCATTACTCCATCTCGATCTTCGTTTTTTCTTTTTAACTGGAAATCGTGGCGTAACTTTAGGTTCTTGCTTAATGATTACCTCTACCTTTGGTTTAATTTCTTCAATGGGAGCCTGAAATTTTTAGTATGCAACATTATTTTTATTCCTATGTATTATTATATTTGTTTGAATTTATAAATGAGTTTTACTTTACCTTAACCGTTGACAATACTGTATTGTCCAAGCAATGCTTGTAGACCCTGAGATCATTGTGTAGGAACTGTGGAAAGTAAATATATCGAGCACCGTATCTATCAATACCTAGTACTGTCTCAAATTGACTTTCCCATGGTTGCTTTGCCATTTCATCTTGAATTGTTTTTCTCGAATGCTAAATAAAGAAAATATTAGTCTTAATTATAATTTTTAATTATTATGATTTTCCTCTCATTTTGTTTATAATAATTAATAAGTATGTTTAAAAGAATGAAAATATGCGTATTTAACGGTAAAGTTAATTATCTACAAGTGAAAATAAAATACTCTTACCATGGCAGTATCACAAATTGTCTTCAATAACCAAACTCTTTGTTTGAAACTAAAGTCTTGAAATTCTTTTCCTTCAATTTCGTTAGCATCTGGAAAGATGCTCCAAAATTCGGGTTCTACTCCAAGTGTGTCAAAAACCTTAAATATTATAAAATTTAGTTATTACAAGTTCTTTGAAACAATTTAAAAAATTATATAAAATATTGTATCAATATATAAATTATATTTGAAATGATACACATACACACACAGAGGTAAAATTATATATGATTACCTTTAGTGAATCTTGACGTTTCGTTTGATACATTTTAAACCAACTTCGTAATTTATATGACAAAATATTGGTCCAAAACTCGTAAGGCATCGGTGGTACTTTTTGCTGTTTCGTTCTTGTAGTTGATGGTGAGCTGAAAATAATAAATAATTACATAGTTTAATAAATATATTATTTGGTATAATAATCTATTTAATTTTTATTTTTATTACCTTAACAAACAAGTCATTATATGAGCTAACTGTTTCGAAGCTTTCGGCATCAACAGCATACGCTCCACTTCGTACATAGACAGGTGAGAAATGTTAAGGACTTCTTTGGTGAGTTGAAGAAAGTGGTAAATTTGAGGTAACTAATTTATACAAAAATAATGTAATTAGTTAAAATAAATTATCATAAATTTAAATAATTAATATAAAATTAAACTTTACCTCCCACATTGATTCCATTTCATCCCGAAGATTTTCCGGTAGGATTCTATCCTTTTCCCATTCGAACATCGCTTTATCTTCGACTGCAAATTTACGTTTACGGCTCCTTTTTGACATTTTGAAAATCTGAAAGACGATAACATTAACTACATTTTTGTGTAAAAAACGATACACATAATTAAGATGTTCAAATACATTAAATATATACGTATTATCTCAATTGAATATGTTTATAAGAACTACAAAATTTTCATCAGTCTTTGCAAATATTTAAACATAATAAATTACTTTTTTAGTCAAGACATTTCTTTTAAGTATGAAATTATGAATTACAGCCAAAATCGATCCTTCCAAAAAAAACGAAATGGGTGGTTTAAAAAGTAAGATAAAAAAATGTCCTTTCCGCATTCGACTCATCGTGATGTATGTATAAAAGCTTATTAACGCGATTAAATCGCTCGAATTACTTAGCAAATAAATTGAAAAATGAAGGTGGAGTAAGTCTGAAAAGCTTGTCAGACACATTATAATTAGCTCTACGATCGTAAGGATAGGTTTATACGCGTTTTCATAAACGATTATTATCCATTAGATACACAAGTTTCATTCGTTTTCGTATTTTTTTATCGCATTCAATTTATACGTTTATTATCACGTAGCGCATTACACATTTCTATTATTTTATTTTTGAATGCTTCATTGTTAAAAATATGTCGGTTTATTATCGTTATAGTTTTTATGACATTTGTTTTTCCAAATTATAATTTACATAGTTTATCATATTTATTAAACACAAAAAAATAATATACTCTATCCTCTTTCTTTAATTGGTGCAAAGACAAATCAACTTTATCTATTATTCATCTATTCATTATGCAGCTCCTAACGAGGGGCTTATAATATCAATCGTGCAAACTTTGCAAAATAATTTTTGTAATTTATTAATAAGTTATTTCATAATTAACACACATGGTGCAATATTTGATTATGGATATCAAAGTCAAGGACAAGAAAGCAGCAGATCCTTATTCGCGCAATCGATTATACTTGCAAACATTGACTTTTCGTTGTGAAAACTATCCTTAAAATTAATTAACAATGACAAATGTTTGACACGTCTCGTTCAATGCCAATGCTTTCGAACTTGAAGACTATCTTGCATAATTATATTGGTAAATGTTTTTATTTAGATTATTAGAACATTACTAAATAATGTTAAACATAGACATCTTTTGGAGGATTCCCATAAACATATCTAGGAATGCATACATTTATTTTCAAAAGAAGAAAAAGCGAGGAAATGAAGGAAAAAACAAAATTAACGATCACAAGCTTTGTTTTTAGTATAGAAAGCTACACACACACACACACACACACAGTTCTAATCTATTTTATGGGCATACTCCTTTCAATGTCAGAATACTTTTTTTATCGTTATATGCAAGTAAAATAAGGATAACTAAAAGAAATCATTAAGCAGTCAAAACAGTGCTCAAAATGAAGCCATGAACTATATATAAGAGTCAAATAATAGAATCTATAAGAATCAAATTTTATTATTGTTGACAGAAGAGCATGACTGAACAAAATTTCATATACGTTCACTTCACTTAATTAATTCTGTATTACCGAAAATTAAAAATACATTTTTAATACAATACCAAAATATAAGAAAAAACAATTTTTTCATTGATTAAGTAGTATATAAGAAGAATTGAATTAAAAAAGGTATAATATAATAAATGTAATATACATGTAGTGAAAATAAATATAATTATTTATTTACTATAGTTAGGATACTATTTGTTTATTGATAAGTATCTAGATTTTATTAGTATATTATATTTCTTTAAAGTAAAGTTACTTTTTTTCATTATCTAATATACAACTAACATTATACAAAGTAAATAATACAAGCTTTGTTCGCCAACTAAGGATTTTGTAGAATTAATAAATTATACTTTTTCATTCACTTCCGCAATCTCAAGAAATAATCAAATAATAGTTTGAAACAAGGTCAATGCTTACTACTAACGCAATTAAATTATGATATTCTTTTTTACGCATTCTCTATTTATTTATATCTGTAGATTACTTGAAATATATATCAAATGCATTATTTGGGAAGAAACATATACTTTAAATTATTTAATCATTATATTTTTAAATCAAGAAAGACTAAATTTTGCAATGACATTTAGAAAATTGCAAAATAGTCGATAAAAAAAAGCATTGAAATAATAATTGTTTACTACTAAAATAACAATACTGCTATTTATTCAAGTACTATATCGTGATGTTGTCTCTAATCATGATATTTAATCGCAACAATTCTTAATTACTGATAATACACGTAATGTACCCGAAGGCATAACTGTATAATGTACATCCCTCGTGCACAGTTAATAATTGCCTCCCCAAAAACAAAACAGTGTTAAGCCATTGTTTAAACAGACAATAGGTAAACGTTGAGCGCGACGCGCCTGCCTTGATGTCACCTATAGGTAGACAGAAATACGAGATATCAATCGGTTTACTTACCGAAGGAATTTCTATAGGGGGACGCTCGACTACTTCTCAGTTTTATATTGGATCTCTTTATAAGATGACTTCTACACGACATTTATTCTATTTTATGCGCGGAGAATTTATATTTAATAATTACATAAATTTGAAAAGGGTTTATAATTTACTTTAGTGCGTGTGTCTGTTGTGATTGAACAACCAGCGATGTTATTTTTACAATATCGAAGAAAATTCATTTTTAATCAGATAAATTAGAACTGTATTGTGATTTGCATTAACCCAATAAAAATTAGTGATTAACAATTAGAGGATGATGCGTACGAAAACTATACTGGAATACCTTCAGTAGTACGTATCGTGAATAGTCGTCCAAGTTCAGTATTGAAACAGTAAGACTCGCAGCAACTCAAAAAAAATTCCTCTCTAACTTACCAAACATTAAAGAATGGCGTTAAAAACTACAAGAGACGTCGTTTTAAAAAACAAATCGATCAATTGAATCAATCGAATACACCAGAACGCGGATACTACGTCCTCGACGTGTTATGGAGAAAGACAGCTTCGACGCTCATTATCGCGGTATTCAAATACTGGACATCAGCAATCACCTTCATACGCTGATTCGTCTAGGTTATACCTCTGATACATCAACGTCAAAATCTAACGTACTACGTCCCTTCACGCATCGAGAAAAAATCTGGGGTACGTACCAAGACATAAATTTAATCAATCAACTGCATGTACATACCAGTTCATAAATGTTCATTTGTTTAGACGTTAGATATCAAAAGAACAATACCCATAAGTGTGAAAACGTCTGTAAATATGTAAATAATGGATTATCGTTTTGTTCTAATCATGACTTTTAATCACGAAAAAAAATTAACTATCAAAATTTCGTTTTTAACATTTACATTAAATGTGTTTCGTGGACGTTTTTCTTTCTAGATATAAACTATTACTCGTAGTATAGTTAGTTTTTAATTTACATGTAAAATAAAAGTAATGAAAATTAAATTTGTCCTTTTAACATGTAAAGTCGAAACCACGCTTTTTTACAAAGAAGTCAGTCATGAACGAGGAAACAATTTGGCGTAACTGGCGGTCAAAAATGAATTATAGCGATGCAATTCGTTCGCGTAATGGTATCGACGAGGGTTCAGCGCGTAGACGCGTCGTTGGTTTTTCTTTTGGAGAACTTAGAACTCCTGCTTCGATTGCAACAAAAAATCGAGCTATCAAAGTAAGTTTAAATAAACGCCTAATTGTTTATTTTTATACAAACTAAATTAAAATGTTTAATTTTACCAAAAAATAGACCTTGAGATAATATAAACAGAATATATATATATATATATATATATATATATATATATATATATATATATATATATATATATATATATATATATATATATATATATATATATATATATATATATATATATATATATATATATATATATATATATATATATATATATATATATATATATATATATATATATATATATATATATATATATATATATATATATATATATATATATATATATATATATATATATATATATATATATATATATATATATATATATATATATATATATATATATATATATATATATATATATATATATATATATATATATATATATATATATATATATATATATATATATATATATATATATATATATATATATATATATATATATATATATATATATATATATATATATATATATATATATATATATATATATATATATATATATATATATATATATATATATATATATATATATATATATATATATATATATATATATATATATATATATATATATATATATATATATATATATATATATATATATATATATATATATATATATATATATATATATATATATATATATATATATATATATATATATATATATATATATATATATATATATATATATATATATATATATATATATATATATATATATATATATATATATATATATATATATATATATATATATATATATATATATATATATATATATATATATATATATATATATATATATATATATATATATATATATATATATATATATATATATATATATATATATATATATATATATATATATATATATATATATATATATATATATATATATATATATATATATATATATATATATATATATATATATATATATATATATATATATATATATATATATATATATATATATATATATATATATATATATATATATATATATATATATATATATATATATATATATATATATATATATATATATATATATATATTTTCTTTTGGAGAACTTAGAACTCCTGCTTCGATTGCAACAAAAATCGAGCTATCAAAGTAAGTTTAAATAAACGCCTAATTGCTTTCTTTTTATACAAACTAAATTAAAATGTTTAATTTTACCAAAAAATAGACCTTGAGATAATATAAACATATTTATTTATCAAAAAAGGAGAGAGGAATCGGAAAATGTAAATTGCGACATTTAAAAAATGCTTGTTTTTATAAATTTGTTAAATAAACTCATTTCGATTACAACTGTTATATTTATCATAATTAGTTAATACATTATTGAACGTTGGAACAGAATTCACCGTCAAATTTGAATGTAATAAATTACAATGGCGTGTACAAAGGGTTAATGATGTCCCGGCAAACCCCACCATACAATGAGTAAGTATAAATTGAAAAGAATAGATCATGCAATGATGTAAACCAATAATTAATATGTATTTTTAATTTAAATATGTGCAGTATAAATCGAAAAAAATTCAACTTCGAAACAGATGTTCCCAAAGCAAACGTGTACGAATCGTTCAAAGACTACTGCGATCATTGTACAATTCACGGATTAAAATACATCGGTGACGTATCACTCCCTAATTTTGAAAGGTAATAATTAAACAATAAAAATGGATAAATAAAAGATAAATTAAATAATTTATAAATATTTTCAGAATATTTTGGATATTTTCATTTTTTCTGGCGATTTGCGGTGCAGCTTATTTTATTTGGCACCTGTACACTAAATACTCGTTATCTCCCATCATCATTTCCCGTAGTGCCGAAACGGTATCTATTGATCAGTTCCCATTTCCGGCGGTAACCGTTTGTAATATGAACAATGCCAAAAAATCTATCGCAGAGAAAATAACTCGAGGGTAAATTATTTTATTGCTTTATGCAAAATATTCCCTTTATTTCAAGTATATTATATAATTTTTAGAGTTTAATCGCATCATATTTCCCAAAAAAAAATTAAATTAGTAATTACAATAATTTGTCTATAGTACATAAAAAGTTACATTTTAAAAAATATTTTTTATTTATGTGGTGAAATTCGTACATATGTATTATTTTCTTCAGTAACGACTCATTGCAAAAAGTTTTTCTTGACGATATCTGTGACTTAAAGACCGACAATGTTTACGTTCAAAATGAAATTACTAAGGAATCTGGTGAATGGGAAAATATATATCAATTTTTATTGCACGTAAGAAAAATTTAAGTATAATATTATTGTTTATATTAAAGATCGATAGTTTAAGTAAATTGAATAAAATTCAAATTCAGGTATCGCAAAATTGTGCTCAAATGCTTTATCATTGCGAATGGCATGGAAATGCAACCAATTGCACGGATATTTTCAATCCTGTATTAACTGATGAAGGCTTGTGTTGCAAATTCAATTCGGTTCCAAATATACTTTTCGATCCGTAAGCATACATAAAATTTTATTGATATTTACAAAAAGTTTTAGTTATATGTATTATAATAACTATTTTTAGTTTTATTATATTTTAATGCAAAATATTATTATTAATATATATATATATATATATATATATGTGTGTGTGTGTGTATATTTTTTACCGTGGATAATAGTATTAATTGTATGTAAATTTATTAATGTTATAATTAGACGAGTTTGGGAAAATTTACAAATTTCATATGCATCGGAAAAACAGATCGACTGGAACCCGGAATATAAATTCACAGATAAAGATCCTCCTACAGCTATTCCATGGAGAGCTTACGGTAGCGGATCAAGTTATGGATTGACTCTGGCACTTGATGTTGATGCAGATGAATATTATTGCTCATCAACTACAAGTGTTGGGTTTAAGGTATACATTATAATATTTTTTAATATTAGATAAAAGCATAAATGTATAAATTATAAATTTTTAAACATTTTAAACACGTACTTAAATTTTAAATTAATTAAACAGGAACGTATGTATTATATATTAAATATATATAAAAAATTATATTGTAATATGTTTATTTGTCTAATAAAATTGAAGTAAATAAATTATTTAAGTAATAAAATATTAAATATAGCACTATTAAAATCGCAAAATAATATTGGTTATTAGATGTTACTGCATAGTCCAGTAGAGATGCCACAGATAGCGGACTTTGCATTTACCTTGTCACCTGGCAAAGAAACGCGAATTATTATAACACCTCACATAACTGATGCAGATAAGTCAATCATGAAAATTCCTCCTAAAACGAGACATTGCTATTTTCTTAGCGAAAAGAAACTACGTTACTATAGGACTTACACTCAACGTAATTGTGTACTTGAATGTGAAGCAAATTTTACTCTAAAATATTGTCAATGTATGCAGTACTATATGCCCGGTAAGCTAATATCGTTTCCAATACTATTTTATAAAAAAAATAGATCGTTTTTCTAAGGAATAGAGTCTCATATTTTGTAGTTTCAAATGACACAAGAATTTGTGGTAAAAATGATGATGAGTGTGCAGCTACTGCTAAAAGAATAATGAAAGTTAAACTTTATGAAGAAGACGATCCTAGAGCTGCATTTAATGTTACAGAAGTGTAAGTTATTTTCAAAACCAAATCATTTGGATTATTATTTAATATAATTTATGTTAAGTTATCTTATATTTAAACATTTATTAATTAACTCATTTTTTTAGACCTGGATGTAAATGTTACCCTGGCTGTTATGAAATCAATTACAGTACAGAAATTTCGCAAAGTATATTGATGGCAAAGTTTGAAATAGCACATGATTATTTTAAAGATGATCCAACATATTTTGAGTAAGTATCCTCTTATAAAAACTAACAAAATTATTATTAATATTTATCAAATGAAATATTATTAATTTTTATTATGAAATTGTAGGCGTAATGTGGCTATAGTCCATATATTTTTTATTGATTCGTCTTACATGAAATACACAAAAAATGAACTTTACGGATTTGATGAATTATTATGTAAGTTTCAATTTACTTATAGTATTATTTCATTTATTAAGAATGTACTTTAATTCTCAAATAAAAAATTTGTTACATTAGCTAATACTGGAGGACTTCTAGGACTTTTCATGGGGTTTAGTTTATTGTCTGTTATTGAAATATTTTATTACTGTACAATAAGACTGTGGTGGCGTCTTTGGAAGAAGAGAACACTTCAATATGAAAGAACCAAGTTTATTGTTAACACATTAGCTAAAAGAACCGATACTGTGTATCCCTTTGCGCAGTAATTATTAACAAATCAAAATATTTTTTCTTTATACATAACAAAATTATGATATTTATTTACTATTTATATCTCTTAATTAACAGTAAATTAATAATCTATTCCTAATATTATTTGCTACCTTATTTCTAAACATTTACATATAATGTAAAATAAAAAAATCTTAAATTTGTGTGCACTTATGTAAAATGATTAATCATTCATTTTCTTAGATATATACCAATTGAAAAAACTATTAAGAAAATTATAAATTTAAATCATAATTAATTTTATATTGTCTAAATGGTCTAACCTTACCATAAAATAACAATGTAATTTGAAACTAAAAAATGAATATAATCTCAAAAATTAGGTATACTGCACATATAAAAAAGTATCAGCAATCATTTTCGTATTATAAATATTATATTGATCGCATATAGTAAAAACCAAAACTACCTGATTACTTATACGTAGACTGAATATTTTTTATTACAAAAAGCTTTCTACAAAGTCAACTCAAATACAAGAAAAAAATAAAAACTAAAAGATTAAACAAACATATTTATCATGAAATCAGAACAAGTATATAGTTTTATTAATAAAAATAAAAATTAATTGAATACATTATTAAATAAGGGACACTTACCGTGAAAAGAATAACAGTCCGTATATACGAAATCACCCGAGAATAAATTCCGTCATTCGTGATATGACAACTGATGCATTCCTCGCAAGCATAAATGTAACAAACACTTTATAAAACTACATTACTTTGATCCTCGTTTTTGTTGCTACAGATTTATATTATAACTATCTTCTACATACAAATACGATCGGTTTTTAATCCGTGTACTCAGTTGCACGTTTTTCAGTAGTCGCCGCCATGTCAGCATCTCTCCGCTTCGGTTATCGCGTGTGCAAGTCACACTGTGGCGCTGTATGTACTTATTCCGCTTGTTCGTATACTTTTTTATATACACTCTTTTTTGTTCAACCTATACACATCCGCGCGCCACCCGTGTGTGCTGCCAGCCTGCCCGTGCAGAAAGGTTATATAGATGCAAAGTATTAAGCATCTAAAAAAGCACGTTTCCATGGTTACTCAACAATCATCTATGTTTGTGAATTGATTCTCTCTCCATTTTGATCTTTCAAAACAATTAAAAAAATATATTTTTATTAAATAAGAATAAAGTGTACTTATTTCTATAAATATGGAATATACAAATAATAAGAAATGAAACTTAATAAAACAAATTTAATAAAACAAAAAATGCATTTTTTATTTTTTTACAATAAAATAGATAATAAATGTATTATGTAAATGTATGTATAAGAAAAAAAATTTTCTGTAATTAAATACATGTTGGATTAGAGGAGAATAGGCAATACAAACTACCAGTGTTTTAAAAATGAAAATGTCCCATGGACATCTTTATTAATTATTTTGAATATCTGTTATAATCGTGCACTAGATTGGTTGAAATAAAAAAAATTTTTTTTCCTTAACTAGGCGATAATTAGTATGATACATGTACATTTCAATTATATTTCTAGATTTTAATATCGACAACAGGATAAGTTCTAATGAAAAAACGCATTTGTCTTCTTTTCTTTATTTCTTTTACAAAATTCTAGATTATGTGTATACACATTGGCTGACCCGTAATAGAATTGATAATTAAATCTGTCTTCTCCCAATTAAAATCTTATTTGTTTCTTTGCCATTTAGAAAAAAACAGTCAACGTCATTGATAATATAATAAAAAATAGGTATATTAAATAGCACATGATTAAATTTTTTCGTACCAGTGTTGCAAATTGTTATATTTATATGTTTATTCTCACTGTTTGTGCAACATCAGATTTATACCAGAACGCATATATATAATATATATATTCATCATCATAGCAGGGAACAAAGGATACCTTTGTGATAGAAAGCGCAATACGCAGACACTTTGGAAGACTCTTCCATATGCATCGCTTATCTTTTTCCTTAATTTTTTTATTTTAATATTTTTGATAATGTGGAAGCTCGGAATCATTTCCATTCTTCGTGTGTTTAACTCGGTTTTACTTATTTATAATTAAATTTTTTGTTAAATTAATGATATTACTGTAAGAGGCATTGATCTCGGAAACACTTTGTATGCATACATAGAATACAACAGGTGTATGTTTTTCATGATATTTATTAAAATTATAATGTAAATATTTATAATAAAGTCATTACATCTTTGATAGCTCGTGTGTCTGCACGCGTTTTCTTTTCTTTTTTTTGTAAAATAATTATATTTCGCAATCGCAGGGCGACTATATGTTACGCACAGCTGGGAATGTTAATTTTACTAAATGAGTTTTTACAGTTGATGATGTGGAAAATTCATTTAAAAAGACAATCACTGGATTTAAACAAGCAAGTCGAGCTATGCCTCCTCCAGTAATTCTTGTTTTGCATTTTCTTTTTTTCCTAAACAAGTGACTTATACAATAATTATCTAAGTAGTCCGTATATTTATTAACTACAAATCGCATTTACTCAACGCACCTGCACACTTAACACTCATTCGTTTGACATTCGTGACATGGATACGCTGAACTTAAGCTCAAAAATTATTAATTCTTTTATTATAGGTATAAGAACTCGAACGCATAATATCTAAAGAAAATAATAAAACGATCTACGTTTGTCTGAGTTATTATTCAGCTTTCTCATTTTTTGAGCTTAATGTTCAGATACATGTATTTACAAATTTACTTAGTGCCCTTAAGCGAAAAACTAAGGTTACAGCAAATAATTTTTTTCACCCTGAACACCATGAACTATTCACAAAAAAATTGTCTTTACACGTAAAAATGTATTTTATACGTTGATATAATTTGTCGAACGCAATAACAAAGACTCTAAATTAATAACGTAAGTTTTAATTTTCTTTCTTCTCTCGAGGCTAAGAACAGAAAAAATAATAAAAAAAAGCTTCTGGTAGGTGATTCGCGTGTTGCGGTTACAAATAATTATCGTTGGATCAACAACTGTGTGTAAAAAGTGTTATTTTTTCGTTCAAAAAGTTGAACGAAATGGAGTTGATAAAAAATTCTAAACTAATCCGAAATACTGTAGCAGGTATTATGACCACGTAAGAATAAACTAAACGTAATCGAGTATGCTTTATTTTACACAAGTTTTAACAGTAATTAAAAAAAAGAAAGAAAGAAAAATTATTCCCGATTCCCTAGTATTCGTGTAAATTCACTTCGCGGGCGAAAGTATTCCGTTAATAACTTTACATCGTTTATGTTTTTTCTATTAAAATTTGTTATTCGATCAAATTTATTTTACTTTTCCACGACAAAAGTACGACTGCGATTAGTATTCAAATCCTAAACGTGAAAGTATTGTCGCCTATACATGACTTATATCGGGAAGAGTTTTTTATCTAGCATGAGGATAATTTACATGTAGTAGGGTAGCGAACACTAGTTGTTCGTACACCTTCGAAGCTGATTTCATCTTAATTTATATTTCTCACAATTCAAAAAAATCAGCGATGGGGTGGTTGTTGTATCTAACAAGTGAAGATATAAAAATTAATGTATACACATATCATTTAATTAGCTACTCGCTGTTTATGAACTAGCAATCATTTTATATATATATATATATATAAAGATATATACATATATATAATCATTACCCACGCGGTAGTTAAGATGTCTGTAATTGTCCATTCCATAAGACAGAGCTATCTGCGTTTCACTGTTTGTCATATTTTTCTTTTTTATTGCAGCATTTGGTCGTTAAGAATTTTAAATTACAAGTAAAACATAATTAAAATGTTAATATACAGATGACGAAAAAGGGAGTCCATTAAAATATAACTTCAAATTGAATAGAATCAAAGATCAAATCGAAATTAAAAAACGTAATAAAGAAATATTTTTCTTTTTGTACTAAAAGTAAAAGTTTTGGAAACAGTTGCGAAAGATTAAAAAGTAATATTAGCTGCATAATTTATGTTTCATAATCGTGTCCAGGACTGTGAATATATTTATACATATATATTGCACCTTTTTCTTACATATTTGAGCTACACACTCTTGCAGACTTACAAACGTTATGTATGAGGTACAAAAATTCAGTTTGCTTCTTTCAGGTTTCTAGATACAGCACGTTTTCATTGCAAGTTTATATTATACGTTTGGACGTGTGTTAAAAATCCAAATCACAAAGGAATCCTTTTTCCGCCAACAAATAACAAAAAATCTAAGTAACACACCATACAAAGTCAAGATTAAATTGCTCGCTCAAAAATATGTTTGCGCGTGTCAATTGCCATTCGGAATTAGACGGTAGTGAAAATTTCGAGTACCGTTAGTTTAAACAACCATTTCAACAAGATTCTATGCAATTTTACAAGATATCGTCATTTATCGCTCTCGATCACTTGAAATTTGTAAGTATGTAACTATGTTTCAATTTGTCTACGTTTATCGACATGTAAATATTCATTCGCGGTTCACTTAAATATGTTTGGCATTACTTTTACTAGCCCCATCGTAGATCCACAGTCTACCGAAAAACATACAAAATCGCACATATAAAAGGATTCGATTCAACTCGAATTAGACTAATTTTTATATACATCTTCGGTACACCGTGGATTCGTCACTAATTATATAAAAACTGTACAATAGAGACATCGATATATATTAATGAATAAATCAAGCGAACCCCTCGCGAACAATGCAACAATCTAAATTTAATTTTTTTTTAGTTTGCTTATTTATTGCAGAGAACACAACAAAAAGAATTTCAGATTAATGTGTCTTATTAAATTAATCGAAAACTTAATATAAATTTAAAATGTTGAACCTGCAAGTGGCAATACTATTATATTTCACAAACTTAAAAAAAACTCAAACGATTGATTCAGTTGCAAAAACCTAACCTATAATGCATTCGTGTGATATATTATAAATAAGCACTATAAATTGTCCCAAAAGAAAAAAATAATTTGTTATTTACGCGGCACCGAGAGCGACAAAAGGTAAACCAATCGGTAGCCGAAACTGAACCTACGGAACTGAGAAAAGAACGAAATTTCTCTCGCGAAACGCAAAACCTCCGGGTCTCTTATGCACGCACTCAGTCCTTAGCGTTACGAGGCTCATGGGGCTCTCAACCGATGAGGGCATATCTGGCCTCTTCCGAGCCTCAGTCGAATCATTTAGGCTCAGGGAAAGCGACCTGGCACTTGTACACTTCCTCGAGCATAACTGCTTGGCCTTGACCCTGGCTGACCGTAACTGGTGTTGTCGCATTCACTACGACTACTTGTTGTTGACTTTGCTGAGCTTGTTGAGCCGCTTGCTGGCTGCTTGCATTCCCTTGCCCACTGTTGTTAGCGTTGCTATTACGTGCCGCCGTTTGCCCGTATTTTTCGTGAATCGCCCGATGCCGCTTGAGTGCGAATCGGTCCGAGAATCCAATCTCGCAGATGTCGCATCTGCAGGGAGAGATTAATCAGGTCTCAGAATAACGTATATAATATTGTGAGTGTCAGTGTTTTTGCCTCTTACTTAATGGTATACGTGCTTTCATTTAATGTACGAACAATGCCAATTCGTTCGATTACATTTTAATTTCCAAGGAACTTAAATTGAGCACCAGATGGGAACGACTTTTGCTTTAGTGTTCCAAGCCCTTCGGATTTAAGATTAACTTTGTCAAAGTGCTTAGGATCCAGTGCCTGGACGGATTGTAGGATTTTTTGGATTGGTTAAAAGTTAGCAATTTCTAAGGTTTCTTTTCAACTTTCTTAAAAAAATTCTTCTCATTTAAGCAATAGAGACTAAGTATTTTCTAAAATTTTATTCTTATTTAAGACAAAGTTTCGTAAAATATTTAATTCATATATATTATTTCAAGCTAAAGTACACTTTATGAGTACAATATATAAAAACTAACGTTTATAAAACTTTTTAATAATTATGTAATTTATCTTGTATTTTTTTAATCTAATTATTGTACTTCAGATACAATTACATTAGCTGTAATGATAACAACAACAGTTTACATACACTTTGTATTAAATATTATTATAATTTTATTATTATATTGTGTCACATTGTATTATGTAATTTAAACCTGCAGTAATTTGTGCCTTTTGAAAAAGTAGATAATAAAACAAACTTAACTGCTAATTTTGTGAATAACAAAATTAAATAAAGCATTTTGATGAAGCAACCGTGTTTTTTAATTGTAAGATTATATATATGTAAATTTAATGAACTTTGAAATATAAAAATAGTAATATTAATAAATAAATTTAAAATTCATTGCCGAACTTTAATTATTATGTAAAGGATATACTTAACATATATTTTATTTAAAAGGAATAAAAAGTATGTCCAGGCATTGGGCCGATAACCTTAAAATAGAAGAATATTCGCTAGAATATTCAAAACTTTGCTAAAATTTGAAACGAATCACTATGAAAGAGGTAAAAGCGCAAAAATACATTAAATTGATGTATATTTTTTCAGATTTATTATTAATTATTAAGAATTTTTTCAGATTTATTATTAATTATTAAGAATCTGACAATCATTATAAAAAGTTTACACTTTTAATCAATAAAAAATCTTAATTTATAATTACATTAAATAGAAGAAAACTATGAATTAAAAAATTTTGAAGATAATTTTAAGGCTTTAAAAGCCTATTAATTATAAATTTTAATAAGTTACAATATTATAAAAATAATTAAACATTTGTCTACTAAAAAAATTGATAAATTTTGTATTAATAAACATATTTTTGTAATATTAATGGAAATATACTTTTACACTATGCATTTCTGGCTTTTACCTACCTCGTAGAAGATCCTTTAGGTTGGCGACGCCTACGGGTAATATAGCAAATTAGCGAAATTTGTATCTATTTAGCCATATGTTTAAAATGATTTATTTATTTTTAAATATAAAGAAATAATAAAATTATGTTTAAGAGTATTAAACAACTCAAAAAACATTTTACAACTGCAAATTATTAATCTTTTAATAACAATTAATTAAAATATGAAAAATTATTTTATATAGCAAGATATATTTTATAGAACACTAAATATTCCACAATAGAAATTATTAGTAAATAAAGTAATGACTTAAAACGGAATGAAATTAAAGTGATTGGAGAAAAATTTGTTTATTTTAAACATGATTTAATTGTTTACAATAATGTCACATTTACTAATAAAAATCGTGTATCTAAGAATAATATTTGAATACGTTATTCACATTTAATTACGACGAATTATTAATTTTACTTTACACATTGTACGTAATAAGTTTTAAATATATTTGTACATTCATCATTAGTTATACATTATAAAAGAAAATTGTTAACTTATACCATACATTAATACAAAAAATTAATAGTGATCGAACAAAAAACATGCAATATTTGTATTTATGTATTAAATTAAAAAAATTAATATGCTATATAATAATACAAATGAAGAAAAATTTTAGACATACATAAAACATAAATATGAAATAAACTAAATATATATTTTATAACATTTTTTTATTTATGATTTGCTTTTATAAAGTACCAATTAATGTAAAAATTTTTAATTACATACTATATAAATATTGATGTGTGTAATTTAAAAATTTTACAGTAATCATTCTTTAATGTTATAAAAGGACGTAACAACTTCTAAATTTAATAACCACATGTAATGTACTACAGTTGATTATTCTGACTATGAATCAGTAATATTTATGTTCTTTATAATGATTTTCCGTAATTATTTTTAAGTATTTAAAGAAGACACATTTTCTTATATACATGAAAAATACCATTGATTTAATAAAACTTAAAATAATTTTTAAATTACGATGGCTCAATCTGTATTTAGGATCAAAATAAAGAACAAAATTAAAAATATTAAACGAGATTGGATGTATTAATTAGGGAATGTATATATACAACGTGTTTTATTAAACAATCAATACCATTTAAATCTGGTAGTAGAATTTTAAATGATACTAGGAAAGTAACACCAAAAATTAAATTGTATCTTAAATGTCAATGTTTTAAATAAATCATTGGTAATTTTGCGTAGCATGTTATAAGGCATACACATTTTATTTAATATGTAATGAAGTTTAATACTCAAATTAGGCACAGAAAAATCATTTTAAAATCAATCACGTGCATTTTCAATAATTGCATGCTCTATAACAAGCTCAAATCTTATACTACTTGACGTCGCAATATTTATTTGAGAAAACCCGATGATTATTTAAAAACAAAATAAAAAATATACGTGTCAAAAATAAAATTAGCGTTATCATTCAGTAAAGTGCAATGGGCTATATGACATTGTTCGTGGCTTATTATATTTTTTTATTCACCTGTGCGGTTTTTCACCAGTGTGGACCTTGGCGTGATTTTTGAGATGCGTGGCTTGGTTAAAGGCCGAGCCACAGATGTTGCATCTGTAAGGTTTCTCGCCCGTATGAATCCTACGATGATTCCACAAAGTCGAATGCCTCGCGAACGTCTTTTCGCAGACCTCGCATTGGTACGGACGCTCGCCTGAATGAATTCGTTCGTGATTTTTTAGGTGAGGTGACTGCGAAAATTGCATACCGCAATGACTGCACTTGAACGGCTTTTCACCTGTATGCACGCGACCATGGTTTTTCAGGTACGCCGCTGTAATTACAATTAAATTGACATATTAAATAAATGTATTATTAAAATAAAAGTAATTTATTTGAAAAAAATTTAATTTTCCAAAATTTAACTTTTTTTATAAATAAACAAGTGTTTTAGTGCCAGTTAGATTAAGGTAGCATTAATGATTTATATTCAATGTAATCACTAATTTTAAGAATTGTTAAGAATCATTTATGTTAAGCGGTTCTTACCCTTAGCAAAAGCTAAGCCGCAAACTTCGCATTTGAATGGTTTGTCACCAGAGTGCAGTCTCTTGTGAGACCACAGCGAAGAATATCTTGAAAACGTTCCGTCGCAAACGTTACAATGAAACGGCTTCTCCTGCTGCTGACTGTTTGCTTTCCCGCCTGCAATTGAAAATACAAACCGAGCGTTAGTTTTCCTCAAAAGGGCCAGTTCTACAAAAAAGATGTGCTCGACGTGGATTTCATGAGATATATTGCGAGTCACGAAATATAATCGGGCTTTTTATTTTATTAGAAAAAACATCTTTTGCGATACTTGCTTAAGAGGAGCTGTATACTATCCCTCTGAGTTTTCTTTAATTCTTTTTAAATTCAATTAATTGAAATTGGTAAACCGGTTTTCTTCAAATGTATGTGTTTCTTATAAAAAGTTAAGTAAATAAATCTGCTAAATAATGTAATATAAATATATATTTTATTATGTTTTTTTTATGTACGTAGTTACTCTATTGAAAGTTATTGTAATAAAAAGTATAAAAATGAAAAGAAATGCAAATACAGAATTTAAAAAATATACTTGAAAACTGTAAGTATAAACTCCTCTTTTTAATTGTATCGTGAAAGAAAATGTTCAACTGAGATCAAGGTTTCAATTAATGAAGACTATGTCCACGAGCAAAAGTGTAAGTATTCAATCATCGTAGAATCAAATTTATAAAACTGTCCCTTCGGGGAGAGGTTTTGTTCTGTGAAATTATCTTAAATTTAGATGCTGACAGTTCTATTAAAAAAAAAGAAATAAAAAAAATAGCATAAACTTATAATACAAAAATTTTGAATTACAAACTATACAAAGCAACAGTAAGTAAAGTCAATGATTTGTTATTTTCAAAAAATATATTCAAATAACAGTAAATAAAATTGTATGATAAAATAAACTAATAAACAAAACTGTATTAATAAAAAAACTAAAAATATTTAAAAAATGTAAAATTGATCATAAATTAATAATTACAAACAAATCAATAGCAATCATGGATTGATTTAAAAGTTTCTTTTATTATTGCAAATCATTAACCATACTTAGTTCTGCAAAAATAATACTGCCAGTACGCTTTCATTATTATTTAATACTTTTAGAATAATCTATCTACAACACAAGGAGCATGCAGAAAATCATATACTTTAATATAATTGTACTTGCATGAAAATATCTAACAATCACTGAGAAAAATTTATAATCATTTAGTGTACTAATTTCAAAACACCAAGTATGTTGAATAAATTTTTCTCATAGTGATATAAAAACCCAACAAATCCTTCTAATACCCCACGTTACATTAGATGGCTACAAAAATAATACTTATACTATTATTTACAAAAAAATATATATATATGAAATAATAAAATAAAGAACTGATAAAAAGAACAATTAACAGAAATAAACAAAAATTATTTAGTCGCAGAACTGTCACCATCTAAACAACAAACCGAGAGGGATTTCTTTAGCAAGTTAAAAAAAAATAATAAAAAAATATACTATATTCATTTTACAGAAATTTATGTAGAAAAAGAGATCCCATACATTTCGTGGCTGTGATTTTTGTCCAACTTACTTCCTATGATGATACGGCCTGTTGCCTTGCAGCCGCTACACTTCGCGAGGGAACTGATTCCAGAATCTAGTTTTTCGTTGTGTTTACCTACCATACACCACCCGATGTACGATCATGACAGCAATGAAATGAGAAATGGAGGAAAGATGGCTAATGCCTCGCAAGAAATGTTACTTTTTTACATAAATATGAGAATTTAGAATTTTTACAATAATTTCTCTCAAACAATTTTTATCATCAAGTATTGACTAATGTCATATTAAACGTATTGATGTTATATAATTGTTAAAGTGTTGTTAAAAATTGTTTTAATTTATTTATTATACGAATTGTACAATATACAAACTTTATCCGATAATACAGTAAGTAGAGCAATACAGTATAATCTATGTAAATATTGTGTGAAATATCTACATAACTTCAATTTTATATAACGTGCATAAGTAAGCAACTTTATCTAGACTATTGCATGACTAAAAGAATTTACATTACTTTGAATTTCAACAAAACTTCTTTTGATAGTAACATTTCTTACGTTTTTGAAAAATAAATAAAGTGAATAAAAGAAACTTACCAATGAAAATAATGCCTGTGCCATTACACTTGTGACATTTGGTTACACTCGTGACACCGCGTCGCTTCACTGGATGATGACCGGGTTTTATAGCTATATAATAAATCAAAAATTAAAGTAATTAATTTAAATAAGTTTATAAGTATATATAAATTAAAAGAAATAGTTTTGATTTTTTAATGGAAATGAAAATTAATCAATTAAATCAAACTTTTACTCGATTAATAGTCAAGAATCAGTAAATAATAAAAATAATAAAGTGACATAAATAAACGTTAAACATTGTTATGACTCAGTTTCATGTTACATTAAACTGGAAGATAAAATTATATAATATATAAATAATTACTTTTTTTAATTTTCGTAGGATGATGTTCGCAAGGATCCTCGCTACCACAGTCCTCACATATTTGAATCTTGGGCTTTTGATGCATGTTAGTCTTGTGACTTTTAAGTTCACCAGGTAGAGCAAAACAGGCATTACAGACGTCGCAGATGTAAGGCCTTTCCGGCGTCGTAGCTACCGTTACAGTCGTTGGCGTTTGAACGACCACCTGTTGGGGCTGCTGTTGCAGATTACTCGGCGTTGTGTTGTGAATCCGTTTGTGATGATTTAAAAGACTCATGTGGCCAAAAACGAGACCGCAAATGTCGCACTTAAAGGTCGTATTTGTGGCAAGATTCATTTGGTTAATTAAGGTATTGTAGCCCACTGGTTGGACATCGAACCGATAACAGCCTTTATCGTCCGTAGTGATAGCGCCGATGGTACCCACCGCGTTTGCCTGCACCTTTTGTAGCATGTTGACGTTGTAATAGAAGGGGAATTCAGTTGTGGTTGACTGTTGACCTGACTTGTCATCTTTCTTATCACTCGTCACATACATTTGCTGAGTTTGTTGCTGCTGTGATTGCTGACCCTGCGTAGCCTGCTGTTGTTGAATCTGCTGTGGGTCGAACATGGTTGCTTGCTGGGGCTAATGTTTGATAGGAAGGGAAAATAAAACACATTTTTTGTCAGAAAAATTTGTTAGTGTAAAGTTATGACAAGCTCTTTAATAAATACAAGACGATATTTAAAAGATCTAGTAGAATACTACAAAGTAAAAGCTTAAGGAGTGTGTCAAAAAGATTGTATGAGTAACATTGAATTTATAATTTAATTTTACATAAATCTTGCATTATAATGAGAATTAATATACTACAATAATTTATTTTCACTTTCAAAAATACACTTTTATAATTTTACATTACAAAAAATTAATTAGTAATTACATTACCTTTAGCTTTAATAATAACAAGAACTACTTTTGTTAGTTTAGAATTTTAATGCATACTCAATTATTTTTTGGAAGCTTATATAAAGTAATGTATATGAAAATATTTTTAAATTTAAATAACTTTTTTTTATGAAAATAGATAAGGCAGACAAATACATCAACAAGTCAAATAATTAAAACAAAAGCAAAAGTTCCTAGATCCTGACTACTTTCAACATCTAATAATTCTAAAACTAGCAGATGATAGAAATATATATCCTATTAATCAATGTTTAAAAAAATTAGAAAAAAATTATAGAATTTTAAATCAAATGAATCTGCTGCTAGCTTTAGAATCACTTTATTACATTTTGAACAATTTTGAGTAATCCAAAACTGCTTTTTACTAAAATTTACAGTATCAATAATTATACATTACTTGACTCAAATTTCACTGAAGTGGCAAAAGAAACTCCTCGACTCGATCTATCCTCAAAATTTTGTGCAGCGCGTAGGTGAAACAATAAAAAGTCTCACCTGCCGCTGATCAGCGTAGCTCGAGTTGCTTTGCTCAGTCTGTGTAAAGCTGTTGGTCTGCTCCGTTTGTGTAAACATGGAACACTTCACAGGTGCCTGGATCTGTTGATCCTGTTAATTAATATCATTAATTTTACTACACTTTAAAACATATTATTTAATGAGTCTTCAAAGCATACTAAAACCCCTTTACTGTTTTTTTTTAAAAAGATTATTTTAAATGTTTAAATGGATTGCTATTGTTTTTTAGTATGGATTTAGTTAATGGTTAGGGTAGAGTTATGATTTTGAAATTGATTATGAAAATTGTAGTAGGAATTACTATCAACATTAAGTGCAATAAAGTTAAAAATTTTCTTTAAAATTGAATTCCTCAATATTTGCACACAGAGCGCGTACCTGCTGTATTTGATCGGCTCGCGTTGTGCTCAACCACACCACGTTGTTACCGTTTGATTCAAGAGCCATTGATGTGCTGCCCTTCGACCCTGCACAGCCAATAGGTAACAGCAACATTATATAAATCAACCGAGCAAACCAAAGGGTTTATTTACAGAATAACTTTTAAATTAAAATATTGCTTTTTGCTTTGCTATAAGTTGTTAAATTTACTTGTGACTTATTACATTTATGTAATTCAATTACTTGTTGGGATTTGCTTATGCCAATGTTAACAGATATAATCCTATTTAATTATAAGTTACAAATAATTAGATTATTTGATTTAAAAATAACTTGATTTAAAATGAAAAATTGAAATATAGAGACAAAAGAACCTAAAAACAAAATTACTAATTTTAGAATACTTTAAATAAAGGTGTCACCAATTAGATATTTATATTTTGTATGAACCAAATACATTTGTTCATATTTAAAAATATATATACGGGTATATAACTATTGAGATTTATAATTACAATAAGAGATGATTGTTGTAATACAAATATATTGTTAAATAAATTAAAAATTTATACAGATACAAGTATTGGACAAATACACAATTGGTTAACTGCACTTATAATAAAACATATTATTCACTAGTCTTTAACAGCAACTAAAGCTTTAAATATTTTAGGTTGGCACAAGCACATCCTCTAGGAATGTAAATTAAGGCAAAGAATAATTTGCTCCGAGTTTGATGTTGAGTATAATTGATTAAACATATATGTATGTGTATGTGGTGTACAGCAGTTATGCGACGAACAAGAAGCAGGTATCACGAAAAAAACTTTAAACTACATATACCCAATACCCTATTGGTTACCTTGGTCATTATCCCATTAAGTATTTCATTGATACGCACTACATCACGACATCTTAAAATGTATACCCAGGATACAAAGACATATCTTATTACCAGATGTTCACGCACTCTCTCTTTTCAAAAGTAGGTTCTTTACAAAAGGATAAACAGATATCTTTACATTTTTGGAGCAGTTAATTAATATGAACTGACCTATCGTTTAAAATTAAAAAAAAAAAAAAGAAAATAACACAGATATGAAAAAAGTAGACCAAGATACACCAAAAGTAAAATATAAAATTAAGGCTGAAATAAGATCAGCAGAAATACGCGAGAGAGAGTTTATAGAGAAAGGCGCGTGTGATAGAGAAAATTTGCCGCAAGCGAGATGGAGGAAAAACACTGGACAATTCTCGCACAAGAGCGAAAGAGAGGTTTGCGCGGAGCTCTACCTCGTCAGACAGAGGAAGATGTCCCTATCTTAGGTCGGACATGATGCGCGCGAATAGCACCGTTGCAAGATGAAGAGAGCGAGAAAGAGAGAACTCACGAAGTGCAAGAAAAGGGATAGAAAGAGAAAGAGAAAGAGAAAGAGAGGGTATAATAGAGGTACAGTCTGGTGTGTCGTGTAAAGAAAGGATGGCGCGAGCGAGTGAGCGAACGATAAAGATGGAGAAAATGGTTCTCGCACACCTACCGCGCAACGAAGTACAAGAGAGACATAACGCGAAATGGCCGCGAGAGTGAAAAAGAGAGAGGTAAAGGAGAGAAAGAGAGAGCGAGCGAGAGAGAGAGAGTGAGAGAGAAAAGCGGAGAGAGCTCTCTGGGGAGAGCGCCAGTATATATATATGTATGTATGTATATGTATATACCTACTCTTACGTATACGTGTGTATTCCTTCGTCTCTCAAGCGAGGAGCGAGAACAGAGAAGGAAAATGGCCGCTTCGAGGCGGGACAACGGAGACGGATAGAACGCGCGAGAAAGAGACGCCTAGATCCGTTCGAGGTTTTGGCCTACCCCCTCTACGCGAGGTGCGAGTCCCGTGACTGCTCGTGTGCGCGCGCGCCCGCGCTCGCAGCTCCGAATAACTGGGCTGGGGAGAGCCGAGTGAGAGCACCGAGCAGGCGAGCAAGTGTGACAAAGAAAACAACACGTATACCGTGCGCGCGCGCACGTACGGGGGAGAGAGAGACGGGAAGAAAAAGAGAGAGCGTAACGCGTCCCTCTTTAAGCTGTGGCTATATACCACAATACGACAAGGACGGATGCAGCTTGTGTCGCGCTTACACACATATGTACACACACATACGTACGTGAACGCGTACACGCTAGAGAGAAAAGCCTATAGTTTAAAAGCAGATGAAACTAGGAATAGGAAAGGAGGTGGAGAATAGAGAGATGGAATAAATGGCAAACGTACGAGTGAATGAATGCTTGCAACGCACAGTGGAGAGAGAGAGAAGGAAAGAGAGAGAACTACACGTCCAAGTACTACGATTGTACGATTCGATCCTATGTGTGTGTGTGTGTGTACGGGCAAGGGGCTACTGATTACATGTGTACGTGGACGTTACACAGGGCTAACGATTCAATAAATTTATGTATAATGTACATTTGCAGGGAAGCTTCGAGTACTGTAACATAGATTTTTGACCCGGTGTAACAAAAAAATATTTGCAGGCAGACTGCTCAAGTATAGTATATCTATTGAGTAGGCCATAAGGAGAAACTTACAATATGGGTATACATACATGAGTGTATACGTAGTCAATAGAAATTGGGTATAGTTTTGGTTATCGGGATGTCGAATAAGGTAGAGAGAGAGAGAGAGAGAGAGAGAGAGAAAGTGCGAGGAAGTCCCGGTGAACCGGTGAAGAAGAGCGGAGAAGAGAAGAGAAGAGAAGAAAAGCAAACGAGAGAAAGAGAGCGGTACAAGGAAAGACAGAGATATGGATATAGGGGCGCTTCGTATGTATGCGGTGGGTTGTGTGGTGTGCCCGTGTGCCCGTATAGCAGTATACTATAGAGAGATGCAATAGCCAGTAGAGAGTCAGTATTAGACTCACATGCGACGTGTTCTCCTCTCCTATCTCCAAAGTTTGAACGGTTTGTTTTTTCTTGTTCCGCCGGGTAGTATCACAACTTCGTCGCGATGACGATGCCACGCCATGTTGACGCGTTCTTGAGGTACCTTCTTAATATCTCCTTCGCTTCGTATCTCCCTCACTCACAATCTCTCTCTCTCTCTCTCTCTGTCTCTTCTCTTTAAAATTGTACGTCTGTCGTTGTCGCCTTCACAGTCCACCTGTGCACACACACACAGTTGTACACTGACACACGGGAAATCGGGCAAAGTGAAAATAATAAATCAAACAAAGTTTATGGGCTCATGACACTCATCATTTAAATCACAAACATATTATATTGAAAAAAAATGAGAGACTACATCGAGACCGGGTCACGCATTTTAATGGAATAATAATATTTACTTTCCGCGTAGAGTGATTTTAACTGTTAAAGTATATATAAAAATGTTTATCGCGCACGGGGCACGGATAAGGAAGCCCGCGTACAACTGGGCGAGCGAGCGAGATCGACGCGCCGGCGAGCGAGAGAGTAGGTAGTAGTAGCGTTTCTCTCCTCTTTTCCTCCTCTCCGCCTTTTTTTTTCCTTTTTATTTTATATGGCGCGCGCGCGTGTGTGTCTACCTATGTGTACATACAAATGTATACGCGCACGTACGTGTGTGCGTGTATGCGAGTGCACAGGCACACGCGCGTGCGTCCACCTGGGACTTGGGAGTTGCGCGTCGTACGTTTGCGCACGCTCGTCCCGGACACCAGCACCACCAGCACCACCGCTACAAAGCTACAACATATCCCGGGAGAAAAAGCGGGAGAGAGAGAAGGGAAGAGATTACCAGACGTATATACGCTAATTTTTCTCTGTACCACAATTTTCTCAACTTTACATTTTTACACTTTTCCCGCGTCGAACCGTTCCCCTTATTTTTTACTTTTTTAAATCGCGCGCTTTTTTTATCCGGCGGTTGGTATTTAGGTTATGTAGGTTACTAACCTCGAATTATTTGAGATAACGGCTGTGTTCGATTGATTCAGGCCGCGAGATAAGATTGTCTGTGTGTGTGTGTGCGTGTGCGTGTGCGTGTAAAAAAATGTAGCGAGAAGTATAAAAAAAAGACCGATGCGCGCGCGTTCCCCACCCCATTTCCTCAATTTTTGGTCGAAGCCATACGGATTACAAAAGGAAAAGAGAAAGAGACAGAGAAATAAAGAGAGAGAGAGAGAGAGAGAGAGAGAGCATGACCGCGGTCTGCGGGACGCCGATCTCGAGTAGAATTGCTTATAGTACGAAAGTTACATACGATCTGTAGGTGGACAAGTAGTTGCGGTTCTAAGTATCGTTCTCCTCTTCTTTCTTCTACCCGTCTCGCTCGCTCGTCGTCGACATCAGCAAACTTGTGTCTTTGTCGCTCCTCTTGGCTCGTCTTGTCTATCCATCCTTTTTTGCCTCTGTAGGTGTATACATGTATATATGTATACGTGTGGGGTGTGGGTGTTTGTGTGTGTGTACGGGTACACCTATATATTCCGATGCGAGTACTCTTCGGCTTCGCTCGCGTGCATACGTCTGTCTCCGTCGTTCTTCCGAGAGAAGAGGAGGGAAGGCGTGCAAGGAGTGGGGGGAGAGAGGAGAAGAGCGCGAGAAAAGAGCTGCAGGTCGTCGAGACGGCTACTACGGCTCGCTAGGCGTCCTTCTCGCTCTCGCTGACCGTAACTGGGGCCCCAGCCTGCTTTCCTCTCTGTTTCTGTTTCCTTTCCGGCGACAGCGCATTCGAATCGAGTCTCTCTAGTGGAGGGGGAGAGAGAGAGAGAGAGAGACATAGGCAGATATACAGACCCCGACAGGTCGGAGAGAGATGGATGCCAAGGTCAATTCCCGGTACCTAACTGGCTATAGACGCCGAGCGAGCGAGACGGCGATCGAAGCGGCACCGTTCGCTACTCTCATTGGTTGGTACCCCGGTGTGTAGCCGTGGTGGGGCTATACTGCTCGACCGCTTAGTGCGGGTGTGGAGGGAAGGGGCAGCGAAGGGGCTATCTCGATTCTCGGTCCTCGAGTCTCGACGCATCAGATGGAGTGGGGGTAAAAACCGCATTTACAACGGAACGTCCGTCACAGCTAGGAATTTTTCGTTTTTGCCGATACCTCCCAAATGTCTCTAGGATATACTTCCTCATGTCGCGCGTCTGGCGATTTTTCCGTTTCGTTTTCAAATACAAAAATATACTTATATGAACATATATGTAGTAAAGTTCATTATGTACCATTTTTCCTCGTCTAACGCATAAATTTTTATCTGTTGTTACATAAACAAGGAAAATTCGATACATGATAATTTTTTATATTTTTGTTTGTCGTATTTTTTTATGTTTGCTCACTTTACAGTGGCATGCGGTATCATAGTCTGTGATGTAAATGTAAATGTTTATAGATAACCATATACAGCTGACACTTGATTAAAATATCTAAAATATATATGTTTACGTTTATTATTTACACAGAGAAATCATTGCTTATCATTATTTTAAATCAATTTTTAAACGAAATATTAGCTTTTAATTTTTCAGTTGAGGGGATGTGATACCCAAATTGCAGACCTACCTAGAATATCCCAAAAATATTAAAACCTAATTATAAGAAAAAACTGAAAAAAATCACAGATACCGTGACTGAGAGATTTTTACGAAATAATTAATTATACCTAATAACCATTTTTGGTCGGTAATATATAGCTGTAAAACAATGATTCACATATGCCCAAAAATCTTGCTGATTTATCAATAAAAAAATTTGGAAAAATTCACAGAATATCTTCAGAGGAAACGCAATATCGTTACAGAACAGTGATATACATCTCGTTAAGGTTTACGTTTCATAATAACGCTATATTGTAAATTTTTAGAATTATTATATACACAATTATCTATATGTATCAACATCTGACCTAACAAGTAATAAGTAGATTGGTTTAATACATTCTGTGCCAAATAGGTGAAAAATGTGTCTGGAGGAATTTTCAAATTTACTGCTCATGGAAAGCTGAGAAGATAATTTGAATGCTGGGATTTTACGTTCATATCATCAAATGCCAAGGAAATTGACTAGAAAATTTTATTATCTTATTCTGAGATTGGAAATATTTTTACTAACGTAATTAGTTAATAACCTTTAAGATTGACTAATATAGGTAAGAAGCAATCTTTTGAAAATATAAGATAAGATTCATCGTCTATAAAAAATTGACGAAAAAGAATTTCCAAGATCAATTTCACCGAATTTGTTTAAATAAAGCCAAGAAATCAATGTGTGAGGATATATAGGGGTATTAAAATAAAACCAGAATAAAAATTTCTGGTACATTAGTTACATCTATATAAACGTCAGATTTTTCAATATATATATACAAAGAAAAATTAGTTTTAAAATTAAAAAAAAATTTTATTTCTATTAAACATTGATAGAGATATTTTAGATTAAAATGTACTAATGATAAAAGAGTGAAAAATGCACGTAGGGGAATCCCCGTGTCAATTAACGGAGCGCGTTGCGCAAACGCATATCGGCCGAGATACACGCGCGTTCCAGTAGTCGTAATCCCTGTAATACGAGGACACGCGTTTAATCCATTATACGCGTCCTCTCTCATATACATTAGCTTCGAGAAGGCAAACGCTAATCGATAAGCGACATGCCAGGGGCCGCGTAATTACCCAAAATCAGCGCGTTGCACCGGTTGAATATGTCGTTCGCTGTACCGGCTAATCTACACCCTTTGATGTGTCATCTTTCGCACAGATTTTACCACTTTCTCGGGCTATAATATATTAATCTCTCTTCTATTACATATTGGGAAGACTTTTTTGAACTTTTTAATCAGCTCTTTTATATCGTAATATTTATGCCGTAATAGGACGGTTTTTTTAAATAAAAGCTATTATCTCAAATCCCCCATAGTTACGAATTATTCCGAATTGGTTGTTTACGTTTACTCGACGTTTACGAGACCCGTCAAAATGAAAAACTCATCCTATTTTATTTCTACTTTTTAGTTTTTGAAAGCACACTTGCGTTTTAGTTTATATATACCTGCAAATCACATACGTATATAAAAATATTCATACTAGCTTTCTTTTGATCGTAATTACGTTGGAAAATATTAATTTACTGCTCCGCACTGTGTATCTAAAGTTTTTTTTCTACTTTAAGGTAAGTTTGAACGTGTTAATTAAATGGGTGCACGGTAATTTTATAGCATATTCATCGCGTGTCAAATTTAAAAGAAACGAAACCTTAAAAGATTATAACAATATTGTTAAACAAAAACATTCAAGAGGAGAGATCAGTGATTACAGAAATAAAAAGTAATGCAGTTAATGTAGAAATCTCTGAAAGAAATTAATTATTAAATTATATCAGTAAATAAATTTAGTTTTTATAAAAATGTTAATTGTTTTATAAATTTTATATACATTTTATTGCAATCTTAGTACTTGTATTTTAATTATAACTAGTCAATTTTGTATTTAAAAATCAAAGTTATTTATTATAAAGCAGAAAAACTTTAATAATTATTTTTTCCCCATTTAAAATACATGTATACAACACGGAGAAATTATACACAGAGAAATTAAATTTCACAAAAATAATTTTTGTTTTAGCGTGATAGTAAAAATGTTGTATTCATAAATGTAATGTCTAAAAAAGTTCTACAAGTTGCTAGAAAGTAATACCAGGGATGGGGCATTTTTTAACAAAATGCCAGTTTTCAGCCGTAAAATAAACCGTCCTATCGATAAATACCGTGGGTAAAAAAATTTGACTTAATAGTTAGAGGCAAGGTCCCAAGTATAAAATTATATCGTTTTCGATAAGAAAAAAATTCATAAAAAAAAGTTCAAAAATGCCCCAGTCTCCCCTATATCGTTATTGTTTCCTTTTTAATTTACTGTACCACGCAAAAATATAACTGATATATTCTATATAAATGAATTATATTGAAATACCTAAGCGTACTTTTGAATTTTTAAGTATTTCCTGATAAATAACTGATATGATTATTTGTATCTGCATGACATTTTACAGTAATTAATAATGAAATTATTTTTACTGCATTTAAAATTTGGCTTGTGTTCTTATTCTAGTCAATGTTTTTCGGATGCACTTTAATGCATTTCAATTAAGTTCCTTGAAATTAAAATTGGTAATATATAATAATTTAATAAAATTACAACCGTAACTTTAAGTAATTTTTCTGTTATTTTTAACATATTTTTATTTTATATCTAACCTCTGTCTACCAGCTCTCCTATTGTAAGATATTACTTAAAATTGTGACTCGACGAATACCTCGGAAAAGTGATGCAAGTGACCACTGGAAAGGTTCCGTGTTTCTAACTTTTTAAATTTCCAAGCAGTCGTTTTTCATTTCATGTAAATTTTATAATTGCAATACTTTTTAAAATTTTATATAAAATGATTCTTCAAGTGATAATACATTTATAACAAGATTTGTAAAAAGTTTTGCTATCTACGTTTTACCCTTTATTTACACAAGAAATGAAACAAATGTGGCATTCTTATTTTGAATATACATTTACTACACTATACACTAATACGTTTTTATAATTGTACTATTTGCTAATAGCAATACTATGTGAAAAGTAAAACAATTTTTTGACAAATGTAATATATGTATTATAATTGAAAAATTACCATAAATGTGTAACATCATTAATTCGAAAAATCTTTTTAAAAAAATGAGCATATCGCTGGGTCAGTGAAATAAAAAGATAACTTAATTTAAAGTTATAATAACTTGTCCTTTTATTCCACTAACCCAGCGGTATCGCCATAGCATATACTAGAGCAATATCGCATATATACCAAAAATAAAACGAAGCGTTAAAGAATCTGAAGCATAGAACACTGTAGTTAATAGCACTTTCGAAAGAAAGCACTGCGGTTGAAGCTTTCTTGGCCCCCTCTCCCAAAAAGCTCAAGCTTTATTTTTACATATACCGCTTTCGAAACTTTTTTACCTCTCTCTTTTCTATTCCCAGCTTTTCCTCCCCTTTCCCTCCCTCTGGAATTTCGCTTGAACCATGTCGTATTTATCATTGGCGCGACGAATTTATTGCAGCCCCACGCGAAAATAAAAAGAGAGTAAAAAGAAGAGGAAGAAATAGAATATATAAAGAGAAAGAGATAGAGAGAATAGCTAAAGACGAGACAGGAACGGTGAAATAACTGGTGAATCACTCGAGAAGACGAAAATAATACGCGACCCTGTTATTACGTACACGTTGTGTCGTCGATTTTGTATCATCAACTGTATTTGAACTTTCGACGAGTGTTTATATTAACATTTTTTTTTTTTTCCTCCCCAATTTGTTGGCGCGTAATGATTTTCTTAGTAATTTAAGTTTAACAATTTTTCATTCTCGGACAATGTGTCACCAGTTAGTTTTCTTAATCATTGATTTGTTATTTCATCGTTTTATTTATAAATGATGTCCCGAAAAATGTGTATTTTTACTTTTGACGTCTGCTATAACTTTTCGGTATTGTATGTTTAAATAACTAATGCACATAGGTATACGCAGAGACAAAGATTTTTAAATTTTAAAAATGCTCAATAAGTTAAGAAGTAAATAATTTATTATTCTTCCATTGCATACAAAATTATTATAAAAACACATTATAAATAAATTTTATCGAAAAATTAAAATGGCTTAGATAAATTAATTAATACAATTATCTACAATTTATACCTACATTATATCAATATTGCATTTACTATTCCACAATGCAAAGACTTGCGAAACTTCATGGATACGCAAAATTGTCTATTTGAGTATCTAATAAAATGCGTCGTGCGGCGTCTGATCGGAATGGCGTATTTCTACTTTGACTGCGATTCAACGCAAAATGATATCCCGTCGGTACGTTCAATATTCTCTCAAACGCTTCGAATGGTTTCTTCAACAATCATTCACTCGCGGTTTTGAAAAAAATTCATAATTTATCGTATTCTACTGTAACGTTATTCTTTTATTAAATTTATTTTAGTCTCGATACAAATATAATCAATTCCTCTAACTATTTCAAATTTTCGTTGTTCATCAGCAATTAATATACTTTACAAAATGTATAAAAACAAAATATTACTATATAAATACACTCTGGACACTAAACTTCTAACGTATTTCATACCAACCATTTATCATCTTTCTGACCGGAAGTTCAACGCACTAAATCATATAAGTGGTACAGCAGTAAAAATCGGCGGTCTGCAACTTTAAAATATACAGACGACATGGAAAATTTGAAAAAAAAGAAAGCGAGCTGAAAGAACTGACGATTCTGTGCCACGAATAAGTTGATCAACGCTGACGATACCGGCAATTGGATAAAATTTGGGGGTATGCGAAATTAATGATTGTGCCTAACCCGGTTATAATCGGATTATATATACCCAGGATTATTCGCTTCAAAGTTTTAAATCCGCAATGAAAATTAACGATTAATAGCAGGACACTGTATATAGTTTATAATTTAGACATTCAATTGAATGATGAATGAATAAATATTATCTATTATTTCGTACTTTGTTTGTTTATTGTAATCTTTTATTCATGCGACCCTTGCAATAAGAATTTGTTGACCAAATAATGTTAAAAAAATAATTTATATTTCTTATTGTGTACAATACTTGTATAACATTTGCAGAAATAAACGCATATTTGTTCGTTCGTATGTACCGACATCGTGCAGCCTTTACTGCAGCATTGTTAATTTATTGTCACTTGTATACCTTCATGCCATTCCAAATTGAATCCGCACTTGCTGCTGCAGTTGGTGAGCGAAAGATGGTACTTTTTCTTCATTCTATTACATTTTCAATTCTATTACATTTTTCAATTCTATTACATTTTTCAATTCTGGGAAAACCTTCGAAATGAATATTCTTTGACGCAAAGGTAGGTATATAATTTTATTTATAAAATCAAGCATACTTCACTCGGAGACTATTCTAAACGAAATAATAAAAGAAATTACGAATTATTTAAATGTACTTTACAAATTTTTACAATAAAATAGTATACAAACCAATTCTGGTAAGTCAAGATCGTAGCAAAAGATTTAACGTTCAAACAAAAGTGAAAAATCAGCATCTTTTTATACTTCTTGTATTACTGTATCACAGGTAAAAAAAATTTTGCTGATCCAAGTGAAACTTTAACAATCTAGAACCTATTACGTGGTTTTTTTAGAATATACAAAAAGCATTGATTAATTTAGCTATAGTTTACTCTCGTTTAAATCTCACAAGAAAAAACTAATATTTTTTCGTATTCTGTCAGTTAAGATTACGATTCCGAATACTTACTTTATGAAAGACTCAACGCCGACGAACACAAGTTTTATCGTGTAAAGTTGTGTTTACTTACCATATAAAATATTTTTAGATAGTAGAAATAAAAAAAATTTTAAATAAAATTATCCCATGTTTAATGTATATATAATCGAGCTTTAAGAGTATGTTAATTTCTGAAACAAATGTTATTTTGACATCCGGTTAAAGAAATTATCTTATATAAATGTCTAAAAATATTTGAATTAATGATTTTGAGAAATTTGATTAAAATATAGCTTCGATTCTTACATTTAATCTCCCATTTATATAGGTGATAATAAACTCGTAACATAATTGGATGTGTATTTCCTTATATGTAGATTATTATAGAAATATGCATATTATAATAAGTAGAAATGAACAATATGGATCAGACGTATTCGTTATTTCTGATTTATGAGATTTTTCGTTCGTCAGATTACCAGCATTCAAATGTTCAACGATTAAATTCCATTGATTTGTACTACTCCAATTTACTAAATGCAAAATCTAACTTTATTTACATCCAGTTTTCTTATTAAATCATATTTGTACTTACATACTAATTTAAAATTCAAGTATAGGATATATTCCTTTTTTTAAAATATATTTTATAAAGTTGAGAAGATTTTGATTCGCTCTTAAAATAGTCGACCCTTTCAAAGTTTTCATATAATTATAATGAACTAAATATATGTGTAATGTTTTATAGATATTATATGTATCAAAAAAAATAATGTTATATCAATAGCGTATAAGAAAATTTTTGGAATGCAAAAATTAGAGTAATTAGATATTATTTAAGAAGATAGCTATAAAGTTAATAACACCAACTTATTAAAGTTTAATTTCGTGACTGCTTAATCGGTTTGTAATTTACGTATAAGCAAGAGTTAAATCAGCTACATATTTTGACAAATTATAAAGAGAAAAAATTAAAAATTTCACTGTAATCCTAATACATAATTATGATTATTTTTAAAAAGTTCATCGTATACATCAATCAGTAAAAAAATGAAGGTATATATACGTATCACTCAAAGAAATTAAATAAAATTGTGTATAAAAGATAAACTAAAAATTCTGCATAAGTTATATAGTAGTAAAATAATGTATCTATTTGGCTTAACTTGGCGTTACAAACATCCTTTTATTATTAAACTTTTGATCCCTGGTATATGAGCTAACAGGATACGAGGATTCGCAACCACGAGTAGATTCCACGCGCACAGCGTCTCGTATAAAGACGAGACGTTCCAATTCGGGTGGTACGACTAACTCGCCAGTCGACGCTGCAACGTTGCTGCGAGAAGCCGCAGTTGTTCATCTCGCGCACCGATGACACGTGCCGCTTTGATACCTCGAGGATTATCATCCATATCAAAATTTTCTCTCCGTTAACTTAAGACCAGTGGATTATGTTATTTTTATCTCAAAGAAACTGATAGACTTTCTGAATTATTCATCGAATGTCTGGTGTTTTGTGACGTGCTATCCCAGGATTTTGTTGTATATTGTGCGGTATAGATAAAAGTGATAGCTTTTCTCGAATTTGAAATGAATGACGAGTGCTTACATATTTCAGTTTTCTTTATATAAATAGATATATGATATATGTGATAAATATGGGTGTGCTTTTAGTATTAAAAATATCGTGCTGTGCAGCTTAATGAGGAAATTACCGAGTCTTCAACTTTTACAGCGAAAGTTTTTAACTGGGATCTCTTAACTTTTTCATAACTGGTTGCTAAGATCTATTTCTGTTTGCGTTTGAAAAGGTAAATGTTCTTTTTTTATTTGTTGAAACGGTTACTTGTATATTTAACAAATTTTTTATTCAAATTTGATGAGTTACATACATTATATTTATTAAATTAAAACATATTTATATTTTTATTCTTTATTGCTATTTGACAAATCCATTAAGTTTCACATTTATTTTACTTATTCCTGTACACAATATTAAAGTGAAATTCGATATTCAAAGTGTTATTTGATTAAAATAAACGAAAATTCAATTTTTTTGTGCTTTTCGATTGTATAAAGACAACCTGCATTGAATTCTTAATAATCTTGGTGATCGTCTAAGAACAGGTAAAAAAATTGAATAACGTAGAATTTTAAAAAATAAAGTTTTCTGATCTTATTTACTAATTAAAGTGTACTGTAATTGTAAAAAAAAAGTTATAATAATAGTTTCAATAAATTGGGAAACTTGCATCGATGAATAAAAATTATAGAAATCTGTTTCGCAAGATGCACGTATACATATAAACCTCGGTACGAGCGGCTTTGTCATGGAAAGTGATGTGTTGGGTACAACGTTTAATAACGCAATGTCAATAAAAAATTATACTTACATATAATTACAATAAAGCTGTCTTTAATCGAATTTTCACACATAACCAGAATTAAATAAAAATACATACATTTTTATAATATGAATCATCCAATGCCTTTATTGCAGCATACATTTACCAGTAAATCTATTTGAGAACTTTTATTCTCCAATCATTTTCAGTTATAAACTAAATTAATAATGTAAAACTTATATTAATGAAATTATTTTCTGTAAAGTGTTTTTGTATTAAAATAGAATGCGTTATATAAACTAAATACAATACGTTTTTAAAGTGCATGCAAAGTTTACACAATTTTCTTCATTATTTTTTGTAATTTTATTATATTCTGCTGCTTTGTCTGGAAGAAACATATTATTTCTCCTTGCAATGTTTTTATAAAACAAAAGATATTTGTATAGTTTCATTGAAAGTTTATTATAGATCTTTTATTTATTTAATAATCGACTACTATTTTATAATTCAGTAAATTGAGTAATTTACCTATAAACTGTACTATAATAAATAAGTATATATAAATAATTTTCAAAATACCCAACAAAACGTCGCCAAATTAATTTAAAATTATGGTTTTATCAATCAACGTTGATACTATGCTTCTTTTATAAAATATAATTACATGGTCGAGTAAAATAAATTTACTGAATACGTAATAAAGATATAAATTTATTAAAATAACTAGAGGGCTCAAAATATGTAAAAGCTATACGCTTCTGCGTTCTAGGCACGATCGTAAAGTGCTTTAAAAAATAACCGACTATAATATTTAGAAGTTACTATAAAAATAAATTTTAGCTAAATGGGTAAACAATTGACTGAATTTTCCGATTGTCTTGTTACATACATAGTACATACATATAAGCATACATACATTTTCTAAAACAATTAAAAGGTAAACATAACTTTCTTTTGTGATAATCATTTCTTACCTTTAAAATTTGTACGTGTAGTCGATATTCATTTAGATAAGGTCTAAAACCGTTTTTTTGTACATTTTACGCTTTTTTAACCGTTTTTGCATTTATCAGACAAAATATCAATGAGAGTAAGAAATGTTTAATAGAAAAAAGTTTTCTTTTATTCTGATGAACATTTAAAATTTCTACGTAAAATCAATATTTATTTAGTTAATGTCTAAGAAGCTTCTTTTATTGTATATTTTATGCTTTTTTAACTGTTTCATGTATTTAACTTAAAAATATTCATCTAAGCAAAAAGTGTTGTATACAAAAAAGTTTTATCTTATTGAGATAAAGATTTTTTGAATTTAAACTTTTAGAGTACAATTTACATTTGTCTTTATAAAATAGAAAAAACGTTTTTTTTGCACTATTTTGATACTTTTATGCGCTTAATTTGTCAGTATATAGTTGTACATAAAAAGTTACAATACAAAAATTATCACATATTTCATATTTAAACATTTTCTATATTTACATTTTAGATTGTTTAATTTTTTTATATAATGTAGAAACGTTATAACGCCATTTTAAAAAGTACTACCGTTCAAGACCTATTCGACCAATTTGGTCCGAAATAGAAACGTTTACTTCTTTATTTATGTAGAAGATATCATAAAAATTTCAGCCAAATCGGTTCAAAATTGGCTGAGTTATTCGATTAACTTGACTACATACATAGATACACATATACATACTTTTTTAAAAACGTTTAAAATGACTTATTTTCTGGACGAAAAATGTTTTTATGAATAAATAAACATTTATTTATGGTGTTACATTTTTCGCGATGGTGAAAATATAAGGCACTCTCGTGCAACGATTGTTCCAAAAAAACGCATTTATAATAAATATTTCTGAAAATCTGCAAGCATAGTAAAGCTCAATGAACACGTGACTGTGCTTTTGCGAGGGTAAATTAGGAAAACCGCGATTGTTCAACTCGTATAGTGTCGAATTGACGATTTAGGTGAACGAAATATTTGATTTAATGCTCTCGCTAAAAGGTGGACGGTATAGTTATAATATTGTTATTAATTTTTTAAAAGTTTTATGTAATATTCTATATAAAGGTTTAATAAATAACATTTTCAATTTTGCGTAATCTCCTATCAATGATTTTAATACGGTAATAATAACACATCGTTGAATATACCTATATGCGAAGAAATAAAAAAAATATTCACACAAATATATAAAACTAACGAGAAAATAAAATTTATCGTGTACCGCAGTAAAAACAGATAATTGAAACGCTAGAGCGGACATTTATTAAGCCCAATAAGTTACCCGCAGTGGTGTTATAATGAAATAATTGCTCTTGCAACTCGGAATGTTTGTAAGTAAATTTTCATATTATTTGGGTGTGAACATTTCCGACTTCTAGATTCCTGATTCTTTTAGCATTGGGGTTGTTACTGAATTTAAATTAAATTTTACCGGTAAATAAACTTTATTGTTCTGACCACTGTAAAGTCATAACTTCACTATTATAAAATGAAGAATGTTTTATTTATTTATGTAGTAATAAATGTAACGTGCAGTTAATTAAATAATCAAGTGCATTAATGTTTAAATTTAATTTTGCATACTTTTAAATTGGTTTATTCTTTTTTTTCTTATTTACATATACCTAATACAAATTTTGTAAGATTATAAGCAACAAGATAAAATTGATTAAAATCTTTGATAAATCAAATGAGTTTTTACCCGAAAATTAATTAACTTGATCTGATTACCTTAATTCCTTTGTTTCGATGCGACGAATTATGAATCCTATGATACAATCCACGAAATAATAAAGATTTTTAACGTTTTATCTTATGAAATTTTAAGTGAAAGTAATTTCTAAAAAAACTAAGATAAAATATACGAATAATTGATTGAAATAAAAATTGCCGAATATCACGTTAAAACGATATAATATATTATTTAAAATATAAAGAAAAGCCTTTTTATAGTGCAATAAAATTTATATGAATTGGTTCTTACAAATCAACACGTTCCATTTCCTAAAGAATTTTCTCGACCGTTTAATAAAACCTTCTACTAATGATAGCCTGTGTTCGTGAAAAGAATAGAGGCAAAAGAGGGAAAATTGTAATGCCAAGTCCATTTTTAAAGACTCAATCGAAGATACTCGAAACTAAAGAATCTTCAATTTTGTTCGCACCATTGGTTAATAAATAAGATCCAATCCTTTTATTTATTGCCAACTCTTGACACCATTTCCAAATGAAAGAAGAGAGGAAAAAATAAAAAGGAACTCGTTACACGCGCGTGAAATAAAGATCTTAGAGTGTAAGGAAGACACTCGCAGAATATGGATTTATTTTGTTTCGATGCCGCTTGAGTTTCGTGTAAGCTCATTATATTTCTATATACGAGAGAGCCTCACTTTTCATTACAGAAATTATTAAGTGATTCATCTTCCGTATGTGTATATGTAGATATATGTGTGTGCGTATAAAAATATTTTTAAAGAAGTATTACATTTTTTACTTTGAGGTTTACCTCTTTTAAAAATATTTAAATTTGTAATCATTTATATTTTAATTTCGTTCACTTTAAAACTGCAAAATTATTAACATATAGGTACCTTTTAAAATACTCAAAGTGAATATATATATAATATGTATCTAGTACTGTGTAATAAAATTTTGAGTATCATAAAAATGTTAATGAGAAAAATTCTGCGGTATAAACGAGTAATATGTACATATATTAAAATACAGTCGCTACATATAATAGTAATAAACGTAATTAGCTATAATATTATATTGCACTAGCTTGCAAAATACAATTGGACAGTAAGCTGCAGATATTATTCGCAATTGTACGTAGGTGTAATGGACGGAAAACCGCGGGGAATAGAATTTCGTTAAGAGTGATATCCAAACGTATAGAGAAAATATGATTTGCAAAAAATCATTGTGGTGGAAGAGAAAAAAAAATTTCATTCAACACGTAACAAACTGCATATAAATTAAATATTTTAGTATATTTTTATAACTAATAATTTCGTTAATAAAGCCTCACCGTAATAATTATAATTTACCTGTTGATATACACAATCACGTTCCAATACATTCAATTGCATTTAAATTTTCTCGTTCTTGACAACGTATGGAACTGTAGATATAATTGCAAAACGATCGTGAATGACGACTTTAACGCACTGTGACGAATCGACTCGAAACGTCTCATAAATCCATAGGACCGGCACAGTATTTACTTAAGTGGTTGCCCGGTAGATACTGTATTTATAAACCTATATACAAAGACTCCCGCGAAAATTACGACATCAGGGCAATGCCACGTATATACCCGGGTGTTGAATAATCCATATACTGAGAGACAAGTATTTAGGAGAAGAACGTTAATCATTGTTACGGAAGATCCATTCTCTACTAGACTTTTATAACACCTTCTTTTCCTATGCTTACTTTTTCTTCATTTTTCGATGCACTGTTTCTAGAAACTTTGCAATAATGTTGCGTAGCTCGATGTCTAGAGTTAAAATATTTTTTAGTATTGCTATTTTAAATATATAATAATTAATTAACTTAATCTATTTGAAATGTAGAGCTCTGTATAATCTTCTTATAGACAATCACTATTTATAGAATTTTAGGTAAATATTTCAACTAGTCACTAATCATTAATTAACCATATAATTGCAATATTATTAAAATACTGCATTTTTTAATTATAAAATTAAATTATATTATAGCAGATTAAAATTATAATTAAATACTGTTTTTGTTATCATATTATAATTTTGCGTGCATAATAATTATTTTTAACTACATTTATTAGTTCGTGTTTGTGTATATTATAACATTAGATATTAATAATTAACTATAAAATGTACGGTAAATAAATTAAAAATAACCCTGATAGAAATCGGTTTTTCACTAAAAATTAGCCAAATTATAATGAAATTTCTGCTTAAAAAATATGTCTAATATTGCACTAAATGGACATTGTACCACTAAAAATATAATTAACTTCATCAAATTTATCAAACTAGTGATTAACATTAAACATCATATATAACATGTTATTAAATCTCTCATTATCTTATTCGATATATGACAATGGATCCCTAAATAAAATTTGAAACGTGATCCTGAATTAATGGACGATGCTATCACGTAAGTTGAAGGGTTAGATTGTTTGCTTTAAGTGAAATGAAATTCTTCTATAGATACACCATTGAAAAAGTAATCCTGAATTTAATGTGATATTACTCATTATAAAGTATTTGTTCATAGCTAAAAGATTTATTCGAAAATAAATTTTAAATTAATATTTTTTAGATATATAGCGCTTAATAATACAATTATTTATAATGTATATATATTGATTAAAATTTTTCATTAATCAGAAAGTTGATTACACAAATATCTAGTAAAATTTGTTCAATTTTGTTTTTGAATTTGATATTTTAGTCAAGGTAGAAAAATGCTTTAGCCACATTGATTAAAAATTAATTAACACGAAAGTTACACAGATATATCGCGTACATAAATTTAACTTTTTAATTACATTATATCGTACATTCAAACTTTTAGGCAATAAAATGCGAAATTGTTGCACCAAAGATCGTTCTGAATATTGGGTGAAATGTAATGAAATTTATAGGGAAAACAGTTTTAGAAAATTATACAAACGTATATAGCACATATTAAAAAACGTTAAATATGAATATTTTAATTTATAATTAATATACCCGAGACAAAGCTAAATATCAATCAAAATTTAATTATTATAAATAGTATTAATTAAGGTAAATTTTAGATTGATATGAGTAAGATAAATGATCACTTTTTTAGCGAAAAATTTATAACAGTTTTGTAAATTTAGCGGTTATCAGGTGAATTTAAACATAAATTCTTAAAGTAATGAAATATAGTTGCAATGGGGAATGTTGATACGATATTATTATTAGTTTCTAATTACAGATCGAAAATAATCACTTTAAAAGATTTCACATGCTTACATAGAAATTTATTTTAAATAGGGTAATTGACCCTGCAGTGAATGATCGATTAAGGCTTTGAAAATCTCCAAATTTCTATATATACATATATAAATTATAGTACTGGAAAAATTGAATAATATTAATTCTTGCAATTTTAAAAAATAATATTTTGATTAAGTGTTATTATTCATGTGAAAATAATATAAAAGAGAAAAATATGACCGAAATACAGTAAATCAACATTGGTCTGTCATTCGCTGGTGTTGATAATCCTTAACCTTTAGAAGAGGGGAAGACGGAAATTTAGAATTTTTTATTTCTCTTGCTTTTCTATAGAAATTGGGTAAATGTGATATCTAACATCTCAAAAGTAACATAGGTAAAATGTCTGTCATGAAAATGGCCCGTATACGGATCTTTCCGTTCTCTAAAGGTTAAAAAAACCTCTGATTTTATTGGTAGAATGGTTATTCGTCCGCTTTAAAGATTTTTCTGTAAATTTATAAAAAAGTTTATTTTAATGTATTATAGCCCAAAATAACTATAGTAAATCATAAAGTAAACATATTCTACTAAATAAAATATTAGTGTAAATTCACTAATGACCAGATACTGGCTCAGATACCGTGTAACGAATACAATAAATATTTTCCGAAAAAATATACTTACACAATAGTTTTGATGTACATATTACAAATATAGAGGGTATACTTTGTTCTCAGGACACATAAAATAAAAAGAAGAGAGAAGCGCGAAGAAATGTTCGGAAAAGGAATATCACCTTTAAAATCGCGACTAGTCGCATCGAATTTTGAATGCCACTAGCCTATCGTTGGCGGCGCCACAAATTTCCAGCTGTGTAGTAAACGAGCGCCGCGATGTCGAGCTCACCCAAGAAACCGCGGAAGCTGCCACCCCGGCCTAAAATCAAACTGCCGGTGCCTGGTCAATTTCCAGGTCATTATCCTCAAACACCGATGGGATACGTGACAACGCCATACGGTACATGCACGCCAATGCCAACTACTCCTGTATCTGGACAACCTACACTCGTCTACGACAACAAGACTAGTGGATTTGTATTTACTAACTTTAAGGGGTTTAAAGATTGGACCAAGTCTGGGATGAGCGTTGGTGAGAAGAGCGCATTTTGGCTCTACGAAAAGGTACGTTTATCCAGAGGATACAATTATTGCTTCTTGAATTTTAAACTATTTATCTATTATAAAAGTGTACAAGTTGGAGACTTTAATAAATATTAAGATATGTAGATATACTTATTTCGTATATACTTTAATAGTTGGAATAATTTTAGCATATTATAATCGCAGATGAATTACTTTTTTGTTTAGGAGCAAATTATTTAAATTACCATATTAGCTAACTGTTCAAAATAATAAAAAATAAATCTATTCTGTTGTGCTCAAATTATTAAAAAGTATTTTACTGTTTTTAAATATTTACAAAAATTCATCTCGCATCTTTCAGTATATCTCGACATGTAAAGTATTCCGAACAGTCTACATGAACGACATTCTCATATTATACTGTACAAAATCTTGAACTCCCTTTTAAGTAAACATTTTTTCAGAATCTATGTACATATATAAAAATGTGCGCCGCCGTTACTTCTCGAGAATATGTGCGATAGATAGAAAAGTTCAATATAATGCAAAAAAGATCAAAGCGATATTATAAAAAGTACGTGCATTGAAACTTTTTAATGCAATAAACTTTTGAAAATTAATTACATCCGAAGATATTTAAATTAAAATTTTTCTTTTATGCAGCTTTCACTTAATGACAAACTTTCATCTTACTAGATGATCAGGCCTTTGAATCGTAAATTTTATTATTACTTTTGGAGATATTGTTCTTGTATATATGAGGGTAAGAAAATGCATATATGATTTAAAAACTTTGAAGTTGTTTTTTTGTCAAAATCTATTTGCAATATAAATGAATTTTATAATAAAATACAATTATATTATTAAAATTATAAGAAATTTTGATATACTTGCTGTAATTTTGAGTGTAATTTATGCAGTAGTCAGGTGCAAAATTTAAATGTGTAGCCATTATTATAATAGTTTAATTATAACGTTTAAGAAGCTCATGAAATTTTTAACGATAACATTGTACTAATAGTTAAAAACATTAATAAATTTCATTAATTATGAATATTGTTAAAAAAAGAAGAGAAATGCACGTACCAATGAAGAAACATCGTGTGATTAGTATAATTGCGATTCCCTTTTCAACCAACACTGTGTACCTTGTTTATATATCCCACGAGAAATAGTAGATCACGGTATACATCTGAGAAAATACGAGGAACAAATTTAGAAATTGATCATTCCTAGATTTGCACGTCTTTGATTTTCTGGATCGCGTCCACGATCCAGGAATAACGACACCTTTTATACCGTTTATAATATTTATAAGTAAATGCAAAGTGCTTTTGCTCCCTAGTAAAGTGAATGGAATCACTTGGTATGAAATATTAAAACAGTAAAATATTTAGAGCACATAGGTATCCACACACATACACACACACACGATATATATATATATATATATATATATATATATATATCGTGTGCGTATCGCTTAAAAGAGAACCGACTCAAGAGAGCCATTTGCTTAGGTCAGCTCCTGGAGCAAGAGGTGGTTCACGCATCTCTTTCTTTTCTTCGTCCTGTTTCTCTACAGCATCCTCGGAGCCTTTCTATTCATTTACATCGAGGGAAAATATGAGAATACTATACAAGAGGATATTAAAAAAGAAAGGTAAGATTAGTACATTGTTATTTCGCATTGGAACTAAAGCAAATACTTACCAGTTAAAAATGTAAAATTTAATATACAGATACAAATATTTTGATTTCATTTATATATTATAAACAAATTGGGATTTATGTTTTGTTTAAGTCAATATTTAATGGATACCCGCTCTATTCGCAGCATTATCAGTACATCGAACAGTGTTATAGAAGTGCGACAATTAAAATAAAATGATCATTGCAAGGCAGAACAAGTTGGCCAAACAGCGTTTTACACTTACATCTGAAACATAACATTCAAAAAATGGAATCGCTTTTATGATATAATTCTAGTTAAAAGATATATCTTTGGAATAATTAAATGGCTTATAATAGCACGAATAAATCGATAACAATATCGAATTAATCAGTAATAAGTATTTACTTTTGTTCAAGTATCGATCTCAATTTTTAGTCTCCTCTAGTATTTAATTCATCTTCTGCACTTTTATAATCAATTACTTTACAATTATAAAGTGCGTAAAATAATTCATAAGATAAATTATCGAATATGCATATAAGCAAATATTTAAGGTTTCTTAATTTATAAGTAAATCTTAAAGCAAGTACGTTACACATACTAATTATTGAAAAGTTGGACTAGCTTATAATTATCCCATGGCGATCAGAAACTTCATTAGCGAAATAAAAGTTTGAACTCTAAAATTATATCGAGTTTTAACGAACCGTGTCAATCTTAAACTTTCATTGACTTTTTGAATAAAATTTAAAAAAGTATTCCAAACATTTAAACTTCAAATGTATATATTGTTGAAAGTATATCATTACTTTAACCACGTTATCAATATATTTTTAATTGTTGGTAAAAGTTTAGCAAATATTTAGTTTAATAAAAATATTTAACCGATGTTAATACTCATACCTATATATATATAATAAACTAAATGATCTAAAACGCCACATAAATTTTTTAAAACATTTTGATGGTATTGCGTAAAGCAACTCTCAATTAAATGTAATAATGTCATCGTAATTAAGTTGACTTTCGTTTTATAAACAATAGACGTCCAGACTCAAAATAAAATGTATACAACATTAATTAATTATAGAGTATAATCTTAAAATTTATACAGAAATTGCTCATTCAAAGCAGACAACAGTCGTATATCATTGCACCAAGCGAATCGTTTATTACGCAATCATTCAATATATTGATATTATATATGTATATATATATATCAAAGCATTCGTACACTAGAAGAACTTTCTTTAAGTCGATTCTTCTTCGATCACCGTTTTCTATATTTATATTAATATTATTATATCAATTTTGTATTTGATTATTGTTTAAATTAATATTTAGTATTATTATAGACACTCATTTTATAGCTTACTCTTGCAACAATAATTTACACATATACGTTACAAAAACCAGGATTATTTACTTATACGTGACGCTTCGATATTTTCAGTGAGAGTACAAAACACGATAAATTAATGTTTATCATGATTTCTCAGTAGAATTGGCACAATTTTATTAGCTGCAATAAAGACATAACTACGAAAGTTCTCAAAGGTATAAGGGGGAATATAAAATGTATGATCGATTCATATACGTCGTTGTGTCCATGGACAAGTTAAATGAAAAAGTCAATTTCCTATGGTTTATAAATCGAACTCATGACTTATGATGAATGCACTATTAGTTATAAATTTATCAATGAAAATAATAACTTCAAATCGATTTGATTTAATATTTATTGTCATTATCAATTGCTACGAACTAAATCTTTTGAAATACTTATTAGACAATTATCAATATAAACACGATGTATTAATTTTAAATTTGTTAAGCTGAAATCAAAGTAGTAAGTTAATAAAAGAACTTTTCGAAATAAAAAACCACAAAGTAAAAAGAAAGAAAAGCATAGAATAGATAAATCGCACGCGAAATTTCCTCGATAGGAAGTAACCTCGGAATGCCTTCTCCAAGTTGTATCACTAATGTCTTTAATTCCATCTTTTGAATAATTGAAATCTTGTAGTTTTCTTATTTTTCTTTAGTGTTTTCTTTTGGGATTAACTTACTTAACGGTAATAATTAATTTTGTGCAAAATTGACGTAGGACTTTAACTGATAATAATGTTTAATGGGATAATTTTGCGTTTGTGGTTGGCGTTTATGATTGATTCGCATTAGCATCATCGATAGAACCAAAACCGGACTATACACATTATGCTCTTCAGTAGAACTTAATCAGTATATGTGTAACATGAAGTCATTATTTATAAGATGATGTGATCGATACGTATTCTGATTAATTACGATTGAAATATTTTAAAACAATATATATATTCTGATAGAATAAAATAGCCATTTTTAATAGAAAAGGGTGAAAAATGTTTTCAGTTTTTAAACGTTACTTTTCATTGTATTCGCCGATTCATTTAAATGAAATTAACTGTTACATTTTATTTACGAGATATATTAAATATAATAATATGATAAAAGCGAAAACCCGAATTGGTCTAACAAATAATGCAAAATTTAAAATGTTAAAAGTGCAGATGAAAGATTTTTTTCTCACACTTTTGCCATTTATTCGAGTGAAATTCATTATTAAGTTTGAGCCGCTTTAATTCCATTGTTAATTACATTGTTAATGTAATTATTATTAAATCAATTAAATACTAAGACAATGGTTCAAGAAGCATTTTGCATATTTCTATAAGGTAAAAATTTTTATCCGGACATAAACTATATCATTAAAAACAATTATATAAACTATAAATGTTAATTAATCATATTCTTTTTCCTAATTTACTTAAAAATTATAATTAATTTTGTATTTGTTTACATTAAATACAAGTAATGCCATGTGCAAGAAATACCTTTATTATATAAGAGTTCAAGTAAATCAAATCCAATACAAAAATAAGTTTACTTTAGTTCATTAAATTTGTTTTTTATGTGCATTAATTGATATAATATGATCAACTTATGTAATTAACTGTATTGCGCATTAAGACACTCTTCCATGACATCGGATAGATTGTGTGTAATCGATTTTTCTGTTTTCAATTGGTTATAGGTAGTTGATGCAGCAATTTCTGATTTAAGAATTGAATAATACTGTTTAAAATATTTTTAAATTAATAAGCTCTCACGCTTTAGAATTGCGTATTATCCACAAATAACTTATAAAATTATAATTAAAGGCAAAAAGGCTAGAAAATTAGCTGTGATATTAGATGCTTAATGATAGTGTAGATATTTATAAGTAATCATACTACTTTAATAACAAGAAAGCGTATGGGAGTAATCTGTCGCATTTACAGAATTCGTTAATCTTTGTAAATATATAGATAATAAAATAATGTAGGGTTCTTTTAAATAAATAATCAATTTTTATGATATAAAATATGTAATGTGAAAAATTTCATAGTGTTGAAAATTACATCGTTAGTCGCTTGTTAAGCAGATGAGTACAGTGTATATATATATTTCTGCACTATCTTTTAATTATTTTTAACATTAAGTAAACTAAATTAAACTGATGTTCATTGGGTAAAATTTTATTAGCGTTTTTATTCTCTACATCTATTGTTCTTTTATTCGAACTAAGATAAAATTTACAAAGCTAAAGATACAACATATTTTGGATGATATTATCACAAAAGACTACTTTAAAGTAAAAAGTTAAATGCAAAAATATGTTTATTTTTAAAAATGTTACTTTTAGATAACATTTTTTAGAATAAAATCGATTTTTATTGTCAATCTTCTAATTTTTTTATACAGTATGAGCGAAGTTCGATTTTACGCACTGTTCATTTGTCAATTTGCATTTAATACATAAAACTCTTATTTGTTTGAAAATCAACACTTTCACACTAGTATCGAAAAGTACTATTCTATGATTGCATTAAAGAAATCACTAACACGGGAAATAAAAAATATCATTCAATTATAGACTTCAAAATCCAAAACTGATAAAGATTGTTTATTGATTGTAAACAGTTGAGAGGTATTTAAAAATGTAAATTGAATTCTCAATTTCTTTAATAAAGTATTATAATATATTGTTTTAAATAAAACTTATTTTTACTAATTGATATTCCTTTTTTTAATAATTCGTCTCTCACCTAATTTCAGTGGTATTAATAAGCTAATAAAAATAATGACCTGAAAACGACACTATTGTGAATAAGATATACAAGTAAATGGAATAATTTATTTGTATAATTTTCCTGCCTTATTATCTATGAGAACTTATCAGTATAAGTAGTAGATTCTATATATATTTCCATTGAAAAGAAAAGTGAAGCCTAGCTTAAATAATTATGAAACTAAAGTATTAAAAATATGAATTATTGTTTTTAAATATATACATTCTAATTATGAAAAGTATAATAATAATTGAATAATTTTATTAAAATAACATATGCAAGTTTTATTCGTTATTATCAGTTTCAAATCATTTCATGCATCATAAATAATAAAAAGTAGATTTTACATCCACATTTATACGTATAACATTAAACAAATAAATGTAAAATTATTAAAAGCATATATGACAAAATTTGATAAAATAAATAATTTGTGATATACAATACTATACGTATATCGAAATGAAATATTGTTAAAGCTAAGCGTGCTAATTGCATTGAAAGTAATTAACTTACCTGTATAACAATTGTTGGATGTAGAAAATAATATTATATTTTTATGTATAAAATAATTCAAATATATATGAAGTATACGTATGTTTAAAATAAAGCTTAGAATAAAATGGTACTACTATGACGTGACGATTTTTTTTTCTTCAGAGATGAAATGATTCAGCAAATAAGGGATTTGTGGAACGACAAGGAGCTCATGGAGGACTCTGAAAAATGGAAAGGCTGCGCCAAGAATCATCTCATGCTGTACGAAGAAAAGCTTTACCAGTTTTTAAAGAAACTTAACTTTCAGAGCCGTCCGGACAATGTGAATTGGGCCTTTTGGAATGCTGTTATTTATTGTAGTACTATTTACACAACTATCGGTAAGTAATCGTGCCTATTATTTCAAAATGGATCTAAAAATATTTTACGAATCATTGCATAAACATATTAATTATGTTGCCTCGTTATAAATTACTTATATTTAGTTGATATACTATAGTTTTGAGATTTCACTCAAATATATGATTAATTAAAAAAGTTAATAAAAAAAAGAACATGTGTCAACAAAAAAATTGTCTCCTAAATGTTATCTTGAAAATCGTTTCTCGATCAACCCATTGGTGAATCATTAGACAAATTTGTCACCCTCTAAACTAAATCGACCATAGGATTTACTTAGTTTAAATCGAGGTATATCCTCAATACTCTTACCGTGATTTACGCCTTCACATCACATCGTCGAAATGGCACGCGCGCGTCACTTTGATCTACGAGTTACGGGACTGGACATGCTTCTGCTGCTGCTGTTACTGCTGCTATTGCGAAAATCGAACGCAAAAAAGGGTGGGAGCTTTTTCGTTGTACCGAAGATAAACTTGTTTTAGTTTATTTAAAACTTCGAAATATTTTAGCTTTAAGAGGTGTACTCCTTTTTGTTACAACACGTTGTACAAAGGAACAATTCATTTTTTTTCATCGAAGTATGTTGAATTTACTATATTTGTAAATAATTGAAGGATTTTTAACATATTTTGTTTAATATCAATAAAGTAATAAAATTTAAAAACGGATTTATAAACATTTTTACGACTTACTTAACAAACATTAATCACACGTTTGTTTGACTGTCCAACGACCAATGGAAAATGAATGTATTATACACGTTATTCCATTGGTAAAATATTTTACGAATTTATAATTTTATCTTTAATTAAAGATTCCGTATTGTATTATATTGAATTTTCAACAAAAATATAAAAAATTAATATTTACTCCTTTTTAATAATCACAGTGCAGAATATAAAAGAATCGATAATTTTATTTAGTATACTTATATTTGTATATTTTTTTATAGGTATATATGTGCGGTCATAAATTAAATAAATTTTACTGCATAATCTGTTAGCAATAAATATATGAATAAAAGCATGTTTTATGTTCATTTATCTTGGGCAAACAAAATTATAGTTTTATAAAATCTGTTTGAGTTTAAATTAGATATAGCGAATCCCACAATCATTTTATCAAAATTAGTAAAGCGAAATGAAGATTTCAAAGTTTAAGCAAACTTTCCTGGGAAAAGATGAGTGCAAATGCACTCGAATGGTAACCCACGCGCGTCCGACTAGTTTCCAGTGACTCGGCGACGATTGCGCAAAACGGCAATCGAGAAATGAAAATGAGGAACACATTAAACCTCGGAATTTTGGTGGTAAGCCTCAAGACGAGGGATGGAATGTACTCGGTGCTTGCACCCGAATGGTTATTTCACTAATTTAGAGGATTGAGTTATTGTTACAGTGTACTTCACTCTTTCTATTTCGGTTAACAATTTTATCTGACACTTAGTACTGGAGTTTTATCATCACATATGCATTGTAAATAAACATTATTATTTAAATTTACAAAGTGCAACTTTTCAGATACTTGTGCCTGAGATATATACTGCATTAAATCCTCTTTTTATCTCTTTGAGCCACATCTCGATGCGGTACGATGTTGAACATATCCCCTATATACCTATGTGTATATGTTTCAGTTGCGACGGACGCATTGCCCAGGTTATATTTACCCTTTCGGCCTCGAGTCAACGCGGAAAGATCTCGTTTTTCTCCATGTATTCCTTTCTCCTCTACTATTTCTCTCTACTTTATGTGTATTTTCTGACTCTCGGTTGAATTCCTACGAATGCTGACTTCGTTTGAACTCGTTCACTCGATTTTACTGTCGTATCGCTATTCAATTAGGATTCTGTGCAAAGGGTTTACATTTCAGGTTTAAAGAATAAATCAAAAAGAATACGGCATGAATTAATATATATTCAAGTAGAGTCTACACATATTCAGGATTGTAAAAACACGTTGCAAAGTTATAATGGTTCATAAATAATTGGTCTACATATTTTTTTTTTTGAAAAAAAAATTTAAATTAAAAGACTTATTGACGCACATTTATGACGATTTCCGTATATATTAATTAACTATATAATTCATAATAATAATTCTTTTGTCGAATTGACATATGCAAGCAAAATAAATATTAAACGGAATCTGAGAGTTGAAAGGTCGAGTGAAGCCATGTAATGTAAAACAGACAATATTAGAAGTATCTTAATATAATTAATAGTTTTTGTATTTTTATAAATACTTAAACCTTTATAACTTTATGTTATATAATTAAAAAATATGCATACCAAATACTACAGTCATTTAAATTTTTTCAACTTGATAGCTAAAATAATTTATAAGGAAAATATATAAATATTTACTATGAAGCTGCGTACATTATATTTATACTCATATATACTACATTATATTCGAAAATGTTGTGCGAGCTAACATTTGAGCGACATGTTTAGGATCTTATAGCCATCGAAAGCAATTGCCGTTCCACTATTGCGCTTGTTTCCAAACGGAGAATAAATAATTTATTATAATCTTAAAGCGGAAGACCTAGCGAGTTTTCGTCAATGACGAGTGTCAAAAGATTTTTAAGACATTGCTAAATGGAGTATAATATTTATTTTATTATTTTAGCATTCAATAAATGTATAGCTTTGAGTAAATATTTATTAACAAAGATTTAAGATAAAAAATATTATACGTGTCGTATTTATTTTTTTACGACAAAAATTAAGAAAAGATATTAGTAGTTTAAAAAAATTGAGGAATATTATTGACTTTTTAAAAAAAAAGTATCATTATTAACTTACCGTTTGTTTAACGTACATCATTATTTTATGGTTTAAGAAATTAAGTGCTTTCAAGAATTAATCTTTGAATTATAGATATTGACACTTAATAGATACATCATTTAAACCAGAACTCCTGAATTTACTATACACGATAAATATGTCTCCGAAAACTGAATATTGAACATTTTTGATATTAATACTTAATTTACATAATTGTTACATGAACGTGGTATTAATTGAGCATTGAATGTATAACGTGATTAAATTATCTGCAATATCTTGGATCTTGCTTTTATTATTATGCGCATGACCGTGTAAACACATATAATATGTGTATAATATAATTCATTGTATGCGCATATCTTAAATTCTAATTAATAAATTCCTGATTTACCTAACAATAACCATACCAAACTATATGTTTTAAAGCCATTATTAATTTATTTTCGAAAAAATCAAGGAAACTATGAGTGTATAATTGTTCTACATGCAAAGCTATATACATATCCATATATGATTTTTGGTGATAGTTCATATATTGTAGATAACGTAACCTTTACTATTAGTCATATGTTGTATTAATAAATTTCATGATTTAATTGAGTTATACTGCCGATATACAAAATAATCAATGAAATCTCTGATATATGTGGTATTTGGAAAGTGGAACAAGCCAACTCATCGGAACGTTAATTGAAATTTTGTACATTTATTTATATACCAGTCGGATCGTTATACCGACAAAGAATACGTATACATATTATTTAAAGATAGTTCAATATTTTATTATTTTATATATATTTAACGAATTGTATATTGATATAAATAATACTATTGCAAATAAAAAATTCCTCTAAAAAAAGCAAATACTTTCATGTAAAAGGTTAAATTGCATTAATAAAAAAAAATTCCACTGGCAATAGAAAGTTGACGGAATGATATAGTCGAATACACTATACAGGATAGATATTTTGAATCCTTATGATATAGCATATAGCCCCTATTTTAATGTAATATAGGGCGAATATAATAATACTGAATAGTATCTTTATAAAATCAAAATTCTCAATATAAGTTAGCATAATAAACTCTCGTAATAGAATTTCTGTTTCTAAATTTGACGGCGTTACCTAAATATGAACCCAGGTTTTGTCTAAATACAATTAACGAATGTGCGCCAATACGGTGGAAAATATGGTTAATTTTTTTATTTTATTAGAAATATACGTATACCGTCACATACCCAATTGTTGATCAATTAAGGCAAATATGTATACGTTCATAGAATAATTTTATGTTAAAAAGGCTAATAATTGTATATATTTTGACGCATACATAAAGTATAAGTATATTAAACTTCCTTTTAGCCATCTCAGAAAAATAAAATAACTGCTATTTTCAAAGTAAGCAACAATCTAAAAAAAACGCGGGAAGTACCCATTTCTGATCAGTAAATTTTCGATATACCACATCCTAGTTAAGTCTACTAACCAATTATTGATTTTTTAACCTTCAAATTGTGCGTAGCAACGTTTAGATTTATGTAATTCTTATTATTTTATTGAAATTTGCAGAAATTGGTTCATGATCAACAATTGGCTACCTTACGGTATACATTAATTGAAATATATATTAATTATATATTAATTATGCATAGGCGTTAATTAATTATATATAAATGCATTCAATTATAAGTTACTGTTTTTCAATTTAATCGACAATCATGGTATTTATCTCAAATAAGAATTTCATTCGATGTGTCACGTAACTTTCGTAAGCATGTGTGGATTACTTACAACCGGTACACCACACTTTATTATTATTATTATTATAAAAGTTGGGAAATAAAATAAATGATAGAACATTAGAATAGAACGTTAGAACCAAGTTCGGGTACCAACGTATGAAACGTTGGGTACTAATATTGGTTCAGTATTGAGAACCTACGTTTAAAATAAACTAAATCTCTGTGCCATTGAAATATAATTGATTTATACATTATCTAATTGTATACATTTTGAATATTCATCCAAATCAAAAAACAAAAATTATATCTATATATATATATATTTATTAATTTTAATAACTTATATTTTTTCTTGTATAGTGCAATTGTAAAATAACTGGCATAACTATACATGTTCCGGTAACTGATTTATATATTCAATTTAATAGGAAATGAAGTTTTTGGTTTTTTTGCAATAAATTGTTAATAACTAATTTTCTGACCATTTTTCGACATTCCAACCAAAAAATTCGTATTCAGCACACAAAAATACATCGAATTAGCTTGGTTGAGTCATGGACATAGTAGATGCTACAGGACCATAGTAGAGCGCCTAGACTAATCACCCGTATACCCATTATTAAGGGGATGTCGTACCTTCATTTAAAATACACACTTACCGACATTAACTGATTTTTCAATCTATCATTCAATTTGCATATTTTTTCAATTGTATGAGTTAAGGCACATTCTATTATATGTAACAATTGTACGTATGCTAAAAAAATTATAAAAAAAAGAAAGTTAAAAATTATATTTGAAAAATCTATTACAGAAATCGTAATAGTATGACATCCCCTTAAACGGGTTTTAGAGGGACACCCCCTACCACTATGTGTGGAGGTAAAAACATTCCAATTTTTCCCATCCCGGTCCCCACGTCTCCCATTCGCCCGGGGTTATGCCCGTGAGGAAGGGAAAAACCGTGTAGGAAAACCTTCCCCGAGACGGCCGGTGTATTGAAACATGTTGTTTAGATATTCAAATCACCTTTCGTAGGCCCAAACACCGAAACCGAATGTGTTCACACCTTCCGCTCACGTTGTGAAGTGTAGAAAAAACAAACATAACCGATCCCGAAAGCCGCACAAGAATAGTGTCACCAATCAAGTGCAACCGCACTCAGTGCTGCTTAACCTTCGTGATCGGCCGAGGTGCGTCTCCGCCACTCCGCCACCGTGTCGGTTAAGTATAAGTATATTAAACTTCCTTTTAGCCATCTCAGAAAAATAAAATAACTGCTATTTTCAAAGTAAGCAACAATCTAAAAAAAACGCGGGAAGTACCCATTTCTGATCAGTAAATTTTCGATATACCACATCCTAGTTAAGTCTACTAACCAATTATTGATTTTTTAACCTTCAAATTGTGCGTAGCAACGTTTAGATTTATGTAATTCTTATTATTTTATTGAAATTTGCAGAAATTGGTTCATGATCAACAATTGGCTACCTTACGGTATACGTTAATTGAAATTTTGTACATTTATTTATATACCAGTCGGATCGTTATACCGACAAGAATACGTATACATATATTTAAAGATAGTTCAATATTTTATTATTTTATATATATTTAACGAATTGTATATTGATATAAATAATACTATTGCAAATAAAAATTCCTCTAAAAAAGCAAATACTTTCATGTAAAAGGTAAATTGCATTAATAAAAAAAAATTCCACTGGCAATAGAAAGTTGACGGAATGATATAGTCGGATACACTATACAGGATAGATATTTTTAATCCTTATGATATAGCATATAGCCCCTATTTTAATATATATAGGCGAATATAATAATACTGAATAGTATCTTTATAAAATCAAAATTATCAATATAAGTTAGCATAATAAACTTTCGTAATAGAATTCCTGTTTCTAAATTTGACGGACGTTACCTACATATGAACCCAGGTTTTGTCTAAATACAATTAACGAATGTGCGCCAATACGGTGGAAAATATGGTTAATTTTTTTTATTTTATTAGAAATATACGTATACCGTCACATACCCAATTGTTGATCAATTAAGGCAAATATGTATACGTTCATAGAATAATTTTATGTTAAAAAGGCTAATAATTGTATATATTTTGACGCATACATAAAGTATAAGTATATTAAACTTCCTTTAGCCATCTCAGAAAAATAAATAACTGCTATTTTCAAAGTAAGCAACAATCTAAAAAAAAACGCGGGAAGTACCCATTTCTGATCAGTAAATTTTCGATATACCACATCCTAGTTAAGTCTACTAACCAATTATTGATTTTTTAACCTTCAAATTGTGCGTAGCAACGTTTAGATTTATGTAATTCTTATTATTTTATTGAAATTTGCAGAAATTGGTTCATGATCAACAATTGGCTACCTTACGGTATACATTAATTGAAATATATATTAATTATATATTAATTATGCATAGGCGTTAATTAATTATATATAAATGCATTCAATTATAAGTTACTGTTTTCAATTTAATCGACAATATGGTATTTATCTCAAATAAGAATTTCATTCGATGTGTCACGTAACTTTCGTAAGCATGTGTGGATTACTTACAACCGGTACACCACACTTATATTATTATTATTATAAAAGTTGGGAAATAAATAAATGATAGAACATTAGAATAGAACGTTAGAACCAAGTTCGGGTACCAACGTATGAAACGTTGGGTACTAATATGGTTCAGTATTGAGAACCTACGTTTAAAATAAACTAAATCTCTGTGCCATTGAAATATAATTGATTTATACATTATCTAATTGTATACATTTTGAATATTCATCCAAATCAAAAAACAAAAATTATATCTATCTATATATATATTTATTAATTTTAATATACTTATATTTTTTCTTGTATATGTGCAATTGTAATAAATAACTGCATAACCTATACATTTTCCGGTAACTGATTTATATATTCAATTTATAGGACTTATATTGTCAATTATATGTATATTATTTTATATATTAACTGTAAAATCGCGATAAAATTTGAGGTTTATAACGGGGGTTGTCACTTTAATACTGATTATAACATAGCTATTTTTCAACAACAAATATAGTAATTTTTTATAACTATGTACTGTCAAATTTTTACCAGGGTATACGTTAATTATTACACTACAAATACAAATAAGTTTTCTATAAACAAGAACTACTATGTAACTGTTTTTGTTTGCTTATCGTATTATAGATATATTACGATAACTTTTTAAAGTACCACATTTAGACAATTAAATTTGAATTAAAAAATTATATAATACAATCCGAACGATAATAAGACATATTATACCATTTCGCGTCTCAAGGGCTACAGTTTCGATATGTGTATATCGACAAACGAATATCTCTTACATTCGGCTGTGCACGTGGCGCAATGCAATTTTGTACGATATCCTTTCCTCGAGATTACAAATGTTCGAATTTTGTGCGTCGTTCATTTTCAGTTTTGAATTACGAAATAATAGGGTACAACTTGATGATAGCATTTTAATATCGGTGCACTAATTTACCTCGAAAATTGGATTTTTCGAACAGAGCATACGGTATTAAAAGTATATTCCAGGCTTTTATTGCCTGTATAGTATACGTGTCTTATTATTTTTACTGTTATTTGCTTATGTGAATGCAGAACGATAAATGAAAACTTTGAAGTGTTTTTACGAGGAGAAAAAAGGGAATATGAAATTTAATTCAAAAGTCGTACCATCTTGTAATGTATACATGCTTTGGATAATTATATAAAAATAAAAAGTACATTCAATTTTAATTTCATAAATTTAATCAATATAGAGGAAATTAGACAAAACAATATTTTTTAAAACATTTTTTTTCAAAAATTATAAACCAACCGTTATTAGTATTAAATATTCCATTAGTAATCAGTTTCAAGTATAAATTATATTTGAAATTAGTTTTTTGTTTCACATATAACTATTTAAGTATCATAATGAAAAATCGTAAATAACAAAAATGTAGTTGTTATATAGGAGTGCTTCTTTATGTTTTACTTATTCTCAAGCGACTATACGCTGGTACACTTAAGCAGATGTTTACACACGCACAAATTCACATATAATGTATTAAAATTAAATATTTATTTATTGAATATTATATTAAAATTGAATAAAAATTAAAAAAATTAAGAAAATATTGTTTTCGAACGTATAGAAGGGGGTGTCGGACCCAGAAAATGGTTATTTTGTACTTTTTTTATAAACAAATGAATAAAGTTTTAAAAAACGCCGAGCGTCAAGCCCTTAGGTATATATGTTTTAAATAATATACCCAAATTTTTCCAGATTTTTAAATCCATAATTTGATCACGATGTTTGGGTTGAAAGATGATGCCTTTTTAGATCAATAATTACCGACTAAACAATGTTTAATCAATTATTATTTAATGAATGCTTTTTCATTAAATATCAAAACGTCAAGCTCTTCCTTATGAATTTAATTTTATAATCAGCTATCCGTATGAATTTTTCAAAATTTTAATGCAATACTATACAAAGTAATAATATATAATTTAATAGTTTATATTTATACGACAATTTTTGTTTATAGATATTAAGTTTGTAATAAGATATAAATAAAATATAACTGTGTTGAAATTTGAATTTTCTTGTAAAAAATGCTAACCAACGATGATTTAATAAAATCCAAAATAACGATTTTAAAGGGTTAAACCCAGGTTGTAATGAAATTAACAACCAATTTGATTTTAAAAGTTGTACGACGTTTAGTCTGCCAGGTTTTGCAGACCTCTTCAAGTACAAATAAATGTCAAACAGTTAGCACCGATCTTCCATTACTCGTAGATGAGTAGAGTCAAGTAACTTCTGTCGAACAACTTTTAAAATCAAATTGGTTGTTAATTTCATTACAACCTGGGTTTAACCCTTTAAAATCGTTATTTTGGATTTTATTAAATCATCGTTGGTTAGCATTTTACAAAAAAATTCAAATTTCAAGCACAGTTATATTTTATTTATATCTTATTACAAACTTAAAATCTATAAACAAAAATTGTCGTATAAATATAAACTATTAAATTATATATTATTACTTTGTATAGTACACATTTCGGCAAGTATTCTCTCTATGACAAAAACAAAAAGTACAAAAATAATTATTAAAATAAGTAGTAACATACATATTAACAATAATTAAAACAAATGAATGTAGCGAGTTGCGCATGCGCATCTATTTCTGGCGCGAATTTTTGGACACGGATGTCGGACCTAAATTACAAGAATCATTATATCTAAAAGATTACATTAAAATTTTGAAAAAAATTCATACGGATACCTGAAAAGATAAGGAAGAGCTTGACGTTTTGATATTTAATGAAAAGCATTTATTAAATAATAATTGAATAAACATTGTTTAGTCGGTAATTATTGGTCTAAAAAGGCATCATCTTTCAACCCAAACTCGTGATCAAATTATGGATTAAAAATCTGGAAAAGTTTGGGTATATTATTAAAACATATATACCTAAGGGCTTGACGTTCGGCGTTTTTTAAAAACTTTATTCATTTGTTTATAAAAAAAAGTACAAAATAACCATTTTCTGGGTCCGACACCCCCTTCTATACGTTCGAAAACAAATATTTCTTAATTTTTTAATTTTTATTCAATTTAATATAATATTCAATAAATAAATAAACTATATTATAATTGTATTATAATTATAATTTAGAATTATAATACTAAATAATGAATATTCAACTACGATAGAAAGTGTGGTAGTAATTTTAAAATCAGTAAAAACTAAAATGCAATTTAACTGTGAATCTATTACTTACTATTATTACTTTGTTACATTAATAATAATGATGATAATAATAATATAATAATATAATAATACTATTAATAATAAACATTACAACTAAATACAAAAAGTTCTTAGGGTATTAAAGTTATTAAAGATATCAGTGTTATAAGTATTCTTTAGAAACTTCATAAACTTGATTTTCAACGCTTATTTATTATTAAAGCGTAATATATATATATATTTATTGCAATCTTTGTCATTTGTCCCATATACAATGTACATATTTTTATTTGCAAAACTAAAAAAACTTTAAAAAATTTTTTCCACTAAGAAAAATGAAGTTTTTGGTTTTTTTGCAATAAATTGTTAATAACTAATTTTCTGACCATTTTTCGACATTCCAACCAAAAATTCGTATTCAGCACACAAAAATACATCGAATTAGCTTGGTTGGAGTCATGGACATAGTAGATGCTACAGGACCCTAGGTAGCGCCTAGACTAATCACCCCGTATACCCATTATTAAGGGGATGTCGTACCTTCATTTAAAATACACACTTACCGAACATTAACTGATTTTTCAAATATATCATTCAATTGCATATTTTTTCAATTGTATGAGTTAAGGCACATTCTATTATATGTAACAATTGTACGTATGCTAAAAAATTATAAAAAAAAGAAAGTTAAAAATTATATTTGAAAAATCTATTACAGAAATCTGTAATTAGTATGACATCCCCTTAAACGGGTTTTTTAGAGGGACACCCCCTACCACCTATGTGTGGAGGTAAAAACATTCCAATTTTTCCCATCCCCGGTCCCCACCGTCTCCCATTCGCCCGGGGTTATGCCCGTGAGGAAGGGAAAACCGTGTAGGAAAAACCTTCCCCGAGACGGCCGGTGTATTGAAACATGTTGTTTAGATATTCAAATCACCTTTCGTAGGCCCAAACACCGAAACCGAATGTTTCACACCTTCCGCTCACGTTGTGAAGTGTAGAAAAAAACACCTAACCGATCCCGAAAGCCGCACAAGAATAGTGTCACCCATCCAAGTGCCACCGCACTCAGTGCTGCTTAACCTTCGTGATCGGCCGAGGTGCGTCTCCGCCACTCCGCCACCGTGTCGGTTAAGTATAAGTATATTAAACTTCCTTTTAGCCATCTCAGAAAAATAAAATAACTGCTATTTTCAAAGTAAGCAACAATCTAAAAAAAAACGCGGGAAGTACCCATTTCTGATCAGTAAATTTTCGATATACCACTTCATAGTTAAGTCTACTAACCAATTATTGATTGTTTAACCTTCAAATTGTGCGTAGCAACGTTTACATTTATGTAATTCTTATTATTTTTATTGAAATTTTCAGAAATTGGTTCATGATCAATAATTGCAGGGTACCTTACGATACACATTAATTGAAATATATATTAATTATATATTAATTATATATTAATTATGCATAGGCGTTAATTAATTATATATAAATGCATTCAATTATATAAGTTACTGTTTTTCAATTTAATCGACAATCATGTTATTTATCTCAAATAAGAATTTCATTCGATGTGTCACGTAACTTTCGTAAGCATGTGTGGATTACTTACAACCGATACACCACACATTATTATTATTATTATTATTATAAAAGTTGGGAAATAAAATAAGTGATAGAACGTTAGAATAGAACGTTAGAACCAAGTTCGGGTACTAATATTGGTTCAATATTGAGAACCTACGTTTAAAATAAAATAAATTTCTGTGCCATTCAAATATAATTGATTTATACGTTATCTAATTGTATACATTTTTTTTATTAATTTTAACATACTTATATTTTTTCTTGTATAGTGCAATTGCAATAAATAACTGCATAACCTATACATTTTCCGGTAACTGATTTATAGTCAATTTATAGAACTTATATGTCAATTATATGTATATTATTTTATAACGGGGGTTGTCGCTTTAACCTTTAGACTGCCGGCATGGCTCATATATGAGCCACCTGTGACCTTGACAACTACTCTAGAGATATGAGGTGTTTTTTTGTATAAATTTTGCACATCAAAAATATCAATTTATAAGGCAAAAATGCCGGCAGTATAAAGGTTAATACTGTTTATAACATAGCTATTTTTCAACAACAAATATAGTTAATTTTTATAACTATGTACCTGTCAAATTTTTACCAGGGTATACGTTAATTATTACACTACAAATACAAATAAGTTTTCTATAAACAAGAACTACTATGTAACTGTTTTGTTGCTTATCGTATTATAGGTATATTACGATAACTTTTTAAAGTACCACATTTAGACAATTAAATTTGAATTAAAAAAATTATATAATACAATCCGAACGTATATAAAGACATATTATACCATTTCGCGTCTCAAGGGCTACAGTTTCGATATGTGTATATTCGACAAACGAAATATCTCTTATATTCGGCTGTGCACGTGGCGCAATGCAATTTTGTACGATATCCTTTCCTCGAGATTACAAATGTTCGAATTTTGTGCGTCGTTCATTTTCAGTTTTGAATTACGAAATAATAGGGTACAACTTGATGATAGCATTTTAATATCGGTGCACTAATATTACCTCGAAAATTGGATTTTTCGAACAGAGCATACGGTATTAAAAGTATATTCCAGGCTTTTATTGCCTGTATAGTATACGTGTCTTATTATTTTTACTGTTATTTGCTTATGTGAATGCAGAACGATAAATGAAAACTTTGAAGTGTTTTTACGAGGAGAAAAAAGGGAATATGAAATTTAATTCAAAAGTCGTACCATCTTGTAATGTATACATGCTTTGGATAATTATGTATAAAAATAAAAAGTACATTCAATTTTAATTTCATAAATTTAATCAATATAGAGGAAATTAAACAAAACAATATTTTTTAAAACATTTTTTTTCAAAAATTATAAACCAACCGTTATTAGTATTAAATATTCCATTAGTAATCAGTTTCAAGTATAAATTATATTTGAAATTAGTTTTTTGTTTCACATATAACTATTTAAGTATCATAATGAAAAATCGTAAATAACAAAAATGTAGTTGTTATATAGGAGTGCTTCTTTATGTTTTACTTATTCTCAAGCGACTATACGCTGGTACACTTAAGCAGATGTTTACACACGCACAAATTCACATATAATGTATTAAAATTAAATATTTATTTATTGAAACAATGAACGAAAACTTTGATAATTTATATGCATCTCGATTATTCAAAGTGTTTTATTACATACTTAGGCATTGTAATCATACATGTATATACTATTGTTTAAAAAAATAATTAGTTCTCAATAATCATACATTTTTAACAAATTTTTAGATAATATGAAAAAAAACGTTTAACACAATAACTATCATTTATTCATTGCATAAGTAAATTATATTGATTGTCTAAAGTAACCTTTCGTTTGAAAATAGTTAAGGATACCTTCTTACAAAAATAATGAGTCACAATTTTTATAATTTATAATTAAATCACTGAATTATTAATTGTTTCATGAAATGTGATATATATATTTCTAATTTTAATATTGATTATATACATATCTAAGCATTGTTTACAATGTACATTTACACGGCTATTCTAAACCGTAACAGTAGAAATATTTTTTTACAAACAACTATACCATAATATAAATATAAAACAAAATTTTATTTTCTCTATTTAGCAACAATCTCAGTAAAAATGTAAAAAAATATTTTTTTAGTCAATCTATATAATTTTTCATTGATCCGCAACAGTGCATCTTTTTAAATGTTGCGGTAAGTTCTTAAACTTTTTAGAACATTTTGGACATTGTTTATACAGTGCAGGATCATTTAGATGTCGATATGCAATGTGTCTCTTAACATCGTGCATTTGGTGAGATTTGTAGTTGCACGAAGTGCACGAGTACCGGGGGGCTGTGCCACAAATAGGTACGTGTCTGTAAGCACCTCCGAAACTTCTTAATGCTTTACGGCATACCTTGCATACGAAGTACAGTGATGTCCGGCAACTCTTACATTGTTTTGGATGACTTCGGAAGCATATTGTATTTTGGAGGTTGACCACTTTGTTGCACGTTGGGCAGAACATGTCCAGTTCATTTAAATATTCTACACAAATTTTACTGATTAACCGTTTTTCATATGCCTGTTTTTGTCTAATCCTTAGAGGGTCGAGATTTTAAAAATGTTACAAGATCATAATTTTTATTGAAAAGTGATTTCATGTCCTCGCCTTAGGATCAAATCAAGGTCGAATGTTGGCTAGTCAGACCATGAAGGCATCATTCCGACCCTCTAAGGGTTAGTCATTTTTATGTAATCTTCATTGTTTGCGTAAATGTGTTACAAATATGTTACAAAACTATGTTACAGAATTTAAACTTCTAATATTATACTAAATTAAAAAGTACAAATTGTAAAATTACATATATAAAAATTAGTAATTTTTCATGTGTTCTTATGTTATTATTTATTTAAACATATTGGAGGAACTTACTTCTTGTTCTTGTTGACGGAAAATGCATTACATTGCCTGCAGATTCATATACTGTAAAGATGAGTAAAAATATTTAATTAAGCTATTTACAAAGTTATAAGTTACACATTTTCAGAAAAAATGTTAGCAAAGAAAATATTATTTTTATTTAAATTAAAATATTTAAACAAAAGTTACTGCAAAAGTTAGTCTCATAGATATAAACTCGAATGAAAATATAGTAAACCTCATATTATCGTATATTAATTGTATAGATCATACCGATTATATCAGTATTGGAAGACGACGCTGTAGACAAAATTTGATTATCCTCGCTTCTCGTTATAGAATAATTTGTCAGTCGATTCGTCCCGTAATCTGCAAAACACAAAATCAAAGCATAAATGTAGTCAAATAAAAAAAATGGACAATTTATATTTTCCTTTTTCACAACACGGAATATCCTAAACTTGTTAAATCGGTTGACGCTGAAAGTTATTAATTTTATTGCAATTTGTAACGCAAGCTATATCGAACTTGTATGTTTACATACTTTTTCACACGCAAGAGAATAACCTTTTAAGAAAGTAAATATATATTGTAATACAATTTTATACACAACTTGGAAGAAATAACTACAAATTACTGAAGTATATATGAATTTAATGAATATTATCTAGTATTAATTTACAAATGATAACAATAATTAGATTAAAAATAATGTTATTAATAGCTTTTATTAACATTTTATTTAAACATATTGCAACGTATGTATTTATAATATTAAAAGTTATTTATATAAAAATTGATTAATTTATCAACATTATAAACAAGAACTTCAGTTCAACAAAAGCTAATAATTACACTTGTATGCATGTAAAACATTCATTAGTCTAATGAAAGTACATAATTCTCGTCGAATAATTTGTTATTCAATTCATTTATTTTACAATATTTTTATAATAGTTATATATTTAACACACTTGAAATTGTAAATTTATAAAAAATACTAAATATTATTTTCCATAATACATAAATAATCGTAATAAACAGTATATTAGATAATAGCTATTTACCACGAATCTTATTATAATAAACATTTTATGTAAACATTTTCGAATTACAATCAAAATTGACTTAATATATAGCCTAAGTAATTAACTGTTTATAATTAATTCAACGTGATATATACACTTATATAAATCTTTAACCCATTATTCATCAGAGGTCAATGATGCTTGACAAAGAAAGATAATATCGACGTTTAAGTGATTTGTATTACATTATAATTTATATTAAATATAATGTTTAAATTTCTAATAAAAAATAAGGTAAACTTAAATATAGAAGTAGTAATACGTATTGTATAACAATGGTACATCATAACCATTCATCATTCAATCATAATTCATATGATAATTGTCACATATAAATTTTTGTAAAATCGCTTTTTCAATTTTCTACGTCTTATGTCTGCGCTTCCTGTGTTTTATCATGTCGTGCATGTAGTACGTCCTGTAATTACAATGCGGCACAAAATATTCGGCGCTCTGCCGCAAATCGATTTAACGTGAAACTTGGCGACTTGAAGTGTACGAAATTGCTTGTCACACGCGCTGCAAACGAATAGGATTATCGTTTCACAAGTGAGACATTTTTTCGTCGTTGGTCTACAGTAGCCAATTGGAAATTCTTTTGAATTCGTTGCACGTCGCACAAAACATTTTATAAAATATGTTACCCTCTGAAAAATAATTATTTTTTAATTATTCATGTTATTCAGATATAAGTTTACGTTCATACTGTCATTTATTAATTACCTGCATCTCTTGATACTTCTTGATTGAAATCTGTAGTCGCAAATGAATACTGTTGTTGGACAGGCATATCCGACGCTATAAAAATTAAAAAAAAAACATTTTTCAAAATTGTTCAAATTACACTTAAAGCACTTATAGTACATCATGCGATAATTTAAATAACATTTGTTTGAAAATATACATTTAAACAACTCACTTTGAAAAAGTGAAGACATTTGACGAACTGATAATCCGGCACTGCTAGTCGACGGTTCAACACCTGTAATGATAATTAATTTTAATAATTGATCCTAGTAGAATTTAATATTTAACACACTTGAAATTGTAATTTATAAAAAATACTAAATATATTTTCCATAATACATAAATAATTAAACAGTATATTAGATAATAGCTATTTACCACGAATCTTATTATAATAAACATTTTATGTAAACATTTTCGAATTACAATCAAAATTGACTTAATATATAGCTAAGTAATTAACTGTTTATAATTAATTCAACGTGATATATACACTTATATAAATCTTTAACCCATTATTCATCAGAGGTCAATGATGCTTGACAAAGAAAGATAATATCGACGTTTAAGTGATTTTATATTACATTATAATTTATATTAAATATAATGTTTAAATTTCTAATAAAAAATAAGGTAAACTTAAATATAGAAGTAGTAATACGTATTGTATAAACAATGGTACATCATAACCATTCATCATTCAATCATAATTATATGATAATTGTCACATATAAATTTTTTTAAAATCGCTTTTTCAATTTTCTACGTCTTATGTCTGCGCTTCCTGTGTTTTATCATGTCGTGCATGTAGTACGTCCTGTAATTACAATGCGGGCACAAAATATTCGGCGCTCTGCCGCAAATCGATTTAACGTGAAACTTGGCGACTTGAAGTGTACGAAATTGCTTGTCACACGCGCTGCAAACGAATAGGATTATCGTTTCACAAGTGAGACATTTTTTTCGTCGTTGGTCTACAGTAGCCAATTGGAAATTCTTTTTGAATTCGTTGCACGTCGCACAAAACATTTTATAAAATATGTTACCCTCTGAAAAATATTTTTTTAATCTATATAATTTTTCATTGATCCGCAACAGTGCATCTTTTTAAATGTTGCGGTAAGTTCTTAAACTTTTTAGAACATTTTGGACATTGTTTATACAGTGCAGGATCATTTAGATGTCGATATGCAATGTGTCTCTTAACATCGTGCATTTGGTGAGATTTGTAGTTGCACGAAGTGCACGAGTACCGGGGGGCTGTGCCACAAATAGGTACGTGTCTGTAAGCACCTCCGAAACTTCTTAATGCTTTACGGCATACCTTGCATACGAAGTACAGTGATGTCCGGCAACTCTTACATTGTTTTGGATGACTTCGGAAGCATATTGTATTTTGGAGGTTGACCACTTTGTTGCACGTTGGGCAGAACATGTCCAGTTCATTTAAATATTCTACACAAATTTTACTGATTAACCGTTTTTCATATGCCTGTTTTTGTCTAATCCTTAGAGGGTCGAGATTTTAAAAATGTTACAAGATCATATTTTTATTGAAAAGTGATTTCATGTCCTCGCCTTAGGATCAAATCAAGGTCGAATGTTGGCTAGTCAGACCATGAAGGCATCATTCCGACCCTCTAAGGGTTAGTCATTTTTATGTAATCTTCATTGTTTGCGTAAATGTGTTACAAATATGTTACAAAACTATGTTACAGAATTTAAACTTCTAATATTATACTAAATTAAAAAATACAAGTTGTAAAATTACATATATAAAATTAGTAATTTTCCATGTGTTCTTATGTTATTATTTATTTAAACATATTGGAGGAACTTACTTCTTGTTCTTGTTGACGGAAAATGTATTACATTGCCTGCAGATTCATATACTGTAAAGATGAGTAAAAATATTTAATTAAGCTCTTTACAAACTTATAAGTTACACATTTTCAGTAAAAATGTTAGCAAAGAAAATATTATTTTTATTTAAATTAAAATATTTAAACAAAAGTTACTGCAAAGTTAGTCTCATAGATATAAACTCGAATGAAAATATAGTAAACCTCATATTATCGTATATTAATTGTATAGATCATACCGATTATATCAGTATTGGAAGACGACGCTGTAGACAAAATTTGATTATCCTCGCTTCTCGTTATAGAATAATTTGTCAGTCGATTCGTCCCGTAATCTGCAAAACACAAAATCAAAGCATAAATGTAGTCAAATAAAAAAATGGACAATTTATATTTTCCTTTTTCACAACACGGAATATCCTAAACTTGTTAAATCGGTTGACGCTGAAAGTTATTAATTTTATTGCAATTTTGTAACGCAAGCTATATCGAACTTGTATGTTTACATACTTTTTCACACGCAAGAGAATAACCTTTTAAGAAAGTAAATATATATTGTAATACAATTTTATACACAACTTGGAAGAAATAACTACAAATTACTGAAGTATATATGAATTTAATGAATATTATCTAGTATTAATTTACAAATGATAACAATAATTAGATTAAAAATAATGTTATTAATAGCTTTTATTAAACATTTTATTTAAACATATTGCAACGTATGTATTTATAATATTAAAAGTTATTTATATAAAAATTGCTTAATTTATCAACATTATAAACAAGAACTTCAGTTCAACAAAAGCTAATAATTACACTTGTATGCATGTAAAACATTCATTAGTCTAATGAAAGTACATAATTCTCGTCGAATAATTTGTTATTCAATTCATTTATTTTACAATATTTTTATAATAGTTATATATTTAACACACTTGAAATTGTAATTTATAAAAAATACTAAATATATTTTCCATAATACATAAATGAACATCGTACGTAATAAACAGTATATTAGATAATAGCTATTTACCACGAATCTTATTATAATAAACATTTTATGTAAACATTTTCGAATTACAATCAAAATTGACTTAATATATAGCCTAAGTAATTAACTGTTTATAATTAATTCAACGTGATATATACACTTATATAAATCTTTAACCCATTATTCATCAGAGGTCAATGATGCTTGACAAAGAAAGATAATATCGACGTTTAAGTGATTTTATATTACATTATAATTTATATTAAATATAATGTTTAAATTTCTAATAAAAAATAAGGTAAACTTAAATATAGAAGTAGTAATACGTATTGTATAAACAATGGTACATCATAACCATTCATCATTCAATCATAATTCATATGATAATTGTCACATATAAATTTTTTTAAAATCGCTTTTTCAATTTTCTACGTCTTATGTCTGCGCTTCCTGTGTTTTATCATGTCGTGCATGTAGTACGTCCTGTAATTACAATGCGGGCACAAAATATTCGGCGCTCTGCCGCAAATCGATTTAACGTGAAACTTGGCGACTTGAAGTGTACGAAATTGCTTGTCACACGCGCTGCAAACGAATAGGATTATCGTTTCACAAGTGAGACATTTTTTTCGTCGTTGGTCTACAGTAGCCAATTGGAAATTCTTTTTGAATTCGTTGCACGTCGCACAAAACATTTTATAAAATATGTTACCCTCTGAAAAATAATTATTTTTTTAATTATTCATGTTATTCAGATATAAGTTTACGTTCATACTGTCATTTATTAATTACCTGCATCTCTTGATACTTCTTGATTGAAATCTGTAGTCGCAAATGAATACTGTTGTTGGACAGGCATATCCGACGCTATAAAAATTAAAAAAAAACATTTTTCAATATTGTTCAAATTACACTTATAGCACTTATAGTACATCATGCGATAATTTAAATAACATTTGTTTGAAAATATACATTTAAACAACTCACTTTGAAAAAGTGAAGACATTTGACGAACTGATAATCCGGCACTGCTAGTCGACGGTTCAACACCTGTAATGATAATAATTTTAATAATTGATCCTGTAGAATTTAAGATTTAATACAGTTGACGTTAACAGTTAATTTTAAGTATATTGATTAAAAAAATATATTACCCATATAGTCAAATCTTTCTGGTTCGAAATTCTCAGAATATTCTAGTAATGTTTCATAAGCTCGTGAATTTGGATCTGTAAAAAGTATATTATCAATTAAATAAGATACTTTTGTAATGTAGTATATAACTTAAGTTAAATTGTACCCTTACTTGTTATACTTGGTACAGTTTGTCTTGGTACTGGACTGGCAAAATGTAAAACGGATCCTAATAAAAAGAGAAATATTTTAGTAATAATAATAATAAATTTCGTAAATTAGAATAAAATAATTATTCTAGTCATATTTATAAGCATGCTGATACCTTTTTGGTAATGAAAATTCATTTATAACCAATTAATAATGACTAATGAAATAATAAATTTATGCAGATTAGTGTTTTTATTGTTAGTGATATACAATTTATAACAACGCCGGAGTTAAATTATATTATTTTATAAAAATTCGTACATTTTACAATTAAGTATCGCATATATCGCAACATTTGGATAAATTAAAAATTGATTATGGGAATATTACTAAAAAGTCATTTTAATACACTTAAATATGATTAATAAAACATTTTGTCGAAACCAAATCAACGTTTATTTAAATTTGGAAAGTTGTACGTACGCTTATATCTAAAAAAATATAATTGTTTATAATTTAGATAAAGAATTTTAGAAGCTGAAGGCAGTATTAGAATTATAAAATACAAATTCTCAGTCAAAACTTTTGTATATACGTATTTATTTCTATGTAGCAACGCAATAAAGTGTTTATCGTTTGATAAAGCTTATTACTGTAAAATGTTTATCTAAACAAATTGTGGAATAATTTTGGTGAAAATGTTAGTAATCGTATATTTTACCCTCACCAAGTAAGTCCCTTGCTTTCTTAAAAAATATTATATAAATATATGTTTGATTTATAATGTTCGCTTATGCAGTATACATAGTTCATTTAACATTAAAGATATACTAGTAAATTGGTAAGTCGCTTATGTTACAGAGCTAAAACATAATTTTCATATTACGTATGTATTTTCCTTAAAAATACAAATTATAACTTATTATAACTTATTATTTTCATCAAATTTACTTGCTTAATGGTCATAATTTAATAATCCATTGCAAGTTTTAATACCTAATACACTAATATTTAATATTTTGATAAGGTTACATCGCAAAAGCATCAGATATTAAATAAAATTTTAAAAATAAATCCTGGTGTGGATCGGATTATTTAGAATTCGCTATGATAAAAAATTCAATAACTATCTATATAGCAATTAAAAAATAAACATATTTTAAGTCAATGATTGACCAGACATGTTTACGTGAAGAGAATTATTCGTACGTTATTTATTTCGCATTAACTATCAATTTCATTGAATTTTCAAAATGATTCATTCAATCATTTTTCTTACAGCTTTGAAAATCCAATTTAATACGTTACAAAGGCATTCGTTTCATATGATCGTTTCTTATATGTCTTTGAATGCTCACGCGGCTTTTGAAAAATTTGTTACAACCTAAGCAAAGAAATAGAATATTCATTTGGCAGGTTTTGCACAGCTTTGGCTCCCGTCTGCTATAAATAGTCTCCTGCTTCTGTACCGTTTTGTTGCACGTGTGACAGAAGAGCTTTAATAATCGACGATACATTGCTATTAAAAAGATAAATATATCAGTAATTAGTCATGATTTATACTACATACATTAGTGGAAATGATATTGTAAAAATAACTAAACAAAACTTAATTTTTTTGCATCTAAGAATAATTAACTATTACTAAAATTCGTACGTATGTTTATATAAACAAAGTTCATTAAATTGTAAATAAAATCAGATAAATTAATAAAAAGAATTCATAAATACCCATTCGTTTCTTGAGCCTATTTCTTTTCATAACTGAAACATAACAAACATATTTTAGAATTAATATTTATATCTATACTTATAATTATAAGTTATTAAATAAAATTGATACATAAAGCTTACTCGTTAATGAAGAAAATCCTTTGTCCTTCAATGGATCAACTAAAAAGTCACCAACTATTTCTACGTCAGGCTCTAGAAGGAAAAAGAAATAATACATAAATTATTCGTTACGCGTAAATATTACATTTTTTATGATAAAAATAAAGAAATATCACACCTGTATAAACGATTTGATCTTGGACATCCTCTCCCAGGAAAAGTGGATCATTTGAAGATGGTTCAGTTACTGAAAGCATAAGTTATTTAATTATTTAATTTTATATTCCGTGTACATCGATAAATAAAATATTATAGTATTACCTTCAGAAGTTATGGTTTCAGAGCTCACATTGGAGACGATAATGTCAGGAATGCTCCCCAGTGGATCATCTGTTAAAACTGTAAATATAATATAATAAGAAATAGATACTTTTGTAATTATTATATAACGTCAATTTGTAGAAAAGCATTCGTATAACTAGTAATGAAGGGTATAACTAGTATGATCTTAAACAAATGCAGGAATAGAATTTTTGGAATGCGGTTGATACTTTATCTTAAGTGTAAGATAATAGACATATAATCTAAGGATTCGCACTCGAAGCAAGGGAAAAAGCATTAAATGTATATGAAATATTGAATATTTATGAAATAAAAACAAAGCTAACTACTACATCAATATGATATAAGGTCGTATTGCTGTAAATTATAAAAAGAATGGCATGTTGTAATTAATGATATATAGACTTTTGCAATTTATTTCACGTGTATGTAAGGCACTTATTTAAATTGAGTGTACTTCATAGTGAATACATTTAAGCGAATAATTTGTTTGTTAAATTAAGTTTAATTTAACAGAGGAAAAATTTATTTTTATTTATCAGATTAACTAATAAAAATAAATGTTTTCATTTAATCAAAATAAATATTTTCACACTCTGTACACAACTATTTCACAAGTGTTATTACTTCTTTATAACATATATGTTTACAAATTTTATTCTGGACATTTTTTATGATACAAGTGATTATTTGTATAGTAATATTGAATACTGAAGAAATATATCTTAATTCGCCTGGTAAATTTATGCCCAACTTCTCTGGTTCTTTCATCTATCCTTGCCTGCGATATCTCTACCTCTTTATCACGTTTAATTACCAAATTACTCTTTTGAATTGTTGAATCTCCACCTGCAAACACGATTGTCATTAGAAATATGTAATTGTTAATTAAATATTCGTAATTGGAAAACTGCAATGTTGTATTAATTTTATTTACTAAAATTGTTACAAATACATATTGAAGAAACATGATATTAATATTATTAATAGTAATATAACTATTTAAAATACATGGTTGAATTTATTGTTCGTCTGGTATATTGTTTCAAAAATGTCAAAGATTTATTTATCTCCAGGAACCAGTGTAATACACTTTTCAACGTCAGATTTTTTTTAAATATTCATATGATTACGTAAAGTAATTTGAGTAGCATAACGAGAATATTTTCAAAAAAATGTTTAACATTGAAAAGAGATCTTAATTGTATTATGTTGGTTTGTGGAGATTAATACATTGTGACATTTATTGAAGTAATATTAACTTACAAACTAATTAAGATAGTTTCATAACTTTGGAACTCGAAATTATCGTAAGTATAGAATATGTTTTATTACATTAAAATATGAAAAACCTGCAATTAACACAATCATGTTAATAAGTATCAGTTTAATCGCTTTCAACTGGCAATTGCTGATGATCGTTCTATTCCAGTTTTTAAAGAAAACCAAGATTAAATACGATTTAATCAAAATAAGTTTAAAACCGTTAATTTATTCTGAAGTTAGAGTAAAATAAAAATTATTACAAATTTAAACGATAATTTATCTTTAAAAACTTAATAACTTTATTGTTTAAATATATATTAATAATTATTTACGCTATAATTTGAAGTAAATTCACGTATTGAAACTTATTTTTTCAAATGGTATCCATTTAATTTGAGTGTTCTTTAAAAATTGAACTTAGAAGGCTATCTTTAATTACTAGTTAGTTATAAGTGATTAAATTGATACATATTTAATTCGAAATGGGGACTGAATGGGTTGTATATAAAAAATACATCATAAAGTTACAGTATTATGCGTGTTTGTAAGTTATGTAATTTACGTTGGTAATTTACACATGGCATACGACAAAATTACTCAATTACATTTTTTTAACTGTTACATGTATGTAAGTAATTTTTTGAAGAATTTTACGATTCTCATTTCATATTTATTTACAAATATAAATTACATTTTTAATTAATGTAATACATATTTAGGAGGTGTTTTCATACAAGATAGTTGTATGATACTGATGATCTTCAATATATTTTAACTGCATTTCAACTCGAATCAATTAAACATTGTCTGTAACAAAATAAGTAACAATGATAACTGAAATGATGAAATATATGTCATACAAAAATCATAAATTTGAAATATAATCAAATCAAAGTTTAAAATTTTAATTTTGAAATAAATTAAATACCACAGTTAATTTTAAAACAAAATTAATTTAAAAAATAGTTAAATTATTAGTTTAAAATTCAACTGCAGTAATTTAATAATAAATCAAATTTAAATAATTCTATAATATAACTATATAGTAACAAATTCATTTTATGCAATCTTTGATAGGCTTATATCGTCAGATTTAAGGAAAAAATAATAAATAGGATAGAAACATATTAACGTAATTAAATGGGGAAATGGTATGAAAAACAGTATTGATCTTTATTAAAAATTAACAAGTTATCAATTATTTATATTTATTGTACTGTACAATATTAAACAAATACATTTATTGATTTATACATTTCTTGGTATATTGAATTGAGTATACAATATTTATGAATTGTATTTATTTTTTACTTGCAATGCCTTTTATTTATAATAAGTGTCCCAATATATATTATCCTGTAAAAAACATAAAACGTATTACTATAATATTCAGGTAAAATTCGTTAAAAAATGATACATAATGAAACATTTTCTTGTACTGTATATTACCTCTGCTTTACCAGGTTAACTTTCCATTTGACATGCAGTTATATCTTCATTTGTAAATTAAACGATCAAATAAAAATATTAGATATCAAAATATTCAGTAATATACATAAAATTATAAAAAGGTAATCTTGTTCAATAACATAATAGTGATTTGAGTACACTTATTTGTAATACGTATTTTATATGATTAAACTATGGCAATTTATTTTATAGTAATTTTATATAATAACCAATAAATATTGCAATAAAATGTGTTTCTACATTTTTTGCATATAGATATAAGAATTTACCTCGCGTCGACTTACGTATGTAATATAAATGTATACATCTCTAATTATGTTTCTCACACACAATTTATCGTATATTTAGCAGTGTATATTTTTGAATGTCATCGAACTCTTTATTTACTCAAAACTTAGTCTGTCAACAATTTCATATTTTTTGATTTTTCTTAATGTACGCATAAGATTATAATACACTCACATTGATAATTTTAAAAATGAATAAGTAGTTCGATGTTATCATGTAACATATATAGTTATTACTATTTACTTTCAATATTAATTTTAATATATACCTAAAAAATCCACAAAAAGCTTAAAAATATATAATCAAAATTACTGTCCAACTGTTAGTTATTTAATAAATATATTAAATAAATAACTGTTAGTTATTTAATAATATATAATAAATAGATTATTTATTAAAGGGATGCTTCATTTAGTTTTTCCACGTGTTCTAAACTATGCTCATGGAAAATGTTCATTACACCCTCAATTGGGAACCAACATCCCCTTAAATATACGTTAAAAGCGTGAAAATACGAAAATCAATATTTTAAAAAAGAAAAGAAAAAGTTTCGTAAATTAAAGTATCTAATTTTCTCTGATTGTAAATTTTGTCTTATTAATTATCAAAAGTTGTACAATATATGAGGTAATGGAATAGAATTAATATAATTATAATAAAATAAAATAAAATAAAATCAAACCACAAATATCACCAAAATTCCAACTCGCTGATATACTCGACTGGAATTCGTTGTGAACAGCTTGACTGGAATTCGTTGTTCTACAAGTGGATTCAAGTATCTTCCGCACTGACTTTTGCCAAATGTTCAATGAACTGAACAGCTGTAAATAAAAAAATACTCCTAATTACCAATAATTTTATTTTAAATAGCCAATAATTTTATTGAAACAAAATAAAATTAACCGATAATTATATTAATAATTTTATTGGTTTTTCTATCAGTAAATTGTACATGTATAATAAATAAATCACAAACAAATTGTGTTTAGTCAATACATTATGATCTAATAATTTTGTATTTGTTATTGCTCAATTACATTTGCTCTCAGGCTTACGGTAGGATAAAAATACACCACCAAATTGAATAATACCTTTAAAAATATCAGTTACAAGAAAAATGTTTATGTATGCATTAAAAATGTCATAAAATGAGTACTACAAAAAATAAATATTTACTTTTCGTAATTAGTAAAATAACAATATTCTTCAGGATGCAAAACTTTCTTTAACGAGGTTGATAAATGAATGAGTATATAGAATACAAGGAAAAACCACCTTATGGATTCTTGAAATAGAAATCATCTACTTGAAATACCTCACCTTAGAAAAGCAAAATCATTGATCCTCCCTCCAGAAAAAGAAATTCAACATAAACCAAAAATATACAAGCTAACCTAAAAAGCTGTTAAAGAGAATGGTATCAGACAGCGCATATATAAATACAAGACATCGTCGTCGTCATCGTCGTTACGGCAGAATACGCAAACTGATGCGAAGAGAAGAAAAAAAATAACGAGAAGCGTTAAGAGAAAGATAGAGAACGGTTGGATTTATTTTAAGCCTAGACCCCGGGACGTCGAGATGTCGAGGATGTATACTCGCGAGTCTTGCGGCTCCCTTCGCCGACGATGGAGGATAGCTACACGGTGCACCGGCGGCGCAAGGCCGCGGCCAAAAGACGCGAAAAGACGCCAGAACCAAGTGCCACCGCTCCCGAGAATTGTAATCGATAGCAAAGACTTTATACATACATACATACATATACATATTCGCTTAGCTTTTTTACTTTCGCGCTCTTTTCATTTTCCGAATATTATAAAACGCCAGTCCGAGATTCGCTGCGTACTTTGGTGAAGCTTCAAACTCGCGTGAGTGCCGGATGTGCGTGATTAAATGACGCGTGTGGGGACGCAAACAAATTGTGCTGTTATTTGTTTTGACGAGTTATGTCCAGTATTGGGATTGTTGCATTTTATACATTAGTTAACCATATTTAACTAAGACTTTTGTATACATTATTTACGTTTTAGTTGTTTCATTGTTTTGATTGTTCAAATTATTTGAATGTATGATTATTCGAATGTTTCGATTTTTGCACAATTGTTTTTAGCGGTATTACTTTATTTTTAAATAAATGTAAGATAAACACGTAAAATACATCATTTTTTACTTGCAAATAAATATAGCTTTATTTTAATCATATATCAGTCAAAAATGATAAATATGTGATGTATAAACCAATTTTGGTCTTACATTTTCTTACGTCAAAAACTTTTTTTTTATCCACTTTCACATATATAATTTAAAGTCAAATTTTGTCTAATCTTTTATAAACTTAAGTCACAAAGTTTATAGATTTTTTTTTAATGTAATTGGTTACTACGACGTTTGATAAATTTTTATAATAATTTTCTCGTAAACAACTAAAATATCAAAGAGTAATACGTAAACTTTATTTTTATCTTAAACTACATATATAGCTTGTTTGTATACATATTCACCAATTTGAGACTACGGGATTCATTTGTACTTTCACTTACATGTTAAGTCATTAATTATAGAATTAATACGTAATTAGCATATTTACATTATAAAAATAGTTGCAACGTTATTTCATTTAAATACAACACTTGGCACTACCGTGTCAAGTTTTAATGCATCAAAATCGGTCAGTTCCGCAACGACGATCAAAATCGCTTTGAATCACCAGTTGTACGATAATTTTCATTTGTAGAAAATATAAAAATTATATGCAATGGCGTTGAAATTCCAACAAGACGGAGCACGTATTACAATCGTTTAAAAATTAAGTTTGACCTTAAATTTGAACGATTTTGTGACCTAAGTGACAGGTGAAGAATCGACAGTGGATAAAATGGATGATGAAGAAGAAAGACGAGCGCGAATGGAACGCATGGTGGAGGACACTGAACGTATGGAAATGATAACTACCGAGGAGGAACGATCAAGTTCCAGGCCAAGGCAACTCGAACCAGAAGAGCCGCCGATTGCTCGAGTCAGATCTAAGTCACCTGTTGGCAGGTCTCGATTTTTCTCTATTTCTGTTCCACTTTCTTTATCGAGAGAAGTCCTTTTTCATTTTTTAATAGAAACTAATATGTCTGTTAATAATTTTAGAGTTCAGTCGTGTTGGACGACTAGACCTTGAAACGTAAATGAATATTAATAGATTTTAATCATATTGATTGGCGAAAATATGTGTTATGATGGTTTATTTATATGTTTACAGAAAGTAAGACAAAAAGATTTGTTTACTGAATTATTTAAAATTACTAAAGAACAATAAGATTAAACTAAAATTAGTTCATTTTAATCCAATTATCATGATTTTTTTTGCATCAATATTGAAGACATTACTGTTGAAAGACAGATTACTTTTAAGACTAACAGTAAATTCTTCACTTAGATATATACGGAGTATTAATCGTAGTCCCCAACAGTCTGTTTATTTTATAAATAGAACATTATAAACTAAACATTTAACGAAGAATATCGCACGCAAAATTTTGGTATTATTATTATTCTTATTATTAGATTAAATATAGTATCAAAATAATTTTGTTTACAACATTGAAGTCTTGCTGAATGTTATACTTTACAATAATAATTATTATCTAAAAAAATAATTACTAATTGTTAAACAAAAGAACAGCTGTTCAACAATTAATATTACTTTTTTTTAAATGATACATTGTCAATATACACAGTAGCTCAATCTATTATTGGAAAAACATGCATAAAGTGATTTATTTCATTCTGCATAGTACACTCTTATTTTTTAAACGAGAATAAATGATGTCTCAATGACACTGGAATTCCCGTCTTACATAACAAATATCAAGGAAAAATGTATCTAGAAAAAATAAGTCCATCAAGCATAATAATCAATTAAAATCACGTAGACCCGAAAAATCGGAAGCGCCTTCGCAAGAGGATGGAACAAAAGGAAAGGAAGTTTCGGTAGTTAAAAACAATGAAGCACAACCTCCAAAGACCCGAGAGCGGCCCGAAGAAACCGAAAGACAACAACACCAACAACCACCTGCAAAAGTTAGTAGAAAACCACGTGACCAAAGTGACGGAACGGAACTTAGAAGAAGATTGGGTTCGCCTGAAGCTGCTAAAACTCGATCAACCAGACACTTGTCGCCGGCTGCAAGAACTCCGGTAATGGTTAATTAAAATAAATGACCCAGAAATTATAAGAGTTGAATAATTTCAATAGTCATAGCGAAATGGAATCAATAATTGACTAGAATTAAAATATCGTTTGTTGTAAAAACGTTTGAAGCTATTTTTTGTGTTAAACAGTAGAAGTAAATATAGTAATATTTAAAAATAATAATAACGTTTTAGGGAAATTCAATAGTTGTAATAGTAATTATTTCATACATTATATAAATAATTATTGATCTCCACAATGCATTGTAATACAGTTGATTGAATATAGTGTGAACGATCAAATGGTTTTTATGTAGTATAATTGATTTATGCACACTCTGTAAGATAATTATAATTTACTCGAAAAAAAACTATATTTAAACAACTGTATTTTTACTAAAATCGCGTAAATTGACTGGCAACTAGGAACCGAATGATGAACAATTAGATACAAGAGGTGCTAGGAAACGTGTAAGCAGTCGCCATCGTTATCAAAATCCGTCGGACGAAGACGAACCACCAGATCGAAGTCAGCATCATAAGATTCGTAGATCACCATCCCAACCAAAGAAAAAGCAAATAATACCGTTAAGCGACGAAAGTCTCATCGAAGACATATCGAGAGCTAAGCGTGCTTATATTCAACGAGAACCTATCGATGATTACGAATACGAAGATGATGAAGATCTCGAAGAAGAGTATATACATCCACGCCGTAGAAGAGAAAAAACCGTACGTAGGAGAAAATTGAGTGTTGCACACACAGATCAAGAACAAGAAGAGATTCGAAAATCTTGCAAAGAAACAAGCTCATGGTTCTCATGGATACCATTTTTTGGGAAAAGGAAGCAGAAGATTGATGATCTGATCGAAGAAAATGATAAGAAGAAGCAGAAGGAAAAGGATAACAGGGAAGCGGTAGGAATTATTTGAGTTTTAATTATGCACTGGTTCTCCATTTTTTTTTTATTATTTTAATGACGCTTCTTTTAAAATCAGCGACGGAGGTTATACAAAGTCTTTGAGAAGAAAGCATTCGTTGAAAATACATATCCCAGTGGTGCTTGTATCAATTGTCAGAGACTAGGGAATCGAACCCGAGACACTTCCGAGTGCGAATCCACCACTCTACCGACCGCGCCGTCGCAGACCCTTTATATTTTTCCATTTAACTTGGAATATTGTTATATAGATAACTATTTTCATGAATAATAATATATTTTGAATAAATTGAAAATATAATTAATAATTTATAGTAAAAATTACAACCAAACTAATTGATAAATAAAATAATGTTTGTTAAATTATTTATCTTTAAACCAAAATGATTAGAAAACCAGTGCTTGAAATATGTGTTTTGTATCACCGCACTGAGTAATAATATATGAACCTTCAGTCCTCAGCTAAGGCGAAACTAGAAAAAACAGCATCCACAGCCAGTGAGTTAGAATCGGACAAAGTAACGTTATTCGATTTCTTTCGATCCGTACGGCACTTTACCTCCGAGTTCAACGAATTCTGTCGACAAAATCCCCAAGAAGTACAAATCCTTCGTGAATTACGAAACCTGTGCATAGTCGAAACACTGCTCACATTGATCGTCTGTGGTCTAGGTGGATTTGCCTTTCGTTTTACCGAAGGGGCTTTTGAATCGTTCTACAAATGCGGCGTCAAGCGCGTTAAGCGTGATTTTCTAGATAGCCTTTGGAATTTCAGTCATAACATGAGAGAAGACGATTGGAAAAGTATGGCTAGAAGAAAATTAATGGATTTTGAAGAACAACTGCACGCAGCACACGAAGCTGGTGTTCAAACGTACAGCGGTCAGAGAAGCTGGACTTTTCTGAACTCGATGGTTTATTGTCTCACCGTCATCACAACGATTGGTGAGAATTTTCGGTGATTGGTTATTGCTTAAATTTAAAAAATCTCAAACACCCATGTAGAAATTTATGGCTATTTTATAATAAAATATCTGATAGGGCATTTAAATTCAATAATTATTGACAGGTAAATTAAATTATTGATTTTAGTAAAATCAATTAATCACATTACACGCAAGTGTATAACAATATTGAGTATTTTAATTATATTCCTACGAATAATAAAATTTTAAATCCCTATCATATACTATTCTATAACAGATACTTAACGCCCATCGTTTTAAGATATAATTGAAAAATCAATGACGTCTCTTATTTCAGCCTTGAGTGTTTATTTCCCTGTTATGTCAAGGGTAGTGTTGTTTTACGATCATACTCGAAAACATCATTGCTTTCGAACAAATAAATATTTAATTTTTCTATAATAAGAAAGTATATATACGTTTATATCAACATTAAAATATCTTTGAAAAATAAAAATGCAAACTTAAGGATTTAAATAATTGTCGAAAGTACTAATAAAATCGGTGTCTATCTGCGTATCATTTCCTAGTAATTTTCAATTAAACTTCAAATTCTTCTATGTCACGAGATAGTACAATTCCGAAAATGGCTAATTTAGTGTGCATGCCAAGTTTGGCGCCAAAAAGAGTTACAATTCTCCGTCAACGACGTACGCACTTGAAACCTTGAGAGCATTGCCAACTAATGAATAGGAAGCTTTTACTTTGAGATTCGTATCTACTTTCCTAGATATGAATATCAAATACTTAAGCTCACTTGGCTTTGCATATATCATTCTAGTAATTATAAACAAGAAAATTTTACGAAATCTTAGTATATTTTTTTGTAACAATTAATACATTGCATCTGTTAATATACTTATAATAAAATTTAACAATCCTTTAAATAAATAACATATCATTCTGCTATTTTGTATTACCAATACTATTTTAATCGAATATTATCATACAATTTAATATTAGTTTTTAATAACGTACACGGAGAAAAATATTTTATGAAAAAGTATCTAAATGTTTTAGGTAAATATTGTACTGGTATAGTAAAAATTTTAATATGATTCTCAATTTTTAAATTTCTGTTCTGGACAAAAATTATAAAAACAAGCGAACGTCAGCGTTTTACCCAGAACATTTTTATGTAATTTTCATTCAAATTTTCTCTTCGTCTACGAAAATTATAACAAAGTATGTTTATGCAATGAAATTTAATTCATGACACATTCATATTTTATCCGAAATATTATTATATTTGTTAATTAAATTAATAGGTTACGGACACATTTCTCCAAGTACGACGACAGGTAGAGCACTGACCATTATCTATGCGCTCTTTGGCATTCCAATGTTCCTTATCGTTTTGGCCGATTTCGGTAAATTATTTACCAGAGGTATCAAATTTCTTTGGGCGTTTGTTCGAAGATTGTACTATAACGGAAGCTGCCGTAAAGTGAGAAGGACGGTTCCAATGCAAGTAAGTTTTGAATCAAAAGAATCTTCAAAAATCATATCTGCAATAGATACATGGTTTTACACTAATATTTAAATTTACTTTTATTATTCTGAGATCTGGTGCACTTTTTGCGTTGCAATTTTTACTAGATTAAGCAAATTACACACATTTCTACTATTTAATCACTAACTCTTATTTGTTACGTTACGAGGAAGTTTACCAAGGACTTGATAAAATTTTTAAACTGAAAGAATCAATACCAAAGTAATGGTACATAGTTCAAGTGAATAAAAGTTTAAGTGAATTACTGAAATCACATATTTGGAAAATTCACTTTGAATTGTAGAGAATGAAAACGACTTTTTAAAACTTTTGAATATAAAGCATTGTTTGGTCGGTGATAATTAATTAAATATTAACTTAGTAATAAGTAGTTGACACCAACATTTGGAAAATTGAGCTAAAGTTGTTTTGTATTCAAGTATTAATAATTAATTGACTTTTAAGAGTATATTTACTGTTTCAACATATATTATAGTGTTACTGTCTTAACAAATAACGAAAGTAAGACTGATGGGAATTAGAGACATAGGGTGAATTGTACACCGAAGTATTGGGTTTATACATCAAAATATGAAGAGCTTTTGTGTGTACCATACAAAAATGTTATAAACAATAATTATAATATTAAAGCATTATTTTTGCACAGTACACAAAAATAACTTTCAATTGTTTTGTGTGTAATGTCAATGTCTCTTTTTCATGGATGCATATTACTTACAAGGTCAAGCATGTTAAATAATGAAAAGTATTTAGTAAAAATAAATTTTAAAAAAACCATAAAGGAGAACGCCAACGGAAAGCATTTGAAGTATATCTATACACATTCAAATTTTGTATATATAGATATATTTGCAATGTTAAAAATGAAACTTTGTCGGTTAATTTTGGCTTTTTCTTTCATTTCCCGAAAATCATTTTTTTTTGCAAATGAAATATCGCTAGTAAAAATAAAAGATAAGGCATGATTCATACGTCTTGGAACGTCTTTATACTTATTGGCGGACTCCTTTTACAGGAAATGATGAAAGGTGTACAACTAGTATACGATCTTGCAACGTTCAGGCGCCCTTCGCAAATGACTCCCGAGGAACTCGTAGAAATACAACGCCAACAACAAACGGTTTTAGGTTTGGATGGTAATACACCGCAACAACAACAACCCGATTCTCCATCAACTCCAACTATGATTACGTATGAAGTTGATGACGAATTCAACCTGCCTATTTCAGTAGCTATCACAATTCTCGTACTTTACATTTTCGTTGGTGCTACTGTCTTTAATATATTTGAGGACTGGACCTTTTTCGAAAGCTTCTATTTTGTTTTCATATCTATGAGCACAATTGGCTTTGGTGATTTTGTACCACAGGTAAGTTTCAGAAACCTTCTCGATTGTTATTCCATATTTAAATTCTCGAAGTATGCATACTTTATATTGTCATTTGCTCTATTGATCTAATTTGTTATTGTATATACAATTTAGCTGAGAATACCGAAATAAGAAAAATTTCATTTCGACATTTATTATCTTTATCTTAATGTATAAGATGTTAAAAAACAAACAAATATTAAATCAAATTTAATATGCTAAGAAATGCTATAATTGACTAGAATTTAAGTTAACAAATGCTAGCAATAATTATTTTTTTTCTGCTACTGCTTCTTGCACGGTGGTGTTAAGAGGGTAAGCTCAACATTGCGAAACATGTATATGTTACACAGCACATCCATATCAACTTGCACCGAAAACGTATCTCGTAAAAAAATTGAAAGATAATATATGCACGGCTGTTTACAATGTACAAACACAAATTATAAATACACATATATTAAAAGTATTGAATAATAAACTTAATCTAATGTTCAAAATTTTTTATACAGGATCCGCTTTACATGATGTTATCGATCGTTTATTTAATCTTCGGTCTTGCATTAACTTCTATGTGCATCAACGTTGTCCAGGTAAGAAATAAATAACTTTTAATAAAATATTATTTAAAAAGTTGTTAATAATTTAAAGATAAAAATAATTATCTAAAATAATGCATCTTTCGGAAACTTGTCTTTTTAATTAAGCCAACAATAGAGCCGCGTATTTCATTTCTCGATATACTTTGTTTAAAATTGTGAAATCAGAGATGCCGGGATATAATAAAAAGTACGTAATGGTTTTCCTACGTTAAGGTTATATAAACGATTAAACGTTTGGTACAATATTTCAAACTTGATAAAAGAACTTTATATATGTAATATTATGTTACTGGAGTTTTTGACTAACTGGAATTTATGTGTACAATTTATTTTGAGATAATTTCTTCGCGTTTCCTATCTCGTGCAAATTATTTCCGTTGATAATTATTTTATTTAACTAGGTTTATACAAACTATTTGTATTTCAGGTGATGCTGGCAGATCAATTTAAGCACGCGAGTCAAAAAATCGGCGCAACGATCGGTTTCCATGTTTCGGAAGAGGATGGCTCGTTGAAACCAGCACCACCTGAACCAGTCGAAATAGCCGAAGTGCATAACGCAATTGTGGCACCAGCGAACGAGACTAAAGACAAAGTTGCTCCCAAGGCAAAACAAGAGGACGTTGAACTCTAAGAAAACGAATTTGCGATCGAATAATTTATATTTTATTGACAGGATATACGTTTCAAGGAATAAATATGTGATGTTATTGAGGTTTGGTCAAAACTCATTTTTCGATTCATTTAAATCAGTATAGTTTGATTAATTAATCAAATACGATCTAACCTCGTAATAAACACATTTTTTTCAAGAAAATTAATTACCTTTTTATTAAAAAATCTGAATTGTACAAATTTTGCTAAATTTTATAATCAAATTTATTTAATAAAAAATTTGTTACTTTTAAAGAAACGTAACAGTAGTATACTGTCCTAAGAACGCTATATATGCGACTTAGAAAATTTTGTTGAGAGCTTTATCATCGACTATTGTGCATTAAATGCAAAAAAAAAAACAAACAAAATGAATGTGTCACGCGTATTAAAGAATGTCTATCAGGATTACGTTATTTTTATTGTTAATATGCGAATATATCGCTGAAGCGTTACATCTTTAAAAAATTAAGTATAATGACCAGAGAAAATGTAAACGCTACCATAAATTACACTAAAAAGAATTTGTTTTAGTACACAATGTGTCTATTCTATGTGAAAATGCAGATACGAAACAATTGCGATTATAAAATTGGAATATGTAAGAAAAAGTAAAAAATATGTATAAAGAATTTACCTTTGCAAACAATGTATATAAGATTATAAGAGATATCTATCTTACAAAGAATGTATTACACAGAAAGCTCAATTAAACGTTAGAATTTATTTGTACTATTATCAAATACTTTTTAACGAAATTTAAAATGACATCAATTCAAGATGAAACAATGTAAACAAATAATTTGTAATAAATTTAATCAATTTGTATGGCTATATTAACATCTATACTTATATATTAATAAGTTTAAAATCCTATGTTTAAAATTAAAAAACATTTGAATTTGTTACTGAAATCACATATACTATACATGGTACATATGTGTACATACATACATAGTATATATGTGTTAAAACAATAAATTATAAACCATACAAAACGCGATACTCGAGAATCTCGTTCTTAGATAAAATAATTAATACATTTAGACTAAATTTTTTTATTTTTATTTATTTATAAAAATTTAAATTAATTTAACTTTTTATAATTGTTACAGTCAAATTCAAATTAAAAATTTCTAATATGTACTAATAGTTAATTAATTGCTCACCAACAATTTAATCTGACACTGATGTTTAAGCTGTAAAAATGTAAAAAATTGCAACAACGTTTATCTGCAATAACTGGATTATTGTATTGCCAAAGTATTAGAATTTAATATTGATTTAATAAATGCTAAAAGTATAAAAAAATTAACAAACTCCCTAGTGAACACATACATAAGCTTTTTCTTACTAAATTATATTGTAAAAAACAAAAATATATTTATAATGCTGTAGGAAATATTTTTTATTATAAATTATAAAGGACTACTTTTTGAAAGTTGCTAAGAATTATAATAAATAAAGCAAATGTTGATAATTACGATGAGTATAAATGTGCTAAAACTTGTCCATTATTATAAAATATTTTAAAATAAAATATTTTACATTACATAATGATATGTTGTCTAAATACTTTTGCTTAATGTTTTACTAGTTCAGAAGGTTGAAGAATACTTTTGAAGATAAATACACTATTATAATTTTACGTATGTTGAAGGTAAAATTAAAGTATTCTATTATAAATTAATTTTTAGATTCAAATCATTTGACTAGTTTCTAACTGTTCATTTTTGACGTGGTGTTATTCAATATTTTTGATAAATAACATGATACTATAAATAAATTGCACTATAAAAATATGGTATTACCGCAATTGGTAGATAATGTAGGTCAATAATTGATTAGATTTATCAAAGTATACAAGTTCAGTGTGAAATTAATGGTAAAATACCACTATCCAATGAATAAAAAAGTTTAATTGCGTGATCATTCAATTTATATAAGTAAATGTAATAAAATTTATTAAATACTTTATCATCCATATAATTTCCATAATTTGATTTGTTTTTCAATAAATATTTTATTTGAAAATGATCGATATCAATAGAATTCTTATGTTACTTAATAAATCAATAGAAAAGTAAAACGTAAAATATAAAGATTAGTATACCTAATTAAATAAATATACAGTATAAACAAGAAATAAGTGCTTATATGATGTACACTATTAGTACACGTACTTAGGTATACTATAGCAATTTCAAAGTGTTGCGGTGCGTAACCGCGACGTTGCCTGCTAGAAACCGATCACACAGTTGTCATGTCTCACCGCGCAGGCGCACATACAGTCGAATAAAGATGGCCGTCGGATGACAACACGCGCCGCGCGCTGTCAAAATAATTCGTCGCGCTATCAGTGAATTTTACGTGACTTGATAGTCGGAATGTCGCACGTGCAATACGTCGATGAGCTCGTCAAAGAGTACTTACTGTTCCGAGGTTTTGGTCAAACACTTCGAGCCTTTGACGGCGACCTCAAGGCAGAGAAAGAGAAAGGCTTCCGGGTAAGACAGAAAGAGAAGGAGTGAGAGAGAGAGAGAACACGCAAGCAGACGCGCGCGCGGTCTTATCCTACTGTTTGTTTTGATTCGCAATAACTATTTACTTGCTAATCCTTAACCTTTGTTTATAACAGTATATTTTTAATATCTTTTTGGGTATATTGTGTTAACAACATAAACATATACATACATTTGTGGAGAGAAGTTTTAAATAGAATATTTTTTGTATGCTACAATTTTATCTTTCATTTTGATGCTTAGCAGAATATAAAATTCAGTATTGAGATACAATATAATTTTTTTGTTTTTTATAAACTTCTTATATCTTTAAAATGCTTGTCAATTAGATATTCCAATAGAAAAGTTTGCTTCATGCCATAAATCACTTAGTGATTTTAAAAAATTTGAATGAAAAAACTAGCCTTGTAATAGTAGTTGTTGACATTTTGTTAAAGGTGGACAAGATTGTGGATCAATTTATGCAATACATACACGCATACGATTTAATTTCATTACGTGAATTATGGGGGCACTTGGATACAAGATTATTCTCCCGTTTGGAAAATCACTTTGTACCTGGTATTCGAAAGTTAGAGAATGCTGTTCTTAAAATGTACCTTGTCAATGCTGTCATTACTAATAAACCTGAAAAAGTTCAAGAATTTTTCACTAAAATGACACCTGAATTACAAGGACATTCTGACTGGAGAGAGTGGTTTGGTAATATTAAAGTTATTTTTTATTTATTATACTAGAATTATTAGTATTACAGCAAGAAATTTAATATATTTTAGCACTTCCATTTATAAAAAATCCAGAAGAGAATCCTACATTTTCTGTACATTTTAGCCGTCAGTGGCAAGATACTATGCTAGTTTCTTTGCATAATTTTTTAGCTACAATTTTTCAAGTAAGTTAGCTACTGTATTTCTAATTTTAGTTACCTTTAATGGAATTTATACAAAATATTTCTTATATTGACATAATGAATTAAAGTGTATGCCAATGCCAACACTTTTAACAATTGATGAGGATACTAATAAAATTAGAAGGTTGCAAGAAGAAAATGAGAGATTAAGACAGAGGCTCAGTGAGATGGTAAAAATTGATTCAATTCTAGATGTGAATGCAGGACCTACACCACTGCAACCACCTTTAATGGATGATTTTTACATAATTGCACAGTATGCACTGATTAACTAACAAATTAATACTCAATTCTTGATGTATAAATCTTTTCTATTTAATTTCAGAGAATCTCCTGTAGTGGATAATCCTAAGACTTTAAGAAATCTCATTAGAAATATAGGGGGTGGATCAAGTCCAATTTTAAGTAGAAAATCCACTGGCAGCATTAAAAAATATGCTGAAACTGATGCAACCATAACAAAAAGAGCTAATACCAAAGGAAGAATTACATCTTTAAGTAAATCAGAAGCTGTAACTAAAAGGAGTACAAGCTGTGATTCAAGACTGACTAGAAAAAGAGACTCTTCTGTTGATACTGGAAGGGAATCCAAAACTAAGGATAAATTAGATGGAAGTTATATCCTCCTAAGCCAAGTAATTAGTAGTTGAATTTTAATATGCATAATCAAGTCTAATTGTATAATAATTAATGTAAATTTATATTTTTAGGAAGAATACACTGAGCATAAAACATCTATTATTCAATGTAAAAGTAATGCCAGTGGTTCATATGTAGCAACTGGAGATGCAGATGGTGTTATAAAAATTTGGACACCAATACCATCACCAAAGTAAATATATTCAAACTATATCAAAATATCTTTTGATTAATTAATCGCATTTATGAAATGTGTATACACTAAATTAATTCCTTTTCCAGGACTGTAGCCACATTCACTTTTTCAACAGCTAATTCAAACAAAGCTGTTACTGCACTAGATTGGATATCTAAAAACGAACGTTATTTTATTCACGGCGACAACAATGGTGCAATTCAACTCCATGATACGCGTGATTGTAAAACAATTTGGGAGATACAACACGAAGGCTCTAGAATAGTTTCACTAGTATGTAATCCAACAGATTCAACTTTTGTATGTTCAGTGTCGGATGCATGTGAAGGGAAACTATTATTGTATAATATAAAGACAAGAAAAGTGGAGCGAACTCTACCTCTGGAAAAAAATATCACTGCCCTTTGTTCAAGTTTTAATCACAATGGACAATTGTTAGTAACTGGATTATCAAACGGCAATGTATTGATACATGATTTAAGGAGAAATGAGATTATAGATAATTTAAGTTGTCATTCAAGTCCAGTAATAGACATAGAGTTGACAAATGATTTTACTAATATCTGTGCGTTAAGCGAAGATGGAAAATTATGTCAAAGAAGTTTAAGTCAGACAGGCAAAGTAGTGTGGGAAACGAAGATTAAAATTGAAAAAAACGCTGTACATGGGAAATTATTTACATTTGATCAAAGTGGAACACACATGTTACTTTGTACCCAAAAAGGAGGCAATATTTATAAGGTTTGTTTTGATTTTATAATTATATTACGTTAAATTTGTTAAAATAAATTAATTAAATATTATTGCAGATGCCACCTAGTCCTCAAGCAAAGATATTAGAATTAGGTGGACACAAAGGAACTCTATGTTGTGATTGGTCAACTGCTAATCAGTCTGGTACCTGTATAACAGGTGGTGCAGAGGGTAGAGCACGGGTTTCAACGCTACTTTCGCCATGATATAAAAATAAATTTAGCATTTGTATAAATTCATAATGTATAAAAGAAACTGGTGATGAGAAATTAATGCTCTTGTAAATATGGTCAAGTAATGTGCAAATATGTCATATAGTAAAATGAAAATTTAATTTAATTATAATTCTGTTTTATTATTTTATCCTAATCCTAACAATTAATTAAAGTAATCATAAAGAGTCAAGATAAAGGAAATGCAATTACCTTCTTTGTTTAGGTTAACATGCAAGAAATTTCATATGAGGTTTTCGTAACGTCCATCGAAGAAATGGTCCTGTCATTTCCAATTGTGGAGACCAATAACGACGAAGAGCTTCACTTACTTCTGCTAAAGTCAATGGTCTTGTTGTGATAGGCTGTTATAAAAGCAAATATTTTAGATAATTATTAACTTATTATATTATTTAATAAAAAATCAATTATTACTTTGGTGTACTGATATGGTTTATATGTAATAGGATTTGGATAACTCGATCTCAATCTATCTATTGCATCTCCTTGTATTTTATTTTGATCTTGCCTTACTAAAAATGCAAGGTCAACAATTTGAGCTACTGTTTCGTATGCCAAATAACCTAACACTGTATAACCTGACTTAGATATTGTAAAATCTCCTAAAAAAATTGTAAAAATTATAAATATAAATTATAAATAACATTTTAAATAAATAAAACTTACCACTTGAACCTATCCAGTCACTAAATTTGTGTCTATTTTTATTTGCAAAAGAAACACATCTTGCTTTACTAAATTCTAAATACCTTGTTTCATCCATTTTCCTTGACATTATTTCCAACCTTATACACCTTTTATGTTTAACATGATCAATTAAAGATTTATCATTTAACAATTCTCCATTATTATTAATATAATTCAAATATTTAATAAAAGGTAATTTTGAACTCTCATCTACTTTACTAGGATCTGGCACATTATCACTAAATTCTGAATCCAATGATTTAATTGACGTTTTAAATTCTTTCAATTCTACAAAATCAAGTTAACACTTTTTAAAATTAGAAATAAAGTATTAACAGCTTTATTTGGCGTCTTAAAATAAAATATGAATTTGTCAAATTACAGATATAATCTAATAAATGTTAAATCTTACTCAAGTAATTGACTAGTCGTTGTAATTTAATTTTGTCTTTTCTTAACAAAAATAGAAAATCTTCTGCAGAAACAACTTGACTGTCTCTCATATCAGCAACTTCACATGCTCGATGAATTATTGCTCTCATTTGATTTAATACTACTTCTTCAATAAGTTTTGCAGTTTCTATCAAGGGTTCTGAATGATCTCCAAAGCCATGCATCATTTGCCTGATTTCTATAATGAAAATTAGAATCGTAATTATTAATATGTAAAAGATACTTCTTAACCTAAATATTAAGATAAAAAATTATAATGTTACAACATGTCTCAGCTGTAAACCTACCGGTTGTATAATGTACAGGTTCATTTTTATAATCCTGATTGTCAACGATTGGCTTCATAAAAGCCGGGTCTGACATTGTGATTTGATTTACTGAATGCAAATACACTAGAACAATTAATTACTGCATCGATGTTTAATTTTTAATTAGTACGAAACACGGTATACTAGAAAACGAAATACGGAAATTACGTAGGTATACCAGGCCCTGAGCTGGTAAAAGCCTGAAATTACCTTAGGGTTATTATTGAGGCATGCATATAACGGCAAAGAAGATAGATATATTTCCCTCACTACCAAGCTGCTGTGATGCTTATAACAGCCCTTTGTACCATGTTATGTGGCGCCATCGTGCGGATATAGAATTGAGTAAAGGGCTTCAATAATAATAGTACTCGACAGTCGACAGTCGACAGTCGACACTGACACTGGTCGACAGTGTCGACACTCGCGCAGTTGTTGACGATCGTACCTCTTTTGTTTGCACCCCGGTAAAACTTGTAAGAAAAACAAGTATATCATTGCGTGCCATTCAGTACAAATGGTAACATTGGAGACAAATTTAACAAAAGAAATATATAGTCGCTTATAAAAGATGGCAGATAAAAACGATTTATTAAAATTTTGCTTTGACACACCATCTAAATTTTATTCCAAGATTCATGTTTTATTGAGAACCTTACAACCACCTGACGATTGCATCATTACAGGTGCATCTAAACAAATATGGGATAAATTTGAAAACAATAAGCAAACAGATCTTGAATTTATCAACAAAATTAATTTATGGAAATGTTTAAATAATATAGTCAAAGTAAGTTATTTATATATCTATATAAAATTTATTTAATAATTCCTCTATTTTAGTCAAAAGTTTTTGACAATACTTATGTTCTTTTAGGATAATTTTCCAAAAGAATGCTTATTTATGGCTGGATCCACATTAAATGGATTTGGATTAAAATCTAGTGATGCTGACTTCAGTTTGCTGCATACCGCACTTCATATTCGGGAAAAAATTATATCAATCCTATACTTAGAAAAACTTGCTCAACATTTACTTATATAATTCTGGTTTGTAATTTTAACATCATTGAAAATTTTTTAAACTAAATATTTTTTATTTTTAATGATGGTAGTACTTGCATTTCATCCTCCATTCTTAATTTACAAAATCAAAAGAATTATTTCTCAATTTCTTGAGGGTTGGTAGATTTTTTAGTTAATTTACACACACAATCAAAAAACGAATAATACAAAACTTTAATTAAAACAATACAATGACTGTTTTCACACTAAATACTTATATATAATTATTTTCACCTATTTATATACACAGGTGACTAATTATAATTAAACCTTTTATATTTTCAATTTTCTAGGAGAAGACTTTATTCAATAAATATAGGGGAGGACGGGGCTAAATTGCCCGTTTTTATTTTATAAATTTTTTCTCAGCGAATTTTGATTATTTTTACACTCTACACGGACAGAAAATAAGTTCAATATCTTAACTAATTACCTGATTTTTACCGAATGTAAAAATTTAAAAATAAAAAATCTATACCGAAGTTGAAAAAAAAATCGTTGTAGGCAACTTAGCCCCGAGGCTGGGGCTAATTTGCTCAATTCTTGGGGCTAAGTTACCCTATTTTTTAACATGCGTTTTTCAAACTTATAAAAAATTTTATCTAGCTTCTCAATTTTACATAGTTTATAGTATTTAATATACAACGACTTAATAATTAATTTAATAAATAAATTAATTAACAAATTAACTCTTTTTTCATTTAAAATTGCTCTAAATAACATTTTATTTATACTTCTATGATATGTCCATTTAATCTTGCATTAGCTAGTAGAATTGAGAGTATGAGAAATGGCTGGGAAACTAATAAATGGCTAGGCAAAATTGTTAGCTATTGACTAGCGATGAAACGCTATTTCGCGCATTTCTTGCACATTTACTAGAATGGACGTAATCTCCAAACATCAAGTATTAATTTCTCGGTAGTCCTGAAAACAAAACTCGACGCTTGTTATGAAATTTGATCCCTTTTACAATTTCGGATAGGTTCCGACGATTGTTTGCATCGAAGAAACACTCATTTTCAAGATATTTTCACTTTTATCAATTTATCGCCAAATTTACCCAAAACATTTTTGCAAATTGATTCATAGCCTGTAATGATTCAGGTTTCATGATTACGGAAACTATTTTTCCAAGCTTAAAAATAGTTAGTTTAATTCTAACATTTATAGATTTATTATAGATTACACCATTAAATTGCCAGGAAAGGTTAAAAAAAGCGTTTAATCGGGAGGGCAAAAATGTACTTAGTTTCAGCCTATTCCTATTTTAACTGGCTTGCTTCGACTCACTAAATAGATTTGAATTCTACTAGTAGGCTTTAATTTTCTTTTCGGTCTTCAAAAATATTTTCTTTTCCAACATTAAATTTGGACTTTTCGGTAAATACTGCCGCGGACTGGAACCCTTTCGCTCACAAAATGTATTTCTGCACGAACAAAAAGATCCCAATGCAAAGTACAAAAACAGTTTTTTGGTACTAACTTTTCGAGTACTTTGAAATTCACAAATATATCTCGAGACAAAGATTTGTAAATGAAAAAGTAACTTTTTTCTCGGGCACAATTTAAAAAAACGCATTCTGTGTGAAAATATTCCAAAAGGTTAAATTAGCCCCGTCCTCCCCTATCTTCTTTTTATTTATATTTTTTTTATTACTTTTAATATGGATAATTTCTAAAACATATAATAATTATAAGTATAAATATTTATTATTTTTGTTTCAGAATTTGTTAGTAATGTTAAATTAATTAAAGCTATAATACCAGTATTAAACTTCCAATATAAATTGTGTAATATTAGTGTAGATATTAATTTTAATGGTACAGAAAATATTCAAAACACTAATTTACTATATTATTACTCTCAAGGTATTACTTTAATAATATTGTAATGTAATAAACAATATTGTATTAGTAACTTTATTTTTTGTTTCAAGTCGATTGGAGGATCAGACCTTTAATTGTAGTAATCAAACTGTGGGGAAAAACACAAAATATTCTTGATGCAAGACATGGATCACTGTCTAGTTTTGGATTAATACTCATGGTTATTAATTTTTTGCAATGTAAGTTTTTTTATTTAATTCAACTAAATCTATATTTTGCTACTAAAATATATGTATCTAGGTGGAGTGAAACCTGCAGTTTTGCCAAATCTTCAAGAATTATTTAAACATAAATTTGTGTCTCATACTAATCAGTTAAATGTTACTAATATTGATTTTTTTGATGAAACTATTATTAAACAATCTTGTTCAATGGTTTCAAATAAACAAACACTTATTACATTATTGATAGAATTTTTTAAATATTATGCATATTTTGAGTAAGTAAATTTATCACAAATTATGTTAAATTAATATATTAACCTTTTTGCTTTAAATAAAAATTATTTTTTTTAGCTACAAAAAAGTAATTTCTATAAGACAAGGTAAAACACTGGATGCAGCATATCATAGATTAGAGGACCTTAACAGATTTATGTCATACACAAACAAATATATGTATATTGAAGGTACACAGATGTTACTTTAATTGTAATTTGTTTCTATTACAATTTGTTTAATTCTAAGTAATATATTTACAGAGCCTTTCAATTTGTCTAATGTTGGCAGAACTGTTCATAAGTTGGAATCATTTACTAAAATTCGGAATTCTTTCAAAGCATCTTACCTTACGTTACAAAGATATAACAATCTGGATTTAATTTTTAAAAATAATTTGCTTTAATATAACTTGCTTTTTATACTACTTTTATAATTTTGATAATGTAACACAAAAGTTTAATAAATGAGTTTGTAGTAAAAAGAACTTAATGTAAATGAATAAATATATATTAGTCAATTTTTCGAATTAAATTTATTGATACCACAAGATCTTACAATAAATTTTCTCATATCTTGTATAATCTGCAGGTAGCGGTGCATAAGTGGTCAAAATGAAGAAAATATAAGAAAGAAGCGTGAAAAAGAACGAAATAAAATAAAATTTTGCATTGCACAATATTTGCGCAAGGTTTTAGGTAACATTTCAGAACTATTGGTGCCAAATTAAAGCGAAGAAATCCTTACTATATTTTGGAAAAATATATATATATATATGTATATATATATTACATATAAATCACCGTTTCATAAAGACAAGTATTTATCTGAGCCAGCCTCTAAAAATTAGCATAAACATTTTTATTTTATGATTTTCTTACTGTTTAAAAAAACCGAATTGGAATAATACAAAATAATTTTTTATTTTAAAAAGTAATTATTTCTTTATTTTCCCAATAGAAACAAAGTAATTAAAAAAATCTTAATACCAAGAGTATGAGAGATATTTCTCATTTTTTTAAATTACTGTAAAATATACATTATTTTCTTATGATGGAATAATTAAATTTTATTTAAAAAATTAATAAAAGTGATAAATTGCTTTTGGGCAACTGTATTCTTTTTCATTTAGATTTTTGTTATTATTTTAAAAATCACAACTTCGTTATCAATTTATAACGTCAGAAATCCGTGTAATAATGACAACAAAAAATCTTTATTTCTAAAAATAAGTATTTGTATAATTAAGTAAAATGTTTTTCTGTCAAACATTCAAAAGTGTTTCGCAAAATTTTTCAGGATGTTGTATTCTCATGTGTCTTCTTTGAGAGTTCCGCTTAATTTTATCAGACGAAGTTAGTGAAAATTATTCCGTTATCATTTGATTTAGTTGTACGTATCTAACAGAATTGTGGATGTTATGATTTTTCCTGCGTCTTATAAAAGTGCTTTGACACGATTCACTATTGGCGTCGGTTGTTTCATTATTCGTCATACGTTTGTTTCTTTATTACCTTTGCATATTTTTTCTAACTTAAAAAACTTATCGTTTGCAATCCTAGCGTCAACCAATGATCTCAGCTAAGTGAAACGGCGATAAATTCCTTGCCTTGGCGTCTGAGTTTTACCATCCTTTATGTGCCAGGAAGCAAAACAGAAACCGAGAGAGAATCGAGAGATAAAATAGATTTATCCCCACACTTCCAACGTTCCGTACTAACTCCAGACGAGCTCCTCTATCTCATCATGTAGTAATTATTCTCGTTTTTATCAAAGTCGAGCCATTTCTATCTTTCTTCATTTTAATAAAAAAAGAAATACTTGAGGCCCCGATTATTGTTACTTTTCTGATCCACACTTAGGACACGCTACGGTGTTGTTGCTTCCGGTGTTGGCGTGTACACTTCGAATAGAATCTCCCTCCCACATTGTATTTTGGTTGTTTTGTACCGTTTCGCGCAGTTACAGAGTGATTTGGTCTGGTTGTCGGTTTGGTTGTCGATGAAGAATTGATCGAACGAGCCTTCTCAGTCGCTCCCGCGACGCTGTTGCATGGCGAATGCATTGCTCAGCCTTACTAATTCGGCTCAGTATGGTTGGGAAAACTGGCCTCCAGCTTGAGACTGACCGGACTGGTAAAAACCTGAAAGTATTTAGGTAAACATTATTATAAGTACTAACCAAAATCTTAAAAAATGTCAAATCTGAAAGAAATTATATAATAATGTTTAAACTGACCGCTACGGTCGCCCTGGTACGTTGAGTCCTGTGACAAAAGCCCATCCATTTGGGATTGGAACTCTCCAACAGCAAATGAGTCTTGTGATAATTCAGCTTGCGACAAACCTGGTTGCGATAGAGAGAAACCTGGTTGCGACATGCCTTGCGTTGTGCCTTGTGTTAATGGTAGTCCAGGCTGACTGTATGGTTGTGTATTTTGTTCTGACTGACTTAATTTCCCAAGGCGTGGCCCTCCACCACCTGTCACTTTGTTATTACCTACCGAAGAAACATTTTAAAACTTTTTTTATGAAATTTTTGGTATCATAGAATATATAATGATAACTACTAGTTATATACATTTATTTTACATTTTAGTACATAATTTAATGTATTTAATAAATTTTTCAAAGAAAATATTAATGTTCAAGTAATTTATAAGAACAATCATATGTATACACAAATAAAAAAACAGACAATGTATCTAATATACCTTTAGTACTAGTATTACCCCGACGACCTCGTTGATTCTGCCAAGCTTGTAGAGCTTGCTGGTGTTGATTGTAAAAGCGAGGCGGAACATGGGCCATATTCATAAACATACCAACTGGCACAGGCACATTATTCATGGCTGCTTGAGCTCGTTCAGGGCTAATGTAACTAATGGTGTCGTGAGTTCGACTAAAGATGTCGATTGGTACGTTACGCTGATAATATGGATTGTGCGTTTGCGTACCATTAACCTGTGCGCCCGACCTGTATTGTGAAAAATAGTTATTTTCCTTATATACTCACCGTTTTAGTTCACATAATTTTAAAAATGTATAATAATTACTAACCTGTCATATACAGAGCCCGGAATAATGGCTTCTCTTGCATCATACATAGACGTAGACATAAAATGAGAACCTGGATTGGCTGCATTCACGAGTTTCTTTGGCTTGGCAAATTGTATCATCGATTCCTTTAAATTGTTTAAAGGTCCTTCTACAAGCACTTTCTGTTCTTTGTAAAAGCTCAGCAAATGATTCCAAAGTGGTTGTTTCGACAATACCTTTGGATTACCTACAATTATTATTCCATACTTCGCTCTAGTTAACGCAACATTTAACCTTCTTGGATCATTTAAGAAACCTGTGAAGTTAATTATGATATTTAGTAAAATATTGTATATTTCATAATTATGTAGGCAAATGATACTCATAAAAAATAATACCTATGCCTTGATGTTCGTTAGATCTAACGCACGACATAATAATAATGTCTTTCTCACGACCTTGAAACGCATCAACACTAGCTACTTCGATTTCTTGGTAAAGCTTAGAATGCAATGAACCTTGATATTGCATGTATTGAACTAGATAAGCTCGCTGACCTTCATAGGGTGTGATAACACCAATCTGTTCGGGTTTAACACCACAACGTAGGAAACGCGTTGTAATTTTTTCTACGTTTGAGGCTTCGGTGCGGTTAAGGTAAGATGTTCCGCTTCCTGCGATTTCTTCTTGACCCTGAGTTACGTAGAAGAACATTGGTTTATCAGGTGCTGGCCATGGAAAGTCAATTTTAAGAAGTTTACGCTCGTCTGCGCACACACCGTTTTGAAGTGAACCCTCGTAAAAGAAGTTCGACGGGAACCTACGTTATTATTTTTTTTAACGAAATCATTCTCATACATAAATAGGGTATTTTAAGAAAGTATAATATGTTTTAAAGAATAAATAAAAATATGATGAATAAAAAGCTTATACTTTATATAAGAAAAAAGTAAAATTCAATTATTATCACTAATTTAATGCAATGATGAAGAAATTTGATTCCACACCTGGATAAATCGGGATGCATACGATATTGGACTTCCAGTCTAAAAGGCCTAATTCCCAGAACCACGAGCCGTTCAAATAGAGATTGAGAAAGACCGGCGCGTGCTGCCTTTTTACACATTACAACAGGCCCCAACTGGCAGTGGTCACCGACAAGAATGAGCTGTTTAGCGCCGAGTACTACCGGTACCATACACTCGGGCTCGGTTGCCTGCATACTCTCATCGATAAGTATTGAATGAAATTTAAGTCGGTGTAGTCGAGGATCACCCGCACCAACACATGTACAACAGATTACATCTGCTGCCTCTAGTAATTCTTTTTCTGCTGCTTTCTTTAGTAATCTGTTTGCGCAGGAATAATGTTTTACATTACTATATAATTTTTATCAAAAGTAGAAGTCATGAGATAAACTTTATTATGATGTAATGTGATCTAATAAAAAGTAAAAAATATTGTACAATCTCTTGCATAATGTATACTTATTGACCAAATAATTACATAATTTGCTGTTATTGTTAAATTATATAGAAAATCTTTTGTTTCTTCTAGTTTTTGAGAGTAATTTTTTTTTAACAGTTTTATTATAATTATAATTACCTATATCGTTTTTCATCCACACTAGATAATTCTCCTGTTTCATCCTTTAATTGCTGCAGTTTCTGGAGCTCTGTATTCGTTTCCATATTTTTAATTTGATTGTGCAAAGCTAAAAAGCTAACTGGAGAGTCTATCGCCTCTCTTGATTTAGCACAGAGCCTCACCACTTTTAAATTACTTTTATGAATTTTTTCGGTCAGTTGATCAACGGCTGTATTTGATGGTGCGCATACAAGTACAGGACCTCCGTTTTGTTTTACCAATTGATAAACTATCGTTGCGCTTGTGACGGTTTTACCGGTACCAGGTGGTCCTTGAATTAAAGAAAGAGGCCGCTGGATTGCGTGTTTTACAGCATAAACTTGCGAACGATTTAGATCTGGCAAGTTAGGCGCACTAAAGTGTTTGGGCAGGTGACAGCGGAAAAGGACCTCTTCGACCTCGTGACCCAGTAACCGATGGTATATGTACGCAGATACAGAAGTATCATCAACGGCGAATTTACGCAACGCCAACTGCATGCTAAAAGTTGCAAACAATGTGTAAAACTATTTGTATAAATGAAATATTTAAATATTATGAATTATGCACATCAAATACCAACCGATCAAAACTTGTACTCTTCCATATAAAGTCAACTACGAAATTGCTTGTACACTCAGTAGGAGCACCGGAGTTGTTCTTTAATTCGATTCCTACTTCTTCTCCATAATTATCTGGAATTTTTATGACATGACCAATGCTAGACCAAGGTTTATGCAATTCTCCCAAATATCTTAACCTTAATTCATCACCGTGCATCAATTTCATATCGCCATCGGTTTTGGCCAACATAAAGTATGCTATTGTTTTCTTATTTAAACCCACATCCCATCGAACTTCAATATTTTCTTGCGTCTGCGATTCTTTCAACCGCTTGTCATAATCTGCTTCAAGTTTTACCTGCAAGAATTAAAAAAAAATAAGATATTAGTGTTAATTAATTTTAAATAATAAAAACAGGATTAGGTTAAAATCAAAATTTGGTTAGTTAACCATGATTGTTACCTTTATTTTTTCAATTCTTTTTTCTAAATAAATTATTATGATTAAAATTAAACGTTAAACTATAATTTAAGCAATCCCAGACTTGCCGTATTTATGGGCATTCTCTTTTGTAAATTATTTCTATAGTTAACGAAAATTTTTCAATTTACCAGTGGTCCAAAGATATTTTGATATTGATAACCATCCTCATAACGAAGTAACACTTGTTGTGGCTCTTCATCGACCCCAGGTTTTTCAAGATCTTGAAAAGTTGCATCAACATTATCACGCCAGAGCTCCTCTAGTTTATTTATTTGCTGTGCTGAAATTTGTCTTGCTCGAAGTTGTTCTTGCTCAGATGGAATTTTGACCAACCATGAGAGAAAACTACGATCCTCAATTAAAGGCTTCCATTGCTCCTGATCCCTGTATAGTAATGACATATAATTAATTAGGAATTATTTAATCTTAAGAATTTGGGTACATAACAGTGTGTCATGAAGTTTATTTACCAATTCATATCTTTTAAAGAACTTTGTGCAGCACATGGTTGACGACATAAAAGAACAACAACAGAATCAGCTTTTGCTGGTATAAAACCGAGTACAAAGACATTTCTTACTGCACACGAGTAACATTCCAATATAGTTTCACCCAATGGCCCATCTCTGATGCAAATAAAGAATATGAAATATAAAATAAATGTGAAATTCAGTTGTTACAAGTAGTTTCTATGTTACAAACCTGTGCAAAGTGACTTCTTTGTGCTTAGCACGAACTAAGTGATTGATGATGTGAGATCCAGATGTGTTGCCTCTGCCGTTGCAAAACCACTTGCGACAAACATTGCACATAACAACACATGATGCTTCATGGATACCACAGTATTTACAGGCATGATCTGGTAAATCACGATTATAATAAGCTTCTTCTTCCTCTTCTTCAAATTGGAGTTCAGCTAAGCTTTGAGCTGCTCCAGAAATTTTTAGGTCCAATGCTGATGTACCAACAGTTCCATTAATCTTAAAAAATTATAGAAATGTTCTAATTTATATACATATTTAATATAGCTGGAAATTCACAATCTAAAATAACATTAAATTAATTTTATGTTCAGTATTAAATTATTTATTACTCAAAAAAACATTTTGAACATGTTATGCAATAAAACTTATCAGTTACAACTTGCAGTATATAATTCTTCAAATAATTTGTTAACAAAGTTATAAGCATTTATAGAATTAGATTAAAATACATGAATACTTTGTATTAAATTTTATATGTCTATTTAAATATAATAATGTAAATAATTTGTCAATGAACAGTTATTTAATTTTTAAATTACAAAAATTCTAACTCATGCTTTGTTTCAGTTTTAGTTATAAATCATCATTGAAAGGTCAAAAACTAATCGATCTTGTTTGTTTTGAACATTCTAAATTGCCAGTCATGCACACAAAAGTTACGAAGTACAGAATTTGTGAAAAATTGGTTACAGAGAACCTTCAAATTTACCTCTCCCCTCTTCTAATTAATAACCCACTTATATTATACAAGTTTTTATTAATAATTTATTAATCTATAAAAAATAGGTATTTTGAGTATGTGAAATATAATATTGTTTATGTCTTTTACAAGGTCATCTGTTTGCCTGAATCAAATAAATTTTCCTTGCTGCGCATCAAGATGATATCTAATCATTTATAATTTTCATCTTTAAATGGTAAAGCCAATGGTATCAAAACTGAATATAAAAAATGTATGTAAATTAAATTTTTTTTTTAAATATATAGCAAATTTACGTTTTAGTTTAACAATTTTAGGAATTTTATTTAAATTTATTTATAATTTTTGAAAACATACTCTAAACAAAATAATAAGCAATTCGTGAATCATTAAGATGGTTCAATAATTGATAAACAATTGTTAATTAATAATTCATTTCTCAAATATGCAACTATATAAATTTTTTTAAGTAGTGTGTTTACAAAATAACCGATGGATTGCATAGTCAATTACAAAAGAATTCAATTATTATAAATGAAATTTATATTAATATAAAATATTATTTTTGAGTTTGAAATATTGAAAATTTTGTATTCTTAATCAAACATATTTAAATAAATATCTGTTATAGACTGACTAAATCAATTGATAGCACAAGCGTAAAAGAACATTTTAAACTGTCACCAAAAAGAGTTTCCGTTGTCAACAAGTACTTGTTACACAGTTAAATAATGTTACGCAGAAATCAAATTTATGGAGCAATGATGCCTAGTTAATCTGTAACAGCTTGTTTACTCCCATTGAAAATGAGTAATTAACTGAAAAATCATAAAAAATGAAATCATGAAAAGATTGTGTACCTAAAATCGTGCTAAAAAACATGATTAAAATAATAGGGGTAAGAAAACAACGGTTTCCACAAAAAATAAGAACAAGCGTAGAGGTTAGAATCGTCGACGGGATGACCGCATGGTTGCACCTATTCATTGCAACTTTCCAAAGCCATACCAAATTGAATTAAGGAAAAACCTAAGATCGTGTAAAATTTCAAGGTCACCGATCCCTATAAGAAAAAGTCCGTGTAACAATGTTACGCGGGCAATCGAGGTGATTCCTCTTACGCAAAGCCCACTCGACGGAGAGAAACATAGGTGGGTATAATATAGCACGAGACACTTGGTATTTTAATGAATAACCTGGACGGGTTGGCTCTGTTGACTCGTCTGCGCGGCATCGTGTTGCGACGCTTGAGTCTGGCTGGGCGAAGGTAAAGTAAAATCCGTAAAGTCGAATTCACTTCCCTGGGTGTCGGCGCCGATGAGGTCTGCTTCCTCGGTGTCCAGGAAAGTGAGCGTTTGGCTGCTCGGTCCATACGCGTCGACGCTCATCCTTCACGACGAACGATAATTCTTATATATCCCCGTACGTGTATGCCCTCTCGAAGATATATTCTCTTTCTGTATCCTCTCTCTCTCTTTCTATCTTACTCTCTCTCTATTTCTCTCTGTCTATCTGTCTGTTTCTCTCGTCGTCTTCTCTCGCGCACACACGCACACACCACCGCACGCGCGAGAGAGAACCCGCGCACTCTCGACGTTTCGTGTGTTATATCCGACAAAAAAAGGAGTAGGAGTAGCGAAGAGAAGGAAGAAGAGGAGGAAGGGAGGAGGAGGAGGAGGAGGAGGAGGAGGAGGAGGAGGAGGAGGTCGTGGAAGTAGTGGTGGTTCCTCTCTCGCTCTCTCTTTTGAGTACTACTATACTATATACTCTTGTTCGCTCTGTTTCTCTTACTCTCTCGTCGTCAGCGACCGAGAGGGACCGTCGTTGTTTTTTCCTGGGTCTTCTCTTTCTCTCTCTCTCTCTCTCTCTTTCTCTCTTGCACTCGAGTGTCGATTACACGCGATATCACAAAGTTCGAGTGAGATGGAAAATAGCGATTTAACTCTGTGTGGGAGAACGAGAGGGAAAATGTATAACCGGCCCGGCGGATTTCCGGCTCTCTCTCGCGCGCACAGAGAGACCACTATATGCACACACGTGCGGGAGGAGGGGCTGCTACTGCGCGATGACGACTCGTTGGGTTGTTGAAAATAGCAAATGTAAAGAGACTCGCTCTTGCGCTCTCTTTCTCTCTCTCTCTTTTTGGGTTTTTAACGCATGTTTTTTAGTCGAAGGAAAACAAGAACATGTTAGACAATAAATAATTAATGTTATAAGCTTGATAAATTGATTATTATTTATTAAAGATTTATGGCATCATTAATTCCGTAATTATTGTTTATTATTGATAAGAAAATCGTGGATTTAAATATAGATACGCGCGCGCGTGGTAAAGTCAGGTTATGCGAATATAGAATTTGTATAAAAGTACAAATCGTGTTTTAAATAATAACACTTATAATCACTTTTCTAAACGTTTTCCTCGATCGAATATTATACGCGCGTATACGTTGAACGTGAAAATTAAACGATGAAAATATATTGGCGACTTTCCTTCAGCAGAATGTATAAAATAATTCTTGGAAAATGAGTTAAAAGAGACAGCATGTATATACTTATATCTAACAAATTAAATTTCATAGAAAGTTTGTAATTATAAATGTGATTGTAATAAGCTATTACGTTTTTCAAAAATTCAAACGAACCGAGTTGATGTAATTACGTAATAAAAGTATATTTTAATATGGAATCATAATTTTGAATATATTTTTAATTATTTCCTCTTTAGAGATGTATTAATGTTCCGTAAGAAAATCCACCCAATAGTAATCGGATATACACGAGGTTGTGCCATTTTTTTAGTATCGATATTACTGTACAATACCGTAAGCGTGTCATATATTTTATATGATTCGTTTTAGATTGCTGAACGAACTGAATACACACACGCATGCATTGCAGCGAGAAAGTTATTCGTTGCGTTACATCATCAGTTGATTCGAATGAATATTTCGGATCGAGTAGTAGTCGTTTGTCGCAAGTGTATTTAATTTACAAGCTTGTAAAAGCTGTTCTCTTTCTCTTTCCCTCCACGTAAAAATAATGTAATATTACGTTTATTTTGTTTTAAATGCGATACACCATAAAACTAGTGAATATACTAATTAATGTCGCCATTAACTAAATATTAATGTTATATTTGTATAATAATCAATTATTTCATTGCATTTAATGTTTCTACACATATTGACATTTAAATATTAGGATGCGTACATATATATATACATGAGAGTGTGTACTGTGTCATGTGTGCGACCTATTAAAAACATCCGCGAGGTTGATAAAATAAAAATCTGCTGCTGGTAATGCAGAATGTTACATTAGTTTACAAGGAATTCAATCGTGTCGCTGTAGTAGCATTAGAATTTTGGTGGTAAATTCAAACTCCTTATTTTTCTAATATATGTTGTTTTCGGTAAAGGGTGTTGAATCCAAGTCCCGATTAGTTTGTATAAGTTAGTATTAAGAAATTGTTTAAAAAGTCCCATGTGGCACAACTTAGTCATGGCCTAAACATAGGTTGCATCACATCCACATATGGAAAATGCCAAATAAAATTGAAAGATTAAGAAAGAAGAATAGAATGTTACGTAATGTAACGTCAGGTTAATAAATGTTACATCAATTTACATTTGTAACTGTTATTTTTATTGTCTTTTACTATTTGCACGTACATATACATGCAATTCTTAGTGCTAAGATAACTATTTCCTAAAAAAGTATAAAGTAATAAATACAAGTATCAATACATATAAATATTTACAAGTTCTTAGCGCTTTAGTATTCCTTTTTTATTTTATATATATTAATCTAATTCTTACAAGTATTATATGACTAACAATTATCGTTTTCGTCGTCAATATGTCGATTTGATGATGACGTTACTTCAAATTTGGCAGTGTTCTTTTCGTTCCTATGCGTAATTCAACGATGATCACAGTTAATATTGTATAATTCGTGAGATATTATTTTTTGTTTTCAAGTAGTTAACTAATTATGAGTGCATTGCACACTTATCTTTATTTATAAAAATAAAATGTGCAGCGAGAAATTTAATCCGGAAAACGATATTTATATAGTTTCAACAAAATTAAAAATAGGATACTTATATATTAACTGTACAAATTTCATCGAACAAAATCAATCATTCATACGCGTGTGTTGTCACCCAATCGTAATCGTGCGCAATTGTCTAACTCACATTGGTTCTAATTATTTTTAACAAACACGCTGTATACGATGAATACACTATTTTATATAATAAATGAGCATTGGCAAATATACAGGTTGGAAGAAATATTTTTGTCAAGGGTTTATTATCAATTAATAATGATAAGTTCGCCTATTTATCTTTAAACATGGGTGTTAAATTTGTCAACATAAATATTTCATCCAAAAAACACAGCATATAAATAGCATTCATTCATTTTACTGTATCTCTGCCGATAAATAAATGCTGCGTTAATTATATTTATACATACATATGTTTATTATACAGAGATGTACAAATCGACTAATCATTGATTAATTCGATTTTGTCTATATATAACTTCGATCACTGGTTTTCGATTTCATCCCAAATTTCGCTTCGTTAGTTTGGATTCTAACTGTACTTAAATATACGTTTCACAAAACACCGACATACAATTCATACAGTTTCTCAGTCATCTAAAACATGATTATTTTATTGTTTATCCTAATTTTTATATTACAGCCTTTCACACTGCTAGTTCACAGTAATGAATATACATTTTAGACGTGCACCATACCGATTCTTTGTATATTATAGCGTTATTTTATATTTTCGTCTATCGTTGTTCAAATAATATCTATAGTTCAATACGCTTTTAAGACTAATTTTATATAACAATTTTCGTCGATCGTTTTATTTTAATAATTAGGAATGTGTTGTTGAGTATATTTTTAACGAATTTCGCAATAATTACGAAATTCTTTTTTAAAAATTCCTTTACAGTTTGAGTACGCGGGCTCTCCTCTAATATTTAATATTTTTTAATTAAAATGAAAATTAAAGTAGAAAATACAAAATAACCTGGAATTCCTTGAAAAGAAAATTGTGGGAAAATAAAAGTACCGATTATTATAATTTGTTTTAAAAGCGTATAAAAAAGATAAACATATATATTTAAAAATGCATTTAACCCTAATGGAGGATTTTGTTTACCTAAAAAAATCGCACCCGTTTAGTGCAACAGGTACTGAGACTCTCGGTAATGTACAGGACATCCCGGATAATAACGAACGGTATTTAGAACGTTATCAGCGGACAAACTCTCACTGATTCGCGAAACGTTTGATCAGTACTGTGGTGGATTAGGTGAATGTCGTTGAAATCCAGTCTTCGATTGTTGTTGCTGCTGTTGCACAGGACTCGGTCGAGTCTGGAACCCATGAGGCGGTGGTGGTGGTCCCGGTGCTTTACCGTAAGTTCCCCTGGAGGAGCTTTGGTAGCTACCGTAGGCCGAGTCGTCGCCACCTCGTCGTACGTGTCCGTACATACTTTCAGGCCTATCGACCGATCGCCTAGGGTTGCCGTCTTGAGTGGTGGAGACCACCTGACCATTTTCTCTGGTTGGTTGTTGAGTTTGTTGAGTCTGTTGACCGCCGTGATTCGAAGGTGGTGGTGCTGGTGCCCGAGCGTAAATATTCGGGCTCGCGGATATCGGTCCATTTTCTCGAGTACCGCCGAGGTGTCCGTATATATTGTCACGGGTGGTGGTAATACTCGTTGCGATTCCTCGGATACCGTAAATATTTTGAGTGCATTGCTGCAATTGATTTTGCATGTTTTGATTAGTACTGTTGTGATTCTGGGTCGTTTGCTGAGTTGGCGTTGGTCCACCGTTGTCGCGGGTGGTGCTTCCAACCGCGTTCAGTCTGATGGGGTAAAGACTCTGAGCGGGCACCAAAGGTCCAGGTTTGGGTAGGATTAATCCATCGCGAGTACCAGATGTTGATTTTGCGTAGACGCTTTGTGACCGGTTGAGATTCGCCCGGGTGAGTGGTGGACTTTTACAGTAAAGCGATTTGGTACCTCCGTAAATCGATTCAACGCGCTCGAGAGCACTTGGTGGGGGCCCGTAAATCGATGATGCACCAGCTACTGGTCGATAGGTTGCGTAACCGCCCGGGAATTTCGGTGCTCCAGCTTTGTCCAGGTCGTCGTAGGTCTCGTCATCCGAACGCATCGATGAATTATCACCATCTTCGAGGTCGCGAGAATTACGGGATCGTCGGTTACCGCTTAGAACGTATTCGTGTAAGAGAGCTGCTATCGCACCACCAGCGATTGGTCCAATCCAATAAACCCAATGATTTTCCCATTTGTTCATCACGAATGCAGGACCAAGTGCACGGGCTGGATTCAAGAATGGACTCTGAAATAATCACATTATTTAAGTTAGACTAATTTTTATCTTAATCTCATAGTATATAAGCTTTTGGAATTGGTTATGAGTTTGGGAGATGTGTGATCAGATGCGATATCATTTTTTTACATTTACATTTTTAGTGATACGTAAACGCGTATCGTTATTATAACACTCAAATTTTTAATTCAGTATACAATTATGTTATATATTCATCCATATCTTATACTTTCTGTACTATGTTAAATAAACATTAAACATTCAATAGGAACTGAATTACATTATACTCAGCCCTCGCGATATTTCAGAAAAAATGTTTTTAACCCCCTATTCATTTATAAAATTAAACTCGTCAACTCTTCCTTTCATCCTACGAACACTCTTATTACAGTTCAAAACCTATACTACTATGTAACACCCATATTTCGCATACATCCTGTGTCAAAGAAATAGCGCATATATACTAACATATATATAAATGTAGGTATATGCCGACGGAAGAATCTTGAACCTTGCGTTTGGTCTCCAGAGGAAACGACACAGGGAGAGGCAGGATGTGCTTTTAAAGTTCTAAATACACCCGTTTTGTGGGACTTTTTTTCTTCATCTCCCTCGCGAGCGCCTTACACCCATTGTGCAAGACAGGTGGCTCTCCCGCAGGGGGAGAGAGAAACGAAGAACTGGACCGACAAGCAGGTGGTTTCTTCTCTTTTTCTTTGATCGTAATAGGGAACTGGGATATCCTGGATAGTGTTGTACCATATACCACATATATATATATGTACATACTCCCTTGTGTCAAACCCGTTAATTGTCTTTTTGTTTGTGTCTACTCTCTTTGGAAAGTTTTTTCGCTTTATTGCATTGGTGTGATGTAAAAGTTCACAAGTCTCCGCAGGTGGTCTAAATTTAATACAACATTACAGCTTCTAAGTAAATTTAATTACGACGGGTATTTTGACTTGATGACAAATTTTAAAAAATAGTAATTGTACGTGAAAGAAAGAGTTTAAGTATACATATTTAAGAGCGACGAAATCAACCGTAACAGGGTCAATCAAATTTTATTTAAGGAAGTGAAAGTTACTCTTCAAACTGTACAATTATTTCAGTGCGTTACTTCTGGCTCAATAAAACATCAAAATATGTAAAAATCAATAAAAAAAAACAAAATTTCAAATTTTTTTAATAATAAATTAATTGATTATAGCCAATCAGTTCAATTTTTTTCTAAGTATGTATAATTCAACGTGTAAATGTTTTATTTTTTCTGATAATTTTTACCTGCATTTATTCCATTTTTATTATTTTATTTTTCGAAAGGTGTAAAAGATTATATTGATCATGTGAATTTGTACATCGAATAAAAAACTAAATTAAGTAAATAACGTACATATGTACTTTTTTATGACATAATATCCATTTAATCATTTATAATGTAATTCTATAAATCATATGGTAATAAGAAAACATCACAATGTAGAATTTCTGCGGATTACATTTTATGTACCATACAGTTTTTATTGGCGCGAATAAAACCATACACCGGGAGTGTATATAAATTATCTACGTGCTGTTTGATTGTATAATAACTTTTTCAAACATTATAAAAATAATTCAAAATATCGATCGGCCTTATAATTAAAAAAGAATCTCTTACGCAAACCATAAAAAGAATAATAATTTCTTAACATATATTAATATCGCATCTCGTTAGGACAGGAAATTTCATCCAGAATTTCAAAAAGAAAATAAGGATTTAAAAAAAGTGACGTGAAACCAAAGCGTGGGAAGAGGTGTGCAGCTAGGAATAAAAATAAAAAAATGGGTAATACTAACTCCGCTTACCGAAACCAGAGTAGCAGCAGTGTAGGCGGCCGCCAATACACAAGCAGGTTTTGACGAGATGGACGATGGCAAACTTTTCGGTGAATCGCAGGCATAGTGAGCAAGAACAACCAGGATCGAGAGCGAAAGTTCAACCAGGAGACGTAGTAGAGCTTGCTCACTCAACCTTCCCGGGGATATTATCAGCGTTTGCGGCGAATTGGCGACTCTGTAACCAAATACATGATAAATCGTTAGTTATATATTTAACACTTTTTGTAATCAAATACGTGGGACAATTATCCCATTATTTTGGCTTCAAAGAACGGTATTATATTTTGTATCTGGGGCAACAGTTTTGTAAATGTGTTGCGAGTGAATAATTTACACTTATAAAATGTTTATTATACGTGCACTTTGTTTCTCTTCATTAATTATTTAATTTTAAAATTAGACTGATTTATAATATTTTATGTATGATGTATCGATTAAAAGCTTACTTCCATTTTCAAACACATTTACAAATAACTTTAAAATAAAACTGTAAATACAATTGTAATATAAATTTTTTTAAAAATATATATTTATATTATGCACATATTGTTCTATTGCAATTAAAAATGAATGTAATCGAATCTCTCTTGAATCTTGATTAGCTATTGCGATTGAACGCACAGTTAATTTTCCACAAGATTTCCAATCGAACGTATCGAGTGTTGATGTCATTGACACCGAGGGTAACGACAAAATTCATCTTCTCGAATTACCATATATGCACCGGTTTTATTCTATAAAGAGCACATATGGGACGCCAAGGGCGAAAATTTATTCGCCTCCGGATTTTCCCTACTAGCAAGAGACCGATCCCTTCGTATATACATATATTTGGATTGGTCGTCAGTATGACTTGTGACTCTTTCGTAACAAGTGCTCAACTATGTATTCAATTTTCTTACATACCAGCTGGTATTTTTTTTATTTATTTTTTTTTGAAAATTTGTGTCAGACGATCGTTCCTATAAGTTGAATTTTCCATTAAAAATACGATTGTCGATTAGATTTGAATATACAAATAAAAATTCCATTGTAATTTGATTAGCAAAATATACGTATGGCACAATTGTTTTATGATTTGCATTCTTGTTATCCGAGTGTGCGTTGAGTTACAATGTCAATTATAGAAGTGTATTTATTTATTGCTGTTCAATTATTATTTCATTTTATATAAAGCATTAAAAATTTTTGTGTTTATTTATTTTTGTTATCATTAGTTAATCTAAGCATCAATACATCTATAAAAAAATTCCTGATTAAAAATTCCAATATTACTATTAAAAAAGACAAGTCGATAAAGACTACTAATAATTCGATGTATTAAAGCATCCATATGTGCAAATACAATTTAAAGACTCAAATTCGTAATTAAAGCTTTCATTATACTTCCCCGACTACCTCGAGTGTGAAAATGTAATTACGCGAGTTCTTCTTCCTTAACGTGTTAACTGCAATCTCAATATTCGCGTTTAGACCACGTATACGGTAATTTCCGGCTTGTCCGTTGGTCTAAATGTAGCGACCCTTCAAACCAACTGTTTCGTTATACCTTGCAGCTTTGTCTAATTTTGTGAATTTAATCGCGTACATTTAAAATTTACTGTTTCTTAACGCACAATATACTTTATGCATTACTGCGTTTAGTAAGAATTTCCAAAGAATAAGTAGAAAATAAATTTGAAATTATTGATCATTCTGTAATAAAATAAAAATTATACACGTTATGTTATGCCTGTAAAGTTCAGTTTACCGTAAAAAAGCTTCTTAAAAGCCAATATTACTGTCGAATTTTTCCAAACCATTCAATATACATATACGCGTCACACTCGATTATTAAGACATTTTCACATACATATACATGTAGACGAATCACAATGAAACATATAATATATATATACATAAGCTTATTGAACGATCGATAAGCATTACATCGAGCACCTGTACGATTAATCTCGGATTAAACGATAGGGTGAGAAAAATCGATCCTTCATATTCTATGCAGAACTCGGCCATGCAAATGACATTAAGCATATAGATATACGTTATATGTATATGTTCGTCCTTTCAATTGGGGATGCAGATTGGCATCAACATCGTATCTTAAATTTTCGTTGCTTACTATATACGTATATACATATATGTATCTACGGGGATTTGGATATACTGAGATAAATGTAGAGTGTTTACGAGGATTTTCACGTGGCTTTTTTTTCTCTTTAGATACTTTGAGCTCAGGATCCGAGAGTAATTTTCGTCTTTGTTATAGGTATTTAAACTAGGTAATATGATACAGTTAGTTATATATCGATTATTGAGGTACAATTTAATACAGTATAGTAGGTAAATAATCTTATAAATATATATATATATATATACATTATTTTACTTGATCATTTATATAAAAAAAATATAGTCTAACTTTTTCTTTTGTAGGTTAAAGCTAATACAAAAAAATGTACAAGTAATTAACGAACAAAATCTATTTTTACTTTTAACTGTAAAAGAATATTTAACCCGATCGGAAAACAATGTAATTTGAAAATCTCTCGACTTTCTCTCGGTTTGGTCCAAAAAGTCGGCTAGCCGAAAAAGTAAAAGAACCGTCTTATACCACTCGAGAAGGGAAAAAATTTCGAGAGAAGAGAATCTGGCGCGCGGCCGATAAGCGGCTTTTCGTTATTCGCGGAAACAAGAGAGAGAAAGACAGATCTGGGATTCTGCGCTGGAGGATTTCCCACGTGCGTCCCCCTCTTCCTCTTTTTGTGTGAATATATATATATACACATATACACGAATGTTCACGGAGCGAGGGAGCCAAGTTCCGTGCGAAGCTCCTAAGTACAGCGGGGGAGGCTTTTTCTCTTCCTTCCCTAACTTGCGTCTATTTGCAGCGTTTGAGGACGATGCGGGTCCTCGTAAATATTTTTGGCTGCGTGTGAAAAATTTACAGTTGTCGAATGGATTGTTACACTTTTTGCGATGAATCGGTAGTAACTCGATAATGAATTTTCTGTGAAAGTAAATGATGTGTAAGAGATATATATTCATTTTCGTGTTTATACCTATATTTTCAATCTAAACGTTATGATGTAAAAGTAAAAAAAGGTAAGGATTTGATGAATGCTTTCTTAGAATGTTTCCCAATTATCATAATATTTCCGAGACACTTCCTAATCAAGAGTGTTTGATTTATACTTTCTTCTCAAATAAATCAACTTTTACATATAGCTATACCAACTTTCAATTCTTAACTTAACTTTCAAAATTACAAATACTCGAATGTATGTATACTAAATTTTGTCGAAAGAAAAAATCATTGACGTATCTGTCATACATCAAGGAAGAATGATACCACACTTTCACTTAATACCAACATTACCACTTTTTTCTGAAACCACACATCCTCATTTCCTTATCGCACTCAATGAAAAGAAGGCCACTTTGCAACCCCACATAGAAACAAACATCACCGACGATTCCCACAGAAATTAAGCCAGTGGTTAAAAAAAAGAAGAACCAGAGAGAGAGAGAGAGAGAGTGTATAAGAGATGAGAAACGCGCAAACGTTCTTAATCGAAGCCATTCACGCAAGGGACCGTGGGACGGAGGTACAAAAGGCCCCCAGAGAGAGAAAGAAACGTTATATGCGCGCGTGTTATCAAAAGCCAGCGTCACTTTTAGGTCTCTGCAAAAAACGCGACGAACCACAGTTTGTCAGTTTAAATTTCCTAATCTCTTTCATCCTAAATTTCAAAGATGGAAGTTTGTGGCGCCTTATGCGTGAAAATAAACTGGTAGTTACATTTTATTTCGAATATATTTCTTTTAGTCATAAATTAAGAAAAATTTTTACTTAATTAATTCAATTCACGATTTATGATTATTACCATAGGGGTCATCCTTTACGTTCTTATAGAAACTTACAAAATAATTGACGAGCCTTAATATAAAATTCTCAAGCATCTCGTAAGTTTGACTGCATACACTCAAACACAACAATATAAATACACTGCATCTTTTCTTTTACACATGCTATATAGACCAAAAAAAAAAACGAAGCGTAACCTCCTGTATTTCTCATATAGACTCACACTTGTTCTCCCCGCGATAGACATATATATAGGCAATGAATTAGGGTAGCCAGATACACATCGAATAAAGTGGCTGTATAAGGGAGCGTATCAATAGCTCGTTAAACGTGTGCGCGCAAGCTATTCACTTGCTCCTACGGCTACTTGAGTTAAAAATTTATTTAAACCGTTCCCCCGGATGCTGCTCCACCCTGAACGTGTTCTTAAAAGCTCCCCTATACTGTGTGTATATATATATGTACATGCGCACTTGTTTTCGTGTCGAGTCTTTGTACACCAGAGTAGTGTGTGAACGTCGCGAAAAATGCGGTCGTATCACATGCTATATATATATATATATATAAGGGCTTAACTTGCTGACGATGCGGAGTTAACAGTTTTTGTAATTGCGGGATCGTTTCTGTTAGCCCATATGTTTGCGAATTATAGATTTAATTGTTTTATATTGTATGTAGTCCGAGAGTCTAATACTACAACAAGGAATGTATGTATATATGTATTATATGTATCGATATCATTCGATTAAACATTTTCATTTTTACCAACATTTGTAATTATCGCTTCGTGAATATATCGTAATATATGTCATGAAAATACGAGTTATTTCAAATATGTTGTTAAATATTAATAAATTATTTAATATAACTTCCATGTGAATGCTACGAATTTTCCATTCCATTAATTAAACAAACGCAATATTTATTTGAATTTTGACATAAACATAGAATGGAACACGCGTCGTTAAGAACTGTATAAGAGTAAAAGAGAAAGAGAAAGAGACAGTGAATTAAACGATGTCCAGTATATATATATATATAGTGTAGAATGAGAGAGTTGGCGTTCATTGTGCATTGGTTGCTACATGAGCCGCGACGGTATGGAATTAATTTCGCTTTTCAAAATGACCGTTTGACGCAAGCTACATGTTTCTGCGCTCTCGTTTCTCAATGCGGCCTTTAAAGGCGCGGTACAAATTAAACGCGTTGTCCTATAAGCGTAACAGTAAATAACTCTCGTAATAATTTAACTGATTGATTTTCAAACATGTAATTTTATTTATCATTATTATACTTTTCAATTTATTTTAAAATAAATTGAATAATTTATCTGATTGGTTTTCAAAGATGCAACTTTCTTTATTATTATTATTCTTTTCAATTTATTTTAGTCAATATAAACAATTATAAATTATCATACGTAATTACGATAGTTAAGGACGATTAGTAGATTAATCGCAAGGAAACGTTCCACAAAAATTGAACCAATGCAACTTAGCTACCACAAAGCCCGCACAAAATTACGATGTTTACAATTTGATCTGAAGGTACTTGATCTTAAAATCGTTTCTCCGTCTCTTTCTTTCTTCCTTTCTTTCTACTCTATAAGAAGGGCATTGTCGATCATGCACGCATCTAACCGCGCGGTCCATAAATTTTTATTATGCTCCCTGACCATAAAATTAACCACGAACAACTAGAGTGCCAAACGATCACCGTCTCCTTTGAAATCAAAAAATTTCTCCCTGTATATACATAGATGACAAATTGCCCATCTACTCAAAAGTCGCGCCCCACTTGTGTCGAAGAGAGACGCACGTGCGATTGAATTTTACACTCGGAATCATTTGTTCTCCGCGAAATTTGTTATGGGAATAACATTTTTTTTTCTTTACACAAAAGTATGTGTAACAAATATTTTATATACTTGACAAATGGTTCTTGATGATGTAAAGCCGTCGATCTATTTTTATTCACAGGAATTGAATTTAGACGTTTCGTTGTCGAATGTTAAAATAATAGTTTATTGACAAACATCACGTTGAAATAAATATAAGTAAAAAAAAATCACCTTATTACCGGTATTAACAAAGTATAAAAAATTACAGAAAAAATTGAGGCCACATCTCATGAAACGAACAAAACATCGGTTCATATTTAAATAAATTTAGTTATGTGCCAAAAAATCTAGTTGAAACGAGAGAAAGAGATCTTAAACCAAGTTGCTGTGAGTTTTTACCCGCGAAAACCAGTAGCGTGGAAAAGCTAAGTCAAGCTTGTAAAAGTTGGCGCTCGATTTGAGTTTTCCGAGCCAACCCAAGTAACCTCTTGATCGTCGACCCCGCCAAAAGTTCCATCGACGAAATTACTGCTAGTCGAGCAGCAGCAGCAGCAGCAACGGACTTGGCGTGTATAAGAATGGACGAACTGGGAGAATGCATAAAGATTCGCAAGCGTGAGCGTGAGCGTAAGCGCACGGTCTCTTTCTTTTGTAAGGGAAATCGGAAAAAGGGTGATAAATTACACGCGAGCGACATCTCGAGTGGTATTGTACTGTTGCCTCGGATACCTATACATGGGCTTTATATTAGTGTAGTATGTTAATTTATGTTTTATGGAGTTGAAATGTTCAAGATATTTTTTTGTTTTCTTAAATTTATTGCGAGAGAAGGTTCTTCTAATTTATTATCTTTATTGGTGAATTTTTTAATTTTAATTTATAATTAAATAAAATTCGTTATAAAATTATGTCGTATATTACAGAACGTAATTAAAATAATTCACTGAAAGAAAGATTTATAAGAAACTCGAGAATTCCATTAAAAAAAATTTGCTTCAGAAGATACATAAGATCTTAGACAGTCTTTAATGACTCCGACGATTCAGTAAAGAAAACAAAGTGTCATCGAATGGCCAAAGAAGCGCACATAGTACGCGGAAGAAAAAAAAGAATCGTCTGAGACCGGAAAATAGGAGAGGGAGGATAATAAAAAAGTGCCACAATGAGCCAAGGAATTTCTTTGTAGAATCACTGAAATCGTACGTTGGATCAAAATACACCTTCGTCCCGTTTTCTCAAAGCGGCAGGAAGTACTGCGTACGCGTCGGCATAATAATGCTCGTGCGTTTTTTTATTTTATTCACTTTTTTGACAGTATAACACGTAAAAATAAAGGGCTGATCTCGCTTCCGGTACATGTTTGCCGATTCTTTGTCTTGCGGTTTTGGTCAACAGCGTCAAATTAATATTATCGCGATTATAATCTTATTTTTCTCCAAATTGATGTTTTGAAATTTTAAAGGTGTTTAACTAATCTCGTATTATTTTATCTTGAATAATACTTATTATTAAGTTATTCCATAAGATTAAATTTTATTTAAATATTGCAAGTTAATATTTTATTACTATAGAAATAAACAAGATATAAATCTTCATGAACTTATAAATATCTTATACAATTCTTTTTTATATTACATTTATGCGAAGTTAAATGATACCCGCATCTGTTGTATAACCACAGATATATTTCAATGATTATTCTTATTAGTTTTATTACCGTTTTACTTTTAACTTATATTTTCAGATGATATTACACACTCAAAAATACTTGTAATATATACTGAATTAAACATACAATATATTTTTTACTTTACAATTTTTTTTTAATTTATAATGGTCCACGCACTTATATATATATATATATATAAGTGGAAAATATGTACACAAGTTATTTTCTATACTTAAAACTGTTTTCTATACACAAAAACAAAACAATTATCCAACTGGCGTATCTGCTGCAACGATCGACTACCAAATAAGTAATCTAACATTTATAAAGGTACCTAATTTATTGACCCTCCTGGTGTATGGATGGCTATATAATTATAATAACCCCTTAACCATCGTAAAATTGAATTTTAAAGATTTGAAGAAGGCAGTTGCGCGATTTTTTTCGAAAACGAGTAGAGCCCAATTTGAAATTCAGAACGGATGTGAGTCTCATCGAGGGCAATCCATTGACCCCGGGGTTGAAGGGAGAGAGACAGATAGATAGAGTGAAAGAGAGAGAGAGAGAGTACACAGCTGCCCCCGAAAAACGCCGGCTGCAGGATCGTTTCCTAGATCACGTATGTGTACGTGTGTGTGCTCGTATGTGAAAGAAACACGTGTCTAACACATGTTGCATAAAAGACGAATCTTTCCTTATGCTTCGCGTCGTTCCTTCAAGTATATATCTCGCCCTCACAAAAGCAAAAGATTCTAGATCTTCGCACCGTGATGGTATTGTTATCGATTTTTCTTAAACCGGTTTTCTTTATTATCTGTATATCATCATGGCTACTGACATGATTTGTCGTTAAATTATTAATAATTCAATAAAGTATAAGTACAAATTTATTTATGGATGTAATAATAAATTCAGTGATGATAATTAAATGTCACGACGTATGTCTTTTCGATTATTATTTTAGTACGGTACATTCGTTAAACTATTGTTGTTAGACAAATTATAATTTCATTTTTTTGAGAACATTTTTATAAATTAAGATAATTAAAATACATTTTTTAACGTTTACATCTTTCAAAGCCACTCTGTACTATTTTATTTCTAAATCGTTCTTACAGTTTTTTTTACTGTTCTTTAAGTCGAACCCACGGCAGATGTTACAACCGTACAACCAAAAAAAAGAAGAGAGAACTAAGGATATACGTATGAAGAGAGCAGTTTATACACAGAAATTTACTTGCCAAGGCGCTAATCGTCTATGTACACACAAATATATATACTTGTGTACATTTTGCCTCGAAGATTTTGTTAATCGCCATACCCTTCGAATTTATCGCTCCTATCTTTTTTAACGTTCAATATAGAAGAATATATACACAGAGAGACGATTTCTAGAACTACAATATAATATTATCTGTTCTATGATAATTGTAAAAATTAAATTTTTTATTATTTTTTTTATAAACGTATAATATAAATTAATGTAATTTAAACATTTAATTTAATACAAAATAAAAATAATAATGGAATTTTATTATTTTTTAAGAAAAGTTATTATAATAATGCAAAATGAAACAATGTTTTACAAAAATAAAATTTTACTTAATTAAATTTTTTTGTAGAAAAGATGCAAGATACAATTAACCTTATTTTTGCGAACAAAACTGTAATGGAAAGATAAACTTTAAATATTAAAAAAATATCGTGAATCTTTGCTAAATAAATTTTAAATAATTTTCAGCCCTGAAGACTTTATTACTCAAAAATAATTAGCTCATGACGTATCACATGTTGAAGAAAACGAAATTTCATCCAAAATTTTGGAAAAGAAAGAACCCTGCAATTACGACGTATACCTGCAGCGCATCGGTATCGCAAAAGCGCATCGAGGATGGCGTAAAAACTGAGTGAAACGGGTTATCTAAAAGGTGCACGTGGCCCTGACGACCATCTGTTGGAATCTTAGAGCCGTAAAAGCTGCAGCCCTTCTGCTGTGCGCCTCTTTACTTTTAAGAGTCCACACCGTCGTGGCTATTTTGCTCGCGTGTTTTCGTTTCTCAATCTGTCATCCTGTCCTCTTTCTCTTCTCCGTTTATCCCTTTTTCGTCGGCTCTTTCTTTGCGAGGCTTACGTTTAGATACTTTTTCTTCGTCATGGACCTGCGCGTTTTCGAAACTTAGATTTCTAGCAGATGGACGATTTTTCGGTTTGAAGCCGATTTACTGTTTAAGTGTATTTATCTTTCGTGTTTATTCTATATGAATTTGGTAGCCAATATTTGTTAGTGCTAACTATTTTTGCTAATCTAATTTATTCTTCACTTAAAGTTTTCCTCAAATTTTGTAAACGACTTCTTGCTTATTCCATAAGTAATAAGATTACATTTGTTATACGGAAAAGCTGTCTATTATACAACAATAAACTTTTAAACTCTAGATTCATATAGGCAGTAATTTATACCGTTACAGACGTATACACGTATAAAACATATTACTCTGACACTTTTTATTTTGAGAACAAAACCAAAAATATACTAAGATCTCCAAATTTTTTTTCTTACAATATACAAACACGTCGTAAAATAAACTTCTTGAAAACCAAAAAAATGATATAATCGTTTTCCAAGTGTAGATTCATTAAACAAACGGTTCCTTTATTTTCGTTCTGAATTGTCACCCGAGCGCAGCCATTAACTCAACAACTTAAAAATAAAAAGTGAAGATAAACGATTAATATGACCTGCTAGCATAGAGAAACGATAAACCAACAAAAATTTTTCTTCTTAACGCGGTCTAGAAGTTCACTTATTATCGGGACAAAGACCCTCGTTAAGTAAAACAAACGTCGTATTTTTTTCGCGTTCTTGTTTATAAGGGAGAGAAGAAAATGACGCCTTGAAACTTATCGCAAGTAGGGTCCCCCCATTAATGTGTTAAGTAAAAAGCCCGCATGGTCCGAAGAGGGAAAAGTCAGTCGAGCCACATGTTATACGGTACCTCCTCTTTTTTTCCTATTGCGACGATTTATTTTTAAAAGGGAGGATCTAAAAAAAATCGGGTATGAGTCTATACGTATATATACATGTATATAGGGATTTACTGGTGGGAAATGAGAGTTTGCCACCTACGGTGTATGAATTTTTAGGTGGGTTTGAAAGTTTATTGCGTGATTGTCGGATGGACAGGTCTTCCGGTTTTTTTTAGTCGAGAGCTTTTGTGAGTGAGGTCCTTTGTAAAAGTTACATGTCAGATTGGAAACAATTTTTTATATAAGTGTCAGTTGGAAGGTGTGAATTTGTTAAAATATAGATGTTTTAATCGGATACTACCACTTATAAATTTTTCTATTTACTATTTTTTATTTATGATGACAATGCATTATAATAAAGTACCCTCATCTTAACAAACTTCGAAAGCAAAAATTTACATGAATCTTTGTTGTATCAGAGTCGTTCGAATATTAATTAGAACAAATGCAAATTCTCTGTTAATAAAAAGTTAGTTGAACCACGTTACTAATAGTAGTCATATTCTTGGCATGTTTTACTTTACAAAGTATACTACGAAATATAAATATACGTTTATAAATGTACAACTTATATTAAAACTAAATAAAACTATTGAAAATTAATAAAGTTTATTTCCAAGTAAAAAGTAAAAAATAGCGACAATAGAATAAAAAAATTAATATTAAGTAAATACTCAAAGAATAAAACCAAAATTTTTTTCAATTTTATCTTTTTCGAAAATTAAATCGAAATTTATTATATCTTTTCCAACAGAATAAATGTTTTTTTTATACCGAAGATTGTTAAAACTTTGCTCGTTTGAAGTTCAAGAACGGAAAATTGGGAAACGTGAAGCAAACAAAGCGAAAACGCGCTAGGAAAAACGATAACTTAGCGAAAACCGCGCGTTATTTCGAAAAATTCATGACGACGCGCATATCGACTGCTGTGTAAATCTGAAGCTAGCCGGTGAAATCACGCACGGTATATATAAGAGGGCAGGTATAAATTCTCGGGTGCTCTACCTGACCCACCTGGCGTATAGGTTTAAAACCTCTCCTTCTTTTCATCTATTTTGTCTGGGGTCTTTGTATTGCATTCGTACCGTTTCCTCCCTTTTAAGACTCTTCGGTAATTCCTATACTATTCGAACCAATATATGTAAGTATATATCATTCAAACGTGTAATTTATGTTTCTGTATCTCATATATATATACGAGATTAGTAATAATTTCTGGATGTTTGATTCGTTGATAAATTGAGGAATAAGTGTGCTATACATTTTACTTTACCCGATAACAATTTAAAAGAGTTTTATACCAATATTGCTACGATTATCTCACTTTGAATTATAATTGAAATTGCGTAATAATAAATTAAGTTACAACTATTCAAAGTCAGTAAATTGCAACTGCAATAGGTATAGTAAATAGAAGAAAAGTGCAACCATGTATATCTAATTTTAAAAATACAATTTTCATTTCAGAAAAACAATTCTATGTTATTCCTAAAATTTTCAAAAATCGTTTATACATGTGTGTGTAGAAATGATAAAAATAGTACGGTAGGTAAATCTGAAATCGAGTTTTCCATGCGCATCCCATTTTTCCAATCATCCTTTCGATTTGTCTTCCTTCACTGTCTCACCTCAACGCGTCCCTTTTTACACAGTAAGCGAACGGAAAACCTTGGAGATCTTGGACACGACCGTTGAAAATTTAGGGCTACGTGAAAAATTGGGAAAATAGGGAAAAGGCATCTTTTTCCTTTCTTATTCATGTCGATTCCGCTGGAAATTTCAAGGAACTTATACCTAACGAAATTTTCGAACGATTGCCTCGAGACGAATGTTTGAAACTGATGCACTGAGTCGTGTCAGCAAGAATTAATACTTGAACATATCTAAATATCCAGTTTTTATCTATTCAATATAGTATATTTTTTCTTAAATCTATGTCGTCTAACTTATTATCAATCTGTTATTATAAACAATTGACTAATAATTAAGTAATTGATATGTTTTTACGTTTAAATGCATAGATTTAAATATTCGCTTTAATATATATTATCAATGTGTAAGAATGTTATTTAATGTATCTTAAAATTCTACGTTTGAATCAATGTATGCTTCTTTACCTTCATGTGAACGGTCAAAGCTCGGCTTAAGATTTCATATCGAAGGCTTTGGCCGGTCACCAATATTACGTCTCATCGATCTTCGAATAAAACCTCCCAACTTTTCGATCTGATTGGAAAATATTACTTTATCTTTATATTAGCGTGATCTAGTTTCCTCGAAAATTTAAACGTATTTATTTTATTTCTTACATCTATTTATAAATGTCAAGACAAATTTATAATTTTGAACAATATTACGTGCATATGTTTTTATAGTGAATATTTGAACCACGCAGGAAAAACTACTTAATTCCCGTTTGCTTGCAAAATTAAAAAAAAAGAAGTATTGTTTAATCGTTTACCACAATTACACTTCACCGGCGGGAGACATTTAAATTTCTCCTTTTTTAAAAAATTACCACACCAATTTTCGTTTCCTGCAGCAGCTGCAGGACTAATTGCAATGAATGCTCGAGAAACGCGTCAATTTAATATACTGATGTACGTGTTACTCGTAAGTAAACAATTAAGAACGATGTTTTACAAGATTTTATGTAACTCAAGTTCTGTTTGAAGTTGTACTGAATAAATATGTTTACAATAATTATATTATATTTTCTAAATTTAAAATTGTTACATAAAATTTAGTAATTACAATAAATTTTTAAAATAATAAATGAACATATTGTATTTAGTTTTTTTAATGGAACGAGAAATAGCTTAATGTATGTATCATTAACAGTGAAGTATTTTCGAAAACATCATTCACATCACGATTTACGATCGAATCATCTATAGTCATTTACTTCAGATCAGCACGAAAACCACGTAAATAACGGCAAAAAGTTTTACAGAAAAAAAGAGCCAAGATATTGCATTGAAACGTCAAACAGCTGTCCAGCTTGCTCGAGGCAAGTCGTATAAGGGTACACAAAAGCAACCGAATCCAGAAAATCGAAAAGTTTCCATTTCCTGGAGGTTGGGGGAGTTTAGCTCGCATAGAGACGGAAGAAGACGCTTTGTCGTTCCTTGAAAAAGTGAAAAAGCTCGAACCAAGGAGAAAATACATCGTACAACAAACTTTGGGAATAGTTGCGATTGCAATTGATTACGAGAACCACTTTACCTCCTTATGGCTTTTTTTACATTTTATATATTGAACGACATTAACGATATTTCATTTAACGAATTAATATCATTTTAGAATGAACGTCATACATTTAAGTTATCGCATCATTTACAATTCGTTATACATTTACGCAGTACGTTAGAACAATACCAAAAACTTGCATTTTTAATTTTCCATATTTGTGTTTAACTAGAAAGAAATCATAAAAAAGAATCACGTAAAAATCAGAGAATACGAGGCAAGTGGTTGTACATGCGAAAAGCCATCCGAATTCCAAGAGTATCGGCCCGCCAAAGGGGGCGTCTCGACGGACACCACGCACGTACACGTCGAAAGGAAACAGCTGTGAGGAAGCAGGTGTGCTCTGTAACTGTGACGTAGCTATATAAACGCGTGCCTTGCCGGATACGCGTTTGCGCGCGGGGGTAAACGCACCCCGCAAGGGAGATCTAGGCGCACCTTCCTTCCGGAGCCTTTTTTTTTGCTTTTTTTATGTATACATCGGCTTTTATTTTAGTACACGTGGGAGTACAGCGAGCAGTGTATTTTAGGAATATTTACGTAGGGTGGTCGGTGGTGATGCAGGTTTTAGGTGGTTTACGATGTAGGTGCTTTAGTTATAGTTTTACCTATTTTAAGGAAGTGCAGTTGTGATTTATTTCTTAAGAGATAAATACGTTTGGCTAAAAAAAAGGTTTTTTTCACAAATTTGTAAAACATTATTTAATTTATTATTATTTTGCAAAATTATTGCAAGTTACGTAAATTGTTAGTTCGATATGCATATAAGTAGTATGCTAGTAAATGAAAATTTCATTAATTCTGTAAAAGAAACATTATCACGAATTACGGGTGTACGTTCGCACCTTCTCGACAACTCAATGTCCTATCGACATTTACAACTTTATCGATTAGAATTATATTACAGTATTAAATACTTGTCGATCGGTCGTAAAATCCATCGTATAACCGAGTTAAACCTCAAAGCTAAAAAAAAAAAGACGCCGTCAAAGTTAATACTTCTATATACAGAAAATTAACCTTCTAACCCGCGATTTACGTACACCCCAAATCCGCAAATTTCTCGCACCCTTCGTGATAAATGTATACATATTGTACACACATATATAGAAACGTGCGTAAATTTTCCACGGATAGTTAAGCGCATACGGATACCTCCCTCTCGATTTATCGGCCCTGTTTTTATTTATTCCTGTGCACGGAAACAATGACAACGGGATCACACCCTCCTCGAATCTCGTCGACAGATGTAGCCCGCCTGCTTTGCTCTCCTATCTCTCTGTCTATATATATATTTTTCTGTACCGGTAGCTCCCTTGAGACGTACCAGTTTTTTTTAGGGAGATTTCTTTTTTTCAGGAGTTTTCAGCGGAAATGCATATACCAGAGGATAAGTGGATTTTTCTTATAGCCCAGAGGTTAATGAGATGCAGCCTTGTGCGTTACAGAGACTTTATTTTTGGGGGTAATTGTTTGGAAATTTTAATGCGTTCTGTAATGGTTGGTGAATTTCGGAGCCCATCAGTGTTTGTTGATAATGGATATTATACGTTTGATAATGGATTAGCTAATTATTCACCTAAAAATAACTAAAATCCGGTAAAATATGAAATTTTGTACGATAAAATAATAAATATTGCACTCGACTGCATTCACGTAAAAATCAGAATAAAAATTTCTTAATGAATTTTTTCGTGAGCATAAACATAAAAAGGAATAAAATCTTATAGCGACGAAACTCGACAATTGACTGTGAGTCGAAACTATCCCATCGAAATCAAGTTACAGTCACCCCAAACTTTATACTCTCTTGTAACATCCCCGTAGTCTCATCCGTCTCTCTTACCCCCCTCTTTTTAGGTAGTGTAAAAAAGGGCGACGTAAGCCGCGGTCACCCGGTTAACTGGAGTATTGTTCGATTATTATTTCGGTACATATCGCGCACTTGTTACCTCTTTGTGGGCTCATATGGCGTACCACAACGAGACGCCCATGAGATAGACATGAGATATACGTGCGATACGCACACATACACACACATACACACCGCCTGTACAGGCTAATAAAATTCACTTTTTCGACTTCCTATAGCTTTAATTTATAATGAATTATGGTTGAGATACGCACTGCACGGAAATGGTACACGACAATGCATTTATTCGATTATTACTATTTTTTAAGTTACTGTTAATTGTATATTTTAAATAAATATTATCTAGTAATATTTTAATTTCTTAAAGTTTTATGTGAACAGAATCAATGTATATATTTTGAAAATTGGAAAATTTATTCAAAATACATAATGCATACATGTCTGCATAAAAGATTCAACTATATATACGTATGTTTGATCTTGTTAAAGTAAACCATAAATTTTCGTTCTCGTGTACTCTTTCCATAATATCAAAAGATTGGGGCTAAAAACTTGAACACGAAATAGTTCAGGACATGAAACTAGCCGAGCGCAAAATCGTCTTCTTTGTGAGACAGTTAACTGGTGCGAATATTGCAATTTAAAAGAGTGAAATTAAAACGCACGGAGAGAAAAAGTAAAAAAGAATAAGACGAAGTAGAAGCGATTATAAGAATCTCCAGCTGGATGTATATACGGACCTCAAACATTCAACTGATTACGCTTTGTGAACCGAGTTGTTGCCGTTTAATCGCGCGGCGTCGTAAAAGTCGATCTCGAAAATTGCGTTAAGCTTTTGAGACTTGTTTCGAAATAAATAAATCGAAATTTTAGTACCTTTTTTAATGTGAAAAATTTGGTAATTACTATTTATTTGTTTATTCATCGAATGAAAGTTTATTATATAATTATAAATTATTAAAAAGACTTGTAAACCTTGTCGTAAATAAATCAATGTGTATACGTGGGTATACTTAATGTGAAAGTAGGTATACGTTAATATTGAACTACTCGTAAAATACGAAGGTGCATAAAATTGGTGTATAGTTACGAGTTTAAAATTCTTTAAATATTTTATTGTAGATCACGTAACCTTTTAAAATTGAATCCATTACGAACATTTTCAACTCGGTAGATGATTAAAAAAAGAGACTAATCGTAAAAATGCCTGGGCAACCAGGTGAATTAAATGTGAAGAAAGAGAAGGAGAGAGAGAGAGAGAGAGAGAGAGAGGGTAGAAAAATTCCAAAGGATCAAAAATATATACAATCAGTCTTAGCTCGTACGTATCACCATTTTGAATCTACATGAATCCTTCTCGGTATCACTCCGAAAGGGAGAAAGAACGAAAGAAAAAAAAAGTGTCTGAACCACACAGAAAGCCGATCCTGCGATCGAGCGAAAGTAATCCCCCTGGTCGTATAATCGGAAGCGCAGTGGTCCAACATCTGGCTCTACTCTCGTCATAATATGCGCTACGGCGCGTGTCCTCTTTTCCTCCGGCGTTTGCCGTTCATTATCTCCTGGAGAGCAAGAGAAAGAGAGAAGTAGAGAAAAAAAAGAGGCTCCTTACTCCGATCGGTCCATACGAAACATCTGCGGCAGCTGCGAGGCGCGCGCCAGGCAGGTGCGTTCTTCTTCTTCTCCCCCTCCTCCTACAGTTATACGTCTTATACGAGGTCTTTTTATTCCATTTCTTCACTGCCAATTACGCGTGCCTCTTGCTGCCTCTTTCTCTCTCTATCCTTTGGTTTTTCGTTGGACCTCAACTGCTCCTTTATCTCTCTCTCTCTCTCTCTCTACGAAGAGGTGAAATACACATTATTTCGGCATCGTTTTTCTTTCCTTCTAGCTTCGACCGTATGTTGAATTTCTCTTTTTTACAGGATGAGGGGTTGATTGCTTTCTGTATCTCTATATTAACAAGTTTTTGGTCATTTTCTTATTTTCTTCATTTCGATAGTTTCGGAGTAACTTAACGATGATGCAGGATTTTTAATTTTCGGCTTTCGGGGAGTTCTACGATCTCATTAGGAGGACACCTTTTCTTAGAAATGCTTATTCAATAAGTTGGAAAGGCATTGTTAAGTCGTTACAGCTTCGTGATAAATTGACTATGGTGCATATGATAATACTCAGTTTTAAAAGTAAATCAAATAGATTTATATTGTAGTTTATATGAAAACAAACAGATTACGGAGATTTTAAACAGTTGCTTTTATATAAAATTAAAAAACCAAGTTTGATTGTAAAACACAGATCAAAAACATAATAAATTAATTAATTTTTACAATAATATAACTAATAAAGGATTTTTTTTAAATAAAACAAATCAAATAAAAAAAAATATTATACCCTATTCTGAAGCACTAAATAAATCCTTCAAAATGTAAAAAGGTGAGTTGGCGAAGACCATAATTGTTGAAGGACCGAAAATGCAAAGCTCGTAAAACCCGCTCGAAAATCCGACAAGTCATGGTTTCTTTATCTCTTTCTTTTCTCTCCCTAGGTTCTTTTCTTTGCGACGATGCACCCTGAAGCATTGCCGGCTGCTGACTCCTCCTCCACCGGTCGAATTATCACGGGCACGCGCCACAGCCGCGTGCCGGTTCAGTATTTTTTTGTTTCTTTTCTTATACATACGGACCGTCCTTCTCTCTCTCTCTCTCTCTCTCTCTCTCTCTCTCTCTTTTTCCTCTCTCTCTTGCTGTTCCTTGCCGCGTCGATAAGATCCTGCATCTGCCTCTCGAAATTTAAAACCTGCACCAGATAGACTGGGCTTCTGGATGCATTTTACGAAGGGGAAGACACGCGTGCAGGTTTGGCAGCTTTCGTGTATATATACATGCACATTATAGCTTTTTGGATGCTGAAACCGGTGGTTCTTGGCCTCTCGTGGAATGCAGTCACGAAGATTCTGCATCGATGAGATAAGATTTTTTTTCCATTTTGTTACTTGTTTTAAATCCGCGGCTGGTGAATTTTTATAGATTTTTTTGGATTGCAAGAATTTATTGGTAAATCAATAAATATAATATTAAATATGTTTTTTGACCCCGAGAAGTTATTGTATTCTTGTAGTTTCATTATAATGAAAAATATAATTATATTATATTACATTATAGAGTAAAAAAAATTTATCATTTCATCAGATTTAATATTGAATAATACTGTAACTGTAAGTTTCTTTGTTGGATTGTTCTCGGTAAATCTTATTACAAAGCTTTACGGGATTTAGTCGTTGTATAGCTTTATATACTCATCATAAAACCCGAGTAAATCAAGGCTCGACAATAATTGATACATCTAACTCCATTGTACTTGTATACCGTAGTACAACCAAAAATTTTACTTTTTTACAATTTGTAGCTTTGCAAACAAAAAAAAACAAACAATTGTCGCATATGTTACACCTATACGTAAAATATTAATAAAAAACGAGCTCTAATCCCTTATCTTGTCCTTGATTTTGTGGTTTTCGAAAGCATCCGAAAATCGAGGCCAACTGTCGCTCCTAAAATTTCAAAACTACCCAGGACAAAAGTAGCCTCCAAGCCTCTGCCTCTAACTCTCTCTCTCTCTCTCTCTCTCTCTCTCTGAAAAGTCACAAAAACTCGGTAAGCATTGTGCAGCATTAGCATGCGAAGAAAAACCCCCGACAGATGATCGTTGGGTATTGTTAAATGAACTTCCTCAAAAGTATACGTGGAGGTGGTAACGCCTCTCTTGGAACCTGGTCGATTTCCGCGGATTGGACAATGGAAGATCTCTCGCGGGCTTCTCTCATACATATGGTTTTTCCCTTGTTCTCGAATGAATATATATATATATATGTATACATACACACATTCTTTTTTCAGCTCGAGTGGCTTTTTAACTTTTGTAGCTCGTCAGGTATCGTACGTATATACATTTCGATGGGCTTCTTTTGGATTTTCGACTGTCAGTGATGTTGCGTTATACTTTGCACCCCAAAAAAATTATACCTTTTCGTCGATAGTAGTAGGTTACCTCTAAATAGAAACGTTTTGCGGTGCACACACATTCAATAGATTGTACGGAATTTAGTTTACACATGAAAATAACAAGTTTCTTGTAAGTCTATACCTTTTACATTCATCCCATAATGTCTTGGGCGTGTACCATTTCTTCACAGAGGATAAATAATTTTTCAAATAAATTGATATACAAATACTTATCATCGATCGTCGAATTCTTTATGTATAATTTTCGTAAAAAAATTAATGATTCGCGTTTGAAAAGCGTCGTACTAGTTTTACATAAACTTTTTTTCACGACATGAGGAAACGTGATTGTATAGAGTTCGTTTAAAATGGATGTATTAGAAAACTGTCATAACAACTTGAACAATAGCCCTTCTAACCGTCTCATATATATGTACTTATTAAATTAATTGTTTTAATATTAACACACTTTACTCAAAAGTGTATACGACTAATGTACTAAATCAATAAACCTTCAAACTTGTTAATTTAACCTCAGGGCGATATATACCTATGTATAGTTCGGAAATTCCGAAATCCCTACTATATATATGTATATATAAGTAATGCACCTTTGACAAATGTTAGTGAATTCAGATTTGGTAACCCGAAACTTGGGTTTCGAGAGAGCTTTCAGAAACTTGAAAATCGAGCCGGCACGCGGAAACGGTCAACTCGCCAACCGGTCCTTTCCCTTCTTTTCGCGCAAGGAGATAAACCGCACGTGCCACGTATTTATCTTGACATTCCAAACCAGTACCACGCGAAAAGCAGCTGCAAGCGTCTGCACCACGTCTCGTTTTTCGGGATCTTACGGGTGTTACTTCGTTGCTTAAGGCTGATTTTATACTTGTTATGTCTTACACCTTCAGACATGTTAATCGCTTTCTTTTAGTTTCAATTACGATAATTCTTATATATATAATTTCTGAAATTTATTGCTAATACTAAAATTCCTTGAAATAATATTATTCGTTCGAGTTTTTATTAAAAATTAAAAGAAAATGTTTATTAGGTATGCAAACAAATATATTACTTTCACACGATGCACATACCATAATTATTATGACTAAGATAACTCTACTGTTACGCGAGACAAAGAATGTTCAATTGTAAGCAAAAAGGTGCAGTATATACCGCCTGCTGCAACGAAAAGTGTCATCAAAATTTTTAAGCATCTGGTGTATAACTATATCTCGAATGATTATTCACAGGCTTCCGAGAATATTTAACGTATTGCAAGTTAAAAAAACTAATCCATATCAGATCCATTTATTTTCTCAGAAAACCTCGGTTATACAATGAAACCAATATATATATATATATATATATATGTATTCATGTGTCGTGAGATAAACCCATATTACTCGGTAATAAAATTGTCCTCCCCAACAAAAAGATAACCGGGCGTTATTCAATATACACCGCGTACAGCATTGTAGCACGTACGTCGAGCTTAGAAAAACTGGACCCTTAATCAAATTCCCGTCGATATGTATATGATCGGAATAAAAATAGAGAATCCGATGCGGAATCGCGCAACTATAAATCAATCGGTGATAACCAGGTTTCGCGCGCCAATTCCAAAGCCGTGCACATACCTTACACGAGAAGCAACTACGGAATGAAGCCAACATCGACGCATTAAAGTGTATACAAGACTAGAGAGTAGGGTACAAAATATACTGGGTGTGTGTGTGTGTGTATAGGTATACCTATAGAAAGAAAACGATATTCTTTCAAGCTGTATACTGGTGATAAAACATTGCCCGAGTGTTCTTGGCTCTTTTACCCTTTAATTGCGTGGGATAAATGTGCTCTTTACCAACTGGTTAAGAACCTATTACTCCTTACTTTTTCTTTTTACTTTTGTTACGTATACTATAAATTATAAGAAGAACCAAATCCGTGGTGTATTTCATTTTGTCTCTTTTTAACTTAAAAATTGTGACAAAATTCCTGATTTATATAGATAAAACACATAGCAAAGTTTAAATTAAATTTTAAATTTTTAATTAATCGTTATGTATCGCGTTAACGTCATTTCTTTCTTCTCTTTTTTTTTGGACTACTTGAAATAAAGTTTAAAATTCTGTGTACTCGTTACCACTAGAACGTTCAAGCTAGTCGTTAATCGGTACACTTATTTCACGCTGGTCAATTTAATCCAATTAAAAATGTTCAGTTCTTTTATTCATTTTATGTTGCTGTTACTGACATCGCGTATAGTTTCCTTGGGAAAAAATTACTTCTCTTTGAGAGGATAATTCTCGTATCAAACTATAAGAAACGTACGTTCGTAAACTTACACACGTAAAATAACCTTTGTTGATAATGCGTATTAATAATTTCAGTCGGAACAACAGTTTCAAAAAATCAGTCGCCAATATAGTAGATTCGAGATCAGAAAAAACGAAAGTACAATACGCACAATCAATCGTATATGAAAATGGTGAGTACTTACCCATAAAGCATAGCAGCGCCTGCGATTCCACCACCACATTGAGCTGCAATGTAGAGAGCAGCCCTTAACGGCGACACTTTCCTCGAGAGGGCAAACGACACCGATACTGCAGGGTTCACGTGCCCACCTGTCGACAGATCGCAAACTTCCGTCAGCTCAATCCCAGTTTTTCTCCCTATTTCGAGGGGTCGCAAACTTCCCCTTGGCTCTTTAAACGTGGATTTTAATTTTATTGATTTTATCGTTATTTTGCTTTTTTTTTATACGTCTCGATTAAATTGCTCTCGATTGCGGGGTGGCGGTATCGAAAATGTGAAAATTGCCTGTATTTTATTATTTAATTTAGTCAATGTAATTTTTCCAACGGAAATTGGTTTAATTAAGTAATTTACTTTTTTTCTCTTAAATAATTCTAAAATCTATAAATGTGTGAACTCTATATATATGAAAATATTAAACGAAATATTATAATACTATATTGTCAATCATACCACTGCAGTCGACTTATCATTTAAAATGTACATGAATATAAATCTGTCATTACAATAGAATGGATTAATTGCGGAAATCAATCAATTAACACGATATCGCATAAGCCTTAAGTATATGTATATACCTATGTATATATAGAGAGAGAAAGAGAGAGAGAGAGAGAGAGATATCCCCATTTATGCCAGATTATTACCCCTCCTGTATCACCGCATTCAGCATCATTCAAAAGCCGATCTCGCCTAATTCAATAAAAATTCTAATCCCGCGACAAATCATCATTACATTAGCATTAAAAAAAAGCTGTTCAAAACGAGAGTGCGAGAAACAGAAAAAAGTTAACATATTCTAACGGTACACGTAAGTACAAAACGAGCTTGAGTTCAACAATAATAAAGGTGCGCGCATCCTAATGGGACTCTCAAAGACATTTTCTTCGAATCGAACGGTATATTCCTCTTTCACCTATGCACACAGTGTGTGTGTATGTGTGTGTGACTGTGTATATGTATATATTCAAGTGAACATGTGCATTCGTTGAGAGTAAAGAAAAAGAGCCGAGACTACATGCGATCGGTTAACAAGCCAATCGAGAGAAAGAACGAGAGACAGAGAAAGTATACATGTATAGATGTACATGTATATATATATACCCATATACACACATGTGAAGGAAGAGACCGCAAACGATGCTACAAAGGAGAGTCGCAGGAACATAACGCATCAGTCTCCTTCTCGTAATAAGATCCTCGTTTAAAACAATTTCGTCTTATTCTATTATGAGATAGGTTTATTATCGAGCGTATATATATACGTGCGTTTCTTTATAGACAATCGTCTGCCCCTTCGATTCTTACACGCCCTAATGATTATTCTTTGTTGAATTTTTTATGAATTAGAAGAAAGAGCCTTTTTTGTTTTTTTTTTCTATTATACTGGCTTTTAGGAATTGCATCGTGTATTATACAACGATTATCCTATTTTGATGTCTCGACGCCTGTGTAATAATAGCTTTTCGATCGATTATATATTTAGATATATATATATATATGTATATGTATATACATTTAACGCTAATTACGCGCTTTAATTTGGATTAAATTTACGATCGTTTAATGCAATCGCTGTATACATATCTGATATAATGTGAAATATATTACAGGATTTTCCTTTAAGTAATATCAATTGAAATTTCTCTGAGAGTTTGTTATCAACGCGGAAAGTTCGTTAAACTTTTTTTTTTGAAGTTCAGAGTACGAAGTTTCAAACTGGTTTTTACGTTAGCTTAATAAATAATAGTTTTATTACTGCATTGTGCAAGTCGAAAGTTGTACTCAATTACGAATAACGAAATTCAATTAAAACGTGTATCTGTCTGTATATATACCTGTAACAAGTATTATTTCGGAATTTTACGTTACGCGTTTAATTTACACGTAGACATGTACGAATTTTTAAAATTATTTTATTGCACAAAAGAAATTCGATGTATTCGTAATAATGCAGTGTGGAATTTGAATCGATCATTACGTTGATTGATAATTGTGCTAAGAGAAAGATAACTGATTATTAACTAAAATGTTATTTAACGAATAAAGTGAAATTCTTACCGCTAACATGACCAAATATAAGCTGAATCGCTGCAATAGCAAAACCAGATGCAATGGAAGTAGCTAATACGTTAAGTCCGCTGCCCGAAACCGCAGATGCAATTGCTGCACCAGCAACGACAAAAGAAAAAAGAAAAGTAGCAAAACATTCGACAGCAACGGCGCGCCAAAGTTCAAGACTTCTGGCCTCAATCGACATTGGTTGCTTGTGTTCCCGATGCTGCCCGTTGAAATCGTGCTGTTGCCGATTATGATGACTTTCTCTCAACGCCGTTAACTTCGAGAGTAAGGTCACGATGTGGGCATCGACTTCGCGTGTAAGATTACCCGTGGTCGTCATTCTCAACGATATATTTTAATAAAACTTTCGTTAAATTACAACTCGTCACTCGCGCACTCGATCAAGAGTTTAATTACACTCGGCGGATCGTACAATTGGTTCACTGATTAAATTACCCGATGATCGACATAGCTTTTGACTCAAAGATTCCTTATACCAATTTAAGGATGAGGATGCGAGTGTGGATGTATATACCGCGGATGTGTTGCCTCGCCGGCAACGCGTTCTCGAGTGACGGAGAAATCCGTGGCGGAACAAGTGTTGAAGCAGCGGTGGCGGCGGCGGCGGTGGCGGCGGTGCGCGCACCCCCACCGCCCTTCTCTTCGGCTTCTTCTTTGTCCAGCTGTTTGTGAGTCTTTGCCCCCCCCCCCACCCTCCCTCCGCTTCCCCCACACATACACACACCTCTCTTTCTATATATTTTTTTCGACCAATGCACGCGCAGTTTGATTGATTTCGGTCGATCTTATAATGATGCTTTCCGAAAATAAAATACAAAATTTACGTCTTACACGTAAATTTTCAAAAAATTTGGGAAATTAGTTTAATTTTGTGGTTTTTTGAATAGCAGCGTTATAATAGATGCGTGATTCTCGTAATTTATATTTTAGTGTTGTTGTTATGAGTATGGATCTATTCATTCTACTTTCAAAATAATAATTCTTGGGAGAAATAATAGAAGAGATAATGACGAAGAAGAGGAATATAACAGAGGAAATATTAATAAATTTTTTTGTAGAAATTTTACTATTATATAAAAAGTTTTATGAAAAGTCTCAAAGAATGTAATATATAGGTTACTTCAAATTTTAATTCACATGAAGTATTTAAATAATTCACGGTAGGCTGCAACATGTACACATTTATCTGCATTATAAAATACTTTACAAAGATATGAAATTAATTTGATTTATTAAATAAAAGTTGTGTTAATTAAAAATAGTTCTTTCATTTAATAAAAGTAAACTATTTTATTATGAATAATAATGTTATTAATTCCATATTATACGTTTAAATAATTTGTGTTACAACTGCATACAGCTTGCAATAGTTATGTATAATTGGAATAGCTAATTAAATTGATTATTTTTATTTCAAGTTTATATTATTCCAAAAAATTATATTTGATTATTTGGTATAACGATAGTTAGACAAAAGTTTAAATATTATCTTTTATATGTACATAAAAGATGGTCATATTAGAGATGAATGCGAACTGCAATCTATGAACAATTCTTAACCGTGATGTTTTATTAAAAATATTACTATAGAAATCTACATATTTGTAAAGATATAATGAAAGTATTATTAATTATTTGTTGTAACACAAAATAATTTTTAACGTCTTGTTAGTTGTATATAACGAAAACTATTAAATATCGAATCTTTAATAAATTAAGAAAAATCCTGACGAAAATTCAAGTCGACCTTAACAGTGGATCGTGTACACCCCCACCATGCCGTTGGTCTTGTCCTTCTTTCTTGTACGTCTCTCTTCCTCGGTTTAAACACTTTGAAGGAAAGAGGGAGCGAGAAAGAGAAAGGGAGCCCCCAATTCGTTCCGCAGCCTGAGGCCCGTGCATCTGCCCCTCAATCGCTTGAGCTTCTCTTTTTCTTCTCTCTCTTTCTCTCTCTCCCTATGTATTCGTCTTCCTTTTTCGGGCGCAGGCGGCCGAGGAGAAGATAGGCATCGCACGCTTATATACCTGGCTTCTTTATGCGCGCGACAGAAGTGCAGCGTGGCCCTCTTGTATATATATCTTTCGGTATACATGATTTTTTTTTCTATACCTTTTCCGAGGTTTCCTTGATGTATATACTTTTAATTATACTTGTTTATATTGTTTACGAGATTTTTTTTGTTAGACTAGATCAACATTCATCCTGTTTAATTGAAATGATTGTAAGGAGTGATATTATAGACGAATCAAAATTTTAGTGGAATGTGATCGAAAATGTGTATAAATTTAGTGAAAATGTAGGAGGAATTAGGAAATAATCATAAATTTATTTATATACATCATATGCTTGTAATTGCAGTTTTGAAATATTGCAATATTTTTTATTGTTAAATATGTTATTTTAAGATTTCTCTTATTACAATTTTCTATAATAATATCTCTGTAATCTGATCGGCAGTACTAATAATTAATTGAATTATACGAGAAATGCATTTATTTGCAGCGTTAGTTATTCATAATGTTTAAAATACCATTGAATTTCTCACTATTCACTGCCCATAATATATATATTAATTATAAGTTATTTGCACAACGATATACTAAATAATTTTGTGCATGTACATAGTCTCTTGATTTTATTTTTAAGTGTTTAACTGGTATTTCGGTTCTTTATTCTTGAGTGCACTCATTTTGACACACACGCGGACTTATGCGGGCATGTTATAATTTGACCAAAGCGAAGCTCGACGGAACTCGAATCCGCAGTGCATAAAGCGTAACGATGTCTGGATCAAGTTGAAGAAATGCGACGAATAACATTTTTTTTGAAAATATTCAAATTTTTTAATACAAAGTTATATAAATTATTGAGCAACAAAAAAATATATTTTATATATTTATATCCGTACACACATAGCAAAATAATTACAGGTACATATATTTTCAAATTAAATAAAACAAACTGCACAGTGTGTGAATTAGAAAGGAATTGTATAACTAAAATTCTTTGTAGAAATTAAAATAAATAGTATTTATATGATTTAAACAATATTTATGTAACTATATTATAAAAAATAATGTACAATTTTTTAGATATTTTATGTGATTTATGTATACATTACATAAATATTAATCGTGTTATATACATTATTATCTTTATTCGTATAATTAAATTATAGCTCAAAAGTAACAATATGAAATTGTTAGATAAATCGATTCTTTGCAAATAAATTTTTTTATTAATTAATATAATATTTTTGTAAAAATGCGTACAGTTTTTTTAAAACTAAACGTATTTTCTTGATTACGAAAAAGTAACGTATAAATACGATTTTGCATGCATACACATGTGCATATAGATGGTTTGAAAACAGTTTTATTCGTTGAAATTGGAAAAGAGGGTTTTAATAAAAAATTATTTGATAACGCGCTAACTACATATACATCCATGTGTATATAGATATTTAAGAAAAAAAAAAAATATGCGTACAATATCGTTTCGGCAAATTCGATAAATTATATTAATTGATCGCACATGTGAGATATACATATGCCAATGTGTATTATACCAATAAATTAGTTAATCAAACTTTTTCGATCGAATCAAACGAATTGTCAGTTAATAATAATTTTTAATCATCGATCACGATAAATTAAAACTATTTTGATTCTTAGCTTACTAAATTTTCAACAATCTTCAACCAGGCTTCATTTAAGTAATTTTCAAGCGCCCCCCTTTTAAGATTCTATCACGCTATGCGCGAACGAACCGAGTCCCAGACGCATATTACCAGAGCTTAAGGGTCTGGGTCCCTTTCGAGGGAGGATGCAAGTAGAAATTAAAATAAATCGAGCAATTACGTGAGATTAAAGTTCATGCGAGGGTCAATTTTATAGCGAGCGGAATTCTCGCTTTTGTGGCTTTCGAGAAACGCTGACTTGCATTTAGGTCTTCTTTTTACAGATAAAAAAAACGAAGAGCGTAATGATAAGTTTTTATGTAATTGGTAAGTAGAATAATTTTTTTCTCATTTCTTTCCTTTTTCGTAGAATATAAATGTAAAGGATAGATATATATATATATATATATCGAGATAATTTTTAATTAATATTTTACGTTGAAAAATGAGAAATATGTGAATTGATTTTCTAAAGTTTAAACGCGTTTAAATTAAAAGCTTTAATAGAGCTTGGAGAGTTAAATGAATTTTAGTTGATATTGAAAATAGAATTCGCATGAATGAAAATAAAAAACATATTTCTGATAAGAGGCGTTTATTATGTACATCTATATATATTTTAAGTTTCTATAACCACAATAATAATAACATCGGTATTAATTAGCAAGGATCACAATTTTAATACATAGATATCCTACCAACTAATCTATATATACCAAGCAAATGTTCTATATTAGATTAACATTTATACACATATACATAAATATTTGTATTTTTTATTTAATTAATAAAAACAAGCAACATCATTATAAGTTATTTAAATATCTTATGGCTAAATCTTATGGTTCTAATATACCTTACCTAAATAGATTATTAAGCTTTCATAGTATTCATCGAAAAATTTCACAAAATTTCGTTGATAACCGAGAATGCGATCAAATGCACACGTGGAAACGTTTTATCAGTGTATCTAATCTTTCACATGGATAACGAAGCATGTACACACACACATGAGCACACGTATACTCGCTGTAAATAGATAATAAAGAATCCGATTTCGAAAGTGCACAAAAAGAGAGGTAAACTCGCGAACCGCTATTGGCTCGTACAACCTAGAAAGTAATATATAACTTAACACTAAAATGTATATGAATATATAATAATATAGAATATAATAAATTCTTTCTGTTATTGATTATTTAAATGAAATTGAGAGATTATTTGAGAAGGCTCGTTACAATAAATACATGATGACAATGATAATAAATAGAATAAAAAATTTAATCATGATTTCAATTTGTTTATTCAATGGATTAATTATACAAGCCTTTAAGACTTAATAATAACTATGTGTATAACTAAAATTATTTAAATATTTATTTTGAATTTTGAATACGATATAGTTACGTAACTACAATCTGGATAATCTTTACTTATTTGCAACGTTTACAGGTGGACTGCATACAAATTCGATGACAAAAAAATCTAGATTCAATTTAAATTCATTTACACGCGTGCAGTTTCTGTGGAATCTTTTTATTGTTTCTCACAATACAGTCAGTATCAAAATGTTAATATGTATACTTATCCACATGCAAATTCGTAGGTTCGAACGTAAATATATGACAATAGACAAAATGACATGAACGTGTCCACCTCTACGACTGCACGGTGGACTATACCCAAGTAATAAGTATACCGAGTTAAACAGGCGTGCACAAGAGTGGGCGTCCAATAAGCGCAAGTTACTCGGTAAGTATACTGAGTCACATGTACGCGTTATATACACCATTATACCTCCTGTTGAATCGTTGTTTTTCTATCTCACTCACGTTCAGCCGAGTAAGTCTACTGCAGTGGAAGCGCGCGCGCGAGCTACGGTGGCTTTTCAGTTTCGACTCAGAATTTCGACGTGTCGCGTGTCTATTTTTATCGTTCCTCGTATATACTACGTGATATACAAGGGAGAAAGTAATTTTCTAGAGGATGTGAAATTGTAAGTTTCCGAACTTCTTCTTTCCTCATCAGTTATATTTTATTTATATATATATATAAATTTGATTTTTCGTGCGATGTGGTTCGTGAGTTGGATGAAATTACGAGGTTACATGGAGAATCAGGGCGTGCGGTTGTAAATGGAATATACGTTTATGTGGTGCTTTTTTTTTAACGTCAAACCTTTCGCGATGTGAGATAATACAATTTTTTGTACTGGAACTTAGTTTGCGTATGTAACGAATTATAGGTTATTTGAAATGTTTTATTAGATAATTTGTATTATACTACTTGATAATATTGTGTTTTAATCGTTAGTTTATTAGTTAATTTATGTTGTTGTTTCTAGGAGTCGCTGGAGATAGAAATAATTAAATAACTAACGTATTCTTATTAACAAAGTTTTTCTATTTAAATAATCTCGATGATTTTTGCTTAACAATGGTTCAAGAGAACAATATTTTATAATCGTGATTTTTAGCAATATGTCAAGTGATTCATCGTTTCCTGTTTATCGAGTGCGGTTGATTCACTGTTCCTTAAACTTATTCTCCAATTACAGCAATCAAGTGCATCTAAATTAACAATTAACTACAACGTATCAATTGTTTATGTATATATTTATATTTATACACAGAAAAATGTTATTGTACTCAAATGTAGATAGCATTTTTGTATAGAGAAAGGTTGCATTTTATTTTGATCAATGAAAACTTCATCAATGAACGTTACGCAAGTGAACTTCACAGTAAGCGCGAACTATTTCGTAGAAGTAAACAATGAATCATTTTTACTGTATAACTCGCAACGCTATGCTAATTTCAACGCAATTATGTAACATTTCTTTCGCTTGCAGAGTAAATGTTTCCGTAAAATCAGAATAATATTCGTAATTACAAAGCCATTAATTACACTGATATTTAAAAAAATGTTAAAAAATAAATACATTTGTTCACTTATTAAACGTTTCAAATATTTATTCGAGATGAAAATAAAATATTGTAATTTTGTGCCTGCAAATAGAATACAAATAATGAAAAAATTTGTTATTTTGTATGCAAATCACAATATTGCGGATGTAATAAATACAACTGCGATTCACACAATAAATTATCAAAATTATTTTGATTCGCGGAATACAGTACCGTGTGCGAGGGAAAGTTGAATTAATTAACAATTTGACCCATACGACTTTGTTCCTCCCAGAAAAGAGGAGATGCGGTTTTAAAGTGATCGAGCAATTAAATGTGTGGGAACTCATCATCCAGAGCACATTCTTTAAGTATGAGGCAAAAAAAATAAGTTAACGTAAAGCATCAGTTTATAATTGATTTAATACAAGCATAAGTAATTGTTTTAATTCTGTGAAATGAATTATTATTTAATTTATTTATACAAAAAACCATTCTAATATACATTTATTACGTATTTAAGATGTAAACCTCATTCATTGATTTTATAAAGAAATAAAGAATAATAAATAATTTAAAGAATAATTTATACAGTGCTAATGTATATATATATATTTTCGATAATATATTTAAATAAAAAGCGTCAAAATGCCATATTTAATTTTCATGTGAAATATCTTGATTTTTATTCTAACATAACGAATTTTAAACAAATAATTTCACATCTCTATCTATATAACACAATTATAAATAAAAATTAGAAAAATTAATGTTAATGTTACTGAATAAATTCTGTACTCTTCCCATTATACATCTTTTAAAATATTCAGCGTTAATAAGAGTATTAATAAATTTTACTAACAACGAATATCTTTAAAAAAAATAAATTTTCATCTTCCCGAATCTGAGCGCACTCTTATGGTACATTACTCAGAAATAAAGAGTAAAGATGGAATTAGACGAAAGCTCGTGAGCCTCTTTATTCGTGTAGTCCCTCCGACGAGCAAATGTGCTCTATGCACGACACAAAGGCAAACGTCGCGCACGAACCGGAAAAAAGGCATCACCCGCGCATTTTCTCTCTTTCGTGGTGATGAAAGCAAAGGCTGTAAAAATATGCGGAGAAGGCGCGTAAAAACGCGTATAATGTGTGTAGGGGAAGGCTTTTACAAATGTATGAAAAGTGGAAAGCTTCGTTTATCAATTTCTTTGTGATTGCGCTTTTTTATCAATGGCTTGAATATATATTTTTTATATGTAGTTTATTTTTTAACAGTTAAACGAGAATTAAAAGTATAAAAATATTTACAACCAATTAACAATATGATCAAATAGTTGTATATAAAATTGTATATATAAATTATAAAATTTTATAAAAGTTGCACGTGTGATAACTTTGTATGAATGTAACAATAATTATGATTTAATTACTTGAGAATCTTTGTACTTTAAAAGGCGACGATTAAAGTTTTCTCATTAATTATCTATCTACAATGCGTTCTCAAGAGAGTATATACATAAAAAAGTTGTGCGACAAGCTTCAAAAGAAAATATTGAATAAATCTTTGTGTTTTAACTTGTTTTTTTTTAAATTATTTGATAATTAAAAATAATTTAGAAGTAAATATGTGACAATATAGTATCTATAAAGACCTATACAATAATGTTTGGTAACAATTTACGTATACTATACGTCATCGCTGTGATGCATAAATCGGCAACGTTTTCTATTCCTTAACATTGCTCTACTTATATTTCCCATTCGCATATAATTAGTGATCCGCGACACGCAATGTGTGCTCGATATAAACAAATTAATATTACGAAATAAATTATAGCTCGCGTGAATCGGCAAGACTCACCTGTGTGGAAGTCTGAAACCAATAAAAACATCAATCATATTCGGTATCTGGACTAGACAGCATTTTGCTAATATTTTTTTTTATAAAAATAAATGTAATTCATGCTAAAATAAAAAAAAAATAATTGGGGGCAGTAGTGTTTACGCGCAGGTATATACCGATCGCGTATTTCGTATTCCACCTGTATATACACACCGCACACGTATCTATATGTAGACGGAGTCACCCACACATTCTTTCATTCATTCCAGTCCGGTGCACGTCCACGGCAAGAGACAGCGGCAGCAGCAGCAGCACCGCGGCGTAGTACTACAGGCAAAGAGCTAGCGCGTCTGGGCGCGTCGGTAGTCGCGACTCGCGCGGTGCAAGATGGCGATGACAGGACGACGCGCGTTCCACCTGGTGAGCCTTCTGTTGGTCGTCGTCCAGGCTCAGGAACCTCAACAGCGTAGTCGCTACGCAAATACTTATTACAATCATAATGGTAACTATGGACCACCTCAACCGCCCAACGCGCCCGGCTACAGCACTTACTGGTACAAGGATCGAAGATACGGGTATCAACCTAGCTACCTTGACCCTTATTTCAATAGGGAACCTACACGAACACCAGTCGATCGCACTCAATACGAAGTAAGTACTTGTTTAGTTATTTCACTATGCGTACATACGTCTAATACATACTTATTTCAACTTTGTTTTCTTCTCTCGCGCCGTTTCTTCCTTTCCTTTGTGTTTCTCGGGGTGGGGTATACGTCATGTTTAAGTATGGGTGAGGCTTTGTTTTCGTTTGCTATAGCTGGTTACGAGTGTATCACTTTTATATTTTGTCAACGGATTTTTTTATGTTTGCAATCATACTTGGGGAATGTAATTTGCCAAATTAACTTTATTTTAGTGTTCAAGCGAAAGGATTTTTATAAGGGTCGTGTACACTTTAACATAATGATTTCGCAATTCACCTTGAACTTTCTTTTTTACATTTGTGCACTCCTCTGCAATTACTCTTATTATCTAATTCTATGTTTTGACAATTAATTATTTATTATGTTACTAAACATAATATCTTACAATATGTTTCCTTACTGTTATAATTACCATTTAATTTGTATATTTTACATGTTCGAATGACAGTTTAACAATTAAACATCGTGTTTGCAGTAGAGTACTATCACTACTATTTCTGTATACTAATGAACCTTGTATTACTCATTCATATTCTTTCCATTCACGCTACCTTTCTTTTATTTACATTGCCATTGATTTACAATGAATGAATATTTTTAATTTTTTTTTAATTTATTGCTGGGTTTTAAATTCTGAAAGTAAATATTTACAATTTTTTTACTTTATTTAATAATCAAAAATTCACAATTTTATTTAAATTTTAAATGTATGCAATATATATATATATTCAAATGTTATATTTATTTGTAATTTTTTAAATATTTTGTTTAGTTTATAATAATTAAAATATAAAATGTGTTATAGGTCACTGAAAGAATTCCTTTACCAGGAGTTTTGGGAGGATGGAGACCAGATTTACAAGGTAGAGAACGTCCTGATTCGAAAAATCAAGAAAGAGATGTCTTTGTCACAACGCATTACGGAATAGTTCAGGGTTTCAAAACGTACCTTTACGATCACCCAGAAGCAAGGCATAGACCTTGGAGTCTTCCTGTCGAGAGAGTTACTGCAAGTGTTAATGTTTTTCTTGGTATACCTTATGCAATGCCACCTCTGAAAGAGGGGAGATTCAAACCACCTAGAACACACAAGTAAGTGTTTCCTAAATAGTGAATTAGCAAAGTGATTATAAAAACAAATTGTATTACTTTATTAACAATTATCATACTTCAGACATAATACATAATACATAAACATCTTTTTTCATTTTTTAGGGGTTGGCATCTTATACAAGCAGTAGATTGGGGGCCAGCATGTCCACAACCAGAGCAATACACAGGACCAGCAAATGGAGTAAGAGATGTCGATGAAGACTGTTTGTATTTAAACATTTTCAGCCCCAATGTGAGTATAAATATTTAATAATGTATTCAAAATAAATTACTTTATTAAATCATAAATCTCTTATGTGTATATAATTCTTATAGATAAATTCTGGATTAGCAAGTAAATATCCTGTAATGTTCTACATTCATGGTGGAGAATTTATACATGGAGCAAGTAATCTGTTTCCAGCTCATATATTAGCTGGATTTTTTAATGTAACTGTTGTTTCTATCAATTATCGTTTAGGAGCACTTGGTAAGAAAATTCAAAACTATTAATTAATTAGTTATTATAAATAAGTTAATTTATTCTATAGTTAACATCATATTTATTTGTAATTAAGGATTTTTAAGTACTGGTGATGAAAACAGTCCTGGAAATTATGGAATTCTTGATCAAGCTATGGCTTTAAGATGGGTGTATGAAAACATTAAGTTTTTTAATGGCGACCCTGAACAAATTACATTATTTGGTCCTGGTGCCGGGGCAGCCAGTGCAGGTCTATTAATGGCTGCACCAAGGTTATTATTATTTTTAATAAATTTAATTTAAAATTTATTTTTAGTAAAATGTGTTAAATTTAATATCATTATTTTAGAACTCGAGAAATGGTTTCAAAAGTAATAGCTCAATCTGGTTCTGCAGTATCGGATTGGGCATTGATAGTCGATAAATATCGAGCTCAAAATACATCTAGGGTATATGCTGAGAAACTTGGATGCAGTATTGAAAGCAGTTGGAAACTTGTTCAATGTTTAAAAATTTTTAGAAGCTTTTCTGAATTGGGAAAAGCATGAATTACAACCTCATGTAGGGTATGTTTCCATGGGCCCCTGTTCTCGATTTTAACTTCACTGTACCAAGAGATTATTATGATTCCTGGAGTGCTTCGGATTGGCACTTTTTCACTGAAACACCTGAAGAAAGTATAAAAGCACGAAAATATAGACCTGATATAAAGTACATGGCTGGAGTAACTACTCAAGAAGCATCTTTTATTTTATGTATGTATATTAGCTATAATCAAAATTACTTTGCATGTTATGTTAATAAAACTAATAATTAGAATATTAAAAATGAATATTCTATTTTAGATAATAATGCTACGTTGGCTAGAAGTGATTTTGTTATAACACCAGAAATGTTTGACCAAAAAATTTGGGAATTGGTTCTTCGTTATAATTATACGTTAAATCCATGGGGTGTGTATGAAGCAATAAAGTATATGTATACTTATTGGCCAGATCCAAAGAATGTAACGCATATCCGAGATCAATATATAAACGTAAGTTCGACTGATACATTAGTAATATGCTTACATAAATTATAAAAAATAATTTAACATTTTTTATTTAGTTGCTGTCAGATTTTCATTATGTTGCCCCACATGATAAAATAGCTAAACTTTTAGTTGAGAGAAATGTGCCAGTTTTTTTGTATGTACTAAATACAACGATCGAAGCATTTAATCTGCCACTTTGGAGGCGAGTTCCTCATGATATTGAACATTTCTTGTTAACTGGAGCACCGTTTATGGATATTGGTAAGTTTATTAGTTTTACATTTTATTATAAGTGTTTGATAATAGTAACTTTTGGAATTATAAAATTTCTATAATTTTGCAAATGTGATTTTTTCAGAATTTTTCCCTGAAAGTTTAAAGTTGAAAAGGGATATGTGGACAGATAACGATCGAAATATAAGCTATTTCTTTATGAAAGCTTATGCTAATTTTGCAAAATATGGGTAAGAATATAAATATGAAAGTCACTACCAAATTTATTATGGTTTCTTAACTAGGATAAATATTTTTATTTCAGAAATCCAACACCTGCTCAAATATTAGGATTGCATTTTGATGTCGCAACGTTTGGACAACTGAAATATTTAAATATAAATACGACCTATAATAGTTCTATTTTAATAAATTACCGACAAACTGAAAGTGCATTTTGGTCCCAGTACTTACCTACAGTTATAGGTCGTTTAGTACCAACGTATCCGCCAGTGACTGAAGTAAATATTCGTGATCTTTCCTTTATAAATAATTATTAATGATCAGTATTTCAAAATTTTGTTTAAGCTTAGTAATCTTTTCTCATCTATGTCATTGGTTTAATTAGTAACATTTGTTTTTTAGTATTGGTGGGAACCAACACAACCGCTACAAATTGCATTTTGGTCCATGTCGACGGCGTGCCTCTTTCTAATTGTTTTATCAGCAGTGTGTTGCATGCTTTGGCGTAATGCCAAAAGGTAAGCAAAAGGTAAACAGAACCAAATCCATGTGACTATGCTTCATTGAAAATCCAAGGGAATAAGGATAGTGCACGTGAACACAGGTTCTGGTTTCTTTTAACACATTTACAAAGATCATTCACATGTAGATATGTACATACGTTAATTAAACAATTGGTATCACTTATACTTCATTACAGTTGTAAATTAATTGCTTAAATACTAACAATGGTAAACGATGATTATTTAATTGTTATTTTTTCTTAGTAAAACGGACTGCTGCTAGAGAATATGCAGGTAAAACTTTATGAGATATAAAGTGGTGTAGCACAGTTTTATAATTTGTTGAACACATCTGTAAAATCACGTAGAAATGTTATTTTTCCAATAATGCTTTTTAATATATTTTAGACACATTGCACTTATATTTGTAAATACACCTAATAAATTTATTGATATTTAGTTAATTTTATTCTGCATATTGTACTGACGTTTTATGAGAATACCAGTTTTATTGAATTTGCTGTACGCATATATATGGTTGTAAATATTTTCTAATGTAAAATTCGATATATCAATTATTTTAGATTTAACACAAAGACAAATAATTATATATGTGACTAAAATAATAATATATATAATGGAACTATTAATTGTTTATTGTAAATAATAACTTATTGAAATAATAATTGATTAATAGCTTAAAAATAGTTACATACATTAGTATATGATTTACTTTATTTTATCGTTTTCTAATTTTATTTTATTTGTTATACTTGATGCATACTTATTCCGCGAATACTTATTTGACTTTTTATATAGATAAAAATGTTGCCTCAAATAATTATTAAAACTTTATTATTTATTTGATACATATTTGTAAATTCTCTTCTGAGGAAAAAAATTATCAAAATCTTATTTGTTAACAGACAGTCAGATCACTACTATAGCGGAGATATCCTGATGGTACGAGACGATGAGCCATCCGAGGGAATCGACAATTTAACACGTGCCTCTAAGGAGAATGTGTACGAGTACCGTGATACTCCACCGCCTGTACGTTCGCGTGGTGCCCGTAACAATCATCAAATCCAGCTTCAAGAACGACTTGCTCAAAATCGTAAATTTAGCTCAACGCCATCGTTGCGTAGTAATTCGAACGCTTCGTTGAAGGACGCCAGAACTGATGGTTTTGTAACCAGTTCACCTAACGGCCAACCGCGAATGATTAACCGCACTACCAGTCAAAATAATTTACCTAAAAGCAAAAGCAAGACACACTTGGTCCAAGGGGTTCCACAGACGGCCGTTTAATAATATTCTTTTCTTTCTTTTTTTGTTTACATTCCATTGTTCTTCCGTAGTAGATGTTATAGACGTTGTGCGGAAGGCCAAAGGTTGATTAGGGCCATGACTGAGACAAGTATCCTTGTTGTTAAAGGGATGCCATGTATGCTAGATTTACAATCATTGAGAATTTTTACAAGAAATTTATTACTTTTTTTATAAGCATTTTTGTTTATAATTTTGTCAGTTTAATGTTTCATTAAAGTATCGTCTTAAATTAAATTAAAGTAAAATTTAAATTGCTTATTTAAAAAAGGAAATAATTTACATATTACATATCCCTTATTGCAACAATAATAATATTACAGTTGCATATACGTGTATAAAGTAAAAGAAAAACAGTACTATTAACATTGATTTTTTAATTTAATTTGTCATGTTAGGGTAGTTCTAATTCGTTTAACTTTGTTTATAATTTTGAAAAGTGCCTTTGAACATGCAAGAATATTATTAATATAGAGTTCAGAGCATGTCGACAAAAGAAATACAAAAAGATATGCAAACTGTTGTAAAAGATGCTACAAGTGTAATATTTTATTAGGTCATTCATTATATCATAAATAATATTTATCTCAGTCTCATACTAATCAAATGTTTTTTTACTTTTTTTTATGGAAGAGGAAGGTGTCTAGGCTGGTAAATAAGTTGCGATAGAATAATAACTTGTGCAACTTTTTTTAATGTTTATTGGAAATTGCAAGTAAGCTATGAGCCTATCAATTAAGTTAGGACTTCAAGTACAACTTTTTTATAAAGTATATAAAAACACATAATGATTACCATTTTGTTGGCTGTCCAGTCGTAGTTACATCACAGTAGAAACGTTATTATCATTTCGAAGAAGGAATAAAATAAGCTTTTTATATTTTTTTTATATATGCTTTGTTAAAGTTTCACGACAAAGAAGGAAGCGAGAGTTATGTATGTATTGTACATATTTATAGTCAAATCGAGTGGCTGTCTTAATAATGAGGCATAAAATGCTAGCTTAGTGTAAATCCTTTCAAAAAGGATACAAAAGCGTGTACCGTACATGTTTTTTTTATAAATTTTGCGTACTTTTGGATGATGCCTATTTTTTTTAATATGACAAGTATGGTGACTTTCTTTTATACGATGATGCCCAATACTGCCATCGCAATGTAACGCCATCACGAATTCGTCAGTCATTCCATCCATTTAGTCTTTAAGATGATTATATCCGTCCATTAATTATAAAAACTATTGTAAAATATATGCATTATATATCTATTTTTTACTTTGTATTATATATAAAGATAGTCGACGCTATTGTCAATAATACAATTAGACATAGTTGTTAGGAACGTATCGCTTAATTAGCATTTTTTTATAAATGACATTTGTAATTGTATATTTAGTGCGAAAATAAGTGTACAAGATATGTTTATTAGTAACAAAATAGTTATTAAATTTGTGTATTTTTAATACTTAATAGTTGATTCAATTGTTAATGCCAAATTCTACTAACATTTTTTTCATTTATCATTTTCGATTTTTACGTTCTTGTTACCATAATTCATCTTTTGCCTGTAGAGAATTAGCGATCTCTGTTAATCAAAGTTATGTATATTTATAGATAAGTTAACAATCGAATCATTAAAAAAACCTATCTGAAAAAGTGCAAAACATTAAATCTAGTACAATTATGATTATCCTCATTAGTAGTTATGAATTTTATAAAAACAAGTGCACTTATACATATATATATATAGTATTTTTCTCTACACTTATACAATATATACATCAGCGATCTCATTTAATTCACTTTCCCATGTTCCATCTCTCGCAATTTATAGTTTAAGAATAATCACGCATTGAGACTTTTTTTATCTTATATACGCGAATAGAACCGCACTACTAGATATGCAACGATAAATTCTATGAATTGTATTTTCCACTAACTCACTAAAAATTTCTAGCGCGCGTAATTAATTTTAATTAATTTTATTATAAATTACTTTAAAATGTGTATATTTACTATACAGCGCATGCATAGATTTATAAATTTTAAGCACATGCATATATATTTTGTAATGAATTGAAAATATATACATAAATTGAATGCATCAATAAACAGTTATTTTATTGAACTTCTTTCAAAACCTAAATTAATAAAGATATAATGTTATTTTGTTTTTGTTTCATCTATTCGTAATGCAATTTTAAAAGTAGAGTATTGTGTCAAAATTATTGTTTTAACCTAGAAAATAAATATGCTATTAACGTTAAATGGTTAAGAAAAATTCGAAGGTATGTTTATTTATTTGTTTAACTTTAGTTAATGTTTATTTAATGAAAATTTAAGGAAAATAATAGAGTATTCAGTGATTTGAATTAATTATATGCAACTATATCTTGTATTCGTTTTCTACAATTAATGAATTTTTGTACCAAGCTACATTTACATTCTTCGTTTACATAAGTATAAATTCTATATCAATCTATAATTCAAATCTATATAATTTCTGGAAGAACGAAAATGCATCTTTGAATATATTCAACGACTGAATCAAGATCAACATCTAAAGACAATATTTCTTTAGAATACTATATACATACAATATACACATAAAGTACGAGCGATTTTCAGAAATGCGTATCCGGAAAGGAAGCGACTGGGAGGAGGTTTGCTCCGCTCCAGTTGGAAATCAAATATCCGGACACAGCGATACTCCTACTGCAGAGTCCAGAGAAACCAATTCTATTGGCAGCAGCCGCGGCTTTAGCCAAATTCGCGGAAGATCCGAGCGCGAATCGCCAAGCGCTTTTCGATCTTCAAGTGGTTGGAAATGTTCTTGGTCTGATCGAACACGAAGATATCTTTACTCGCAGGTGAATACATTACGAAGGCTATACTAGAAATTTCAATAAAAATAAATATTACAAAAAGAATTTCATTATCCAATGCAATTAAATTTATAGATTCGCGTTGAAGCTCTTGGCATTAATGACAACTGTACCAAATGTACAAACGCACCTGTTGAAAACCGATGTATACATAACGTTTTTCACTGATATGATAATTAAGGAATCCGATTCATTCTTACAAGAATTTTCGTCCCGCATAATCGCGGAATTAACGAATGACGTTACGGGTGTAATTATGCTAACGGAAAATTATTCGGACGTTAATTTTTATTTGAAAAATTAAAGTCACCTGATCCGGACATAAAGAAAAATTGCATTGAAATCATAACCCATGTAATAAAAGACATCAAAGGATACAAAATTATTACAAATGCAAAGGTTTATAATTTAAATAATTAATTACTTTAGTAAAATATTAGTCTGTATAACTTAGAATACACTTATTTTTCTCAAGCAATAACGGAAATAATTGATTTTTACTGCAGGATTTTAGTTTCGCCGCGATTTACGAATTATTCAATTTACCTTATCCGATTATGCAGCAGCTAGCGCTAGAGTTTATTGAGTGTCTCGCGATGCATAATGAAGACAAAGTCATTCAAGAAAAGTTCCGGTTATCCGGGGGTGTGCAAAATTTGCTCGATATTTTAGACGTAAGTAGTATATGCATCTTAACTGACAATTAATACTATCGATGATCAAGTGCTCGTTAAGGAAATTTTAATATGCAGATTAAATATGTAGCATATTACAATATAATTTTCGTATTGATGATGTACGAATCTGTATTTTAAAATGTAATATCCTGCAAAATATACAAGTAGCGAAAAAGAATCAAGCGACTTTTAATGTATTTCGAGAAAAACGAATAAATTTGTCTAATAATATAAATGTGATGTATAAAACACAGCATTTATAAATCTCTTTTTGCATAACTCGATATTTAAAAAATTAAGTTTTCGTTATTACAGGCAGGTAAAGGATAACTTTTTATGAACAAGTTGATACGTATCTCAATGTTTCCCGTAATGTCATTCAAGTCCCTTTTTGCATGATGCTATCAATATTGTTACCCAATTTTTATTTAATTTCAGTGCGACGAATGGAACGATTTGCATCGTAAAGTACTTAATGTGATAAATTTGGCTTGTGATAATAAAAAAACTGCGGATCTCATAAACAGTTCGGACGGGACAAAACGTTTATTCAATTATATGGAAATTATAGAAAATGAATCTGAAAAGTTACAAGTACTAAATATTTTAGTTCGTTTAGCTGAGACAATGATTGGAAAGAAAGTATGAAATATTAGAAAATTATAATTTACGATACATCACAAATTATACGACGGAGATTTATACATTTTAAAAATGAAATTTTAGATTTTACACAATCTAGGATTCGTTGAAACTTTGTCTAAATATTTAGAAGCAAGAGCGTTGCCTGAAACTCAAGCTTTAGTTTGTCGTGGATATGCTAAGATGACTAGATATTGCCCTGCTTCTCGAGAAATACCACGAGATAATCTAACTGATTTTATATTAAGTGCGTAATATATACATATATATATTTTCTAATTACATTGAGTTGTCATGTAAATGTAAATAATTTAAACATTATTTTTATAGATTTATTGAACAATGATAAAGCTGATTGGCTTCAGAGGCAAGCGGCTGCATTTACATTGAGAGAATTATTTATAACGAATATTAATAATTGTGTTATTTTTTTAAACAACTCTGGGCTGGTACGTAATAATTTTTTGGGATCTAGTCTTACTATCTCAAAACTCATGTTTATAATATTAAATTAAAAGCGTGCGAAAATTCACAAAATAATTTTTATAGTAGAATCTGACGGAGAAATATTTTGAGAAAAAACAATTTTTTTCTTCGAAATAAAATAAATAACATTTCGTCGGTAATTTTTAGTCATAAAATATACACTAACCGTGGTAACAAAAATATTATGTTTAAATTACTATAAAAAGTGAATTCACCGTCTTGAAAATTTATAAGATCAATGAAAAATTTCACTGTAATACATTCTCTTAATAGAAAATACAAGTATTTATTATTGGTATATAGGTAATTATAAGAACAAAATTATAAAAACAAAATATATTAATTATAAGAACAAAATTTATTTAGGCTCAGTTGATCCAATTTCTAAAGAATTGTATAAAGGATGTACCTTGGGAAACTCAAGTAACGGTGATACAAGCAATTACAGCTATCGCAGATTATTCATCGTTAGTCGAAGAATTGATCGATCCTGATTTATTTACTTCTCTGTACTACGGTTTCGAGGTATAATGAAACAAAATATTAATTAGTACAATGTGTAAAGTTAGTCGAATTAGAATATTTATAGCAATAACGTATGAAATGGTCTCGTTGCTATGCGATTCACACCTTAAATCTCATACTTATTTGTTCCAAAGACTCGAACTTGGTAGACATAACAATCTAACTATGTATATTAAAGTTTAAATAGATTCGACCGGAGTTGCACAGTAGACAATACCCCGGTAAACGAATATACCGTTCATGTTAATTTGCAAACTTTCTCCTCAACTGAAATCTGTTATGAAATTATTTTCCAATGTCAGTGTGAGTGTCTTTACGTATATTAAGGACTTCTCCAGTTGAAATTTTCATTTTTCTTTCTCCGCTACACCCTCCTCTTAATCAAAAGCAGATACACATTTCGTATATGTACTTATAAGGAGATATACTGTGTTTCGTTGTGAGAGATAAAATGTAAAATTTTACAGCCGCATAATTTAGCACCCGACGAACTGAAAATAACGTGCTGCGAAGCCATCTCGAAATTTCCGAGCCTCGAAGCAGCGAGGGTGATTCTTGCGCGAACGAACGCATTGCCGAAGCTCGGGAATCTACTGGCCGAAACCGAATCCGTGCTCGTGCGCGATGCAGCGGCAAAACTACTCCTTCAGCTCTGTGTCGACTCGACGCTAGCTAAACTCAGTGTTCACGAGGGTCACCTTGCCCTGTAAGCGCAAACCACGTAATTACAAACTTAGCTTCATCCTATACACGTATACCGTCTTCGAGTTTAAACTTCAACCTATTTTATGAAAATGTTCACGTTCTTTTTTTATTTCGATACAACAGTCTATATCGATTTGCTTATACACCAGCTGATTTATTGTAAATTAGGGGATGATCGATACGTATGGAAAAGTCGTAAATTATTTATTTGCAACATAAATTCTATTCTTAGATTTTATAAAACGCGAAAAATATGAAGCTGGTGGAAACTATATAGGTGGAATAGAAAAGAATAGGAATCCGTAAATCGCGCTCGTTATTATATGATCGATTTATTGCAGAGATAACCAAGACTTTCAAAAAAAGGTGGATAAATTCAAATATTTATATTCTATATAAACAATATGATTTTTCTTTTCCGAATATTTTTGTTAACTTTTGTTTCTTAAAAAATTATCAGAAGCTATAAATCAATACCGCGTATTACTTAAGTTCCAAACTGTGCATTGCTTTTAGAAGATTATTTTTTAAAAAATTTTATTCGATACGCAAGAAATTTGCGCCGGACCCATCCACGATAAAATTTATTGCTGCTGCATCGGTGCCTACCTAAACGGACCCATGCATTTTCCAAGGATTTTTTGCCTCGACAAAACGCTGAACTAAAATTTTATATTGACACGACCTAGCATTTCTATCTTAGAAATTATTTATTGCTACGGAAATCGATAGGACCTTTTTTTCTTCAGTTAAATAAATCAATAAATTGGACTAAATTGTACCGTGAATGTCCAAGATTTAAAAAATATATATTCACTTTTTTACGAATTATACTTTTAATTTGATTTGATTATTCAATATTTTACAAGTCTCGCCTATTTTTTAAAACAAAACCAAAAAAATTATGTCAATTCATTAAGAATTAAATACACTGTAAACATATTTATGTAAAGAATATTTGTGTGCGAGTTATAATTTTGTTATTTATTTGCGGGATGTTAAAGCGGTAATTTGTTTGCTTAGGTAAAGTAAATAAATCAATTCGTGTTTATTTCTTTTGCATTTATTATTTACTCTTTAATAGTACATTGAATATGTATGCCAGTTTCCTTGGTAATTAATGTATCTTTATTTTCAAACGTCTGATACAATTTTAAAACATATATTGCTTTTTAATATTAATATATTTATTCCGAGTGTTTATATTAACATAATAATGAATTTTGAGGCATAATATATATTTTGTATATTATAAAAAAAATAATGTTGCTACAAATTATTGAAGAAAATATATTCATTATGCTCTCTCGATTGCACATCAGTACGAATTGAAGCATTCTTTAATTATTTAAATAAAAAAATTGAATGATCATTTTTGTCTATTCTTATACAAAGACATTGACGAAGGCATAAAAATCCTATGCGAGGAAATAAATAATGCGGAAGCGATTTAAAAAATATTCTAGATAAACCTACGACCTTTCGCGATAAAAATTGAAAAAGAAATAAAAAAATAAAAACATTCGTCTCGATTTTCCGCAGAATGTTGAAAACTCAATCGACATCGCGGTTTATCCCGTCATGGAATGCCTGCATCGAGTCTCTATTCAACGCGGATTTGTCGATGAAATTTGCGTATACGGGACATTTATCCTTGCGCGATGTCACGGGAAACGGATTTTACGTGTTGCGCCATAGTGCCTGTCCGTAAGTATCTCCGTCTTTCTCTGTTTAGTCGTAGCATCGAGATAAGTCTCCAAGTGCTTCGACGTTTTGTATGCCGTGCATGCTCTGGACATTGAATTTGATTAGGTTTACCCGTGGAATTTTATTTGATCTTGCAGTATTTTCACCTGAATAATTCCTCTTCAAATTTTAATGTTTGCGTTTCATCGTATTATTGCTATCTTTTTTTAATACATATATATATTTTTATTTAATAAAAGTAATGTTTCCATTATTTTACGCATTGGGTGCGCCGTCACTCGACCATTTATTAATATTTGTATTTTATCAATCATTTTCAAACATTTTTTCATTAATTTGTTTTTCATTAATATAAGTTATGAATACCTTTTATTTAGAATGGGTGAGAGAATAAGGTCTTCGAATAATACGAAATAAAATATTAATTCCGTATTATAATAATAATGTACATCAAGTATTATTTTATAATCGTGTTAATATTGTAATCATGACTTTGTAGTGTATAACACACACGTTTTAAAAATATTTTATTCATCGTGATACTTCGACATGAACATATCAAAAACTTGAAAACTAGTATAAAGTTAACAAGGCATCTGCTTTCCTGGCATCTTATGAAAATATTCACGCATAAAATAACTCACATAATTTCATTATACATGCACGGGTATACACGTATTTATACGTGTAAAACTCAACTACCTAAAATAAGATTTTAAATCATTTATTAAAAGAAATTGTTAATTTTGACTACACATAGATAAATATAATTAACTTTATCGTACGTGAGCATATTAAATAAAAGTACATAAGATGGATTTTCATGATAAATGTTATAAATCCAAATAAGACATTTATGTAATATTTCACCTGTCTTGGTTTTATTAAAAAAAAGTTATTATATTAAAGTATAAAGTGTTATAACGCGAAATACTTATTTGAAAAAATCGAGAAACGTTGAAATTATTAACGAATTAATGAATCAGTTATATTATTAATATTGTAGCGGACAAAAGGCGCGTAAAATTTTTTACATTGGGTATCGCTAAAATTCGAAATGAAATGTATGAAAAAAGAATTTCGGTATAAAGCTTTAATAATTTGTATTAAATATATACGGTAAGATATATATATCGCGTTGACCTAGTAATTTTCACCACCTGTCGTAAAGTTTCTCCGTGGTTCGATCGACGGAAGAAGAGTCACCTCTCGTCGGAAAGTCGAGTCGTTCGAAACCGCGTAATCATCAGTGGGGAAACCAAAAACCGTATACACAGCTAAAATAAGGAAAATTGACCCGTTTAGGAAAATAAACTCATTCGGAAGGGTATCTCATCCAATCTTTTCCAACTTTTAGCTTTCCCATTCTGGAGGAACTGTTTCGACTCAAGCTTTGCCCGTTGGAGCCCATTTACGTGGCTAATTTCGGTCAGACTCGACAAAGTGTAGAGGATGACTATCTTGCCGACAAGCAAGCTGCGTTTGAAAGTACGTATATGTGAGTGTGTGCGCATACTAATGTGTTAGCCTTTGGTTTACCGTTGTCCTTTCAATGTATATAGCTAATTGAGAGTACTATTTATAGAGCGACTTTCTTATATAATTATATAATCAAATAATTATGATAAGTATATTACGGGAATTATTTCTTTTAAATTTAATTATTTAATTAAATTCATGAAAGAATGTTGGAAAAATCATCTAGAAAAGCCTTTTTCACTTAAATTTTTTGAAAAATCTATATATCCTTTTCCCCGGAGCCAAATGTTAAAAGTTTCAAGACGCGCGTCAAGTTCGTTACGTGCAAGTAATAAAATCAAACTTTTCGCAGAATATACATTATTATTGTGAACACTTTGATTTATATGCATTTTTATCCCGTATTACTTTTTCTATTTAAATTTAGTGGTATATACAACCTTACGATTTCGTCGATTTGAAATAAATGAAGAAAGCAATACATCGTTAAAACCGTAAAGGAATGAACTTTACGACTTAATAACTCAATATACCAATGAATGGGATATTCTAATGACTGGTAATTACTTAACGACTAGTTTTACAACAACGTGTAAATTCGTATGCAAAAAAGTTTTATAAGATTGGTATGCTCATGTTTATGGATGTATTATATAGCTGCACGATCAGCTATGAGACGAGAAAGCTTAGCGCGAGGTGTCCGTGTCTCGGAAGCAACGATCAACGCTTGGCTTGAACTTAAATTTGGACGACTTCCGGACGACCCCGATCTCCGAGGATGTCTAGAGATGTTCAAAGCCGAGCTTATTACTGAGGAAGGATGTGATTGCGACGAGTAAGTCTCCATTTAATTAGTTATATTTTTATCGCTTAGCGATTTGTAAGCTGTAATATTAATTATTTTGTTTATAAGGATTTGGAGTAATCAAAATTACTTTGCGTCAAAGAAACTAATTAATTGTTAAAACATGTTATTAAGTTGACGCGTGCGTTAACAATAATTTTCTTGTAAGTTGTAAGGAGAGGTACCGGCCAAGCGGATTAAAAATAATATAATAAACAGTGTTTAAAAATAATAATAATTGTTTAATAATAATATGTATATACGCACGCTCCAACAATGCGGTTTGCGTCGCGGTTGACCCGGTGAAAAGCCACGGGGTCGGTAGGTAGCGCTTTTTTATATTATTCTGCTCCCCACTACGGGTCAGCCGATTTGGCGTGTTCAAAAATTGCTCGCTTCCCCACTCGCAATAGCCGGCGCTGATTCGAGGAGAACGCGTCGGTTAAAGATAATTCGGAGAATCGCACACATTTTTAAAAAAATTCTTGGCTTTTGTTTATAATGTTATTTATTTTATAATATAATACGGTTTTTACATAGCAGAAATATTATTATTAAAAAATTATTTTATTTTAGCTGCTGACATCAAAAGGCTTTATTAACAATTTTTAACGTTGCTATTATACATGGAGAAAATTTTTATCAATATATCACTACTTTCTTACCTATAATCGATTGTTAAACTTAATTTATTTGAAATTTTAAAACATTCATAACAATGTGTGCTAGTCATTCGAAACGAAAATTATTATTCAGTGTAGTAATATTTGACGTACGGAGAAACATATTCAAGTAAAATTTACAACTGTTAATGAGTAATTGAGAGATAACCTTAATAAACAATAATTACTATTTTTCATATGAAAATATACTAGATTAATAGAATAAATATAACAATATTCAATTCTAAATATATTATAAATTAAACAAAAAATTTTGTTTGACCATTTTAAATTTATGATATGTTGCGTAGCAAAATTAAAAGGTAAAATTTAAAGCGAAAGGGTAAGTTGAATATTTTTTTACTCGTACTCAAATAATAAACAATTTTGTCGAAACTGAAATAACAGAAGTTTAATTATAAAACAATTGATTTAATTGTTCATTAATATTAATAAAAAGACAGGCAATAAATTATGACAAAGCATCTGCATCAATTGACCTGTGTTTACGATATGAAAACGATTCGAAATTAAACAATAAAAGAGCGTTGTTGGTGAAGACGGTGAGATGCTCGATTTTTATGCGGAAGATCCCAAGTTTGATTTCCAGTCAGTACGACAGTGAATTTTTTAAAATTATACATTACCTCTGAATAGAAATTGGATGTATATAACACATCAAAAATTAAAATAATTTATATATATACGATGTAAGAGAATAATAAGTAACCGAAAGTAAATTTTTTTCTAGGGGATTTTCATAAAAATTACTATAATGGTATAATACAATTTAGAGAACTCCGTGTTGTAATTATTAACACAATATAAGTTTGCCTCTTTTTTCGAAGGATTATAGTAATTTTGTATTAGAGAATTTCCTTCGCGTAAAGTAAAACTAGTCATATAATCACTTCCTATGAAGGATGTCTATATAGATAGCCGGGTGACTTCCAAGTCATTATTACAGGAAAGTAAATTTACTATTTAAACAAAATTTTAAAAAATAGTTACCGAGTTCACCGAGGCATCATCTACGAGAAAATAAATGTAGTACTTAAACAAAATTTAAAAATAAAAATAGTCACTTTGTGTGGAGGATGTACGAATGATTAGGACGTATACTCCAGGTCATTGGAGTATCATCGGCAGGATCTTTCTTCAATTGTTTATTGTATTACATATAAATCATTAACATATATATATATAAATATATAAGTAACATTTACCCAAATTTCAAAGTTAAGATATATTTTTCAACATTTGAAAAAATATATCTTAACTTTTAAATTTGGGTAAATGTTACTTTTTAATAAGACAGTAGCATTGACACAAGTAAAAAATTTGTTCATTTATGTTACTTAATTATATATGATTTTTTACTCTCGTACACGAGATTCCTTGCTTTTGATCAACCTCTAATACCCAAATGACTAATTCCCAAGCAAGCAATCAACAAATCAATCTGCATTTACAGAGAAGAATACGAACGAGGATCGATCTAACAATGCGAGTCAAGTCGCGTTTGTATAAACCAACTTCTCTTTCGATCCTTTACCACATTACTTAAATAAACCTAGCTTACAATTTATATGCCGAGTTACTCCATTTATTTACCTGTCTTCGCACCTGCATCTCTACCAGTTTCAGTCGAGCATATATAATAGGTATACCAGTACATCACTATAGGATCTTGAATTGTTATTTGTATTTAACTAAATTTTTTTGCATCCTCGTAAATGTATACTGTTACATCGAATAATGAACAAGGGAATCATCAAAATTAGTACAGTTTATCCATCTTGCAAATGGAATTGTTTAAATATTTACTTCATAATTTTAACATCAACACTGAAATGCATAAATTGCAAATAAAATTTAATTAAATTAATTAAATTAATTAAATTAATTTAATTAAATATTATACATCTCATCGTCTTTCAAAGTATTTATAATCATTCATTTCGATAAGTAATCCAAGTGACAAGTTTTGAATGGTTTCATTTATAATTAATTTAGCAACTTGCACCATTTTCTGAAATAGACTGTCAAACATAATTAAACCTGATATAGAATTGCCAAAATTTATAGGTATATTTACCAAATATATGTTATTATAATGATAATTTATTTGGTATTAACGAAAGGTACTATAAACATGTTTAAGTGATTAATTAATTCAATATAGAAATATTATCACAATTTCAACTTTTCATTATTTTACAGTTATATGTATTATTTTGAAAAATTATTCGATATAAAACTTTTTCTCCGATAACACGTACAGCAAGCTTAACAATAATTTTTATGTTACAGTTATAGTAAGAACGATACAAGTCAGCAAAATACGCGTGAATCGTACTTTTAACTTTGTAACATCTCTAACGCACGAAGCAAGAAATTGCTGATGTTCGTGAAAAACGTCCGTTGTAAAGTTGTATAGTATTCCGTAAAAAAAACATTCTATACACGATGTTGTTTCATTCGCCGTCTATAATTAAGTTAAATTGTTTGTTTTACATTTTCACAGGAAATTTATTTATTATTAACGCATTTGTGAATTTTTTATTTTGCACTATAGTTTACTATTCTCTTTTTTTATTGGTGCTTTTTGAGCTTTCTCGACTGTGCGATTTATTGCGGTGTAAGCAACTCGTTTTATGAAATTATAATTTCACGTAAATGATTTATGCATCTCGTTCGTAGTCAGCGATTCGAGCATTGTTTGTGAGCTTTCAAACCTGTTATTTTGTTTTTTGAAATTCCGAGATAACGTGTAAAATCAAGCTTTGTTAATTTAAATACACAAATTTTAAAAAATGTATAACTTAAAATAAACGTACATCTGCATTTTACATAAAGATATAATTATCTTAATTTAACACGATTTTATTGTTAAATGAACTTTTGTTTGCACAGATCTATCTGTGATGAGGGAATGGCTCAAGTATCAAGCATTGCTAATCGTGCCCGGCTATTAGCTGTATTCGTAGCACGTCAATTATCAGGAATGGGACCATCAAATGGTTCATTTATCGATCAACAATTACAGTTGCATTTGCACACGTTAAAAATGAAACTGGAGACCAGTGTAATTTCAATAGGACAGTTGCGAGTCGGTTCTTATTTGGAACGAGCTGTGCTTTTTAAGGTGTTAGCTGATCAACTTGCATTGCCTGTAAGTCTTGTACGTGGTAAATACGGAAGGTCTTGGAATGAAATATGCGTGCCATCGGTAATTGTATTTTATTTGATACCTTTTTATTATAATGAAGAATCGTAATACTCATTTTTGGACTTATTAATATACCTCATATTATGTTTGCATTGCAATAGAAAATAATTATAATTATATAATAACGTTATATTCACAAAAAGCTATTTATTAACTGTTTTCTATTTGTTACCTTATGCGCACTGCAGTTACGAAGTTCAACAGAAGGCCAGATATCTAACCCTGTCAAAAGTTCGATGAAAAACGGATTTTGCGCGAAAAAGTCCGAAGCATTACCAACGATCTACCTCCGTGAAAATTTTATAGTTGACCTGATGGACTCACCCGGCGAGCTTATCCCTATCGATAGTAGTCGAGCCAATCGCTATCGTAACGAACGGGTAACTTGCACGTTTGCATGTTGCGGTTGAATTTCCACTAAGCTGGTGAATGTAAACAATTTTTTTTTTCGGTGGTTTCACTGCATTCGATGTATATACACATCGGAAATATATTGCCATTCGACAATAGAACTTTATGCTACAATGTGTACCTTTTAAAATTATTACAGCACTGTGTTATTACAAAGAAAAAGAAAAATGATTTTATACTATTTTCGAAATTAATATTCTTAATTAAATTTAAACACATATTACGAGTTTATTTATTCAGTTTTATTAAATTATTAATATAAAAAGTTTTACTTTATGCAAAAGAAATTACAATACGTTGTCAAAGAAAGTAAGAATAACAATTGACTTATTGGGGTAAATAAACAATAATTACTCTAAATTAATATTTTGACCATATGAACGTACACTCAAAAAAATCGTCTGGGCCAATTTAAATTTTAAACTCCTTTGTAAAATGTAGTTAACAATTATTCTTCACGGAAGGCAATGAAATTCCGACGAGAAAATTAATTAGTAGAGTAACGAAGTTTGTAACGTACTTTTCAGATAGAACAATTCAGCTTTATTTCTTGTTGTTTTTCTATGAGTGTTAGATTGATGTTCAAAATAAAGTTCCTTTGTTAGTGTAATACAATACCTTTCGTATAATTTTACAAAATTATTTTCTGACAATTAAACATTAAATTAACGAATGTTATGATACCCATATTTACACAATTCACATGTAAATAAAACACACCTTTTACAACGTTACCTTTTATATATTTTCGAAAAATGATAAAAAAAAACTAGTAACTAATTTACACATGGAAATTGATAACAAATATTATTACAACGTAAAAGTAAATTAAGTGGTGGATATACATGTATTTATAATATGTAATGATAGATTAATGTTATTGCATTAACAAATTTAAATGTGTGTACAATTAGTTATACAATACAAATGTCGGATTAAAAATTGAGTCGTTAAAACGTTCGTAAATCCTTGCGATTTTCACTTGACCATCGTTTTCTTCTGCGGGGAGAAAACTCGTGGAGTCACGTTATATAGAAGAAAAGAAGCCGCAAAGTCTTGTTTTTCTGGACGGTGCGGCCACGCTGTGGCCTCGATGAAAAGCGACGCACAAACGCTCTCGTCACGTACCCCGTGCGGTCTGGCAGTCGATTAAATTTTCTGTGGCACGCGTGTGCGAAACGTAGACGTGGTTAATTTTGACGTCGGTCAGGCTTGTTATATAATTTCATCCTTATAAATAAAATTCCTATCATAATTTTGATGCACCTCAAAGTTTACTTTACTGCAAAGCTTTGGTTAAGATCATTACACAACATACGCAGGTGCATTTTATTTTTTCTATTACCTATTTGGATCTCGTAACATTGAAATATCGAAAGAGACGTTAAAAGTGAAAATATAGGTAACTATAAAATTTGAAATAGTGAAATAAGATATTCTCTTGTTTGAAATGAAATTTGAGAATTGTTCTTTATGAAACTTATATTATGTGATGTAGAAAGGAAATAAGAAATCAGTGACAAATTTTCAATAAAATTTATCGTAACCGTTTTTAATGGCATATATGTGAAACATTTCGTATTTCTTTGGTAAAACTGCGTTATTATATTGACAATTTTGATAAAACACGGAGCAACTAATATGTGAAGAAAATTATCATCTTTTATAAAATTTTCTTCAGTGAATGAATGTAACAGTAAATGTAATAATAAAGCATTTTACCGAGCTCGAATTTTTATATAATTATATAAATATATAAAAATATCATGTAATTTAACGTTATTTCAGTAAACGTTTACTACGTGCAAAAATTTACGCTCCCCATTTTGAATTTCAATTTAATTTCATGCCATTTGCACTGCTTCTCAATATATTGTGGTTTTATATTTCACACTCAAGGGTATTGTTGATTTTCATGCGATTTAATTACAATTGGAGTAAAAATGAAATTTTGTTAATTTATTTTGATTTGTTCAACGACAAACAAAAAAAATTAATTATTTGTTTAATTATTTTGTTATTTAGGTATGTATATAATATCTTACCAGTGTTTCATGAAATCGTATGATTTATTGACTCGGTTGCTGGCTCGTTTTTTGGATAGCATCCGAGTTATTTTCTTGTATACGTTTCAGCCTTCTGCAATCAATGCAATATACATATATAGGTATAGAGAGAAACTAAATTAAATTCTTTGCAGTTGAACTCGAAACAAATAATGTTTAGAATATAAGTGATGTAAGAGGATATTTTTTTTTATTACGGTGAGGAAAATTGATTAAAAATCAGTATCGTTATAATTAAACAGGATGAAGTATATAGTGACCATGCAACTTACGTATGGAAATCTCGTCTCCTCCTAGGCTGGCCAATCAGATCTCGGTTATTCGCACGTACTCCTCTCCTAACGCGGTGTTCGCCAATTATTCGTCGCTTCTGATGCTCTCGTTCCTCTTCTATCAGTCGCTCCCTTTCGCGGACGCTCCGCTCAAAAGCTTGGCCACGCTCAGCTTCTGCTCGACGCAAAACTGCCAATACGTCCTCGAGATCTTTGTTGGTACACGGTGTTGCGATCGGCGTTGTCGTACTTTTTGAGACCGATGCATCGTTTGTACTACTCGTTAGATGTCCTGGACCAAACGTCACGGTCTGATATTCCCCAACTGAAGTTGCAGAACCGGGTTCGTCGTAATTCGAATCGTAGTCGGTACCGGATCCATTCGAGGATGCATCTTCTTCTTCGCTAGCATTCTCTCCGTATAGCTGTGGATTAGTTCCACGTTTAATCTTGCAAGTTCAAATAAATTTTCATAACTTATATATTTAAAATATATGATCTCGTAATAAAGTAATAAAGTCTCCTTCATTTCCGTATTTTTTAGAATTAGTTTTTTGCAACTTTATTAAATATTTCTTTTTTGAGTGCATGTTAATACATAAACAAGTTACTTTTTCTTATAATAATAATAGTTTTACATAATTTAAAATTGTTTAACTATGTATGGTATATTATCTATACTTCAATTTGTTATTGATTTAAAAAAGTAGGACTTTTATCTTTAGAAATTTCATTTCAGCAATATGTTATTGATCATTTTATTTTTGTTGCAAATTAAATATTATTTTACTTTAAATAAAATATTCTTTGTACTTTGTACGATGTTATATACGCATATAAGCACACTTTGTACCAATACGTTTTTACCTTTAAAATTTATTAAATCCTTTCTGTACGTATAAAATAATTTTGTTAATAAAAGGAAAATTATCTTTATAAAGTTACTTTACTCTAAACAACTGAAGAGAAGGAATAAACGTTCCAAAAAAGCAGAAGTTAATTACTTATTTTAATAATGAATAACGATAACGATTATCCATTTTTTACTTTTCATTTTTTCATAATTTTTTATTAATAAATTAGCAAAGCGACATTAATCATTAAAAATCTTTTGAGTATTGTTTAGATTTTCAGTTTAATAATTATTTATGCTAAATTTTATTCTGACATGTTTTTTATATTAATAATTAATATTACATTACTATCACTTTCCGTGTAATAATAATTTATAAATTTAAATTAAAAATTTATTACAATTACTTGTAAATATCTATAAAATATTAATACATAACTTAAGGTTTGCATAAGGATAGCACAATTCTTTCATTTTTAAATACATTTTACAAGCAACAATATTAAACTCATTTCTATAAATATCAATAAGTGATAAAATGATAGTCAAATATAATTATCATTAAATATTATATAATTTAAAACAAAGCATGCATAAGCTATATAAATGTAAACTTGATTCTAAATCGTGCGTTACTTAATTATGAAATATTGTATAATAATATTTATTATGATTCACGTGTTCTTCATTCAACTTACGATTGAACAAAAATACTTTTTCAATGAGACAAAATTGGAAGATATTTCTATCTCGGTAAGTTTGAAAATATCAAAAATTTAGACGTATATTATCTAATATTTTTATATATTTTTAGTTCAAAATGTGTAACATTTGTTTCTCAGAGAAAAATGAAGTAACCGCAGTAGTGATCGGCAATTGGAGTAGAGTATCAATTAATAAAATTAAAACTCAACCTGAATATAATATTGTAAGTCTGATTGGTTTAAAAAATTCAAGAAAATTAGAATATTACACATCGAAAACTAAGTATTATAAAATTGATTTCTCAATTAAGCCATATCCTGCAAAAAAAATTATTATTTATGAAATTGAAATTTCATTGTTAATGTTGTCTCTTTACATACTTAAAGAAACAATTTGGTGGAATATTTACGGTAATTATTTTATTGAAAATACGAAGAGTTTGTATAGTTGCAAACATGCATACGAAGTTCTTGAATCTGTGTGGAAATTTGATATTCTCTCTGCGATTTACTTGTGTAATAATGGTGATCATATTGAGATGTATACATTTAATCCATTTAGCAATTATGCTCCAAATATTTGGAAGGAAGATAAGATATATGTACAGAAAAATTTACATCCTTTCGTATTGTATAAATTGAAAAATGAATTTAACGGTGGGATTAATTATAAATAGTATTATTTATCTTATTAATTAGAGTACATAAAAATATAAATAATTTCCCAGATTCATCAAGAAACTGTCAAGATTTACTGTTCGACAAAACAACGATACTGAACGGATATCCTCTGAGAATAATGGGTAGAAATATATTGGACACTCCGTACGATCCCAATGAAAAAAGTGTATACAAACTTCGTGGAATCGCTGGAATAATGTACCAATTAATACTGACGAAATTAAACGTCTCTGCAAATTTAACTGTCCCCGTAGGTAACTTTAGCAGTTCCATCGATTCAAACGGCGTGCCTCGCGGAATATTTAAATATTTTTACGACGGAAACTACGATATCCATTTGGAAATGCTTTTCAACCACAGAAATATGTGGCAGGATAAAATCAACAGTAGAATACAAACGACATTGTGTTACGTCTCAAAGAAAAAATATATGACATTACAAGAGTATATTCACGATATCATTACTATACCATACTTTTCGGTAGCACTGACAACAGTATTTACAGCTGCGGCGTTGTTTGCTTATTTCATTAAAAACAACATTATCAAAATGTTTCTAGAAGTGTTTAGGTTGGTCAGCGGTGTCGGCGCGATCTACAAACCAATATCGATAAAAGAACAAGTGACGTTTACGCTACTGGTAATTATTACAACGTCTACAAGCTTCTTCTTTCAGAATCAGTTGACTTCGATGATGTCGGCTCCAGCATTTGAACCACTAATCGACACGATTGAGGACATTGCCAAATACAATTTCACTGCTTACGCTCATAACTCTTATCATAAAAATTATATCAACACTTCTCTTCAAAAATTTTTGAAAGTCGAAGATGGAGCTAAAGTGTGTTTACAGAAGATGGAACAATATCCTAATATAGTTTGCATCATGACCTGTTACTTAGCCAAATTTAACGTTTACGAAAGTGACGATACACATATCGCATCAGATGAGAAATTCAATGATTATTTTCTTCATTTAGTTCGCGATGATTTTAGTCTTTTGAAAAGAATCACTCTACTTTATAACCGATTTCACGAGACTGGTTTCGATAAGTATATATTAAGAAATAATATTAAATTTAGAAAACCACAAAATCAGAAGGTTCTCGAGGTTAATCAGATTTCTATGAGACACTTGTCATTTTTGTTTCTCTTCTTAGCTTGGGGTTATGGATTAGGATGTTCTATTTTTATCATTGAGATAATATACCGAATATTTAATTTTAATTCATGCTTCATCAAATGCTTTCGACACTTGAAAGAAAAAATAGTATACTTTGATACACACCAAACGAAAATTAATTTAAATGTTTAAAAGTTATCATTCAATTAGTAGTTGCGATAATAATCAAAAGAAACTTTTCTCGAACTATAAATTATGTCAAACAATTTAAACATCAATAAGTTTAATCTTTAAATTTAATTTGCTCGACTTTACTTTAAACGGACAAATCTGTATGAAAATAATAAGAATATGCGCAATAAGCATTGCATTATTAATAATACACCTGAAGAAACCTGCATGTATCTTTGGTTTCTTTTTAGTTTTCGATAAATTTGTGCATGGCGAATCAAATATATTTTATTGTTATCTTATTTATGAATATTAAAGACACGTATATCCTATGATGTTTTTTTTTTGTTAAAACTAAATAGTTTTTCAAAATTCGAAAATTATGTACATTACTTAATTTTCAGTCTATTCATATAACAACATTATAAAAAAATCTATATCGATTTTAGTAGACAACCGTATAGCTGTGTAAGCTTATGCGTTCGTTTTAAATTACGCTTAAAAAGAGAGAGCCATTTTACGTGAAAAAAACCGCTAAGCCGATATTCGGTTTTCCATTGACACTCTCGCATTCGAATATATAACTTCATTAACCATAGAAGATCAGAATCAAATATTTGAGTATCAGAAGTTATCCATGGATTTTATTCATTTTCCCCGACGGATTTTTCCGAACTTTTTATTATACAATTTTGTTATATTTAATTCTATCGCACTGACCTCGATTGAACAAAATATTAAAAATAATTATTTTAATTTTACGAGAACTAATAAGTGTTTTTACCATTTTTGTAATTACATACTTCAAATACCCCTAGTTACTGACTCTATATGTACATACATTTCTGGTGCCAAGTTAATTCCGAATTATTTTTTGGCTAATGGTGTAATGCGTAGTTCATTCGTGCACGTATAAAATCCATTAAATTCCGAAACAATAATACAAAATCTATTTTAATCCAAATTAAAAGATAAATATAATCCATAAAAAGCATTAATATAAGTAATAATAATTGTCAGATTTTCCGTTAATTTGCGATAAATACCAACAAGAACAGGTATAAAATGAAAAGTCAACATCGTGATTCCCGAACCGAGTACACAATATACCTTGGTTAAAGTTTACAAACCAACATAGATAGTTTATACGTACGTATGTATACGTATATACATATATATATATATATACACACACCAACACACACAGAGAGATGTATATACGTGTACAAAGACGTTGTCTGACTAGACTCGAGGTAAATCTACTTACAATCGAGTAACCGCAAGTTCCGCAAACCAGCTGCATTAACGCAAAGCCGGAAACAAGTATATGCATATATATATATATATATATATATAATAACTAATAGCATAAGCACAAACTTCTGACGACTTTCGATCGATCCTATGATCCATATAAATTCCTTTTGTCGTTCAATACCGTGTGAATTATGCAATTCATAAACTGATGAGCGTGTGTACTAAAGAGGAATCAAATCATCATCGATGATTTTACACAACACTGATCGCTATATTATATATACGTATATATATGCCTACGTTTATACTGGGTAGATTGAATTATTTCGTCGATCCCTTTTGGTTAATAAAAGTGAAAACTATGTCATATACATAGGACACTCTACGTGGGCTTTAATTATCAGATGCACACGAATATAACCGTGTAATCGATTTACATCCGTCACATGTACCTCGTTAGTCGTATTCTCCGTCGTCGAACCTTTGCTGCTCACTGCGCCTTACTGATTCGTGCGCTGAATGAAATTTATTTAACTCTCCCGTATATATTCGTGTACGTGTATATATAGGTATATAAATATATACACGTGTAGATAGGGGATTTCGAATATTTTGGATCGACCGAGGAAATAATGATGATAAAGCTTCGACGATCATTTTACTTAATTTTTATTATCCTTTTAATAACTACCCATTTTGATACTCATATTTCTTGAACAGATTAAAGGACAAATTCTATCCATAGTGATGGGATCATGAGATTCCACTTATTTCATTAATTATAATATTACGCGTACGTAAATGTAAATTTTATTATACTTTGCCGATTTGTACTTTAAATATTTAACTATCAGGTATACGATCAAAATTTTTCATTTAAAATTCATTATTATTTCAATTTTTATAATTATATAAACCCATCTCGATTTAAAACATAACACATCAAATATTTGAAAATTTAAAACCTATCACTCAATATTTTATTATAACAGTAGTATATACGTAGTTAAAAAATAATTGAAAGTAACGGATTATTTTCAAGAATATATATTAAGAATCCAGTTTAAGAATAATGCAATTTTAAAAATTTATATTTTAGACGAAGTTTATTCATAATTTGTATCACGGGATACAAAACCAGCGCATTATACGTAAATATTATAACTTCAATCGACTTCGAGCATCATTTGTCAATGAAAACGAAAAAATATCTACATTTTAATATATTTTCGATATATGCGCTTATAATTACTCATTTTGATTGACAATTTACGTTAAAAAGGAAATGCTAAAAATATATCTGTGCATTATTCAAAAATAATAGCAGAAAAAAATCAAAGGTATAATATCACTTGAATAATTTAAAAAAAAAATTGAACGATATATATTCGCGAAAGATTAAATCGTGTATGTATAATAACGCGAAAAAAAATCAGGGAAAAAACTTTGTGGCACAAGCAATCACGAGCGCATTCCATTCAACGTCGGGCACATTCAATTTATCGCAGATTACTCTTCACATCTCGAATTTTTATCGACGCCATCCGATTACAACCAATTCGACAATTCCCGCGTGCGCAATCCTTCAAAAGGTGTGTATATGGTTGTAGTACTGGTTATAATGTGCCTCTCTCACTGTGCACATAGATGGCCGAGTTACGAGAGCTTCAATAAGATTCCTGCACATATAATATGTACGAGCAAATGCTTAATTGAAAAAAATCGAATTATTTAGTATTACATATCCATATATATATACATATATATATCGATGTTATACTGTGAATGCACAAGTAGGTCGGATACATCATTTTGTATTACAGTAAGTTTCTTAATCAGGCTTCGTATTACTTTTTTTGTTTAATTAAGGATAATCAAAGGTTTCTGGGCGAATTATTTTGTGACAATTTGAAGTTTGTAAATGGGTTAAGTGAGCATTGATTTGTTTTTTTTTATTCTGCTTATAATACAATAAAACCTGTCAATGTTCAAATGTAATATAAAAATTATAATTTAGTTTTTGACAGTATAGGTTAACATACTTTTTTTACATTTAGTGAAAAACGATTTTAATTAAAACAAATCATAAGTAAATGAATGATCGATGCTTAAGTAAAATAAAAGCATTTTTTAAAGTATTCAAATAAATTTTGGACAAATACTTTTTGAAATACCTTAAACGATTGGCCATGGTTAATAGATTGTCATGGATTATCTAGCATGAGAAATCATAATATATGCTCGATAATCGGTAGTAAGGACTCAGTTATTTACCGTCATTATAACTCTGGTTAAGATGCTATGCAAAGTTATGAAAAGCATACTCTATTTTGTTTTTACTTTATTGAGGACCGTTCGTACTAACAGCAGTAACTTTAATAACTATTTTTTTGTATTTTGAGAAAAGATTGTAGGATCGATACCAAAACATAATTTATGATAGCATTTGATGGTTATCCTCCATCTTCCTCAAGGTATATATTTTTTTAACAAGAAATTACAATTAAAAAATCACTTTTCACGTATAATTTTCTGATCTTGTGATTATTTCGTCAGTTATTACAACTCATATATGACAATCATTATGAATTAATAGCAGAATTTTTGTTGATTATTAATAGAAATTACGAATAATCAATTAATTACTTTTAAAAATTAATATTTTTTATCTTAAAAAACATTAAATTAAGTATGCTTTTTTTTTAAATAATATAATTAAAAATAATTAATGTTCAGCACAGATACAAATTTTTTTGCAAATAAAATTTAAATTTAGCTGTTATATTCAATTATATATCATAAATTTTATTGTGAAAAAAGTGATGCATGTTCTTTAACTTAACACGATAATTACATAAATCGATCATAGAAAAAATATTCATATTTAAACCCTTTAGTTCAAATAATTTTATAAAATTACTTTGAAATAATTGATATGCGAAATTAAGAATTCTGTTAACGGATATATTTATGTAATTCAATACACCCATATAATCAATCTAAAAGCTTTTAAAGAGCTTTATTTAACTTTCGTTTGGTAAATGAATAAAAGCAATGTTGCAGAAGACCTAAACAAATATTGACGTCAGAAATAATTAATACATATCTGTGCAATACCCTTGGATTCAATTATTTTTAAATTAATAATCCGATTAATTATATTTCTTAGTGCATGCATTCATACTATACATTACAAGTAAAACTTTGTTAATATTGAGAAACATCTTACAATAAACGAAATAATGTTAATATTCTCGGGGAAAAAATTCTTGAAATATTGCATCACATATTCATAAAAAGTATTGAAGTTGCGCGATAGAATACGGAAAAGCTAAGCACCTTATGTTTCCTTTCTTCAATATATACGAATATACATTTTGTAAAAAAATTGTATCTTGAATAAACTATGCTCTAAATCTTTAATTTATTTACTTTTTTTAAAAGAATTATAGAAATTATATATATAACACCAACTACAGTAAATATACACTTGTGTAATTTTAACATGTTACGGTATAATCTTTAAGATTATCAATGTAAAATTAGAATAAGAAAAATTTGTTATTTATATTATAATTTATAATGATTATTAATTTATACAATTATCGTGTTTACGCAAAAGGAGGATAATTAGCAGTCTCACAATTTCATATAATAACATGATTATTAGAAAACTTCTCGAAATTAAAACTGAATGTAAAGTTTTCGAACAAACTTGATTAAAAAGTTTAGTTAAAAAAATATATACATTCGAACATATAGTAGTACAAAACCTATGCATATATCAAGTCTGATTATTATTTATCTGCGTTAAAAGTTTTTGAGCTCCAGATAATGCTACATTGTTATCACTATTAATTAGAATAAAATTCAATTACGTACATATATTCGATTATCGCTATTTTTTTAATCAGGCATGTGAAAAAATTACTTTAATAGATAGCGTTATTCACTGTATTTATTACTATATAGGGAATCGTATATTGCTTAAGCATTTAACTCGGGTGAAATGGTTAAAATAAAATGTTAAACACTCGGATAAGGAAGATATATGAAACTACTTATAAGTCATCAACAGCGCCCAGTAATTACAATGCGATATTTGACGACGCATGTGGTATGAATTTTGATTTTCGAGTGACCTTATTTCGATCACTCTCAATCACTCTGATATATCGAAATTCTAATAATTTGTAGTAGTAAAACAAGACTAGAATTTATATTACTTTATTCATACGCATGTATATCTAGAAATATTCAAAAATGTTATTTTACATATAGTTACTGTTAGATTTGTTATCAAAAATATTTTCCAACAAATTCGTTTAACTACTTATATACAAGGTTTGAAAAAGAAACACTTAAAAATTCTCAATTTAAAAGTTTATTCAAAGATGTATGCTTTATAAATTATAAATCAATACATCGGTTTACTTCATCGATCAATAAATCACACTGAATGAAAAGAAAAAAGTACCGACGAATACTCTCAAGAACGTGAAAGTAAAATTCCTTATAGCGCGTACCGAAAAAGGTATCCAATGTTTTCTTCCCAAAGACGTGTCTCAGTTCAAGAGGTGAATTTTCCATATAAATGTCGAATCCTGTACAAATCGATAGTGTAGAAGAGACTATACACGTATATATAGATTTGTTTAATCAATGCTGCTGTCGATTTGTTATTTGATGTTCGGCTTTTTGCTATACCGAACTTCGATGCGAAATTGAAATTTGCGTATTGCGATCCAATGTAGTACATGTAAGCAAAAGTAGGTATTTGGTATATCTACTGTAAAATTAAAATCATTGCTATACATATTACATTTTGTCGACGTTGCATTTTTCTGATATCCAAGTAATAATAACGTTGATTTACCTTTAATGAAATTTGATTTTCATATTGGTCGTTACACATAAGAATTAAATACTGTAATTATCAGTGATTTATACTAGATATTGCATTTATGTGCATTTGAAAAAAAGTGTAGGATAATTAACTTTTTGATTATTGAGTAACTTTTAAGGAAAAGAGATAAGATATTGGTTAATGAAAAGAACGACGCTTGGATTCATCAAGCAGTATTTGTAAAAGTGTTGAAATAATTGTAAAAATTTAAGTGTAGATCTTTGAATTACATTTGAAAACAAGAGAAATTGATTAAGCTGCATTCAAAAGAAAGTTTTAAATTACTGTTTCTTTAACTTACAAGAAAGTCTTATTATACAAATATACATATTATATAGATATAAGATTCATAAGACGTAATTAATTCAAATTAATTAACTCACTTTCCGTATTGAAATTATTTATTTATTATTTATTTATTATAGCTAGCATACTGCAAATTATAAATTCATAGTCATGACTCGCATAATTTTTTATCACATGGTTGTTCATACAATCAATAAAACATTAGCATTGAAAAGACTTTTGCCATACGAAAAAATAATAAAATGAGGGATATAAATCGAATTTTTACAAGCTTGAAAATTGTAGACAGTAACGAAAACAATGTGAAATAAAAGAGAATTTAATCCCGATTTGTTCGACATTCAGGAAAAATATAGTTTACCAGCTGGTTCAAGATATAAAGAGGACGGAAACAAAACAAAGCGTCATAACTAATGTATCTTTCCCAAAGCGCAATGCGCTCCAAGCCAGTATACTCTCAAATTTCGACTACAATTATGTTCATATTTTTTAATTCATTTTAGTCTATAATAATACTTGGTGAATCGTCAACCTCTTTAATAAAACTTTGAATTTTTCTAATATATAACTAGACTAAATTCTTTATACGACCATTATAAAAGTATTTTTTATCAAATTGAACATTTTCATTATATCATCAAAGTGCTTTTAATAAACTATAAAAAAAAATAGTTCTTTAAAATTTAACGAAGCAATTAGTTTTATTGATAAAGTTTATCATACAATTTTACTATAAAAACTATTTTACTAAGTCTCATAGAAAGAAAATAATTAACTCCATCGTAACTTTTCTCGGTTGAACAGACTAAATTTTTTAAAGCATTTCAAACGAAAATGAAATAGTATCTAAAAATTTGATGCGATAAAAAAGAATTACAATACAATGCAAACCCAAAAAGAAAATCTTGACAAATCCGTGCAATATATCACGAACATTCGCGTGACGAAGGATTTTTCACCCAAAAATTAATACGATTTATTATCACGCTGGACGCGGGAAATTTTGAAATTTCACTTGTTGAAATCCGGAACGTGCACATCAAAGTTTGAGAGGACTGTCGTGCATATACCAGGAATCCTTTGGCATTACCTTTTTTATAGTCGCATTTATGGGTTTCACTCAAGTGGAGAGTATAAGTTAAGTCGTTCAAAGTTCGCTTCTAAATTGGAAGACTTTATTGTTACGTGTTTCGAAAGGGATTACTGTTAAAAAAATATGTTAGTACCTACACGAATTCGACTCGATGAATATTATCATTATATAAGTATGATACCACGCGGCTTTAAAATTAACTTTCTTTACTTCTTTCCAAGTTTAATGGGATTTTCTAAATTACCATCCTTTTATAAACTCGTAAAATTATAATAAAAATGCATTAATACATTTAACACTATGTTATTATATACATTGTCTGACGAAATCGGTTTCATTCTCCTCGTTTTCAAATATACGATAATTTTGGTATAATTTATTTATAATCTCAATATCGCTGGATAAATTGAAATTAACAAGGCTCATTTTCCTAGCACTAGGGTGCAATATAATTCGATCCTAATTAAAAAGTTTTGAAATTGTAGTCGGAATGGTTTAGCAGGTGTGTACGCGTTATGTATTCCTCGTTTATGAACTTTCTTTAATTAATTCAAGAGTTGCGTAAAACGTCGTCTATACCCTGAATCCTAAAATTTGTCTAGAAAAAAGTTTGACCAAATGATTTATCATTGCAATATATTCGTAAACTGGTTCTCGATTTATGAGTACGTCGTCAAAAAAATTTTTTTTTTTTTCATACACCCCCTACGGGTTGTACATTGAAAAATAAAACAACTCGAGTTATTTATTTTCCCGGTTATTTTGTTTTATTGTACATTCGAATAAAATGAGAGAAAAACCCACGAGACTTTAGCCCCGAGGCATTGGACTTTCGGAAAGTGTGCTCTATGCTCAGTATATGAGACTATGTATATAATATGAAATTTTGTCGTATACGGGGTTTACGTCAAAATGGTTTTTTGGAAAATTCCAATGCATTATAAACGCCAACGAAATAACGAAAAACAAATGCATGAATCGATAATATATATATAGTCATGCACATACGACACCTATAGGTATATTGATATATTTATTTTCATTTCGTTCTTCCATTATCATCTGCAAAATTTTGTTTAAACACAACTGGATTATCTTGGAAATATTTTTGAGGATCAGGTAATAAATTAACATAATTTTTTGTATGTCTAAAAAAATTTGTACTTCATGTAAGTATATAACTTCTGTAGAAAGTTAATTTATGTTTATAAAAATAATAATTATTCATTCTGTTTTAATGTAATATTTTACTTTTGGACATTTAATAACTCTTTTAGAGATAAACAATTAATTTTTTTATCAAATTTGTTAATAAGAGTAAAATAATGATAAGGATAAATACTTATATTTGTTTTATTAAATTAAAATAGATTAATGAAAAAATAGAGCTATACATATAAGGAGATTACTTTAAAGATTCTACTTGATATCGCTTAATATGGATTTATCGCGGGTGAGTACTTCGTTATTTGAAATATTACGTGTAAATTGTAGAATTATGGGTACGGAATCAGAATTATCGGGTACAGTTTATTGCTACGATTACTGAAATCTTTATACGCCTGAATATTCCACGAGGTTTCGGATAGACAAAATCTAGATAATAGAAAAATACGTCAATGGGCTATTGCCTGTTCTGCAGACAAATTTCTAAGTAGTGAATACATTTATATTATAATAATAAGTTCGCTATATAGTTTATATTTTAAGTAATTAAAGTAGTACGTATGGGTGATACTGGTACGATAATCGAACTGCCAATTACTATGCGACATTTGTCTACATTTCGTGTAGATTACTCGATTTCTTATTACTTCATACGTCCTACGTATACCGTAGCAGTACATACAAAACTTCAATTTTATTATGCTTGAAAATTAAATATAATTAAGTGGATATTACATATAATCAAAAGTTTTAAAACTCACACGAATATTATAAATGTTATAATATTCAAGTAAAAAGATAAAAACATACCTTCATTATGATTATATATATAAATACATGCTATTATTTTAAACTGTTCACAATGTTCAAAATTATGTTCAGTAAAATCGATTTTATAATTTTATGGTGAATTCTTCAATAGGAAATGCAAACAATAAATATGTTTATCTACAACCAATCAATAGCATATACGCTGCAAACCAAAAGTTCGAATAGTTTATTAAATTTTGCAGTTACTTGCATATGTACATATCTACGGAAAATAAGACCATAAACAAATTGAATTACTAGGTTATTTGCGAAAATACTTTCGACTCAATGTTTCCGATAGTCCTTTTGTTTATGAAACGTATTAAGAAAGTTTTTGAACTTTTGAACTACTTAATAATCTAAAAGGAAAATAGTTTCAGCAACAAATTATTCAATATTTTTAGTTTCGTAACTAAATTTTCAATATACTCCTATAAATTTGTAGATGCATTGTATTTTCTGTTAATATATATATATATATATAATATATTAATTCATTGTTTTCTTTATTGGATAATTATGACTGCAGCGCTGTGACGTTATTCGAATTAACGTGTATCATTTTTTTACACACGATCTAATCCTAAAGTTATTTTTATATCATGTTTCACTTTAAAATCTTCTTCTAAGTACTTAGTATAACTCGTACAAATTTTTTGTTTAGGACTTAAATTGCACCATAATGATAATAGAAGTAAGTCGAAAATCTAGAAATAAAAGAACAATGTTATCGACCGTTAAACTTTGTCTTCGCCATAAATCACTAATAATTCCCTAGCGTGATCGAGCACTGTTTAACTTGGTTTAGAGAAAAAAAAAGTGAAAAGAAAGAAAGTTTGGGAAATATCACACTCTCATCAGTAGAGAATCCCTGAACCACAGTAACAATCTGCCATAGCAAAACACATCACCAACACCTTTTCTATACATATAGACACATAACCACATATATACCCACACAAGCACACACAGAGACACACAAACTCTCGGTTTGCTCAAAATTCTCGAGCAACACAGAGTACGGCATATATGCAACTCTCCCGAGCGGCAGTAGCGGCATCACAACTCCCATTAGCCGCACACGTATCGGATTAAACTTTCTTCCCTCTTTCGCAGACATTTCCCCGAGCCCCGAAATTCAATTACATAAAGTATGCGCAAAAGCGATTGTTCGGGTGAGTGTCGTCTCGCGAGGGAGTCGACTCTGTTTTTGTGTGTATATATATCTATATACACACACGCCCCGCACACTTATGCGTGTATGTATATGCATGTTGGCTGCGACTTTCGAGCTAAAATGTAAGTTTCCTTCGTCGGAGGTTACTTTACTACGCGCCTCGGAGTGTTCCGATTAAACGTCGGCTATACCAGACCGCGCTATATCTCGCTGATTTTTTATTCTTCCTTTTCCTTCGACGATTCGGAGTGAATTATTCATTTTACATTTTATATGTGTATACGACTCGCTTATAGATTGGGAAATCCAACTTTTTTTTTTCTTGTTGTGTTTGTAAATGTAAGGAACTACCGAAAATTTGATGGGTTACGTCCGATGAATTTTCCCCTTGCCAAAATGTCCATTTGAATTTTAACATTCGCGCGCTACAACGTGCCGTGTACTCGTACATAAACAATTGATAACGTTATTTCAAAATAAACTTAGTTTGACAAGATAAATTTTGATATTCAAAATATTTAAATGCATTTGCAATCGATGAGTGTGTAGTTTTATTATATGATTGTAGAATTAAATTTTATTACGTAATTTCAAATCTTTACCCGTGAATGATATATAAACACAAAGAAACTTAAAGAGACAGTATCACTATAAATTTTTAACTCTACAATAGTTAAAACGATTACGTTCAAATTGCAGGCGACCAAAGCGAATTCGTATATCGATCTAAAATGGATTAGACAGTAAGATGGCAATCGCTCTTAACGAGAAGTTGACAAAGTTAGAAGTCAATTCATGTCTTTGATTCTCCAGATACAATACAACAAACAAGTTGTATAAATAAGCAACTAACAAATTGAACGGTTTTATGTATATATACAAACGGTATCTTGGCTTTCATTCTCCCATGATAGAAAAGATAAATAAGGGCCAATTAAACAGTATTAATACAAATAAATTTTACGTTTAATTTTACTGAAAGGATCTGAATAAATACAATTACTGTTGCACTATGTGTATCGATCGTTTCGTATAAATTCATTAAAATTTTGTTAATTACATCGTAAACGAATATAATGTTAACCAAGAATATATATATTTGTACAATTATTCGTTGATTAAGTTAATTTTATCATAATAACAATTTATATTTCGATTGAATTATTCAGTCTATTGTGTATATGTATACATATATACAGGCGTACTATAATGAAGCGCGCCGGACTCAAGTGAAAACCTCTTTAGAAATTCATACTAAACTTTTCACTCGAGCACGCCGAACCAACTCGACATTTTCGAGCCGAGAATAGGTATGTACAATTCGTACTAATTTCGTTTATTTTACGGGAGGAATACAAAACGTGCAGGGGGTGTGAGAAAAATTGTATTAAACTTGTTGTATGGTATATGTATTAATTGACTAAATGTCAAATATTTTTGCCTGGTTAAGGATTTCTTTCATTTTTTCATGTAATACTATAGTTACTTTAAAATTCCGTGCATTTTTGTAAATTCATTAGAAGCCTCTCGTACACAGAAGAAGAATTAATTTTCCGCTAATTGATGGAAACATTTTTGAACTAATTTTCCAACTACTCTAGTTTATACGTTGTAACCTGACTAGATTATTAATATTTATCATCAAAAGTGCACAATGTAATATAATGCTTTAAAATACTTATTTTGTTTATTTTTACACAGATTTATAATTTTAATTAATTTATACTTACTTATACACTTTGTCGAATTGTAAATAGCATATTTTTATTAAACATTTGTTATTTATATTTATTTATTTTTCCGTATATCGAGTGTTCAATCTGTTTATAATTAAGTTTCACCCTTGTAATTACACTTTTCTTTTTTTCGAAAGTCTATTACTGTTATGTATGTATTTTTTCCTCTAGTTGTTTGTACATTCGTTTTGTTTTTTCTACAACATCTGTTATCCTAATATGAGGACCCAATTCAGTTAGTGTCTTTTTCTAAACCTTATATTAGTTTATTATATTCCATTGTTCTCTTAACATTTTTGAAATTTTCTTCACCTCTGTAGTCTCTAAAATCCTTTTTATCAGTAAGGTTTCTATTTCCAGTCCCTCTTAATTTTCCCCTCTAATAAATTTTTGATAACCTGTCTTTTTCCATTTAACTAATTATTTTTTGTTAATTTAATATTTAACTGTTAATTTTTAATTTTACATTAAATAATATACGAACATTTACTCATTTTTCTCGGCCTCTACTAATAAGCTATTCCTACTAGCTTCCATTCTTTAAACGAAGTTTAGTATATTTGTTTACGTTTCTAAAGACATAAAAAATACAAAATTTCTTTTTTTTTACTTTGGACAATGCGTTTATAATGAAATAGGTCATATAGAGATGTGTGTCTAAATTAAAATCTAATTGAACGCTCAAGTAAGCATAAAAAAGTAAGTGTTTATAATTCATAAATTTTATACTTCAAAATCATCGCAGACAATTAAGTTCATAAAGTTGATTAAAATAATTGCATAAACTACTTTTCAAAATGTCAAAGAAAATAACGTTTATTTCCACAGTGCACGTACAAGAACAAACGAGCGATTCATGTAATAGGAGCAAACAATGAGATTTTCTTGGTAAAAAAAAAACTTACTGTGCGGTTACATACGTAACGTCAGATATACGGAATTCCACAAAGTTTAATTCTTTACTTAGATATATTAAAGAAAAGGATTTCCACTTCCTCTGTCTTATTCCTATTTTTCTTTCATTAAATTAAAATTAAATCTGTTCAATGTACGGTTAAATGTTATTTCTTTGAAACAGTGAAAATACTGGATTTGCTATATATTTAATTCGTTCATTTATTTTCAATAAAATGAGTATAGTTACTCAAGAATGATACAGGTTTTATACTGGATTTCACATTTAATTCATAGCAATTTAAGTATTCGCAAGTAGAATTAATGTTTTTTTTTTTATTATTTAGTTACTATTTTTTATAATAACAATGGCAGTAACCTAATACAAAGTAAAAAATAAAAGGTATAAGTAAAAATTAAAATTATTTAAAATATTTCACTCACTTTGGAAACATAAATTAATTACTACTTTACAAAGCAAATGCTTGTAAAAGATATTATTCACAAAACTAACAAAAAGTTTGATACTAATCTAATTTTTGTTTTCAACTAAAATATCAATGGAAACGAAGTGAAATTCAAAATGCAATATCAACTTTTTACTTGAATGACTAACAACGTTGAATCACTATTTTAAATATTTCTTTATTAATTATTAATATCTTTCGAACCAACATTTCAAGAAGCTTTTTGGATTTAACAAAATAATATAATATTTTGTTTAATAATAGTTTATAACTGAATTCATTAAAAAAGCATTAAAATTTTATATTGCTAAATGCAATTTCAATAATTAAATATATTTATTTAGACTGCAAATACTGTTTAAATATGAATAATGACAATTTGATCCAAGTTCTATTAAATTAGTGTTCAATTAATGCATCTAATACAAAAACAACAAATAACTACATTTAACTTTTACAGCAGTAATCAATGAACTGCAATAAACAATAACATTAAAAATATGTAAAGTTTTTTTTTAAACATTTCAAGTTTGATATTTTTCACAAAAATGTCACATTAACTAAGTTAACCAAGTTGGTACAGTGATAACGATAATCACTTTTGCTTACATTAAAACATTGCAAACTTTCTTTTCGACTAAACTGCGGGAACACATTTAATCTATTTAAATCTTGCAATCCCAATGATTTTTCGTTGATTACAAATCATCAAAAAATGTCAAATTAAATTTTAAAAAATTACCTACGATGAAAATGTCAATTTTATTACAAAAAAGGGAATAAAAAAAAAGTAATACTAAATCCTAACTTAAATCACCGCAAACTTCTCGTGCATAGAGAAAAAGAGCGACCTACTGACTAAAATATTCCAGAAACGAACCAACGACTCATCAAGGGCTGAAAGAGTTCGAAAAAAAAGAGAGAGAGACCACAGCACGTTACGGCGATAAGATTCAGCCCTTTATAAGAAAGAGTTAAAAAAAATTATAAAGAAAAAAAAAACGAGAACGTGCGCAATATTAATTACGAAATTGCACGGTCGATTGGTCGCGTGACTACGAATTATGCCGACGGTGCAATAAGCCGTGCACCACCCAAGAAACCCATCAAATGCAACGGAGACAACGATTATGGTTATTAACAGTAGAATTAAGTCGACCGGCGTGGAATTGCATCTCTGGTTCGAGAATGCGAGTCACTATATCGTTCGTCGTGAATGTGCGCAGATTATCCGCTTAAGAATTGCTGTTTACCTTTTACCTTTTGATCGTTGGGCTTGAATTGGTAATTTCTATTGATTCGTCGACGTATATGGTGATACAATTCAGAGTAATCGAATCAATCTATATTTTAGTGACGATATGTATAATTGATAAAATATAGTATTTCTCGAAATTAAATTATTAAAAAATTTTGCTAAGGATAAGTTGCTTATTACTTATTCAAGCAGTTATACACAGGATATATAATAGAGAAATTTATGGTAATTTAAAAAGCAATCTTATATAGATTAGCGAAATATATATCTATACAATACGCAGAAAAAGTAATATTTTTAACGTGTCCGAATATAAAAAAGAGTTTTTGCTCTTTAAAGAAAATTATAATTAATCTCGCTTATAAGCGTAATATCAATTTCATTGACAGCGTAATGTAATACATGAACATTTCCTCTCTTGACGTATAAAATTGGAGTTTACACAATTTTGCATAAATTGTTTTCACATTAATTTCAGTGCTCGCGGGATTATGATCAAATTTTATGATAATTATCACGCATGCATTAAAAAAATATGTATATATACGTAGTGCTGGTTTTCAGAGCAGTTACATCTTACTTGTGCATTATAGATTTATCTTAGGGCACCAAGGGAATTATTTAGAAAAGGTGTACACAAGGAGTAGGCTAAATCAGTTAACGAAGAAGCCCTAATGAATAATTTAGACCGAGTGTATACATACATTATACATAGACACACGCATTTAAGGTAAACATATATCTAAAAAAAAATATCTGCGGAACTTGGACAAATCCTCTTATCAATTATGTAACATACGCGTATATTGCACGAGATAACGACTAGAGTCACCAACGGTTACGCGAAATACATATATATATACACACACGGAAGGTGGGTGTATAGAGGGGCCACTAAAATATGCAGCTGCAACATACCGCGTCAACTCTGCAATCCCCGAAAAGTACCTCATTAATATCCCTCAGAGTATATAGATATAACCCAGCCAACAAAAACGTTTCCTAATTGCGATCGTGCAAAAAGGGCTCGTTTAAACAGCCTCTTCTTTTCTTATACTTTTCAGGATGGCCCCTGCCACCGAATCTTACATGTAAATGAGATGAAGAAAAACTTAGATGTGTATATATTAGGTATATATATATACTGCACGTAGACATAGTTGAATTGTATAATGCGAGATAATGGAGTACAAACAATTCGCGCGTCCTTTTGTACAGATATCTTTTATTTATTTCAACGTGCAACATGTTTGCACCGATGGTTTTTACGCGTGTCCACCTTGTCTCTGTATGTCTATAAATATATATGTATACAATATATATATATATGTGAACCCTGTTTATTTTAGGACGTTTTGACGTGATTAATGTTAGCAAAACGCGAGTTTACTTGTTAAGGGAGCTCTCCGAGATGTACCGTTGAATATATACGCGTTCGTTATTTGCCAGCTACGGTGTTTGTCGATGTCTCGTCGGATTGGTAAAAATATTATAATTAATGGCTATGCTATTATGTATGTGTGCATGTATATATATATATATATATATAACTTACTTATCGTCGGTTTGCGTTGGGTTACAGTATGTCTTTCAATATATATATATATACACATACACATAAGTATGGGTAATGCTTTGTTGTTATGTTTCTAGTCTAATGCTTTCTGGGTTTAGTTTGGGTTACGCAAATTAGTCGATTGTAAAGATGCGTCCCTCAGTTTATTTCGAGATACGATATACACATATTGAACAAATTTTCGTTATCGAAAATTTGATCTCTCAATTACAATAAAATATAAAATATTTCAGTGATCAAAAGTATTGATAATTTTAAAATAATAGTTTCGCGGGAAAATGTAATTCGTGTAAAAACTAGAATAATTATATGTATATATATATATATATATATATATATATATATAATTATATATACCATCAAATTTTTCTTCCAGAAGGTTAGCAAATAAAATTTGTAAAAAAAATAAAGCGAAGAAAATTTTACGCTGGCATTAATTACAAGGTAATAACTTGAATTTACGTTGCACTTAGGAGACAGTAACATATGCGCAAAGTAATGTGTACATGGTCCCTCCTGTTTTGTTGCTAAATTTATTTAGATACTTATGGGTTTGTTTTGGGTTTTAACCTTTTGAAATATCAACTTTTATTTTAAAATATAATAAACATCATGGATATAAGGATGTAATATATTTAGAACGTAAAATATTTAATCAGATTATATCGAAAAAATAATATTATATATCGTAATATACATTTTTTGAGTTAGTTCTACATCTGATTATAGCTCGTTCCATTATGTAACGAAACTAAGCAAGCACTTTTACCGATTTTCATGATATTATTATACATATACTAGATTATAATCATAAGTTAATGTAGCGGAAAAGGCTATTAATTACTAAGAGTAATTAATTTATGATAAATCGATAAAACGTACAAAAACTTTAATTTAAAGCTAATCGATTCACGGACACCCAGCTCTAATTAATCATTTATTTTACCAATATTATTTAAATATAGGAAAAAATTAACAAAGTTAAATTTAATTAATAATGAACCGTTCATTATCACTTCGTATACTGACCGATGCGATCATCCCTTAGATATACATCACAAAGCCAAAGGATTTCACTCGAGTACCCTTGAAACGAGATATTCGTGTATTGTGTCCACGTACCTGCTCCTCGAATGCCTTGAGCTCGTCGAGCAGGTCCTTCTCTAGGAAACGATGTTTGAGGGTCTCGACATCTCGTCGCAGAGATTCGATATCTCGGGCGTTTGCCACGACACGACGAGTTTTCCAAAGCTCGAGTGCTGCGCAACCAAGAGCTAGTACAAGTGCCGCGCAGCTTAGAAAAGTTTGACGACTGCACCAGCGTATCCTCGATGGTTTTACGAAACCTTGTTCCAAATCCGAATGGGATATACTCAAATTTTCACGGGAGAAATTGAGGAATGACCGCGACTCGTCGCGTCCTGATAGACCCGTCATCGACTTGTTCACGCTGTGCGACTGTGGATCAATGATTTTCATTTATTAACATTTTACACTTATTATTATAAACTTATTTAACAATACCTTCAAATTTAATACTATACAATTACTTCGAATCTTTATTTTAAATGGTTATTTTAAACAATTAAGGTTTACAATATAGTTAACTCACAATTAGAAGCAAATGAAAGAAAAACATGAAATGATTGAAATATTGCTAACAAATAATTAAAAGAATGTTAAACCATGTCAATTAAGCATGTGTATGTATATATGTGTGTGAGCGCACCCACGCTAGCGCGTACATGCGTGTGTGGCTTATTAAGGCTGTAGATCAATTGTTTCTTAATTATATCATTTATGAGAAGTGTAAATTAACTTCTATTTTCAACTGTGTTCTACATGTCATTAATACCAAATACATTCTACAAGAATAAATATAAAAATTCGCATATGTTTAGAAACTAATATTAATAGTCTATAACCATGATTATAGGTATGTAATCACAGTGTAATTTAATTGCTAAATATAGATTATTGTATCGAATACTATTATTAATTAATAGATGTATAAATTACACGTCTAATGTATTGTGACATAATATTAAAACGCATATGGATGTAAGTAATCATTTATTATATTAGTAATTGAATAAATTAAAAAAGAATGTCATTGAATGTGTATTTTACTATTTCTCGAAATCCAATCTAAAATAAATAACGATTTATATTATATTTCAGAAAAATCCAACCATATTTTTTACGCTTATCCCGAGAGACGTTGCAATAATTTCTTTTATTTCGCATCTATGATTCATACTTTTTCTTATGGAACTCGTTAGTGTTATACGATCTTACATAATTTTCTCACGTGTATAGCTTAAATATGGATTAAGAATAAAATTTTATAATATTTAACTTTATATTACATATTTACTATTTTTTTTCTCAATTTCGTAATTGATGTATATATTCATAAACAAACCACTAAATAATTCATATATTCGAGATGTATATAAAATTGCTTATAGTAGGCTTTCGAACGTATAAAAATTTATTTGTTTTAACATTGCATATATGTTACGTGTTAGTTTGTTAATTAATAATTAATTAATAAACTGTAAACATTAAAGACAGATTACCATACATGTAAATGTACTTAATGATATTTCATTCACTTACATACCCGTCTGACCAAATCCGACCCTCTTCTACTTTGATATATAAACACGAACCGACGCAATCTAAAATTTCGCATATAATCCTCAATGTAATACCTATCGCACATTAGTTTTAATTGCGCACTCGAAACCGCACTCGCGAATTCTATGTATATACCGCAGGAGACAAATGAAACTATCGGATTTCAATAAAACTCGTCCAAGAATATTTTTGTTACTCACGCTGTGCGATTGGGATTTTTGCTTCAGTCGTGTCACGTTGCTCTCCTCCTCCGGAAGTACCGAAGTCATCCTTGCATCAAAATTCACTCCCTCTTGTCTTCTTCCGACGTATACATATATAGATATGCTCTTTTTCTTATCCCCCGTTGGATTTATCAAAGAAAAGGTCGGTTTAACAAAAACTGTTCATCTTGGAGGAATTTATCTTAACCTATATTTATATCCCATTGGACTCGAACGTGCATAACGATACTCGTGTTTCTAAAATAACAAGAAAATAACCGTCGCGATATATATATATATATATATCATAAGCATATATGTGTCACCGAAAACTTTTTATCCATGTAAACGCAAGTAATATATTAAAATGATATTTGTAAAGAGTTTGTCGGGTACACACATATATAGGTATAGGTATGGGACATACATAGATATGCATTATTTATGAATGCATTTCACAAAATTCATTTAGTGTCGCTAAAGTTGCGAGGAAAACCTTTATATATTTTTGACGTCACCGCTTGAAAAAAAAAATATTGGACATTAACAGGTTGGTCATCAATTTTGAACTTAAATTCGTTTGATCTCGCGTGCACAACTCGTCACAATTTACAACTTAACGAGATTTTAAGCGTCAACGCTCTTTCGCATCCGAAAATTTACAATTTCGTGTTATATATTTTCGATACATACATATATATATATATCACTTTAGGTGTGGACCTAGTTTTTACATTTTTTATTCGACGTTTTCGTGTATTTATATATACCTATGTATATACCACGGCGTTTACCTCTTCGTTCGCATAGTACTACATTTTATCTTCTTCTCACGTACGTTTATTCGCCGCGCCCACGCTTCTTACGCTTAATTATGTACACAGCGTATATGCAGTTTTGCTTGGAAGTGAAAAACTTGCCAGGAATGTTTATAGGTGAGCATGAATTCTTGTGCATTGATTAAGTCTAGAAATTTAGAGATGGTTTTTTTCGTTCAAATTTATTGATTTTAAACGAATAATTCGAATGTACATTCAGGAGTGAACATAATAGCTTTCGGTATATTTAATCATTTCTTCATTTTTATACCTTAAATTATTAATGCCTATATATTGTTGGTTACGTTGTGGGGAATTATTTTATTGATAGTTAAATACAGAACGATCATTGGAAATAAAAAAAAGATTACATGGAAGCAGCTCATTTTTAAGTAAATTACACCAAAAGTTAAATTTCCCATTAATGTTATCACTTGTAAATAAGTTGAAGCGCCTTCAAACTAATCGAATAAGCGACTGCTTAGAATTAATTAAATGTTAACTTTGAAGTAAACTAAATTATTTCTAAGCTAACGAAGCCATAGACAAGACTTTTGATCTCTAATTAATCAATTTCACGAGATAAAGCAATGTATTATATAAAATTCGTATTTTTTTTACTGAACGAGAAATCTATTAGTCAATAGAAATTACAACAGAAATTTTTGTGTCCTAATTTTTAGATAAAAGAACATTTTACAATCATTCGTAATTGTAACAGAAATACGTATAATGCAATGATGCACAATTAACCCATTTTATAAATATTTATGGTATATTATCCTCAATGTTTACGACATTTATTTCCATGATTTTTAAATGTTTTGATTTCCAATACAATTACACAAAAAGATATTTTGACTTCTTATATAATACTCGTTATAAAATACGAAATATAGATGCTTTTTTATATTTGTACCGTTTAATTACAACATTTTCCTGTTGCAATCATATTATTGTATTCAATTTTTCAAAGTATCAATATCAATACTATTTTGGTAAACTTCTTTATCGCTGAAAAATTTTATAATTTATCATTTACTACAATGCATTAAAACAACACTTGGACATGAACTGTTAAAATGATTTTTATGTACTTCATAATTAATAATGAAATTTCTATTTTTAACACAAAATATTTAACGAATATTTGAATTAAATTCATTTTTCTCAGAGCTATACAACAGTTGCATATATTTTAAATGGAAAATGTTATACAATGTAAAAGTACAATTACTCTCAAATGTTTATCTCTTTCTTGAGTTAAAAATGTATTCATATGCATAGAATCTTCATAAGCATGAAATAATAAATCTAAAATAATTTGCATTCGTACCATATTAAGTGACTTACATTTTTAAACGCATCAAAATACGAGGAAACACTGTATTTCAATATAAATATAAATTAAGTTATTTTTGTTAGTTTTCTTGTTAATTAAAGAGCTAATTAAGATATTATGTTGTTATTCGATTTATTATTTTTCTACTGTAATTTATAATAACATAATAGAAAAACTAAGATTATTACTATATTTTAATAAATTTAATGAAATTCAATGAAGTTAAATTTTTTAATTAAAAAAAATAGTTCAATTTTTATTTAAAAATTTTTTTTTAAAACTTAAATATAATAATGATTTAAATAATGTTTAAATTAACTATTGGGTGTTGATGTTTTTTGTACCATAATATGTATAAAAATACTTGTGTAGCAAGTGAAACTTATATATGTGCGAAGAAATGAATAAAATTAATTTCACTTGGCAATTCTACCGAAAAAGTATCTTAATTCATATAAATATATACAGATATATTGTATAAACGGTTTGTAAATTTAAGCTGCGCTACTTTTCTAATCCTACCGTTAATTTTCCGAGGAAAAACTTCATGTATATCAGAATATATCCTCGTAGTAGCAAAAATATACTTTTTCGTCCACGATATTTACATATTCACTTAAAATAAATAATTTTTTTTCCTAAAACTAAGTAATACCTTTCCTCTGTGAAAACTAAACTAAAAAAATTAACAATATAAAATTTGAATTCTAATAAAGCCGCATGAATCAAAACAGCAATATATACAGGTATACGTATGAAAAAATGTATAAAAATTGAAACCACAATTTCGAAAGAGTAATATGTAACCGCAGAACCGAAAACCATCTCTCTTGATTTGAAACGATAAAGCAATCGATAAATTCCATATAGTGCATATAGCATTCTTTGATATCCAGGAGATCGTGCATCAGAGGGTCGACGTCAACCGCAACAAGTGATAATCCGATGGTACCATGTTTTCGGGATTCTCCGCACGGGTTCAAACTTCCCGATTCTCAGAGTTTAAGATAATCTTCTTAGTCCCCTATGCGATATGTGGCCAAGCACTTTGATTTTCGACCAAAGATTTACCCTTCTTCCTTTCCAATGTCGTTCAAATTATTGTCTATATATATGTAAGATTCGTACGGGAGACTTAGAGGTTCGTAATGTGGGATTTCGTTTAAGGCGATAAGCTTCTAGTTTGAGGTTTCTCATTTAGGTGAATTTGTTGATATTTTGAGGTAGCTCACGGAGATCAGCTGAATTTATCTAGTTAATGAACGTTGATTGGAATGCATTTCATTTCATTCTCCACTATGCATATACTGAATTTTAATTTAACAATTTTGATAACTATGACAAGCTTTATTTAGAACAATTTTATTTCTAATGTTATTGTACAGTTGGAAAGCGAAAATTTAACTATAAATTACGTATATCCATTAAACTAGATATAAAAAAATAAGTAGAGACTATAGTTAAAGCCACTTATACTTCCTAAAGCGTTCATAATTTTTACAGTGGCAATAATTCTTTTATGCAATAAAGCTTAAATAATGATTATATGTATTCCATTATTTAATTCTCACAGCAACAGAATGATTTTTATAACCAGAATCATAAAATTTATAAAATAGCATCAATTTTCGATGAATATTGTGAAAATTTTATTGCTCAATCTTATACCTTCAAATTGGAAGCTTTCATCGAAATTCAGATAATCCATTATTATATATATTTGCATAACTCATTACTTTCATCAAACGTCGATAAAATATTATGAGTTGATTGATTTTTATTTATGTTTTTTTTATTTTAATAATTTATACGTTGTTACTAATTAAAATAATATTTATACTTATTGAAAAATAACTTTTATAATGAAAATGTTTTTTTCTTTTATTAAAAAATAAAGACAAATAAACTGTTTTCCCATTTCGAGAAAATTAGGGCCCTACTAAAATGTTGCGGTTCGTTGCCTGTCGCACTTGTCGCACATGCGAAACCCATTTGCTGTGCTTCCGAATGTCCTCTGAGTTTACACATAATCAGCTGGGAAACGATAATGTTAAAATACTATCGTTACCTTTTTTAGCTATCAAAAAACCTCATTTACAGTTTTATAAAAAAAAATGTTCTCTTATCGGTGTCGTTTATTACAATTATACATAAGTAGAAAAAATCTGCAATTTTATATGTTAATTTTAACACAGTATTAATATTTAATGCAATAGCATGGAAGATGATCTCGCGGAGTCGAAATGAGATTTAATTGCAATATTTCGCAGGTGGTGTTCCTTGTTTTTCCGAAATTACTGTACTTACACATAGAAATATAGAAATTAAATGGATTTAATTCTGCTAATTAAATACGCGTTAGGATTTAAACGATACGCATTTTACAGTTAATCGATAGTATAATAGTATAATTTTTAACGAATTATATAATCCGTATACCTATAATAACCGTTAATCCATAAAAAAAAATATAAAAAATAATTTATTTTCGTCCGAAAGTAAAAAATAATCCTATATAAATGCATGCGATGCTTGAACATGCCAAGAAAAGTTATAATTGAATGATGCGCCGTAGTTTGAAATAAAATAATAAAAAGAATATTCGCCATAAGCGTGAAACTCGGCAAGAGCGTTTAGCGCATCCACCCTCGCGATCGGCAATTCTTTTATCTCCTTCTCACGTAGAACCGCGCATATACGTGTACAACAACCCTACTCACGTGTACTTCCTGCCTTCAGCTTTTACTCTTTTTTCCTTTCTTTTCTTTCACTTTTTTTTACCAAGCTTTTCTACCAGTATCCGTTTTATTCTCCCGTAACACCTTAGCTTCCCTTTTTTCTTTTATCCTATGGGTTCGTCTACACTACACGGAGATGGAATTTTGCTCTTTAAGGGTATGTGAAAGGTCTTACACAAATCCTAACTTGCTTGCCTTATATCGAAAATTATTAATTTTAGATAGGTATTAAACTTTTCGTATTTTCTTCAACAATGTTTAAAAAGAAAGGTGGAAAGTTTTTTTCATTGTTATGTTGAGTGCGTATGGTATAATTACTATCTCGCATATAAATAATAATACCTGATTTTGAAAATCATTATATGAGCTAAGATTAACATAATTATATATCTTTTATTGATCTCTCTAGACAATGTTATATCAATATTTAATTAATGTTTATTATTAACTGTATCAAAAAAATGAAATGAAAATTAAAAATAGTGAATTAATTCTTTAGTAGCTATATATACCGGTGTAAATGTCTTACAAAGTTTTGAGACAAAAAATGTAAATTGTTGAATTATTCATTGATCAACGGTAACCGAAAAGTAGTTTGTTTATTTTAAATTTTTAATATCGTGGATTATTTTTATATTTTTTTTATTATTTGCACGTATAGATTAAAAAACTAGAATTCGTAATACCCTTTCAATCTTTAAGACTAACAATTAATGCACGCCAAGCAATATCTGCAGTAAAAATACAAAATATGAAACTTCCAATAGAATTGATATTTATCTTAAAAACCAGGTTTACTCATTAATATACTAAAATTTTTGCGAGAAAATGCTTCCTTAATATAAAATTTAATGCGAAGTGTATATGTACTTTAATTAACCTGGCGTATTTACGTACGAAACTGCGCTTCATTAAAGTGATGAAAACTCATTCGGATGAAAGAAAATAAAATAGGGAAAAAAACAGTGACACATAGAAATTACCCGAGAAGATCCCAACAAAACTTGTCACGTGAAATGCACGTGAAATTTTAGTCCAAAGTAATCTCGGAGATGTTGAAATTACCGCATTTTAGGAAGCGCAAAGCATTTCCTCTCATTCCTTGGTAGGTCCAGTAGAGAAAGTATAACACACTCGCATACGCACACGCACCCGCACACGTACACACACACAGACACACACACGTGACACAAAACCTAACTTCCTCTTGAACTTCCTTATCGTCTCACTTTTGGTACTCACGTATATACCTCTGTGTGTTAACACGCGTGTGTCTTTGGTCGCCGAGTCGATGAAAATTTCCCGACAAGTTTCGCAGTATGTATACAGGGAAATTTGTTGTTGTTGTTTCTCTGGAAGACCCTCGGTTTATTCTGGACTTGTGTAGTGTAACCGTTGTACGTATATATCTACGTACACACCTTCAAAGATTCGTATGATTGTGTTAGCGGTCCACGTTTACCCGAAATATTTGTAATTGCTTTCTCTTCACTGTTTGAATAATCACATGCTTTTTGATGCGATTGTTTGTGTCGAGAAGTGTGTACCTTTGAGAATAAGTGATCATCGATGATAAATATTGTTAATTACTATCTTATCTGTAAGTTTTTAGTAGATTGTATTATTATATATGTTAGTTTATTTTAAACTACAGCTCATATGCGTTTTGTCTACATATGGAAACGGGTTTCTATATGCCTATGGTATACTTTAACGGTAGGACCGAGAGACGAATTAAGAATCTTTCGATTCGAATTCAATATCTGCACCGATCAAATTTTCGGAGTACTTAAACATTATTGTTTTGATTTTAAATGTTCTCAAAAATGATATTTATGCAAAACAACGTATTAAAACAAATATAATGCAACGCCAATTCTTTATAAAAACCAGAATTAAAATAAAAAATTATACGTCATGATAAATACAAACGTCCATTAACTTATCAAAATCATACACACATCGAAATAAAACACAGTTGAAAATGAAATGTAGCGAAGTGAAAAATTAAACGAATATTAAAATATAATTACGTACTCGAATCGAATAATCAGTTCTGTAAAAGCCGAGTTTGGATCAACGTATAAACAACGTAAAAAATGAGCAAAAAACCCTTTGATTTATAATACAATAATATATCGAAGAAAACTTTGCCGATACAATCACGTAGATGAAATAAATAATCGAAATACTTAATTAATCCAATTTGCGAGAAGGGAAAAAAATGAGAGCCCAAGGGATATCAAACAGTACGACTGGACGAAAGTTTAAAACACGCGCGCCCTATAAAGACACGAAACTCTCTGGATCCGACCGAACCAACTCTCGCGAGAGTCCCGAGCGAACTGCCGGCGCGGGTGCGCCGTGTATACATCAGATACGTGCTGCAGCGCGCGCAGACTGCGAAGGGGATCTCGTATAGGATGAATTCCCGTAATCTCTGTGTTTGATTAAGGGGGTGCATGAATTCTGTCCAACCGACTTATTTTTCGGGACTGTCTCACGAACACAACTGAGCGAAACAACTTTTCTTCGCTCTCGTCTAAGTTACTAAAGGAAAGAGTGCTCTTGTCCTCATTTTATTTGAATTTTCAATCAAATAAATTGTTTTTTACTATAAAGAACCATTCATAATATTTATAATATAGAATTTATTTCACTATCAAATTATGTAAAATTAGTATACTAAAACTATTATATAAGAACATATCTTTCCGATTAGTCGGTTTCCATAAATTATACCAAAATGAAATTTTTTCGATATGCTAATAGTAAAAGTTGCTTTTTAGTCTACTTGCTGGAATTTTTAATAATTTTGGTGAAAAAGCATGCTAAAGCGCTCCTATAGTGTAAGACCGTAAATAAACTAAAAATTTGATTCAAAAGAAAATGTAATATTCTTGTTAATACAAAATAAAACTATAATATTCTATATTATAGTTTTTCTTCAATGATTATTTTTAAATTATTGATACTAGAATATATTCTTAAATCTTTATTTGCGTAAAACTGTTGGCAACCCCTCGTAATAGATTTTACTAACGCAGCTTTACTTTTAGTGTTCCAAATCGATCTTAACAAAGAAACCTTATTCCAATTAGCTGTTCTTCAGTGTGAAAAGTTCTTGTAAAAATAAATTGGTAAAACAAGAGTCTTGCATTTCCTGAATAAGTATAACTATTTTCAGCGGTGTATTTAAATAAAAGCTATATTTATTTTTCGACACATTTTGCGTAAAATTGTACTTACGCCTCTTCTGTATCGAAAAATATTGTTCGATACTTCTTCGAAAATTAACTTTATACTCTTTCGATTGCCTGAATTGGGTGACAAAATCTCGCACTTGTTATATAGAATTAAGCTTTTCGCACATCTAAATCTACATTAATCATTCAATAATTGTTCATGTTCATTTTACGTGATACTTTTTCTAATCAGACATCACTGTAATTGCTAATAATAAAATTAAAAATACGGCGGTACGCACACACACTCACGTACACATCCATACAAGCATTTTCGAAAAACATGTGATTTCGACTCCGGACACGTTAAAACATACTTATAACATGTTTTTAGCGAGTCGCAAAATTTTACTATTACAAAGCTTCCTCTATGAGGAAGCAATATGATAATAATCTTCATGACAAAAATTAATACGTATATATTGCTATTACAAAAACAGCTATTTGATTTTAAATAAATAATAAATGTGCAGTCCTGCAGTCGATATAATGTATAATGTCATATATACTTCTCATGTTGTATATCGTTACTGAAAACCATAAAAAAATCCTTACCAAATCATTTTACATTGAAATAGTTTTTTTATGATTACACTGATAGAAATAAATATTTGATTTGAAGATTCAGTGCATTTATTACTAATCACTTTAGGTAGAGTCCGATTTGTCGAAGGTTCATTCAAAAGTAATAAAATCGTCAGATATTTGGTATTAGGTGCTATATTTCGAATCCCAAATAGCAGATCAATAATTTTCTACATTATTGTCTATAATCAAGGTGTTAATAGACAATTATTATAAAAGTTATTTCTCTACACTTTAAAGTTCGAATGATCTTTCTATTTCTCTTAATTCTAAATAATAAAAATGCCTTTCTAATTTTTAAAATTCGAAACAATGCATGCATTTTGAATGAGCTTTCGACAAATCGGATCCCACCCATCACTTTTACGTTTAACGTTTTTACTTTTCCGTATTTGTTCAATATTAACTTTATGTTACTAATCTTTGAAAAAATAATAAATTTTAGATTTATAACCGCTAAATCTAGAAGTGGACATACACATTTCTTTTTCTCGGGGGTGAAATATATACATATATTTTTGCTATTACGGCTACCTAGACACAGTCACATTAAAATCTTAGTAACCGCAGCAACTACTTTTTACAAAAAAATAAATAAACTATACAAAAAAAATTAGAAATTAAATTTTTGCGTAGCAGTGTACAGAATAGCGTCAGACTGTATCACAGAAGCTGTATCTCTCATTTCCTTGATTAGATTTTGTAATTACACGGCTTCTAGAACGAAAAAGTTAGATGCGTCTAGTAGATATGATTATTTACCTTTGACTCTCAACATACTCATTTCGTATCTCGTAGTCGGGATGTTGACGGACTATTACAGAAAATTACGAACTCTGTAATTTAAAAGTACAATTCGTTTGAATGTAAACCTCATAATTAATAGAAGAATACTATTATCATAATGTTAATAATACCGTGTTTAGATTCGTACAGGTCCCTTAAGTCGGACATATTGGTTTTGCCGTTTTCGATCTTGACAATGGGATATACACTTATCTGCATCTATAGACCAAATACGTACTATTGCAAATTTACATACAAATTAGTAGATCAGTCGTGGATTTGCGAGAGTTTTGGGCAGAACCTCGCGTGATCTTTAGATTCACGTGTAACAGTTAATTTTTATAATTATATTATACGTTTGTATATAGAAAATTACGTTAAATATATATTATTTTATACATAGCAACATAAAAATTCGTAAACACAGTTCGGATAAAAAGTGTCTATTTTCACAATATCCTAAAACTTCTAAATTACATACGTATAACCATGTAGGAGCTATCGTGTTTTCTTGATTAGATTTCTAATTGCGGGGATTGCTACAAGGGTGCAAAGAAGCCCGTGTGGGCTATCGAGCTTGCGAGCTGCATGAATCTTATTGGGCGATAAGGTTTACGGGTTTTCATGAGTAACTGAAAAAAAGCAAGGTGTGCTTTGTTTTTTCTTTTTTTTTTGTTGACATTTTTTGTTGATATTTACCTTTGAAATGATAACAAAAAATGCGCGTTCGTTTTATTCGTTCTATGTAAATGAATTTGCTTTACTCATATTTGCACGGGTATTAACTGGAGAATCCTTCTGTAAGAAAATATTATTTATTTTATTTTACGTCTTCACGTAAGCAACTATCCTTTTCCTTAATAATGCTCTTTGACTAAATTAAAATTTAGGTATAATTGTTGAGGTAATGTTTAATACTTGTATGTAAACTTGTAAAATAGTTGTTATGAACTGCTATGCAGGGAATAATAATTTTTTTTTTCAAATATTTATTAAGGTTGATTAAGTAATATCAAGTCTAATAAACTAGATAAATTCAAATTTAGTTTACTTTATGTTATAGTAAAACTAGTTTAAACGAAGCTTCTATTGTCCAATTTCAGACAACATTAATTTTAACTATGTTTTTCAGGGTACATATTAAAAATAATGAGCGAACACCAACGTAAATAAGATATCTCCGCATAAGTGAAACAAAAACAAAACACCCCATAAGACATTTTCTTGTGCAATTAAAAATAATCTTTTTTCCCTTCGCGTGGTACAAAATTGTTAAATAATATTTGATCTACATAATGGAACATCTATACATTTGAAACAGATACTAAACTTTTAAAAATCAGCATAACGTTCGTATAAAAGTCAACACATCTTTACATCGTTATTAAATCATTTGCTTAATTACTCAAAACTTGCGCTCAATTAAATTATCCTCCAGCTTGAAAAAAAAAAATTTTAACAACTTCCAACATGTAAAGAAACTGAATGAAGACAAACTTTTAATGAAAATGAAAAATTACATTTTTTTAATGCACAAAAGTTTGGAGGTGCATTCTTAGCCACAGTCGCAAGTATTTCTCTTCGAGCAAGGCTTCCTACTTTCTTTATGAAATTATAAAAATTTGCATTCATTAAACAAACATTCACGTCTTATCCGAGTCTGCGTTAGATATTTGGTAATACGCGTATTTTATTTTTAAAATTAGTTAAAACTTTATTGTAAATATCATCCGTGAAAGCAAAACATAGATCCAAATTACATAATTGAATAATAAACAAAATGACGATCATTAAAAAATATTATTTACTTATACTTAATGGGGAAAATAGACAAAGAATTATAACATTATAAAATTAAATAATAATTACAAAATTGTGGTATAAAAAAATTTCAATTAAAACTTTCTCGCCGTTAATATTAAAATTTAAAATATTACTTTAAACAACAAATTTTACCCACAATTTAATTAATTCTCATGTTTTAATTTCCTTCTATTTTATAATAATAAGAACAAGTACATATTAACTCGGGGATTGTAAAATAAATACACGCACATTAACAAATTAAATATCGGATGAAGGTTGGAAACCGCATTCGTCGAGTGATGTGCTCATTGGTAATGTATATCCGATTCAGGAGGATTTTTACCTATCGACTATCCAATTTCGTAGTGTAGAACACCGAATACGTTCTAATGAATAATTGAGCTCCGCGCATTTTCACATGCATGCGTTTCGGTAGTGCAAATTGGTACCATTGATTGAAAAATTTAGTTCAATTTTAAATATATAAGAATCGTCATTCAATTGTCATTGTTTCCACATAGTTATTTTATATATATATATGTCACATTGTACTCGTGCGCCTTGATTTTTAATTTATTTTACGGACATTGATGATGTTAATATTTAATTTGATGATTATATATCTACACATACACCCGGATTTAACACAATGTTTTATTTAAAATTCCATAAAAAATACATCGAGTCGCAAATTTTGATGAATATAGTTATACGTAAATATTTAAATACGGAATTCTATTAATAATACATTATGCATATTTTAATTTCTAGCATTGCGTGTGTTAAAACATTTAATAATATGTATATAAAACTACTCTATAAATAAATAGCAATACACATTCAGACATCATACACGCACAAAATAATTATGCCACTACAATAATTAGGTATAAAATAACATCTCTATATAAATTATTTCCCTCATGTATTTATTTAGTCAAAAATAAATAGGGGTTAACTGAAAAACGCAAAAAATTATTTTATCTTTTAAAATTGTCAAACAATATAATCGAAATCATTCAACAATTAATTATTACGAAATAAATTTTGACAAAAATGAGTTATATAATTATAGCTATAAACATACTTAACATGCAATTAAAATAAAAGTTCAATATCGTTAGTAAATAATAAAAATAAATAATGGAATATTTATGAAAGTAAAAATCGAGGGACAAGTTAGCTGTATATATAGCTTATGCGCTTTTTGATTTACATACATTAGTTAAATAAAGATACTTTATCGTGTATTGTATATGTAAATTATTATAATATAAATTTATATCTACGTTATTAAACGGACACTTATCACTATATATGTTTGTAATTCAATTTTTTATTATACTAATATCAATATGCGCTAAAATTGGTAATGCGGTAAAATTGGTACACTGCCGCTCACATAAATTTGGCTCCCCATCAAAAATCTGTCAAACTTTGAAGTTTTGTACCTCTATAAGGAATCAACCGATCTAAAAAATTCAAAATGCGTTTTGAAGCTCGTACCAAGCCCTTCAGTATATGATAAAAATATTTTTAAAAATAATGTTTAATTAATTTATTATAAACAAATGAAAAAAAAAATTTTTTCAATTTTTTTCGTCCATTTTCAAATTGGCATAACTTTGTTAAAAATAATCTGATTAAAAAGAAAACAAAATGGAGGTTAAAGCTATGGTACTCCTCTTCAAAATGCGCTATGCAGAATTTCTGTTCATTTATTTTTTAGGGAATTTTTTAATTTTATGTAAAAAAAAATCACATTTTTTTCAACAGCTCATAACTCAAAAACTATGAGTCAAACTAAAAAAATCATAAGAGCAAAAATTATGCGTTTTTACTCAACGAATACGAATTTAATGGTTAAGTTAACGAATTAAGCGGTTGATTCCTTATAGAGGTTCAAAACTTCAAAGTTTGACAGATTTTTGATGGGGTGGCCAAATTTATGTAAGCGGCAGTGTATTTTATTACATAATTCTTGAAGTTCGAAAGATGATTTTTAAAATGTTGAAATGTTATAATCATTAATTTATATACATCACTGTCAAGGTATCATCAAAGTTAAAGAAAAATGTGTATTTCGAGCATATGTGTTAGACAAAAAATAGTTCGTTAAACAACGACAGAAAGTTTTAGTCCTTTGCATTGCAGATTAATCTATATCTGAGTGCCTGTCGTATAAAGTTTGCTCACTTGAGACCTCAATATCCCAAATATATATGCTATTTTTATTATACAATTTATTTGTAATGTATGTTTATGGTACATGTTAAACATTTATTTACAGTTGATAAATTATGTTCTGAGTTTTATAAATATAGACTACATTTGTATTGATCTATATGTAATTATTAAGTGTAAGAGTCACAGAGTACACGTATTTCAAAAATAAATTTAAATTTAAAACATTAATGCCTAGTACTCTTTCTTTTTAGTTAAAAATTTTAAAGTAGATATTGTCATTTCATTAAAAAGTTATACGATTGTAGAATAATTATAATAACTATAATTAACGTGTCATGTCGACTTATTTCAAAACTTTTTTTAAAAGTAATCTTATACAGATGTGCCTTGTGAAATGTAAAGTAAATTGTAATAATATTGTTTAATTATAGCTGTATTAAGGAGATGTGACAAACTCAAAAATTTTCTGCAATCATCGAACTAAAAATCTGGAAAAATACATACGTGACACTTGAGTAATGTAGAACAAACTGACAGAGAGATTTTTTTAAATTAATAATTTTAAATTAATTAGAAATTAATAACCACTTTTTGTTGATCATGATTAGGTGAAAAATTAATCCTTGCGGCTGTACGAAAATCTCCATCATTCAGTGATAAATAATATTGAAAAAAATCACACTTACTATTAAAGCAAGTATAAGAATGTTACAGAGAGATTTTTTGGAAAAAGTCAATCCACTGTTAATTAAAAAATAAATAAGGATTCTAATTTCTTTTAGTCTCACATCTCCTTAAACAAATTTACAGATTTATAATAAGATATAAATATAAATTTTACCAGTAATTTATTTATTAAGCGAAACCTTTTTGAACGATGTTTATTGGAAGAATATAATTGTTTGTTCGGAATTAATAATTATATACAATTAGTAAAAACAAAATCTAATGGTTGTGAATAATTAATGCAATTTAAATCAAATTAATGGTACATTATTCACTAAAGATGGAAAAAATAATCAATAAATAAACAAGCAATTGTAACGTAAAAAATTATATTAAAACTCTCAGCTTTAATTTCATAATGTACAGAGCTATATATCGTAACAATCAGCAAATCTAAAAATTGTATTCACAAAGAAAAGGTATTTGTTAAAATTGAATACATTTAACTCGTAGGATAGATGAAAATAGAAAAAAGCAAGAACGACACGGTTAGTTGAAACTTCAATCCCTGACTCTTTAAATAACAGAAAAGCTCGATCCAGTGCAAATTAAGAGTAAAAGGAGAGACAAAAAAAAAAGAAAGAAGAAAGAGGTCGCGATCGCGAAAGCGAAGAGGAGCTCTCGTCGGATTACAGAAGGGGGACGCGCAGTGTTAGCTCCAAAGGCCTCTCTTCTCGTTCTTGTCGTGCAACAGGTGTTCTCTTCGCTCACGCTGCGCTCTACGATTGTTTTCATCCTTGCTGCTATGCACGGACATCCGAATCGACGAATTTCGAGCTTTACTCAACGTTGACCTAGTCAAGGGACTTAGATTACATCTCTTGTTTACCATCAGCTTGAGATATACCTTCATAGATATATGGTTTCAAGTGTTGAGCTAAATGATACTTCAATTACTGTAATTGCAAGGTTGAATTTGATTCGGATACTTAACAGTAGTAATTTTTAAAATACGTCGCTGTTTATTAGATTTTTCTTTTAATCAAGTAATCTATAATTACCCTACCCTAATTTAGCATTTTTAAAAGTTAATAAAATTAATAAAAGTAATATACAATATATAATGTTCAAAATATCCAGTACGTTTATAATGTTAATAAAATTTACTTGATTTAAAAATAGGTATAAATGATTTCAATCGTTGCAATTAAAGTGATTAGTATACAATTTAGTTACTGAACGTACAGAATATTATTTATATCGCTTTTATAAAGTTACAATAATTGTCTTTCATTAATGTTTAATACATGAAATAAATGTAGAATTATTTCCTACGTACATTTTTTAACTAACTCTTTCGAATTAATTCTATAAATTAAATTCTTAATAGCGAGGAAATGCTAAATTATACAATAACATGTACCTCAAAGTAAAGTTAATGCGTAATAATAAATAAATCTTTAACAATACTATAATTGAATAAAATGTTGTTAATTAGTTTATAATTTATATAGTAATATTATTAGTATTGTGTATACATGTATTATTTTACAATTAATAAATTCCAGTCGTCATTGATTGATCGGTTTGTAAAGAAATTATGACCGGATATTATTAAGCCAAAATTGACGGTATAGGGTTGACCTATATAATGCGCAAGATTTTTAAGATGTAAAATGATTTTACGCACGATTTTGTAATATATAAATGAATAATCGATTAAATTGTCAAATAGAAAAATTGTATTAGTACATTTAGAATAAAATATTTATTATTTTTCAGTTCAATTTTCAATCTGACAATTTAACGGCTTATTCATTGGTAAAATAAAACTAAACACGTAAAATCTGCATGATTCAGTAGCCCTTGTACTTCGAGAAAAGGCATAGACTCTTCTTTTATCTCCAACGAAGTGAAGTAAGAATACAACTAAATAGTATAAAAAGAAAGGATAAAAAGTTAAGCTCAAGGAAAGCATCGTACAATCGAAAAGTTACGGCACAAGAACAACTTAAGTCGATTTAACTTTTCGCGAAAATTTCTCATTCAAACTTCCTAGAGAAATAAGGAATTTACTATACTAAAAAAAATCCGAATAAAAACCAAAATTTAAAGAAAATTTTTTTTTATATTAATTTATACTAGGTATTATACGGTGCATTAGTGTGAGTAAAAACGTAGTAAAAAGAATAAGGCATTCAATATCACTGCTGAATCTTGCTTTTCTAAAACTTGGTACTTTTTTGTTATGCGCTACCAATAACTCAACCCAATATATTATTCGGGTGGTGTAAAAGGAAGAAAGACGTAAAGATTTTTATAATATACAATTTTTCAACGTACACAAACAAATGGCAATTAGTACTTAATTACATGATCCAAAAAATATACTGAATTTTATCTGATTGAAAAATGTGAATAATAAATGTATAATAATGTATATACGTTTTCATGTGCAGGGTAAGAGGCAATTATCAATGTAACATACCGTTTCCAAAAATAAAAAGTCACAAAAATGAAAAAAATAATTGGATAACGAGAAAAGGATAGTCCAGGTTCGAGCATTAAAGGACACTAAACTTCTTGATGAGGCTACATGGATCGCGAACTCCCTTAAAGCGTCCACACCGCAACGGTCGGACACGTATACGAGCACACACGCTCACGCGTTAAACCGACTTTCTCACGAGCGAAGTTTGCCATGGTTGTATAAAGGTGCCAAGCGGACCAGGGTGCTGCTTTCCAAGCGAGCGGGCTCTACTCGGAAAAGTTGAGGTCGCTCCTCCAATCGCTATCTATATATAGGTATATATACATCGATATACATCTACTTCTACACGGTTTACTCAGCCCTAACTTTAGTATGGTTGATTATTTAACTTCAAAATTATACATTCGACATGATTTTCTCATGACAGTTGATGCCTATGTTGCTATATCGAAATGTGCATTTTCATAGACAACTAATATTTAGTCATTTTTGTTGAGCGAGAATTATTTCTTAAATATAATTGTATTTCATTATACGATCACACGCAATTTAATTAGAAGTAAGACAAAATCCACTGTAATTAGCTTGTAGAAGATCATTGAGATTATAACTGATTAATTTCTAATTTATTATCGAATAAAATTAATAATAATATTTTGAAATATGTTTGCATGTATCATTTCTGATAAGTTCAATTACTTTATATATATATCTTTAGTAAATTAATTCGAATGAATTACAATAGTAATTAAATTGGTTTATTTTCTGAATTTCAGTTAATTTTGCATTTATCTTTTTTACTTTTATGTACATTCTCAATTAAATACATTAATGTGCTCTACAAATCAACTTTAATTAAAATCAATTATAGCTTTTTAATAAACACTTCGGTTCGATCAACTAATCACATTTTAATTAATCTATTTATAGGAACGTAGTAAGCGGAAGGTATAATTCTAATGATATATTATCAGACAATAATGGTTACATTAAGACATCCTTTGCAATATTTGTAACTCTCAAAGTCATACAATTATATATAACGCTGTTTTGTATAATACAAAATATATTTTAAAATTACTTTTGATTACACCGGCACACAAAAAAAGAGTGGTCTGTTCAAGCAACCAGACCTATCTATCCTTATGTATTTTGACGCGCTAAATCCGAATCTGAGGTTGGTTTTACTCAAACACCCCTAAAATTTTTTTTAAATCGCGAAAAACTGTGAAAAATCACTGAAAATCGTATTTAAATGCGTGGGTTAAAGACAAAAAAATTTTTTATGAGAGTATCATGCATGATTTTTATATATTTTGATGCGCTGAATTTGAATTCAGGGTTTATTGTACTCGTACGCCCTTGAAATTGTGAAAAAATGGTGAAATTAATTACGTTTTTATATAAGAAAGCTACTCCCGTATGTATTGGATAACAAATTTTATTCTAATTAACTGAAATAATGTTGTGAAATAACATTTTACAAATTACGACTATAAATTAGATATTTTTTATATCAACACTAAAATATAATAAACACAATACAAATCAATAATTAAAATATCATAATGAGGAGTATACAATTTCTCTAGATCTTGCGGCTCGGCTTCGACAGGGTTTTATTTACTTGGTTCATTAGCCACCAGGAATTTCGATTGTGGCCCGAAGCGGAATCGATACACACCACCTCGCGTATGCAAAATTGCACGCTCGCATCCGTCGCTAACGGGGCTCCTCTCGCTCTCGGTTTACGTGTGCACGTGTGTACGTGTTTGTGTGTGTGTGTAAACCGAATCACATTAGCCAAGCGAGAGTCATTTGACGCATCGATTAATTATTTGGTGGTTTTTACGTTCTGAAAAACTGTGCACGCTTAACATCATTAGAGCGCACTTCGCAATAATACATTTTAAAAAGTTTATTTCATTTTTCTCTGACACTAATTTTAAAAAAATTCGATTTTATATCGACGAAATCGTGAAATGACTATGTTGGGTACAGAATTAAGACAATTTATTTTCTTGCACAATTATTTCTATATAATTTATTTATTAAGATTGTACAGTAAGAAAGCTAAGACGAAATAATAATAATTAATATTTTGTAGTTGGATTGTTACAAATTATTTACATTAAACAAGTTTTCTGATCAAGGAAAAAATGTTATAAAATGTAATACTCGAAAATGGCAGTAACTGATATGTTGCGCAGGATAAATAAAGTCACTATGCATACACATTTATTATAATCAAACATGATAATAGCGATTTCTGTTGACCCGCGAATTTGTATGCATGAAGTAACACGTAATAGTATATAAGAAAATAATAAAATTATAGTTGATAATTTTTTATAATGTCACGATGTACGCTTGATGTAAATTTAGTGGGTACGAAATAAAGTGTAAATGTTATTACCATAATTTAACATATTTTAACGTTACAAAATTTAATACAATAGGATTTTATGCTGCTGAATTGAAAACATTTTTAAATATAATAATCGTGAGATTGATAGATTCTTAATTTCTAGTATGAACAACATAAATGTTAAAAAATTTATTCACTTGTCGTTGATATTTGAAAAATAAAAAATAAGAATGAATTTATCTTAAAAGTAAAAAATCTATTATCGCTCATATAATGCATTAATTCATGCTAAAGCAACAACAAAAAGTCTCAATGAACTTGCGAAAAGATTGGCACGGATGTACGCCGTAGAAATTTTGAGTAGTCACTCGGGCGCGGCTTTGTTTCGCATCGAGCACTGAATTCTAATTGCTACAGTTCGACAGACCGTGTCTGACGATTTTCTCCCTCGCATTTTCTTTTTTCTAAATAAATTACCTCTGATTTTTCGTGCTGGATAGTAGATCTAAACGTAAAAAAGAATGAAAACGAATAAAAATGTATATACCATGATAATAAATTGTCTAAAACATTTTTACAATTTTAATAGGATTTTATATACGTATTGTAAGTGTATTTAAATATTAGCAAGGCCAATTTGATCAAGTTAGGTAAAGTTGGTATTAAAAAGTTATACTTTTAGTTTTAAAATATTAAAAGTCAGGTTTCGTATAGGTATAGATGCTGTAAGTTTCAGAGACAGAACAACTATGGCTAAGAATTACTGATGAGCTTTTACTACGAAAGACAAAATTTTTTTGCAAATTTTATTTTAATAGTGTTAAATATTATTTTTTGAATAAAAACAAAGCATTAAATTTACACGAACAATGAAAGTATATATAAATCTGTTTACCAAAGTACAACGACGCTCGTAACTTTGACGCGTCACACGATATATATTTTCTAAATCATCAGTTTCGCGAAATGACTTTTATAATAGGGTCATCCGCGAGAAACTCATATTTAATTGAAAAAGTCACGGCAGGTCGTCGCGAATCGACTGCGAATGCTCTCGCGCGTTTCTTTCGCGGAAACTATATTTCGCACACGCCTCGTCCTGAATTCTGTCGCACCGCGATCTTGAAAAAAAAAGTATAGAAAAAAAAGTATTGCATTGTCGTGTAGGTATTATACGACGTGTACATCTGGAATTCGTCGTTGCGGATCGAGGTTCGAAGAAAACTCGACGGCGTCTTATAATTTTTCACAAGAATGAATTGAAAGCTCGTTCTGGAATTTATGCGGTAATAAGGGGGCCTTTGCCCTCCCGTCGAATGATATACTCGAGAGATATTTGTGAAAAATATATTTATTTCCAATAGTTCGATCGTTCATTTAAATATTGAATATACTGTTAGATTCTTATATCGTTAATGCTAACGATTTTACCTTGTTTACGATATATACCGTCTAAAAATTTTAAAACATTATTATCATTTAAATTGATGGAGAAAATGTGGAAGGAACATAAAAAGAAAAATAGTTTATACATTAGTTATCAAAAAATAAAGTAAATCGATGCCAAGTGCAATATTTTTCATATCAGAATGTATTTTATATCGCAACGTGTTCATTAAAATAAAAGGAGAAAATACTTACTAAATTTTTCACCTGTACAAAATTTCAAAACAAAATAACGAAGCCAGTGGGATAGAAAAAGACAGGTTGAATCTAATTATTTTCATAAAACGTCTAAAGTGGAAAATGTAGTTCGTAATCAAGAGTTATATAGAAGCACAGCTTAAATTAATACGAAATTATACGGCGATAAAAGTCGCGTAAAACTTGCGCTGCATTATTTTCTTGCAACGTAATTTACTCGATCGGTGCACTAACTCTCTCTCTCTCTCTCTCTCGCAAACTTCATCAGCCCCTGGAATATGCTCGGCAGTTTTGGGGACTGAGTAAGGATGGCGGTCCAGAGTCTCCCCCCGCCTCCCCCCCGAGTTATCGAGCTAATGAATTCGTCAAGGTTTACGGGCGCCCGTAATCCCAACCCCCATCCGTGCCACTTATGCAGTTTGTGCCAAGTCGAAACGACGACAACCACCCGCGGGATTATGCGATTGACGAGCGATTTTTCAAGCTAAGCGGGCCGTTTGTCTTCCCGAATGGTTTTCGCGCTTTTTGTTGTCCTTGTATTTACCCAGTTTTGCGGTGCGGGTTTGGCTTTCTTTGAAATTAGCCCCCGCGTTTCACTATAGATTAATGCTTTCCGCTGTTTCGTCTTTCCTATATTACTATCAATTTCTGTATTTATATCACTTTTTTAATCGATACTTATTTATAATATTTTTTTCGGCAGAAATTAATTTTAATAATATTAAAGCTTTAGTAGTTTAGTTTAATAATTAAACCTTTAGTACGACTTTAAAGATTCAAGATGAAAGATATTAATTTCTTATACTCGTACTTTACGATATTCCATTATCTCATCATATCCAATTTCGGATCATTATCCAATTATTGATCCTATTTTAATACAAATAACAATAAATAATTTTGGATATTAAATATTTGAATATAGTCTCATAAAGTACAATATCAATTAAAAAATCCATGTATTATTTGGAAATATTAAATTTTTTATTAACTTTTTATATGTATAGGTATGATTAAAAATTGGACTTGACTAATTGGAAACTAGGTAATGATATGGTATTCCGTGAACGTTTTAATTAATAATCAAGTACTCAACTAATTTTAACTTATATAGTGAACTGATATATTTTCAACTTTAAAATTATATTTAATAAATATATATACCATATTGAATATAAGAATATATACACATGAATTTTGTGTTCTCAGGGCATTGCTCAGCGCATTGAGGTATTTTACGTTCTGGCCATTTATACGTTACGACGGCCGAAACCGCGTCGCTAATTGATCAGACGTGTAGCAAGCTATTAATCGTCAAAGCGATCCTACAAGTGTCACCTCATGTGTCACCACACGAATGTAAGGTAATAAATAAAAAAAATTAATAAAATAGAGAACGAAGAATTTTACGCCGTAATAGCAAATCTTGAGGGAAAATCGAGTACACAACAACCGATAATATTAAGGAATTACGATTGAAATTATTATTTATTATCCGTGTGAATCGCATAGAAACGTTGTAGGAAACCCATTAAATTGCCACGCTATAGACTATTCTTTAGGTAGAAAAGGAATATATCTACAACTAAAGTTCGAAAAGCGAAGCGCAGTCTGAGAGAGAGAGAGAGAGAGAGAGAGTAACGTCCGTCACAGGTTGTGGGTGGTAGTGGCGGTGGTGAAATTCCGGGTACTACGTCGAAATCCTCGCATTACGTCCGGTGCAGGCGTCGCGTCCGCATAATATCGCCCGAAATAACCGCGGTGGTAATTGCGGTGGCTGATTTAAATTCAGTGCCCCTGGCGCGTCCGAATTGCCCTCGTAAATCAATTGGTAGAACTTTCTCACGAATTGTCCGCCGGCGTGGTCGCCCACGGTTTATCATAAGGCTATACCCCCCCCCTCCCCCTCCCCCTCTCCGAAATCCATACGCGCGCACACACATCACCTATACACATGTATAAAATACGTGTATAATTATATATACATGTATAGAGAGAGAAGGACCTTGGGTGAATTATATCCTCTCTTGGAATACACCGGCCACGATCGTATAGAGGGTAAACTCGACGTGTACGGTGGATGCTCCGGTGAGACCGCAACCCTCTCGCAATGCCTTTGGCAAACATTGCCCCAAGAATCTGGCTCGAGAGAGTTGCGCGAGCCGCGGTCTCGGTTTCCCTGAGTGCGACACCCGAACTTGACGGAAAATTTTTGGGTAATGGATCGGTGGGGGTGATTGATACCTACGTCTCCTGTATACACTAGAGAATTCCAACAATTTTATAGATCTACAGATTTAATGGTTTCTCCAAAGTTTACAGTTATTTACCTATATACTGGAGTCTCGGATTTGACTAATTTCTTTATCAAAATTAGAGTCATTTTACAAGCAATTACACGTTTATTGTGCATTGTTTAAACTTTTCTTTTCAAAGAATTTAAAATAAAAATTTAATACTTTGTTATTTTAAATATAAAATTTATCTTTGCAATGTGCTATTTCAAAATATAGATAACTGACGAATTTTTTTTATTCAGGTTATTTTCCTTCAATTTAATTCAATCCTTCAACTGACTGATTTGATTAATTAAATGAGAGAGCGTTTTTTCTAAAATTTACAGATAATATGATCAAAAGGTAATTAAAGTGTATATACGGATATAGTCTGATAAAACAGCAGTTTAGTCAATTTTTTTTTACAAATCAATTGACCTGTTCTATCGTGCTGTCTGGAAAGTCTGTTATTTAACGAAACGAGAAAAGTCCAACAATTAACGTTAATTTAAAAATTAATTAATTAATTAGTTAGTTTAACCCATTGTTTAAACGGAATTCAAAAATTATCTTGGATAATTTTAGATATAATAATGCAAAATGTTTGCAAATTTTAATTATTTATAAATAATATTACACTCGTTTGCATAATATTCTCGTGATGTTTAAATACTAAATAAAAACTATTAATTAAGGTTAAATCATGTAAGAGTTATTGTGAATTACGTTGTCATTAACTACTACAGTTTGAAATTGGAGAATTAGCCAAAATTTACATGAAGATTAGTTTATTACTAGGGATTTTTCGGATCAATGAATCAAATTCAAATTCGACGTGTGACGGAGTATATGAGATGCAGTAGACCGAAGTTCGCTAAGTAATTAGATCTAAATGAATATCGGTTACTCTGGCAAACGCAGAGTCCAACAAACTGAGAAACATTTGAATTCCATATAGTATAGAATCGGATATCTGAACAACTAACATTGAAATTAATCGTTTCTCTTCCTCTATAACCAATTTTATATGGAAGTATAATTAATTTTAACTCGATATTACGATAGTTTTACGTTAAAAAAATATTTATACAATAACTTTATATGAAAGAGTAATTTAAAAATTATTTGTTTAAAACTTAAGTACATAAATATAAACTTATATGAATCCCAAACATTTACTTTTCTTGTTATAGTTCGATAGAATTATGTAAATCATATGTAACTCTTGTAGAAAGTACTTCAAAGTACAAGAGTGCTCAACGTAGCATTTTCAGAAATTCTGCAGGATCTACCAATAGTTAACTTATTAAAAGCGATTCAATTTTACAAGCTCCTCCTCGCTTTTTAGACAAGAAGGTAAATACATTTATCTAAGAATTGGAGTTACTAAAACATTGGTACTTTAATTAGTTAATTAATGATTTCTAAATTATTTTTCTTATTACGAATTTCTATATCAGCAAACTCGATAAAAAAATAAAATACAAAATCCTATATACGTATAGAACGAAGCGAATTAAACCTAGTCGGCCTGTAACGGGAACTTATTAATATTTATCGCGAGAAACGCGTCTTTCCCTATCTTATCTCGAGGGAAATATTCGTGCTTGGTGAGCACAACTAAGTACTTGCAAAAGTCTTGGAAGCTGTCGCGCACATTTGATAAAAAAAAGTGAAGGTAAGTAAAAAAAAACTGAGATGAAAATACGCTTTTTTTGCAATACGTCTATTCGCTTGTGAAACATTAATGCAGAATGATACGGTTTTCGTTATCTTAAAATATTTTTTGCGCGATCGATATTGTCAAATTTGAATTTTATTTTTAAATAATTACTGCAAAAGATTAACAACGACGGGGTGCGCGGATTATTTTAATCTTAAAATAAGTGATTCTGGGATCGATAATACTGTTAATTTAACAATTTACATTCAAAATTAAATTAATAATGTCAAATAAGAATACTGATGCATTTGAATATTCTTGTTAAATATATATGATTGTACTCAAGAATATACAATTTTCTAAATATATCAAGAATGTAAAAAATGGATTGTTTCAGAAAAAAAATATCTATAGCTACATTTATAATTGATTAACAATTAAGGAGAAAGGAGTGTGATTTGTGTAAAAGTTATTTACAAGTTTACAGTTTACGTTTAACCCAGTGTACTACGAAATTTAATTTTTTGAACTACATCAATTTTCCGACAATGTTTACGTTTGGAAAATTTTATGATGGAAACATGTAATGCACAAAGACAGTTCAACTATAACATAATTTTACAATTTTTCAATCCAAATGTTTTCTTGAACTACTTAGTTATATTTATACTTTTTGTGTTTCAAGGCAAATTAATATACAAGTACAACTCTAGATGCAAATTAAATGTCTCAATCATTAAGATAGTAATTTACATTTCCACAAATTTATTACCTTTTTTATTTTATAATGCTAAAATTCTAATTGTAAATTAAATAAATGAATTTATTATCATTAGTCGACCAATTAATGTAGTTACAAATTATTAAATTAATAAATCGATTGGTGTATAAATATGTTTTAATTGAAATAAAACTTACTTTCTTTTGTAATAAGATATTATTTTATTTTTATAACAATAATTATATTTTTAAACAATAGTTCATAAATAATGTAACAATTAACAAAATGTCGTTTTTTAAACCTATATATTCATAAGTTATGTAACATTTATCACAGATGAGTCAGTCTTATTAAATTAGTCTTTCAAGTTATATTTTTAAATGAATTTGTAAATAATTTGGGTAAGTTATTTCATATCACAGTCGAGTTGAAAGTCACTCACAGGACTGCAGAGAATCTCGGAAGAGATAAAGATCAATCAGCAATGAATCCAGTTGGTGGATAATCATCAACTATCAGGTCTTCCACTGGTCGTCTTAGGAAACCTGATATCCTAAGAAATAAATAAAAATCTTTATATTAATATTGATAATTACACATACATCATTTAAATAATGTTAATAAATTTGCCCTATTTTATTTTTACTGCATTAGTTTCTAAATGTTCATCATTTTCTCTACTTTCTTATTATCAAGCTCAGACTATAAACATAATTGTTGAATGTAACAATTTGCAACCTAAGTTCTGCGATTACTGTTAAATTTTGTGCCATTGTATATATCATTTTTCTCTGCATTTCATATTGTATCCAATAGTCTGATTAGCTCTTCCTCAAGCAACTTTTCAGGATGTACTGGGAGGATATCGTATTTCAAATTTTAAGAAAACTTATTAGAAGTATTCCTAACTTCATTTGAAGTAGTTGGTAATGTCTTTTTAGATTATAATAAATGTAACATATTAAGAAAATAAAACAATGTTTTTATATTCTTATTTAATACCTAATTATAAAAAGTCGACCTGCGATACTTAATGTATACTGTATGGCTGATTTTCATATTTTATATTTTAAATAGCTTCTTTGATTTTTATATAATTCTTCATAAAGTAACAATTATATTCATTACTTGTTTATTTTTTTATGTTTAATTTATTTTTATCTCACTAAGAAAAATTTTGTTTCGCTTCAATGATTTACAAAGATGAAAGGAACAGAATTTTTTATTTTTACTCACCTGCAATTGATTTTCTACTTGAGATGAAGCTTTTATTTTTAGGCATTAATATTAGTGTTAAATAGATGCCCATTATTTTTATTACTTTCTTTTTTGTATTAGTTTTCAATTCTCCATCGAGATTAAACGCTCAGTCTCTTTCATTTCTTAATTGTTTTCATTTTCTTTTCCTTATTTAGAATATGTAATAAAACCTCTCTTAAAAATAAAGTTGATAATTGTAATTAATTTTATTAATACAAATCAAAATATTACATAGAAATCATAATTGTTCTTTTTCTTCTTTATAGTGATAAATAAATCTTTCATAAATTTAAAATTAATTTTAACAAAAATATGTGGATTTTAAATTATTGATCAAGAGGCTTTCCATACTACTATCGCTGAAATTTAGTTTACTTTTCCTTATTTTATTTAACATTCGGTTTATATGGTTTTATAGCTTATCAACAGCTACTTTCAATTCTTTGGAAGCACCATTGTTCTCATATGGTTTATCTATTATTGCAATGGGATCCGCTTGCTGGCATGATTCATTGTATCTCTCATTCCTGAGAGTATTTTAACTTGTCGCCTGTGAAATAAACTGAGTTCATGTGAAATGACTTGCACATTAAATATAATCATTTCATTTGCTGAATGATTCCTTTTTTTTTATTAGACTTAATTTTCTAGCACACGACATACAGAAAAAATTTGTTGATAAACTAAAAATGTTTGAACATTAAAGAATTTTAAGCTTTAAAGTGAAAATAAATAAGGTATAGAACAAACATTCGCTCAAAAGGATTTTAATTAGGAAATTTTTATACCTACGTTGCAGCTTTAAGTTTGAAATCTTTGAGGATTTAGATTCTTATTTTGTATTTACTAATTCGCTTGTGCTGGCATATTTCTTAGAGCAGTGGCTGGTTTATTTGTTTTGCTTATTGTGCATATGCGAACAAAGCTATATTATGTAATATGTATATAATAAACAATGCAATAATTGTAAATAAATCGTGCCTATTTCATAACAGAATAATACAAAACGTTTATTTAATACTTACAAAGTTTTGTCAAACTAAAAGCTTTTTGAGGTTTTAAGGTACTAAAACTATGGTGACCACTGAATTTTGGACTTTTAATTAGTTTTTTGTCATTTATTTAATTATATATTATGTATTTAACTAATAATTTATTTCCTACCTAATATATCAGAATTAAAAATATTATGATGTATAAAAAATGAATTGATTCATTTAAATCCTCCAAGTATTACACAATAATATTCAATAATAAAAAAATCCTAAATACTGCTACAGTAATAAGTTTTCCTATTAATATAATGTAGAATTCCAAGTTAAGTGGCCACCACAAAAATCACATAGAATTAATTACTACAATAATTACTATTATAGAAAAAGGTTTTAATTAATTACCTGTTTTTGTAAGATTGAATTCAACATATTTTCTTAAATAGTACAAAATTTTAAGACTTCAGCTTCGTGTAAATTATTTTCACATGTTTTTAAATAAACATGCATTTATATTTACTTGCTCATATACAAGAGGAGGTAATAAAGTTCAAAATTTTTTTGATTATTATTTTTAATACGATTTTTTCTTTAAATGCTTCATGATTAAAGATCATTCTATAGTTTACAATATTAAATGTTGTCAATAATAATAAACTACATCTACAATATAAAACAATGAATTTCATTTATATTCTCATATTTCTTGCTATTACTTTTAGCAGAAAGATTAAAAAGAAATAAAAATAATTTTACATAATCTTCTTTGTATATAATTTTCAGCCATTTTGAAATATTCTCCACTTTATGAAGAATCTTAAAAATTAATCCTCTTTATAAACAATAATGAAAATTCATTGAGTCCATTATTCTTTTAAAACGGTCGTCAGGTTCTGAGATTTCGCACATACTCAATCGTTCAGCTAAAACTGTTGTTCAAAGACTTTGTTCAGTCTCAAGCGGCTTTTAAAAAAGAGAAGAAATTAGATTAACAGTATCGCAGTAGCTATTTGCATTTCAAAATATGTATTATTATTTTTATAAAGAAAATACTAGTTTTCTTATGACAATATTAGATCTTACTCTATCAGTGAGCAATCACAATTACAAATTCCTAATTGTACAATTTTTTGGTACACTCCCACATATTTTCGACAGTTATAAAAAAACACTTGCATCAAACTTTGCCATAAAAACTAGCATACTTAACAGAATAAAGGCGAATTTTTATTCTTGAAAATAATTTATCCTTCTATGCTTTCCATTAAACATTTTAAAAATTGTTTCAACATTATGTTTTATTAATTACAATTGCCATAAATTTAGTTATATTTATCAATATGTAGAGGACTTAAACCTAATTAAATTAAATGAGACGATATTACTACTTTTAAAATCCTACTATCATCTCTTTTTTTATTTTATTTATTCATATCTATGACAAAAACATCTTTTAAATCTTTGTGCATGATAAAATGAATGATCCCTTGAATTTATTTTTATACTTAATAATCAAGTTCGTTTTCATCAGTTTAAAATGTCTATACTGTGAAAATAAAATAAGATAAAAATTTTTTAATATAACTGTAAATTTGCACACACTAAAGCACTTGCATTATGTGAATTATTAGTTTTGATGAAAAAACTAATGTGTTTGACGAATATGTAATATATTCATATTTTTCATTTATCGCTAAATCACTTTGTAAACTCGTTCTCAATTTTTGCAATCTGTTCCTTTTTAATGTTCAAATTACTAACGCATTATAGAATATTTAAGTTCTGTCATTTTTTTTGTTAAAGAAATTTAGAAAGTCTTGTTTAATTTGCCTTGCTTAACATAATTTATATATATATATATATACATATATATGTATAAATATAAAAAGACGCTATTCAACAATTTAATTGTTGTTGAAAATATGCATAGACGCAAATATTTCTCTATTTTATGATTTTTAAAATGTGTTTTATATAATAAAGTCAATGATACTTTTGTCCGTTTTTTTAATAAAAACAATTTACTGAAAGTTGGCAAGTGTTGTTTTCATACTACATCTATTATTTTTTACAAAGTGATTGACTATATTAATAATTATATATCATAAAAAGTTATTTTTTTTACATCGCGCCTTTTTTGCACTCAAAACTCCATATAAATATACAGACTTTGCTATAGCAACCATTAAAAGTTCGTTAAAGTGAATCCTAGGGTTTTATCCCAACCCAATAGGTTACTTTTTTCATACATATATATAATTTTAGTTCAGGTGACATCTACTTCGTTCACTTGTATTATATTTAACATAAACTTAATTTGTAACTTTTCCAAGTGAATCAGCACTGTAGCAAGCAATCCTGTACTTTCATTGTAACGAACGCAAGTTTTGCTTTTCACAAGCAGAATGAATATACTTTTATGTTAATCAGAATTGCACACTGCAGTGAATGAAGGGAAGAAGACGCGAAATTATGCTGTTCTTTTTTCTCCATTTCAATACCGGTACTTACCGTAGTCCTGTTTTCCATAAACAGCTTCTTGGCCCGCATAATCTAGGATTAAACAGATAAACATTAGCTAAAATTATTTATATGTTATATATCTTATAGCTAAAAAAATATTTATTTCCAAACTATATTTCAGTTCAACCAAAAACTTGTAAAATAGGTAGTTAATTTAAAGGAGAGTACTTAAAAAAATATAAATAAACAAATTTGTACTTTTATTATTAAGATATACTTTCCTTTACATGCTAACACAAATAAGATATAAGAAAATATATTTCTAATCTTAATCTTCTATATTTTTATAATAATGCCTGCTGATTTATATTGTTTGTTCAAGTCATTGCATAAAAAGCTGCTTTTTGTTTTTAGTTTTATTTTTAGTTTTATTTTAATAGATTCTATATAATTTAATTAAAAATTAAGTTTTATACTTTTAAACAATATATCACAAGGATTATTTAGAACATATTTTCTTCTAGACAAACAACTTGGAAATCAGCAATATTTTACTTTTGTAAATTTATATGGTGTTAACATTAAAAAAAAATTAACATGATATAAGTTTTAAGTACACTCCTATACTTATGTAAATATAAGTTACTTTCTAATGACTGTTACGTGAAAAATGAGTAAAGGAATTAACAAGAGGTAGTGCAGCAGTAACTTGTGTATCAAATTAATAAACCATATGACACACAGTATAATTATATAAAATAAAAAACAAACAAAAAGCATCTTCAAACTTTATCAATGTATTGCACAAACTTTGAACTAACAATATTGTGAATTATAAGTTTATTTAAATCACAATTATCTTTGTAAAAAAACTTACGACACAAAAATATTTAAAACAAATACAAAAACGTGTTCCAGTGAACAAACTGACCATGAAACTGCGGTATTCGTTTAATTGCTTCCATAGTTCATAGGAGTGTAATTAGCAGATTGGCCTTGATAGTCATAAGCTGAAGAATAATTATAATATCCGCTGTCCACTGCCTCTTGTTGATAAGTAGCTGCATATGTATTTTTTTGTCAGTACAAATGTCTTAGTTTTAAATATCAAAGTCTTTCTTTAATTACAAACAATACTCATTAAACATAAAATTTATATTTTTAATTCTTAAATTAACTTTTAATCTTTCATAATATGTTGGACAACAGAAATTATAAAATGTATTATTAAAATCTTAAAAATAACTAGACTTGCACATGTGTTTTAGGACTATGGTATAAATTGAATGAAATAAGCTGAATTAAAGATATTTGTATCTTTGTTATGTATAGTAAATTAAAAGACGTAAAATCTTATAATTAATTTGAATAAAAAATCAATATATTGGAATGTAAATTAAATGATATATTACCTGCAGCCGGTGCTTTGTAACCATAAGGATCTGCATAACCAGAGTTAGCAACTGGAGGTGCTCCGTATCTGCTGTCTGGTGGTGCAGCTGTCGCATAACCCTGCAATTCAAATGTATTGCTTGATTTAAAAGTTCACAAAAACTAACGAATATATAAGTAAAATAGAAAATTAATAAGCTACATAATTATCTACATAAAATTACTGTAAATATCATTTAAAAAATTATTAAATGTTTTTTCTGTGTAAATAAAATAAAGATTTGATATTTAAGTAAAATTAATTAATAATACAATTATTTTTATATCAGATAAACAACAAATAAATCAGAATTTAAATAATTTTAACCTAAACTTTATTTTTGTTACTTATGTTAAACAATCCATTTTCATAACAACTTGAAAACAATGAATTTATAATATCGTTAAAAAAAAGGAAAATATTCAGTTAAACACAAAATTTTATTATCCACTCTTAATTCTGAAATTTCATACCAAAAATATTTTAATAATTTTGTACAAAATAATGTTTACGATAAAATTTGTTTATTGTAAAATTAATATATTTATTTCAATTTCTCTATTATATGAATACACATATCAATTAGTTCAAGAATACATCTTTCATGAATTTGTAAACGAATTCTATGCTGAAGATAAAATTTTTACTGTAAACTGTAAGTTTTATATTTAATCTGTGAGTATTTGTATTACATCAGTTAATAAATAAAAATTAATTATAGTGAATTTTTCAGTCAATAGTTTACTTAGTGATTATTCTAGAAATTCATTATTAGCATAGATTTTACAAATAAAATAATATTATATAATAAATATAAATATTATGAAATGAATATAAACTGTACATATAAATAAATATATGTATAATATCTTGCTTAATTTATTACAATAATTTAGTATTCTCATTTTTATATATCACAAATTTTTTTATCATTAAGTGAAAGATAATTAAAAATACTATTAATATTTAAATTATATTCATTAATATTTTTTATATGATTAATTCATTATTGTAGAAAGGTATGAATCTGAATATTAAAAATACAATTATTTTCATCCTTTCTGTTTCAAAATCATTAAAAAATATTTTGTATTCCAATAATTGATTATATTTGAGAATAAATTTTACTATCATTATTTTTATGAGTATTTCTTACTTTCTGCTTTGTTAACTAAATAATGTTTATAATATTCTTTTATGAATAATAACATTACATCAATCAATCAGTATTTAGAAACAATTATTACAAATGTAAATCCTAATAGCGATAACTTAATATCTTGAAGGTTTTAGTACCTTACTTTAGAAAAGAATTTATCTTTGAAGGACAATTAAAAATGTGTTTCCTTGCTTTTATAGTAAAGAATCACGGAAATAAGATTTAATAATAAAGATACATTTTTTTTCACACTAATTTTTAGAGGTTTATGGAGCATTATACATTTGTTTCTATTTTAGTAATGATTATTAAATTCGGTCAAATTTTACATACAATACTTCATGGCATTTTAAGAAATTAATAAATGTGTTACAATTTAAAATTTTAATTTTAGTTGATCTTAAGTATTGTTATTTAAACAATATTCAATATTGTTAGATTTCATAAATTAAAAGAACGAAATTGCTCATAAATGATTATATGTATAAATATATATTTTGTATTTGGAAGTGTTAGAAAGACATGTAAAAATATTTCATACGTGGTGTTTTACGTATTTCTTATATTTCTACATGGGCTCTTAATAAAACAAAGTTTATATTATAAATAACTACTATTCTAAAATAAAACATATTAGTATAATAAATTTGTAGACTCTAAAATAAATTAATAACTTTCTACTCAATAACACTACTATGTAATATGGTATGGTAAGTCAAAAATAGGAATTAATATTTGATTCAAAAATACTAATTGGACTTATATTCAGTTTAAAGCAGTTGGTCTATAATTATCAAATTTAAATTATACTGCAAGTTTGTAATATACTGCAAAAACCAAAAATATGTCCATAAAAATAAATGCAACATTTGGTAAGAGCCTTAAAAAAACGCGTGCTATCTGCTCACGATAAACAGTCAGCAAAAGCTCAGCGTACCGCAGATTGTGCATAATCTGGTGGCTGCTGGTAACTCTCGTATCCCTGGTAGCCTTGTGCATAACCTTGTTGTGGATAGCCGGCACCATAGCTGCTTGCTGGAGGCGCTGCAGCCGCGTATCCATTGCCAGCCGCACCGTAACCAGGCGCGGGTGCTTGTGATACGTAACCATTTGCTGGGGGCGCTGGTGGTGCATCGAACCTTGGCCTTTTCGGTGGTCCACCAGCACCAGGTGGTCCTCCTCGTTTCTGTGGTCCTCCTCGACCTCCTGCACCACCCCTTCCACTTCTGTCAAAGCCTCCACGGCCGCCACCTGGGCCACCTCGTGGTCCACCCCTACTATTTGTCAATAATTAGATCCTATTGAATTAATAATTAAATAAGTAGATCTTACCTTCCTCCTCGTACTCTGTCACCTCCAGGTCCTCCTCGACCTCTAAAACCTCCACCTCCTCCTCGACCAAAGTCGCCTCGACCTCTACCTCTAAAGCCACCTCCTCTTCCTCTAGGTGCTCCAGTTGGAACTGCCCCACCAGCTGCATCTGGTGGACCTCTGTAACAGTATTTTGAATATTAATATAAATTGACCACTAATACTAAAATGTTTATAGGTGTATTGCATTAAATATGTACCCAGATGGGAAATGTCCACCACGACCTCTAGGAGGACCTCCTCGACCTCTCATTCCTGGTGGACCACCTCGCATACCTGGACCACCACGACCACGCATCATACCTCTAGGTGGACCACCCCTACAATCAAAATACATTTATTTAATAAAGTTTGTTTAATTTAAATTATGAATGTAAGTAAACTATTGATTACATGTAATGATTGAAGCATTGAGTGTTGTCATACTTTTTGTTAAACACATAAAAAATCTAAAATAATATTTTATTCATAATAATTTAACTTGTAGCATTCAAAACCTCTTTTGTATTAAAAGAAAATTATTGATTATCTAATAATACATGACCACTACAAATACTATTTTTAGATCATTCTACTTATGAGAGATAAAAGAAAATATGATTTTATACTAAAATAGGTTTTAAAGCCAGATTTACAAAATTAAATTGGAAAATCTGTGATGTTTACTTTTTCTTAGAAAAGTATAAGATTAACATTAACAATTACCTAATCAAGTTAAGAAACACTATTTAACAATTGTATTGTAATTTAGATGTATATTCAAGTTTCCCCAAAGAAGATATAACAGATTTACAGGAATGACATAAATCATAGAGAAGAGTAACCAAATATAGTTATAATTTAGTACAAAAGATATAGCTGACTAATGCCAAAGACACGAAAAAAATCTAACGGCACAGCATCCCGAAAGCAAATACGAATTTAGCGAGTCTCTTTCTCTCTCTCTTTCCCCACCCAAGCGGCCTTCACGGAAGAAAAATTATTGATTACCCATTCAAATCACAAGACGACGCCACCCTAGTTATCGAACCCCCGCAATAAAATGGTATTATAACAAAAGAAAAACACAAAATTTAGAAATAAAATATCATAGTACGAAAGTATTAGAGATATTTCTATATATATCTGAAGAGTGACACGACAAACCTTCCACGCTCGAAGCCACCGCGTCCTCGCATAGGACCGCCGCCGCGTCCACGAAATCCACCTCCACCACCTCCTGCACCACCGGCACCTCCACCGCCGGTTCTTACTGTTGGTGCTGTATCCGTCAGGTTTGCTGCGTCTTTTTTATTCTCTAAATTCGGAAAAACAAACTGATATTACTGCCAATGCGATTGGAACGCTTTTTAAAGCGTCGCGTGGCTGCATTTGCAGTGCGATACAATTTTTTCATACCTTACAAAAAAAAAAAAAAGAAACGAGAAAGCAAGCGATAATAAATGTACTTACGTGGTGTGCAATTGAGACGTGTCGAGTCTCAATTAATATCTTTGCGGAGTCGCGTTTCTTTTGATATTTTAACGAATGTCAGGCGAGAACGACGCAACTCAGCGATTACACGACGAACACACGAAGATGGACGCCGCCGGTCTCTTGGCCGGAAAAAGGAGCATCGACCATGCCGCGGTCTACTATACACCCCCACTCTTTTCGCTTACTCTCCCTCGTCCTCCCTCCCCCTCTTACAACAAAGGCATCCCCTTCCTGTTTGGTGAGCGCTGCTGCTCTACGGAGGAGCGGTACACCGGAAGAGGTGTGGTCTACGTACAGTGCTGCCTTTTTCGTTTTCTCCTAACTTTTATCCGGGAAATTTAAATTTTTATACGAAATAACATTTTTAAAAAATGCAAGAATTTAAAGCATGCAGTATAAAAAATGTTCAAAACAATACTTGTTAATTTTATTTATATACTCTGACATTTTTTGTTTATGCAGCAACCCATATTCTATTAATTTAATACTTTAATAATTGAAACATCGGTACTTATCCACTGCTTCTTAAACAACTAGAAAATATTATTTTACTTTTTATTTTACAGAGGACGATTATAGTAATTTTTTAAATAAAAATAGGAAAAGTAGTAATTAAATCTAATAAAAACTAAAAAGGCACTTCAAAACAATTGAATAATTAGCAAGGATTATTTTAATAAATATTAAGCCCCTTAATTGACCAGTGTTTCCAAATAAAAACTATGTACCTATAAACATATAAAAAAATACAAATTCCCAGATCCCAGCAGTCAGCAAAGCAGTGTATAATATAGCAAATGTAATATACGATGAATGGAACGTGATTGGCCTTAAAAATACAACTACGTAATTCATTACCTACCTCAAAGAGTAAATGATGGAATTTCAAAAAAAAAGTTGGTAATAACGTATAAATGCAGATACGTAGCAAATGAAAACAATAGAAAATCATTAATTTAACCGTCTACTGTCACAACATGATAAATAGAATGCCAAAAATTAATTAAAGATAATATCGGTACTGTCGCTGAGACGCCAAGTTGACCAGGTTATTACTTTAGCGGTGCAACGTCGGGTCACGTGACTACGATAAGTAAAACGATTGGCCGTTATGTCAGTTTGAATTTGAACGTTCATCGGCGAGTTGTACAGTCCGTCGCCATTCTCCCTTACGCGCGGCCATATACACAAATACTACCGACCGCAAAGTTTACACCTGGGACATTTAATTTAAAGAAGAAATAAAAGAAGTAATACATTCGAAACGACGCACGTATTACACATTTAACGAGACCATTGTTTACGCGAGTTCGGCATCTTTTCCTGTCATCGCAGCCGATCGGGAACTGAGCTGACGATGTCGAAGGAAGAGGAGACGATCATCCCGGCCTCAATTTACGACAAGAATACGGGAAAGACTTACATTAAGGGCCGATTCTTTGGCAAGGTTAGTTAAAGAATACCTCTTTACCGTGAAATATTTGTTTATTTACTCGATTTTACTCTGAAACTTAAGTAAACCGTCTAGACTTTAACATTGTTTTTGTTTACTCATTCTATTACTTATTTGATATGTATGCATATAGTGCTGGATGTCTTCTTGGTTCCTTTTCTATTGAGGAATGTATTTTTTTTTATTACATTATAGAAAAACACTTTTATATGTAATATTTTTTACAATAGATATTCACACTCTACAATGACTTTATCGAAAACTATTCTGTTACATGTAGAAGATTTGTCTTTTTAGTATGTATAATAACATTGTTTTGTTTTAAATTTAGGGTGGCTTTGCAAAATGTTACGAAATCAAGGATTCTCAAACTCACCAGATTTTTGCTGGCAAAATAGTACCAAAGTCATTAATGACAAAAAGCAACCAACGAGAGAAAATGACACAAGAAATAGCTATTCACAAAAGCTTAAATCATAAGCATATAGTTGGTTTCCATGGATTTTTCGATGATAGTTATAATGTTTATATTATTTTAGAATTATGCAGGAAAAGAGTATGTTAATTTTTTATAATCACACTGACGTTAGCAGGCATATAAATCTAGATCTAGATAGAAGTTAAAAAATTAAGTAAATTGTAAGGATTAAATAGAAATTGTTTTTACTACTATAAACTGTTATAAAATCTATCTAGCTACTATGATGATATGGCTGGAAACTTCAATATAACTTTATATTTAAAATTTTTGTGTTAAAATTTTGTTTTCTGAATTATTATAATATTATCATCTATGTTACTTAATACATAATACATGTATCTTTATGTTTTACATAAAAATTAGTAATTGCATAATAAAATAATATTTTAGTCAATGATGGAACTGCATAAAAGAAGAAAAGCCTTAACGGAATATGAAACAAGGTATTATATGAAGCAAATTTTAGATGGAGTGTACTATTTACATAAAAATAGAATTATCCATCGAGATTTGAAACTGGGAAATCTTTTTTTAAATGATGATTTGCATGTTAAAATTGGTGATTTTGGATTGGCTACAAAGCTTGAACACGATGGAGAAAGGAAAAAGTAAATATTTGAAAAATTATAATTTACATTTTCTATTAATTTCACTATATTCTAATAGATATGAATATTTACATTTATATAAATAAATATATATATATAAATTTACAGAACTTTATGTGGAACTCCAAATTATATTGCTCCAGAAATTTTGACTAAAGTTGGACACTCTTATGAAGTAGATATTTGGAGCATTGGGTGTATCATGTACACATTACTGATTGGAAAACCACCTTTTGAAACATCTAGCTTAAAAGAAACTTATACAAGGATCAAACAAGTAAACTATAAAATACCTCATCATATGCATAATACACCAGCAATGAACATGATTTCTAATATGTTGCAAAAAGATCCAACACAGCGACCAAGTGTTGCAAAGCTACTCAAAGATCCTTTCTTTTTGAATGGTAAAGTTCCTTTAACATAATTATAATATGTTGAAATTAAAATTTAAACTTAAATTTCTCCTTATAAAAAATATTTATTTACCAACATTATATAATTATATTACTTTAGCAGGTTTTATGCCAGCAAGTTTGCCAGCATCTTGCTTAAGTGTAGCTCCACGTATAGATACACTTGAGTCATACAATCGCAAACCTTTGACAGAAATGGATTTGAATAATAGTGTACCTCGTGAAGATGTTAAAATTTCAAGTCCAAGGAAAGTTAAACAAAATGGTCAAAATGTTTCACAAAATCTAGATCATGATATTGATAGTATGCTAAAGAGTCTAGAAAAGGAATTGGCTATAGTATTGAAATCTAAGCCCAGTAGGGAAGTAGCATGTTCAGGTATGTTAATTCCATATTTCACTAAGAAGTAATCATAGACATAGTTAATATTAACATTTATAAATATATCTTTAGCAAAGCAGAGACCTTTCCAACTATTCATCTATAATGCAGGCATGAACCTTATTCATTTTTCCAGTAAACCCTATCCTTATTCTACATTTTGTATATGCATATTTAAAAAATCATTTATTTAAACTGGTAATAGTTAAAAATGACTTAATTTTATAAAATTTATCATTTATTTAAAATTTACAGATGAAATAACCGATCCTGATGCTCAGCCATTTGTTTGGGTAAGTAAATGGGTTGACTATTCAGACAAGTATGGATTCGGTTATCAATTGTCTGACGATGGCGTAGGCATTATGTACAACGATGGCACACGTCTTATAATGCTTTCAAACAACTTTAACATTCACTACATTGACATAAGGGGCAATGAAATGTATTTCACAACTAGGGATTATCCGCGGTCCCTTGAGAAAAAAATGAAACTTCTCCATTTCTTCTTTCGCTACATGACCGATCTCTTAATGAAAGCTGGTGGTGCTGTTGCAGTCAAACAAAGTGACTCGCTTGCCAGACCGCCTTATATGCACCAATGGTTTAGAACACAAACCGCAGTTGTTATGCTTCTGACGAACGGTTCGCTACAGGTATGCATAAATTATCCATATAAAATATTATTTATAAATTGTTTACGTAATTACTGTATAGCAATTACAAATTATCCAAAATTGAAAATTGTGTTACTTTATATTTTAGATTAATTTCAAAGACCACACAAAAATAATTTTGTGTCCTCTTATGAATGCTGTAACTTATATAGATCAAGAAAACAACTTTAGGACATATAGATTTAAAACAATTCAAGAATACGGATGTTGTCCTGGACTCGCCAAGTGCCTTAGTTATGCGCATGGGAAAGTCAGCCTTCTGACTTCCAAATCATTTCCACGATTGGCCGTCCAACAAAAACATAGACAAAATCAGGAAGAATAAGACGATAAGGGCGATGAAACTTCGAAGTGGCCGTATGCGCTCTTTAGAAAAGAAACTCTACTTATTATGTCAAACTTAGGTATCTGAAAAGCTGTTAAGTTTGACACTTTTTACATAGATCTATTAATTTTTTAGTGACTGCTTTTTTAATTTTTTTAATTGCGAATTGGAGGATAAAAAAGATATAAGTACAAAACCTATGTTTTTAAGCTTTTGCAAATCATCTTTAACGACAGTAAGTAATTAATATTTAAAATTGTGATACAGCAGAGCTTCATATCCTCATTGCAAGAATTTTTATAAGTATATTTTTAAACTTAGAATGAATTAACTAGTATTGTTGTTTTTTAATTTTCATGTCAACTATAATTTATTAATTTTAAATATACATTATATTTTAAAAAGTACAATAAATTCTGAAAAATTTATAAACAGAGTCGAAATAGAAAATAATCCACAAATTAATTATCTTGAGATTTGAGATGCTACGAGAATCGGGCAGCTTTAATAAATGAAAGCTAGTAAAACTAATGCTTTCTGACTATAATTTAAAAAGAACACTTAAAAGAATTGTATTAATTTTTAATTCTCAAACTCTAATTAATTATGGTAGTTCTTTCAATCGCCAATTTATCGACCAATCCTACAAATTATAACATCGCTAAGTGCATATACCTGCTTATTACCGAAATGATTGTATAAAATTTTGTCACTAAAGCAAAACAAAAGAAAATCAATTAAATTTCATCTGCTTTGAGTTGAAGCAAATTATATAATAAAGAAAAAAACGATATAAATTACAAAGTTAAATGTCTTATTTTGAAGAATAATGCTAATTAAGAGTTTTCTTATTTTGTGTAAATATTTTTATATATTAATAATTTTTACCATATAAATACAATTTTAATACCTAATAAATTTTAGAACAATATAATATAGGAATACTTAGGTTACTGTGTACAATTATATATTTTCAATAAATACATTTTTATTTGGGTTAAACAAAATCCTTGTAGTGAAAGTTATAATCGAGAAGGTGTTAGAAACAACGATGTACAACTAAATTTCAGTTAAGTGTTGAAAGTATTGTTACTCCCCCGCATTACATTAATTTTTACTTTTTTAACTTAATTATTTATAATAAATATAATAATTTTTTAATACAATAGATTTATGTATGACGAAGTCTGTACAATAAAATTATTATTATTTCTTATATTTACCTATTGATTTTTCTCTTGAACCAATATATGAAATTAAGTTTTTTTGTAAAATATGCTTATAAGTAGAAAATATAAAACTCTTAAATATTTTACTATTAGTATAAGTATCTGAAATAAAACATTTATAATTGAAGCACAAACGTTAATTTAAATGTAGATCAAAATGCAGTATTTCGCATGCTGGATAACTCTAATTATAGCTCAACAGAACAATTTTTAATTGACAATACCAGATTAATGTAAAGATTTTTTTACATTATTTAACATTATTAAAATGCATGATTAATTGATTATAAATCCTACAACTATTATGAATTAAACATATATTGTTTTTAGTTTAAACCATTAAAAAATAATTAATATTTAAAATTGTGATACAGCAGAGCTTCATATCCTCATTGCAAGAATTTTTATAAGTATATTTTTAAACTTAGAATGAATTAACTAGTATTGTTGTTTTTTAATTTTCATGTCAACTATAATTTATTAATTTTAAATATACATTATATTTTAAAAAGTACAATAAATTCTGAAAAATTTATAAACAGAGTCGAAATAGAAAATAATCCACAAATTAATTATCTTGAGATTTGAGATGCTACGAGAATCGGGCAGCTTTAATAATGAAAGCTAGTAAAACTATGCTTCTGACTATAATTTAAAAAGAACACTTAAAAGAATTGTATTAATTTTAATTCTCAAACTCTAATTAATTATGGTAGTTCTTTCAATCGCCAATTTATCGACCAATCCTACAAATTATAACATCGCTAAGTGCATATACCTGCTTATTACCGAAATGATTGTATAAAATTTTGTCACTAAAGCAAACAAAAGAAAATCAATTAAATTTCATCTGCTTTGAGTTGAAGCAAATTATATAATAAAGAAAAAAAACGATATAAATTACAAAGTTAAATGTCTTATTTGAAGAATAATGCTAATTAAGAGTTTTCTTATTTTGTGTAATATTTTTATATATTAATAATTTTTTACCATATAAATACAATTTTAATACCTAATAATTTTAGAACAATATAATATAGAATACTTAGGTTACTGTGTACAATTATATATTTTCAATAAATACATTTTTATTTGGGTTAAACAAAATCCTTGTAGTGAAAGTTATAATCGAGAAGGTGTTAGAAACAACGATGTACAACTAAATTTCAGTTAAGTGTTGAAAGTATTGTTACTCCCCCGCATTACATTAATTTTTACTTTTTTAACTTAATTATTTATAATAAATATAATAATTTTTTAATACAATAGATTTATGTATGACGAAGTCTGTACAATAAAATTATTATTATTTCTTATATTTACCTATTGATTTTTCTCTTGAACCAATATATGAAATTAAGTTTTTTTGTAAAATATGCTTATAAGTAGAAAATATAAAACTCTTAAATATTTTACTATTAGTATAAGTATCTGAAATAAAACATTTATAAGTGAAGCACAAACGTTAATTTAAATGTAGATCAAAATGCAGTATTTCGCATGCTGGATAACTCTAATTATAGCTCAACAGAACAATTTTTAATTGACAATACCAGATTAATGTAAAGATTTTTTTACATTATTTAACATTATTAAAATGCATGATTAATTGATTATAAATCCTACAACTATTATGAATTAAACATATATTGTTTTTAGTTTAAACCATTAAAAAATAATTAAAATGTATTGTCAAGTAATTATAGTTTAAAGTTAAGTATAGAAAAAATTGTTTCTTGGTACCAGAAAATTGGCTCTACTAACTATGAAATTGAAATGAATTAAAGTTTTATTGAATTTTATTGTATAGTTGTAGAAAAGTATGAAAATCGAGCTTCAACAAATATTCTACTTTATTTAATTTGTTGATATGACCTCAGAGTTTATGAATCATAATTGGTAAACAAATAGTAATGTTAACGTTATCTAACATAATTAAAATTGCTGTATTATACTGTGCATTTTCTTTCAAGTCTTATAATGTTACAGAAATATTTTTGTTGTCTATTTATTTAATTATTCATACATTTGCAAAAAAGAAGTTAGTACACAAATTGTAGGATGAATTAATATAGTAAGTTAGTAAAAATTCAATAGTATAGTGATGCAATATATAAAGTGTATTGATGTTTGTGCAGTGATAAAAATTGATACAATATGGATGAGTGTAAGACGAATACTAAACCTAATCCACGAGAGAAAGCAAATTTGATTTCGATTGCATTTTGGTGGTGAGCATTTGTAAATTAATTGACAAAAATAATAATTCAAAATTTACTCTTGTATATACTTACATATAAAAATTCAAATACATTATTTAAAAATAGTGAAAGTGTGTAGGTGTGTCAATAACATTGAAGTCATTTACATGTATATTTTAGGTGGACTGTACAAATGTTTAGAAAAAAATTTTACGAAAATTTGACTGTTGAAGATTTATTTGAGCCTTTAAAACAAGATACATCCACTTTATTAGGAGATAAATTAGAAAAGTATGTTTCTATCTATTGTATATAGTTGACTATAATATTTAATATATCAGTTTATATATTATATGTTAAATAATAATTTTTTTAGTCAGTGGAATGCACAAATAAAAAAAACGCAACGTGTTGGTAAAAATGCAAGTTTATTAAAAGCTTGCTTGTTACTTTTCGTTCGGAAATTATAATTCTAGGAATTTTTACACCATCGCAGAAATGGTATTGCGGTAAATACATTTTATTGGAAATAATACCTTATTTTGTATTAAGCCAAGAGTTGACTACACATGATATTTGTTGTTACAAAAATTTTCACAGTCTCATTGTAGTGACTGCAGCGTAAGGGGTTTAATCTGCCTATAGTATTAAACAAATTTTGGTCGCCGCTGTTTTAGAAATGTTTTAATCCGCCTATTACGATAAAATGGCATGTGTATATATATGTGCATGTTATAAATAACACTGATTAAAAACCCTAAATATATATTTTGGGACTTACACATACTCAGTGTATACCACTCGCGTATATTTGAGAGACTTATCCTGTTCTGCCAGAATTCAGGAATTTCTGAAACAGCGACGGCCGTTACAGATAAAATTTGTTTTTACGGTAGGTGGATAAGAGTGTATGCGTATGGGAAGTATATAAAAGTGGGTCTTTTTAACAGATATGTATTGAAAATTATTATTTGTTACGCAAAACCAACGAGTCATAGAATGTGAAGAAATTGTATGTTGGATCCACATTAAGATCAGTAAACATTTCATCTTTAAAATTAGATCTAAAAAATTAAAATTAAATTTGCAAAAATTCATTTTTTTCAAACAATTAACGTATAAGTATAAATTAAGTTATTAAATGTCTTTCTTGAACTTTCCTCGGTCTTTCAAAGTATAGGTGTTATAGTATTAGTACTTAATTGTAATAATAAAATGTTATATATTCTAAATTTTAAATACTTCCATAATTATTTGTATATTAAATTCAGGTGCTTGATGAGCGTAGCAAGTAGGGGCTATAAAAGCTCTTTAATACACTTTATATTAATTTTAATTATAAATAAATTATTTTTTTTAAGTATATATAATTATTCTTATACTAATGCGGGGTTTGGCGAGCGAAACGAGCAGGGGGTACACCCCTAGTATATATAACTAAATGTAAAATTAAAAAAAATTTAAAATAGGTTAACGCTGCCTTTATTTTTGGGTGATTTGCTTCAATATTTTAAACCACAACCTACAACAACGTATGAAAAGGCCTTGCTTATCGCTGGAGCGATGTGCATCACACATTTTTTAACTATTCGACTATACAATCACGTTTTTTACGCGTCTTTTCATTTGGGAGGACGTATTCGCATTGCCGTTTGTTCGTTAGTTTACAGAAAGGTCGGTAAATTAAAAATATTTATTTATTCTCATAAAATTATCGGACAAGGATTTTTTTAGAAATCTCTACTCCCGAATAGAAAATTTTAAATATGTTTATTTCTGAATTTATACATTTGCAAAAAAGAAGTTAGTACACAAATTGTAGGATGAATTAATATAGTAAGTTAGTAAAAATTCAATAGTATAGTGATGCAATATATAAAGTGTATTGATGTTTGTGCAGTGATAAAAATTGATACAATATGGATGAGTGTAAGACGAATACTAAACCTAATCCACGAGAGAAAGCAAATTTGATTTCGATTGCATTTTGGTGGTGAGCATTTGTAAATTAATTGACAAAAATAATAATTCAAAATTTACTCTTGTATATACTTACATATAAAAATTCAAATACATTATTTAAAAATAGTGAAAGTGTGTAGGTGTGTCAATAACATTGAAGTCATTTACATGTATATTTTAGGTGGACTGTACAAATGTTTAGAAAAAAATTTTACGAAAATTTGACTGTTGAAGATTTATTTGAGCCTTTAAAACAAGATACATCCACTTTATTAGGAGATAAATTAGAAAAGTATGTTTCTATCTATTGTATATAGTTGACTATAATATTTAATATATCAGTTTATATATTATATGTTAAATAATAATTTTTTTTAGTCAGTGGAATGCACAAATAAAAAAAACGCAACGTGTTGGTAAAAATGCAAGTTTATTAAAAGCTTTGCTTGTTACTTTTCGTTCGGAAATTATAATTCTAGGAATTTTTTACACCATCGCAGAAATGGTATTGCGGTAAATACATTTTATTGGAAATAATACCTTATTTTGTATTAAGCCAAGAGTTGACTACACATGATATTTGTTGTTACAAAAATTTGCACAGTCCTCGGCACAGTCTCATTTTAGTGACTGCAGAGTAAGGGTTTAATCTGCCTATAGTATTAAACAAATTTTGTCGCCGCTGTTTTAGAAATGTTTTAATCCCGCTATTACGATAAAATGGCATGTGTATATATATGTGCATGTTATAAATAACACTGATTAAAAACCCTAAATATATATTTTGGGACTTACACATACTCAGTGTATTACCACTCGCGTATATTTGAGAGACTTATCCTGTTCTGCCAGAATTCAGGAATTTCTGAAACAGCGACGGCCGTTACAGATAAAATTTGTTTTTACGGTAGGTGGATAAGAGTGTATGCGTATGGGAAGTATATAAAAGTGGGTCTTTTTAACAGATATGTATTGAAAATTATTATTTGTTACGCAAAACCAACGAGTCATAGAATGTGAAGAAATTGTATGTTGGATCCACATTAAAGATCAGTAAACATTTCATCTTTAAAATTAGATCTAAAAAATTAAAATTAAATTTGCAAAAATTCATTTTTTTCAAACAATTAACGTATAAGTATAAATTAAGTTATTAAATGTCTTTCTTGAACTTTTCTCGGTCTTTCAAAGTATAGGTGTTATAGTATTAGTACTTAATTGTAATAATAAAATGTTATATATTCTAAATTTTAAATACTTCCATAATTATTTGTATATTAAATTCAGGTGCTTGATGAGCGTAGCAAGTAGGGGCTATAAAAGCTCTTTAATACACTTTATATTAATTTTTAATTATAAATAAATTATTTTTTTTAAGTATATATAATTATTCTTATACTAATGCGGGGTTTGGCGAGCGAAACGAGCAGGGGGTACACCCCTAGTATATATAACTAAATGTAAAATTAAAAAAAATTTAAAATAGGTTAACGCTGCCTTTATTTTTGGGTGATTTGCTTCAATATTTTAAACCACAACCTACAACAACGTATGAAAAGGCCTTGCTTATCGCTGGAGCGATGTGCATCACACATTTTTTAACTATTCGACTATACAATCACGTTTTTTACGCGTCTTTTCATTTGGGAGGACGTATTCGCATTGCCGTTTGTTCGTTAGTTTACAGAAAGGTCGGTAAATTAAAAATATTTATTTATTCTCATAAAATTATCGGACAAGGATTTTTTTAGAAATCTCTACTCCCGAATAGAAAATTTTAAATATGTTTATTTCTGAATTTATACGTATGCACAAAAAAGTAAACGATTGAATCTTGTAGGCATTAAAACTGAATAAAACAGCACTGGGTGAAACATCACCTGGGAAAATAGTAAATTTAATAGCAAATGATGTCAACCGATTCGAATATGTAATGGTTTTCTTGCACTCGATGTGGAACGCTCCTTTGAGTACACTAATCATAGCGTACATCCTTTTCCAGGAAGCTCGATTTGCGGCTATATTAGGAACATGTGTCGTATTGATTGTGGTTCCTATACAAAGTAACATAATCAATTAAAACAACATAGAATAATTTTTAACTTTTATTAAAATTTGTATTTTATAATTTTTTTTTAAATAAATAGTATACATCGGCAAATTGTCTTCAAAATATCGTTGGAAAAGTGCAGGAAAAACTGACGAACGAATACGTTTAATGGATGAAATAATATCAGGTCTGCAGTTGATTAAAATGTACGCGTGGGAGAAACCATTCTGTATAATTACAGAAGCTGCTCGTAAATTCGAGCTTAAAATTATTAAGAAATCCTCGTACATCCGTGGAACGTATATGACTTTTTTCTTATGCACAACACGCATTTCTCTTTATTTTACCATCTTATCAATGCTACTTTTTGGACATGATCTAACAGCTGAGAAGATATATGTATTGGATAGTTTTTACAATATTTTGTCTAACAGTATGACGATTATGTTTGCTAGGGGTCGCGTAGAATTAGCCGAGTGCAAAATATCCATCGAAAGGATACAATCGTTTTTATTGTTGGATGAGTTTAAAGCAAAAATGGTTAAAGTACTAGAGAATAATGAGAATAAACGAATTAAAGATATTACTATTCAGAAAAAGAAAAATATTGTAAGTATTTATGATGCCAAGAATAGCAGAATTAAAAATGCAGAGATTCGAGGGTCATTGAAAGCTATTGAAGATGTCAATACTTTTGGGTAGGTTTTCTCTTGACTAATTGTGATCTTTAGTTGTCCTTATTTAAGTCGATGGGTCAGTGGGACTATATACAACATAAATAGGTTATATAACAATTTTAGTGAAAAAAAATTTTAGGTGTTAAAAATAATTTGCCTAGAGTATTTCCACCATGAAAAAAGAAATTTTCAATTTTTTAGAAAAATTTCTATTTTCAAAGCCATTTATCTCAAAATCTATTATTTTTTGAAAAAAACATTACAAAACTTTGTTCAAAATAATCTTAGAACTTATCTACCTGGGTTACAATTCTTAATTTTAAAATCTCTAAGAATAGAACGCCGGAAATATTGAATATCAAAAAAAAGGCGACCACGCCACAATCGATTTTGATCTAACACCGCTCAAAGATCACATTTTCGCGAGCTTTCGAATGGCGGTGGTTAGATTATTGGCCAGACCGCTGGTGTAAGTTATGCCTCATAATCCTCATAAAATCACTAATTTTCATGTAGTTTAGGGCATAACCTACAACAGCGGTTTGGCCAATCATCTAACCCGCATTCGAAAGCTCTTAAAAATGTGATCTTTTCACCGTGTTAGATCAAATCGATTGTGGCGGGTCGTCTTTTGTTTGATATCATATTCCGAGCGTTCTATCTCTTAGAGATTTTAAAATTAAGAATTGTAACCCAGGTAGATAATTCTAAAGATTATTTTGAACAAAAGTTGTTTGTAATGTTTTTTCAAAAATTAATAGATTTGAGATAAATGGCTTGAAATAGAAATTTTCTAAAAAATGAAAATTTCTTTTTTTATGGTTGGAATAACTCTTAGGCAAATTATTTTTACACCTACAATTTTTTTTCTACTTTCTGGAAGATATTTCCAGCCTGTCCTCAATTTTGGGCGATTTAAAATTTTCTTCGTACCACTTGACGTGAAATAGCCCTATATATGTGCAGGTAAGATAGACTGATTAAAAACCCTAAATATATATTTTGGGACTTACACATACTCAGTGTATTACCACTCGCGTATATTTGAGAGACTTATCCTGTTCTGCCAGAATTCAGGAATTTCTGAAACAGCGACGGCCGTTACAGATAAAATTTGTTTTTACGGTAGGTGGATAAGAGTGTATGCGTATGGGAAGTATATAAAAGTGGGTCTTTTTAACAGATATGTATTGAAAATTATTATTTGTTACGCAAAACCAACGAGTCATAGAATGTGAAGAAATTGTATGTTGGATCCACATTAAAGATCAGTAAACATTTCATCTTTAAAATTAGATCTAAAAAATTAAAATTAAATTTGCAAAAATTCATTTTTTTCAAACAATTAACGTATAAGTATAAATTAAGTTATTAAATGTCTTTCTTGAACTTTCCTCGGTCTTTCAAAGTATAGGTGTTATAGTATTAGTACTTAATTGTAATAATAAAATGTTATATATTCTAAATTTTAAATACTTCCATAATTATTTGTATATTAAATTCAGGTGCTTGATGAGCGTAGCAAGTAGGGGCTATAAAAGCTCTTTAATACACTTTATATTAATTTTTAATTATAAATAAATTATTTTTTTTAAGTATATATAATTATTCTTATACTAATGCGGGGTTTGGCGAGCGAAACGAGCAGGGGGTACACCCCTAGTATATATAACTAAATGTAAAATTAAAAAAATTTAAAATAGGTTAACGCTGCCTTTATTTTTGGGTGATTTGCTTCAATATTTTAAACCACAACCTACAACAACGTATGAAAAGGCCTTGCTTATCGCTGGAGCGATGTGCATCACACATTTTTTAACTATTCGACTATACAATCACGTTTTTTACGCGTCTTTTCATTTGGGAGGACGTATTCGCATTGCCGTTTGTTCGTTAGTTTACAGAAAGGTCGGTAAATTAAAAATATTTATTTATTCTCATAAAATTATCGGACAAGGATTTTTTTAGAAATCTCTACTCCCGAATAGAAAATTTTAAATATGTTTATTTCTGAATTTATACGTATGCACAAAAAAGTAAACGATTGAATCTTGTAGGCATTAAAACTGAATAAAACAGCACTGGGTGAAACATCACCTGGGAAAATAGTAAATTTAATAGCAAATGATGTCAACCGATTCGAATATGTAATGGTTTTCTTGCACTCGATGTGGAACGCTCCTTTGAGTACACTAATCATAGCGTACATCCTTTTCCAGGAAGCTCGATTTGCGGCTATATTAGGAACATGTGTCGTATTGATTGTGGTTCCTATACAAAGTAACATAATCAATTAAAACAACATAGAATAATTTTTAACTTTTATTAAAATTTGTATTTTATAATTTTTTTTTAAATAAATAGTATACATCGGCAAATTGTCTTCAAAATATCGTTGGAAAAGTGCAGGAAAAACTGACGAACGAATACGTTTAATGGATGAAATAATATCAGGTCTGCAGTTGATTAAAATGTACGCGTGGGAGAAACCATTCTGTATAATTACAGAAGCTGCTCGTAAATTCGAGCTTAAAATTATTAAGAAATCCTCGTACATCCGTGGAACGTATATGACTTTTTTCTTATGCACAACACGCATTTCTCTTTATTTTACCATCTTATCAATGCTACTTTTTGGACATGATCTAACAGCTGAGAAGATATATGTATTGGATAGTTTTTACAATATTTTGTCTAACAGTATGACGATTATGTTTGCTAGGGGTCGCGTAGAATTAGCCGAGTGCAAAATATCCATCGAAAGGATACAATCGTTTTTATTGTTGGATGAGTTTAAAGCAAAAATGGTTAAAGTACTAGAGAATAATGAGAATAAACGAATTAAAGATATTACTATTCAGAAAAAGAAAAATATTGTAAGTATTTATGATGCCAAGAATAGCAGAATTAAAAATGCAGAGATTCGAGGGTCATTGAAAGCTATTGAAGATGTCAATACTTTTGGGTAGGTTTTCTCTTGACTAATTGTGATCTTTAGTTGTCCTTATTTAAGTCGATGGGTCAGTGGGACTATATACAACATAAATAGGTTATATAACAATTTTAGTGAACAAAAATTTTAGCTGTATATGCAGTATTGTAAATTTGTTCAATATAAGAACGATAAAATATCCATAATTTTCTTTACATCTTCTAATCAATCTTATAAATTTTTAAACAGAGTCATTGACTCAAACGAACAGTCATTAGCAATAAAAATGGAAAACATGACTGCGAAATGGACTCAAAATTTATCGTATAATACTCTAGAAAGCTTTAACATGAGTATTGAAAAAGGTAAACTCTATGCAGTGATTGGAATGGTGGGTTCGGGTAAGAGCTCATTTCTTTCGTCCATCTTGAGTGAAATAAATATCGTTGGAGGTAACATCAAAAAATGGCAATATTAGTTACTTTTGTCAAGATGTATGGGTTTTTGGTGGAAGTGTACGACAAAACATTCTATTTGGCAACGAGTTTGATCGTAAACGGTATCAAAAAGTAGTCAAAGCATGTTCACTTTTCAAAGATTTTAAGCAATTTCCTGAAGGTGATCAAACTATTGTTGGTGAACGAGGCTGTTCGTTATCTGGAGGTCAAAAAGCTAGAATCAGTTTAGCTAGAACTGTATACAGACAGGCTGATATTTACTTATTGGATGATCCTCTAAGCGCGGTAAGTAATACAAAAATGTTGAACATTTTTATATTATGAAAATAAAAAAATAAAGCGAATGATTTAACTAATCCAATTGTTTAACTAATAATACGCGTATGACCTATAATTTATGTGGGAAAATGGTCGAAACCCAATTATGTACAATTAATAATTTTACCGAACAACGTTATAGTTGATATAAATCATAGATAAACTATAACATTTATTTAACAAAATACACTATACTACGAAATACCCAAACATTTTCATCGTAGTTTTCGTGTATTGGCTTGCAAGTTTGAAGAATGGTAAATTAAAAATATTTATTTATTCTCATAAAATTATCGGACAAGGATTTTTTTAGAAATCTCTACTCCCGAATAGAAAATTTTAAATATGTTTATTTCTGAATTTATACGTATGCACAAAAAAGTAAACGATTGAATCTTGTAGGCATTAAAACTGAATAAAACAGCACTGGGTGAAACATCACCTGGGAAAATAGTAAATTTAATAGCAAATGATGTCAACCGATTCGAATATGTAATGGTTTTCTTGCACTCGATGTGGAACGCTCCTTTGAGTACACTAATCATAGCGTACATCCTTTTCCAGGAAGCTCGATTTGCGGCTATATTAGGAACATGTGTCGTATTGATTGTGGTTCCTATACAAAGTAACATAATCAATTAAAACAACATAGAATAATTTTTAACTTTTATTAAAATTTGTATTTTATACCTTTTATTTTTAAATAAATAGTATACATCGGCAAATTGTCTTCAAAATATCGTTGGAAAAGTGCAGGAAAAACTGACGAACGAATACGTTTAATGGATGAAATAATATCAGGTCTGCAGTTGATTAAAATGTACGCGTGGGAGAAACCATTCTGTATAATTACCGAAGCTGCTCGTAAATTCGAGCTTAAAATTATTAAGAAATCCTCGTACATCCGTGGAACGTATATGACTTTTTTCTTATGCACAACACGCATTTCTCTTTATTTTACCATCTTATCAATGCTACTTTTTGGACATGATCTAACAGCTGAGAAGATATATGTATTGGATAGTTTTTACAATATTTTGTCTAACAGTATGACGATTATGTTTGCTAGGGGTCGCGTAGAATTAGCCGAGTGCAAAATATCCATCGAAAGGATACAATCGTTTTTATTGTTGGATGAGTTTAAAGCAAAAATGGTTAAAGTACTAGAGGATAATGAGAATAAACGAATTAAAGATGTTACTATTCAGAAAAAGAAAAATATTGTAAGTATTTATGATGCCAAGAATAGCAGAATTAAAAATGCAGAGATTCGAGGGTCATTGAAAGCTATTGAAGATGTCAATACTTTTGGGTAGGTTTTCTCTTGACTAATTGTGATCTTTAGTTGTCCTTATTTAAGTCGATGGGTCAGTGGGACTATATACAACATAAATAGGTTATATAACAATTTTAATGAACCAAAATTTTAGCTGTATATGCAGTATTGTAAATTTGTTCAATATAAGAACGATAAAATATCCATAATTTTCTTTACATCTTCTAATCAATCTTATAAATTTTTAAACAGAGTCATTGACTCAAACGAACAGTCATTAGCAATAAAAATGGAAAACATGACTGCGAAATGGAGTCAAAATTTATCGTATAATACTCTAGAAAGCTTTAACATGAGTATTGAAAAAGGTAAACTCTATGCAGTGATTGGAATGGTGGGTTCGGGTAAGAGCTCATTTCTTTCGTCCATCTTGAGTGAAATAAATATCGTTGGAGGTAACATCAAAAGAAATGGCAATATTAGTTACTTTTGTCAAGATGTATGGGTTTTTGGTGGAAGTGTACGACAAAACATTCTATTTGGCAACGAGTTTGATCGTAAACGGTATCAAAAAGTAGTCAAAGCATGTTCACTTTTCAAAGATTTTAAGCAATTTCCTGAAGGTGATCAAACTATTGTTGGTGAACGAGGCTGTTCGTTATCTGGAGGTCAAAAAGCTAGAATCAGTTTAGCTAGAACTGTATACAGACAAGCTGATATTTACTTATTGGATGATCCTCTAAGCGCGGTAAAGTATAATACAAAAACTTTGAACATTTTTATATTATGAAAATAAAAAAATAAAGCGAATGATTTAACTAATCCAATTGTTTAACTAATAATATGCGTATGACCTATAATTTATGTGGGAAAATGGTCGAAATCCAATTATGTACAATTAATAATTTTACCGAACAACGTTATAGTTGATATAAATCATAGATAAACTATAACATTTATTTAACAAAATACACTATACTACGAAATACCCAAATATTTTCATCGTAGTTTTAGTGTATTGGCTTGCAAGATTGAAGAATGGTAAATTTAAAATTGACGAGACTTGTACTCTAAAATAACTGCAATGTTTTCTCCGACGAATTTCGCTAGACATTTAAATCTCATAAGTAGCTAGGGTAATAAAAAATGTTAGTATAAACACCTTGTTCTGAGACATGCTTTTTGGCCGATGTTTTTATCTGTGATAACCTCATAATGTTCGAATAATGCTTCCAATTTTTATTGTATTTTACACTTATCTTTTTAAATGTAATAAGATTTAAATTTGATCTACGTTTATACGAACTAAAAAATAGGTCAATACAGGAGATAATTTTGTTTTAGTCTAACAGTGATAAAAAATATGAGAAAAAGCGTGTCATCGGGAAAATAAAAATTGATGCATTTCTTGTCTATGCTGTTGAAACAATTTATATATTACCTATTCAATGAGATATAATCTCCACTAGGATGTTGTGCTATTCATATATAATGATCGGCTTCATTGCCGCCTTCTTCGAAAGTTTGTATGTGAATTTGAACAGCACAGACTTCCTCAGAAACGTTTGATTCTTTCACCCTTAAACATCGAACTCGATCGGTGACCCTTTAAAGAGCTTTAAATTCAAAAAATTCAAATGCAGATTTAAGTGACCAGGTAGACATTTTTTAAATGTCGGGTTTCCCAGATTTAATGTTAATATTTCCATGTAACGGAAATAATTCTCGTTAATTTGGTTCTTCTATAAAATAGTATATTACTTTAAATAAAATGTAATAATTTACATATAGTCAGTTCGGCCGGTAACATAGGTACGTCGCCCCTATAAATGGCTGGACAGCTTTAACAAGTTTATTCGCTTTATTTTTTCATTGTACTGAATAAATTGTCATCGATATTTTCACCATTTTAATTTATCATTATAAAATCTACAATTTCATAGGTCGATGCTCATGTGGGAAAGCTTTTATTTGACAAATGTATACAAACATTGTTGGTAGGAAAAACTCGAATTTTAGTAACGCACCAATTACAATTCATTGCAAATGCCGATGGTATTATTCTTATAGATAGAGGAAAAATGCAATATTATAATAATCAGTACGAACTTTTCGAAGCATATCCAGAATATAAAAGTTTGATAGCTGTAGACAAGGAACAAAATGATAATAATTTCGAGGAGGAAATGGCGAAAGCTAAATTTCGTCGATTAAGTGTAAGTAATGCATGCAATTTCTAATAATAATAATAATAACATACTGTTAAATATAAAAATATAATTCTAGTCTCGATTATCTAATGATGGAAACGCAGAGATTAAAGAGTGTACATCAAGAGAAGTGGTTGATTTAATGGAAACATCGTCATCAGGTGTTGTAAAAGGCAGTATATTAATAAAATATTTTCAATCAGGCGTTTCCGTATACCTCTTAATTTTAATGATTTTTTTGTTCATCATCACGCAAATTTAGTTATTTTAAATGACGTATGCGTAACTTTCGTGTAAGTTTGTAGATCGTAATACAAACAAGATAATTTATAATTGTATGATAATTTCAATGGATTATACAAAATGTATTTTTCTCAATAGAGTGAATGCTGAAGAGACGCGAAATTTTAATAAAAATGTAAATAACGTTTCAAACAATATTGATAATAACAACACCTCTTCAATACAGAAGGAAGATTATTATTCTACTGAAATTTACATGTACTTTTATACCGGGCTCGTTTTTTCGGTATTTATTATTGGACTGATACGATCTATAATATTTTATGAGGTGTGTTTACGAAAACAGCGAGTCTCTTCACAATTTGGCTTTCGGTGCTGTTATTCGCACGAGTCTTCGTTTCTTCGATGAAAATCCAAGTGGTCGAATTTTAAACAGATTTTCAAAAGACACATTTGCGATGGATGAATTATTAAGCAAAGCGATGTTAGATTCCACTCAAGGTATCCTAATAATGATCGGTGCACTTATTCTTACTTGCACGGTAAATCAATATTTAATAATACCTGGGATAGTACTTGGACTTATAATATATCTAATTAGAGGAATCCATCTCAAACTTAGCAAAAAGATGAACGGTTGGAAGGGATGAGTAGTTTATTTTTATTTATTACTTATATATTATACAAATTTTATATTAATTTCATCCAATTTTAGTTATTACTCATAATATTTTTAATTGATTTTTTTATATTTAGCTCGCTCGCCCGTATTCACTCATCTTAATGCAACGCTCAACGGTATTACAACAATCAGAGCAAATGAAGCGCAGAATGTTTTAAAATTAGAATTTGATAAGTATCAAGATATTCACACGTCTTCATGGTTCATGTTTATTTCAATTACCTTTGCGTATGCATTTATAGTAGATGCATGTGCATATATCTTCGTAGCACTTATCACATTTACTTTTTTGATTTTTGAAAATGGTAAATATAAGCTTCATTAAATAAAATGTAATAATTTACATAGTCAGTTCGGCCGGTAACATAGGTACGTCGCCCCTATAAATGGCTGACAGCTTTAACAAGTTTATTCGCTTTATTTTTTCATTGTACTGAATAAATTGTCATCGATATTTTCACCATTTTAATTTATCATTATAAATCTACAATTTCATAGGTCGATGCTCATGTGGGAAAGCTTTTATTTGACAAATGTATACAAACATTGTTGGTAGGAAAAACTCGAATTTTAGTAACGCACCAATTACAATTCATTGCAAATGCCGATGGTATTATTCTTATAGATAGAGGAAAAATGCAATATTATAATAATCAGTACGAACTTTTCGAAGCATATCCAGAATATAAAAGTTTGATAGCTGTAGACAAGGAACAAAATGATAATAATTTCGAGGAGGAAATGGCGAAAGCTAAATTTCGTCGATTAAGTGTAAGTAATGCATGCAATTTCTAATAATAATAATAATAACATACTGTTAAATATAAAAATATAATTCTAGTCTCGATTATCTAATGATGGAAACGCAGAGATTAAAGAGTGTACATCAAGAGAAGTGGTTGATTTAATGGAAACATCGTCATCAGGTGTTGTAAAAGGCAGTATATTAATAAAATATTTTCAATCAGGCGTTTCCGTATACCTCTTAATTTTAATGATTTTTTTGTTCATCATCACGCAAATTTTAGTTATTTTAAATGACGTATGCGTAACTTTCGTGTAAGTTTGTAGATCGTAATACAAACAAGATAATTTATAATTGTATGATAATTTCAATGGATTATACAAAATGTATTTTTCTCAATAGAGTGAATGCTGAAGAGACGCGAAATTTTAATAAAAATGTAAATAACGTTTCAAACAATATTGATAATAACAACACCTCTTCAATACAGAAGGAAGATTATTATTCTACTGAAATTTACATGTACTTTTATACCGGGCTCGTTTTTTCGGTATTTATTATTGGACTGATACGATCTATAATATTTTATGAGGTGTGTTTACGAAACAGCGAGTCTCTTCACAATTTGGCTTTCGGTGCTGTTATTCGCACGAGTCTTCGTTTCTTCGATGAAAATCCAAGTGGTCGAATTTTAAACAGATTTTCAAAAGACACATTTGCGATGGATGAATTATTAAGCAAAGCGATGTTAGATTCCACTCAAGGTATCCTAATAATGATCGGTGCACTTATTCTTACTTGCACGGTAAATCAATATTTAATAATACCTGGGATAGTACTTGGACTTATAATATATCTAATTAGAGGAATCCATCTCAAACTTAGCAAAAAGATGAAACGGTTGGAAGGGATGAGTAAGTTTATTTTTATTTATTACTTATATATTATACAAATTTTATATTAATTTCATCCAATTTTAGTTATTACTCATAATATTTTTTAATTGATTTTTTTATATTTAGCTCGCTCGCCCGTATTCACTCATCTTAATGCAACGCTCAACGGTATTACAACAATCAGAGCAAATGAAGCGCAGAATGTTTTAAAATTAGAATTTGATAAGTATCAAGATATTCACACGTCTTCATGGTTCATGTTTATTTCAATTACCTTTGCGTATGCATTTATAGTAGATGCATGTGCATATATCTTCGTAGCACTTATCACATTTACTTTTTTGATTTTTGAAAATGGTAAATATAAGCTTCATTAATTAGACTGTAGAGTTTTAAAAATTAAACAAGAGTGATTTCATGGACCTCAGATACCTTATAAATTAATTTCATAATATTACCTGAAAAGATTTTTTTTTATTTTAAAGATAGTAGCTGATCGTAATATTAAATCATTTATATGTAACATTTTTTTCCTTATTTAATTCTAAATATATCAAAGCGAGAGTATTCGTTGATGAGTTATATTGTTACGACCGAATAATAAATAAATCACATTTATAAAAATATTTTTAATTTATTAAGTGCATTATTTATAAATAATTAAATTTAGTAGTTTTAAGTGGCGGTCAATTTGGTATGGCAATATCACAACTCTGGGCTGCATCCTATTTAGTCGAATGGGTGATGCGACAAAGTACCGATGTCTCGAATCAATTGATGTCGGTTGAGCGAATTTTAGAATATACGCAACTTCCAATGGAGAAAAATCTACAAGATCCCAATGAATTGCCCAAAATTAAAAGAAAACAGAACATTGATCATATTTTACCGTCACTCGTGAAACCATCGAGAGATTGGCCATCTAACGGCGTGATTAATTTTAAGAACGTATTTATGAGATACGCCGAGAATGAGGATCCAGTGTTAAAAGATTTTAATTTCCATATTGATTCAATGAAGAAGGTATATCACAATATTAAAAAATTAAATTTAAGTGCATCAATGGATTTAAAAGTCATCGAAAAAGTTATTTTGTTTTCCTTCTTAAAATTTAATGAAAATAGTTACAATATATTTATTATTAAATAATTGCAGATTGGAATCGTTGGACGCACGGGAGCTGGAAAATCCTCGTTAATTGGTGCTATGTTTAGATTAGCGCAAATCGATGGAACTATTGAAATAGATGGTATTGATACTGGTATTATATCGCTGCAAGATCTGAGAAGTCGTATATCTATTATTCCTCAGAATCCTGTATTATTCTCTGGCACAATGCGGCAAAATTTGGATCCATTTAATACATTTTCAGACAATGATCTTTGGAAAGCTTTAGAAGAAGTTAGTTTTACACTGATTTACATTAATTTCATAATCATTGGAATAAATAATTTTTATTCATTCTTCCTTATTAATGGCGTAATATCTGCAAGCATTCTGAATTAAAAGATTGACATTTACTTTTATAAGCGATTTTTATCAATTTTAATTGTATATTATACCTAATTTACAATTTAGAATTTCAGAAATTCATTATCTTCCATCGTGTATATTTTATATTGACTATATCAATAATAGAAATTACTGTACGTACATGAGATAATGTTTTATTGCAGGTAGAATTAAAAGAAACGATTAATGCTACTGGACAGGGTTTAGACTGTCAAGTGTTAAATAAAGGTTCAAATTTCAGCATTGGTCAACGACAGTTGGTTTGTTTAGCTAGAGCACTTTTAAGAAAAAATCGTATATTATTGCTAGATGAAGCAACAGCCAACGTTGATCTCCAAACCGATGGTTTAATTCAACGTTCTATCAGATCGAAATTTGCTTTTTGTACAGTTTTAACAGTTGCTCACCGACTCAACACAATAATTGACAGTGATAAAGTTATGGTTATAGATAAAGGACAACTCGTAGTACGATTAATAGTTATTTAGACACTAAGGGAGTCAAATAGACATTTATTCCCATGGATGGAAGCTTCATCTAAGGGAATAATCCCTTGTTACTCCCGAAGTTTATATAAAATTTTTCACTCTGGTCATCCTAGAAAAGGGCACTTTATTCGACAATAACGACAATTTTATTCATTTTTTATATCAATTTAAATTTTCCTGTTTTTATTACATCCTTTTCAATAATTATGTGCTAAAAAATTCCAAGTCTTAAAATATTTATAACTATTTTTATATTAATGACAACGTGAATGAGATCTGAAAATCCGCAAGTCCTGGAACTGGAAAGTGACTGCTGGGAATTAAATTTTACTTTTGTCCCTTGGGAATAAAATACAATTTTACACGAGCGTTTGAAGACAATAAAGTGAACTTTTCGGATGGTTTCGAGTTTAAAAATATATTATTTACTTTAATTGAATTATACAGTGTATACGTTTAAAATAAGTGATACATATATTATTTTTTAGGAGTTTGATCATCCATTCGTTTTACTGAAGAATGATAATAGTCAATTTACATTGCTGGTCAAAGAGACCGGTGCAGCGATGTTTAAACAATTGTATGAAATAGCAGAACAGTGTTATGCACGATGTCACAGTACAGTGATATGAAAAATAAACTAAAATAATTAAATAGTCGACGAGACAATTAATAAAAACGAATATACGTATATTGTATCTGTGATGATATTTCTTATTTAACCATCAACAATTTGTATTCGGTAAAGAAATTGTTTTATTCTACGACTGATAATATTTTAAGTATATATATATATACCTATAAATCAGAGATTGGTAGCAAATTTTGTGTAAAATGATTTAAAAAAAAATAAAAAGAAGTGAAAAGAATAAAAAGAATACTTTTTCATTATTTTGAAGTAATCTATGTGAAATAATTATCTGCAACAACTATATAATTTACATTGGCGAACCTAATAAATTTATTATTTCATTTTTAACATAATTTCAAATTCTTTCTTAAATACGTATAATGTTTTTCATAAATATGTTATTTATTTTACATGCTAATTCATTTGCATTTTTATATACAATTTGAGATGTCGAATTTTAAATAATTTCCATTAGACCTATTTATGTTTCTTTATTTTTCCGAACTAAAACGACAGGCGTCTAAGTGGGAATCGAGGACGAAACGCCTAAAAAAATTTTTTTAGTAGTAAAATGCTTTAGTTCGGAAAGATCGATAAATACACAGACACACACACACACACCTTACCGAAAGTCAAATTCATTTTTGTTTTAATACAGACAATTATTTATATTATATAAATTAAAAGTTTTTCTTAGTTTTAAGTTCTGCATTGTTGCCTATAATTGCTGGAAAAGTATTGTTAATTTCTATTTATTTAGAAAAATTATTTTTAAAACCTAAGTTCAGGCAGTTTCTTTCAGTTGGTAAAAGACTTAATATTGAATATAATTCAAATTTTTATTTTATATGCTTATAATGTGTTTTTGATTTAAAATCTTAGAACCCCTATTTTCATATTATTTTTTATTATTACTTACTAATAACTTTTAAAAAAATTAAAATTTAATAAGTTATATAATTAATTACTTAGTAACTTAATGAATCAAATAAACTGTGATGTAAATGATGCGATTTTCTTATCAATCTTTCTTTAAGAATTGTTAAGCGGTGGCTCCATATTTTAGTTATTTTTCTGATAGCAAAATAGAATGATTGACAATTTGATTTGTACTATCAACACTCAATGCAAGTAATTATAAAATTTTAGAGTTTCTTTTTCACATTCTTTTTGAGTTTCCACGCGAAATAGTAGTGAGGACGTTAAATAATCTATATGCACACTATAAACATTGTCTGTAACAAGATAGTATCATTATACATCTTTTCTTTAGTTATTAAATATTTTATCATTTATCACTAGTAACAAAATATACGTAATCTTCGGTTAATAAATAAAACAACTTACAACACGTCAATATAAATAATGTACAAATGGAATATTTTTCAAAATAACAACTAGGTACTGCAATAAATTAAAATAAACAAGTGTTTATATATATTACGAATACATAACTGTATTTTATGTCAGAATTAAAGGTTAACGTTCTTTTATGTAACAAAAACTATTACTGAATAAAATAAGGTACCTGGTAAGTATACCAATAATTAAAACTCGCGCGTACTGCACTAAACTGTAAACTTAAAAAGAAAAAAAAATAGAAAGAGATATATACATCACGTGGCTAGTGACTAATATAAGGTTAGGTTAGCTCTCTTCTTCTCTCTCGTGCGCGGAATACAGCATACAACTCGTGAAGGAGAAGGAGGAGGAGGAGGAGGAGGAGGAAGAGTGGCAAAGAGAGGTGGCGAATATAGCTGCTTGCTTGCTATAGAAGAGAGATCGAACCGCGTACGTCAGTTTCAGTTGGCTTCGGCGGGCTCGCACGAGCATACCGCGTGGAATCTTTTGACCGGTCGAGTCGAACGCTTTCCCTCCGCGAGTATACATAGTGTCGACTGTCGTCTTGTACATAGGGTTAACTCCTATTGAATAACCATAGAGAGGTTATAAAAGCAGCTACGGCAGGTTAGTAGTATTCATTATTATTTTCATCATTCTTGTCCCTTAATTGTATTCCCATCTATTTTTTGTTTTTGTTTTATTTTTCTCACGTATTTATATAACACAATATTTATAGTTACTTCAGAGTTTTTAGTTTCTTTTTGTTTCATTTTATTCTGTTTCATAAGATATATGGATTTTCTCTATGTTTTCTTCGGCTTTGTCGTCTCCTATACTTTGTTGCTCGTGTTTTCCAAGTAATACGCTTAATTGAATTGAGTTCATTCACACTGCACACGTGGTTACTGCGTTTATAAATGTATATGTATCGCACACAGTTTGATATTTATTGATAAAGGGCGCACAATGTAATAACTATAATTATTATTTCTTGATGTGGTGCTTATGGTAATATGCATAATATATCATATCTCAAAGATTATATGTAAAATGTGTCTAGATATATGTTGTATACCATTATGTTCCATTAATAGAATTAATAAATATTGTTATCAATAAATTTTTAATTAATGACATAAATTTCAATAATATCATAAATTTGATACTGTAATACATTAAAAGATTTAATTGTCTTTATCATGGAACTGCTATTTAATATTGCACAAGTAAACACTATACTTTCAACATATACTAATGGACTGTCAAATAATACATAAAATGAATAATAATATTGAACTTATTGATAAAAAAGTAAATAATATTTTCTCCATAAATAATTCATAAGTAAAAATTTTCTTTCTATTGTGCAATTGATGATAAAGTAATACTATATAAATTTAATTAACTATTTTATACATCATTTTGTTTCTTCATATTTATTCAAAATTGTTTTGTATTAATTTATGTGATATCGATTTAATCTATCTTATACGCATGTATAAAATTATTAGAAAATATTTAAATATTTTAAACGGCAATAGCATAGACACTATTATCAGAGGAAAATGAACAGCTGTAAAGTTAGTTATCACTATTTTAATATTTCCTATGGTATGAGATTATAAAATAATAGAGTATATACTTATACATTTAAAAACAAATGATTCACTAAAATTACAATACAAATATTCCTGTTATTACAATATATTAAACAGATTTAATTTTTAACAAATTTGTTAATATAATAGAAGTGAAAATTGTAAAAATTTTATTCTAACATTTGTACAAATGCATATCTTCCTTTAGTGTTATTGCTAAGAAACACTACTGCTAGTGTTGGAAAAGAAAGTAAGAGTGACTAGATGTAATTGCTGATTACAAAATTTTATGTATTTAAGCGTAACTATAATTTCAGTTTAATTTAACTTAAGATATTATATGTTTTATGTAACAATTACAAAATTTTATTTCAATTTAGAAAATAAGAATTTTTCATGATTTTCAAAATTGTTCAGAATTGTATAAAATTTATTAATTAATATATAAAACGAATGCATTTTTAATAGTCACAACCACTTAAAATAATAGTAATGTTAGTTAATACTTACCACAGATATTTAACAAACAATAATCAGTTCTACTGAGTGGTTTAAATATTTTATCCGCTATAGTCGTATAAATACATGCGCATGCGTTATAATAACCGATCGCCGGTCAAGCATCCATAGAATTTTTACGCTTAAATAAGTACATTAACGACCAGTTTATTAGAAAAAAGAAAAAATTTCGATTAAGATGATAAAATCGGTTACTGTGGAATCGTCAAATTGTTGTGTCAGATATATTTAATACGGTAAAGCTATAGGTTTTCTTACTTACCGATATAGGATATTGATTTATATTTTTGAAACAATAATTAATCGATGATCGGATGATATAAAGTATTATTAATTGCACTAAATTTAATTAATTGTATCCGTATCGAGATAAATAAACATTGATTTTAATACAAACGAAGAGTGTATGTATATATATAGTCGATATTTCATCAACTTTGTATTTCTAGTCGTATTTATACAGAATCCTATAATCTAAAATCAAATCGGAAATTATATATATATTCACTTGAAAACTATAAATAACTTTATATAATCGGAAATAATAGAAATGGAAATAGAGATGTAGCTAATTTTCTCCGTCAAAGGGAAAAAAAGCATAAGCCTAACCCAAAATCGTTTGAAACTTGATAGCGTTCAATGGTCAATAGAATTGTATTTCGGTTGAATGAACAGGAAGAGTTATTTTCCTCGTCGCGGAAGCGTCTTCTTCAATTGCCATCGCGTCAACAGGAACAATAATTTGTTCGCGTCTATCTTATATAAGTATAAGCATCTATAGTCTCGTTAGTACGAAAAATTGTAACGTGGAAGCAAAGCTCATTTCTATATTGTTAGCCCTAATCATTAATAAAAAATATTTATTTCTTTTTTCTTACTGTTCCCATTGTACTTACCCTAATTAATTGTAACGTTTAATTGTACTCTACGAAAAATTATATTAGATTGAAACAGGTGTACGAAAAAACAGATTTCAGTGAAAACACTGCGTCACGTTTATAAGTTTACTCCCAAGATCTTGTATAATAAATAATGAATTGCATAATTTTTCCTAACTAGAAAATCACGTTTCTGAGAAGTTAGTATTCTAGAAATTAATTAGTCAATATACAAAAATGATTAATTATATTTGAAAGAGTCGAGTTCTGTATTAAAATTTAGTTTTTAGTTATAGATTGCTTGATGTACATATTTTTACGGTAATCGCCAAGTGTATTATAAATCAACACTATCCTGAACAAAATGTTAAAAATAATAAAATTATTGTCAAGGACGATTGTGCCAAGGAAAGTCCATGATATATTTTACCAAAAATATAGCTTTCGATATGAAATAGTGTTAATTTATCCTACTTTTATATTAAATAATTATATATTTTAAAAAGTGTATTAGAAAACTAATGACCGATTAATTATTATACTTAAGAATTGTTGAATTAAAGTGCGCAATCGAATAATTAACTCTAATTAGCTCTACGCCTTCTGTTTAGACGTGTAATTGCTTAATTACCCAGTATATTTACTATGTACTTTGTTTGAATACTTTAAAGAAAGTTTTTATTACTTTGTATGTAGATAACTATTGTAAACAATCAGATAACTACTAAAAACGGTGTAAATCTACTTTGTATACATTTTTATTGTATTTCAGTGTATTACGTAAGAGTAAGCTAAGAAAAAACGAGAAAGTATAGTAACGGTACTTCAAAACTTCTATGTCATTTCTAGGGTTAAAAAAATTTGTCGCTTTTTGTTGTGTGTACTTTCTCTATTATTTACTTCGATTAATTATTATTCAAGTTAATGCAAGTATCCTATACAATACAATCCTATATATAAACTTTCCGAATTAGAACTAATCCTTTTTTTACAAGAATTAATTTATAAAAAATTTTGAAAGTGTATCATGATCGTTTTATAAATAATAGAATGCTTCGAATAAACTCTAAGTAATCAACGTGATAGTTTTAATACAGTAGCTAAATAACTACGCGACTATGAGATACATACAGCACGTGCCGCATCAGTTGCCACACGATTGATCCGTGATCCGTGATGAGGGTGCAGCTCGAACAGCACTTTAATAACGGCAAAAGCTTTGCCATATACATATAACAAGCATTTTTTACTTAAACGATTGGTATATATTGACGTTTGTAAAAGATACATTTAGTTCTTTTGTTGCTTTAAGCTTTAAATAATTATTTAATAATATTATAATTTCAGTGTTCAATATTAATAATTGATCTTATATCTTTTCGACGTGATTAACTCCTTTAAGTATGTACATGATCATTTTAATAAGGAATATCGAATATTAATATTACATACTTATATAATAGTGGTATATTTTAAAGTATACTGTTTCAATAATTACAATTTTCGATAATTTTTACAAAGGAAAATACCTGTACTAAATGGGAATGCATATATTGTGTAACATCTATACAAGTTATTGATATAGATATAATGGATTGTATTTCGTAGGCATTCTCCTTAAAAAACCATAAAATGTATTGTTTTCAATTTGAATATTTAACAAATCTCGCAAAAAATGTTAAAAAATACTACCTATTCAATTATTCATCTTCACGCAAATTTACATTTTAACCGTCAGCGTACAATTTTTTAGTAGCATAAGCTTGTGATTATATTGTTGAAACATTAAAGCAGATGGATTCACAATGCAAGATCAATATTTTAATAAGTATACTGATTTACGCGCGTCAACTAAAATAAAATTGATCACACAGTGTTAATTAATGGGAAAATTAGTATATATCAAAGAAGGTAGTTTAACCATTTGTTTTCAAATACATAGGAGCATCTTTATTTTAATCATAATTATTGCTTCTGCATATTTCAAAGTTTACGTATATATACTCCATTCATATTTTTATAAACAGCTGTGCGCCTTACCCGTAAATGCATACACATTTCTCCCCATTTAAAGTTCGTTTGACATCAAGGTGCAATCTTTACGTCAAAGAGTATATTTTCTATTAATAATGGAGGTAACAACTGATAAGGATTGAGTCAACAACTTATATCGAGGCAATAAATACATACGATGGAGTATATAGAAAACAACATTTCATAAATTCCGTATCAATTATCAAATAATGTGCCACTTTATTTTCTTATTATGTTACGATTTATTAAATTAATCCGATAAATTATGAACCAATTTTCGATCATTCCTTCAAAATCACTCGTATACTTAAGGATCTATCTTATCTAATCTACATAATAGGAGTTTTTTTGAAAATGGTAAGCATAAGGTTTAATTAATTCACTTGGCAATATTGCGATATATCAGCAAATTCACTGTTTAAGATGAATTTATCTATATTAAATATATACATCTGTTTACATACGCATTTATAAAGAATATTAAAATTCTATATTACAAGATAATCTTTTAGTACATCTTGCTATTGGTTAAACTGTTTCTATACCATACTGTTATAGGGCTATAAAGACATACACATATCCACATATATATAGACATGTTTTTACATGCGGATAAATTAATCTCAACGAAGCCGCCTTTCCTCTGAAATTCTTGAATTGTCACACAGGCTCTCTTAATCGAATGTAAAATTAAACGATTCTCATTACTGCAGTCTCATATATGTTTCGTTCAGTTTAGTTTATAATCATTTATTGCTGTGGGAAATAAGTACTCCTGAATCAAATGGTTTTTCCTAACTCAATATTTACTCATTTAAATAAATCTGTTATTTTGGGTAATATCTTCAAGTACTTTTGTTTCATAAATAAAACTGCAACAGAATCATTAACAATTCGGTTGATTGCAAGAGGATACAAAAAATTGACGTAAACAATGCAACGAAATATATAAATATGCAACGAAATATTAATACACTGAGAAAAAGACAGTTTTACGACAAGCGAATGTCTTAACTATATTAATACACTATGTATAAGCTCTAAAGCAAAATTTCTTGTATTCAAAAAATATATGGTGAATTAATAGTTATAGTCATATTCATTTGTCGTAAGACTTTCTTTTTCTCAATGTACTAGATATAGTGTTGTTCTATTGAAAAATTGAGACTTAAAAATTTACAAATTCAAAATGAATTCAACTTTTTACATTCATACAATGAACTCCGTTGTGGTCACAATTAATAACATTGCACAAAAGTTGCATCTTAAAAATTGTCATTATTTATCTTTGAAACTATTATCCGGTACATAAATCTTGAACTCCGAAGAAGTCAAGGCTCAATTTATGCCGATGATTCGAAATCGTTTCGCCGTTTCTTCAAATGACGTACATATATATATATATCCATTCGTAGGTTTCCGCAACCTTGAGTGTCGCGATGGTATATCTCCCTCTCCTTTCTTATCGAGCGTGATTGCTCGATTTCATGCGTATATTAGTCACCGAATTAAACGATCGCAGCATCTATTGTTATTATTAAACATGTATATTTTATTTTTTCTACATACCAATTAATTATGTGCAATTACTTTGTTTTTCTATAGGTAATTTAAGAATAGTTAAAATTTCGTAATCGACTTATGTGCAATACTATGAAACACGCTAATGCACGATGAGTTTGCAAATTTCGAATTTTCATGATACTTAAGGCTGTATGAAGTATCACTTGAAATTAAGTATATTAGAATAACTTTGAGTGTTTTAACAGTAACTTAAAAATTTTTATGTATTTTTAAATTCTGAAGATGATATTGCGATGGATGTCTTATCTTGATGTAAATTGATAAGTAAGATTATTTATGGCATAGGTGCTTCTACACTTTGCAACTCGTATACGTAATTATACATACGAGATAAAAATTATTACCTCAATTAAAATCTTGTAAAATAGATTCATATTGTATAATAATCTTATAAATTTGTATCGATTTCTATTATCATTCGTTGACTTACTTTATCTTTACGTAGGCATTTTTTTAACTTTATTTGCATTAGGTTATCGAGATGCACCGAAGATATAGTTTTCTGCACCAAATGCATTCAAAATTTTAGTTTAAAATAATCAGTTTCGTGAACTTATTAAATAAGCGATTATATGTAATGTAAAAAATTTCGTATAAATTCCAAGTGTTTGTTTTGAAACTAAAATATGACAGTTTTTTCTATACGAATTTAGAATCTTCTTTATTGACTATACAAAAAAATAATTATCAGTAGTTATACACATATTAACTATTAAATATTCAACTTGTTACCCGTTTTTCCTTCTTCTCACAAAAAATATTTAACAACTTTTCAAAATCTGCACTAACAATAATACTTTCTTCTCAGACAATATATAGATATAAAAATAAACAAAAAATCTTAATTTCAACATATTAGTTAGGTCCATTCCCATAGTCATCGTGATTTTTAATGCTATTAATGTACGAAGAAAATTGAAAAAAAGAATGATATATACGTTCTGTATAAAAAATTCTTCGCCATGCAAGGTCGCTCTTACGGTACTTCCAAAACCCATTTCGACTCCTTCGACTATATACTCGCGCGTGTTCTTATAACACATGAACAAGTGTGACTGTGTACGATGCTAATTCGCTTGAGGATGACTTTGCGTTATCTCTTCCCAATCTTTAGATCTTTATACTTTTCATTCTTCTTTACCTTGTTTAACTATTACACAATTTTTTATTTTATATTTTTATATAGCGTTTGCTTATAAGTACTTTTACGACAAGTTATCCAATGACACTGATTTGTGTGGGAGTCCGATAATCTTGAAGATTTTGTCAATTTTGTAGAAGTAGAAGAAAAAAAAAATAATTTTTACGTGGGCTGGTTAAAGTATTGTTGGAATTGCAGTTTGAAATATATTTTCCGTGATGCAGACGTATTACTTGCTTGTTGATTATTCTATGTATTAAAATAGTTTTTAATGTATTTTACAATCTTAATATTATTATTTATTAAATATTAGTGTTCAAAACTTTCATTAATATAATCTATCTTTTAAATATTAGTTTTTGTCACTACAGATATTTATCAGAAATAGACTTTATCGTTTATTTTTAGAAAAGAAAAGTATGCAATTTTTTCAAAATTACGTCATTCCAGTATTTTGCTTTCACAGATACATTTTTTGCTAGATAAATATATACATATATATTTAATGATGTAAAGTATACAATAAAACATCAAATAATTGTACACATTTAATTTATATTATAAAATTAATTGATATACATTTAATGAAAAAGTATTTAAATAAAAACTTCCTTTTGCTGCCTAATACATTAGCATTTCGTAGAAAAAAATACCTGTCATTCAATGATTCAAAAGTGTAATGTAAACACAGAATATCAAGATAATGTAATAATAATAATCGTAAAATTATAATGACTGCAGTCTCATATAGTTTCGTTCAGTTTAGTTTATAATCATTTATTGCTGTGGGAAATAAGTACTCCTGAATCAAATGGTTTTTCCTAACTCAATATTTACTCATTTAAATAAATCTGTTATTTTGGGTAATATCTTCAAGTACTTTTGTTTCATAAATAAAACTGCAACAGAATCATTAACAATTCGGTTGATTGCAAGAGGATACAAAAAATTGACGTAAACAATGCAACGAAATATATAAATATGCAACGAAATATTAATACACTGAGAAAAAGACAGTTTTACGACAAGCGAATGTCTTAACTATATTAATACACTATGTATAAGCTCTAAAGCAAATTTCTTGTATTCAAAAAATATATGGTGAATTAATAGTTATAGTCATATTCATTTGTCGTAAGACTTTCTTTTTCTCAATGTACTAGATATAGTGTTGTTCTATTGAAAAATTGAGACTTAAAAATTTACAAATTCAAAATGAATTCAACTTTTTACATTCATACAATGAACTCCGTTGTGGTCACAATTAATAACATTGCACAAAAGTTGCATCTTAAAAATTGTCATTATTTATCTTTGAAACTATTATCCGGTACATAAATCTTGAACTCCGAAGAAGTCAAGGCTCAATTTATGCCGATGATTCGAAATCGTTTCGCCGTTTCTTCAAATGACGTACATATATATATATATATCCATTCGTAGGTTTCCGCAACCTTGAGTGTCGCGATGGTATATCTCCCTCTCCTTTCTTATCGAGCGTGATTGCTCGATTTCATGCGTATATTAGTCACCGAATTAAACGATCGCAGCATCTATTGTTATTATTAAACATGTATATTTTATTTTTTCTACATACCAATTAATTATGTGCAATTACTTTGTTTTTCTATAGGTAATTTAAGAATAGTTAAAATTTCGTAATCGACTTATGTGCAATACTATGAAACACGCTAATGCACGATGAGTTTGCAAATTTCGAATTTTCATGATACTTAAGGCTGTATGAAGTATCACTTGAAATTAAGTATATTAGAATAACTTTGAGTGTTTTAACAGTAACTTAAAAATTTTTATGTATTTTTAAATTCTGAAGATGATATTGCGATGGATGTCTTATCTTGATGTAAATTGATAAGTAAGATTATTTATGGCATAGGTGCTTCTACACTTTGCAACTCGTATACGTAATTATACATACGAGATAAAAATTATTACCTCAATTAAAATCTTGTAAAATAGATTCATATTGTATAATAATCTTATAAATTTGTATCGATTTCTATTATCATTCGTTGACTTACTTTATCTTTACGTAGGCATTTTTTTTAACTTTATTTGCATTAGGTTATCGAGATGCACCGAAGATATAGTTTTCTGCACCAAATGCATTCAAAATTTTAGTTTAAAATAATCAGTTTCGTGAACTTATTAAATAAGCGATTATATGTAATGTAAAAAATTTCGTTATAAATTCCAAGTGTTTGTTTTGAAACTAAAATATGACAGTTTTTTCTTTACGAATTTAGAATCTTCTTTATTGACTATACAAAAAAATAATTATCAGTAGTTATACACATATTAACTATTAAATATTCAACTTGTTACCCGTTTTTCCTTCTTCTCACAAAAAATATTTAACAACTTTTCAAAATCTGCACTAACAATAATACTTTCTTCTCAGACAATATATAGATATAAAAATAAACAAAAAATCTTAATTTCAACATATTAGTTAGGTCCATTCCCATAGTCATCGTGATTTTTAATGCTATTAATGTACGAAGAAAATTGAAAAAAAGAATGATATATACGTTCTGTATAAAAAATTCTTCGCCATGCAAGGTCGCTCTTACGGTACTTCCAAAACCCATTTCGACTCCTTCGACTATATACTCGCGCGTGTTCTTATAACACATGAACAAGTGTGACTGTGTACGATGCTAATTCGCTTGAGGATGACTTTGCGTTATCTCTTCCCAATCTTTAGATCTTTATACTTTTCATTCTTCTTTACCTTGTTTAACTATTACACAATTTTTTATTTTATATTTTTATATAGCGTTTGCTTATAAGTACTTTTACGACAAGTTATCCAATGACACTGATTTGTGTGGGAGTCCGATAATCTTGAAGATTTTTGTCAATTTTGTAGAAGTAGAAGAAAAAAAAATAATTTTTACGTGGGCTGGTTAAAGTATTGTTGGAATTGCAGTTTGAAATATATTTTCCGTGATGCAGACGTATTACTTGCTTGTTGATTATTCTATGTATTAAAATAGTTTTTAATGTATTTTACAATCTTAATATTATTATTTATTAAATATTAGTGTTCAAAACTTTCATTAATATAATCTATCTTTTAAATATTAGTTTTTGTCACTACAGATATTTATCAGAAATAGACTTTATCGTTTATTTTTAGAAAAGAAAAGTATGCAATTTTTTCAAAATTACGTCATTCCAGTATTTTGCTTTCACAGATACATTTTTTGCTAGATAAATATATACATATATATTTAATGATGTAAAGTATACAATAAAACATCAAATAATTGTACACATTTAATTTATATTATAAAATTAATTGATATACATTTAATGAAAAAGTATTTAAATAAAAACTTCCTTTTGCTGCCTAATACATTAGCATTTCGTAGAAAAAAATACCTGTCATTCAATGATTCAAAAGTGTAATGTAAACACAGAATATCAAGATAATGTAATAATAATAATCGTAAAATTATAATGAATTAGCTTTGGATAACCTAAAATCTTAAAAATATTTTATACACTGTTTTAGTTTAAAAATTCTCATAATGTTGTTACGAAAGAAAGTTTACAAATAATAACTATTAAAACAAATTTTATTTTTATTACACATTGCCACGAAATTTTCTTTAATTATATAGATGAATGAGTTAAACAATGACTAAAAAGCCAACATATAGTTTCTCCTCTGTGAACTATTGTTTTGAAGAAAACGTGAAACTTAGCTTAAATATCGCTCTGGAACGACAGTATACCTTTAATAAATAAAATTTCTTTCTACTTCTCGCGCTTTCATTACAATATGAATTATTATTGTTTTATTGCACGTGTTAACTGTTATCATTCTGACACTGCAAATATGATGCCAAGCCAAGCAAAATAAGATTTTTAATTTATAATTAGTTAATGAGTATTTATTTCACTATACTAAAAGTCATTATACTCAGAGGTGTAAGTTAAAAAAGATTAAATTAATTATTTTATGCGCTAAAACTTTCTTTTAAATTTGTTTTTTTTTATTATTTTAACAAATTTAATTGTATACCCTATTGTAAAATAACAATTTTCGATTACGTCTGTATACAAATTATATAAAGTATATATCTAAATATCTTGATCGGTATCTAACACAAAATGTCATATGGAAATTTGCTTTAGAGAGTTGCATAGTGACTGTACAATAAATTCATTGCAATTCTATTGTGTAAATCCTCTCGTTAAGTGTGAATTTGCAGTTTCCGCGTTGTGGTTAATTGAACGTTAGAATTTCAATCGGTTCGTGACGTATCTTTAAATAGAAACCCACGTGATTTTGTTGTCGTTATGTCAGATGACGCGTCGTGCGCAAAATAAATCATGACTTGCGTTTGATTATTTAACAGTTGTAACACCAAAAACCTAAGTATATTAATTTTACTTATTTTTTTTTAATAGGTTTAATCATTATGCAATCTCGGTGTTTCGGATATATTTTCCCCGTTCGTCATTCTGTATAATTGACATCATATCGTATGTGTAACAGTTATACGAACAAATTTTTGTAATCGCAGCATGAACTAGTTCTCTTAATTTTTTTATGAGCAACTTGCATTATAGTAATAGATTCATCTTTAAACACGAATGAACCGAGTTTTATTATAAAATTAAAGTAATATCGTAAGAGTATATACATACCGTTATTTTCTTTCTTGTGTTTGTAAACAATCCTCAACTATAGATATAATCATGGATATTCAAGAGTGCGTTAATAAAATCGATTAATAAAACAATTGGCACTTGAAAATATTAATTAACGGATACTTTGATAAGTGTATATATAGGAAATACTTTGATCTTGATATTTGTTAAAAATGCCGCATGGTAATTGAAATGTTGCGCGCCGCCGACGATAGCTGATTTAATTGATTAGTCTATTGTAAGTACATACATTTGAAAATAAAAAATGTAAAATTATTTGTAAAGTTTTATTCTGAATGATTGAAATTAGTAAATGATAATTTTTTGTATGTTTCATTATAGTTAGTTAAGAGGTACAAAGATTTCCATTTGGGTAATAATCAAACATACTTTCCAACTATGATTTCTTCTTTATTATATAATTAGAGTTATACAATTTAGCGCAACTTCCACTGTTTAAAATTATTCTTTCACATTACATCACTTAAAGTTTTTAATGCTAATAGGTAATTACCGCTGTCAAAATAAAAAATCGGCTTCTTTTGTGAAATACAGATTTAATGTTAAAAAACATGTTTCTGTTCAAGCAAGTTTGATAGATAACAACTGTCGTTTTAATTTAACATTCATTATTAATCAACTCAATAACTGGCTACTTATAAAGACTTCATTTAAATTAACCTTTTATAAAACGATAAATCATCGTTATTTCACTATTGCAATGCAATAATTTACAAACGATATAATTTGTACTTTTATATATATCCACTTTTGTAAACGATTTATTGGACAATAACTAGTTACACAAAATATTAAACTCATTGTCATTGTATCGTCGACTGCTGTATATACATAGTTATAGGCATTGAAAAGTGTCTCGACCTCAAGTGAATTTACACTTGAGTTCCAATTGCCATGGCAATACAAAATGATAATTAACCCTTTATTTATAACACTTGACAATGTGGCGCAACATCTTCATCTAATTGGAGTTAGTTTTATATATTTCTGACGATGCTACGTGCAACGTAACTTGTGTTTCTTTTCTGAATGTTTCCAATTTCAGGTGATACATCAGTTTGATAGTTTTACATTTTTTCTTTACTGCAGAGCGATATAGAATCTAATCTAAAAAATAATCTATAAATTTATGTAAACGCGAAGTAGGCGATAGTCAGCTCAGTATATGCGTTGATGTATGAACGTTATTGCGAGATATAAAAATAGCAATATGTATTCTATATTTTTTAATTTTATTAATTTAATAAAAAAAATAATCAAATTTAGGAAGTACAACCAGTAAATTATTACTTTTGTTAAAGTTTCTGTCAATATTTCTGATACCTTCGATAACAGTTACAAAGCGTACTCTTATCGTAAAGTAATATTACAATATAAATTTTATGTTTATTTATTCTAATGCAATTTAATATACGTATAATAATCGTATAAACATTGTTTAATGGTTTTTTTATATACATAAAAACCACGAACACGTGAAGAAATTCCAAAATGTATTAAATAATCCTCTAGTTCTTTTTTCGATGCGGTTCTATTTTTGCGCAATCGTAACGTACAATCAATAAAAGACTACGTATAACGTAAACAAATTGAGCACAACACAATGACATTTATTTAATCACCAATCAATGGATATTAGTGACTTAACTAAGTATATATGAAAACATATGAAAAACATAATAAAAATTATATATATACATATATACATATACGCGCGTGTGTGTGTGTGTGTGTGTGTGTATACATAACAGCCGGAATTTTTCATATTTGATAAATGACGAAGCACTTGTCCGCATTCACATATGTGTCGACGTTCGCGCGCGCACAAGAAAGATAAGTTTCTCCCTGATAATGATAATTTATTTTTCGTTTCTCTTACAAATACAGGATCCCGTGAGCTCGTCGTGCCAATCGATTCCAATCAGCCTAGTCGTCAAGACGAAGTCATATCCTGCACCGACTGAGAGCAACCGGAACGAGAAAAAATATTTCATAAAAACGAAGAAAAAGAAGATTATTAAATTGGAGTGGTTCGTGCTGTTCTGTAGTGTCGAGTAGTGGAATATAAGTGATGGGTCATTATTATTGCATCAAGTGATACAATATATTTTCTGTTAATTATTGTGTGTAACCAATTTAATGAAGCGTCGGATGTTTTAAAAAAATTGTTGAATAAGGCTGTGGGGATTTTAGTACGCTGATCTTTATTCTACTTAGTGAAATATATAAAGTCGAGTGGATGCGGCTTAGGGCCGATAGAACGTTTCCATCATGGACAATTCTAAGAAGTTCAGCAATCCCAATCCACGGGAGAAGGCGAATTCGATTTCGGTTTTAATGTGGTGGTGAGTGACTCTCTTTCCTTTTTAATTTATTGCACAGTGACAGCTACATTCATGATCATTAACTTTCAACAAAATAATTTAAGATTAAGGTATGGTTACTTATAAATCTAGTGAAAAAATATATTGAATCGCTGTTGAAAAATGTTGTATAGCTATTTGCCATCGACATATATAAAATCAAAACGGTTTCAAATAAATTGGGAACATTCAATTGCTTGCGTAGATTTGTATTCGAGGTTATTGCTTGTCCTACATATTCGTTAAAAAATATGACACAAGTATTTAATATTGATCTAATTTTAGCAAAGTGCAGGATTATACTTTTATAAATTTTTATTATCTATAAAAAGAGCAGTTAAAACATATCATATTGAATAATGGCGAATTTTCGGACTTCTAAGTCATATGTAAATAATTTGTTTCCGTTGTTGCAATTATACGCTTTAAATCGAATTATATTTTTAATTCAGTAAAATTCGATAATTCGTTTTCCGAATTTCTATTATAGCGAGTTCAATCGTTCTAAAGGGTACAATTACAACAGCAAAAAAATTATTTTCGTCTGACAAGGAGGAGTTCCACCTTGCGGGTCACGTATTTCGCTGAAACTTTAGGAACTATTTTCTGGGACACAAATATGAATTCTTTCCTGTAAAATTCAACCTCATAGGCTGTATGACGAAATTTATACGTGACTAATGAAAAATTGTGAAAATAATATGCTTCAGTTTAATCGCTGATAACTCGATAACAATTAGAGGTAGACACTCAAATTCAAATCTAGGGAAAAACTGAGACCAAATAGATACGAAATAAGAAAGGCTCAAATGTCTCAATTTGGTAAATAGTTACGGGGGTTAATAAGAATACGACGAAATTTTTGCCTAAAAAAGTCCACAAAACTTTATTATTAAATTTTCGTTGAAATTCTGTCTGATTCTTATTTTCTCCATTACTTTATATCAAATTGGGATATTTGAGCTTCTTTTTACGAATCGTATCTACTCAGTTTTTTGCTAGATTTGAGTTTGAATGTTTACCTCTAATTGTTATCGAGTTATCAGCGATTAAACATGAAGCATATTATTTTCACAATTTTTCATTAGTCACGTATAAATTTTATCAAACAGCCTATGAGATTGAATTTCATATAAATTATTTCAATATACTTGTATACCACAAAGCAGTTCTCAAAGTTGCAACGAAATTCGTGACCCGCAGAGTGGAACTCTTCCTTGTAAGTTAGACGTCTGAAACTTTGCCACCATCATTTTAATTAACATAAGTTGTACATAATTAAGCTGTACAATTGAAACCTATTACATTTTTCCATATATATGTTTTTTGTTTGCCAACTGTGATTAAGCACTCGAATAGAAATGAAGGATTTTATCAATTTCAATAACGACCTGTGAAATTTATAGGTGGACAATCGGTTTATTCAAAAAAGGATATCGAAAAATTTTGGAACCAGACGATTTGTACGATCCACTTCCTACAGACAAATCAAACATATTAGGCGATCGGCTAGAAAAGTATGTAGTTTTTTTTTTCACATAGTTAGTTTTTTTGTTTCAAATAAATATTTTTCAACTTGTTAAGCTCAAGGCAATATGCCAGTTGTAATATAAAGCATACGCTTATACAACTAACGAGTCACGGAAAATCTTTGAAAATACTAAACGCAATCGTAGTATAGTGAAAGCATGAACTTATTATCTTTCCTCGATCTTCGAGTAATTATTGCATATTATGTAATTATACGTGTATACTTAGTTGTAAAACCACTTTGACGGATGTGACAATTGATCGTCGGTTGCATATATATATATGGAGTATTCCACGTGAAGTGGTCCGATCAAAATTTTAATATGCACCTAATTTTGGGTACACATTGCAAATATTTCTCAGAATACAGAAAAAAATTTTTAGGTACTGGAATCTATTTGCTCAAAAGTTATTCTAACCTCAAAAAGTGGATTATTCCAGATTTTTTTCAACACCAGCTGGGTTCACCGCTATTAACTCAAAATCTATCAACTTTTACTATAGAACATTATATGTAACATTCGTTGCTAATTATATCTAGAATTTATTCTTCTGGGTTAGAATTTCTAATTTCAAGGTGAATGTTATATAAACTACATGTCAATATTCAACTTGAAAAAAGTGCAAGTGCGCCACATTGATTTTTTTATCCAAAAGTTTAAAGAAAGCTTGGAGCAATACCTTTCAAATGGTCTGCAGCATTTTTATGGCCTTCAATTCTGTAAAAAGTTATGATAATTTAAAGAAAGAGAAAAAATTCACAAAAATTGACATGGTAATTCCCATTTAAATTTTTAAAAAATTTTCGTGTTTTTTTAAATTATCATAGCTTTTTACAGAATTAAAGGCCATAAAAATGCTGCAGACCATTTGAAAGGTATTGCTTCAAGCTTTCTTTTAGACTTTTGGATAAAAAATCAATTGTGGGCGAACTTACATTTTTTGAGTTGAATATTGACATGTAGTTTATGTAACATTGACCTTGAGATTAGAAATTCTAACCCAGAAGGATAAATTCTACACATAATTAGCAACGAATGTTACATATAATGTTCTATAGTAAAAGTTGATAGATTTTGAGTTAAATAGCGGTGAACCCAGCTGGTGTTGAAAAAAACCTGGAATAATCCACTTTTTTGAGGTTAGAATAACTTTTGAGCAAATAGATTCCAGTACCTAAAAATTTTTTTCTGTATTCTGAGAAATATTTGCAATGTGTACCCCAAAATTTGGTGCATATTAAAATTTTGATCGGACCACTACACGTGGAATACCCCATATATATATATATATATATGGGTGGTTCTCTGTGATATCGAAGATGAAAAAATAAATATTGCTATAACTGTGGGAATATGTTTTAGAGGTATCCAGTAGTTCTCCTGAATTTTTTTCAGATTTTTTCTGGGCCATTATTTTAAGTTACAGAGAGTCAAAGTTGACATTTTAGCACTTTTTTGCATTATATGCCCATTTCATGAATTTTTTAGCTCCAAGGGGATGCATTTTTCACTAAAAACATTACTATGACTTTTTTGTAAAATTTTCCGAACTTTTCATTAAAAATACTTTTAAAGGACATAAATGTATGCTGTCACACTCTGTAAGACATTTAAACCTTAAATAGTGAAAATCAGCAATTCTACTCCGGACTCTGGTAACCAATACTGTCTAAAAGATGTCTTTTTATAGTCAGAAACAGCCTAAAAATTTCCAGAGTGGGTCTAAATTATTAAGATCACTTATGTTCAAAATATCCGGGAAAACTGCCCGAAATATTAATATAAATGCTATTTGTTGCCTTATAACGATGAATCTATTAGCATGAGAATTGCAAAAAAATTTATGCACTTACCTTGGAGTGGTAGAAAAGTATCTTCACTTGTTTCAGTATCCATCTAATCTCCTGTAAGCTGCTAAAAATACAAATATTATTATACAAATGTAAAAAATTAATTTTTAAACATTTATAATGCTGGATTTTTAGTTTTACATCCCTTACAAGAATTATAATACTAATCTGAAGGATTATTAATATTAAACATCATTATTACAATAACTGAATATACGTATTTAATACAAAAAAATATACAAATAAATCGGATCTGAAATTATAATGAGTAATATGATAACGTGACAGTGACAAGTTTGTGAAATTCAAACAATGTATTGCTGAATAATAATAATAATAATGTTGATACTTTATAGTAATCCTTCAGATTAGTATTATATTCTTGTAAGGGTTTAAAACTAAAAATCCAGCATTATAAATGTTTAAAAAATAATTTTTTATAATTTTATAATAATGTTTGTATTTTTAGCAGCTTACAGGGGATTAGATGGATACTGAAACCAGTGGAGATACTTTTCTACCATTCGAAGGTAAGTGTATAAATTTTTTGCAATGATCATGGTAATAGATTCATCGTTATAAGGCAACAAATATACATTTCTATTAATATTTCGGGCACTTTTCCCGGATATTTTGACCATAAGTGATCTTAATGATTTAGACCCACTCTGGAAATATTTAGGCAGTTTCTGACTATAAAAAGACATCTTTTAGACAGTATTAGGTTACCAGAGTCCGGAGTAGAATTGCTGATTTTCACTATTTAAGGTTTAAATGTCTTACAAGAGTGTGACAGCATACATTTATGTCTTTAAAAGTATTTTTAATGAAAGTTCGGAAAATTTTACAAAAAAAGTCATAGTAATGTTTTTAGTGAAAAATGCATCCCCTTGGAGCTAAAAATTCATGAAATGGGCATATAATGCAAAAAGTGCTAAAATGTCAACTTTGACTCTCTGTAACTTAAAATAATAGCCCAGAAAAAATCTGAAAAAATTCAGGAGAACTACTGGATACCTCTAAAACATATTCCCACAGTTATAGCAATATTTATTTTTTTCATCTTCGATGTCACAGAGAACCATCCATATATATATATATATATATGGGTGGTTCTCTGTGATATCGAAGATGAAAAAATAAATATTGCTATAACTGTGGGAATATGTTTTAGAGGTATCCAGTAGTTCTCCTGAATTTTTCAGATTTTTTCTGGCCATTATTTTAAGTTACAGAGAGTCAAAGTTGACATTTTAGCACTTTTTTGCATTATATGCCCATTTTCATGAATTTTTAGCTCCAAGGGGATGCATTTTTCACTAAAAACATTACTATGACTTTTTTTGTAAAATTTTCCGAACTTTTCATTAAAAATACTTTTAAAGACATAAATGTATGCTGTCACACTCTTGTAAGACATTTAAACCTTAAATAGTGAAAATCAGCAATTCTACTCCGGACTCTGGTAACCAATACTGTCTAAAAGATGTCTTTTTATAGTCAGAAACAGCCTAAAAATTTCCAGAGTGGGTCTAAATTATTAAGATCACTTATGTTCAAAATATCCGGGAAAACTGCCCGAAATATTAATATAAATGCATATTTGTTGCCTTATAACGATGAATCTATTAGCATGAGAATTGCAAAAAAATTTATGCACTTACCTTGGAGTGGTAGAAAAGTATCTTCACTTGTTTCAGTATCCATCTAATCTCCTGTAAGCTGCTAAAAATACAAATATTATTATACAAATGTAAAAAATTAATTTTTAAACATTTATAATGCTGGATTTTTAGTTTACATCCCTTACAAGAATTATAATACTAATCTGAAGGATTATTATAAATATATAAACATCATTATTACAATAACTGAATATACGTATTTAATACAAAAATATACAAATAAATCGGATCTGAAATTATAATGAGTAATATGATAACGTGACCAGTGACAAGTTGTGAAATTCAAACAATGTATTGCTGAATAATAATAATAATAATAATGTTGATACTTTATAGTAATCCTTCAGATTAGTATTATAATTCTTGTAAGGGTTTAAAACTAAAAATCCAGCATTATAAATGTTTAAAAAATAATTTTTTATAATTTTATAATAATGTTTGTATTTTTAGCAGCTTACAGGGGATTAGATGGATACTGAAACCAGTGGAGATACTTTTCTACCATTCGAAGGTAAGTGTATAAATTTTTTGCAATGATCATGGTAATAGATTCATCGTTATAAGGCAACAAATATACATTTTCTATTAATATTTCGGGGCACTTTTCCCGGATATTTTGACCATAAGTGATCTTAATGATTTAGACCCACTCTGGAAATATTTAGGCAGTTTCTGACTATAAAAAGACATCTTTTAGACAGTATTAGGTTACCAGAGTCCGGAGTAGAATTGCTGATTTTCACTATTTAAGGTTTAAATGTCTTACAAGAGTGTGACAGCATACATTTATGTCTTTAAAAGTATTTTTAATGAAAGTTCGGAAAATTTTACAAAAAAAGTCATAGTAATGTTTTTAGTGAAAAATGCATCCCCTTGGAGCTAAAAATTCATGAAAATGGGCATATAATGCAAAAAAGTGCTAAAATGTCAACTTTGACTCTCTGTAACTTAAAATAATAGCCCAGAAAAAATCTGAAAAAATTCAGGAGAACTACTGGATACCTCTAAAACATATTCCCACAGTTATAGCAATATTTATTTTTTTCATCTTCGATGTCACAGAGAACCATCCATATATATATATATATGTATGTATGTATATATAAATGCAAGAAGAAAAAATGTAATGTTTACATTGAATTTTTGCAATTTCTTTTTTCGCAGGAAATGGAACGCGGAGATAACAAACGCAAGAAAAAGTAAACGACGTCCTAGTTTACTTAAAACTATTTTTCGTACTTTTCTTTTCGAATATTTCATTTTAGCATGTATTCAAATTGTCAACGAATTTATATTAAGGCAAGTATATTGTGTTATGTTATAATACTTTGTTTTTAAGTTTATCACTGTGATCAATTATTTTATAGATGAGCATCACCTATAGGTTATATGCTTGTTATTAACAATTATGTAGCTACTCGATTTATAAAAATTATTCTCGTCTTTTTTAAACAAATCTTTTTGATTGTAACTTTCATTCGCAATTCGAATAATTGTGTATATCTGTAACTGCTATAAATTAGCTCCGAATGATTAGTGATAGTAATATCGCTTAGTTAAAAGTAAAATTTACGATTTCTTCATGAGTGGATTTTTATTAATCTTTTATATGATCATTTAATAAAGTACTATTATTTTTTTCATTCTTTTGTTCATTATTTTCAGAATTGTTAAATTACAGAAATCTTCCATAAAATATTTATTTCATAAAGATACATAAAATTTAAATAATTAAAAGATTCGTTTATTAAATTAGATGCCAAGTACAATTAAGTAATCTAATATTATTACCATAATCAAATATTGATAAGCCATTTTATATTTGCACGAGTTAAGATTGTTCAATTCATCCGTATATATCTATAAACATACTTTTTGCGTTACCGCCGAAAAATACAATTCTTCAAATAATAATTCTATAATGTTCAATAAATTGGCAAAGCATTTCTTAAAAAATAATAAATAATTGTTAAAAATGATAAATCATTTTATTTTTGCAAGGAAGCTTAAACTTTTTGTATACATAAATATTTAGTTGTCAATTAGCAAATTCTCTAAAAATGTTAATTTTCCAAATTTTTTTCTAAAGTGTTCTATCAAAAATGCAAAAAATATAAAAAAAAATGTCTAAAAAATTTGCCTGCATAAAGCATTGTAATTAACTATTTTCATAGAACAATGAAATTTTCATTTAAGTTCTATGAATATTGTCAACTAACAGTCGTGTATTTCTTTAAACTTAATAATCTATGTGTTGGTACGACTATATTATTGATCATTCTTTATTTAAAAGAAATACTTTTAAAATAGTTTCAAAACAACTTTAAAAATTTAGGAACAAAATACCATGCATGACGATTTAATAATTAAAAAACAATTAAGAAATAATAATTCGTTAAGTATAATAAAAAAAGTCTATAGAAATAATTAATAATGGGTGTGCTTAACAGGTTAGGTACTCCGATGCTTTTGGGCGCACTTCTTCAATATTTCAAGCCGGAACCGACAACTACTTACGAAGCGGCATTAATATACGCTGGAGGAATTTCAATAGCAAGTGCTATCAATGCTATTACTATAAACCAAGCTATTTTTGGTGCGTTCCATGTAGGCGGAAAAATAAGAGTTGCTGTTTGTTCCGTCGTTTACAGAAAGGTCATTATTATATGCATTTCATGTTTCTTATAGTAGTTTTATCATGAACGTATTAACAAATTATAGACAAGATAGTTTTTACTGTGCGATACTAAAAATAGATTTGATTGTATTCAGAATTGGCAATTGTTTAAACGTGTTTAATGTTTTATCTTTTTTTTTACAAAATATAATTAATTAAATCTAGAACCAGGTATTAATAATTGATTACACATTATTGACTCCAACAGGCATTGCGATTAAGTAAAACTGCGCTTGGTGAAACGGCACCTGGAAAAATAGTAAACTTAGTAGCCAACGATGTCAACAGATTTGATTTTGTTTCCATCCTAATCCATCACATGTGGTCCGCTCCGCTTTCGGCGTTGATAATCGCATATTTCCTGTACCGGGAAGCTGGCTACGCCGGGGTCTTCGGAATCGTTGCCGTTTTCATCGTCGTCCCCATCCAAGGTACGACCCATAATATTCAATTTTAAAATTTCCTTTTCATTGACGATAAAATAACTTTAACGTATACCTACAGTGTTACTTTTTTTTATTAAAGCAGTTTGTTATTCATAAGATTGCGACTTTGAATGTCTGGTAGTTTATATGTAAAGCGCGGTTGGTATTAAATTTGTGATATTAAATCTTTGATCTTTAGACGATTTTAGTCTTATACTTTCTGCAACTTACGACAGACACACGTGTGTAAATATTTAATGATTTTATACATTTAAAGAAAATGTCACGGTTCAAAATAAAAAAGAATGTTTGAGGAAAATAATTAAAGCGGCAACAGAGTTTAACCTAGTTATTTATTTTGCCTTGAAATCTAATTTAAACCAACTATAACAATTTTGTTGAAAACGTGAGATTTCAAAAGAGGATATCATTAGTTTCTGGAGAAAAAATTTATTATTTTTATATTTACTATCTTATTATTTTAGTAACATTTGTATATTTCTACAATATTATACGTATTTAAACACTTCGTTTAAAATCGTAAGTAAATAAAAGCATTTAAATTTACAACATTTAAGATTTATAACGTCTGCTTTTATTATTTATCACCAAGATATTGCATAAGATTAACTCAACACGGACAACTTTAAATAAATAAAAGTTAAATCTCTTATACATATTGTTTTCAGCCTACACGGGTAAACTGTCTTCCAAATTCCGTCTGCAAACAGCAATAAAAACTGATGAACGAGTACGTCTTATGGACGAGATAATCTCGGGTGTACAAGTGATTAAGATGTATGCGTGGGAAAAGCCATTCTGTGCTCTAGTCGAGCTTGCGCGCAGACTTGAACTTAAAGTCGTTAAAAAGAGTTCGTATATTCGTGGAATATATATGACTTTCAATCTATTTACTACAAGGATGGCACTATATTGTACTTTGATATCCATGTTATTATTTGGCCAAAATTTAACAGCTGATAAAGTATTTGTATTTTCTTCGTACTTTAGTATTTTGGCACATACAATGTCTGGAATGTTTGTACGAGGTGTTGCAGAAATTGCTGAATGTCTTGTAGCCGTTAGACGATTGCAAAATTTTCTCACTTTTGAGGAATTCAAATCGGGCAATGTTACAAACGATTTGCAAGTGTCGAATGGTACTATTAATTCAGATGCTAAGCATGCATCAACAAAGGCTTCCAAACAGGATCTTCCGTATATCGATGAGGATGTTAATTATGATGAGCGTACTACTGACAAGAAAAAAAATAATTCCGTTGTACTTGCGAGCGATCTGTTAAAAAATAATTCGATTGATGGCGATAATCTGGTTGTTAATAATTCAAAGTAAGTTCTATCATAATAGTATATTACATGTCTGGGGAAGTAAAATAATGTCGAGTGCATAGTGCGTAAAGATTGACACGTGCTATGGATTCGCCATTTTACTTCCCTAGGCATGTAATATACTATTTCGTGCCAGGAAGACCGAGAAGTAAGTCTAACTTGCACTTCCCGGGCCCCTGGTATGAAAAAATATTTTAGTATTATAATTAATTTATTTAAATAATTTTTTATTGATTTATTATACTTTGATTATTCGTTATTTATTCTATTGAAATATTTAAATTCAACATGTATTTCAATATTATATTTATTTTTAATTAAGCAGATCAATGAGTGAAGAAATCGATTATAATTATTTTTTTACTTTTAGCAGTAAACGTCGTAATTCTCGAGAAGAAACTTGGGCCGTAAAATTAGATCATGTAACCTGCTAAATGGGAGCTACATTCAAGCGAAACTACACTTGAAGATATTAATCTGAAAGTTGAAAAAGGAAAGCTGTATATAGTAATCGGAATGGTTGGTGCAGGAAAAAGTTCATTAATTTCTACTATTCTTGGTGAAATAAATCTTCTTCAAGGTTCTGTAAGAGTCAAAGGTGGTATTAGTTATGCAGGTCAAGATTCGTGGGTTTTTGGAGCGAGCGTACGACAAAATATACTTTTCGGTCAAGAGTTCGATCGACAACGATACCAAAGAGTAGTCAAGGCTTGTGCACTTTTAAAAGATTTTAAACAATTTCCTCAAGGTGATCAAACTATTGTTGGAGAGAGGGGAAGTTCATTGTCGGGTGGTCAAAAAGCGAGAATTAATTTAGCTAGATCTGTTTATAGACAGGCTGATATCTATTTATTGGATGATCCATTGAGTGCGGTAAGAATTTAACATATGACTAATAAAAAATAAAAATATTGCTTAGAACGATAAAGTAAATCTGAATTTAATTAATCAAATGCATATAAATGCAGGTGGATGCTCATGTTGGAAAGCATTTATTCGAAGAGTGTCTGCAAAAGTATCTGGGTGGCAAAACACGTATATTAGCAACACATCAACTTCAATATATCAAAGGTGCTGATTCTATAGTACTTATAGATCAAGGAAAAATTTCACAATTCGCTGATTATCATGAACTGTTAAATGCTCATCCCGAATACAATAGTTTAATTGCCGAAGATAAGACCGACAGCAGTGAAGACTCCTCAATTGAAAAATCTCATATCAGGCGACAATTTTCATCATCAAGTACCAGAGTAAATATATTAATATATAAAAAATATATTATTGTAATTAATAAAATAAATGTTTAATCTAAATAATTGCACGTTAAGAGTCGCACACCCGATGCTAGTGGAGCCGATACAGATGGAGAAGAAGAAGAAGATGATATAGAACAACTAAATGAATTCATGGAAGGAACGTCGCGTGGTACCGTAAAAGGAAACCTTATGCTACAATATTATAGAATCAGTTCCAATATTCTGCTTGTAATGCTGATGATGTTCCTCTTTGTATTGACTCAGTTTATGGTCAGCCTCAACGACTTCTTCATTCCAGTACTGTAAGTATACATTAGCTCAACCAAGATCAAGCAGCTACAAATTAACTTAACAACATTGCGTTACTTGCGATTTTATAAAATCACATCTAGAACGGTTTCCAAGTATTAAAATTTAAATGACCGTTCTATAATTTTATTTTTTGTTATTGAGTAATTTAATTAGATAAAGTTTTATAGCTAAAATGAACGTAATTATTTATCAAGAAGCGCTACAGCGCCTGACGCAAATATAAAGGCGCGTAAACCATATATACAGCTAACTAGCCCCTCGATTTTTACTTTTTTAACATCTATATCTAATTCATAAAATGTAAAATTAAAAATTTTGGTTTAAATAACCTAAAACACGAACATAAAACGTAACAATGTACAGAACAGATGAATAGTAATAGAATTGATATGTATATGGTTGAAATAAAACAATATATATATATAAATTGATGAATCGGTACTTATGCCGACACACAAAAAATCGGAAAATTAGCTTTGTGAGCCCCGCTTTGACGTTATAATATTAATGAAGGATTGGAGTTATAACGTCTTTCGAGGTGCCGGAGGCCTCCGGCCTCCGGCACTTCGAATGAGGTTATAACTTCAATCCTTCATTAATATTATAAGGTCAAAGTGTGCTTTTTTACCCGTGAGGGGTATTTAGGTATTTGGGTTATTGGATATTTGGGTTATTGGTTTTTTATGCATTATTTTATCAATTAATATTCTCCCCCTTATATCTGAGTCGTTACATATGTTTTATAACCTCAAAACACCAAGATAACACGTAATGTCACCATAAGTACCGATACTGATGTTTATATATATATATATATATATATATATATATATGCGCATTATTTATTTTCTTTATAATTTAATATGATTATTAAATGGCATGTGTGTGTGTTTCAGTGTGACAGCAGAAGAATCTCGAAGTTACTACAACGAACTGCATAAACGCGAATTAAATGGAAGTAACGTAACCTAAATATAACTAAAGCTACAACTATTTGGGATGAAGATGATATTTTACCATCAAACATCTACATCTATGTTTATACGGCTATCGTGATTTCCATTTTCCTAATAGGAATCACACGTTCCTTCACATTTTATACGATTTGTATGCGGAGTAGCCAACGGCTTCACGATTTAGCATTTGGTTCGTTGATACGAGCGAGTATGCGATTTTTCGATACAAATCCAAGTGGAAGAATTTAAATAGGTTTTCTAAAGATATGGGTGCAATTGACGAGTTGTTACCTAAGGCAATGTTAGGATGCTGGACAAATTATACTTATGATGTTTGGATCTCTCGTCGTTTCGTGTATGGTTAATCCAATATTCCTTATACCAATCGTATTTATAAGTGTATTATTTTACTGGATCAGAAGGATTTATCTCAAAACTAGTAAAAATATCAAAAGACTTGAAGGGATAAGTAAGTCGATTTTAAAAAGTATAATATACGTGTCAGTTCCAGAAATTATTGTATATAATTATTTATTTGGTATATTTTATTCCAGCAAGATCACCAGTATTTACTCATTTGAATGCTACACTTAATGGGCTGTCTACCATTCGAGCTTATCGAGCAGAAAAAATTCTTCAGAAAGAATTTGATAGATTCCAAGATGTACACACTGCCTCTTGGTATATGTTCATTTCGACTAGTACAGCATTTGGTTTTTCTTTGGATATATTTTGTTTCATTTTTACAACGTTAGTCACCTTTAGTTTTCTGTTATTGAAAGAAAGTAAGTTATAATTTAATATTTACACAAACGATGCGTAGTACATGTATATTCAATCTTTATTATGTCATATAATTTAATTAATGTTTTGCATGATAATTTGATATGTTGACATTAAATTTTAGAAATAAAAAATAAATCAGGCAATGACGGTTGTTAAAAGAAATTATCAAAATTTTATTAATTATTTAAAAATGTTTAATAATTTGATAAACAACGTTTACTTTTAAATAACCTAAAACACGAACATAAAACGTAACAATGTACAGAACAGATGAATAGTAATAGAATTTAATTTAGGTCCATGTCAACGCGCCAGAATGACATTGCGCCAGAAGCGTATTACGGACGGTTTCCAATTGAGAAGAGAAGGTGTCATTGCGCCAGCAGTGCCGACAACTTTAACGCGGCGAGGGCGCCAAATTCAAAATTGTATGCCTATATATGTATACACGACCCATATGTATATATGTGTGTATATACACACGCACACACACACAAATATATGTATGTATGTACATATGTATATATGTGTGTATATGTATATGGTTGAAATAAAACAATATATATATATAAATTGATGAATCGGTACTTATGCCGACACACAAAAAATCGGAAAATTAGCTTTGTGAGCCCCGCTTTGACGTTATAATATTAATGAAGGATTGGAGTTATAACGTCTTTCGAGGTGCCGGAGGCCTCCGGCCTCCGGCACTTCGAATGAGGTTATAACTTCAATCCTTCATTAATATTATAAGGTCAAAGTGTGCTTTTTTACCCGTGAGGGGTATTGAGGTATTTGGGTTATTGGATATTTGGGTTATTGGTTTTTTATGCATTATTTTATCAATTAATATTCTCCCCCCTTATATCTGAGTCGTTACATATGTTTTATAACCTCAAACACCAAGATAACACGTAATGTCACCATAAGTACCGATACTGATGTTTATATATATATATATATATATATATATATGCGCATTATTTATTTTCTTTATAATTTAATATGATTATTAAATGGCATGTGTGTGTGTGTACACATTGCTTTATTTCAACCATTTAATAATCATATTAAATTATAAAGAAAATAAATAATGCGCATATATATATATATATATATGTATATATCTATATATTGTTTTATTTCAAACATATATACATATACCCACATATATCATATGTACATACATACATAATTTGTGTATATATGTGTGTGTGTGTGTGTGTGTGTGTCTATATATATATATATACACACACATATATATACATATGGGTCGTGTATACATATAGGCACGCATCTAAACATAAGTAAGATATATGCAAAATAGCATACAATTTTGAATTTGGCACCCTCGCCGCGTTAAAGTTGTCGGCACTGCTGGCGCAATGACACCTTCTCTTCTCAATTGGAAACCGTCCGTAATACGCTTCTGGCGCAATGTCATTCTGGCGCGTTGACATGGACCCTTTAATTTTCAGTGTGACAGCAGAAGAATCTCGAAGTTACTACAACGAACTGCATAAACGCGAATTAAATGGAAGTAACCTAAATATAACTAAAGCTACAACTATTTGGGATGAAGATGATATTTTACCATCAAACATCTACATCTATGTTTATACGGCTATCGTGATTTCCATTTTCCTAATAGGAATCACACGTTCCTTCACATTTTATACGATTTGTATGCGGAGTAGCCAACGGCTTCACGATTTAGCATTTGGTTCGTTGATACGAGCGAGTATGCGATTTTTCGATACAAATCCAAGTGGAAGAATTTTAAATAGGTTTTCTAAAGATATGGGTGCAATTGACGAGTTGTTACCTAAGGCAATGTTAGATGCTGGACAAATTATACTTATGATGTTTGGATCTCTCGTCGTTTCGTGTATGGTTAATCCAATATTCCTTATACCAATCGTATTTATAAGTGTATTATTTTACTGGATCAGAAGGATTTATCTCAAAACTAGTAAAAATATCAAAAGACTTGAAGGAATAAGTAAGTCGATTTTAAAAAGTATAATATACGTGTCAGTTCCAGAAATTATTGTATATAATTATTTATTTGGTATATTTTATTCCAGCAAGATCACCAGTATTTACTCATTTGAATGCTACACTTAATGGGCTGTCTACCATTCGAGCTTATCGAGCAGAAAAAATTCTTCAGAAAGAATTTGATAGATTCCAAGATGTACACACTGCCTCTTGGTACATGTTCATTTCGACTAGTACAGCATTTGGTTTTTCTTTGGATATATTTTGTTTCATTTTTACAACGTTAGTCACCTTTAGTTTTCTGTTATTGAAAGAAAGTAAGTTATAATTTAATATTTACACAAACGATGCGTAGTACATGTATATTCAATCTTTATTATGTCATATAATTTAATTAATGTTTTGCATGATAATTTGATATGTTGACATTAAATTTAGAAATAAAAAATAAATCAGGCAATGACGGTTGTTAAAAGAAATTATAAAATTTTATTAATTATTTAAAAATGTTTAATAATTTGATAAACAACGTTTACTTTTAGATTTTTCTGGTGGTCAAGTGGGTCTTGCTATTACTCAGGTGATGGCAATGACAGGTATGATTCAATGGGGTATGCGTCAAGGTGCTGAAGTGACTAACCAAATGATGTCTGTAGAGCGTGTGCTCGAATACACAGAATTGGCATCGGAACCAAATGTACGCGATAAAGGTATTTTAGTTAAACGAAGGAAGAAAAAATCCGATAAAGAATCTGAAGAAACATTCGCTGAAGTACCTAAAGGTTGGCCAAGTAACGGATGTGTCGAATTTAAAAACGTTTATATGCGTTATACTGAAGAGGATCCGCCAGTTCTCAGAGGATTGACACTTAAGATACGTCCTAGTGAGAAGGTATAATTGCTAGAAAATTACTTTGTTTATTTGCTTATATTAAAGTAAAAATATATGTTTAACTAGATTAATTAATTTGTTGTTTATTTATCAATTCCAGATAGGTATTGTGGGAAGAACTGGTGCAGGAAAATCATCTTTAATTGCTGCGTTATTCCGATTAACGAAAGTGGAAGGTCTTATTGAAATCGATGGAATCGATACTGGTACTGTCGCGGTAGAAGATCTGAGGAAACACATTTCAATTATACCTCAGGATCCTGTATTATTCTCGGGAACACTTCGTCGTAATTTAGATCCATTTAATGAGTATTCTGATCAATTGTTATGGGACGTATTGGAAGAGGTACACACATACACACACGCACACATATTGTATTACAAATATTTTACAATCGTTTTGCTTTGTTATAGGTCGAATTGAAAGATGCGGTAGTGGCTACGAATAATGGTTTAGAAAATCGTGTATTGGATCGAGGCTCGAATTACAGTGTTGGTCAACGTCAACTTATTTGTTTGGCCAGAGCAATTTTGCGTAACAATCGTGTATTGATGTTGGATGAAGCTACTGCTAACGTCGATCCTCATACAGATGCACTTATTCAACGAACTATCCGTACTAAATTTGCGCCATGTACTGTGCTCACTGTTGCTCATCGACTTAATACCATTATGGACAGTGATAAGGTTCTAGTTATGGATAGGGGACGGCTTGTTGTAAGTAACACACAATACATCGTTATAATGAATTGAATATCTAATTAGACATTTAAATCTCAAAAAGTTTTATAAACACTCAAGTATTTCTTTAAACGTGTACAATTATTAAACGATGCTAAATATTTTGTTTTTAGGAATACGATCATCCTCATATTTTACTTCAAAATGAATATGGACAGTTCACATCATTGGTAAAGGAGACCGGTCGTGCTATGTATGAACAACTCTGTAGAGTCGCACGTGAAACTTACATGCTGAAACACAGCGAATCTTAAAAACGTTTTCCAGATGCAAATTGATAGGAAATAATAGAAAACGGCTGTTTATGTCAGTCTACGATTGTTTTGATTCAAGGGTAAGATTACTGTTTTCGCGCAACGTATTCGAATGATGCGATAATTTAATAGGTCTCTGTTGTTACGTAATAAGCGTTTTATTTCTTAGTAAACCTTGAATCACTCACTTTATTTTATTCAATTTCATTTAGATATTATAAAGTGCAAGTATCATTTATATTAAACTCGATTATATAAACATTATGAATACTTAATATTGAGTTTATTCATTTAAAGAATAAGTTTGATGCATTGTATATAAAATTACAATTGTACATTTTGTTAAGTTTCGAACGAACAAGCGAAATGAGATTTTCTGTTACAGAAATTTCTACATTTGTTTGTCAAACGCGTATAATTTATAAAATGAATTAAGTGAAAAGTATTATTTTATTATTAATAATAGGAATAATTTATACACTGTTATAAATTATGTTTACGGTCTTTTTTTAACGTACCATGTAATTGTCCAATTAACGGAATTCTAATTTAAATAACTGTTATATGTATTGTTAAGTAATTTCTATGTTGACTATTATACATAGAGAGGTCAGGTGTAACGATGTGATATTGCATAACCTATTTATAGTGTTTGGGAAATATGCGATCGAATGCGATTCTAAAGGATACTTTTTATCGTACGATGTAAAAGTTCTTGCCTTAATGCGATACTTATTTTTGATAACGATTTATTAAGAAAAAACAAATACATAACTGCCAGAACAAATTTGTACTTCAATCAGAAATGATGATTCTCATGCCTACATATAAACTTCGTGTAAGAATGTTTATATCTGTTGTTAAAAAACTTATACGTATACGTTGATACGCGCGTCTATACATACATACACTCACATACTAATATTAGCAACTTTGTACCAAATGTAACATAAATTGTACTTATAAGGATATAGCATGTATATTATATAAGAATTTTACAGTAACGATTGTATTGTTTAGAGCGTTTTTCTATGAAATTATGTCGAGATGATTTATGTCGTTGAATTTATATATATGTATCTAAGTAAACACTATTTTGCGATGTCTTTTATCTTATGAAAAATAAAAAAAATAATTGTTAAAAAACACTTGTTACTACACCTATTCTGAAGAATCCATTATTCTTAATTAAATTTACACTAATCAATTATATTAAATTTATTTTTAAGTAAAAGAAACGAAGGAAATTAATTTTCAAAAATATAATATTTCTAATTATTTAGTGAAGTTATAATTTATTAATGATTTATGAATTTCTTTATTTATTTGAACAGTTATATATTTTTTCACGATAAAATATTTGGTATTGTATACAAAAATGGATTGCTTCTTAATAATTGATTTTTTATGCACGCCTAAGTACGTTACATGCGTCAAACTTGGAAATCGTCAATGCAACCGAAAACATATAATCTTTAAATTTTATTTGCTTGAATCACTTGATTTTATCTTGTCTCGAGTACAAACATTTTGCAATTAATTACATTGATGTAAATTGTTACGTAATACAGCAATTATTTTTTATTAATTAATAAAATTATAAGATGTTTAGCGCTAATTAACACCAGATTATTTACATTTAATTTATCCAAAATAAATAGAAAACATACAGTTATTTTCTTTATAATGCTACACATTATTCGTGTAAATAATTCATACGTTCACTGTTGCTTAAATTATTATTAATTACAATAGTATGCAGCTGATAATTAGAATTTTATGTGTTTTTGTAGAATACCTTCTTCAATAATGAAAAATTAAACTAAAATTCAAAATTATTTATTGCATCTGTCAAAAAATGTATTTATATTATGAATTATATACGAGTAATTATCATGTTTAACTACTTTTATTAAAATGAAGGAAAAGGTAATTTGATACGAAATCAATAATAAAAATAGGATATAGAATTCATAATTTATTTCCTTTACATATAATATGCAGACGATTACAGATTTTATAAAACCAACTAGATGCATCTATCCAAACGATATGCCGATCTTAAATTTGGACATGAATGTGCACATCTCTAGGTAGAATCATTTTACAAATGCGTATATATTTAAATTGAAATTAACATACTGTTTATAAACTAGTAAAAAGTATCGTAAAAAATAATAAATTGCAAATGTTTATAGACCGATTGTAAAATGATTCTCCGATTGCGTATATACGCTCGCTTCGAATTTTCATTTAAATTATACGTCGTCAATGCACAAACTTTATACATTAAATCACTTTGAAATACTCGATGCGGTACAACTTCATCCAGGGATCCTAATATTTATTACTTTAATCGTCAGACTTTTAAAAAATTTTTATATCGCTCATGCATAGGATCCATCACATATGTATTATTTTTTTCCTGATTATATACAAAGTAAAGTTGAAAGTATCTCATCCACCCCGACTGTTCCCTTTTTAAATACATGATTCATTTCATTATTGTTGTTTTATTACATATATAAAATGTTATTGTTTTCTGTCATGCTGTTTCCACCTTGCAAAATGTGAATAAACTTATTATTCAGAAAAAATTATACGGACTAAATTATATGTCGTATATATGTACGCCTTTTATACGATGAAAAATTATTGTTTTACGTTGTAAATATTGTGTTACTTCTTTTATGACTTTTGATTAGTAGTAAAAACAAATGCATATACAATGCTATAGTAACTCGTCGTAATTACATCGTTTTGTTCTTGAATATTGCAATCGAAGAGAACAGAGTAAATAATTACTTTTATATACGTAAAATAAGACTTCTAAATGGAATGAAAATTAAGATTATACATACAGCAAAAATTATTAATAAAACATTTTTATTGTAAATCTTTTAAATGCTTTTTTACATTATATTCAATGATGAAGATTACTTACTTAATTATATGTATATAGTATACTTTACGTAAACATATTAAAAATAAAATCATGAAAGTTTTATTTAATTAATAATTCTTAGTGTAAATATTTTCTTAATTAATAAGGGGTAGATCATATTACGAGTTATTAGTGCAACTCTGTTCTCTTTTTAACCGCGTTTCAATATGGCGATAACGTGGAAGAGCTAACATTTCTCATTATAAATAATTTTTGCAAATTGAATAGAAATTTGGAAAATTCACATTATATTACTTTATATTACATTTAATATTTATATTCTATTAAACTTCAACTTTCTTTCGATTTAAAACAAATGCTTGAATATCGACGTATTAAAAAAATTATATAAATAACAAACCGATGGTAAGAAATATATTTTACATTGTTACAAGAATCTTCAACGTTCTCTTTACTTGTATATTTTTCATATTTTCTTATTTAATTATATAAGACTTGCACTTGGGCATAAAAGTTGAAATGTACAATTCTTGTTAATCAATGTTAAGTGTTCATTATTAATTATTACTTTGTAAAATTATAAAATAAATATATTGTTTAAAACTATTTATGAAATAAAATTGCAATTTTTAATTTCAATAGAGATAAACAAAATAGTATATTTTAATAATTTTAAAAATCCTATGCCCAGTGCCAAATCTTGAAAAATGTATACTTTGTTCGTCGCAAATTATGTCAATAAGAAAATCTACATTCATTTCCGAGTCAGTTCAGTCGGAACTGTGGCTTATAAAATTTTTTTGTATTCTTTTTTAGTTTAAAAGTATGTAATAATAAACAAAAATCAAAGAAGCATTTTTACAATTCTTTAAAAAAACATTTATATCAGTTTTCATACTAAAGATAGTTTTAAATGTAAGCGCTAGATATATTTAATTTCAAATGGCGAGCTCCATTGCTTGCTATTCTGTTTTTTGCAGTGTCTTTTTTAATTCATAATCGTACTCACTGTAAACTTATCTAGATTATGTAAATATAATATTAAAAGTTATTTTGCGATGTAACAGCCTTCGATATTTTTAATAAAACTACATGGGACCCTCTATGAGACTAATCTTCATTACACAATAAACGATACTTCTTGCAAAGAAGAATAGCGCTAGAAGGAATACACCTAAAAGTTTTACAGAATTAATTAAATATTTTTAAATAATAACTTTCAAATAAATTATCCTTATTATGAAACTTTTATTTTTTATACTCACCAACATAAGCAATATAAATTCCTCCATTTTCCTTTACAAGTGAATATGTTCCAGCCTATAAATAAAAAATTATATGATGTTAACATAATCATAACCTTTAAAAAAATATTAATTTAATGCGAATCAAAATTTGTTCTTAGATAAAAGCAAACGTCTTTTATACATTTTTAATAAATACAGAAACATTTAAAATTATTTATATTATGTATTTACAATAAAAGCATACAATTAAATAATTTTTTATTATACATAAACAAATCTTACCGTTACAGCAATGCCAATAACTAAGTTGATTACTCCAAGTATAATATAAAGGATTCCGCGTCCTCTTGCGAAATCTGGTCCAACAGATGACACTTTTCGACAGTGTGGACAACGTGCCAAAGCATTGTTTAACGTATTAAACTATAAAATAAAATTTTATAAATAATAATAGTTTATTGATTTTATAGTAATTATACTAAGCATCTTTTTATTTACCACAAATGTGTCATGGCAATGAGCACAGCAGACTCGACACATTCCAGGCAGAGATAAAACTGGTGGTGTCACTGGACTTGGAGCCAAATTAATAATTCGTTTACAATTAGGCCTTGGGCAGGCAATTCTTTGTGATGAACTCTTACAAATAAGCAAACAATTGCAAGGACATCGTACATATTTTTTTCCTGGGGGAGCATTCTTGATGGGCTGAAATAATATAGAAAATTACAATTGGTAGATAGTCTGCTATTTCAATTGTATTTTTTCCTTATAAGCTATTGGCATTATGTTAAGTATTACAAAAGTTCTTAATTTTTTTTAATGTTAAACAATCATTTTAAGTAGGTATAAGTAAGTATAAGTACAGAAAATTAGATAATGAATAAACTAGAAATACAATTATTTCTTTATACAATATATTTGTAAAATAATTATTGACTTTATACTTACAGTAGCTTCATTACATTGATTGCATTTGACAACATGCTGATCCCTTTTACCAGAAATGTCAATCATTGCTTGACATACTCGACAAGTGACCATATGTAAATTTCCCTGACTTGCCTGATACGCTGGTGGCAATTCATCAGGGCCAATGGGAGCCACAGTATTAATTTGTTGTAATGCATCTCCACCTAATAATATAATATAAATATATTAAAATGCTTACACATATCATAATAAAAAATTGTATACTAATTGCAGTTTTTAACTTATTTTATATACCTAGAATTATAAAAACAATGGTTATTATTAACCATTAAATTAAATATAATTAAATTAATAATAATATATATTATTGTTCCATATACAATTTTACTTCTTTTAAAAATATTTAAAATTTTAAAAATGCACTAATGAATTTTTTAATATTTAATAAAAATATTTTAATCATTCTAATTTGTGTATTTTAATTAATAATTTAAAAGACTTATTAAATTTAGTTTACAATATTTATCACATATGATTTACAAACTCTTGTTTAAGACCACTTATCTACACTGACTATTAACTTTCATGAATCATATAAATGGACTAAATAACATAATATAACTTTTGATTAGAACACAGATTCAAATGTAAGTAATCGTCAAAGCATTATATGAATATTCTAAACTTAATTTTGTATTTTAATAACTATAAATTACTTTTTATTTTATATTTATACAAGAAATTGATGAGTTTAGATAAGAAGATATTTTTCTAAGTATATAAGTGAATTTAGAACTATCGATATTAAAAAAATGCATCTATTTAATTTTTGTACAGCCATTTCTATTTAAATACAGCTGCACTTGACGAATGTTGAGTAAACCACGAAACAAGTTGTTATTAAATTTTGTAAGTTTAAATTAGTTGACAAATGAAAAATGTCCTGATAATAAATTAACTGGTAAATATTAGAAGTAACGTCGACATTTAATCCAATTCAAAAACATAATATGATGTGTATGTTTTGCGCGACTGTATAAATTATACGTTGAAAGACAAAATCACGCAGTCAAACAAATAAACAAAGTTCGAAGCAATATATAGGGTAGAAACTCCATGTTAATTATCTGTTTGTTCTCGATAGGGATTCCATAAGATAGAGATATTTACCTGCGACTTCACTGCTACTGTAGTTGACATTATCATTTTTGAGCAGTGGTTGCCGTTCGTTCTCCATGCCGTCGCCCATGTCGCCGAGCGAACTCACTTACGACGTGGACGACGTCGACGGGAGGTTCCTTACAAAAAAAATTCTTTACTCGCTCTTCCTCACTCTCACTCTTACTCTACCTCTCTCTCTCTCCCTCTTTCTCTCTTCAACTCACTCACTCTTAGCTTACCTCGGATCGGACTAATGACAGAGGCGCAGCAGCGCAGATGACGAACGTAATGAGAGAGATAGAGAAAGAGGAGCGAATGAAAGAGAGAGAGAAAGTAAACACAGCTCGCAAGTTCGACACCTCGCGTGATTTTTTAGCACTAAGTGTACGCACCAAGTATATGACCATTGTCCGCAGACTTTTTTAAATAATCCGTACAAAGTAATGTTATTATTGTCTTCGATTAATTTATAAGAAATTAATTTGATTTTTCATTATTATGTTTCGAAAACTACAAGGTGTGTTCGCTTCAGACGGGATATATATTTTAATACAGATTTCCGTATAATACTTATTTAAAAACTGCTTAGTTGCTTACTTACAATTAATTATTATTTAAAATTTTTTATTATTTATTGTTATTGTAATTTTTACAGTTGAAAAGTTTTATCAATCAGGTATAATTTCTATTCGTGTAATGTAATAACATTTTATCATTTTATTTGTACACAACTGCTGGAAGACGGTTTGTTATAGATGCAAATTAAGATAAGCAGTATAAAATTACGCATATTGAAAATGTAATCATATACTATATTATTAAATTGTAGACAAAAATTAGTAAACAAATACGTAATGTTTGTGCGTATGTTTTGTGTGTACGTATTATTATTATGATTGAAATTTAAGGTTAAGTTAGTTCGGAAATACTTAAATTTAACAATCATGACCGTCAGAGGTGTGTCACAAAGTAAAATTATTGTACATGTAATAAAAATAAAAAATTTCCTTATTCTTATAGAAATATAATAGAATAATGTATTACTGTTAAATATAACAAATTTTTATGAAATTTGATTTACGTTTTATTTTAATTATTTAATGGAGATAGTGACTGTCATAATACTCGATTGATTTTTATGCATAGGAATACGTCAAAATTTTAACATTTGACGAATCAGATTATTAGTACACTAGAATCTAATATAATTCCTTTGGAATTGAAATAATGATTGGTTAACAACATGATTACAATGACTTTCAGCAACGAAGATTTTTAGTTTTATTTTTGCAAAAGCAAATCTTGTGTAAAAATATTGTTATGTTGTTTATTTAACATAATTACAAGTAGATTAATGTTTATTCGGACAAAAATAGATAAATTTAAACGGATTGTATTATTAAGTTTATAATTTTTTTATAACATTTACTCGATTATTGTTAGTTGCATTAAAAAAATCATTTTTCATGTTGTATACTTGAAATTTGTTTTGTATGTAAGAAGCAGTTATTATTAATTACTGATGTGCGATTATAATACGATTAATTCAAGAATTTGATTAAGTATAGGGTAGTAAACTGGCGCGAAAGTGATATGATACACAGATGGTTAACGAAACTAACCTAGTAATTCATTTACGGAAGGAGCGGAGGAATTATCAAATAAGCAGTACACTGGAAGATGCCCCCGAAAAGTAAATTTCAAGAAGGTATACTTAATTAAAAATTACTAATTTATAAATTTTCCTTAATTTTACAAAAATTTATGTATGAACTTGCGTACTATTTTTGCGTTTATAACTTGTAAATAACCGCTATAGAGCCGGCTTGCGTTCGTTTTTTAAAATAATAATCTAATATTTTAATAATTGTCAAAGAATGATAAATATTTTATTTATTTGTTTCCTTTTAATTGTTACAGGTGAAAAAGTGTTATGCTATCATGGTCTTCTTTTATACGAAGCTAAATGTTTAAAGACATCATTTTCGAAAGATGAAAAACAATTAAAGCATTATATTCATTACGCTGGTTGGAGTAAGAAGTATGTACATTTTTATTTATGCAATGTCTAATGCATTTAAAATTTATTTCAATATAATTTAATCGTTATAGTTGGGATGAATGGGTACCTGAAGATCGTGTATTGAAATTTAATGATTCAAATATAGTTAAACAACAAGAATTAGAAAAACTACACAATCAAACAAGCAATAAACAAAATAGGAAAAGTGGTGGTGCATCAAAAGTTCAAGGGAGACGAAGCGAAGGTGGTCGAGACAAAGAGAAAGACAGTGATAGCAGAGCTAGTACGCCGGTAGCATTATTAGAAAGAACACCTAGTCGTGCTAGTAAATCAGGTGGAAATACACTTACACCAACGTCCTCAAGCGATTCACCACTGGAGGCACCACGCAAAAAACGAGGGTATTTGTACTTACTAACTCTTTTCTGCATAATATTATTTTTTCATATATTTTTTAATGAAATTTTTACTTTATTTATATTTTTGTATTTTTTAAGGCGACCAGAGCCTTCGGATGATACAGAAAAATATAGCATTAAATCAGATATTGTTATTACAATGCCTGATGATTTAAAATATCATCTTATAGATGAATGTAAAGTTATAACAAAGCAAAAAAAATTACCTTCCCTGCCTATGAGTACCACTGTTGATAAAGTTCTGGATGATTATGTTGATGCTATTGAAAATGGAAAAATTAATGAAATTAATAAGTAAGGACTGATTATATAATAATTTTGAAAAAATAAACTTTTACTACATATTTGTGTTTTCTAGGGAAAGTGCAGCTGAAATAACGAAAGGAATTCGTGAATATTTCAATGTATCATTAAATTTGCAATTATTATATGGTTGGGAAAGACCACAATTTGAAGAAATGGTTCCTGAAGATTCTGATATTTTACCTAGTAGCTTATATGGTCCTTATTATTTACTGCGATTATTTGGTATGCATTTATCATATTCATATATATTAATTATTAACATATATTAAAATTATATATTTTATAATTATAATAAATACTTTTTTAGTAAAACTTGGAAATATGTTGTCATACACAATGCTAGATGAACGAAGTATACAACTATTATTAAAGCATTTCCATCATTTTCTTCAATATTTACAAAATAACAGTGCTAGTCTATTTAATTTAAATGACTACAAGGATCCTTTGCCAGATTATCAAAAGAAATTTGTAAAATAGATTTGTAATTGTATAGAGCATTTAACAAAAAAAGACTGCAATTACTATGCGATAAAGATATATATTTTATCTTTTCTCTAATTTAATAAATATATGTATTTTTTTTATAATGGAATTAATTATAGACAAATATATTTTATTTTATAAATATTATCCAGTATCTGAACAACTGAAAATGAACTGAACAATCTATTTATACTATATACTGTAACATTAAATATTACCAATTTGCAGCAAATTATTAATATTCCATTATTCACAATAGTGTTGATACTCAATATTAAAATAAGCTAATGAATGATATATTATGTGATACTGTATAAACTATGATTTATATAATAGCATTAATGAATGTTTGAATTGTTGATTATATTATCTATGAATGAAATTAATTCTTGAAAAAGAAAATGAAATGTGACAATTAAAAAATAAAAAATTTAAATGAAATTTTTGCATTTGTCAATTATTGTATTTATTATTTATACTGATATTATTATTAATGTATTAACATAGTTTTGATATGTTTAATATATTATATTGTAATAATGATTATTGTATGAATATGATTATTATATGAAACGAGTAAGCGAAAATAAAAAAACAAAAAGTAATAATTATAACTTGTATATTTATATAAACGTTTATATTTACAAATACATTTTGTACACCTATTTAAATTAAATAGATAATATAAAGGAAACCAAATAGATAGTAAATTAATTCTCATTTTTATTTTTATCTTTCTATTACTAAAAATAAGTCAGTCCTCTGAAATGATAATAATAAATGATTTTATATTGAATCGCTAAAATTCAATGCACCCGTAAATTGATTAAAAAATTTTTTAGATACTACATAAAGGTATTATATAAAAAGAAATTAAAATATAATAAATTACTGTTAAAACATTATCTACTTTAAGTAAATCTCACGGTCATTGACAATTAAAAAGTAGAATCATAAAAGGACATCATAAGTGTCAATAAAACGATTTGTACGTATATAAAACGCCAGATACTCAAATAAAAGACGTCATTATTACTATGATGAGTTTGCTTTGTAAAATAAAGAAAATATTGGAACCCTACGATTTTACGTTTGCATTATGAGTTCGTAATGATGTTAGAATTAAATAATAACTCTTATCGTGAATTACATTTAATAATTTTCCGCTACATAGATATTTTTTTTCGTACAAAGTGTGCACAAGTGCCATTTAGACAATCGTAGAGGAATTTTGGCATATATATACATTTATATGAAGAGAAACATAGTCAGTGGTACAGGTAATTTTTATGCAAAATGATGATTAGAATTTTTATATTTATTGCGTGTTTGTGGATGGTCAATGCCGCCGTTCACGATTTTAAGGTATTGCAAACATTACATCACATTTAAAAACAAGTTAATCGGTATAAAATATAATTTTGACCAAATTCGATATAGGTTTATACAAATAAAATTGATATAATTTGTACTTAAGTGTGTATAACAATAGGTTGCAAAAGAGTGCGTGTGATAAAGATGTAATATTTGCAAAAAAAATATTGTATGCAGTTTGTGTCAACGATTTAGGAAGTGCCATTGCGGGTTCATTTACCACCTGCATACGAAGTAGTATCGTAGTAATTTTCTATTTTCTACGCGTAGAAAGTATGTTAGATAAACTTATATATTTTCTTTTTTCTTGCGGGTATACATTGAGAATTTTCGTGCCCACGTGTTAAATGTTTTTCTGATTTGATACACGCAAAATCTTATACATCAGAATAAAAAAAATATATTCTTTTCTAATTGCAAGTGTAACATTCTTAAGTCCCTTATATCGAGTATATATTTACCACAATTTTACTTAATTACCTGTAATTAATTATTAAGATCAATGTGTTTAATCAGTTGCTAAGTTTAATATTTATATATAGTAAAATCAATACTATGTTTTTATAATATAGCAGGCGCATGAATCTCTGAGTGACACTGAATTCCAAAATGTTTTTCATCGCACCCGAAGAGACGGTAATATTTCATAATTAAACGATTAAGATTAAAATATAAAATAATTTTTTTTTTCATAAATTTAGTACCCAACTACGAATACATTTCAATTGAAAGCAAAAACAACTACAGACACAAGAGGGATTTACGTCCAGTTGAAGTAACGATAGGAAATGAAACGTATCAATTGAACCTCGAATATGCACTTTACAATGCATTTAGTTACGTTCCAGCATGGTTTGCTGAAAATCACAATGGCAAACCTTATAATTACGTTCCAATCGATTCGGTATAAGAAAATCATCTTATAAATCAGTCAAAATAATTTTAAATCGTACACAATTATAGCGATAAATCTGTTATTATACTTAAAGGAAAGAACGAGAATTGATGCTGCTTTATATCAAGATGCTCAAAACATGGCTACCTTCTTTGGTTATTATAAGGATCGTTATATATATTACGTAAGTATATACATCATAATTTTGTTTATAAGAGTTGCTCTTTATCAAGTAACCTATTGAATATACGGAAATTTCAAACTATCTAGGACGGAGTATTTGGAGAAAGTGATCTCTTAAAAATTGTAAGATCCGAGCCAGAATCATGGGTGAGAACACCGACACAAAAAGATGAAAAAAAATATTATGTTTACGCAGCCAATCTCACTGAAACTACTGCACCACGTAACAATTATTAATATTTAATTGTTAATAATAAGTATTACGTATTATTTTAGTAATATAATATTTTAAATTCTAGTGTACCCAGTTAAGAACGAAGCGTCTGTTAAATTATTAGATAAACCTTTGGAAACATTGTATCCCAAACTACTTGTCATCGTTGATCACAATCTATATAAGTAATTATAAAATCTAACCGAGCCATTAAATGATGTTACTTTAGAATGGTATGTATAAAAATATTTCACTTTCAGGCGATTAGGTGAAAATGTTGAAGAAACTGCCAAATACGTATCAACTTTCTGGAACGAAGTAAATTTAAAGTATTCGACGATTAAATCACCGAAAATTAAAATTGTTATTACTGGTCTTATTATAGAAAAGGTATGATTTAATAATATAAGTACACACATTGTACGAGATAATAACGTATATGAAAATTAAATAATATTTTAGGACCATGGTGCACTGTCGTACATTCACGATGCTGAAAATAGGACAATAGATTTTTTAAACCATTACCGAATGTTGGACTACCAGCGTGCTTATTTTCGCGATACATTTGCAAAAGATCTAGATTTTGAAAATTATGATGCTACCATAACAATGACTGGGTAAGTTTGCAATTCCTTACTTATAATCGAATGAATATAAAAAAATTTGTAAATTTATTACACGATCTTAATAATATTGGTATTTGCGTTATTACGTTTCTAAAATAACTCATTGTATCAAAAAATATTTCCGTCAAACATCGATCGAAAATCAATTAAAAAGCGTTATCTAGTTTACTTTTATAAAAAGAATCTAATTGTATTAAATTTCATATTTTCGTTTATTTCAGTTTGCAGACAGGAATTAGCAAAGGTAAATATATAAAATCTGATTCATTGTTGTTAAAAATACAAAATTCATTTTATTTATATAAATGAAAATTATATTTAAAGGTGCCGCATATATCGGAGAAATTTGCGATTATGACTACAATGTTGGTTTTGTTAGTGATGATGGCAGTTATTCTGGACTGTTATCGGGTGTTCATGAACTTGGACATTTGTAAGCATGCTTTTTATTTAATTACATTAACAAGGCCTTGAATATTTTTAACTTTATAGAATGCAAAGTTAAACATTTTCATCTAACTGACAGTGCTATCCTATTAAATAATACTCAAACTTTATATCTTCGGTTAAGTGTGGAAATTTTAAAGGTCTTGATGAATACCAAAAGTGTACACGTAGCTGTTCAATTCCGGCATTTATGTAAATTTTTTTATGAAGTACAAATACGAGTCAATCAGTACTTGATATTTCGTTATTTGAATTTGATGACATTCGTATACTGATTGTTTCTAGTTCACTTGATGCATATAATTATATATTTTATCGAAATGCTTGCATTAATCTGTACACGAATTTTACCTTTATACACAATAGTTCGTTGTTGAACAGGTTGTCCATTATTAGGTATGTAAACTTAGAAGTAAAAACAATCGATACGACGTATACGGTATCAGTAAAATGTGTGATGTAGATTTAATACAAAATTTTAGTAACTTTTAAATATAATTTAATATCACGATTTATATTAAAATGATATAATTGCAAAAAATATATCTTTATATTTAACGAATTGTTTAAACTGTAATTTAACGTTTTAAATTTCTATTTTCCACCGGACAGGGCGCGTAATATGATACATATAATGTTTATCGTCTCAATTAGTGACGACCTGTAACGAGTTAAAGATGCTGTTGATAAATGCTTCATATAACACATGCAGTTGCATCATAGTTGATGGATATATAAAATTAGGGCTAACAGTTTTAATTATTTAATAACTTCTGTAAATGTTGTTTTATACATAATATTTCGTTAAAAAATATTATAAAATTTGAAATACAATAAGAAATATCAAACAGAAAGAAAACAAAAAATATAAAGATAGTTAGTAAATTGTTAATAATTTAATCTTTGTAATTAATTATAGACTTAATATGCAACATGACATAAAAAACGTTAATGGCTGTGAAGGAGAAATCAACAAAGATTTAAGTAGTGTTATGTTACCAACGACATCGAATGTAAAAGGGTATGTTTGGTCAGAATGCAGTTTGAAGTACATTCAGCTATTCGCATGGTAATCAATTTTTTAAATGTATTTATTTTTATTATCGTATATACTAAAACATTTAATGTATTAATAAATAAATAACATATTTTTAGGAACTCCGAAGCTGAGTGTTTAAGAGAGACACGTCGACGACGGCGATAAATTATAACATATTAAAAGAATGTGTTATTTTATTTATCATTTTTTTATAGTTGCGTTTATAAATAATTTTAGTGTAGGGACTCGAACGATCATTTTACATTGTAAACGTTGCTTCCAATAAATTGTACCACTTGTTATATATACGCATTAGTTATCAAATAAAATTGACATTTAAATTTATAATTAATTAAGACAACTTAATGTCACAATATATTTACTTGTGTCGAGTTTAACCATCATTCAGGATAAATTTAAATCGCACTTATTGGGCTTCGATTTCGTGTATGCATGTTGAATTTATGTAACAGTATTAGTATTTGCTACAATTTAATAATAATATTGTTCTCGACACAAAACACAGTGTACCAAAATAATGTAATTTTTATATCATCGCTATACCATTATAGGAATTTAGAACACGTTAAATATATTGTATTCATGTTAACGTCACTTATCGACTCTGATTTTTTTTTCAATGAACAAGATAATAGAAGTGAATTTATCAAGATTCAATAAACTTATACATACAACGATTCGCGTTTAATAATAAACGACGATATAGATTATTACTAACCACAACATATTATTAAAATTAGTTAAAAATGACTATTTGTTTCTTTTTTGTAATGTTTAAATGAAAATTTTGGAGAAGCAAAGAATATTATTCTAACTATTAGTCTGGTAACGTAATACGTTTTTAACATGCTTGTACTTGGTTTATTTTAAACTTGTGGATTAATTTTAAAATTAATGCATCAAGTTTATAAAATAAAGTAACAGGTAACGGTTTCATGCGGGAGAAAAGGAGTATCGCGTGCAACTCGTTATAGCTTGATTGCAGGTAGGCATATATACAAGTAACCGAGTCCAAAAACATCGATCCAAAATAACTTCCTTAACTTACATTTCAAATTTTTGTTATATTCGGTATTGGGAAATTTTTAAAACTACAATATTGATTGTAACTAGCAATTTATAATTAAAATTATTTTTATAAATTTTAATTCATATATGTTTATAATACTTTTTAATTATTGTTGCCAAAAATTTGTAATTTTTATATAAATCTACATGTAGGTAAGTGTATAAGTTAAATCAAATATCATTTTCAGCAACGACAATTTAAGAAATTTTGGATTCGATTGAAATTGACAAAGTGTATAATATATTTATTGCATGTATAGCTCAATTAGCTTTTATTTCATGCAATAACATTATTGTAAAAATACTTTTAAAAATTTAATAAACTAAGCATAAAAATATTCTAAATGTATAGTAATCTCGAGTTATACCCGTCTATTTCTTTCAATTGGTAGAGTTTTACTGTCGCTTTTATGTTTATTCTTTTAAAGATTAAGTGTTTCTTTATCTAACGGCAGATGACGCCGTATATGCGATTTTCTAACTATATATCTAAAGGCTTAAATTAGAGCTATAATTATAATAGACCGACAAATATTACATTTAGTCGAATTGACGGTAATTTAATAGACCTACATTAACTTATTAAAAAAATATTACTGGCATTATAGTATTCTACAGTATGTATATACACGTTATCAAAATTCGAATATTGATATAAAAATATGTCGATTGTTCATTCGCAATACTTGACAATAAAATTAAATCAATTATTGCATTATTTTGCACGATTATTGAATTAAATTATATAATTAATCATAACTACAGTTACACATTTTTTCAAGAACCTTTTTTATCAAGTACTGTACAAACCCCAACGCGTACTATAAATATTGTAAAAAAATTCTTATATTTATAGTACTTCAAGCAAGAAATGAAAACCCTTTCATAAAATCATTATTTATATAATAAATAATTTTACGTTGAAAAATCATTATTTATATAATAAATAATTTTACGTTGAAAAATCAATTTTCATTAAAAGTATATCTATATGAACACTAAACGCACGCACGTATGCGTATATTTATTTTTTCTATTTTTTAAAAATCAATTTTAAAGAAAGGAATATTATATAATTTTATCTTTTCAAATACTGAAATGGATGTGGTGATAATCTAATATTATTGAGTGAATCGATTTAAGTATTTTGTTTCTAATCCAACGCATTTTATTACTTCTGCCATTAGAATTGTTTTCTTTTCATTCATTGAAAATACACAAGTTGAAAATATTAACGCTGGTTTTCCGTAAACGGAAAATGCATAACCGTATTAGATAAACTGCTTTAAACTTAACACTATTAAAGTGAGTTGTAGTGTAAGCTATTGTAAAATAAGAATTTTAGAAACTTGTATATTATACACAATTATTTTACAGTTTGAATAACGCTATTTGGTTAATCTTGTGATTAACAAATTATTTAAATAACAATAATTGTCACAATAGTAATAATAGGATTAGTGAATAATAATAATTTTATTGCTTTATCGCGCTGTTAGAAAATGAGAAGGTTAAAAATAGACAATTGGTAATAAAATGCAAAAAATAAAATAGGGGAAACTTATCCTTGAAATCCAGGAGATATATAGAAAGTTTGTCTGGAATTAATTGGAAACGAGATTAGAAAATTGAATAACAAGAACGCGCGGTGATTACTTTCAGGTTTATTTTTTTAATCGTTTTTCGATAAACAAAAATTAAAGAAGCACTTATTACACGGAGAACATTTTTTAAAACTAATCAATAATTTTGGTATAAACAAAATATATTTTTGATAAAATTAAAATATTCACTCTTATACGAAGGTGGAAAAAGAGCAAATGATATTTAGTTGGAAGTGTGTATAGAGTAGTTTCAAGTATATACATTTGTAGTTCATACATGTATGTATATATATACTTATAAGTACAAGTTTACTTATGTATATATATATATATATAGATACGCGGATCGACCGTCAGAAAACTGAGAGTGAGCGTGTCGTCACTCGTCAGCCGTGTTTGCATACATCTTGGTTCTTACAGTCTAAGCCTATAGCACCTATACTCTATAGGCATACATACATACACACACACACATACGAGCCCAAGACCATTCCTACGTATGCACATACGACATACGAATGGATGTATAGGGGTATACGTATGTGTATATATTCGGGAGTTGGTGTAGGCCGTAGGCGGATAAAAAAAAATGGTACACATTGTTACACATACGTGTGCGAGTAGAGCGAGAGCGCGCGTGTACGTACAATGTACAATGTACATGCACCAGTCTGATAAAATATATAGTTATACAGAGGAACCGTAGAGAAGAGAAGAACCGCCTATATATTCCTCGAGCTGCAAACATCGAGTCTGCGCGTAGTGAAACGTAAGCGAGACTCGAGACTCTCGAGAGTAGCGAGAAAGAGAGAGAGACGACGAGAAGAGCGCATAACCCAACTATCCAACTCCGTCAGTGTAGTATAGAGTTGGCTCGTGCTGGCTTTCGTCGGGCTGACTTTGGGGGGAACTGTGCGTCTGCCGTCTATACTACACCGCGCTCGTACTACTACACACAATCGGCGCGTGCTCGCCGCCGTCGTCGTAGGTCGTAGGTAACGAGGGGTTCGCCGTTCGCCGTTCGCTGAGTTCGCTCGCTCGCTCGCGTTGTGTACAAGAACACTACATCGAGGTCGGAGTGATAAAGAATTATACACATTACATACGATACGTATACCTTGAAAAGCGCGCACGCACGCACGCTTACACACTTTCGCACGCTCGTACATCCCCCCATACGTATAGATATATTTAGTTACATATATACAAGAAAACGGCAGGACGTTCCTCGTCGTCGTCCTACCCGGAGTGAGATCACGATCTTCCCGGAGTTATATCAATCAGAGGGACGACGACAAACATGGCCGACGTCGAACTTAACATCGACAGCCTGATACAAAGGCTGCTTGAAGGTATGTCTTTTAATAGTGTACATGTGTGTATCTACACACATTTTATATATATATATATACACATCTATACACCCTATACGTGTAGATATATGTATATATATATATAGATACACGCACACACCTACACACACACACCCAACATACATTTTTTAAACTAGGGTGGGGGATGTATTAGATATACCAAGAGACCTTCACCAAGGCCTTGAAGCTTCAATACTTGAACATGATTCCGGGGTGTCGACGACGTTTTGGGCGGGGAACTACGGTCCCTGGAATCTATATACCAAGGGGAGGGTCGAAGGTTGAACTGAGAACTTACTCGTTGCGCCTCTTCTATTTTTCTTCTTATTCTTTTCGTCTGCACCTTATTACTTATATTATCCATCTCGCTTCTTCTCGCGCGCTTTTTTTTATCGTTTCTAATTATACGATTTTATTTGTCGTCCTCGCGATTAGGCGACACTCAATGCTGTTTGTATTTACTTTTTTTTTTCCACGTCTCGTGACTCGTAAGAGAGATTTCCTTATGTCTTCGTACTATTATGCCTTACCTTTATATATTTTTAACTTTTTTTCACACTTTTTACACGATACGCCATATAAAATACTAATTTGATACATTGATATTTTTTAGTGCTCAAAACTTTTCGTTCTATTTTAGTATTTTCTCGTTTTGGTTTAAGTATATAATATCGATATTTATGTATTACTTATGCCTCTTGTGGATCGTCTTGTAACAAGTTTTTTTACTTGTATAAGTGTGTCGAAGTATAACCAAGAGAGAGAGAGAAAGATGTTACATTTTAGTGGTGGATCAATATTAAGCACATACAGCAAGTGTTTTCCTTTATTAAAGAGTTTTACACACTGATTAGAGAGCTTTTTTCGTCGAGTACCTATATAGTCTTTTTAATTGTACTAGTTGAGTTACTGTCGAGCGATGTGTTTAGATTTAGAGATAAATTAGCTGGTTCTTTTCTTTATGGAAGATCTAGTTTGATAGATTCGATGAGCTGGCACATTTATAAATAAACTGCTTAAATTTACTTTTCTCCTGTCGATACTGTTTTTTTTTTACTTGTTACTGTAAAAGTACAATAATTATTAAATTGTCGCTGAGTTTAGTTTTACATATTCTTAAAGTTTTTAACCTTCATGCATATTTATATAAATTTATTTAAAGGTAATGAATTATGTAAATATATTCATGTGCACATGCTCTTTAAATTGAGAAAAATGTGAATTTCTTTTTTGAATAATACTACTTAATGGTTTTGAGATAATATTAAAACAGTGTTGCTTTATTTCCTTAAACCTTAAAATGAAAAATAGAGAAACATAATATCTCAAGAGAATATCTAAAAAATTATTTTGTTTTTTATTCCTTTAGTTTTTATTCAGTTTTATTTTATTTTCTTTATTGCGCAAGAAAACAATATTTCTATTTTGCTCTTTTTCTCATGTCACTTACGTGGGACCTTTATGCGGTAAAGCATACCAGACCCAGAAAGAAAACCAACAGATTCAAATTCAGACTCAGAAGAAAGCCAAGCTTAAAGATATATTTTCTTCAGACTTCGTTGGTATGCAAAAAATTAAGGAACCACCTCAACGTAGTCCTTTATTTAGATGCGTTGTATACCACTCCTTCTGCCTTATACATCACATTGTTATTTCTTGTGCATGCACAAACACTTTGTTTCCAATTGACTAATTTGTCAATTAAAGAAGCTTCCAATGTAAGCTACTATGATTGTTCCTTGAGCACTGAAACAGTAATTTACATCTTCATGTTTGCATAACCTTATATTTTGTACCTGTAATTTTACTTAATTTAATAAATATATATAATAGAAATGATTATTTATTGTAAAGTTCAATGTTAACTTATATTATGTATTGTTTAAAGTTTAAAAATAATAATCTTAAGTTCTTACATAATTAAATCAATGAATTATGTTTTTAGTTTATCAGTTTTTTTTTTATGAATATTTATATTTATATATTTTTTATTTCTTGTGCGCGCACAAATATTACAATCTAAAAAAGTATAATAAAGTTTTTGTAATGAATCTAATGTTCCTTTATTAATTATATACAGTGTGGTAGTGTATATTGATTAATTTATATTAGTATAATGTAAAAATATTTGTAACAAAGTATATAAATTTAATAATTTCTTTTGTATATTTGTAAACAATGATTTTTTGTCATTGTTGAATTACTAAATTTAGTTGCTATATTCATTATTTATATTATTATGTTTAGTTATCATGTAATACCTAAATTGTTATCAATCAGAAGAATATTCATAAAACCATTCATTAAGCAATCACAGCAAATTAGAAGTGAATCTACAGTGGTTAAATAACAAATTAAAAGTTGTCAGTTCCCTTTTCCAGAAATATTTGTCTGCTATCGGATTAGCCTTGGTGGTGTTGATTTTTCCAATAGCCATCATGATAGCAATTCAAGCGTGTAGCGAAGTCCTTTATGGTTGCTAGTAAACTATAAATAACCGATGGTACCCGCTAACAAAGAATTGTGTGCATTCTTGCACTTTTTACAAAGTGCATCTATCATACAATTTACTAATTGCAATAGAATTTGGTGTATCTCATTATACCTGAATTGAAAAAATAATAGTTCCTCAATACATTAGAGTAAATTGTAGAGTGCCTATCCTATTGTTTCAGAGGTAAACTAATTGGAGAACAGAATATTTTATAATTAGATATTCAAAAATTTTGTTTGTCTTATTATTATAAAAAAAATGTTAATTCAATAATTAAAATATCGATAAGAAAATTATCGAACAAAATATAGTATAAGACATATTTTCTTTGCTTGTTTATGTAACAAAAATTACAAATGTCATAAAACCGAGTAGTAAACAAGGAAAGATAAGATAAAAGTTCATTTATACTTGCACACTTTTATACAAATGAGGTTTTGTATAAACATTATGTCTGTTCTCTACTGTTAAAAATTTGTGTATCAGTTGAATCTAGAAGTATCTGGTCAATGTCAAAATTAATGTAAATTCTTCTCTATTGCATAATTAAATATGTTTTTTTTTTCTACAGTACGAGGATGTCGACCTGGAAAATCTGTCATCATGACAGAAAGTGAAGTTAGAGGACTCTGTCTAAAGTCTAGAGAAATCTTTCTTCAGCAACCTATACTCTTAGAGCTTGAGGCACCTTTAAAGATATGCGGTGACATTCATGGGCAATATACTGACTTACTAAGATTATTTGAATATGGAGGCTTCCCACCAGAGGCAAATTATTTGTTCTTAGGTGATTATGTTGATAGGGGTAAACAGTCACTAGAGACAATATGTTTACTTCTTGCATACAAAATTAAGTATCCAGAAAATTTTTTCCTCCTAAGAGGGAACCACGAGTGTGCAAGTATAAACAGGATATACGGATTTTACGATGAGTGTAAACGCAGGTATAACATTAAGTTATGGAAAATCTTTACGGATTGTTTTAATTGCTTGCCAATTGCTGCTATTATAGATGAGAAGATATTTTGTTGTCATGGTGGACTTAGTCCTGATCTCCAGGTAATTTCAATAAAATTATATATTGCAACATTAAATATAATTATATATTATTTTCTCACATTGTATTATTAATGTGAATATTTTGATACACAGGGAATGGAACAGATTAAACGAATCATGCGTCCAACAGATGTACCTGATACTGGTCTTCTTTGTGACTTACTTTGGTCGGATCCTGATAAAGATGTCCAGGTGTGTATAATATATTATGTTATTTAGAATATTGATGATAAATAATCTATAAAACAAATAATTAATTATTATTATGTTTCAAAATTATATTGAGTTACCCATTCAAATATTTAAACATTCATATGAGGATAATTCTTAAGAATATATACTATTTCTATTTTTAGATATATATGAAAAAATGATAAAATTATATAAAAGAACAATCCAAAGTTACAATTTTTATAATTGCTTGTAAATTCTTAAAGCTTGGATATGCTTTCATAATAGCACAAAACTTAATATTTTCGTATATTACATTCTCTATCTTATTATAATAATTAATATGTTGTTTATGGTCCTGATTATAAAAATTATAAATTAGTTCAAAAAATAATATTAAAAATTAGACATTTATCTACAAATTTTTTTATAAATAAATTTAAAAAAATCGACTGTTCTGTTAAAATAATAAATCTTTATTTTGTTAAACATATATTTTGTTTTATAATACAGATTTTAATTTATATTCACATAAGTAAGTCCTGTACTACACCAAATACATTTATTTCAATTAATGATATATTTTCCAAATTTTCAGGGTTGGGGTGAAAATGATAGAGGGGTTTCATTCACTTTTGGACCGGACGTGGTGTCAAAGTTCCTGAATCGTCACGATATGGACTTGATCTGCCGAGCACATCAAGTCGTCGAAGATGGTTACGAGTTTTTCGCGAAGCGACAGCTCGTTACCCTTTTCTCTGCCCCCAACTATTGTGGTGAATTTGACAACGCCGGTGGTATGATGAGCGTCGACGAGAGTCTCATGTGTAGCTTCCAGGTGAGATTACGTAACTATCCGAGTGACTATTAATAGACGGCACGAATCTCGAGGACGCTAAAAATAAGACGAGTGCTAACATTGAAATTTAAAATTGCGAAGATTGGTGGAAGGACGTATTCTTCTATCTGTACTAAAATACAGAAATTTAAATAATTAGTTTTTGACATTGATCGAGTTGTTATACATAGATGTTTTTTTGCTTACAATATCAAATTGTACAGGCAGCATTTATATTTAGTTTATTTGTTATATCTAGTTATTGTCACAGAACTCGATAACTTATGTAATAGGGTGTAAAAATTTCATTAAATAACGCGTGTAATAAAAAATGGGAATAATAATAATAATTAAAAAAAATATATTTTACAGTCTTAAAATCAGTATGTTAAGAATTTTTTATTCACATGTAATATTTAATTTCGATAATTTGTGAACTTTGATAAATGTAAATATATGATTAATTTTCGTATGATTTTTGTCCAAGTTAGTAAAAATGAATGTAAAGATAGATAATACTGATACACGTCATTATCGTTACGTTAATGGAAGTTAATAAAAGACAAAATAGAAATTCTTACCTTAAAAATATATTTTAGAAAAATGACGTAAGAAAAGCTGTTATCGATTATAGAACGTAGTAAAATTCAATGAATCGCGTGAAGTGGTTGTTGACACCAAGTTTTATGATTTGTAGATATTGAAACCATCGGAAAAGAAAGCAAAGTACCAGTACGGAGGTATGAACGCTGGCCAAGCCAGCCGACCATCAACTCCACAAAGAAATCCAGCGAAGAAAAAATGACCACCCACGGCTGAGCCTGCATAGCCACAAACTCTGGCGTTCTAAAACAGGTGAGCTTGAACATGAGCTTGACGTATTTTTAATTTATTGATTTTCACTTGGTCATGAAAAATAGAATTTTCCCCTCATTTATAAATAAATATAGCTTTTGTAAAAATTCCAATTTAACGTTACACAACGTTTACATTAAAGTATGAAGTAGTAAAATTTTAATTCACTGATAATTCATAAATTATATTAATTTTAAAATAATGTAAAGAACATATCTTTTAAATAGTACTTTTTGGTTGATAATTTGAAATCTTGAAGAGATAAAGTGAAACAATGATAAAATACGTCTTTCACATTCGTGCAAAATCGTTATTATATGGACATGTGTAATGAAATGAAAACTTGTACCTTGTCCAAACTAGAATGTAAAGATTATTTACCCAGGAATGAAATTATTTTTCTTTGTTCAAAAAAAGTGTTCAAACCTATATTAAAATTGATTATTATTAATTATTAAAAAACATGCAAGAATCTAATAAATATTTTTTTTAGTTACAGGACGTCACGCTACCAAACTCTAAATACCGATTCGTCAGCTTAAACTGTAAAAATCTATCCCTTCCTTATTTACATCTTATTAAAGCGATAATGTGGGCAATTTCATCTTCCTACTCCACAGGAAAATAATACTTAGACGAATCAAGGAAAAAAGTGAATTTACAAATATGATTTGTCCCCAATATAGAACTTTTATTTGCAAAGTTAATTTTTAACGAAACTTTTTTTAAATACTATTTTTCGTTCTATTATTTATTACATATTATTAAAGTAATTATAATTAGCATTAATACTCTCGCATTGCAGGTAAATTAATTATTGTTAAATGATGAGAAAAGCCATACATGCATACATACTTATTACACAGACACTGGACACAACATGCGTATTCATGCATACACTTGTATACCGTCGTTTACATTTTTTTATATTATTGCAATATTATAAATACAATTGTTTCGGTCTTACAGTCTATTTAAATATTGAAATTCCTTTTATTTAATTTTGAAAGTGCGAAATCTAATAATAAGAAGAAAATAAACATAATTTAATAATATAAAATTGTGCACTCGCACAATTTTGTAATCACTTTCGAACGTTGAACTGGAATGACTTCCTTTGAGAAACTAAATAAATATTGAAATTGATAACTGTAATCGAAATTTCTTGACTACATTGCATACTGTTAATTTAAAGTTATTTTTATTTATATCAATATGAATAGAATCTAAACATTATCGTTGGTTTTAAAATGACTAAAAATTATGAATATCTTCAATAGAGTATTTAACTGAACTGAATTTACATTATCATTTGCTGAACTATATGATTATAAATTCTTTTTTTCAGCTTTTTTTTATGATACAACCTCTGATAACCTATTAACTCATGGGGAAACAAAACATTCTTTTATCTTGTAAAACAATGTTGGAACTTTTATTACATATATCATTTAATAATTTTTAATTAGATATTTTGTTTTATTTATTGTAGCAATATTATTTGTAATAATGAATAATTATTTCTAATAGAAAAATGTATTACTAGATTTAAATTATTTTGATCCAAATCTTTGTTTGGTAATGAAACGGCTCTATCTAGAATTTTTTAAAGTACTTTTTTTAATCCTTATTTGGTGATGTTTATTAAAATGTAAATATACACCCATCAAGTATATTTGTATTCCTTTTTAACTAAATTATTCGATTGTCTCATTATACATATATTAAAAAAAAGTATACTGTTATTTGTTTCTGCTAATTTTATAACCAACTCGTTATAAACTCCGACTGTTTTTAACGTACATATTGGTTTTACCTAACCGTTTAATTAAAATATTAGAAAGATTAGAAAGATATTATAAAAGGTTATATGTTAAGTAGTCTATTATGTATTTTTATCAATCCGTTTTTGGCCTTGGCGCATTTCTAGAATCGTTATTGGCTGCCTCGGAAGACGAGCCATGCTATATATTTGTCACGTGGTATTTATCGTTTCTATAATCGAAGACCTTATTATGTACAATTAACTTAATAATTCAAAAATAATTTAATATTTATACCAAAAGTACCAATGTTGCTCGTTCTGGCTCGCTACGAATTGTATATAAAAACTGTAGGACGACTGGAGAATTCGGAAGAATCTTACCATACACGGGAATGGTTATAATGTAATGATTAAGATTTATTGATTTAACAAATTGTCAAGTATTGAACGCGATAAGTCGAACCAGCCTCTTCCCATTTTCGTATGGAGTAATAATACGCAGCTTTGAATTATCACAGAATACAAGCAGAGTAGAATTGTCAGCTACCTAGCTTAGCCGCATCTTCCTTAATCACTGTAGTCATTTATATCTTATTATGTATTTTATCTTATTTCATATCACTGGAGCCGTTTTATTATGATATTTTTGGTAAAAATAATTTATAACTACAATTTTTAGTGTAATCATACATTAAATGAAGTCTAAGTTTTAAAAGATTCGAGTAACAGGTTATCACAAAGTTAGGCAAATAAATGCATAAATTAGATTTTAAGTATTGTTTAGTATAAACTATATATACATATAATTTATAAAGACTTTTTATAAATATTAAAGATAAGAGTGACTTTGGAGCAGTATATAGAATTGACTGTTTATATTGTAATTAAAATTATATTCGTGAAACGAAAGATATAATATAGCTTACCTATTTATTGCAGAGATTAGTTTTGGACATCAAAAAGGGAGATGGTTGTATTTTACATATAGAGGAGGTTTAAATAAAGGGTTCATGAGTAATTTTTCTCAAAACATAGTCAAAAGGTCTCGATTGCAATTGTCAAATTTAATATTTATTTAACATTTAGATTAATTTATCTGGTACAGTTTTTTTAAAAAGTTTTTTTATCAATGTTCCGGGACGAATATAATTTTGGTTTGTATAATTTCTTATAAATAGAAGTTTTTTATAATTAAATAAAAAGGGTTTAAATATTTCAACAGGCTGGAAAGTTAAACTAACTATATTTGTAATTTGTGACAGTCGAAATAAGGATTCATTAATTTCAGTTATTACCTTACTACCAGTATGTGGGTAATATTGTGAAGTAACCCAGTATTTAATAGCATTGATTATTTTAATAGATTTTAATATCTCGCTAATTTAGACTTTAAAAGTCGAGTGATCAGTGGCGCCTTAGTAAAAAATTTTGTCTCTTTTCATATTTCTTCCACAATGTTCATAAACAAAAAGGGCAAAGTCAAAAAATAATCGTTAATAATAATTTGATAAAATAAACCACCAAACAAATGTGAATTACTGAAATTGAACATTTTGCGTTGATGCTAATTAACAGAGTATATGCTTTGAAGAAAATGAATTTTGTTTTGACAAATCTACAGTGTGTTTCACATTTTGTATTGTTAATAGTGATTATTTGTACACTCAATGTCAATAACAATAGCGGTGTATTGTTAATGTTGAAGCATTACTTGCAAGGCACACAAACACACTATGCTTAACGTGTTTTTATTAAATGGATTAAATTATTTTAAGAATTGTTTTTAAGTCTAAATTATTTTAAGAGAGTGTTTAAGGGGAGTCCATAGACGAATTTGTAAAATCTACAAGTTTTTTAGTGACGTACATACATAGATTCAATCATTTTTTTGGCTTTAAAACTGTTGTGTATAACAAAAGATAGTTTATATTTTTTTAAATAATATTATATATAAATATACATAAATAAGGCATTCCCGGAGATGCGGTCGTGCCTAATAAAAATTTAACATGTATATTTGTTTTTAGATCTGTATTCAACAATTAAGTTGAATTTTTAATGATGAGTGTTAACTCAACTTTCATTTAAAAAGCTTTAGTGAACTATAATATGCTCATAAAATTTATGTGAGATTTGTTAATATTACATATTACATAAATTATTAAAATATTATTTGTTATAATTTGTAGTATCTTGCCTATAGACGCCCCTGAAATAGAAAGGAGAGCGAATAGACAAAATAGGTTGATACTCTCTAAACGAGTTGTTACGTTAAGGGGATGCGAGCATCGAAATGTAATGGATTTTTGTCATTATACCTACCCCTTCGAGCAATAGCAACATTGTGCACCAACGACGAAAGTCTTCCTCTATACAGAACTTCAACTCCGATCAGAGCCAAGAACTCTATGCTACTTTGCATTTAATTTTCGACGTTGACTTACATGTTACTTTTTCTGTCTCACAGATATTAGACACGTGGTAAATCTTTTTGTGTATTAATGTTACAATAACTTTTACGTTAAAGCGATTGTTTAACATCGTTGCGAGATCAATATGATGTATGATAATCTATTTTATGTTAGCGATAATTATTGATTGTACATTAAAAGTATGCAATTTATGTTGTAGACAGTTACACAAAAACATTTACAAATCACTATTTGGTATTTTATATTCGGCTTTATTTGTATGGGAATATATTAATTTTTGTAATTACTATGTTATCGATAATGTTTTATAAACCGATATGCAACTATGAATTATACATATATATTATATATACCATAAAGAGCCACTTATTAAAAGGGACTATTCAGTTCGATCTGTCTTCTGAATTGGACATTTGTTGTGTGCCTTGTTTCCTGATGCGACCGACTGTGAACTCCGATTGAAATTCGATTTGTAATACTGTGAAGGATTAACTAATCAAGGAGAGATACAAGTTGAGTAAGGAGAGGCGATAAAATAGGGGATCAGTATTTTTTTAAATACGGACTATGTACGGTATTGATTGTCTCATGCCTTTTTAGCTTAAACCGTTATATGTTGTTCGATGCGTAGTAGAAACGTAGTTTTTTAGCGAAGGAGTTTCGAAATTATTTTCAACAAATGCATCAAAGAAAGTTATAACGTGATGGAATAGGAAAACAAGACAAAACTATAAAACTGTCAAACTACAAAACTCCTTTTGCATTTGTAACGTCTTTGTTGAAAATTGTGAGTATTCTATTTTTACGAGTAATCAAACTCGATTTATATTGCGTTTTGTCAGTGGTGAATTTATAAATATACACGGACACTCAGACACTCGTGGGAGCCGAATTCGAATTACTTGGAATCTAGGAAGAAACAAACGATTTTCTGTATTAATTTGATTACCATTCATTGTTGTTATTAGTAATACTTTATAAAATTTAAATTCATATTTTCGTTAATATTAACTAAATAACTATTTTATTTATATGTATCGTTAGATTAAAAAAATAATGCGTTCTGGACATACTTAGGTCTATGCCCTAAACTCGCTTCTCTCTAAGAAGTCGAAGGTATACAAGCCTGCTTCCTTTCTCGCATTATTCGTTAAGTATATATTTTTAATTTTTTGAAGACGCAATTCTTTCTATAAGAAGACGAATAGTCTTTTCCTCTTATTCCCAGATTTACGGTGAACCTGCCGTTTTCTTGCCTTTGGCAAACCTTTGAAGATGAAGTTAGGAATATCAAATGCAGCTGTATCCGTTACATTTAACGGAGAATGCCTACATACCTGACTTTTTACATTTTCATTTGCTTAGAAATTCAATTAATTAATTCGAAGATATATACAAAACATATTGTATATATTTTTTTGATAAGTGTCGAGACGAGAACGAGACGTTAAAATAGAATAATATAAACTATTTAAAAAGACTGTGTGGTTATCTCGTCGTGTGGCAGATCGATTTAGCGACGTTGAAAATTCTATCTGTAATTCTTAAATAATCTAAGTCAGAAATACACACGTGCGGCAGTAGGTGCTTTGTTTGAAAACACATCGCATGCCTCCATTGTTGATTACTTTTCAAATGGAAGTTATCGAAATAATTTAAAAAAGTACAATAACTTCCATTGCAGACATACAAACATACTCCATTTGTTCTTTTATAACAAAATGGTAACTATTTATTTTTCACTTACTACGAGAAATGCAGCATGTACCATGATTTTTTTCGAGATTCCAAGGAGAAACAACCCTCGAATTCGTGTTCCCATATAATAAAAAAGTATATTGAACTATAATTAAAACAAATGAAATGAATTAAAGAAGAAAACTAGAGTGAGAGAGAGTGAAAGAGAAAGATGTTAGAATACATGTGTGTGTGATGAACAATAGAGAGAGAAAGAGAGATCAGAGCGAGTATCGCTCTCACAACTCGATCGAGAAAGACAATTTTGTGTCGCAAAACAAAAATAAAATAATAATGAAAAAAAAAGTAAATAAATAAACTTATCGCACGGAAAAGAATCGTGCGGTTATATTTGTAAATGATGCGCTTACTGCGATTCGACCAGAGAATAAAACTAATCATCCAGACTAAGTAGTTGTAGATCTTGATGACTTAGCTAAGAGATATAAACGTTAAAACTACGACGATAAATTGTGAAAATATAAATTATAAATTAACTAATGTAATTGTAGAACGTTCGAATGCAGCTTTCGTTTCGTGTAGTTGTAGTGTGATAAAAATGTGAAATGAAATTGAAACTGCACGAGCGGACAGTTCGAATCCCAGCAGCCGCATCATGTAAAGTCGGTGGTAAACATCCTGAAGATATAAGTCTTTGAGATAAAAATTTAATAAACGTGCATATTGTCGTACAATTTGTGGTCTTGTTTATTTTTATGCATAATTATTTCGTTATTTCTTTTTATAGATAGATTATGGTAATTCATGAAGCTTTTTTCAGATTAATAAGTATTTCCAATGGATTTTTGGCGGATAGATAAGTTTTTAATCCTTTGGAGTAATTTGTAATAAGAGAAAAATAATGAATATAAATTGCGCAGAACTTCAATTATATAAAAATTATCCGAAATTGAAATTACAGATATAATAGCATATATGTGGATTAATCTTACCTTACTTAAAGTAAATATTTATTTTTTTTGGATTGCTGAAAATCAAAATATATAATGCAACGAGTAATTTGAAAACAAAGGGAAATTAAGATAAGGATACTTAATATTCATATATATCTGTATATACACATATATATGATATAAAAATATCATTTAATAAAATTTTTTTGTCAATTTTATTCTCAAATAGCAATGGTATGCGCACAGTATTTACATGACGATAAATGTTAATAAATAAAACTCCGTGGGCGAAACTGTGAGGAGAAGTATGTTCTTTGTTTCTTTTTATATCGTTTATAGGATGATACGTTTTTTTTATATCAATTATACATTATTTTTTTTTGTTTTTCTTATTTGGCAAACTGTGTTTTATCACGTACTTTTTTTGAAGTGTCGATAACTTGTCAAACGAGTTTATGTGTTTTTTTGTGTTTTCACGTGTTCCAATGCAGGACGACGCTGATTCCCTAGTAGACATGAGCTGAAAATAGATAATGTCAAATTTTAATTACATTGAAATAAAGGTGACGGTTTTATTAGGGGTAAAAATAAGGACAAAACTGGCGTTTCTTTGTTGAAATTATCTGTATATTGATAATTCATAATCGTGGAATGTCGTTAAGAATAATGTGTATTGTTAATTCCAACAAAATATTGACTTGATCAGTTCTCGGTTTTATCAATGCGTTTCTTTATTTTGCACAATACCTTTCATTACATTATGTGTTAAAATATCTGTACAGGAATTACCATCATTGGCCAAAATTTGATGAAATATGACATTTTTCACTAAAAATTGGGGAAATTATAATAAAATCTTTATTAGAGGTATTAAAAAGCAAAATAAATAAACCTATAATTATCAAGTCGACAAAAATTTCATGCCATAGTTTGGGAATATTCAAAATCTATCTCGGATGTTAGTCCAAACTGTACCCATATGTATACTTATAACAAAGGATATATTGTGAAACGCCAGTGTACACACTTTGTATTTGTTATAAACAACAAGTAAATAGTAAACAGTTTACTATTCTAATATAACATTTATATGATGAAAATCTGTATGACAAACGTCGATTGATAAAGTAGCTTCCTTGAGTTGGTGTTCGTTTCTCACTATCATGCCAAATTGGTTGAGAACAAATTGCCAATATTAATGAAAAATTTGCACATTCGGTCGTATACAAAGACACAAGTTTAATGAAGAGTGCAGTGTTGTGATTATACATATATATGTGCGCAACTGATAAATGACGTCGCAGATGATACAAAATTTTCAAAAAATCAACTGCGTCTACATATGAGTCCTAAAAGTGGAGAAAAACAGCTCTGAAAACATATCTATAGAAATTAATTATACGTGGAATATATAGAAAATCGGATATTAAAAACTTGAAACGATTGGACATGACGAAAATTTGTATGAATTTATCTCCCGCGTATTGCAATAGTGAAGTACAAATAGCTATTGGTTAAAAATACTTAATACATTATATACAATATAAACATATTCTTTCAATTTCTACTACAATTCGTGAACAACGATAAAATATAGGATATAAAAATTTGCTCAGATAACAAATAAATGTAAGTTTTATTCACAAGTAAACATAAAGCTCTTCGCGAATACCTGCCTTTACGTTTTCGTTGTTGTTTCAAAATGTCATACGTACTTAATAAAATAGGAACTAAAATATAAAATATAAAAAATTTAATTAATCATTTTAAGTGAAAAAGAAGTAATTACGTATGATTAACTGTGTTTTGTTTTAATAATAACAGCAGCTTGTTGTAGGAAATCATTATTAAAACACATAAGGGCAATGGGAGTGCACATACGTAAGGTGAGAATATGAGTGACAGATCTAAAGTGAATATTTTTTTGTTGGGGGGAGGTTATATGGGTTTTATGAGAAAGGGCTTGGAAAAAAAAACTTGTCGAACACAAAAAAATAACACAATTTAATGATAGATCTCCGCTCACTTCAGTTTTCAATGACGATTGTACCATGGACTGGTAAAGTGGAAAACGGGAACGGGCTGCGAATAATAGTAATAACCCGATCCTGGAAAAATATGACAGATTCGTTTTACACATTCGTTCTTCGGCTATGATAAGATTTATAATCGAAGTATTTATCAATAGTTCAACTAAACTTGAGTCATTAATGTACAAATTATACATTACAAATTTATATAAGCAATAACATATAAATTTTAATAAGGACTTTGGTTTATAAAAACACAAATAAAATAATTATAATGAAACAAATTCAATACCATTAATAAGATTTAAAATAGACAAATATTAAATATAAATAATTACAAAGCTTATTTTTTTTCTATTTTATCCCAACATATGCAATTAAGCACAATCAAAATTATACCATAAAATAATTTAAATTAAATTCCTAGACTTCGACTATATCTTATGAATGAATATCGACAGCATGTACCATGAAAAAAGCAATAGGATAAAATGCTTGACTGTTCATTCATTCTGAAATATCCACATTATAAAAAAATAAATGTGGTTACACTGATTGTTCATATCTGGTTCGACAATTGACACATGGAGAAAAAAGTGCGACACGAGAGGCAAAAAATAGTGACAAAAAAATTGTTTCGCCAAACGATAACGAAAAAAACATCTATCTATTTAAAAAAAAAGATTGTCTATATCTACTACCATATACAGCGAGAGTAAAAAAAGACAGCAAAATGCAAAAATTGTTTCATGCTGCAATCGAAATTTCTTTTACATAATAATTTTTTCATATGTATTTATATAAGCGAGCGAATAGACAACAATAGGCAAAAAACATCTTGTACGCGCACATATCGGGCCTTTCTTTTCTGCACAAAAATATATAAACAACGAGAGTGTCGTCAAAAAATGCTCACGTAAAAATATCCATTTTTTTTTTCAAAAATCAACTATGCCGAGATTTATTCCTCCTCATCCCGTTCTGTAAAAAGATGACGATCGATGATTTATTGGTTTAAAACAATCGCAATTTTACTAGTTCATAAAAAAAAATCATCTTTTAATTTGGATACACGAAATCTATAAAAAATGTAAAAAAATATATTATTATAATATCTATTTAAAAAATGAAAACGTTCATTACGAAGTTCGTCAGAAATCGCAGGGAAATTAAGTATAGGAGATACACAAGGATTTTCAAAAAAACGACATAATACTGTATACCCACGCGAGGGGTAGATGTATTGCGTCATTTCGATCGATCAGTGTGTTCGTTCATGATGTCCGCTCTAATGCGTAGGTGAAGGTTGATCGACGGTGATACACGTGCATATGTATATATACATGTGTATTCACACGTAAACGCACGTACACGTAGTATACGAGCTAAATCGATTTCCCCGTGTGTTTTAGTGCGCGCTCCGGGAAAATCCAATTTTAGTTAAATGCCCGTAACTAATCGACGTAGTATTTTTGTTTCCGCGGACATCGAGAAGTACATTTTTTCATCATTAATTAAAATTCTTTCGAGGCTGAAAGGAAAATGTATAAGCAAGGCTAATTTTTTTTTAAGACCTGCTCGAAGATATTATGTACATACATTATTTTATAATTATGTGTTGCACGAATTTTACACTTTACGTATTACACTTGATATCCAAAGTTACTTTTATTTTTAAACGTCGATTGCAATTTACGTAAATGCTTATATTAAGAAATAATTGATAGAAATGTAAATTGGTTTATAAGACAAATAATATACGTTCTCGATCAATAAATTATAATATGGAAAATTCGTGCAAGTAAATAAGAATATGTACAGATAAATAATGATATGCAGTGAAATAATGGATATGCAGGTATACATACCGAAAGGCCTGAGTGGGTGTCTGCTCCAAAGGTAATTGCGCTTGATCGGGCTAAGGTAGCTGTCCCGCAGGTAAAACGGTGTGCTGTGCTGGGCATAAGCGGGGATGTACGGCGCATAGTTAGGGTACCACCATGGATCCCTCGAGAAGGCGCTGATTGGCGCGTGGGGTGAGGGTTCCAAAAGGTCGAAAAGAGGCCTTGCTCGGTCTTTCAACAGCGACACAGGGAATCGTGGAAAGATATCGTCCAACAATTTGCCTATTTAGTTTAATTACATTTCAATTACTTATACTTTCATTTCTATAGGATCTAATCAATTTTATTTTAAATACAAGCTGTAGTTGATAAGTAATATATTACGACAATTGTCAATGTTACTGGTAAGTAGATATTGTCTCTCTTAAGTCAGCCGTAGATAGTGATAATATAATTTTAAAAAACATATTGATTTTTCGTTAAAAGTAAGGAAAGTAACCGCTGCATTTTTACTCACCGTGAATGTCGAACAGTGGCTTCGTCGATAATGGTGGGCTCGTATGACGAGCGAGCAGAGGAGATCTGCTTGGATACAGTTTGTCAATGTCAGCCAGGCGATTCAGATGATCGTTCCAAGCCTTGTCTGCATCGAAGGGTTTTGCTACGATAACAATTCAAACCAATTACAATCTTATCTAGTTTTACACAAGTATATACGTATATATATTTACTTAGAAGTAAAAGTGAATTAATGAGCCAAAATTATTATTACTTTCGTCTTAATATTATTTGATCTAACAAATAAGTGAATTCATTTTTGTTCTTTGCAAAAATTACGAAAATATCAAATCAGTACGGTTAGCGATAACAAAAGAGAGCAGCATACTTTTGTAAAAATAACTCGATGATTCAATTCACTTTTTTGCTAGCTCAATCGAGTGAAACGCGAGTCGTTAAAATTTGCGCGTTTGTATATCGAAATAGTTTCAGATGACGTAAATCGTCTACGATTTCATATATAGGTATACGATTAATTAGCGGATGGAAACACGAAAGTTGTGAATGGTTTTAATCATTTGTCTTTGTTTTCAACGGACAATATTGCATTTAAATATAAGCGAAATATCGTTATCTAATGTGTATTGATACATATAATAGGTACATACATTTAAAAGGTGACAAAAAATTTATAGCTTCACTGTTTTAATAAAAAAAAAATTTAGGTGATTACACATACGTTATATAACTAAAAATATGTCAATGTAAAGTTTTTATTACACTAAGAAAAACATTAAAAAAGTCTAATTGTAAACAATCATTATGTCTTTTATTTTTTTTTAAGATAGTGTTTTAATAGAAAATAATAGGTTAATGTACATTAAGAGAAAAGTGCAAAACCAACATTTATTGCATGCTTAGAAGAAAGAGTTATACAAATAGAGGGCAACATGTAAATGTAACAATTATTTTCGTTTTAAAACAAAATTATTATATTATACATAATGTCATACGTAAAATTATTATTTACGTATATTATTTTTAGCATTGTCAGTCTCGAGATTCGAATGATAAAATATCAGCCAGTTAAATATCGTCATGTATTACTAGAGAAATTGAGATGTAATTAAATAAAAATAAGCCGTGCTCGGGTCATTAAATAAGTAAATTACGCCATGAAAAAAGATCTAGTTTCATTTTTGACGTACTCAATATTTATACTATATCGATGACCCAGAAACTCAAAAATAAAGTGCTGCGATAAAAAAAGTGTGAAGTTGCAGAGTAAAAGCACTCAGAGATATTGACAGAGAAAAATAAGCTCATACTAACCTTATCAATGTCAAAAATTTATTCGAAGAAAAATATGTTTAAAAAACAGTGTCACTCGCGAAAAATATATTTTAATTGTAAACGTGTCACTTATATATAATATCGAATGGTTGATTTTGTAAAAAAAAAAATTGAATATCAAACATAAATTTCTTTTTTCAGTCACACTTTAGTACACAATACAATAATCGACTTTACAATATTAATTTTTCCTTTATATAAATGCAATATAAATGTATTATTTGAAATTATTAAGGGAATTTAAATCCAATTTTTATTCTCCTTAACTTACCAATGGAAAAAAATTGATATAATTAAAAATAGTATTAATTTAATTTATGTATTTTAAGAGTTTATTACACTTCTTTTAATAATAATGAATCAGATTGTTTAGTTTTACCCAGAGATACAGATTAGTTTCAAAAAAATCTTTTAACAAAATTTTTTAAATAAATTTTATTTTGTTAAACATACTGATAAATAATGCGAAAATTATCGTAGATTTTGGTAAGGACTTTCTCATAAGTCAATAGCTATTTTTAGGTCGATAAACGAAGACTAACAAACTCTTAAAATTGTATGGATTAATGCTATTTTTCAATCATCTCTAAATTTAGATCGATATGGTAGGTAAGGGCATAATTGGGTTTCCATCCTCATTAAAAAACATATTATTAAAAAAAGAAATAAATATATACAGGATAGATATTAAATAAAGAAAAAATAAACATGCCATCTCCTGAAAAAGACAGAAATGTCTAAAATAATAATTTATCTCAAATAGAAAAAAATATCGCTCGACTGTTAGTAAACATATTTCGTGCGATCATCAAGAAAAATTATTAAAATTTCAAGCCTATATTAAAGCTGATGAATATAGAATATAAGCGGTGAAATGGAAGAAAGAGAAAAAAATTGATCAAGTACTTTCGATTTTTCAGCGTCGTCGTCGTAATGTGTATCCAAACGTTAGTAATATGAAAATTGAAATAAAAAGCTGATGACTTGCAAAATTTATGATAACTCTATAAATTAGCCGTAAATCAAAATGACTTAGGTTAATCAGTAAAATGTATGCTAAGTTAGGATGATGCTTATTTATATACCATGATTGATTACAAAAAATTTTGTTTTTCATATAGTGTTTTGCTTTTCAAGTGTACGATAATCATTTTATCTATACTTAAATTTTATCAATTATTCACCAGGTTTCGCGATTGCGCTTATATTTTCATTGAAAATTCGTTAACAAAGATATTTAATGATTTTTATGTAAGTTCACAAGGTAGGAATCGACGACGCCTTTACCGAAAACCCGAAAGCATAAAAGTACCACATTGTTTGGTCATCAACGAAATAATAAATTGAAAATAAAAATCTAACTTCATTTTCTAACTTTTTCAAGTTTGGTGGACATGTCACAATATTAATTTTTTTTTGAGACCTTTAATTTAATAGTACTGCTAATCATTCGTTCTATGCTTGATACTCTCACACATTGTACATATCATCTAAGTGTAAGTAATATCGTGTCTGTGTAATTTGTCACTAACGCAAAGTGTGTGCTACAAACAAAAGGTGTTTGGTACGTATAATAAACAATCACAAATTTTCTTCAGCAGCCTTATTATTCTTCGATCTTCCAATCAACATTAATTTAACGATCAAATCGGGAAGACAAAACGAGTAAGGAGAAACAGACGCGAAGAGCCAGATTGTTACGCTGCTGCTGTCACCAATGCTGTAAGATTCAACAATAGGTATACTTGTTGATAATACAACCTCGATACATATATATATGTAGGTATATATAGACAATACGAATTTACACGCACAATCACTACACTTTTTTTTCTCTTTTCTGTTAATTCGAAAAGAGTGCTACTTTAAGCGTAAAAAAGTTAGTTATAGGGTTGGAAATATAAATTTGTTTTAGTTATGTTTATAAAAAAATTATTCACGTGAGGGTTTACAAAAAAATAATTTATTTTCTCCTAGATCGTCTAAAATATAAGATGTATATATATATAAACAAATTATTATCTTCTCGTTTATACATATCAATTCGTTCGAATAAAACATTCCGGTGAAATTTCATTGAAAAACTATAGCTGATTTCTTAACGACTTTAAAACATCCTAGAGCTATAGTTTTTAAAGAAAATTTATGATATAGAAAGAATGAATAGTCTAATTTCGAATGAATATGAAAATTTATATTACTCGGTGTTCGAATAATATAGAATCCCATAATTTTTAAGGAAATAGTAAAATTTGTTTCTAGCCATGGAATCTTTAATATATATTTACAGACGGAATTTGAATAAAAGAATAAAATAATTAAATGAAATATATCCGCGCTTGCTATTTCATTATGACTGTATTTTTTATATAAATATTATAATTTCATTATAACAATGTCATTAATTTTACAATAATTTTTATTACCGTAACACGTAAGAATGTCTATATTAAAATTCTTTTCACAAACAACAAATAAATTAAATTATCAACTGGATATATTGTACAGTGTACAACGAACGTATGGAACGTGTATTTGAACGAAGTGAAAATCCGAATAAATAATACTATTAAAGAAAAGATTCAACATTGCCAAAAACAAAGTTCTCCGTTCGAGACTGGATTGTTTAAAAAATGGATAATAGGATTGTCGTAGTAGTAGTGGATATTAGTAGTTAGCCCGATTGTGAATAACATAGCAACGCAAGATCCTCGGTCCAACCAAGACTCGCTCTTTACGAAGCCACTTGCGCGATATCTGTTGTCGTCTTAGGTCGCTCAGGTTAGCGAGGCGAGTGACTAACGTCCATTCAGAGGGTAGGATGCCTGGAAATACAAAAATCAGAGAAACCACAATGGATTGTGCATGCTTCTAAGACGATTATTTACGAGGAAACGAGAACTCATCTTATTATTTTATCTCCCTTCGATAAACTGTTACGTATACAAATAGTATTATACTTCATTATTGGATTTGCACTTTTGAAGCTTGATATTATTTTCAGTTATATATACATACGTAAGTTAAGCTACTTTATTTTGTTTTTAATGATATAAGAATGATAAAAAAATACTTAGTCTCAAGAGAAGTTGATGGAAGATGTCGAGTGACCAACGATAAAAAATGTTATATATAATACACATTAAGAGAAAGCGACGATGATTGCGAATGACGACGATGAAGATTCGTTTCGTGTCAATGAATCCTGTCGATGTAGTCTTCTTCTGTCTTCCGGAATTTTTCTTTAGATTAGTCAAAAAAGTATTTTTCTAATTTCCCTACATAGTTTTAGTTAATTTATATATGTATATACTCGTAGAAATTGATTTGATCTTCTAATTATTTTTATATCCTGCTAACAATGACAGATTTCTTAAATAAAATTCAGAATTATAGAAATTTTAATGGAATGTTAATTTTGTTTTATAATCTAAGTTTATTTTAACTAAATTTTATCCTACGAACATAAGATTATATATAATTTTAATAAAAAATAGTTAATTTTTTATAATTGAAATTTGATTCGCGCGAAGATGGCAAAGCGACGAATCCTCTTATAGATGTAAATAGTTTTACGTATACTTATATTTAAAAACTTAAAAATAATGCGAATAAGAATAATTCGAAGTAAAATAATGCGAAACAAAAAATAAATGAAAATATGATCGTTCTAATTTGTATAGCTCACTTTATTTATTATATCGTAATAATATTCTTTTCTTTTAAGTAATATCGAATTTTTTTCTCTTCGGCGGATCTGCTCTCCTAAAATTTGTACATTTCGAAAAATAACGTGATACATGAGATTTTTATAAATAATTGCGGATTTGATATATAATTTTTCCTACACCGTTAATTGACGCTTACTATTTTTATAGGTTTGTGTGTGTACAGCACGTGCAGTCAAAAGTTAAGAGAAAGGACGATTCATACATGACACTGGGAAAAAATTTTACAATTATTTGCAATTAGTGACGTATATTACATAAATATCGACGAATCGGTGTGATCTTCTTTTGAGGATATAACACAAATCTCAGTTATGGTTTGCTCTCTCTTTTTTTTTATATAAGACCTTGGAGATAAACAATTTTTTTTGTAATTTTTTTCATATTACGTTAAACAATTTTTTTGCTCGCAACCATAACATACAATTTATCGTTACCATAAGCAAATAAATGCATGAAAAACAAAATAAATCTCTGAAACGATTTGCAATGCAAGACAAAATTTTATTTTGTTTTTATCCATTTGTTTACTTGATCAGGAAGGGGTCACACAAAGTTATATGAGTCACTACTTATATACGTATGATAATTGATTTACATTTACGGTTGGAAAGGTGTGTCGAAAAAAAGATTATTTGAGTTCTTGGCTTCCGGTTGCAAGTTTTGTTTTTATATTTTTTTTGTGTCTATATAAAAATAGCTCTACTCTATTAAGACATAACAAAATTATGGTTAAACGTTAAATTATTGATAAAACATAGTAATGATAATGATAAAAATTTTTTTTCTAATATTTTTTTCGCTTGTCAACACGGAAGCCGGAGTTGTGTTACATAATATATATAATTAACAGATGCGTGATGCTTCTTTGTTTTATTTAATAAGTATTATTTTCGTTGATAAAATTCGTGCGTAGGTATATATTGTAATCGTTGATGAGACGACAGTATGCACACATTTTTTCAGTGGGCTTTGTTAAATTCGTCACTCATGCAGGGTGTTACAGTAAATTACTATTCGTTCGACGGTATGTATATATATATATGCATATAAAGGAGAAGAAAAATACTCACGCAGACAGACACACGTACACGATTCTGTGATGACGCGATTATTTTTCTGCTTATATATATACACATATATAGAAAGAGAATCGAAATTAAATTAAAATTTGTCGTGCGTATTATATCTATTTCGCTATCAAGTTTCTTCTACTCGAGTAATGATCGGATCGAAATATGATATATATGTATATATAATTAATATATAGTAAACGTATAAGAAATAGTCAATAATCATAATAAATATAAGTAATAGTAATAATAATAATAATAATAATAATAATATAGTAATAATGGTAATAATAATAAACTATAAATATTAAATTAATAATAATAATAATTAATAATATTTAGTACTAGTCGTCGTTTAGTGGCGCTCATTTTTCGCGGGAATCTCGAAATATATAAATAGTTTATATTGCGATATCCGTGCCCTGTGAACGTTCGTTTTCGCACTCTCCGCGTTTAGTAGTATTGTATGTTTATTTATTTATTTTTTTTTTTTAGAAAAAAGTCGATTTTTTTTAGTTTAAACATTGGTTATTGCGTCGAAGGGGTGCTTTAGAAGTACGTACCAGGGACGAAGCGCTCGACGGGTTTGTACTGATGAGGGTAGATCTGCCTGGGCGAGTATCCGTAGATTTCACGGTGAACTGGCAAGTACCTGAAGCAAGGTCAAAATTATAGTTTTACTATTTTTATCTTGTCCGCGTGTCGAAATTGGTGGACAAAACCATAATCTTAAATTAGTTTGGCATCGTATTGATAAATATCTTCCATTCTTATCAGTAAGTAACCAGTCTCCAACAACTACGTGTTAAAAGTGGTGTTTTAATTCGAATTTGTTATTAATAAAACATATATATAGCCTGATAATTATGAAGAATATTCATCAAATTAAAGACAAAATAATTTAAAATTGCGGTTTGGACAAACAATATCGGCACTACGTTATATGAATATAAATTGTACATAAAATGTTTTAAGATATTATAAATGTAGTGTTTTATATTTTTAAATTTTTGACTCTAAATCGCCCGTGCATGTATTTATTACAAAGTATTATATGAATTTTAATAGGTATTAACGAGCTAAATTGCATTAATTAATATTTTCTCAAATATTGCACAAACCCTCTTTATTAGCAACTTGCATATCGCTAAATGTAGTGTTTTATATTTTTTAAAATGTACAGTTACATAAATAAAGTATAAGTGTTCATTATTTTACATTTATTTTATTATAATTGCAAGATCAAAAAGCGAAAAAACTTTTAAATACTGTTGTACTTAGATACAAGTACTGCCCGGAAATGTGTGCAATTTTTAGTCACGAAAAATGACAAAAGGTTAAATTATGTTCCAAAAATGTTTCCGATTTGCACTAGGGTGTTGAGAAATATAAATGACCGTTAATAACTAAATAATATAATATTTACCTGTATCCTGGTGTGTTGATGCGGTCAGCAGCATGTAGTGGGTCATCATAGATGGACTTTCCAAAAGGATTCCACGAGGAATGTAGCTCTGGGAAGTCAGAGCGGAAAATGCCGCGAGGTCTGTGTGTGTGCTCGGGTGCTCTTATATCGTCGGTGCCTAAGGGTACATACAAATAAATACACTTTTTTAATTATGTTATTTAAACCAGTTGGTATATATTTAACTATAAAGTTTATAATAATTATTTTATTAAACATGCAAAATGTTAATTTAAATAAATTCATATAAATAATAAGAATAAATTCAAATAAATAAAAATCATGTAATTCAAGATATTTTATTCAGCAGAATTTTATAATACTTGTCATATTCGTAAAATATTTGGTGACAAACACACAAAAAAACTATCTTGCCAAAAATTCAATTTCATCTCACAGAATAAAGATTCTATTTATTTATTTTGTACTGAAAAACAACGATTTAATGCCAAAAATTACGAATAATTTTCCTCTTTTAAACACTGTCTTTCTAAATTTATAATTTGAAAATCTACTTTTGACTCACCTTTTAAAGCACGTACGTAGCTCTGCCAGAACTTTGCCTTTTTTGTGATCGGTTCGTTACGCCCGATCATTTCGAGATTGCTTCTGAATCGTGCGTCCATCTTGCCGCTCTACTGAACTGCTACTACGTTCGTTCGCTGTAGAAAAATTAGTAAAAAAGCAATTAGTCATAATAATTATTTGTACACGTTTTTCTCGTGCGTATGTTTTACGATCCAAAAATAAGAGTGACTTGTCTGACTATATGCTGAATCGACCACTGGTATTGTCTTACGTCATTGAAATAAATAATGGAAAATGCAGTGATTTACTTGGATTGTACATGCATGTTTAAATTATTTCGATTTGCTCATTCGTGGGGATAATTAAAATAATTAATCTACTGGAGTACATATCTATTGCATACACTTCTTTAGATCTTATTTCCTTATAATATGTGTAATAAGTTTGTAATTAATAGAATAATAAAGATCGAATTGTCTCATATATTATATACATCTCCCACACTATAAAATAATGCAATTAAATTTAAGTTAATTTTTGATCGACAACACTATATTTTTCAGAAACTTATGGAAATATATATATACGTAGATTCTCATTGAATTGGGTCATAGAAGGAAAAGTGAGAAGAGGAGACATATTTCTGGAGGCGTCGATTGGCAAATTTTTGGCCAATCAATCGAGACTATTATATAGACTCGGCGTATACTTTTTATTCTTTTTGCTATACTACACTTCGACGCGATATCTAATTATAGGGAAATTTGAGAGTTTCTGTAAACTCAAATGATCATAATCTTCTTTTTATAGTATTTTATAACGTTAAACTTGTATTTGATTTTATCTAATATAAATCTGATATTATATACATATACTATATATATAATATCTGATATTATAACATAGGTACATTGTTTTTGAGGAATCCAAATTTATGGAAGTTATAGAAATATTGGCGGATACAGTGTAAAGTGTTTATACCGTGATTTCTGGAGCAAAGCCAAATAGACAAAATCGACGCAGGTAGAAATGGAAATCACGAAATACTGTTTTATGTCGCGAGTACTATACGCGCATATGTGTATATATATACGTTATTGCATAACAATTGGACATGTTCTATGTGTTCCGTTTACGAGTCGCGCGTGTCGATTATGACATTACACTTATGTACTTGCAGCTTCAGCCGAGATAATTGGTTCGTCTCGTTAAATGGCACTGTACCTGTTTATTCGCGTTGTTCAAATATTATTTATGTGGACTATTTTTGGCATTTCAGGAAAATATGTTTTTAACCAATTGTTTGGAATTCCGATCGGTTTTCCGGTTATTATGATAGGTGGTTCTAAGTTACCATTGAATCTTATTTATTAGATATTATCAATATATACAGATAAATTATAAATTAATAGCATTCGTATGTTTTATTATGTTTTCGACATACTCGTTTAGATCATAGTAGTATTGTTATTTCGTAAATGTGTAATAGAAAATGGATTTTTATATAAAGCAAATCTATTCTAAATATTTTTTAAGTAAATACTAAATTTTGTACATTATGATGGAGCCTTTTCTCGAAGAAAACAATTTATCACGATATATATTTATAATATACGTCTGCATAAATTGTACCCAGTAAATTTAAAAATAACAATGAAATACATTCACTTCTATAAATATGTTACGTATCACCAAATATCTGCCGACACGTGGCACAAGTTTCTGGCAAATTAAAATAAAGTTAGAAACGAATATCAACATTTACTGCTGTACGCGATAAATAACATCTCTCTTCCGTATTTTTCTTAAAATTTTAAATAAATTGTTTAAAAATGAATAGGTTTTACTTGTAACGAGGAATGTTTCAAAAACAATACATCTAAATTTGTTGAAAATTAAACTCGTTAATTTTTATAGTCTGGTTTTTAAATGCAAGTAAAATTTTATTTACCAGTAAACATAAACAAATATTACTAAAACTTTTAATCGTACAAAATCTAATACAGTAAACAATTTAATTACTTTGATATATTTTACAAAACAATGTGATATGGGTATGTAATTTTAGAAAAATTAAAATATAGTATATAGTTTTGTAATGAAGATACGGATTGTTAAACTAAAAAATTATTATAATATTTATAGTAAAAATTACAAGAATTATAAGAAAAATTATGATATTTATATCAGGACTCCATAATATAGTAATTAGATTCAATGTGACGATCTATAGATACATACTGAACAACAAGCTTAATTTCGATTGTGCATATACGCGAAACGAAAGATTAATATTTGCTTTTCTCACAATAAATAAGTAGCAAAAAATCGGCGAAATGTTACAACGCAATGGAGATCGAACGTATGGATTCCCGCGCGTTCTATATTTAGGATTACCCAGGCCAGCGTCGCGCCGTTTTTAGGCGGAAAAACAGGTGGATGTCTAACTCCAAGAGAGATATAGACACTGCCAGAAAAAAAGAAAAGGAGGAGAAAGAATCAGAAGAAAACATCGATTATAGCACACGGTTGCTCGCGCGACTTTGACCGATTTTTCATTTTAGACGAAAGCTTCCTTTATTTGATTCCTTTATTTCAATTTTAATGGGTTTCTATTGAGAACGCAAAATTTTACGATGATTATAGAATTTGAAGAACATACAGACGATATGTTAATTTAATATTATTACTTTAAAAACGCATCAGTCATATAAGATATACATTCACAATCCATACAAATTATTTAAAACAAACGATGTAATATAAATAACAGTTATTTATTATTTGAAAATACCATCGTAGATGAAATTCACGTATTTGTAAATAACGTCACAGCATACAGAATCTGCAAAATTTCACCGCCTTGACAAATTACTAAATCCAATTCAAAATATACACTACAAATTCTTTCAAATGAATAGAATTGTTTGTTGATGACAAGTGTGCGTAGTTCCGTTATTTAAATGGTTTTGAAACAACGAAATTTTGTAACTCTTTTACATAATAAAATGTTACTTTTGGCTACAGAGGAAACAAAAAATAAATAAAGAAAAAAATCGAGTTTAAGCCTCCAATTCCGAATTTCCCAAGACGTTTATTTATAAAAAGTGAAACATCTCGCGAGGTGGTGGGTTGAATGGTCGTGAAAATCGCGCACGCGAATTCCCGAGCCGCGATCCGCAAAATTGACGGGCTCGTGCCAAAAGTCTTGGCGTGCGTGTGCACTGTATTAAGCTTCTGATCTATGTCCTCCTTTTTAATTAGGTCACTGTCGTGGTGTTCTCAACTATACTGATGTCTTGGAACTTGTCTGGGGTACATTTCATTCCAAAGAACGATAATTGTTTTGAAGTTAATAACTGACGTTTTGCAAGCATTAGGAGTTACGAAAACTTATGCTTTATTACGTTATATTATAGTTTATAGCTATTCTATTAAACTGCGCATTTCTTTTAATTTACATAGGTGAAAGCAGGTAGAAACTTAAACATAAGCTTGTCATTTTCTTATTCAGGTATACTCAATTTAGACAATTTTAAAATTGTATACTTTACAGTCACAGTTTAAAATCAACTATGCCTTTATAATAAATATTTTATCTATATGTCTATATAATTGTGGAAATTTAAGTTTACATTTCGTATAAATTTATTAGTTAAAATTGTCTTTTGAAATAAAACAATTGTAGAAATATTCAGCAAACTAAAATAAGTCAAAGAGTGTTATTATTAGGCAAGTCTCGAAAAAAACACTCAAGGAAAAGTTATGGCTTCAATGAAAATTCTTTTTTTCAAATGGCACGTCAAGGTGGTATATAGTGGGCGAAAAGGCAGACGTAAAATGTTCCATTCGGTGTCTGTAATCTAGATGATTCCTAAGAATAGGTGCAGAGTAACCGTCCAAATCATCCAGGGCAACGATCCAAAAAAAATTAAAGCTTGCTCGTAGGTGGTTCGTTTATCGATTTATTGAGTTGCGTATATATATATTTTTATAAACTTTCTTCGAAATAATTAAATTAGTCCATGCAAAACATTTGCATAACTAAATAATGTCATTTCAATTAATAATCATATGTTTAATATTGTAGCGAGTTAAATTATTTAAAGTTCTATTAATATATTAAATTAGACGCCGGTATCGTGTGTAAATGTCAATGACAAATTATTAAACGTCGCGAACATAATTTTTGAGTTATTTACTTTCAACGTACGAATTCATACTGGCCAAAGTATAAATTTGTTTTAATTTATTTTAACAAGATCAACAAACAAAATTTTTTAACTTCAGGAAAGAATATTATTTTTTTTTATTTTAACGTTTAAATATCGCGCACACGTCATTATTTAAGTCTCTGGATAATTAATTGCCGCGCATCGCGAAAAACGAATATGTATCCTGACGCCAAGTGGCTCCGAATCCTCGGTGGGGTTATTAATAGTCATTGTTAATTGAACTTTGGATGATTGAAGTGACGCCGGCGGTTTACGGTATAGCTTCAAAGACCGGGGATTAATCGACGAGAGATATTTTGCTCCGGCTATTTCGACAGGAATTCGCTGACAGTTTGCGCGCGGAAGCTCTCATTTTCTCCATCCATCTACTATTTCGACCATTTTAGTATTAGAGTATTGCGAAATTTTTGCAGGCTATTAAGCATTTTTAACTTTTTGTATACTTTAAATATTGGTGAGATTATTCACATTTATTGTTACGGGGATATTAACAGAATTATTTATGCTTGAATACGTAAAAGGTATTTTATATTAATGAAAATAACGATAATTTGTTTGATATTTTTAATTACTATACTGATGTACTTCGGTATTTCATCATTATTTGAGAAAAAAAAAATGTTATCATTAATTATATTATTAGATTATTATACTTATTTGTATTTAGAAAATGCGTATAAATATGAATATAAAGAATATATGTAATGTTCAAAATAAAAATAATTGTTAAAATTTTAAATCACTTTCAAACTACTTGTCGTGTTCTCATTTCTTCATTGGTATATATATTGACTCGCGCGAACCGTGAGCTTTGATCTATTTTCTCAATACGAAAATATTTTGATTCTGGACTTCTTAAACATAAGGTATTTTCTTTGTTTTAGTTTTTGTTGTTTTTATGAACTTCTAGAAAACTATGTTGATATTAATTTAATTAAATATTAATAAATCTATTACTTAAAAAACAAGGAAATAATATTATATAAAAAAAGGATATAGTGAACGATGTATTGCAAAAATACAAAAATGGTATACGCGATGGTAGGTATAGAAAGCTCACCGAAGTGGTGGGTCCTGGGTGGTCAAGATTTTTCGTCCCTCTCGAAAAAGAGGGGAACGGCGAGCCGCGGATCCGCAAGCACGATAGGCACGCAAGATACGTCGGACAAAAGAGTCAAGCTACTGTCGCGCGGGCCAGTCCGCGAGACTATTCGTCTTTTCCCCCAACCGAGAGAGGTTCGTACGGCTATTTTCGGGTCGGGTATAACACGGTCGCGCTGCCCAGATTGCATAATAAGCGCTTGTGCGCGCACGCACACACCCCGGATAAATTGATGCCATTTATTATAAACAAACTCCCGCCTGATTGGCGGACATGCGAATCCGACCGACGAATTGGCGTATTCTATGACGATTTATTTTTTTTTTGCAATTAAGTATTGTTTTAATAAAATTATTAAGTTTTCTTTTAAGCAAATTACATATTTAACGCAAAAATAAATATTGAACTTGTAATTACGCATAAATAATATAAATAAGGTATTATTATTGATTTTTTAAAAAACTTTGTTCGCGATATTTATATTTCAGAATTGCATACCGTTTAATATATTTATCTTATTATAATACTTATATTTATAATTATACAAAAATTAGATAATGAATAGAAACGTTATATGTTTGGTTCTTATGTTAAACTGATGTTGCGTGTTCCTAGATGAATAGTATGAAATGAACGAACATAACAGTGAGTGATATCATTGTTAAAAATAGCTATTTGTTTGTTTATGGTTAATAAATATAGAACGTAAACAATCGAATGTCACACAAATTATTCTCCAAAACTCTGCTTGTAGCATCCCTTTTTAGCGCTTGTTCTAATATTCTGTGTTAAGATTCTGTTTTATTTATCATTTTGTATGTAAAAAAAATTTGTTAATTCGATATTTTGATAGTTAATTACTACATGGGGACAAATTAATATCATTTATGGATCGCAATTTTTCAATTTAACCAAATTTCCTTCACGAAATATGATAGTTCAATATTTTGCTAATAATATTAAATTAAATATTTTCATAATTGAAAAATTATAGTTTCTAGTTGTTTTGACTTGCAAAAATTCGATATCTTTCAGCAAATTGACTTAAGCTTTTATTTTGGCGTTCAAGGGTTCATTATTCCAAAAGTTTATGTATAACACTTGTTGCTTGCCTACTTGTTCGATAGAACGAAGTAACAAAAAAAGGTCGTATTCTCTAATCGATGTTTATTTTTAGGATCTATCTCCTACAAACCAGTATAGCATTTTGATCATCTCTACTCTACCGGTAAATTATTTCAATTAAAGAAAATACAATAGCAAAGTAAATTTTGTTACTTCAACTCATTTATGATTTTGCAGATTTACAATCTTATGAATATTTTCGCGTATTACTATTATTAAAACAAGTAAATAGTAGTTAAGAAGAAAATTGTATATAAAACAATTAAAGTAAAAAGTAATGCACTGCCGGTAAAGTAGAATGAGCTTAAACACCGTAAATGTCTAAAAATAATAAATTACTTAATTCTCAAAGCTCAATGCATTAGAAGCGTAGGTTTGTAATAATTATTAATACAACGGTACAGTTATTAATGTTATTATAGGATGTATAGAGGAATAAGCATTGGGTTAGCGAGGATCAATTATTTATTCTTATATATATATTTATTGGATATAATTTTCAAGGTTGGTTAGTATTAGTATAACTGCAAAATTTGCCACATATCGAAATAGCCATCAGTTGAGTCGCTTAGGCCCGAAGCAGTAAGGGGAGATACGATCGCGATATCTCTAGATAATAATTTCCGTATCGAATGTCATTCGATATATACCACGGTCCGACCACTCCCCGGTACTTTCTACTTGTTGGCGCACTTGAAAAATCACACACTGTATAATCAAGTCCTCGTATAGACTCGCGCACACCCAGGTCCATTAAGAAGAAGAAGAAGAAGAAGTAGAAGAGGTAGAAGATTATCAAACAAGTCACTCTTGTTGTCCAGATGTAGTATATTCGATAATGATGATAATAATGATGGTGGTGGTATTGATGATGATGTCGTTTTACCTAAGTGGTTCGGTTGACCGTTCGGTTCGAGGATTGGAGCTTAGACTGAGCTTTCGGCGCCAAGAATGCGAGCTAGTATAGAGATCCGGGCGGTCTGGGGCGCACGACTCAAGAGTCATCTACCGGACAGCCCGAGGTTCGAAGACGCGCGCACCCGCGACATTTATGGCGATCCCCCGCCTTGGCCGACGTTTTTCCTCCTCGGAGAGGAGACTCTCTCGACGACGTCGGCCGGAAGGTCATCCACGTCTTAACTTAACTCGCGCGGTTTCTCCATCTCTCTCCCGTGGGAGTTACTTCTATACCACTTCTCGTCGTCGCGGCCTTTAGAGGGAGGAAAAAAAACGAACGGAAAGGCGAAGGTCGAGTGCTCGACCCTGGCGACGATACGCTCCGAAACGCCTTGGAGTTTCCAATTGGTTTCACATCCAGTAGCTTCGCTTCTCATCGACCTTTCGAGCTTTGAGCTTACTTTTTTTACACCGCCTTTGCTTTTGAATATTTTCTTTCTATCCATCTTAGAGAGATCGTAGGTTGTATTTGTTTGTTATGTTACTACACCACGTGTCATTGCTATTAGTAATTTAATTCATGATTTAAGGATGAAATCAAGTGTAGTTTTGCTTTTTCCTTCACTGAGAAAAAGATATTTTTTTTATTCTTTTAACGTCACTATTTTTATGCTTCCAAATTGGTGTTAATCAGCGCCAGAGGTTGTAAGATGTCTTTGTAAGAAAGCATTTGTTGATAAATACATTTCTCCTGTGGTGCTTGTATGAATCGTCAGAGACTAGGGAATCGATCCCGGGACCTTCGGGTTTGAGTCCACCATTCTACCGACCGAATCATCGAAGACGTCGAAAGAAAGAAATATTTGTGATAGTGAAATTCTTACTATAAAATTACATGTATTCTTAACTATTAAGAATTTATAGAAATGAATAAAAGTTTAATTGAAAAGAAATAATTATTCGCTCATATTTAATTCATCAGATCTTAACGCAGTTAATAAACGTCAATTGTCTTAAATATTTCTTAGTGTCAGTTCTTGCTGCTGCAGACATACGCGACGGCGCAAAATAAAATTAATATGTGCAAATTCTTTAGAATATAAAATGATCGCACATATGATATAAAATATTGGTATTATATTTCTGTCTTCAATTATTTCCAGCAAACTAATTTAAGACGGATATTTGCAAATGTTGATTATATCGTATGACCTAAAAATTTTGAATTGTGATTTAACGGATGATATCAGACTTTATACGTATTATCACAATAATTTAATATTTTTCGGAATTAACTTTTGTATTTGAGAAATGAAAAAAGTTGTAAACTCATCTTTAGAATATCAGGTGTGAATCGATTATTCTTTTATAATTCCTATACTTAATTATACTATAACTGTTCACTATAGTACTAACAATTGCTGTAAAATTAAAAATAAATTGTAAGAACTATCCGCAATTTAATATTATTGTTTGTAACACGTAATGTACAACATGCTGAAGATATAACTGCCAAATATAATAGCGATAAAAGTGGCCAAAGGTATTAACAAAATAGATGACGAAGCATTATGTCAACAACATTTTAAACTTTGTAGTTGATTAGATTGTTAAGCCAATTGTATTCCAACTAAAATAGCATAATAATTCTAAAATGTTCCATGCAAAGAACATTCTTTATCACGTATATCGGTGCGACAAATCAACATATACAGTAGTTCAATAAATAAATTATATTTTCGTAACACTAACGAAGTGAAATGGATAAAAAGCAATTTGAAAATATTTAGAAAATACGTCAAATTATTATGATGAATGTTAGAAAATCTGGCATTACTTCAGTCGGGTGACAAGTTTTGTTTGACATCATTATATTGAAAGTAAACCTTATTTACCACCACAACTATCTATCACGTTATATTTTTGCAAAATTTCGTAAACATTGAAATTCAAATGAATCTGATTTTTCTGATGTTGTTTTGCAAAAATACAGACGAATTTTTTTAACGTCAATAGAACGGATTTAGTTCATTACTAAATGTTTATCCTCGAACTTTAAAGACGTCGTATAAAATAAAAATAACGTTGAACGCGCGATTGATATCATTATAAATGTTCGTTTTAATTCTACAATATAATACCACGGAGGAACGGCCTTTGAGTTCAGAAAAATAATCACCAGTAAGGGGTGAAGGTCGAATGTGACAACTTTTAAAGCGTTAGTAAGATTTAGAAATCATTGGAACAAAATTCACAAGGTATTTAAAAAAAGTTATGAGCTCGTATAAACAATGTCTAAATCTATACAGAATTTCCCTAATAATATAACACGGAGAAAAGTATATATGTTATCACAAAGTAGTATATTATTTAATAATAGATGCACAGACTGTTAATATCCAAAAAATTACTGTATATTTTATAATTTAATATAAATAAAGTAATTTTTAATCTAAGCTATTTAATTTATAATCTATGATATTTTGTATTTTTATTTTTATTAAACTGCATGGAGAAAATAATTTTAAAAAATTACCTAAATATTATGACAAAGTCCTGATATTCGCTTGTGCCCTCGCCCAGAATTGTAATACAAATTTTAAATCAAATTGAAAAAGACGGGAGCGCAATTGAAGTACATCTTTTGTTATAAAATATGTATACCACCATGTTGTTGCTATAATCTTTATTTAAAACTATAATTTATATTTAACCAGAAATCATTGTAATATTAAAATATTTCTAATACATATTTAACTTTGATAAACAATAGTAAAGCGTAAATCTAATTGAATCGTAATTTTGGGCGCCGGATATACACTCTTCAAACACTTGATCAATGTATACATAGAGAAACGTAATCGCATAGGCTGGGATTAAATTCCGTCACCTATTTAAATTTAGCATAAATGAATCTTCCTTTTGGCCAGAAACGGCATTACACTCCGATTGTTTACAAAACTAGATAGAACGACGCGTTTACACACGATTTCGTTAAGTTCATACTTACTTCCTTTGCGTCACACTAACCAAAATATGAAACATCGCGGCGACTCAAGTCGAGACGTAAAAATGTATTTTCGACTTTCTCGTTCATGACGAATCGCTGCATTTAAAGAACTTTTTTTTAATCATTTATTATGTTTTACACTGACGTCACCATTGGCGTCACCCGTTAGATGTTATTGTGAAGTATCTTATTGCGTGTGAGTAAAAAAAATGCGATATTGTCGTTTCATGGGAAAAAATAGGTAGGCTGATCATAAAGCTATCTTGAAAATAATGCGTCCGTGCCAGCGGTATTTAATGGATTAGTCGTCTACTCGTTGTTTTTGTTTTATTATTTTGGATTTTTTTTTGTTTTAAACAAAAATAACATTTCGAATGCAAACTTGCCCTTGCATCTTTTTTAAGATGCAGATGTAGTTATTTTCGTTGATGTCGTTTAGAATTATTAATAATATAAGTTAGTAGAATCAGGCAGTTTTTTGGGGTCGTTCATTGAAAACTTGTTGAATGAAAGATTAATTTAGACGGGTGAGCTTTCTTTATGATGAAAAATTAAAATCTAAATATTACTTAATTTACATATTTGCTGCAATTGTTTTGTGCGCTACTTTATGATGTAAATAATATTGAATATTTTATTCGATCAGGAAGTAGTGAATTGATTTCCATCTTTAAAAAATGTAAAGGACAATCCATAAGAAACTGATAAACTATTTATGCATATATTATGAAATGCTGTTTATTTTTAATGTTTACTACTTAATAAATATTAAGAAATACGATTACATTTTTTAAAGATTTATTGACGTTTTCAGTGCCAAGTAAAACTTGCATTCAAATGACTAATAACTGCTATTAAAATAATCCTGGCGCTCGTAGAAAGCACTTTTTACACGCGCGTATTAAATAATTTAGGGAATAATATGTAAGCTTACCAATCTTGTATTTATTCAATTTTTTTTATTACTTATATTTAAATAGGATAGCGAGTGGAACCAATCTTGTATACAATTAGAAAAATATGAGAAATTTTGACAATGAGAGTGTGGTTATTTCCGTTAAGAGTTCAGTATGATTTTGCGTCAAGTTAAAAAGACGTGCATTAACTAAAAATTGACTAACCTTTAATTAATAAAGAATGTAAATAATATACATTAATGTAAGTCCACCGTAAAGTATATCTAATACAGAATAAATGTTAACTAATAAACATCGAGCAACCAGAAAAGCTCAACTTGAGAGTGTCGCACACGCGAGATAGTGAAATGGGCAAAGCTTATAGATTGGAAAGGTGATCTCTTGGATTTGGCAATCTTCGGTCATTCGCAGCTCGCGTCCTTTAGTATACATACCGGGTGTTCTAAATGCAGGTCTATTTTCGATCCCGTATTCCGGCCTCTCCCCGGTACAGACTGGTCGCGCATTTATTTTCAATTCGGCCACGGCCAAACGGGCAGCGACGCGCCCGCGGTTCCATGTCATTTTTCATGACACCGAGGGGAGATGATATGAGTTTCGATGCGATTTTTATCCCCCACAATTTTTTTAGCGGAGATACGCTTTAGAATCAGTGCGCTAATTACAACGACCTAATTTTTTAACTTTTTTCTCGTACATTTTTAAAATTAAACTTTATTAGCAACTCTTTTAACGGGACAATCTTGGGTTAAAATTGAAAAAACAGTATTCCATTTTAACAATTAATAATTTTTTGCATAATAATTACAAACATTTCTTAATTTTTTAAACAAATTATATCATTATTAACTTTTATTTAAAATTTATTGGTTAATTTATTTGTAACATAACTATTTTAATTAATTATGAGACTCTGTACTCTGATTGTTTTCCATAATGGACTTACCGAAGGATATACCTCAAGAACCATTTCATCGAATTGATTGAAATTTTAACAGTAACTTTTAAATATGATTTTAATCTACTTAAATGGTTCAGAATTTCAATAAAAATTTAAATACTTACTTATTTATTTTAAAAAATGATTGAGCTGTTTTTCACACAATTTTTGAACTTTTAAAATAATTTGGTAAGAATAATTTGTTTATTATAATTTTAACACATTCTGTTCTACTTATATTTAAAAGTTACTGTTAAAATTTTAGTCTAGACGATGAAGTGACTTCTGAGATTTCCTGCAATAAGTCCATTATGGTAAAAAATCAGAGTACGGAGTCTCATAATTAATTAAAATAGTTATGTGACATATAAATTGGCCAAAAAATTTAAATAAAAATTACTAATAATATGATTTATTTAAAAAATTAAGAAATGTTTTCAATTGTAATGAAAAAAATTATTAATTGTTAAAATTGAATATCTTTTTTTCAGTTTTAACCCAGGCTTGTGACCTTAAAAGACTGTTGTTGAAAATTATTATGATATATATTATAAAAAATTGAATATTGATGTTATATAAAAAGTTAATCTTAATATCCTAGTATAAATCAAAGCATTTATAAAACGTGTTTTGGCAAAATACTCATCATTTAACCGATAATGATCAATAATTCAATAATTCAAGCCCAATAAATGGCTTTACCTAACAACACAATGATCAATTGGTAGCAAAGTATCGCTGTTTTAAAAAATTTTACCTAACGAAAATATAATAAATGTTAATATTGTTTGCAAGGTCAATTTATTTTCGCGAATGAAAAGCGTAATGTTGAAAAATATTCAAATCGTACAGCAAGTCATAATAAGATTAAATAATCGATTATTACAGTTGCTTAAACCAAGGCGACTTTCAACTTCATATTTTAATATATATAGCCTTCGCGCTTGAACTTATTTCACACGTTATACCCCACTTTCAAAATTCTTGCTTTCGGTATTCGACCCAATTCTATGCCCGCAGATTTCGTCGTGAATTTAAAATTAGATGGTCGCTCAAGCTCAACGCCGATTGCACCCACGCCGCCCTTGCCGTTTACTATAACGACGCCGCAACAATACTTCACGTTATTAACGCAAAATAATTGATACCATCATCTGTAAACTATGTTAATCGGTGGAGCACAAAATACGGTTTTATATGTACATACAATTCAAGATATGTTTTGAATGTATAACATTGCATTTTGTTCGGCAAATAAAGAAAGCAATTGTGTAATTATCATTGTCATTTTTGTGCGGAATTGCTGTATAAATGTCGTCTTGATGATAACTTTCTTTCGAACGGTATTTTTATATATTACATAAATGCTAGAACGTAAATAAAACAAATATTTAAATTCATTAGCTAAATGTGGCATGTATACATTCAAATACTTTATTTTTACATTAGAAATTTGTATTTTCATTAAAATAATTAATTCTAAAGAAAGAGTACGACAGAATAAACTTATATGATTTATTTAAATGCAAAATTTAATATGTTGCGGCCGGTTTGGTTATAAATAAATAAAAGGAAGTGGATTGAAGCCCAAGGCTAAATTCTAACAGATAGATTGAAAACAATTAATGCGGGTTCATTGCATCAATTGATACAAAGTATTCATGCATTTATAATTATTCGTATTAGTTTCGTAAGAACTATTAAATATTTCTATATTTTTCATCGATTGTGTATAAATGATTCTAAAAGCAATCAACTTAAAAGTTTAACACCCCAATCTTTATCAATGCATTTCTTATTTTTTAATAATAGCCTCATAATTTTGAGTTCACATCTCAAAATAAACGAAAGTTTTGGATAAAACGAAAATTGGAATTGGCAAACTTTGAGACACGCGTTACATTGAAAAGAATAATTTTTCCTCATTCAATAATTTAATAGTGTGTTGAAAATTGATTAATCAAAATTAAGTAGGTAGATGTTATTCGTACACGGAGCTTGCTAAATTTACAATTTTATAATTATGTATACTTAGAAATATATAATACGGTACATAAAATGAACATGTAGAGATTGCAATTTAAAATTGTAAAAAAATAACGTATACATCGTATTTTAACTCCTCTCAAAACGTTATTATATTTATTAAAAGTCTTAAGTTTTATAAATTTTGCATATTATACCTGCACACGTGCGAATCTAGTAATCAACATTTGGCTCATGAGATAAGACTTTGCATTTCCGGAACGCATTTACACGATAGTTCGCTATTGCGTACGTAACGTGCACGTGTATGTAGTGGTTGTTTAAAATTCACTTGGCTAATGCTACTAGAAAAGATGCTCGATTAGTTTGTCTCTAAGCTTTTATAATTTGTAACAAATTATTTTTACAAAATTTTTCCATTAATATATATGTATGTATAAGTTTGAAAAATATTAAAAATTAATGAATATGCAGTTTTGAAAATTACAAGTGTCCATAATATTTTTTAAATAATTTATGTAAAAGTGCTCAAATAATTTTTTAAAGTAATCTAATTTACAAAACATCAGACGATTGAACGCTAGGTATTTTTAAAACAACAGCCCATTCTTCTTGCATTAATTGAAGTAGCATCTTGTCGATGTTGTTATACTAAGAGTATACAGTTGACACAGGAAAGTAGCTCCGGACAAAATCAATAGGGTGTCTCAGCGTTGCGTTTCCTTTTTATTTTACAGGTCTTTATCGTATCTCTTTTGCTAGTAGCAGTATATGAGCTTTGATCCCTTTCTAAATTGAAACTTATGAGTTTTCTCTGAGCCTTTTATACCGCCACCCTCGGTGTTTTTCAACCCATGGTACGTTAGGATTCTTTTTCTCGCAACATCTCCATTCTAACGCCTACTTCACGTATATCGTACACCCTATCGTCGTTTATCCAATTCGCTTCTCCTTATACGGGACTTTCATGATTACGTTTACTTTTTTATTTTTCCTTCTTACATTACCTTACGGTTTCAATTTCAAACTGGATTTGATTTGTGGGATTCTTTGGAAATTTTACTTTATTTGTAATTATACATTTAATAGAATCTTACATTCTAGAATCTATATGCCGACTAATGAATTTAATGTATTTTAATTAAGCATATATTTGATACATATACATTTTATTGAATTATGTCTTGGTTGTTTATATTAAGCGTTGAAGTATTTGACTATTCGATTGCTATATGACTTAATTCGAGACAATCGACATATTTTCCTAATGACAAATCGTTGCCAAAATAGAGTAATACATTGCATTTTGCATGAACACATATATATGTATTGGAAACATTTCTTGAGATACATTTAATTAAAGTGATTCATTTAATTTGTATTCCACCTATGAAATCATTCGTTTTATTAATATTTATACTTCAACTTAAAATAATTAGTAAGTACTATTTATAATCTATATATAAAATACAGACTGTTATTTATAAGTTTATATTTAAATTCTTCTTTGAGTAAGAAAATATTATCTGAATCTTCAGAGCCTTTAATTTTGTTTACATTTCAAACGTAATTTTTAAAAATACTATTTTTTAGTATAACATTCTTAAATCACACTGTCAAAAAATATATTTATTTAAACGTTTAAGTTTTATCCCTAGTGGAAATCAAAAGAATTATTTAAGTTACATATTATCTACTTTAATACAAAAATAATAAAAAACAGCTACATTTCTACCAGGGATAGCTCAATCAACAAAACTACCTAATGTAAATAAAAATTATAAATTGCGTATACTTACATAAAGTGAGTCATTAGTAAAGATAGACTTGAAATCTCGTAATATTCCGCACATTCCTGGTTTAGGAGACATTATATCTATAACAAATTTGTGCTTAGCTATCAACATATTTTCAATTTCAGGCCCGAAACTACAAACAGATATATATTGATATTGCATAATATAAATAAATATATTTATAATTTTAAGAATGTGAAAAAATGGATAATATTACATATTATTTCTGTCAGGATTAGTTTTAGCTTCAAGCCACTCATTGTTATCAACATCTGGATCAAATCCTGTTTCACAATCGTAAATATCCATGGAATACTTTGTATTAGTAATATTTGATTCGAAACTACTTGTATACGATTTTCTCGCATTATCACCCTTGGTAACGGTTACCGATTCATTACAATCAGGATGATTTGCTAGATTGTTATTATCGTCGATGATAGTTTGTACTTTGGAATAAGTTAACATTTTTGCGACACTGTGTGCACTATCCGTTAATTTAGGAGCATGAATTTTGAGCGATTTGGTGTTTAAGTCGTAAAAAATATCAAAATCAAGCAAGGCTGCAATATCGACTGATGTAGATCTCTTAACAGTATGAAAAATATCGACGATCGCATTGTAAATCGATAAATCGTAGGAACCGTAACTCCAAATATCAATGAGCGACTGTAGTTTTAGATGTATCGTCGATTCTTCTAATGATGCATTTAAATTTACTGTAATTTGGTAAAAGAATAATGATGTCATGACAATGTAATAATTTGTTAAACAAAATAAAATATTAATTTGCGCACGTACATTTGTATGAAAACAGTGTTGGTTCATGATGACGGAAAGCGTCGCTAGTACCGACATCAGTTCCGCTGGTCGATTCCTTAAATTCACTATAGAATATTGTTGGTAAATTCATTTTATCTAAAAATTGTTTCCAAAAATTTTTCTTCGATTCATCGGATGAATTTTTTTTATAATAATAAACTTGAGTTGCTTGGAAACCATAGTACGGTATCAATATCAAATTCGCATTCTTATCGGATCCTTCCTTTGTCTTTTTCTGTTTATCAATCGCCTCGAGTAAGTTCTGATCGTTTAAGAAATACCGTAATCCATCGAGAAATATTTCATCGAGTTCTTCAAACATCCAGTAAAGCTATAAGTTTAAAAGTATTATATTGTTACGTAAATTTTAAATATTAAAACATAACAATATTGTCTTACTTGAACAAAAGGACCAGGTCTCCTTCCATCTGCAATGTTATATAAAAATGCACCAATATCCGTCAATCCAGTATTTTCAGTAGTTTTCAATATGTATTCTATCATAGCTTCACCATAAGCATATTTATCAATCGCAAAATCTACGAATCGTACCGATGGTAGACTATAATTAACTGTTCCTGGCTCAACAAATTTTACAATCTTTTCATACATTTCACGTATTACTTGCCGACAGGGTGTACCGAAATTCGTGTAGGTTACGATTTTTGAAGAGTGAAGATTCTTAATTGTTGGATTCGCTTCTTCAATAAATTTCCAGTACATTTGCATAGGTCCTTTTTGGTTACTCAATTGCGTAACGTACATTAGACGTAAAAAAGCAACGGTACGAAGTGGTACGTATTCATTTTCATCGGTGAAAATTGGTAAATAAATGTCGTGAACAAGCTCGTGATCGTTATTGATACCGTCGAAAATGGCAAATGCAGTTGCTACGCGAATGCGGTCGTTGTCTTCTTTAATTGGAATCTCTTTTCGCAAAATCGGCCACAAAAATCGTTCTATCTTACCAATTTTTACATTTTGAAATGCCATTATATACACGAGAATCATTTCATTGTCGTTGTTTTGTATCGCCTCTGTGATATCAATTAAATTTAAAAAACAAAACAGTTTATCTTTACCTTTTTTATCCTTATTAAAACTTAAATAATGTAAGAAAAAGCAGATATAATTTACCTTGAAGTTTACAATTAAAATATTGAAGATATTTTTCTAAATTTGGTGGAATACTTCGGATAGGATGGATTTCGTAAACCTTAAATAACAAAGACGCAAATCCGAGAATGCTAGCTTTTCTAATTTCATGCGATATCGTTGTATTTAAGTTCAACAATACTTCCATATTGTGCAGTAATGTCTCTTTGGGTTCGGAAATATATTGCGGGAATTGTGCAATTACATCGGTAGCCATACTTTCAGAAATACTTCCTGATTGCACAACGTCGCGTATAACAGTTGTACTTGCTTCGGTTCCAACGTAACACAAAATATCAAGAAAAGCTTTCCTGCATTTAAAATTATTAATGTCAAATTATATTTACGAGTATAATACACAACATCTTAAAATATACAACATACTAACTTCATGAATTTAGTTTTATCTGTTTCTTCTTCCTCAATCAATTTTGACCATATCTCCTGCATTGATTTCTGATCAAAAAATATCAAAGTGTCCAATATACTATTAATACTATCACCACCAATCAATTGGGGATCGATCTTACTAAAACGATCACCTTTCATGTGATCATACGATTTTTGTAGTAGCTCCATAATTTTCGTGATATTTGGATTTTTAAATGTTCTGCGACCTTGAGTTATGTCCTTCCTTGACCCATCAGTAATATACGTTAATGTCCCATTGTATATCGCATCTTTTGTCAACCAAGATTTATCAAATAACGAACTGGGAAATTTTTCTTCCTCCATTGTGTCGCTATACATTAATGTTTGCCTGCGTACAATTTAATCATATTAATACAATTGTTCTTAGAATTTGGAATGTATAAAATTTATCTACTTTGTTCTTATCATTAAAGCATCAGATTTGTGTAAATATGGCATGTGTGCTTCAATCTCATGGCTTTCGTATTTCATCAATTTTGCAATTTCACCTTTCACATGAACTTCTAGTACTTTATTAACGGATGAAATGTTGTCGTCCTAAAATGCACGAATAATAATTGAGAATTAAATATGGTATACATTAAAGTTACAATTAAATACCGACTGTTATTGGTCTAAAACATTGATCGAATTTTATTTTAAAAACTTCTCTTGGATATTCCCCACAGTATTTTGGTATGTAATTTTTTGTTATTTTTACAATTTTTTCGGCATTGTCTAGGTCTGATATCGTTTTAAAATCTTCTGAAACTCTGCAATAACCGTGAATTGTGTTCTACATAAGTAGAAAAATAATTATACATTAAAATGAAAACAATGATATTCTATAAAAAAAGGTTGATTAAAGTTTACCTCATTAGTGTAAAATGCATTATTCGGCCTAGTTTGCTTTATCAGAGTTGAATTAAATTGTAACGCTGACCCAATAGATAATTTAACATTTTTAGACCATTCTTCATCGTCCGCTAAGAATTGTATACCTTGAAACTACAATAATTGTAAAATTAATTAACTTTATTTAGAAAATTAAAGGAATACAATTTTTACCTGACCATGTTCATTGTATGAAACGTAAAAAGGTTTTTCTATAATTTCATTAGTTTGATCAATATTTTTTTCCTCCGCTTTATCATCTGTGCGACCGTTATAAATAGATGCTTTTATACTTTGCAGTCCCATTATATAGCCTTCGGATTTATCATCGGTCTTTTCGTGTTGCACAAATAACAAAGCATTAATTTTTGAACTTGATTCATATTGAAGAGGTTCGTAAACACCAGCTTTAACTTCTACGGAATATTGATACACGTCAACTTTGTTTTCCGCATAGACAACTGTATAAAGAAAAAAAGTTTAGGATTATTTGTCGTAGCAGCTTTAAATTATATTAATTCATTATAACTTACTTTGATTAAGTACAATTAATACAGCTATCCATAGATTATTTTTTATACTTGAAAAAAATGTGCGTAAGTGGAGTGCTGACATGTTTTGTAAATAATATATCGCTATGAGGAGTGTATAATACTGTAAAATAGCGAAGTCCAGAATTGACGATGAAAATGACGACTTTTTAAAAAAATTTTTAACAAGTGTTACAGGAAACGAATTCTATTTTACTTAGAAAATTATTATTTTTTTATTGTATTATAAGTATAGGTTACCGATTTAAGAGCATCCGCAGTCTTGTAATGTGAAATGTTGCAAAGCAATTACATTAATAAAACTTGGAAATAATTATGCATAAATATACGTTTGTTAAAGTTTAATGTCTAATGTAAGAATTATTCAATGAAAACAATTGAATTTAATTACAGTTTTGACGCTCGGGAATACATTGCAATATTTTTTTTTCTAATTTGCTCGCTACCGTTTATTATAAACTCAATTATATAGTTATATAAATTATAATTTTACAAATTAGACAAAAAATTAGTCTTTTTTACGAAGGATATGAGCTATGCAGAATGTACTCTCAATCTCATAAACATTAATCCGTATCAGAGAGGAAAAATTTTTTAGTGGAATATGCAGCCGTCTAGACTTACACATACACACACTGCACAACAATTCAACCGAGCAAAACTTTTTCTGGTGCCTGAAACTCTTGACTGACGTGTATTCGAGAAGTTTCTTCACACTCGAAGGAAGGAAAGGCACACCGGTAGTCTCTGAAATATTGACAGCTATTCTAAAGTATTTAAGATAGTCGAATGGCCAAAAACTTCGGGATTCCACCCTCGGAGCATCTTTTCCGTTCTTCATTCTCTGACTATACATGTATATATATAGCATTTTCACATTGCGGCGCACCATAGAAGAGAGCAGAAAGTGCCGTCTAACAATGTCGGTACGTCTGTTGGAAAATCTTGGTGTGGAAAATTGACGAGGACAAATATTTTTTTAACGGGCTTTGTATTGCTATGGTGGCTCGTGCCTGCAATTTTATCCGTGACGTCTAGTGAAGTGACGTGCATATACCGTGACTTCTCATCCGATTCGCATTGTTAAATTTGTTGTTATATTTTAAAAGCATTCTTCTTTGTCAAAATGAACTCTACCGCATTTTCATTGATTGTGGTTTACGTGGAGATCAAATTTAATTTGTTATATTACAATAAAATTGAATAATCTGCATTCGTCTCCTTTTTTAATTAAATGCTGTAGAAATGATATTTATAAGTAATATAGTTACAAAGAGTGTAAAGTAAAAAGTTTTGCTTTAGAAAAATAGGATCAAGTTCATTTTATAAACGATGAAAAACCCTAAAATGAAAACTTTAAAAATCGTATAAAGTACCGCACTTATAATTCGATTCGTGCCACCTTCCCTCTTCCTTCCTTCCTTCGAGCAATAATTCAACTAAGCAATTCAGTATCCTCTTCCTATTCTTCCAACTCCAGCTACCGCACCTTTCCGAAGGAACGATTGTCCTCTATTCAAAATTTATCATCGGCAGCAAGTTTGTGTGGTTGAGCAGCAGCTGACAAAATTAGCCAACAGGCGCGTGCACGTTTGTTCATTGTGTATTAGCGTTAAATGCCTTTTTAAGAACGCCCACGAGGCGGTCGTCCGGGAAATCGATATATATGCGTGTTTCTTTGTCGAATTCCTCGGGAGACTGCGTGCTTACCGTAATTTTAACGTCCAGATTATCTGTTTTCGTCCTGAAATAACTTTTATAAGCTATTGGTTTATACACGGTGATAAAATGAGTTTGTTGCAGTGGATGCACCTTTTTTAGGGTTTCTTGGAAAGATAGGTATACAATTTCTTTACTTTCGAGGATTAGCTTTATTTTTTTCGGTAGTGAGCTATTTATTTTATTAGGTGTATTATTTGAAATATCGGTATGCCGACAGTGTAGATCAATTAATATTGTCTGGTTTCATTGGAAATAAATATATATAAAATGGTATATAGGTATACTATTGTGTTTTACTAAAACGTAATGAAAAAATGGAATTATTAATATAACAATTTATTAAAGGTAAACAAATTTATAATGAATAAGTGTTATATATTTGTATGTTGTTATATATTTAAATATAAATATTATTTATACTATTAGAAAATAAACGATTTTTGTTGGATGAGGTATTACGTTAATCAAATGGGAGCATTTTGGCTAATATCAACAATAAAAATGTATATTAATAACATCTTTAATTCTGATTGTAGGTTCAATTATTGACAATAGAATAGTGTTTATGTGTAACAAAAATGGATTTTTATCGTTAACTACGAAATAATGATAGAACGACGTTTTTAACTCTAAAATTAACAAAAATTTAACGTTTCTATCAGGGTTATAATTATGTTTATAAATAAATGAATAGTTATAATTATTCAACAAGGTCGACAATAACCTCCTTTTTTATATGAATAAAAATTTTCTATAGTCATTTTGAAATATATAAGATGTAAATGCTGTGTACACGTTTGAAATAATAAATTATTTATTATAATACGTTTAATTATATAGTTTTTAAAAGTATTTTTCAACGAGGATAACATTTTTGATTGGTGCTGGCGGAGCATCGTAAGTTAATTTCTACTATTATTTAACAAATTTTACACTATTTTGTGGAAAACCGAGACTCTAGAAATCCAATAAAATATCATTATGCAAAGTTACACGTCTCACGATAAATAAAAAAAATTTTCAAAAAAAAAAAACACTGAAACTTTATATTTTTTTGGTGCAAGTATTTTAAATGGTGCAGTTAAAGTGTACGTCTGAGACATTGTAGATGAATAAATCATCATTTAATTATACAGTAGCATTATATTTGGATTACTTTGTAAAAAAATGTAAAGTTTGTTAAATAAATGTTATAACAAATATTTTTAAACAAGGTATGCCACAGGAGAAACCAATGTAATTTACATTGTTACACCGAAATTCCAAGTGTCACGCGATAATTAACCTTTAATAACCTAATTACCTTAACGAATGGTACAAATGAATTAAATGATCGAATTACGCATTACTAAATCAGTCAAGTGTAGAAGTGAAATTGCGTCATTGTCGACGGTAGGAAGGGAAAAATAACCGCGACTAATCGGGCAAATTCGAGACTAACGAGAATCGTGTTTGTAGGAACGCCCCGGAATAAAGAATCTGAGACCGGAAAGAGTCAGCCGGCGCGTCTCCTTCATTGTACAACGGTGTTCTCTCGCATCGATCTTCTTTCTATACAGGGCCCCCGGGAAACTCGCGTTTGGAGAAAACCACAGAGCACCTGGCCATAGGCTATAAACCAGAATTTGTCAGCGCGCCCCTGACTCCGCGGGCGCCCGATATTTCCGAAATTTCACGCCCATTACCATTGTCAATAGGCAGATGCCTACGTCAAAGGGGCGCGCGCGCGCGCCCGCGTTTTCTCTCTTTTTGCCTGCCTCTGCGCACCACGGGTATTCTCCTCGTTGTGTGTTCTTTACCTTCTCAAATGAGGTTTCAAGGATTGCTTTTCCCTAAAGTATATACCCGTTTCTATCTAAGGTACTTGCTCCTTTTTTATACCGTATTTTATATTGGACGTATCATACGCGTTGCGTATACGTGTTAACAATGTCTCGTAATAAACAAAGGAAGCACAATAATTTTTAATATTTTGGATATCAAATGCCAGCTCGTCCATAATAAAGATCACTTAGAAAAATCTACGCACCGATGATACAAGAGAAGACCCCTTTATAAGAGTAATTTTAAAGTATAAAGCGGTCTGAACTAGCAGAAAAAAAACGCAGACTCACGAACGTGTCGATTTACCCAAGCCCGTTCACTCATCGCTTATTTTAACGCCACGCACACAAATATACATATAAAAGTTGACTTGATGGCTCTCGTTTTCTCGTTCAACGAGCGCCACGAGCATTTAATTAAATCCCATCGATCTTTATTAGAGTAGACGGGTATCGACAGCAAAGCTCTCGCTCTCCGGTTTTTCGAAGAGTTGCAAGCCCCTGACTTTCCTCCTCGTTATCTTCCCCCACCTATCACCCAACGACGGTCATGAATACGTTTATACTCCCAGGCTCCGGCGCCGAACGAGTCTCTTTTATATATACTTATCATCGTCTTCTTCGCTCAAATACTGATGCTTTATCATTATTCTTGTTCGTCCCGTTGTTTTTATACTACATAATTATGAAATTCATTTAAAATTTTTAGAAGGGTATACTATATTTTTTTATGTTATGGATAATTAGCTAGGGAAAATATTCCAGAAATTGAAACTAAAAATTTACGTACCGACAGAAGTATTCTTCTCCGTAGGTATTAAAAGAAATTGTTTATCTGTTGTGTTAGTTAAACAAATGATATAAAAGAAATAAATTTTATTGCGTACAATTTTAATCCTGTCTATTTGTTTTAAAATTAATGCTGCCAAGTTTTTTTATGACATTTTATCAAAATTAAGGTAAACGGTTTGTATTTGTATTTTATATAACTTCTGCCTGCGTATTTATATATGTATAGCGCATCATATAATGTATAATCTTTTAATTTTTTTATGATCGTCTTCAATTTATGAACGTAGATAATTATTTCACACATTTGACTTTCAAGAAAAAGTACATTGAATTCAAAGAAATCCAGTATTACAAAAAATAGCTTAATGAATTAAATAAATATTGATTTAAAGTAATGTTAATTGAGAAAAGCAACATTTTTTTAAATTTACAGAGTAATTATTTACTTCAGTTGAGTATATCGTTAAATATAAAAATAATAACTGACTAAAAAACAAACGCCCTAATATTCTGATGCTAAATTTACCCTCCGACATCGAATTACCGTATTGAATCTACTTTACTGTAAAAAACTGCTACAGCTTTAATCGATTGCCCAGCAGGTTACTCGTAATGCTTTTAGAAATGGAGATTAAGTAATCCGTTTGCATTTCGCTATTGATTATTTTTATAAGTTTCCTTTCATCCACTTTGTTAACATTATTATTATGATTTAATGATTGGTATGCATATACTCTATATTGATAAAACTTCTTCCTTCTCTTCTGTTCTGTAGTACAACAATATTTTATCTATCTATATATGTATATACATTTACTTTTTGTCGCGCTTATCATTTACGTACCGTAGTTAGAGTTTACAAGTTTAATAATTCAATTCGAACTCGAAAACATCCAACTTTTGAATAGTAAAACGACATTTATTAACTAGTTTTCCTGTGAGAAGTATCAAATTTTAATTGTCGATTCCACGTAAAAGTTTTGTTATCAAGAATGAAATTTACAAATTACTTAGTACTTTTCATAGTGCTGATTGTAACGTTTCACGTATCTACCACGCAAGCAAATAGTAATCTAAAATTGGTTTTGGTTCAAGCTGTAAATACATACATATATTCACAATTTGATATAAGCATTATGTTTATATATTTTATATAACATGCATATCGCAGTTTTTCAGACATGGTTATCGTACTCCAACCAAAGAAGAAGCCAGACATTTCAATGTAACTGATCCAACTTTGTACGAACCCCCGCATTTTTCACAGTTGACAAATGTAAGTTAAATTAATAAATAGGTCAATAATATTTATATTACATTCACATATTCAAATAATTTTCTTGAGTATCTAGTTTGTTGTATTTATACACAAAATATTTCAAATCAGATAAGAGTAATTTTTTATTCACAGGAAGGTAAACAGCTAATGTTTAAATTAGGCAGATTATTAAGAAAAGAGTACAATGCATTTCTTGGCTAGCTATAATCCTGAATTAGTATATGCCGTAAGCACTGACTATGATCGTACAAAAATGTCACTACATTTAGTTTTAAGTGGGCTATATTCTCCAGCATCAAACCAAATATGGAATTCTCAATTAAATTGGATACCCATACCATATCATTATACGAAGGAATCCGATTGCAGTCTAATACCATACTTTTGTCCAAAGTAAATATCTGCTTAGTTAAATAATGTTATTCAATTTAATATTGATAATATTAATACATTTAAACAAATATAACTTTAGGATTATAGAAATCTATACCAAAGTTCAATCAACGTCAGAAAATTTTAAGAATCAAACTTCCAAATACACACAGATGATTTCGTATTTGGAAGAGAAAACCGGAATTACGTACAATGAAAATCTTTCATTTCACATCGGCTGGACTTATTATTTAATCGAGTATTACGTAAGTTTTTATTTTTTTATACATTACGTTTCATACAAATATACAAAGATTATATTACCAAAATATATTAAAAAAGGTGCATGTGTTTCTTAATATTTTACACACACGCACACACACATAATAATTTTTAAATAGTGTACCATTATTCTGTTATCTTAATGTAAATATAATGTAGATAACACAATAATAGTTAAACATTTATTAAGAAAATAGCAAATCTAATAACGCGACTCCCATTTTTTAAATTTGATATATAATTTTAATCTTATTACTCAAATATAAGTAAGTCAAATAAAGAAAACTATATTATACAACATTTTAATGTGTTTGACTTTTTAATGTGCTTTCCATTAAAGCACATATATTTCGTTTACATATGCTATTTCGACAGTCATATAGAGACATTTAGAATTAATTGATATTTAAAACAGATTTTAATAAAATTCGATAGAAAAATTGTAGTAATTTATATTTATAGTTCTATACATTTCGAATTATAAAATGTATTTATTTTTATGGTATAGTGCATTTATTTACTATACTGAAATTAATTTTAATTTAATTATTAGAAATTGATTTGCAGATACAAAATAACTTAGCAGTTCCAAGTTGGTGTACCGAAGATATTATCAAATCATTGTACGAGTTATTTGTCATATGCGTGGATTCAATGTCATCTACAGACGAATTAAAAAGACTGAATGGCGGTGTATTAGTTCGTAAAGTAGTTGAACATCTGAAAGCTGAGGATAAAACAAGAAAAATTTATTTGTATAGCACACACGATTTAGCACTAGCTGCATTTACAAGATCGCAAAATATTGATACATTTAAAATTCCTCCTTGTGGTAGTTCTATAATAGTGGAAAAATATGAAGGCATTCAAAACAATGAGTATGTTCGAGTAAGTATAATCCTTCTATGCTTTACGGCATTGTACGGTGTGTACCCGTAATTGACGATATTATTACCGTTGAACATATGTTTTATTAGATGCTTGCTTGGGACACAACGGGAAGAAACTTTTACTGTTCTTAAAATTGGAGACTGCGAAGAATTTTGCCCCATGACCAAGTATCTGAATATTACCAAATCTGTGATTCCAACTGATCTGGAAGTCAATACCTTATATAGGTGGTAAATAATTAGATTTCATTATGGGGATGTCGGAGCTATAGCCTCCATCAAAAGCCGCTCGATCTCGCGGCTTCGAATGGCGCTGTAGTCAGGTGTCGATTTGTACGATAAACGTACATCAAACATAAATTATAAATTTACAGCTACATAGAGCTGTTGAAAGATACTTTCCCCCCTAGCTATAACTAAAATTAAGGTAATTGTAATATTACTCTTGGCAGCAAATGTTTATTTTTTTAAAGAAATGTGAAATACGTTGCGTGTAGCATTACGGCAGATATAGATTCATTGAATACCAGACGTATTTCACATTTCTTTAAAAAAATAACACTTGCTACCAAGAGTAATATTACAATTACCTTAATTTTAGTTATAGCTAGGGGGGAAAGTATCTTTCAACAGCTCTATGTAGCTGCAAAATTTATAATTTATGTTTTAAGTACGTTTAACGTAGAAATCGACACCTGACTACAGCGCCATTCGAAGCCTTTATATTTATAGTTCTATACATTTCGAATTATAAAATGTATTATTTTTATGGTATAGTGCATTTATTTACTATACTGAAATTATTTTAATTTAATTATTAGAAATTGATTTGCAGATACAAAATAACTTAGCAGTTCCAAGTTGGTGTACCGAAGATTATTATCAAATCATGTACGAGTTATTTGTCATATGGCGTGGATTCAATGTCATCTACGACCGAATTAAAAAGACTGAATAGGCGGTGTATTAGTTCGTAAAGTAGTTGAACATCTGAAAGCTTGAGGATAAAATCAAGAAAAATTTATTTGTATAGGCACACACGATTTAGCACTAGCTGCATTTACAAGATCGCAAAATATGATACATTTAAAATTCCTCCTTGTGGTAGTTCCATAATAGTGGAAAAATATGAAGGCATTCAAAACAATGAGTATGTTCGAGTAAGTATAATCCTTCTATGCTTTACGGCATTGTACGGTGTGTACCCGTAATTGACGATATTATTACCGTTGAACAATATTTTTATTAGATGCTTGCTTGGGACACAACGGGAGAAACTTTTACTGTTCTTAAAATTGGAGACTGCGAAGAATTTTGCCCCATGACCAAATATCTGAATATTACCAAATCTGTGATTCCAACTGATCTGGAAGTCAATACCTTATATAGGTGGTAAATAATTAGATTTCATTATGGGGATGTCGGAGCTATAGCCTCCATCAAAAGCCGCTCGATCTCGCGGCTTCGAATGGCGCTGTAGTCAGGTGTCGATTTGTACGATAAACGTACATCAAACATAAATTATAAATTTTACAGCTACATAGAGCTGTTGAAAGATACTTTCCCCCCTAGCTATAACTAAAATTAAGGTAATTGTAATATTACTCTTGGCAGCAAATGTTTATTTTTTTAAAGAAATGTGAAATACGTTGCGTGTAGCATTACGGCAGATATAGATTCATTGAATACCAGACGTATTTCACATTTCTTTAAAAAAATAAACACTTGCTACCAAGAGTAATATTACAATTACCTTAATTTTAGTTATAGCTAGGGGGGAAAGTATCTTTCAACAGCTCTATGTAGCTGCAAAATTTATAATTTATGTTTTAAGTACGTTTAACGTAGAAATCGACACCTGACTACAGCGCCATTCGAAGCCGCGAGATCGAGCGGCTTTTGATGGAGGCTATAGAATATATCCTATGCATATTGCATTATTTCGTATACTTTTAATACGGCTATCTTATTGGAGTTATGTAAAATTAACTTTTCTTCTAAATGTAATGTATTGTTTTATAAAACAAAATTATATGAGAATTGTTAAGACAGTTTAAAAATAATTAATTTATATATCAATAGATTCTGTGCACAGAAAAAAAAATTTGTTTGAATCAAAAAAATATATTTGTTTGAATTCAGTTTATTTGATTCAAATAAATATTTTTTTGATATAAATAAAATTTAATTGAAATAATAAAACTAATTATTTGTTTTCATGCACACAATTTTATTGATTTATTATTACTTAAATCAAATAAATTTTACTTGAATCATTAAAATATTTTTTCAATTTTATTTTATCGTTTATTTGAAATGAAAAAACCCATTTTTTCCCATGTTTTAAAAATACCCAATAAAATGGTAAACATAAATCAAGCAATTAATTTATTTAGTTCAATGAAAAAATTGCATTAATTTAAAAAATGGATTTAACTGAAAATATTCTTTCATATAAGTACATATTTCTTCAAAATGCTAGAATATTTGGTTAAATTTATTAAATAATTTTTTAATTTAACGAAATGAACTACATAAATTAATGTTTCTTTCACTTATTAAATTAATGCAAATATTAAATTAATTCAAGTAAATGTTTGTTCAAAAAAATTATATGGGTTGATAAAAAATTTTTGATTATACAAAATAATTATTTTGTTAAATTAAATAAATAATTTTTTTTCTCTTAATATTATTTTTATTTCAATTGAGAAGTTTGATTTTATAAAAGCAAAAAAGTAAATTATTTTAAAAGATGGGTTTAGTATGATATAACTTTACTTGAACAATTAAGTAACATTAAAAAAATAATTTTTCTCAATTAAATAAATATTTTTTAATGTGGATTTGCTAAAGTTAAAATTATATTTTATTGTTCCAATAAAATGTATACTTATTTTAACTAAATTAGGAATCTTTGTTTTAAAATAATAAATTTACTTAATTCAACTATATTTTTTTTTAATTCAACACTCAATTTGAGTGAAATAAATAATTAAATATTTTAATTGTAAACAAATTTGTGTTTTTAATTTGGTATGTACTTATTACTTTAATTTTTGTAACTAAATGAATTGAAAATTATAAAACGCGTTCAGTTTTACGTTGCTTTAAAATAATATGTTATATTATAAAACCTATAATAATTCAGGGACCTACCTGCACCGACTCTCTAAACAGTACCCGTTATAATTGGTAATTAAAAAAAAAAGTTTTGATAAAATAAATTAATTTTAAAGAAATATTTTATTAAAACAAAGAAACATACGCTTATTGAAAGAAATAAATACTTTTTTGAAGCGATGTAATAATTTATTTGTATTAAATGCATTTTTATTAGAAAAAATAAAATTCATACGAAATAAAGTAATTTTAAAGAAATGTTTTATTGAAACAAAGAATTATTGGTTTATTGAATTAAATAAATTTTTTTTTGAAACGATGGAATAATTTATTTGAATGTTCACTGGTTTTGGTAAAAATATTCCAATCAATTTTTGAAAAAAATAAAGTTATTAAAATAATTTTTTTTTGCTCTTTAAGTTAAATAAACCATTTACTTAAATAAGAGAGCTTTCGGCAACGACCGCTAGGGGGATCCAAGTTTCCCGCAAGCGGCCAAAAATTTTATCGGTTCATATAAAAGAAACTTTCAAAAGTATAAAATTAAATCGAGAAGCGAATTGAAAAAACGTTTTCTTGAATCAAGGAAATAATTTACTAAAATTCGCTGCACTATATTAAGGTAAGTAAGAAACATTAATTAAATACAGTTATAGAATCAAATACTCTTCGTTTCATCCAATTAAATAAACTATTTACTCAATTTCAGTGTTTCGGTCGTCGTATGAAAACTGGATTCAAGTAACAGATAATTTACATAAAAGATGAAGATGCGTTACATTAAGAAAACAAGTGCATTAGAACTACAAACTCAAGGATGCTCGATGTAATTAAATGTACATTGGATTCAATGGGCCATTGAACATAATCGAAGAAACGAAAATAGTATCAAAGGAAATAATAACTTTTTTTTATGTTAAATAAAAAATTATTTGATTTAAAAAAAGATTTTCTTGATTTAAATGTATAGTTCAATTAAACGAAATAAATGTTTCATTCAAATAAATAAATTTATTAATAAAATTTACAGAGCAGTAATTAGGAAAAGAAATATTAATTTTGTTTTAAATATATATTTACCTTGAAGCAAATAACACTATTATTAATATAATTACAAAATATTATGAAATTGAATAAATATTTTATTAGTATCAGATAAATGAAACTAATAGGATTAAATAAATATCTTTTAAAACAATTAAATAATTTCTTTGTTTCTGACACATCAATTTTATAAAACATTGAAATATTTTGTTCGATCGAAAAAAATTTTTGTTGGTTTAATAAAATTGTTTGGTTTAAGTGACTAAATATTTGTTACAAATAACTAATTATTTACTTGTGTGTTAATATAGCAGATTTTAATTCAATGAATAATTTGCTTGTTTAAAAGAAATATGTTGGTCAATACAACGCAATATTTATTTATTTTTAATATAGATTAATTTTGTTCAAATAAATATATTTTATTAATTTAACAAAACGGATTCTTCAAATATAGTGAAAGAAATAATTTACTTGATTCAAAAAAAATTTTTTTGAATTCAGTAAATTTTTTTTTCAGTGTGTATCTTTCAAAAAGATAATCTGATTACAGATTAGTGTTCAGTTTCATTTTGGTGAAATAACTCACACGCGATGTAAATTTATTGACATACAAATATATCCAACGAAATATTTCCAAACCATGAAAGTGAATTAGCAGTTCTTTATCGTGTTGATTTTCGGATAGGGTCATTTCGAAGGGTACCATTGAGGATTGAGAAAAAGATAGATAGAATCAGGGTTGGGTAAGTAGTCGCCAACCAAAGAAACAAATCGACTGCATAACATCTTTTATGGTACACATATGCACCAACTAACGCTAAGTAAAAAAGTATTCGAAAAAGTATTTCAATGAAAGTATTCTATCGAAAACTTTTTCGAATATCGAGTATTCGAAAAAAGTATTCAATCGAATATTTTGTCGAATACCGAATATCAAATTTTAACTTAATTAAATTTTATATAATTGTAACTTTCATTTTTAACAAGATTTTAACATTCATTGCTAAAACAGTATATAAAGAAGATATTTATGTATAACATGATCTGAATTACACATAGATGTTGATATTATTAGTATTGAGAATAAAATTTAATAATAAATAAAAAAATGATGTTTTTTTTTTAATTTAATTTATATTTATAATTTTAATAAATAAATTAATTATGTAAGTTTTACAGAATTATAATTAAATAATTTTTACAATCATCAAGTAATTTTACCGATAGTTTTTATTATATTTTAGTTTAAGGGGTTGTCGGACTCAGAAAATGGTCATTTTTAATACTTTTTTATAAACAAATAAATAAATTTTATAAAAATCCTGAACGCCATGCCCTTAGGCATGTTTTAAACAGTACACTTAAATTTTTTAAGATTTTTAAATTTGTAATTTAATTATGATATTTGCGTTGAAAATTCACGCCTTTTTAGATGAATAATTACCGACCCTAAATTGTTTATTCAATTATTATTAAAAAAATGATTTATTCTCAAAAAATCAAAACGCCAGGCCCTCGCTTTTGTTTTAAACTACCCATGTGAATTTTTTCAAATTTTTAATCCGTTATTTCCAAGATAATTCTTATATTAAAAGGTGTCCCTGTAACTTGGGTCCGAAGTAAATATCTCATCAGTTATTCGACATCTATACGGTACAAGTTTGACTTTTCCAGAAAAGTTCTAATTCTATTTTTAATATTTCTTTTCCATCAGAGGTTTTCTTTGTTACAGACGAATATGTGCGTACAATTCATTGTCCCACATATCTTTAATCAAAAGAAACATATTCCTTTTTATTATAATTAGGAACCTACTGAGTTTAAATTCTGGACTAAAACAAGTAGTAAAAACAGTTTGATTTATTGAAATATTTTCAAGACATTTTAAGAATACTTTTTAATTCTGCTTCTAGTAGATACAGCTTCTGAATTAGTTGCCCATAATATGCACGCTTTTCTCCTTAGACACAATCAAGTGCAATAGCAATAGGCATAATAAGCTGTTGCTATGTAAGGTGATTTGTTTTTTAAGCTTTGCACTCAAATAATGAAAAAGTATTTGAAATTGAGTGGGTCGCGACTACTTACCCAACCCTACATATAATATATTCTGATTTACGAAAGAAGAAGCAAAGGAGTGATATTACTTTCATTGGTTTAAAAACTGTAATATTAAACTTATTGTTTAATTAAAATTAATTTTATTATTAAAATATGTTAATGTCATTAATTTGGTGGTACAATTTATCCAAGGACTAATTTCAAATGTACACACGCAGTTAGATGTACCGAACGCGTATACGTATACGAACAATTGATTACAACGATTTAACGGACTAAACGTATAGATCCCATATCCCGTTAAGTTGCAATACTCAGGGATAGGGAGAAAGAGAGCATCAAAAGCCAAATCCTGGTCCGCGCCCACGCGTCTCGCGTGCAACACGCGCTCAAACCTAAAGCTTTTCATATGTTAATAAAGGGCGAGGCTCGTCCCGACCGCGTACATAGCTCGTATCGAAAGCCCGACCTTTTCGGAGGAGGGTTCGGCCCCCACTGAGGTATATGACAAGTATATTACGCCGCGGCGTTTATATCAATTAGCTCCTGACGTTTCTCGGGGGCGGCTGTATACGCCGATCGGGATATTGTCGTATAATACCTTAGGGGAGAAAAAGAGAAAGACTAGCCAAAATTCAATCTGGGAACTGGGACGCAAGTGGTACGTGTGGCTTTATATACCGAGGACGGTTAATTCAATGATGATGCTGCGCTACAAGATTTTCGGGTCTTGACTCGTGCCGGATTTATCACGGACACGCGCTACGAGTCTATATTGTTTCGGATTATGCTTTTCGGTTACATATATATATATATATATGTACTTCTATGTATACATATTACATATACATCTACGAGCCTGATGACGCGAGGATTTACAGGAAGTTTATTCATTTGCGCGTGGCTAGTTTTATGGGAAATTTATATATATATCGGTATATCTATGGGTATCAAAAATTATTAAGATGTTTTCTAGTTATTGAGATTGAACGCTGATACATCCCCTATTTGTTACAATTTTAGTATTGTATTTTCCGTAACAATCCCGTAAAGCACAACTTATCATACATTAATTGCAATCACAAAAGAACGTAAATTGTTGATTCAAAAAAATATTGGTTTTCTCTTTTTTTCCTGTATTTTAAATGTGGAGATTTAAAATTTACTCTATGTCTAGCACATAATACATTGCAGCAACTATACTTTGATTTATCGAAATATTAGGCATCTTTTTATTATAGGGATTTATTAAACACATCAGATGATTACACATTTTAAAAGTTGCAAGTCATTACATTGAGAGAACAAGCCTGGGTTAAAATTGAAAAAAAGATATTCAATTTTAACAATTAATAATTTTTTTTATAAAAATTGAAAACATTTCTTAATTTTTTAAACTAATTATATTATTATTAACTTTCATTTAAAATTTATTGGTTAATTTATTTGTAACACAACTATTTTAATTAATTATGAGATGAGACTCTGTACTCTGATTTTTTTCCATAATGGACTTACCGAAGGATATACCTCAAGAACCAGTTCATCGAATAGACTGTGTTAAAATTGTAATAAAATCATTATTCTTACCAAACTATTTTAAAAAATCGAAAATTGTGTAAAAAACGGCTAAATATTTTTTAAAAATAAATATTTAGACTTTTATTGAAATTCTATTCCATTCAAGTAGACTAAAATAATATTTAAAAGTTACTCTTAAAATTTCAGCCTATTCAATGAAGTGATTCCTAAGATATTCTGCAGTAAGTCCATTATAGAAAAAAATCAGAGTACGTATAGTCTCATAATTGATTAAAAATATAGTTTTGCTACATATAAATTGGTAAAAAATTTTTAAATAAAACTTAATTAATAAAATAATTGTGCATTTTTATAGTAATAACAAATGAATAATATATAGTGTATATATCGGTGATTGCTGTGTACAGAGAAGTGCATTGTTTGTGGAAACTCCAAACTATAATAGCTTATGCCCATCTTCTATATGTTCTGCAACTTGTCCTCATTGTTGCGGGCTCTTTATTTTTTATTTATACTTTTACGTTAAAAATTCTTCGTAATAATAGAAACACTTGTGAATAAATCAATATTATCGTGACCAAAAGTTTCACTCTGAATTCTGGATATTGCAGCTATACGAATGTAAAAAAATTCGAAGAAATGATTAATCGTAGAACGTTTGTAGAAAGATATTTGTCGATTTGCAGCTATAAAAATATCCGTTGCAATTCTCATGGTGACGCATTCAAGTACAATGTGAAGTGCATGTGGGTATATTCGTGTACACGCCCAGTTTTAAATAAAAAACATCTGTCCTTAAGTTGCTCGTATAATCTTTAGATTTATGACTTTTTTTGTTCAAAAAGTTCCTTCGTATCTTTAATCCTTGGAGAGTACATCCGCTCGAAGGGGATCAAAGTAAATAGATTATTTTTGATTACCTGTACAAAATGTACACTCAAAAATACAAAATTATTGCGTGATAGGTAAGTTCACAAGCACAAGCAGCATACATTTTTGTGAAAGCTTATGCGTACTTTTACGATAAAGTTAATATTTTTAGAATAAAATATGTAACATAGTTCGTGTTAGTATTTTAAATGATTTACTAATATTTTGAATATAATATTTAATAATTTTCTAAATTTATTACAAGTTTACGTATAGGGAATTTAAATATTCTGACGCTATTGAATAAAGTATCTGTATACAATTGTAAAACATAACATACTGATTCTGAATTAAATTAAACTTTTGAAAACCGTCGAGTGGCTCTTAAACCGAAAAATAATCTCGGATGAAAAAAAGTGTCCTATTTGATCGAAGCAGCCGCTATATGTACGTTGCTCGCGATAAATCTTCGAGCGAGGAAATCATTTAGGAACGTTTAGCCCTAGGGAAGGTTCACCCGCTGGCAGACCATAGGGAAACGCCCCCAGCTCGAGAGAGAAAAAAAGGAGGAGCTGTGTGCTACGAAAAGTCACTTTTCCTTTTGTTTGGGAGCTGCGAATCTGAAGGGGAAGGGGAGCCTTCGACGTGTGCGCTTTTTCCCTAAGCGAAAAGGGAAATTTTGTACGCTCGTTCGAGGACTCATTGTGTATCGCGGTTTCATCTCGATGATGCGCTAAATAAATTATGAGCTTGTTAGAGCTGGTACCTTCGTTTATAAGGCTTAACGTTTTAAGGGGACTATCGGTAGACGCTGCACTTTTAGAATTTTTGATTATGTAGAGAAATTTCCAATAGTTTATTGGGTATTATATTTACTGCAAAAGTTTTTATAGTCTTCTAAATTTTAATACTCCTATGCAGTTTAGATTCTTTTCTAAATATATAGTATACGTTTTTTATTAGTAAATTCATTTGTTTATATTTCAGTAGCCATTCCTTTTTTAATTATACGAAAATAAGGTGCAACGATATACAGATCATTGAGAAAATATTTTTTCAGTCAGCTTTTTATAATCTCAAATTTTCTAATTTTGTAAGTAATGATTATTTATAATTAGAAGAATTTTAAGTTCATTTGCAGTTAACATAATGCATATTTTTTATTAAATATAATAATTAACAAACAGCTCTGTAGTTAACTTGTATACGATAAACTTATCAAGTATCTATAGTCTTTCTAATTAGTTGAGATAAAGTTGAAAATCTTATACGATTTATAGTTTACAAATTACCGTCGATCGTAAAAAACGTAATTCGTCTAGTGCACTTTAAGTAATGAAAAAAGTCCGTAAAATCGTTCGAACCCATCGTTTTGCCAAACTTCTGTTATGTGTACACACTTCAGTGAATATCGCGGCAATGTATTTGTACCCATTTGAAGATTCATCACTACTTAGTGCAATAGAGATATTTGAAAAATGTATTAAAATAAATTGAAATTTTAAAAATAACGCCACAATTTAAAAAAATATGGGTCGTTTATATGTATTTTTGAGCTTTTTTTCGTGAATTTGGAACTCGTAGCCATCAAAACTTGTCCTTTACACTCTATTAAAAGCCCACGCGAAACCCGATTCTTTTTTATAGAATTCAAAAGTTGTCCACCGAAGATACTGTAGTAAATCACAAACGTCTATCAATTTATTAAGATTTATTATTCGTTATTATTTAACATTTTAATTACATAAATATATAAATATACATATGGAAATATAAATATTTTCAAATGCATACCTATATATAATACCATTTAAATCAAGCTTCTTCAAATACGTTCACACATTCATATCTAACAGTAAGCATGTTTACTTTCCCTTACTCTACATCTCACAATAACAAAAGATCTTAACAATAGATAAATATTCACTTTTCTAAAAAAAAAGTTCTAAAGTGAAAGTTCCGCCTATTCGCAAACAGTTAGGACATACATAGCTAAACATGAGAAAAAAAAATCGGTCAAATCTAGCGGAAGTTGTGCAATACATCCGTTTTTCCCCTCTGGTAAAAGTCCGTAAGGGAACGTAGCGTGGAATAGGCGAGAAAATGTGAAAAAAGGAAAGATTTGTCGTATAGCGGTACACGCCCAGGTTTTGCACAACAATCGGTCGGTACGGAGGTTTGATCTTTTATGCGAGCGCTTCTTCGACTTCTGGCCATCCGGTGTGTTCGTATTTGAACGCGTACGAGCCTTGGATATACAATGACCGGGGTTGCTAAAAGGTGCTACTGGAATTGTCGTAATTTAACGGAGAAAAAAAGTGAAATTTTAAATGGAAGGAAGTCGGATGTTACTATTGTATCGAGACGGTTTTCTAGTCATTTCGTGCTTTAAATTCCTGATTTAATTCGCTTATACAAGTAGTTCAGTTTAGGTCAAACAAAGTTTTTTTTTACAATGCTGGGCAATAAAATATATTGATACAGTAACTTTTTCGATTTTTTTATCTATTTATATTAAGTTTGAGTATATTTATTAGCGTTTTGTAAATAATCGAATATATAAAACTACATATAATCTAGTCATAAATTTAATTTTTTATTATCGCATTGAATCGTTAATTATTTCAAAATTTATTCTAATTTATGAAATGCTTATTTATATGAGCTATTTAATTACCTAACAAATAATTTGTTTTCATAAATTGGTATTACGAGTTGACTGTTACGCGAAGCATAATTCTGATTTTATTTTCAAACTACCTAGTTAAAATAGTAAGTTAATGCGAAACTTTTGAAAATTTGGCAAAGTTTCTTGGGATCACGGACGGAAAATTTGATCATAATAGAAATGCATATTATTATAAGTAAATTAATAATTGTTTTTACTGTTGTTTATTTTTCGTTTATATTTTGAGATTGTAGATTTTTGTAAATACAATAAAAATACTCGAATAATAGTTTTTTAAAAGATTAACATATTTAAGAAATGTAAAAATAAAATTTAAAATAATAGTATAAAAGTAAAGTATAATCTAGTGTAGATAGAAAATTTGATATGAATGTAATGATAAATACATTGATATATTTATCAACCAATAATATATAAATAATAGTTATTATAATATTACTATCAATAGACTATAGTCACCATATTTTGACTTTATAAAACCAATATACATGGTCTTGATTGTACATAGGAATACATATTAACGAAATAGATGGATATATACAGATTTGAAATCCAAGAATCGATTTAGAATCGTCGAAAGCAAAGCGGAAGGACGACCTCGTAACCCACAGGACAATAATTACAGGACAATCGAGCTCCTCCGGGGGCGCGACAATTGGCCGGATGTTTCTCCCCCCTCTTCGGTCATTGTTGGCCCTGCCCCATTGTCATCGTACTCGCTCCCTCAGACTGGCCGACGCCTAAACCCGCGTGAAAGCTCAGGGGTGGTAACTCGCACACCGAAACTACCCGGAAAATTTGCTACATCCCATACATATATATATATATATATATACACTGATTCACGTTCTCTTTCTATCTTGCACGTATTTTTCACTATATATATATAGACAGAAACTCGAAAATGTATCAGTCTTGACTCAATTCATATAATTGTGGTTATTTGATTTATGTGCTGCCCGTCGTCGAATGAAGCGGTACGAAGATGGATTTATTTTATGTTATCGTTTCTCTTTTTGTGAAATAGAAACAAAAAGTTGTTCAATGGCAAATTGAAAAACTTGAGCGCGTGTAACTAAGTTTCGATTGATTCGTATCTTGAGATATATATTGAACAATTTTTTAAACGTTTATATATAAATGCACCATTCCATAAATTATTATGAAAGAGACTTACAATTATGAGACAGTGGTTCATTGTTTTAAATATCATCAAATTCTAGATAGAATTAAATAAAAAATATTAATGGTTATAGTTTATATACGTATACTTATATACAAACTTGATTGAAACTAAGAATTATCCTTTTAAAATGTCTAATTTTTATGACGAAGATAAAAGTATGATGTTTAGTTCCCAAACTCGAACATAACCAATACGGTTTTAACTTAAATTCTGAAGTAGAAATTATTATAGTTGTAGTGTACGACTATGCATATCTTTAAAAAAAAATCCTACATTGACATATAACCAATCTATATAAATCCGGAGAAGAGTGTCATTTTTATAATTATTCAGTCTCTACTAGGGAAGAAAAAGTACTTTTATTAAATAATTATTTATCAAAAATATGCATTTCTATATAATGATTAAGTGAGTAATATTTTCAAATTTGTAACGGTAGGTTTCTTAATTCGGGTATATTTATTCTTTGTAGTATGTAACACAATTTATTGTTCCTAATATCATTAGTATATAGTTTTGAATCCTAGCGGAAATTCCACATACGTACGTTCAGCAGTAAATTTTTATGGTACTAAGATCATCAATTATTCGAGTCATATTTCCTGAAAAACAAACAAACATTCGACCCGAAGCTGCAAATTTTCTCTCACTCTTTCATGACAGTGGCCTGCAATTTTGTTTAAAGCTCGCGCCGACTAATGCTACACATCTCGCCAATGGAATTCGGGTACGCGGAAGCTCGGTACTGTAATTTTTCTTATTGTCAGCGGAAAGGTCATGTATATATATATATACCTATACGAAACGATGTGCACGGGGTTCGCGGAAAAAGGGATGGAAGAGAGAAGAGAAGAGAACATATTTCGCCGATTCTTCCCCCTTCCCGCGTAACATTACGAGCTTGCGAGGAAAGCGCCAGCGAAGCTCGCCGTCTATTATCATCGCGTCTTCGACCCTATACACAGACGTGTACGCGCGCGTGTGCGTACGTACATGTGGGCGTCGTACGAGCTACCGCTTTACGCCGTGGTGAACCCGAGAGAGAAAAGGAAATAAAGGCATATATACATATACTATATACCTAGGGAGTTAGAAATGAAAAGAGAGAAAGATAACGTGTTTGACGTGCAGTTGGAGTTGCGCTAGAGGACTTTATTATTAGATTTGTTACGGTTTGACGTTATGTGTTGCAATTTTCTTTTTTCATTTATATTCGAGCTCTCTGGCAGTTATGGTTTCGTAGAAATTTTCGGCGATGCTGCGGGATCAACAGTTTCACGAGTGAATTGTTTGATAAATCCAAGAATATTAATAAAATATCTATATTCGTACTGAGTGATCTAGAATGGCACTTTGACGAGTGAACCCGGAACTTGAGACGTCAAGAATTATTGGTGCACTATTCTGCTGTAACTTACGAATTTAGTTGTTTTTTCAAACAATACTATTTAAACTTACACATTTTATTATTTTTCTTTGGAAAATATATACGCGCAATATTTAGCTTAATTTAGTCCGAATAAATTTGTATAATTATCTGTCCTATAATTTACTCACAATCTTCGTTGAAAATTTTTATTTAATTTTTAGTCATTTGTATCACTCAATATGATGATCGTAAACACAGAATCCATCTATATTTACTCCATTAATAAGAGGTCAATATATAATGCATAAAGAAGAAGAGTGCAAAAAACAAAAGGTTAATTGAAAAAAAAAGTGGCATCCCCAAAACCGATCGATCGAAAGGGTCGGAGAAGAGAGGCATCAAGACGGAAGCGAAGCGAGACGGCGTGGATGAACACCGCGAGTATAGGGACGTAGATAGACAATAGTGGCCGCACACGAAGTCAGGCTATTATGGCACACTTCCGGCAACAGAAAGCAGCACTTAGCAGCACCGAGCCGCGAGTCAGCTCGTTTTCGCACAGATCAACTATCATGTAGATGATTAATAAGCCGCGGGCTATGCTCCTACATGTCGAGAGAAAATTTTTCATTTCTGTATAGACATATATATATATATATAATGCTCTTGCTACCCTCGCAAAAGAGAGAAATCGATGTGCCTGTTATATGAACCCACGGTTCTTTTTTATTTATCTATTTTTACATTCCAATTTATTTTTATACGTGATTATGCTAACAACTTGTTGACGAATTGCGCGCTGACGAATAGTTGGAAAATAAAAATATTGGTTTTTGCTTGTTTTGCAAATGGAGTGCACACGTAATATCCCAATGAGTGAATCATCGTAGCAAAATTATAAAAACAACTGTCTTTTTTTAAGTGAAAAAATAAATTGTTGACTTAAAGTTAAATTTGAGAGGTACTAAATTTTGTAATGAAACTGTAAGTAGTGAAGTTATATACAATGGCTTTTAAAAATACGTAGAAAAATATGTAATATGCTCTATCTCTCAGTTATCTACATTATCTTGCAAAATACACACATTTATATATGTTAGTTAAAAATGTCATAAAAGTCAACGTCGAACTTTTAACTGCAGTTTTGTACTAATTTGTTTTTCAGATGTTAGCAGGGATACAAATATTCAGCATGACATACATTATTAATTGACACATGATAATATATAATAAACTCATGAAACTGACCGATGTCTTGTAAGAATTTATTATTGCAATTCTCAATCACAATGAAATAATTCATTAAAAAGTATTGTTGACTTCTAGATATTCTGTATAGTTAAACAAAATATATGGATCGTAGCGAAATTAATCCAGGGTATATACTTAGATGACGCACAATTATATGCGATCCAAAATATTATTTAATTTATAAAATTTTGTTAATTTTATTTGCATTATCGCGACATCTTATTTACTATAATAAATATGCTTTAATGCAATATATATATAATGCATAAATTAACCTAAGTACCTAAAAATCTTGAAAAAGTTTAATAATTAAGTTTATACAAAGAGTTGGTTATTGGTATGTACCGAATCTCATGATTCCAAGATGAAATTCTTAAATTCCGTCTGTTTGATACGACCATGCGCTAAATATAACAACACCTAACCCGAGACCTTCGGTAAAAGTGGAACGAGCGAAATAAGAGTGGAATGAAGCATTTCGTATAGGCGATTATCAGGTTTGGATTCGCGCCAGTTTCTCGTAATCTTTTGGGGTAAACGAAGGTGGTGTATATATGTATATATATGCGAGAGAGAAATAAAAAGAAAAGAGAACGCGAAATTCGAATATAATACGAGACACGTGCCGATATATAATTTCTTTCACATGTATCTCGCAACAATTACAACAAGTTTTCACTGTCAAATTTTCCTTATACTGTGAAAACAATAATGGTCTTTATAACGTTATATTGATTCAAATAAATTAATTGGATTATATATCTATTTATATAATTAAAGAATTAATATTTCGCAGATTCATTAATAAACATACGTAAAACTGTATGAATAATCGTTGGTGTCAAATAACTTATTTTTCGCAAGTATTTTAATAAACTAATAAGAATTGCCAACTCTTAAAAATTACATTAACTTTGCAGCAAACATAATACTAGAAACTTAATCAGAAAGTTTGAACAAGTTTCATATAGTTTTGTACCTCGGTAACCGTAACTTCGTAACACACGCAATCTTGTTCCAAATGAAAATGGCAGTCAGATAAGAAACGCCAGAGGCGCTAACGATATTCCACCCTGAGCTATATATACATAGATACATAGGGATGTATATGTGTGTATACATAATGTATATAAGAAAGAAGCCGTTGATAAAACCGGCAATTAAGGTTTGAGGAAAGGCCTCTGAAATATATACACCTATATAGATATAGATACATTCCTCTCCTTCCGTCGCACTTTTGCGCGCGCGAGGCCGCGTATCGACCACTCGCGCCTCGGTCGTCCTGACCACGCCTTTCGCCCTTCTCGCCGTTTGTCCCAGGTGAGTCGCCGCGCCCCCTTTTTTTCTCCTTTGTATCTGTCTCCCCTACTCTTTTATACACCGGGGAAACGACGCGATCCTGATATCATGGGGCTTGGGGTAGGTACGCTTTTATGTATATATATATATATTTAGACGAGGGTTAAGTATACAGTTTGCTTGTCGATCGAGCCAGGCATTTCTTAAACAAGTTCGTATACGTGTAGCAGTTCGCCCATTTCTTTTTGCGGTCAACGAGGGTACGAGATTTTTAGTTTTGTTACAAGAATACATTAGATTTTCTAAGTGGTCTGATATGTATATAACTACGTTTGTGTAATCGAAAAACAGAAGGATATTATTTCCTTTTTCAGGTTGTCAGTGTTCAAAGGAACACATCGGTGTAACATAATACACGTTATGTTACGCGAGCGTACATGTTATACACTCTGATATTTGAAATAACATCTTCGAGAACAAGTGCAGCTAATTAATTCAAAGTTGTCTTTTTTTCAGAAAGATTAGAAAATTTCAGTACGATTACACTAAATTTCATGTATTATAAAGAAGAGGAAAGTATCGTTTATCCTACACGTAATAATCAAAAGCAGACTCATCTCTGATCTACGTTGTACATATACGCCGTTCTTGCATATATTTTAAACTCGTATATTTTAAGCTCATTTACCATACGCATCGAATTCTATAGTATATTATAATATGCTTTAATCAGATGAATTGTTTGGGTAACGTACAATTATGAAAATGACTATTGAAATATTTCATTTGCCTACGCATCCGCAAAAACTATATTTAAAATCAATGAATTGATAAATCGAATACTCGAGGAATGTGTTTACGAACGAATGGATCCAGCACATCCACCTTTGAAATCTCGTGAAAATACACGCAAGTTTTAATCCATTTCCTTCTGCAGGCGACCGACGAGTAGCTGGGCACATACATACGTGTAGAATATATATATATATATACACGAACTAGGAAAATATTTGCGGATCCGAGTACACAAAAGCGACGTTTATTTTCATTGACACGAGCATCATTATTTCATTATGTTGTTCGTGCAAAAGCAATCGATATATTTATGTATAGCCAATCGGCTCGAGCGCGCGTGTCTACACACCAAAATCCCGATCCGGAAAATATTTGGGCAAATCAATCGATTTGCCCCGTGAAAAGCTGGCAATACAAACACGCATGGGATCTCACCCTCTTATTCGCACTCATTCGTATTGTAACACGGATTTTCTTTGCTTTGTCCGCTTGTCCGAATATCTCTACGTATTTCTTGCGAGCTAACCCCCTGTTTCTCGAAACTTTCTCATTTCTACTTTAGCGAACCCTTGTTCACTGTCACTTTAGCTCTTTCTCTCTCTCTCTCTCTCCCTCTATTTTCCATCACACTCTCTCCTCTCTTTCTCTCTCTGATGGTACTCTTTATTTTTCTTGCTACAGCCTATGTTTTTCTTCTTCTTTTTTATGAGGATATATATTTTTATTTATAATGTTCACAGTGACTAACCGACAGAATTATCTGTAGTACATCTTTTTCCTTCTAAAGAATGTTTTTTTTTTAAATGATAATAGAAAACTATGTGAGTAATGTCATTGGAAAACAAAAATTCAAATATTTTATTTTGCGTATTTCATAGTAAAGAAAACTGCCCATAAAATATGCCAAAAACTTGAATATAAACACTTAATGTTAAACGAAACTTTGATGGTTAATTTTGGTTTTTTACTTCATATTATTCCCAAATATTCTTTTTTGCAAAATGAAAAAAAATTAATTGTAAAAAAAGGATGTGACACGATTTAAATATTTGCTAACGTGTTCATAGTTGTGTGCAACGATTGAAAGAAAAAAAAATAATTTGCGTATACGCAAATAGGTATAGAAGAAGATACGCCCACGTAGATTCATCCGATCGTATATCCCCTTTATCTAGACCAACTACCTTCTGGTGATCCCGTTGGTGCAAATAAGAAAAGCGCGTCCACGTTTAACGGACTTATCCACGGCTATTGTCCTCGAATACACACAAGCGCTATTAGCCCTCGATGCGGGGGCGAAGCTTAACTTAGCCCCTCTCGCTTCAACAGCCAGTTCTGGGCGAAATTGAGCGAGAAATCAATGCACGCGCTGACGCCCCCGGTGAATGAGAATCGCAGTGCGGTCCACCATTCCCGATCCGAAGGTGCGAGAGCCTGAAATTCACATTTCGGATTATCCCTCGAGTCCGTTCTTGTATTTATACATATACATCTACCTTTATATACCTATATATATACTTCAAACTGTCTCATTGAGATTTTTTGTTATTTCATGGAATTGATCGTTTTTGACAGGGGTGAGCTTTTGTGATCCAATTTTCAAGGTTCTTTATTCACGTGTCATGTGAATTGCCGATGGTTTGTTTAAAGAGGCAATCAGATGTTTTCCAACTTTTTCATGTTTTCTCTGGGTGTGAAGATGTATAGGATGTACTCGTAAGTTTTTTTTTATATACATAAGAAATCTTATACGTAGCGTTTTGTAAAAGGTTATCTCAATAGGTTGTTGGGTATTTGCCTCGTATCTTTTTTGTCGCTAAATCTGTTGAGATTAAATGAAAATATCCATCGTCCGTTTTAGACGTGACGTCACACGCGTTATTCCACCGGAAAACTTTCAAAACACTCTTTGATCTTTGTTGTTGCTATGTGATGACAATAATAGAATATTATCTGCGTCGTCGTTGTGCTTGTAATTTTTTTGAATTAAATTTTTTAAAACGGGCTACAGCTACGTATGTATAGGTATTATTTACTTTACAACTCTTACAATAATAATAATTATAGAGTTAAAAAATTAGATATCTTTTAGTATAGGTATATAGATAAATTTATTTTTAAACATTAGTCTTAATGGGTGTGCATTAACCACACGATAGTGTCAAATACATTTGCTTAGAAAATTTAACTGCACCGAAAATCCCATCCGCAATGATAAAACTAGTGATGTCTCGTGATCGTGAAAATCGCGTAAAGAGTATAACCATCAACGTTATAGAGCGCGTCCTTATCAGATCGAAAGTACGAGGTTGACAAGTCGTTCAGTCTTTCACGCCCGCGTTGTAAAGCGAAAATACTCTTTCTACGCCTGAGACTTTCCGATGTTAGACGCGACGCTCTTAACGCGTGTGTACACGTAAGCGAATGTTTGCGTGCCCGTGACACAATGGAACAGTGTAACAATGAGAAAGGCACGTGTCGCCGATTTTGATCATCAATCGACTCTAAAGTTCACGGCTTTCCTTTTTATATGCGATAGAATCGTGCGATACGAGCGATCTACAATTTCGACTTCTTTCCTTTTTTTTGACTTCTCGTCTGAGAACTGTGGGAAAGAGATGGGTATCTTGCGGATAGTAATTATAAGTGTGACGAAATTGCGGATTGCGCGTCCTTATTTCATGTATACATCAGGGATGGATGAGCAGTCATAGTAACTTGTTGGTTATGGACGGATAGAGTAAGATTTATGAAATGTATATAATTAATATTCGAGTGAAATAAATTAAACGAAGAAAGTATTGAGTACGGTGGAAAGGTCTAATCGAAGAGGCAGAGGATGATAAAAGCGAAAACAAAGGAAACACTTGATATAGAGATAGTTCCGAGGGTGCAGTGCGCAGCATTCGCGGTTTTCATCGCAAGGGGAATGAGTTAATGCTCGAAACCAGCTGGCTTACGGCCAGCGAAAGGTTGGGTCTAAGTTACCCCGTTGCTTGGGCACATCGAAAGACGCGAGTTCCGCGGGCGGAAAAAGCCTGGCGGGCCAAATTAATCAAAGAGAATTTCTCCACCAGCACCACTGCCACCGCCGACGAAGCATATTCCCCGTAGGAATGAATCGTTTCCGGTTCCGTTCCGCTTTATGGTACATTGCGGCTCAGCGATGTATTAAGATTGCTTAATCGATACGAGCATAGACATATATACATATATATATGTGCATGTATACTCGATTCTAATTCGTTCTTTGCTAGCTCTTCTGGCCAAGTTTGGTTTCGCTTTCCGTTGATACTTGATTTACCAGTATTTATTACACAACTTGTAACGTATTTGGTTTTGGTTATTGCTTGTTAATTTAAATTAAAACTATTATTAAGCTTTTATAACTTAACGATAAAATTTAAATATAATATTAATGAAAATTTAAATATAAATGTATAGCGCAGGTATTGATGTATAACGTTCAATAAGTAATCTCGTAAGGTTTATGAGTATCGCTTTGCCAGTATATATTTAATTTTGAAATTAATCGCAAATTTATATTTAATAATAAAAGGGGTAAAAACAACAACAATTTTACACACATAAAAATAATGGGGAAGTCTAATACAGAGGAATAGTCGTTAGAAACAAATTTATGCGACGTTGAATCGACCAAAGTGGACATTTTGCATTGTGCACCGAGTTCTCGAAAGCAATTTACATTGCTCTTCTGTCCAGTATAAGAATCGAGTTCCCTCGAAGATTTCTCTCGGAAAGTTGGTGAATCGCGCCTTCGGTGACTGGCTGCTAACTGCAGATGTATACAACGCAAACTGCGCTACGAAACTTTGGAGATTGAAAAACTTTAGCTCCCTTTCTCTCTCTCTTTTTTTTGTGCTTATGAGGGTTCAAAGTCCCGTTGGACCAGATACTTTTTCGTGCCTTCGCTGCTGACTTTATTGTTTATTTTTTTTTCCTTAGTTTAGCACACACCGGGTAATTGGGAGAGTTTTCGCTAGTTATTTACCGTCGGTTTGTACTTATACTTTTAAAAGGAATGAGCTTCCACACCTCGTTAAGGTACATAACTACACGAAACAAAGAATTTTAGGGAGAGATGAAGCTAACTTCTTAACAGACCGAAACATTGTGTATATATGTGGTTGTCTGTATTAAAATGGAATGAGAAAGTTTTGATAAAAAGTTTAAATGGATATTAATCTTGCCGATGTTGGCTTTACAAACAGTTCTGTGTAATTTATTCGTACGATTAAAGTTTTCTTGTACTTTTAGATTTTAATTAACCCCATTCTTCACGATTTTCGTGATCGATTAATGGCGTTATTATTAATCACCGTCATTAGGATTAGATAAATGGAGAAAAGTGTTACAAGAAAGTACGCGAATACGCGAACAAACCATTAGTATTAGTTTGAAAGGAATTATGACGATTACGGGAGAACAACAACCTAGATTTTAAATCGGTTCTTGTATTATAGATTTGCAAAAATATTAAATTTAAACATAGTCCCCCACATACGTTAACGACTAGCACTTTAATACGTTATCAGCTTAAAATCATAGTTACAGCCGTCACGTACCTTATAAAAAAAAGAACGATACATAAAACTATTATTATACCTATATAACAACGTACTCTAAGTATATCCTACATGAGAAAATAAGTCAATAAATGTCACATCAAAATAGAAAAAGTATATAAGTTTACTCTGATAAGTTATATCAATCTAAAAATATCAAATCACAACGGTTCCCATGCACCTACTTAGGATCTTCCCATGAATATAGATATACATGTAAACACGCGAGACAGTCGAGGGTAATTTTGTCTGTAACGCCAATGAGACAAAGAAAACAATGAATAAAAAAAAGGGTCTTCGGTAAGTCCAGTGCAATGAAAAGGCACACGTATTGGATCGATATCAATTAGGGAGCTTCGTCCGGTCGCGTGTTGCGAGCTGCACGCGTCTCTCGCCTTGTAAAACGACGCTTCCGGCTTTCGGGCATCTAAGCGTGACGTTGCTTCTGCGCTTTGACCCAAGTGCTACGTGCTTGATCAAAGATAACATCTAACTATGTGCGGGTGTTGATTCTCGATGTCCTTTGGGATTATTATAGTACACGGTTTGCTTTTTTTATGCCATTTGATGTTTGACCTTCCCTTTTAGATTTTTCTTATGCGATTCAAGTTTTTTTTTTTAAGTTTGGTAATTAGTTATAGGTAGTTATGAATCGTGGGAATTTTTTGAGTTATTTAAGGGATAAGTAAGTGTTAATAGTATTTAAAAATATTCATGTTTAAGAATATCTACTCTCTTAGTGGAAATTAGTGAAAATGTCACTAATTTAAATACTGAACTCGTTTTTCACTATTTAAATAGTGATTATTCCTTTTTTGAATTAGTTAAACGTTTCATAAATAAAAATAGTGAATATTCAATAATGAAATAATGAATATTCATTAACTGATTTAGTGAATTTACAGACTTCAAATTTTAAAATTTTATTGTCACTAATTGAATTAGTAAACTCTTCTTAATTTAAATCAATGATCAATCCTTGAATAATACTCGAATCGCAAGCATGGTTTTATTAATTTAATGTTAAGTTGAAAAAAATTATTTTAAGGACTCTAAAACATTATTTTATACCTAATTACACAGATGGATCAATCATCATTAAATATTTATAAGTACGGATTTATATTGCAAAGTTAAGTATAAAGCACCTGGCATGTATAGTTCATAAAAGGACTTGTACATTTAGTTGTAACATATATAGCAATATCAAGATATTTTAGAATCTTTTATACAAACGTATAGATAAATAATTAAGTAACTCATCTATTCAATAAAACTTGTGTGTGTGTGTGTGTGTGTGTGTGTGTGTGTGTGTGTGTGTGTGTGTGACTAAGTACATGTACATAGTTATAATATTTAAATCATTTGCGTTTATTTTTCACACTTTTATCAAATAAATAATAAGAAATTACTAATTAGAGAAGCCACAATAGTGACACAATAGTGTATTATTATAGTAATAAAATTTAAAATTTCTATTGTCAAAATTTTTTATATAAATATTAATATGTTCACTTGACATTATAATAAGTTTTTTCCTATTCAGATTGACTAAACTCGTTTAACATAAATACGTAATACATATAAATAATAAAAACATATTATATAGAATATTTATTATTTAAAAATGAAATATTCCATAATTTTAAATTAGTGAATATTTGCTAATTAAATAATGAATTTTCACTTTTATATTAGTGATGAATATTCATTGATTATATAAGTGAATATCCACTAATTTATAAATTTAAGAAATGAATAATTTCACTACTTTGATTAGTGAATAGCCACTATTTTTGTTAGTGACCGGGTTTTTACTAAATTAGTGAATATCCACTAATTTTTAGAGAATTTTTACTAATTTTCTCTAAGAGTATCTAAATTTTATTATTAATATATTTGAATTTAAGCCTTTCCTTTAAATTCATACAGTGAAAAAGGAGAAAGATCACTCCATTAGCCTTAATATCGTGACACTGTTTCACTATTTCATAGGACTGGCTCAGTTTACAATTGAGTAAAGCGACTTTCAGTATTTTCACTCAATCACTCAATGTATTTGGAAAGTTATTCGCAGGGTATTTTAATTTTATCCTTAACACACGAAAATTAACTTGTATTTAAACACAGACAATTGTAATAACAGCGATTAACAAAAACAATTATTTTAAGTTTATTAATACTTGTATAAAATAGATGAAATTAAAAAACTAAATTACAAGTAGAATGTAGCGTGAACGGAGCTTTGCGCGCACGTGCGTATAAAAGAAAAAAAAAGGCAAGTGTCTCGAGTGAGAGTCATCGAGTGTCGGAGTCCGACAACAACCGCATGTCCCGTATAAGCATCGTCCAGTCGGTTTACATCTAAGGGCTAAAATGAATGGAGAACCAGAGGGTTAAAAAAAGGAGAAGAAGAATATCTATACAAGAGAGACGACGACAGCGCGGATTTCGGTCCACCCCACGGAAACCGGCCAATAAAACACTCCCCCGGATTCGTACGACGTTAGTCCTGCTCTCTTTCTCATTGTTCGACTTTTTTCGCTTTTTTTCATTGTTGTCCCGAGTGCTCCGACATACGATTTTCCATCTCTTCTTGTTCTGCCCTTTTTATTGTATCACATTTGTCCGGGTTTTTTTTCCTTTGCCCTTGATTTAAGTATTTTCGATGCTAAAGCTACTTAGCCAATGAAATGGAAAATATTATTGGGTACATATAATAACGTTGATGAATTAAATTAATGTGATATTAAAAATGGTTCATTTTTATATGTAAAATTCATTAACTGAAGTAATAATAATGTGAAACAGCGAATTAAAAGTATTATATATTTAAAAAAATAGATAATAAACAGCGTACGTAGTCTGATATAAATGAAACAACTGTTACAAATTAAAAAGATATGTAGTACAATTCTAATAAGTTCAATAAATAGTATGAATACAAACATAAAATAAAGAAATTCTCTCTCGAGTCTGAAAAGATAAAAAGAGTCGTAATAGATCGAAAGAATTTCCCATCGACAAAAGTCATTTCCTACTCGTTCAATCCTTGCGTCCGACATCCGCGCATCCTTCATCCGCACTCGTCCCAAACCTTTTCCACCCGCTGGACAGTTTCAGTACGGTTTTTTTTTTATTCTAGGATTCTGTACACACCCCTTCGATTACACTCGGAAATATTAGGGGACGTCCCGCCGGTTTTCTCTCCGCGCGCGGCAACTATCAATTTATTTGCCTCCGATCGATCGGGTCGCGTTAGCTCCTTTTTTCTCTTTCTCCTACGATGCATCGCACGCGTCGTATCGCTTCAGCCGATTGACTGCGTTATACCAAATCAGAGTAATAAGCGTACTCTCTTTTCTTTTTTTTCCCTGGTATATACAAAGTGACTAGGCCGGTTTTGTACCCAATTCCTACTGATTTATATTCATTCGCGGGTCGCGTTTCTAGTATGTGTTTATTTGAGCGTATCAATGAGATATCGGGAGATACGTGTATATCGTAAATGTGGAGCATCATATGATTTATGTCCATTAGATCTTACATTTATACATATATTTATCTTTAATATGTTTCTGGGAATATTGGGAATTTTTAAGCAAGAATGTTCATTTACTTATATCTTATAATTAATGTAAGTATATATGTACACTCAGAGTATTTAATGTTAAATTACTAAAAAGGAATATTAGCAACAAAAAATATGTATCAATACAACATGCGTAACTTGCATAAAAGAAAAATTTCTTATATAAGAATAATACACGCGTAGATTTGTTTATCGCAAACATTCTATTGACTCAATGCACAAATTAATATCTTATGAATTTGTTTACTATTATAAGAACAATTATATTATAAATATGTAACGTAGTTGAATATAAAATAGTTGAAACAGGATATAACCTAATTAAAATATTTATTACACTTCTAAATAATAATGTATTTTTAATAAAACGAGAACATTATACAATTAAATTATATTTTAAATGTAAGTTAATGTATTAGCGATAAAAACATATTCTAAAAATCTTTTTCGAGTATTTGTTATCCGAAATAATAATCGTTAAAAACACATCGCGTATACACGAATTTGAAATTTGTAAACGCAAAATCAAATAGAATGAAACGCATATCGCGCAGATTCTAAATTGATCGATTTTATTTCGAGTGTCAGTGATCTCTGTGCCCTCGCGTCACACACGAGAGCTCAAAAATACGCCTCGTCATTGAACGATCAACCTTGTACAAGGTCTACGCCTTGGCCAGTCATAATTCAAAATCGAAAACTACACACCCGCGAGCGTTTTAATTCCGAGGATGACACGAGGAGGTGCCCCCGCTCGCGCGCACGCGAGTCTATTATTGAATCTGTCGTTTATCCGAGAGAGCTGCCAGAATCGCGAAGTATAGCGGCACAGCGTTACCCCGAGAGAACTCTGCACCGAGAACGTGGAAGTTGAAACTATATACACCTATACTACATAACGCCGTCGTGCGATTCAAAATAGCATCGGTAGCTACGGATTCGGACTCGAAATTTGTGACTGTTACAGCCTCTTTGACCGAGCGCTATTCCATTGTTATATCATTACTATACGTGATTATAATTAAAAATAACTCGGGTTAATTTCATTGAATTGTAGGAGGTCAAATAGATTAATCGTTCGATTCGCTTGATCAAACTTACAATTTCGAGATTAAACAGCATGTATACACCAAATGAAATTTAAAATATAATATTTTATATTAGAAACAGTACATTATATATAGTTAATTGTTATAATATAATATAAAACTAATAAAAATAAAGAAGTTTAATAAATAGATGGCGAATTTATAATCAAAATGTAATTAAATTTAACCGGTACACACGCATCCCATCCTGATTCGCTCGGCTCGCAAACGTCATTAAAGTTTTCCATGATATGCGAAAACGCAAACACTGTAAGCCGCATTCCCATTAGACCAGATCATGCAACGCGTAGGAAAGATCATCAGTGCGACGTCATCGAGTTACGATATACTTTATACATACACACAAGTTAAAATAGAATCGAGAGATTATTACGATGTTTCTCATTTAGAACTCGTGACGCAACGGAATTAAGCTTCGCATAAACATCCGGAAGGAATCGCGAGGTTTTCCTCGTTCTTCCGATTGTTGGTGTTGCGATATACGTATCTATGGTTTCGCATCTCGAAATTCTATGCGTTGTTGAGGATGTCATTGAAATCTATTGGTTATAGTTATATTTTTGTATTCTGTATAATGATCGCGATGCACAATTAATTAAGAAATAACTTGTACAATTATTAAATATTATAATGATCTATTTTAATGTAGACTTTTGTGACCGAATCTACTAGGCCATTCGCTTGATATTTCATAAGGGATTTTTTCTTTTATCGATTAAGATTGTGCTATTTTACACAATAAAGTGAAGTAGTTTAAGGGGACAAGCTTGGGTTAAAATTGAAAAAAGATATTAAATATTAACAATTAATCATTTTTTTATAATGATATTATAAAAAATATCTTAATTTTTTAAACAAATTCTATTACTATTAGTTTATATTTTGAATTTTTTAGCTGTTTTAATTAATTATGAGACTCTGTATTCTGACTTTTTACCATAATAGTCTTACCATAGGATATCTCAGGAACTACATCATCGAATAGGCTGATTAAATTTTAACTTAAAAAACTAACACTTAAATGAAACAGAATTTCCATGAAAGTTTTTTATTTTTATTTAAAAAAATTATTTAACTGGTTTTTACACAATCTTTCAATTTTTTTAAAATAATTTGGTAAGTATAATTTTTTTTATTACAATGTTAACACATTCTGTTCCGCTTCAAGAGGATTAAAATCATATTCGAAAAGTTACTGTTAAAATTTCAGCCTATTCGATGAAGTGATCCCTGAGATGTCCTGCGGTAAGTCCATTATGGAAAAAAAATCAGAGTATGTAGTCTCACCTCATAATGAAATTGAACTGACCAAAAAATTTAAATAAAAGTTAATAATAATATAATTTGTTTAAAAATTAAGAAATTTTTACAATTGTTGTGAAAAAATTATTAAGTGTTAATATATTGAATAGTATTCTTTCAATTTTCACCGAGGCTTGTCACCTTAAAACAACAATAATCTCCCATTATTTAAATAAGCATTAGTTAAAAAGAAGCTCGTATAACCAGGGTGTATCCGAAATCCACGGTTTATCGAACAACAATGCAAATCCTATAAGTGACTCGCGGTCCATAAATTCGCACGGGAGAATCATCGGGGCAAGATAAAAAGAAGAAAAACCGCGATAAAATAAAAAAAAAGTCGCATAGGCCGTTAACGTCCAAGGAAGATCGTCTTGGTATGTTCCCTCGAGTTGTGCTCGTAGACTACGTATACCTCTCCCTTATAAAATGCAAGGGAAACGCCGTCGCGCGGGCACACAGGCCGATGGACTGTGTCCGGATCGCGATTACGGCCGGTCATATAAATCATAGCGCAGCCTCTGAATGTTATCGGGGAGCTTCCAGTCGAACGCATGCGTCACCGCGGGACTAATGCGGAGAAAAAGCAAGCGCGGGCATATGCCGGCCGGTGTCCACCCCATTTACTTTGGCTAACGTCATTCCGTGCGCGGGGAGGGGGTGAACTATATGTGTATACGGAGGATCCGTATATATATACATATAGACGCGCGACTCCTGGGAAAGGATTGGAAATTTTTTCTTACGAATTTTAGGACTTGGATTTCAAATACAACATTTTATTTTACTTAAATAAATGGTGTTTAACCCGCGATATTAAGATTTGCTTGTTGTACAATAGATCAACACTAATAAAATATGAGTACTTAATAATTCCCTTTTTCTAAGTAATTCTCGTCCAAAATATTATAAGATTATATTTAATTTGCGACACCGAGTAAAGGCACAAAACTCGGTTAGTCGGAAGTGCCGTTATTTTGTTTTTCATTTCATTACGCTTGGCGCCACACACGCGACCTTTCCTCGTTCCCATCTCGCGACGACCCTTCACATACGCGCTCCGGGCAGCTACGCAGGAAATCTAAACCGGTAACAAGATGGCCGCTTCGGAAACGGAAGTCGGAAGCGCGTCACTCAAACTGCGCGCCCTTCCGGCGCAAAGGAAAAAAAGAGAGAGAATAGAAGTAGACGCAGAGAAGAGAGAAAGAGAGAAGTAGGTAGAATGAGAGAGTTCGCTCAGGAATCGAAGCGAGACGTTGCGATGAACCGACGGACAGGATTTTACCCTCCTATACATCGACCGATCGAGAAAACGGCTTGTTTGCTCTACGTACCTTCGATTGACCTCTACTTTTTCTTTCAAACGGACTGAAAAAAATTTTTCTTTGCACTAACGTTACATTAATGACAAATATCGATTTTTAATTTATTTTACATTAACATGTCGATAGATAAATTGATATTTCGAGTATTTTGTGTTAGGAGTGTTAAATATTGATCTTCTTTCAAAACTTGAAATTTGTATCGATTTTCTAAAAATAAAGTTAATAAACGATGGTGTTGTTTGGCGTATAAAATGTAGATACAACGTATACGGATACTGATATACAGTATTATATACATAAATTATTAACCTCATCCTATTCAGTATCAATTATTGCTAATTCTACCAATCATCAATCGAAATTCGAAGGTCTATTATTTTGAGAAAGATACGAACGGATTGTTTTATATATGAAAATATGAAATATAATAAATATAATTTTGGCTCATCGAGTGTCCGTTGAATCTGCCAACCAAACTAACTGATCATTAAAGCAGATAATGCATGCAGCAGTTGCGTAAGTATTAAATAGCTTTTTGATTAATATTCAAGGTCTGGAATTTCGAAGTACAGCATTTCGTCATGCACCGGAAAACAAACCCGATTATTCGTACCAATTTAATTTTTACTTGATTGACTTCCGCATATAATGGATTTTAAAATTGATGTTGGAAGCTGCAAAATATAAAATATAATTCTTTAACGTAATATATTATTCACTGACAATAACCTTTTAATGATCAAAGAGCATTGTTAATTTTACAAGGTATTTTTGGGGGTATGGGTGATTTAAATAAATAATGACCTTTATATAGTATTATCGTCGATCCTTATTTATTAAATACGCATTTGATATATTCGTTCACTATATAGATATAATACACAATGTACATTATATACAAATCACTAGAATAAATACCACTACATATCGGATCGGTATGATTAATTGTTTTTAATCTCCTCGCATATCGAAACGGCATGAGGTACTCTAATGTATTTTACGTAAATATACGTTTAATGTCTCGTCGAATAATATTCTGATCGATATACAACTTGACTTTAAGATACTTCCGATAGTCGGTATACACGTTAAAGTGTGTCCCCTCGTATATATAAGAAAACGATATTTCTCTCGCTTCTCTACTTAATTACAAGAAAAACTTGAAACACTTAAGTTTAAACGTAATTTCGTTGTTTCAAATTTACTTCATTCAATTAACTAATAATATTTACAAATATGTTTTTCTTTTCATTTTTCTGGTTTTCCGTTTACATGTAGATGTAGCTGCTCGTGACTCTCTTTGGTGTCTCTAAATAATCGTTAATGAAGTTTCACTCGAACTCGAGAGATTCGATTGTACGATTAACTTCTCGTTATGTTATATATTGTACTAGTCAAAAATGTAACGAAAATCATTTTTATAGGGCAGGACCCTATAGAAGCAGTGCGTCGATGAAATCTGACTTTTATTTTATATTATTATACGTACACTTTAAAAATCTTTAGTTCTTTAATTATGTAAAAGTTAAAAACTATTAATTATGATCCTAAAAATGGATGGACAATTTATGGATTTCAACGACGAATAGCTTTCTAAATTGTTGAACGTTCGTTATTTTTTTACATCTTCTACTTAAATGCATCGAGATCGAAGATACGTTGATACATCTTTGTCGCATTTATTTTATGTAATACTAACGATATGAATTTACGTTTTAACAAACCCAAAGCAAATAAAATTTATAATATTTTTCAGATTAATGTAATTGCAAATCTTTTTTTTTATTTCATTCATTTCGATATTTCTTTTCTAATATTGCTCCAGCATTTCAACCTACAGAACCGATCGAAATCGCATCAAGATATTTTATTCGCATGTTATCTTAACAACTATACAAACGTTTTTTATTTATATAATTAGAAAAATGTCTCATTTATTTAAAATGACAATTTTATTTATAAAAGAAAATTAATACAACGAATGTAAATTAAACTTTTCACTGGTATACAAAAACATTCGTTTCCTATTATTTATATATATATATTTATTTATTTTTAAATAATGTATTAAATTAAGAAAACAATCACTTTTAAATGTTGAATGAGATATTTTCCTAACTATATACAAAAACACATTTTTCATGAAAACGATCCAAACATCTTCACAACTATGCAAATCCTAATTGCATATTTTACTAAACCCGAACAATCATTTCGTTATTTATTCTTTGGCTTGGCCTTAAACTTCAAATAAATATTGTCCGAAAGTAATTATTTTATTATTACAGCACCAAATAAACATACTTAAAAGTAATTGCTTAATACTTTAGAACTTTTTAAAAATATGGAATAGGGGTCACTGACAATTAAACAAAGATAATAACGAAATAAAATTTGTTTACAGGAATATTTATGTTGATAGTGCATTTGGAAGATTTGTATCTTTAGTTAGGAGTGAGTTAAAAATTGACAAAATTCATTTTGCTGTCTATTGTAATAATTACTTTGTTGATTCACCACGTTTAAATCGTGATGTCGTAAACAGAAGGAATTGTGCATTTGTAGACGAGTTTAATGTTTTTGGTGCATTATGAATTTTAAAAGTAATAAGAAAAATTGACTACGATTACTCGATTTTCTGGTTGTCGGCGAAACTAATTAATGATCACTGTAACAACTTTCACTTTCTCCACGTTAACTGAGTTCGTGTTCATCCCTTTGCACTGGTGTAACTTGATTGTATCATACGGATAACAAGTATGTATATAAACTTGATGCAAATTATCGATATCATTCGCGTTTACAATGACCATCTTTTAACTTGACTCTTACAGCTTCAATCCCCATATGTTAGAACTCGGTTACCACCAGTACGGTTTCTGCATATACGACGACATTGGCAGTTGACCACTTAGCCCAGAATACGTAGCTGCATTCGCGGACGCAGCCGCGGCCGCTGCAGCACCAGCTGCAGCTGCTGAACATGGTTCCAGCAATTTCGACTGACAAGGTTTACCATCTCTAACCAATACTGGAACTGCAACTCGTCTAGGCGAACAGTCTAATCGCGTTCCAGCAGCTTCAACGCGCTCCGTCGCTGCGCGTTTCGTCTTGTACCTATGATTTTGGAACCAGATCTTCACCTGGGTTGGAGTCAACCGGATTATCGAGGCCAGGTGTTCACGTTCCGGTGCACTCAGGTACCGTTGCTGTCTGAACCGTCGTTCCAACTCGTACGTTTGAGCTTTCGAGAAGAGGACGCGGCGTTTACGCTTTTTGTGTTCGGATTCTTCTTCTGGATGATCTTCATCTCGACGGCTTCGATCACGTTTTTCTCCTTTACCCAAGGGGCCATCTTTGACTTTCTTCTTGTCCGATGATTCGTCATCGTCATCGTCTTCCTCATCTTCGTACTCAGCTTCCATTTCTTCTTCCGGTATTTCGTCCTCTTCCTTTGAGCCTTGCACGCTGCTTTCGCGTTGCGATGGGTACGAGAGATCCGATATCGCGGGACTTGTAGAGTCAGGTTGTTGCAGTGCTGTAACAAAAATTGTCAAATAACGTTTAATGTTGAACATCGATGGAGTTTGTTAATTATAAATAAATCATGTTATCCATATTAATTGCAAATTTGATGGGTTAGCTGTAGCTTTGAAATTTTCTCATCGATTAGTAAACGACGATGAGGTAAGAAGTTGCAGTCTCATGCGGTGGACATAATAGAAAAGATAGGGGTTTGAGCATTAATCAAGGGTCAGCCGATGTCCGTCGGTGGTTTTGGTATTAATGTATTTTTGAAGAACTAAATTTCAAGAGATTACAGTCGCATCAATCAATCATATGAAACATTTATTTTTAACATATTTTCTAACGTTGTTGACATATATTTTTTTAATTTAATGATATTATTTACCAAAGAGCCAACATAATATGCGGAGAAATCTATAAAATCTTTATGTATACAAAAATAAGACCCTTTAATTATTTCTTATCGGCATAGTAACTATTATTGTAACGATGTTAATGTCTACATCGATGTTTCTAATTAATGAACGTGTAATGAAGGCACTTCGACTGCGCGATGGAAAGTCGATTTTCAGTTGCATAACCAAAATCCTTAATGTCTGTACTTTTTTCATTAGACACGTGTCTGTTTGCTTAATGGGAATGTTGAAGAACTACTCGAGAACTTTTCTACTAGTTCGCGCATTCAGAATCACGATAGGTTTAAAACATTTGTGAACCTGTTTCAAATCGATCGCTAAATTTCGCGACTTGCAATATTTCGTTAGTTAAGATCGCGTGTCTCTTCAGTAATCGTTCTCATTTTTTTTCCTTTTCTCTTCACCTTCTACGACTCTATATTGATTTTTCGAGGTCAGAGTCAATGAAGTTCAAACCTTTTACGATTTTCCATTCTACTTGACGGTTCTTAAAATTTTATTTTTTTTTTACCTTACGTAACAACGATAACTGTAGTATTTTTCGGATGACAAAGAAAAATATGTAATACAGTTATTATACACTCATCAAAAAGAATGTTTCATTCAAATAATCAAGTGAAAAGCGGACGAGTCAGAACATGCAGCTGCTTTGTGAATTGCATAAGTTTGAGAATGTGCCTAGGGGGTCAGCCGCTTGGTCGATGACGCAGTTAAAAGTTAAACTGAGGTTTTAAAAAAGGGAGAAGGTACTAATAACGGTTACAGCTGCAATCGCAGCAATTAGACAGATGCCTCTCTCCGATAAATTTGTGTTTTAATTTGCCATTGACGTTCCTACGATCAAACCACCGATTAGATAGTAATAAAGTTTTACAACTTCATTTTCTTAATTAATCAATTAAAAGTTGCCAACTGAAGAGATTTACAGATTTAATAATAATAAAAGTTTACATCAATAAATAAATAAATAATAATAGGTGCATTAAGATCTTATTTATTTAAGAAAAATTAGCAAAATAAAATCAAATTTAAATACAAATACAAATTAGATTTATATTTAAAAAAAATCACTCAATCAAAGAATGCTATCTGCTATACTAAAGAAATTTCCAGCGTTTACTGTCACCTTCGTTTTCGCGATGATAGAAAAAAATCCTAATGGGCTTTTTCGATACGTCGAGAATGAAAAAAAAATTAGGGGGCGCGTCAATGGGCATATTTCGATGGTTGATTTTTCGTGCCCTCGCGGTCAATCGATCAACGTTACAAAACTGCGCTTCCTTTCGATTGTCAAGCGTTTAGCGTTCGTAACAACCCACCGAAAAACCCCAGCTGAACTCGAACAAACCCTCGCGCACAATGACAGGAGAGTGAAATAGATGCATTACTGTTGTGAAGAGAGACAGAGAGAGAGAGAACGAGAACTGGTGAGAGAAAACGAGAAGCAAACAATGGGAAGGGTGTAGTAAAAAAATCGAGAGTGCGTGCATTGTAGTTTAAGAAGAAAATCATTGTTGTATGTAGTTACAAAATTCGTTACTATATTTAACAAATTTAATTCTCCAATTACTTTTTTAAACTTGATAAACCTTGAAACTTGAAATGTAACCCTCCGAGTTTTATTAAAAGAAGACACGAAAACCCGAGTACTGCGGAAGCAACGGTATCTTATCCTACTCACCTAATCGAACAGAAAAAAAAATGTGATTACCCAATTTCTACTCGGTGGCTTCAAGTATACACTCCAACAAATCCGTTACAAAGATCATGATCGATAAAAAGAAAAAGACTTCGGGTCCTGGAGTTCTTTCCGCATAAATCACATGCAATGAAACTATGATTCTCGGTCTATAGATATATAAATATATGTGTGTAAGAAGACGATCTCCGCCATTCTCTCCCCTTAGGCTGTTTGTTCAGCACCCTCCGATTGGCTAAGCGGGATCTAATGGGGCTCCGGGACGATTGGTCGCGCAGAGCAGATGTCGAGGAACAGATGCCGAATACCTCGCGATTGTCACGCCTATACATGTGCGAACCATTTTGCGCGAGATTCTCTCTCTCTCTTTTCTCTCTCTATCTCTCTCTCTCTCTCTCTCTCTCCCTCTTTCTCTCTCACTCTCTCTTTCACTCTCTTTTTTTTCGAGCATCCACTTTGCAGTTGGATAATGTTGGGGACGGAGGTTGCGGCTCGACGCGTCACGTTTTGTGGATTACTTATGGATGAATAGTGTTGGATGTTATGTCGTTGGTATCGGTTTTAGATGGTGGTTACAGAAGGATTGTTTTATAGCGTAGTTCTTTGAATCAACAGCTTCAGTCTTTTTATTTATTATTATTTTCAAATTGTTTCATGACTAACAGAGTTATTGCAATTTCTAACGAATAATCTTATTCTTATATAAATTACTATACATATACAAAAGACTATTTAAATTAAATATCCGCAAAAATTTGTTATTTTTCTAAATATTGACATACTGTAGAAAACATAACGAAAATTCTGACGAAATTCCACAGATTTCTATCTATGAGTAATTATTATCAATGTCTCAGTCGATCAGTTTGAACGATATCGTTAGAACACTGCACGCTACATTATATATACATATACATAGGATTCGATGGCTAAAAAGTGTAACGTCGCAGACTCAGCTCGGAAATCCTGTTCCCCTCTATCCAATATAAAATCTAAACGAACTACGCCTCCCACCCAGAAGAAAAGTGAAATGAAGCTGTAAAGCGCACGTGTAAGTATATATATAGGGATCATTCCCGTGCAGGCTAAACGGCCGGCCGCCCGCCCGCGCTTTCGCTCGCTCGCTCGTCTAATTGAACCGGCGGCCGATCGCCGTGTAATATATGTATCCTACCGCAACGAGTAATCCCCTGTGAAACGGATACGTGTTTACAGGCGACGACCCTTGCGCAATGGGCTTTGTAATATTGGCCTATAGTATAGGATGGATTGTATCAAACGTTTCTTCTAAAATCCGTATGTATGTGGGATTTTCGGATGTCTGTAAATTCGATGGGCTGATTGTTAATAGTCGAGTATTCGACCTTCTTTTTCCTACAAGGGTTTTTTACGCGTTGTGATGAATAATTAATATTAAAAATGAACTAAAATATATAGATAGAGAATTACATGTTACGAAATTAATAAATATTTTCTAGTAAAAAAATAAGATACCGATATTTATCGTGATATAGCTGTAACGACGATTAACCGTTCATAAATTACAAAGCGTATTCAAAGATAAGGGGACATGTGTTTCGCAACAGTAAATATCTGTTTTCCTTAATGAAATATATTTAATTTCAACTTTATACTGCATCGTACTAAATATGTTTTGATCTGAATACTGCTGTGCAATCAACATTTGCTATATCTACTAATATTATATGTCGATTTAAAGTTCGAGAATTTACTTTAAATTCATCCTAAACATAATGATTTGTTCGATAACTCAATTTATGATTGATAAGTATAAAAAAATCTATACTAATTAAAGTTGACTTGCTTCGATTGTAAATAAAATATCGTAAAAATGATCCTTACCGTTAACTTCATCGAGTGGCTGAGGTAAGGTGGAAGGTAAATTCGTAACGGCAGCAGCTTGATGCCAACCAAGGAGTCCGGCGGCCGTCGGTGGCGCGATCGGGCCCGCCGTTGTTACCGTCGGTAGAGCACCAACCCTACTCAAGCCAAAACCAGCTCCGTGTGCTGCTCCTGGCTGTAACATCGCTGTCGTGTGTTCTAGGAGTTGTTGGTACGTCGTTGGTACTTCGGTTACCGGTGGGAGTACCGTCGTTGTACCTGAGGATAGACGTGAAAAAAACCTTCGCTTTAGTATAACGATTATACAAACTTTGATGCGGGTTTATTGCACTCGAATATTTTTTTTTATTTTAATCGGGTATTGACATTCTGTCGTTTAAATTATATGTAGATGTATTTACTCTATTTTGTTGGTTACATTTTACGTAGTTTTATCAATTATTTCATTTTATATTTTGTATCTAAGATTTAATGTTTGGAAGTGCAATTACCTTGAACGTCCGTTTCTTCGTTAGTTGGTTTTGGATCGTTCAATTCTAATATGTCACTTATGTGGAAACCTGACGTTCTCGTCGGCATCTTCATACTTTCCAACAACCTGAAATAAAGTAACACCATTTAAGTATATCATATATTAAGAACCGATAAATATGGCAACAAAATTTAAATATATAAGTATAATAATTTTTCTATATTGTACATTTTTTTTTGTAAATATCAGCCGAGAAGTGAAAAAGAAATTCCGAAAATTTGTTTCGGCAAATCTATCGAAAAAGGACAGCCATAAACGTGAAATTGCACAATCGAAAAATTCAACTGTACGAATTTTCTGCCTGCATCGTAACCGGAAACGCGACAGTGTCCTAAATAGCCACCCGTCGAGATGTCCCCAAGTCCGGAAAAAGGAACGAAAAGCAACAGACTGTCCATACGTTGTGCGTATAAATGAGAGAGTGAGAGGGAGAGAAAGATGCAGAAAAAAGATAGACGACCGTGACGTCTATTCTCGTCAAGAAGCCAGGACCCGTTAAGACAGCGATTAAATGTGTCTCTCTCCCCGGAGCGTTGAGACAGTAAGACCCCACGCGGTGCACCTGCCCCTCACCGTCGGCGGTCCCAAAACATTGGGCCGCACCTCTTGGCTGCAGGTTGGCGCGCGCCGAAAACTGCTGGTACCGGCACAAAGCCGCCGCACGAATTCGGGAAGCCCTTAGGCGCTTTAAGCTAAACGAGCTATTATCGTGGCACGTTCTATCTTCTGTCTCATTTTTACACCCGCGCCCCTCTTTCTCTCTCTCTCTCACTCTCCCTTTCCCTTATATATACACACACCCACACACATACACACACGGAAGAAATAGGAAGCGGAACCTTATTTTTCTTCTAATTTTTATCTGTAGCTTTCTCGATGAATGAGATTGATGCCATGTTGCTGATTTCACACATGTATGAATCATTTCGGATGAGGTACTTTAATTACTGTAAAAAATTTAAATTTAATAGATGCAATAGTTTTGTATGGATGTAAAGTTTATTTTGAATATAATTTTACTTTTATCTAAAAATCTCTTATACTCATTGATTAATGAAAGTATGTAATATATCATATTAAATATCTCTATATAACATTTATTTTGAATGTAGGATGTAATATTTACTTTAGTCAATTTAAAAACAATTTGTCAGAATTTTTAATTTTGGATATCACAATATTCGTATAAATATGATTTTAATTGGAAAAACTAGTTCTTATTCAAATTTATTTCATTACATATCACAAAATACTGTTTAATGTATTAAAAATTATAATTGCTGTTTAGTAACATTAAGTTGATATAAATAAATAATAGAACGCAATAGAATGTATAGTACAGAGTAACATTTAACGAAACGGCATAAAAATAATAAACCCTTTGGATCGACGAACCGTCTATATAGGTAGTATATAATCCTTTGAGAATTATGCCGAGTCGACGGAGCGCGTAAACCATAAAATAAACATCATTCAAAGGTTTGAGAAAAATAAGGTAAGATACAAGAAAAACTTGAACGAAGAATCCGTCGAATTAAGATTTGGAAGGCAAAGAGAGCTTCGAAACTGGATTACATGTAGGAGATTTTCAAGAGAGAAAGAGAGTCTGCGTGCGCGCGCGTCCGCGCGAGAGAAAATCTCAGCTTATAAGGGGCAAGATTCTACACCTCGGTTGTGTATACACTCGAGGAAAGAGCCGTACACACCTTCGGTTTGGCTTGTTAAGTGGCTGTAAGTAAGGTTAAGTGGGCTTACGCCCCGTGGACTTCCGATGGCCTAACTTTTCAAACCGTCTTTAATTGGAACGACCTGCCTTTTCACGCTTTTTCAACAACAGTTTATTCTTCCTTGTATTCAACCAACTGTATTATTTAATCCACACACATACACCCATATACATACATACAATTGTTTGAAACTTTAAATTAGTATTATCGTTACATTTTTTATTATTGTTTTCCGCGAGTTGATTTATTGAAATTCTCGTAGTGGTGGAAAATATTTGTTACCATTAATCGATCAAAAGATATACAAGTTAATTACTTTGTAAAAAGTTAATCGGTGTATTTAACAAAAAAAAGAGTACAGGTCAATACAATCGATTTATTGCGTATCAAAAGTGTGTACTAATAAAAATAAAATATGAAATTTATCTTTTTGCTTTCTCACACTGATATATACATTATTGACTTGCGCGTAAGTAACGTTAATTCGATTAATCTCGGAGTTGTTGTATTATCAAATATGTAATTGACAATATTTATCATAAAATTTCAATATTACAATGAAAATTAAACGATATTCTCATACATTTAGACGTCATTGAACGCACCGTGCGCCAAAGTTATAAACGCACGGTACATTTCTAATCGCGATAATAAACGCGAGCGATCCGCAGTTATCGATCGTATATAATCGATCTTAATCGATCCACGTGTGTGTATAAAATTGGATTATTTTCCACGAAGTGACCGCGTTGTTATAGATTATATAATAAAACTTATCCGTGAGAAAACAGCTGCTGCCGTCGATCGCGATATTAAAAAAATTGCGTATCGCGTCATCTAGAGAGCTCGTTTCCGTACGAGAGATGCCTTAAATCTAACGATACGAGAAGTTAGGTGTCAGGGATATTTAATAAAAGGTATATGCAAATCATTTTTTGACGTATATATTATTTGCATTATGTGTAGTTATATCATCAAAGTGCACGTTTCTCGGATAAAATGACAGTATAGAAAAATATAATGCACCTCCTCTTTAACTGAATCCGTACAAAAATGAAAGATATCAAAGTCGGTACAGTCGGTGATAATTACCTAGTGTTAAGGGCGAGTTGACTGTACCACACGTGATTGAGAAAACTAGCCGGGTAAGGCAAGAAAGACCAGGGCAAAATCTTGTTCTTGTCCGCCATTGTAACACCGGTTTTGATCCCCTTCTCCTTTAACTCACACACGAGGATGCATAACCTTTACACACTATATACGAAGACACTCGCGGGTAATCACCACTTTACTATTTCTCTCACTCTCATTCACTCTCACTCTGTTGAAACCGATAGAGGAGAGACACGAAGGGAGAGAACCGGGTCTCGGTATACTCTGGAGTGCGTCCTCGACGAGCACTTGACGGCTAGTGGCCTCTCCCGACTTCCCCGTTTCGGCTTCTCGCCCTTTTTTCCCCTCGAGAGAAATCCCAAACGAGGGGGCGGGATCAACCCCCGTACGGGGCGGGATCTTTCTACCCCTACCACCTACCGCATTTTCTCCCTCTTCGATCAACGAGGGTAGGATTTTCTCTTTTCATTTCCCCACTCCTACTTTTTCGACGATGGTCGTTCAAGGTGCTCTTTTACAGAGTTTCGAGGGCTTTGACGCTCTTTCCGCTTTTTTTTTCTCCTTTTTTGTATCGTTAAGTTTTTAGTGATTTTCGTAACGAACGGTATATTATATATATACGCTATATTAATTGTTGTAAAATGATTTTGCTTATTTTAGGAGATAACGTATTTCATTTAATAAATAATAACAATATTGCGCGAAAAATGTGCCCAATTTTACGTTTTCTCTTATTAAACGCGTTTTCCCCATTTTCTACTCATTTATTGAAGTGAATAGCAAATTTTGTCATGTTTAAACTTACTTTTCATTATGTAAAAAGTGTGGATGTAGTTACGACAAATAAAAGTCTTACTACGGTAAAATCTCGTCTATATCTCTGTAAATATGATAAATGTACAATACAAATCAATTGTAAATTATTCGATGACATATCACTACCATAGAAACTTTACTATTCATGGAAATCTAGAAACATACATTAAATGCTTTCAAGTTGATAATAATTTCATTAATTATTAAAAATTAAGCCAAAAAAGCGTTTGGCACAGGCTACTTACTAACAATTTTATATTATCTACTTCTAAGTTACATATATCTTCCATCAGGATAGGATTATTAAATAATTGAATTTTATATAAACTTAAAACTATCAAAGAAATAAGATTTTTTAGATTAAACAACGAATTTATAACATTAATAAAAGTATAGGAATGGAATAAAAAGAAAGTTTTGAACTTAAAGCTTCTATAGTCAAGAAATAAGTAGTTTCTTTTTATTGCAAGTACCGAGTTTAATATAAAATGATAGACCAACTGGAATTTTAAACATTTTCTTAATTAAAATAGTAAGTAGTAAGTGTATTGTAAAAAATTATTAAATTCAATAATATTACATACGATGTGTCTGCACACCAATTTCTATGGATACTATTCATTCGTTTCATCATAAAAAAATACATACAGAAAAGAAAATATTTGGATTATCCAAGGTAAGAGAACTAACCACGAGATCATCTCGTAAAAATACCCTCGGTAGAACAACTTCTTTATACCCCGCGAAACTGCATTTCACCGCAGTCCGAGGTAGTGAGTTCAACCACTTTACGTCAATACACCGAGCATCCATTTCGGGTCCCGTAACAAAACGCGAACAACATCGCACTCCACGCGAACCCACACAAACAACCTAGGTAATCCTTGAAAGCGAGCAAAAAGTATGATATACGTCCTTTTATATATACATTCCACATACCCCTCTCCTCATGGGTTTTTCCTCGTTTTCTCCGGGCACGATATATCGTTGGGTGTGCGCGCGCGCAAATTTCGATCGGGCGGGCCCGCCCCCTGGACTCCTCGCGGCTGCCGCCACGTACTCCTTCACTACTGTCGCACCCAAGCAGCTTCGACTCGAGTGAGCCACTCTCTCTTTTTCTTTTATACCCTCTTGGAACATTTTCCAATGGTTTTCGAAATTGTTATTTCTATTTCTACAGTTTTGTTATTTTTATCTTTATGGGGACGATACGTGTACGTTTGAATATAGTTTTTTTGGTTTAAAGTATCTTTTACAAAAATAATACTCTTAACGTATTGTAACTTTCGTATACTTTATCATATGTTGTAAAAATTGTTTAACTTTGATTTAGGCAGAATATCTATCTATTCGTTAAACTGTCCATAATCCTTATAGGTATATAATATATAATCTTATATTTGGTAACAAGAATTATTATAATTAAAAAGTGTAATACGCAATATAGGAATTTATTATAACTATATTGCAATAAATTTGGATTTTCTGTGCACAAGATACAATATTCTAAACTACTGTTAAAATATTTATATACATAATACAATTTTAATATTTTTCACTTGAAAGCAATATTCATGATTGTTTCAGACCCAAAACGACTGTATTTCTTTAAAGCTTTTATAATTTGCGTAATACGGAATAATGTAAATCATCAAGATTATCTATGTAAAGCATCAAATAACATTGTACCACTTTTTTAATGTAAATTCGTATGTATACATGGACGTACGCGTACTATACAGTTGGACACGCGTACAATGTATTCTTTGGTATTCCTTTCTTCGAGCCCTTTGTTTTGAGTGGATCGGATTCCATTCATCGACCCGGTTGGTTACTCCTAGGTGCGGACGAGGATCGCGTGTCGCCAACTCGACTGTTTTTATTCGAGGTATAAGGGAACGAAAAAGGGTCGATCGTCCCGACGGTTGATCCGGTTAACCGAGCGGCACCTCGATGTTTACTATGGATCCGTTGCTTTGGGAGGAGCTCGTGCGTGGGCGCAGTTTCGCGCTAATCTTGTTTTTGCTTTTGCTCAGCAAACGATACCTTCGTATGTATACACATATACATACATACATACAGGCACACACGTACGTGCAGTACATGCATTGTTAGAGTTGTAAGGGAAGAGCGTCATGATATCAATGTCTAAAGTTTAACTTGGTCTACTCGATAGTTTCTATTGTGTTTTACTTGCGTTAAAACTATTATTATGTAATATTGTGCGTATTGTATGTATGGTATTGTATAATTAATTTATCTTTATACCGTTAGGTAACAGTAATTTACGTGATTACAGAAACCGTAGAGATAGAGTTCAGTTTCTTTTATAAATATAGTTTACTTTCATTTTTTATGCGTCAATTATGTATTTCTTGCTGCTTCATACGATTGTAAAACCAATTGCTTAGCAATAAATTATTGATTATAATTTATATGGAAACCTTTTGAGAAATCACTTCTAAATAGGATAATTGTAAAAAAGTATTACAGGACTTGTACGTTTAGATATTTTGTATGATTGTACGAACGTCATCTTCAACACACACGTGCAGTCTACAGCTGTATAAAACTATTTAACAAGTTACTGAAAGTATATTAAAGCATCCAAGTATATATTTTCTTGGTAATCCGTTAACAAAAAAGCATATATCCCATAGCCCCTCTCTCTGAAAACTGTAATACTTTCTCTGTTCCATTAAAATCCAGGAGCTCGGATTCACCTCCATCAAGAATCTCCAAACCTCCCCCGCTCGGTCTTTACGTATACCCTCGAAATCATCGGGTCGCGAGCGCCTATGGCGTATACAGTCCTCTTGGTCCTCTGTGCACCCCCACCATCGAGGACTTAAAGTCCGCCCTTTTGTATCACTGAGTAGTGGGGACTCGACCAATGGTACAGTTCCTTACCAACCAATCGAGGCGCTCCATCGATCGGGTATACTAGCAACCCCCTTTTACACCCCGGGGCGCACTTTATTAGGCGGCAGCGCGCTAATGCGCCAGGGCATTAGCGGTGCTTTTACCGTGTCACTCTCGGCCCTTCCGTAAGGTCTTCTTTTCTCTCACCTTATATATATAGGAAAGAGAGAGAGAGAGAGAGAGAGAGAGAGAGTTTTTTTTCTCGTCGTCGAATTGGATTCTATTTTATGAGAAGACTCGTTTGTTTTTCTTTTGCTGTCTTTTCAGAATGGAATTGGGTCGGTTGTTCAGGAGTTTAATGTTCGTATACGGGAGATTTTGTATTTTTTGTATACGATATTATCCGTTTCATTGAGGATGTAAAGACATTTTTACTTTTTGGGGTCAGTAAACTTATCATTAAAGGTTTTAAATATGTAACTTTGTATATCAAATGCTATTGTCTTTTGTATAGATTTAAGTAGTACTCGATTGACCTGCAACTATTCGTTTAAGTTAAACGACAATTCAAAATATTTTATCTTTTCTGTATATACATATAACTGTAGCACTATCGTAAACCCGGATAAATAAAAAAAATATTGATTAAAAATTATTTAAATTTTAGAAATAAAATTAATTTTTACAATCTTTTAAATCCAATGCAATCGTTTACCCATCTCGGTGAAGTAGAACATGTCATAATCACTTAAATTATTACAGAGAAAATACAATATTGGGTCTAAATACTTGATAAAGAGAATATTATACACGCACGGCTTTATCTAATCAAATGGAAAAAAGAGGCTACGTAGTAAAACCCGCTCTGATTAGTATTAACGATATATTTTCGATTAGACATATTGAAAAGATATAATTGTAATTATTATAGGTATATCTATCTCTATAGATAGCGTTGTGTAGCTACAGTGCAACTTTTTGAATAATAGAATATAATAGCTACTATATCGTTTGCTATACTACAAATTGTGAAATTTGTTTTAATCGATGTTTTAATCGGTATGCCAATTAAATTAAAATAAAAATATCCCTAGTAGATGTCTGATCATAAATGTAACGTTTTTTAAGGCAAAAAATGGCCAAGTGTCATAAAATATAAAGTAAATGCCCAAAAAACGGCAAAATTAGAGTTTTATTTAACCTTGAAACATTGAATTTCTATTAGGAATATTTTAAAGATTAGACGATAATTTACATATTATACAATTCTCCATGATTTGATATTTATATGTACATATATGTACGTATGTTCATTTGCGCCTCATAAGCGAATCTGTATCGTCAACTTTTATAGCAATCGATGTACAGTGAGGTGTAATGTGAAATTAAATATCTTAATAATACTGATCAATAGATAAAAAATTTAAGATAACTATCCGCAGAATCTAAAAAGAAATATAATCATCCGAAAGATATATTGCGTGTTAATCTTTACTTGTCTTAAATAAAAAAAAAAGAATAATAATCGATCGGCTGAAAAAATTAATGGCACTGATATTATTTTCGTGTATATTCTGTTAAGTGAATTCCGTAACTCCATCTTACCTAATTATATCTACAGGTAGAAGATTCAAATTTAGAGTCAGATTTTTTTGACAATACCAATCGCACTTCCTCTGCCTTTTTTTCTCACACGTACAAATTTATGAAAAGACGCGAATGGTATATTTTCCCCCAAAAATGAAGTAAAAGTCCAAAGAAAGATGCTGCCGCGTAAGACCGGTAGCTCGTATGTGCATAAAGAATCGATAGGTGTGGTCCAAACGAAAGGCATTTAACGGGCATTAATAGAGCGCGCGACCCTCGAGCTACCATGCGAACAGGTAGCCGGACTCGAGGATGTGGCAGATTTCCGGTTTATTGTCGCTTCTTGCTCACTCTCTCTTTCTCTTTTTTTTTTCTTTTTTCTCCCTGTCTCCCTCTCGAGTCGAGAGGGTCAACAAAAGTAATGTGGGGAAGGGACCAAATTTTTCTCAGGCACGTCGATTTTTACCGGTTGATTTATCGGCCGAGATTCGTGCGTGGGGAGTGCGTATCGAAGTTAAAGAAGTGTACGTCAGCATATATAAGAAAAGGTCGATTGGATTGATGAGCATAGGTTATGATTATGTTGATTGGCTTTTCATGCTTCTATTTACAAGGGTCGATCGGATATTTTTACTCGAATGAAGGTGTAGCCTGCAGGAAGCGATCGATCGTTAATATGTATAGTGATTAATGCGCTCGCGAAGTTACAAAGAAGATACAAATTTAATAATGGAAAGGTTTAATCGTACTTATAGTTTATTTCATAAATAGTGTTAAAAATACAAAAATATTATAATTATACGTTTCCATTTTCAAAATTTGCATAAAATGATGAATTTGTGTATATAACAAGCCAGTGTGAAATAGTTCTGTAGAATAAATAATATTAAAGTAAAGCAAAATTGAAATTCATTATTTATTATTGCTTTATATATAAATATATAAATATATAAATATATAAGCATAAGCTTGTAACAAATATATAAAGTTTATTATATGATTTAGAGATTTTAAACAAATTTTCGGCAAAGTGCAGTACTTCGAAACAAAACTCGTCACAGATTGCATACTATAGCTATTAAAGAACAATCTCAGACAAAAGTCGAAATTTGTTTTTTTTTTATGTATGATATCGACTTTACTGCAATCCTTCTATACTCTATAATTTAGTTGGATCATGTTTATAGTTCCTAGCATGTAATATTTACATTATTTTCATGTTATTTATTAATGCTTTTAGCTACAATCTCAATTTATCTACATCTGTTTCAAAAGTCGACATAAACTTACAAAGTTAATTCTTTGTCAGAGTAACATATTGGAGAATAATAAAATATGTTGAGAGATTGTTGTTAATCCTAAATGGTCGGTAAAATAAAATTTGTATAAAATAGTTAAAAGCGCAATATGTACAAATGTATAATTAAAATGCGATGTTAAAAAGAGATATAGGAATATAATTTTAAGTACCTCAAATCCACTCAAGATATATGTCTCGTCTACTTTCCACCCCATCTATACTTATATAGAAGGATACGAGCTTAGGTTGCGTTGTTTTGGCGATGGCTGTGCCAACTCGTCTCAGGCAGGAGTATATTATAGATAGGAGTAGTCGTCACGCAAACCAATTTGTCTGCGCCTCGTTGTTTGGTCGACGCCGGAGCCGCTATGGGTTTCGTCTCGACATCCGCTTCAAATTAAATAAACGCGCGATCGAGTTTCGCCGCACGCTGGCCTTTTCGCGCTTCCGGAACTATCGCGTTCGTTTTTTACTCGATAACCTCGGATAATTTCTTCTTTTTTTTTTACTTTTTCGAAGGGGATCGCAGGTTGATGAGCTCGTAATGTGAGAATACGTGAACACGTGCGCGTTACGCTGATGATTGATTTGAATGAAGGGTACGAACCGATTGCGTTACTACGTAATACGAATTGTTTTCGAGGGGTGAGTTTCGGATTGTATTGCGTTGAAACAAAATTTTGCTTAAACGGATACCCCCTCAGTTTATTAATAATGCGCGAAGAAAATTCACTTGTTATATTTTCATTGAACGGAGAGAATTTGTTAATAAAAATTGTTTTCGTTACAGAACGATAAATCTCAGACGTGTCAAGTGTTTGAGAAAATTATGAACTAAAAAACTCCTAATATTTGTATGATAAACGTTATAATTTCTACCATAATATCACAGTCACTTTTAAATTAGAGTGATTAAATACCTTAAACTTACCATGCTTGTACTAAAATGTTCTTATTACTGAAATATGAAAATTTCTCCGTGTATATATATAATGTAATAGTCGAGCAAGTAACATACTATTCCAAAATATGCACATACTTCAAAATATTTTCACCCTTAATTTGGGGATTAGCGCACTCAAAAGTTCGCAAAACTTTGGAATACCACCGGCGTCGCCATGATCATCCTCGGTGAAGGTGAGCCGAGTCAAGCGGCTTGGACTTCCCTTTAATCCGATAATCCATGGCTCGCGATTAAAGTACCCCAATGTTTATTTTAGCTTGTTTGAGTCGGCCGCGCGACCGACTTAAAGGAGCTACACGGTGGCCCGCGCGCAGCCAATGAGATTATACAGAGTCGATCGCGAAGCGGGGGGCGCCATTTTTCTTCACCTGTCCACAGCTGTACAAACAACCCGATATTTCGAAAAGTCGTCGCGCGCGCGCCTTTTTCGCGGAATGCGTTTGAAAGATCACTTTTTTAAAGAGGGATTGATTCTTTTGTCGGTTGTTGACATTATAGGTAAAGATTGACTGTTGGAAAACTGGAGGCTGATGTAAAAATATTTTATGATTTTAAGTTAAATTGTATATTTTTAAAACATTTTTACAAAAGGATTCTGCGCGTAAGTTAGGTATGGAAGCACTGTAGCATTCTATGGCTATCAATCGTGTATTTGCCTTTTAACATGCCTATTTTTAATCACTTGTGCTTTTGGTTTTGAATTATAATTTATTACTCTATGAAAGTAAAATATATTTATAAAGTTAAAAGTAGCTTGTAAATCGATAAGGAATATGGAGCCGCTAATTTCTTTCTTTTATTATTATTTTAATGTCCCTCTTTTTATGCTTCCAAATCAGTGGTAATCAGTGACGGAGGTCATAGGATGTCTTTGAGAAGAAAGCACATGTTGAAAAATACATTTTGGCAGTGGTGCTTATCTCAATCGGCAGAGACTAGGGAATCGAACATGGGAACCTTCACATTACGAGCCCAACGCCCTAACTGACGGAGCTATCGCAGGCCTCAACCGCTAATTTTATTTTATTAAATGAGCGGCAACGATGCGAAAATGCGTTTACCACAAACAAAAAATAGTCAAAAGTTTTTACCTATTTCTATTTAAAATGTCTATTTTATATTTAACAAATGAAATTCGATCCTACCAGAGATATTTAAATGCTTGAAACAAATAACATACGAACATACGAAAATAATTTTATTTAAAGAATATTGCTGTGTAGATTTTTTCTATGTAGACAAAAAACAGGTATATTATATATATTCGATTCGGTTTTAACGGGTGATTCAGAAAGAAAGAAACATGTAAATTCTTCGTTTTTTTATTAAAATAATTTATTTATTATTGTCAATCTCTCAAAATAATAAAATTACTACAGACACTATATAAAAATACACCTACACGCTTGTAAATTAAATTTCATTTAATAATAGGTTTGAAAAATAGATTGCTTTACTTAAACAGGCAATAAATGTGTCTATTATGTATCTTCAACGACCATTTATATTTAATAGGTGTTTTTTGAAGAAAGTAAATTCTAAATTTTATCACCTTTTTAGCTATTTTTCAATTTGTAAGCATACATAGATTAAGTTTCAATTTATTTATGGACCGACTGAAATATACGTTTATCTTTGTAAATATTGTAAGTAGGATCATGATCAATTGTAAGAAAATTTTTACCAATATAAAATGGACGAAAATATAAAGTGCTTTTCCTAATGAAAAAGTAGATTTGTGCCTGGATAAACCGACGATAAAGATATTTTAAATATAGAAAACTATTAATGTATATTATTTGGTTTAGGTATACCTGTATTCAATATAAAAAATACAAAATTATAAAAGTTTACATTTCTAATTTTATCATTAATTCTAGCAGAAAAGTCTTGTTTTTTTATAAGTGTACGGCTAGAACCATCCAAGGAAAATGAAAGTATAGAACCACCAGTAGATTTCGGACAAAGGGCATAATTATGATTTTCAACTAAATACCGCTGGGGAGTCGCAGAAAAACCTCGAGCGGTCGTTGTAGCTCTCTCGCAAATCGTAATTCATATTCACGCTGTATGTACCGGCGGGTCCTTGCGGAGGCGGTAATAAGGGGCGAGCAATAAAAGTACCAGCCGCTTGGTACAAACGAGCCACCTGCAAAGTCAAGAAGCAATAAACTGTGTGCGCGTACCTCGGACACTTTCCGGGGTCCGGAAATGCAGCAAGGCGACGCCTCCTCAAACTTGAGGTAGAGACTAACACTGACAGAAAGAGAGAGAGAGAGAGAGAGGCTGGACATTTTTCTTTCTATATATACTCGAGACCTGCTTACGTTGCTTACGTTGACAAGCGTAAAATTATTATAGAATGTGTTACCAAAAAAAAATGAATAATTTTAAGAATTACTAGGAAATAACATTCTTATTTTTTTTATTTCTGTCACGTAACTGTTATTAATTATCATTTGTTTTACGTTTCATTTAAAAATATTGAAACAACCATAAGTCAAAACCTTTAATTTTCGTTATGTTGTTTTGTTAATCCGAAATATAATAGATAAGTCAATACTAAATTCATACAAGTATGAATAAATTAGACCTCCGTAAATGTTGCACAAATATTAGGAAAAAAATAATATCTATACAGCAAATTAAAATTAAAAATTAAAATAAAAAAATTAAATAATACATTCTGCACGGCTAGATTAATAAACTACAATGCAACTTACAATTTAAAATAATAAAATTTGTTTTGTCCATATAAATTCTCTTTTCCATTTCTTTTATAAAGTGTATATGAATGTATATGAGTATCCACTTAATAAAAAAATTCCATATGAAGCATCCCTTGATTCGTCACACCACGTGTCCCGAACAACAGCCACCGGGTTTACGCGGTAGTGCGCTCAAGCGCCATTCGTTCACACCCACGCAGGTATACATATACACATACTTTGTCGATTTTCTCTCTCTCTCTCTGTCTCTCTCGATGCGAAGCGGAAAATGCAGGTTTTCGTAGAGCAGTCAGTGTGGGAGAGGGGGAAAAACGTGCCGATGTCAATAGAACTTCACCCATTTAACGGAGGAGACGAATTCCGGACAATCTCGCATTAACATGACAATACGAGTACCTGTCGAGAGGACGTAGCGCGATTACCGTTCGACAAGAACGCGCGGCACCGATTTCTTGACCAGTTGTCGTTTGCATCGTTGATGACAAATCCGTGAGAACGGAATTAAGAACGAGAGACTTAAACTTCTAGTATACAAATTTAGGGAAGATGGAAATTAAATCGAACTACGAGATGTAAACCACGCGAGAAACTTGGATTTTGATTTTTAGTGTTTGGAATAGGTGGATACATCAGTTTATATGTAATTTTGACTATGCTCGATAAGTATGATAAACTGGAGTTACAATAACAAACTTGCAAATAACTATCATAATTTTACAAATAATTGTATTGCCTTTTCTTCATTTTCTATAAGTGTAAAATATTTTTTATAATAATCAAATATACAAAAGTTCGTTTACTTTCTAATATACATTAATAACTCCCCGGAAATCGTCATTTTCATTTCGGAAACCTCTTAATTTTGGAAATACTCACTAAAACTGCCTCGGTCATCGTCACTTTTTTTTTTCTTTCAATTCAATAAAATTCCCGTCTCCCGAGAGCTTCTATTAGCAAACGGAAAAAAGCGCACTTCCTTTATGGCACTCGACCTTAGTCATCAAGAGTTTGTGTGCGAGAAAGACGTAGAATAAATGATAATAAAAGTTGAGGAAATAGAGGGAGAGAGAAATAGGGAGGGAGAGAGAGAGAAAGAGAAGGAAGCGTTCGCACCTGATGCTAAGGAACACAGTGCTCTACGCACCTGAGGATTGTCCGAGTCTACAGCAGGTTTCTCTCTCTATCTCTCTATCTCTTTCTTATTTATTGCCCGTACGTGCCGATGCATAAGTTTTCACCGACCAGTCTACACCCTCCCCTTGAACCGCGTGTATCCAAAAACCTTACTACTTGGTGACGATCGACTGATTTTTATTGGTTTATTACGCAGCGTGGGAGGTGGAAGCAAGGATTATGTGTATTGATGTCAATTCAAAATTTGTCAAGTGTATTTAATATTTTTATGGTACTTTTTTTTATATTAATATTAATTTAGGGTATTTTTAGTACTTTTAAAATAAGGATGGATAATGATGAAACTACATTTTTTTTAGTTCTTAAAGAAATTACTTTGACCTACTATTTTTCTAATAATAATGGGTTTATATTAACAATAAAAATAACATTACACATTAACGATAAAAATCAAACTATTAGTGTATTTTAAATTACATTTTAGATATAATATACTTTTTTTTATTAAATTTCATATTTTTTATATTTACATTGACGTACGTGAAATACAATTCAATCTTATCGTGTATCGACGTGTATTTACGACATGATTAATTATCCTCAAATATATTTTTATATAATTTCGTTTTACTGTCAATAATGACGATGATTGAAATGAATAATATTACACATTTCAATAGAAATTATATCTATATACTTTTCGAAAGTATAAATTTTGCCATAACATTATGATGTACGGGTGTAAACCAAAGAACCCAAAAATTCATAAAGTATATAACAATAAAATAATAATCACCTACATATATACGAGTGCAAGCGAACGATGATATAATCACACCTCGTCTATGTACTCGAATTGAATTAGTATATATATAGATAAAAAATACGAAAGCTTTGGTTTCAAATCGTATACAAGTACTTTGCAACACGGCTAAGTGTCCTGATCTCACCTCTTGAATTTGTGTAAATCTGAATGTCCAATAAATGCGTTAAGTGGCACTCACATCGGATTCTATAAACCCTCGAGAGCTCACAAGATAGTCATTAGCACCTCGAGTACCGCATTTTATAATCGGAAATGTTTTGGCGTATTTGCCAGTCTATTGTCTCTATTATCTCGAGTTTTCATCAAAAAATTTTTCTGGAGTGCATTCTTTATAATTAAGTATATACAAATCCTATTTGCGAAAGATAAAACTGGACTTGACAGGCATATCATTAAAGAACTCGTATCTACATACTTATAATCTGCGTATATGTTATACACGTTATGCGTTACGTATTTATGGTAATTGATTAAATTTACGATGAGACAAAAGTTTATATAGAATTAATTAAGTTGAATAATTTGAAAATCACTAAAATATATATATATTATATTTTTTTTTCTATTGAAGTACAAAAAATAAACGTATTGGTGATTTTGTTTATTATTTTATTGAGAATGCAGTAAAGTTATGTTTGTCGATCGAAGATGACCGGAAGTTGTAAGCACTCGAGTTTAAAAGAACTGACCCTCCATTCCCAAGAATCGAGGGAAAACCCAGTGTTATAAGTTCCCGAGTTGGATTCGCCGTGTCTCTCACGAATTCACGTCGAGAAGGTAGTGTAAGAACGCGCACGTGAGAAGACGCTTGGCCAAGGAAAAAGGAGGACACTTGGTATAGGATACACAAGAGAACATCTAAAGCTAAAAGAGGAAGTGGAAACGGAAGGGCGACTTTTATGAATGAACTGCCCCCGAGGCGTCGACTTCAAAAAGTCGCGGAAAGAATGCGTTAGGTATCGAAACTCGAGGAAAAAGGGAGAGCGAAAACTAAAAGACGAATGGGAGAAAGAGGAAGGAGGAACTTCTTCTAAGTCAGACGAATGGGAAAGCAATGGCGGTTCTCACTCATCTGGTCTAACGTACAATCGATCAAAAAATAACAGTATTTTACAAAACGTATTTTTATTTTGTTTATGATATTTTCAAATAAATCTATATATTTTTATTAAAGATAGCAGTATTTAAAAAAATAGTTAAAAAGAAACACGTTTTACACTACTGGATCTATTCTAGATAACTTACTTTAATTATTTAAAAATGGACAATTTATTCGTGAAAAAAAAATAATAAAATAACGATCTACAATTTTTGTACTTTTATTCAATTTTCTTATTACTCATAGAATAAATGCATTGATTAATAATATGCATTAAAAACTATATTTTTATTACATCCATTGATTGTAATATTTAACACCGGATGCGATTCTTTATTGTCTCTTGACAAATTTTGACATAGTAGCTTTTACAACCTATCTAAAAAGAGCCACAATATCGAGTAAAGTTTTACGAGCCAATAAAAAAAAAGAAAGAATTCTAAAAGCCTGCAACACAACCCGTTTACACAAAGTTGCTCTACTTGACCCAACCACAAAATCTGGAAAAAAATCTCGGGAATTCCTCGTAAAAGGATAGAGTGCAATCGAAATAGGGTGTGAGAGGGAAGGGAGGGAGGGTGAAAGAGAGAGAAGGAGCAAAGGAGATGGAAGGCGAAAGCATGAATGAACGAACTAAAGAAAGGAGGGATTCGTGAATGAAGTCGCGCGGCCCTTAACCAATAGCAATCCAACGTTTTCCTCATTCAAGTAATTTAACAAAGGCTCAGCAGTGGGTCCCAAATGAATTACGTAGTACTACGACGTCTGTCCTCGAGGGCCTTTTCTCTCGCGGCCTCGGGGCGAAAAACGTGACCCGAACGCACTACGGCTAGTTAATCGCTCGGTTTGCCCGGCTGGCTTTTTAAGAAACGTTTAAGAAGTTATTTTTCGAGACCCTTTTATTCGCGAGTCTCCACCAGCGTACTATACGGGAAAACTCAACTATATAACTTTCGCTTCGTTTTTTTTTATTTATCTAAGTACAAGTATATACTGATCTATACACTCCTCGTTTTCAATCATACAAGCTTTCCCTTTTTTTAATCTATAAATCAAGTAACTGAGTATTTTTTCATTTATTGTACATAAACATTTTCTAAACTGTTTCTGATTAGTACGCACAAGTATCATGGCACCATGGCATAAATTATTTTTACAAGTTGCTTTTAACAAGTAGTAAAATGAAATAGCGAAGGTCTACATAAAAATATAGCATTTGAAGCCTTTTAAATGTGCGATGCTTGAAATTCCCAGAAATGTTTTCAAATTCATTGATTGACAGGTAATGCAATTGAATGCACCGTACATACATATCGAGAGTTCCGCTTTTTCTATGTCTAACTGGACTCCTTTCACACATTTGGTTGAAAGTTGAATAGGTCAGTTTTATTGTCATCAAGCTTGAGAAATTCTTCGCACTGATTTTCGCGGCCTGGAAAAGATTTTTGAGGAAAGAATCGCGAAAACTATGTATACTGTATATACGTATAGGTATATGCAGTGAATGGGGTCTAAGATTTGCGTTTGAGGATTTAGCCACCGGATTTTACGGGCTTTCATTCAAAAGAATATTTTCCATCTAATTAACTCGAAACTCTTTCTTCGATTGTCACACAATCGATGGCTTTTTGCAAACTTTGCACCTTGTGATTTTCTACCTGCTGGTATTTAACGTGCCGTTTAAACGTGTTTTTATTCGATTGTGAAACCTGTATTCAAAACTTGAACCTGTCTTTTACTTCCATATTTTTGATTGATCACGAGAATTTTCAGAAAACGCTTATCGTTTGGAACAAATTGTATAATTATAACAAATAAAAATTGATCTCAATCATATCGAATGCTGTTGTGCAAGTGAAGTAAAAAATAAACCTGTATTTATATTAACTTTTCATTATTCAAAAGTATAAAGTTTATGTTGAATAAATATTATTTTACAATAATTATTAAAATTATATAAGTCACTGTAGGATCCTTCGATTAATCGCATCCAACCAGCGCCTCGATATTAAACTAGTGTTTAACCCATGGGTTATTAGAATCACGCCCACGTTGATGGTAATTTCAACCCTAAGGTAGTTTTCCCTTATCGCGAGTAAACGCAACGAGGAAGAGATAGATGACGATGGGGTGCACCGGAAGTGATTGCATGCGAGTCGTATAGGGTGCGAGAATATGCCAGACTGGTACGGGCTGTTACTGTGAACCGGCACCTGTTGGTTTCCGGTGTACCCACCGATCGCAGACCATCTAATTGAACATCGCATCCACGATTCCCTTTTTATTTCACGTGAGATTTTACGCATTAGTTATAAGGTTATCGTAATTTTTAGAATTATACTATATAGAAAATTATGAGCGGTTAAAAACTTATATTCAAACGAATTTTTTACAATAATTTATTATTAAAAATCAGTAAATACATTCATAATTTATAAATATTATTAATAAAGTTAAAAGTTTACTTGACAAAGGAGCTAAATTTTTATTATAAGAATTCAAGAAAGAAAATTTATAACAATTAAACTTAATATTTTGTAATACCAAAACTTATACATATATAGGTATATATAAATATTTACACAGCTGAAAACCTTCACTCTGATAATTTTTATGAAGTAATAAGTATCAAAGCAAAAGATTATATATAAATAAATAAAAGTTACCTTTTCTAAAGTCAATATTATACCCGATGATAAGAAGACTCAAGGGAACATATAGGGGTATCAATCGATCGAACGTATTTCAAACTAAATTAATACACGCATATGTTTATAACGTTTGTAAAATATCTTTCGTTTGAAATTTGTAATACCTATGTAAATTGACATGCGTTATAACTAGAACAATTATTGACTAAACAAAAGGTTTCGATCTAGATTGTTGGTATGTTGAATAATAACTTTATGAAAAATAATTTCTTTTTTAATGTAATTAATTAATAAAAGTTTATATCCGAACTTGCACTAAATTATAACTTACCCATAATCGTCTCCGCTTGTAACATAATCCGGGGGAAACATGTGCCACGAAGAGTCGTAACAATCATCATAACCCGATGCCATGTTCTTTACCTTTTGGGTATTTAATGAATATAACAAAAACCAAATTTTATCTATAACTTTATTAATTTCAATTAATCAATTAATCAAACTAATGATTACAATTTTCTTTTCTCCTACTATAAAAAAATAGCACGTTTAGCGATACAAGAAACTTCAATTACAACATTAAAATACTATGGGAAATAGGTATATGGAAAAACTGACGGTAATTATTTATCACTTTAAAGTAACTTAAAATCTACGAAGTGTAGAGGTACTTCTTAAAATAATTAAACACTATCCTTATTCAGCGAGGCTAGTGGTACCGCACCGATTTCCACGTACTCGCGTACTGATCGCGGTCACAGACCGATGGACATTGATCACCTATGCATTATATCGATGGAATAAAAATATATATATATACACATATAAAGAAACGTATGCTCGGCTACCAGCTAGAGATAGCCGCTTAGGCAACGTTATCTATATACTCGGTTAGCTCGTCGATAAGGCAACCCCGCGTGTGCGGCACCGCATTATCGAAACCCAAAAATATATATACAATCAAAAGAATTGACCGGCTTCCTCGCGACCGGCTCCACCTGCGAACAATTTTTTTGTGATATTATATATCTATGTATTACTAGGTACAAATTTTTTTTATTAACAATAATAATTAATGTTGACAAATTGTTTGTTTTATAGTTAGTTATATAGAAGTGTGCAAAGTAATATTTATACATAATTTTACTAACATATTTTAACATTAGAGATATACTCCTGGTTGAAGTTGAATCAATGTTAATACTTTGAAGTTGAAGATATAGCTATTTCGTAGCTTCTAATGAAACATCCATCTATACTAATTTTTAAAAAATGGCTAGTTTATACCGAAAAAATCGTTTGAATTTCGACTAGGGATAATCTATCGATTAACGTGAAATTTAACAGGATGTCAAACTGTATGTTTATGGGGTATGCACGTTTATATACCTGTATATATATATATATATATATTTAGGGTTGATACATCCAGGTGTAGGCAATTTAACCGCGGTGAAATAGGGCATGAAAACTTTTTAAAGCCCCCTCGAATAAATTACATACGAACTCGTTTGATTGCTCACCAGAGGGAAGCTCAATAAGCTATTACCCAATTATATCTTCCGACAGGATGCTATAATGCGTGTGATAATTAATCATTATAGATATTTCATTCGAATTAAGATGTTATATATAAATATGGTCAAACGTTTAAAACACCCAAATCGATTTATACGAATCAAGGTAGATTTTTAATTATATTTATGCATTACGTAATTTGTAATTTATTATAAAGTAATCAAAGTTTCTTTTTTATTATTATTTTAACGTCGCTCTTTTTTATGCTTCCAAATCGGTGGTAATCAGTGACGGAGGTCATACGATGTCTTTGTTAATCATAGTTAATTGCGGCCACTAGTTTATTGCAAATATAAAATTAGGTAAAATATAAATATAAAATTGCAAATATAAATAGGTTCATATATTAGTGGAAAAAAAATCAATTTCACTTTAAAAATGAAGGAGCAAACGGATTTTCAGCTCCGATAAACACAATCGGCTATACATAATACGTACGCAAAACATAACTCGATTGATCAAGCAATTTCATGTACTATTTTTGACATTTATCGTGTAACTCATTCGATTTATTAATCCAATTAAGGAGGTTTTAAATTCCATACTATGATGAAGCTGTGAACCATACCGATTATATAAAGCGACAGTAAGACTCGAACTTATATAGGATACGCAGAGTAGTTATTATATCTATCGTATATATTGATTTGCAGAGTCTCGTGTATGTGAATAACCTATAGGTATATACACATATATATATACAATCTTATCTTACCATTCTACGGATTTGTGAAACGCGTACCGCATAATCATACTTTTCGTTATCGAGGTATCATCGATAAACTTCATTCGCGCGTTTTCTTACCCGTTATTATACGATGTGTTGATATAAGTACTAAATCTGTGTCGAGAATTCTCTTTATTTGTATGTTTAGATTTATTTAAATACAACAATTAGTAGTTTTTCGTTTAAATCGTTTCAAAATAATATTTATATATATATAAGTTACTATTTTACTATAGTATTATAGTTTAAAATGATTAGAACTCTAAACGGGCGTAAAGCAGTATTTTTATTATAAGATTATAAATTTGTATTATTTTAGATTCACTCTTTCGTAGATATTAGTTTCACTCATTCATCGTTTGAAAACAGGACATTTATTAAACTATTCGCTTCGACTTCTATTAATCGTTACATAAAAAAGACAATCACTGAGACTAATAACTACAAATTTTTGTTTCGAAAAATTTTATAAAACTATTATATCTTTTATATCATTTCAACAAAAGTAAAATTATTTATAGTTAAAGTTCAGTAATATAAAATTATTTTTCAATTAACTTTAACATTTTGTGTACACATTTAAACAAATTTAAAGTATCCTAGAAAAAAAATCTTAATGATAGATTTTACATTTTTTTATAAGTTTTTTTGGAATTTTTTACCTACCACTATTTGTGATAAAAATATAAGATAAGACATCAAGATAAATAAACCAATTATAAATTTTTAAAAATTTGTTTTTTCTCAATAATATAAAAATATAAATAAGGCTCTCTCGTATAATGGTCATGCCTAAATAGATTAAAAAACATTTTAATAAAATTTGTAGTAATTAATATCAGGTCAAATATACATTTTCTATTTTCATTCGTGATTAATAAAACGTAAATTAAGTACATTAGTTTAAAAAATTATCGTTTTTTAAACAATTCGGAATTTTTTTACCTGTACTATATTTATAGGTTCATATATATTAAACAATTTCAATGCAAACTTTATTATAGTAATATTATTATTACTTAAAAATACAATTCTCATAGATTTTTAAAAAAAATTATTAATTCTGTGTATCAAACTTTGCATCTATTATTTAAAATATGTTTCTAAATTAACAATAATATCAGAATATAATTAATTTAATTAAAAAAGTTGATTAAAATAGTAGCAAAGTATAAAAATATTGTTTGAAACGTTTCGCGCCATCTGACAACGAACTTCTCAAACTGCACGTAATTTTGTTTCGACTGATATCGATTTTTTTTCATCTGGTAAGTGAGTAGATTGATTTTATGAAAAATGTTTGCAATACCTCTTTATAATTTTCCTTAGTGTTATGCGATTTATACGATAAACAAATGAATATTTATTATTGCTAATTAAATAATACACTGATTGTATAAAAAAATGTGACATTTATTCATTACATCATTATTTTCAAATCATGTAATTTCTAATTTTTGTTAAGGTTGAACGCACTTATAATTTTTTTTAATACCTTTGAGTAATAATTAATAAAAAGTAATTTAAAATATAATAATTTATCATGCTGATTTTTTTTATATTCAAAAACACATTTATTCTTATACTTCTTCTTATTCATATTTAATTAGTTCCTTTTTATTATATTTATTTATGCTGAAAATATATTTTTTAAATTAATACATATTTGCCGCTTAGTACAATTCAAGTTCGCGCATGCGAATTAAAATTCCACTACGTGACTCATTCAAGAATTTATAATAATCAGAATTGATAAGTGCGTTAGTATAAAATCATATAATCTGTCATTAGACCTAACATTTTCTGCGTATAAATTGTTTTACAATAACTTAATTTGTGAAAACATTAAACGAAAATGCATAAATATAATTAAAAAAATATATACAATTTAATTTTCATTTACTTAACAGATTTTTCAACAGGATTTCAAGATAATTTTATAAAATTAATTCGATAAACAAAAGTATATGCCATATGAAAATACATTAAAGTTTTTATCTTGGAACATAATTTAAATTGTTACAAGGATGTATTGTTTGAAATTTTTTTATGCATCTATTGCAATGTTATATACACTTACGTCACTACGTATATATGTATATATATATGTTCGCCTATCGTGACCATCATCAAACAAACTTTGGAAGGCTGGCTGTACTTTTCTTTTATGATTGAATTTAAAAAATGATAATACATTGTCTTCTTTTTCAGATGTAAATCTAGTATATTAATAGAAATTAAAAGAAAATCTTACAAAATATTTTATGTGCGTATATTGTATATTTATATTTTTTTTGTATATTACAACTTACTCATTTAGTATCTGATTCGGGAAAATACTGCTTAATAATAATAATCGCATAGGTTCCTTATGAGAGTAAAATTTAATATCCATATCTTTAAAATTGGAAATTAATATTTAAAAATTAAAGAATGGATAAATTTTAGAATGTTTAAAATTTTTAATTAATATTTCTATGAATTTACATTGAAATTATAAACAGAATATATTGTATAAGTAAATATAAAAAAAACTATTAATGAAAAATAATGTTTTATCATTTTACACACCGTGATAAGGACAAATGTATAGCACTTCGTATAACTATAGTGTGCTGCAATAAATATCTATATTGTAAGATGTTGCGCATGTTGTACAGCGCCCTTTAAAAAACGCCTCCCACCTAACCTCCTCGGACGATCAAACAGCTGACGTGCAGTGCAGGTAGCCATCAGACCATCATTATACAGTTCGAATTGGCCAGCCTGGCGTAACTGACGTGTCCCCTCCCGTATTTGTGATCGTGGGTGCGCGCACCTTTACATATATATATACACGTATATACACACCAGAAGATTTACAAATGGCGTCCACGAACGAGGACGTCTCCTCCGTAGGTGAGAAAATTGCCGAGCTCTCGATTGTAACGACTGCAGAAAAATCCGAAGATACATTAGTATCAAAGAATCAGAATAATGTCTTCGAGCCACATCTTTCCGGTTTCGAGACTAAGGAGCTCTACAAACTCGCCCTCAACTTTTACAAAGGTAGTTTGACAGTCGGACCTCGGATCATGCGGCATATCGGCCATTAATTATTAATTAAACTCACTTGTGTTTGTGATCGATATGCAAGCGGCTTTATGCGAGGTCATTACTTCGCCAGAAGGTTCTTTCTTTCATACTTAACCGGGGTTATAACCTTGCGTAATCATTCTTAGATACTTTTCTTGGGTGCGTCGGTTTCGGGTCGATGAATTTTTTACTCTCTTATAACTTCGTTTTTTTTAAAACTAATTTACTTCTTTTAGTTAATCTAGGATTAATGTGTTTCACTATGATAGTGTTTACATTATTGCCAACGCTTCCAATTGATACCTTAATAATTGATTACTTTTCAAGAACTTATATCAATGATTGTACACTTTATGAGTTTGATTTTGTTCTTTATACAGACTTTTAATAGAGTACTCGTTGTATCTTTTAAACTAGGTTTATCAATATTTTTATTTTCCACTTACGATCAATAATCCAATTAAAAATTTACGGAATATGAGTCATTGTTATATCTTATAAACGATTGTTTGCATACTAGAAAAAAATATCAATTATAAATATGTATATCAATGTGAAATTAATTTTTATAATTTGAAAAACAGTATTTAGTACAATGACATTTATTTTTTTCGATTAGTTTAAAAATATTAAATATATGCATTTGTAAATGTGAACTTTATAGCTTGTTTCACATTTATCGATATATTGCATTTATCATATTACAAATTTAATGGTAAATATATGTTTTAATGTTTGCAGAAAAGGAAGGAAAAGCTATTCAATTATCTTATGAAGATAAGCTAAAATTAGTAGCTTTCACTCAACAAGTGTCGCATGGTAAATACAGTCCTGAAAAAACACCAGAATTGGGAGTTTTGGATGTTATAGGTAGAGATAGAAAAGTAGCATGGCAAACTTTAGGAGATATATCGAAGGAACAAGCCATGGAGGGCTTCATAGTTCTTCTTGATAAACTTTGTCCTTGTTCAAAACATATGTAGAGGCACAAAAACGTGATATTGAAGAAAAATCTAGACTGAAAAAAGAAGAAGAGCAGCGTAAGGTTGAAGAAGAAAAAAAGCTTAAAGAATTGGAAGAAGAAAAGAAGAAAGAGGAAGAAGACCGTTTAAAACAAGAAAATCAGCGGAGGCAGATACAGGAAGCACTAAATCAACAAACGTATTATCAATTTAAATCGTATGCCGAGCAGCAGTATCCTGGTAACCCTGAACAACAAGGGGTTCTTATCAGGCAACTACAAGAACAGCATTATCATCAGTACATGCAACAGCTACATAGAAACCAATTAGTCATAGAGGAGAAAGAAGTTGATAAGAAAGAAAATAACGAAGATATTCTAAATAAAGAACCTGAGGAAGATCCTTTACTTTCTAATGACGCACCTGCCACTAATGATGAAGATTCCGATGAGCCTCAGGTATTTCCATTCAAACATTTTATATACTACAAAAGATTAGAAAATGATTTTAATAATTAATTATATAATATTTATTACTGATATATACTGATTATAGGATTGGCCAACAATAGTTCCTGCAGAAATGTGGACAAATAAAGGAGTAGAAGAATTTAAAAATACTATAAGAAGAGAGGCAGGTGATGCTGTGATTAAAGTTGGCCATGGAGAGATAGTCACTGTCAGAGTACCAACACACGAGGATGGATCATGTCTATTTTGGGAATTTGCGACTGATGGATATGATATAGGATTTGGTGTTTATTTTGAATGGTCTAAACCAGATACAACTCAGGTATCAGTACACATAAGTGAATCCGAAGATGAAGATGAAGATGAGGAAGATTATGAAGCTAGGGAAGATTTAGAAAGTGGTGATATTACTGGAGAATCAAAGCCAGAATTCAAACCAAGTACAACACCTATAAGTGTAATTGTACCAGTAAGTTAAACATATTTTCTAATAAATAATTTAATATCTAGTAAGGACATTAAAAAGCACTAAATTAATATTTTAGGTATATAGGAGAGATTCACAAGAAGAAGTTTATGCAGGCAGTCATCAGTATCCTGGACAGGTAAAATTAATTTATATCTTACGTAATTCAAGTTTCTTCTAATTAATATAATAATACAAATTTCTTTAATTAACAGGGTGTTTATTTATTAAAATTTGACAATTCGTACTCACTTTGGAGAAGTAAGACTCTTTACTATAGAGTATATTACACAAGGCCTGATACAAAAGAATAATAGTATAAAACTTTAAGTAAAACTTAAAGTAATTAATGACGTTATGTTTACATATATAACTGTTGAACACTAGCCACTGATGCAATTGTTTACAACGCTATGCTAGTCTGATTAAATGAAAACACCTGAACTATTTTCATGAAAGAAACAAAGGCGATCCTTCTAGAAAATAAGAAAAAAATTTATATATTTATTACGTAGTCATATAGGAAACACATTTTTATTTCATCATAATGAAAAAGATGAAAAGAATTTTAAGTATGTGTTTGTATGTATGCGTGTGTATAAGCGTGTAAATAGTTTAAGAAGGATGAAATTGATGAGGAGAGAAAGAGTAAGTGTCGAGTGTAAATGTATGTACGTTAAATGCGTAAAAAAATTCACGCACATTGTCACGTACGCACGTTGCATATTTTATGAAATTGATGTAAATTAAATAATTATTGTTGCCAAACAATTGAAACGAAAGAAAATAAACTTTTGCTTTTTTATTTTGTTTATAAAATTTTTAAAAAGTTGTTTTTTATTGAATTATTACATTTTATTTGTAAATGCTTTTACCGACTATGTATTCAAATTAAGTGATCCGTTAAATACTGAATAATAGAATGATAATGAAGTTTATATACATAAGTATAAGCAACTGTGACAAAAATCAAAATTTACATTAATTTCGAAAAATCAAAGTCTAAGTAAATGTGTATTAATTAAAAGATTTCGCACGCCGATTCATACATAATACAACAGTGTGTTCAAAGATGTTTTAAAGTAATTTTCTTTTAGATGTATTTTTTCCTCTCAAAGTGCCTCTTGGAGTACAATAAAAAACAAATCTTTTAACTTTACACTGATTTACTTAATTTTTGATTTTACTGTTCAATGGATAATAAGCAATTTATATATGTTTATTTTTTCACGTCTACATTTATAATGCAAATTAAATTTAATATTAAGACCGATTTTTCAAGTTGCAATAACAAGTCAATCAGTATACTTCACAAATATAAATGCAAACGGATAACAACAATTTATTATTGTGAAACACTTTGTTACATTTAATATTAAAACACGTCATTCTTATACATCAAAAAGAAAAAGTAGTCTCGAACATGAATATTGTGTGTTTTTGAAAAATATAACAGTATAAAAAAATTATAAATCAATTGCTCGTTTTATTTACCTATACCCCTTAATATATTAATACATTTATATATAGGAAAGTAAAGAATTTGAGAAAAAAAATATCGTATTTTATAACATTTATTTAAATACGGTAACCACATTCTCCATACAGCAACGTGATGCAATCGTTAATAATAATAACAACAATAGTAATAATCAAATTATCACTAATAATTATTATTTATTACAGTGATTTTTTGCGGATGAAAAAGAAATTTTAATTTCTATACATTAGTTTTCTTTTATCAATCTTAGTTGTACGATTATAATTAAACGATGACAAGACGCTTCACGTTCAATTATCGAAAATTGTTAGTGATTCACTTGTGTAGCATCTTCGTTCATTCCGGTGATACAAACTTAAAAACCTCGCATTATGGCTTTAGTTTATACAAGAGCACTTTTTTTTAGACGGCATAAGTTGCGTATTGTTTATACCTATATTTATTTTTTTTGCATCTTCATTTCCTTTTTGAGTTTTAAATGTAGAGTGCAAATATTCCTGGTCTACCGTCACCTGGGCTCCAAAACTTACATGTTCCCTTTAAACTAGCGAAAAAGCGTACTGTTCTCTTTTTTATACGAAGATTCATTTTTTCATTCGTTCATTCGCTCTATTTTCGTATGAGTAGGTATAATAACTAGACGTTTTCATCGCTCAAAAGCTTATCGCGTTTATATTTTCTCCTAACGATTTCAAGCTAATAATTAAAAAATAATTATATGCAAGTGTGTATGCATATTTAAATGGTTTATCGTAATTTATTAACATATTTAAAAGTACACATCAAAAATAAATTTAATTAAAGATTTTGTTTGGCAATCGTCGTTAATTCTAATTCTACAAGTATGTTTTCATTTTAATTAAGTACTAATTAAATAATTTACCAAATGATTATAGCAAATATATTATTTTATAATTACATATACTTTCTGCGCGCTCATCGAAAATTTTTTTCCATCGTGTACATTACGTTTGCATTGTCTTTATTATCTTACTTTTCGAGCCTCTAATAAGCCAAAAATAACAGTTTACATTGTAGTCTTGTACAACCGTATTATTTTTCTTTCGCGCGTAAGCTAAAAATTGACCACAGTAATACTTGCGCGTTTTTTTAATCTCCTTGCCATGTTCATCATTTCGCGAAAATACAGTATTTTTGATAATCATATGAATACAATAAATTTTGTAATTACTTTATGATAATTACATAATTTAGATTTTCATTTAAACAATTATTATTTACTTTATTGTAATCATATGGATATTCGACTTAAAAACAGAAATTTAATTTCATAAATGTAAAGCGATGTTACGAAAAATAAAAACCATTGAAAATTCAATAATAAAAATGAATAGTATACAAATTGATTGTACAACACGTCGGCAATATAAAATTTACATAAATCTTCAGCTGTTCTTAAAATTTTATTCTCGTAGAGAGTAAGAAAAGAAAACAATTTAATCTTTATAAAAATTTTATATTTCCCACGTATATAATCCTTACATATACTTTATAATATTTATACACGTTATTTGCTTCTTTTTTTTACAAAATTTTTTCTCTACACGTAGTTTCTTTTTTGCTTAATGGTTCGTCTATGCCGTACAGTAACTCATGTTTAGATTCGTGTAACTAACATCGTTCTAAAATTCAAGGCTTGTCCGTTCATTATAATAATGATTATAATACGTTTATTATAGAAGCGAATATATTCGTCTATTCTTACAATACAAACTTTTAGCTCACACGGTATTTCCCATTATCATTTGTTTCATTTAATTAACAAATTATTATACAAATACTTTCAAGTTTTATATTTCCGTCGACTTGTTTTAAGCGATCAAAATTGTTGGGATGTCTTACGCAAGTTGTAACGAGTAATCATTACTTAATTTAAAAATGCAATTCAATTTATATGGATACGATTTAAAAGACAAGCCACGGGTATATATAGCACAATTTATCATTGTTATACTATTTGGCCGCGAAATGATATCATTATCGTTTGATTTTCGATCAAGCACACTTAAATGACTCTTATCTTCTTCTTTTTTTTTTTATTTTTTATGCCTTAATTTATACGTATGTTGGTATACTCTTCCTTCGAGTTATCATTTTTGTTTATTTTTTTCGGGAATTTTTTTTTATCATTGTCACCGTACACAAATAATTAAAAAATGTTTTAAACTAATATTTTATAGAAAAATAAATTTTTACGTTATATGTTTTAAACAAGGGTAATAATTAGTATTTTTGGCATATTACAAAGCATTGAAATTTAAGAATATACTGTTAGATCAAGTGGATCATCCTTAAGTATGAAAAGGAAATTGGATCGTTACTCTTTTCTCATTGTCTTCGCAATTACAAATTAATGTACTTTTTTTATTTTGACAAATATACCTATTATTTTTTTACACTTGAAAGGAGGGTTGTGCTTAAAAAATATGTTACCAACTGAGCAAAGTAACACGAATATTACCATTTTTAACAATTACCTGCTAATCTTTCAGTAATTAAAGCAAACATATAACAGTTTTCATATTTAAATACAAATAAAAGAATTAAAAATCATATTAAAAACGATAAACGTTGTAATTTTTATCAAACGATTGTGTGATGCGCACCAAACCAACAAAATCCGATAAATCTACATGTATATGCAATGTCAAAAATAAAATGTTCGATATAAACAATAATCAATATTGCGATATGTTGCTCAGTCGGTAAAGGCGCAGGCGTACATTGTACACGCTCGTCCGTGTACATATACATATACATCGGGGAAATATTTTCCGACCTCGCTAAAATGGAATTCATGCATAAACTACGAAGCTGAAACATTAAATTTATGGAAGAATCGTGTTTCCATTATTCTTTTAACCCCCTCACACTTTTACATTTTTCTCACGCGTTCAGAATTTTCACAGCCGTATTGTTTTTTTTTTTTTAAATAAAAAGCAGGCGCAAGCGCTTCCATGCACATTACTTTTTTTATGCAAGTTATACAATAGTTTTACAAATGATTAAACATCTTTTTTTTTTCTTTAATTACATCGTACTCGTAGGCTTATTACAATGAGCTTTTGTTTAGGAATATATATATAATCTGAAGAGATTGAGATGCCCGTGGTAGGTCAATCTTTCTTCTTTTATAATTTGAGATCGCAGCGATAGGGTACGTTGTTGCATCCTATGTATCTCTTTGGATTCTCTTGAACATTTCACACAATACAATGCCACAGATCGAGTTTTATACTAGCAGTTAACATACACGTTTCATTTCTCTCTCTCTCTCACTCTCTTTCGAGATAGATATATACACATATGTACGTGCGTGTACATATATCTATATATGTGTTTTGTTACACGTTATGGAAGTTATACGAATCTTGTATGATTCTGGCCGCAATAAAAGGTATTATATGTCGTCCTCGGTGAGGCTGGAAAACATTGATCGACGTACAGAAGTGAGAAGTATTTTATTTTATGTTGTAAAGTTTTTTATTTTTGTTTAAAAATACACTTGTTCAATTATTTTAGGCGATTTAAAGAATTAATTAACTATTCGAGATGATTAAAAAATTCTATATATTATAAATAATGAGTTTCGAGTAAGTTGATTATTTTCAATATCGAAATATTTAATTAATAACGTTTAATAAAATTAAGTTATTTTTTAATTAAATTATTTAATGAAATACTTCACATTTTCATAAGACGCGCGTAAAATACCTATTAAAATGAGTGTTCATTGTTTAAAAAATGTAGTTAAAAAAATATTTTCAGTACGAACAAAATTATAGAAAACTATTGATTGAACATTTGAATTGTTATTATTTGCGCGCTACGAGTAGTTTCACACCAACATTAGGTTATATTTTGAGCCAGTTTCTATTTTGCCAATTATTATACTTTTTGCTAAATTTTAATCTACTGAATTTTTTAGTTTATTATTAATAACATTAAGTGTGTTGAATTAAAAATATTAACTGCTATAAAAGGAAGTATGTAATAATTGATAAAATAGAGATTGAATCATTATTTTATTGTTTTTACTCTTTTATAAAAGCAGATAAATTTTAATAAAGAATTGAACAATAAATATTCTTTCTAAATTAAGCTTTGTACACTAATTGAAACTTATAATTGAGCTAAGCTGATCAAAGTTAATTACTAGAAAAGACTCTATCGATCTCTAATTTCTATAATTTTTTTAAACAAATTAACAATGATTCCTAAATATCACGTCAATAGTATTCAAGCATTAAATGTAGATTCAACATTCATACTTTTATTCTGTATATAAGGTAAATAATCGACAATTTGTACCATTCATAAAAAATACTGACAGACTACATTGAATAATCGAAAATTTTATATTCATTCATATTGTTACGTAAACACCGCAATCGATTCCGAGATACGTGTCTCTAAATAGAGTCAAGTGCATTTTGAGCGAGTCAAAAACACAATGAACACTCCGGTAAAAAACATTTATCACACTGTCGTCGATAAAACGACTTTTATTATATAAACGCATGATGTTTGAAATTATTTATATTATTTCTTGCAAAAGCCTTTTTTTATATTAGATTTCCTTCCATATTAGCCTACAGTTAAAAATATATATGTGTATGTTTGTATTGAAATCGAAGTTTAGAGCAGGTTATTGGGAATTCAGTATAAGTTACGGATAATTACACGTTTATCGAAATATATGATGGCAGACTGTTAAAGGAAAGGCTTTTAATGAGTTTTCATAGTATTTTCACGTTTTAAGGCAGTTATCCAATGCCAACGAAATTTAAAATGAAAACTAACGCTCTTTATCTTTACGAAGCACTTACAATCTGTTTCATTACATTTTTCAATTTCAGAAAAAGTCGATGGGTTAGTTTCGAGTATTTGCAATATTTACAAAATAGTTTAAACTTTCGCTAATCAATGATAAATTTTGTGCAGCTTTTATTACATACGTAGGCAAAGATTTATTAAAATTTATTATTTAAAATAATGCGTCATTACAATATACAAATAGATATCATGTACACGCAATATATACTAATATATGTATATGTATTTATAAGAGTTTTAAATAATTAGCAACATTCTTATATGAATTTTATCGACATTAGTTTTTTTTTTTTGAAATGCGAATCACAGAAATAGATAAATACTGATTCCATTACATACTTACATTAGTCCATTCTAATAGTTTTTTTATATACTAAAATTTTTTAAATTTTGAATTATTCGAGAACTCATCAAGTTATTTATCAAATAGAACGTAATGGTAACTGAACGATAATAAAAAAATATTGATAAATAAAGCTTTACAATACCTGTAACATCCAGTTAAAAGAACCCTTTTTTAAGTGTCGATCTAATCGGCATATTTTGTGCAATGTCTTTGTCACATTAACAGACAAAAACCTATATAGCAATTATATCGGTTTGCGAAAATAAATTCGCATTGTTTTTCGTGACTTTTTGTTCTATATACATCCAAAGTATATCGTTTTAAAGCGATGTTTCAATGATGCTCGCACGCTTAATTCGGCAACCAGTGTCTACTCTCTCGGTGAAACTTTTCCTAAGCATTTGGTCGTATCTACGTGGCTCTGGCGTACTTCTCCTTTCGGTCAGTGAACGCGTGAGCCGCGATCTCGTCTTGACCTGTAAAGGTAATATATTTATGTGATGAAAATTCAAGATTTGATAGAGGAGAAATAATCATGTTATTTATGGTATAATAAATTTGCGGTATTTAAGTTAATATGATATAATGCGACATATAATTATTTTATTCTATTATTTTTTTTCGTTTTACTATTCGAATATTTTATGCAAATAATTATATAAAGTACTTTTAAAATGTTAAATACGTGATATAATTAATTCTCTATACGTGGTCATTTTTATTTCACCTAAAAATTCAGGAAAAATAGTTACATATACAACTGAGTGATTTGATCAAAATAATATCTATAGAATAATAAAATAAATAGAATTACTTGAATCCAAGTAATTGAATAGACGTATTATGATTAATATACTTGCCTAGGCAGATATATATAAAATGAAATGTGATTAGGAAAATCGATACGAACCCCATTCAAACTGGTTTGCCCATCAACGTTAGCATTTTCGTGGTGGACCGATGAATCCGTGCTCGAGGAAGCAACTGCGGACAATTCGTCAAGCCGCAGAAAGGGACTTCGTTCGTCGATCACCATTGACGAGGACTGATTAGCAGTACTGTGGGTATCTGGTGGCATCGTCAGTCCATCGCACGAAGGTAGCGAAATCGTTGTCTCGCTTCGACCCGACTGCATACTCGTTATCAGTTCCGACCGACCATTTTCCGAACTGTCACGAATCCATTGTTTAACAGTTGTTTACATTTTTATTGACATTACATGCGTACACGGAGATAAAAGTTGTGGATAAAAATTATAGCCCTTGCAGTACGGTCAAAGTTCTTAAGGGGACAAGACTCGGTTAAAATTTGGTAAAAATTGTTTATTCAAAAGATTTAATAATTTATTATATACGAAGATAAAAGCATTTCCCATTCTTTTAAACAAATTGTGTTATTATTAATTTTTATCAAATATTTTTTAGCTAATTTATTTGCTACGTAATTATGTTAGGTTTATGGCTTTTTTACCACAATGTACTTACCGCAGGAAATCGCAATTTTTTTCATCGAATAGGCTGAAATTTTAACAGTAACTATTAAATACTATTTTAATCCACTTGAATTAATCTAAAAGCAGTGAAAATAGTTATTTAAAAAAATATTTGTCTGTTTTTTATATAAATTTTCAATTTTTTGCAATAATTTTGCAAATTCATTTTTTTAATTACATCATTTTTAAATTATATTCCATTTAAGTGGATTAGAATGGTATTTAATATTTAATGTTTAAATTTCAGCTTATTCGATGAAAGTTCTCAGAGTTATCATGTGGTAAGTGCAGAATTATGGTAAAAAATCATAGAAATGATTGATAAACGTTAATAATAATACATTTTATTTAAAAGAATAGGACACATTTTTAACTAGTTATATAATAAATTACTTATTATTATTAATAAATAATTTTTTCTATATTTTAATCCAAGTTTAGTCCTCTTTAATTAAATACGTGTTTGAACCGTTCTTTATTGGGAATAATATAAATATCTAATAGTAAGAGTTTCAATTTAATTCTCATTGTATTAAATCTGAACAAACTTTTTATTCATTTTTTCTCTTCGTGTATGTATGTATGTATAAGTTTTATATTGAAAAAAACTTTTTCAAACCAATTTTATTATGTTTTTGTTTATGATTAGTTTGTAGTTAAAAATCGTTACAAAATTAAATAAGGCAAATAAACTGTTAATTTGATGTCAAAATTTGAAATTAAGGTAAGTTAACACTTTGATGTAGCGCATATATCGAATTCGAATTTTTATCTCTTACAATAATTAACACATTTATATAATAATTAATTTTAATAAGCACAGATAAATAAAAAATAAAATGATTCCACGCACATACGCGTAATTTTTACAAAGTTTAACTTTGAATTTTACAAAATATTGTGTGTAAGGATGCGCGGGGAATCGCGTACCCTATTAGTAATACTACAAGTATAGTACTATATTTGCAACTATAGAACATTCAGTAAACAGTTAAAATATTCATAATATTTTATTTAAAGTGCGGTAAATAGAAAAAATGTTTGCTGTTTACCAGAGAGAAATGAGGTTCTGAGGATCGGTGCTCATTGTACGCCGATGCTTCCAGGCGCGGCTGGCTTTAGAAGCCGAAGAGGACGAGGTCGCACCATTGGTAGCTGACGACGTTGAAGACGTAGAATCTTTATCGGTGAGGGAACGACGTAACCTCGATAATACTGGCAGGTTCAGAGCTTCTTCATAGTTTGATGGATTCTCGCTTGACACGACTTTCCGACCGCCAAACGGATCCGTAGGGCAAACCACTTGTATCGGGCTTGCGAATATTAAAGTTCTGCGAGATATGGGGATATCACACTGTTAAATTGTCTAATACCGTTATTACTAATAACGCAACTGCTGTTTCTATCTCTATGATCATGGGTACAGTGTCAAAATATCAAACAAAAAAAAATTGATGTTTAAAAATTTAACCGCATATACATCTCGTAGAATAAAACTTTTATAGTAAGACCATGTGCGAACAACTCAAATAAAATTTTATTTCTACTATTTTGATTCGGTAATTATTCAAATCGATCGAGAATCAATATTTAACTTGAATCCGTTTCCAAAAAACAATGCAACCATAAAAAGTAATTTGAAATAAACACGAAGCGTGACCATGAAGGTGGTGTGACCTCATAGAATAGCAGATACAAATACATTTAAATGTAAGGATAAACCGTTTTCACGGCTGGATGTATCGGACTTTAACCTTGTGCCCGACTGCTCGCGTTAACAAGAGAACAACTTATAAGATTGCCAGGGCGGTTACGGCTATAAGACACGCGAGCAAGAAGTCCGCGAGTAGGGGCATCTTTCACGGGACTCTTTTGATGCAGATTACGAGCTTAACCTTTAATTCGAACGAGGGTGTAACTCTCGACTATGTACGTCAAATCAAAAAGAAAGTTACCTTACCTCTTTTTCTTTATTTGAAGCTAGTTACTTATACACTTATACAGCGTTTTAATCGGATTCACTTTACTTTATATCTAATTATACACTTGTAATGTAATGTAACTCTTTTATAGATAATCAATCTAATAGTTAACTGTACTTTACCTGTAGGAATTATAATAATTACACTAGTTGAACAAATTAACGAAATTTAAGGTTACAAGTTTTATTGCAGATATAGCTAAGAAATACACCTCCGTTCGAAATAAAGGTTAAACTCGTAATCTTATAAGGTTATCAAACAATTTTAATCCAACAATATATTGCGAGATATATTTTATTAGAAAAGTATCTTCGATATCACGTTTTGTCTTGGATAAATTTTTGTACGTGTAGGAAGAATAGGTCGATGTACAATGGAACGTTATAATCAATATTAACAAGTACTTCTAATATCTTAATTCTATCGCTTACTTGTCTACGTCAAGTGGCTTTAGAAATGGTTATGAAAACTTATTTTCATTTAATGGTATCTCGAAGAAAGAAAGTACTACTGATTTTGTCAATATAAACCGTATTGCATACTTAATGGAGCACGAATGATTAAATAAAAATAAATTAATATGCAACGTGACAATTATGTTAAGTTGAATATTCTCGAGAAAATAATTCTTTTTCTGTTTAAAAAAAAGTAATATATATTCTTGTTTCGAATCCTTACAAATTCCACTATAAAATAAAGTTGTTTATGGTTCAAATTCTCTTTAACATATTTTACACGATTAAAAAAAATAATCTATTATAATTTTTTTAAGTATGTTACACAATGTAATTCATATAAAGTACGATGAATACATTAAGAAATATATTTCTTTCAGATTATAATGATCATTTTATTGATTCAAATGTGTTATTTTCCTTTTAAATTAAAATGTTTACTCTATAATGAACGTTTATTAGTTTTAAACAATTATTTATGAAAATGCTCAATAAAATATTTGATTGTATTCACTGAATTTTCTTTTATAGTCTTTAACTATTCCAAAACAAACTATCACTTTTTTAATAAATATAGTAAAATACAAGCGTTTTGAAAAAAATAGAACGCTTTATACCGTGCAATATATCGAATAAAATGTAATAAAAAAATTGATAAAAAATTCCAATAATAAGATAAAAAATAGTATAAAAAATATTTTTACCTAGAATTCTCTCTCCTATAGCTAAGGGATTGGCAACTGAGCGGCCGCTGCTTTCCGATCCTGAGGGTGCCAGGCCTCTCAATTTCGGCCGTACATCCGTCACAATGACATTCACCCTCATCATCATCATCCCCTTCGTCCCTACCGATCCTTGAGCCGTGTTGGCCATGCGTTAAACTCTGCAGCTCTTCGGGGGTTACGAGGGTAAAACGTCGACGATTCTGCTTGATAATAGACTTGAGACAGAAATAAGTACTGCGCGAGCTTGGTATTCGCTTGACTGCCTCCGCGATCGGGTTCACCGTTACTCGACTGTTGGATTTATTAACATCGATGGGGGTGCGTTTAGGAATAGCTCCGGTGCTCCTCTGTTGTTGCTGTTGCTGCTCCTCGTTGGACTCGTCGAGTAAGAGGGCTTCCGCTCGTTCGGAAATTGCGCGTACTGATAATGGATTGTCTATGAATTGAGATTAATTATTGATACGTATACCAAAAATAGTTTTATTTTTCGCCTACTCCGTCTTTTCATTTTAATTGATATTTATATATTTGAAGGCAATGAAGTAAGACAATGGAATCAACAATAATAAGTATAAACCACATGATTAAATACGTCCTTTCGTTGACGAATTTAAGCAATAAACTTATCTTTTCATTGATAAGAACGTAAAGAAATAATATATACTAACCACTCTCTTCACTTTCTAAAATATTCTCGAGACTACGTCCATTAGCACGTAAGGAACTGGCAACTCCATTATCAAGAATTTCGGCGCTTCTTCTCAAATCAGGTTCCGAATATTCTCTAACGATACACCTTCGCCTCTCAAACATTGCGGCTCTTTGTTGCTGTTGTTGTCTTGTGCCGAGGACATCGACCGAACAAAGATCAGCGACGCTATTGCTACTCGTAGTCGATTTACTACGTCCCGAGCTATCGCGTCTTTCACTTGCGGTGTCGTTCAGACAGCTGTTGCAGATCCGCGCGTCCGCACGGAAACCGCTGTTCGTACAACCGTGACTGACACGTGGCAGTTTCTGATCTGACTTCTAGGACACGGCATTAAGTGGTATTTATCTTTATATAGGTATATAGGTATATGACATGTATTATGATGCATCAAGAGAATATTTTCTGTGGGATTATGTTGCTTACGGTAATGCGTATAATGCTACATATTTAAATTAGTTTTTGAAAAATAAACTTATTTCAACCATAAACGATTAACAGTAATGTTAGATAATTATTATCGGCAGATAATTTACGAATTAATTGTTATAATATAAAATAGATGGTAAATTTTCTTACCGGTGGTTTTGGCCTCAACAAAGAATCAACCCCAGACGCGCCGGCAGCTTCTACGTCTTGTTGATCAACAGTAGTGACACCACTCGCAGCCCAATCTTCAGGCATTTGTAGGCTTTCGTGCGACACCGCGTAAGCATCACCTTCCGCTTTCGTGTTTTCAACAAGGCCATGACAAGGACATTCGCAACCACTCAGTCCAATTGAGCGTTGCTGGTATTGCAAAGGCCTCTGTTGATCTTCGAATAATGGCTGATGTTCGGATGAGGCGCGCTCGTAGAGTAACGCCTCGGAATAACTTGGTACCATATCCGAATGATCAGCTTCAGTCGAGGTAATAGCGGGTACGCGACACGTCGGTACCCCCGCGGGTTCCATCAGCAATGCTTCGCTGTAACTTGGCGCGAGCATGTACGAGCCCGGCGCGCTCAGCTGGCTTACCGATGTGTGGATTTGAATGTTCGTCGGCGTGTCGTAATTCACACCGAACAGTTTTGTTATCTGTTTTTTACATTATTATATTTTCTATTAAACATTATGATTTACATTAATTTATAATTTATCACTAAAAAAGTATTTGTAAAACTTTATAACATTAAATAAAAATTTGTTGAATTTTAACATATATTTATTAGTAACAATGTACCAATTATTTCGAATAAGTAATTGATTATTTGATACAAAAAATTTTTTGTTGGTTGTTAAGAAATATTTTATAACATTAAATAAAAATTTGTTGAATTTTAACATATATTTATTAGTAACAATGTACCAATTATTTCGAATAAGTAATTGATTATTTGATACAAAAAATTTTTTGTTGGTTGTTAAGAAATATTTTATAACATTAAATAAAAATTTGTTGAATTTTAACATATATTTATTAGTAACAATGTACCAATTATTTCGAATAAGTAATTGATTATTTGATACAAAAAATTTTTTGTTGGTTGTTAAGAAATATTTTATAACATTAAATAAAAATTTGTTGAATTTTAACATATATTTATTAGTAACAATGTACCAATTATTTCGAATAAGTAATTGATTATTTGATACAAAAAATTTTTTGTTGGTTGTTAAGAAATATTTTATAACATTAAATAAAAATTTGTTGAATTTTAACATATATTTATTAGTAACAATGTACCAATTATTTCGAATAAGTAATTGATTATTTGATACAAAAAATTTTTTGTTGGTTGTTAAGAAATATTTTATAACATTAAATAAAAATTTGTTGAATTTTAACATATATTTATTAGTAACAATGTACCAATTATTTCGAATAAGTAATTGATTATTTGATACAAAAAATTTTTTGTTGGTTGTTAAGAAATATTTTATAACATTAAATAAAAATTTGTTGAATTTTAACATATATTTATTAGTAACAATGTACCAATTATTTCGAATAAGTAATTGATTATTTGATACAAAAAATTTTTTGTTGGTTGTTAAGAAATATTTTATAACATTAAATAAAAATTTGTTGAATTTTAACATATATTTATTAGTAACAATGTACCAATTATTTCGAATAAGTAATTGATTATTTGATACAAAAAATTTTTTGTTGGTTGTTAAGAAATATTTTATAACATTAAATAAAAATTTGTTGAATTTTAACATATATTTATTAGTAACAATGTACCAATTATTTCGAATAAGTAATTGATTATTTGATACAAAAAATTTTTTGTTGGTTGTTAAGAAATATTTTATAACATTAAATAAAAATTTGTTGAATTTTAACATATATTTATTAGTAACAATGTACCAATTATTTCGAATAAGTAATTGATTATTTGATACAAAAAATTTTTTGTTGGTTGTTAAGAAATATTTTATAACATTAAATAAAAATTTGTTGAATTTTAACATATATTTATTAGTAACAATGTACCAATTATTTCGAATAAGTAATTGATTATTTGATACAAAAAATTTTTTGTTGGTTGTTAAGAAATATTTTATAACATTAAATAAAAATTTGTTGAATTTTAACATATATTTATTAGTAACAATGTACCAATTATTTCGAATAAGTAATTGATTATTTGATACAAAAAATTTTTTGTTGGTTGTTAAGAAATATTTTATAACATTAAATAAAAATTTGTTGAATTTTAACATATATTTATTAGTAACAATGTACCAATTATTTCGAATAAGTAATTGATTATTTGATACAAAAAATTTTTTGTTGGTTGTTAAGAAATATTTTATAACATTAAATAAAAATTTGTTGAATTTTAACATATATTTATTAGTAACAATGTACCAATTATTTCGAATAAGTAATTGATTATTTGATACAAAAAATTTTTTGTTGGTTGTTAAGAAATATTTTATAACATTAAATAAAAATTTGTTGAATTTTAACATATATTTATTAGTAACAATGTACCAATTATTTCGAATAAGTAATTGATTATTTGATACAAAAAATTTTTTGTTGGTTGTTAAGAAATATTTTATAACATTAAATAAAAATTTGTTGAATTTTAACATATATTTATTAGTAACAATGTACCAATTATTTCGAATAAGTAATTGATTATTTGATACAAAAAATTTTTTGTTGGTTGTTAAGAAATATTTTATAACATTAAATAAAAATTTGTTGAATTTTAACATATATTTATTAGTAACAATGTACCAATTATTTCGAATAAGTAATTGATTATTTGATACAAAAAATTTTTTGTTGGTTGTTAAGAAATATTTTATAACATTAAATAAAAATTTGTTGAATTTTAACATATATTTATTAGTAACAATGTACCAATTATTTCGAATAAGTAATTGATTATTTGATACAAAAAATTTTTTGTTGGTTGTTAAGAAATATTTTATAACATTAAATAAAAATTTGTTGAATTTTAACATATATTTATTAGTAACAATGTACCAATTATTTCGAATAAGTAATTGATTATTTGATACAAAAAATTTTTTGTTGGTTGTTAAGAAATATTTTATAACATTAAATAAAAATTTGTTGAATTTTAACATATATTTATTAGTAACAATGTACCAATTATTTCGAATAAGTAATTGATTATTTGATACAAAAAATTTTTTGTTGGTTGTTAAGAAATATTTTATAACATTAAATAAAAATTTGTTAAATTTTAACATATATTTATTAGTAACAATGTACCAATTATTTCGAATAAGTAATTGATTATTTGATACAAAAAATTTTTTGTTGGTTGTTAAGAAATATTTTATAACATTAAATAAAAATTTGTTGAATTTTAACATATATTTATTAGTAACAATGTACCAATTATTTCGAATAAGTAATTGATTATTTGATACAAAAAATTTTTTGTTGGTTGTTAAGAAATATTTTATAACATTAAATAAAAATTTGTTGAATTTTAACATATATTTATTAGTAACAATGTACCAATTATTTCGAATAAGTAATTGATTATTTGATACAAAAAATTTTTTGTTGGTTGTTAAGAAATATTTTATAACATTAAATAAAAATTTGTTGAATTTTAACATATATTTATTAGTAACAATGTACCAATTATTTCGAATAAGTAATTGATTATTTGATACAAAAAATTTTTTGTTGGTTGTTAAGAAATATTTTATAACATTAAATAAAAATTTGTTGAATTTTAACATATATTTATTAGTAACAATGTACCAATTATTTCGAATAAGTAATTGATTATTTGATACAAAAAATTTTTTGTTGGTTGTTAAGAAATATTTTATAACATTAAATAAAAATTTGTTGAATTTTAACATATATTTATTAGTAACAATGTACCAATTATTTCGAATAAGTAATTGATTATTTGATACAAAAAATTTTTTGTTGGTTGTTAAGAAATATTTTATAACATTAAATAAAAATTTGTTGAATTTTAACATATATTTATTAGTAACAATGTACCAATTATTTCGAATAAGTAATTGATTATTTGATACAAAAAATTTTTTGTTGGTTGTTAAGAAATATTTTATAACATTAAATAAAAATTTGTTGAATTTTAACATATATTTATTAGTAACAATGTACCAATTATTTCGAATAAGTAATTGATTATTTGATACAAAAAATTTTTTGTTGGTTGTTAAGAAATATTTTATAACATTAAATAAAAATTTGTTAAATTTTAACATATATTTATTAGTAACAATGTACCAATTATTTCGAATAAGTAATTGATTATTTGATACAAAAAATTTTTTGTTGGTTGTTAAGAAATATTTTATAACATTAAATAAAAATTTGTTGAATTTTAACATATATTTATTAGTAACAATGTACCAATTATTTCGAATAAGTAATTGATTATTTGATACAAAAAATTTTTTGTTGGTTGTTAAGAAATATTTTATAACATTAAATAAAAATTTGTTGAATTTTAACATATATTTATTAGTAACAATGTACCAATTATTTCGAATAAGTAATTGATTATTTGATACAAAAAATTTTTTGTTGGTTGTTAAGAAATATTTTATAACATTAAATAAAAATTTGTTGAATTTTAACATATATTTATTAGTAACAATGTACCAATTATTTCGAATAAGTAATTGATTATTTGATACAAAAAATTTTTTGTTGGTTGTTAAGAAATATTTTATAACATTAAATAAAAATTTGTTGAATTTTAACATATATTTATTAGTAACAATGTACCAATTATTTCGAATAAGTAATTGATTATTTGATACAAAAAATTTTTTGTTGGTTGTTAAGAAATATTTTATAACATTAAATAAAAATTTGTTGAATTTTAACATATATTTATTAGTAACAATGTACCAATTATTTCGAATAAGTAATTGATTATTTGATACAAAAAATTTTTTGTTGGTTGTTAAGAAATATTTTATAACATTAAATAAAAATTTGTTGAATTTTAACATATATTTATTAGTAACAATGTACCAATTATTTCGAATAAGTAATTGATTATTTGATACAAAAAATTTTTTGTTGGTTGTTAAGAAATATTTTATAACATTAAATAAAAATTTGTTGAATTTTAACATATATTTATTAGTAACAATGTACCAATTATTTCGAATAAGTAATTGATTATTTGATACAAAAAATTTTTTGTTGGTTGTTAAGAAATATTTTATAACATTAAATAAAAATTTGTTGAATTTTAACATATATTTATTAGTAACAATGTACCAATTATTTCGAATAAGTAATTGATTATTTGATACAAAAAATTTTTTGTTGGTTGTTAAGAAATATTTTATAACATTAAATAAAAATTTGTTGAATTTTAACATATATTTATTAGTAACAATGTACCAATTATTTCGAATAAGTAATTGATTATTTGATACAAAAAATTTTTTGTTGGTTGTTAAGAAATATTTTATAACATTAAATAAAAATTTGTTGAATTTTAACATATATTTATTAGTAACAATGTACCAATTATTTCGAATAAGTAATTGATTATTTGATACAAAAAATTTTTTGTTGGTTGTTAAGAAATATTTTATAACATTAAATAAAAATTTGTTGAATTTTAACATATATTTATTAGTAACAATGTACCAATTATTTCGAATAAGTAATTGATTATTTGATACAAAAAATTTTTTGTTGGTTGTTAAGAAATATTTTATAACATTAAATAAAAATTTGTTGAATTTTAACATATATTTATTAGTAACAATGTACCAATTATTTCGAATAAGTAATTGATTATTTGATACAAAAAATTTTTTGTTGGTTGTTAAGAAATATTTTATAACATTAAATAAAAATTTGTTGAATTTTAACATATATTTATTAGTAACAATGTACCAATTATTTCGAATAAGTAATTGATTATTTGATACAAAAAATTTTTTGTTGGTTGTTAAGAAATATTTTATAACATTAAATAAAAATTTGTTGAATTTTAACATATATTTATTAGTAACAATGTACCAATTATTTCGAATAAGTAATTGATTATTTGATACAAAAAATTTTTTGTTGGTTGTTAAGAAATATTTTATAACATTAAATAAAAATTTGTTGAATTTTAACATATATTTATTAGTAACAATGTACCAATTATTTCGAATAAGTAATTGATTATTTGATACAAAAAATTTTTTGTTGGTTGTTAAGAAATATTTTATAACATTAAATAAAAATTTGTTAAATTTTAACATATATTTATTAGTAACAATGTACCAATTATTTCGAATAAGTAATTGATTATTTGATACAAAAAATTTTTTGTTGGTTGTTAAGAAATATTTTATAACATTAAATAAAAATTTGTTGAATTTTAACATATATTTATTAGTAACAATGTACCAATTATTTCGAATAAGTAATTGATTATTTGATACAAAAAATTTTTTGTTGGTTGTTAAGAAATATTTTATAACATTAAATAAAAATTTGTTGAATTTTAACATATATTTATTAGTAACAATGTACCAATTATTTCGAATAAGTAATTGATTATTTGATACAAAAAATTTTTTGTTGGTTGTTAAGAAATATTTTATAACATTAAATAAAAATTTGTTGAATTTTAACATATATTTATTAGTAACAATGTACCAATTATTTCGAATAAGTAATTGATTATTTGATACAAAAAATTTTTTGTTGGTTGTTAAGAAATATTTTATAACATTAAATAAAAATTTGTTGAATTTTAACATATATTTATTAGTAACAATGTACCAATTATTTCGAATAAGTAATTGATTATTTGATACAAAAAATTTTTTGTTGGTTGTTAAGAAATATTTTATAACATTAAATAAAAATTTGTTGAATTTTAACATATATTTATTAGTAACAATGTACCAATTATTTCGAATAAGTAATTGATTATTTGATACAAAAAATTTTTTGTTGGTTGTTAAGAAATATTTTATAACATTAAATAAAAATTTGTTGAATTTTAACATATATTTATTAGTAACAATGTACCAATTATTTCGAATAAGTAATTGATTATTTGATACAAAAAATTTTTTGTTGGTTGTTAAGAAATATTTTATAACATTAAATAAAAATTTGTTGAATTTTAACATATATTTATTAGTAACAATGTACCAATTATTTCGAATAAGTAATTGATTATTTGATACAAAAAATTTTTTGTTGGTTGTTAAGAAATATTTTATAACATTAAATAAAAATTTGTTGAATTTTAACATATATTTATTAGTAACAATGTACCAATTATTTCGAATAAGTAATTGATTATTTGATACAAAAAATTTTTTGTTGGTTGTTAAGAAATATTTTATAACATTAAATAAAAATTTGTTGAATTTTAACATATATTTATTAGTAACAATGTACCAATTATTTCGAATAAGTAATTGATTATTTGATACAAAAAATTTTTTGTTGGTTGTTAAGAAATATTTTATAACATTAAATAAAAATTTGTTGAATTTTAACATATATTTATTAGTAACAATGTACCAATTATTTCGAATAAGTAATTGATTATTTGATACAAAAAATTTTTTGTTGGTTGTTAAGAAATATTTTATAACATTAAATAAAAATTTGTTGAATTTTAACATATATTTATTAGTAACAATGTACCAATTATTTCGAATAAGTAATTGATTATTTGATACAAAAAATTTTTTGTTGGTTGTTAAGAAATATTTTATAACATTAAATAAAAATTTGTTGAATTTTAACATATATTTATTAGTAACAATGTACCAATTATTTCGAATAAGTAATTGATTATTTGATACAAAAAATTTTTTGTTGGTTGTTAAGAAATATTTTATAACATTAAATAAAAATTTGTTGAATTTTAACATATATTTATTAGTAACAATGTACCAATTATTTCGAATAAGTAATTGATTATTTGATACAAAAAATTTTTTGTTGGTTGTTAAGAAATATTTTATAACATTAAATAAAAATTTGTTGAATTTTAACATATATTTATTAGTAACAATGTACCAATTATTTCGAATAAGTAATTGATTATTTGATACAAAAAATTTTTTGTTGGTTGTTAAGAAATATTTTATAACATTAAATAAAAATTTGTTGAATTTTAACATATATTTATTAGTAACAATGTACCAATTATTTCGAATAAGTAATTGATTATTTGATACAAAAAATTTTTTGTTGGTTGTTAAGAAATATTTTATAACATTAAATAAAAATTTGTTGAATTTTAACATATATTTATTAGTAACAATGTACCAATTATTTCGAATAAGTAATTGATTATTTGATACAAAAAATTTTTTGTTGGTTGTTAAGAAATATTTTATAACATTAAATAAAAATTTGTTGAATTTTAACATATATTTATTAGTAACAATGTACCAATTATTTCGAATAAGTAATTGATTATTTGATACAAAAAATTTTTTGTTGGTTGTTAAGAAATATTTTATAACATTAAATAAAAATTTGTTGAATTTTAACATATATTTATTAGTAACAATGTACCAATTATTTCGAATAAGTAATTGATTATTTGATACAAAAAATTTTTTGTTGGTTGTTAAGAAATATTTTATAACATTAAATAAAAATTTGTTGAATTTTAACATATATTTATTAGTAACAATGTACCAATTATTTCGAATAAGTAATTGATTATTTGATACAAAAAATTTTTTGTTGGTTGTTAAGAAATATTTTATAACATTAAATAAAAATTTGTTGAATTTTAACATATATTTATTAGTAACAATGTACCAATTATTTCGAATAAGTAATTGATTATTTGATACAAAAAATTTTTTGTTGGTTGTTAAGAAATATTTTATAACATTAAATAAAAATTTGTTGAATTTTAACATATATTTATTAGTAACAATGTACCAATTATTTCGAATAAGTAATTGATTATTTGATACAAAAAATTTTTTGTTGGTTGTTAAGAAATATTTTATAACATTAAATAAAAATTTGTTGAATTTTAACATATATTTATTAGTAACAATGTACCAATTATTTCGAATAAGTAATTGATTATTTGATACAAAAAATTTTTTGTTGGTTGTTAAGAAATATTTTATAACATTAAATAAAAATTTGTTAAATTTTAACATATATTTATTAGTAACAATGTACCAATTATTTCGAATAAGTAATTGATTATTTGATACAAAAAATTTTTTGTTGGTTGTTAAGAAATATTTTATAACATTAAATAAAAATTTGTTGAATTTTAACATATATTTATTAGTAACAATGTACCAATTATTTCGAATAAGTAATTGATTATTTGATACAAAAAATTTTTTGTTGGTTGTTAAGAAATATTTTATAACATTAAATAAAAATTTGTTGAATTTTAACATATATTTATTAGTAACAATGTACCAATTATTTCGAATAAGTAATTGATTATTTGATACAAAAAATTTTTTGTTGGTTGTTAAGAAATATTTTATAACATTAAATAAAAATTTGTTGAATTTTAACATATATTTATTAGTAACAATGTACCAATTATTTCGAATAAGTAATTGATTATTTCATATAAAAAATTATTTATTGGTTGTTAAGAAATATTTTATAACATTAAATAAAAATTTGTTAAATTTTAACATATATTTATTAGTAACAATGTACCAATTATTTCGAATAAGTAATTGATTATTTGATACAAAAAATTTTTTGTTGGTTGTTAAGAAATATTTATAACATTAAATAAAAATTTGTTGAATTTTAACATATATTTATTAGTAACAATGTACCAATTATTTCGAATAAGTAATTGATTATTTGATACAAAAAATTTTTTGTTGGTTGTTAAGAAATATTTTATAACATTAAATAAAAATTTGTTGAATTTTAACATATATTTATTAGTAACAATGTACCAATTATTTCGAATAAGTAATTGATTATTTAATACAAAAAATTTTTTTGTTGGTTGTTAAGAAATATTTTTATAACATTAAATAAAAATTTGTTGAATTTAACATATATTTATTAGTAACAATGTACCAATTATTTCGAATAAGTAATGATTATTTCATATAAAAAAATATTATTGGTTGTTAAGAAATATTTTATAACATTAAATAAAAATTTGTTGAATTTTAACATATATTTATTAGTAACAATGTACCAATTATTTCGAATAAGTCATTGATTATTTGATACAAAAAATTTTTTGTTGGTTGTTAAGAAATATTTATAACACTAAATAAAATTTGTTGGTTTTTAACATATATTTATTAGTAACAATGTACCAATTATTTCCAATAAGTAATTGATTATTTGATACAAAAAATTTTTTGTTGGTTGTTAAGAATATTTTCTAACTTTAAATAAAAATTTGTCGGTTTTTACTATTTATTTCGTTAAACCAAGAAATTGATTATTTGAATATATATTAATTTTCATTGATTCAAATAATATATTTATTACCGGTTATTTTTTATTTGTTTAGTCCTACTAAAGTTTTATTTAAAGTGAATAATATATTTACTTGAAATAAGTAAATAATTTGATAAGTATATACCAGATAAATCATTTATTTGTTTCAAACAACATTTGTTTGATTTTACTAAATTTTTTTTCAGTGTACCAATAATCTTATATATATGAGCTATCGAGTCACTTTTATTTTACCTGTTCAGCAAAGAATCGCGATCTCGCCTCTTCGAATTCTGTAGCAGATCTAACGTTCGAAAAAGCGAAACCTTTCGATAACGTAATTTTTGTTATCGGGATCTTGGGGTCCAGTACGAGTTCCTTACTGATGTCCTTCGAGCCGCAGTAGTCGTAAAAATAGAAGGACGTTGCTGCGTGTGAGTTGACTCTCTCGTAGTACACCTGCGTCACAAGTCGTAACCGGAAAGTTAATAAATTTCAAAATACGTATACTTTATGAAAAATTCTATATTTCGTCATATATGTATAGGTATATATATATATATATATATGTACATGTATATGTATATGTATAATAATGCGAACATGTTGGTATAATGAACATATATACGAGGAGAGAAAATATGTCTCTACTATTCGAATTGAGGTAAACGTTCGATAATAATTACGAAAGCCGCAGTTAAATTAGTTCGTGATTAACTGAGTTGGTATTCACTTGAATCAATTACTTGCTAATAATGCGATACCTACATCTACATGTTTATTCAAAATAATTGAATGTTTGTGAACTAATAGTACGTACGTATAGTCTACATAACATTAATTTAGATCAAATCATTATTTTTAAAATTGAAGATTAATGAAACTTTTTCTATGAAATATATATAATTAAAAATTGATGTATTATCTTTTAAAATAAAAATTACTTTTTTCCTTAATACATTGTATGTGTGTATATATTGTGACAATGATAGATCACCCGATACTGTTTGTCTCGCTTGGGATCAGAACGAAAATGCATTTTATAAATAAGCTACTTTTGATACTTATACTTTATTGATTTTTCAAATATGTGCTACCATTGTTTTCAGTTTATACTAGTAAAAATAAAAATATTATTTCTTTAATTTTCATAGTTATTTACCATATCAATTAATTTTATTGTGTATTTATTACATTAGAATTATAAAAATCGATCATTATTTATCATTATTTATTGAACTATATGATTTATGGCACTTCTTCCTTATTTCTTCAGTTCGGTAAGTTTGCTATATGTCATTATTATACTTAAGCTTTTATTTTTAACTGATTTTTACTGAAAGTGATAATTTCTAATAATAACTATATTTCTAATATCTTCATAATATGTCAACTTTAAAATTTGTTGTTGGTATATATATGCAGGAAAAATAGGAATAAAAAATAGTAAAATATTGTACAATGTTAGTACCATAAAGCCACAATTCGTCAAAAATGAAAATTGTAAAAATTACGTTACAATAAGTCAATTTCAAATATGCGATGTAATAAGTCTATTACCAAAAATAGGGCTCTTAGTCCAATTATAACTTGTTCAAGTTAATGAGGTCAAACGTTTCCTTCTTATTAATATAACGCTTTTATTAATGTAATAAGCCTTTATACCGCAGTCAGTGCAATTTTTTTCACAGTTTCAATAAAACATAAATTAATTAATCTACATTCGAAACAGCCATTCAAACGTGGAAGCATAAAATTTTAATTAAAACAGAAAATTTTTTTTTAAAGTTTTACGATCTCCGTGAAGGTTTTTACATGGTACACAAAATTTACTAACTATTTTAACGAACCCGACCGCCAAAAATAAAACAACCACTTGGTAGAAAATCGAAGGTTCACCTATATTTAAAAAAAAGCCTATACATAATCGTGGATTAAATGCTTTAGATAAGACAACGATAAAAAAAAATCAAATCAACATTTTTAATAATGTCAGGTTATACTTATAAGTATACGCACATATATGTACATGACACGATAAAAGTGTACTTGGTTTCAGAGTCTCGGCCGTTAATCCATGTGTAAATAATTAATTATGCAAGGAAGGGCGTCGTCTTCTTTCTTTTTTCTCTTCTGATCGATGTCGACTTCTACCCCGTTGGGAGTATCTATATACCGAGTACTACAGGGAAATTACAGAAGAGGGAAGTTTTAATAGAGAGAGGGGTAAAAGTACAATGGTATTTTCCATCGCTCCTGATAAGCAAGCAGAGAAATGTGTTTTGACGCTCGTGCACTTTTCAAATCTCATTATTTTTATACGTTTAATTTTTCAATGCGTTCGTATTAAGTGAAAATTTATTGTCTTTTCGTTTTAGATTAGAATTAAAGTACTCGTTTCCCGGGTATTGGATGTTTTTCGTTATTTTTAGTTAATCTTGTCACGGTAGAAGCGATTTAGTGTGATCAAATTTGGTTTAAATGATGCAACTTACGAGGCACCGTTTCTGATCATTTAATTTGGAATTTAAGTTTTAATCGTTTTAACTTAACTTTATTGATTTAATTCATGGATTTAATATATATTATTTTTAAAAAATTACATTTTCTTATTGTAGGGAACATTCATGTGAAAATTCATTAATAAATTATTAAGTTTCAGAGAAAAATTTATTATAAGTAGTGAAAATGTTTAAATAATTAATAAAGCAAATTTGTCAACAGATTAGCGAGATGTTGTTTATTAATTATGCATTTGCTTGATTAATATTTATCACGAAAATATAAATTATAATCAGTATACCTAAGTAAACAATTACTTAGAAACATAATTCGCTGACTTATATAAAATCCTGCACACTCATTAATCTCCTTTTATTATGAACATTAATTTAAGAAAAAAAAATATATTTTATCTACATACATCATTAATTAAATCACATTTATAAAATATTTTAAATGAATACAATTTTATTATCATTTCATTCGAATTAATTAAAAGAAAACCTTACAATTCAATCCTTTATAAAATTATCCATCAAATTTTATAAATGTAAATGATGTTAAAGTAAATTGTTTGGATAAGTTTAACTTTTATAAATTGGAAATGTGCAATGAACGAACGAATTTTTTACTTATGTGTATTTATGTGTTAGTACTTATATTAATTCAGAAGAAGAACTGAATGCGTGTTATATATAACGACAACGATCAAATAATTTTACGTCACAATTTTTCGTACGCGCAACAGATGGATTCTATGTGACAAACTAACAGTTGACTAACTGAAGGTCAAATTAACAATGAGGTGTAACGTTGGAAACTATGCAATTAAGTTTATTTGTAACTGCATAATTACAGTTAACTATACAACACATTTAACTATCCAATTATGTGTCACTAGCAACTGTATGATTACTGTAATTACTGCATGTTTTAAGTGGAAATTATACTTAATTGTAAATTACACAAAAAGCGGTATGTTCGTTAATTAATTAATACACTTATATCTGTATTTTCATGGAAAATGCTTGTACACTATAATTTATTGAAATAACACACTGGGCGAATATAATATATAATTGTGTTAACTTAAATTATAATACATTGTTGGTCAGTTAGTTTTTGTTTTTCAAAATAACATTTAAATACATAATCCAAAAATTATTCTCACCTTTTCTACGAATTGCACGTCTATTATATCGATCAATATATAAAAGGTGTAGCGGTATTTACAAAAGTTCCTAAATTTGTGTGCTACAAAAATGTTAAATTGAAGAAATGAAAAGAAAACTAGTAGAACATGAAAAAGGTCTTTGAATACTTTTCGCTTTCTTTTATTCTTAGATTGAAGTTCTTCCGTAAACCAAAGATCTGTACGTAGTGTTTTTCAAGAGTTTGCGCCAACTCTTAGGTGCTTCTTAAGTCTAACATGCGCATTTTCTCTCACGAACATATATATACGTACACATTCACGTAAATCTACTTTTCGACAAAATTAGTTTAGTTTTGTATTTGAAAGCTTCTTTGCAAACAAGTAGTTTTCTATTCTCATTTAAATTGTATTTTCTATAGTCTTAGAAAAGATTAGGTGACCTTAAACATAATTATTCGATACACGGGAAAAAAGACGTATTAGTCAAAATTACAAAGGTATTGAGTAATCGAGAGACATGTTTGACAAATCATAAAAAAATACTATATCGTATAGTATATGTATATAGTATTTATAAATCTGTAGTACAATTGCTTATAAAACGTATTAGTTTTGAGAATTTGTCAAATCTATACATATTCAATATAACTATTTTCTCTGTGTAATAATTTTAAAAAGTGTGATTGTTTCTCATCTTTCATAGTATAAGAACCATCTAGCCGTAAAAAAGAAGTATAAATATTCAATTTACATTCTCAAATATATAAGCTCGAATAAACGCGTATAAACATCCATATTGAAAGTCAGCCCCTACAAATATCCAACAAATTCAATTTGCTAATTGACGTACATCATACGTTTTAACTGTATATACAGTTGTCCGTAATAAAGCAAATAAAGTTTACAAAAGTTTAATTCAAGCCAAACAAAGCTACAAAATTATACCAAACAGAAAAATAATAGGTTTCAAAATACCTACATATTTATACTTGCAAATAATTGTATGCGTGTTTGACAAAGCGGTATACAACAATATTGAATAGCGCGCGCATGTTGTGTATTGAATAAGCGACGCGGGAAATTTAAAAAACAATAATCGATCGGTCCGCGTGGTCGATTCCACGTGCGTGAGTTGGTTGTAACTTGCGCGCGCAATTATATCGAGTGCTTTCTTTCTGTCGCGTTCATTTAAAAATAGCATAACAGTTGATATGAGTATATTTAAAGCTGATGGACTATATCTTGAATACAATATTACTAATATTGCTTATTTTACAACAAGTAAGATTTTACAAGAATTTGGAAAAATGCGCCGAGAAAAATGTGATTTTAACGTTTCCTACATAGATACTTTATTTATGTTAGTATGTATTGTGGGTATGATTATATTCATAGTTTAACTTGTTATTAGCAAGTCATAGAGATCTTTATTATTAATGCTTTATTATACAATATTTATAAAATTAAAAAAAAAATTTTATTAATAGAAATCGATTATTAAGTATTTGCATAAATTTGAAGCTGATTGATGAATTGGAAAACTATGAACAAAGCTCGTATTTTATTTGCATCGTTGTATAGTTTTAGTTTATTATCGCAATTTGGACTTATACTTTATTCAAATAACACTATTACTGTTTATTCGATTATTATTCTACTTTCTATTATATAATAATTAAATAATAATGATTATAGCTGCTAATTTTAAAGTTTTTATTAAATATTAGCTTTAAAAATAAATATACATAAAATAATGATTTTATACTGGTGACAATAATATAAAAAAGCCAATTATATATCACCTCTTGCATTATTTAAATTGTGAAAAAATTATAATAAATTATTTGATTTATTATTAATGAAATCTTGTGTTGAATTTTTATACAAAATTGGTATTTAAATTAACTAAAGTCAGGAAGAAAATTTTATATTTTGAGCAGCTCTCGATTAATTTAAGATCGTATATTAATCACGAATTTTACGGACAATCTTGGAAAATCTATGAAAGTTAAAGCCTTGTTTGAGAAACTTCTTAAGTCTGTTCTTTGTACATAGAATTACAAGTGACGCTGAGAACCTTGATGAAAAAAAATCTTTAAAGCACATTTTAAAGAGGTAAGTCTCATTTTCAAAGCCTGTAAATTTATTGTTCTCGCAGATTGTAAAATGCATATTTTTATGTACATTTTTAACGGATGATTAATTTTACTGTGTCATTCTATTTATTCACCTCAGTGGTTACCTTTAAAAGCGAGTATAGTGATCTGCAGTTTTCGTGTAAAGTTCTTTTAAGACCTCTTAGCGTTAATGCCCGCTTCGTTGTAAAAAAAAGTAAAAATAAAGCAAAGTTTCGGAAAAATAGTGGAATTTTTAGAACTTGCAGTTCATCATCATTTACATGTGGTTGAGATTTTAAGACGGCCGAAATATATTATTATAATGAACTAAAAATTTTCTTCAAACTTAATGATTTGTCTCTTAAGTTTTAATCTCTTCTCGGAACAGAGTTCATTTTTAATTTTTTTTTTAATGCCGAGCTTTCAATACATTCTCTCGTGGCTTTACGACTTTTCTCGCGAGTCGTGCGACATTAAGATTTAACCTAAATTTCACAAGATAGTAAAAAAAACCATTACTCTGTTTTAATATTCAAAAATAATGAAAATGACGATAAAAAAATAACGTTTCAAAATAATTTTGCCAACATTGGGTTGAATTATGGAATATGCAAGCAGTAAATAAAGAATATTATGCTTGTCGCATCTATCAAGAGAACAATTAATGTCAGGTCACTTCAGAATTTAGAATAAACTATTATTTTTAAAGTGAAAAATATAGCCATACCTAGCTAAATGACTCAACGATCATCAATCAAAATCTGAAAAATGCTTTTAACGGTAAACGTTTTTCACTGCCATGTGTCCTTTAAAAGGGTGTACTATACGTGCAGAAAAAGTGAGGCGAAAAGAAGAGAGGGAGAGCGCAAAATAAGATTCTGTTGAATTCTTTCGACAAAAAACATTTTTCGCGAAATTGTATGGATAAAAAAGTGACTATACATTCTTATTTCCAATAATCGACGTCTAATCTATACAATAATATAAAAAAAATTAATGATGTAAAATGTACGCATATAAAGGAATATTAATTAATTTTTATTGATAAATAATTTGTTAGTATTATAACCGTTATAACTATTGCGCAGGTATAAAACATAAATATTTCGAGAACCACTTGAAAACCTGACATTTGAATAAAAGGTATACGTATATAGGTATATTTATATAGCTCGATATAGCGTAGGAGCATAAAATCCGTCATTCGAAGCGAAAGCATCATACCTGGGTTGTGGTGAAATTGTCGCCGTTCCGATAGCGCATGATCTGACGCTTTCGACGTACGTAGTGGTACGAAATAGCCTTCCACCAGATTGTTGGCTGGGCCAGCCGCAGCTGCGTCAGCTTGGCCAGTACACCGCTTTGGCCCTCGGCATGCAGCAGGTCGATCCTAATCGGTGAGTGGTAGCACTCCACGAGATAAACGAGGTAGAGCATCCCCATGAACGCCACCTGTGTTCATACCCAACACCAATGATTTCTAATAGTTTACCTCATTTTGCATTCTGGATGATCGATTGTATGCTTTTACTTTAACATATAGTCTCTAATATACTGTACCTCGTGGTACTTCATGTTACCCCCTATGAAATAATCGAGTCGAGTTTTACTTTTACGTTATTTTGAAAACTAATATTATTTTCATAAAACCCGGCTCCTCGTACATCGAATAATTTATCTCTCGCGTGGAAAATTATATTATATTTTGAAGTGATATTTTAAATAAACATAAAATATTATATCTATATACCTATATTAACTTAATTTTGATCGGAAGTAGAGGGTTTTGGCAATCATGAAAAATCCAATTTACTCTCTAGTACATCGTGTTACGCTACTTGTTTATCTAACAATCTCATCAGGAATAAATTATAGTAAATCATTCGCAATCCGTTTATTGTTTACAAGCTGACGCGACGATACGTTATCACATTCTAACCTTATTAATTTTGTCGTGTCAGACAATATTAAAACCTGAAAAATTGATTTAACGTTATTTTTTCATTATTTACATTTAAAAGTTTTGCATGTATTTGATTTTATTTAGTTGTCGCTACATTTAAATAATCTTTGATCAAAACTTGAAAATAAAATTTCGATCGATATTAGTATTGGCTAACGTAATTAAAAATTACGATTACTTTTTAAAAGCAAGTTCTAATGAATATCGAGAGACTCTATAGAAGAAATATTTTTCGCAGCATTTTTCATTCTCGCAAAAGCTTTTTTAATTAAAGAGTTTATGCTGTACATTATAACAAGCGTTTGACTTGTGCTTCGGTGCTTTTTTTCTTATAAAAGGATCGAAGTCGAAAGTTACGACTATTTCTAAATGAAAAATAAAACACAGATTTTATATATATAATGAATAGTTTTGTGAACCTTTCAATTAGAAATTGCTCTTTTAAGTTTCAAAGAAATTCATTATCTAGAATTCCCACAGACTTGGCATTCAAATCATTCCTTTGAATTCTGCCTATATATATATATATATATATATATATATATATATATATATATAATTGGAATGTTATATGTATATTTATAGGTATATTTTTCATATTATTATACCAATTACTTCGAAATAGTGTACTCTTATTATAAAGATATTATATTCATTTAAATTATGTTTGATTGATCGTATTAATGTTATTTACTTTTGAGCAAATAGATAAATGAAATAACTATAATTTATCGTTACTTATATGTCATCAACAAAAAACGAACTGCACGACTAATGAATGGAATTTTCGATACAAATCATTTATAGTTTTCTTTTGTGAGGCGATGTTTCTTGATAAAACAGTGATCGTCAAGATTAGTTTTCAGTTCAGACATTTCTCCCAGGAAATTAAATGTCAAGATATTTGACGAGTAAAAATTACTTCATGATTTCAAGAACTAGGGATATTAAATTTTAAAGATTTATATACTTTATCCCGTTTGTCATCAGCAATATTGTTTTCTCTACATGTAATTCAATTAAAAATTGAAAGATCATATTCATTTTTTTATTCTACATAAATTATATTGTTATGGTTGTAATATGAAGTTTTGATAAAAATCAATTTGGAATTCATTTAAGTTATTTTGTCTAAATTGTGGTTTTAAGCTTGTATCTGATGAAAAGAACGATGCACTAGAAAATCAACATTCTTAAGATGAAGTTCATGTGTATAACACGATATTTATTTACCGTTAAATACAACATGTGTAAGTAAGAAAATAAGTTTTGGGCTCTAATACGTTTCTAAGTAATTAAAAGATATATTCATTATCAAAGTTAGAAATATTCCATGTACATTTTACTTGCAAGTTGCAACTTTAGTGTAACAATATAAGTCCACAACTATAGTAAATTTTGTTAAATTATTGTACGAGACAAACTTTTAAGTTTAACTGGCGCCTACGAAACCAGCCTGAAACTTGGGTTTCTTAACAATTTGTAATTAAAAATGAATAATCAAGTTACTCCGATGATTTAACAAATATCAAATTAATATTAAATAATAATTATTTCTTATTTAAGTTATAATTAATTATTATAATTAGTGTTTACTTGGTTGGATAATATATAGATACTAAAATGTGCCGTTAATTTTCTAATAAAATTAAGGCACGTATTTACCAAACAGCAATTAAAATACTAATTTATATTTATTTGTAATATTTACGCGTCTATAGCTTGTAGCATAATTTCAACCCAAATGGTAAAGGTTGAAATTTCAAAGTTCCACAATTCAATTTTCGCATGATAAAACTTTCTACGAATTAAATAATTTATATTACATTGGGATGTTATATGTATATTTATAGGTATATTTTCATATTATTATACAATTACTTCGAAATAGTGTACTCTTATTATAAAGATATTATATTCATTTAATTATGTTTGATTGATCGTATTAATGTTATTTACTTTTGAGCAAATAGACTAAATGAAATAACTATAATTTATCTTACTTATATGTCATCAACAAAAAACGAACTGCACGACTAATGAATGGAATTTTCGATAAATCATTTATAGTTTTCTTTTGTGAGGCGATGTTTCTTGATAAAACAGTGATCGTCAAGATTAGTTTTCAGTTCAGACATTTCTCCCAGGAAATTAAATGTCAAGATATTTGACGAGTAAAAATTACTTCATGATTCAAGAACTAGGGATATTAAATTTTAAAGATTTATATACTTTATCCCGTTTGTCATCAGCAATATTGTTTTCTCTACATGTAATTCAATTAAAAATTGAAAGATCATATTCATTTTTTTATTCTACATAAATTATATTGTTATGGTTGTAATATGAAGTTTTGATAAAAATCAATTTGGAATTCATTTAAGTTATTTTGTCTAAATTGTGGTTTTAAGCTTGTATCTGATGAAAAGAACGATGCACTAGAAAATCAACATTCTTAAGATGAAGTTCATGTGTATAACACGATATTTATTTACCGTTAAATACAACATGTGTAAGTAAGAAAATAAGTTTTGGGCTCTAATACGTTTCTAAGTAATTAAAAGATATATTCATTATCAAAGTTAGAAATATTCCATGTACATTTTACTTGCAAGTTGCAACTTTAGTGTAACAATATAAGTCCACAACTATAGTAAATTTTGTTAAATTATTGTACGAGACAAACTTTTAAGTTTAACTGGCGCCTATACGAAACCAGCCTGAAACTTGGGTTTCTTAACAATTTGTAATTAAAAATGAATAATCAAGTTACTCCGATGATTTAACAAATATCAAATTAATATTAAATAATAATTATTTCTTATTTAAGTTATAATTAATTATTATAATTAGTGTTTACTTGGTTGGAATAATATATGTATACTAAAATGTGCCGTTAATTTTCTAATAAAATTAAGGCACGTATTTACCAAACAGCAATTAAAATACTAATTTATATTTATTTGTAATATTTTACGCGTCTATAGCTTGTAGCATAATTTCAACCCAAATGGTAAAGGTTGAAATTTCAAAGTTCCACAATTCAATTTTCGCATGATAAAACTTTCTACGAATTAAATAATTTATATTACAACATCGAATTAAGATTTTAAAACAATTTTAATACCGTTTGAGTATAAATTACTTTATATGTATATATATATATATAAAGAAACGCTTCTGTTGTAATTTAGTTTATTACAGAAATAATTAAATTGAAATTCAGTACTTACAGGAATGTAAATATAGCCATCGTCACAAGGTGAGACATGTTTTGTGCTCTTGATTGGGTACGTTGAAAAATTAATGACTATCTGAAATTACAAAGGCTTTGATTTAATAATTAAAAATATTTTTATTGAGATAAAGCGAATTATCAATGGTAAGTTGCCGTTATTCTAACCCAATTTTTCGCGCCCGTCCTTTAGTTTTATCGGGTTTTTCCGATACTTTTTTATATCTTATAGATATCAAGTGTTCGTTTAAAAATTTAAGAATCGGACTTCGTTGTGGTTACTTTCCATTTCAAAATGATACGAGATAGAGTAATCGAAAAAATATTTTAATGGAGATAAAGCGAAGTACTCAATGGTAGAGTTGCCGTTATTCTAACCCAATTTTTTCGCGCGCTCCTTTAGTTTTATCGGTTTTCCGATACTTTTTTATATCTTATAGATATCAAGTGTTCGTTTAAAAATTTAAGAATCGGACTTTCGTTGTGGTTACTTTCCATTTCAAAATGATACGAAGTAATAGTAACTATCCGAGATAATAATTTAAAAAAATGTTTATCTATTATTTGAAAAAATCGTCATTAAAATAAAATGAAAAGATTTATTAAAAATAATTGAAAAATATCTCTTATCTATGGATATTCATAAATAAAGCTATATTTTCTAATAAGAATATGTTTCAATGAGAATGTATTTATTCGGTATGTGTAATGAGATCAATGAATAATAATATAATTTTAGTTACATTTTTTAATAATAATCTATTATCTTTAAAAGCGCAATTATTAAAGATGAAATACTCTATGATCAATGAATTAATTACAATAATAAAGAGTTATTTATCGAAAATAATATGCAGTATATATTATTTAATTTATAAAACGGAATGTAATATAAATTTGAAAAGTGAAAGCTCGACTCAAGCGAGCGAGTGATCCTTGTATATTCTAACAAGCTTAATTGAATCCGTGTAGATTACAATTGTACGTCCGGGGTCTCGAAGCGAATGTTTGAATAAACGCGGAAATTAAGCATTTGAATAGAGAGGTATATAAAGGCAATATAACGTTGTATCTACCTTAGTTACGTTGGCGCATCTGCACCAAGTGACAGCGGCAAGGCATCCGTAGATTAATACAGAGAGGACTAGACATTTGCAATTGGCTTCCTTTTGTAAAGCACCGCAGAGTGTCTGAGGTACTGGCTTTTGCTGTGACAAAAGATAAAGTTGCGCTTTTCCCACGGTAGACACACTCTTTTTACATCGTTCGCAACCACTTGCTGCGCATCAATTGTCTTTTTCTTTCATCAAAATGACACTTTTATTATTTCTCCTTTCTCTCCTTCGCGTATGTTAAAGTGAGAATAATCTGCATATAAGCAGGTGCGAACGATAACCCATAATTCATCGTTATTGCCTCAAGAAAATTGAATGTTTCCACAGATTTAGGTGTAAAATTAATCGTACTATACTAAACGTATTCTTAAACTTTAATCATTTAATAATTTAATTTAATTTCTATTAAAATTAATATTAATAAAACAATTAATTAAGTTATTTGTAAAAAAGTCATAAAGAAAAATTGATGGAAAAATTGTACTCGACGATTCAACTCACTTCTTCATTCTCGCGATTCATCATTGCACCAAATTCGTGATCGAAAGTCTCCTCGTCAAATGCTGGAGCGATTCATTTCACTTCTCCTTCTCCTCGACGTCTCCTCGAGCGCCCCAACAAGGCTCTCCACCCCTTCTCACGTCAATCTTAAAGTACAATGCCCGCCGTTAATTAAGCACTCAAGACGGTCCAATGAAATTTAAGACATTATTGCATGATGCCCCGATGTAAGGGCTTCACTCTGTACACATATGCAAACTCTTTGTGTTTCTTTCTCTTTCTCATTTTTACTCAAGGATCCGTTCTGCGGAAGTTTGCCTTTTTGGAGACTCGAAATTGGGTCATTACGAAATTATTTATGCACCGCATTGTTAGACGCATTGTTTTCACTTTGAGAAAGGCTATTTGTGTTTTTACTATAATGGACTGGAATACGGGACACTATAGTTTGTATTTTATTAACGGTATATACTGTCTCGTGGAAAATAAACCATTTCCGTCCAGTGGTGACTCGAAAGATTGAAATATTAAATAATACCCACAAACTCGTGAAAAAATCCTCAGGAACGAGTACATAATTTGTATTTTAGCGAAATGGTTTCATATTTTAATATAGTATTAGGAGCATAATTCATCTTAACGAATTAATCATTTTTGTAAATAAACGCGCACGTGTGTACCACGATTTTTTTGCCGAAGATTTAATCAAATAGATTTTCAACTTCTGAATTTTATAGGACATGACTGATTATTTTATATAAATATTTTAATTTTAACGTTGCAGTTGGTAGCTCAAAGTATTTGATATATTTACTGTACATATAGTAAAACTATATTTTCACACGTAAATTAAAAACTATTTAATTTATACACACGAATTACCAAATAGATTCACTTTATCATGTGGGGACATACATATATAAATATATAGGTATATGAGAAAACCAGTGAAATGATTAGACCTACATTTAAGATTTAAGTTGGTTACGTACACCATAGTAATCATGGTAAAATGTTAATTTTGATGGTGTACATATACTACCTACTTGCTATAGGGACAGCTGCATTAGACGTTACTACTTAGATACATTAACTTTGTTCTAATTTGACCTGCATTCTAATGAGATTCGGTCTCTCCTAACAACTTTATAATGAAATAATCGAAAAGTAGATTTACTTATGCCAATATAATACCGATAGTGTATTAAATTGTTATAACTATGTACGTATGTATATATTTAGTTAAAATAAATTATAAATATTTTTATCAATATAAGAGAATGTTATAACGTTACGTATAGTATTGGTTCATTTGTAACTGTAATTACGTTTTCTTAGTAATTTACGACTATGCACATTCAAAAAATCCAATTTGTTTCATTTTTTTAATATTCAAAGTCTCGCATAACTTACTAAAATGAATACTGGATCCTACCATAGTAAACGTGAAATTCGCGTGAATTAAGCCGAAGAAACAAATTTTCCTGGTAATACCAGTTTGTAAAAAATAGAATGATCGTCTAAAGAATGTGGAACACTTCGAAATATACGGGACAGTTGTAACATCCGTACCTTCCAAGTGCTTCCTGCTATTTGTGTCATAGAGAACGCTACCACTTAACATTTATCCTTCTCCTCGTTTTTTATAGGGATGAAGAACAAGCTGAAACTATACGGATTTGACTTTTCTTGTTCAAATTCGATTTATTTTTTGTTAACTACTTTTTCAAATTTAAATAGGAAATATATATACATTAATTTTTTTAAATTATATTGTTTTTTTGTACGTTGATACTACTTTTTTTAATATTGAAATTTCAAAATTGGATACTTTTTCCATTTTTACCTTTAATTTTTATTTTTCGCGATATTTTCAAAAATTGTATATCATTTTCAAATATTGACATTTTACTTACTATTTGTGCATGACAAGATAAACACTATACGTCGGTACGCGTATATACATAAAAATAAACGTAGTTTGAGTTGCAATCCATTTACTCTATACAATATTTACATACAAAATCCCTGGTGGAAATACGAACAATTTTTTACCGATAAAATAGGAATTTTTTATACTGTACTACCAATATTCTAGGTATAAAAAATATCTATTTTATTCCTATATGTGTAACGTTTTTTGGTCCCTAAATATAACATTAAATATGGTCTATTGGGATTCGGCATTTTCTACCTATAAAGTAGTTATAAGTTTGATCTTATATTTTTCAGGCTTATAAATTACTTAAACGTTATTACGTTATAGTCGGAAACAATATTTTATTAATATACAATAGTTTACCTATCTCATAAATTGAGCAATCAGGATTTTTAAAGCATTTTTAAAGAATACAAAAATAATGCAGAAATTAAAAAGTATTTATATATACATAACTCAAAAAAAATTTGAAAAGAATTTCTCTTTCGAAACCTTATTATTATTTTTAATTAACTTATATTTATTTTTATATTGTTTTAGTTTATATATTTACACTAATTACATATATTTGACGCAGAAAAACGCTGAAAAAATTTTTGCCCTAACCGGGAATCGAACCCCGCAACGCACGCACCAAACGCAAACGCTCTATCCACTAAGCTAACGCAACGCTTACATATGCAAATGTTTGGAACTTGTATATACAGATCATCCCTGTATTAATATCTTAATAATTGTTATTTATTCTTTGATCTATATACAGAAGATATTAGGCAGTAAATAACTAATTTAAATAATGATGGTCTTACCGATGTCTACCAAAGAGATATCTTCTTCCTTTTTTCTATATTATTATAATTTCTTAAAAGCATATGAATACTTTTATAATACTTATTTATACCCTAAAACATAATATATTATTTTGCTACTATATGTAAAAGGGCATTCTTCTAATATAAATTTATTTACAAATAAATAAATAAATAATACTAATTTTTAAATTCAAACTATTTATTTAAAAATAATATAGAAAGTTTCTAGGTATTTAATAGTTCTATTTTTAAGCTATTATTTATACCTAGTTTCTACCTATTAAAAATAGTGTTTGTATATATAAGAAAAAATTTTAACAATTTATTTAAGTAAATAATTATACATTAAATGTATATTGACAATACATATTTTTAATTTTTTGAACTTTAAAAATTAAATTTTAGGTTATTTTTACAAATATTTTTTATGGCTTTTTTATAGATATAAAAACTAGTGTTAAATTTAATAGCATATTTTGTGTCTATTTTTTGGCTATTTAATATAGTATAATTATTTTATACCAATAAAATAGGTATTTAATCGACATTTTCTACAAAATATTATGATTTCTATATTTTATACCTATAAACTACTTTGGTGACTATAAAATATTTCTGAATTTCCACCAGGGAACCTTTGATCGATTTTAAACGCAATTTAAAGCTATATTATTATTAAAAAAGTGCCCCATTCGATGAATTATATTTTTATATATATTTTAATTATTTATAGGTGTATTTAAAGCTGTATTTTAACAGGGATTTTTAGTTGAATAACTCATTCGTGCTTCTTAATGTATTTATACGGCTATATACACGTATTTGTTCAGTTATGTCAAAAATATACAGCTGTAAAAATAACTGGAAAAACGATTGTAAATCAATGTAATACATTTTTGAGTAGACTAATATAAAAATTTTTTATTTAAAAGTAATTACGTAACTAATAACTTATATGCACTTATAAAGTATCTTAAGTGTGTTCCTTTTGACGAATAAAAAAAAATTTGGAACAAAAGTTATCTTTAATTCTTATTCCCTTCTTTTTTTTACTTTAAGTTTCTAGGTATTTAATAGTTCTATTTTTAAGCTATTATTTATACCTAGTTTCTACCTATTAAAAATAGTGTTTGTATATATAAGAAAAAATTTTAACAAATTATTTAAGTAAATAATTATACATGAAATGTATATTGACAATATTATATTTTTAATTTTATGAACTTTAAAAATTAAATTTTAGGTTATTTTTACAAATATTTTTTATGGCTTTTTTATAGATATAAAAACTAGTGTTAAATTTAATAGCATATTTTGTGTCTATTTTTTGGCTATTTAATATAGTATAATTATTTTATACCAATAAAATAGGTATTTAATCGACATTTTCTACAAAATATTATGATTTCTATATTTTATACCTATAAACTACTTTGGTGACTATAAAATATTTCTGAATTTCCACCAGGGATTGTTTTATTATTTTACATTATACTATTATTTGCTTAGATGATTACAAAATAATTTACACGATCGGAAATAATATTAATTTTATATACGTATTGCATTATATACATATTCATGAAATACTTAATTATTATTTTACCAATGTAACAATGATGAGGAATGAGTATCTAACTTTTAATTGCAATCTTGAAATTTCGTAATAAATTCGCCAAATTAATAGGGCATTCCTACATGGTATGAACATTTGAAAGCAAACTTGTGGTGCTTGAAATATCGAACAAAACGTATACCAAAGGTGTGTGTATATATAGCTGTACATCCACGAGACGCATCAGTGAATAAAATTCTATCGAAAGAATTTGCTTGAATCAAGTTTTTTGCTCAAAAAGTGGTTTGTTTAAAAATAAAAAAAATATTATGATATAAAATGAATAAAAGTTCAAATAATCTTATAAATGCACTATTTTAAAATGCGTGTTTAACACGTTTCGTATAAGCAAACACGACAAACAAATTAAACGAACGAGAAAATTTTTTTATTTTTTTTATAATATAGGTATATATATACATATATGAGAATCGAGGCACACGAGTAGAAAACTAAAACAAAAAAAAATCCGTTCAATTTTTTATTCAACACACGGAATAGACGCATATACAAAACGGCAAGTTCGAAGGCACACGAATCGGTTTTTGTCTCGCGGACGCTTGAAAATTTTATTCACTACGTGGCATCGCGTGTCGCTTTATTTATTTCATTTCCCTCGAGTACTGACCTATCGTTTTCTCTCTCTTTCATTTTTTTTCACCCTCACGCGCGCTCACAACGTATGTATAAAAGGATCGTTGAAAATTCCGGAATAATAAAGGAAATAAACTGCGAGAGTGTATGCAGAAAAAAAGCATAATATGTTGCACTCAGGATTTGGAGCTCTATCGAATTTGAACTTTTTCATTTTGAATGCATGACAAGAGTTTCGTATATACGTATACATATATATATATAGAAGTAATTTTAGCTCGAAAAGTAAATAACGTTAAATAAGTGAGAATTTCCTTGAACCACATTTGGTATACATGAATTCTATTAAACATTAATTTTGTTTGATATATATATATATACATACATAGATACTATCCGTGGGTATTGAAAAAAACTTGCAATGAATGCCAGTGAAAGCTGGTCACTTTAAAAGACAAATAATGCGCAGTTCATTATTCAGAAGTTGTTTCATTAATTTTCTGATAGAAAATATTGGGTCGCGATGACATTTTCCATTCATCCGTGAAATATTCTATAGATTTATATTATTATAGATCAGTTAATTCAAGTAATAAATAATTTTTCTAGTAAAAAGTTTTGACTATATTATTATATTAAAAATAAATATAATTAATTTTTTTATTTTGCTATGGTTCAATTGTCACACTGATTTCAATTGTATATAATTAATAATGGTCATAATTAACGGTGTAATAATAATAGTAATGATAATCAAAGCGGGTAATTAATTATCAGTGTACACCACAAAATGTCAAATCAAAATCATTTACTGAAATGAATGTCTTTCATTAGTGAAATACATGCGAGTAATATTAACAAATTCCCTTGTTCACATACCTTTAATTTTATTGATAATTAATTAGAAAAATATATTTAACTAAAATAATCTAATAAATAATCTAGCGACAGTATTAAAACTAAAATTATTTTAATTACTGTAATTATTATATGTTTAATTGTTATCGTGCTTAAAAAACGTAATTCGATTTTTGCACGTATACAAAGAAACATTGAAAACTGTAATCTAAATGCAGATAGTACGTTATTATACTAATTGTAACGTATACATTACAAATTATACAATTTAAATCTTTAAGACAAATTATGAAGCGACTTTCACATTAATTATGAATCATAGCTTTAACTTCATAAAGTTGTGCAGTTTACAAAGTTTAAAAATTTAATTCTGGCTAATTTATTAATTCAGTGTGGCTATATTTTCAAGAAGAAAATAAGAAAATAACTTGATAGATGTTCAAGGCGATACTTGAATTTTGCGTTTATGGTTCAACGATATTTCTTTCTTCTTTATGTATAAGTTGAGCACATAAAAATCGTTATATACGCATTTTATCCTAGTTCGAACTTTATGCAAAAACGAAGAGATAAAATTTAACTGCCTTCTGCACTTATGTCTTTTACATTTTTACGTATATCATCATCATCATTCACTTGTACGCAAAAAAAGTTCTAACAACTTAAGAGATTTTACGTAGAATTAATAAAATAGTTTTTGAATTTTTCGAGTTGAATGTATAATTTTTTTACAATTGCTATATATTACTATAAAATGTTATTCAAATTAAATTTTTTTTCTAATAAAAACTGCTTTGATTATTCAATTAACGATAGGCTCACTCTTTTTGAAAAATTTCTCTGTATCGTTCTCCTACTTACTCTGAATATCACCTCTATTAATTTTATTAATATTATTTTCCCTAAACGATTTAGATTTGTTGGTAGTTGCAAATCGAGTTAACACTTACACTGCGTTACCGACAAAAGTGATTATTTATAATTAGTTAATTTAAGACTAATAGTTTGAAAAAACTAGCTTATAAAGTACAACTTTTGTCATATTATTAATTCCACAATTTATTTACAATTTTTAGACTTTTATAGCTACAAATTACGATCTCTATAATTTGACAGTCACATCGCTTTAAAATTAATTTATACTATGTTTTTATAATTGGAGAATAATTGTATATTTTCAAAATGGAGTTACTTAATTTAGCATTTATGCAAATGATGATTTAAAATGGATTACCGTTTCATATATGACTAAATTAATAATTTTTAGATGTTTAAAATTAATGTGTAAACGTATAGATATAAGAAATAATAAACGTGCGTGTAATTCAACCGCAAACGCCTCTATAATCCTTTACATTAATGCGAGAAAAGATCATTTATAATGGAATATATCGAGGATTATGCATGCATTGATAAAGCAGGAGACGAGCTATATTGTTTACGCGCGTATTATTAATGTTTCATAAAAACTATACACACGTATCATCGGTGTTTTTAAATAAATTTAAAAAGTGAAAATTTCCTTTTATCTTATCAATTATTAAATTGTATAACATTATTTGATATTATTAATTGATGAATTACAAAGCGTGATTTACTGCGGAGCGTTAGTAAAAGAAAAAAAGATTCAATTAATTTCTTGGTATAATCCAATCTATATATTTTCGTTAAAAATAATTGGATTCTGAATAATATATAGAAAATAGAAAACGCTCGTTTGCCTTCACGCGTGAAATACTCAATTTTCTTATAAATGTATTATACAACATGTTAAATAATTACGTAAGTAACAAAAGCAAAATTGTAAGATGCTTTAAGTAGACAATATTGTAAAATAAATTAATGATTGTTAAATTAATGTCTGTTATATAGATTTAGCCATTAGTCTAAAATGCGCGCCTATGTCTTTGTACCTCTATTGTTCTAATAAGTATGTACACGAGATGTAATACATAATCTAATCAAGAACGATCTAAGCTCTAATTAATAATCCGAACCCGATTTTACGTGTACTTAATCATAATCTACACCGAATTTCCCTATAAATATAACGACTATCTATACTATGATTGCATCCTTACTTTACAGGATTATCTAAAGGAAGATCAATGGAAGGAAATATAGTATATTCATATTTTGTATATAAGGAGAGCGATCGAGTAAAAAGTTAATACTAGTGTAAAATATCGTTAGACAGGTAAACCTATTGGAAAAGCTAACTCCATTTTTCTTTGGCGAAACAGCTCTTAGGTTGTAGGTCTACCATAATGTAGGAAAACCGCACACAAGCCTGAGGGAGAAACGATTTAGAGAGGAGAATCGGCGAAACGACGCGACCGAATTTCCGACTTTAAAGGGGCACTTCCGTGCGCTTTACCGAGGTAAATCCATCGTAGCCTATGCTATACTACACTAGATGTTCTAGGTCTAATCGCTGGCAACGACGTTTCGGATTGTTGATAAGGGAAATGTACGGGGTACTCGGTAGTTGACGTACTACTCTCTGACAAGATTGACACTAAATATTATTACCGTTCGTATTGTAAGTCGCATCCAGAAATTGGACCATTTCCCTACTAGAAATTGGATCATTTTCCCAGATATCTTTTAGGCCGATTACTGCGATAACTTTCTAATTATATATGTATATACATACACACACTCAAATTCCAAAAATTATTAATTAAATGTTTACTCGTAATTTATAAGAAATTCTTAATTGTTTACTTTAGAACATAAATAAGTTTTAATTGTATTAACTCATTACCGGATATCGCATTGAGATACTCGATCTGTATTTTGGTAATTAATCGGCGTATTTACGAGAAATATCAGATTTTAATAATACTAATTAAGAAACATAATGCAAGTGTCTCAGCGCGTCTGATTAAAATGGTACAGAAACTAGTTTGACTATACCTTATCGACGGAGTGAATCGAGCTACTAAATAACGTTGTCCAATCAGATGTAACTATCGATTAATATCCAGTAGAGAAATTCGATTGTCTGTTTAGTACAAAGTATCAAATAAATATTTTAACGATATCCTAGAAAAGTATAATTATCTTGATAGCTCGAATAATACAAGTCACATATTGGAAAACTTAATCCGTCAATATTTCTTTTGAAGATATACAGTGTTCCTCTGTATAAGCACTTATAATAATAAAACTATTGACTATTATGTAACGCTCTTAAATGTATATATTTATACAATTTTCAAAGCAATAATAATAATTAATTATAAATCATTTTAGTAGTTGTCATGCCATAATGATAACGATTCGTAGCTCTAAATGTATCACTTTTTAAATTTCGTACAAATGTAAGCACTTATAGGCAACTTGTGATAGGCAAATATAAAAAATATTTTTAATGCTCAAAAATCGTAAAACATTAATTAATCATTATTTTTTGCTTAAGTAATGTAAATGCTTTTTCGTGTCATACACTTGATCATTCTTTTAAAATAAAGTTTTTATAATTCCCTTCCGATATAAATGCATGATAATTATTAATCCGATTAAGACCAGATACAATATTGTAAAAAAATATATACGTATCACCAGATAATTGAATCTCTTAGCTGTTTTATCTATACAGCGCACTTTAAACACAGTATAATATAAAGCATCTTATATATATATATTTATATATAAAATCAATAGTCACTTATCTTAGAGTATTCTATACTGTATAGGTATATTTATTAAATGAAACATATTTTCTTTAAATTTTTCATTAAAGCTATTGCTTTAAGTATACTGTACAAATTTGAATTTGAAGCTTTAATTCAAAGCAAATAACTTTTAAAGAGAGAGAAAGAGAAAGGAGAGAGAGCGAAGAATAACTTTGCATAGCAGATTCATGTTGATTAATTTTGAAATAACGTAATAAACAAAATTGAAACAGATATAATGTTATTCTAGTCATGCGAATTTTATTTCCATAAATGATGCATTTATGCTTTAATTCTCCAACACACGCAGCAATTGGTTAAGTATGTGAATTGTAAAATCATTTTAACGTCAAGGTTTTAAAAAAGGATTCAGTTAACAATTATTTAAACAACATTAACGATTTAATAATAAAATTATATTTTACAATGTTAAATTGTTCATAAGCTACTAATAGGAATTGATTTTGATAATCGCAGCCAAAAATAAGTACAAAATAAATAAAAAGAATATATTTTTTAACATTTTGAAATACTGCACATTTATGATACATTAAAAAAATACAACTTTTCACAAAAGCTCTACCAAAACAAGAGTATAAGTCGACTTATGTCCTTTTGTTGCGGCAGAAAATAGGATTTCCCTTGATAGTTGCCAAAAGAACGATATAAGTAGACTTATTCCCTTCAGAAACGTAAATAATAGGTATCACTTTTCGTAAAAAAGTTAAAAATCAGAAATTAACAATTTAAAATTTAAATTTAATATAAAAAATAAAGATTCATAATAGCATGCGTATATATTTTCCGTAATCAGATATAATTAAAATCCTTATGCATGCAATGTATTTTTCATGATTTTATTTTAACATTAGATCAATATATTTGCACTTGATTTCTGGTTTTAACGTACTACAGATTTCTCAAACAAAAATTATAACTTTTTTTTTCGCGGCGTCAAAAATTTATTTACTTTTTTTATTGATCTCTCAATCTTTTCGATAATGATCACAGTTCAAACGAATTTTCAAACGGATTTTTGCTTGTTGTAGTTAAAACTAAATCAGTAGATTACTCGGGAACGTATCTACATCTAACCAAACAAACAGCAATACTCGCACGGTATAAAGACCGGAAAGTTTCATTCACAAAAGACCGTGGCGTACAGGGAGAGGGGTTGGGGGGTTAATTACACTTGCCGAGCAGCACGAAAATTCAAGCTCCTTTTAAGGAGGCATACCAGTCTAAAACTTGCATACTTTAGTCGACCCCTGTCTCCCTCTTTCCATCCCCTCCCAGTGGACGAAAGTGTGCAACGCCGAGGAATGTTTCAAACCGCTTGGAGTAGTACAAGGACCATTCAGAAAGTCTCTAGTGTTTCGAGGTAGTTTTTTAATCAACTTTTCCTTCCCTATTTTTTTTCACTCCTCATCTCCTTTTCTTGAGCATTTTCACGGAAATCCGCGACGACCGAGTGTTTAACGAGTCCTTCCACTGTATATAGTTGGATTGTCACGGTTGAATAGACTCGGCGGTAGGAAGGATCGCTCGTTCTTTTTTTTTCTCTTTTCCTTTTCTCTTTCACTCTTTCACTCTTACACTCTTTCTCTCGATCCCCTCGCCGATTCATTATGATTGCTTTGCGCGTCAGGATGACGCCATTCGTTGGCACAAAGTTATATTCGTGGGATGTTTGCAAAACTTTTTCTTTTATACGCTTTTTTTCTCTCCTCAGATTTTTACCAAGCTTTGTTTTCTGGGGCGAATTTTTATAATGCCGTTATTGAAACAATTCCCTTATTTTCTCTGTAAAATAATTTGTTTCATTTTTTATTGTAGAAAAATCTTATTTTTTAATCGTTAAATTATATTGTTAAATGATAAAACACTTCTTATTATTTCAAATAAGTGAATTCCCAAAATTTTCATTTTTTTACGGTTCATTTGTTCTCCTGCAGCTTTATATCCCGGTATTTCAACAAAAATGACAACTTCAGATATGACTGAAAATTAATATTGAATTTTGAATGAATATTCAAAATTAATATTGCTCTTTAATTTTGTCTATTGATGTGATGATAAGAATGTTTGTGACAATTTCAAATCTGCATATTATTAAGATTTATACAGCAAGTAAATTCTGTAGCTGAAATAACGCTTATTTATCTTTAATGTTTTGGATATTGATACTTTATCATATATAAAATGTATTAATATTGAATATACTGATCGCGATGTAATAATATGAAAAGGTATTGTTTCATTATGTACTATAACTTTAAAATTACATTATTGTGTACACAAGTCTTGATATTAAAAAAAATAATGAAACTTGAATTGTTATTAAGCTTAAAATATTTTTTTATTTTTGTCATCAAGTAGGATAATTTTAATCTTCCTACCGAATAGAATAAATTTGTTTGTTCTTCCTTGATATTGATTTATTCAGATTACAACATTAATACACAAAATTTTTTTACGAATTTTTGAATACTATTGTATTAAATTTAAATATAATTGACTGTGCGGGGTATTATTATCGTAAACCAAAATCAAATTAAAGTGATTTATAATCCTAGAACAACACTCAAATATAAAATAATTAATTTTGATTTATTAATATACTAAAGAAGTTTACTGTACGATAAGGTTTCAGGGTCTCGCCAGTAAAGGATTAATTATGATGTTGCATCGCAGGAAGTTCTAAAGTTTGTATTAGGATGTTTCGCTACTGCACGTATACACACATACAAACACACACACACACACACACACACACACACATATATATAGTATATACGAAAATTCCAATCGCACACAAAACTTCGCTAATTAAAAAAAACATAGGAATAATTTTAAATGTATTATAATTATTAAATATCCATTTTCTAATGTTCTATTTTATTCTATCCTATAAAGTTTGTCACTCCTTTTCTGAAGATAGAATATAAGTACTCTCACCAAGTTACTAGTTGACGAACAAACTTATTGACAAAAATAGGAACATTCAACTCAATATTAAAGTGTACATTGTACGAAATAATAAAATACAAGGAACGCTATAATTTCATATTTTAATATTTCTATTATTTTCTTTTATTTTATAAATTTTTTATTTCACTAATTAACAAATTTTAACTTATTATATTTTTACATTATATTAATTTTTCATTTATGCGTTGTTATCGCAAGGTTTCAATTATTATTTGAATATAATGTATTTTATTTGCCGTTTTCTTCATTTTCCATTAATATTCTCGTAATTGAAAGGGTGCTAAAATAATTAACAAACTCGATAATCATCGCGTCGTAATTTTAAATAGCGTAACGAAGCTAAAGTTCGAAATGTTTAAATTAACTTGCAATTTGAGAAGCAATTTTTTTTTATTCCAAAAAGAAATAAAGTTTACAATTAAAACCTTTGTTGTACATTAATTGATCGAATAACTGATTTCAACAAGCCACAAATGAAGATAAATTCACGTTTTAATTAAACTTCATGATTGTACTTATAAGTATTTGACCTGTAGGTCATATTGTAGATTGTTAACGTACAGGATTTTATTCTTTGACCCAAAAAAAACGGATGACTTGGAATTTTGTATTTACAAGTAAAGGAATCTTAAAAGAATGACTTTCCTAGATGAAAAATTTTTTTGTAATTTTAAAGTAATTTAGTTATTACTAACAATAAAAAAATTATATTGCAATTTAACATTTGTTAACGTTATAACAGTTTAGCTGGTTTAATCATTCTGACGTATACCTATTTTAGTTTCCAATTTCCATTATTCATTTTCAACTTTCAATACTCTAACTTTTTATGTAAAACTCGAAAAGAGAAAATTGAAACACAATGTTTCGGATAGTTCAAAGTTTCTACTTTCCAATGCCGTTGCTAGATTTAAGCTGTACGGAATAACTGGAAATCGAAATCACCGTTAAAAAGAATCGTAAATTTACCTATCTTTTGGGTGATGTAAACACTAAAATGGTTACTAAAACTTTTGCAGTAATTTTTAAAATCCAAAATGACTGCTATTAACCTTTTGACAAACATGAAAGTTTATAAGTGTTCCCTTCATTTTACGTAAAGCTGGCTATAGTTTTAACCAAATCCTAGTTTCAGTTATTGAATATTCTCTTTCAATCGTATCTCAAATTACTTAATGTTAATGTATAGTAAGCTACGCATTATTGTGATAATGTAAGAAAATTTAAAATTTATTATACGTAATACTAAAGACAGTATTTGCACATATACCCATATAGAGTAGAATAATAGTCTTTTTCTATTATATTACCGTCGTTACAGATATTGAATAATTATTCAAGTTGTAATTGTTGTAACTTTCCTAATTAAATATCGAAAATTTGTGACAAAAATGATAAACGAATTTGATCGTACGTGCGTAGAACAATGTGTCGACCTATATTCGCGTTATACTACTTCGCCTCGTATTTCACGTGTTCGCTTTGTAACTTTATCATTCGGTTATTCCCCGCGCTATACTCATTGTTTTTTTTGAAAAATACATGACATTTATTAAAAGTACAACATAATATATCATCGAGTTTTTCCATGCCCATTCCAAGAAATAAATTTATAATCGCATGCCGAGGAAAATAATCAAATTAGTCATACGGCAGAAGTGAATATAAATTAATTTGTGCGAACTGAATCACGGAAATTTATTGACTTTTACTTAAGGTTAAATAATTCTAGTTTTGTAATCCTGGTTTCATTCTTACACGGTGGAGCTTAGGTGAAACTTTTTGTAATCTTATTTGTCAACAATTGAGCTATTGCGGTTTTTCCTTAGTATAGTCCCTTGTGGATTTAAAAGTTTAAAACGCTACTATACGAGAGATAAATTGGTCAATTATTCGAATTTTATTGAATTTTCACTATATTATTTAATAAAAAAAATAGTTCAATTAATACATAACTTTTAACTTACTTGTCCGGCGTATTGTAGTTTATCTGCCATTGTGCAAAGTTTGACGCGAATATTTCAACGAAGCCTTGAAATGTAATTGAAATGAAAATTCATGAAAAGGGGACTTGAACACCTCTTAACCTTAATAATCACTTCTGAATATTTACAATATCTATTATTTTAACAATTTCTATTGTTATAATAGATAAGATGGTGATTTCGTTATTTTACGAAGAAATTTTAATTGGTGACATTCGTACAATATTTTCTTTTATTATTCCAAACTTAATATGAATCTTCAGTTTTAAAGTTTAATATTATAATAAAAATTATTAAAGTATAAATTACATACTGTAAAATATGACATACTATATTATACCCATATTGTATTAAACATTGCCATTTTAATTATCGCTTTTTGCAGATTATTTTATATAATAATAAATATTTTTACATTCATTACAGACGACAGACCGTTGCTTTCATATCTATACCAATATTATTATAAAGCTATTAAATTCATGATAAATGAAGTACATGAATGACTAAACAAATAATAATATATTATTCATATATTTCTTAGATTAAAATCTATAATATTTTTCTTCTTATCAAAAATCTTAAGTGTGGGTCAGTGGGATACGAAATGTACATAAATATATATATTGCAAAACTTAACATATTGAATAATGCATATTTCTTCCATGAGATTTACATTCGTTACGTATAATTTCTCATGCATTTAGCATTATCATAAAGAAATATATATCAATTGTGCACGATTTCGCGGTAACGTTACGAAATTTTACAATTCTGTAAATTACATTCATACGAGGAGGGGGGGGGGATATAAGCATCAAAATTTTATATAAGCTAATAAATCTATTCCGTTTTTATTGTCTTTACGTATAAAGCCAATAAGATTATTATTTCATTGCGATTCTGAAATAAAATTAAACTATCCCATTTTCTCGGGCGTTCGTATATAATCATAAAAAAAAACTATTACTTATTACAGAACAAGTTTATTAGGTTCCGCAGTGCTTTAGTTATTACATAGTTGCTAGAATCTATTGTCAGCAAAAATATACGATCTAACTTTTAATAGTATATATATACTAAGAATATAGTTATACGCGTATTTTTATCTCGCGGTGAATCGTCGATCCGAGATGTTGGATTAAAACCTTTGATATTCGTACATTTGGTATATATTCATAACCTTTGATAGAGTAAAGTACGTATTCAACAAAGACTAGATAAATTAAATTTTATATATACGAGGCGCAGAAAGACAATGTCAGCTCTTTAACTTTTTTGTTCATCTTGCTTTCATCTTTTTTACTTGAATGTTTTACTTTGCGTAATATAATGCCACCTGAATACATATCTATATATATATATATGTGTGTGTGTGTGTGTGTGGTGTGTGTGTATATACGTATGTATCATCGTACGAATTTATTTCACCACGCGTAATTTAAATATATTGCGTACATTTATCCACACGACCTTTACCTTTTTCTAGACACATTTTTTTCCGTCACAAATACATGTTTGTTACGTTAATTATTATTTATGACATTTTTGTTAAATTATTGTCGTTAACAGGCTTAAAATAATATTTAATATAAATTAGTATTGAGAAAACTGTAAGCGATTGCGTAATCACACTATTGTACGTTAGGTTATTTACTTTATTCGTTATTTTTAAGGTCAATGAAACATAAAGATTTTATTACATTAAAAATTTCGTAGAGTTTCATCGCAATCGACTGAATGAATAATGTCAAAGAAGTCGTATTCTTTAACTCAAGATCATCAATTTTTAAAGCACGTTTATGTTGAGTTACCTATATATAAATCGTATTTATCTATGATACTTATGTAAACAGGATATGATGCAATAAAATCGTTGAATTAAAAATATACATATAATACGTACCATATAAAGATATAAATAATTTTATAAGTAACTTACTTCCTGCGATTATACTTGTCTAAATATAAATATAAACTAACTTTTTTTAATCTGCGGTGACAGTAATTTACCATTTTCAAATTATAAAAGTTTATATATATATATATATTGTGATAAACTCGTTCGTTTCGATACGTTTTCCAGAGTAAGTAGAAACTTTCATAATTTTCTATAGGAAGAGCAATAGTTTGAAATTGAGTTCTAGAAAAATTTTGATTAATTTTCATCAAAAAGGTAGATAAAAAAGAAAGTTATATATACAGACAAGTAGATTTATCTTCTTCCTTTCGTCTCTAACTTGTCTAGTTAAAAAAGTACAAAAAGTGGATTTTAACACTTGGACTCCAATTAGTCGCGTGGTAAGTGCGCGCGCGAAAAAAATCTTAAATTGTGTCATCTACCCTGGCGGTATGTGTGTAGCAATTTAAAAAAACTACTTTTTAAGCTATATGTATACTGTATTTAAATATTTGATATTATCAATATCGTTATATTAATTTAAAATGACAAGTTATAGAGTGCAAGGTTACGTGATATAGAATTAATAGTATATATTATAATTTAAGTAAAAGTTAACTTTTTAATATACATATTAAAGAAATTGATTGAAAAGTTAAGTTATTTCATGTATCTTTTTAAATGTGATATAAAAATTGTAATCTCTTTAATGTATGCTTGCAGTACTTGTGATTACATAAACGAGAGACGAGACTGCGATCTCAACTTTTTTTTTATGATTACATCACTCATTACAATTGATCGTATTATTATTATTATTATATTATTATTATTATTAATACTATTATTTTTACAATGTTACAGTTAACAATATAATGTAAATTACAACAATACAATTATTTGTATAAATATTAATATTCCTTTGTAACAAACATTTAGAGAAATTTATGACAATTCGACATTATTCATTAGAAAGTATATTTATCAATTAAAACATATTATAAAAAATAATATTTACGTTTGGTCATTACGTTAGGTAAGGTACCTACATGCCGTTAAAACCGCCTCGTTAATTTAAGCAGAGTGCATTGTCTCGTTTGATTTGGAGCTAGTGCATTCTCTAACTGTGCAATCTTTTTTCATACTACAGCTAATTGAAAATTAATGATTAATTTTCAAAAACATCATTATCTGTTAAATATTAACTATTTTAAAAAGTCTCTTTTCGTCGAATCTAAATTTTCACAGTATATTTAGCATTTGAATTATTTATACGTACGTTCCGGTTCTCGGGTTCAAATACGCGTGAAAACTGAAAAGGCGCGCACCAAACTGGATAAAATAAAATGATAGCGAAACAAAATATTTGAATTTATTTATATGCTGTAGTTCACTGCAAAGTTTGACTTTATTATGGTTATTATAATTCACAAAAATATTAAAACTGCATTGTTTTTTTATGACACTCTATACAGAGATAATTATAAACTGATAAGAAAGAATGGTTATGACAAATGAGTATATAGTAACTAATATTAAAAACACTCTATGTAAATGTCACAAGAGATAATTCTATAAACGAAAAATAAATGGATAATTAATGCTTAATTCGTATCCATTTGTCGCAAACGTTTTCATTTCCATCAGTGTGTAGATAATTAAAGGTGCAAATATTATTTTCTTATGGTATGTAAAGTAAACGGTGGTTTTTGAAGGTTGTTTTCAATATAGAAACCATGTACATTTGGAACGAAAATCTTGCCGAAGAATAATCAATAAATCTTTATTAATTTCATACCCGCAATCTTTCGTAATTATCGAATCCTTTTTCACCCAGTACACAACAGTTTTAACCGTGAACGGATCCTTGAGTTTCACAAGTAAAGTCACGACATCAACTGCACTGCAACTATTACATTTATTTGTTTATAACTAAAATGGATGTTTTTGTACTATTTCAATAATATATATATGTATATTAGTACGTTAGCATGCATTCGATACATTGAAAAAAAATGACACAGTATAAACACAAAACCGTATTTTTGAAGGATAAAGCAAACATCGAATTGTATTTAAAATTCTAATATGAAAAAATACTTTGTAAACAACGAGTTTCATATTTAAAAAAAATTTATTCCCGATAAAAAAATTGTAAAGTATATGGCGGCAAATTGCTTTTTCATAAAACTGTAATTTTTAGTTCGTGAAATTTGAAATTAAATTCCAAGGTTTATCGAGAATTAAACATAGTTAAAAAGAGTTACATTTGTACTTGCAAAACAAACATTTAGCTCAAAACAATTTTTGCACGTTTGTTCAGCTGCTGCATAATGTGATACTGCGCGTATCCCCGTAAAAGAAAAAGTATTTAAATATAATAACACCACAGAAGTTGAAATGAAATTGCGCCGATGGAATGAAAAATAAAGGAAAAGTTTATCACGCACAGAATTCTAAACCTCCCACAAAACTGAACGGTGAAAATGCACACACTATATATACATAGGATAACACAAAACGTCAGTTTTTCCGCAAAGAACCGCAACACAAAACATTGAGAAAGAGAAAGATAGGGCATATGTGTACATACGCGAACCGCTGGATAATACACAGAGAGAGAAAGAGAGAGAGAGAGAGAGAGAGAGAGAGAAAAGAGAGAAAGAGAGATAGTAGCACGCCGACAACACAAACCCCAATCGATAGGACGCACGTAGAGCAAGAAAACACAGACCTGGAGGCACGACGAACCGTCATCGTCGTCCGTTGATGGTGGTACGCTGCCCCGGCCTCATGCCCGCGTCACGAGTCACGACTCACAGCCGCGCCGCGGCTCGACACGCGCTAGCCGCGACATCGGGGGGAGTTAGGGGGTGGGGATAGGACGCTCGAGAGGAAAGAGAGGAGAGAGACCACTCTAGTGCGGAGAGAGAATCGGGAGTAGGAACACCGGGAGGAGAGAGAGAGACGGAGAGACAGAGACCGAGAGGGAGAGAGGAGTGACAGATAGAGGGAGTGAGGCAAAGAGAAAGAGAAAGAGGGAAAAACAGAGAGAAACAGAGAGAAACAGAGAGAAAGAGAGAGAGAGAGAGAGAAAGAGAAGAGCGAGAGGAAAGCGCGCAAACGTTCCACCCCTGAGGAACGCTCGGGGGCGACTGGCGCCGAGACTCGCCAGAGCGGCGCCCCCGGACGACGCCGTACTGCGCGCGAGCGCTTCGTACGATACGAGCCTGTGCGAAAACGTCGTTCGGTTAGATGCAATTGGGATTGGTGTACTTAAACTATAACAAGCTCCAATTTTCATTTTTCCCTAGATAGAGAATATTTCGTTTTTAATTCTATTCATGAAGAGTTTCCGCATTTCCAACTTTTGTATTTGTTTTAAGCAACTTGAGTATAGGTTACCCTTTACTTTTAGTAGAATGAGGAGTCGCTCGTCTATATTTTCCCATATTGAATTTGTTTCTAATATTATTAAAGTTTATTTATAATAACTACTTTCTCAAGGTTAACACCACAAGTTTTAAACATTACCGTTATTGTGCACGAGGATTTAAATTATTTGTATCAGATAAATCAACGTTGAAACATAAATTGCTATAAGTTATCATAAATTCATCAAAATTCAAAATATAAAATTAATGACGACTAGGACAGAAGTACATTATACTCTGAATTTATATATTATTCTGTTTAGTTGCATTTTAAACGCAATTTAATAATTCTAGACGTAATTTATAAGCAAGTGCGTACCAATCTGTGAAAGTTCAATCTATCTATCATTATCAATTCATTTTGATGAATAAAGTTAAATGACTTAGTAAATAAATCTTTATTTAAATTTATCGATATAGAGATACAACACTTTTTAACACACTTTCATCGTAAATTCATAACCCATGCCAAAACAAAAAACCACTGCCAATTAATTGGTACGTAACTTCCTCAAAATTAATTTATCACTCCTATACGTAATATGTTATTCTAAAATATAAAATTTACTTAATTCTTTTACAACTTTTTTAAAATTGTTTATATTTTGCATCAATTTAATTTTGATGATTATTACAAAGAATAAAGAAATGCTCCGACAACATGTCATTATTTGAATAGTACGATATTAATAAAAAATACTAATCATTTGATTTCAACATCCATTTGTTTCAGGTCAGATTGATAGATAGGAGTTTATTTCAAAGCATATTTAAATAAAAAATAAAAAATTTTCAGAAAAATTTAGATTAAAATTTTTTTTTTAAAGAACTACTTGAAATGTCCGACATTTTTATACAATACAGCCCATAATATTTTCTATTATCACGATTTGTTTTAATCAATTTGATCCATTACTTCAGAAATATGATCAATTAAAATTTTCGTTAATTGGCTGATAAAGGCTAATTTCAATTTTTAGTTTTAATCAAATTTCAATAATTTCGTTTAAAAAACATGAAGGTATACGTACGAACACACACATATACGTACACAGATACTTATACACTTACAGACATTTTTTAAAAACACATTTTTTGGACTACAAAGATTTTAAAACATACTCGTAACATGTATTTAACAAATTGAAAATTTTTATTATTATATAGCTTTCCCTAGGAGATAGTAAAATTATAATATAAATTCATAGATTTCAAATGGACCGACTTTGAAATATAATCTTTTCATTATTAAAAACTGTAAGCTAATGCATTGACCTTATTTTCTTTCATCCAGTAATATATTAATCAGGATACGAATTAATTAAATTTTTTGTCTCATCATTGTATTTCAAAAATATAATTCCATTAAAAACATACTGATAGATTATAATAACAATACCCTGATAAAAAACGTCAGATTTAAAAAACAATATTTTCGTGCCGATTTTGTTTTTTTGAATGATAAGCGCACAAGAGAGGAAGAAAGCAAAACTTTTACCTCGTGGAAATGAATGGAAAGAAAAGAGTAGGAATGGAAAGCCAGTAAAAGAATCGTAGACTGAAGAAGACGGAGATAACTCATTAAGTATGATCTCTGTATGTATGCACACTCACACGCACACACACGCACATACATGCGCGCGCACACGCACACGCCTGTGTGTGTACACAATTTGTAATAAAAGTTTTTGCATTTATTCTTGTGTTATATTTTTAAATTACTTTTCCGAATTCTTATTTGATTTAAGATTATTCTTCATTGAAAAGTTTTCTGATTATATTTCATGTATTATTTAAAAAGGAACTATTATACTCGCGATTAGGGTATAGAGGTATATTTCATATCGTTGGGTCAAATGTTGATTAGTGTGGATAATGCAAATTGACAACCGTTAAAAAAATACAATTAAATGGATAATGTATTAACATTGTTCGTTAATACGTATACAAATTTAAAGCTTTTTAATTGTTTTAATTTTACTAAAAGCAATTATGTATAAAGCTTTACTATCGGCAAACATCGCTATAGTTAATAAAATTACTTTGAAATATTTTATTTGCAGATATTAACTTAATCGTAATTAAAGTTAAATATGATTTTCAATAAACGTACAAACATTGATAAACGATATATATTTGAATAACGTTTAATTCTCGAAAATTCATCAACATGCATGTAAATAGTAATACCTATACACTTTGAATAGTGAATTGGATACTCGGCTTCCTCTACGCTTTCTCCTACAGTTATAATTTCAGTGCGTGGGAGATTGTCCTTCCATCTCCATTTTCCACCTACGATTTCTATGTGGTGCGGATGTGGAAGGAATAAGAGGTATTTATCCACTTTTTTTTATTGTTCGTTTATAGAGGAAAGTGAACAACTCATAGGACGTAAATAAATATAAGATTAATAGAATACGTTGATAGTTTTTCATAGTGCATGGATATACATATATTTTTTATGTGGCAGTTATATACTTACAAGCTTAAGAAAATGATATAATTTGGTAAGCCAGATCAAGATATTCATCACCATTTCCTGAAATCACAAATTGAATCACTGAGTCGATTATAATATTGATTTATAATGAACCAAACGCGAGCCTTTAATTGTCGTTTTAGTTGAGCGAATATTAAATATCATTCATTTTAAATTTAAACATTTACAGGAACAAGAATGTTCAAACGCCAGTTTTAAATTTAAATTGTAAAAAATATTTTTAGGCACTCTTCTTTTTCTAATCTAGGTCTCTTCTTTTGACTTATTGTCCGAGAAATCGTGATACCTCAATTTTTTACGCTTTTTACTGACAGCTCTTTTTCTTCTGCTTGCATGCATTGTGAAAAAAGTACCGAATAATTAAAACTGAACCGGTTTCCCATAACGGAACGTGTTTGATATACCTTGACCCTTCCATCAACTTTTTAAATTTTTTCAGCTTTTCTTTTATAGGTATATTGTATATCGCAACATTTGGCACAATATTGAAACCCGTACGAACAACCTCTACGAATATTGACCGATGACTCTCATGATATCGACTTGACAAAGTCGAGTAGGCGAGATTTAAAACATGTTTCAACGATATGAAGATACGTACAATTATCTTCGTGTAAATAAGAACAAGATAATGGACAAGTAGAGACTAGTCACTGAAATTCACCTGCTATCATAAAATTAAAATTATCGGAATTGTGGATAAATCTCAAGAGTTCGATATTGTCGACACCACTGCACGAATTTGAGAGGCGGAATTTTGAATCCTTTTGCTTCTTCATATTTCAAACACTAGAGACACCTCTCATCTCCTTCGCATCCACGCCACATGGAAATCATAGATGGGCAGTGGAGATGGAGGGATAACCTCCCACCCCCGGAAACCATAAATGTAGGGGGGGGGGGAGATAGAGGTATCATATGTAAGTAAAAACTGTTAATGTAGGTAGGGGAGGATGGGTGAAATATTTTGACTGTTCAAAGTATGCGTAACACTTCTTATATATTGTATATGAAATTTTTATTTGTACTATATACGAACTGTCAATATATACACGCTTAATGAAATTTAATCGAGTATTTGCCGAATCGAAGAATGATACAGCTGATAATAGTGCAAGTACAAAAGTGATAATGATGGGATGATTAATTCGCGAACGAATTATAATAGATACTAAAATGATTGATAGGTAACTCATTGTATAAGTATTATCGAATTCGACCGCCAACAGGTTTACTCGAATAGACAGAACTATATTCACAAATTTCTTTTCTGCACATTCATACATTTGAAATGTTTTAAAAACTATATATTTTATTTAAACAATTATACAGAAGATTAACGATATTGAATCGTGGATATACCATATTTGACCTGATAAAAATAAATCGTTTTTTAAATCTGTTAATAATCTTCAATATTGGTGATATGTATGTATATATATATATATTGACAGGAATAACGAAAGATTGAAATAACGGGCACAGAAAAACCGATAAACGTCACGAAATTACAAAAGCAATGCAATAGAAACTCGAGCAATTAACGACGCAAGTTGTACGGAAATATTAACTAGCGCGCGGCTATCAAGCTTGGTGCCAGAGTAAATAGTACACGACAAAAGGCAGTGCTGGTGTGACGAAAAAAAAATTACTGTACGAGAAGGAGACGAATAAATGGAAACGTAGGTATAAAATAACCGGAGTACGAAAAAACGATAAACCTCGGAGAAATATACGCGACGATGAAAAAAAGGAGATAATGAGGAAAAACGATGGGGGGGAAAGAGTACGAGGAACTAATGAGCGAAAGGAGACAAAGAGGAGAAGCTAATGAACGGGTGGAGGACGATGAAGCTCAGCGAATGGGTGGGGACGAAGCGAGCTTGCGCTAGCTTTCAGTGAAAATAGCAGGCGTATATAGTATCTATACGTATATATATATAACGTTGATCCATCGTGCAGTGCTCTCCGTCGATATATCCATTTCTCTATCGTGCTGAGCGCTTTGTACTCCGGATGAACGGCCTTTTTATTTCACCAAAGCGTCGCTCGCGAGAGATTTATGCGGATCGAGGAATTATTAATTTGGCGCGCTTTTTCTCATTTTACGCGAAAAATATATATATATATATGTATCTACAGCTTTTTTGATACTTATACGTATGTATACAAACGTAGAGACCGATGACTGAAAAAATAATTGTTAAAGGAATTCGATGGAAATAGGTCTTTTTTAACAGATGAATTGTTAGATTGGAGTAGGTATTTGTTCGCGGATGAATCCAAATGTTTGTTCATATCTGACGTCTGGATCATAGATATACGAATGAAATTTTTAGATATACCGCTGCACTCGGAATAAAACTTTTCAGATTCATATTCCTTTTTTACTCTACTAGACAATGTCAGTTTTGATATTGAATGTATACCGTGTAATGGTAATTTATAAAATCAAATATAAAATATTCTTCAAATCGCATAACAATAATACTAATGCTCTATCAATGTCTATTCATACGGTTGATTGTATGAACAATCTGTACTTCGTGTAACCAATTACTACCCGACTCAACCACTTGAATATGCCATTTACGATGATTAATATAATTTGATTAAATTTTCAAATGCAAACTTGATAAAAGTGTATTATAAGTAACATATTATATCACCTAAACTTGATACACGTGTTTTACATTTTGCAAAATAATATATTAGAATATAAATCTAGTTGTATATCGATAGGGTATACGGGATCCTACCCATAAAATATTAATAAATTGTAACTATATATATAGTTGTGTTGGTGTATTACATTTTATTAAAATTTTATCAGAAAGATAAAAAAGGGATTTCTCTACTGACAGGTAAACAATATTGATCAGCCATAAAACATATTCACATATCAATATGGGTATGGCAATAGGATCGATTGATTATGCATATAACGATTAATTATGCTATGCATTTGAGTACTATTAATTAGTGCGTGCGTGTGTGTCTTTATACTCAATGTATTCGTAGATTATTCAAATATAAATTTCAAACTCGATATGGCAGAATAATATAAATTCGAAATGCGTATACCGTTCACGAACGTACGTGATGGTAACGCAATTGATACTCAAAATCAAAATTGATAACACTGGTCGGACAGCTATTGTACTTGCACAATGCCGTATAATCAAATATTAAAATAATATACTCAAGTTTCTCTGTAAAAATTTCTGTTTATTTAGTAAGTATATTATAATTATTTTTATACTGTAATTGTTTATAAATTGTCGTTAATTTTCATAAATTGCAATAATATATATAATAATACATAATAACTTCACTTGCATATTGTTATAGAACGAAGTATACACAATAATACACATATATATTAATATTGTAGAAATTAAATGAATATAATTGTTTTGTCGACTTAGTTACGAAATGTTTTTTTCGCAACCAATTGTTTTGAACCCCTCTGTACTCGTCAAGATACAGTCCTCATTATTAGATATTATAAAAAAAGTGATATTAATATATTGATAGAAAAATGTAAAAGTATTTTAATTCTCCGTCTCGAGTAATTTGCCGTTTTGAGCGGTAATACGTCCATAGTAAAAAATTGTAATTTCATCACAATTTAGATAATTTCTGGTGAAAAATGATATATTTCATCTGGTCTAAAAAATGGTATAAGATTTCTACTATTTCTTTCGCATAAATTCATTCGATCTACGTATACGTGCAGGAATTTCCTTTTGGTATTATAATTTAATAAGAGTTGCTATAAAATTTTACTAAGATTACTGGAATTCGCTATAATTTTTACCGAGCTGACGTAGTATATTTACCGAGATTCCGGTACAGTAAATGCATAAGAGGCTACAAAGTCTCGCGTTGATCTTCACAAAATTTTATTAAAAAAATTTTTTTCTGTGAAAAAAAATTGTATGCCATGCCATAATTCCTTCTACTTTGTTTACTGTTTCAACCTTAAAAAAGGAAGATAATTTTAAAAATTTAAACGGTCGTTTACGCTTAAAGCTAGTTTTGTACTTGAGAAAGTGTATACCTAAAATCCGCAATTCGTTGGACTTTGAAAAGTGACTTTTACAGTCGCCTGTAAACAAGAAAGGTAGTAGGAGAGGAGCTCGAAATGAGGAGGGAAAGGAAAGGAGTAAAAAGAAGGAGGAGGAGGAGGGTGACTGGGTGAGATAAGCGAATGAAGCGGGGCTGTAAAATTTCCGTCGCTCTTCTCTCTGCGAAGCGATAAATTTTCTTTTAACAATAAAAAGGAATGCAGTGCTTGCGCCTCTCGCGTTTTCTACCTCCCACTCCTCCTTCTTTATCGAAACCTTCGGCAATAAAATCTTTCACCCGTCTTAACACGCGGCGGAGATTTTCCCGCGAGTTTCAGGTCAATCGCAGATGGGTAATACGCGCCAGAGAATTTGTCGCATGTTTGAAGTTTTTTCGGTTGACTAATCCCCGGCGGATAAGTGCAGGTAATTTTATGTACGGAAACACGCCGCGAATAATTTGTCGTGTATTACAGGTACAGTCGAGTGGATAACACGCTGCAGCTTGCGCAGAGGTAACACGCGGAAGCGGTGACTCTAACGCGTGCTTCAAGTCCTCATGGATGGATAACATGCGGCATAGAATTTGCATATGTTTTATCATTACAAATATTGAATCGTTCTGAAATTCGTCAAATTTTAAAGTACAAAATCATGAGCATAATAAAATATTACAAAATTGTCATAGGTGAAATTTTACGTTCGTGACCCATTTACAAGCTGACCTGCAAAGATCCACGTTATTATATAACTGAAATTAACAAACAATACATCGATTAGAAATAAAGATAAACTATTCAATCAACAAGTGTGTATAATATACATATCATGTAAGAATTTAGTAATAATTTACTATACGCATCTCCACTTCCTAATTGAAAGCAAACATATTTTTTTTGCTAGAAACTACAATATCTAGTTTTAAATAAAACTAAAAAAAAAAACTCGTTATATTCCTCGAGACAAAAAACTATTCCCCTCAAAGAATAATTTAAGATGCAAAAATGTGAAAGTAATTACTTCCTGATAACCTAATACACTCGTGCGCGTGTCAAGTAAATTTACCATGTGCCTTTTTTGTAATGCTTCGGTAAGTTAGAACCTATTTTTAGCAACGACAAGCTGACGGCTAGCAGACGACGGGGAAAATTCGTGACTCCATGAGAGGAAAAAAAAGAGCTACTGTGTTTGACAATCAGCAAGAAAAGTAGATGATAAAAAGGAGCCGTGTAGTAGTGACAAAAGAGTAGAAGACCCGTATACATAAAGCGACCTCAGGCTGGAGGAACGAAAATGCATCATGGATTGTGAAATACCCACGTGGATGATCTCGGGAAATTGAGAAATATGCTGCATAAGTTCCGCTCAAAATCCACGACGTTGTTTAATATATAAAGATTATCAGGGCGAATAAAATTATCTTGTTATTGTTGCATACATTGTTTTATATTGCATGGAAATTTTACGTTAATATAAAGTTCAAATAATTAACATCCTTAATTGCGGAAATAATGACATGTAATACTCATTTTTAGTAATACCCGCACAGAAGAATAAGTGTTACATAATATCAAAATTCTGAAATCGGATTCCGAAACGAGAAAGTCATTTCCGGTCGTTAGGTGTAAAATCTCTTGCCGTCGAATAAAAACGTAGAAAATCGTGCATTTGTGAAATTAAATTTTAACATTTTCCTGCTACGAGTCGAGAAAAGCGAAATAACAGAGAACCGAATCTAAAACGTACGCGCAAGTAGTAAAAAACAGATTGAGTCAGACAGGTACGATTTACTTAATTTTATCAACACAATTTTTTTAAGTCTAATTTTATCTCAGTTTTCTTTCCGTGTATCGTACGATTGATCGAGAATTGATTTCTTTTAGTGGCTTTAAAATTGCCATCAATTAAATGAATTCCATGATAGTATCGAAGAGTTTAATTATTTTGCTTTTACATTCTCGTAAAGGAAGCACTGTAACAGAGAAAATATTGGATTGAAAACATTTTAAATCGATGATTGACACTCAGGGATTCGAATTTTGTGAATTTTAGGAAATGGGCGTGCATGCGCGTATATTTGCAGAAATTACTACACTTCTACGTTGGCTAGTGAAAAAATTGTTGTATAATATTTATTTGAATCTTAATATTAATCTCGAAATTGACGACATAAATTTTTATAAAAGATTCTGGTTGATTTATGTCATAATCGTTAATCTTTCTTATTTTGCTGTACAATATTCCAAGAGTTTTGATATTTTCGTACGGAGGAATCATTAATGAAAATTCCGCTGCACGTGTCCACTTTTATATTGAAATTCTCGCGGTAGTCCATTGCTCGTAATACCACTTCGGTATAGTGGATAAGTAGATTCGAGTACTATGCTCGAGTTTTTTTCGTCGAATTACAAAGAGATATCTATTTTTTTATTTTATAAAACATTTACTTGAGTAGAGTATATTATATAACGATATACTATCAATCGCGATAATAACTATAGCGATTACAATCAATTTGAAATTATAATCATATCTCTCGTTGATCAATATCGTATTCACCTTACATACGCACAGCAATTAAAGACAAAATTATAGGGAGAATCGTGTTACCAAACCAAAGGTAACCGAAACCAAACACGTTTTGTATTTGGACGGTGGAACGAGAATCCTATATTGAAAAACATCCACATCTATAGTACAGAAAAGGGTGTCCCTCGAAAAAACATAGTTTAGCGCTCTAGCGCATTGTACGGATGCTGTAAATAGGAAAGAGGACGCACGTGTATACCTATATATGCAATGTACACGAGTATCATGGAGCGAGGAAAAGCGCGCGTCGTCGGGATGACGGAGAACCGCTAGCCGGCGCCGTCTCGACGGATATCCTATCGATTGCAATCCGCGCGCGCGCAATTCTCCCCCGCTCCCCTCTCATCGCCCGCCTCAACCCTCTCTCTCCTGCCTCCCCCCCCACCCCCCGTCCCAACCGCTACCCCCCCCCCCAACACCCTCTCACCCCTACATAGCTGAATGGATGTAATGCGCCCTTTCGGAGCCGGTCCCGATCTTTCAACTGCTTCTTTCTATGTATATACATGGATCGCTGACTTTTTTTCCCTCTATATCTATATACTGAGTTCGCTTTTGAGCTTAGTTAGGGTTCGCTACGCTTCGAGGAAGTAGTCGCGTCGTTGGCTACGAGTATCTGTTTAATGAGACTTCTCGCTTCATTCTTCTTTCTTCTTTTTTCTTTAGCTTGGAAAATATCATTTTAGTTGAGTTGATGCGGCATACCGGTATATTGTTTATGTTCAATACTTCTCTCGCTATGAACATCGTACATTGAATGCAGATTAAAAATTTATTTTATATTTACTTCATAAATATATAATTAGGGAAGATTGCTCGACATCAAATTACTAATTATGCAAAACTATTCACTTATTAGTAAACAGACGATAAACTGGTTATTCTCGTTAAAATAATAATCAATGTGCACAATTCGTACTTCTTATTACTTTTATTTAACGACGATTAAATATTTTAATTATTTTAATTTTAAATACATTGATATTTATCCTCTACGTTTGAATTTGATAAAAAAGTAATCGTCAAACAAGATAGTTGATATTTCACATAAATCGAACTGACACTGATATTTCAATAAACCGAATAAAATGTTATTTTTTATTATGTAGAACTAAATATTGATAGAAATTCATTTTTTAATGTAAATTATTTCATTTTTTGTTGCAATTTCGGAGCGAAAGAATAGTAAGTGCATTAAGCCAATGTAAAAGGAAGAATCGTCGAAAGAAAAAAAACATGAGCGGAATTGGCATCGCCTCAAAACTAAAATTTGTGTTCGAAAAGATCGAACATTATATACGTAGATAAATATAGACTACGTCGAAAGACTACTTTTTCACGAATAATAATATAAACATTTTAAAAAAATGATCTAAATATATTAACTTGTACACTTATTCGAGACTTTTTTTGTAAATATCCAATTTATGAATTTAATATTGATTACTAAATAAATGAAGAGATAAGAGTAAGCCGTGTATTGTCAATTAAATAGCCATTGAACGCGAGGTCAAGTGTAATATTTTTCTTTCTACAGTCTACTCCTTCCTTCCTTCCTTCCTTTTGCCTACCAAGTTCTGTAATGCGATGAAATGCATCAACGAGCTATTAAATTTCAGTAAGCAATATTGCAAATGTACTTTTACTCGCGGTATTTTTAATATCACGACGATAAACCGTTCTACTTTACGGGCCACAAAAGGAACATTTAAACTGATTCTCTCGTTTTTTCCCCTTCTCCTTCTCTCTCGGAATCGAACGATCGAGTCGCTTAACATAGTAAAACGAGATGAGAAAAGAAGAAAAGTAAGAAAACGGATACCTTACCAACACGGGATGCTGCAAGCGCAGAAAAAGAACATTTAATTTATTTTTTTCTTTCCCATTTAGTAAGCATTTTTATTTATATCGGAAATTGAGTTATATTTGAAATGTTTAACGTCTAGTTTGATATTAATATAAAATATAATAATGTCAATTTTAATTAAGATTTATTTACGTTGTTGATATGAAGACCGAGTTTTAATGTAATATACATCGATGACTTTTGTTTAAATTCACATTAAAGTTTTAAACGTGTCCAATTTCATAAAATATAGTGTTATTTAATATTGTTGCGGTTGGTGATAGATGTACTATAGTTCGCATTTGACTTATTCTAATATCTACTATCGCATTAATTGTCCCAAATTACATATATGTATATATTGGTACTTTCAATAAATTAGCGTTATTTCCAATTGTGTCAATGTAGTCACGGTGTGTTTTAGAGTACCGGCGTTCAAATCGCTGGAATTCTAAACTATTTCCATTATTTTTGAAATGATAGTAATAGTAAGAAAAATAATTGTTAAAGCTCAAACACATTTTTGTTACTTTAATAATCTGGTAAAGCAACATTTACGTTGATGTATTTAACTCGCGAGTATAGCTACATCTAAAATAAATAAATAGATTGAAATCTGATTACAGTAATGAGATACCTTGAGTACTCCACACAAGGATACCTCGTGGATATACACGTGACCTCACCGTTTAACCTATCGCATATCGATGTACGAAAATCTGGACAATCCGTATTACAAATTGACCCTATCGCATAGATACGGTTCAATGCCTATACATCCACAGCATGTTCAACAATTTGGGTTCATATTTAAACCTCAATAATTGAGACTATTAAGAGCAATTGTACTTATACCATTTTCATATAATTAATATTCAACAACTTTCGGTATATGTTGTACTGAGATCGCATTAATCAAATTTAATGATTGTGTAAATATTATAACTACTCGGCGTAAAGAAAGAACAAATAAAAAATATTTTGTTTACGTTTGATATACATTTTTTTAATTGAATTAATCTTTAAACAATTTTATTACGACCATTCCTTAAGTATACGCTCTCTCTCTCTCTCTCTCGGTCTATTCTCCTTGATGCGGAAGCTAAAAGTAAAATAGAGTCATTCTCCTCGAAGGGCGCAGACAAGCCGGTTCTTCCGTCGGTGTACACAAAGGCCTTAAAACCAACGCGGCAGATTGATTATTCGGTCGACTATATATATTTATAATACGTGTGTATGTGTATACGTGCACGTAACTCGGTCCGATCTGGGCCACGGAGACACAATTTCACTTTTTGGACCATTGCCAAAACCGCATTCCTTCGTATGTATATAACTCTATACAGACACAAAACTCACCCTTCCATCGACTTGTAGACGTTCGCTTAGTTATATCGTCTATACGTCGCATTACGTACGTATATATACCGATCTCGCAACAATTCATTTCGAGTATGGACCCAAAGAATTAAATCTCACGAGGGCAAGGGTTGTTCGTTTGAGAAACCATTTTGATCTGTGAGCTACAAGTTTGACGAGTTTCTTCGTTTATTTTCTTTTCTTTTTGCAAGTTGAGGATTTACTTGGAAATTGAATTGCAAGTAAACGAAATTCCTTTTTATAAAATTCAAGGGTTTTGCGTTCTAACTTGTACCTTTGTTTCCCATAGAAAAATAAACCGGGATATCGATTGCATTTTAATAAGGCCATTGTATTCATTCTGTATATTCATTATTAATATTTCTTGTTTAACTATGTGATTTTTTGCCGTCCTTTATATTGAATAATATATTAAAAATCTTATACGAATTGTGGGAGCGATATTAAAATTACTCACTATGCTCAACCTGGAGTAAAATATACTTCATAAATTGTACTAAATCTTGCTTTACTTTTAAAGTATGTTACGGTGAATTATGATAATTGTTTCGGCTTCCTAACTATTATCTAATGTACTTTATATGCTGCATTTTTAGAAGATTTACTATTTGAAATACAGGCAAATTCTTGGAAAAATGAATCAAATAACAATTTGCTCTTTTGAAATTTGTTAAACAATTTAAACAATGATATACCTCGATAATTACGGATGCGCTGCAATAATGAAAATTCAATACCCTTTTAACAATGTTTAATAGAGTCCGCAATTGTAGATAATTTAATAGCTTGATTTCGGAATCATTACATACATAGTTATGTACATTGACGATAAATAAAGTTTGATGAACAAGTATAGATTAGTTGAGTAATTTATGAATTATTTACAAATTGTGATATCAGGTACTAAATCAAATAATTATATATGAAATTTCATTTTGTATACGTATTCGCTATATATTTTATCGTGCAATTGAAAAAAGTTGAATTTTTGCCAAAATTATAGTACTTCGATTGCGTTCAAGAACCTTGAAGATGTACATATAAAGTGACAATCCAGTTAGTTGCGTGGCTCGTGTATGTTAAAATTAATAATTCGAGATACATAAATTGTTTAATTTAAGTTCAAATATTATTTCTAAATACTACGTCTTTGGTAATTATTGACGATGATATAAAAAATATAAAACCCGTTCAGTTTAACATTTTTCCTGAAAGTTGATCTTTTTATGCGAAACCTTTGATTTGATTGATTAATGCGTAAGAAAATAGTCGTGTAAAGATATCATATATCGAGTTAACTTTATAATAACTGTAAATTTGAAATATAGAAGCAATAGTTTAAAAGGTAATTATGGGGTGTCAGTTAATGACAAGTTAATAGTGGATACCGGGGCAAATTGACCTACAAGGTAAGTTGGCTGAGTGTTTACATCTTACATTTGGCATGGTAAAGTGCACTATGGTTGACATCATTGATGTACTATATTGTGAGGAAGATTTGTTTTGATTTTCAGCCAAAAATGTAACGATATTAAAAAATTCAGATAAGTTTTAGAATAATAATCATATATTCTAATTAAGTGTATAACGTGTTGAGTGCTCGAGTGTGTTGATTCTTTAGAGAATTTTATTTTTTACAATTGTTCAATTATGTTTAGGGTAAGTTGGCCGAAAGTCTAATATTAAAAAAAAATGAAATTCATTATTTCTACAAGGATTCTATAGGTAAAGATGGTCAGGAAATACATTAGAAAAACCGACAGAGCAGTTTTTCCTGTAATTACGATTTTACAACCTGTGTAAAGATCTATATCACAAACTTCCAAAGATTTTAAAATTACTTAACGTAGTTTGACAAAATACTGATTATTTATCATGAGTTAAATAGTTTAACATATTTATTTATTGTTATTTATTACGAAAAAATATGACTTAAATCTAATTTGACATATATTTAAGATTGAATTATTTATGTTCTATTGTGTCAATAAATGCAAATATACTCTTATATTTTAAAATTTATTTTTCGACCAACTTTCTCCAAATCCTCTCAAACCCTTAGAAGGCCGAAGAGAATAAAGTTGAAAAATTAAGTTTCTTTTATTTTTAGATTATGCTACAACTTTGAAAAAATCACAAATATTTCAAGCATCGAATTCTTTAGTATGGTACAAAATTCAAAGTTTTAAAAATTTGGCCAGCTTGCCTCAGTCTCCTCTATTTGTAATCCTATCTGCTTATAATTACTTGTTAAACATTCAAGATTATAAATGAATTATGGTTATTTTATATTTATTTAGTTGCTTTTTGTTTAGTTGAACTATTTTACTTTTAAATTGATGTATCATCATAATTAAATCGACAAATATTCTTAATATTCATATAATATTTGTTTATCTTCCTTAAAAATATTGGCTATATATTGATTTACTGTAATATAATGTTGAACAAGTATTAGTTCATGATAGAAAATAGATAGATGTTCTTAAAATTTTCCTTTTTAAAGTAATAATTTTTGGAAATTATGGCAGTTCGTACTAATAATTCGTATACGAATTCGTCGAAAATACTGACTTTTCGATCAGCTAAGCAATATGTAATTGATCATTATACATCAATAACTATGGCGCTCAACTCTGATTTTGTGCGGTAAAAACTCTATTTTCTTTAAATGTCCATAATTATTGTCGAATATGAATTCAGCCTATCTGACGGCAGCGCCACTTCTGTTCGCCAATTTTCGGGTGGCGGATTTGTGAAGCTATTAGTACGGACTGCATGTTGAAATATTTTTCGTTAGTAAAAGGATATTTATGCACCAAAAGCATATAATAGACGTTTGTCCCACTGGTGGTAGTTGACCGTATTGAGGTGAATATTAAACTTTGTATTCTGATCATTTTTAGGACATCTATTTGTTCAACGACAATTAAAATCATTTCTCATTATTTTTTCCAAATTACATAAATTCATTGTATCTTTTAATTTAATTGACGTTTGTGTTATACTAAATAAATGCGCAAGTAATGAACTAGCGTTACGGAGAATAAATGAAGTACGCGGGGAATAAAGTAAGTGTACAGATTTTCTCGATGGATAGAGGTCAATATCGAAAACATTTTATATGACCAGAGAGAACAAATATTTATTGGTTATTGCATATTTTAACCCATTTACATTTTTATCTATTTTTGTATGTTATGTTTATTTGCGTATATATTTACAAGATTGTAACAAAGAGGTCCAACTGTATTTTTTAAGTATAAAATTTATTTTATTTGCTAATAATAAACATGTTTCAAGGACCGACATATAGAGTGTCTATAACAATATATAAACACATACCAGTGAATAAAGATTAATAAGTAAAAAATATTCGATACAATATATATATATATTTTTAGATAAACGAAAACGTGTTTCCTCTATCTTGAAGCACGAATAATACTCCTATTTAACAAATAATTATTCACATTATTTTTAACGAGCAAAAAAAAATATCATGCAACCCGTTCATTAATTGGCCTTATTCGTTCAATTCCTGGTAAAGTCACCATAGATATAAAAATTAAAAAAAAAATTTATGTAATAAATTAGCCTGATGATTGACGTACCAAGCCGATGGAACATCGCTCGACAAAATTAAGTTTTATTTTTTGCACCTGTTCAAAACTCTCACCTCTTTCAAATCAATCAAAATTATTAATTTCAAAAGAAATAATTAATAAAATGCTTTCTTAACAAAGACATCGTATGACCTCCGTCGCTGATTAGCACCGATTTGGGAGCATAAAAAGAGCGACGTTGAAATAAAAAAAAAATAATAAACGCTGACAAATAATTATAAATACAATTTAAAATGTACTTACAAATACCTTTCTTATGGGAAAAATGAATCGTTTTTATATTTTAATATACATTTATCAAGCAAAATACTGTACTCTTAATCATAAATAGAATAAATTTTTATTGAAACAGATATTTGATTATAATTCATTACGTTAATCAGCTAACATTATTTATTTATCAATGTTATATTATTCAGTATATTGAGTTGTTATAAATTAAACACTCCCTAATAAATATAACAAGGGTAATGGACTTTCTTGACACTGTAATAATTATGCCTTTTCACTTTAGTTAAATTTTTAAATTATAATTTCTTTATTACATTAACTCTGCCTGTAATAATAGCACTATCTGCTCTCTTTGTCTATTAATCTAAAAAAAACATTAGTAAAAAAGCCAATCCAAGTGTAAGATAAAGAGCCGGTGGTACAGCAATCGAGCAGCTGACGTTTCGTCGACCCGGTTTTCTATATACCAAGGCCATCCCAAGATTTCGGCATCCCTCGGCTCGTGCTTTTCCGGCCGCTTGTTTGCTTCGGAGACGCCGTCGTGGCGCTGATGAAAAAAAAAGCCGGGCAAAAAGAGAGAAGGGTGGGCAAACGATAAATTCACAAGCGTCGCGACGCTTGGCGCCCTGAAAATCACGAAACGTCGGAGAGGGGAAAACTGGAATGAGATTTTCTTGACGACGTGCAGCAAGTATATATATAGAAATTTTCGTTGATTGCTCGTTTATAGCCTCCTCTATAGTCGAAGTGAATATTTTATCGACGATTATATGAAGGCGAAATTAAATAATTTTCCTGAGGTTATTCTAAAAGAGAATTTTTCGTGTTACTAGGCTAATCCAGGATTGAGCTGTTATGATACAGGAAGATACGTTATGCTTGTTTATATTCTTGCTGGATGCATTAAATTGGTCGGTTTGATTGACGACTGTTTCGCAGAAAGTAAATTTCAGAGATACGAGTATACAATGTTTATAATAAATAATATTATATAATAAATAATATTTTAAAGATAATTATGATTTACGTTCATTTAGCGTAATTTTTTCTAGAATTCACATTTGGTAAAAACAACTTAATTCACAGTTTTTACACTTTCATTTAAAAGATATTTAATAATATTTAACGTACTAAGTTTAATAACTATAAATTTAAGAAGTTTCAGTGAGTATGCGAGTGACGTCTATCTATCATGAAAATGAAATAACGTCAACTTGAATCGTGACTTGATGCTTTATACATGTACTTACATAATTTGTGTATGTACAAGGATCAAATTTGCAGATTACTTAAGATTTAAAAATATATTCTTCTAATTTGAAAATAATAAACTAATCTAAATGATAATTTTTTGGAACCTCTGCGATATGATCATCATTTATCGATCATATCGAGATATAGTTGTAACTGGTTCAGTTATTAATTAGAAAGTAATTAAATTAATGAATGTACATAAATATTTTTTATGTAACTAAGTTTTCTTACTGAGTTAAACACGAAAAGTATATAGGCATTTTTCATAAAAGAAATTCTTTTCTCTCTTAGAATATTATAAAATAAGTATTTCTTTCCATACTAAAGTAAATAAAATTGTATTTTTACTAAGAGTAGAATACGCCGCAAAAAAGATTTAATTACTTAAATATTCTTTAATAATTTTATACAAACAATATTGACATTGTTTTATACTCAAAAATTAAAAATAATAATTTTAAAATTAAATACTGTTTCATAATCATGTACTTTGTATAAGTAATAACAATTTTACTTCAACTTACGCTGATACAAATTAATTAGTACCTATAACATTTTTCATATTGTAATGTAGGTAATTATATTATTTTTAATGCCACTATAATCTATAATTAAAATTTCTACAATATGGTACCATCTATAATTGAAATGCGGACAATAGTTTAAGGAGTGTGTTTATTCCTTTCTAGAAATTAAAACGATTCATTCAAAAAGAAAAATTTTTTAATCTATCTATTATTTAAAAGCTTTACACGTAAGAGCTTTATACACATAAATCTGTAATCAACGCGTGCTATACTGAAATATACTCAAAATTAAATAAAATTAAATTTCCATAAAAAAGAATTCCTTAATAATAGAACAATGTTACGGACAACTCCACCGTATATGTGGGTAGAACTGGCTTTTCAAATATCTCGTATAGTTTTGTAAATTTTTTAATATCACTTTTTATAAATAATTTTTAATTAAGCAACCCAATTATTAATTATCTGACTATAAACTAAAGTTACTTCATGCATTCAATATTGTTATTATTTCTTTTATTTTTAAGTAAATACACATTACAAAAAGTATATATTTTAGATCCAAAAGTTTTGTTCAAAGAGTTTTACCCTACCCGCTTCTATTATATACTTAATCGAATAATAATAAATCTATTTTAAAATTTGTACTATTAAACACCGTTGTGAAATACAAAAGATTTGATTGGTTAATCTATAAATCTGACTAAACGTCGACCTTTGCTACTTTCACTTGTGCAACCAGATAAATATGCTCGTACTCGTTCCATCCATTTAACACATTCAAGTTTTCTTTCTAAAAGAAATATATGTATGTATATTTACTTTTAAAAATTCGTTATCAATAATGTATTACTTTTGAACCATATAACGATAATACATAATAAATAAATTGGATAAAATATGATAGTGCATCTTAAAGTGGAGCGAGACATGTGACCTTATCGCATATAAAAGGAATACGTGAAGTATAGGAAAATGTCAAATCAGAATAAATTATGCCATTCCATACTTTCTTGAGATAGAAGAAGAATAAATCTACTTCAGTAGACGCATTCACATGAACATTCTTTATTAAAGATATCTTTGGTATATAATATAATCAATTTTTTTAAATTTAAATTCTTTTTCTTTTATTACTATGTGAGCGGTTTATACGATGTATTAATAGCAAAAATAGCTAAGGATTAATGAGCGAAAAAGAAGCGGAAAGTCCTCTTTACACCATTGGTACATAATATTAGAATATTTTTCAAATATATAAGTATAGGTCTATTTTTTATACGATTAATATTAAATTCTTATGTTAATATTGGTGCTCGTTAATATTCGCATGAAAATTAGATTTAATTATTCCTGATTTTTAATTTTTATTTTTATTAAAAATTATCTATTATTTGTAGGATAAAAGTTTTAATTATAAAATTTCCTGCACATAAGTATAATAATAATAAAAATAATCAATTGATTGTTTTCATTGATTTGTTATAATTTTTATAAACTTGTGAGTATAATAATTCCAACATTTTGTAACAAATTCGCTATCCTAAATATTTAAATCAAATAAAAGTTATCATCTCATACCGAGATAGAAAATTTGTTTCAATCTCGTAAAATTCGTTTCAAAAAATATTTTCACGTGATACATGCACACATGTATATAAGTATAGCTTGCTTGCATTTCCCTCTATTCCTTGCGCCAAATTAACTTTAATTTACGCTTGCGCATAATATTTGACGATAAAGATGTAGAGTATATCGTTCGACGATCCCGTTTCTTCGACGCACTTCGTATATTAAAAAGGAAAAGCGCGTCATGGCAAAGAACTAACGCGGAATTTCCCTCACTATTTTTTTTATCACGCGCCATAATTCTAGAAAAAGAACACGGGGAAAACCACCACTTATAGACTTGTGTGTCTATATAAACGAAATTACAAAACGTGGTGCGAGAATAAAAAAGACAAATGGATAGTAAAAGGTCATGTGTACTGAATATTTTAACTACTATTTTCTTTGGTCAAAATATGTTTAAAATTATTAATTATTTTTGTAAAAAAAAAGTTTCTTAATGGTGAACTATATAGTTGTTCTTTAAAAAAGTTATTCTAACATTTGCTTTTAGTCTAATAGTACACCATGATGATTTATTTGTACTAGGTTCTATACCATTTTCTAGCACGAAAGGTAAAGTGAAAAATTGCTAATTTAGCACACATTCTACACCTATTACTACTGTATATACTTTTAATTACATGAAAAAGGCCATAAGAGAGTAGATCAAGTGCAAGATTAAACCACCAGAAACTGTACCGTACAAAGTAAAATCTGTAACTATACGTGTACTTGGATCGATTTTGAATATCAATAATAAACTACCTAATGAAAATCCCAGTGTCAAAATTGTAAATCATTTATCTCTCAATCTGTCTATAGTATATATTTCATCCCGTACATCAACTCAAGACAAAAGGGGCAAACTCAATTTTTCCCTCGCGCTCCGAGGACGCGCATATTACTACATGTATATACATATATACACACATACACATACACGTGGCCGCGAATCGATCGGCATCACTAATTAGGCTGTCGTAATTTAAGAAACGAAAGGCGTACAACGAGTGAGCCAAAGTCTTTTTCCATCGACATTAATTAAAGAACGTATATACATGTGTGTGTATATATATATATATGTATATACTATATATATATGTATTTGTACATATATGTAATATAGATAGGTGTATACGCGCATCCAAAATGCAAGTTGCGCGTACATAAAAGACGTGTAATTTCTTTTTTCATGCGATTCGCGTGGTGTGGTATTGAGGTCCTAAGTGTGTCAAGTTCTCGAGTGCAAAGTGGCTTATATAGTTTATCGTGACTGATTTTGAGAACATTTTTCTCTGTAGAGCTGATAAATGTACACGCCGCGCGAAATTCCAGGTAAGTGAATCGCATGATTCAGCGTGTTACTTTTTTTACTTTTCCGTTTTACTTTTCTTTTTATAAATAATGTTGATGTATCTTCTTTTATTTGCATGCGCAAAGATATAATTTATGTATTTCCGAGGATAAAAATTGCAGATTATAGGGATAAATTTAGTACGATGATATTTATAAGCCTGAGAATTTTAAATTTTAGTTATGATTTTTCATTAAAATTTATGTAACAAATGCCGCATGCAATCTTTAATTTATATATCTTGGAAGGATAGATCGATATATATTTTATTTCTATATTTAAAGGTAATTCTAACCACAGCAACTAACAGTAGATTATGAGAATGAGTTATTGTTCTATGTGTAGCATATAAAAAAACTTCTAATTTATACGTACATACTTGTACAGTATACATAAATTTGCACTATGATAATGAATTTTATATGAGTTTTTAATTAATAAAATATTCTATTTTATACATTTATCGTTAAATTTTAACAATGCATAAGTATAAAAATCAAGGAAACGGTAATCTCTATATTGAATATCGTGTATTATTCAATACATGGAAATATGGATCATTTGATTATTTTCAATGTAATATGCTTATTGCTAATGTAATATTACAGTTTATCTACTAGAAGTTTTAAATTTAAAATCATTAAAAATATATTTCCATTAAATGGTAAGCAAATGATCGAATAGCACATTGAAGGATTTAATAATTTGTATCTATAATTATAGTTCTTGATTTATAAAAGTCTCTAACGAATAATGCATAATTAAAGATAAAAACGTAAATATTGAATTTGTTCAATAAAAAGTATTGCGAATGAATTTTTAAACAATCAATTAAACGCATTTACGTGTGTATTGAAATCAGGTTAAACCAGTTTATATAATACAAACTTTATAAATCTCATTATTGAAAAGAATTTGTATGAATAATGACCGAGTAATATTTTCATAGTAAAGTTGGTAAAAAAATGATGCATTTATAAAAATAAATTAAATAAAATAATAATAATAATTAATTCAAATCGATTTTCGTGCAAACAACACTGATGGTATAAATTAATCATGAACTCGTAAGCTTGAATTGTTCCATCAAGAAAGCTAATTGAACGAGAGGTGGGGATCTTTTTATATATATAATGTGCTTATATATATATATATATATATACGCAAATATATACTCGATATACCTATATATATCATTTTGGAAAATCCGAAACGGATCGGTAAATTATATATGTACCGAACGGTGCACTCGAAGGTAGGCGGACGGGACAATTCGGTCGTAATGAATCGCCCGCTCCCCTAGTTAATCCTCAACCAGAGCTAATCCGCGTATTCAGTACGGACATTTCCCACTGTTTTTAAGGAACAATTAATTTGCTTATCAGTTTATATATACTTATAGTATCATATGGGGAATGATTGATCCAAATAAAACGACACTATATCTTTACGATGGAAAAAAAAATGCATAAATGAATTCCTTACCATTATTTGTATAATGAAATATTTATATAATAAGTACTATATTTTATTTAATACTTTTACATTCAAATGTTATGTATTGAGTTACTGAACTGTAGTGTCATGTTAGTAGTTTATCAAAATGTTTAAGAATAATTACATTAAACGAATACATCAATGTATTTAATCAATGTCCGTACATATTTTTTTATTAATTTTAAGGGGACGTCTCATATTATACTTAAAATATTAAATTAAAAATATAAAAAAAATTGTAAGGATAGCTTAAAACATAAGGAAGGGCCAGAAGGATCGATTTTTTAAGAAAAAATAATGTTATTTTTATAATAATGGAATAAACAATTTTAAGTCGGTAATTATTAGTGAAAAATACATACATTTTCAGCCCCAACATCGTAATTAAAATATCGATTTAAAAATTTAATGTATTTTTATTGTTAAAAACATGGAAGAGGACCTGATAGACAGAATTTTTTTTAAAATATTCTTTTCTTGTTTATAAAAAAATATTACAAATGATCATTTTTAAGTCCAACATCTCCTTAAAATTGCTCAAAATTGATATTAATTACTTTTTTCTGCAACTTTTTTTTTAATAAATAAGTCTAAATTCACAAAAGTGGAAAAGAAATGTGACGATTACAACGAAATCTATAAATGTACATTATCAGCTAAATACTCAGATTCCACATTATGCATCACAAGATAAAGTTTTTTAAAAATTTCCTTCCTTATCAGCAGTAGGTATAATACATAATCGATATAGAAGTATAATTTAATGTATACTTATGAAATAATCAATATTTTATAAATAGTATATACTATACTTACTTGATAGAATAATGAATGAATTATAAAAGTACAGAAAAACCTGTATTTAAATAAAAAAAGCCGGTTCGTTACTTTGTAGTAAGTAGGTATATTTTACACGCCTCTATACAGTATACATGCTTAAACTATAATTAAAAATATCTATTTCAAGACAAAGTGTCATTTATTATTTAACCGTGTTAATAATGCGCTAATTAGTAATAATACCTTTACGTAGTCTATGCCGTATTAATTAGCCTAAGAGTGTCGTAAAAGGAATTTGCTAAAAGTACCATTCCGTGTCCATTTACATTTAATTAATGGCAATAATATAGAGCATTTTCATTAGTTTGAGTAAATTGGTTTCTTGTGTCAATTTAAACATTTTAGTGCATTAAGTGTCATGAGTAAATGTAAACATGATTTATAGATACTTTTATTTGCTTAAATCTTCCTCTTTTAATTTTTAAATTAAATTTTCAAATATATTTTAAAATATATTTTAAAAATATGATTGAAATTGATCAGTGTATTTTTATTACGTACGCTATTGATTATTTTAAACATTTAATACATATTTAAAATTTCATAATTACACTTATAATATTACTGTTTCGTAGTATAGATATTACACAATTTATGAATCGAAAGATTTATGTATTTAATTTTCATTTTACTCAATTGCACAGGTATGTATATAAAAACCATAAACACGCTATCAGTAAGTAGTAGACGAACTTAAAAAAATGAAAGTAATAAAATAAGTAAGAAGTGGGATTTAAAAAGAGCCCGGGAATAGTAGACAGTGCCTCCCGACCAATAAGACGGTATGTTCGTTCAGGTCCCAAGTTTCAATTGGTCAGCATTGAGCAGCACGTGCAGTCAGCTGACCCGCGACTCGCGACAGTCCGCGCTGCCGCCTGCCACAGGCACACTCGTCGGCTATGCCAGCAGCATCGCCAGTGTAGCGGCAGGCTTTCCTCGTCCGGATCAACGTCGCCAACATCGCCAGCTAGAGCAACGTTATTTTAACCATTTTAAGGTACAAAATGTCGCTAATACGTCAATCAAATCATTACCATTGTTATCCATGTTAATTTTTGTCACGTTAACCATCCATTCGTACATCTCGTATACGCCGAACGAGCTATTATCGATCGGTCGTCGTGCGCCATTCTGCCGCGGCCTCGACGATATATATTTCGGGGTTTTCTTTATCCCGGACAGCGGTGCTCGTCGAGGAAAATTATTTCATTTCGTTCGCGTGTATTTTCATAACGTATCTTTCTAACGGAGTTGTTCTAGTTTCCACCGGATTCGCTACAAGTGCAGTACAAGTGCGTGGGTTTCGGTTCAATTTTAATGAACACTGGGCTAACTATTACTTTGGTGGTCACAAATTCTTTCTTTTTTTTTGGAGGGGAGACTGGAGAGTGGAGAGAGAGACATTAAATCGCTCACGAGGGATGACATTTCAGCTGTTGATACGGATCTGCAAGACCTTCTTTTAAATAATTATTTGTATAACAATTAACGAGTCGTACGAGTTTTATGATTTGGTTTTGTCTTTCGTTTAATAACTTACAGATTTAATCATTGTAGTTATATATTTTATTTTGATAACATTACGATATGATTCACGTATTTGTGTTCATATCGTTAAGTAAAAGCAGTACTTTTTATGTCACTGAATATTCAATTTCCAAAATGATTGAATTATATTGAGAGCAAAGACACTGTTCAAACCTATACTTATCGAACGATGTTAAAATTGTAATTAATATTAAGTAACACAGACGTATTAAACTTTTATTTATTTAAAAGTAAGTTATGTTTATTATAAGGTCATATAGTTATTACCTATAGTTATTATAATTTCCATCAATGATTAATACAGTAAACAAATAAATTAATAAATAACAATCATTATTTAATAATTGATTATTTTAAAAAACCAACAAAACTCCATCGGATACACTTGTTTATAAATTAAATGTATATAATGGTTGTATAAAACCCGGGACTTATGCATCGCGATAGTGTGAAAACGGCATTACGTTAAAAGCAGCAGCAGCAGCAGCGCGACTCGCGAGTGTCGAAGGAAGGGCTACGCCTACATCGGTACTCACGTGAGAGAGAGAAGATCCTCGTCTCTCGCGACACGCACGTTACATTTCTCGTCAGTTTCGAAGGAATTGTGTGTTGGATTTTCCTTTATTCTACCCGAAGTTCAATCGGACCGATTTATCAGATCCGAACTTCGGATTCTGCAGCTTTAATTTTCTCATCGAAAGATACGGTAACACTTTATACATTCGGTTAGCAGAATTGTGTAGCGTCTTGGTCAATTTTAGCGAGAGCTCTGTCGTTAGATTTTTATATCATCTTATTGCTTTTAAATTGTTCAATATGTGTCGAGTGACGATCGTTTAAACTTTACCGAACGAGGAGATAATTTTTTCTTAATTTTTTTTAATAGGTAGACAATTTTTTTGGCGCAATACTGTGCGATTTTGGCTCGCTGTCTCGTGAGATGTGTGTCACGTGATTTTCAATTAAGTGGATCTACTTGTGCGTTTTAACGATATTTAGCGTTAAAAACATTTTCATTTTCATTGTCGATATAATTTTAAATATTTTCAATCAATTACTTTTCTTATTTTATCGGATTTTATATTTTATATACACTTACCTTTGATAGAAATGGAGTTGTTTGCATTGGGTGCTAAAGATGGGTGTTAATTAATAAATTACTGGAAGATTTTAGTTTTAAGACAGTCGATTAAGCAATGACTAGAGTTAATAGAAAGATTAAAGGGTAATACTTTTCATTACAGATTAACAAAGCAAAATGACGCTGCCAAAGATTTCTAATGAAGAGAAGGAAGCAAAGTTTGGATATGTCTACGCAGTATCCGGACCTGGTAAATTATTAATTCTTAATATATTTATATCAAATTAAGATTATTATTTGCACATTCTATTGTTAATATATGTATTAATTGTTACAGTCGTCACGGCAGAAAAAATGTCCGGATCTGCTATGTACGAGTTAGTTCGAGTTGGTTATTATGAACTTGTAGGTGAAATTATTCGTCTGGAAGGTGACATGGCTACTATTCAGGTAAATTATTTATAATTCATTTATATTACAAACAGTTTACCAATTCATTATTTAATAAAGTATTAATATTATATAATTAACTTATCACATCACAATTATAATTCAAATTAAAATTTATGATCACAATGAAAACCTACATTAAGTTAATTATTTCATATTCTTATGTTTACTTTTATTACTATAGTTATGAAATGCTTAATTTATATTTTTATTTTATTCCTGCTATGAAATAACAAGCATTTATATTTAAACAGGTATATGAAGAAACAAGCGGTGTCACAGTTGGAGATCCTGTACTTAGAACTGGAAAACCTCTATCCGTAGAATTGGGGCCTGGTATTTTGGGCAGCATCTTTGATGGTATCCAGCGTCCATTGAAAGACATTAATGAACTTACTAGCTCAATCTATATTCCTAAGGGTATCAATGTTCCCTGCTTATCTCGTGAAATGTCGTGGGAATTTAATCCTCTATACATTAAAAATGGCAGCCACATTACTGGAGGTGATATGTATGGAATTGTTCACGAAAATACTCTAGTAAAACATAAAATGATTCTACCACCTAAAAGCAAGGGTACCGTAACGTACATAGCTCCAGCTGGCAACTACACAGTCAATGTAAATTTTAAATAACTAGTGTTGATGTAAAATTTTATTTTAATATGATATACACAAATCATCTGATTATTATGTTTTAATTATTAGGACGTTGTTCTGGAAACGGAATTCGATGGAGAAAGGACAAAATATACTATGCTCCAGGTAACCTAACGTTAAATAAATAAATTTAAATAATGTAAAGTTTAAAATAGAAAATTCAAATTAGAAATTTTGTCATACTTATAGGTTTGGCCTGTACGTCAACCACGTCCAGTTACAGAGAAATTGCCGGCCAATCATCCTCTGCTAACAGGACAACGTGTATTAGATTCTCTATTTCCGTTAGTATCATAGAACAAATCATATTAAAACCATTATTCTTAATTAAATTTAAAAAAAAACATACTGCTCTTGTAGCTGTGTCCAAGGAGGTACTACCGCCATTCCCGGTGCTTTCGGCTGTGGTAAAACTGTAATTTCACAAGCTTTGTCCAAATATTCAAATTCTGACGTTATTATTTACGTTGGTTGCGGAGAACGTGGTAACGAAATGTCTGAAGTATTGAGAGATTTCCCAGAGTTGACGGTTGAAATCGACGGAGTTACAGAGTCTATTATGAAACGTACCGCCCTAGTCGCTAATACTTCTAACATGCCTGTCGCTGCTCGAGAAGCTTCTATTTACACTGGTTAGCGATCAAATTTTAAACTAAATGTACTTGAATAATATAGCAGTAATGTAAATAAATATTTATTGTCTGTAGGTATTACTTTGTCTGAATACTTCAGAGATATGGGTTACAACGTATCGATGATGGCTGATTCTACCTCTCGTTGGGCTGAGGCTCTTCGAGAAATTTCTGGACGTTTGGCTGAAATGCCTGCCGATTCTGGTTATCCTGCCTATCTTGGTGCTCGACTTGCTAGTTTCTATGAGAGAGCTGGAAGGTTAATAGCAAATAATTATCTTTTTCATTACATTTTTATGTTTAACAAGCTTGTTCCTATAATAATTTTTAAATATCCTTTGAAATAATAAATGTTATTTATTAATTTTGTATTTAAATATATTAAGAATTAAAATGTTATTTTAAAACAACTTATTTTTAGAGTAAAATGTCTGGGTAATCCAGACCGAGAAGGTTCAGTCAGTATTGTAGGTGCTGTATCACCTCCTGGTGGTGATTTCTCTGATCCAGTTACCAGCGCGACCCTTGGTATTGTACAGGTAAGTTTATAGTGTAATACAATAAGCTGCAAGTTACGCTTCAGAATAAATTATTTCATTCTAATTTTTGTTTACAGGTGTTCTGGGGTCTTGACAAAAAGCTTGCTCAGCGAAAACACTTCCCGTCCATTAACTGGCTTATCTCTTACAGTAAATACTTACGTGCATTAGACGACTTTTACGATAAAAACTTCCAGGAATTCGTCCCTCTTCGTACCAAAGTAAAAGAAATTCTTCAAGAAGAAGAAGATTTATCAGAAATTGTGCAGTTGGTCGGTAAAGCATCGCTTGCTGAAACGGATAAAATTACTCTTGAAGTTGCTAAGCTCCTTAAAGATGATTTCTTGCAACAGAACAGGTATGACCGTTTTATTAATATTTATTTTTAAGTATCACCAACTTATTAAATTAACTATATAATTAATATATTAAAAATAAATTTATTTTATATGTGATAATTAAAATGTTTATTATAGTTATTCGCCGTACGATCGTTTCTGTCCATTCTACAAAACTGTTGGCATGTTGAGAAATATGATTGCATTTTACGATATGGCCAGGCACGCTGTAGAATCGACAGCGCAATCGGACAATAAAATCACATGGAACGTCATTCGTAGATAGTATGGGTAACATACTGTATCAACTCAGTTCCATGAAATTCAAGGTAAATTTGAGAGCGCGATCGCTTTTTGAATACATCTCAATATATGTTTGGACAAATAACATATTAAACTATAATATACATTTGTAGGACCCGGTTAAAGACGGCGAGTCGAAGATTCGAGCTGATTTTGACCAGTTGCATGAAGATATTCAACAAGCGTTCAGGAATTTAGAAGATTAATTTTTCGCAATCTATGTGAAATTCTTGTTATTGTACTGCCTGGAGTTCCAGTGTGAAAGTATACTGAATACGGGAATTATTCCAGTTGCAGTCGTTTGGGGTTGTTCCAATTATACAAAAAAAATTATGCCGTCATACCACAAATATAATATAAAATAATTTAAAAAAAATTAAGATAATGTAACTACCGAGAGATAGAAGAGAGCGGTCGCGTTTGTTGAAAGTGGCTATCAATTTTGTTTAGGCCAAGTAGAGTTATTATTACTATTATTTTTTCTGTTTTTGATTCGTAAAAACACGCTTCACGCCCGGAGAGTGCTAATAAAACATTCCATAGCATATCCGAACGCCACGATAATCCTATTTTAGAAAATTTCAATTGAACGCAATTCATAATAGTAACAAATGTATTGTTTATAAATGTATTTTTAATCTAATTTTTGTTTCTAGTTGATACAATTGGTGAATTGTTATTTTTATCTATTTATTAATATGTGCGATAATTCAACAATTGTACAAAACCAAGTATTTATAAATTATTAGCTGCTAATGAAATACTTTAAAAAAAAATCAGCTGAATTGATATTGATTAAGATTAAAACAATTTTATTAATATCTAGATTTAGTTGTTTCACAAGGCTTCAAAATAATTATAAGCTATAATTCGTAGTCTTGATATTAACAAATTTAAATAATTTTGTCTATTTGTATTGTTTTCAATTTGGTTTTCTAATAAGGAAAGTACACCTAAACTAACCATTAGTTATTAAGTGCAAATATCAGTTTCATTTTCAAGATTACGTGAATAGTATTTTGCTGTTTCCAAACTAAACAAAAATTTAAGACTTATTTGTAAATAATAAAAATCTGTGATTAATAAAATAACATATTAATACGAGACAGTATTTTTCATAATTTTACTAAATAATTTTATGTCAAATGATATTTTTCAATTGCCCGAAATAATTAGTATTTTTATTAGAGAGATATTTTTGAAAGTAAGGAAATATGTCTATAACTTGAAAACGAAACTGACGTGGTTCGAAAATAGTATGCTTTAGTTTTATTTTACTTTTTTTAAGAATCATAAAACATAATTTCGAGTAACAAATTGTATTAACCATAATTCGATATTCCTCACTTTCTTCCATCCTAATTTTATAGAATACGGGATACTTGCAATTAGATGTGCGCTTAGAGATGTATGATTTTATTTCCTCTCTCGTGTACGCGCTAAAAGAAAAATAAGAAAAAATAAACATAAAATACGAATTAAGTCTTAGGACCGATACTTAAATGAAAAAAAAGAAGAAAGGATAAAAAATGATGATTGATCTCGTTGCTTTTTAGTTGAGCCTCTTATAAAGCTGTACTTTATATATTACATAGTATGCTCCTATCCAAAGCATAATAAATGGCTCTGCGGTGCTCGTGTGTAGTAGTCCAGAAACCTTAACATTGTAATTCATTGATTTTGGGAAAAGTTTGTAGATAATTATACATTTACTTTTGTACATATATGTATATTATAAAAAAACTTGTAATATTACACGCTCTAAAAAGTTGCTCATAAACCAACTTTTGCGAATTTTTTAATACTCAGCTCAATGAGTAAGAAATCATAAATTTGTATACATTTATGTACGTAAATAAGAAATCGTATAATTATGTGCAATATTTTTCCCTAGGAATGGGACCGTTCTCGACAAATTTTTCGACGAATGATCTTTTTCTTCTTGAAACTTTGTATCAAAAAAAGAGCGTCGCTAATGAGTAAAATGTAACGATATCATTCAATTGCTGTAAATAGGTAACAATTAATAATCACACCCGTTCATCGTGAGTTTTAATTTATGCTTGCTCTCGTCGAATTAAATATAAAAGTGGAGTTAACGAAGTTAGTTACGCTCGCACCAGCTGTCAATATACACCCCATTTAAGACAATAAAAAGTTAAGAACAATGAAAAAAATGTAAGAAAATGGGACACCCCTAAACGTCATCTATTTGAAGAAAAAAAAGAAACGAAATTATCATGTGTTTTTAAATAATTGTAAAACTGTAATTCCTATATATTTTAACGACGATCGTGGATAAAATCTCAAATCTATAAGTACGATCTCCGTATATATATAAACATTCGCAAATCATTACCTAGGAACAAAATCTTTTAACTCAATTGTAGTAATCGAGTAAAATTAAAATTAATAAATTTTTCTCGCCAATTCCTTATAGTCAAAAAATTATAAATGTTATTCTTATAAAATGAGACACGAATAGTTCTCGGAAGAAAGAATGTACGAGTCAAAGATTTTGTTCCTGGATATCATTTTCGAACACTCGCCAATATTTCTAACTTATGTATCGATTGAAATTTACAGAGATCCAACAAAATTCATTTTAAGTGAAAAGTACGAATTACGCAAAGAATATTCTTGCAAAACTTTGTGCATTTGATTTTCGACTAATTAATTAACGTCATGAGTCGACATCACTTTGAACCGTGCACAAATAACGAAAAAAGAAAAGAAATATTAAAAGCAACGATCAACCCTTATAATCATTGTACAATATATGAAAATTGTGCGCTGCAATATTTAAAATAACTCTCAAGTTATCTTAACGCGAGGAACAACGATGACACCCTATGCAATACAAAGATTTAAACAAAAAAAATTAACAAATATTGAACACATGGCCTTGGCGTCGGTTCTATACGCGTTAAGACGACTCTCGATAGTCTTTTTTAGTTTGCAGAGAAAGATATTTGAGAGATAAATCCGTATTGAGTCGTGGAGTATTATTATCTATTGTATCATATATATTATGTTATGTAAACGTAACAGAAAGTATACATAGGCGTTAAATAATGTTATACAATGTTAATATAGACAGTTTTAAGATGGTAGGCTAAACAAAAATGAAGAAAATGTCAAAGGTGCTGGGTATCAGTTGGAAGAAATAACATTCGAACAAGAATTAAAGAGAAAATTAAAATCAATGCTCTCCATTATGTCCAGTTCCAGCAGCTTCAATATCATTTCCATTGTATGATATGTAAAAAAAACGAATAAACAGCTATGCACAATACACTAATGAAATATATTTTTTATATATATTTTTAAGTTAAATATATATACGCATAATTATGGTCAGGTAAAAAGTACTAGATTCATAAATAGTTTTTTTAATTTCATTTTAATAATAATATAACAATAACCCCGCGATATATACATTAACGATATATTACATTACAATCATAATTCTTTTCTGCATGCATTCTAAGTTTGTTTATATATTACACTGATAAGAAAATAAGGAGAATAAAAAGTATCTTATAAATTGTACCCTATTGTATTGTTACATATACATATATACACACACAGTATGTATATATATATAAGTATATGCATTAAGTGTTAAATTTAAAATGCCAACTGTGCGATAACGCGAGATACATATATATTATTTTCCATTTTAGCATCAGATACTTTTGTCTCTGATTTAAAGGCTTTTGTGCTGGCAAACTATAAAGAAAATATCTGTAATAGAAAATTAAATGTCTTATGTAATTATATTGTCAGATTACATATACATTTTTCTATTTCTACAAGATATAATATCGTTTTTTTTCCTCATATTTTAATATTCCTAACAATTCAAAGCCAATTTTCAGAAAATTTGCACAAGTTATGAACATATATTTACACTTACATATGTATTTACATTTTGTTTCACGCTATACAATCATACTCACGCTTACAATTTAATTTTCCTTCATTTAGATCTATTTGTTCATTTTTATGAACTACATAACATTTCTAATGTACATATTTATTTTTTCAATTTTACTAAACATAATTCTATATAATAATTAACAATATTCAAAAATAAAAATTGTGTAATGATTTCTGCAAGGATCAGAATATAAAGCACGTTTTCTTGTTGTCTACGTACACATTACTTTTATGGCAATATGATCGCATTAATTATTTCTTAAGCAAAAACTGCCTAAAAACTTTCACAGCCATTTATTAAACATTTGTTTAATGCATAGCTGATTTGCTTTTTATACAAACAATAATTTAATTGTTGCCTTAGAACATTGGAAAACTTAGATTTATGTATAAAAGAAATAATACTAGTCATCTAAAACATTTAAAACAAACTTATAAAAGATAATGTCAATGAAAATATTTCGATATTTACAAACATATTTTTACTATAATATTAAAATTAAACATAATTAGGACTTTATTATCCTAAAAATAATTTCTCAACATTTCAAGGCATCTTTTCTTCTCTAAAACTATAATTTTTTGAAATGCTATGCACAATAACATAAAATTAAATCTAATCATGTCAGATAGAAAGTAGACAACGAGATATCTCGAATTTATAGCAACTTAGTCTTTGTGTTATGACAAAAACAAAGTAGAATGCTCCTAGCATTTTTTATGTACAGAAAAATGAATAACTATAAATATTCGATTAAGGAAGTATGTGCACATCCGGAGCTTCTTGATTTGCTGGTAATTGAGATTTTAAATGTAAGTTTTCTCGTCTAAGTTGGGCGACTACCTGCTTCAGAGCAGTTACTTCTTGGCGAAGTTTCTCATTATCCCTTAAACATTGTCCCATAGATTGATTAGCGGCTCTTAGCTCCGTTATGTATTCACAAGCTTTAGCTAGAATCCCTCCTTTACTCTAAAATAAAATGTTTATAATTTATTATTTTCATGTAACAAATATAGGTCATATTTTAATTAAAAGTATATTTAAATTACTTGAGTTTCATAATTTGCTTTTCCTCCACCTTCACTATTGCTCCCACTGCCATTGGTTGTTAAACTACAGTCAGGAATAATTTTACCAAGTTTTGCAATCCAATTATTGATTTTATCTCTTCTCCTGCGCTCTACTTCATTATGAGTAGCTCTCCGCCTATCATCCCTCTGTTAACATTAAAAAAGATTTAACTTAAAAGATACGATTATTTAATCAAATATACAATAACTGTACATTTACCTTTTTTAATCCTGTAGCAGGTTGTCTAGGGGTTTCTATTTGAAGAGTAGCTGTTGCTCTTGGCGCAATTACAGACCTTGATGTTTGGGCAGTAGTAAAGACATCATTTGCACTTCCAATAACATAGAATTGACCATTTATTGGCGATGTTAGTACCTGCAGAGGTGCTTGTGTCACCGGTAATTCAATTTCATTGTTAGGTGTTCCATTGACTTGCACCACCCTGTACGCAAGTGTTTCTGGATAACGTAAATTGTCATCTCCCACTGCTTCTCCTTTAAAATTATTTATTATTATATACAAAGGCAAAAGAGATATCAAACAGACATAATGAAAAATAGAAGTAATTATGAAAAACAAATGGTAAAGTTGGATATTTAATTTAGAATGCATGGATTTACCAGAAATCTGAATTATTAAGTACTAACTTTTATGTAATAATGTTATGTATAATCAAACATTAAGTCAATGACACTAAAATGCTTCAAAAGCTTATACAAATTAAATTTATCACTATGTAGTACAATATCACTAACAGCTTTATAAACAATCAATGACTATATTTCATAAAGTATAACTACAAAAATGACAAAATTCAGAAGTACTGTAAATAAACAAGTTTTTGCAGAGTTTCGCAAATTCGTAAATAAATATATCAAACACACCATCACAATCGACGATTTCCGCCTCCTCGATGACGATGCTCGAATTATGTTCTTCCTTGGTTGTTACGTTGCTGCACATGAAATATATATATATATATATGTATGTAAGTGTGTGTGTGTGTGTATATACATATATATACTAGTTACAATTGTCGCTTACGTCGGGGGAGAGCGCACAGTTGCGAAAAAAAATTGAAAGAAAAAAAGCAATGATTGGTATACGCATATTCATATGTATATATAGATGTAGATAGTGTGACCCAGCGAAAAAGAGAGAGAGGATTAGTCGCGAAAAAGGAGGAGGAAAATGCGCAATGCACATAGTCGCGTTTATAAAGTGACCTTGACGAGACTCATAGTAGGCAGGGGGATGTTGGTTAAGACGAGCAAAATCAAAATTAATGGACATCTACTGTAAGTTATGTTATTACCTCACGTCCTGTTGTTCAAGATGTTGCTCCAGGATGTCCATTTCCACAATACGGGTAGAAAAGCGTTTGAATTTTGTCAAAATTCACGTGAGCTGGTCACGGGACACGGTAACGAGGTCATGTGGTTGCCAAGATGGCGGTAGAGCTTCCAATGCGCGCGCGCACTTAACATTATTGCGCCGCCTCCCCCACCACACTTAATTCCGTCCCCTCCTCCAACATCTTTTATGCATTGCGCTTGAGCTGAACATGGTCGATTAGTCGATATATCCATTGACCACTACTCTAGTCGAGCATACTTCAAAATTCTGTTTTACCGACCTTTGGTAGTTTTAATTTTAATATATTTAAATTACCTTATAATCAAATATTCAAATACTTTAATCATTTTTTCGTATATTCAATTACTTATTTCTAAGAATATTTGGAAAAAATATAATAAAATATTATTTATCAAAAGATTTATTAATTAAAATTATAATAATTAAAGGAAAATTTAACTTTACTTCTACATTTGTTTATTGTGCTAACGTATTATTTATATGACATTTCGTTTATACATCAATAAATATGTAACAATGATTTCATTATCTATTAAATCTCTTGCGTCACATCTACGTACTCAGTGTCAGTAACTACTCACATGGTATTTTAAATTCTATCAAAGCAGACAGGCAACGATACAGTTGACGGAGAATAGGTTACGTTTGATTATCGTAATTTGTACTCTGTTTTTTTAAAATTAAAAAGAAAATGTTTTTCTCTAGACGAATACTGAGTGTTGGACTTAGAATGACGTTTAAACATTTACAAGATGTCACCGGTGCGCAAAATATACGAAATTCAACTTCTTTGATTCAACATAACCAATTCTCTTCATCGATTAAACTAATGACAGAAAATAATTTTCAACAACCTGTACAAAGTAATCATAATGAAGAAATTAGTAAACATGAATTAGGAAAATTGGAAGGCAAATTGCAATTATCTTTTACATGTAAAAAGTGTAATACAAGAAATAGTAATAAAATTATATCCAAAATTGCTTACAATAAAGGTGTTGTAATTGTTCGATGTGATGGATGTAAAAATAATCATTTAATAGCAGATAATTTAGGATGGTTTGGATCGATCAATGAAATTAGAAACATTGAAATTATCTTGAAAAAAAAAGGAGAAAATATACGAAGGATACGAGATGATACAAATGGTTACTTTGAAGCTATTGCTAATGAAGAAGTATTAAAAACTAAAGAATCCATGAAACTTCAGGATTTAAATTACAATGAACAGTCGATAGAAGAAGCCAAAAAAAAGATTGAACAGAAAAAGTGTTAACGAACTTGTTGATAATTAGTTAAAATAATTTAAATTAATTATAACTGTATAAAAAATTTATTATATTTTTACTATATAGGTACAAATATATTTTCTGTAAATATAGCAATAAAATAAGTTTTTATATGAAATAAGTTTTTTATTAACATATTGATTTAACAAATATAGCTAGAACATATTGAATGAATTTTATTTAACTCAAGATTAGCCTAATTTTTATGTAAAAATATTTATTTTGTTTAAATAAGGTTATTTTCATATGAACACTAAAAAATTTGTATTTATTTATAATTATTAAACATATCGCTATTAATTAAAATAATAAACACTTGAATAATTGGTTTAAGGATTTTGATTTTATTAATAATGCATATTTATAAATATACAATTTTTATTAAAATATTCAAATTTGGCTTACAAAAGTATTTAATAATTTAAAAGTTGCAATCACAAATTTTGGAAATTTGATATTAATTTAAAAGTACTTATTACAATTTTTTTTTGTTTTTTAAAATAACTTTATACATTAAGCAACTAAATAACCAAATGATTTATGATCTTAATAGATATACAAATTTTATACAATATTTTAACCAAAATGTATTGAGCTAGACTTAATTAATATTAAAGCTTAAAAAATCTTATAAAATTAAAAAAAAAATTGGTCCTGCAAAACTTGTCCTTCTCTAAAATATGACAAGGCACACAAAGAGACTATCAGCATCAATCAATGACTCATTAAAAATTTAGGATAATCTATTTTTGATTTTTTTATGGCAAATCATAAAGAATAATTTTTTTCATTTATGCTTATAGTCTCGTACATCATTCTTTGGTCGCTCTTAAAGACATATCACGTTTAGACACTTTAGGTACCTCATAACCTATACTTTAAGTATGAAAGTGATTGCAATATATATATATATAAAATATCATTTAAAAAAAATAAACCTATTCTGATTCTTTATCAGAAACTTATTCGATGTAACAATAACAACAATTATTTGACAAAGTCATAGTAAGTACACTGGTTCGACTCTGAGAGTTGAAGTTCTGATAAGATTTATAAAAATTTGGTTTAAGTTACTTATCCTATTACTAACAATTATAATTACGATATAACAATAAGACACTAGATCAAAGTTTCGATCAGTCAATAAATGTACAAGACTTGGTCAGATTTGAACAAGGAACAAGATCAATATCGCATAAACAAAATATGAGAATCACATCAGAATTTAAATACTAGTAAAAATAATTTTTCCTCATTGTAAAGGAAAGACTTTCAATTTCTTAAAATCAAAATGTATGTATGTATTTATAGGCACAATAAAAAATTAGCATTTAATTACAGACATTTTTTATATAATTAACTGTTAATTAATTATTAAAAAAATTATTAAATTAATTTTAATAAATATTTAGAAATCAAAATTCTGTAATTTTAATGCATTAATTATAAGCAAATCTTAAATGAAAGATAAAAGTCAATTTTATCCATCATCAAATATGACACATTACAAGATGACACTATTTAACAGAAATATTACATTAATGGCAGTAAAATAGTTTCATATATTAATAACAATCAAGTTGATTTTAAGAATTAAAAGTTGCCTAATTCATTATAAAAGTTTTTAAACTCTTTTAGGCTTTGACACAATAGCATATTCACTGTCATTAACTATTTTATGTTTTGGTTCCATCATATTAGTGGAAGTCAATGAAGAATTTGATTTCTTTCTAATCATACCGTAGCCATGGTGACTGTCATCTGCTAATCTAATCGCATTCATATCTTCAACAACATCATAATTATTACAACTAGAATTTGAATCCAGTGAGATTTGTGACATTAATTGTGAATTTTGAGATATAGTTGACATAGTCGAATTTGGTGTTCTGTAACCTGGTTTATTTTTGCTTTTGTATATAGATCCAAAATGCTGCAGCCTGTCATAATCAGGAGGATCATTTGGACTTGGAATATTATGTATAATTGACGATGAATTACTTTTAACAGAATTTTGTGAAGACAAAGGGAAAGACATAGTTTCATAGTGAGGATCCTCAATATTGTCTTTTTCACTTTTAATTTGTTTTGTTTGCTTTAGTCGTTCAGTGTGTGGCACATTATCTATTCCATGGGTTTTCCATGCATCACTTCGTACTTCAACTAAGTCATAGGAATGTTTTTCATCGTTGGTGACTACTATATTCTTTTTCAGAGGTTCAGGCGATGTAGGAGAATTTAATTTTCTATATTTGCCACAAGTAGAAATATCCAAAATCTCAGAATCAAAAGATTTCTTTTCTGTTTTTGATGTAAACACAGGTTTTCTTGGAGGTTTTATAGGCTTTGGCTTGGCTGGTAATGGTGGTTTCACAGGTTCTGTAGGAGATATGGGAGAAAGTAATGGCTTTTGAGAATTTTGAGAAAACGATGGAATGTCTAAGTCAATAAGATTTTTTGAACTATTCATAGAAGGTGGTAAAGGTGATCGAGAACCAGCTTCCATTGATAAGGCAGCATGAAATTGTGCATCATTGCATTCTACAGTTGGACTATTTTCTCCATTCAGCATTTGCTTCATTTTCTTTTTATTTGAGACAAAACATCTATAAATTTCTAATTGATTTTTATGTTCTAAGCAAAATGCACCTTCTCCAGAACCACACCTTCTGCCAGCTTCAAAAGTAAATTTTCCATCTCTATATCCATACTTTCTAATATATTGATATGGCCAAGTGTACATCATTCTATTGCCATCCATTAATTTCATTTCCGTTGCTCCTACAATTAGTGTGTAATTTTTCCACAACTCCAGACCACATTTCCTTGAAGCATCCGTTTCTGCTATTTTCACAGAGAATATACCTTCTCCACTGGTACAATATAGATCATTATCTTCTTCTACAGTTATGTTTGAAGAATCGTCTTTAAATGCAACAGACTGAAATGCACTTATCCAGTTAGCCATCTCAGCTTCGGAGCAGCAGCCGAAGTGATGGATTCCAGTCTTTGTAACCAGCTATAAAAATATATATTAATGTGGTTATAAAATGTTTGCATATTACCCTTCTACAAATGATAACTAATTTCCAAAATAATAAATTTTTATAATTAAATATTTGAATAATTAGTTAAATAAAAAAATATTATATTTACTAACAGTGAAAACATGGGGTTGATTACTAGGTGCAATTTTTACACAGGCTTCTAAGGTGATAATACGTTGCGTATGTTGTTGAGTGGAAGCTTCTTCTTGATTGTCATAAATTTCTAAGCGTTGAATTCCATATTTGCTAGCTTTAAAAATCTGGCAAAATTTCTTATGCCAAGATTTCTGAAAGAGATTAATAAATTATAACAGATACTATAGCATGATATATTTAAAAATTAACATTTATATATTTTTGTGTAATCATTTTGAAAATATAAGAAAAAAAAACTTTTAGTTTCTCATATAGGTTAAGGGTAGCATGAGTCATCATTGATTCATGTGGTTCAAGTACATATTAATTATTATTCAACATTATTCCATTTATATTTAATAATGTACTTCTATTTATTTTTAATTATTGTATGTAAATAAAAAAAATAATAATTTATTTGTTTAGAAATTCTTGAGCATGAAAAGGAATGCAAATTAAAATTTTATCAGTTATCAAGTATTTTATGCATTATGTATATATAATAAAAAAATATTCTAACTATCTAAAATGAATGAACAAATGAGTGAATAAACAATTATTTATAGTTCAACTTGAGAGTTATTTAGAATAATGACAGGAACATTATTATCAATGGAATGAAGGTGATAAAGTGGTACCTATAGATCTCTTTATTGTTATTCAGTCCTCGAATGCTTATAATTTATAAATAATTTCAAATAAATGAATATAAAAAAAAAGTTAAAATATATAATGAATCAAGGAAATGTATTTTTACGTTGCAGCACAATCCTATTAAATAAACAATGTTAAGATCATAGCTAAACAATAAAATCATGACAATGACATCTCAGCAAGTGTATCAAAACAAAGAAATTTCATCCATCAAACAATTCAAGATCGCAGTTTGGAAAAGCCTATAATTATATCATAATTAAGATTGTCGAAGGTCAACGAGCAAATGAGAATAATTGCAAGTTTGCGTTTAAATAAGAAAAAATGTAAAGAGGCTAGAGTACATAAAAAAAAACCTGTCGAATTTTTAAGGTTAGAAATCGAAAACGCATGACACATCGTCGAGGAGAGTAATGAAAAAAAAAGTAACCGCGGAATTTCCTGCCTCTCACGTATAACCGGACGCGAGAATAAAGAAAAAAATGTAAGTACCAAGTGTAAAGGAGTGCGGAAAAGTGGTAAAGATAAGGATAATCGTTGGACGAACCTTAAGCTGACTTAGGACCCCTTGGGGTGGTAGTAACAGGATACCCTGTAGCAGTGGTTCCTCCGGCTCCATCCTCGAATATCCAAACGCCTGAGAGAAAAGGCGCGCGCGAAAGTCGGTTTGGGGCGCGGCGCGCACCTTTCCCTTCTTATTCTCCGTACCTCTCACGAGTAAGGACGCCGAGGATCACCCTCCGGTCTTGTGAATGTACAAAAGTTAAATTCAGCCCATCGCCTATCGATGACGTTGAGCTACGTCGCGATTTACCCGTGGACATCCGGGCGGTGACTTTCTGGTGAAAGAAGATTTTAAAAAATAATACACATAAGTAACGGGACTGCACGTTTCGATCTCGTTGATACGTCTACGCATGCATAGTCGCGTTTACGTAGATATAGGTATATGTATATATTACTTGGCTCTTTTCACGCTTTTGACCGGGATACGCACGCGGATGGCTGTCTGTCACTTATACGTCTATATATGTGTATGTATATATATATATACATGTATATAACTCAACTCGTTATAACTGCGATGCACGCGCGCTCGGCTCACTGACACTGACACGGATGGAAGAGCGCGCGCGACACACGCACGCGATCAATTTCGCACTCGCTTGCCACAGAGACCTGAGCCTGAGACCAGACGGCACAGACGCACGCACACCACCGTACATCGGTCTCTACATTCCCGTTCCCGTATGATTGATATCGTATTCCTATACTATACCACAAATGCACGGGAGAAAGTGTACGTGAAAGGAGCTCTCAATTGCGCATGCGCATATTTTCTCGCGCGAAAAGTTTGAATCACTAGAGATAAGGTGAGAGGGCGAAAGAGAGAGAGAGAGAGAGTAAAAATAATCAATTGCTATAAAATATTAAATTTTATTTTTGATTATTTTTTGATTCTGTGGAGAAGAACATTACTGATAGTAAAGAAAGGAAATTTCCTAAAATTAAAACACTTAATTTCAATTAATTGATTGTAACATGATATAATCTTTTTAAACAAATAGTTTAAATGTAAAATAAAACAATTATTATCAACCTATATTCTCAAGCTGAAGTAACTGATTTGTTCATCAAAAATTGAATTAGGAAATACATCTTTAATCACTGTGGTACCGACTGTTTTTTAAGGAAAAAAATAAAGCCATAAATACGAATAGTGCATCCGCAATATAAACATTTCCGTATTAGAATCACCTCGAAGCGTCAATAATAGAATAATTGGAGCATACCTATATATACGTGTGCGAGCAATATTGTCGATTTTCTGATAAGTATATATTCTGCTTATGAAAGAAGCGCAAAAGTTGAAATTAAAACTATCGATCGGTTTTGTTGTATGAAAATATGATGCGGGAATACTTTACAAATATACGATGAAAATGAAGAAAACGCATAAAAAATTCATATGTAATTTCCGTAGTTGATTAATAAGTTTTTGAACATGAAAACTTTTTAATTCGATTGTGTGTATATACACAACGCTAGATATTGTATCGACATTATTTATAATTTTTTTGTATACATACGCTTGGATAATGAAATAAAGGGATTATCGTTCATAGAATTGTTGTGTATTACACATTAATCGGAAGTTTATTCGAGAATATAATTAATTTAAGGGGATGTCGGACTTAGAAAATGGCCATTTTTAATATTTATTTCTAAACAAAAGAATAAATTTTTGAAAAAATCCTAAACGCCATGCCCTTAGGCATGTTTTGAACAGTATATTCAAATTTTTTCAGATTTTTAGATCCGTAATTTAATTCTGATGTTTGTGTTGAAAAATCATGCTTTTTTCGATCAATAATAATTACCGGCCGAAAATTGTTTATTCAATTATTAGTAACAAATTTATTTTTTCCGAAAAAACAAAACGCCATGCCCTCACTTTTGTTTAAAACTATCGATATGAATTTTGTTCAGATTTTTAATTCATTATTTCTAACATAATTCTTATTTTGAAAGGTGTAGATCCCTGTAATTTGGGTCCGACGTCCCGTTAAAAAGTATATACATTTATATACAGATATATATTTTGTTTTGACCAAACAGGTTAACCTTTCTATAAAAACTTGAATCATTGTCAAAACCTAAGAAACATAGAATCAAATAATTTTTGAAGAAAAACTCTGATAATAAAACTCTATTTACAAAAAAAAAAAATAAAAAATTGTTAATGATACGAAACGAATACGAGGACGCAAAATAAAGTGGTTCGATCGTTCGTTGCTCTGTAATAAATAAATTGGGTGGAAAAAAGACCGCGACCTTTGGTCAGGTCAGCCCCGTAACCCGGATTCCATGTAAACTCGTTCTCAGTCACGTCTATAGGGTACGAGAGTCTCACTCAGCAATGTATACGCTGGTCGGGTGGACATGTAGTGCGTTCTGGATATCATTTCGCGAAATAATGAGAGTTTTAATAATTAAATGGTGACGGGCAAGTTATAACCAACCTCGGTCACTCCTTGTCACTCGAGTGCGTCGACAAAGTATAGCCGGATGCCGGGAGGGCGTGCAGAAGATGATAGCGCTATCGTTATTCCTGGTCGTCTCGTTAACCTTCGTAACCGGGTACAATGACTTTCCCTCCTTGATGACGGCCAATGCTACTATGGGTTAGTCTTTATACACCCTTACGCATTTCTCATTTCGTTCAATTCTTCATCGCTACTCTGCGTATACAACCAGCCTCTCTTTTTTATCTATCTCCATCACTCTCTATTCATTTCGATCTTTTCATAATATCTTAAATAAATGGTGTATTGTTTTTGTAACGTGCGTTTGTTGTACGGTTTAGGTTCATTATATGCTTTATTCACGATATCTGCTTTATATGGTAAAAGACGCGTGTATACGTATGTCGAAATTTTTATTTATATTTTGAATGAATATTTTGAACAAAAGTTAGAGAAGACATCGCAAAGACGTTTCATTTCTTGCTCTTACTTTCGTAATTACCTTTATTTTCCATTATTGTAACCACAGTGAAAACGTCAGAAGTAATTATAAGTCAGACTGAATTTATAGAGAAAGTTCTGTATCGGTGCCAAAATGATTTGTTAAGCTACTTTACAAATGACTACATTTCACGTTTATTTGTTTTTCTTCGACAAGCTGTTATTATTGAAAAGGAATTTTTCAAACACGTCGAAGATTATGACAGCGCATTATTGGAATTACCTGAAATCATCACAAGCGTCACCAGAAAAAATATGCGAGTTAGCGGCATCGGAGTAACTGTCTTTCGGGATACCAATGTTAATTTTGGTCGAGGTAAGTTTATAATCTTTCGTATGTTTGAATCTTAAAACAGTAAAAACCCATACATATTACATCGAATCTTAACTAATAAATATTTATATATTTATATTTCGACAAAAATAACTTATGAGTGACTGGATGAAAAATATAATTGCAGATTACACTATTTTATTTTCGGTGGCAACTTGCCACACATCTTGTCAGTTGTTCAAAGAGGCGCAAAAGGAAAATCTTGTTTATATCACTATAACAGGTATCCGATGCTCCATTTTTCTTGATCATTTCTATTTCTGCATGATTTTCAAAATAATAATTATATTACAATGATGTATTGAGTGTACTATACAAACATTTACTAATGAATTTCAAGCATTCTTTTATACAAACGAAAGACAAAATATATTTCTATATATATTCTATCAATATACTGATAAAAGACTTTTAAATATAATAATAAAATGACATAATTTAAAATCATTAAAATTCTTTACCATCGAATAAAAGTTACTTAAAATTAATAACTATACAGCATTGAATATATTAAATAAATTATCAATAAATTAAAAGAATTCGGCATTTGCTTGTATATACTACGTCGAGTTATATATCAAATAGATAATAGTATAATTCATTATAATTGTACAGTTAGTCATGTCATAAAAGTAAATAAATTAAAATAAATCGTAGATCCTGATTGCCCAAGATTATCAGAAAATGCTGGTATAAGTTTGCCGCTCATAGAACCTGGAGAAGAATTGCCTCAAATATTTCTGGATATGCGACTGAGTGACGTCCTAGAGTGGCCAAAAGTTAATTTCATCCACGATGACACTTTTGGTAAATCTTGTAATATTTTTTTTTTCGTTGATAATATAAGTAGTTAATTAAATTCCGTGAAACTAGGTCAATCGATTATGCGAGGAGTAATTTATGTAAAGTGAAACTCTCAATTTTATCCACCTTCAGCCGATTCTAAAGGATAACACGCGGCGGATAAAAAACGCAATAATAATGACATTGCCGCGTAACGCGTGTCACCCAGCATTTCCGGAACATAAAACGTACTGGAGATATTCTCACCGCATTATACGCCTAAATTTGATTTTTAAAAAAGTACAATATAATATAGACTGAAAGTCTTGGACCGTTAGTTATTTTTTAACCGAAATTGATCGAAAATTATTATTTATAATTTTTTAAGAAACCTAAGTAAACTTCCACATGCGAATGTCAATAATATATTGTTGTATGATTTAAAGTGTATTCTGTAATTAATGTATAAATCATATGAGTTTTTTATTTTTATAATTCATTGGGAAATTGATAATTATCATTAATACACTATTTAAAAAAAAATATTTTTTATATCAATAGTTATAGTTAAAGTATCACAATAATTTTCTTACATCTTAAAGTGAATCACGTAATATTTAAAATGTTAGATTAAACTTAGCTTAAAAATTCGTATGAAAAAATTTTTTTAGCTCGTGATACCATCAGTCGTGTGGTAAAAGCTCTGTCAGTCGAAATCCCAGACAAGAGGGTGGTTTTGTCAGCTCGGTCGATTTATTCAACGAAATTTGATAAGGATGAAAAAACTATGAGACAAAACGTTCATAATATACTGGATAATTTTCACGTAGATCAGCTTGGTACGTGTTTCATGGTCATTGTAGCTGTTGAAATGATACCAGCTATTATGGAAGTGGCAAGTATTAACAGTTTCTAATTAATTTTATTTTTTTTTAATTGAAATATGAAATTCATACAATGTCAAATCGATAAATTCAGAAAATGTTATTAAAAAATTAATTACACTTGTATAAAATTAATGTCAAGTTTAATAAGAAAAATGATTTTTTGTCAAATTGAAACTATATAATCTTATGTATAGTGCTGGAGGTTGCTCACCAATTCTACTACTAGATTAAATACAGATTATAAACTTTGAAGTACGTTTTAAAAATTAGTTATAATCTGATATATAGATTTTTAAAATGATATAATAATTGCTCATCGATAGGAACAAGCCCTACTATTTGTTGCTTACATTAAAGAACACTTGATGTGTGCGTTCTAACTAGATTTAAATTGTGTATATATCTGCGTAAAATAATTTCAATAAAAAGTAAAAAAAAAGAACATAATAGTTATCAAATTTGTAGGCTAAATCATTGAAAATGGTACATCCAGGGAGCCAATGGTTATACATCATCAGCGACAACAATGAGAAAGTTGATACGAATATTACTGCGTTTGAAGATATGCTGAACGAAGGCGATAACATAGCATTTATCTACAACGACACGAACATCGACTCAGACTGTAATGTAATTAATCGAGATCCTTTACTCTCTACAGTTTCCTTTTCGTATTAAAACTTCCTCTTCTTGGGTATATATACATATACAATTGTTGTTTATTTATCGTCTAACTCAATGTTTTGATTACAACGAAATAATTAAGAACTGCATATCCTTTCTGTTGTCCTAATTTAACTCCCCTATATAGAACCGGTGTTTTCTTATAGTGTTAGATGAACTATTTGATTATCGTTTCTATTCTACGAAAATTAGAGCTGTTAGTAGTAGTAGTTTAGTTTTAAATTACAAAATTGTACTTTATTAACACGTTGAATAACAATATTATCTAATACGCATTTAAACGTTTGTATCGTTTTATTTTGTTTATTTGATTATTTAAAGTTAATTATTGAAAGTCGCGGATATTATTAATACCAAATGCTATACATTTTATTTAATTATACTTGAAGTAATCAATCTTATATGCATCAACGAATATAAATTTCTAAAGTTAATAAGTGTAATAATATAAATTAATTAACTAATTAATTGATTATAACTCTATAAATAATGAAAATGTGTAATTGTGTAAACATATTACATTCATCAAAAAAACGTATTGCCTTTTTTGTTAAATAAGCTTGACTTAATTATTTTCAACAGTTAAAGTATATTTTAAGTGAAATCCTTGATTTCGCGCAACGAAATTCAATAACGTATATACATCGAATATTAAAGCTACGTCGAACTTGACACAAAATCATTTACGAGTTGTTGCGAAATACATGGAAGTAATATAAAAATATACGTTTTTCTTAATTAATAAAAAATATATAGAATTAATAAGTAAGTGTTAAGAACAACACGAAAATAAATGAACTTGAAGTATATTAGTGACCCGATATTCTTGATCCAGATGGGTTTAACGTGTCATGTCAAGGAAGTGGTGCGAGCCTTGGCCATAAGTTTGGAAAATTCGATGCTGAGCGAGCTCGAACTTTACGATCGCGTTACCGAGGAGGAATTCGAAGTCGTCCGATTATCAAAAGCTGAGCGAAGAGCTGAGATCATTAAAAGCATGAACGTAAGAACATTACTATTTTTAAACGGATTTCTTCGATTCCATTAAAAGTTGTTGTATAAACATTATAAACTTACAATCGCTATAGCGTTTTTCTTTTAAATAAAATGACAGTTTATTAACCGTATTTTATACTTTGATCTTCAAAAGTTTTACGGAAAGTACAATTTTTCATTCCTTATCCGCATCTCGCGTTCATCTCGCAGATAAATGAAACTGTCGATGTTGGAAGGCTTAAAATATTCTTTTAAAGAACAATGTCAATCAATCAATACGATATCGATACAAAGTAAAAGCCATTTCAACAACAGTTATATCCTTTTTTTTCATTTTAAACAGATTCATCTCGCGTATACTCTTCCAACTTGACGTAATAATAATGTCTCGAGATAAGACAATGTATATACTGGATGGATCCTTTGACAAACTCCGAGTTAAACTCTAGATTGGATGGAGTTTGGGTTGCAATCAAAAGTTCGAATTATAACTGTTCTCAAACTTGAATATTTGATATTTAGATGTAGGGCTGCTGATTAACATTTTAATATTTATTACTACTAAACTTCTTTATTCGTCTTCAATAATATATACCTAGACTGAAAGATTAATCATTTTTCACGTTTCACTTTGTAAAAATATACTTGGATGACGTTTTAATTGCAGAGAGAGTTGCTACAAGCTCGGTTAAATTCGAAGAGTAGCTGCGACGAATGCCAATCGTGGCGAGCATTCTCCGCAATCACCTGGGGCGAATCCTTCGAAAAGGGTGCGAGACCTCAGCAACAGGGTGTTGGTAATTTTATCGAAAGTGGAATATGGAGTCCAGGTCCTGGTGTCAATATGTCTCAGCCACTTTTTCCTCATGTTAAGGAAGGTTTTCGTGGGAAAAATTTACCCGTTTCAACTTTTCACGTAATTACTCTGTATTTATATTGATTTTCCTTTACACACATAGATTATTTTTTTTAATCTGCTTAATTTAAATATTTTAATGTTTAAGGTAACATTTACAAAATAATAATTTCGTTAGTTCAAGTAGATATATTCTTAACGTTCTTGTGCAAAGCGTGTACATAAATTTCTCAACTTTTGCGACCCTTAATAGGATCAAAACTTTGCTTTTATATTCGTGAAGTCACATATGTGTAAATCTTTTAGATGTTCCTCTTTCCAAATGAAATTCCCATTTACCTAGGTATCATCGTTTCATTCTCCATTACACATGGAAAATGTTATTTTACCATTTCTAAGAAAATCTTTAGATTTTCGCATTTCTAAATGTGCGAGAAGAAAAGTAAGATAATAATTTTAATACATGTCATCATTAATAATAAATTTTTGTTACAAATACTGTGTTCATCATAAATAGTAAACTTTTTCTATCCCACGGAACAATCAAAGATTCTGAAAGGAATAGAAAAGCAATTTATTCATACTTACGCATATGTTTCAGAATCCACCGTGGCAAATAGTTACCTATTTGGACACGGGTACAATGGAATACGGGGGATTGATTTTCGACATTCTGGATCACTTGAGTTTGAAATTGAATTTTACGTATACGGTAGAGTTGCCCCCAAGCTACGAACCACCAAAGATTATCACTAGCAACACTACGAAATCGAAGGTTTGAATCGAGAATAAGAAAAATCGAAATTTATTTCGATTATTTTGTTACGCTTGAATGCATATCAATGACATATTTTTGAAAATTTTAAAGAAACATGAGTTTCATCACAAGTTTAAATGTATATATATGTATATATAAAAACTAACTTTTCAAACAAATTTTCCTTGCTTGAAAATAATTTTTTAGTTTCAAATATGGAAAAAAAATTTAAGTATATATGTATACCAATACCATGTTTCAAAAGTTTGTAAATATTTAAAATTAAAAATTAAATATTGAATAATGTAAATAAGGTAAGGTATAATTAATGCTTGCAAACTTAACAAGCACGTTAAAAATTGTGTAATTTTTATGATTCTTGCGTAAAGATCGTTTCTCGACATTTATTTTTAGTCAATACCTATTGCTAATAAATTTTATTACTTCTTAGGACCTAAATGTAAACTCGAACACGACAAGAGTGTATAGTACCATAAATACCGTTCTTATATAGCGTAGAAATTATATGTGCAGGATATACATAATAGAATAATTAAATTTGCTTTAAGCAGTTAGCGTTTAACAATTTTGAATGTTTGTATCCATATGTTTTTGATACAACTAAACTCAATTGTATTAAAATAGTAGTCAAAATGAGTAATAGTAATTTACTTTTATATTGCGAATTACAGGTTCCCTTTTTTAAACGTAAAGTTCGTCTTTATCTTGTTAACAAAAGAGAGTTATATAAAATGTATAGTGAAAAAACTTGCATACTTTTCAAAAATAAAAATGGTGATTGTTCTACTTTCTTTGCGTAAATTTTTCTAATTCAGAGATTCGAGTGCTCAATTCAATGCAATATTTAATGTATATTTACAATTCTTGTATTTATGAACTCCCCTTTTGCTCGAAGATATAATGATATTTTCCGAATTGAAAGTTCAATCGTTATAGCAGTATAAAGTATAAAATTGAAAAGTAATGGGTTAATCTAAAGTTCAGTCCGTCATTTAGCGAAAGGTGAACAAGATTTCTATCAAGGAAGCAAAACGTATAATATACTTTTTGTAGGTTTTAGATGTTGCGGGGATGTCGGTGTCTCAGAAAGTACCGGATGAAATGTTGGAGCTCCTGCGCAAGAAAAAGGTGTTTCTGGCCGCGGCCGCAATGACTGTGGGTGAAAACCAGCCTGGTATTAACTTCACCACCTCCATTGCCACGCAGAGCTACGCCCTTCTTTCTGCTAGACCAAAGCCGCTTTCACGTGCCCTTCTTTTTATGGCTCCTTATACATCTGAGGTGATTTTCGTTACCTCTTAGTTTCTTTTTTCCTTTTTTTCACTTTTCCTTGTGCTCGTTTTCTTACTCAATTTGAAGAAATTGATCAAGAAAGTTATTTTTCTCTCTTCAACTACACATTGAGCAGTAGGTCTACGTGTTTTTTACATTTTTTAATTACATGTGACACTTCAATCTAAATATTTAATTAAAATTTAACTATAGCACAAATTTAACCTCTTAAATAAAGTATATAAATTTTAATTAATTTCTGAATTTCGCTGGATAGTAATAAAATAGAAGTATTTATTCTAATTTGGCGTTTCAACGGCTACTTTGTTACGTACCAACCTCTTCTAATCTTAATTATGTATCAAGCTACAATTAACATATGTAGGGTGTGATGAATATCCCATTCGAAAATGTCATGGTTAAGAAGAATGTGTGTTATTCATTAAGATAAACTGAAATATTAGATAACAATTTTATAAATAAAACAATCTGAATTACGATATCCTTCGCGATAAAAATGTTTTAACGTTCAGAATCTAAAATTTCATATTTCTGAATTGTTTGTAAAAATAATTTATTTAAAAGTGTAGAAAAATCATTAGAGTAAAAACGGCACTAATTGAAGTAGAGTAAAAACAATTTTCTACCAAAATGATTTAAACGTAACCTTCAATAGAAAGTTAAACGATTGACTTATTGTTACGCATTCGAAACGTTTACTTCCTCCTCTTGTTTTTCTTATAATACTCTAATAAATCTTTTCGAATTGACTACTTTATTGTTCATTATCGTAAAATTATTGTATCGCATGGTATTACAACAAAGTTTTATACATTTCATTTTGCTTTTTAAATAATTTGTAAAACTATGTTTTATTTATCACTTGCTTGCATTTTTGTTATTGCTCTATAAATATTGGGTTTACTTTTGTTTCCATCGTGGAATCTATCGGACTATAATTTATTATTCTTCTAGACATGGGCATGTCTTTCGTCAACTCTTCTTTTAATCGGTCCGATTTTGTACTTGATGGTAAAGCTAAGCCCACGACCTCTCGATGTTCGTGACTCGATTGGTCTATCAACGACGTGGCAATGCTCCTGGTATGTTTATGGGGCGCTTCTTCAGCAAGGTATATCGATTTCCTTTCACTTTCTACATTTATATGTGCCATTATCGCCTTGTATAAATACTGTAAGGCATTTAATTTTGATAATGACGATAAGCTTCATAATTCTTCGTACACAGCTAAGAATTCAGAGTTTTTAAAAAATATAAAATATAAATAGGTACAATAAATTTAAAAAGTGTTAATATTTTTGCACAAGTTTTACAAGTGTAGGTTTATAATTTCGATAAAAAAAACACATATTAAGGGGGTTCCAAAGTCTAGTTTTATCCTCCCTACCTTACCAGCTTCAAACGTCATATAAAATGAGTTGTAATTAAAAAAGGACTATAATTTACGCAAATTTAGGAGAACAATCTCCTTCCTTTATTGATAATTTATCTCAGTTCAAAATTTGAAGCAAAAATATCGATTGGTTTTCGAGTAATCCCTTACCGAAATTTATGATAATTTCATGCAATTTGAGGCTGTAATCGCTCGACTAATTAAAAGGCATGTCAAGATTTTCGGTAAGGGTTTTCTCGAAAACTAGTCAATATTTTTGCTTCAAATTTTAAAGATAGATAGATTATTAATAAAAGAAGGGGGGGACTGTTCTCCTAGATTTACGTAAATTAACTTTGTTTTTTAATTATAATTAATTTTAGGTAATTTTGGAGGTCGGTAGGATAGTGAGGATAAAATTTGGCTTTGGCAGCCCGTTAGACTATAAGTATAATAAGAATTTATATCGAACAGGAAAAATTAATTGAGTGAGTTAAAAGATTTTACTTTTTTTAATAAAAGTATTGACTCCCATCTTTGATATAACTACATAATATATACGAGGCAAAAAATGAAAAACGATTTGCGAACCATATGATACATAAAATTAATTTTATGATTCAGGTGGTATGAATCTTCCAAAAGCGGATAGCGCTCGACTTGTAGTTGGTACCTGGTGGCTCGTAGTAATGGTTGTAGTAGCAACTTATTCTGGTAATCTTATCGCCTTTCTAACCTTCCCACGTTTGGATGCACCCATTGATAGCATCGAGGATTTACTTGCTCGCAGCGACGAATTTAGTTGGGCCGTTCCCAATGGTAGTGCTATTATTAATTATCTTACTGCCGTAATTAACGAGGAAGAAAGGGTGAGTTCAAACGTCAATTTGCCCTTTTCTATAAGAACTAACTTTATTTATAATTAATTTATTTCAAATAATTCAAGGGCTCTAAATTAATATATTTGTTTCCAGTTTAAAAAATTAATCGACGGAGCAGAGCTACAAGATCCTACGAAAGTCTACCAAGTTCTTTCACGCGTAAAATCACACAACCACGTGCATATCGATTGGAGAACTTCTTTAGCTTTTCTTATGCGAATGGATTTAGTTAAAACGGGTAGCTGCAATTTTCACGTGAGCACCGAGAACTTTATGCTTGAAAAAATGGCCATGTTAATTGCCGACGACAGTCCTTATACTTTTCTTGTCAACGATGCGTAAGTGTCAATATTTTTAACATAATAATGTTATAATTTGTCTTTATAAATCTTTTATTAATACATTTATTATTATATATTTTGAATATTTTATTAATATATTACTATATTTATTAAATTAATATACAAGTCGACCTTGCTTTTTACAAAAAATAATCATTTTAGATGAATCATTTGAGCTAATATACTTGTAAACAATTTTCTATTATTCACAATTTTTTTAGCCAATTTCCGATTATTTAATATACCACTTCGTTTTTTTAGACCAACGTATCTATAAATAGATGAGAAATATTATGTATAAAAGAATTATAGCTTATAAAAAAACTTGCTAATGTATATTTTTATTATATTAAAAAAAAATGTATGTATCTTTTTTGCTTCATAATGCACGGTAATGAAATTGCATTTGTACCTAAACAACTATGTTCATAATAATTTACGGTATATAATTTTAAACTTATAAAAACATAAGTATACAGGTATATATGTAAATGAATTATTTTTACGAAGTATGATATGAATCATATAGATATTTTTAATATACTGGAGCAACATAAATCCATATTGCATTTCTGAGTAGTCTTGAAACTGTAGGATAATAATATGAAATGGCTTATTGCGAACTATTAAGAGAAAATATTAGTATTAATCAATAGAAAATAATAAGACATCTGCATCCATTTCTTTAAATTAGTGTATGCAATAAGGGTTTAAAGTTTACTTTTAACAAAAAAAATCGGATAAGCCTATTGGATCGAATGTACAATAAATAAAAGAATATATGATATTTTTTTAGGAAAAGTAAAGTAAATTTTTGTTCTATATAACTTTTATTAATTTATTTTTTGTTAAGCTTCTTACAAATTATTTTTCCAAATATTTCAAAATGTTTTCTATGATATACTCTAAGCCGTATTTGTACATACCGATTCATATACTTTCGTATTCGTACAGGATCAAACGAATGCATGAATCAGGTTTGATCGAAAAATGGACATACGATAAAATGCCACTGAAGGACAAGTGTTGGGAAATAATGAAAATGAGTCAGGAAGCAACTAATCACAAAGTCAACATGGGCGATATGCAAGGAATATTTTTCGTACTCGCCATTGGTAAAGTCTTGGTTTTCATTTTTACATGATTATATACATTCAACTTTGTAATATACGACCGTAACGTACAAAACAACATTAAAGTTTTACCATCGTTATTCCATTTTTATTTTCTATTTTTCAGGATTCATAATTGCCGTAATAGTCATTACCTCCGAATTCATTTTTCACAAACGGAAAGAAGCAGCGGAAAAACATTTAATACGACCATTCGTAACGTGAAAATATTTTTATTGTATAATACTGGTTTGTATGTTGGAATTGCGAGTTGTGGAATGCACTTTTTTATGTAAATATAACTAATGAATATATTTTTGTGTGTATGTTAATTAAGACATGTATATATATATATAGAAAATTATATTTAAGTGGTATAAATCTAAAAAGTGAAATCGATTATTCATGTAATAATTGCAGACCTGTTAAGCTTGTAACTAAGAATAGAGTTGAATTTTGACAATGGTGAATCCGACACAAATTACATCCAAGCGACTCTCATTCAAAAAGTTATCTCTGTCTCAATTCATCGGATTATAATGAAAAAGTAAAAGAATAGCTAAAAAAACTAAAATCTCTAATTTCCTAGTATTGTCCAACGGATTGGCCTTTCGAGAAAAAAGTCTATAGGTATACCGTATTGAACGAATATACCCCGCGTAGAAAAAAAAAACGTGGACTCGGCCTCGTAAAATCCCCTGGCACAGCGCACATCGATCGTTCCTTTCGCGGAGCTCACCGCGATCTCGGGACAATTATATTGCGCTCCTTGTCTACCTATTGTCCGGCCGACCGTCCGCTTATCCTTCCCGCGAGTGTAGCGCGCATTCGTCGATCGTTACGTATTTAGCAACGGAGCAGCGTCGGGTAAAAGTCTTTGCCGCTAAGTTGCGCAACGTTTGGATAATGATTCTCCCAGTCGTAAATCGCCCGTTTTTTTTTCTTCTTCTTCTTCTCTTTTACCTTCTAAGCGCTAGGCCGTTGCGATTTTCTCGCGAAGACGCGCGACGCGAGGTTATAATTGGGACGCGGGGTCTTTTGTCTATAAGTGATTTTCTCGGATGCATTGGTTGCGCTGTAAAGATGGATAATTATATTTTCCTTTTGTTGTTCTTGGGGGGTGAGTTTCAGTACGATTATTGCGTTGAAATTTTTTTTTAATTCTACTATTACCTGGTACTTATATATATTTAATCTTATCGTATAGTAACCTTTGTATGTTTATTTTAAAACTTTGTCTAGATTACTTGAGATCATTACCGTAATGATTACAAAGTTGCTGAGTAATTTTAATGTTTACTAAACAATTTATGTGATAGTAAATCTTTTTTTTCTTTAATTAGTATATGTGACTAGTCATTAAAGTAAATATTTATATTGTAAAACAGTATACATAAATAATTTAAATTGTTTAAAGTTATCAACGGTTATCTACAGTTTTACAACACAACAATGCTTTCGAAACATCTCTCACGAGAAAAAAAATACTTGTAAAAGCATATACATATTTATTCAATTCTTTTGAAAATTTTGCTCTTGACATTTTGTAAAAGACGGAAATAAAGAAAAAAAATAAGTGGTCACAATGATTTACCCCGAATGAAAGTTATAAGCATATATTTTACCTGTTCAACGCTTAGACCAACCTTTTATCTTCCTTTGTTCGAATCTGCGGAAGTTTAGAGATTGTAGTTAAAAAGATGTTTCGTGCAATGAAACAACAAACATCTATCCAAAGAGTATACTGTATATCAAGAAAGTACTTCTTTTTACTTTATTTATTATAAGAACAATGTTTAAAGAGCATTGCAAGTTTTGTCATCATTATAAAGAAAATTATTTTCCTTGTTCTAAAAAGTTTTGTCGGAAAAAGAAATTTTTACTGGATTTTTTCCTTATTGAATACGATATATTGTTTTAAACATTTAGAATTATAGTTTAATTGTTTGCATATTTTATATACATGTATGCTGTAGACAATGTTATGGAGATGTAATCTAATTTTAAATGAGAAACAATGACATCAATTAAAGCTTATTGACCTACTTGCAATTGTTATGCAAGTAAGGAAAAGTCTTTCGTATTTTCATCGTGATTTGTCTAAAACTTGGAACTTCTACACTTATAAATTAGTTTTAACTTAGTTTATTTGCTAATAATTAGAAGTAATTTACAATTTTTTAAATGTATTGTGTAAATTTAAATTAAATGATTTAATATGTAGTAAAAATTGTTGCCACTCGTTGAATATATATCATGATACCAATTTAAAAGCATTTTATTTCAGGAATTACTAAACCTAGAAAAATGAGTTTGACTTATTTTAAAGCTTGTAACGACAATTAATTATCATAAAATATATTTACAAGAAGCTATATTTTAAAGAAAAAGGTTCAAATTAAAAATTAACATTTTTACATAAAAACGGATAGATAAACTCCTAAAAGGCAGAGTAAATATTAAAAAAAATTATTTTAGATCTCTTAAAGTAACCTTTGATATGCTTGGTATGAAATTATTGTGCAAGTGACTTTTAATAAAGTGTTTTAATTAGCAGCGATCAAAATCTGTTAAACTTTTATTATAAATTTGTATTACGTTAATCATACGCATAGTGGTTTTAATGATAATTATAATAAAAGGAAAAAAATTAAATAAAATTTTGCATTATTTTATATTTCCTAACTAATTTTCACGTCAGTACATTTTAAAATTTATGCTTTTAATTATTAGATAATTAATTTAATTACAGCATAATATTCAGTTAACAGGAATGAATCCTTTTTATTAATTTTCTATAAATGTATAATAGCGACAGTATTTTATGAATAATATTTATGAATAATTAAATAAAATAAGTAGAGAACTTAAAAAATGAAACATTTAAATGTTGCTTCAGTTAACATAATGTAAAAACTTATTTATTTCCAACTAATTATGTATATTTAATTTTAGAAATAAATATTAAGTTAATCTCAAGATCCAGGATGTAAATATATATTGACCGAGGTTTATCCAGGATATAATTATCAGGTCTTACATGTACCTGATTTTGTTGTTATGCATTACCACGTAATGATTGCTATGTCGAACGATAATAACATGCTTAGAGCTAGAAGTAATGAAAAACCGGAGTAACAGACCGGCACACATGTTGGATTAAGCAAAGGAGTGACGAAATTTAAAATAATAAATAAGGTATTTTTTTTTATTTTCAATGTAAGTAAATAGATGGGTTTAAATGACGCGCTGAAACATTAAAAAAACGTAAAGTATAGGTTAAAATGTATTGTACTACACGCATTACATGTGTCACCGTATAATTAGAGTTGTGAAATTAGGGTAGCTTTTCCTATTTACTGGAAAACTATGTATTTAAAAATCGGAGAATATTTTGTACTTTTTTTTTTAAAGAGTAAGATTTTGAAATAATTCGTTGCATAAGAGTTATTTTAATATTTTTCCATATCGATCAATTCCGAAGTAGTTTTTAATAATAAAAAATGTTTACTTTGCCTGAGAAATATGTGCTACTACATTTTGGTAGATATTCAGTAGATTTAATTTTTTCTTTATACATAGACTTAAAATATTTCATGTACAAGTAAAATAATGGGTATTATGATAATTTAAGAGTCTAGAGAGACTAAATAAACGTTTGGTCGTTAATAATCTTGCTCTTTTAAACTTTTAAAATGTCACAACGCCCACTACTTTTCAACTTTAAAAATTAGACAAAAGCTTCAAAGTAAAATTTTTTAAACCAAATATTAGTTTAAAGAATACATTAGTGTTACTGTTTTTTTTTAATTTTGTAAAAACCATTAAAATTTCTAGTAATATAATCTACAGCAAAATTTAAAATAACTTTCAATATTATAATGTATATCCCTCATAGAAATGTTAACGATTCGTTGGCTAATTTTTTGTTAATTTTGGAGTTAAAAACGTGATACTATTATTATTTCGTAATCCAAAATAAAAATTTATCTTTGTTCCATATAAAAATATTGTAGCGTGAATAATTGATCATATAATCATAATTAAAAATATTTTAATTATTGATTCTAGCCTAACCCGTAATTGAGACTAACCCGTCAACTAACGAAAATCGTTTATTTATTACTACACGGAGAGAAAAATATCAATGATTACTATCCTGGTTAGCAGTGATTAATATACATGTCAAGTAATTGGGAACCATGATGCAAAAAGAAAGAAAAAAAGTACTCGTTACTTGATGTTTTGGTATTCAATGCTATGAATTACAAGTCTAATAAGTCAAAAATTGTTTCATCGTTTCTGATTTACTAGTCGTCTACGCTAGTAGTTCTTCAATTTGAAGTTAATACCTATTGGTTAGGATAATCGCAATGTGGAATTAAATATTGTATAAATCTAGAAGGATTCCTTTTTCTAAGTACTTTTTTTGAAACATAAGTAGTTGCTGTAACAAAATTTTAAGGCATGTTTTTGAAGCGATCGATCAAGCGAAACACATACAAATTTTGCTTTTCGGCCGCGAGATTAGATAAAGGTAATAAAACGTCCTTTAAATTACAACCTTCGGGCATATTTTTTTACTCGCGTCTAAATAATAAAACCTTCTATTTTTGTCTACAGATGTTATTTTATCTCTGTATTTTATAAAAAAAGTTTTAATTATATACGGGCTATTTTCAACAATCGAATTAACCAGCATGCAATTAAACACTCTGCAATAAAAACGTAATGATAGTATCAATTTGTGATTGAACATCCTCAGATTTTATTATTTATATAACAAAGTGTCATATATATAATTCACGTAAAATTGATAAAACATGAAGTTTTAATGACCTAATTAATTTAATAAACGAACATTTAAAAAAAACATCGTAAGTGATAATTCTCGACTAAACGAATGTTTTGAAGGATTTTCTCTTTAATCAGATGAGATTTCTCGCATAATGTTACAGTTGGAAATCAAAGGTAATCTTAAGAAACTTACTTTACCCGAGCGTGGAAATTCTGTCAATGCCAAGAAAAGCTTCGGTGCGGGACGAATAAAGGAAGAGAGGTTGTCCACCGTGTACGACCTTGTCGCGACTGACCAGCGGGGGAGGAGCTATAGTTGGCAGCAGCTGATCACTCTTTTCTCTAGGGCCCGAGCGACCGGCAGTTCAGTCCCATTGTGTCGCGCGCGCCGATCGTTACCGACTCGCGAGATACGCATCGATTACCGCAATATATCTACTCCGCATCTTGCTCTTCCAATAATTTTCACATATTTTTTAACCAAATTGATATTATGGTATTTATAAATAAACAATAAATTATTTTAAGCAAACAACCTTTTTGTTTGATTTATTTTTCAAGATCTGATACATTGTGAACTTTAATTCGATTAATTTCGTAGAGGAGTTGACATTTAGTGTAAACTGTATAATACTTTCCGAATGTAAATTGTAATTTACTAAATGTATTTAAACCAATATCTGTCTAACAATCCACTTTTTGGAAAAGTTATTTTAAAATTCTACATTTATATTTTAATTTGACTTTCAAAATTACTACTATTACACCGAAGTCTTCCGGTATCTTTGAAATTCAGTATCAAAAAACATTGCCAAAGTTTTAGCCAAGCTGGCGATTTAAAGGATTGACCCGTTTTCCGACGACATTACTTTTTTTATTGAAGAAAAAGAACGTTTTTGTTGAAAATAAGAAAAAAATTACAACAAAATACGAAATGAAATAAATAATAATGAAAAAGATATAAAAAGAAGTAACGTATAGTTATATAATAAAACAACAGTTTTCTGTACACAAACATAAACATAATTAATTAAAACTTAACATCAAATTTATGAAAATATTGAAAAGTATAAGACCTCGATCCCTATTGTATTCGATAAATTTGGGTGTTTTCAGTGAATACAAGTTCCGCGTGTATTTGCGCGCTTGCAAGTATAACACAAATCATGGAAAGTTTGTAAGAGTACAGTAAGGAGGATAACGCGCGCAAGGGAAGAGGAAACGAGGAGGAAAGTGTGCATGTCTGGAGCCGCTGAGAGGCTCACTTGATCTAAGACAACAAAGAAGACATGACTGGCTACGTAACCTGCATCTTCGGCTTCTTCGTCGCGGGATGCTTTTTGCTACCACGTAATACGAATTTAGTTGAAACTTTGTTTTAAAACTTTTACCCAGATCCTCCAAATTTTTTTACAATGCCTCTAAATTGTAGTTATACGTGCAGCATAATGGTTTCCGATATGTTCGTTAAAAGTACCGACCATTACAAATTATGCAATATCCCTAGTCTGATTGTATCATGTAAAAATTATAAAACAAATTAATAAATTTTAATTACTCATACGTAATTATCTTTAAAACAGTTTGTTTAAGAATATATTTACCAAAATGCACATTGTTATAATTATATTGTTATATCAATTAAAGGAATATAGATCTTTTCATTTACATGATTCAATTTGCATATCTTAATACTTTAATTTTAATTAGGAAATTTCTTTTATAATAACTATACATTTCTTTGTAAATTACATCATTTGTAAACATAACAAGATCTATTATACTCTATTTAGGTTATTCAAACTCTTTGAATTCTGCGAGGCGTGAAGAAAGTCGTAAGTTACGGATAATTAAATTCAAAGATTTCTATAATCATTAAGTTAAATATTAAATTTAATATTTGATTGTACCAAATTTTGAAAATAAACAATTTGTTTTTTTACTATTATTATCCTTTTTTCTGTCTGTACGGTTCGTGTAAATATCGATAGCGTTGTGATATATGGGGTAACGCGTTTGTTGACGTGTAATTAAAAATAATGAGCTTAAACGATTGTACATCACTTCGTTTAATAAAGAAATTACATTTTAAAAAAAAAAGTATGACAAATACTTAATACATTACAACGGGAAAATACCGTAACGTTTTTAAATCATCCTTATAATTGCTAGATTACAATCAGACAATCAAGTTATTAGCTAAGACAATTATTTTCTATACACATACGTGTTGCTAATCGCAAACATTTAAAAAAGAGAAACATGTGTTAATTAAAAGGGAAAAAAAAAATTTGAATTCGATCATTATTTAGCTTAAGTGAATACGTAAACGCAATAAGTTAAGGTCACGTAAATTAGATTCACAAGAGTGTTCCATGAAAATTTTATTTATTTTCTTTGAGTAGGAGTTCTTCCTTTGACGTAAATCAAATTCAAGACTTTCTTTACAATCGCATTCGTGCTCAATGGATCAAAGTCACTCGAGTATGCGGATTTTTCAGTATTCAAAGATAAGAAAGACTGATTTTTTTAAAAAGTATATCAGATCTGACGTAGTCTCTTTATATATTTTGTCGTGAAAACTGGAGGAAGTAAATGTTGTACTTTAAATTTCGACATTCGAATAAGGTTATATTTATTCTCTATATATGTATAATAGTTTGTAACTGTTTTACTTGTATTATATATATTTATATAATTACTTTATCAAAAGTAGTCATTACAAAACATAAATTAAAAGTTATAAGTAAGATCTATTTTCGATTAGAGAAAAAAAGAAACTTGTTTGGAAAATATACATTAATATCTTATATTCATCGAGATCTGCTGTGCAATTATACAAGTTTTTATAATAAATTAGTAAAGGGCGATAAAAAGTTAAAATGTATTAAATTTTACACAATGATAATTACATCCGTACATATAAGTAGAATATATCATTAAAATTAATTAAAGTTAATATTACCTTGAATATCGCAGCATCATTAAAAATAGAAAATACATGTATAATATATTAATAATATCATGAAAAATTATTGTATACGTACAAAACAAAATATTTAGATTATTTAAAACGCAAACATGTTACAATGATAATAATAAATAATAGGTATATAAAAAGATTATACGAAAAAAAACAAAAAGAAACGTATGATTAAATTTTTTATTGTGTCTATAAATAATGAAGAAGCCAAAAATATTTTCGTACATAACGGCGTATCGCGTGTCAAACTCGTTGGAACGCCATACCACGAGCCCTAAAATAACCCAATGCACCTCGAATATAAGTAACTCACCCTCGACCTCGAAGGTAAAACCAAATCTTATCTTTTTAGTCGTGTTGTATACGTTATCGGTCGATTTATATCATGACCCTTGGAAAGTCGTCGCGTCAAACGACTAACGTCGTCCTTTCACCTATTAATATAAACTGCGTTTGCATCGCAATTTTGCGTAATGCCATAGGTTTTATGCACTCGTACGGGTAATTATCGTAAACGATAGAAGGCTGGGAACGGATTCCACACACTGAACGTCCAAGGGCCTTTTTATTAATTTTTCTCTCGCTATTTTTTTTTCTTGGCATAATGTGTGTATAAGGAGTTAGATTTTTAACGCCCATTGAAGATCGAGTTTTAATTGCTAGATGTGAACGAGCATTTATATGTATATCTATATATCCTTGCCAATTGTATGGAAAATAGCGAAATAGGTTTATTGGTAATGGAAGGTACGTGTTTCTTTTGGAAGCTCATTGTTTTATCAAAGGATTTCTCATTGTTTTCCTTTAAAATAGAACTCCATTATATGGAGCGTGCTTCATCTAGATGGAACGTTCATGTACTTTGTTTGTGATGAATCATATATATATATATTCCTTATAAATGCTTTTAGATTTTGTAAATTTCTAATAGCTAAATGAAACATTATGCATTATTGTATAAGACTCCGTAATATTGTTTTATAATACGTAAAGTATTTTAATAAGTAGCCAAATTATGTGTACAAAGCAATTTATTTACTTGTCTCAATATGCACTGTAACATAATATATTTTCAGCTTAATATAATAATTTGGTTACCACTTACACTCAATTACGAATAAGAATTTTAGTCGATATATCCGAAGCCTAGTAATTTTCGTGAAACTTCCTCATACGTTTAACAGTAATACAAAAAAATCTTAAAAAATATTTTGAAATTTCAATGAAAAAAACCGTCTCAGTCAAGGGTTATGTAAAATTACATAGATTATTATTTAATAATTTGTTCAATTCTATCAATACATTCCGATAGAAATTTAGCGATTTTTAATAGTTTGACGTTTAGGACTATCCATGTTATAGGTCGTAACTATCAATTTTGTATCTATTTATCGAAAAATCGTGTCCATTTCTACTAGGGATATTACAGAGTTATTCAATTAGTACACATTTAATTCAAAAAATGAAATACAACGTATAAGAAGTAAATCAATTGATAACGACAAAAAGATAAAAGCGCTTATAAAATCAATAATTAATTGAAAAATGTGCCGAGTAAATAATAACGATTTATTATATCCTCATAAAGCGCCACCGCCTTTTGTGCTGGGCCACTATCACGATCCTCAGTCCCATTATCCAACATGGCATCGAATCCGGCCACCTCCACCTCGACGACCTGTTGATATCATGACCGATGTTATCAATGACCTCGGGACACGAGTATTACAGCAATACGTGGACAAAGGAAACGTCGCTTTTTCACCAGCAGGCGTCGGATTCATCTTGGCTGCTTTGTACGAGGGCTCAGCAGGACACAGTCGTCAACAGATCGTCGACTGTTTGGGTTTACCCAACGATCGCAACCTAATTAGGATCGGCATGAGGGACATACATAGGAGGTTAAGGGTAAGAATGACCCGGGCCAGGGGTAATTACGACGCTATACTTCCGAACGGTCAGGACGATACCGAATATATCCGCGAACAGAGAGAAAAGAAAATGGGAAAATTTTTAGCGGGAATGGTAGAGAGGGGTTTAAAATTTATGCAAGCTAACGATCGTGGGGAGGAGAGATCAAAGTTTCAGGATGAAAATGGATGTAGCGAACTTACGATGCAGGCTCTTAGGGGGTATAACGAAGGAAAAGTCCAAAATGTGAATTATTACGACTCGGTAAGAAATAATGGTTTAAAAATTCAAGATGAGATTGGGGGAAGTAGTGGATTAGCAGTACATTCCGGGAGGGGATACGATGGGTTTAGGATTGAGGGTGGGAATGGAAGGTTCACCGAAATGATGAAAAGATTCGGAAGATTTCTTTGGGTAAATAATTTTACGTAATTACAGGGGTCCAGATGTACGTAAATCGTTAGAGTAACGTGTGCAAAGTATAAAATTTCGTTAACCAATTATAGTTTTCGTCGTATTTCTACTCGTTACTATGCTTATCCTTGTGTCATCATCATCACCATCTGCATGCATTAAATTATTTTTATTTTTATCCTACGCACATTATGTCGTGTCTACAGTATTATCATTATAAATATTACCATACAATATTTTAAAAGAATAAATAAATAAAATAAATAAATTCGAAATATTGAGACCTGCTTTTTATTGTCAAATCAACCGATTTAATTTAATATCTTTAAATAAATGAATATTGTTAATAAAGTAATAAATAATTTAATTGTTGAAAGAACTACTATTAGCTTTAACAAATGCTTATATCACGCTTGAGAACAGTTGTATCACGCTTTCATCACGGGTTCGTAACAACGTTACTTCCCTTTCGTCTCTAATCCCCAACGTACAGCCTCGATGTACAAACCGGATGTTCCGCAGACATATCTGAATCCCGATGGTTTCCTGGGAGGGCTAAATCTGAACCGCGAGAATACAAGTTTGCGAGCTGATTACGAGAACATACTACGTTTCTACGGATTCGACTTGACCATCGATTTGTCCAACTTTACGGCAAATACCACTCCGAACTTTGGATTAAAGAGTTCGATGACGACTACGGTGACCACGGCTCAGTCAACAACACTAGCACCAGGCATGATGGGCACAACTGTGCCACCGACTACGAATGGAATGGCAGGTGAGATGAAAGGACGCGTATACCCTTTTTTTTCATTGTTTCAAAAGTAGTCCATAACTTGATCAAATGAAACAACGTTGATGTACGTTCAAACTAGTAAAGTTACCAAGTGGGAATGTATTGGAAATTATAAAGGCAACTAAAATATTATTTCTATTTGTGAATCAATGTTATAGCGGGATCAACAATGGCTGCCGGTGGAAGTACGACACCAGCTCCTCCAGATTCAACGACGATTGATACATCGGTGGTTCTCGTAACGACCCAATCAACTATGACGACGATTACTTCGGGTGCTCAAACAGCTACCAGTACAGTAGCATCGACCACTACTGGTGGCGGTACGACTCAACCTCCAGCTGCTAACGTACAAGCCGCTTCTACGATGGTGACAACTGCTCCACCTTCGACCACGCCAACTGCTACCACAATTAGGCAGTAAGTAATTTTTCTAACTTCAAATTAATTATTATTACACGTACATTTAGAATAAATTATAATTTATCATAGGTTTTTCAAGTTAAGTGAGTTTTTAGTGAGTTTCATAAGAAATTCTATATATTCGTCATAAATATTTAAATTTTAGTATTTATTCAATCTTTAGAAGCACATTTCTTGTATTTTTTAAACGTATGTCAATTTTATATTGCGATAGAGGAAGGAGAATGACTAAAAAATACGTTGGCATTATTCATAGATATATTATGAATATTAAAAACGAAATTTTGTTGGTTCACCATGGTCACCGTCATTTGCCTAATTTTCCGTTACTTGAAAATAATTTATAAGCTACGATTCATGCGTCATTAATAATAAGTAATAAGTATCGCCTTGTGTTTAGATTTCTTAAAAAAAAATCAAAAATAATGATTTTAAATATTTTTTATGAAAGTCTAACTTCAGAAAAAAGGTCCTCCAGCTTTCAGCTTTGCTATAGGGGATCTTAGTAATTCCATTCATCGAAATTTGTATTAGCACACGATTTTCTATTTAAATGTGTTATTGTCTATTATTTTGCTAAAATATTGGTTAATATCGTTCATTTATACTCCCAATTTGATGCTCAAATCAACGGCGGAGGCCATACAGTGTTTTTGATGAGAAAGTATTTGTTAAAAATATATTCCCAAGCAGCGCTTGCATCAATCGTTAGAGTTTGAGGAATCAAGTGTATGACGATTTTTCGTCATTTTATATGGGGTGATTTTACCGCCCCGCGTGAAAACTTATATCAACTTGATATAAGGTTTATGTTTGGAAAAAGTTGATATCAACTTACGCAATGAGGCTATACCAAATTTGGAACAATATTAATTAGACTTTGGTATAAAGTTTGGATAAACTTAAAAAATAATCTCTTAGAAGTATACAAATAGTATATTTGAACGGGTAAAATGTTATTAATAAAAAAAATTTTTTTCCGAGATTTGAACCTCCGATCTTCTACTTGTTTATGTCATAATATTAAATTTTGGTTATAAATAACAATTGAAACATGCTTCTAAATCTCGCCGAAAAAACCGTTGAGTTTGAACGCTTATATCTGAGAAACAATTAAAGATGTACGTATAAACTAAACTTTGAAAGAAAGCTGAGATCGAGTAGATACGTTTTAAAAAAGAGGAAGTTCAAATATTTTAATATGGTCAAAAGTTATGGGAGAAATAAGAATTAGCCAAAATTTTATCGAAAATTTAAAGTTACAATTTAATGATTTTTGTAGCCCAAAATTTCGTATAATTCTTATTACTCTCATAACTTTTGACCATATTAAAATAATTGATCTTCCTTTTTTTTAAAACGTATCTACTTGATCTCAGCTTTCTTTCAAAATTTAGTTTATATGTACATCTTTAATTGTTTCTGAGTTATAAGCATTCAAACTCAACGGTTTTTTCGGCGAGATTTTTCATTATTTGCTTATATCTATCGTAAAAATGGCCATTGGACACTAAAACTCCTGTTTTCTGCATGATTTTATAGTAGAAATTATATCCTAGAGTTTATAATCTGCATGAATGTAACTTATTAAATATAAACAATAAAATATCTCAGTTGCAGGTAGTGCGAGAGACTCCGAAGTAGAAGATCAGAGGGTCGAATCTCGGAATAAATTTATTTAATTTTTTTATTAAATAAATTTTACCTGTTTAAAAATACTATTTTTAAACTTATCTAAGAGATTACTTCAAGTTTATCTAATTTTTCTACCAATGTACTCTAATTAATATTTTTCAAAGTTTGTTGATATCAACTTTTGCCAAACATAAACTTTCAATCAAGTTGATGTAAGTTTTACATTTTTACACGGGGCTCCTTCGTATCCAAAGTTTAATTTTCATTCGAACTTTAAAAGTGTATAATTAATGCTATTTTCACTTGTTAGACCAACCACCACCATGTCTACAATGACAACAATGAATCCAAATGCAGCATTAATTTCAACGACATTGCCACGTCTCCAAGCAACGACTCCAATTAATAGAGCTTTTCTTACCGCGGGCGTAACCACTGAAGTGCCAACGACTACCATGCCATCGACAACGATGCCAACTACTACGATCTTAAATAGCGCAGATACGACTACACCTATCGACGACATTGCGACTGTTGCTGCACCTACGATCATCCCTTCTCTCTTAAGAAGACGTAGAGGTCGAAGGAGAAGGCGTAGCAACGAAGGATACTTTTCTAATTATCCAGGTAAGTTGATTCATTTAAACGAAGGTTTATTTATATTTTACATGTGCGATAAAAAATAATTAACACAGTTTATAATGTAGATATCAATAAAGCATTTATTAAAGTTAAATTAAATTTAAACAATATGTGAATTCTACTTACACACGCATTACTTACAATGCATACTGTATGCTGTAAAGAGTAATAATATTTAGCTCTAAAACTGTACACTGGAAAATTGAGCAATTTCTTGTCTTAAAAGTGATATACAAAAAATGTCGAACCTTACGCCATAGTAATAACGCAAACGAAAGTATATTGGTTATAGAATCTACAGTTTCAGTTATACTGAACAATAATCGCTAATAAATTTTTTTTAATAATTTCCGTGATATAAAGTATCCATAGACTTGACAGATCAAAGAACTAATAGCGTTTGCTTGTATAATGCAAATTACAACAATAATTTTTTTACTATTATTAAAGAATAAATTTATCTACACATGTATGCACATACATTTTATATTTTATTATTAATAATGTAAAAAAGTGTAAATTAGAACAAATTAGTTTTTACCTTCATTAAAATAATTTATTTATTTCATTTACTTATCATAACATATATATCAAGAACTGTTTGTGAGTAAAACTTAGTGCTATAATAAATGCATCTTCTTTGTAATTTTCGTAAAATAACCAAGTAATATTACGTTTTACAAAAAGAGAAAATTTACTGTCAAACTACATTTTCTGATTACTGTAATGGTGCAGTTTCAGCGTTAACTCTGTAAGGTAAAAGTTAAACTAACATTCCATAATTTTTATAAAAATATATACAGCACTCGGAATTAACGTAGTCATCAAAAATGAAAAATTTTCTTACTTTCTAAATGTGAATTAGTGAATAATCACTAAAAATATAGTGATAAGTCAGTGACTATCACAAAGTAGTGAATTGTTACTAATTCATTTTTAGAGAGTAAATATTCACCAATTGTGTTATTATAAAACCATGAAACGTTTGGGAATAAAATTAAATACAGTTTGTGACGTAATAATAAAAAAAGAGCACGATACGCATTTGCAGGCCCACCGGTAGTTTTATTCGTAAAATAAATAATGTGTCGTTTATAAAAATTGTATCAGACGAAGGATTATGGATGCAAGATTTAGACATATGGGCCGACCAACCAACAGCTCCAACGAATGTGAGAGATGCAACTGAGCTTCAATTTCTGGTGAACGGATGCGAGGTAGCAAACGTACCCGCTGCGACCTACACAGCTGTACTGCCCTTCGCCTACTTCCCCTCGCTCAAGGCCGTCGGCCTTGAATTCCCCCTGGACGTAAGTTGTGCTTGTGCACCCTCATTATTGTTTGTTCTCTTTTCCATTACGCCGGGTCAAATAAATTGTATTATTCTAACTAATTATTATTACATTTAAATGTTATTTGCACATTTTACACGTAGTTGTAATTGTTTCTAAATTTGTTACGAATCGAAGGATTGTATAACGATTCGACTATGCTAGTGAACAAAACTTATCGTTATTGCAAAAACAAAAAATAATTAATATCAAATTATATATTTCTTTCGATATTTTTTGTTCCTCGTCAAACCATACAAATTTTACAAATTGTTATTTATAATTACCAATACAAAATTGGGTGGAATTATATGTTAATACAATAATTGATACAAATATTCACATCCTTGCAGTATATATCGTTGTTAAATCCAATTAAATTTACGTTAATTAACAGAGTAAACAGCTGTACAAGTAGAATCTCCAGAAACATAATAAAATAAGCCATTATTGTATCATCAAACAAAATCCTAAATTTCTGAAACAATATTATTATTATGATATATATGTATGTATATATAATGATATATAAAGGTATATATAACAATAATATATAGAGTGGAGCAAATAAAATCATTGTTTTGATAAGCATACATATACGCGCGCGCGTGTGTGTGTGTGTATGTGTGCGAGTAACATTTTTATACAAAACACTTATGAATTCTATGGCCGTTGTTGACGCAGAATCCACGATACAACGTGTTACTCCTTCTGCCAACCGAAAGGGTCGATACAGGCCGATTGTCGCGCGAACTCGGTAGTCAGAGCCTGCGGCATCTGCGCAGGCAGCTACAACCTACCTGGGTGCGCGCCACCATACCTTCCTTTATGCTCAGGGGTTTCGTCACCCTCACACCCTACCTACAGAGAGTGAGTATTTCATCTTCTTTTTCTCTCTCTCTTCATTTAGCCATATTATTTGTCTTTACTAAATTTATTGCTAAACTTTGATAAGTCATATTATATTTTGAAATATTGCCTTTACTTTCCTGCTGTTACTGAGATTTTGAAATATAAGCGACGGGATTATCGCGCGTTTTGATGATAAGGATTGATTTGTTTGATGGCTGCTGTACCATATTTAAGAAGTACATTGTTTCTTGCCGAAAGTTGGCTATTACTATACTTAACATCTTTTATTTGATATAAAATTTGACGCAGTAAAATAGTATCTAAGAATATTTGTTTAATGCTTTTAAATATTTATAATTAAATTGTACAGAATAAACACCCATCCTATCGTTTGAACAAGAAACGTTCTTTGATTTATAAAGCGTGCGTATTTTATAAAGTCAAAGAAACTACTATTTTACTATGTAATTTCTATAAAATTCATGCATTTACCTTGCGTGAATTGAATAAATCATGCAGCGCAAAGGGAAAAAATATAAATAATGACACTTTCATGAAAACAAATGGTTCTTTATTATTTACTATTATAAGACCATATATTTCAGACCTACCGTGTACACGTTTTTTTTATTATTCATTAGACGTTTTTATAATCAATTAAATAATTTACTTCGTGCTTAGAGCTATGACATTTAATTAAAAGTAAAGTAATACAAATATAACTGTCTATCCTTTATTCTATTATCTAAAATGTATTTTATATGTAAGAATTTATTAGTAGAAAATATAGGTGAATTTATGAATAATATTAGCTACAAGTGTAATAGTTATTTTAATTAGAGATTTTTACGTATACTTTGTGTATTTTTCTAAAAACACATAAATAAAATGTTATAAATCAAAAATTCTATATATTTTTTCTTTTCGAGTACACTATTTCCTACATTTGGTGAAAATTTACAGCCCGTGTAATGCATCGAGTTCGTTGAATAAACTCGAACGAGAAATATATGTTTTCCCGAAGTTTGAATGTACAAAAAGTAGCGTGTGTGGCTGTAGATAGGAATAGATAAGTTGAAAACAAGTACATTTAGAAAAACGTACAGTTGAAACAATTTTTGACTAAAGTGACGTTAAGTTTCAAAACGGTATAGATATATATGGAAAATGCGTCTCGAAGACAAACGACGCGTCAGTTAAGCGAAACGGAAAAGTTGGATTGCAAGAGAAATTAATTATCCTCGATCGGTCTGAGAAATTATGTATTATAGTGTAGGGAATGAGGTTGCGAATTTTGATAGCGCGTCCGAAAGCAGAAAAATTAATCGCCTGTCCAATCTCTTGCAAGGGCTAGAGAAATTCGTGTGTGGGTGTGGGAATAGTTTCTAATTCGGGACGGCTTTCTGATTCGCGCGCTTGCTTTCCGACGGATTAATGAAGTCGAGGAGAGTTACGTCGGTATTACGAGGATTGGTTAGATTATTTTTCTTTACTCTTGTTTTTCGTTATAAGATATTTTACTTCCGTTTACTTGGATTTTACCGATTGTTTGATTATATTTTTTCATTACATTTTTCTAAGTTTTATGGTTAATTATACTTTGTTAATTCTAGAAAAATTGAAGATAGTTTTATTACGACTATATATATTTTATAAATGATAAAAATTAACGTGATTGATTCAGTATGATAAATATAAACATAAACATTTTTCTCCATTAAAAATAATGACACATTAAAATAAATATAACAATATCCATTATCTTTAAACAAAATTACCCGCAATTGATAGATTCGAAAATTGTATTTATCGACGTCTAAGCGTCAAGAATAAACCTTATCTTTGTCATTTTTCTTAACGCGTCAGTTTTGTACATCTATGATAAAGAAAACCGGAAGATGGAAGAAGAATGAGAGGAGGTGGAGGTGAATTCCCAAGGCAATAAACAACCTTTATGTCATCGATTTGCCTTCTTATAACGGGCGCGAAAGTTTCTTTTCGTAAAGAAGAGACTACGCAGCGGGAGCTTGACCCAATTCAACTTCTCTATGGCCTCAAGAGAAAATGATTGAATATTTATTTATTTCGATCTATTGCCCTAGAGGATTTTTTTTATTTTGCTTCATGCCCCTGAAAATGTAAACGAAAGTCAGGTACATAACCATATGTTTCTTTGATGCTTCAACAGCGAGAAAAAAAACCCAGTAAAAATGGAGTAGAAAGCAAAAATAGTGATTTTATCTTTAAATTATGCATTTGCGAATACATTGATTTAAATTTTGGTTTTAAAAATATATCTCTTTACAAACTTTGAATGAAAAATAGTTTCAAGATAATTTTTTACAATTGATATGAAAGTATTAAAAATAAACCTAACAATACGTAAACTGAATAGAAGTAAACGCATAAAGCGACGCTTGTCGAATATCTTTTGTTTATTGCGTACACGTAATTGTTAAAACATGCAAAATATTTAAAAGATTTTTTTATTATTTCTATTCGTAGCTGGGCATTACAGACGTATTTGAACCCCGGTTGGCAGATTTGTCACCGATGACGCCAGACCTCGGTGTGTACGCTCGCGACGTTCAACAGAGCATCGCTGTTAACATCCGAAATTACATGAAGGCTGACGGGACAGGTGGCTCTGGAAATGTCGGTAACATGAATGGAAATAACATTAACATGAATAATGTTAATATGAACGCAAATCCTGCCAATGGGGCGCAATCTAATAATCCTATACAACAAGAACCTCCGTTGCTTTTGCCGCCGCGCAGGGACTCTTATCGATTTCTAAGGCCAGGTTTGTACATATCTTAATCTACACTAAGTAAAGGGAGTGCGTATTAAATTTCAAATAACGACAAAATTTGTCTCTCATTGCGTTTTACAACTAAGGTATATTTTAATTGTACCTCATTTTTAGGTATGTTCATTTATTTATTTATTTTCATCAAGGCACATATAATAGATAAATATAATTTTATTTATATACTCACACATTTATCTTTAACGAAATAGTGAAATATGTAAGATACACATATTATAGAAATGAAGTATTGAAAATTCCATAAAGCTAATGTGATTGAGATAATTCAACGTTCACCATAATTAATAACCTTACGCAAACATACGCCCACACAAACACACACACACATACACACACACATACAACAGAAAATGGAAATGATTTGAATAATACTGAAGCAGGTTAATTAATCACCATGATATTAATACGTATATATTCGGGAGATAAAACGTTTAGCTTAAAATAATTAACCTCAAACGGCGATGTATACGTAGTACACACGTATAGAAAATAGTGTTACTCAGATTCTCGGGGTAGCCAGCCAGAGGCAATCAACAAACGCGCGAAACTTGTTATCACACCCTTGCACGCACGAGCGAACCTCTACCGATCCCATCACCAGACTGGACACGAAACAAAGCGGCAATTAGCGACGCGAGCTCGGAGAACCGACTCTTGTCCGACCATACGCGGTCATTACTACTTATACGTACCCGCGGCTTTTGCGATCTTCTTCGCTTGGGTATATATATATATATGTATAACTTGTGTATGTATATGCCTACAGGCACGTGTTCATTGGTCAAATGTAATTTTTTAATTACTGGATTTATTTTCACGGTGGACTTTGTTTTCCTGTACGTGTATATTACGTTACTTTATATAGAGTGAAAGTAAAAATCCTTGTCATTTGTAGAAAGTTTAATTGAACCGTGTACGTTGGATTTTTTAGAAAAGTTTCATCGTGTACAATATTTAATAGGTTTATTGTTCCTAGATTTTCTCATCAAAATACGCGTTTTGTTATTTTATCATTGACATTGACAATGAGGAGACTGTTTTACAATGGGTAAAAAATCTATATAATTCATTTTAGTAGATATATGTTCAATAATCAGTCGTAGGTGTGTTTTTGTATTAATTAGAAAATACGAAAATTTAATGAAATTAAAACTATTTATTACTAAATTATAACTATTTTTAATTATTTTGTTTTCTACCTGAGGGCATTATTATTAATATATCCACCGCGATTATAAGCTTCCAAGATAATATGTTGCATTAAGTTTAATTGAGTCCTTGTATATACGGTATATTAATAACAATTGCCTTCTTGGAATTTACGCTGAGAAATTATTATCTTTCTAATAAAACTAATAACTTTATTTTATTTTTAATATAAATACAGGTTCAATTTTTTTTATTGTTACGGTGAGATTATTCATAAATACTTCCTTCTGTACACTACTCTTTTATGAATTACATAGGTCAGTAACTTTATTGTGCATTGGAGTAGTAGGATTACTTAATAAAACTTAAATTTTAGCGTGTTATAAATTTATTAATTAGTACATTACATTATTGTTTTTTTATTTAGTGACGCAATAATTAAAAATTACAATATTTCTGATAATTCGCCATTTCTAAAATAACGAATTTCATTTAATTAACGTTCTTTTTCCCATGGCTATTACAACTACGTGGAAGTAATGAAATGAATAAAATAATTGAATACATTTATAATCTTAAATTTATAATTAGTACTTATCAATTTTGTAGTTACATCACGTATATTTTTGTTTTTGCATGAATAATTAAAGCAGTTAATTTACATCCAATGAAATGAAACATACAAGTAATTCGATGGAATATTAGCAGTAATAATAACATCTTAATATTATAAAATCTTACGAATGCATGCATTTACAATTTCGTAGAACGTTTTTGCAATGAAAATTCAAAATATTTCAAATTAAATATCTTGATAGTTTTTACTTCGCATATGAGATATCCCATATAAATATACCGCGGTACAACAATTTCCTCAATATCGTTCTCCATTTACAAATATTGATCAAAAGCAATTACCGAGGTAACAACCCCGTATAAACCGAAAACAAGATTGCGTGCAGCATTTCGAAATCCAAATCGAGTAATCCCATGATGCAATCAAATCGTGCTTTGAAATCTGCAAAATACATGTCTACGATTTTTTTTTGGATACCTGTGTTCTCATTTATTTCTCTTTTTCTCTCGCACATTTTCGCTGTACTCGTAACGCGTCGAGAACTGTGCGTAACGCACGCAAAACTTTGGGATAGCATTGACCTAGTTTTGTGTAGGACGCGATAAATTAAGAAGCAAGAAGAGGGCGGAGAAAGAGGAGAAAAAAAAGAACCTTACTCGACAAAGTGCACATCCGAGTTGGTTTGCTACTTGTTTTGCTGGATTGTGGATATAGTTTTTATCCATTTCTCCCTCTCTGTTTTTTTTCCGTTGTGTATTTTAGTTGTTCGTGCCCTGATTTCCGATGTGTATGGCGTTGCGTGGGTGTTACGAACGCACTTCCGGTTGTTGTAGAAGACCTGCTCTTGTTTGGTAAAAGAGATCGTTTCGTTACTCGTGAAAACTGTTTATACGTTGTTGCAACGTTCGTTAATTCAACAAAATGCTTCTTACGTACATTTTAGACTTTTCCCGAGGGAACTAATAATATATTAATGCTTACGCGTTCAGTTATATAACGTACATATACTTGCACTTTACCTATTACTTTTATTTAATATTCATGCTTACGTATAATTCATTTTAAACACAACTTCACCTGCGTAGAAAAAATAAAGTGATTTTAATAAAATATTATTATTCCTCTAGTTGATACAACATTCAAATAAAATAATTATATACGTTCTATATTAAAGTAAATGTTATTTATTTTATATTAAATTGGCTTATAAATAAATATTTATTTAATTTATAAGTAAGTATTATTCCTTTATGTGTTTCTCAACATTTTATTATTATAAATTATTATAAAATACTTATATAAAATGTGTTTAACGAATTCATGTTAAATATTTCTCTTGTAACAATTTAATTTCCATTGTTAAATTTAATCAAAAATTTCTACGATATAAAAAATTGTCTACCAAATTTATTCCGGCATGATTCATATACGCGAGCTAGAAGTATAAATTAAATGTTTTCCTTTCTACCTAACGCTGCGAAAAAATTTAATCTATTTTGAAATCTAAATTTCGCACTTCTTTTGTGCTATAATGAAATAGTCAACGTCATTCCGTTAACAATGTTTAAATTTCGTTTAATAAATCCTAATATTTATAGTAAAAAAATTAAAATATTTGATTTTGCAAAAGATCCGCAAATTTAATTATTTTCATTACATATTACACTACAGTATCTATGGATTAAAAAAAAACATACATATAATGATAGAAACTTTGTTGGATTTTCTTTTATAAAGTGCAAAATAATTAAATGAGAATCAGAGCATTCGTTCATTATTAAGAAAGATATACTGTACTTATCTCGTGTACTAGAGTAGTTTAAAAATTAAATTGTTTTCTACTTTCCCGATGTAATATCACTTTCAGCCAGGAAAATGATAAGAAAATAAATTTCACTGGAAAATACAATTTCAAGTGTTTTATATATACAGATAGAATAAAAATTTTATTTAAATTTCACTTTGATTCATTATATATAACAAAATTGTATGTTCACTATAGGCAAACAGATTCACTTTTTCATTTAGCAAAGTCGTAAGTTTAAGCTTTGAAAAGTTTACTCGAATAAATCTATCCTTTATTCTCCGTGTATAAAAAAAGTAATTCTAATACTTTGTAACTAACTGTATCAAATATAATATTTTATGAAGTTCAAACTCGAAGTTACATCGAAGAATCGAAAGAAAAAGGAATAATCAAGGTGAAACGATAGACTCGGCCAGTACTATTTTTTTTTATCTCTCTTGGCGCGCATTTAATTGAAGCCGCGCGTGCGAGGTGATGCACCTCTCTTAGAATTTTCTCAGCATTGTGGTGACTTTTCGCTCCGAGGCACGCTTCAAACCTAATGGCTGATATCCTGGCGCGTGAGTCAGACCCGGAGGAAATTGAGAAGAGAAAAAGAAAGAGGAAGAGAGAGGGAGAGTAAGAGAACAAGCTAGAGAGAGAAAGATTGCGTATAATGTGGCTCGAACGTCCTTGCAACGACTGTTTCTTCGTCCGCCTTCGTCTTTTTTTTTATCTGCGGTCGTTTTCATGTTTACGATATTACGTTGCTGTTTCGACTCTTTCTTTTCCTCGCTCTCGCCATTATCTTACTATTTTTTTCTCTCTCTTTCCCTAGTACAAATGATGCTCGTTTTTATCCTTTAGCGTCTGCTTTTCCTTTTTTCCCTTTTAATTTCAACGGGTTTTCCGTAGCTCGCGTGGATATTTGGACGCGCGTGGGCTTATCGACTCGTAGTCGTTCTTGGCGGTTCGTTAAGGAGGTCAGGTTTTTTTTTTCACGACTGCGTGAATTCGTTAATCGCGCGAGCAACTAGCGCTTAATCTACTGTAAAGTAATTTCGTTTTTAACGCGGAATGTTGATTGCTTTTCGTGTCTCTTGGGTTTCTATACGTATAAATACGTGTGTATCTGCTTCCGTTCAATTCGAATGGGTATAAATACCTGAAAATATTAGTGTCACGTTGTTTAATTGTCGCGAGTCTTACCTCTACATTCTCTCAGCAATTCGGAGAAATCAATATTGATTTAGAAAATTGCTCTTCAAATATATTTTCTTTTCAGTCATTATTCATTACTTGATTATATCCATCGATGTAATCTGATAAAAGGATAATATAGCAATATATAACAATATATAGCTATATAACCGTAATTCCTATACTTAGATACAGACAATTGACCGTATAACATTAAATCACACATATATATATATATGTATCTTTGATTTCAGCAAATGGTTTACTGGACAGAGTTGGCCTTGTATCCTTCACGGCTGAGCATCCATTCCTGTACTTTATCATAGACAACGAAACGTCGGCGTCCCTCATTGCTGGACGTATCGATGATCCGCTGAACTCCAGGATACTCTGAGTGGTTTTCCCTCAATATGTGGCATAACTGTCATTTCAATTAGAATGAAGACTCTAACTTGGAGTATCTGACGTGTACAGGAAGATGGATTAATAACTCTGTGATTGGATTACATACACTTTCAAACTTTTTTGTTTTAAGTTAAATTCATCTTTTATCTAGTTAAACACGTTATAAAAGACAATTTAGTATGCATATAAGGTATTCAAGTAAATTGTCCAATTTATTAATTTTATTACTCGAAACAATAATTTTAGTAATAAATTGATTTACACAATTTTGGATTTCGTTAACATTAATGATTGATTATAGTTTTAAACTGCAACATTATATTTTAATTATCGCGTGATAAACGTATAATTATAATTAATCCAAAATCGCATTTGAAACAATATTCTAGTAATTTTTAAACAAAATATAATGTGATGTGTATTTTTTAATAATAGTAAGTGATATTGTACTTAATTAATATTATACATATTTTTAATAATATTAACAAAGTTTATACTAACAAATGTTTTTTAACCACTAACGATAATGTTCACTCGTTAATTATTAGACAATTCAACGTGTATTTTACTACATTTTATACTAATTTGCTCAGTGTTAATAAATAATAACATTGCCAAATCGATTTAGCTGTTTGAGAAAAGCACCTCTCAAAATAAAAGGTCAAATATTGCTTTTAGTAGATTATTTTTAACGTTGAAGCTATTTCAGGTGTGATAGTATCATTTATTCAAACATCGTGACACTGTATTCTATTTGTACTGTATAATTGCTGTTTGTATAACTTTGTGCAATATAAAAAAAATTAGTAGAATTCGCCTCTAAGTTTATTATCTAATGATTGTAATATACAAACATATGTAATGTCAATTAATGTAAAAACCATTTATTTTTTGAATAAAATAATTTGTGATTAATGATATATACACTGCGTATTAATTATACATTCTTTTCTTTACAAAACCCAAACAAAAAAACAAACAAAAACATTTCAAACAATTTTCCGTTATCGTTAATAAAAACAATTGAGTAAATACAAAAGAATTTTTTAAATGTAATGGTGTACTTAAAGGTAAGGTAGGTAATGTGTAGGATGTACAAAAATCCAATAATCAACTTGTATTTATTTGGCAATACTTATAAATAACAAAAATTCAAGCTCTATAAACAATTATATATAATATATAAAAAAAAATTATTTGTAATAGTGTATTCACTTAATTTAAAATTCACGCATTTTTATTAATTATGAATTGCAAATTTTCGCTTTGTACAAAATCGTATCAAACACATATGTGTGTAGGTATATATATACGAATATACATATATATATGCATACCTATATATAAAACGAAAAAGAGCAAATACATTACAAAAGAGTTGCAAAAAGTCGAAAGATTAAAGGATTCAGAAGAGAATAATATTTTCACGTAACGCATATATTATATATGTATAAACTGTACAACGAAAAAATAAAGGAGAAGAGCATAATATATAAAAGACAAGAGGTGTGAAAATAATAATATTAATAAGAGGAGAGGCAAGAGCTCAGCATGTACAAAAAAAGAGTAATATATATTGCGCTGTACAAACGAAAATCCTACCTTCATTATGCGGCGACTAGTATAAAAATATGTATAAAAAAATTGCTTTTCGTATAAGCAATATTCTTCGTTCGATTTTTCTTTTTTTTTGATCAAAGAATATTATCTCTTTTATATTGATATTTTTAATTACGATATTTTATAAATTATTCGATGATAATAAATATACTTGTTTTATGTTTTACGGGAAAGAAAATTTAACTTATCGATTTGTTCGAACTTGGCAATAACTATATAAGTGTATCCTAATGATATTGAAAAATAAATTTACATTAATACATCAATAGGTTCAATGTAAAATTTATAACGAGATACTTTGATCGTAGCACATATATGTATATATAAAATAAACGATTACATTCGTCTGCATCGAAAATCAATTTAAACATATTATTCGCCTATAAGATAGGAATTTTCCGATATCTCACATTCAAATTACACGACATTATCGAGGCTTGCTAAGTGAACGTAAAAATTCTATGCGAATATATTAATCGTTCCTCGTATTTATATATAAATACAAAATTATCGTCAGAATTCACTCAAGTTCACTGACTCTCAGTATTCTTGTTGCACTAAGTGACTTTGAGTATCACTATATTAAATTACACCGTGTCTGTATAATTATTTACTTTTTTCTTCTTCTGCTTTTGCTTCTGTTTCTTCATCTTAACAATGATAATACGTTGGTAGAAGGTGTCAATAATCAAAGACGCCACAGAGAATAAAGTTTCCTTTAAGGTTTTAGTGTCTATCTCATGTAACGTTTTTCAGAATCCATGGTACAAATTTGGAGATTCGTGTACAAACGCCAGGTAGATTTGCTTCCGCGCAACCGATTCCCCAAGAGATGATACCAGCAAGGAAGTAACGCCCATCTTTACCGCGTACTTGCAGTGGACCGCCAGAATCACCCTGAAAATCCATAATATTTATTATTATTTAATAATAATATTCACGAAATAAGGTGATAAAGATTAATTTTACCTGACAAGAATCTTGACCGCCAGTTTCGTAACCAGCGCATAAAAATATTTCGGGAATGAATTCGTGCCTACCGGCTCTGAGGAACATGGATTTGCACCTGTCGTTACTCACGATTGGCACGGAAACCTAAAAACATAAATAAATATTTGTGTCGCAGAATAATTTTGAATTGCAAAATAAAAGAGAAATACCGACCTCTTGTAAAACTGAAGGTAATGTACCACCTTCGCTAAGCCTACCCCAACCAGTGACGGTACCATTCTCACCGATAAGAAGTTCGTCACTCGCAGGTAGACAAATTGGTGATATGTGGGGTGCAAAAGTCAATGGAGTTTCTAACCTTACCAATGCCAAATCGTACTCGAACGTAAAAAAATTGTATTTCGGATGTACGACCTTCTTCGTAATGCCTCGCTCGACGTACGGCAATCGCTCCTGTACCGACGAAAAGTCATACTCGCCCACGCGGATTCGTATTTGCGACGTCAGCAAGCTGCGAAAACATTTCAGCAAATTTAACGACTTGGTACCTCTTTTATGTCGCTCTTTTTATTTTACATTTTATTATCCTATACCTACATAATGCGGAATAAATAAATTAAGATGCTTTATACACCCATCGGCGTTTAATAATTTTTAAATTATCGTTCCGAATGCAAAGTGGTTCTTTAAATTTCGTATCCTCTTATACAAAGTTAAATAAACACATATATGAGTAATTGAATTTTAAGTAAATAATTATTTTAAATTATTCAATTATGCAAGTTAATGTATTGTGTTGCGTGTATAGTAAACTTTTATTAACTGATATATACCATTTCGTAACACGTTATTTAGTCGTCGAAAAATACATTGTGAATATATTAAAATTCTAACTTATCATAATTAGATCGATTATTGTTTACGAAGAAGTCACAAATGAAATAGTTTTAGATATATATCCGAAATATTACATTATATCTCCACATGAAAATACAACTGTATTTGCACATTTTAATTTTCTAGGTTGACTTGGATATTTATTTTATTATAATAATATGAAATAATTAATTATGCTTTATGTAAATTGAAAAGTAGAAATAAAAAGAATTCGTGGAAAATGTTAATTCATTGCGAACTATATTCAGTAAATGTGTATGAATACGAGAGAGATGTAAAAAACCTAGTTTCAGCATGTAAGCGCTGAAACTTTTTTGTGTATAAAAGTAAAAATTGAATGCATTTGAATAAATATTGTAATTCGTAATAAATTGAATACATATGTAACGTTCGCGAAAAGGAGAAAGGTCTTTATGCTGTCCTTTTGTTTAGTATAAACAAATAAACGATTGAATGTGCTACAACATACTTTTTCATCCGTTTTAGTAGAATAATGAACACAATTTGAAAATGACTACAAATTCACTAAGTTACTTACTAATTATACCGCGTGAGTTGTACATAGGTATAGGTATATGTATATATACATCGTGTAAGAGGTAAAAAGCTGAAGCGCACTTAACACGCATTAGAGGATGAAACGAGTAAAGAGTCGAGAAAGCATCATCTTTAAATTCCACTCACTCGTCAACGCAATGTCCTGCGGTGGCAATCCAGTTCTCATTGAGCACAGCACCTCCGCACCTGTGCGTGCTCGAGAAACCAAAGAAGGACGTCCGTCTGACCGACACTTGCCAAGGCCATTTGCCAAAGGAAGCATCTTTACCACCAACTATTCTTGTCTCGGGTCTAGAAAATAATGGTGGAATACCACAGGACATTTCCTTGTCTTCGGATGCAGCTGGTACCGTTAATACCGATCCTGTCCTCGCCGGTGATTCCGAGGATGTTACCTCGGTCGACGATACGGGAGACGTTGAACTCGGTCGACTCGTCGTCGTTGAAGTCGTCGTTGAGGTCGTTGATGTTGTCGTTGCTGGTGTCGTTGTCGATGTCGTAGTCGACGTCTTCTTCGTCGGCCGAGGCTTCGTTGGGGTTTCCAAGTACGAAGTTGTTATGTAGTGAGCCGAATGTGGCTTCTGGTACACGTTGTTCTGGAAGTTTCAATAACTTGTATACTAACGGGGCTTCATTTCCGAACCTCAACTCCTCAACGTAATTTCATTTTATTCTTCCGCTTTATGTTAATTTCTGCGTTGTAAGACACTTATATTATCAGATTAATTATTTTAAAATGCTACCAATATTATCAAATTACTCAGTAACAAATAATCATTTATTGATTAACTGAATTAATCATTTCTCAACTTTTTTTAAAATTTCTATGTATTTTAAAGAACGAGGCATATCAATAGTTAATGATAATAAATTATAGAAGCTCATTGTAAATAACAAGTTATATTCCAATAAAGGTATATAGCACTCGAGCAAATGTTTTAGATAGAGAAAACTTGTTTGTAAAATCAATTAAATTATCTACTGTTTTAGTTGGAACTATTTGTTTATTTATACAATGCTCTACCCTTAAGTTTCTTTGATTGTCCAACTTTCGTAGATTTAGGTATTCGGATTTCAAATGTTGACGCATTCTTTAAAAGAGCAGCAGTTACAATAATACCGCCAACTAATTGCAAGAATCACTTTTTTATCAAACTTGATTAAGTTTATAATTCAATAACACGATAAAGAACAAAGAGTCATACAAGAAACAAGATACTAAATGTTCAATTAAAGAAGGATGACCTGAACGCATAAATAATTGCTCGTAGATTACTTTTACTCGTGACAGATTCGAAAATAAAAAAATTTGTAAAAAATAAAATAACGTGGGAACAACGCAAATTAATGAACATTTTTAATATATTTTGAACTGAAACTCTATATAATATATATGTATATTAACCTATATATTTGCTTAATTCGTGTTGCTGTGTTTTTTCAAATTATTTATTGTTCATTATTTATTTATTTAATTTTAGTTAAGTGACGGTAATTATGGAATATTCTGAAAGGAAAGGCAACTATATTATATGTAACCTGATCAATTTTTGTGCAAATAAAAAATGGTACATATTTTTACTTTAATTAATTATGTATACATGTATTACATAATAGTACATAATTATAAAGGGACATATCAGAGATGCTATTGAAAAGCAAAATTGCTTATACGAATGTATTTGACGAAAATATTAAGTACCTATTTTTTAGAAATAGCTAATATGTATACGTAAGAAAGATGTGGACTAAAAAAGAAGTATGTATGGGTATAGTCTGATGAGTATAGAGCATATCATCTAAACGTCACCGCATAATTAAATAGATTGTCATTAAATATCGACTAAAAACCTCCTTCAAATAAGAAACTGCATGGACGAAAATAATACAATAAACTTAAAAGGTATATAAAGTCGCAGTCCAAATTTTCCAATAATATTTATCTAGAAATTACGTTTAGAAAATAAAAGATTATTGCGCAATTAGAAAACCAATTCGAAAGTAAAATTAAAGATGAATTATACAATTGAATTCTCTTAAGATAATGAGTTACGATGAAAGTATATCGCTCGAAAATATGAAAAATTCGTAAGACTGTGCACATCTAGGATACGGAATTAATGATTTTGAAAAACAACCGCGGTTATCAGATCCTCAAAAGTTCAAAATAAAGATGAAATTGGTTGGTTCCTACAGGTAACACGGGAGGAAAACCATTCCCGCGGAAATCAAACTTGGTCGACAAGTTTCTTTCGCGGAAAAGCGCCTTTCACGCGTCACCGACGACGGGGAAAAAATGTGGCACGACCTTGAGCTAAGGAAACATTTTCACCGAGTGCAAGAAGCTCGCGATAGCCATTACTCTCACGGCGCAACGATTCGAAAGCAACTCGTTGGTTTTTGCCATGGTATACTGACTTTTACGACGTCAACAGGGTCAACGCGATCCGGGAAAATTTTTCACGACTTTGTATCTATGTAGATATGGAAAATCGTATACGTTTTTTGAGTTACGGGTGTGGAATCGTAAAAAGCTCGCGATATTAAATTGCGACGGTATTGCGCAACGAGAACGCAAAATTGTATTCTTCGAGTTTGTGTGTAGGTATGCGATGCGTCTTGTGGAAGAGCATACTATTGTGGATTGATTTATTAAAATAATGGTTCCGAGAGAACGGGAAAGTGTTTTAGGAATTTCACGTTTTATTGGCTACGATTATTTAATAAATTTTGTTACGATAGGTTGCGTAATTGTACTCGGAAATCGTCAACTTCCGGAATTTCGGGTATTTTTTGTTTTACCTTTATTGCGACCAGTGACGCGTTTGGTTTTTGTAAAAAAATTTTATTACTTTTTCTAGATAATTGACTTCTCGTTATACTATGTTTATATTATACTATACTTATTTGAAGCATTATAACCTTTATACTTTCAATTTAAACTTATATTTTCTAAAGATTTTTACCTGGATTATTTATAATAATTTGTATTTTCAATATTCCGTTATATATTTTCGTTGATATATTTTCAGTAAAGTTTATTTACGGGTATTTTTATGTTAAAATTCGTTTATGAAATGTAAACTTTATTTTTTGACACACAATCAATGTTTGTTTGATAACTGCTTTTATATCTTTGTAAATGTCACGGGTTAGTACTGTTATTAAAAGCGTAAAATATTATACATAAAATGAAAACTGATGTTACGCGATACGTCTTCAAAAAAGTTTACAATATGTTTGGGTTTCAATGCTCATCCATTTTAATTACGGAATAAAACTTTATTGACGTCAAAATTTGAATTTAGAGGTGACTTTGTTTCGTCACACTTTTATTTCTAATGGTCATTTTTATATCGCAAAATAATGTTATTTGTGTGAGGAGTCGGGTGACCGAAATGATGTGCAGGTGATCCTTTTAATATGTAACAGTATTTACATTACTAAAAAAGAGTATTAATAATACAGAATAATTAAAAAATATACGATTTGTACCTCTTGGGGTTCCGTAGGTTTATAACTTGGCCTATGAGGATCTGTCCATTGCGGTTTGTGATGCTGTGGTTTGTGAGTCCATCCAACAGGTTCAGGTCTTAGCGAGGACGATGCTGACCCGGGTTTGTGTCGCGTGACGAAGGCCGGCTCCGTCGTTACCTGCCAGTGCGCCGTTTGAGGCACGGATCCGGCTGCGCTACAATGAGAGGGAGCTGAGTGACGTCCGAGCAATATTTTTTATTGTCCATACCTTTATTTTTTATTTTTTTAACGTCTTTGCAAGTGTTCGATTTTTTTATTGTATTTTATTTACTTTTAATTTGTAAATAACGTTTTTTCTAAAAATAAATGACCATGTCAAATTTCTCAATAAAAATTGAACACGTCCCTGCATGCACGTAGTAAATGTACAATTGCGGTTGTTTCCTACATTTATTGTCACGGTTACTTTGATTGGCAAACTCCCGGTGTGCAATAAAAACGATGTAAATTTTGAATTTCCGATATTTCAAATACACGCGGATGTTATAATCTGACGAACTAAGCAAATTGTTCGAACTCGTCTAATTCTGTGTAATAATTTCGACACTTATTATTAGTATTATAATAATACTTGGAATATTTCGTTAAAATAAGTCGATTGAACGTACCTACGAGAGTCAATGCAAATATGCAAATGAGGGAACGTAAACAAACATTGAATTTAATACGTGTATATATAACCCTTCATTGTGATTTCTACATGGCCGGGCAAGTAATACAATTAAATTCGTACTGCTTATCACCTGAAATGCCTTCGAGTGGAAGCTTGCCAGATTGCATGTTAATTCGCTTAATTAAAATAAATTCTTTATCCTTCGTAAAAATGATTCTCTCTCTCTTTCTCTCGTCGAGTTCCTGTTGAAATCGTATAATAAAGCTGTGAATTTTTTTCAACGCGGACGCGATATTTATTGGAAATTACTCCTTATTAAATATTTAACTCGATAAATTATTTTATTCACCCGACAAATGCTTTCATTGCACCGTCATTATATCGTTAGTTTCGTTCTGTTTCATTCACCAAGTGTATTTTCCCATTCTCCTTTTCCCTTCTTCCCCTCTTGCTCTTCGTGCTATTATCCATTTTCTTTCCTTTCGTTTTTCACCCTAAGCTGAGCGGACAGGTGCTTGCAAAACGAGCCTCGTAAAATGCCGGCTTACGTAAGAAAGTTTCTCTTCTTTTCAAGATTCTCCTGTTGCTTCTTTTGTTTGGGAAAAGGATAAAGAAAGGCTCTGTACCAACTTTTTTCTTTTTCATCCACTTTTCTTTTCTATTTTTATATCGTTATCTTGGATTCATGATCTTTTGTTTACCCGATTGAAAATATTTTCATATTATTTTTTCTACCGTACTATTGTACGATATTTATACAACCTGGTATTTATTATTTACTCGACCATTCTTTTTCCCTTTTTAATTTATTGCCTTTGCACAGTTAACAGATAAAAAACAAACTTGTGGCGTGAAATTACAGCTTTTGAAGAAAATGCTTTTGCTTATGTTTGAAAAGGCTGCTAATTAGTATCCATTAAGTGCTTGTATATATAAATACATGTATAAATAAACTTGAAGTGTTGTCAACTAACAAGGTATAAAAATAAAACATCAAACACATTTTTAAAAAGTACATTTATAATAAGTGAACTTAAACGCAATTACTAAAGGAGATATAAATTAAAAATTTATTTTTATTTAAATAATTTAAATCTTTGTAAAAAATTAATTCGAAGCAAAAACTTGATTTTAATTCATTAAAAATATACTAATGTGCTCTATTTTTGTTTTTTTATTAACTAATTGTTATAAAACGTAGATAAATAAAATAACACAGACCTTCGGCATTTTTCATCGAGTTTTATTTTCGTTCCGTTACAAACGGTGGATTGTAATATTAATGTATCAGATATGTGCGTTTACTTTTATAAATATCCTTTCAGTAAGAATAAATCGATTTTTAAATTCAGAAATTCTTTATAAATCTCGAATGAAAATAAAATTTGTTTACCCTTGTTTTGTGAAAATGTTGTTAAATATATAACACACATTTCAACGCAGGCTCATTAGAAATTTATAATTTTGTAAACTGAAAGAAGGTCGCGTGTCACTTCACGACTTCGATTATCATCACGCGAGAGCTTTGTAAGCCAGATTTAACGTTTGTTCACAGATATTTAGAGTTTCAAGTTTATTGTGGCGTAAAATTTTACGTGCTTGCGGAAAGTTACATCTAATATCGCGTTTTAACTATATAAATATACGTATACAAGGTTTGCAACAGAAGAGAATAAATTTAGACGAAAATAAACGCTCGAGCCTGATAGTGTCATAAATTTCGAGTAAGTGATTTTTATTCGCTTATTATTTTAATAATGGTAATTTATGCCGTTCATTTTATCGCTACGATCGGAGTATATGTAACTTCTCTCAACCATAGATTAAATCTTTAAATTCGTATATCATCATTTTTCGTCAATAATTATTTCTGATAAACCGAGTTATACTTTACGAACTAAAAGTATAATACACTATTTTTATCAAGTAAAAGTATAATATTTTGAATTTACTTTAAATTACTTTTACTGTACATTATTTAAATTTAGATTTTCACTTCTGTATATACTGTGAGAATATTTTTTATTTTTATAATTTTATACATTTGTATAACTTATTCTATCATTTGTTGTCAATCTCAAGTTATTTTAAATTTTCCTGCGAAAAGTTTTCAGATTTTTTTTTCTGGCTTCGTATCGACGTATCCAAAACAATTTTTTAAACAGGAGTTAGACGGGAGTTTCCAATCAATATTTTGATCGAAGTATAACTTTATCAGAAAGTAATAAACCGGTTGAATGAGCTGTCTATACATCTAAAATTTTCTCATCTAGGTTGTTGTATTCAAGTTTTTAAAATTATAATTTATATTTTTTCTTTACATATTTCAAATATGTTTTAAACAAGAAATTAAATAATTTTTATCGTGCATATACGACGTTGTTAAATATAAAATCGCAAGTTAATTAAAAAAAAGATGGATTATTATAAAATTAAATTTCATATTGAAAAATATACATTATATTAATCGAACACTTGATTATATACAATTCAATTGATACAGGCATACCTGGTGGACTGACCACTATAAAATGACGTCGAGACAGGTGTGGTAGCCTTGGTGACCTCTGGTCTAGGATATGGCCGTCTTGTCGTAGTGGTTGTACTCGTACTAGTCGATGTTGTTTTCACCGAAAAGTATGGCTTAGAATATTCTACCGTAGGCCGACCATACGACGATCCAGGTTTCGTCGCCCACTGCGGTCGTTCTGTATGAATCAGGTTGAGACTTGGATTATTTAATTTATCCGATGCCTCCTGCAAAATGATACCAAGAATTTAATTACCTATTATAAATATTATAGCGTATTGAAACTATGTTAAAAGTAATTATGAATTTTTTAAATTGACATACTTATAATAGGAATAAAAATATAATTTCATTATGTGCATTTTGAAGTAATATCAAGTGTTACCGATATCCGATTTGAAAGTAACGGATGTCAGTGTAATATTTAGTTTAAAATTTAAATTTATTACAACGCATATTCTTTTTGTTTCTCAAAAACTTTCTCACGTCATCATCGACCGAGTTGATACTGGGCCTATGGACCGTCTCTTGAACGGTTAAATCTTGAGCCTGCTCGTCCGTTTTACTGTCTTCTTCGGGTCTTGATTCAGGATAAGGCCTAGGTCGATGATGCGGTCTCTGATGTTGGCCATTGCTATTTTTATTCGGTAGCCTGACCAGCAACGTATTATGCGAATTCGACACTTTATCCTTGAATCCTTGGTGATGGTGATGGTGATGATGAAGATGATGAATATCGCTATTATGATGACGATCTTCTTCCGGGCGCTTTTCGTGGTAGCTCGAAGAGATCCCGTTTTGGGGTCTCCGCGTTATTTGGGATGTATTGTTGCTATAAAGATTCGAGTAGTCTTGATCGGGAGCATTGTTAGGTTTTGAGTGTGGCCTTTTTTGGAGAAAGGGACGCGATGCTCCTCCTGAGGCGGATGGCCTCGATGGTTGTTTCGTTGTGGCTAACGATGTGTGAACTGTAACAATGTGTAATGCATTAGGTTTCAAAAAATTGATGCTTCTCATCAAATATAAATAATTTCGCGTACTCTATTGAATTTTATAATTAATAATAAAATTTTGTCAAATATAAATAATTTACGATTTTTCGTATATAAATAATAAATAATGTTTTTTATGCCAATTTTAATGTATTTTTGGGCTAAATTCGTATATGTAAAAAAAAGAGATTCGAATATTTTCTTGTTAATAATAATTATTATTTTATGTAAACTAAAAAAATAATTTATATTTTTATTCTTTATTAACGTTTTGCATTGATAATTTTCAACCAATTATATTAAAAATTATCGATACAATTCGAATTATCTTGATAACGATAATCAAGTGTAGAAAAATGTGTATAGTTACATATATCATAGGACAACTATAATTGTCTGTACTGCTAATAAATACAGAGTAATAAATAAAGTGAAATACGAGCATAAATAAAAACCTTGTGATCCGACTTGTAAAGCCGTTTTATGACTAGTAAAGGCGGGTCCATCAGACCCATGAGGCAGGACAGTCGTGGTCTCGGTAAGGGTTTCCGCTAGCGACGGCCTAACCGCTGGTCTAGCCAGACCAGAAGTTTGTTGTTGGTTACCGCTACTGGTGATACTGTTATCCGTCGCGTTATGTACGCAACAACTTCCGAACATGAAAGTATCGACGCAAACTCCAACGTGAGTACCTTCCGATTTGATGCACTCCCATACGAACATACAGGTACCCTCGACGTTTGGTTGGCCCGTCACACGGCAAGGCTTTGGACTGATCTTGTACCCTGTGGGAATCTTCCTTTCTTTATCTTATTTTCGATCGCGTTTTAGCATATACACATACTATGTTTAGTAATGAAGAGACAGACTTTAATTAATGAAAAAATTAACTATTTTGTTATAGAAAAATGTTACTACTTATCTATTAATATTTACTAAATATCTGTTAAATTGTTCCTATAACAAAATAGTCATTTTTATCGCTTGTCAAGTCTGTCTCTCCATTACTAAACGTCATTGTAATTTTTAAAAGAACATTTTTCCTTCGTGTATTTTATTTCATTTTTTCTACCTTGGATTGATGTTTTATTTTAAAAATTGTTTATTAATCTAAATTTATACACGTTTAATGTATTATGTTTTATTGAAATTAGTTGTATAATATTCATTTATATTTATTTAATGATATTACAAATTTAATTCTCAATATATATATAAATACAAATCTATTGAAAAGATTCGTTAATAAATGTAAATTATACAAATGTAATACTGATTAAATTAATTAGCAACAATTTTCGTGATACCGTTGTAGATGGATGATAATAAGCAATTGCTCAATAATCCTGTGTGACAAATTGTATAATTTATTTATCATATTACAGATGGTTCAAAATTATTTACAGAATTTAATTACACGTTTACGCGTAAGTATTATTTATTGACAACGCGTACGGTATGTAATTCAAGTAATATATATTATTAATATTTCAATTTAAAGCGTTTATCTATATACACAAGTAATATATAATGTACGATACATTTTTTTTACGTTTGTTAAGAAGAGACACTAAAAACACATTAATTGTGGTAACAGTGAGAAATGTTTAAGTTAAAAAAATAAAAACCAAAGAAAACAAGCGTTGACAAAGATGATGGTGAATTACGTTTAAACCGATAGACACGGAATTATGGGTTTTCGATTACTCGCTATGATCTAACCGCAAAGCAGCGAGTCAATGATGCTTCCCGGATTTCCCGTGACGAAGACAATATAAGAGGTGATATGAGTCCGGGAAACCGCAAGAGGCTTAAATCATGTGTGTGTGTGTGTGCGTGTGTGTGCGTGTGCGTGTATACATCACTGACCTCGATTCATAGAGCTGAGGGTCCTCGCGATGCCCGACCACCAGAGTATCGCTGCCACGAAACCGATCCACCGCATCCTGAGCCCTATTAACACATATACAATACGAAACGTGTTAATATAATTATTTGAGATATTTTGTGACAATTTAAAAAAATGATGCGATTCTCATTTTTTCTATGCACTTATATTATAGTAAATGATTAACACTCAGTTATACAGTAATAAGTTAAATATGCAAGGGGAGTACGCGGCCCTACAACTTCCGGGAAATGGATAAGTACCTTTGCTAATTTAAATGTAATTTATATCTTTTCAATAATTCATCTTTTTCGATAGATCTAAATTCATTGAAATGGTTCGAGACTTGATGATGAATACCGATATCCGATACAAATACGATTAAACGTTCATGTGGGTATGTATATCTATACATACATAGGGATTGACATCACTATAATTATTCAAAGTAGAGTGTACGCAACACTCAAGTTATAATTTAAATATCCTTAAACGACGGGTTTATCTCCCTCCTCTCGATAAGGTTAACTATAATAAGCACTAATTAAGTATCAACAGCCAATTATCCACAAATTCTTCAAAGTATAAGCTGTAGCGCGGCTTACTCGGTGACTATAAGAAACCGCATGCATGCTAAACTTCATCGTCCTCTCCCTCCCCCCCTCTCTCTCTCGGAGAATAAAAGAGAAGCTGACATTATACGCCTCTTCCCGTTTACTCATTTTTTTTGCCCCACCCGTCCCTATATTCCTTTTTCTCCGGACCTTCTCTCTTCTTCCTGATCGTTAATCGTATGCGTCCACTGATTGGATTTAAGGTCGAGTGACTCGCAACCGAAGGTATATACATATGTACACACACGCACATATACGTACATATATATACCTACACAAGAGAAAACGGCCAGAATCGCAGTTGACTGACCGAAGTCCGCCCTGCCCTGAGGAGGAATTCGAAGCGCTCCTTTCGACCATATACGTCCAATGTAACTTCTGGCTATGTATATATGTTAACGCCACTTTGTATTAAAATATTATATCATATATATAAATTATAATGCATTCGGTACGTGTATGCATATATATTTTCGATATATATACTCGTGGCACATGCGGAAATTCCGTTTCATTGCCGGTTCGTCCTTTTTTTTTTTCGTTAACTGGCACCGATGCGTGTTATTATGCAAATCCTAAGGGAATTTCAACGCCGTGAATTTCGAAGATGCTGTTTCTTTTGGCAATTTTTCTTCTCTTCCTCGGTTAAAACGGTTGGAACGGTGTTATTTTGATAAGCAGTTTGCGGATACGAATGAAAATTTATGATTGATTATGTGCTTCCTTTTTTTTATTGTTTTACACGCGAGTGCAAATTGTATAGAATGTGCGAAAACTGAGTGATATTGATGACAGTGCAAATTATTATCATTTTGATTTTAAGATTAATGTGCATAACTGTCGTTGCCGGGGTATATAAAATTTTGGTTTAATCTGATTTCATCATTCTTGGAATTAAATGATAAACAAAAATACGGGAAAAAATGAATATACTGATATTAAGAGGATTATTTTCGAATAAAATGATATAGTTTTTAATTCAACCGAAATTCCTTTGATTTTCATCTTTGGTAAGACTTTGAGTCAAAAGACTTTTAAGATAAATGGTCTCTTCACTCAGAATCGTATACAGCATATCAGAATTTATGATTCATTTAACCAGTTTAACGGAAACGCGATAAAACTGAAAGTATTTTGAATTTTTCAATTTTCATTATTAGAACCTATTAATTTTATAAGCGTGACGTTCGTTGAAAATAAAGCACATATATAATATGTGTATGTGTGTAGCAGTGTGCAAGCTGTTACACTGTTATAATACGACACTACGTTTTATCGCCAATTAAATCGAGTCTAACCGTGCTGCAGTATCCGCGGGTTATTATGCCTTTTAAGGTATATACTCGTGCAGCATACGAAAATTTGAGTATACCGGGCGGTCAACCATATTATAAGCAAAAGACCTTGGAAAAGATTATTTAAATATATTATAAATTTTGATATTTTAAAGTTAACATTGCGTTTTCACCAAAATTGATTTCCAAAATTTCATTTATAAATAAGCTCACGAAATTATCAGCATAAACTTTGGTTGCAGCTATTCGAATTTAATTTCACTTTTAATTATAAAATAAAATCGATAGTTTATTGATAGAAAAATAATAAAATAATAAAATTTGTTCAATGCTAGCCATATCCTCGATTGAATTTATTTTCTCGAAAAAAAAAAAAATAGAAGAGAGAAAAAGATGGAAAAACCATAGTAGAACTCAATTAACTTTTAAAATTAATTTCAAAGAGCGTCGTATCCGAAAGAGTTACAACGGCGAATGGAGTCCGAAAAAAGAGAATGTATCAATGTTTTTTCGGAACATTGGATGATGTGTAGATGTATGTATAGGAGGCGCAATCGTGAAAATCCGATCAGCCCGAGGCATATAGATGCATCGTGTATATATGCGAGTCGATTCTGCACTTGACGTCGTATACGTGCAGTTTAGATTATGAAGCCGGATGCCGACGTTGTTTCGACAATTCTATTGTTTTCGTGTATACGCACAAACGAGCACGTGCACTTGACGTCGCGTTAAGGATCGTACATTCTTATTCTCTTTAGAATGAAATATATCCTCATTTCCAACGTCTCGCAGATAATTTTGTAAATTTGTCTGCACATGCGTCTACTACAATGTATATACGTGTACATGTACGATGCATTTTGAGTTCACGCTATGATTTATTAGGGTTACTTTCGTCAGTTGGGTATAATTATTGTTTGCTCTAATAAATTTGAATAAGAGATACGTATTGAATTAGATAGATTGGAATGTCGTGACGTAGTCAGGTTCCTCTAGTTTAATTTGTCTAGTTGGCTCTTGTTACTGGTATTATTAATGATTAATTAGCGTAAGATTGATAATTAATATTTTTTTATTTGCTATTAAAACAAGTAGGAGGTGTATATATCTATAAAGGTATTTAGAAATAATACTGCACGAGTATATAAATAACATTATAATTCAACGTTAGCATTAGAAATTAAATATGTGTAAATAAAATTTTGATTGATGATCTTGTTTAATGAATCAACTGTCCACAGTAATATCAGTTGGAAACTATCTTTGGCTTCGTGTGCGAATATACAAGAGAAAATAGCTTTTGTTAACAGAATTTTTGTTTCGTTTACTTTTGAATATTTATTCCTTGAACACTGATTTCACATTTGCTTTTGCAGAAGAGTATAGATGTATTTGCATATAAATTTTTGTTGGTACTCGAATTTCGATTCTGCATAAAGCTTTTACCCCAAAAAGTGCTTTTGTTTTTGTTTAATCTGAATTTCGATTCCTGTGACATTGCGTTATATAATACGTACGATCTAAAAAAAAAAAAGCTTTAATGACTTTGCACAACCGTGATTTTATTGTGATAAACCTAAATTAACCATACGTTTGAGCTGTATACAGACATATTATTTAAAAGAAAATAAAAAAAAATCAACTAAAATAATATTGTATACGTATTATACGCAACTTGATAAGAACTCGAGATATAAAAAATAATTGAAGAGAAGAATCCTCGCGATCTTGTTTGCGTTATCCGCCATACACATGATTGCGGCCGAAATTTCATTATACGACATTCGCGCAGTGAAGCGTCTCCTAAAATGAAAATGAAACGTCGTATTTGATCGTATCGAACATATACCAAGCGAGTTGCTTGATTCTATGCAATTCCATATGTGGGAGTTTGCAATTTATTTACGGGACTCTTTGTATTTTAATTGATAGTATGAATATATTTAAATCAATTTTGATATTTTTTTTATTTAAGCAAATTGAATCTTACATAGATTATTTTACCCAATTTTGATATTTAGATCACAAAATATACACGTGTGAGTGTGCTATTGCTTTTGTATTTTTCTCTTACTCTTTCTTACTGATGAATAATAGTATATATTTAATAATGATATAAAGTATATATAAGTGACCTATCTTTTTATTGTATGGGATTGTACGTTGATTAGATGGAGTAGATAGCAAATATGGATAATTCAACACAGAGTCGCCAAAAATTAAATATCTACATCTCACAATGTTTTATTTAACATGCAAATATATCATTCTCATGTTTATTTAAAAGGTTCCCTCGGATCGCCTTTGGCGCAGAAAAAAAAAATAAATCAAATCTCCCGTAATATTTCAATTTTGCGAGCAATAATGTCCATTACTCCGCCTTTCGTGTCCACCTAATCGACTCTGTCGTAGGTATAATCTGCATTTCGAAATGCGTTTTATCTTATCCGCCTTGTAATTGGCCATTCGCATTACTCACAACGTCGAAATAAGTGCGTACAGGTTCTGGGAATGCAATTGAAAAATGCTTGCCGAATTTCTCGATTGGAATAAGCGGATGAACGATATTTTTTTGTAAATGAGAGTTGAATGAAAGAAAAAAAAATAAATCGTAACTTTTATCTTATAATTATAATTACATATGTGTAATCATATAATTATTATAATATCAAAGTTTTAGAGTACTAATTAATTTTTTTTAGTATTATAATAATTACAAACGTGTATGATAAAGTTAATACATTAAAACTGCGATATTAAATGAAATTCCTTATTACTTTGTGCTACGAAAGGAATTACATGCATTTCAATTATTAATTATAATTAAAAGTTATTAATAATAAGTAAAAATTAGAGTAAATTTAAAGCAATTTAATAGAATATGTAACGATTGAAATTATGTAAAATTACGTGTATATTATATACATATATATATTCATTCGAAAATGCAATATCCGAAATAGTTACTTTGGAGGATGTTGTATGAATTTCCTCTGTCCTAATATTATTACGAGTCATGCCACACACATATTTCATTTATATACGAACGCACAAATTATTTTCTTACTATGTGTAAATACATTCAATTTATTTTCTTATAAATCAGTAATATAATTTTATTAATAGTTGATATATGTCGTGTACAAATGTAATTTATACTACTTATCAATTATATTTGTTCCGATTGATAATTTATTTTATCGTATTATTATCAATATACTTACAATCCAGATGTAAATTTAGTCTCGTAAAATGTATATAAGCTAATATATTTACAGGATTGCGATTAAACTGGTAACTCTAATGAAATATTAAACCTCGCCGAATTTATTATAATATATTAAGATAATTAATTTGTGAATTATTGTTTCTAATAAATCTATGAAATCATAATTCTGTATTATTGTTGCCAAAAATAACAGAGTTTGTAAAACCAAGCATCTACCTTCAGCGAGCGACAATTAATACAAATACAAGCTTAACGATTTCATAACTATAAAATTTTTCATTTAATCAACCTATGAATTAATCCTCGCGTTTTTTATCTCTTTTTTTTATCTTTCCGTCGAGATGCGACACTCGAATCCCTCGACCCACTTTATCGACCCTAAAATACGCCGCTAAGACGTGCCCAGCATCCGTCATGAGGTGAGAGTCGTTCACTTACCTTTTTGTTACAATTCCATTTTTTTTTCATAAACAAAAACGAAGGAAAAAGGGACTAACTTGATTTCTTTCAAAGTGGACCAGAATTAACTCGTGTTTACGATTGCGCGCAGGCTCGCAGGAAAAGTGGAGCGAATTACTTCTGTTCATATTATTATACGTTTCATATTTTTTTTTAAATTTGTCTCTCGTTACCGTCTTCATTGGCTACATACGAAGGTTTGGTGAGAAAAGCGTGGGATATGTGATACGCATTCTGCTGCTGTCGTTTACGGTTATCGTAATTGCGTACCGGCAGAACTTTTGATCGTTCGTTATTTATATTTTAACTTTCAAAAATGAATTTTAAATTATTATAAAAAATTGTATACGTGCATATTACTCATATAGAATATCGTGGTATATAATACGCGTACGCACAATGTGTTTTATTTTTCTTATTACTTGCATGTGATTGTTATTAGCAAAAGCTTTTAAGAATTAAGACAATTTATCCGTTGAAATTTATAAATTTATAATACGTCGGATACAAAAAATATAAATAATTATAATTTTTATTTTCACATGATTATTAATATAAAATTTTAGATACACGTTATTTAAATTCCTCCTTCATTTATATTTTACAAATTTATTATTATATCAAATTATCGTTTGTATTTAATTAATAATATATATACATTCAAGTTAACGTTCTATTTTGAACTACATTATAAAAAATTTATGAAATCGTTTAGTTTGGCATTGTGTAATGAGTAAGATTTTAAAAATAATTAATAAATTATAGATATACCTGCGATGTTTCTGAAAATGAGACATTTCTCGTACAACAATAAACTTACAATTATAACTAAGATTCAAAGTAAATTTATATCTCAATCTAGAGGTCTACAGTTTACTTTGTTGTAAAAAAAGGAAAAAATTCATTGTAAAGTACATAAAGATGACGTTCTTAAAGGATTCGTTTAAAATAAGCGATCTCCAAGTTTCTTTATGCAAGAATGACAAGCCTCGGGTCGCATGAAACAAGAAGAAAAAAAAGAATGTTGGCGTAAAAGTCAAATGAAAAGTAGATAATGAAAATGACAAGCTCAGAAATAACTTCTATAGAATAGAAGTTACGAAAAAGGTACAATAAATCGATACGTATCGTCAAAATTGAATTTACAGTCTGCGTATAGAAAAACGCAGTAGAACTTTAGGAAATAATTTTGTAATTATTAAAAGAAATATAACTCGCATAGTTATACAAATTACGTTGACAAATATCACAATAATATTATAATTTAACATCTGAAAAGTATATAGATCTCTTTTCCCAGGTTAAACTGAATAATGAAAAAATGATAGTATACAGGTATATAACAAGAGCACGTATGTAACGCGTTGCTAAAGTGCAGATAAAATTCTGATAAAATCTAGACATCGAGAATGAACACCTGAGCGTATGTACACGTGTAGAACCTCTAGGTTCTGCTCGAACGTGATGGAGCATAGCAAAGTGACTTTTAACTTGCTGATGGTTCATTATTCCTCTCGGTGCAGGTTCTAAACACTCGCGGGAGTCAGCCTGTTATATGGGTTAACAATGTATATATGTGGATGTGAGAGGGTACGTATGCATATATACTAGATTCGTCGTAAAGATAAAACAGCACAGGAGCCGATCCAGTCTAATCAGCCTTGCCTCTTCTTCCTCTACTTCTCCTCCTTTTCCTCTCCACCTCCCTCTATTCCTATATATACGCACTGGATCTATCTGCATGAATGCACAGCTTCCTATGTATGCGACTCGCAACCTTGTCTCTCGAGGGCGATCTGCTTCCCGGTCAATTTCGTTTTTTTTCTTTACCATTTTATAAGCGGATGCTGGACGGCGATAGCGATTCGATCATTTTTTGTCTTTCGCATATTGTTTCGCGTGTTTACGATTTACTTGAATGAGAGCGCGTGAAATGAAACAATATTGTCTAGGACTTGTTGGAGATAATTTTAGGTTCCTCGTATTTGCTTTATAATCATCTTTTGATTATGTACCGCAAATACGTAAAATTTGATTAAGATTACGTGCGAAACTCTAATTTACTACTTTTAATACTAACGTATAGTTCACACTTTTGAATACATCTTTAGAAAGCAAACAATGAAACCCATGAGCTTTAATATGTGTTTTTTTACGATCTCCGAGCGCGCAGCTAAAAATGAAAAATATTACAAACTTTTTGTTTTCTTTTTTAACCACTTTTCTATAGAGGTACACACTTTATGCAGTTTCACTTTCATCGGGGGTCATAATTTGCACGTGGAAAAATATTTAAATGTGTATAAATATGTTAATCTTATCAAGTGAAGAAAAAAAATGTTCATTTGAATTCTATATTGAGTAGACGAGAAGGTACTTTTCAATTTGCAGAAAATGAATTTTGAATATTACACTTTTTCTTTTATTCTTATTAGATTAGGTTTATTTTTAAAATTATCGATAGATAAATTCACGTCACGCAAATAATAAACTATACAAATCGAAATTCGTATCGATATTCATACGCTATTTTAAATGGATATAAAATTGTAAAAGTATCAATTTCATAAATAATATTTTTAGGAATGCCTCAATTATTCAAAATAGTAAAATAGTAACTAAAAATATTTTAGTAGATAAAACCGCAAACGGCATGTTTTTCACTTAGTTCATAATTAACTGAAAGAAAGACAATAATGCAAATTTTTTCGAGATCGAATTCCGTAGACAGTATACGTTAAAACTCAGGATCAAGAGATAATCCTTCCGTATCTTATCGTTATTTAGCTTCTGAATGTTGCACCAGAGAGAAGCGAGACTAATGCTTATACATTTAATGCAAAATTCGAAAATTACGTTCACTAAAAAATACGTCCCAACGTTCGTTCGAGCAAGATTCCACGATAATCCGCACATTTGCATCAAGCATTTCGCCTCGAAGCATAAAAACTTTTTAAACGACTTCTTCGTCGTATCTCATTATTACTCTACCTATGGTAAGTATGTTTTTCTATTATATTTTTATACTTTCCACTGTATGTACTTGCATTTATATATTTCGCCTAAACCCCTTTACATTAAAAGCAAATGTCCAACTCGTTACTAAAAAAATGAATTATTGTAGTGCATAACCGAAGTCTGTACGAAAGTTGTAAATCGTGTGACCTTTTTGCGTCCTCCGTATTTAAATGTTCAAAATTTGTGTTAATTATTTTTATATTACATTCTTGAATTATTTATTTATTTATTGATATTATAAGGTACAACATATATACTGATATGCATTACAAAAATAATGCAAGATACATCGATCACGCATTTGTATCGGTATTCCGTTCTCGACGAAACCTAGAGCAAGAAGATCAATATGGAGTTGCGACTTTCGTCTTACAACGAATTCATTTGACAGAAAAAAAAAGTTGAGTTGCATTCGAGGTATATAGAAAGTAAGAGAACGAAACTTTTTAGCTTTATGGAAGGGCCGTAAAGTTTTATAACGATTCGGCTTCAATTATTTGATTGCATCCTTCATGACTCGTTTTATATATACTTATGTGATGGTGCATTTTATCGTATGAAATAAAAAGTGTTTACTTTTTACTCTTTCTCTCGTTCCTTATATAACTTTTTCAATAAAAATTTTGCGATTCAAGTTTGTTTCCCCTCACTCTGTCTTTCTCATTTTATGAATAGAGCTTGCTTTATAAACCCCGTTCAAGAGGTTTCTACGCGATTATGGTATAGTAAGTTTCCCTGAAATTCAAGGTGATTATAGGTATAAAGTGTTTATTTAATTAACGACTCTATTGAATTACAAACTCATTTTGTGATGGCATTTTGTTAAACACTTCACGTGTATTACTCAGGATCTAGCTTGTGTGAAGATTAAATGGTTCGTCCTGTTGTTATCATGGGTAAATGTGCAACGTTTCGGAGTTAACGTTAATTAATTAATTTTTATAATTAACCTAACGCGAAATATTATTATTATCACAATATCATCGCTGTTATTTTTTATATTTTTCCATTATCTTAATAGACACATGTATGTATACTTAATATCACGGACAAGTAATTTTTATATTTATGACGTCGCTGGATATATTTAAGAACTTGACGTCAAGCTACAATATTTGCTCTCTGTAAACATAGGTTAATCGTCTACTTTATTGCAATTAATTAGAAAGTATACGAGTACACATTTGTATAATTTGATTTATAATTAAAATTATATTTTTAAAAATCGCACTTAATAATAATTAGGGCTAATAATTCACAGTTTATTGAAAACAAAGAAAATGTTAAATATACGTATTATATAAGAATATTTAATTTATAACTTTTCTGATACGTTATCTCCACAACTAAGTTTATAAGGTTTTTTTTGGCTAGCTGCAACTTATAATTGTAGGTAGTATCGTAATTATAATCTAACATTTATAATTATAAGTTTTAATAATATATTATACTATATGCATTGTATAGTAATGTTTAAGATTAATTATTAATCAAATAGTCCGTAAGTTTGTTTAAAAGATATAGTACCTGCAGTGTATTATGGTTTTGGAGTAAACAAAACTAATAACGCCTACGTTTCAAACATTTTCCATATACTTATATTTCAGCTGGTGGTCGTTAAAAGTTGTTAACTACAATATGTTTCAAATAAAGTAAGTGTTCCATGTCAGTTAAAACACAGAGTAGAATAATATTCGTCTATAATTATAATTTTTGTACAAGTTAAAGTTATTCTGAAAAGATGACAATCAACAATTCAATTATATAATAAAAAGTTATGAAAAATTATCTTTTGTTTAAAACGATATAGTATTATTTTGTATATACGTGTACTATTTGTATACAAGCTACCATGTGTGTGTTATAATTTTAATTACTATAGTTCCGAGTTTTAAAAATATTTTAAGATTGGGTAAATTAAAGGATTAGCTTAATTTACTAAAAGAAAAAGATGCATTAATCCAAAATTAGGTCCATTTACCATCGAGAGACGATCAAAGTTACCACCAGTATATATCCACTTTTCCTCGTCTTATACACCTCCGCAATGCATCAGCTTGGTTTTATCTTCTATGTATACAAAGTGAACAAATACACAGACCCGTATAGAATTGCATAAGGAGAATAATAAAACAGAGAGTGATATCTACCGCGAATATATCTGTGTGTGTGTGTGTGTGACTGTATATACGTGTGCGTTTGCATAAGTATATATACGTGTGATTCTTGAACTCCTGACCCGACGCCGTTTGGGATCTCGATGGCGTCGCACCGATATAATATAATCAGCATCCACACGCCCACGCGGTCGCTATTTCTTGGTTTTATCTTGCCGAATTAAACAATCATGATTTTTTTCATTTACTTGAATTATTTTGCGCTACTTTAAATCTATATCTACATTATACTAAACAATATAATGGTAAAAAATCTTAAAAGTAAATTTCAACGTTAAGATTTTATCAATGATTCAGTAAAGATATAAAACACTTTTTGAATTTTCATATTTATAGAAAATTAATTAATTATATATTATACATATAGATTATATACATATACGTATAGATTGTCACATAATACATCTGAAAGTAGAAGTGGTCCGTATTCGGTCAGATCCATATAATTGACTAGATGTAATTGTTAAACCACATTTAAATTCATAATGAATAAAATAAACTATTGTTTTGTATCTCTTTTCTTTCGAGAAAATGTTTACCCTCTTATATAGAAGAAATGATTTACTTTATAGAAGAACAGAAACGACAGATATAAAAGAGCATGAGAAGAAGGGATATAGCCGAGTATTCGAAGGATTTGAATGAAGCAAATGACTTGTAAACGACGTTGCTTCCAAAACGATCGAGCAAGGGGAAATCCCGAAGGTTCCTGATTGGGTAGACGGAAAAGGGTGATTCTTTATAGTGGACGATTACCTATACCTACGTTCATTTCAGTAATTTCACTTTCTTTTCTACCTTATTTCACAGAGTACATGTCGAAAATATATAATAGACAAATTTAGAGATAACGCACATAGAGATATTGTACTACACGTTATTGTATATAATAATTTTGTTTATAATTTTAAATTTTTGTAATTACATTGCTGTGTAATGATAACCGATAACATATTCAAATCGAAAACAGTTTTATGTATACCTATATTCGTTTTAAAATAAAATATTGTTTCGAACACTCGTGTATGTATTTCAATTACACTTGGTCTTCTATTAAAGAAAAAGTATATCCTTCCAATATAAATAAAATGTCGCACGAGTAAAGAAAAAGCCCACGTCATATTGAAGCAAAAAAAGGCAAAAAAAAAGAAATAAAAAGCATTTTCGCGTAAGAGCTCCCAAAATTTTACGTTCTATACAGGTACGTATATGTAAAACCCAACTAAACGCGACTTTAGCTTTACGAGGAAACCTTGCATATAAAATATGCGCCCCTTCGATAAAACCGAGCATCTTCGTAAAAACAGAACGTACCTAGCACAAATCCATTTACGACGATAAAAAAATTTTTTTTTTTCTATACTCGATCAAGGTCAACATACATATGTAAAACCTCAAGTATATGCTACACGAATAAATAATGCTGTGGTCAAGCAAGGAAAGTCTTACGCGATACATAAATATATATTTATATTTGTATGCCATGTGTATATACATATCGAGGAAGAGAAAATGAAAGGGGAGGATTCATTGTTATCGATAACATCGGCATTGTTTTGGGTTCTGAACTTTCTAAATTTCTCGGTGTTTAAATTTTCACTCTTAGAGAGTGAAAGTATATGTATATAAGATATTGATATTAGCAATTAGTTTTCAGGTGGGTTTGCTTTTCGAATGTTAAATTTGAATACATGTCGTTGATATTTATCGTAAGTAAATTAATTTAGTACTATAAAGGTGTAAAGTGATAAATGTATTAACAGTTTAGCTATCTCTGTTGAAAATCGTATTGAATTTTCTGTCTGTCGAATCGGCTAGTTTAACAAGAATGAGTTAAAACTGTATACAGTTGTTGCGTTACAAGAGTTAACTATGTTTTGTTAAGTAAAACTACAAAAGTTTCTCGTCAATTGGACAACATATTATTACATGCTGTATAACTTTACAGTGTTAAGTGTATAATCTGTAAGATAATCAATAATTTGGATATGCAATTAAGTGAAAGTGATTTATTTTAACAATAATCTTTATTTAAATGTATCTCTAGTTTTTTCACAAGAAATGCATGTGAAATATTCAGGAATTTGTATAGTGTAGTAAAATGCTGCATTGATGTATGAAAAAAACAGTTTTTAGTTTCCAAGTTATTTTTATACAAATCACTTTTGACTAAAAAAGTATAATCGATGCAGAATTAATATACATTACGACTATCTTGAATTGTGTAAACAACATTGAATTGTGTGCATATACGAATTAATATATCAATAATTAAATTGAATAAGGTATTGACGTGCATATCCATGAATAAAATAATGATCGTTGAATTCAACGACTTCTAAAACCGAATCATCGATAACACAAGAATTCTCCCGTATGGTGGCTATCTGAAATCTTTAAATTTCCCTCTTCTCCCTTATATATAAAAGCCACGCTCTCCCCCATAAATTCCTTGGAAGTACAATTAATTACAATACAATAGCCCGCAACAGTTTGCGTCTCCATTAAATGTATGTATATATATACTCGTCTCACATGTGGTGGATTCCTAATCGTTGTACCTCTGTCCCCGCTTTCTCCGTCTTTTCTACGTCATCGTATTCTGACCTGAGCTTTTCTCTCTATAACTACACTATACTTTATCATTATCACTTTATCGCGGTATATAACGCGCAGGTGCGCTTTCAGATAGAAATTGCACGATAGAATTCCCGACTCCCGTTACGGCTCTCGATGCTTATACCATGAAAATCCGGAATTCTTAGGGTGTCGGAGGAAATTTCTAAATCTGTTATAAGGATATTCTAAAATTATTGACGGATGGTGTAACAATCATTTTTGTGACAAATAATTCCGTAAGACTGAAAAGTCGCTCTACAATAAATTTTAAACCGAGTCTTTATCGCGTGGACTCAATACGATTTTTACTCCTCCGGATTTTGTGTGAAGAATATATAAATATTGCCTACATCTATCAATGTTAACAGGAAGTATAAAATATTAACTTATGCACTACAGAAATTTTTTATTTATATACACTCAATCTAAATGTAGTTTAGCGTTTAATACCAACAATATTTATACACACCATTAACACAAGTATATATATCGGTACATATTATATTTTCATAATATTTTTTTTTGTTCAAGGTATGCAAGATCCCGTTGACGTACAGAAATTTTCTCAACGAATCTTTCATAAATAACGAACCGCTACATTTTTATTAAGAAAGTTCAATTTAGCAGGACTATTTCTTAGTCGATAAATAAAAAAAATGATGCAGGGATAACCAGCTTATCTGCATGACCAGAAGATCGTATAGCGGCAGCGTCGGCGGCGGCGGCGGTGCATCCCCACGACCGCATCCTCGTAAAATCGTCGATCACTCGCGACGTTTACGCAGCGCGAAGCTCAATTATGCCGCTCGTAAAGCCGACGAGCGAGATTAATCGGGCTGAACCGAGTCGTCGCGAGAGTAGAACTTTTCACCGCGCGGAAACGCAGGCTTCTTCGAGACCGCGAGCCACGATTCTCTCTCTATATCTCTCTCTTCCTCAATGACGGAGGACGACTAGCTCTCCGAGGAGCTATGTGAGAAACCCCCAAGTTTTTCTTCCTTTTACGGTGCTTTCCCTTGTGTCTATATATATATACATACATATATTGATGCACTTTTTATGACTATGTGTTACGGGTACAGACTTGTCTGTACGGCCTTACTAACGAGATACATTCGGATTTGATAATATTTATTTAACGTTTTATTTTAGACATTTGTATTTAGTTAAAACTATTATATCTATACATTTATCTCAATCTTCGATTATTTATATATTTACTTATCATTTATTTATATTAATGTTATGGTTATTTGTTGAAAAACATTTTATTTCATAAAAGTATGTTAAATAGATAAATGATTATTTTTTACAACAATTTTGATTGATGTCAAATAATACATTTTCTCAAATCTCTTTGAAATATATAGATTAATGCGTAACTAAATAATTGTAATTATATTTCAATTGCTGGAACAAACACTGATCAAAGCATGCGATTACACGAATCGAGTAAACCTTCTAACTACAAATCAACTGGGTATCGAAGCTTAGAAAACGATATTCACGGATTAACTGGTGAACCACAAGACCGCATCTTTGTATACCGCAAAAACGTTCCTTAGATTAAAAAAAAAGGTATTGGTTAAATCAATGCAACTCGATGACTCGGCGTCAATCAACATCTGGATCATCAAAGGTTAATGGGTCGCGTGGTATTCCTTCTCCTACGTATTTATATATATTACGGACCCACTTGGTCGGCCTTGCGTATTATCACGGTGGAACGAGTACATATACATTTCTCTTTCGAGACTTTTGAACCACGAATTTTCATTTTTTTTTATCTTCGTATTTTCAGATCGATATAGCAATGTTCTTTCAAACTCGTTCAGGTGCGACATTTTTATTATCTTTTTTACCAATCAAGAGTTTAATGAAAACATCCTTATTTAAATTTATATTTTTGTTAAATAAATAGCTAAATAAATAATTATTGTAGAATAATAATACTACGAGCCAAACTGAACAATTTAATTTAATTTTTATTGAATTGTAGTATTTTTGTATCTGCAGAACCAGTATTTCTAGTCAACGAGTGTATCGTACGTATTTTTAGACGCAGCTAGAATGAAGTTAACTAATTTGTTGTGTACTCTCGAGGGATCCTTTAATATATCTTTTTTTCAACGAAATTTTTTCTTGATGTTTGTCTCTCTAAATTTTTTTTACGAAAGTGTCTGTAATTTCAGAACTGTTGGAAAAAATTTTGTTTGTTCTTTATTTGTTTTAGCGCAGAAAAGAAAAGTATTCTAGAAATTTTTTTAACGAATTGCTTGTAAAAGAAAAATTGATAAGAAATTTTATGTGTCATATAAGTTAATTATATTTACTTATAATTCAAGTAAATAAGACTAAATATGGTAAACTAAAATTTGATACGGAAAATGTAAATAATTATATTTAATAATTAATCGTTAAAAAATGAATAGTATCTGTAGTTATTTAAACGTCGATGGTCAAGAATAATTTCTATGAACATTCCTTTATAATACGAGTACATTACATTATAATAAATCTCAATATAAAATAAATTTGTCTCGTATAATTTTAAAAATTCGATAGTTTATTTTGTTTATTATAATTAGAGCTTCATAAAATACGCACGTTCACATAAACAATAATTATATAAAATTAAATAAATATAAAGATTTGAAAAAATTAATGAAACATATTTATAAACTTTATTTCATGTATAAATACACGCTTTATTCCCTATATGAAAAAATATTCATTTAATTTTATTATGAAAAGAAATGGTAAAACTTGTTTAAACATGCATAAAATATGATCAACTGTGTTAACGTAATATACATAAGATAGATAAAATTTAGCAACCGCATCACTCGTACGAAAGTGAAAACTACGTATCGCTATGAAAAAAGCGTAAAAATAGAAAATTTAAATTATTACACGGTTCATCTTATACGTACCAGTCATTTAATTAAACGAAATCGGCGTAACTCTTTCTTTTCCGACATCGTGGAAATATATGTCACTTTTTGCGAGCGAGATTCTCTGATGCATGTGCGTGTCACGGCCCAGTTGTCAGCCATGAGAGAAACGCGAGCACGGCAGGAATAATAAGGGCAGTCGCGCGCGTCTCCGGAAGAAAAAAATTCAAGGTGCCCGAGTATCGAATAAAAGCGATAAACAAATATTTAACAAATATTTAGCCAAAATGTTCCGGTTAATATTATTTTTAACGTTACTTATCTCAATGATGTAAGAGATTTGTTTTACTTATAGATTTTTCGTTCAAAATTAAATGATATTGTAAAGTTGGGTTGATTTATACGCATGGTGTAAGTGTTGTTTTGTGTGCTCGTTTATTATAACTTGAAAAAACAAATATTTAAATCAGGTATACAATTTGTTACCCGAATGAATTATTTGTTGAACAATTAAAAAAGAAGTTGCGAGACAGTTTAATTACGTTCGTCAAACTGCAAGAATAATCTGCATAATTAGTTTGGAGTTTATCTACATAAAGAAGGAAAAGAGGAATAGAATAATTTAGCAAATGGTATTGGGTTAAATAGAGGTGAATCGAGTAAAGGGACTCGTTGGCGAACGTTGTAGAGAACAAAAATGTACGGGGGAGAAACAAGCAATAAACACTGGTTACTTCGACATGTGGCCTGTTACTACTTGTGCCCACTGCGACGTTAATGGTACAAGAGGGAAACAGATTTTCTCTACTGATGGAGTTTATAAATCAATGTTTATAGACTCCGGACAATTATTGATATTACTTGCATTTATTCTGACATTAATTACTGGTATTTTCGTTGAATACGTTTGACCAGTTTAAATAATAGCATGTTTATATTTTTTGATTGGGTATATATTTTATTGGCTCATCGATAGGTCTTAACGATTGTAATTAATACTCTTTCAATTACACTGTTCAATTGTACTTGTAGGTACAACATTAAAGATTCTTATAGAATTTTTTAGTTTACCACTGCGTCGGTACTTTGTTCGGAAAATAAAACGAATATTTTATGTTTAACTGTTAAGCTTCGTAAAAACTGTTAGTTTGCAAGTAAATGTGTACTTGTGTAAGGAGTTACGTTGCGAAGATTAGCAAAGTTTTGGATCTAAAACTTGTTGTGCATGGAGTTTGAAGTCAGATTTTCGTTTAGAAATAAAGTCCATAAAAGAAAAATTTACATAACGTTTATTTCACTTTTACCATTCAACAAGTACGTATATAATTTCGATACAACTTTTGTACCTCTATGTCCTTAGAATACTTGATACAAACAGGCTATTACATTTCCCTATAAGACCAAATTATTGCTGCATTTCCGAAATACGCTATCAGTGTTACTAAACCCTCGATAATTTATACTTCTCCCTGACATTATACTTTTTTTATCTAAACGCAAATGTATTCTCCCCATTAAGAAAAGTGATAAAAAACTATCCGACTAATATCTGCACGTGATATACTACGAATACTATTAGATAAACGTATACAAAGCACGTAATGATCAAAAGTTGAAAAAGAATTCCGAAAGTTGTGTGGATATAAGTTGCTATATACACGTTACACATATTATAGTGACACAATTTTACTTCTTCATTAATAAAAGTATATAGTCCTATGTTGGTGTATAACTTGAAGCATTAGCATTCAAGAGAGACCGTCGGAGTTGTATAGTTTCATAACTGCCGGAAGAGCGACTCTCTTTTGATTCTTCCGTGTGACTTTGCCCGTTATAAGCGGGCGTGTGTATTCAAGATCGACCGACTTCTCTTTGGATATATTGCGCAATTCATAGATTTTCTTTAACAGGAATGAATTTTAGTATTTTATTTAGTTTCACACAAATAAATATAATAAATATCATCAAATTTATTAATATCTATTATTATTGTTATACTATTATTATTAATACCCCAAAATTATTTAATATATATATTATACTATATTTTACGGCAAAAAATGTTGAAATAATAATGGTAATTTTCAAGACAGTTTATAAAAGGAATTACTATTATGCGCGAGTTAATATTTGCTTACTGCGAAACATATAGGATATTTATTATTAAATCGATTTTTCGATCAGTGTAACGTATCGTTGGAAAGGATTTCGATGTGGAACTGTACAAGTATTTCAGAGTACAACGCAGAGAGAAACGTGCATCACGGTAATAAATTTGTGTGCAAATTCCTATTCTATAAATATAACTTCACCAAAGTCGCAATTTCAGAGTATGTATACACAACTGCTGGGGGTGTTTACATGAATACACCTACTGCAGCTCAATCTAATAGTTCGCGTTACGCAAGCTTCAACCCATTATTATGCATTGTTACAAATGATACTACCTTGGAAAGTTCGTGTTTAATCAATATTGCGATTTTACCCGCATGATAATGTTTCCACATTACCATACCGATTGTTGGACAAATTAATTTTTAAAATATTAAACGTTGATGCAACGTTATTTAATTAAATATGCGCGTACAACGTGCCAACCGAACCATTAAATAATTAGACAAAGATTGTACGATTATTTGTTAGACTATCCCTAATATAGACGCGAAGGAACAAACAGAAAAATAAGAGATAAACATCAACTGTCAACCGAGTATGCAGGCGTGCTATATAAAATATGACAAACGCTAAGACCAGCAGCGTAGTAATACATCGCATTACACGTTTCTCTCGGTAATGGAGGATTGAGATAAATAAACGACATCATCATTAAGATAACCGTCGCTACTCGGTGTAAATGCAGGAAGAAAGTCGAACCGCCTGCCCGCCCGCGCTAAAACGGCCCTTGAGCGTTTCCCATGTATACGTACGAAAGGTTCGCGTGCGTCACACCACGCAGGTGTGTGTATATATATACACACACACGTATAATCGTACGAAGGATAGGAGAGAAAAAAAATAGAGAATAGCGTAGAAGAATCGAAGAGGATAAAAGAGAAGAGGAAAGCGAAGAGGGTAATTCGCGATCCAATCGAAAACGGTGTTCCGTATATGTATCCGTGGTCCAATCGTCCATTATATCCATGCCATGCGTGCGGTAATGTCTATATTCTTATATATATATATGTACTACCTACCTCGGAAGCCACGGCGCCTCTACTTTAATCCTTCGTTACTTATCTCTTCCTATATATCTAGCATTCTAGCCTAATCTTTTTTCTTTCTCACGTCGATTTTCTTTGGCTCTTCGGGGTGGAATATTTTTTTCTTTCTTATTGATGGGATCGTATAAGTGTACTTGGATTTTTGTTAAAGGATTGTTGTGATTTTCAAGTTTGAAGGTTTTTTCTTAAATTTACCGATGATTTTCTGCAAATTTTAATCATTTAATCTATATCGAGCTAAGTTTTATTATTAAGTGCGTTACAAATACCTATTTTAAACAATACTGCTTTAATAAATTCGAATAAATTATCAGTCTGCAAAATCATTATAATATCCAATAAAATGTCGTAGTAATAACTTTTGATTAATATCCTATACAGTAAATGTTAAGAGTGACTCGGAAAATAAATAATTGAAATCTTGAATGACATTTCATAGAAAACGATTGGTAAGAAGTAAAACTAAAAGCCAATAGCTCTATAATATTGAAAGAAAACTTATTAACGCGTACTCGATCGCGTGAATCAAAACCCTTGGAAATCCACCGAGAGTTTGTTAAAAGCTATCGAAACAAAATCGAAAGAAGCCTAATCTACTTTGTATGTTCATTTTATTTAAAACAAATTTACACAGCCAATCACTTACAATGAAATCGGGTAGAAGAAAATGGGGTTAGGAAATAAAAAGAAAGAGAGCCCACGTCGAAGTTAAGGAACTTCTTTGCATAGAAGTAACTAGATTTCTCGTTATCCAAGAGCGAATTACTTTTCCTCCTCTCTTTTATACTTTCTCTCGAGCTTCCTTCAACTTCTCTCTCCTGTTCTCAGCGCGGCGAATCGCACTCGACATTCTCTCTCCCCCCCGATTCCCTCGACGAGATTCGATCCCACGAGGAGAGCCTCTCTTTGAGCGTGGAATAAAAAATGCGACGGAGGTTGGTCGAGAAGTGAAAAAAGAGAAAGAAGGAAGAGGAGGAGGAGGAAGATGAGGAGGAGGATGAGGAGGAGAAACGAACGAGGAAGCACCACGAGGTAAAAATGAAGGAGCGAATCGAAAGAGAGAAGAGAAGAGAGTGCACTTGTTTGATCTGCTTAAAGTGTCGGAGAATATTTCCGGTGTTGCCGCGACTCGTTAAAACTTGCCTTACGACTTTTTCTTTTTCACGAGCCGCTTTAACGACGATTTAATGATCGTCGAAGCATTTTCTTTTCTTATCGGTACGTGTGGTTTTCTACCTATTAATTTCTCCTTCGTATACTATAACCCAAGGGGGAGGAAATGCAGATATCCTTCTCTCCCTATCTTCACGCCCTATGCTGAATATTTTCATGCTTGTCTGATTTGGTGGTTATCCAATTGCAAAACAGTTACCCAGCCTAACGGTCTAATATTTCAACAATAACTAATCGTTTTACACGAAATTATCCAAAGATTATTTCACTCTTTTTTCTTTTCATTCACATTTTTTGTTCGATCGTCTCGTTTATGATCCGAGACGATTTCACGCAATCCGGCTATAATCTTATAATTCTTCTATAAAATATGGATATTAGCTTGTTCTATTCTGAAACGTTAGCTTGTACAATAAAGTATTGCATTCTCAAAGTAAATACATTTTAATCAATTTATAACTAGTTTTGCATTATTTGTAAAAATAACTTTACAACAAAATTTAATTATATAGATTTTAAATCAAAGTTTTGTTCGGGAAAAGTACTGATATCATTAAACTGTCGTAAATTGCGAAAAATTAACGTGGGCGAGAAACAAAAATGCTAATTGAAGAGCGTAATTTTTACTTTTTAGTACGGTAATAAAATTTTGCGTAAGAATAACAATTTTCAAATTTAAATTGTTTCTTTCTGTACGTGCCATAAATCCATTGGCAATATAAACGAATTAATGAAAATAAATGGTGAAAACTTTATTATGAAGCTACAGATTTATTATTGCAGTGTAAATCAGAACATTAATTTTTATCTGCAAAGCATCGGCATCTCATAATTGAATCGTTTTTTAAAAATGAGCTTGTCAATTCTCTTTGGGCGTAATCAACTTTTAAAATAATAATTGGTTGATTTATTCAAAAATAAAATTACGAAATGCCTAAAAAAATTGATGTATGCATTTCTTAATTGGGTTAAAAGCGAGGTTAAAAGTTTAAATGAATGAATGAAAGTAAAGACTGTAAAAATGAGATAAAAGTTACAAATCAACGATTCATTTAAGAAAAATGTTAAAACCTAGGATAAAGCACAGTTTGTGTTGTAAAAGAAAACATACAGTCGACAAGACAAATAATCCTTCCCTTCCCCGAGTTTTAATTAACATGATTCCACAATTAAAAGATTCGCAAATCCTCCGGAGGGGAAAAGCATAGTAAACCTATACGATGTTACCGCGAAAATGTTATCCTCCGATTCGCGTAATATAACCCCCCTCCCCTCTCTCACAGAGAGCAACGAAAAGCCACGATGGTTCAAAGTATGCTAATTATCTCGAGATTTACGGCGCAACCCTTTTTTTCGCGAGCCCACAGAATTACGCCCCTCGAAGAAATCCGGTCGACGCCGCCTTAATCTCCTTCGACGAAACTTCTTGCTCGTTTCGCGCGGCCTGGAAGTCTTTTACTTACCCTTCCCGTTTGCCCTTCTTCTTAGTCGAGGTATCGCAATAAAACGGGACCGAAGTAAAAATAAAAAAAGATCGAAGGGAGAACCGAGAGAGTAAGTGGCCAAATGGTTTCGCTAGAGAGCGAGAGAGAGGATATCAAGTCGCTTCCAACTTACTATCTTGTGATCCTCTTGTTTGAGGAAAGTTTGATGATTTAATTATTTAGGAATACGCGATTCTGTACTAGCGGAGATTCTCGCTTCGTCGATTCCTTTTCCTTACTCACGGTTTTTTTTTCTTTTGTTACCTCGGCTAAAGGCTTTCTCGAGAATTTTACTTAAGCTTTTTACGCGTGCCTCGGGCTTACTTGAAATTTTATTCAAAGGGTATAGTTTCACCAACTCTAGCTATACGTTTAATTTTATTTGATAATGTTTCACTTTCGAAAGCTTGTTTACCGTAAATGAATAAGAACATAACAAGTTCCGTTTACTCGTACATTTTCCTCTTTTTGCAAGGCCACGAGTTCTTATCATTCAAGAAATTCGACTTACACGCGTGTGAGAAGGTGATTTTTATTAAATTTCAACAATAACATTACCACTTTGGACAATACAAATTACGAGAACGTAGAAACAAATGGTGTACCATCGTCAAAACTAGGTGCATGCAAAATATTATATTGAAGCTATATTTCGAGTGAAGCGCATATGTTTCGAGTGAACTCGTATAATCTGAAGCTGCACGAACCAACAGTGGGTGTAAAATCTTACGAGCACTAAAGAAATGTATAAAACGTGCTTCGCTGATTCAGAGGATAATAGTCAACCAGGAACGAAGATGCATTTACGCAACAAAATGACCTTCGATGTTGTACCTTTACTTTTCCTTTTTTTTTGTTAAAAAACCAATGTTTATACGAAATGTGACATTAAACGTATCTCGTATCCGCGAAATATTAGTTATATTATTTAGTTTTCATGAGTGAAATATGATGAACTAAATGTTATACCAACGCTACGTAAGTTTCTCGCTCTTTTTTTTTCTAACGCACATCCTCTCCCAGCAAATTGCAAGACTCGCAATTTACAACGCTCCTAATACTAAAACTTGGCATTACGACCAGAGAAGATCTGCTCGCGGAAAACCCGACGATCTAATTACTTGACTATACGCTCGCGATGGTGTTTTACGAGATGAGCTCGCGCAGGATCACTCAAATTTTAGTACTTAAAAAGTGACGTGTGTTTACGTACTTGTCGGTGCAGCTGTGTTCTTTCATTTTTTTTTTCTCCGCGATTCGTATGGTTCAGTAATTTCACGTTTCAGGATACACTGAATTGAAATTTTGTTACATCCTCGGTATACTAAGTAGAATAAATCATTATATATTTCTTGTAGCTCTGTTAAATTCTAAAACTTATTATTATATTATACATTTATTTTTTATCTATTTGTTCATTCGTTTCGCGGTATACTCAAAACTACAAAATCTCGTCATGTATGTACAATGTATAATTTAATTAAACGCTATGTCTCGGTTAATACGTCTAAAATTAAACAAATATAATGTCTAGTTACCTAATTAGTGTAAAATATTGTTAGTTGCGTAACAATACATTGGAATCTACAAAATTTATCGAATTCGAATTAATTGCAACCTTTGTGCAATTACGTCAATTTAAATTGCTTTTGTTTTTGATTAATTGTGCAATGGACGATGATACGATACGTCATATATTGTAATTATATATATAAATTATAATTTTTTTAAAAAATGTATATAAGTGATGTTGGTATAAATTATAATATAAACATCTTTTTTGTGACAAAATAATATTTAACTCTCTAAACTCGCAAATTGTTATGTAATCCATTATTATAGCCAAATTAATTGTCACACAGTTTCAAAAGTCATTTACTTTTTATACTTTTGAAATAACAAACAAATATGATCTGTTAACTCTGTTAACGCAATTAGTAAGTAATTACAAAAATTAAATGAATTCACAATTAACCTGCATAATAATATTCCGCAAATTATTATAACTTGTATCCCGCTATCACGTAAGAATTAATTTGTAACCGTACAAGAGAAACCCAACGCATCGCTTTATTCAAATGAAGTAATGCAATATCGCTCGGTTCGATTACGCGCTAATTAAAACGAGTATATAATACGAAGCAAGTGCGTGCGTGCGACATAAAATCGATGGACGATACTCTCTCTCTCTCTCTCTCTCTCTTTCTTTTAGTAGAGCATACGAGACAACGAGATAAGATGAGGCTATCAGAAGGGTATGAAAGAGAGGGGGAGAAAGGAAAGGGCTTCTTGTCTCTGCTGTGGATTTATTTGCCTCCCACGATGGGATTAAACGGCAAATTGTACGTTACACCCGCGCCTTTGTGAATTATCGCCCTTATGGGATGTCTTTCTTCGCTATTTGCATAAACTTATTTCCCGTTTAACGTACGTCGACCAAAACCTTTATATTATATGTATACCTTCAATCGCATTTTTCATTCGCTCTACATTTTATATTATTCAAGATTTTTTAAATCCGGACTCTTTGTGATATATCGATTTGCTAATCGATACCATTATTATGCATATTTTACTCGTTTCCGGCGATGGCATATTATATATCACACCGAATTTAAAATGCGTGCAGAATTTCTTGTCGCAAAATATCGTTGCCAATTTAAATTTTAGTGCCAATTATAAATCCAATAAAATTTTGTGTATTTAAGATTTTTAAGATTTCTCTACGAGAAAAACGGTAAAATCACGTTATCATTAAAAGAAAAACTGGACAGGAATTTCGTCGATTTTGCACATCGATTACGAGAATTATGATTTGTTTCACATGATTTTAGTAGGTTATTAGTGGATAATCCAGGTTTTGATTTCCATCACCTCGCCTCTAAATATAAGTATACTAATTTAAACTTGGGACGAAAATAGCCTTTAATCGTAGAATAAAAAATGTTGAACCGGTCCTCGGAAAAATAATTTATATTTATAGTTGCCGGGTAATAAATAATATGTCAAATGGTTTTTAGTTTGTCCAAGGCGCTAGGTGACCTATTTATGGCTCATAAATTGTTTTAATTAAAACTGTTGATACTTTAATAGATACCTTATAATATCATTAAATAATTGGTTCTTCCATATTCTACATTTTCTTTTTACTCCCATTAAATAAATAGAATTTCGAAAATTTCGTGCAAGTTATTTAGTTTATCACAAAGTTTAATAAAATTATATGATATTAAGGAATCGATATGTATGTCGATTTCGACCTTTCGTGTTGAGTACAATTGAAGGTTTTAAGGATAGAAGAACATTCATCGATATACATAGAGTTAAAATGTATATTATAAAAAAAAACAGTAATTTTAGATTTAATAACAAGTATGTAAGTATGTAAATTTATACATACATATAGTGGAAAGCTCGTAATTTATAGAGTTCTATCCTCGCATTAAAATGATAATTGCATACCAAAATAGGTATTATAATTTTGTTATTAGATATTTTGTTTTACGATTATTAATACCCAGGACATATTGTATTTTATTATTTATCATAAGAATAGTAACTCGTAGACTTACGTATCCACGTGACAGTTTTCCACACACTCGACGGAGAAAAAAAATTAAGAATTCAAATAGAAAATCTAAAGAATTCTTATTTGAATATCTTAAAAAATTTCCATATAAAATATCAACACGATTAAAATAAATAATTTTATACAATGACTTATGCAACGTGGAGAATAAACAACCCAAACCAGGCAGACTACTTTTACAAGTACGTACTTCATTAATTATTCTTATTTGAATAGCTATAAAGTTTTGTCAACTCTAATATAGCCAATTAAAAAGTAATTTAATAAAACGATTTATTCAGCGTTTCGAAATATTGTAATTACGTATAGTTATCTTGTAATTTGTAATTGACTATAAGATACTCGTTTGGTTGGTTAAAACAAGTTTCTTAAATATGTTGGATTCCGCATATTCCTATTGAACTATTCTTTTTGTACGCGCGCTATTACTTATCGCGATAGCATTAAAAACTAGTTACAAATTGGGATGAAAAATTTGAGGTAAATAATAAAATTATTAAATAAATCTTACACACGTATACGTACACGATAAAATAAGAAAAATGGTATAAAATACAAATGGAGAGAACCTGATTTGGTTTATTAGAAATTAACATAAGTACGATATGAATAAAAGGCTGTAAGTTAATTAAGTATACGCGATACACTTTTAATGTGTTATTTACTGTTAATAGAAATTTCAGGTTTTTCTTTCATAGTTTTGTTAGTGTCAAACAAGTATTATGCGAAACATTATACATCGTGTACAGCAATATATTATCGAAATATATACATATTCAATACGAATGATGGAACATTTTTGTTACATATATGATTACTTTTAATATCAATATACTATTGTATTTATTTTCTTGTTGCGAATGATTTGCTTCGAAAGCTCTATATTCACGGAAACTGTAAATGTCGAAACGCCAACAGACTCGTACAACTAATTCACAGTAGCTTTTATCTGCGCGAAATGATCGAATCTTGTAGTTGTATGGAATACTACCAAATATAGATGTGCAGTAACCGATAAAATTCGCATTCTTGAAAAATAAAAAAATGTAGCGAAATAATAAGTATAATAGGCAACTATACCGTGATCCCAGACGTACGATTACACGGACAACCACGGTATATATATATATATATATATATATACACAACGAATCCGTCATCGTGTAAAGACCCTGCAGAGAAAGAGAGAGAGAGAGAGAGAGGAGAGCACCTGATCGACATTCCAAGGGGAGACGGTCCGAGCTCTCTTTTCCCTCGATTAAGCGCGCAACGGCCGTCCATTAATTCTATTCATAGAGCCAAGAGAGAAAGAAAGAGAGGCGAGACCAGTTTTCCCGTTCCCTGCACGTGGGTTATACGCTCCTTTTTTTTACTTCTATTTCCAGGTACGTATATATGACCGCGCGTATATACTGTTACCTGGACACGAAAAACAGAAACGGAAAGTGCGAGTCCCGGTCTCGGTGTGTATACTTAATAATCCTTTCTTTCTTTCTCTCTTTTTTTTTTCCTTCATTGGCCATTTACGCTACGTAAATAATGAATAGAGGATGATTTGTATGGCTCTGAAGTATATTATGTGTTATTTAACCCTTTTGAATGTCCTTTCCAATGAATCAACTGTTTCACGAGCCTATGGATCTTTGTTTTTTCTTCGTTTTTTTTTTTCGGCTAACTCTAATGAGACGTGCTAATGCGTTTTGAATAGCGTTAGAGGTTTGCAAACATTGGTAGACAAATCAAATTTCTTGACAGTGTTATTGAAATTTAAACGAGTTGCCTGGACGAAGGAACGATGGAATAGGTGTGCACAGTTAATCTTATACGAACATTTAGGATTGCAATCAATTATACAAAGTGCTACGGAAGATACGACAAATCATTTGTGAACAGGCTATAATTGATCTTAATCGATTTTCTTTTATATTTCGCGTAATCAATTTTTTTTTCCATTCACGGTATTTCATGTTATGATAAAACTATTACGTCGATAATATAAAAATAAATCCATTAATATTTTGTTGAAAAATTTGATTTTTATACATAACTCGCCTGCACGACTAATTTCACATTAATAAAACATATTTTTCGCATTACGTACATGCAGTCGGCTAACTCTAAAAAGTAATACATCTGATTAATTCGCTTACGCGACACGCGACAATTTTTCGTCATTTATCAGAAACGTCAACGGTTCATTCGCGCGACCGAGAATCCTGCAGCCGCTGCATAATGGAAACTTTCACAATGTGCGGCGGTGGCGTTGATGCGTGTATATATTGGTCTATCCATTTTTTTCCTTACAGTCAACGCACACACACACACACGCACACGCACACGCGCGCAGTCTGAGGTTTGCCAACTTGTACGAGTGCATATCCTGGCTTACGATCCGTTTTCCGTGGAAAATGAAATTTCGCGTTTTTGCGCAGAGGTCCGTTAAATCTTGTGGTTCATTTTGGTCAAACGTGATTTTCTTTTACTTCGACGCGTCTGTGGTGTGATCTACGAAGAGGTTAACTGAAATTAGCCGCACGAATGCTCGAAAGTGATGCTGTGTCCTAGGTTGGTTAGAAATTTCGTTTGGATTTCATTCACGCGCGTGACCCCTTCTTATTTCTCTTTGTGGATTCGATCTAGTTTATCTTAGCTGTTTGTTGTACCGATGATAGTCGTGTTTTACTTGATTAAATTGAAATTTCTCTTTGATTTATATTGAGGATCCGCGTAACATTGATCTATAATTGATTATTTAATGTTAAGCGATATTTCACTTTGTACATATAACGGAGTTTTCGATTAATCTGAACATTTATACCGAAATGTAGGAATAAAGTTTTTTATTCAAAGAAAAAGTGTGTGGGTACAAAGCTTTATATAAAGACAATATTTGAAACAGTCAACAACGTTAAATTTTTTAAAATAATGTTATGTCATATTTTTGTATGAATAGATAATGTATGTTTTATATAAGTATAGAAAAACCTAATTTATTTCACCCTGGAAAGTTCAACAAATACAATTTAAAATAAGATATAATAATAAATAAAAGTGGAGAAGGTTCAATTTCAAAGGAAAATATTAATCAATATCTGAACCTCACTTGAATTCGCCCTTTCGAACGGTATTCCATCTTTTCCCTCCCGGGTGAAAACGTCGAGACTGTACGGCTCGAAAAGAAAAGACACTTGTCAGAGTTCTCACAAAGCCGACGAAATAAAACGAAAGAGAGAGAGAGAGAGAGAGAAAAGGAAAGTAATTACGTTCGAAATAAAGAACCGCCCCTCACGTCATAATCTCACACGCGATGAGAAATAAGACTTGGGAATCCTCCCCACAGAAAAGTTCTTTATTTCGGTGTCGAAACCACCCACGCGTCCCCCTCCCTCTCTCTCTTTTTGTATACAGAAAAAAGTGGTCAAATCCTCAATGGCAGTGTGCACGCGGTACAAATTCCATATCCTCATATCACGAAAAGTGCTTCCGAAAGAAAAAGCCCCGGATCCTTCGTACGTGACGATCCGCGAGCACGGTTTTGCTATGGCGCGCGCGCGCGTCTTGAATTCCGTGCCGTGGGGACAAAAAGAGGAAGAAGCCGACAAAGAGTGACCGATGAGCCGCGGACCTGGTCACCTCGTTTTCGCCTCTCTCGCGATCAGCCTCGGGCTTTCGTCTTGTTTATGACGTGTTTTCGGGGTATTTTGTTGACGTTACGTTTTTACGGAAATGAACACAAGTAAATATACATTGCGTTCTTTTTTTCCATTCTTCTTTTTTACTATCATTCTTGGATTTTCTTTTGAGCAGAATGTTCAATTCTTTCGAACAAATAATGGAAATGGAAAAAAAATGTTATGTCAATATTTTAACTTGTTTTCGGATCGAAGTGAAAGCAATTTCGTTTATAAAATGCTGAATAAATATGAGTACGTAGGTGTGAATATCTGCATGTTTGATCACAATTGGATCAAGGGTAACGAATGTTTACAGTTTCGGACTATATTTTAATTATTAGAAGATTTAATAATTACAATTTTTAAGATAATTATCATTTCTTACATTTTCGTAAATTTTATACACATAAACTTGTGTAAAAGGAAAACTCTGCATTTAAAAAAGACGCTGAATCAAAAAGTTAATGTACAAAATCGAATTAATGCATTAAAATAATATCATGAGTAATATTTTACGTTATTTATTTTATTTAGATTGAAAGTATCGAATTAAATACGATTGCTGAAATCAATATGTTTAATAAAATTATTATTTATAAATTTATTTTAAATATATACATTACGCATTCTCGTTTTCAGTTTTACTAAAAATATTTATAATATGTGCATTACGTGAATATTAAATGGTACATATTTAAAATTCGATAAAATTATCAATACGTACATTAAAAAGATAGTTATTAGATTAACATTCAGTAATAATTTTCTATGTAACATTAAATTCGTTCATCAATACTCTTATCAAAGCATAAGTTATTTAAAAAATTAAAACATTAAGCAAATACGTCGTTGAATAAGGCATCCAGAACACAGGTGAAAATCTTCGATATCGAAGTATACAGCAGCATCCACCGTATAGGTGAATCGCACCGGCAGTTCCGCGCGCGATCAATAGAATGGGATATATAGAGAAAAAGAGGGAGGAGACGTGAAGACAAGGAGTATATAGGTATATAGAGAATAAAATGAACCATCCGATCGCAAGTTGAAACCAAAAATTTAAAAGACACGTACGATAGTTGAAGAAAACGAGCAATAGTTGATTTGATTGTTTAGTCAAAGTATTTTTATTGCGCGATCAAACATTTTATTTTTTGTGTGCATACTTTAAATTTTACTAAAAATATAGTTATAGATGCGTTATTCAAATTGATGTTTCTAACGTAATTATAAGAAAAAAAGAAGTGTAAATACAAAACAAAAGAAAAAAGATATTTTTGCAGTGTAGATAGCTATATCTCTTACTGGAATGTAAGAACAAAAAAAAACGGTGAGTTATCGCGCAAATAGTAATGAAACGTAATCCCAACAACTTACTTTCGGTTTCACTTTCACGCGCGCACACGCGACATGGGATTTTTAACCTCCCGCACATAAAGTTCCCTTTTCACCTGGCCGGTAAGAAAAGAAAAAGACGTTCGCACGCGCGCGCGCGCGTCACTTTTACAAAGAAGACGAATATGTTTATATGTACATGTATATATTTATATACGGGAGAGCGGCGGCAACTCGTAAAAAGGCTTAAGTAAAACGGCTGAGCGAGGACAGGTGGCTCGAAGAGGAAAAAGTTAAACGAAAGCGGAATATAAATCCGAGTCCGAAAGCTCAAGAGCGCAAAACTCATAAATAGACGGTAGCGTATATACAAATGCAAAACGAGAGGGAGAGAAAAAGAGAGATGACCGAGCTAAGGGATAACGTTGAGAAAATAAGTATTACGGAAGTGTGACAACGGTAATAAATAACTGAGGAGAGTCCGATCGTCGGTTCACAAGTTAAGGTGAATCTTGTGTATACCTATACATCCATGCATCTAATTTTCAATCGTAACCTTTAACTTTGTTGGTTCTTCGGGTTTCCTCTTGGACTTTATGAACTTTCTTATTACCTTTTTCGTAACCGTCGTAAACCAATTACCCAGGCTATTATCCAAATCATATTGTACTTTATGATTTAATTTTTACGTATCCCGCCAAGTTGAAAGCTAAGCATTATTTATTATTCAAATACGCATTTTTTTTACTTTTAACTCGATTAAAATTATACACTTTATTAGTTAAATTGATAAAGTTCGGGATGTTAATAGTAAAAATGATAGAGTTACATAATTTGTAGTTAACAACGCACTATTATTTTAAAGTTCGTTTGACACGATTAAAATTCCAAGTAAAAAATCCGAGATCCACATGAAAACACTGTAAAATAAGATATAGAATCCGAGAAAACGCTCGAAAGTAGTAGTATCGCGATGTATATAGTAGTGGTGTGTACTGTATAGCATAGCCGTCCGACGAGTCGATCGACACCTCGCGTGGCTCGCACAGTTCCGATTGCACCTCCTCGGCAGTCACGTTTGCATTGTACGGTACTCACCGAGCAGGCACTAACCGCTGCTCGAGAGCCGCGCGTATAAGCAGCGATATGCCGGAATTATGACCACATACGTACACGCACCGGCTTCTTCCTTGACTGGGAAATTCGCTGAACTCGTACATTATTAGGGAGTTACTCGCCTATCAGTCAACTGTAGTTTCTCTAGAATTATTGTATGCCTTACGATAGAACATTTATTTTTATTTTTTTTTCAATTATTCGTCTTTTTTTCTATTTTTAATTTTTTCAAGTTACAATACAATTACTCAAACTAATATTTTTGACCGTTTGAACGTAATATCTTTTTGATTAACATTATTTAATACACATAAAATAGCAATATCTCTACGCTTATATACGTACATTTCAATATAAAGCAATTTATCACTGATTTACAACTATATTAAGTTATGAATTTAATTGCTTCGCGGAAACTACCCGAAGGTTGTAATATTAAATTTCAGTATGTCTCGCTCTATATATACATATAGATACGTTACGTGCATCTCAATCCAACCTATACGAGTTATACAGAGACCGTCGATTTCGAATGCCGAGTTTCAAATGTGTCAACTTCAGAATGCAGCCAAAGTTTATATACCATGGAGTTCAGTGATCAAATTTGATGCGCATTAATTATTATAGCGACCGAGTTTAAGATAATACAATTAACATCTTATATAATTTTCGGATTATTGCTAACAATGAAAATTTTGATAAGCCGGGTATACTATCAACGAAATCAGTGATCTTATAAATATTTGTATGTAAATTGTCGTAATTGCATGAATGAAACATTAGGTAAAAGAAAACCATTAAAATTCTAAAGATGTTCCTTAATTTTCACTAAACCATCAGCGAAATTGCGCTTGAGCTTTTTGTTTAAAGCCAAAGGATTTCTCTTACAGAGAATCACTATACAATTGAGAAATATATAGAGATTCTACCGTATAATTATACGTCTTAACTTAAGAGAATTACCCGATTCCTCACTATATTTAAGGTTTATCAAAATTTATTACCAAATTGAACTTTCGATTTATGTATATTAAATACATATCGAGTACGATAGAAGAAAAAAGCTCTAGGATTCAAATGAAAATAATAATAAAAAAAGCAATATGAGGAAGGAAAAAGTTACCGGGTTTCGAATGATGTCTTGGTAACGGCTTCGAGAAACCGGGAGAGGAAAAGCGGCGGCGGCGGCGGCGGTGACGAGGCGCTAGAAGGAGGCGATAGAACAAGAGAGGATGTGGAGCAGCAACGCAAAACAAAAACTCGCTCGTCACCAAACTCCTAGTTCTAGTTACACACACCGTCATCCTGATGCGAGCCAGATTTCAGTTTTTCGCGCGTGAGCCTGAGTAAGACGACGATCTGTACATAAAAGGGTCAAAAGGTAACGGAGTTCTGTATATACTCCGTTGACGCGGTATAAACGAGACAATTAAATCACCGGATAAAGACTAATCGTGCGTCTTGTTCGACATCTCTCAAATATAGATTCTTCATGGCTTTTTAAACTGTGTATGTACACCGATAGACTATATTATTGTGTGTGTGTGTGTGTGTATGTATGTACGAAAATGACGCGCACTTGTTTTTTTTCTGACTGCTATATATATGGAATATTCCACATAAAGTGGTCCGATCAAACATTTAAAATGGACCAAATTTTGGGGACACATTGGAAATGTATTTTAGAATACAGAAAAAAATTTTCAGGTACTGGAATCTAATTGCTCAAAAGTTATTCTAACCTCAAAAAGTGAATTTTTTCAAGTTTTTTTCAACACCAACTGGGTTTACCGCTATTTAACTCAAAATCTATCAACTTTTACTATAGAACATTATATGTAACATTCGTTGCTAATTATGTCTAGAACTTAATCTTTCTGGGTTAGAATTTCTAATCTCAAGATCAATGTTACGTAATCTACATGTCAATATTCAACTTGAAAAAAGTGTAAGTGCGCCACAATTGATTTTTTTATCGAAAAGTCTAAAAGAAAGCTTGGAGCAATATCTTTCAAATGATCTGTAGCATTTTTATGACCTTTAATTCTGTAAAAAGTTATGATAATTTAAATAAATACAAAAAATTTATAAAAATTAACATGGTAATTCCATTTAAATTTTTTAAAAAATTTCGTGTTTTTTTTTAAATTTGGTGCATTTTAAAATTTTGATCGGACCACTTCACGTGGAATATCCTATATATATATAGTAACATTTGATGCGCTCTTCATCTGTCACTTGTAATTTAGCGTAATCTTTTACGATCGTTTGTCGACGTAGTGCACTCGATCGTATATTGGTTTATTGATGATGATTCGAGTGGTTTTAACTTTTCATAATATTTATTGATACATTGCTGGGATATTTCTATATTTATTCGGATCTTGTACAAATTGATCAAAAGCGATTGCTATACCAATGCCGCAGTTTACTTACTCTTGATTCAATATTGTTTACAATGCTGAAAGAAAACTTCACCGTAAGCTAATCACAAAAATGCGTTAATGCTAATATTAAAACCAAAAAATAAATTCTATATTTATCTCAAAGACGAAAAGAATATCAATGTTAGATTTCTATTATAGAAAAAAAGAGAATGTGAGAAATGAGAAATTCGAAAAATGAAAATTAATGATTCATTATTACAATTTTTAAATAAAAAGTACATGTATATCTATTTAAGGAAAATTTAATAATCGCACAATGCATTTAATTTTTTCGTTCTAATAATCAAGTGGTACTAAAAAAATATCGAAAATGAAAAACGAATGATATTTTACGATCTTTTAAAAGATAATTGATTTTTACTCGTAAAAATTGAAGATCTCAGAAAAGTTGGCAATCGCCACGATAAAATGAAGAAAACCATGAAAATCGAAAAGTAACACCGAAAACTCTCATGCGATATAAAATCATCGTAATAAAAAAGCGAAACCTATTTTTCCGAATTGATTATCAGGTGTATCATCACGTATGATCTAATAAGATATCACAATAACGGAAACCCGAGTATTCGGTGTCGTATATATACGAAAGTAAAAAGTGTCGCTCTCGATGTATAGAGGTTTGTAGACGTAATAGACAATCGGAGGACGGGAAAAGGGTCAGTTGGCTGGTATAAGGTAACGACGATATATCTCAGCGTATAAAGCAAGAACAAAAATATAGAGGGATAAAGGACGAAGAGAAGAAGGCGGAGTTTTATGGAGCGCATTAAAACGCACGTGACTTTCACAAAAGCCCGCTCCTCTCCTCGACAGCGTTTATGCTAATTGCGCTTGGTGACCCGAAAAGACACTTTAACAATTTACGCGGATTCTCGGTAAACGCTTCTGCATCTTTCTCCGCAAGAGTGTGTGCGCGTGTATATATATATTTAATCGAGATGAGGAAAGAAAAGAAAATTAGGGGCACGTGAATTAAACTGTATACATTTATATGAAATATGGTAAGGAAAATACTTGATTAGTCTCGGGAGATTCTTTGTGGTCAACTAGATGGTTTAAAGGTGAAAGTTCTGCCCCTCTTTGAAAGCTTGGATTTTGTGGTTTTATTGTTTTAAACGATCGTGCCATTATTTCTTTTTCTATAGTTTAATGAAAAATATGTATACTATTTTCGTAATATATTCGTCGAGCAAATGAAGAGGTTTATGAATATTCTAAATAGATAAATATTAACAGTGAGTAAGTAGAAAAATATACCTATTTTAATAATAGTACATCAAGTTCATGGACAACAATTGCAATCGTGTGAATAAAATCTAATGACGTTCGACGATACGACACGTGCAAGATGCGTAGGAACACAATGTTACGATTGATTTAGAAATATTGAAAGGTATCTGGCAGTATATCTGATAAAAATGAAAAGAGCGTCAACTAAAAATGTATTTACTTTTGCGGTATAAAAATTTCGAGTTATTTTTAAATTCTACGTCAAATTCTAATTAAACCTTGAACCCCATTAACTTTTTCATTTCGTCCGTGTATTATCCATTTTTTCGATCAACGGTTACTTAGAAAATTTGCAATTCAAAATTCTTCTCCGTTTATTCTCACCGTAAGGATCATATTTCATAAAGCAACCCCTTAAATTGACAACGCGCACATTACGCTCAACCAAAGTCTCGACGAGGATGCATTAGAAAGATTGATGGGAACGGTAACGTTATAAACAAGCTTGAATATCGCACTTCGATAAGGAAACCTCCTGTATACGTTCTCCACAGGCATGTATCTGGGTTTATCGTATACAAAGGAAAGGTGCATATTTTCCATCCTTCGCATGTATATATTTTTAATGGCAAATTGACGCTACACTATCGACGAGCTTGTTTTCCCTTTGTTGTGATGACGCTTTGAACTATACCGAGTATTGGCTGTTATCTTTCATAGAATGCACTCGGTAGATAGATGTTTTGTTCAGGCTATTCTAAATCCTGACGAATTGCTCATGGTTTTCGGTATTATATTCCAAACGATATTCGAGAGTTGAATTTTCAGCATTCCTTTACTTCGTATATATATCTAGTAATATAGCTTTCGATTTCGAAATACTGGGACAACTATTGGTTTGATGGTATCGATGATATAACCGTCAATTGGAAGCTTAAACATCTTTACATTTGTACTGAATTACTTTTATTTAAATTACATATTTAAATTGCGTATATTATAATTTATAATAAACTCAGATTTTCTCATTATGTAGACGCTGATCCATGAGAATTTTACTGCATAACTAAATATGTTATTAAATAAATTATAATAATTAAATATACATTAATATTTAAATTGTTATTTGAAATTGTAGTCAATAATATTTAGAAACGCACCTAGTAGTAAAGGGAACACGATGATGTATAAATATAATGTAATTGGATAAAATTAGAATGAAATTAGTAAACAAGATAAATAAATACAAATAAGATATTGATACATCGTGTTAAAGTAAATTCTACTAGAAAAAATGTGTATTAACTGAGTTATTTTAAATACGTGTAATATGAATTTTATTCAAGCTTTAATAAGAATACGTGAGCGAAATCGTTAAATATGCCCGTGCGAATATTATTCGAAATGAAATGAAAGAAGGTTTTAATTATTGACATTTGATATGGGCACTATTTAAAAATTTTCATAAAAAGTTTAATGGAATAGAGAAGTTAAAATTTTCTTAGATTAATGCAGAATTACCAAAGTAAAAGTATGATAATGTTACCGTCCCTTTCAACCTGTCATTTTCAATAAATGATTTATCGATTATGATATTAATTTTTACATCAAAATAAATAAAGGCACTTTGTGTTGTTCAAATCTTTAAAAACCATTAGCACGATTATAAATTTCTTGAAAATTCAAGTATCAAATCGCTCATTGAAAGCTTTTCAATATTCTAAAGAATCAACGCATACAAAAGCTTTCTAAAATATAAACGCATTAAAGTGTGCCTTGCCATTTTGTGAGCGTCAACTTTACGAGAAAAGCTAAGAAATCATTTAGGTTGTATGTATTTATATATAACGCAAATGGATTTTTAGCGTGTAAGTATTTACTAAAATATGTTTGAAAAATATAGGCATCGAAGCTTTTAAGATTGTTAAAAATGTATCCTAATGAAATTAATTTGATTTCATATTCGTATGACGATAACATCTTTATCTCTCTACTCTATAGAACTTGATAAATGCTAATTTTATCAAGGAAATAATTCTATATATTCTATTTTAGCTGGTTGTAATAAAAATAACAAGTGAATTTCTCTCGAGATAAGGTAGAACGTTGTACCCGAGTTTAAACCACTTGAAATTTTAATCGTGCACCTCCTTTTTTCAAAGTTTCATATGCACATTAGATATTTTTTGTGTATCGAGTACAGAAAATGTTTAAAATTGCATTTAATCGATTTGAATTGCTTTCCAACATTCTTCTATGTTCCAGAAACGTCAGAGCTCGAGAAAATAAATAATTATTAAGGAACGTAACTTTGAGTTTTTACATCTTCTATACAAATGCTCAACGTATCGTATGCACAATTGTTAATAGTACGACCCAGTCGTCCAAATACTTATTCGAAATTACCTGAACGTCTACGTCAGAGGTCGTGGGATCTCCTAGTTTGCGTTTAACAGAGAGCTTAGCTCTCTGATCGACGATCAGCGGTCTCCGGGAGCCGCTATCCGCAAGCATTCCCGTACCTTTGGTACTGTCCCAACGTTTCTATCCACGCCGCATCACACGCACAGTCTCAAGATCGAAGTCCGCCCGCGGATCTTTCGGTGCGATTTCTTCGCTCCGGCGATTCGCGCCGCCAACGCCGATCCCAACGTTTTTATCCGCAGACCATGCTGCTGCCTCTGTTGCTGCTACAATCCGTCTTCTTCTTCTTCTTCTTCTTCCTTGATTTTTTTTTCTGTAGGAAACTCTGGTGGGTCACGCTCGCTTTTAGGTGGCTGAGATTTTCAAGTGCACCGTACAAACGATTCAATTGATTGTTGGAATTGAAGTTACCTTTTTTTTTTAAACAATTACTCTAATTGGCGGCTATTTTGCGTATAATTTTTACTATATTCTAGATTTCCGCCATTTTAATAAATAATTTCCGTGATTAATGTAACATTATTGTTGTTTAATAAATTATACGTCAAAAGTGATTCTTACTGTATTAGTATTACGAAATAATAATCGACTATAAATCGTTTTTATTGGATAAGAAAGTAAGGGGTTAAAACTACATAAAAATCATTTAGAAAAAAAGTTCGAAGCATCAATCACATTTACATACCACGAATAATAAAATAAATTAATATAAACAAAAGTACTAACAGTTAAAAATTCATGTTCATACGTAAAATAATAAAGAATCTGTTATGATATTTAATCCAAGAAATGAATTTCACTGTTCGCACAATAAAAAGTGTTAGTAATAGCAGTAAAGGCACGGGTCGTTCGAGTGCGCACGCGCTATAGATCCCAAAGGCGCGGGCGATTCGAAGGGCGGACGCGCGGCACGGGAGCCGATCTCGCACTGAGGCGCCGCGACGCACCGCTCGGTTAACTCGAGTCTCTCCTACTCCACGACCACGGGCACGTAGCCGTCGAAGAGGGAAGGACACCGGAGAAATGGGCTTTCCGGACGAGAGAGGGACAGGTGCGTGCGGTTTCGCTGCACTCGACGATATGCCTTGTCAGTGATGAGTAGGGATTTCGGGAGGTACGAAAGGAAAAGTTACGCTCGGTATGAGCTGATTGCGTTTTTCCGAGTAGGCTATTGGGTTAATCGGGCTTTTCTTCTAGACGCGAGTTAATTGCTCTTCCTGTCATTCACCTGTTTTGGTAATTATTTTTATCAAACGCACGTTTAATATAATCCTTCGTAAAACTTATTTTAATATCTTCGTATTTTTTTATAATCATTTCTCTTTGTATCGTGCAGTTAACGTATTAAAACTATGCAGTATTATCGGCATGAATGGAGAACAGACTTTTTTATTTACATTTGAAATTGTATTATCTGAACTTCTTCGACTTTTAACAAACTGACTTTATATTAGACTTGAATTTAAAATTATAATATTATCTTAATATCAAACTTTTTCAAAGTTCGCAATGAAGATAAGTTTCTTCTGACGATTGTTTACTTTTGAACGGTAAATTTTCCTTAAATTATATATAAGCAATCAACATATATTTTGTTTATTTTTATTCGTAACATTAAAATTATTTAAATTATGCAACTAGAATTTTTTACAACTTACAAGGTACGTTCATACGTTATAGTTAAATGAAACAATAATTCCATAATTATAATAACATAATGAATTATATATACGTATATTATTTAAATAATTTAACTATTTGTTTCACATTAATTATCTTATTCAGTGAATCCAGAATCCAGAATTTACATGAATGCTTATTTTTTTGTTTTCCAATGCACGATTTGATTGAAATTCTTCTAGTTTAAGTATGCGAGATAAATAAAATTATAGTATATAATACACCATAGAATACACGTAGAACTATATTATAAGAAGGACAAGTTACTGTTTATATGTGGAGCGTTTCACTTTAATGCTCATTTAACTCCTGGTACACGATTTTAATTGCCTTAAATACTTTACATAAGTATGATTAAAGAAGTTGTTACCATATTTTTATTTAAATTGCTTCAGTTAATATATTTTATTTGTTTAAACCAAATTCTTGACAAATGGTAACAATCAACTGAATTATGTTTAAATAATGAAGTGACTTTAATCCATTAAATTATATGTAAGCAAACTTTTTCTCACTCCTCGAGAATTAAAAGTTCTGCAATATAAATTTATAAGTATATAAGTCGAAATAAAATTTTCTTTAACGTTTATTAAATGTACTTAAAGTAATTAGTGAGCAATTACTTAATTATCGGTTATACGAAAGTTGTTAAATGATAAGTACCACTCAATTATTTGTTCGAAGCTAATTTTCAATATTAAAACTTTTTTGTTCAAATAATTTAAGGAAGTTTTCGGGTGATTTTCGAAATAAGGTAATCATAATTGATTATATTATTTATACACGAGCGCAATATATTGAACCGTAAATATTACATATAACTGTGGTCCTTATCTATTAAAATGAAAAAAAGAGAGAATAGTCGAGTTTAAAAGAAACTGTAAATTTAGAAACAACACTTCGATTACATTGCGATAACTCGGAAAGAGCAGTCGCGAAGTGAACCAATTGCCCTACCAGGTATCGTAATAACAAACTTTCCTTGTCATGAATAACTTGAGAAACTTCCATAAGACAAGTCAAGTAACAAGGACAAGAGAAGAAGAATTTTTCAATTTTAACAAACGACTATCTCGCAGAGAGCAACGAAACCCCAATGGACATTGCGCGAGATACATCGCCGGGAGCAACTCGAGCGAAAAAAAGGAGAAGCGCGAGCGCGCGAATGTATAGAAAATCGAGGACACTTGGTATCGCTATCACCTGTGTGTGACTCTTCCTATTGCATTCAAGGTCATCGGCAAAGAGATATATATGTCAAAATCGATGCCGACCGCGTGTGATGCTACCACTTGGCCATTAGAACGTCGGTTACGCACACCTGCTAATATATATCTACTTGCGAGATAAATATATATATACACACACACGCGCATACACACATTCGTGACGAATGTAGGTTTGTGTATTGAGAAGAACATGGAGAGCAAACCGCAGCGAGTAACGGTATGAACGCCTGGGCACGTTCAATTTTTTTTTCTTCATACTGGTAAAAGGTGTACTCGCACATACACACACACATACACACATACCTGCATGTGATGGGCGCGCACATGCCAATACTCTCACCCCCATCGATGTGAGCTTGTATTTATATATGGAATGACACGAGGTTGTAATTGTCGCAAATATATTCATGATTAAATTTTTACGAGTTATTTTTCACTGCTTCCGGTGTATTTGCATATACAGAATCTATATTCAAAATTATTGATGAAATTCTTGAGTATTATAATAAAAATTAAATTACTATTAAATGTGAATTATTGAATTACGTTGGTACGTATATACAAGTGTATATACTTTATCAACGTACCCCATAATTTAATAATAATTATACATAAAATACATTAATAAATACATTATAATAAATAAATATTAATTTATATAGGTTATATATACGATATGTATATATAATTTACATAATAAAAATAATTGATATAATCTCGTATTAGCGCGAGGTATAACGCTGAAATTTAACGAATAAAAAGAGCGATTAATTACTTGAATTCGACCTTCTAATTGAATATTTAAACAAAATTAACTGAAATGTATACGTTTCTTTTAATCGATACGATTAATTATACAACGTTGTTTCCACTTTCAACGATTTAATTGATGGATATTATAGTTATATACACCGCCGGTTTTATTATGACGCGTAAATTTTCGTTAACGACCGATAATTAAAGCCCTCGCATTGATCGTACGTCGTTTATCTTTAAGCTCGTGGAAAACCGCGCGCTCGCGCACCCGTGTATCCATTATCATATTGCCTTGTCGCGCGAGCGTATATACCTGCCGTGATTTCACTCGATTTGTCATCGCACCGCGTTCGAGTTTCTTTCGAGAAATCCGCGACGAAGATGTATACGTATACACGCGTATATAGAAAAAAAGTACCGTGGGGGTTGGCATCGTACGATTTGTCAAAAATATATCATTGTCCCGTCTGTCGCAGCTACGTCTGGATAAATCTTTCGTTTCTCGTCCTCTCTCCCTTACTATCTTATACTTCCTGTACACGTGTGTTTCCTACTTTTTTCTTTTGCGATTCGTGCATTTGACAGTTCTCCTGAAACTTTGGAATAGTAACTATCTCCACTGGGAATTGGGAATGTTCGATATATAACTTTGGAAAATTTTTTAATTTAAAATGTTTTTAACTGATATTTTGCCGAAAGTTAGGTACGATGTATATATCCTTGTAACTGTGACGCGTTCATGTTAATTTAATAATTTTCAAAAGTTTTATGAACGCTAGACGAGTCAAGTACATTACTTTACGGAACAAGAAAAGCACTAATTATACCTTTAATTACATCATAGTATTTTGTACAAAGCTCGAACTTACTTACCCTTTATTACGTAATTATTTAATCAACAATTTAACTTTAATTTCAAAAGTACCCTTAAATTAAAAAATAATAAATGTAATTTAAATATTAAGTTTCATTAATTAGTTATTATTAATTACTTTTTTGTATCGCATAATTTATAGATATTTAAAGTGATAAATATTCTCGCTGATAATTCTTTCTACCTCTTCAGGGTTGTCAAATAGTTTTTAATAGCGTTTTAATCGACGATAATATATATGCTATCAAATATGTATTTAATATCTACTAATGTAAATTTGAATCGAGTCAAATAGCAAAGAAGCATTATTCAGAATATAATATTTTAAATTAAAACGTTAATTTCACTGCCAGATGTTGTTTGGCAGTACCGAAATTCTAAATAGACGAATACCTCTCGTTTTCATTACCTTTGTCAGCTCTTTAAATCCCGTTCAAAAATAAAGAAGACGAAGTAGAAGGAGAAAAAGAAGAAGCATCACCCTCGCTTCCGCTTTCTGAAATTACGTCCCTAATCCTTCACTACTCGGCGCGTCTTCGTATCTCCTTGTATAACCCCTGTGTGTTTACCCTCACCCTTCAAGAAGGCTCTTTTATTTACCTCTCAAATACGTCTCCATCACTTCTCAACATTGCCCTTCGCATTTTCCTCCTCGTCACTTTAATTCTCGCTATCACGAGTACGTGTTACGTTCTTTTATCATTCCATCATCAGATCTTATACCTCTCGTGTATTATCCCATTTTCGTCCTCTCACCTTCTTCGTTATTTTATGCGTCTCGCCAGGAAAAAAAATATTTCGCGTATTCGTGACCTGCGTACTTATGCGTGTATCCACGTTATACAATAATACACCGAAATTCGCGTAGTTTTTTCCCCGTGGGAGATGAGAATTCCTGCATAATGCGGGAACCAAAATGTAAACCTCATCGTCTTGTTACGGGAAAAAAAGAGCACATTATCGTCTCGATATTGCGTCCCCATACCTTCGGTTTAAATATAAATGCGGGCTCGTTGACGCCAGGTACACGCGGTATAAAAAAAAATTAAATTTTTTTTTCCACATATATATTTTATTACCACTTTCAGTGTCGAATATACTCGAGAATTTCGAGAGCTTTTAACTTTAATAGAGCGACAGCAATGACAATAAAAAAACAAAATTGCTTGTAAACACGTAATACCATTTACTTAATATATATTTATTTCGCATCACTCTCGATAAGAACGTAAGTACACATTTATTAATAAATTAAACCGCAAGTAACGATTAGCTAAAAAATTGACGAAAAGATACCGACATCAGGTTTCACAGAAATCAATAAATTTCACACGGTCATTCAGCTGTGTCGATGACATCGATAAAAGTTACGCGCGCACAATCGACAGCCGTAACAGGCATTAAATCATTATCACGCGGGAACACCGAAACATGTCCCGATACGCGGAGTTAAAGAAAACCGATGACTCATTCCCAACCTATCCGTTAATAGTTAAATGTGTGTATGTAAGGTACGCATAAAGAAGAAAAAAATAAAGACAAGGTGAAAAAGTATCAATTTTCAAACAATGAATCAATTTTACCATTCAAAGTCATATCAATGCGTATTAACTGTTTCTTAATACTAAAATTAGTGTATAATTTTCTAACGATTTATCAAGTTGCATTAATGGGAAAGTATGACTATATAATAACAACGATACTGTTGATACATGCGTACATAATGAAAAATTAAGTTTCTTAAGTGTGTATATATATATTTAATCATTTTGCATCCTTGTGACCGCATTTCACACAGTAAATGTTAATTTTACTTATCAAGTATTACTCAATAAAAATGATCCATCTAAATAAATGAAAATCACTTTAATTAAAAGAAAAAAATAGAATTTCCGCTTAATAATTCCGAATGAAGGTACAGTACGCTATTGGCTTATTTATCAGATAAATGTGTATACTAGAATGATTATACGAATTAAAAGCAATTAATTGTTACTATTCCAAACAGGATAACGCATTGATAATTACGAAAATATAATTCATTTGCGATTTAACATTTTAAGAGTGGCGTTATAAATGGAGTTCCGAGGATTATTAAAAATCGTAATCTCCCAGTACGAACACATTCATGGGTTATATTCCCTTGGTGGTGGAAACTCGACCGTTGGAGAGTTTGCGTTAACTTCCTAACAACGCCTGAAACTCTCGATTCTGGCTATCAACGCCGGTCATTCAGTTGCACGACCAACTTGATAATTGTTTTATAGCTATCTCCTCTTTTTTTTGCAAGTCACTTCGATTCGAATAACGTTGCTTTTATCGATCACTTTATGTCCGAAATTTAGCATGGACTTAAAAATCTATGAAATGGTGTTCTACAAATAAACAAAATACTCGAAGTAGAAAGTAAGAAAAATTTTTCTTATAAATAATAACAATCGTACAAAAGAAGACATACGTATACAAGATCTTTATTTACGTGTCCAGTGAAAGTACAATAATATACTTCTCCTTATATTCCATACAAACACCTTTTCGCACTATATAACCAAGAAAAAGAAAGTATAGAATTTGCCGCAGCCCATCCCAAAGTATATTATTAAAAGACTAATCCAATGTAATGTGTATAGACGCACACGAACACACACGTACACGCACACAGTTATACACGCAAACACGACTCCTATTTCTTCATTAAATAAAATATCCTTTTCTCGGCTAAAGAGAATTAAGCGCGTTAAAGTAAAATCTATCGACTAGGAATTAACTGACTATTTATTAAATTCTCGGGTGTTTGCTAAAAAGATTCATTTTCACAATCGAATGATGTATTAACTGTCGATGAGTAATATTTTCAATTACGTTAGTAAGCTTATGCCCAATAACTTTCGAATCGCCATTTTTCCGACAGAGTCCGCGTAGAGTGTCACGTAAGTAAATTTCACCCGACTCAAGTCACTTCTACGTATCCGAATGCACTTTACGAACCACTTATATATACATATTATACGACGTTTTTATCTACGAGATTAAAAAGTTTTTCTAAAGGAGGAATCGACCGGTGGAATCTGTTGCGACCGTTAGCGCAGTAGCGCGAACCGAGTGACACGAACTTGCCGTATATTTATGCGTTGAAATTTTCTTGCGTATGGAGTTGTAGGAATAAATTACGTATATACCTACAGTTTGCATCTTTTTCTCTTTTATGAAAGTAATTAGTTTAATTCTCTTATGAATTAAATCGTTTGCGTTGCGTTATCATAAGAGTCTATCAAAAATCAGTGTTGCCAGATAGAGGTATTTTTTCTTTGTGGCACTCACACAGTATGACCTCATTTACATTAAATAATAGAGGACAGAAAAACCCTAAATGGTAACCCTGTCAAAAATTACAATATTATAATATTATTATTATCATATATACAACAAGCATGTGTACACTATCAGAATATGTAAAAGATCTACAAAAATTGTTTAATTTTGACAATTTGTTACATTAATTCTAAACAACATATTGTAATTTTCATTATAATTTTGATTTTAATCGATATTCTCAGAAGCACGCGTCTTTTTCTTGCATGTATCAATTCGACAGTCCCTTAGAGAAATTAAAAAAAAATAACAAATAGAATATCTCTGGGACAGTATCACTCTAATTTGATGAAAAGTACAATATGTTTTGTCATGATTTGCATATCCGATATTGAATAAATAATTAGCGATCCTCAAATCCATTCAAAATGTTTAGATAATATTATTGACAATGGATGGATGCTATACCTGTATAACAGATAAATAATGGAAAATTTATTATACAAACAGAATCTAAATCTTAATGAAAAACCCATTATACTTATCGTTTCCCTTATAATCGCTTTAATTCTCACAAACTGAGCAATTCTATTCGCGGGATAAATAATGCGTATTTTATTTTTTAAATTTAATCAAAGCAAACAAGCGAGTAACATAATTCCCAGTTTTTTTTTATTATATACCTCGTTATTTAAAGCATCGATTAACACGGACTGAACGTGATAATTCAAACCGTTCCGTTAGATAATAAAACGATTGTATTCGCGTTTATGGAAATCCACATCCAGAATACGCACGTTATAACGCATATAATAGTCGACCCGTTAATGAATTAAATAAGGACATATTTGCAAACACGGATTTAAATGTAAATAATTTCGCGGTATATATACCGATTGACAAAAAAAGAAAATAGAGAAACTCGTACAGTTGAAGTATTTGATATGCACGCAGAGAAACCCATATTTAAACACGTCTATATACATTCATAAACGCATTGATGTTGATAAGTCTTTATACCGGAGTCTCAACTACACATAGGTGCGTACGTACACGTATACACACACACACACACACACACACACGTAGATATAGGTATAGATATATATATATATAGATACGCAAAGAGATACATATAAGCGCGCTCAGTGAAATGTATATATCTCTTACGGGGCTAAGACGTAAGAAAAAGTACCGTAATACTCTCGTCGCGGCTGGCTGCGGTTACACACATCACACTCACACACACACACACACACACACACACCTTTATACAAAGTTTGCATATGTACGTGCAGCACACACGGGCAACCGTGTAAAAGACGAAACGGTTCGGAATCACCGGCCAGAGGGGCAGAGGGGCATATCCTAACGAGAGAGGGAGAGTGACCAGTGGTGAAAAAAAATTAGAGGATGCGTTCTGGAAATATATATTACTCCGTGCCGAGGATGATTCTACCGGAATTTATGACCATCGCGTTCGTTGATATTTTTCATGGAATTACTGTGATGATAACTGTGAATGTTGAATTGGTCGGTGCACTTGACAATTGAGAGATGATCACTCTGTGATACGGCAGTTTGCACTTGTCAAGCGTTGTAAATCGGTTCAATTGAGTCTTTATCTCGTGAAATTAATTGTTCAAATATTAAGATCTTTTTTTTTTCTTTGCCTTTATTTACTTGTCTATTACACCCTTCCACGGAATATGCGAATATGAAATACTAATTATATTTGAAATACACATTATTCGATACGATGGTACAATTATTTTAAACACGATCACCTGAATTTAATAAAGTATATCATTAAGTAAACTTATACCTTCAAAGTAGATGATTAAGCGTGTACCTATATGCTACGCATCTAACGCAAAATTAAATTAAATTTATATCATGTGTAGTTTAATTCATAAATTTAATTATAAAAATGTTACACATTTTTCTTTTTATTTACATATACGTATACTATTCAATTAAAATATTTACATAATATACATAAATATGTTTTCATTTAATTTTAACCTTAACCTTCGCATGTGATTCTTTGCGAAACTGTAGAATTCTCCAAGATCGCGATAAAATTCAAGAAATTGAATTGTATTATTGCAGATACATATCTGCGCACGTATACAATTTACTGTATCTCGTATAAATTATTATTTGCATAAATATAGACATATAGACTATTACGACAAATGTGAAAATAACTTAAAATGATACAATTGATTACGTACATTTTTTTCTTAATTTATTTCTACGTATGAAAATAAACGTAGGAACGTAAAACGCGTAATGCATTTTAGTTGTAACTGATTGACCAAGTGTAGCAACTTTCTTAATTCCCCTTGACTATCGTCCTGGTTCACCCAGAGAGGCTCGGTCGACCTATACCTCTATCCTGATCCACTCAAGAATCACACAATTTCCGGTTTAACCGACTTCCTTTACTCACAACGATCGTTCCTTTGACTACCGGGCTTATTCGAGGTTGATTCTCGAAGATACCAACCTAATAATGGGAAAATCTTTTTCAGTTTACTGCTAATTTGGAGATTAAGAAAACGATTGAAGTTTAGTTGAACACTCGCGAGCTATACTTAAATTTATCAGAATTAATGCTTAATTTTTAGAGCATTTTAAAACATATGCGAGGGTCGACGGATACCTGTGTAATTTTATGTAATTACATCAGAAACTAAACTAAATCATAAATCATAATGCAAACTAGATACTTTTAAACGAACGAAATGAGATTTTAAAACAACGAGTTTAACAGTGAGCGAATTGTATTATATTTACACTAAAATCAGGCTTTGCGCCAACGAGTACGTAAATAAGATAATTAAGCTTGCTCTAAATTCGTGAGCGGAATAGGTTGAAATTAGGTAACTTTATTTCAATGATCATAGTTTGGGTATTTAAATACCGAGGAAAAAAATAATAAAATCTCAGTACTTATAATACTGAACTCTCCGTGATTATAAATTTGTTAATTAGTAATTTACATAGTTTGAAATTAATAATAAAAGTTGTAATACCCACCGTGCGATACGATGGAATCCACAGATAAATGAAGTCTCCGCGAGTGTTTAAGAAATTATTGCATACTTTTAAGTGCCTAGTTATTACTCGAATTGGTAATAACCACTTATTTTTGTAATTCACCGTAATAAGGTATCACTCGTGAATAAGATATTATTACCAATGATTTAGTAATTGTTAGAAATCGTCTTGTAAGGGTATCTTAGACTTTACATTATTGATGTTAAGTCGATATAAACGTGTATCGTATATTCAAAATAGAAAGAAAATAAATGACACCTTACACTTGTGTTATTTTGGTTAATTGATCGATCTATCCTACGTTTCTATATCGTTAAATCTTTTATCGAGACTTAATGCGTTTTGCGTATCGAAGTAGAAATAGGTCGGTTTTGATCAGACATTTGTATGCATTATGTAGCATTGTTTTATTTCACATTGCTTTTAATAGAAATGCGCATAGTATTAATAAATATACCAATAGCACTATTTCTGGTACTTGAACCATATCGTATTTTAATCTTTAACGCGCGTATGAATTAATAACTTTATAACGAGTTTCCATTATAATTATCGTTAAAATTAAAAATATAACAAGTTGAAAAAATATGAGTCTAATTCTTATGAACTATTCGGGATAATCAAATATAGCACTTTAATACTGCACCGAAAACACAATGTGTGCATTAAATATTTTAAAGTACTTAAGCAGATTATAAATGTGTACATTTTTAAATAGTATCCATCATCATCTAAATGTTAAATTACCTCTTGTCAAATGCGCATCAGACTGCAAGCATTAATCGATTAAACATTGTCGAGTAATAAAACACATTTGTAATTTTATTAATATATCAAATTTATGTAGGCAGACATACTACGATACTAACCTTACCTATATTTATATAATTTCAAAAAATAATTTTTTTATGATTTATTAATTATTAATTTATGTTTAATAAAGGATCATTTGATAAAATCCTGAACATGAGGCCCTTAGATATGTTTTAATTATTATATACTCAAAATTTTCTACATTTTTACATCGATAATTTAAGCAGGATGTATGAGTTGAAAGTTATGCTGTTTTTGATTAACAATTACCGAAATATAATATTTTTTTAATATCAAAACGTCAGGTTCTTTCTTACGTTTTAAGTTTTCCTTACAAATTTTTTCAGATTTTTTATTCGATATTTTAGATGCAATTTTTAACTCTTAATTATTTAAATCTCGAATGGATATAGTAGATATATGCATAATCCAAAATGTTGTGCATCAAAAGGTACGGAAATTCAATAATCGAAACTGAAATGACTTTCAATTGGCTAGCTCTATACGGTTAGCGGTAACATCTGATTTCAGTCACGATCTAAAAAGCCCGAGAGCGTCATGAATTAATTTCACCATCACGAGAGTTGTGAATTTGGGAGAGTTTGTAATTCTAGTCATTTTCTACCCCAGTCGAAATTCAATTTTGACGCGGGGCTATATATATATATAGTATTAGTATTATACATGTACCAACGTTTCCAAAATACCAGAATATATGTTCGATATGCACGTGTCTGATGACTTTACATATTTGTATACGAGTGTGTAATTTGTTTATATATTGCACAAGCTGGATGCAGTGGCGTATTAAATTTAAATTAATTATTATTATTAGCAAAACAAAACGCGTAATAAAATACATGCGATATAATAAAGGAATATAAAGTTCAAGTCAGTTTAGTTATAAGTTTTTAGTGTAGCATATCGTAGAATTGTTTTAGTTTACATTTAATGCGAACGCGAGTATGATAAGCTCTTTGTTTCAAATTTTATTATTAAGATGGTAGTTTTGCATTTAATTAAAAATTCCAGTACTTTTCTCTCTTACAGTGGCAATACATATATAATAATGATTTTGTAATTATAATTATACATACATAATGTTAATTAATTTTATTATTACAGATGTAGATAATTATAACCATAAATAAATATTAATTATATGTTAGTATTTATTAATTTGAAATTAATTAATTTAGATAATCCGAGGACAAGGGTAAGTTTAATTTATTTTTATAAATATGTAACGTTATTTCGTTTATGTGCGATATTGTTTAAAATAATATTTAAATAAATTTTAATATTTGTATATAAAACAGAAAAATATTTTGTATGGTGACTTTACTTTGAATTTTTTTTAATCAACTCACTCATTTTGTTACGGACTCGCTCAGTTTCATTTTCATTGAGGTCAAGTATAAAATATATGTGACTATATATTTATATGCGTAAATATATTTAATATTTGAAAGTTAATTTGTTGGATACCATTTTTTTCTCGGATTATCGAAATCGTTACACACGGCACTTTATAGTTATTGAGTGATTTAAATTATTTAATTTTATAAATATATAAAAAATGCTTAAACTACAGTCTTTTATAATAACACATACACTTTTAATTTTATTTTACGATTTATTAAAGCGCTGAGTGTTATTTAAATACAAATAATTGCATTTTAACTTAATGTTGTCATTAACAATTTTTATATACAAAGACACTAATTATATTTATATTTTTATTTAAAATTGAACACTCTGTAAAGTTAGGCAAAATCATTTTTAGCATAAACTATGAAATGATTTCTAATGTCAAATGACTAGTTTGAGACTAGATAACTATTTCATAAATGCTTTCATTTCCAATAGGAATATTTGTTACATAATTTAAGATTTAAATTAATATTTTATTTTATTTACATTTAGATTCAACATTTTGTTACGTTTAAATTGTATCTGTACAAAGTAGCCATCCTTAATCAACTCATAAAATTTGTATATTTTTCATATTTTAATTGATTTAAGCATACATGCTATCTGCCTGAGTATTAGTTACTATTTTAATCAAAAACAAAATTGAGTGTTATTTTCATTTTTTAAGCTAATAAAATCATCTTTATACTTGACGTTTCATATTTTGATTACTCATAACTGTTAGAATATAATCTAATTAATTTTAAAATAAAATTTTCAAAATATAAAAGTTTTACATAATGTTATATAATTCGTAATGCGTCTGATGTGCTTTGTACTATTATAATCAACATTTACTGCCTTATTATAGATGTAAATTATGTTATTTCCCCTTAATTTCTATTTGATAAATAGGCGTGTGAAATGTAAATATATTTCAAAATTAATGTAAAAATATTATTTATAAAATTATTTAAAAATCTAGTCTTGAATATAGTTCTAATCAGGTGCTCGTTTAAGCCAAGTAAATCATAATCAATATTGTACTATCAATATATACCATTAGGATTATCAATACGTAACTATGTAGATGCATTAGCGTTAAATTTGAACATATATAGAGGGTATTGTAATAGTTGATGAAAATATCGATAGAAAAATAAAATGGTGCAAAATGAGCGAGTTAAAAATAAGTTGGGCTGGACGTGTCTGTATATATAGATACGAATGTTGTAGCTAATCCCTCCGCGGCTGGTGGGTATCCATCGACAAATTGCGAATCGATCGGGGCCGATAAAGTGAGCGGTTCTCCCGAGTACGCATTAAGCGCGTATATACCGTAGACCGCGTCCAGCTCGTTGCACGTCGCTTCCGTGTAAATTGCGTTAGACGGACGCCTCCGGCTCTCTGCGAGCTTCCACTGAGTTAAACTATGGTTAAAGGAGCGCTTACTCGCCGCCGATCGCCAGAATGCGATTGACTGCCTTTTGGCAGTTCTGCCTAACGATACGTATATTTGACCGAGTTAAATTAAACGGTTGCATTTACTCCAATTTTCTGAAATTATTTATATCGATCGAACTTTTATTTTACTTTAATTATTGCAATTTTTAGATTATTTTAACTTACTGGGGTGTATATGCATATATATGTTGGAGGAGATCCTTTTAATCTATTTAAAAGCATGTTAATTTTCTTTTAATTAAATAAGCTCGATGGGGTTTTGTTGTTTTCCCTTATTAAGTTTGAGTATTATACGTAATTTCTGTAATCATTAAATTTACGTATTGAACAATTATGTTGGTATTAAAGTGCATTATTACTATACTCGTTAAAGATCATCTTCGCCCTTACATTATTCAATAATTCACTTACGGTTTTCAGTGTGAAATTCAAACTCACGTTTTGGTAACCTGCAAAAGAAACGCACATTTATTAATCGTAATTAATTAATAAATTGATATTTAATAAATTAATATTTAATGTTAAAAATGTTAAAATATGGTATATGAAATAACATATAATATAATAATTAATAAAGCTCAACAACTAAATTGAAATTTTTACAAAATATTTAATAATCGATAAACAAATACCGAAAGGTTTCTTTAACGGCATCAAACATATATGGGTATATATAGATATGTATTAGTGCGTTTATAGCTCATATATATGTGTGTGTGTGGTGTGTGTATATATATTATAACCCCATAATAATGAAAACATATTGGAAAGCATTACAAATATAGCTGTAAGCGCACAAGTTCAATCGAGTGAATCGTTTAAGTCGATCGTATCGTGGAAAATCGAATCGCGGCCAGTTTTGCTCGCGGGTGCGAATCAAAGTCGCGCGAGATATTTAATGATTGATCGCTCGCGGATTGAATTTTAAATTGAAAGTTTAGCAGCGCGCGTCTAATTGATTTAATTCGTAATATATGTTAATGTGTTAAGCCGTCGGTATTAGTATAACAAGAAAAATAAGAAGAAAAAATGATCTAAAAATATTTATCGACACTTTGTCGTGTTCATGAAGATATTGCAAATTAATTTGTTGGTAAATGTACGTCGAGCTCGAAACAATAAAAAGTCTACTGTATACGTAACGCGAATGACTCGTAACCGAATAAAACGAAATTTAGACTCTCGAGAGACTTCAATATTTACTGGTAGAAATGAGCTTTACTCAAAAAAGGAAACCCTCCATTATTCAAAGGTAAAATATAACGTCGAAGCGAAAGCGGTGGACGGGGCGAGTGTGACACAAACAGAGAACGGTCAAGCGGAAAGGAGGTCACCGACCCGTTCGCAAAAAGTGCGATCGGATTTTTTTTCACTTTCACGCCGCAGGAAGAAAACCGGGTGTACCATCGTGCGCGCGCTCGCCCACAATTAACCGGATCCCGCAGGATGATACATCAACCAACTATTGATTGCGGTCTTTTCGACCGACGAAAACCAGCCCCGTCGTGAATTAAATCTTTTCTCTTTCTTTCTCTTTGTAGGTTCGACCGTTTTTTTCAATTCTCTTGTCTCGGGCTCTACATGCGAGTTCGTATCTTTTACGAGTTTACCTTGTCCTTTTGGGTGCTTCTTCATTCCCTCTTTTTTTTCGGTCGCTAAGTACTTTAAAAGTCCCCTTAACTTATTTTTTTCCCTCTCGTATGTCCAGTACGTATTCGGTGAGACAGCGGTATTTTACAATGCCGGCTCGTTACGCGAATAATTTCGAGTATTTTTCTTATTAACTTCGGGGGGTCTACGGAATTTTTTTATGTTTATCGGTATTATATATTAATTTACGTAACGTTACATATTAATTTCTTTAATCAATAAATTTTTAATAAAGAAAAATATATAACTATTGGGTTATGTGGTAAAATTCACTTTTTAATTGTAATTATTTATTTTATTTATTATAATTATTTTAATTATAACGAATTTGTACTAAAATCAAGAGTGACGATTAAATAAAATAAAGTATTGCGAGAGATAACGACATGGTTCATTAATTTATTTAATGGAAGTACAATTACTTGTACGTGTAGGTATATTAACATGTATATAGGTATATATATATATATGGACGGTTTGTTTTGTCATTCGATTGAAGGACACGTCGAGTAGCGATATTACACATAGGTTTGTCGCAGAAATGCTTTGACATGCTTCCACTGCACCCGTTTACCAAAGCGTTCTCTGACAAACCTGTGTGCACACATTGATGGACGTCGACCAACCGAATGATAAACAAATCTTGTATTATCCGAACTAAGATTTTATGCATATTTTATTATAGACGTATAAAGCCTTGACAGAAGATTAATTAGTCAATCGTATAGTTCCTCTTGTTATTATATTATATCGGTTAAACTATTTTATAACGTTAATTAATGTCGAGTATACTGAAAAAATAAAATATTATGCAGTTTAAGCATCTTCATTCATATTAATAAATTATAATCAATTATATATAGGTATATATAGATGCAGACATAAGCAAAAGTACCAATCTACCCAGGCATTAATTTCTTTCATATTGAAATCCCTTATCAAAGATATGCAATCACGAAAAATTGACGAATGAATAAAGCAAAGCCGAAATTTAATAAGCCCACATGAAATACGCAATTCATCAGCGTAAGCTGGCGTATAAACTGCTTGGTCAATAAAGTAATCCCGCAAATTGACGAAGCCGAAAAGTTATCGGTGATTACTAATAAAAATCAATTGGCGCATCTGGAGAATCCTTTTTTACTCTCCGTATCTTTCGTTTTTCTTTGGTTTGTATACCTCTCGTAAATCGACAAGGGCCCAGAATGAAATTTTTTAAAGGGCGTGCCGTGGGATTAATCGGGAGGCCAGTTTTTCGATACACGCATCCGTGAAAGTGCAAGCGTCACGCGGACATTCAAGATTTATGATATATATACGTATACACAAACGAACCGCGAATTTATCGGGACGAATCTCATGAATAATACACTAATCGAATTCGTACAATCTAATGTTTTGACTTTTATCCGCATGCTTCTGCGCGGATGATATGTAATGCAATATTGAACTTTTTACTCGAGATTCGTTTGGAAAAAGTAAGATTTATAGTTTAATATTGTAAGGTGAATTATTTTATCTTAACGTGATAAATAATACGTTGTTATTTTTATCAAAGCTTATAGTATACATTATTTTTTATAAATATTATATACTATAACAAAGTTAGTATACATTTAAATATTATTCATCGTATATTTTGTTTATACCTTCATGAAAATCTATTTATATTATACAAAGTATAGGATATCAATGTCTATGAAAATCACTTATTCAAAAATTGTTGATTTTCAAACTTGTGCACGTACACGTGTTGTAAAAACGATAAACAACAATAAATATTAATATGCATATTTAAACAAGAGAAAACAAAAATGATTTACTAGCGGAAAAAAAGGAAAAAATCAAGTTATAGGGTGAATTGTGAATTATTCATGACAAATTTGAGAGAATCGGAAAATATAGATATATAGATATATCTATATAGGAACTGTAAGAATTAGACCGATTGAAGCTTCGGCACGTGTCGGTTCGAATAGTATCCATTATTTATAATTTTCCCCTCATAAATATCTGTTTGACATATGGAATCATACAAATCAGCATTGGTATTAAATTTTTCTGATACATATTGATTTATTCCTCTTCTTCTATCGTCGAACCTGGAATGTATTTACTCAATAACACTACAAATCGAAGATTGTCTACAATTTACTTAAGGATCTTAAACGTTGATTGTTCAACGTAACGCCTGAAGAAATGCTCATAACATTTCCACTAATACGGTATTATTGCATTTAAAAGAAATGTAAATACCGCTAAAAAGGTTAAAATAAATGTTTAACAAATATTCGTATTGGCATTAATAAAAAATAATGAGCGAGTATTTTATCACCCGCAATATAATCTCGAGGCGATAAGTCACAGAACTCGACAAACTCCTTAAAAAGGAAAATGAGCTTCGGTAGCAGGATTACCAGGATAATAGAAGTCATTACAGTATATCTCACCGAAAAAACCGTTAATTCTCTCGGATGTCGACGATGCAACAGGCTCGTCCATTACGCGTAGTTTTAAAAAAAAAGGAAACCCGGGAGGAAAAGAAAAATGGTAAGCGCAAATAGATAATGAAACCGTACGCACTCGAGTGTAATTTCTCGGTATCCGGTGCAAATGAAAACGCGCGTGAGCTGCAGTTAAGCCGCAGGCGCTTAATTTGTATCGGCGTTATCGGGCCATTTATCGGGCCGCCTCTTCCTATATACTCAACTGTCTGGAACTTTAATTGCTGAATTCGTATATCGTGCATACAAGGCGCCACCACCTTTTATTTTGATTCGTTTCGATTTCTTCGAAACGGATATCAATTTATTGTTTTCAGCTGATTTCCATGAGAAATATGTGTGTGTGTGTGTATGCGCGTGTGCGTTGCTCGACGTTGTTGTTACGGTTCGTCGATACCTGTAAATAGGAAATAATCGATTCGTAACCTTTTTGTGGAATAAAATCTATATGCATCCGCTCGAATATCCGAATACTCCGAGACATTTCGATCTCTAAAAGTAAAACGTGAACTTTACTAAAATTAGAAATAACATTGAAATATATACTATTATGGTACACTTGTACAATCATCTCACTCGAAATGTCCTTTCCGATGTATATATATACAAGTTTCATCGTTTCTCGATATAGGATATATAGACATCTTGTTCAAAAATAAAAGGCGCCGCTTGCGATTAACGTTATACTTAAACGCAGAGAGAAACTTACTGGAATTACGCACGCGACACACGTATTATTTCCGTGGTTTTTCTCTATTTTTAACGGCGATGCGGCTGTATGGACGCAAGCGCGCAAGTACATAGGAAACTGGATTTGTCAGGAGGATGAGCTGATATTCGCTCGAGAGAGGCACGTTGGGTGATAAAACGCCGAGTGACGCACGATAACGCTAGAATTTGAACTTTTTCGTTTTTACTTCATATATATATATAAGGAATTACACATTGCGTTTACACATATACATATGTACATACACCCGTGTGCGCGCTCGCAAGTAAACGAACCGAGTATACGTGTGACACTAAAAGCTTGTATTTTAAGACTTGCGAAGTAGTAAGGATAACCTCTTAGGTTATTAGAGTATGATTTAATAGTTTGGAATGCTTTTAACCGTGCGTCACTAATGAAATGCCTATAATTTTATTTATGATTATCTTGGCTATAAGGGAAAATATTTGCTAATCGTTTATAAATAGTATTTCTTTAGAATATCTCGTATACGCATATATATATATATATATTTGATCGAAACAACGTGCATAATGGATAAAAAATAGTAGTTTATTTAATAAACGAACATTTTTTATTTACATTGCTAAATTTATGTGACTTCGTGTGCGTACAGTATATATATCTATATTATAAATTGCTGACTCTTACTTGCGTGTAAATGCGTGTACTGTTTTGTTGCGATGAAAGAAGAGTTTGGTAAAAAGTTTTAAAGAGGATAATCTATAACCGATTAAAGCAAATATATTAGCTTACATCTAATACTACTAGTCGAATGTAAATGTTTCTAATAAGGAAATTTATGTAAGAAGGAAAACATGAATTATTTGTAATTAACATAATGTGCACCATTACAACATATTACAATTAAGTTATACACTTTATAGAGCTCGCGCGGAAAAATCAAATTGTAATTTAATTATAACTCCATGTACACGAATTATAAATATATTAGTGATCCAGATTTAAAGGCTTTTAAAATGCATTGCGAAAATATTGCAATAACGTAGATGCACACAGGTAGTTGTAATCTCGAAACGCGCGTACTACAACATCTTCATTTGTTTGCAAGCGTTTCCTCGCGGCAGTTGGGACGTTATTTATACGCTTAAATATATATATACGTAGGCATATGTATACACCAAAGAAAACCCCCTCGATTTTCTTGGTTTTCCACTAGTATATCTATGTATATAAGATTCTTCTCAAGAGGACTCGCTCTTTAATTCGGGTCCGATCGTGAATTATTATATGCGCGCGCGCGCTTGGGGGATCGCGAGCTGCTGTCATTACGGAATCGTAGTGCGCGCTGTCATTACGGGGCGGATCTCGGGCAGCGCGTTCGCGTCCATTACGTCTAATTTACGTGGACGCGAAGGTATATAGCGGGACCCGCAAGTTTTACGGCTGCTCCTGGGCATCTGGCTTAATTAGTTTTCTGTCCTCCGAGCATCAACGGTTACCATCGCCGTTTACGGATTAAATAAATCCTCGTTTTCACGATTTTTCGATTGGCCGTATACGTAGAGAGGGGAAAAAATGGACTTATTGAATTTGTGGCACCACCGTTTTCATCAAGATGTTCGAAAATTTTGTTCTTTTTTACAAATTTATATATCTTTGCTATTTATCAGTATACACAAATAAACAATTAAGAATTGATTTGTATAAATTAGAAAACTAAGCGTTCTAACGCGTTTAATCTTCGACTTCTTGTAAAATTTAAAATTTTTATAACGTTTGTGCGGTTTTTCTTAATCTTGGATAATAAAACAAAGTTATACCTCAACGAAATATATATCTACATTAAGAAAAGTAACTGTAATACCATACCTCACTTTCATCCTACATGAGAAAAATATTTTCGAAAATTATACTTAAAAAAAATTTCTCGTCTTATAACACATCTGCAGATTGAATAATAAGCACCAATAAGGATTTTCCTTACAACACGATAATTTCTTTTTGCACAGCAAAATCATCCGTTCGTGCACTCGGACAAACAACGGACCGAAGAAATAAAGAAACAGAAAAAAACAAGAAACTTGATCGACGCATCGTATTATTTTCGGGAGCGTGAAGTTCGAACTTTGATGTAACGATGCATATAAACGTCCGACTGTCTTTCTTTCGCTTTCTTAAATTACAGGCGAACCTCGTAATTTTCTTTGGAGTATTTTTTTAACCTCGAAATTGGGATAGGTGTACTCCGTAAAAATTGTTTGCCCTTCGCATCATCGTAACGAATCAAATTTACTCGGGTGAGCATTGATTTATAAAATAACTATTTAATAAAAAAATAATTGAAATTTAATTAAAATAACGTAAAGTATTTTAAAAGCTTTTAATTGATTTTACAAATAAATATCATATCGAAGCGCAAACTTGATGATAAAAATTAATTAAAAAGGAATTAAAAAAATTATCGATAAAAAAAAATTAACAGCCTTGACCTAAATTTAAGCAGGGAACGCTCTGTCGTCTTGAACGTATTAAATTTTAATTTAATTTAATAATAATGTTGCAGCGTCTTATATATGAAAACTTCTTTAATAAAGTTAAATATCGAAAGTCACGAAATACTTTCATCCGGAATACGATCATCCCTTTGAAGCTCATCTTTTCTCATGCAATCAAGACGCTCCAAGCCTGAGGCCTGAGGCCAGATCCGCTCACGACAGTTTTGACTAAATTAACGGCAAGCGAGTTCTATAGAAAGTTCATTAGCAGAAGGCTTCAGGGTTAAACACTTTTACGTGAGCCACTGGTAAAATTACGCGCTTACGACGTCGCACTGACTTTTAATCGGTTTCCTACGACCTGAAAATGGACACTGTTAAATTATGCAGTTTCTCTGTTAGTTACTTTAAAATACTTCCCAACGATTAATTTACATAATTATTCGTGTTTTTTAAAAGCTTTTTTGATTATGAAATATCTATTTAGACACAGGGCGGTTTGTCTTCACAGCAATAAAAAAAACCATTGAATTGGCAAGATAAAAATAGAAAATTAATTTTGCGCGATGAACTAAAATATTACAAATAATAATAAAAAAGTTTTTACAATTTTCTACGCTACACAAAATAACTGTTAAATTTTGAGTGCACAGTACGTTTCATATTCTGATTATTAAACCGCTCAATGTATGCATTTACTTTCGTAAATAAATTAAATAGCTATGATAATATGAACAAGGAAAGAATTAAAAGAAAAATTGAAAATGCATGTACAAAATGTATGAGTCATTTATATAGAACTATATGAGACGTTTTGTATCGAAAAATTGTAATTGCATAATTAATTCCGAAAGTTTATTGCCCATAATTTTACAAATTGTTACCTCATTGAACAAGATAATGTTATTTTTATAAAATTCGTGTAATGTATTTCTGTATAATCTAATCGATATAATTATAATTTTAAAGATGACAACTGCATTATAACATTAATATTCCCAAGGTATGCAATAAACTAGACATTATATTACATTTATTACAAATGTATCCATAACAATTTCAACATTATCATCTCTATTTAAATGAATAAAACGTATATATATATAAAAGTAAAATTCAAAGCAATAAATGACTGCGTAAACTAAGGATTTAATATTTAAATGGCTCGCTATACACATTTTCGAACAACTACGGATGTGTACTATTAAACATTAACCGACAATAAATAATCTACACCTGTTAGATGTAATTACGGAAGCATTTCACGATTGTAAAATAAGATAATGTACAAGAGTATAGGTAGGTATATATGCAACTTCAGTGAGTTACTCTTTTTTTTTCTGAAATAATTTGAACTTTTACATAACGGTATACAAGTAATGCAGTTTACAAATTAGGTCAATCGAAATCACTTTTCGTACACATCTGGTGATTATGTTTGAAAACTTTTCAACTCGAACGTTTCTGCAGTTTGCAAGGATGATCGTCTCCTTTATTAGTCGTAAAATCTTTTAAGACCATCTTCGTAAACTTTCCCATGGGTTATAAGGAGGTCAAATTCGTATATTTTTTTTCTCGCGCAGCCAAGTAATGACCTTATAAGAAACGGAAACCATAAGGAAGTTCGAGGGGCGAAAAAGTAATGCAATTGAGTTAAAGTAAAAAAAATAAGATAAGTAACAGTCGAATGAATTCGCAAGAAGAGTAAAAGAGAGAAAGAGCAGTGAAAAGGAAACGTTTCAACGAAAGATACCGAAGCCGAACAAAGGAAACGGAAAGTGAAAAATATTCAAGTGCTATACGTATACCTAACCAGTAAAAAAGCCTAATCAAAGTATACTGCTGCAATGTTACGAGAAATATCGGTATAACAATGACTACTTTATTTTTCTATTTTAGATATCTTTCTTTTCATATGCTACCAATTTAAAATGTCGTGATCGAAAAATATTTTCCTCGTATAGCTTTTTTAAATAGCGAACGAAGTTTATGATTAAATAAATTCATACTTTTATATAAAATAATCAGAAGAACAACCAACAGGGTGGATGTACCAATTTTTGGCTAGTGCACCGTTGTTGAACATATCTTTGAAATAACATTTTTTAAGTGTTAATGTATGTATTATAATAAATAAACCAAATATAGAGAACAATTAATAAAATTGAATAAAATTAATTGGAAGACAAAATAGTTATTACTATAAACAAAAATAATATTAAGACAAGTATCCTCAAACAGTCCAAATTATCCCAAACCGGTGCTTTTACCCTACTTTCAATTATTTAAAAAAAGATATTGAAAACATTTATTATTTTAAAAATTGTTATGGTGTAAACTTTAATTCTCGATAAATTGGATTATTGATTAAATAATAAATTCACGATAAGAAGTGTACACATAAACAATATGATATTAAAAAATTAAAAATCTTTAATCCAAACCGTGCCAAGAGAAATAAAATTTATCATCGACCAATTAAGAGTGAACAAGATTTACACGTTAACAACATCTACGTTTATAACTTACCTTATACCGGGCACTGAAAATTAGCTCTATAATTAGTTACTGAAAAAAATAAACAATTTCGAAATGACATGGAAAATTAAGTTATACGTCAGTGGACACATTTGGGTTCGTTTGAGCACGTCTCACCGTTTTGTCATACCATTCGAACGGAAGTTTTTAAGGGACAAGCTTACCTCCTGAGAGTTTTACAGCTGTGTTGGCGAAAGCAGCACGCGCACTGTGAGAAGTGAATTCAGTTTTTTCTAACGAGGAAATTACTTGGGGAATTCTTTAAACGACCTCGAGAAACGAGTAATTTCATTTTGAATTCGTAATTCGGTGTGCTTATGTTTAATTAGTTCAATATAGTTCAAGGCCGAAGTCTTCCTGCAGTCAGACAACATTTACGCTTGACACTTTTTCTTCATAATTTATGAGGCATGGGATTAAGTACTATACTTCAATAATACATTTTAATTTTTTAATCAATACTTATCATCGATTTAACCAAAATCGTCGTATTTGTAACGACTACTTTGAATACATTTTATTTTTCGTTTGTTTTTTTTTACTACATAAGTTAAAACGTCAAATATATATTTTAGAACGTTTCTACGGTTAAATATCCGACTTGTAGAATTAAGTCATTAAACTTTGTTAATTAACGTCGTGAAGAAGAGTTTCTGTTATAAAATTGGAATAATAAATATTATTAAGCGAATATTTTTTCCTGCCAGTTTGCGAGAAAATAAACGTTCCTACATATATACAACGAGTACGAATACGAGTAAATACGAATTTTTCAAACCTGGATAACTAATTAGAAATCACATTCTCAGTGCAACACTCGACAGCTGTGAATCTTGCTGTCACGCTTGTAAACATATATATTTCGAAAAATATACATATTTCATAAATGATGAATATTACCTCTTTTCGAGGTCAAATTTAAGTTTATCCACTTATATACTTAACCATAGAGATTAACAGCTTTAACGTGCGATTCGTTAATGTAATTACACCAAAAATTACATGGATTTATAAACAGAGAACTTACTTTATCTTTAGTTTTGAGTATTTCGTATAATTACTATTGAGTCATATTTTGTTCAAGAAAAAATGTACTGCAATTATTTTTATTTTATCTCACATACTAAAATATAATGTTTCATGCACATACGTTGATTTTCATAATCACGTTTAGTAATAATGACAATTCATAAATATACAGGGTGATCCAGAAACATAGGTAACATATATATATATTCCGATTCAGAAAATTAATTCGAGTATAACCCCGTCGGAATTTTTAAAAAATATTAATTAGGCGAGGCGTAATTAATTTTTGAAATGGGCCAATCAGAGGCCGGATTAGGGAAGAAAGGTGAGCGGCGTTGCCGCGCGAGTTCTAATGCAACAGGTCAACGGGCGAAGCGGCCGAGGCGCCTGAACATAGCTAATGCGTATAGCAGAAGCGAAGATCGCGAAAGCGAATGAATCGCAAAATATATTTTACGAGATTGATTGTATGAATAAAATGTACAATCAAGGAAATGATTTTTATTTAAGTTTGAATTATACCGCAGACTAATAAATTCATTACTACTATTATTAATTTACTTACTAAATCTATGATACGCGTGCGTTATAAATATGAGATTATTACAGTTTTTAATCTCTTCGTATTTACATTAATTTATTGAAACCTTTATGACGAATCTTAAGACAATAAAATTTTGAATTGAATTAAGTTTTGTGTACAATATAGCCAATAAATACGTTTACCATAAAGATATATCGCTACATAATGGAAATATATTAATTAATTTTGCAAGTATATTGGCAATAATATTGCTAGGTAAATAATTCCTAGTCCGTGTAAAATGAAATTTAGCTCAAGCCTCAATTCTCCGTTTAAAAAACATAATGCTACCGCGAGCGCTCTCCGATGTTCGCGCACATCAAATTTTGTGTTCGCGGAGTAAGCCCGCCGCGGGCGCTCTCCGACGTTCGCGCTCATCAAATTTTGTACTCGCGGAGTAAGCCCGTCGCGGACGCTCTCCGACGTCCGCACTGCAAGAGCAAACGTGCTCGAAAAAAGTTACTTCGTTAAAATTACAATTCATTGTGTTTCAGACTTAATAAATATTTTGGAAAACTCGTTCCAAATGTGTAGGATAATAATTGCAATAGTCTGGCTGTTGAATTGAATTGAGTGTTCAATATACAAAATGCCAATGAATAACTACCATTAATTCGCAATATATTGGTAATATATTAGCAATAATATTGCTAGTAAGTTAATTCTATAAGTATATCTATAATATGTTTACGTTTACCAAATATTTTTAAACTGATTTTTTATAATATATTAGTATATGCTGAACAAATCGATATCATTAAAATTAATTGGATCATATCTTTACTAAAAATCGGTATTATGAGAAATCGAGGATTTATGTCACGCATCTTAGTAATTATTCGGATGACCAAAGACAGACGTTCATTCACGGTTTCATCCACTTGAGGTTATAAAAGATCATCGATTCGTCGGTAGTATTGACAATTTGGAAGGCACGAAACATATTGGCGATATATTGATAATACTTTGGCAATATGTTGGCAACATATTGGCAACATATTGGCAATATATTGACAATACTTTGGCAACATATTGGAAATATATTGACAATACTTTGGCAACATATTGGCAATATATTGGCAACATATTGGCAACATATTGGCAATATATTGACAATACTTTGGCAACATATTGGCAATATATTGATAATACAAATAATAAATACCCGCGTAAAAAAATTAAAGTTTATATGAACTTTATATAAACTTTAGGTTTGGCTAAACTTGATATGGGGTTGGCCAACGAGGCTGAGCCGAACTTGTGCAATTGACTGTTCAAGTTTGGTGAAAGTATATCAAATGTTCAGCTGAAATTCATATAAAGTTTTTACAAAGTTTTTTTACCATTACTGACAAATAAAATATAGTTTATACTAAGTTTAGCTGAACTCAATATTAACGTGATAGCATAAGTTCAGGTTTATAAAGTCATATAATGTTGATATCAATATACCCAAAGAAAAATTTTAAAAATCTGTTTAACTGTCATTAGTAAGAATACATCGGTTAGAAAAACGGAGATATATTCCAAAAAATTCGAATCCGTTACTGAAAAGTGTTGTCGATTTCCTTAGTTTTGAAGACATAACCTGAAAGAAGAAATTTAAAAAACCACAAAGTATCTATTTTCACCATTTTTCTAACCGATGTATTCTTACTAATGTCAGTTAAAGCAGATTTTTAAAATTTTCTTTGGGTATGTTGATATCAACATTATATGACTTTATAAACCTGAACTTGCTATCACGTTAATATTGAGTTCAGCTAAACTTAGTATAAACTATATTTTATTTGTCAGTAATTGTAAAAAACTTTATAAAAACTTTATATGAATTTCAGCTGAACATTTGATATACTTTCGCCAAACTTGAACAGTCAATTGCACAAGTTCGGCTCAGTCTCGTTGGCCAACCCCATATCAAGTTTAGCCAAACCTAAAGTTTATATAAAGTTCATATAAACTTTAATTTTTTTACGCGGGTTCTTAACGAAATACACTTTTAACTGCAAGATTTAAGCGAGACTTAAAGCCATACGTTCACAAACACTTTCAGATATACATACAGCCATACAATTAGCCATACTGAAAGATCAACTTTTCATTCCTTGTAACTACCCTCTGTATTGGTTGACACGAGAAACCAACTTAAGAAAAATCAACAAAGGACAGATGTTCTAGATAAGAAAATAACATGAAAATGTCTATTTCTCGATAAAAAAGCAAATTTCATTCCTTATTACTACCCTCCTGTATTTAGGTGGTTGATGAAACTTCTCACACAGTTTGTGCTACTAATGCAAGAACGAGAAGACAATTTAAAGCAATCAACAAAGACAGATATTTTAGAATAACAAAATAACTCGTTGATTTTTCTTATGTCGGCTTTTATTACCAACCAATACAGAGGGTAGTTACAAGGAACGAAAAGTTGATCGTTTTGTATGGCTGTATGTGTGTCTCAAAGTGTTTGCGCAAGTATGGCTTGTAGTCTGGCTTAAATCTTGCAGTTAAAGTGTATTTCGTAAAGTATTTATTATTTGTATTATCAATATATTGCCAATATGTTGCCAAAGTATTGTCAATATATTGCCAATATGTTGCCAATATGTTGCCAATATATTGCCAATATGTTGCCAAAGTATTGTCAATATATTTCCAATATGTTGCCAAAGTATTGTCAATATATTGCCAATATGTTGCCAATATGTTGCCAACATATTGCCAAAGTATTATCAATATATCGCCAATATGTTTCGTGCCTTCCAAATTGTCAATACTACCGACGAATCGATGATCTTTTATAACCTCAAGTGGATGAAACCGTGAATGAACGTCTGTCTTTGGTCATCCGAATAATTACTAAGATGCGTGACATAAATCCTCGATTTCTCATAATACCGATTTTTAGTAAAGATATGATCCAATTAATTTTAATGATATCGATTTGTTCAGCATATACTAATATATTATAAAAAATCAGTTTAAAAATATTTGGTAAACGTAAACATATTATAGATATACTTATAGAATTAACTTACTAGCAATATTATTGCTAATATATTACCAATATATTGCGAATTAATGGTAGTTATTCATTGGCATTTTGTATATTGAACACTCAATTCAATTCAACAGCCAGACTATTGCAATTATTATCCTACACATTTGGAACGAGTTTTCCAAAATATTTATTAAGTCTGAAACACAATGAATTGTAATTTTAACGAAGTAACTTTTTTCGAGCACGTTTGCTCTTGCAGTGCGGACGTCGGAGAGCGTCCGCGACGGGCTTACTCCGCGAGTACAAAATTTGATGAGCGCGAACGTCGGAGAGCGCCCGCGGCGGGCTTACTCCGCGAACACAAAATTTGATGTGCGCGAACATCGGAGAGCGCTCGCGGTAGCATTATGTTTTTTAAACGGAGAATTGAGGCTTGAGCTAAATTTCATTTTACACGGACTAGGAATTATTTACCTAGCAATATTATTGCCAATATACTTGCAAAATTAATTAATATATTTCCATTATGTAGCGATATATCTTTATGGTAAACGTATTTATTGGCTATATTGTACACAAAACTTAATTCAATTCAAAATTTTATTGTCTTAAGATTCGTCATAAAGGTTTCAATAAATTAATGTAAATACGAAGAGATTAAAAACTGTAATAATCTCATATTTATAACGCACGCGTATCATAGATTTAGTAAGTAAATTAATAATAGTAGTAATGAATATATTAGTCTGCGGTATAATTCAAACTTAAATAAAAATCATTTCCTTGATTGTACATTTTATTCATACAATCAATCTCGTAAAATATATTTGCGATTCATTCGCTTTCGCGATCTTCGCTTCTGCTATACGCATTAGCTATGTTCAGGCGCCTCGGCCGCTTCGCCCGTTGACCTGTTGCATTAGAACTCGCGCGGCAACGCCGCTCACCTTTCTTCCCTAATCCGGCCTCTGATTGGCCCATTTCAAAAATTAATTACGCCTCGCCTAATTAATATTTTTTAAAAATTCCGACGGGGTTATACTCGAATTAATTTTCTGAATCGGAATATATATATATGTTACCTATGTTTCTGGATCACCCTGTATATTTCTATATTATTATTGATAATGATTATCGCGAGTAAAATAACAAAAACATATAAAAAATAACGTGCATAAAGTGAAATATATGTTAAATTCGCGTGCAGCTGAATCATTTAAATCAACATTATGATTTATACGTCGGACAATATCCACAAGTGAATAACATAGGAAGAAACGTATAAACTTTATGCGAAAAGAAAATTTATAAGGATATACACATAAATCTTAACCGAGTGGATCGAGTGACTTGCTTGCGAGAATATAGGTATATAAACGTGGTCCATTAGTATCAGTTGCGATTAGATTTATAACATAACTACGCCACGATGCTTCGTATGATCGATCGAAGCGAAAGATGCGTAAGCGGAAAACCAAACCGTACCAACGGATTCAACTTTCATTTTTCATTCGCGAGGAAATCTATTCGAACCTATAAGCAAAGGAATACAATTACGATTAATCAACCAGTCGATATCAATCGATGGAACTTTCGAGGGATGGCGTTATAAGCCTCTGAGACAGTCGATGCGATGCGTTCCGCTAGACCATGAAAATACAGATGTGCAGAGTACTACCGAGTCGACGTAGAAAGATTTACCTGTACCTTTTACGCGATATACTTAGCTTCTTATTTTTTTACCAGTTGCCGTATATTTAAATCAACAACTGTTAATCTGTTTAACGATGTATTCTATTTTTATTCATATTCGAGTCGCATCGGGACAGTTTACAGACCCACATACTCTAAACAGTACTGTTATATTCGTGGAAAAATTATTATCGTAACTCAGAAAAATAAATGTTTATCCACCCATCAGTATTAACATGTATTTCAAAAGTAAAAAAAAAAGCATGCCCTTGTTCCTAAAAACTTTCACTAAATCCCAAACGATCGGTGTGTGTGTGTGGAAAAGGAGAACCGACAGGACAAAAACGAAAGAGACTAGAATCGTATATAAAGAGAAGAGATCGACGAGGAGGAAGTTCTCGCGAGGCTCGTACATCAGCTTACGAACGAGCGAATCGAATTATCTCGTAGCTGGTCGTGATTTGTGCTGTCCTGTAGGGCCCCCGAGGGATCTGCACTGGAAAAAAGTTTCGAGGCTAATTCTTCATTAGACAAACGTCGCGTGTGCCCGCATTCGCATTAAGATCGATGTCGGCAAAGGGGTTGGCTTGTACACCGCATAGTATAATTATATTCCGGAGGAAGCATTAAACTTTCCTATTTGGTTATACATCCACGTGTACCATGCATCTGCACCAGATGATGAAGACTTAAAAGGCTTCCGGATATGCTCGTGTATCGATGTCCGCGAAGGAAAAATTTTTCTTTATGTGATTCAGATAGGATTCGTTTTGATTGTCTGATTCTATACTATACAAGAGTAACTGCATCTAAATTGTTTTTTTTAATTCGTTGGTGAAACGGTTATGTTATATTTACGTCACCGATGGATTGACTTTGCTCAAAATTTTTAAAGACGTGACTATATGAATTTTATCTATATGAATTTTAGACTAATTATACATGTTACTATAAATATTCGGATTAAATATATGTTGTAAAAATTGATAAATTACAATTATTGAAAACAATACTAGCAACAAGCTGAATTTCTAGACACACGTACTTATGAAAATCTTAATTAAACTTTAAAATTACGCTGAGAGCAAAGTAAATAAAAGACTTTTCTATATACAACGATCATAATTTTCTTATTAGTTCAACACGGCGTATCAATCTCTCTCGTCGTCTACGATTCGTGCGTGAATCTAATTTTCCAGGACGTGGAAAGCGAAAAAGAGGCATTAACAAGATACGCGCACGATATGTATGCCCAGTTACGGCGGAAAAAGCGGCAAAATCGCTTGAATAATAAATCCAAACTGACGTTCCACCAGGGTGCCATCACGATTTTTCTTTCGTCAACCGCAAACTCTGCGCGTTCCTTTCACTTTCGTCGACGCCTTTTTTTTAGTACACTTGTCACCCGAAAATAAAGTTACGACGGATCTCTTGAACTTCTAGGACCTTTTTTGTATATACTCTCTCTTTTTCTTCCAAAGCTTTTAAGTCTCCCTGGATATACGATTTTGATGTACCTTTTTCGAAGATAATGCGTAAACTAGATAAATGGATTTTTAATTTTTTGATGTATCCGCATGGAATGTTTTTTTTTTAATTCCTAAATCAGATATTGAATATTTGCTGTATATAATAATTACATTAAAGTAATACTTAGAATCAATTTAACTAATCGCCGTTCGGCTTGACAATACGCGTGTACCGCGCATCCTCTGAATCTAAATAACGGAAGAAAACTCGAAGCTATTACTTTGAGAAACAACCAGAAATCCTTAAAAATTATTAGAAAGAAAAAAAATAATTTTTCGACATTTTTGCCAAACCAATTAAAAAAAAACCCAAATCCAGGAAAAGGAAGTATATGGTGTACATCATCAGGACTCCGATTATCCGAAAGAAAAATTCCGGTTTGGTGTCCCTCCTAATTTGCTAGTATACACAAGCACCGCATTGCAATTTTCCGCGCTTGCGTCCCGACGATTTCGAAAGCGAGAGCGAAGCTATAGGAGCGCCGAATAAACGCCTCCGGAGAAAGAGAAAAAGGAGGTGCGCGTACCGAACATCTTCCTCTCTCTTCTACCCCCATTGCGTGGGAAGGAGCTCGCGTTCAACGTTTTACTGCTAATTCAGGAGAAAGTCCAGAGCTTTTACGTGCGCTCGTACGCCCACCCGTCTTTGATTATGAACGTTTTCCATTGTCCAGCGCGTCCTATCAGCGACTTGCCGTTTATTTAGCCACGCTCGCATATTTAATGTTAAAGGCGGTTCCTATATGGAACAGCTGATTTATTAATAACTTTTTACGATTGATTGTTGGATTCGTCGTAACTTTGCCTGATAACGATTCGAGAGCTTAATTACAAACTTGCAAACGATTGAGTTGTTCGAATGTCGATGCATACATTTTGATGTTACTTGTAATTCGTGTAATATTGCTATTGTATTATAATATTTCCTGTGGAATGGTGCGTCAAACTTAGTTAGAGAAAGTCTAAAATTTTGTTTTAAGCAAACGTTTAATTACTTTAAATTAAGGACATGCTTTCTATGCGTACAATATTTATATTTCTGTACTTTTACAATTTTATCAATTTATATTGAAATTGAATAATAGTGTAGTGTACAAACACATCATAGAATTTAAATTAACTTTTTACATAACTAATATATTTCCATTTTATCTACTTACAACTAATTACTCATAATAAGAAAAATTACGTTAATATTTTATGATTTACATTTTCTATATAAATGTAAATTTTAAGGAGGCTGTCAAAATGTATAATGCGTTGTTAAAAATTATAATAACAAGTTAAAGTAAACACTTACAGCAAAATAATTTATATAATTTATAATTTTATAATATCAATTTATTTTAATAATTTTAAAAAACGCAATATATAAATAAAATTATAAAAATATAATTATTAATATGTTTTTCTAGATTCTACTGAATAATACAAAGTAAAACAATTATAAAAAAACCAAGACGAAACTATTGTAAAGTAACGTTTGCAGCCTTATTCGATGTAACGTATACAATTATTATTTCGACGTTTAAAAACGTATCAGCATATTTTGTAAGCAATATTACATAAAAAAAATAAAAGGACCGCGCAACAAAAGAGACGTTTGCAATCCAATTCGTCAACTGCTAAGTCGAATTACATTATGTAACTCAAACACTTAAAAATTCAAGCCCTTCACTATTTAGATACGCCAGACCTCGCGCCACGCATCCCGTTTACGAAATGTCACACTAGGTAAGATCCAATTTTGTATAACCCCGAAATTGAAAGTAAAAAAAATCTAAAATTGTAGATATAAGTCAAAAGCAATTAATTTCAGTAGACGAGAGTTAATTACCATAAAACTTGTGCACACACGATAACCATCAACTCTCACAATTAGTGAAAACGTTATGTCAACAATTGGTAAATATATATATACAAATTTCGTCATATATACTTGGTTTCCATACGAAATTTCACGATACAAGGTGTATACGTACAGCTACACATTATTTTCATTGTCTCATCTCAATGAATCGTTTCCACCATTCCCATATAGGTATAAACTCTCTTCCTCCACAAAGTGATTAGATAAGTTTTCGATTTCGTGTGTATATATAGACAGACAGTGCACATAATACCTTTGGTATTTTGTGCGAGCAGCTCGTTTAAAATGCATTAGGAGGTATTGTCACCGGTCTCGCTAGGGTAAAGGTATACAGAAGAAGAAAGGAGGCGCAATGAGCGCGGAGAGTCGTTAGTTCCGCGATGTCAAGCTGACACGCGCTCGTGCACACGCGCAAATAAATACTTCCACATCTACTTGTCTATGTGTGTACATACGTGTCCGCGTGAGTGTAGTAAGACTAGAATACTCGTATATATATATAGAGATGTTGGATTGTTTCGAGTGAATCTTTGATATTGAGAAACATTTCACCGAGATTCTCTCAATTTCTTTTCGCGTTTATTTAATGTTGACAAAACAGGATAAAGATTATTTTAATTACATACTTTTACTTAAATTGCTCGTGCTGGTCTCTCGGTAGTAGATTCTTATTAACTAAGGGTAAATCGTCAACAGATTTATTTTATTAATCAAGAAATACTTCTACGTTCTATCGGATATTGTTAATTTGTAATATACCTATATATCAGTGGAACCTTTTTTAATAGTTAATTAAATCATTCAGAAAAAAGTCCATAATTAACGTAAACTTAATGTGTTAAAAATACTGCGCTTGTCAATTGTGTTGTATTCCTGATGTGTATCAGTTTTAGTATCGTGAGTAATTGTACGAGAACGCAAGGAAAGATATCCTGGTATCCTTTAATACATCGAAATAAACTTTAAAAGAATAAGGATGATTTTTTGAAACGTGAATTCTTGTTAATAATGTTGTTAAAGCTGTTGGGCTAACCAACTGTATCCCATTAAAAGTTACCTATAAAATTGCAATTCCAGCAACTAATCAACGTAATAGGTCATCAAAGCATACTCCCCCAACAAATGTAGATAATCACATTTAGTAGATATAATCTGAAGTTAATATCTTCCTAGGAAAAAAGGAAAATGACTTAATTTAAAATGGTAAGGCAAATAAATGAACACGTGTGTTGTGCACATATATATCAAACTATGACTGGGAAATCAACATAATTAACTTGCAAGTATATACAGGTTAAATAATAGCGAGTATATAACCAGCTAGCCAATCTCTCTTTCTCTCTCCTTTTCTCTAGAGGGACTTTTCATTTCCGTTCTTCTGCAAGCGCAATTTCAATCGCATTTTCACTCGTTGGCGAATTAGGTTGGAGACGCCTAAGGCAACGAACGCACTCGACGCGCACGCACGAGGCCGCGCTTTCGTTCAATTATGCTTACCCGCCGAGGGAGAAATCCACTGGGAAGAATAGCCGGAAGAAATATTACGAGCTGACGACTGCTCGCGCAAACCCGGGGGACAATGAGCTCTGCGGGCCGATCGTTATCTCACCTGTGTTTAAGCCTCGCCAGAATTGCGCGACCTCTCGTTAAACGCGCTTTCGGCCGTAATTGACGCTTCGAGCGCGTTCTCGCGTTTCTGAATCTGGGATGTCATACTTAATTGTCCGAAGCCGAGAAGCTCGATTTTTCTTCCCTCATCCCGATTACCCGATCAATATCTGCACTTTCTTTTACCCGGCAAAACTCCAAATACCCAATTTATTCTCCATCGACGTGCAGTCCTCAGCGAGGAACTATCAATTAATTGTCGTCATAAATATAATTCCAGATATTTCTTAGATTTATGCGTGGACAATTCGATCGAGAAATATAGCAGTACTCGAGAGTTATCAAAATGATAGGACTTACATATTTTCACGAGCACATCCATATAAAAGTATGTAAAAGAAAAGGTCTAGAATAAATAAAGAAAATCCAGGAGCAGCGTTATGGAATCTCTGGAATCGCTTATCAGCGTCACCTCGTCTCGAGATGTGCGCTATACCCGGTCCGTTGTAACATTTCCGCCCACGCGCCAGCCTTGCGACCTCGAGGTAAAGGCGACCGTAAAGTGCGTTATTATCGCGCACCGACTCGCCAAGAGCCTCCGGGATGACTTTCCATGTGTATACGAGAGATCGCGTGCCGTTTCGCCTTGACTTCGCCTATGTACATACATACATATATACCTATCTATACGTTTGGCGAATTCAAAGTTGAGTGTTTTGTTTGCACTTATGTAACAGGGTTTATTGGTTTTGTTTGGTTATTACTTTGACTCGTATACTGCTAAATCAATATATTTCATTCGAGTGCGAGTTTCAGTCTACGTTTACAAAATTTCATGCAACTTCTGAAGATGTACGGTTATACGGTTTGTTCTATTACACTTTGCAATACCTCGTTTTACAGAATATAGATAATACGTAATTTTATATTTTAAACAGTAATGTTTTTTTTTAAATACATTACAGGATTATGGTTATTATCTTTATCAAAATTTTTTGTAATTCTTACAATTATGATTTTTTAAGATATTAAAGTAAATTTTTCTACACTGAGAATAACGATTCTTTCATTCAAAGAAACCATGAATTTCGTAGCGTAAAATCTTATATCATTTCTACCAAATGTCGATTTCTTAATAGTTAAGAAATATTCCTTTACTATTACAAACTTTTTTCTCTAAAAGAAAAATATCCATTATCTTATAATATGAAGTACATAATTCTTAATAGTTAGAGAATATGACTTAAAGAAAAAAATCATTTTTAGATGATTTAGAATCGCAAGGAAAACTCTTATTTGATATTAATTATAATACAAATAAATTATTATTTACAGATACGTGAAAATTTAATCCTCATTTATTTATTCTTATTAATACCTTTAATATAATCATATTAATTCACTAAACTCGAATCAAAATTACAATTCTTACTTGTAAATGACTCGCATCTTAGCTATAAAAAATTTAAATATAATGTGCACCTCGCCAAATCAAGTCATAGAAAACTTTATTATTAAGTCATGTGCTTTTCGCCGTATTTCAATCCACATTTCTTAACAGTTAAGGAAGATTCTTTCTCCCAAAGAATTATACTTGTTCATTCTCCAAAAATATAATTCAAATTCAAAATATTGGATTGAAATATTTCTGTTACATTCTCTGTAATCATTAAATTAATATTAAAACTCAATGTATTTTTTAAGTAGCATCAAAGCGAGTAAAAGAGTTTAATTTAAAACATAAGGAAAACGTTGCTCAGTGTATATAGACAAAATTTATTAGTATATCTTAAATTTTAATTAATATAATTGTTTATTAATTAATCTGATTATTTCATGAATTACTAATAAATAAATATAACTAAATTAGATGGCGAGTGGTAGACAATGTACTACCTGTTTATGCAAAAATTAACATAAACAAAATTAAAACAAATAAACAAAAAATCATGAATGAACAGTTAATAAAGTCTTCCAACCTATGCGTAACGACATGAAGTTATGCTCAATCAAAGAGATAATTCATTACACATCATTAAACCGTAAATTGGCCAAAGAATCAAGGACTCTGCATATGTGTGTAAACGCATTAACACAAACGGCGAGAAAGTCCAGCGTATAAACAAAACCATCGATGTTCTTAGTGAATAAAGTACTCAAAAGGAAACCGAAAACAGGCGAGTGAGGGTCCTCGTTTACATGACAAAAGGAGTGAAGCTAAGGCCCCTTGCTGCGTCTGTGAGAGAGTCTTGAGCACGCGAGTCCATTCAAGAGGTAACTCGTGTCAGTAGCCTCGCGAGTGAACAATACATACAATTACACGCATACGCCTCCGCCTCCGAGTGAAAGTGCACGCGACAAGACTTTGAGCATATGTACTCAGGGTATAATCTCCAAGTTACCGACCCTGACGATACTTTTCGGGACGAGGTTATCCAAGGAATTTTAAGGTGTTAAAAATGTTATTACTCTAACAACTTTTAGAGGTGGAACGTATGTCGTAATGCTTTAAATTTGCGTTATAATCAGCTACTTTTTTTTCTTTTTTGTCTTTTCGTCATTTTTCGAAATTTGCTTGTTCTCGAAATGCGTGTGAAGTAATTGTTTATGAAATAATTGTTGGTTTCCTGAGAAGATGATAAAGTCAAATTTAACCATGAAAGATAATCATTGAGTAACGCGTAAGAAAATCACATAGATTAAATACTATCCTGATGGAGAATGTTCCATTAATTATTAGTATATTATCGTTTAATATTACAGTTACAAACTGCCAAAATGTAAATTTTACTGCACAGATAGAAATAGGAACTAAATTTGATAATAAACGTTCTAACAGAAATAATTATATTTGTATTAAATTTTACTATATGGAGTATATACACGGAGAATAAATTTCTAATTAAAATTACAATGTTGTTTAACAATGGAAAGACAGACTGACAAATGATATTTATAGGAAAATTTACGAGATATATAGTAAATATTAATAGATGTATAGTAAATTTTACTATAAAAATTAGTAATTATTACCATTTGCCAAGTTTGTCTCTCCATTATTAAATAAAATTATCATTTTTACTAGAAATTGTTCCTCTGTGTGCTAATATATTAACTATTATTAAACAACGTTATGATTTTAGATAAAAAATTTTTAACCACGTATATTAAATATCAGTACAAATTAGATTTCAAATTGTTACAGTCTTCAATAATAATTTAATTTATTTGACGAGCATTCTTTTAATGCATTCTTATAATTTTTATTAAATATAAATAGATCTGATAACAAATTTATAAATTTGACATATGTGTTTAAATGACTAATAGCTGTGAAATAAAAATTAAAAATGTGATGATTATTATGATAATAATAGCAAATTGGCTAAAATTTATATACCATATTTAATATTATTCGGTTAAACAATAATTCTTCTAATTACTTGATACATATAATATTATAAGTAAAATTTATATTAGATACGAAAGAAAAACGTTCACGATGTGAAATAACAAATATAATTTTAATAGAATAATAAATTTCTAAATTGATTTCCATTTCGATTTACATTCTCCGGATATCACTTCATTCAAAAACCTACCTCAAGGTGATAATTAGAAAAATATAGATATTTAAAAAATACACCTCTTAGAAAATAATTCAGTATATAATTGATTGTATTTTATTGGACATTATGAACTCTAAAAACAAAACAATTAATAAGGTTGGAAAAAAGCTTATTAAATATCTTAAATATGTACATATATATTCACATAAGCTAATTAAAATTTAATATTTTAGTACATATTAATGTGAGAAAATTCCGAAGATCTTAAAAATAATTTATACCATAATTATAAATTCAGTAATATGAAATTTCAAATTCTTTGGATTAAGGACCTACGCAAAAATGTTACTTTTTCACACAGATAATGATTCACGGCTCAGGGGATACGTCAAGTCATCGCAAAGTCCCGTGCGGTCTCGTTAATAATACGTCAGTTCAGGATCAAAGGTTGACGCACCCGCGAGACGCATCGACTTTGCGATCTTTCAGCTCGAGTTCACTGTACGGCGTTGAATATTTTATATGATTTTTGTGTCGGACCCTTTTTTTCTCTAATTCTCAAAGTATCTTTACCTGAGAATGTATACACGTATACTCGTGAAAGTTGCTACTTTTATACATTAGTTAATAAAGTTCGTTTTTTCATTATTTGAAAGAGTACGTTGCAGTACATTAATAGAAAATATTATACAAAAATATAATTTTGATTTTTTAAATGCATATTATACATTTTTATTTTTATTCTTCGTTGTGATTGGTCTATAAAACCGCAGATAAAACGAATAAAAATATTACGTTGTTTTATTGCAATATTATTTTGTCGTATACGGAATATCAATAACTTTTTAATTAAAACTCGAATAGAAAAATATATACCGTATTGTTTATTCTTATTTCATAGCTTTCGTATTAAACGAAAGTAAACATTTCATAATAGAGTATTGATATTTATAGTGTAGGTTTATCAATATTATGTTTACATTAATAATGTTGTAATTTAAAATTAAAAAGTTCGTATCAATACTTTCTTGTATTTCTGTACTTAATTAGATTTTTTCCTCATATCCTTATTAAAAATTATCTAGTTTAAATTATAGCATTATTGTTTATTTAACATAACCTATTAATCTAGATATGATTTTACTGCTTGTAATAAAATTATAATTTTTATGGTAAGTGAAACTATATTTTATATACCTGTTATAAGTCAGATAGATTACATTTCAATTTTATAGCTAGATTATAGAATATATGCATTCCATTCTGTTGAGAAAGTTGAGTGAAAATTTGTTACTTTAGTTATGTATATAAACGATATTGGAACACTTAAAAAATCTTTATCTTCGCGTAATATTAAATATTTATATTTACCTTATTGTCCTATTTCCGTTTTGATTTTAAGTGTGAAATAAATACGGGAAATTATTTATTACAATACCGTAAATTATTTAACGTAAATTGTTGATACGTAATTTAAAATATTGCAACTTAAAAATGTAAAGTAAAATGAAAAAAAGAAAACAAGGAAAGAAGAAGCGAAAGGGTAAAAAAATTCTAATCTCTTCTTACGATAGTCCAGTATGCATCGGAAACCGTTTGTTCCAAACGGTTTATCCACGATCCTCGGCACCACTCGCAGGAAAAACAATTTGCCCGGACCGTCCGACGTAATGTCGATTCGAGGGAACGAGAGGAATGACGAGGTAGAAATGCACACGGCTTCTCTCTCTTTTTCTCTTCCTAAAATCGTATTGCTCTCGTCTTCTTTCCCTCTTTCTTCGTTTTCGCATCGACCTTTTTTTTCTCGCTCTTACTTCGCCGTCGATTTTTATCACCAATCATTTTTTCGCTTCCTCTGTTTGTCAGCAGCGAGATCATCGATACGAGGAGGCATCGCTGTTGCGGGAATTCTCAAGGAGGTTTCAGAAACCTGTTAAAGAAAGCCAGAGAACAACGAGGGGAGAACTATGAGACAATTTGACAGTTTTTATTAATGAGATTTTTTACACTGATTGTTGTAAGTATTAACTTAATTTCAGGTGTGATTAAACGTTCAGTTATACTTAAAAGAAATGTTAATAAGATGATGAAGCATCAATCATATTGCAAATAGTTATAAAGCAATCAAATCATTTTTAAACAAATCGAAAAAATTGTGACAAACTAGAATGATAAATTGACATAAAAATGGTTGAAACTATTGAAATTTATTTTTAAAGTGTTTTATATGTAATTGGATTTCTCAAGTTATACACGGTAGCAAAATTGAATTTTTGTTTTTTAAACTAGTATTCATTCTTTAAAGAATTGATCGTTACGCTGTCTCGCCTTCGTTAATTCCATTTGAAGCCCTTGCCCTTACATCGATCTTACGACGACGTACTTTTATTTAGTTAAAAATAATGACAGTCGATTAATCATACAAAATTGCTAAAGAGATTCGTTTGAAAAATTTCGTTACAAAACTGTACTATATTAATATAGATTAATATATACAAGTTAATAATTTTATATATTTGTTCATCGAAAAATAAGAAAATGATGAATAGAAAACACGTGCCGATAACCAATATATCGAGAAGAAATTGACTGCGGAACTCGAACAAAAAGTGATTCGAAAGAAGGATGAAACGCGCGCGCTTGTAAATCAGCCGAGATCGGAGCAACGCGACAAGGGCGTTGCGCTCGACTCTCGACAGGTTGTAGCGCACTCGCGCACACACAGGTACACATACAGACAAACGCGAGTATGTATATATAAAGTACATATATATAAACTCAGTCACGCCGCATCAGGAAGTGACCCGCGAGTAAGGTCACTGACAGATCAGCTGGCGGCAGCTCGGCGTAATCGTGTCAAGGGCGCCGACGGTCGTGAGCACGCGGTTCTCTTAACAGAGAGAGAGAGAGAGAGAGAGAGATAAGCTCCTTTCCCTTCCTTCTTGCAGCTCGCGTGTGTGTCAAGTGGGAGAGGAAACCTACGTATAGGAAGCTGATCTATCCTTATAGAAATCGTCGTCTTTCTTTCTCTCTTTTTCTTATATGAATTTATCGCGATTTTATGCTGCCTTGGGAATTCAGCAAGGTAAGTGCTTTGTTCGGTTTTCCAATTTTTTTTCTCCTCTTCGATTTTATGAAAAATTAGATAATATATATCCTATTATTTATTTACATATAGAAAAATGATAGTCTTGTATAGAGGGTGCGATAATATGTAATAAATAGACTGGTTACATTTTATTACTTTTAAATATATTCTTTGACAAATCGACGTAATTAACATTATTATGAATCGGTTTAGACTTAATTGTAGTTAGACAAGAGCGCACAACACAATATCCTATAAGCCCGCAGCGATAATTTGTCTATCATTACCATTAATGAACCGTTACCACGTGATTGCGGAATCACTTTTCCCAGTTATGGATTACGTTTATTTTTCATATGTTAATAAATACATATTGATAGATTGTTATTTTAACACAGAAAATATTGCTTTACAATTTTTTCTACAAATTACTTTAACATCAGAATAAATCTTCATAAGTATACGATTGTACACTCTTATAAATAAATAATGAATAAGAGTTGGGATTTCTTTATACACATATATATTTCACTTTAACATTCCACATATATTTAGAGCAAAAACGTCGTTACTGTTAATATCAAACTGCATTTAATATTAGATTATTAAAGGAATATCTTCGTATCGCGTGTATACTTATTTTGAAACACGATAACACGAGTCAAAAATAAAAATGTATACACTTTTAATTAAATTGTTCTTCGCGTTTACCACAAAACTTTCAAAGCTTTTTATACTTTTGCATTTTCATTTTCGGTGTACGCTTCGATAAGGATAAGAGTACCAACAAGTTTGACGTTTTTCTTTTTCGACGCGAGATATGTAACCGTTTTGATGTGCAGGAAGACGCGCGATAACAGGTTTTGCAATCTTGAAAATGTGTTGAAAAGCCTTGCACGATTGATCGTTAATTTTTTAGCGAACGTATAAGTATCAATTTTTTTTATACAAGCAATTTAATTAAAATGTAAGTTAGTTTTATGTGTTTGTTATAATTAAAGGTCTTCCTTGTTCCGAACATAATAAAAATTTTATCTTACTTTCACGTTTCTACAAAAAATTACCAAAAAAATATAAGTATTTTACACGATCCATTTCTTTATAAGGTTAAGCAAATGCTTTGTATACATAAAATTATTAATTATCATTATTATTTACATTATCAATCAAGAATTGGATGATGCTCAGGAATTGGGTATGATACGGTATAAAATAATAATAATTAAATGCAATTTCGTACAGCGCAAGAATTTCTGTTCAACGTGTAATATGAAAATTGTTTATAATTTACCATCTTCTTATCTTAACATTATGTAAAATCGCGAGATAAATTGTATAATTATGTTATTATTTGGTTGTACGTCGTAAATATTTATATTTTTCCTAATAACAATAAGAAAAAGTCGATGTAAATTAGTCTTTCAAGATGCTTGTACTATTACATAAAATTTTACATTTACATGTAGTTACATTAAATATTCTTTTATTTTATATTAAAATTTAAACAATTTTAAAACAGTTAATCACTTTGTTTTAATTACATAATAAAATATTTTAATAACATTATTGACACCTTAGCATATTTCCTTAATAAATATCAACGTTGATATAATCTCGAAAATAATATAACATCGGTAATTTGACCGAAAACTTGTAAGTATACCATTTTATATAATAAAAATTCGATATCACCAAGACGTAGTCACAAATAACAGAAATCTAATGATGGTTGAAAACTGTATGCACATATGTATAGATATATATAAATAATTGAATAGATCGAGGTGGTAAACGAGTAATCTACGTAGTATATAAGAAGGCATCGTGTATATCGTATCTAAAAAGCATTAGTAAAACCGAGAATTTTCTAGCTTGGCTACTGTATTCTAATTGAATTACCAAACGATTACCGATTCTAGGGTCGATGGTATCGTAAATGTCATCGAATCGGTATAGACGCATTAAAAAGGCGCGTTAATCCACGACATTAACGCATCTCGCGTAGATATGTACGGGTATAGATGTTGGTGCAATGAAATGTGTGTACATACATATATACATATATATATATACAGGTATAGACGATAACGATCGGTATACGATCGATAAGAATCGCCGGCGGGTCCATCTCCTACACGCGTCTCACTCGAGAAAATATCGGTTGATCCGGGAGAAGTCAGCCATAGCGTCAGGTGCCCCGCGGACTATTGCCTCTCACGTATTTTGAATGACCGATCGCCACGGCGTTTTGTTAGAAATCGGCCTCAGGCCATTTAGAGGCATCAGACAGTGGCAACCGGTCGCGCTGATCGAAATTTATGGAGGCGCGAAAGCATCGAGACTTTCGGGGGCGCTCGCTACGTCGGCTTCCTCACTTTTTTCTTTTCTTTTTTACTTTTTCTTCACTCCTGGGCTCGTCCGCATCTCGATTGTCGATCCTTGTTACCGATTCGGCCTTACCTACTTTCGCGATCGCGCGCCGCGCTTTTTTCGGGGCGAATGCACGCGCGCGCGCGCGCGCGAGAACGCGAGTCTTGAATTATGGCGCGGCTACAGAGCGACTTTTTTCACGGGTGGCTTTCTCCTTTGACTCGCGGGATCTTGGGAAATTTTTGTATTAACAACGAAAGAGTGAAATGGCAATTACTCTCTAGGACTCGTTGAAAAATGAGGGTTATCTCTACTCTTATCCTGTGTCTGCTCCTTTTTTTTCTATACCTTCAAAGGGGGCTGCACATTCAAATTTCGATCGAGAAATGGATTATAGGTACTATATTTCTATAAGTATCTATATCAAGATTATCATAAGTTACCATGCCGAGTAACCGGCAGTATACGAAAACATTTAACTGTCATTCAAAAATGTTACGATATTTTATGCTGTACCTTTAAAGAAAAATTATTATTTATATCCCATCGTGGCAATGTATCACAATTTTCGAAATATATGGTATTTTACGTACTTACTGCACGTTGTTAATAATTCACCAAAAAGAATAAAGTATTTATTTTCTTTTACATTTTAATGATTTATCTAATCTTACGCGTAGTTCTGATTAACTGTTAAACAGTTTACAAACTGAATTCCACGTAACTTATAAATTAAAATACCTAACTGAAACAATAACTAAAATCAATATTACACAACATATTATTATTTTGAAAATTGATTTTATCATTAGTTTCTAAGCAGCAATCTATTTACTTTCTATAGACATCATTTTGTACCTCATTATTTCACTGCTTATCTTCATATCGTTTATTTCCAATCATTTATTTTAAATAACAACTAAACATCGGACATCAAGTTCGAAACAACGTTAAATATATATATCTATATATACAGAAGAAAAGAGACGATCACGAAGGCACGGGATCCCGCTGCGTTTTCTGTTATAGAGCATTCGAGAGAAAAATTTACTTCTCGAAGAATCAAACTGCATCCTCTCTCATATCGGTGAAATTCGATTTCTGCGAGTTTACGAGTTCACTGAACCGAAGACTTGAGCTACCTCATCGATCCTTTGGCATCGTATACACGCTGTGGACTCTTCAATATCGAGGTATCGTGAGCGCGACCCCTCTTGTTTTATCCTATTATTTACTGTACCTATACACTCTTATAGATACCTCCACTTTAACTCTCATAACAAAGTTTAACTACAATTTTAAACTATGAAAAATCGTGTAGACATATTTCATTATAACCAATTTCACCGGGTGGGACACTTTTTTCCCGTTTATTCCCGTGTATACATTCCCTCTTGAGATTAATTGATCGCGTGTGCGTTGTATACACTCGAGACTCTAGAAATTACTATTCCATCGTATACGCACTATACGTAAATATATACATATACATACACATAACAATTCGGTGGAAAAGTTGGTGAGTGCGTTCGTGAGACTATAGCTCGATTGCTCCTTTTCCTCTGTATTAATTTATCATTATCATTAATCATACTAACGCCGTTTGTCCCGTATAAATAATTTAATTATTCAATTTGTGGTATCACTTTTAAGAGGTGTCGTGGAACCCTGACGTGGAAATGTTGATTAATTAATGAAAATTATATTGTGATTAAATGGACTTTCGTTTGATTGACTGTTTGCAGGTATAATAAATTATACATTCGAGCTTTTATATATATATATCTGTGTTTATATTATAAAATACTGGAAATGTATATAATGTATACGCTAGAAAATTACACAGTTTGCTAAAGTGTTATTAATTCTACGATTTGATACGATAGATGGGCATAATTAAATTTGTGGTATTAATTTAGATTATTACAGGTGACACAGTGTCAACTCGATAACTATTAAAATATTCATCGTGTGGCTTGCATTTATAGATCGTGGAATAAATAAATCAAAACGTTAAAATACTATGATTAAATACATCGATCGAACAAAAACGCGTCCGTCTCACCCTTATCTAACATATCGTCAACCAAGATATATAATAAAAATACGCCAAGAAAATTTTCTTAAAAAATTTATCACGATCAAAATTATATTGATTTTATTACAAATATTATAACTTTCTAGGTTAATTTTTTTGCGAACAGTGCCAGGTTTACCGTGTTATCACGTTATGATTTTTGTCAGAAATATAAGATGCAAACAGTATGAACAGCGAAATACTATTCTTTTTTACAAATATTAATCCGTAACACATCGATATATGTATATATATACAAAGATAATAACAAGAACGGAAAAGGAAATACAAACAAAAAAGAGTAAACAAATGAAAGAAGAAAGCCAATTAGAAATCAAACAAGCGGTAGATATACACGTATATCTAGAATATCAGGCGGACACACTCGTACGAGTCGAATAAAATCGTGAACTCTCTCTTGCCTTAGGCGTCCAGTCTGTACAGGTGCAATAACGAAGTGTAAAATTATTACAAGCGTTATGTGTCTTGCTCGGGTTCTTGCGATATTTTAGTATAAATTAAACCACGGTTTTAAACCGTAGTTCACAACGCTCCAAGATACTCGGTATAAGGATAAATACATATATGTATATATATATATATATATAACAAATTTTAACTAACTCCCGAACTATTAACCCGTTTTTAATTACGCAGGATGGATGAGATTTACATAGCAGTATGATTGCTTTGACTCGAACCTAACTTTCTTAATCACGAGGTCAATTTAATTACGGATATTGGAAGAGAGGATCTATATGCACGACAATTTTTACTCTCGCTATTTCCATGCATTTAAATGTACGAATGTCAGTTAATATTTTTTAATTCCGAATGATAGTGACAATCTCGCAACTTCTTAAATAGGCAATTTATTTTCAATAATTTGTAGAAGATTTGGAGATTTAAGTTAAAGGTATATTCAAATTTTTGTATTATTGAATTATTCTGTCGTAACATAGAGTTACACAAATATGCAAAATTATTGTACTTTAAGATTATGTGCTGCAATTCCAAATTTAAGCTATTTACGCAATTGTACAGACAACCCGATTAAAACTTAGATTTGAATGTGGTTCTCCTAAAAGTACAATAATTTCGTATAATTTTGTTAAATTATATAAATAGCAAAATTTACATTACTTCTGACGTTTCGTGATGCAGCTACAATATGTTGTATCGACAATCATTGTACAAATAGGTATTGTATATTTATACTTATTTTAGAATATTAAATTATTAATTTTTTTTTAAACCTAGTCGTATATTAATTTATTTATCGAAATATTTTACAAAATATTAAGCGCCAAAAGTTTAATAAATAAATAAAATAAATTTCAAAATCTAGAGGAAATATTTTTGACACCATTTGGAAAACAAGTCAGTTGTTGATGTAACAAAAAGGAATATAGTGCACATGTTTGATACACATTCTAATATTATGTATAATGCACGTTCTAACAATGTGAAGGATCAGTAAAGTTGTTACGTATCATACGGTACACGAGGTTCGGCCATAACTTGACGACGTGCGTATAATGCACACTTGACGCTCGCGATAAGATCCGCACCTCGAGATAAAACACCGAAGCCATATATACACCGTGTGATCTCGATCGTTGGGGAGTAAAAGTGACCCACTAACCGTCGACTACAGTTGGCGCCTTTGAAAACTTGGTAACTCGCGTCATTTTTAGTTTTTTTTCTTTTTCATTTACGCGTATCGAATCTCGTGATTCTAGTAACGAGTGTACTTGATGCAGCGACAGGTTATTAACGCGATTGATTTTTTTTTATCAAATAACTGTACTATTCGTTTAGTTTACTTCTTTTTTAAAGAAATGTAGTGATTGTGCGAACATTTAGATATAAAATATTTTTGCATTCGTTTAAAAGAATAAAGTGAACTTAAAAATGGATCGCGACGTTATAGGTATACACTTGGGAAATCAATTTATTTTTAATTATAGCATCTCATTATCATACTTCTACATTTAATTTACAGGTCTGATTAACAAATTTCAAGTTCGACTTAAATTTAAAGTCTAAATAAGTTATATTTACGACATTACATTAGTTGTAGATAAAATTTCAGGAAACGTATACACCTCGGTTTTTATAATAGAAACATAAGGTATAACCATTATATTAACGATATTTCCAAGTTTATGTTAATGAACGATTACAACAAAGGCCGTATAACCGAGAACAGGTAAAACAGGAGATAAATACGTAAAGTGCGTGCTTTCGTCTATTTTTCTTTCGACGCTATCATCGTGCTACACCTATATTTTACGTGCTAGTTAAAATGATGGATAGAGTTTACAGATTCGCATTTAGATCTATCGCGGTGAATGTGAAAAAAAATGAAAACATAATTAAAGAGAGTGTATACCGAACCCAACGCGTATATATGAGACTCGTGCATTTTATCTATGTGATCCATTGTACCTGTAGCGTCAGTGTTATATACCGTTACTTTATGTATATTACATATTTTTAATTTTTTTGTACATCCCTTTTTCGAAAAGATAAAAATAATTTTCTAATTTAAGTTTAAGATTTTATTACGGAGTAAATGTATAATATAGTAACTTTAAAGTCTTATTATGTTGTCAACAATTTACTTAATCCTAAATAGGATAAATTGTAAATGAGTAAAGTTTCGAAAGTACACTTGATTAAAATATACTAAACTTAATTAAAGTATAAAAAGAGAGTGATAAATATATTAAATGGCAAATGAATTTATATACTTTGAATTTATAACTTTTCCTTTTATAAATATCTTTAGCGCAACTTTTGTAAGTGTAATTTAATCATTAAATTCTTGCTTCGGTAAAAATGGAACGTAAACATAAATAGAAATATTTCGTCGAAACCTATATTATCGGAAACATAGATATAAATGTTCAATTGTTCGTTACGATGAAAGACGAATATATAAAAAATATTGGACTTGAAGCAAAACGAAACTGAACAAAGTCTATATCGAAGCATCAACGATCAAAACTGACGTATATTTTTAAAACTCTCTCCTAAGACAAGCACTCGTTCATCTCAAAGACAGATCTATACAGGACGTTATGGAAAAAGTGAAAAATAAAAGAGGAGACTCGCGGAAAAGCAAAGCAGCCACTTTCGAGTTCGCGGTCAAGCGAGGCCGGCTTTAACGGATTGTATCGGGGCTGCGCTGAACGCGCGCATATAACATCGGAAGTCCCGTTTCCGTTCGGGGGATTTACGAGCTCGCGAAAATGAATTCGTTCTCCGACCGTATTAATGCTGATGTATATTTTTTTTTATCACATTTCTTCTTATTTTCCTTATCCGTGAATTTTCCGATTTCGCATTCGTTTATAAAGAATGCATTATATTCCTTTTGTTTACTTATTTTGGAGGAGTCGGTGGTTAATGGTGTATAATAAGTGTTATATACTGTTAGACTTATCGCAGTTCCTTTATTACAAATGAATGATTGACGTGTTTTTTTTTAAAGGAATAAGTGGCTTTTCTTTCGCGCTCGTTCAAAGTATAAATATGGTTAAAATTAGCTATGTGATTTTTGTGTACTGTTTGGGTTGTATCTTTACGCAAAGATTGTACGATACATAATATTAAGTGTATATTTACCTTTGAAATTTCGTAATTTTACTAGGTTGTTCTTGTAAGGTGGTATTTTTTTCCGAGGAATTCATGTAAATTGTGTTCTTTGAAAGCAATTTACTTGTATAGAGTCGCTAATTGTTCACGCTTTTGTAATTTAGAAAAATGAAAATAAATATTTTGAAGTTAGAATCTTGACTATTTAGAAATGATACACACAATGAAAATTATTTTTATTTTTCCTAGCTAATAAGAATAATATTTAATGTAAGTTTAAAATTTATGAAATGTATAATACAATACGTTTTTAATATCATTCTTCACAAACTATTTTATATAATTCAATGTTATTTAAAATAGCAATGATTAAGTACGAAATAAAAGGGAATATCATTGGCCGTATATAATACAAATGGTTGCAAGAGGAAAAAGTAAAATAACCCGTGTAATCAAGATCTGTTAGAAAAAATTTACTCTAGAAGTTTTCATCAAGTGCAAAAGAAAAATTACATCGGCACTCCACGTGCACTTGTAGAAACGTAAAAAAAATGAAGGTGTTCTTTGAGGCAAAGTCACAAGTACAAGCGCGGAAAAGGGAAAAGAAGTTGAAAAAAAATAAGAGCTGAAACTTCGTACTATGATAAAACGAGTTATAGTGCCCAAAAAAGGTTGAGAGGAAAGAGTAGCAAGTTAAAATCGACAAGTTCTCGCGCACGTCAACTTTAACGAGTGTCGTAACGACTAGTGCAAGGCTCATACAGTCGAGCAAACTAAGATTATTCAGTGAAAGAGACTGCTTCTTTGATTCGTATTTTGTTACCACGTGTACCTTTAACATTGAATTTTCATTTAATTAAAGGTTTATTTAAATTTATTTACCCATTTGCTCCAAAATTTCGTTGAGCAATTTAAATGACCGCAAAAAGTGTTACACGGAGATGAAACGAATTATATAATTTCACGTAAAAACATGTAGATAAAGCGATCGAGAGAAAAAAAACGGAGTTTATCCCATTGAATGACGCAATCAAGTGCACCTTCATTTCTCGCAATCGTTGGAATCCCAAATGTAGGAAATATCGAAGCGAGCTTGTGGAAAATGCGACAGAGGATCGAAAATCCGATCTGTGCTACATAGCTATCATCCAGTATATACCACATGATGCGCGTTGGGGCGAATGCAGATTGAGCCGTCGTGATGTTCGTGGCTCAGCCCTCTAGATACACGCACACTCGCACGTTTATACGAGGACTGGATTCACCTGTGCAAAGTCATTCAGTTGGAAAATGGAAATCCTCGATACACCCTGTTAACGTCGCGCACTCGAGTAACACCGGAACTGCGTGAAAAGTGTCAAGGATACTCAAATGTATAGGACTTGTTTCATGATCATCCTCGGAGCAAATGTTTAACAGTACATATTCTTCTCTTGACAACTTTGATGTTTCTTAAATGTTTATTTACGCTGTGTTTTTTTATGAAAAAAGTAATATTTATTTAACGAAAGTGTCGATTTAATCTTCCTCGCGATTCTCGGTCGCACAAGCTCGTATCAACAAAATTTATTACTTTTTCAAACTATCGTATAACGTGAAAGGACGATTTTTTTGCAATGTTACACGATCTCACGCGCGTGTCTCTCATCTTTTATCATCTCTATATACTAAACCTTTTGTCGCACCATCGTCGACTCTAAGGTTACTATACTTGAAACCATACCCCTATTATTTTAACCAGTACCTCTCCTTTTATCGATTAAAAAAAATGGCGATCCCGAAGATTACATTTTTCTCGATCATCGATGCCAATAATTTTCTCCGCTGCAGTGCAGTTTGACGATTTGCGCTTCGAGACTTCCGTTATCGATCACCGTATCAGTGCGATGATAATAAATTATAATTTTCAGGTGAGCACTACTTTAACTATATTATTCAGTGTAAAATTAGATTAATCTTTGGGTGTATAATACGGTTAAATGAGTGTAATAAAACTTTATAATGCTCGTGACAAACCACTTAACTGCATGTGATGTTCACCATATAATATTTTTACTTATTTTCATGCAGATACCTAACAATTATGTAAGGGAAAACATATATTATACGCGTTTATCCGCGCTGCAGTAGACAAGTTTAGTCACCAGGTTGGATGGATCTGTTTCTTTTTATACTATTTTTCGCGAGTTACGTCGGCAGTATAATCAAAGAACTTTAATATATAGTGGTAATAATAATCGTCACGTTTAAAACCTTAAAAAATGTATTTTTATTTTATATGCTTTTATTAAAATTGTTAAATGTGGAATAAAAACACTGACACTGGTTAGATTTGTATATAGTATGGTTGGATCATTAAACTTTTAAATTTTAAAACTAAAAATAATGTCAGCGTGAAGATTTTGTATGAGTCTACAGATATAATAATTGAAAATTGCGTTGAATAACGTTTAAGAAATTTTTAGTAGAATAAATTAATTATTCAGGAAATGTTCAATACCTGTCAAATTAGCGAACGATCGGTCAACAAACGGACAACCAATCTCGAATGACTAAAGTAAACTGTATAATATTGAAATTGATATAAGTTAAAAGTGAGATCACCCAATAGAACTTAAAGGACGCGATAATAAAATTAAAAAAAAAAAGTGCGAAAACTCGAATTTTAACTTTGGAAGGAAGACAACAATTTCCCTTCCATCAATCATATCTTAACGCGGAAGCTCGGGCGCAAAGGCCTCACGGCTGTCGTCAGGCTAACGTTTTACGGTCCCATGAGCGTAAGCTCATTATGCACGCGCGCGCGTTCTCTCTCCTCCCGAGCGTACAAGGCCGTCTCGCGAACGCGTGTCGGCCCTTTCTTTTCTCCTTTTCGAGCTTCCGAGAGCCACCGCCGCCGCCACACCGTAATTAGAGGCCTTCTCGATTGAGATTTGAAGTACTGAATGCTACACACTCGCATCGCAAAGGCTTATACACTCGTTTACTGTTCGGGTGATGTACCGTAGGGGTAACAGTGCTTTCCGCTTTGATCAGAAAGTTTTATCTCTTTGTCTATACTCTATCAGATTTGAAGCTGGCTCGATTGTGGGTGCGTTATATCTCCTGAGCCTCGACTGGCTGTATAATCAGATCTTATACGGCTTTGGACGTCCAATTGATTGCGAGACGTCAAAACAGGAGTACTACAAAGTCATCGTAATATCTCTGATTTAATGAGATACATGTTTCGAACGCTAGGAATGTTAGAAATGTTTATGTACTGTTTATTTTTATGTTTATGCATATACATATATACATACACACGTCGGGTTTGATCGTATACTGATCTAATTAAACTTTACGGTAATGCAACCTTTTAATTTACACAAATGAATTTCTTTTTTCACTTTTAAAGTGATGCACAATTATAGATGATACGCGAGTATTCTTTTATGAAGCAATATTATAGTGTAAACATTTGTAATGCAATTGATTACGTCGATAAAGAATATCAAGTGACATCTTTGTCAAACTTATTTTTTTTTTAATTTATATCTCGATATTTTATATAACACCGCGAGGATACATTTTATTTATTTGTTTAAAAATACTTTTTATACGTTATTTACTGTCCAACTTTCTGACTATACTTACGAAGTTACGAGGAGTACATTTTCAAAGTTAGTCTTTGATATACTGCGAAACATTATTGGCAAGGACAACTTTAATACGACGCATATATTTAAACTCTCGTACATACCTGTTTTAAATTTTTTACCTAATTGAAAATAACGATGTAGACTTAAATTATATTGATAAGATATGCGGCATCATATGCATGTATGATTTATTCCCCAAGTTGGAAATTTCAATTTTTCGTAAGGAATACGATAGAAAAAATATTCTATTAAAAATTAGTACAATCAAAAATATATAATTTTGATCTAAACTGAATTTTTCTTAAATATGTCTCAAGAAGAAAATCTATTTGCTTCGATGTGATTCTTCCACAATCGAGCAGAATTTCTTTATCTAAAAAGTTAGATAGTACAACTCAAAAAGATCAATATTCTAAAATTAAGCAAATTCCTCTTGATTACAAAGAAATCGCATCGGAGCAATTTCGTCTTGAGACATATTCATCAAAAAAATCAATTTTTGATACTTACTAATTATTTTTATTATTGCGCATTTTCTGATCCATAACAAATGGCCAGCATGTCAAAATAAAAAAAATTAATTATACGTATGTAATAAATTATAAATGTATTCTGATTAGTTATTTCTCTATATCTCTAAAGAGTACTAAATTAATATGCACATACATCCTCCGATTTTCCATTATTCAAGATACATAATATAATATTTGTATACAATTATAACGATTTTACTTTTTAACGTTAAGGTGTTAAATACTTAATTTTTTCAGAAAAATATCCAGGTTGAAATTGCACTCTTACATTATGAACTATCCTTATTCTCAGCTTAATTTACGAGTCATACGTAAGTGCGATGTTCGTAAAATTTTCACGTTCCCAACATGTACATTTAGATCTTCGAGGAAAGAATATAACACACCGAAAAAAAATCCGAGGATTTTCCAGCAAATAATAGACATTAAAAATAATAAGCACTTTACAATACGTATAAGGAATTTTAGACCGGACTAGTCGCACTTTTTACGGAAAATAATTCATTTTAACAGTATTACATTTTAGTGCGCGTTTCTTATACAGTTAGGATAATTTTAAAACACCTATTAAAAGTATTAGTAGTTAATAAGTATGATAAAAAAAGCCCTTGATAATTAATAAAAATAAGTGATAATACTACTATTATAACTGACAATCAAGAAAAAAAATTAATAAATCGGATATCATTGATTAATCGAGAACGAACCATGAATATATTCAAATTAAGATTCGGTAAACAAAACATGTATTTCCTTTTACTTTAATTTTTTACAAATTGTAGAAAAAGTAATTGTGGAAATAATCTACTTTGCAAACCACCTTAAACACGGTTAATTGTTTCTCATTACATCTTTTGCATGCGAACTATTAAAGCGACAGTTAATTTGCAACGGCGTGCCGAGCGCAAAATTAAACAGAGCACGTATATATATACAGCCGACGAACCTGAGATTTGGAAAGGTTCTCGCATGTGTAATTATATACCTTTGTAACCGCGATCGATTATTTTCTAGTGCTTGTTGGTGAGAGGGCAATTTTTTTACATTGTTAATCGAATGATATTGTATTTTTCGATACAATAAGTGTACGCTTAATTACGAATTGTAAGGATATGTATCATGGAGTTTTTTAACGAGGAAACTCTTCTTCTTAGTTTACCAAGGTCGCTGCTACCTGTTGTCGAGGTGAAAATTTTCGCGCAATAATCTACGTAGGAAATACGATGGGAATGAGATTGCATTATACGCAATGGAATGATGGATTTCATTTTAACTGAATCGAATCGCTTTATATACAATCTCAAATTGTTGAAACGTTTTATGGATGTAGAATTTTCACTTTGTATAAATAATTTAATTTAGTTTAATTACGTAAGATTATTAATTATTTTTAGTTAGTCGTTTAAAAATTTGATTTATATAATTTTACAATTGAAGTATTATTATATTCAAATGTAACATGAATACATCCATCAATTTATTTGAGTTATTGCCGCACCTTCTAATTAATTTAGTTTAAAGAGCGTAGAAAAATTAGAACCTTTTTCTATATTTTTATGAAAGCAAGTGATTCATTTAAAAAATCGCTTTATAACTTGACTTATTTTAAGTGAATGTCGACTCTCATTTTTATATACTGTACAAGACTTCTTCAAGTCTTGATTCAACGAATAAAAACTACCTTTTGTGTATGATATTTTTGTTTCTAAGGTTAGGGCGCTAGAAATTATAGTCTCAAATCACTTTAATTGGCTAGATTTTTCATCTAAATCCGCAACAAATTCAAGTAACATTATTAAATTCCTTCCAGGAAACCCAAATTAATATACAATACTCACATATCAATGGTAAAGAAATTTAATTATTACAATTACTCATTCGAACGAAATAAAACTAAAAAAATATTAATTAAGGTATAAAGCGTACAAGAGAAAAGTAATTTTCACATATGTAACAAGCACATACTTTATAATTCAGCAAACAAAGCTTTACGAGTTTTACACGTCGTTCGGTATAGCATTAAATGCTGTTAAACATTATATATAGTAAAGATAAAAAGTCAGGGAGTTGGAAAGAAATAACGCGCATCATCATGAATAATTAACAGTCCGCATCTATATTGCCAAGTGAAAAGAATGAGATTCTAGATTGCAAGTATAACACCATTGGTTAGTATAAGTCGTAGACTATTTATCGACTACAATCGAACTTATTTCAATTCCACTTGCGTCGGTTTACGAGTTTTCCTTTTCTCTTACATTAGCATATAGAAGATTGGGCATTATTTTAATCAATCGATAATTGATCACATTATGAGAATGCAAAAAAGTAAATAAGTATTTTGTAAATAATTGTGCGTTAATTCAATTTTCGGTCGATTTAACTAAAATAAACGGAATAAATAATGTATATTTTTTCAATTTAAAAATAATTTATAATTTACATATTGTCACTTTCGTAATACGGATTAACCTAAATTTTTTAAATGCTTTTCCTTCGTATTACTTGTATTTGTGAAAGCTACTGATGCAAAGCGTGTTTAATAAGAGTATTATATTATATCCACAAAAATTAATAAATAAACAAGATATTTTACCAACAAGCGTCTTTACAAAAATCTTTTCTTTTTTCATATCACTTTCTTTCAACGTTACATTTTCTTGCCGTACGAAAATACTATATTCAATCGCAAGTACAAGTAATTACCAGCAAATATGATATTAAATGCTAAATGAATGCGGGTCATAATAATACTAAAACATAAATTTTTAAATTATTCATTCTCTGTATACACATATATGTATATATGTATATAACAGCATTCTCTATGGGTGTAACGCTGCATACGGGATATATTTAAATGTTAATTATCCTACTTTAAATTTACCATTACGGTAAATTTTATTATTATGTTATCACCCAGCGACATAAAATTCAGATCACTCGGATTTTATAGTGCGGACGAAATTGAGTGTTAGAATGTTAACGCGTTCCTATTTAAAATATCAGCTCATTTATGGTTAAAAACGTTCATTATTGTAATTAACATTGCTGCAAATAGTTTAATTTATAAAAAGATATCTCAAATAAATAATTACAGGTATCTTCGAAAACAAAATCAACATCGTATAATAAACTTAAATTATATAACAGTTACCTTACGCACATTGCAATAAAGCATATCGTTATGTATTCAAATATTTACAATAGATATATGTATATGTATATATATATATATTTTATATACATGGATGTGTGTGTGTAAAGCTGCTGGAAATCATAAATTCCAACGATCTAACTGCATTAACCGGATTTTCACAGTCTTGAATTTGATGTATAAATATACCAAAGTGACGCTCAGCGTTCACGGGAATATCAAGGTCGTCCATTAAGTTTACGCAAAAAGATAAAGCATAATCACACCAATAAAGATCGGACTAGCTTGGCATTCATTTTAATTAAAAGTCCTTTGCGATTTCAATCTCAATTATCTCGATCGCGTCAAATTACTTTGGAGCAATGATCGCACCGTAATGTTCACGTTAATTTTTTCATCTCTTCTCACTCGCGTAACAATATATACATACGTGCAGCGTTCCGAGGTTTTAATTCATCCGGTGTATCATCGTTTCTACCTGGCGACCCCTCTACTAATTTCTTACTGTTAACTTTGCGCGCTCGTAATGTTTTTGTTTTCTTATCTTAGATCTGACGTGCGTTATTTAGAAGCATTTTGATTACATTACGGGTGAAGTTGGATATACTAATTGTGTAACAATGGCCAGTTTTGATGAACATTACATTTAAACTGCTTATTTACGCTAATAATTTGTACGTAATAATTTTTAAAGATCACCGTTTTTAATATATTATTCAAATTATTATAATTAAATGATATTTAAAAATTTTATGATAGATTGCGAAAAATATATCTGACCTTTTAAATTGACATAATGGATAAAGTGATTTCTTGAAATTAATAGACTCGTGTAAAAATTAGCAGTAACAATCGTCTGATTTATAGTAATAAGCCCGTGAAAAGAATTTAATTAACAAAAGTAAGGATTGTGTAGAACGCGCGTTGTACCGATATCTATAATACGTGAACCTTAAACGCACTAATTAGACGAGCCGAAAAAAAAGGAGAAGCAGAAGAGATCAAAATTTAATAATCCCAATCCTGTGGTCTGGGTTCTCGCGTCTCGTCTCGCTAATTATGAAAATTGGTGCTGTCCGGGATATACCCCGTTAAACCGCCCGCCGGCAACGCGGATACGATCGGCAAATGGGATGATTTCTCGCTAATGGTTGGATCCGCGTAACTCGCCCTCGCGCCTTATTGCGTATACACCTTCGATATATATCCGCGTGTAACTGAGATTTATACAACGATCCTATGTATAGTCGACCTGCAAATGCGAATCTCCGTAACCCTAATTATTGCCTTTGCTTAAAATTTCAATTTCATGGTTCAAAAATCATTTTTTTCAGGATAATTTCGGGTAATATATGTGAAATGAGAAAAATAAAATGTTATTTATTTGATTAAATGTTATAGTGATTAATTTATTTTTACACTTAACTTATATATACGCGCCCATTAAGATTACACAAAGAAGCTTTTAAAATAAAAGTTCTAAAGTTTCGTAATTCCGGACTTTAATATAATATTTTAGATTATATTAAAAATATATGGTTTTAATACGCAAAACCCTTTGAAATATACTGTACGTCTCCGACTTTAATCTTCGGTAACCTCATGATCAAAGATTCTTCTTTAAAATATAGAACAATTTTTTTAATTTACGGGATTTTCCTTTAAATTGCATTAAAAATATTTTTGTATCAAATTGTTTCATGTACATATATCATAGGAATAATTCGAAATTAATTTTCCAAATAAATTCAATTTCTTTTAATTAACGATTTATATATTTCCCGCAAATGCATAAATCATGTTAAAGTATATCCAGAATATCCACCATCGGATCATCTACGGTAATCTAATTTTCGTTCTATCGAATAAATTTCCTTCTACATCTCCATCAGTGTGTGCATCTCTCATCGCTCTTGACTATATATACGTACAAACTCGCCTCTGGCGGAAAATCAGTTTTCTACTTTACGCGATTCGCTTCAGATTGTACTCGCAAAACCGAGTGCAATTTTTCATTCCCTCGTCCGCGACTATTTTTCGTTGTTAGGCTTGACTTGGGCTTTATTAAGGTACCATAAACGTGGAAGAGATACATGCTCGAACTCTTCTCGGGTTTATACCTGATGGGTGGAGTTGTTCATTTTTTCTACGCCTGACGCTGTTGGCTTGAGAGTTCTCTAACTTTTTCGTGCGTTTTGTATACTTAAACGAGGTTTATACAACATTTATGCTTTTTCGAATCGATATTTTTGGTTTCGTTGTTATTAATTTGATTTAATTTGATACGTTGTTAATTTAAACAATCCGATACTGATTAATTAAAAAAATTAATTTTACACAAATAATTATATATCACAAAAAACTTTGTAGTTCGAGAGTTAATATCAAAATTTACAAACATCCAGAAAAACAATGCATTTACTTTAAAATTATAAATGGATAAATTCTTGCCATTAATAATTATATTAATATAACTACTAAACTCATTTAATTGTCTTGAAAAACGGAAGAGATGCACTAAGCTTGTATACCATTGTTCATATTCTGAAAAGAAAAATGATGATTGTAATTAGAGAAACATCTGGTTGCATAGTTTTTTTTATTAAAGTGAAAAATATGATGTATCATATCGCTCTACCTATATAGAGCTAACGATGTACCGTTAGTCGTTTCCACCTAAAATATTACTATGAAATTTTGCATTTAATGAAAAAAAATTACTTAGCATTTCATTACTACGTGAATTAAAAAATGTGATTCCACTATTATCCAATTGCTCGCGAAGTAAGCGTTAATTTGCTATTAATAACATTTCAAATAAGTTCGAACATATACGATTGTTTGTTTACAATTTTATACAACTCTAGAATGTGATATGATTTTATTAATGTGTTAATTAATGATGAGAAATATTAAGATTCATTTGGTTGAATATTTATTTTGTAAATATTTAAATAAACAGCTAATCATCTCGTAAAATATAAATCGCATTTTTTTCTACTTGCGATAAATGTCTCGTAAAAATATTAGCGTTCACTTAAACAATTTTCATATACAAGACGTAAAATGCTCATCTTTTTAAATGTTTAATAATATATATATCAAGGAAATATTCAGTACCCCATAAACAAGCTTTATCGACTTTTTTCCCCTTTTATGAACATTAATAAAGTTATAACCAACGAAATATTTAGCATTACGCTGCACGAATATACCATCGTGCGTGTGTCAAATTATTTTTATGAAACAGTTTGGAAGAAGATATTTTTCTTGGTAAAAATTTTATGGGTTACTCTATTTATTGACGATAAGCAAACCTATATCAAAATTTAATTAAAAAATTTTTAGTTGTTTCATTTGATCCGTTGAAGTGAATAATAACATTGTTCATTATAATAATGTAAGTGTTAATAATTGTTCGACACTTTATAAAGGTATAATGTTTATAAGCAAACTAAACTATCCACTTAACTTGCTTTTTAGTACAAAAGTTGAATTATACTTTAAGCACACGTGTGACGCAAAGTTAAACTCTCTCTCTTATACTTTTTCTCGAAGTTGTCGGACTAGCAAGAAGTTAGAAAAGAGTTTCCATGTAGTTTTTGAAAGCTCCAAAACGATGTCGATTAAGTCTAATGAAAAATGTAACCTCATCTATTTTTCAAATAGCATACACCTATATACATATACATAAAATATCATACACACGCACCCATATACACATATATACAAACACATACAATTTTCTACGTGCGGTTTATTACAATATTCAGCGCTCGGTCCATTATCTAAATGAAGTTTTATGTATCCCCGTGTACGTATTAATTAAAATTTAATCAGCAACTGCATTATTACTGCCATGCGCGGATTTAGAAGTAAATAACAAGTCGCATGCGCGCATAGTTTACCTTGCCGCTGTACAAAAAGAATAGAGAGAGAGGAGACATTAAAAACACTTTCCTTCACTTTATTATACTTATATTACACCGCGCACCTGCTATCTCTCTAAAGTTGTTGTTTTTTTTTCATTAATTTCGCCAATGTTCATGTTACGCTGGATATAAATGTGTATATATATATATATTCTTTTTTGTTGTAATTTTACGGTTCGCGAGTATATATAAATATTAGAAAAAAATGGCTATATACGAACGTAAAGGTAATTACGAAGCTTCGGTATACATGAAAGCGAGTAGTTCAAGTCACAGAAATAGCTGGAGAAACGTATGGTTTTCACCTTCGGTGTGATATTAAAATAATTATTGATTTTGATGCCAGATAAATTCCTATTGCGTATATGGAATTTGTTTGACTTTCTATACGTTTTATTAACTACATATATATATATATATATATATATATATATATATATATGGTTTTGCGTGACATACAACATGAAAATTAATAGTATTTTTTATGGGATACTATAAGTCTTGATTGACTATTGTAGAAAATGTAATTTTACGGTGACCTTTGAACTATAAAATACATTACAGCTGCAGGAATATTCATTTTGAAAATTTATTTGGTTAAATGTTATGCATTATACGACGACATAAATAATATTCTATATCCATTATTTAAGATTTCGTAAAACGTTACGTAATTAACTACTTTGTGCAGAGACACTCTTTCATACATACACACACATATATATATAATACTTGTACAAGTTTTGCAAAGCAAGATATCAAAACCGGTTATTTTCTAGGTATTAAATGTATGCGAATGAGATAATCAGGTTCAAAGGATGTATTATACTTTTATATCATTGTTTATATTTTATTATTATACTTCGTATCATGTATATTTAGATAGATTTAATTTATGAATACGAAAACTATTTAGCATATTTAGTAGTATCGATAATTAATAATAAAAAAAAGCTTTTTAAATACAATCTCGCGTTCGTAAACAGTATACATTAAAACACAAATATCACAATCACAATGCCACGATAAATAGAAAAACAATTAGACTTATTAATTGTCAAAAATTCCAAAATAATTAGAAATATATGCTTCTCTTGAAAAAAGAATAAATATATATATAAGAAGGAAGAACCGCTAGAGCATGTAAAATCCAACGAGCCATCAGAAAAGCAAATCGAAATAATCGATCCTATCCCACGGTTCACTTAACCCTCCTTACCCTGAATCCTCCATAGGATCGCACTCTTAGCTGACGTTCGCGCTCGGCAATTAGTTTCTCCTAATTAATCGATGGACGCTCGCGCGCGTCGCCGACAACCGGCAGCAGCCCGCCGCAAGTCGTTTTCTCGGTGAGCTTCGAGAGAAAGTCGCTCACGGTGCGGCTATATCGTTCAGGATCTATTCAAGCGAATTCCAGTCTATTCTCATCGCGTACGCCCGGTGATTTTCGCCCTTCTATGGGGCTACAGTCCTTTTAAAAGGTTATGGTCTTTTTTTTCTTATTCGGCTGTGAGAACGGTTTGAAATTTTATCGGTTCGATTTTCTTAACGCCTGCATAACCTTTTACATTTTGCATTTTTATATATATTTTCATAAACGTTTATGAATATCATTCAACTAAATATATGAAAGATTCAATGTTATTTAAAAAGTTAACGCGTGACGAAAATTATTTGAGCATACTCTTCGCTAAACGTTATTACCCGAAAGTCATACAATTCATATACTAACTACTTCGTCACTTTGAAAAGCTCTACCCATCGAATGAAAATTATCGCAACGCTTTCCACCATTTACTTAAAATCCAGTCTTATATGTATATTTTCAAGGGCATAGTCATTCAACCGAGCAATAGCTACAAATTTTCTCCAATCGAAATGAAATTCTCACGTCATTACCACGTCGAAAGTATTAAAGCGCAAAAACGTACATACATATACATATATATATTTCTCAAGGTCTCCCACGTGTCAGTGACCCGAAGACTAGCGCGGAACTATTTAGAGTGCAGCGCTACATCGCGAAGATAAAATATTTCGAACGTTTCATTCATCAGGCTAGCGCGTAACACATACCGTTAAAAGCCGCGCGAGCGGCATAATTACTCGCGGCCCCGCGCGCAACGCTAATTGCGCTGAAATATTTTCGTCCCTAAGATTCAGTTCAATGAAATTCTATCGAGGGAAGAAATAAAACAATAATTTTTAAAAATATCGCTTAGAAATATTAATTGCTCCTGTCACATAAAGGGAGGGATTGGATCATAATGCTTTCGTGGGAGTATAGATTTCTTTTTTAGTAAAGACTGTCTATGCATATATATATATATATATATAAGCGATATGATTCAGTCTGTCATGTTTCATACTGTGATAACGTCCGGACAATATTAATGGTATTGTATATTTTTAATTTTATTTAATTTATGGGTTTAGATGATCAAAAATTTATTTCAAGGGATTATAGCAGCAAGTATTTTAATGGTTATAGAGTTACTGTGTAGACAGTATTTCATAATTTAACTTCTGAGTGACGATAAATAATTATTTTTATATATTGTGTCAGCCTGGGATTATTTTAATTTAATTACGTCGAGGTTATTTATAATTCGAATTTTAAAGTTGCGAAATTATATACGGTTACGTTTTTAGATTTGATCATTGTTATAAAATTATTGTCGTTTCACGATTGAAAACACACTTGTGTATAAAAAAAAAACAAATTTCAATATATTAATATTTCGAGTTTGTTTCTTTAACGATGCCAGGATATATTCTCAAATGTTTCTAAAAATATAGCTTTATCGGGATAAACTTTACATTATTCCAATCTGTTTAAATCTATGCAACAATAAAGCATTCATGCGAAATACAAATGGGACTATTAATATTAATATCAATATTTTCAATGAAATAAACAATAATTATCTTCCGTTAATTAAAATTTAAAACAAATACGAATTAGCTCCTCTAATACTAATAGACAATAATTATAGAATACTCGGTAATTAATAAATTATTTCAACATCTGTTTAAAAGCACATGAATATATAATAAACATTGAATATTTTGCACGTCTGTAATTACTTCAAAGTTATTCAGAACAGTCGGATCATTATCTGAGATTCTTTCTTAGTATTATAATTGGCTTTATTAATTAGTCGAGGCATTGTATATATTTATATATATATACATACACACACACATACATATATATATATACAGGTATACAGCGCGATAAGAAACGGAATATTATAAATTCGCGGAGCAAAGTCATTTTACACAAATAAGATTAAAACGGGATTCAATCATTTTAAGCGCAGTTACGTTTTTGCATAATTTACGATGAAAGCTATATTCCACTATATACATATATATATATATATATATATACACTCGCAAGTAGGTAATGCAATATTTAAACACGTAGCCCATTCTTTCGTAAAATAATAAACTTTCACAAATGCATAATGCATGCCAAAAGTATTTTTTTACATTTTCATTTAATAATATTAGCATTTTTTAGATGACCCAGACGATTGCATGGTAAAAATTTGTGTCAACTTAAGGTAAAAGTTCGAAAGAGTGTAAATTCATTACTGCGTAATTTTAATTGTCTCTTCAATTAAGTTTTACTTCTACACTCTTCAGTTGGGTAGTCGTTTTATGTGAGAAGACAGTACACGTGTACACGCGTATGATCTTCAACTTAAGTAAATGAGGTTTCCATGATTGAATACAGCGTAAAAATATTTTCTTCTTGATTTTCGTCGTTTTATTGCTCGATCGTAACGTAAAGCTCATTAAATTATTTTAATATGGCACATCGCATTTGTTCGTATATACCAATGGAAAAATTTATTTCTAATAGTATTGAATTGTTTTAACCATATACATTCTTTGGATTTATATTTTGAATTATCTACCTACGCGTGTTGCAGAATACTTGATATGCGTAAATGTAATTCAATTCTTGTATTAAGTGTACAAAAATTACGATAGCTACCAACGTACGTCGTAAATTATTAGCACATTTAAAAATTTTTTACTCTACACGCTCGTTATGAGGGATGAAAATGAAATTAAAAAATTAAAATGTTCAAGTGCCCAAATTTCGAGTCATAAAAAGTGCTTTATAAATAAAAGTTGATAGTTCGTTAATTTAAGTTATATTGCATATAACATTAATGTTTATCTATTAAAGTTTATTTATTACTCAATTTGTTTATTTTACTCAAACCACTGCCAATTAGATTCCTCAAAATTAATGTATCGCTCCTATATACCTATGTAATATTCTAAAATAGAAAATTTTAAAATTGTTTATGTTTCGCACCAATTCAATTCTGATGATTATTACAATTAAGAAAATGCCCTAAAATATGATTAAAGATGTTAAAATCGGTATAACACGATAATTTTTAAAAATATCGCTTAGAAATATTAATTGCTCCTGTCACATAAAGGGAGGGATTGGATCATAATGCTTTCGTGGGAGTATAGATTTCTTTTTTAGTAAAGACTGTCTATGCATATATATATATAAGCGATATGATTCAGTCTGTCATGTTTCATACTGTGATAACGTCCGGACAATATTAATGGTATTGTATATTTTTAATTTTATTTAATTTATGGGTTTAGATGATCAAAAATTTATTTCAAGGGATTATAGCAGCAAGTATTTTAATGGTTATAGAGTTACTGTGTAGACAGTATTTCATAATTTAACTTCTGAGTGACGATAAATAATTATTTTTATATATTGTGTCAGCCTGGGATTATTTTAATTTAATTACGTCGAGGTTATTTATAATTCGAATTTTAAAGTTGCGAAATTATATACGGTTACGTTTTTAGATTTGATCATTGTTATAAAATTATTGTCGTTTCACGATTGTAAACACACTTGTGTATAAAAAAAAAACAAATTTCAATACGTTAATATTTCGAGTTTGTTTCTTTAACGATGCCAGGATATATTCTCAAATGTTTCTAAAAATATAGCTTTATCGGGATAAACTTTACATTATTCCAATCTGTTTAAATCTATGCAACAATAAAGCATTCATGCGAAATACAAATGGGACTATTAATATTAATATCAATATTTTCAATGAAATAAACAATAATTATCTTCCGTTAATTAAAATTTAAAACAAATACGAATTAGCTCCTCTAATACTAATAGACAATAATTATAGAATACTCGGTAATTAATAAATTATTTCAACATCTGTTTAAAAGCACATGAATATATAATAAACATTGAATATTTTGCACGTCTGTAATTACTTCAAAGTTATTCAGAACAGTCGGATCATTATCTGAGATTCTTTCTTAGTATTATAATTGGCTTTATTAATTAGTCGAGGCATTGTATATATTTATATATATATACATACACACACACACATACATATATATATATACAGGTATACAGCGCGATAAGAAACGGAATATTATAAATTCGCGGAGCAAAGTCATTTTACACAAATAAGATTAAAACGGGATTCAATCATTTTAAGCGCAGTTACGTTTTTGCATAATTTACGATGAAAGCTATATTCCACTATATACATATATATATATATACACTCGCAAGTAGGTAATGCAATATTTAAACACGTAGCCCATTCTTTCGTAAAATAATAAACTTTCACAAATGCATAATGCATGCCAAAAGTATTTTTTTTACATTTTCATTTAATAATATTAGCATTTTTTAGATGACCCAGACGATTGCATGGTAAAAATTTGTGTCAACTTAAGGTAAAAGTTCGAAAGAGTGTAAATTTCATTACTGCGTAATTTTAATTGTCTCTTCAATTAAGTTTTACTTCTACACTCTTCACTTGGGTAGTCGTTTTATGTGAGAAGACAGTACACGTGTATACGCGTATGATCTTCAACTTAAGTAAATGAGGTTTCCATGATTGAATACAGCGTAAAAATATTTTCTTCTTGATTTTCGTCGTTTTATTGCTCGATCGTAACGTAAAGCTCATTAAATTATTTTAATATGGCACATCGCATTTGTTCGTATATACCAATGGAAAAATTTATTTCTAATAGTATTGAATTGTTTTAACCATATACATTCTTTGGATTTATATTTTGAATTATTTACCTACGCGTGTTGCAGAATACTTGATATGCGTAAATGTAATTCAATTCTTGTGTTAAGTGTACAAAAATTACGATAGCTACCAACGTACGTCGTAAATTATTAGCACATTTTAAAATTTTATACTCTACACGCTCGTTATGAGGGATGAAAATGAAATTAAAAAATTTAATGTTCAAAATGTTCAAGTGCCCAAATTTCGAGTCATAAAAAGTGCTTTATAAATAAAAGTTGATAGTTCGTTAATTTAAGTTATATTGCATATAACATTAATGTTTATCTATTAAAGTTTATTTATTACTCAATTTTGTTTATTTTTACTCAAACCACTGCCAATTAGATTCCTCAAAATTAATGTATCGCTCCTATATACCTATGTAATATTCTAAAATAGAAAATTTTAAAATTGTTTATGTTTCGCACCAATTCAATTCTGATGATTATTACAATTAAGAAAATGCCCTAAAATATGATTAAAGATGTTAAAATCGGTATAACACGATCATTTTAAAAAATAAAGAAATACTAATCATTTGATTTCAACGTCCATTGTGGTTTGAGAGAGATTAATGCATTTTCCATGTGTTCTGCGCCAAGAAGTACAACATTCAGGTATTGCAAATACCCCAAAACATATTTCTAATACGTTTAAGCTACAGATATTACTATAAAGCATGCTTTATTAAAAAACAAAAAATTTTCAGATAAATCGCATTTTAGATTCTTATGTTTTTTTTTCTCAAAATCCACTTTTTGAAATTTTCCTATATAAAGTTGCTATTGTGTTACCACGATTTTTTTCAACTCATTTATTTATAAATGATTAATTCCTAAAATATAACAAATTGAAAATATTCATATAACTTGAATAATAATTAAGATAATTTTGTTTATTTTCTACAAAATACATTTAGTCCAATTAAAAACTGTCATCTTCAATATTCAAAGTTTTAAAAAATAAAAGCGAATTAATAATTCTAAAAACGCTTTTTTTCCCGAATCGGAAAAAGTAAAAAAAATTACATGGTTTAGCCCAGCAAATAAAGCGAATTACGTAGACATATACGGACATTTTCTAAAAATACAGTTTTTGAACTCTAAACATGTCTAAACATACTCTTAACAGGTTGAGAAAAGAAAGCTTAAATTAAATAAATAAATTAGCAACTATTTATATTTACAATGTAACAAATAAGTTAATAAACTGTAGATAGATGTATATCTTTCACGTGCAAATGTGACGCAGTGCAATCTCACTCGTTTAGTACAAATATACATCTAAAGTATTAATAAGTATAAATAAAAGTAAATATAAGAACACCTTTTATTGTAAAAATAAGGCGGTAAAAAATCAAAAAAATTTTCCGTCGAATACACTTAAGAGTTCTATCCCAATCGAAACCTCATTATTGAAAAGCAAATAAACCGTATTTTCATTAAATTCGAAAACGAGCAATTGAACTGGCTTCCATTTCATTAACTCTAGGAAAGAAATAAATAAAGAAAAAAAGGAGAGAATTGTCGCCTCAACAAGGTTAGTTAAAAGGTATATATAATCCGAGTAGCTCCTAATCGGAAAAGAGGTTCCGAGTCTCGTCCCTGAGATAAAGACGCACGCGTGGAGAGCGGTAACTGTAAACGCATTGATATATTCTACATATGTTTCTATACGAATACATATTTTTTTTTTTTTTTTTATTAAGCTTACTAAAACTCATGATTGAGTTTATACAGCACTACATAATACAACAATTGAAGTACATTATAATAATTCATATATTATTTCTTTTACATAGCAAGTAAATACGAAAATAAAATGTATTTACATTTTTTTTTCCTAAATCTTTAGGTTACATTTGTCGAAGAATTTACAAATTTTTAGTAAGACTTTTAGGTTCATAGTAGCTAAAAAGGCTTTAATTGTGTAAGGTGGAAAATATTTGTATCTTAATAATTGTTTTATAAGTCGGTGCCTTTGTGGTTCATACACTGGACAGTTCCATATAATGTGATTGAGGTTTTGTACGTCAAGACCGCAGTGACACACAGGGTTACTAACAATATTGATGCGATAAAGAGAGTGTAATAGATTATAATGATTTGCTCTGCATCGGTTGATTGTTACAATCGTCTCTCTATTGATATTTTTTTTTGTAAACCATGGATTAAGTAGATCAGTTTTGTATATGCCGAAATATTCTATTCCTTTTTTTTGCCCCTGTGTTTTTATAATACTCTCAGTATTAATATGCATGTTCTTTTTAAAATATTCTTTATTTTTTTTGATAATCTTTCACAACTCGGCTTAGATTTATCTCCAAAGAAAACGGTCCTTATACATTTTAATAACAAAAATATTCCACCAGGAAATACACAAATTACAGTCAACAACTGTACTATAAAATCTTCAAATACAGCTCGTTTTTTGGGAATTGTCTACGATTACAGAATGACATTTAACGCTCATATTGACATGATAGTAAATAAATGTAATCAGACTCTTAATATTATAAGATACCTTTGCGGCACATGGTGGGGTTCCCATCCAGAGACACTGATTACTTTATATAAAAGTTATGTCCGATCTTTAATAGATTATGGCTCATTTTTGTACTTTCCTGTCAAAAAGAAATTACATAAAAAATTGGAACAAATTCAGTACAACGCAATTAGATTTGCTTTAGGTTATAGGCGTAGTACGCCCACAAATATTCTTTTAGCCGAGTCTAAATTACCTTTTCTACGAGAGCGAACAATTTTTTTATGTAATAAATATCTATCAAAAGTACTATCTAACAAAGACAGTCTCTTGCATAACCACCTTCTGTATGCTATACATACAAACCAAAATAGCCATAAAAAAAGAATATTACGGTTATGTATTGAAAAAATAGATACTGTTGCAGGATCAATAGACTCGCATGAAAATTTTAATATGTACACTTACGACTATAATACTCTTACCACTTCGATTCCATTCGATATAAAACTAGGAAAAACTCTTGAAAAGCTAAAAATCCTGAGATTATATTTAATAATTTTATTAATCAATACAACGTATTAGATATCTATACGGATGGCAGTAAAATGACAAATAACAAACATGTCGGTGCAGCTTGTGTAGCTCCTAAAATTAAACTAGAAATCTGTAAAAGCATTAATCAAAAAGCATCAGTTTACACTGCCGAATGTCTAGCTCTTAACTTAGCTTTAGATACCGCACTAAGCTATTCCGATCGAGATATATTTATTTTTACAGACTCGCTAAGTGCGCTACAATCGCTATCAAATACTCAATGTACTATCCACACCAATCCACATATTTTTCAAATTAAATCCAAATATCTTTCATTTATCAATAAATCGCAGTATAATCTTAAATTATTCTGGGTACCATCTCACTCAGGTATACCAGGAAATGAACAAGCTGATCTAGTGGCTAAACAAGCAACAAATAAAAATTTTGCAAATTATCTTTTAATTCCATACACGAATACATATATACATAGATATATATATATATAGGTATATGTAGGTATATATAGGTACATAGATAGTGACATACGTATAGGTAGCACGCGCGGTTGCGCGAACTCAGAACGGATTAAGCGCGCGACTAATCAGTGAAAGTGCGCGCGACCCATTTCAACGGGGCGAAATTGCACCGGACGCACATATACTCATCGTTTCCCCTACTACACTCTCTCTCTCTCTGTCTGTCATCAAGGAAGACGCGCACGTGTCTGTATTGGATGTAGGCGTTTGGTCCTTTCTATACGTACATAGGGAGTGTTTAATCCTTCACGAGGTGTCCAAGTGCCAGTGCGACGTGAAATCATCGTAAATACATATATATATATCCCTCGATCGATTGCCCCAAGTTCATTTTCTAATCGTTTGTAAATTAGCCGTATGGAGTACAGTATGTCGTTCAAACGTTCGTTTATTGAAATTAAATGTACTTTTAATACCGTTGTATATACATTCAGATTCCATTAAATTATTATCGAGTGTTTATGTACCACGCTTGTTTACAGAAAGCGTCAATTTATTTTTAATAACAATTGCTGACTGACCCAAGTACACGTGATATACCGAATTAAATGATTATTTTGTAATAGAGTATATTTATTTTAATAATACTTTATTAAAATTATCCATTGAAAAATATGTGGATATAATATATTTAATTTATTCGACACCGTTTAAGGAAATAAGAAATGAATCACAAAGACAAAAAGTACGTTGCAGTCACTTGCAGGCTATTAAAGTCAAGCTATCAAAATTATCAATGTTAAACCATAGACATTTATACCCATATAAAAACTTGAAAGAATGTTCATTATAATAGATAAAAAAAGAAACTACGTTCTATAAATGATACTCATCAATCTCCATCAAAGCATAACGCTATATATACATTTTTAAAGTTTTGATATTTTTATGCCCCCTTACGTTACACTAAAGTATTATATACATTATTTTAATAAACTGCAAGAAGTTTGAAGCAATAAAGAAAGTATAACAAAGAATTTGTATGGAAACTTATGAATAAACAATATCAACGATCCATTCAAATTTCAATGAATCCGGTATGTATATATGTATAATATTTTCGCAGTTTTAACATTGCCCGTAGCCTCTTCCGTCGTTTTTGTTTTTACGAGCACCATTTCTCATTGAATAGCCGGTGCTTTTATTGGTTGTTACCGCGAACGAGCGAACGACTTGCCGTATTTAAATTGTACTTTCTTTCGGTACGTGGATCTATATATATATATGAGCGTGTGTATATATAGCGAATGGTCGATCCGTGCGAAGGATATTAGGGAAGTTTTGCCCTTTTCCGAACCGACCGTTTCGTTGCGTCTCGATGATTTTATTAGCTGCCGTTAATAGTACCCATTGAATTTAAATGATCAACTTTAATTAATATTATTAATATATAGAATGCATGCACTGCTTTCGTTATGTATGCGATAAGAAAATTATCATAAAATTTAATTTAATAATTTCATATACATACATACATACATATACATATACATATGAATCAATTTATGTAGGTTACGATATTTTATATTCGTTATGGGACAATTAAACGTTTAATTAGGTGTAATCAACATTAATGTTGCTTTTTTTAACAGTACATACTGCGATTTAATATATTTCATGTAAATGCTTAATTTTAAAAGTTGAAACAAACATTTTTTTATCGAATCCACGAAAAGTATCAATTTTACATCTCCCTCAGAGATTAAAATTAATATAATTTTTTAATGCTTCTATAATGATGGACTTTATTAATTCGCTTTACCTATAAATAGAAATGTCTCCTGGGCAACGTATTATTTCCTTACAAAAATCACTTTCATTTAAAAAATAAAATGACGATCGTTCATTAAAATAAGAAATGACAATCTTTTCATTTTCTTTTCCTCGACCAATTATAGAATTGCAAGTTTTCTCATTCTTCAAATCGAAACCATAAAAAGATCCCAGAGTACTATTCACCTGGTACGTCGGAAAGCAAAACTATACTTAGCAACGAGCTAATGAACTATCCTCATTCGTTTTCCGCGCAAAGAAGATTATTCGCAACAAAGAAAACAATTTCACATTAAAAGACGGAAAATTGAGATCGTCATGCGACTTTCTATCCGTATATGAATGAACGACCCATCGGTGTATAATAACTAATTGCAAGAAAATCAGATAATAGAATTTAAAATTTTAATTTATTTACTTTTTTTTCGACGATACATTTGATTGTTGACGAGGATTTTCCTCGGAAAAGTTGATTTACCGTACATAGTAGCATTTTAATTTAAATTATTAAATATTTATAATTCAATGTGTGAATTGGTTCATTTTTTTTCTATCATTATTGTACATACATATTTATTTAATGTACAGTTATAAGGGAATATTATTATTATTTTGATAACAATTAAGCATAGGTAATGAACAAATTTCATTTATAGGAAATTTACTAAGAGTTATGCATGGAATTTTGGTATATATATATACATATCGGTCATATACCGTATAGTTCGAATTATTAACGCGTCATTGGTAATGACTCGAACAACTCTGAATTATTTTTATGACTATAGCTGCGCTCAAGTTACCCTTTAATTACACTAAATAATCTTTGCTTGCCTATTTAATCACTCGCTAAATAGTCCTGGTTCGCCGAACTTTCCCCGGAAGTAACACGGAATCGACGGAATTGTATTCTTCAGCTAAACTGTACTGGACAATATAAATGCTCTAAAATGTATTATTATTATTACTTTCAGCGTAAGAAACTTGAATATTAATAGCTCATTACTGACAGTTAAATTTTACATTAAAATTTAAAATTGAATCAATAGTGAATTTATGTGTATTAAAATTATTACAATAATCAATCACCTTTAGTCTTTTCAATTTTCTTTAATAAAAATTAAAATATTCCGTAAACTTTGTTTTTTACATATACTCGCCATTTGTCAAAAATAACCAAAAGTTCGTAATTATTAAAAAATAATTTCAGTTAACCTTAAAATTCGCAAGGGTTATTCAACGACAATAAAATTGAAAAAATATTTTAATACCATATAAATTAACTAAATTACCTTAAATTAAAAAGATCTTATTCTCTCCGATCGTGTATACCAACGAGTAATGAGAGAAAAATGGAACGGTGTAGTAATATTAAACATAAATTAACAAAAGAATGTCATGTACATTATCATCGCAGTGTTAATGAGAAAAATTAACGGTATGTAGAGAATGAAGTGAGGCGTACCAAAAAAAAAGGTCTTTGTAATAAAAAAACTGTATTCGTAAAAACGACTATTTATGATAAATTCAGACCAAGATAAAGAAATAACCCTATTTAAAGTTAAGTCGAAATTAAATACTGTTGTTGAAATAATTATAACAATTTATATACGTACTGAATTTCTTCGTTTTCTGTACACGTGAAAATTATTAACTTTGAATTAAATTTTATTTTCCTTTAATTAAGTAAATATAATAACAACTGACACGAATGATGAGTGAAATGTTACCCTAGATAAAATAAACCACAAAGTATTTTTAAAAATAACAGCTTAGAGAACAATCGTTAGATCGATACAAATCAATGATTAAGATCCTTGCACTTTCTCATACCGCAGGAAAATGACAAAAATTTCTCTTGGATAAACAATTGGAAAGCGGTAGGTTCTCGGTTTCATGAGCGTAAAACACACACCATAGGAGGTAATAATCACTTCTTGGTTAGTAATGAAAAGATGTGTATCTATCGGTACGTATAAGAGGTATTCTTATCAGGGAAATCGACGGCGCTTGATATTATACTTTCCGGGCGCAACCCCCGCGGAGCGGAAACGCTTAGCTTATTAGCATTTCGGAAAATCTTTAAACCATGCGACCTTTTTTCCGTATAAGATTCAACGATGAGATTGCGCGCTGACCCAGAGATGCGAGGCCTGCTTTTGTCCGCGAGCTAAGAATTTTTCCGTTCTGTCAAGGAACTCGACCTACCTCGTTCCGTACGTCGACTTTTTTTTAATCGTGAGCGCGTTTTGCGAAACTTTTACCGGAATTGATGTCTTATTTTTTTACTTTGTCATTTGAATCGAACAATCTTTGTATTAATATTTACGCTTCAACTGTAGCAAATTTTAGGATAGAACAATTCTTTCTTTCTGAATTGGTTGTTTTTGTTATTGAGCCATCTCGTACATATAAAAGAGAAATTATATTTCGTACTTGGATGGTTATACCGTGTGACGGAAATTTAATTATTTCTTTGTGGATAACAATTTAATTAAACTAATCAAACATAGAATGCACTTTGTTGTAAAAATTATCACTATAATAATGTACCATAGATTTATTCTAACTTAAAAAAAAGTATTTCTGAAAGTAAAGTTTAGAGAATCTGTTTCCGTGAGAAAAAAAGTGTCTATGCATTTAACGTGTAATTATTGTAATCGCAGAACAATTTATTCTATTCAATGTAAATAGTAAAGAAGGAAAAATTGCTTGGAAAAAGAAGTTTTCTTTTCTTACGGAAATGCGTCAATAAAGTGCAATTCTCTTATACTACTACTACATTATGTATATGTTGGAAAATCTTTGAATTTATAATAAATCACTTGAAAATGAGCTTACAAAACTTTAACTCTAAAGATAATCATCAGTGTGATATTTCAAATATTTTATAATGAAATATATATAAATATTGTTTCATATATTCTTGTTCTTCAATATTTTTTATACGAGGCACAGCTGTCCAAAAACTGGTACATGTGGACTATTTTGAATGCCTCTTTACTGGGATGCGCACAGTTTGTAAAATAATATTTACGTTCGAAGTGTCACAAAATTAAACAATTAGTTTTTAATTATATTAACAAACTGCAATGACGATTACTCAATTTGATACGCTTATCTCGGGGCTGATCACTTATTTATCAGTTTCTTACAGTTCAATTTGTTGGATGCGCCATTCGAAGGGAGAATCAAAGTAATCGATATCAAGGATTGAACCGACATCTAATTCAAATTGAATGATAAATCGATGAACGATCGATGTTCGATACAAAAATGCGGCAATTATCGATGTAAAACGAAAAGAAAAACCGTAGTTGCTGCGATAAAATAAATGATCAAGACAAAATCCTAGGTTGTCGCACGCACGTGCAAACCGGCATGAGCATCCGTGGGCACTCGCGCCTACTCTCCATTAGGAGCAAAGTGGGTTACGTTTTCTTTTGTCTCCTCGGTTGCTCCGATCACCTACTTCCCTCTCTCTCTTTCACTTAGGACACTCGGTTGTTGCATCGAGGAGCCGCCGACATGATTTACGGGGCGACGCGCGCCGCAGACGATCGATATAATCGATGGATATCGATTGATTTTATCGCGCGCCAAGATCGCGACGGGATAGCGCAGGGGGTCAGCTTTGTAAACGCGTTGCAGGTGTAGGTATGCACGTTTCTACAACCGAGATAACACACATTTTTCATCGTTTCCTCGTTTTGTTGTAATTCTTCTATATATATAGCTTAACGGGTGGGGGCCACGTTTTTTAACACTGTTTTTAGGTTAGGTATTTTAATTAGGAGCTTTATTTATACTTGATAACGTTCGTAAAGATCGCGCGAAATTTTTCATTGTTTATATATGCTTTCATATTTAAGGATATTTAGCACCGTTTCAAAGGCTAACGTTTTACATACACTTTCTAAGATAGCAATTATCAGTTTTAAAATCATCTAGTCACTTCGGATAGTGTACCGTGTATTTTAAATTAATGTATACATTGCTCATACTTTTTTATGAGCTTTACTTCGACTATATATCTCTTAAATGCCTATATGTATACCTAGTAATTTTGTGTTGTAAAAATTGTTGTTAAATTAGCTCGTTCGAAGCAATTTTTCTTTTCTTAAACATAAACTTTGATGATTGTCTTTAAAAGTTAGTAATATTTTGTGCCCAAATTTTAAGGTTAATCGTATAATCGGAAAAAATGGAATACACTTTTAGTGCATAATTAATTTTAATTAAGAAAGTTAAGACTTCATTTACATAATTTTGGATAAGTTTCCGTATTCCAGGGGATGTCCTGATTTACCCTGTTTTGCATGTAATAACTTAATTATGTGCTGTACTTAAAAATATCCGAAAAAAGTTTACGATATCTTAGTAGAAATTATCCTTGTAATTCGCTTTTATTACTACTACTTTAGCTTTACAGTCATTTTATGGTATGTATTTATAAAATTTCAAATAATATAAATATATATATATATATATTTTATAACTGGAAATTATTTATATCTTTATTTTCGGATATTTTAGTTGATTATAATTGCGTCCCTAGTAGAAATCCAATCCATTTTTCGACCATTTTTCGGCCATTTTTATGATTTATCAACATGTCTTGGTAAAATTCGAATCCATTTTGGCCCATTTTTGAAACGCTTTTTCTACGATTTCCTAGCCAGTTTGTAGCGATTTTGATGAAATGGCTTGGTACTCGCCAAGAAATGCGAGAAAAAGCGTTTCATAAATGGACTGAAATGGATTCGATTTCTACTAGGGGTTATTACAGTTTTTTTACAATTTTTTAAATCTTAGATCGATTGGACATTTTGTAATTAATTTGATTGACAGCATAGTACACAGTTATTCCAAATAAAGCATAAAATTTCTTAATAAGTGATATAAATATTTATGGTAATTGATTATTCTGACAAACCTTACATAAATAAATTTTCTATGTTGTGCTAAATTATAATTAAAATATTGTTTTCAAAGTTGAATTTACTTAAACGTTTAATAATAGTTAAACATTAATTACATATATAAAGATAATAAATTAATTAAATAATTGATAATAGACTGTATTTCTGAAAAACTTTCAATTTCATAAAAAATGTATAAATTCTATGAAAATACAGCGTCGTGTAGTAAATACACAGACACAAGACGACTAATATCTACGGAATACATAATTACATAAAAACCTGCAGTTATAACGATAGGTTTCCGTGTATTACACAAAAACGAAATAGAAACGACCTTAACCCTCGAAGGCAGTCTATTATCGAAAATAATGATTAATCACGTCGTGTAAACGTATAGGAATTATCCTATATGGAATACGCCTATTTCATAACAAACTAGAACGATATGTATACATAGAGAGGTACCGAAGAAACCCGGGATTCGGGACGTTTCCGCTTTCCAAACGCACGGCGCAACGCTCTCGAGTGTTATTTTACGGAGTATTAAATCGGCGCTTATCGACCGATGTAATAAGATGACAATGAACGATATTGGTCGCCTTTATAGCTTACCGATCGATCAAATAATGAGATACCGTTTACTTTTCGCACAATCTGCAATCTAGGTTAATAAATTGGCCTATACCCGCGAAAAACACATTACCGATCACGGACCCACCAATGACCAACTACGAATTAATGAGATTTTACCAATTTTTATCTCTCTTTCTTTCGTTTCGCGATAATAAATTAACGGTGTTTAGAAAGTTATGATTTTTAATACTTCTTATCACGACAAGGTTTTCCTCAATTATAACGCTGGAGAGCGATTAAAAATGAATGAAAAATCGACTTACCGATTCGAAGTAACGTAGCCCTCTGCACGGCTCACTCGGTCGTCATGTTAAAACCACTCCGTCAAATATCGAGTATGCACTTCACAAAAAAAAAAATAAAAATATATATATCCCTTTTGTTTAAACAACACTACTGTAGCATCTCAAGATGAATAGAATACCTTAAAATTCATACCTTCGACGACCGAGAGGAAATCACGATCGATAAGGAACTCGAGGCGGCACACTCGTATAGTATCGATCGGTGGATCGCGCGTGCGTCCTGCGCTCGCGGACGAGGATTTTGAACTGGCGCGCCGCGGCTCGCGCGACCGGCTCTCTTCGGTCTCTTTCGTTCTCTCTCTTGCATTTGGCTGCACGCACGACGGGAGCGAGTGCGTGGATTTCGCGGTGAGAGGAGTGCGGTCGGAGGGGGCATTATATAGGGTAGTGGTCTGTAAAATTTTCCCGAGGGTAGCTCTGCACGGTGGGTTTCGTGGGTGACTAATTTTACGAGGTACGAAAATCTTTTTTTGGTGGTTCGTTGCGGACTTGTTGCGGCTTTTGGGGGTGTTTATTGGCCTGGAATGGAACGTCAGTTTCAGGGCTGCTCTTTGAATTTTCCTCTTCCGGGGATATATCGATTATATTCAGCTTGTTCAAGTTAGGCCACGCAATGTGGAGCATCCAAATCACGATAAACAGGCACCCAACAATCATACGAATTCTTCAGTCTTTATTTTAAATTCGATCTCTTTAAAACTTTAATACTAGAAAAACATTAGTAGGGAAGTACGAATAAAATGTAAAAATTATCGTATGCGGCCTGCGCAATAATATAATGCTTTATATCAAATAAATATAACGTTTATGTTTGGCAAAAGTTGATGTAAACATACGCAATGAGTCTGTCACAAACTTGGAAAATTATTAATTAGACATTTGTATAAAGTATGGATAAAGTTAATAAATGTCTTACGTAAGTTTAAAAATAGTATTTTTGAACGTGTAAAATTTGGATTGATATAAAAATATAAAAAAATTTAATATGAGATTCGATAATTCGATAAAAATACTCTTATCTAAGAAATTATTTAAAATTTGTTTGTAAACTTTAGTCATAGATAAACATAAATTTTTTACGCGGGTGCAGGTTTTTCGCCTAACTATCAGTATAAATTAACGTTTCGTACGTGCCAGTTACATATCATCAAACTATTCAATACGAATTTCATCAAAATTCGCCATTCATTCGTCAATTACCACGTAGGAAAAATAAGCACCCGAAGAACCTCTGTAAGTATTAAAATGTTCCAAGGTACTCGAAAAGTAAAAAAGTCGAGGCGGTCTACGGATATTCGGTATTGCGGTATGTAAGTATACACAGACGAACTCGGTAAATGTGACGAAGAGCAATACTGTCCCTATTCGAAGTTAACAAGACGAAGTGGGTCGTACCGGACACCGGTGTGATTACACAGCAGCTAAACGTCGCCGGGGTCGTCCTCGTTTGCGAAACTATTACTGCCCTTTTATCCTTCTGGTTCTCTCTGCATTTCCAGACGAGCCAGGACTCATCGTTCAAGCTCGCTCCTCGATTACCTTTCTTCTTACTACCGCGAGCTGAGTCATCCAAGCTGAATTTTTAGGATCGCCCGTGCTTCAGTTTACTTTAATCATTATACATGCAAAAATCTTTTATCGAATTTATGTATCGGTTATATATGTATATATGTGTGTGTTTATGTGCGTGTATGTGTGTGCGTGCGTGAGTGTATGTGTGTTATACAATGCAATACTTATACTCGCACAGAAGTTCGTATAGGTTGCTTGAAATTAACGTTAAACAGTTTTTTAATACTTTTACAACATTCTAAGAGCAAGTTTATTACGTATCGGAACAGTTCTTTTTGCATGCCTGTATGAAAAAAATATGTCAATTCTTAACTTTTGTACGCGCAAAAAAAGTAAATTTGTGGTATTTTAAAAGGCTCTTAACGCAGTCCTGGTAACCGTATCTTAAAATTTTACTGAAATTAAAAATTGTAATGCTGATGCATATTTGCTTTTGGTTATTAATAATATAAAAATTTGTAATACCTTATAAATTTTACAACAAACAGCAATCTAATCTAGTAAATCGAGTACTTTATACGTCCAATCTTTTTTCAAAACCCTTAAAATTTTACATAAAAGTTTACGATCACCGTGAATTTTGCAGATATCTTCTTTTTTTTTTGCAAAACATGATTTCACTTATATATATTTATAAGCTTTCTAAAATCTTGTAAGAAGAAAAGGTAAGAATTAACAGACAACTGATTTTACTTAAATAGACGAAAAAGAGACGATCATCATTGTTAATAGAAGAGATACGTTATCACATACCTTTACTTCATTTGCTATCTGTGGAATGCCTTTATTTGGACGTTATAATTGATCGATTATTTTCAATAAAAAATTCCTGATCTACATTCGATATATTCGACCCAATTCAGGACATCACTTTTACATTGCAAGGTACCTTATCATTTATTTTTGATTCTTACGCTCGGCAAATTTTTCCGGCTTCCTCTCGTGCTTCTTTCATTTTTTATTCTTTACTCCAACATTCAACTATGAATCATCCTCTGGCTGAGTGCATATACTCCAAAAGTATCAGGGAGAGAGAGAGAGAGTGGGAGAGAGAGAAACGGCGGGAGGGGTAGAGGAAGAACGGCCCAGGGGCCGTATATACGATGTCCGTTTTCTTTTTCACTTTTTATCATTTTTATAAAACGCTCATTCTCTTCCAGGACAATCTCTTTATGATTCTTGATGTCGCTGAGAGTGGAACAACGTTGAATCATGAAAGGAGATCCATTTTTTAATAGATAGGTATATATACTTTATTAATCTTGATTGCAGAATATTTTTTATTAGAAAACAATATAAGTATATCATTATTAAAAATGAATAGACTTTTATCGTTTGTCTATATCATTAATTTAATTAAAATTAATTTAATTAACTATAAAATTGTTTTTAATAATTGGATTGTATCGCACTAATAGTTAGAAAATATGCATGATTGATAAGTTCACGGAATACACTAAACGAGGAAGGAGAGGGAGAATCGATTGGATAAGATGTCTTTGGATCCCGCAGGTTTTTTAAGAGCCATGCGGTGATTTCGATTTAAAAAAGACTGATAAATCGTTCCGACTTCTTCGGACTCGGACGATATCGGATTACGGAATTTTTGCTTTAATACGCTTTCGAGGATTCTTACGGAATACTTTATTACACTGAAAACTTCGACGGGTGGTTTCTTTAAGAAGAAAAGGGTAGGGTGTACTTTCCGAGAAAGTTTCATTTTAATCTATCCTCTTCTGGTGAATTTATATTGCTTATTCCATTTTGCTAAGAGTAATATACACTATTTCCGTGATAAATTTAATCTCTATTAATTTAAAGTGTAGTACATCGTGTAAAATTAGTCTCAAATTGCGTATTTAATAACACTTCGACTTTTTTTTATTTTTCGAATAAAAGAGGTTGTGACAAATCATCCTTCACCGAACGTAGTATAGAGGTGAACATAGTCTCCCAAAAAAAAACACAATAACCAAGAGTTGGCTACACGAATTTACTCTCCAACGTTGCCTCGACGAAGAGGAATATGAAATGCAATTCGCCCGGGCATTATCCCGTCAGAGGTGCGCACGCGAGAACGAAAAGCTCGAAAGCCCAGAGAGAGAGAGAGAGAGAGAGAGGTACGCCTACATTTGCATTCTCGCCCTCTTGCCTAGCCTCGAAATCCCTCGTTCCCCTGTGATTAGGCTGTCGAGTCTCGGTGCTGCCGCCCACGTGTAGTGAGATGTTATTTCCTACGAAACTGTGCATTCTACGTACTTTCTCGCTTTTGCCCTTACGCGTAGATCCCTCTCGCCTTCCTCTCTTCCTTTCTTCTTTTATATTTTTCATCCTTCTGAGTAATTAATTTTCTCTGATGCTTTTATACATTATGTACCGAAAGATTAATTTTTTTCCTCCTTTCATACATCATTAGTTAATGAAATCTTAATGTTTTGTTATGAACATTATTACTATTTACCGCACGACGTTCGCGATGTATATATAGTAACAAAGGTGTTTACTTTTAAACTCAAGAGAATATTATTATTTTTATATATTTTACAATGGAAATAAAATAATTAATAAAATAATTAATAAAATGATTTATAATAATTTTATAAGGAACATAATGATTACTTTGATCGATCGATAAACGTAATGTTTTGATCGACCATTTTAATGAAACTCCAATATTTAAATAAAACGAAATGAAATTTATTAAAAAATTTAATCAGATATATATATATATATATAAAGCATTTTCTTGAAGATTAATCGAATAGATTAGTTAAATCGACGTGCACGAACGCACAGTCATTACGTATATACTTACAAAACATTTAATTAAAATTACATTTTGTGACAATTAACTTATTATAGAATGTACTTATTAGAATTGTATTAAACACAGTACATTTCCACCATCAATCGCGTGTAAATACTAAAGAGTGATTAAATGAAATTAATGCTTTTATTACTTAAATGAGTGCGATTGTGGCATAGATTAAAACGCGAACGTCACCAAAGTATCTTTGACTTTGAGAAACGTTTCAAACGAACCCTATTATATATATCCGTTCTCCTTTTAAATTAACGCGATAAACGAAAGTACCGCGGTTCGTCGTAAATTTGAGTAAATATTAATATGACATGAAATTCATAAGTAATGCATTTAAAAGTGAAAATTAAAATATTCATATATATATATATATATATAACGTATTAACTATTGCCCAAACTAAATTAAATGAAATTACAAATTATATTTCGAAATGGCAGAAGCATTCAAGTTTTAGTACACTCTTAGGTTAATGTAAATTGCGTTAAAATCAAGTAAATATTTGTAGCATTAATGTATCGTGAAAATAGTGGTTGTGTATAAAAGGTTTTAAATAGACCGAGACGGTAATATCAAAAGTTACCTAAATATAGGATAAACGTATAAAGGTGAAAGAAGAAAGGTATATTTTTCATTATATAGACACACGAATTAATACATTTCCTCGTATTATCAGGATCTCCTTCTTACGTGGCTATAATTGTACATCCCTTTAAAATAACTTTTAATTTTTGCGCTGCCGAGAGAAAACTGCTTGCGCTATTAATTATCCGTATGAATAATTCATAATTCGCGCATTAAAAAGTCATAACATTAATTACCTCTAATCATTACTATTACATTGTTCTCTTGGCCATTACATAAATTAGCTTATGCAAAGGCAGCGATGCGCGACAATCTTACAAACACGCGCTGGCGCCCATCAACATATACCTATACAACAACGTGCGTTAATACCGCAGCTTTGAATTATCTATTATTTGTATACATCTTTGCAAATATGCGATCGTCTAACTTTCCGGGGCGCAGTTCCACTTTGAACTGGAACTGCTCACCTGAACCAAACATATACCCTCGGTCTTTCATTTTAAATGAGCTGTTCCACCAAAATACCTGTACTTTTTGTACTACCGTGGTAAAACACGTCTGTGCAACGTATGTCTATTATTCTGATATTAATAATGGATTTGTAAGATGCAACCAAAACTGTACATATTCGTATCTTTTCAATTTAATCTTACATTCTTAACTTTCTTTTCAATTGTATTATTTTCAAGTGCACATTTCTTTCGGCATTCCGATAGACAACATTTTTCAAGATTTCTTAAATTAATTTAATACTTATTATTTGTTGAGATTTCCGGTTTACAATTATCTATAAATATGTGATAAATTTCGTTTGCAAATGTCAAAAGACGGTGTAAAAAAACGTGAACTCAACGCAATCCAATTACATAATTAATTAAAGTTAGAAGTAAAAAAAAAACGAGCGTCAAGGTCACACAAGCGTATCTAACGATAGCCGCACACTCTACCAACGACCGATTTCTCTAAAAATTTCTCATTTTTAATGGACCCATCCTTCAACGCGGATCAAGAAACGTGGCGCGAACGAAACAAACAGAGAGAAAAAAGTGCTTCCCCGACTTTAATTGTGCGTTGCACACGGACGGCGAAACAAAAAAGAATTTTATATATATATAAAACGGGGCGAGCTGCACACACACGCGCTAAAAACCCATTTCCGTCTACGGGCAAAAATCTCAGTTTCATCGGGTTGGTCGTAAAATGCGTTTCCACTCTGAATGCATCGAAATCTAGTGAATCTGGCGCACCTCGTGCAATTAACCGAGCTGCGTGGGTTAACTTTGCTAATTAACGTCGGATCGCACTGCTGACGCAACTACTTGACACTCCAAGGATCGGCGTTGTCGTCGTCGTCGTCGTCGTCGTACGAATTCTATTTTTTCCATTTCGATCGACCGACGTAGGTGTCTGACGTAATACTAGCGAATGGCGAGTTTGTTTTTGAAACGATTTTCTTATACTCCCGCGCTAACATTTTGTTTATATAGATATAGCTTCTTCGCTTCAATTGTAGAAAGAAGTTGAAGCTTTCGCAAACTTGCAAGATATTCTTTCTTAGTTCGACAGCAAACTATTATACGAGAATCGTTCAGTCATACTTGAGGATCGAGTGAGTGCATAAACTTACGAGTCCTTCTCTGAATATTTAGTTCGTTAGTATTTTGAATATTCTGTGATCTTTCGAATTTTCTTTACCTAAAAGAAAAAAAAATATTACCTATAGTTAACAATTCTTTAAAAGTTTCAACTTTTTTCAGATTCTCCTGCCAGTCATCATGTGAAACTGTAAATAAAAGCGTATTATACTAAAATAACTTTGTGTATATTGTTAAACAAAAAAATATCTTCAAAATTTAGAATGAAATTTAATTAACGTATAGGTAAATATCATTGCAAGTGCGATAACTTTCTCAGCAACGAATATATCTACTCGTTTAAAAATACGTTCATAATGAATAGTAGCTAACCAAAAATAATAATTTCACCTGACCACACAGTTAAAGTAAATTCCTAGAAAGACCAGGCAACGCAACATAGTTTCCTTACAACGCATTATATTTTCATATAGTAAATTAAAAAAAGGTATATTGCTTTCTACACTGGACGTAATACAGTTTATTCCTACCCACACTAAGCACAATTAAATTAAATTACACCGAAGAAATTTAAACTTCCTGGACGGGTGATGATAACGATTTCTTTGGCATTTTTTTTTAAAATACTCGCGGCTCATCGGTATTGTGCGTAGGAAGTCGTGAAAATAAAATTTCTATACACATCAGCGATAGTGTCGCGAGCTCTCTTCCTCTCTCGGGCTCCTCCGTTGGCATGAAAATCCTTTTATCGAGCTGATATAGACACAACGCGTGTTTCCTGTCACTCGGCTCGCGAAGGGCGAAAAGTAGGCGAACGAGCTAATGTGAGTACCGCGCTTAATAAAGAAGAATGAGAATGCGCTTTTTCCGTAATTATGAGTAGCGCGCGATGCTCTTTAATTTTTTTCTGATACGTGATATGCATTTCTCGGTAGGTTAGGATTTTACTTTCTCGATGAAAATGACGGTGTAACCACTAACCTTTTCACTTGACGATCATTGTCTTACTTTATAGTGTTTGTTTTCACTTTGACAGTTAAAATGTATCTGCGACACATGTTTACTTATTTATTATTTAATAACTATCTTTGACAAAACGTTAATTACTGAAATGTTTTATTATTTTTCATTCGCATAAGAATAACTTAAATATTGATATTAACTGTAACATTCATTCGACCAATTATAAGTTCTATAAAACGTATACTTACAAATCGTGAAGTGACACGATATTCATAATAGTATTATCAGATTTTAAATTTAACGTTCAACGTATTTAGTTTTAAAGAAAAAAACCGCTGTACGCATTACGAAACTAATTTCGCAAATTACGCACGAAAATCTTATACATTTTGTAAAAGTTTACTCCAAGTTCCTTCATTAACATTTCTTCCAAGAGAGATGTACCTGTACAACCAATTGGATGGACCAATAATTACTTGTGTAATTACGCGGATATAAATTTCTTTCAATGATCTCTCTTTCTCCTTATTACGAATCTCCGAGAATACTCGGCGCTTATCGTGTTTACTTACCTTCGAAAATTTCTGGTACTTTTACGCATATATAGATATATATATATTTATCGTCAGATGATAAAGCAACATGAGAGTGCTTCGTATTATTATTCAACGATGCCAGTAATTACAGTTTGGTACGTACATGCGTGCAGGTATCCAAATAACCTTTTTTTTAATCTCCAATATGCGGAAATGTAATTTTGTGATTGCGGGAATTGAAATTGTAAAGAATAAAGGGAGTTTCGATTTGATATTTAATTGGTTTACGACTCGCATCAGAGGTTTATTAGCTGATATTTGGTGTTTATATAACGAAGAATTATAATTTAATTAATTATTATACCGATTATTTGTTGTATTTAATTAAATATAATACGCAATAACTAGTATAATTCGGGGGTGTAGATAATAATTCAATTATATAATACAACATTTTTATAATTATATACCGTCAGCCCTCCCGACATTTGAACTTTTTGAGAGGTTTCAAAAGCCAAAGGTTCGTTCTCAAGGGATTTCAATCCAACTGTCCATCTACTCGTACCAAAATTCTCGATTCCCTTGTGATTAGGCCGTTGAATCGAACCTCGGCTTTCCTCTCTCACCGACACTTTTTTGCACCCGCAATCAGATCTAGTTAATTACGTTCGACGAGCGACCATCAACTATGAATATTTCATGTGCGGGGAGCGACGTTTTCCATTTCGTGTTATATTATATTGACGTTTTCATTGAGTTACAAGCGATGAATCTATGTTTTATATATTTTTCTTATCCTGAGCAGATTATTTGAAATAATGCGTTTGACAATTATTCAAGGAGTACTTCAGAATAAATAATATTGCAGACTGTAAAAATAAACATTGTATAGAAAAATAATTACAAAAATTATGTTAGATTCATGTATGATGTTATCACAAGGCATTAAAAGATCATCTCGTGTTTGTTTACGTTCAAAGAACACGATTCTACAAAAAAGAAAGTATTAAAATTTTAATACTTTAATAAAACTAAGGGTATTAATAATATTTAATAAATTACAAAACAACCATAACACTGCTGTAATATAAAAATTTCAATACTCGTGTTTCAAAAATATATTTAACGGAAAATAACTCTTTTGACGTCATAAAAATAATACCAAGGTTTTTTAATTTTATGTATCCTTATTATGATGTATATTCTTTGAAATTTAAAAGTGAAGTATCCACATTTTTAATTTTTAATTTGACATAGAAAATGAAAACAAAATATTAAATTTATTGTTTGAAATTTATTTTAAAATAAATTGCTTTCTTGTACACTCTATAATAATAATACGAATCGAATAATCGTGTATACTTTATATAAAAAAAATGACTTTATGATACCTGTCGTGTAATTTTATTTTTATAATTTCAATTATAAACTTTTCAATAATTGATTTATTTGTTTCGTCTTAAGTAAACTTTCCCTCGGATAGGAAGTTTGTTATTCATAAATCGAGGACTGTGATCGAGAAATTTTTTTACTTGGGGAGAAAAATAAAAAATAATAATCTCGGGCACTGATTCACTTTGCGGAATTACATCAAACAGAGATGAGTTTCTTTACGAAGAAATAAGGCAGGTAAGAAGGTAGAAAAACATAAAGAAACAACAAGGAAGAATGGATAATATTATAACTGTATAATAGCTGTATATATAATAATCATTTAAGTATACTTGTTTAATTATTTTTTATTTACTCGATTGAAAAAATTGAAATTGAAATTGTTTAAAGTAAATTGACGTTAAAGTATATATTATTATACGTTTTTAGCGGGTTTGAGTCACAACGGTTCAGAGTCTCGGTTGCATGCCGTAAATTTTTTACGATGACCAACCGATAATCAATTTTGTTACAGTTTTATATACTCTACTTTTTATTAGTACACTAAACTTTAAAAATGTACAAAAAATTATAGTTTAGAATAAACAAATTGTATTCTTACATTATCAATATCGTATTGATTGCGTGGAAATATATAAATGATACAAGAAAGTAATAATGTCCACGTATGCGTAGATAATCGTTACAAACTCATTTATAAACGAGCTCGAAGCCCAATGATAAATGAATGGAAAGCTCGCACTTGAAAAAAAGCTCGATATATATACTTAAAAACTTCCCTCTCGATTCGCAGCTCATCCGTCTGCGATCTAGGATGGGGAATCCCCGGCGCGCTTTTCACGAAAGTGTAAAGAGTAATTAACCATCGTCGAGGGTAATTGATCTGACGGTGCGACGATTCATTATATACGCCAAGCGTGCATGAATAATATGCTTTGCCATACTGCCGGGATTTTGGTACCTACTCGCGCGATGCCTACGTTTAATGCACGACCTGCATGACTGTATGCTTTTCTTTGTAAATTAGGGATCAAATGGTACCTCGCATATACGTTTTGCATGAGTCAACGAATATTTAAACCCTGCCATGGATACCAATTGTAAAGTGTGCCATAAGGGTTTTTGTTCCTTGTGTAGCCTGTGAAACATATGACGCGGTTAAATTATTTCAGTCATTCTACTACTGAGTATACAAAGTAAGGAAATTTATTTTGTCTTGGGAATTTGATTTTAATTAACAGTGCGCGAAATAATTTTATTCAAATTGAACGTGATATTCGTTTCAGCACTCATAATTTATTAAAAAAATCTTTCGCGTCGTTTATACCTTGCATGGTAAAGTAATCTAATTGCTAAGCAATTTCTTATCCTTAAACTTGGTTATGTGCAGACTCGCACAACGACGTTTAAAAAAGTTTATTTAAAAATAAAAAAAAAACTAGTAAGTAGAGATAATGGCAAGTAACATCCTTGAGAACAGAAAAACGATGTACTTTTACGTCGTAAAGAGTGCGCCAGGTTTTTAAAGATCCGGAAAGCTTCGCGACGGATCAGTATAAAAGCTCTTTGCATGGTTTATTACGCCACGTCGCCGCCCCTTAAAACTTATATGTATATTCCTTGCACGGTGAAGGCCAAAGAAGGAAAATAAGAAGAGTGCAAGATGGGAGGAGAGAAAAAGTTGGGCGATCGACGAGGAAATTGTGTCAAATGTATTTAAGAGATATTTGTTGCCTCGACATGAATGTAAAATATGAAACTAAAGAAAAAAATCTTAAACGTAAAAAGACTATAAACTTTCATTTTACTTTCAATAATGTTAAATCCAGCAAAAAGGGGCAAAGAATGTTGATTCAACGTGATTGTTGCAGTATTTAAAATATATTATTGAGATAATTGATTATTACACGGACATTGCATTGCAAAGTCAATTTATTAGGTTAAAAACTATTTAAAATTGTGTAATTAAAATTTATAAGAAAATAACATCAATCGATACTGCGGTGGTTTAATTGAAATAAACATTAATAACGTTAACGTTTCATTCGAGTCTACTCATAGATTTACAGTCGATAAATGAAATTTATATTCAATATGATTGAATTTTTTAACGTATAGGAAATTTAATCGGAAGTTAATTAAAAAAACGTGGATCATTTTAATGATTGGAAGTGAGTCATAAATGGTACACTTGACATTAATAAGATTATTCTTAAAATTTTTCAAACGATAAATACTATTCGATTCAAGATAGCATATAATAAAACGATAATCATAGTTTAAAAGGTAATTAAAATTCAATCACGCTCGATATTTACGATATCATTATTACAACGATGCTTTACGATAGGTTATTATATCAAACCAATATAAACATATCCTATTAAATCTTATCTATATTTATATTTATTTGTGTGCAGACCAAATCGAATATTCGTATATATACCGAATTACAATTTGAATCGAGAGGACGATAAATAAACGAAAGTCATTAATCTAGCTAATCTGGAATTGTTCACATTCCCAGAGACGTCGGAAAACTGGATATATATCATAAATCTGCCAAGTATAATTCGGTATGTAAAATCACGGAAACACAATATTGTTGTTCAATTACGCATGACAAACATACGACATTTACCTGGTACACGGTATACGTATGTAAACGAGGATGCGAGACAACGCGAAATCGCGGGTACGAAGAATGGAAACGAGGCAGATCGAGAGAAAAGAGAGAGAGAGAGAGAGAGAGGGAGAGAGAGAAAGAGGTATAGCTGAGTAAAGAGAGAGGAAGCGACGAGATCGGTTTGCTCACGGAGGTCGATCGTGGCCGGAGATCCTAAGGAAGTGGGTCGGCTTACACCTCTCAAGAGAAGTGCAGTACAAATAATCGAGCTGCACAACGCCCGACGTATATGGAGCTCATTTCTTCTACCGATTCCTTATACCCGATGCGTGTATATATAGATATATCGGTACATTACATTTCGATTACCGATCCGATGATTTCGTTGGTTAACCGAATCTGGATTTTGTGAATCGATCTATAGGGAGAACGCATTTTTAGTCGACCTTGTATTTAAATGTTTAGTGAAAAGATTTTTCGCGAACGTACGGGGAAGTTACCTTATATGCGGTGATCCTAATTTCAACCGGACGGAGTAACGATTTTACTTTGAGAAACCAATCTGATGAAATTGATCATTTCCGAGAAATTTGGATGTATATATACTTTAAAACGTCGATTTTACGTTAACGAAATCGTTCTCCAAATGCATAAAGACAGCGGATATATATCCGTGTGTCAGACTTCCACTTTTGGACTTGGATGTGAAACGAGTCGTCAAGGATCATCCAAGAGTATCGACTTAATATCAACTCTCTCTTATAATCGTTATTACAGATTCACGTGAAAAAATAATGTGTACTCCCCATAAAACGCTGGAAAGTGACCAAGTGTTCACTGTACCAAATATACCTATACCTATATATATATAAATATATGTATGAAGACAAAGGATTATATTCGACCTCTAATTTTGAACTCGGATAAAACTGCATTACCAAGGATCAGGTCGAAATCAACTTTCTCTCTCTCTTCAGTATAAATAATAAAAGTATGAAATAAAACCGATGGAATATAATGGAAGGAGATATTAGAAAGTGTCGCCCTTAAATAATCGAATTTTATTAGTGAAAAGAAACTAGGTGCTTACGCCTACGAAGCGCATCGATACTCTCTCTTTTTATTACTTATTTTATTACAAGTCCATTGACCTCACTCCTTAATTATATATAGTTTTCACGTTAGTTACGTTTACACAATAAAATTAAATTGTCAACGTCGGTCTATTTAACTCTTGCCTATTATGCCATACTCGATATTGCGAATTGAAATTTAATTCGATCTTTTCGAATCATTAGCCAATTGGTTATGTAGACTGAAAGAGATCAAATGGGGAAACCGCGGATCATTTAAATTATCAAATTGAATCAGTTAATGGATTTGTAAATGTCGGTATCAGGTTTACCTTCATGTAATTAGATTTGATAATCGATTATCGTATAAGCGATGCTTCAAAATTTATTAAATATTTGTATTTTGTAATATACTCTATATAAAATTTAGGTGTTTTGTGTTATAAACATAAAAAAACAGCAGAAGTTAATAGAAATTTATTATATCGAAGGTACGCTTCATTAGGAAAGGTATTTGATTAACTGACTTTTATTAGCCCTGAATTTACTTTACTCTCGTTCTTAATATTTACATTTTATTGTATTTTTAATTTCCCTTTTGTACAATAAATTACATTGAATATCATATTGAACATTTACTGAAATTTATCACTCGAAAACCGTTACGTACAAAAGTATGCTGGCAAGCGCACAAATACAAAGCAATATTTTCCGTATAGTAATAAGAACCGACGAAAAAAAAAGAAACGAAGCGCCAGTTTAAAAAATAAAAATGAGATCGTACGAGAGATGCATCACGATCGGTGAATGTAACTAAATTTATATAGACCGTAGTATCTTTAACGATAAAGACACCTAAATAATGCTTTAAAATGAATACAGTTATACTTTCTCTGGGTCACAGTGTTGCGCTCTGGACCATTTAAAAATTAATAATACCTCTAGATAAATCACCCGCGACATCGCGTAAAATTCAAAGATGATAGGTCAAAAGCCAAAGAATCGAACCAACGTAAAATTTGATTACTATAGTCGAGCTTATTGACACGTCCGTAAGCGACGGTGCATCAATTCATCAATGGCGTGAATCGACTTGGTCTTTTACAAGATAATTAAACTTAACTGTATCAGATTCGTGTTGTACTCTTGTAGAAAAAGGAGACTCGTTGATCCGGTGTTGATGAAAATCTAGTCATGCATCGCATTAGCGTATCAAATTGTATAAATTTGTATAGTGATTGATATGAAGTTTCATTGCTTAGAAATATGAATTACGGAATATAAATAAGACGACGTTGATTTCGACGACTCTCTTTTTTGAAAGTTTATTCGAAGGTAGGAAAGATGTTGATAGTATTCTCCAACGTGTATTTCGTATCGGTTGAAGATTCGATCATCCCTCAATTTTCTTCCCCCAAGGAAAGTTTCGAAATAGGAATTTGAGAGCCCACCAACGCTTCGTTAAGCAGTAGGGGATCGAGCCGTTAATTGGCCAAGCACCGACCACTTCCTGGTCGTATATGCGCTTTACACGGTTTGGCCGCTCTCTCAATTAAAGTCGTAAGGATTTATCATCGTCAGGCCTAATTAAAAAGTAGGAAACGAGAAACTTCCGTTCCGTTCTGGAAAGCCGCGGCGATCGTCGCGCGTTTCGGTGCACGGCTATATACCACCCGTCCGGCTTCTGTTGCTGGGTGCACCGATTCGTCTCGCTTTTTCGGTCAGACGTCCGTTTAATTGAAAAATGAAATTTTTTTGTAGGTCACCCGCACCGGCTTTTTGAATCTTTTTTTTTCATAAGGGGAGGTTTTTCTTTGTCTCGATAAACGGTCCTGTCATTTTCACATATTCGATTCAAAGGGTTGGTCTACCGTCATTTATTGCATTTATTATAAGTTAATTATTTTAAATAAAGTGTATATTCAAATATTTTCAATAAATCTAACACTGGAAACAGCATTTAAATAATTATTTAAATCTTGTTTTAAATAGTCCTAAAAATTTTGATTGAAACTAATAAATATTTATTGAAAACGAAAAAAATTTAATAAAAGAAATTAATGAATTTTTAAAATTACAAAATATTGATTAGTTTCAAACAAATATTTTATTGAATATACATCTCTTTCGAAGCAAAAAAATGTGATGTAATCATGATAGACTAATAATTATCTCCTTATAAACAATATATTACAATCTTGTATGCAAATGATTAATAAACAGTACAGTAGTAAAATTTGTGTTAAAATATCAGCAAAAATAATTGTCTCTAGTTATTTTTGTTTCATTGCGATAATATAAAATATAAAATGATTTGGACAATTGACAAATCGATCAGGCGCTCGATAATCCAGCAGGGAGTGTCCAAAGAAGATTGTTAATCAATATAAAGAGGGCTATATCTGCTACGGCATCGTTTCAAGAAAACTTTTAGTTAGTTGCTAAGAATCAACTTTAGATAGTTACTCCGAGTCGTAAATTTGACCTTACATATAATATGTATTAGCTAAACTTAGTTTAAACTTAAATTAAGAAGAAAAGTTAAATTTGTGAACCTTTTATTCATGTGTCGTTTTAAATTTTTTTTTACAAATTTATTATAAATATTACTTCTTTAAATAATTTTTAAACAAAAAATAAAGTATATATTACGGAGCGAATTAACGGAATACGTCGACCAAAGCTTAAAAAATGATTCTCTTGAAATAAAATGTCCAAATAGTGTGTAAAAAAATTTAAAACCCATACACCTAAAAGTCTCAAAGCAAGGAAGGATATGAAGGCGTGTATAGTGTGAAAAGCCAAATGAAAATAAAACTAAAAAATGAAGAATATAAACGACGGAAGTTCAGAGTTTCATAATTCCACGAGAACGTCGCCCTTTAAGTATACATATATGTATACGTGTATAGTATGCCGCTATATACGATTTAGCGTTGGGAAGGAAAAGAATAAAATCGTTCCGTCACGGTCAGGAACTCGCCGCATACATATTTACGCGAGAAGAGGAACGGTTCGAGTCATTGCGCTCTGTCGGCCGCTCGCAAAATCTTGTTTTTCGAGAAAGAGATAGAAAAGATCGGTATCGTCTATAGCTCGATACGATGACGATGCGCGGACTCAAAGAGTTTACGACGCATCTTTCAAATGTGATATCTGGTTCAACTTGGTTAAATGCGGCCCTTGCTTCTACAGCGCATGCTTTTTGTTTTTTTTTTTTGACCTTTTTATGAATGCATTATGCAAGGATTTGATGGTTTTCCCGAGCAAACAATGTTTGCGACAGTAATGAGTAAGGAAGTACTGCGCTTAATGAATTCACGAATATACGCATATACATCTTCTTCCATTGTAGAATAATGCAAATTACTTTTCAGAGTAATTGGCGTATATTTGTGAAAAAGTAACATTTTTTACCGAAATTTAATGGAAAGTAAATTATTTCAACCGAGAACGCTAGTTTACTTGGTTACTCAGCATTTTTATAAGAGAAAAAAAGCAATAACGCATTTTGAATCGTTGTTACTATAAATATACCATGAATTTTCCAGTTAATCACAACTGCTTCACGACTACCTGAATTAGCTATCACCTCAACGACTTTCGAATAATCTTGTAAAGTAAAAGGAAGCGACAAATAGAAACCACAATCGCTTGGTGAATTCTAACAACGGAATAAGGAGTGTATGTGTGTATATATATATGTGCATAGAGAGAGAGAGAGAGAGAAGCTAACGATTGCACATTGCACGCGGACGAAAACACGATTCACCTCGTCGTCGCGCGTCATTCCAACCTCGCATTCCATGGAAATCAGAGTTGAACTACTTAAACACCACGGACCTTTTCCTATGTAGCCAAGTCTGAGAAAAATCTAACGTATGTTCCCAGGAAGGAAAAAGGAGCGCACTTCGGAAATCTTGATAGATCAGCCGCCTTCGCAAAAGGGAGTAATTCGAAAGAGAAAATTTGGTAGCAACTTTTCGAGAAGATTTTACGTTCGAGTTGTAAGAAAATTACTCGGGTTAAGCTGGTACTTTACATCGATAATGTATACTAACCAAAAGGATTCTATACATCCTTGAAATGCGATTCTATACTTCGATTAGATTCATTGTGCGAGATGTATTATTTTGATGTTATCATCATTCAAACGATCAGACAATCGATAACATCCAATACAATTTATACAACCCCGTTTTTTTTTAAACGTAGTGTCACTTTACTTTTGTTTAACTGTCAATATTCCTGAATGAGCAATTAGTTAAACTTATATCAATTTTAAGTGTGATGTTGAAAAGCTTATTACGGATAAAATTTAAATTTTCACATTATCTTTAAAAACATGCTTATAAAATAAAAGAATGTGTATAAAATATTTTTATTATCCTATGAAATATTGTGAGTGAAACTGACGAATCAATAATTGTAATAATATAATGGTATAATTACTTTAGTATAATAATATGTTATTATTAGAATTAAATTAAACTATAATATTGTATTGTATTGGATCTCAAAACACAATGTTAAATTAATAAAATAGCACCTTCTCTTCATTTACACATCTTAATTAAGTAATGGTTTAAAAACTAGAAAATAAAAAATAAAATATCGTAAAGAGTCTGGTTTATGTCCTTCTCCTAATTGAATGAGTTAAATTTATTAAGACGGTAATATACATTAACCTACATGTAATAAAAACACTTTCTGCTTATATGCTCCTCTCAGTTTTCTTAATTGACAAGACCATCGGGAATCATCTTGAATACCTCACCCATGCAAGAAAAAAAAACCATGATCAATAAAATAACATCTACTTCGAATCGCGTTAAAATAATAGATACGCAATTAAATCCCTTCCTATAAAATATGTAAATATAACAAAGATAAAATAATAAAGGAGCAATGTTATCCACACTAAAATACAGACTAACACAAGATCTAAATCTTGCTAGTTAATAATTAAGTTTTTTTTTTTTCAGTAGTACAACACCACCAGTCACGAGATCATGAATCATTAAATGGAGGAAAACAATCATCGCGAAAAAAATTTATTGGAACATTACATTTATGTATACGATACGAGTAAGTATACATGAAATCGATCGTCAATGTAAAGAAAATGAAAAAAAAGGGAATAAGGTAGGAGAAGCGCAACGCGTAAATGGCGAAAGGGAGCAAAAGAATGTCCAACGAAAACACGTATCGCGTGGCTCTCGGCAATTTGGATGTTATCCGGCCTGTGTAGTTTACCGAACCGTTAGGTACGGCCAACCGAGTACATAAAAAACGTGCGAAAGGAACGCGCAGAAACGAGGGAGGTGTACGTGTATATATAAGTATGTATGCGTATATATATATGTGCAAGAGAAAGAGAGAATGAGCGCAAAGGAAAAAAAAGGGGGAGCTTATATAAGAGGGGAAAGAAGCTTCCTACTGAGATGCGAAGGATTGGCTATACCTTCGTTTTCTTTCGTGGAATGTAGATCCTTTTATTAGACCACGAATTAGTTATCCTTTCATGAATTTCGACGTTTACGGCATTGTTGTGCGTTGGATTTAAGATAAGCGGTATAGCTATTACGTGGGCATTGTTGTGATTTCGTATCGATATCGTACCTTATATATACCTTAATTGCAACTTTATCTTTGTGTTAGAAATTAAATAATTTGTGTAGACGTTGAGGTCTTTTGAGGGTGCGCGTAGAATGCAAATTATCTACGAGGGACTAAAGTAGCATTTTATGAACGATAAATTCTCGATCGACAATCTCGAGTGAGCAAGAGGAAAATAAAGAGTGTACCGTGGAGTACAAAGAGGAAAATTCGTATTTGCACGTGGATAACAAAAGCCGCTCGGCCTTTCCTTCGACTAATCTTTATCATGTGTAACGTAGATCCAAGGAGGAACGAGAAAGAGCGACCGATATAATCTGCGTAATAAAACGCGGAGAAAAAAAGAATAAGTGGAAATCGCAAAAGTAGCTGGACTTATCGCGTAAGTCAAAGGAGCTTACGTCGCACTCGTCGGTTAAAAAAAAAGGAAAGAAGGAAGAAAAAAAACGACAAGGTGTCACCTACCGATGAGATTCTGAATGAGAAAGCGGCAGTTGTATTATCGGTTTAATCCTTTCTCTCTTTCAATTGCTCCGACTTATTAGACACGAATGACGGAGGTGCGTACGCACTATTTATAGTTCGAATGAATGAACCTCGCGAGTCGTAGCTGCGCTCGCTCCTCGTATTTTTAGAACCCTAGAGAGTTTATGACCACCTAAGTTTTATATATAATACACACATATGCCTAGACCTGAGGGATACTTATACCAAGTTCGCGCACTATTTTTGCTCTTTAAGGCGGCGCTTTGCGACCTACATTACAAAGGGGGGATGTGTGTCCTTTGTGTGTGTGTGTGTGTGTGTGTGTGTGAACGTACGATATGCCTTCACGCAAATGGATGATGAACGATGGATAAGAATTTGTATTTACTTACTCGGTGAACGATCAAGTTTAGGGTCTACTTTGTTTGTTTGATATTATGTCAGTATTTAGTACATTATTTTGTAGATGTTATACTGATTGCGCTAAATTTAATTAGTTGGGACGTCAATATTTAAGTTGCTTTTATGTATTTTACTGTAATAGAATTAATACACGCTATCAAATATTTTTAACAACTAACGTTTGTTTAGTTACAATTATAGACGTTGAGTTGTGTGTATGAAAGTCATCGATTGTTACGTTCTAAATTCAGATAAATTTAGCATTTTTAGTTAATTACAGCAATAGGAGTAAAAATTTAATTATCCTAATGATCGAGTGTGCTAAAAATTTACATTATCCGTATTCGTAGCTTTTAAATAAAAAAATTACGAAAAAAGACTGTATCTCAGTATTAAACCTCTAATTAAATTTTTATAATTAAAATAACAAATATATCTGCATGAACCGTAATTAAAAACGTTAGCGTAAATTTTTATTATTACACGTAAGTAGTGCAACAAAAATATATATATATATAATAAATACTTAATAAGCTACAATTTCACGACCTACTGATTAAATTTCGTTTGAAGATATGAACTTTAAATAGAAAATCATTATTTTTCAACATCGTATATTTTTTGCGTAAGCTAGGCTATTTGCATTATTTTATATCTTTTTGTACATTTACTTTAAATGTATAACTATTTCATTGTTTTATAAAAATGTTTTTTTTCCAACGTGTTAATTATTCATGAATAATATCTATTTTTAGTTTATCTAATATTTCCATTATATAAGACATAAAAGGATCGTGTAAAAGACATTTAGACACGTATTTTACCAAGAATATTTCTAAAGAACAAAGCTTTATAGTGATACACATGGTGTACACCTCACGGAGACATTTTCAATGTTATTCATTCTTAAACAATGTAACTTTTTGATCAAAATAACCGAGCGTAAATATATATTATGTAATGATTAAAGGATATGAATAAAAACTTTTGAATTTAACAATATTTTATAAATTTTCTCACTTTATTATACATTGAAACTAATTGTAACATTGTACCGTACATGGTTCTGCAAAATAATTAATAATTGCAGTTAATTAAAAATCGTCTTAATAATTTGATTCCTCATTTAAAGACACTTGCTATTTCTAAATGTACCGATATAATTCACCAGGCAATAATTACAAAAATTACTATTCCTTTTAACACCGTCAAAATGTCTAATAAATTAATAATTCTTGTATTAAAAATTGCCAAAATTCTTATGATGAAAATATTGCATGTATAGTTTACGATTACGAGCATCAAATGTTACTCACAAAGCCCACTTCTCTAATTAAATTTTTTTACAATCCTCGAACGTTCAATTAAATCTAAACGTTTCCTCTGTTAGCATCTTAACCCATTTTCACAACCTATTAAATCCAACACTCAATAAAAAAAAAAGTGTTCAAATGTACTTCCTTCCAATCAACATTCTGTCGCAAAAAACGACCTCGTGTGCATGGGTTTGAAGCGCAAAACTTGCATTTTCCTCCCCCACCCAGATTGTGCGAGTGTCTGTATATATATATAGAGAGAGAGAAGAGAGAGAAGGAGAGAAAAGTTTTCGCCGTGTGCACCAGGCCGTAATAACGGAAGAGGGTCCACTACAATGCAAAGTGGTGAAAGTTCCCGGACGACAACGGAAGAGTAACATCGATTTTACTAAGGTCCTTCTCTCTTGCGGTCGCGTGCGTCTACGAGTCTTCGGTCGTCACGCACTTACATATACTTACTTGGGCGCGCGCGCGCCTGTATGTGTGTGTGTGCGTATCTCTATACACGTACGTATATACTTCTTTTTTATTCTAATTGTCTCTGTTTATAGTATATTTCGTTATCTCTTGGTATGTTTACAGTGCATGACGCTCGATATGAAAAGTATACCTATTCTCATCGCTGCACACGATAATGACACTTTTTCTTCCGCGTTTTGAGAATGACGAGCAATTACGGTAGATCAACTTTGGTTCCTGAACCTCTTGGTCCATTCTTTATTACACCGTGCTCTTTCAATAATGAGTAGCCTGAAACCGAATAGTAAAACTAATGCAGTACTTCAAATAAAGAAAGAAATAATCAAAATTAAAAGCACAGAAAAAGTTACAATAAATATATATATGCAAAGTACATGAAAAGTCAAAAATTCTTACATGAATAGCTGTATTATTTATTTAAGCTTGCAACGTAAAGTGGATAAAATTTTAACACTATACACATCGAAAGAATAGCAGCAGGTGCTAAGCCACCGTATCTAAATAACAATCTATTACGCGTTATATCCGCGCATACTATTTAATTAAGAAATTCAAATTTCTGGATTCTATAGTTATAAGCCAAGATATTTGATTGCGTGTCGTGATTAATTATCTACTTCGATGTAGGTTAAATCCACACAGGTATATTAAGTAAGTATCCTTATTTATATTGTACGTATAAAAATACATTCATTTTTATTAATGAATTTTTATACACGCCGGTGCCTATTTTATTTTTATACGAAACTCTATGTAATTAGTGATTACAAACTCTCGCGGGTGTGAATATTTATATATGCATTAAGAATATTTTAGAAATTTGCATACTATGCACATAGCGTTCAGGAAAAAAAAAGTAATAAATTATAAATGCAAACTTTATTATAAGCTTTATTTTGGCAAGGAGAAAAGTTAATTCGATTTCGCGGTAATGTGTAATATTTTGGAAGTAGCGCAAAATAGGTAAATAATATATAAAACGCTCTATTTACATTGATAAACCATTTAAATTCTTTAACGTTACGCGATACACCGTCAAATGTATCAATGTGTCCAATAGAGTGGAGTAGAATCTCACCTAAGTAAAACTGACCTTTCGAAATTGTCTCCGAAACCATGGTAAATCACCTGCAATACCTTTTGATGGATCATTGTGAAACACGACCGTCCACTCGTGCGGCTGTATTGCCTCGTATAACTACGAGTCAAACGTTAAAGTCGAATATATAAATTTTAGACACACGGTTTTCTAGGTACGCGTGCACGACATTACAATATGTCGAATAATTTTAAATCGATGCGCTAATGGTTTATCATCGGGAGCGTAAACGTTGCACGGTAATAGTGATTTAATTCGTTTACACTGTAACGGGGTAATCGACCAGAATATATGCAGAACAATCATAATCCATAAGGATTATTTATCGAGTAATGAGAATACGAGGTTGTGCTCGTATTGTATTATCCATTACTAATAACCATGATGATCCGATTGTAATACCTCGGTATATAATCGAATACTTTAATATCCTCTAATTTCCCGTAGAGAATGTAAAATTTGAACGTTGGATAGCCTAATTTTTAACAACGTATTACAGATTTGACGCGCGCATATGCGCCAAGTTTAACGTTACCTTTTATCAAATCGTATACCGAGCGAAGTGGATAAACGATATTAATTTATGGGTAATGCGGCAGAGGTTATTGATATTGCTACTATTTCATTAGGTGTGCGCGCCAATGGTAAAATCCTTTAGCTCGATAAATAAACGCGAATATTGAATGTAATAACTCTGGAAAATGTGAGGATAAATATTTTTTGTTCCTCCCTCGAGCCACCGGATAGTTGTATCAATTATTCGCTAATTAGAGTGTCTCAACCCAAGTAGTTATAGGTTGACAGGATGAAATTTCTACGTTGTAAATTGCGCACCAGAAGACCTAGTTAGTGTGCGTGTGTGCGTGTGCGCGATGTACGTAACACACGACATTGTTGGGTTAATGCATTGTTCGGCTCCCCTAAACATCCTTGGCGCTCCTCCGCATCCAAAATCTACACGCACTAATCGCATCGAGTCACTCCTACGCCTCGATATTCGAGCGCGCGCACCATAATGCGAGGAGGCCTTCTCCTCTCCCTTACCTTTCTATGTATATATAGATCGCGGAGCCCCTATAAGCGTAAGTGCACCAGAGGCCGGAAGCTTCCGAGAGAACCGCGCGAACGTGACTTCCGTACCATCGTCGTCTATATATACACACCCTGGCAATATAAGGGAGAGAAACTCGCTCTTTACCCGCAAGACCGTCCTGGAAATGCGGTTCGATCGTCTCCCTCCCTCTCTCTCCCTTTCTCTCTACATGAGAGATGCCTACGTACACTATCAATTATTATTATTATGCAATATGGTTATTGCGTGGGATTCTTATTCGTTTAAGGTTAAGTTTCGGAAATTTGAGGTGAACCGTATACAGCTACGAGTCTCAACGGTATGCGCGTCTCCTACTAAAGTACAGATAAATTTAATTGACCTTCTAATCTATTACTAAATAGCTGTAAATTATGCATTGTAGTATATACCAACGCCTTCATTAAATTAATAATACATTTTACTATCAGAAAATATAAATTATATAGAAATTATTTATATACACTTTACTCAACACTTCGTATAATTTATTCATATTTCTTTAAGAAGCAACTAGTTAATTTGTTTCATAATTTAATGGTAATAAGAGCTAGAATTAAACGAAACGCTTTACGAAATTTATATCGAATTCTTAGTAGAACGTATATTTAAATATAGGTATATTATTATACAGTGTGTTTAAATTGATTAAATAATTTTTGGGTACAAAGTAGATTGGTTTCAAAAAATGTCTACACCTTGTACAAAGTGGACGTCGAGAGAGGACGTCAAAAGCGCGTTCTTAATAAGGATTTGATGAGAATCTACTGCACTTGACCGACGACCTAATTAAAGTAATCCGTTCTGAAGTTCTACGTTCAACAGATGTCAGATGTAATAAAGTAACGATATTGGGCACGAATAAATCTCAGTTTTCTCACCAGTAATTTAGCAAATGCTACCTCAAAATCTTTCCCATTAATAAATGGATTTTAATTGCACTGGTTCGTTCTTAACTTATCTCCTTACCACTACTTGCGACGAAAAAAATTGAATTCCCTAGCTAGGTTATTAATTTCTTTAAATTTTTCATACTTTTCAAGGATTCCACGAGGAACAAGGTAAAATCCATTTGTCCTCTAATTTTACATATTCTTACGGACAAAAATATTATAATAATAATTGTTTTAATGTCAATCTACCGTGTCATAATGGTTTGAGTGAACAACGCAATAAAATTGTACAGGTCGCATATTACTCAATGAATCGTCTCTAATTCCATTAAAATAATGTCAGGAATTACACAACACTGATGTTTCAAGGAATGCGAGGATTAAATCTCCAGAACATCCGGAACGTCCGAGTGTATTATCATAATCCATGCATGTATGCGTAGATAAAAGAAACGAGTAGTAAACGATGATCGCTGACACTATACGTCCATATGAGTTTTCACACGAGTGAACTCTCTAAACTGTTAGTTAAGCATTAACACGTCGAAAGAAAGTCGAGTGCTTCAAACGCAATTAAATCATACCAGTTTTCCCCAAAAACTAGGTCTACCGTTCAAGGAGTCATTTGTAGTAGTTACACGCGTACATGTATATACTCTCTTTCTGAAGCGCTTACAGTTACGAAAAGTTGCGTAAGCTACCTTTAAAAGCTTGCACTCGAGATAACGGGTTGTGTGAATACATATATATATATATATATGGGTGTGTGCATATGCGCGCGCGCGTGTGTGTGTACATAAATGCATCGTTTTGTTTAAAAGCACTTTGAGATAAGGATATCGATTAGCGATACGCTACGTGTAATGTAATGCTATTGAACTAAGAAAACCAGGAGGCTAAGCGTTATGCAGCTGTAATATTAAAACTCGATGAGCCATTTTATTTTTAAGGGTACAATCTCGGATGTCTCGTGTCAATTGATTTATCCAGAAGTGTGATTTCTCTTATATTTGATTTCACTTTTTTTTATCTTACTCTAGGAAGCAGATTGATCTTAAAGTGTCAAAGTGATAATGAAACTACTTAAAGAAAAAATAAATCGGTTTGCTAATCGATAAGTTTATATAATCCATCAATAATAATCTTTCAAAATATTTTTTGTCGTTTCTATCAATGTTAACATTTACCTTTTACTGCGGATAACCTAGTACGATTAGCCTGTAAAAAATAATCGGCAGTAATTTCACCAGCGGTTAGTCCGAGTTTTTTTTTGTCGAATTCGCAGAAAAAATATACAGGTTTTATATATATCAAGCGTTCGATTGGAAATAATTCGCACACGCGTGACATCATTGTTTGGTACACATTGATTATTATTCAGGCGACATTTACATCAAAATCAACACTCGAAACGTTATTCGTACCCAGAACACTAGAATCTCCTTGATTTGAGTAAAATAATTATTCAAAGCATTTACATATAGATATTCCAGTGAAAACAGGAAAATTTAATTTGCTTGAATGAGGATCAGTTGTTGCGTTTGCGAAATTTAATTACAAAAGGACAATCCCTAGGTAGAGTGCACAAAAGTATGAAATGTCAATATTATACTTTCATCATAACTTTATGCGCTCTTTGCACATCGATGTGAAGTTTAAATATATTTTTTTTTTTTTCAATTTTTATAGAAATCACAATATTGTTGTATAAATTGTACGAACATGCAACGTTTGATGCAACATCGATTAAAAAGAATCATAAGAGTATCAGCTTAAATGCGTTCCTAAAAATAATGATTTACATGGTATTATTTTCAATAATTTTTTTATATATCCATCATGTATTTTATATATTTATAATTTTACACAAAAAAAATTAGGTCGCACCTGATTCTTCTTTTTTTCCAATCTAATAAGTATTAGCGTAAAAATAACATCTTTCAACCTGCGTGACGTCATTTTCATTCATAATTTACACGTTTATGGTATATTAGCTATAAATAAATATAAAAAATACAGATATAATTTTGAAAAACTGTCAAGAGCAACAATATTTTATATTTTACAAAGTGGCAAATAAATAGCGATACCTTATTTTTCTCGTGTGATTCGCAAAAGGTACCCTTGCAGTGTGTTGTGACAAATGAAAGTTCTGCAGTTACTAAATCCTAGAATCAACTCCCCAGAAATTTACTTTCCTTAACCGTTGCAATGGACTGCGGTGATAAAAAGAAGTGGCCTCACATGTAGAACTCCCAGATTCTCATCGTCGTCACAGATCGCATAGTCGGAGAAAGAAAAAAAGAAGAAGAAAAAGAAGAAGAAGGATCCACCGGATCGCCTTGCATTATAGTAAAAAAGAGCATACGGCGGCGCGCTTCAAAACCAACACATTTCCTCTGGTATTTTCCCGGTAGCCAAAGTAGCGCAAAAGTAGCCACGATGTGGGTCGTCGCACGAGACGCTTGACAATTAGTCGGGGGATAATTGTACGCTCGATTTCCCATGCGTTTCGTTCTCATTCGAGAGGATTTTGGGGACGATGACGCGTCGAAGAAGGGATAATTGCAACGAGACGATTCGAGAAGTCAATTAATGTCGATGTCACGAGATTTCGTGACTGGGATGTCCTCTTACTTCGATCAGATATTTCGGTATTTCCTTTCGTTTGACCAGTTAACCAAACTGATGTGTCAAATGTATCTTGACGTCTCCGCGTTGTAAGAAGGTTACATCAAAATATATCAAATTATTTATTTAAATACATTTTCATACGGTCATTGTTAGTGTTAAACAAATCGAGTAGAACAACCGTAGCGAAGTCTTAATATAGAAAATCTGTCAGCTTCAACTGCAAATCTTTGTTGACAGACGTGACGTTCATCTTGATTCTTCAAAGATTTTCATAATAAATTAATCTCTGAAGTAACTAATCTTCATTTCTCGACTCGTACTTCAAAATAGATTATATCCGCGCAGTATATACTCTATAAAATAAAATACTTTCGAATTGAATCACGCTGTAGAAAGTAAGTTAATAAATGTAAAAGAAAACGTAACGAATGAGATGGTAAATGTAATTGTGATGACTCTGTGCGTTTCAGCGTAGACTTCTATCGAACACTTCAACTCTTACGCATTAAGAACTCGCCGTACTGTACTGTTAATTTACAAAAAAAATCACTTTTAAACGCGACGAAAACATGATTAAAGCGATCTACGTCATCTAAATTTATATAAATTACTAACATCAATAATGTAATTAACTTGCAAAGAGTAAACAACACACTGACCAAAAAAAAAACTTTTTTCCCATCATCTAAGAAGCTCGATAAGATGACATTGTCTGTAATTTAACATCCAAGGCGTACACACACCTTATTTTTTACCATCTGCCCACCTTCTGAACTGAAAACCGTAATCACCCTCTAAAGAGAGTTACTCCACTCCTCCATCAACGTAGAAAAGTACATAAAGCGGTCGACCCTACTTAACCCGGAAAAAACTGTAAGAAACAACAAATCTCTCTCTCTCTCTTTCTCTCCCTCTCTCCCTCTGTAGGCTTAGTGCATAATTAAAATTTACAACACCTCCGGCCAAGTAAGAACTTTCAACGTGCGATGCGTATTTATACGTATACACATATACATAGGCGAGGAGTAGGAAAGCATCCTCTTTAACGAAATGGAGTAACTGTCAAACCGTTTATGTACATATGAAGGAATTCATGCCGAGAGCGCAATTTACCGTGGAAAAACTGTTGAGATACATCGTGGATGTATTCGCGAACGTGGCAAAAAGTGTTTTTAATCATATTCCTCGAAGGATATATTTATAGTCCTCACTCGTCTGCCAATGTGTTTCTTATGACGAATATCCAACGATTTTAACAACTCTTTTTCCGTGAAATGTACTTTCTTCATCAGGATGACGGTAATAAGGTGCAATTGCTCCAATTTTTTTCATTGGCAAAACTTGCCAGTTTTGTTAGACTTTGTTCCCCATTAGAGTCGACGAGAAAACGCACGAATATGGAAAAATAAAAAATAAAAAAGTCTTGTTAACAGAGTGTCGTTAAAAATATAAATACATCGAAAGAAAAGTCTTTAAGTAATTTTTTGAAAAGGAAAAAAAAACCAATGTAAGTTTTAGAGATTAGGATCTTAGTTTTCTTAAATGATTTTCACTAGTTTTTGTCAGGCCGAGCGAAGTCATAATTATACACGATAATGTTAGTTTAACTTTAGTGATTTATTACCTTGGAAGGTGTATATTAAACGAATGAAAGAAAATGTAATAAATCTAAAATTAGATGTGTACCTAATACCTAAATGAAATATTTACCAAATATCAATAATTACTTTTTAATTACAAGGATATCTTTGATAATCAGTCACTATACTCTTTAATTATTTAACTGTACTATCTATATTCTTCCATAATAAGGGACGAACCGATATGATCGGTATTACACTCTATACTTCGGGATTTTATACAATAAAAAGCAATATTTTAAAAATTGCATATACGACTAAAAATAATATTTAAAAAAGTAAGTACATACATATCGTAAATCTACATAGAAAATATTCCGCCTGAATATGCGATCCATAGTTCACATAAAAATCGGTTTTAGGTGACTAAACGCGAAGTCATTTCACTTGGTTCTTAGTCATTCTGAAAACAAGAGTTATACATGTACGTGTAAAACGTGGTTGCATAAATCTCGTGCACCGACCTTTTTTTAATCACATTGTGCGGCAAAGACACAAAGAAAACTCGCGACGCGAGAACGTGAGAAAAACACGGAGTAAAGAAAGCGAATATACAAGAGGAGAAAAGATCGAAAGAATAAAGAAAATTAAGAGCTGAAAAGAGATGAAAAATAAGAATTATTCGTAAAGTTTTGAATCAATTTTGTACAATGTTTATTATACATTATTAAATTTCAGTGACTCTAATGAATATCTTAATACGTTGACTCACTTTAAATAACGTTAATAACTGTTTTATTATATAATATATACATATTAACATACAAGTTTTTATCTAATGATCACCTTGGCTTCGTAATTTGTAAGATTATATTAATCAGAGATAAATTTACTAATAAAATTTAAATGGCCATCATTGGCAAAATAAATACAAACTTGCTTGAATTTTGTAGATTAAATGTGACCTAATAATACAGAATTACTAGACTCGATCAATAGGAACAATTAAAATAATTCGAAATACTTTATAAATACCATTTATATCGTATTAATATTATTTATTTGAAAATAGTGCTCATCAATCGTTGTTTCGACAAAATCAGATCGATATATAAGTATATTTTGCATAGTTTGCGCTTCATCGAATACTTAATTATTCGATTTACCAAGAATGATTAACGTATTACATTTATTCCACTTTCCTACACCTAATAATTATATACACATTATATTTTGTAGGAAACACTTAATAAATACTGAAAATAACTAGTATGAATACCTAGATTGCAAAATTATCATCGAACGAAATGTAATTTTCACCCAAGGTATGAGCAAGTAATTGTAGGTCAAATATAAAAATCATATATACATATGTAGATACCATAGGTATAATAAACCTAATTAAAGTGCACGATGTCGCAAGTATATAAAATCATCGGAATCACACGAATCATAAATATCACGCGCATATTTAAAATGTCTATATATATAGCGAAATTCCAAGCAGCCTTTGCATACACGTAGATTGAAAAGTGATAACGATGACAGTTTGCGCCTCTGCGCAAAAGAGAAAATAAACTCTAATTCCGCGCTTACATGTGAACCAATTTTATATATTTATATTATAAATACTTCCTTCCTTTCATTCATTCTCCCTACTCGAGTTCACACTCTGATTTATTATCGGCACATAAACGGTCAAGTAAAATTTAACTATCGGCATTTTCATGCAACCGAAAGAGAGTTTAGAACGTATCCTCGAGACTTTTTACCTATATCGATCATCGTCTTATCAACAGCTTCCATTTGCACTTTTTGACCTTTCTTTTAAATTTAAACATTGTGCCTATCATACGAATTCTTCAAATTGACGATCTATTTCTAATTGTAGGTTCGACTATAGTGTCTGTATTTTCAAAATATTTGAACCCTTTGAAAATATGCGCTCGAAAGAACTATGATTTAGTTAATAAAAGGTGTTCACGTATTTTGTATTATACGTTTAACCACATTTTCAAAATACCCACTCGTATAGTTTAACCGTTAATGCAAACTATTTTCGAAAATAATTATTGGTATAAAAATGTATGCCGATGCAATAAATTTCAATACTTTTTCAATCCAGTATCTTTCTTCGAAATTCTTAGTTGTATCTATGTATCTATATATATATATGTTTGTGTAGTAGTCAAGTAGTATAAGGAACGCCTCGAAAATTCACCCAATTCCAGAGATACTTGGCGGAGAAAATGAATATCGAAAAACACCCTTTCACATACCACCAGGGCAATTTTCAATATCTCTAAATGCACTTACCCGGATATTTAGTATTCCACTAAAAGGAAGAACACGAAGAATTTATTTAGCCGTGTACGTATCCGTGTAAGAAGACGGAGAGAGAGAGAGAGAGAGAGAGGGAGCCAGGAGAAGGGGTGGGGGGGGGAGAGAAGGGAGAAAAAAGGTAAAAGATGAAAAGCAATGCCGCTTTATAGGGATTATTACGGTCTCCTTCCAGGACAATAAAGATTTCCATTCGATATCACCAGCTGGAGCGTCTTATCGCGTGGGTCTATTGTGCGTTCGCGAGACTCGGACAATTAATAAGAGGATCGACTGTATAAGCACGAGGAACGGGGACGGAAATTATACGGCTTGGTGGGTGATAGCAATGCTATATCCTTATAGAGGTGATCCGGCTAATGCGCTATCGGCCATCAATTGATATCCAAGAGAAAAAGAAAGAGAGAAAGGGAACTCGATCCTGGCTAATTTTATGCAAGCGATTGTCCCGCTACGCTTTAGGCTAAACTTCGAAAGAGAAAGACCCGATATGTTATAGAAAGTTACTGATGTTAACTCGATCGGATATATACATGTATACGTGTGTGTGACCATATATATATGTATATCTGTTTAGGAAATAATTTGCTATTTGGGACATCATTTTTAGTAAATATACTCCGTTTAACTCTCAGTTAGAATATACCGATATCGATCGGAAATTTGTAGTCTATTAACGCTTTCATATATAATTTTCATGAAATGTATATCTATTTTTTTAGTGGGTATACAATTTTGGCATTCCAAACGCGTCTTTCTATTTTCAGAGTGAACGGTTGTTCAGATCAGTTTATTTTTTTCTAACTTTACTTAAAAAGATGTCCAACCAGTAACTATAATTTTTATTTTATTTTTCTATGCACGTAGGAAATCACTTATTAAGAAATCCACTTTCACTAGGTTCTTTTACACATACTTTAACCGCAATATATATATGAATTTTTCAAATTATTAAATTCATAATTTGCACGTAATCTTTAAATAAAATACTATTTTTTATTATTTTAATTATAAAATATATATATTATCCTATGTAATAGTTCTATCAGCGTTTTTTACCTGTTACGAATATTTTGGATATTATTCTTAGATCCCTGTAATTTGGATGTAATTTCGAAAAAAAGTTAATTATTTAATCTAACAATTTTTGAAACAAAGATACCGATTGAAGGACAAAATAAAGAAGAGACAAGTGCACAACATCAAAGCATTTGTATAAATAGTGTCTATCTTGATCTAACCAAATAGTAATATCAATTACGGATATAACAATTAACGCGTCGACAAGAAAAATATCGTTTCTCGCGTGCAAACATAGAGTTCGACAGTTGGTTTGAGCTTATCTCGATACACGTTAATCTCTCGCACTCGAGTAAAATACGCTTCGACTCTTACCGCCGCCCAATTACGTGCTTTTAAAGAAACTTTAAAACCGTACCGAAATGTACTTGTCATTAAGAACTTGCGATCTTTTCAGAGATAAACACCGTCGGTAACATTGGCGATAACAAAATGACTAATGGCACTTTACTATCGTCTTTGTTCTACGATCCCTTATAATTGTCCTTTATTTCTACACCATTTTTTTTATTTAAGTGTGTCAATTTCTCTACTTGTCACTTTTCCATCGATCTCAAATACGCTCTATCTCATTATTCAATCGTTTATTATTCCACGTATTCGATAAAAATTATGAATATACAAACCAAGTAACATGCAATTAAAATTAAATTTTTACCAATCGTAATATTATTAGAGATAATGACTTTCGCTTTATCATAGGCAATCATTAAGGTAACAATCAATTCCTGAATCAGGGAGAAAAATGTAGTTATTTTATAAATTTTAATTAAACTTTAGTATACACTCATTAATTAATTTAAAAAATTGATTGCTACAATGTAAACATTATATCCGATAATCAAATAGTAAATCTACAAAGTTGTTTAAATTTCTCTATACTTGTATACGTCGTACATATTATAATTTTCATTTCTTAATTTAATATCGACCCAATTTCACGTGTTAACTACAATCGTGTACGAATGAGTCAAAATTGTAATTTATATACTTGTCTGTATAAGCATTAGCAAGCGTGAAAATTTAGTTAGTGCATAAATCACAACTCAAAAATTTATATCATTAATTAGTTACTTTTACATTATCTATAAAAAAAGGATTAAAAAGTCAATATATCATATTTTTATCTATTCATCTGTTAATTCGGTTCTTTTATCTCGCATTAACAATTCCCATTAAAAAATATGTACAATCTTTATAATTATAATGTTACGAATAAGATTAAAATTTAATATTTAATAAGCTTATTTAAAATATTTATTAAATGCATGCATATTTTTAAGTTAATTTTAGCAAACTTGATAAATTGTAAGTTTACTAGTGTAATATATATATATATATATATATTCAAGAATATACTACAGTATATTCTTGAAATAATAATTTAACAAAAGTTTTAAACTTTATTCTTATCAGATTTTTTCAACTTTTCCCACATGGGATCAAGAATGATGACAAGAATATTTTAAATTTTACCTTCATCTGTTATATTTTTTGTTTTTTATATCCTTTCTTCAAGAAAAAAGTTGATGATATTTTTTAATTTTTCTTTATCTATAAATTACAATATTACCCAGTGTACTTTTTAAATTAAAATTAAATTGATAATTAATTTTAGAATGTAGAAGTTTATAATGTATATGAAACATGAATTTTTCATACGCATTAATAAATGTTGTTTACGTGTATTAAATCAATATTTAGATTGCTTCGTAATACTCGAAATATAAATAAACAACCGATTGTATAAAAAATAAACGATTAATTTGTATATATTCGTTATAAACAAGTTTTTGGTAATGACACCACCACCTGCAACGTACGCGTCAATTTTTTTCTTCTAACGGAAGTGATTCGATCAATCAACTCTTCACCCCTTCCCTGTAAGTTTGCTATTCGTTGATATCGGATGTCCCCCGAGGTTGGATTTATCATGCCGTTGCTCGCGTCTCTCGCGCAATACATTCCGTGAAAGTAAGAGAACGATAATCCGAGGATGCGGGAAAAATGAATGCTCGACGCCTATAACGGAGTAAGAACGTTCGATCGCACGTCGAATTGAAATGCTTGAAATAATTCCCGATGAAAATATCTCGAAGCTCATCTTGGGTGAAGGAACGAGCGATGAAGAGGGCACTTCGGGTGAAGCTCATGTTTAGAAATCGTTGAATGTACATCAGCTTATGTTGATGCCTCGTTTTATTTTCAATTTCTACGTACTTCCTCCTTCTTTTTTTTAATCGACTCGACAATTTCTTTCTATCTTCCCTTTTGTTCGCGGTATCGTTCGGTGATTTTCGCGAAATAGTTCGTTATGAATCTTTCATTTGTTGAATTTACTTCTGTATGTTTAAACTAATAAACAATTAATGTAATTAATTAAATTACATTATTTGTACACGGAAAATGGTAATAATTGGTTGATGTTGCAACAGATATTATATCGGCATCTCCCTTAAAATGTATTGAAACTGCAGTGAAAATGAGGAAGTTTGAAGTAGTTGGTAAAGACGGAAACTTATAGTCACTTAAGCATCAATACAAATTACCTAGAAATTGCTTCTCATACAAATTGAGATGTATACTTAAAGTAAATGATTCTACTAACCGATGTTTAGATTACAACATCGCAAAGTTTTGTTAGAAAATAATGATAGCTGTGTATACGCTAAGATGAATAATTATACATTGTGTACGAGTTTACACTTACGAAGACGCATGTACATATTATATTCCGATTGCATTTATAATAAGGTTATTGTATTAGATTGAGAAAAGCGACTTGTACATCATTAATCCTACGCCCAAGGATATAGGTTAATCTCGTCCTCGAAACGGAATCTCGATATTTATTGATGCGTCCGTTAGTTCGACGGAAAGGATATCGAATTTTTTAAATGTAGAAATCGGCTCGTTTTACTAGATGAGAAAGTGACAAAAAACTCATCTTTGATATCAGTCATTAATATGGAAACTCCTGGCAATAATAATACTGGAAATTAGAATAATGATACAGACCGTGGTTTGCTTATGTAATTCTCTCTTCGCTGATCTTTGAAATATTCAATATTATTCGACGGAAAAATGAGAGATCTTCGGTATACGGTATAAAAGTAGATAATATACCGACGAGTTCAATGAATCATTCAACATTTCCTTCTTACAATGTTATTATTATTTTTTTTAATCAATGTGCAATTTTAAACCTTCCTAGGATTAAAATTAAACATTCATTTATTCAAGATTTATTTATCGCGTATAAATACGTGGTAAATATAATCTTAAATTTTTCATTTTAATTACTCTGGAATGTATGCATGTATAAGTTTTTTTCTAATCATAGTATAAATATCAATCTGATATTAATGTGAAAAATTATTGACATTATAATGCGAATAGCTTCTTTTTCAATGCAAAATAAAACAACGTTCCTCTACCATTTAACCCGTAACCCACAAAACGAATGCTTATCAAGTAGGTTTAACGATTATCCTAAATACCACTCGTTTCATTTAACAATTTTTCAAAAAAAGAGCAAATTATTAAATCCTTATTTGTATATATATATATGTGACTATATACATACGACCGAGCGTAACACAAAATGATAACTAAAACAAAACCCGATGTATGCGTATTAACGACCACAAAAGAATAAAGGAAGGAAAGAAAATAAGATATAAGAAAAATAAAGAGCAAAACGTCTGTCTCAGAGCCATTAATCTAGTCCGTGTCCGCGCATCTCGTTAGGAAATGAATTATCATGTTGAAGCGGGAAAAAATAAACAAATTATTCATAGATCTCCAAGAAGGTACAAACGAATACACGGAGCAATTCTACCTATATATCCTCCTCCCGCTCCGAGAGGGAGAAAGAGAGAGAGAGAGAGGAATGGATGGGTGAGGTGTGAAGGGGGGGGGGAGGCGGTGTGAGAGAAAGAAGGGGGAAAAGAGCAGGAAGAAGGTGAGAAAGAGGCGCCAGGAGCAAAGTAGGCCGATCCTCCGCGCGTCTAATCGCATTAGCTTCGGCGAGCCCGTGCATTAGACTATGCAATGCGCGGTTGATGCATCGCGTGACGACCAAGAGAGAGAGAGGAGAGAGAGGAGAGAGAGGGAGAAAGAGAAAGAAAGTCTCGCTCACGTCACCTGTTCGATTTGCCTTATACAGCCGATATGCCCCGCGTCCTTCGTATACATATACACTCTAGAGGTACGTACGTATGTACGTGCATGTGGGTGGGTAGATGCGCAAGCGTATAAGAGAACGTCGTTACCTGTGTTTTCATGTAGATCCTATGCGCGCGCGACCGCGCGACCGTGCTATTTCGCGTAGGCATTTATGTAATCTTGTATGTATGCATTATTTTTCTCTGCCTATGTATACACGTGTGATACCGCTGGAACCTTTTATTTTATTTTATATATTTGTCCGAGCGATTTTATAAAATGTGATACGTATTTTCTAAAACGCGTTTCTACGCCGCGATACTGTATGTTACTATTGTTTCATTGCATAAGGAAACAAATTATTACATTTTCAAGCTCCACTATATGTGGATAGTTATTATTTTTTTTGTTTATAATATGCAATAAATGCTTTTTACACGTTCTTCCAAGTTGATATGTTTAAAAAATTTCGTGTAAAATATTGTATGACCCATTCGTACAAAAAATTTTTTTTATAAATAAATCAGATAACTGACAGTGAGCATACGCGTCACATAATGTAATATATATTTGCTAACGTTGAATAAACTGTCTCCTTAGATTGAATTATTTGGTTGTATCGTTCATTGAGTCATTTTTTAAATGTCTCTACTATAAGATTATCCCTTTCGATCAATTAGTTTAAAAAAAAAAGCGGATGTTTACAAAAGTTAAATAAATGAAGATGAGTTACGTCAATTAATTAACCAAAATATTACACTGGAAATGATCGCAAAAAGCTGCATCTATAAACTCCGAAAAACCGTTTAATAACCAAAGCAATTATTTACCGTCCGAAAAAAGGCAACGAAGAGGAGTCGTTTAAGTAAAATAACACCACAGGTTAATCGACGTAAAAAAAAGGTAAACCTTTGATGAGGCAAAAAATACCATTTTCTTCCATAAAGAGGAACGATATCCACAGGTATATAAGCAAAAACCACGACAACCACTATAAAGATGGATGAAGAAAAGGAGAAAACAACGAAAAGCCCTCTAAAAGAAGGAAAAAAAATCGTAACGAAAAGACGTGAGGACAATCCAGAGATAAAATTGAAAAACAGATGGGAGGTTGCGCGCGCTCTTCGCGTCTCAGTAGCGTGGGAGTAAAAGGTGTATACATGTATATATGTGTATACACAGGCATAAACGTAGTCATATATATATATATGTGTATGTGTATGTATATATGTATATTGTAGAGGGGGATCGAGTGCGCGTAAAATATTAATAAATCAAAATGTAACGGGTGCTCTCGCGCTTTTACGTATCCCGCGTAACGAGAAGAGGCTTTGAAGTGCCGTACTTTTTCTCGGCAACGTACTCGATCATGCGGAATAACGAAGGGATCGCTTTTCTCTCTCTCTCTCTCTCTCCCGCTCCCTCTCTTTTTCCTTAGCAGTGGTTTGATCGGTCGTTTATGCACGTGTATCGCACGGTTATTGGGAACCTGTATACGATCTTGTATATTATATTATACTTTGATACGCGCGATGAGAATTACATACAAATGTTTATACCCTGATAAGATTTTGGGTGAAAATCTCAATCGTTAATTTCTGACGTAATTTATATTGAATCAGACATGATTTTGAAAATATAAAAATTGTAACTAAACGTATTTATTATGAAAAATTATTATACCATCAATAGTAATAATATTTGCGACTAAAAATAAATAACTGTTACTTCATGCAAATACTTACTAGAGGAGGTGCTTTGGAGAAATTTTTTCTTGTGGAGCAGATTTATTTCTTTGTACAAGAAATTCAATAATTTTGTACTTATAGAGGAATTACACGACGGACGAGTCACGAAAAAGTGGATTTACACAAAACAAGTTTGTACGTCATTAAATTTGGTGAGCTAATTTTATTTAAAGTAATACATATATTTTTACAAAATTTTTATTTCGAGGATAAAGTAAGTTTTTAATTTATAATTAAAAAGCTCATTTAAATGTAAAAAGCATTCATTATTAAAATAAATGACAGTTAATTGTATTTAAACATAAATTTACATGTTAATTGTCTTTTTCTAACTTTTAGGTTAAAACAACCAACCACTATCTGTCGCCTGTACACAATAAAATTTGTTGACTGTTCCATTCGATATATTTTATTTAACATCTAAACAAGAAATCTTTTAATTAGTCAGCACAATGAATAGGTATCAGCAATTATTGCACTTGTTATCACAAAAAGGAATATAAAAGCTCATTTATTTAAACGCAACTTCCTTTACACAGCCGAAAAAAACGGTGAAAACAAGAGACTCTCGTAACCGGTGTTTACAAAGAGAGAAACATTTTTGTGAGCGAGCATCTCAAAAACGAACAAAAACGAACGCACACACACACACAGAGAGAGGAATAAAGAGACACGAAAGAGAGAAGTTGAAAAAAAAAACAACAACGCCGGATTAAAACGGAGGAGATTTAAACGTCGGCGTGGTACAAAAGAATGTCGGAGGTAAAAAAAAAAGCGAAACTATACGAGAAAAAGAGAAATGCAAAAAAGTAGGGTGAGAGAAAGAGAGAAAAAAAAAGGGTAGGAAGAAGAGAGCAGATAACAGGGAGTAACGAAGTGCATCGCAACCTAAATGAAGAGTACAAAAAAGAATGTAGGGTGGGACGCGCTTACATTCGGCAAGAGACGGGGATAAACTGCCTTGCGACTTGAATTATTTGCAGGAGAGGACTCCCGTTTTACCTTCGCTTATCGCCTGCGGATTCTCTCTCTTTCTCGCTTTTGGTTACCGCTTGCTTGCTTCCTATATGTACTCCCTTCCCACGTACGACCGGCTGTAAATGCAACTGCAACAGGGAGATTTTATACGTGTTTGTGTATATATGTGTATATATATATATCCTCTCGCTTATAAACCCGGAGCGAGAAAATTTGAGTACACGTGTCTATAGTACACCTAGTGCACCTAGTCTACCTGTGTGTACCTATATGCATACCTGTCTCTACGTATACATACGGGCACCTGCCTTTATGTGTTTGTATGGTTTTAGGAGATTCGGGATGAGGTTACTAATGCATTACGTAAAGTGAACTCGGATGAATTTCAAAAGTATGGATAACTTTAACTTGTTTCGCATTGCGCACATTTTTCTTTTTCTACCTTTTTTCCTTTTATGCATTTCGCGTGTTTTTTCAAAAGTCGAGCTATTTCTAATAATTGAAAAATGTAACGGACTTTGTTGTCCTCGTAGGCTGCTTTCCGTATACAAGAGAGTACACCATTAAAATTCATCTCCGTTGTATTCAATTGCTTCTTAATACCTAGATGCGAGTGTGTAATATAACGGTATAAGCGTCTCTCGAGCGGCGATGCCCAGAAATCCCCACGTGGCGTGTGTACATCCTTCATCCTTGCACCTTCCGCCCCTTTTCTCAAGCTTGCTCCATCGCGCGTGCCAAGGATCTATTTGGCTCGATCCAATTTCTAAGTTTATCCGTCGCGCTGGGCCGAGTTTGCGCGCGATTTACGCTTGGAATGAGAGCTGTACCCCGAGATAACGCAATAATCCTTCATATATATATATATATACCTATATACGTGCGGGCAAACTTTTCTCCCGATCAATCGTTGGTACAGAACGAAAAAGGCACGTTCGGTCACTCTTTCCGGTATATGGCCTTTTTTTTAACTCTATCTCCTATCGTTACGCGTGCCTAACTTTTGTTTTACCTTGCACGCGTTTTTCGAGGGCTATTTTTCTTTCGGGTTAGCCAAGTTTGCTTTGTTTTCGTTTTCAAGAGCCGCGGTTTAACTGTGGCTTTCGTTGCGTCGACGTTCAATGGGTAGTTTAGAGATAAATTGTGAGATACAATTTACCTTTCGTCGTATTTGCGAACCGCAACCGATTTTTTCCAACTAATTTGTGATAGAACTTTTGAATACATCGTTGTCAATTAAACGTAGATTTTCTCTTCTTTATTTTTATAAATTTATCTCAACAAAATTTGATAGATTTATTTATACAAGACAGAGGCGTAGTGATTCGAGGATTTTAGGAAACTCCTAGAAAGTAACTTTATCAATTTCCTTGATTTTGTTTGAACGGTAAGAACACTTAACTTTCGCAATCCGCTTGTTAAACTCGCGAAAATATTAACTTGTGTGTACCAAGAAATGCAACTAAAATCAAATGGTAATTATTTCACATATTTGGCAATAGTTCGTCATTGATAATGCTAAAATCAGTTTGTCGGTATACGCGATAGTATTTATCATTCAATAATTACATTTACAAATACTAATTACGAGAAACTTTTATTTTATTAGTCAAATACAAATTCAATCCATCGATTAATTACGTACTGAGGCGTGTTTCACTCACGTTCATCCGTCACGTAAAGTTTGACATTTTCATAATGAAGATGCATGGCAAATATGTACCTTTTGATTGCGTTCAATTTAATGGGTATTTGTTAAATTAAGCCGAGTAAAGTATACAGTACAAGCATAAATTGTTACACGATATTAACGGAATGTTGTCATAACAAATTTTCCAAACGTTACGTAACGTCAATAGAGGAATTTTTGATATTTATGAATTTTCCGATTATATTAGGAAATATTGAAGAAAAAATTGCACACATATTAAAATATTAGCGATGCACATTTTTGTTTAGTTTAATTTTATATCTTTCACATGAAATAATCCTAATTTTATATTCTGAAATAATATTTAACTTACACATAAACCATATCTTTTATTGATATTTGAATAATAATTTTGTTTACTGATTATATTCGCCTTTTTCATTTTGATACCTTTTATAATTTTGTACACCGCTGTTTTAATGTATACTAGGCATTTCATTTTCTGTTACTAATATATTTTAATTAATTGCCTGGAAGAAATGGTACCATTTTTTTGTCCAAAATATGACAAAGTACAATGATTTAGAGTGTATTCTGTACTAGAATTCTACTAAAAATTATCAAACAACTTAAACACTTTATAATATTTTTACAGACGTCTCTAAACTCTAAACGAGAGCTGGGCAAGTATTTGTCCGCAACTTTTCGCCGAATACTTTTTAAAAATGTTTTACTTTTTAAAATGAAGTGACTTGAACATCATTCGTAGATATCGCGTTTTTTTTGTTTTATGACTATTTTATTTCATTTTTTAAAAGTTGCAGACGAATACTTGCACAACTCTGGTCTAAACTTCAAACAGTTCAAAAAGGTGCAAAATATAACTATTTCTATATAATCTATTTAAATAATAATTTACTAGTACATACAACAACAATGAACTTCATAAGAAGATTTAAAACCTTTAAAAAAATAAGACTTATAGGTTACTCATCGATTGCCTTGAGACGGCCGAAAGTGTATTTAAAAAAATCTAAAGATTTAAACAAAAATAGATAGAGGCACATCTATACATGCAAATTCGGTAGGAAGGGCCTGCAATTAAAAGTTTCACCCAAAAATCTCAGGAAAAATACCTTTATATTTCCGCTGCACGTATCGCTCTGCAAGACGTCAATGATTTTGCCTTAGAGAACCCGATTTTCACTAACACGTGCTCTATTAAGTTTACAAAATACTAACACAGATATTAAACTAAAACTAAATATTTTTGAAATTAAGAAAATTGTTTTTGAATTCTATAATAAAACAAACAAAGACAGTCTAATAATAGTACGTTACGGTACAAAAGAGGGAAGTTTAAGTTTCGCTATGGCAGGCCTTCAATTTTCGTATCGCGTATATTATACTACGTTTCTTGATGCCCGGTCGAAAGTACGTTTTCATTTACACTGATATGGCATTATGACAACAACGTTGTTATAACCTAAATATAACTATTCGACCGTCAGATGAGTTTTACGTTTTTTGGTTTGAGCAACATTGTTTTCGATGTCCGCCCCGACATTTGCATCGCTTGCATTGCTTACAATTTGCATTACTGGTCGGAGAGGGCATCGAAAACATCGCATGTATAATTGTAATAAATAAATTGAATAAAACTACACTTAAAGTATTTTTATTAATTATTATTAGAAAAATACAAAACTTTTTACGACGAGCAGTATTAATGATTATTCCCAAATACGAAAATTTTGGTCCGAAATTGTAATTAAAATTAAGTTAAAGTATAAAATTACTTGTAAATAGATACGTTATTTTTTTGTCACACTAATTTTCTAATGCAAAAAGCAGATTTCTAACGTTTATATGTATATACTTGATTGGTATTGATTAATTGTAAATTAATATTTTTGAGTAATAAACCAGAGCTGAAAGGGGAGCTAGTCATACACAATGCATATACATCTAATATATTGTTTCAATGAAAATGGTTTCGAAATGCTCCGCTGTAAGATGATCCGAAATATTGTATTTAAGTTCAGGCATGCCCAAATTTACGCTCAATGAAAATTATAAATTAGTATATCGATACTCGGAAGTGACAGGTTGAGTTGTGCGTGTAAGTCAATGCTTAAGAGGATGAAAACAAAACCTATAAAACAACCTATCAACCAAAAATCAAATCTGCAGTTGCTTAGTTACCATGTGTGGGGAAAACTGTGGTAGTGGCTAAAAGTCATTCTATCGCTATCGAAATCGATGACGAAACTATACGTACTTTCGACCAGGGGATCAAGAAAAAAATATTACTCGATACATGCTGATCACTGTGATATCCGAGGAAATGGGAGCCTGGATGAGCTAGCTAACTCATAGTATCCAAAGATGTTTCAAGCATTCTTTAAATAAATTTTAATACCCTTTGCAGACTTGAGTGAATTGAATAAACATACAGCTGCAGATATTACCATCAAGGTGTATTTGTCGACTCTTCATTAAAGTATAGAATTTCAAAGATTTGATGGGGAGTTAGACTGTGGAAAATAGAAAGCCCCTCGGGTGTCGAGAAATTGGTCGCGACCGTAGATCAGCGTGGCTGAGTGCTCCTTAATACAACTACAACGATGATTTACGTACATATGTATCGCCGAGAGATTTGGCACTTGAGCCGCATAGTCAGGACCTGATGATGGTAATTGCCAACTTACTGATTTCTACCAATTCGAGGGATACCTTAATAGTATCTTGGAAAATTTGAAAGCAGAGAATCAAGGTTATCAAGGAAAAAGACAACGGGGCCCGAAGTGTCGACAAATTTGTTAATCTGTGAATATGATGTTGGATTGTATGATTTTTTGCGCGCGATAATTATTGGGAATCTTTTTTATCTATAAACTAAATTTTAACAACTTCTATCAAACAAGCTCGAAACCCTCAGTTTTGAAATACAAATTAAAAACGCGAAATCCTCTCTACAATAAAACTAATTAGATCCGGACACTACAACCTAGCTCACTCCTCAACTAAAATCAGAATTCTTAACAATCCTACTTGCTTATGTAATAACGAACGACAAGATATTGATCACGTTTTGTGGCCAAAGAGTCAGGTTTATATCCAAAAACTGCAATACAATCATCTATTTCTTCCTCTTTGATGCAATGTACTACTCCAAGAACCAATAATCACTGTATGTAAGTTAACGTACGAATTCTTATATAATGCTTTGTACAATCATAATACACTATCATAAATCTGTTTAGTTAAGATTTCTCATTGTGTTAACATATTTGCAAAATAATCGCTCCAGTTAAAGATTCAAATTGTTTAAGGGGACAAGCCTGGGTTAAAATTGAAAAAAAGGTATTCAATTTTAACAATTAATTATTTTTTTTATAACAATTGAAAAAATTTCCTAATTTTTTAAACATATTATATTATTATTACCTTTTATTTTAAATTTTTTGGCTAATTTATATCTTACATAATTATTTGCATTAATTATATGAGACTCTGAACTCTGATTTTTTTCCATAATGGACTTATCGAAGGATATACCTCAAGAACCATTTCATCGAATAGGCTGAAATTTTAACAGTAACTTTTAAATATGATTTTAATCCACTTGAGAGGACAGACTGTGTTAAAATTGTAATAAAAAATTATTCTGACCAAATTATTTTAAAAATTCAAAAATTGTGTAAAAAACGGCTAAATCATTTTTTTTTAAATAAATAGACTTTTATTCAAATTCTGTTCCATTCAAGTGGATTAAAATCATATTTAAAAGTTACTGTTAAAATTACAGTCTATTTGATGAAGTGATTCCTGAGATATCCTGCAGAAAGCCCATTATGGAAAAGAATCAGAGTACGAAGTCTCATAATTAATTAAAATAGTTATGTGACATATAGGCCAAAAAATTTTGAATAAAAGTTAATAATAATATAATTTGTTTAAAAAATTAAGAAATGTTGAAATTGAATATTGTTTTTTCAATTTTAACCCAGGCTTGTCCCTTTAAATAAAAAAAATTGTTTACGAAAGGTTTTATCGTCATCCATATTTTTAATTTATTAAATTGATAATTACTGTGGTTTTTACATATTTATTAACATTGTGTCTAAAGGAAGGAAAACTTGCTCCTAAAAATACGCACAAATTCAATAATAGCAAAATACAGATCATGGTCATTACACCTTTTAGCACACAACTCCTATCAGTCCTCTACGATACACAATGACTGTACAACAATTTGTTACCTCGTCATTCCAACATCCACGCACATGTACCTCGAGGAAACGATCGAGAAAAAAAAGCCCTCGTTTAATTCAACAAAGCGAGAAGCCCTTGATTGTGTCGAGCGAAGAGAGAAAAAAAAGAATGAGAAGGAGAAAAAGAAGGAGAAACCGATTCTCGAAAACGGCCATAACTAAGCGAAAATACAGTCGCAAACACGATAAGACGAGAGGGGAAAAAGAGACGAGTCGAGGGGGTAAGAAAAGCAGCGACGTGCCACCCACAAAAGCAAAAGCGTATTCCCGTCGCGTTCCGGCAAGCTCGCCTCCAGAAATCAATTACGCAGGCACGTGCATATACGTGCGCGACGGCGAAAAGGGGTTCACCGCAATCGTCCGTCCTATGCGGCGTCAGCGATGTTCTTCTCACCACTATCCACCCTTTCTTGAGAATCCTTTCGCCCAACTACATACGTAGTCCAAACCTCGGCTGCGGTCCAGTTTTCGGGATCCTCGCTTTAGGATTTTATTCTGGATTCTCCAAAATGGGAAGTGAATTCTCGTCTGGATTTAAAGCCCCTCTTCATCATCATTCCTATCTTACGTCGGATGAAAATTTATCTAAAATATGGTCATGTCGTATAATAATAACTGAATTATGCTAGTCTTCCAAATTTTATTTCAATAAATACAGTAGTGAAGATAAGCCTTTATATGTTAAATTGAATGGATAATACGTTTTAGAATATAGTACAATTTTAATTTTGTAACTAATAATTGAGTTTATAAGGTTTGTACCATTGACAGTAACACCGCCCACGTAACGTTAATTAGTATGTCAGTCACGATTGACATTTCAAAATTGAAATTATTATTCTAAAAAAATGTTATTCACCGAGAGAAAGTTAAGGTTTCAAATCACAGTCTACGTACGCATTTCGGAAAATGTAGTATAAAACTAGGAAAAAAACTTTTACTCGTGAATTAATTTATCAACTTTTGTAGTACAGTAAATGAGACTAAAATATCTGATTATTTACCATAACTTTGTATGAATAGAAATATTTAGGTCCTGCTACGAAAAACAAAAATTAATAATAATTAAATAACAATGTATAAAATAGTTAGACTTAAATTTTTGCTATAATTTGGTTAAATATATTTGCTAGCGAAATTAAAAATAATTTAAGAATAATTAAATACAAAATAAATATTTATTTTTGCTTTCTCATAGAGAAGCTTTGTAATAGTAAAATTTTTCGACTCGCTAAAAACATGTTTTAAGCATGCTCTAACATGTGCGGAGTCGAAATCACGCGTTTTTGGTTATTTATCCCCCAAATAGTTTTTGCTTTAAAAACAATTTTCTATTTTTAAAAAATTAATTTTATAAAAATTTTATAATATTCTTAAAAAAATCTATCTCTTCGATTTTGGATTGACAAATTATTTCTATTAGTTTTTCTGTTATTAAAAAAAATAATTTTTTAAAAATATTTATGTTTTAGAAATTAATCAGTCCAATGTGCTAAAAAATGTATGGTGAAAAAACCATCTAATTGTCATAAACTGTAAAAATTTCAAGCAGTTATATTGATTAGTTTTATTTAAAAATTTAAAATGTGAAAAAATTGGGGTTTATATCTAGAACATTTTCAGGAATAAAAAACATTTAATTTACTTGAAATTTTGGGAATGAATAGTCTTTTTGGTAGTTTCGATCCCTATTGTTTTTCAGCTCAAAGTATCCATAATTACCTGAGTTATTAAGTATTATATATTTTTGTACAAAATGTTTGATTGCATATATCTCTGAAAATAATTCATCAAATATGTTGAGAACAATCGTGGAAATAGAACATAATAATATCATTATGCTGTAACAATTTCAAATCCATTCATGGATTAGTTTTTGAGAAAAAAATTATAATCTAAAATGTAATTTTTATTAAAATATTGTTTACTTATAAAGTAGTCTAATGTAGGACTAATTATATTTTTGGAAGAAAATGTTTTCAAAAATCCAAAGAAAAGCAAAAAAAGATAACTTTTTATATTTTTAATTGATACCATCAAAAGTTTTTCATGTCAGTTGCGAAAAAGTTCAATCTAATTAAATAGAATTTTCTTATTAGGAAAAAAAACCGCTGTCAATTCATTGGTAATCATATCTTCAATATAATAACTTTATAATGTTTTTAAAAGAAAAAGTTTCTAAAAAATTTAAAGAATAGGAAAAAAAAATTTCTTATATTTTCAATTGATGCCATTTAAAATCTTCTATACCAGTTAATGAAAAATTTAATTGGATTGTACACAATTTTCTTATAATGAATAAAAATTCTTGGAATATTTGTAACAGAAGATTATGAATAATATTAATTGAGAATTGACGAAATGACCTTTATTTTTCTATTTTAATAATTTTTTTTATTACATTTTTTATTACAAACAGTTATAATACAATATTACATATCTTATTTAAATCCGTCACGATCTTCCTCTGTACAAAACTTAGTTTATTTTATATTTTAAATCTTTTAAAATAAAATTCATGTTGTTATTAGTACGAATAAGAAAATGTCTAAGTATATTGTACTACTGTATTACATATGTATAAAATGTATTTAGTCCAATTATATATACATATTTATTTAACACCAATTTAACTTACAATACCATATATTTTATAAATAAATCTATCCGTTTTCAATACATAACCGCATTTAATACGACAGCTGGAAAATATCTGAACGATTAATAAGTAAACTTTACATGCATTAATGATAAAAAAAAAAGTTCAACCTGACGAACGAAATATCATTACGTTGAAAATGAAGTAACGGTACATCCACGCATACCTTCGGAATCGTAAATTACAAATTATCGTCCGAAGCTTTCGGGTATCATTATGCGTCCGTTCAGGAGACTTCCGAATTCATGGTTATACATGTGCGTCCGAGTCAATAGCTTCGTATGCGTGCAAACACGCGACGTGTATGTCTATATAATTCGGGACGCTTTATGTCAAGTGTGTCACTTCCTTCGGCCGACATTTCTGATATTCCGTATTTACATAATGTTCTAAATAAGACATTCGTTGAATTATTTTCGATGTGAGAATTACCTAGAAGTGAGACGTTGCTTATTAAATAGCAGTATAATAATAAATACTGGATAAACGTATCTGAATTACTTTGACGAAGAGTACGTCAAGCGCAATTTTGGATGTATTTTTTTCTAATCAATTTTATTTAAAGATTCTAATAGTGCTCAAAAACTATTGATTTAAAAACTTTAAAGACTTCATCGTATTTGATAAAATGTTATATATTTATACAACATTTTTTCTTTTAGGAACGTTACTACTTCTTTAATAAAACCAATATCGATAATTCCCAATATAAATAAGAGTTGCAATTTATCATATCTCATCAAGATGCTTAAAATATTAAATTTCATATATTCAAAATCGACTTTTAGATTTCTTAAGTAAACGTATTTTATCGAATGTATACACCGACATATTGTAATGGTCCCGGCGAAGGTCTTTATACAGTTTCAACGACGAAGGTGTACACCATAAAATGAAGTTCGCGTGCGTCAGTGCAGTTTAATAACAACTAGCAATGAAAGCTAGACATTGACGTGTGTCGTGAATTCGGTTATTATTTATTCATTTAAACGTTCAATAATCTACTAAACTTACGATTAAATTACTTGTACGCTTAACCAAACTCGATTATGTAATTATTTAAACTATTGTTTCATTGTGCAAATTACAAGTTTTACTAGAGAAAATTTCTAATTTGTATATATATATATATATACGGATAATTTTAACAAAATGCACAAAATTAACTTTCATAATTGGTTTTGTAAGGTGCAATCGCGCTAATACCTGTATCAGTTAATAAACCTTCTATTAACTATTTATAAATCCGGCAAGAATTTATTATGGTTAAGTAATACGATACTTTTCATACTCAATCATTATAATTTATCCTATAAATATATTTTCTTTAGGATTATTAATAACAGATATACGTTTTTTAAAATAAATAATAATTACAAATTGTTAATTTTCAATTTCAATCACTCGAGATTACGCACAGAACTCCCCTTTTTATATGTTATGTAACACTTTTATTAAACCTATTTTTACTCATTTATTAGATTTGTTACCGCCTTTTGTTTATACGTGTCTCCATTCTTTTCTTTAAACGACACTTGAGAAGGAGGATTAATTTTGTAAATTAAAAAAAAACTACATGGTTTTTATATATTTTATTTAAAAAATTGTATCATATTTTACGAGTGAAAATAACAGAATAAACTGCTTTAAATTAAGAATTATCGTAATAATTGACATTAAATTAAATGAAAACAAAAAAATGAATATACGTAGTAAAATCTCGATATTGTAGTTAAGTTAAGGTGATACACATGGGCACATGTATATTAGGTTGAATAAAACATAAACTCCCATTCAATTTCTATCGAAGCTTCTGTTTCCCCATGACGTAAATGTAAATATAGGTAAACCTTCGAGTCGTAAGTTTTATATAACGAATCTTGTATGTACCACATATTTTTATATCTCATACTTATTTATATATTTCAAATGATTCTTTACTATCTATACATACTTCTGCGCACAAAACTTGGATATTTAATTACTCTTGAAATTTCCAAAGAAAACTAAAAATCTTTAATTCAATTCAGTTGTCTAAAAAATAATCCACCCTTACTTAGCATACAAAATTATAAAAATTCATCGATTAAAATGTATCGGATACGACTGATACCACTCCTTACGAAGTTTCTCTATTCGTGTATATGTATATATGTGTACCAAAGTTATTCAAAGTACAACAGTTCAAGTCGGGGAAAACAAGTTATGGTTATATAGGTATGTGTGTCAGTATGTGTGTCTACACGTAGATACATACATATATATATATATATATGTATGTATGTATGTATATAACTATACCGATAAAGCTAACGAAAAGCTCACGCTTGCAACTCTCGGCATCGCTGCGCCGCTCGTTTACTTCCCCGAGTAGTATAGAGATCCTTCCATAGTACTACTCCATAGGTGTATATGCCTCTCTTTATATGTACGTGATGCACTAATGCATGCGGGAGTAACCAGCCGAAGCCCGCAGTACACCCACGCGCGCGCACCTCACCAAATTCCATTATTTTAAGTTACACACGAGACTGCGGTTATATGGATCTCCGTGTGTTACCCAACATTTCTCCCGACCTCTCTACGTGAATTACATTTTATTTTTTAACTATTTGATATATACAAAAAAAACAACATTTTTTCAATAAAGCCATAATTACCGACGAAGTAGATTTTAACGCGTTTGGTTTGAGCTTACTCTTAATTACGTGGGTTTGTATAGAAAAGTTTTTAATCAAAATTTATTCGTTCAATATTCATAATTTAACGTGCTATTTCGACTTTGACGTTTATTGCAAAATTCAGTCGAAACGTCTTGCATCGGAACCAAATATTTTCTTACAAATGGTGTGATTTTTAGTACAAGGCGAACTCATTCAAATGGTGAGAGAGCCACGGCATTTTCCTCGAGAAATAGTGAGAAAAACGAAGGGAAAGACGATATGATGTTTGAGTAAGTAAATCTCAAGGATATACATCGCAGGGATGGATAAACGAAATCTAAATCTCTTTTTGGAGTAGGATTTCCGTTTGTACGCATCGAGGGTGTACAGGGCGTCAAGTTATTTCAGAAGATATGCGGCTTCCTTTTTTTTAAAGATTCAAGAGCTTAGGATTTATTTCTCAATGTTGCGTAAGGCGAACGTTTGAAAAAGTAAAGAAGCTGAACTGGAAAATAATTTTGAAATATAAATATTATTACTTTTCATTGATAACTACATATTTATAATAAATAGGAGAAAAAGGAGGAAATGAGAAGGGGGCACATGCTTGTACTATTTTAATTACGAGATTAAACGAATTATTCGCTATACGCGATTTAACTAAATATAATCTGATGATTTAACCAGTATAAATAAACGTGTTATTGCCAAATTGATAAAAAATTACATTAACAGCGTATGAATATTAGAATAAAATAGTAGCTACTGCTCAGCTCAAAAAAACACTAGCAGAAATTTAAACGGAAAATAAAGCATGCGAATAAAAACTTGACCAGAAAGATAGCTATAAAATTTCATTTAAAAATGAAGCATTCAATCGCATTTAGAAAAAAACCATCAAATTCAATTTTTAAACACCCATTTTGAAATCCACGTACACATGGGGCCTGTAAATAAAGGAAATCCATCAAGAAAGGTAAGACCGTAACGCACAAAAAATAAATGAAACCTACGAGTAATTCACGCGCCACCGCTAATTAATCCAGCCCTTTTAAAAATTAACTACACGACCCGTCCTGAAAAAAAATCCATATAAAAGCTACTACTTCCCTTAAGGTAAATGTATACGTAGACACAGAGGAGATATATGCGTAAAGGTAACCCGAAAAGGTTGTATCGAGTGAGAAAAAGAGAGGTGGAAGATGCGAGACAGGGATTCACCCTGAAGCGACTCGTCACGTACCGTCCCGTCCCTAATTCGCGCTCACGCATTCAGCGTTAATGGCCCGGAACGTACTTCGTTTGCCTACCTTTCTATATATGTGCGAAAGTACCTCGTGTGTAGCTTCTTTTCCATGCGAGCAAGATGTGCGAGCGCACTGAGGTTAGATGGAAGAATTTACGAGCATCTCTCGTACAAGTTTGCAAGAATACAGAAAGAGATAGAGAGAAAGAGAGAGAACGAGAAGAGTGTGAGATTTACTTCAATCGACTTTTTTGTGAGATGTCAAGTTGCTTTAGAATTGTATCTCTCAAAATGTAAACTATTTTTCATGTAGATTTTTTAGAATTTTTATTTGAAATGCGCTCGGTAACACCGAACGTTATACTGCAATATTTTAATTGAGAAAAAAAATAATAAAAATTACTCAAATTTTCAAGATAAAATGGTTATGAATACGAGATTATGTATATTTTTATCCAAAATTTTAATGAAAATTGTGTATCGGATTCAAAATTTGGCCATACTGCATTGTAATTTTTCACTGACAGCGGGGTTCTTTTCAGAATTTTCATCACGCTGGCGCTACTATTTTTACCCACAACAGATTTAGACTGTTTTTATAAATCTTTCCTCTCCGCATAATTTAAACAAATATTTGCACAAGCAAATATTTTTTTAATACAAATGTACAATGTGCAATGTCGCACAACCTCGATAACAAAATACAATATGTATGTGTATCGTTTTGTAAACCACAAAATTATCGGAAAATCTCCCTCGAAATACGCATAATTTTTTTCTGCGGCTTTCCACAGCACAATAATTTCTCAATAATATTATATACACATATACGTATTCACGCGCACAGTTATGACAATGCGCATTTAAATTTCAATATAATTGACTGCCTGTACGATACAAATCGAACAATGCACATATCCCGATGAATATTACCGAGGATTGCGCGCAGTATGCGGAATGCAATAAAATTTCTGCATAATTAATGCTGATTCTCTACTAAGTCTCACTATTCAGTTCGATCGATTGCGTGAACACAATTTTTCCGCAACTTTGATTTAATAATTTACTTTCCTGCTTGTACACATATATATATAGAAGATTTTAATATTTCTGTACCCTAGAGAATTTTATTTGATAAACTGATTTTCATCGAAATATATTTTACTCTTTAAATTTTTATTGCACTATATGTACGAAACATTACTGTATTTCCATACATTCTTACACTCGAAACTTTAAAGTGCATACTATAGATCAAGAATATAATTATATAAATATTATGACTACACAATGTCAAAGAAATGAACTAAATATTTTAATGTTAAACGAAAAAAAATCGCACATTCACTGTTTGCACACCGTAGATACTGTTAGTTATGGTTAGTAAGATTCATAGGTCAATAAATTTTCGGTATTTAAGCAACACGTAACACACCGGTGCGTCTCGCTAAACTCAGCATGTATCTACTTGCATAGATTATAGTTTGCACCCTTGCATTTAAAAACCAAATACCGTCATTGACAAATTAACATTACAAAGTTTAACAACGTTTTTTTAAACCTTAAAAATATGTATACAATAATTTTCAGAATAATCAAACTATAGTGATACTTTAAGCGGTGTTAACCAGTGTAAATGTTAGACGAAATCCTGCTTCTCAGCAAAATTGCAATCTTAACTTTACTCAGCTCCCTCTTTTTCTACATACATCATTTACAAAGTCATAAGTTTTCTAAAGTAAAAAAAAAAGGAAAGTTAACAAGAAAAGTAGACTAACCGTACGCGTGTGGGCGAATTTCGTCTATGGGTATTGGTAAGCGGGACACGATTAAAGAGCAAAGGCGTGTTTAATTTAAAAAAAAAACGTGTACACGTCCTTCCCTCAGGGACGTCGAGAAAATCGCCGTTAAAGGCATTCGTATATATAGGGATGACGCCCACCCTCCAAGGAAACAATCACTCTGCAAACTTTTCACCTCGAGGACGAACAAAATTTTTGACTGACATACCGTCGATCCTAATCCTATTAACGAACAGAGATCTCGTGTGGATTTTACTTATATATATATACATCTGTTGGATATTATCGATCACAACGTATCATCAGCTTATAGAAAATTTTGTTTGCTTTACGATAATATTGAACTTTAAGACTTGCGAAATTGTGTAATATTGCCTGTTTGATCTACATTTTATAGTTTATTGTGTAATTTTCCTGATTAATATAAGATTATCATATTAGAAGATGTTCTATACAAACTTTTCGATGGATATGTAAGAAGTAAAGCAAAATTATAAAGCATATAGTTTAACAATCATTAATTTTAAATATTTGCAGAAAGTTTTAATAATTAATAATAGAAATAGAAAGAAAAAGAAGTGAAAAAGTATACTTTAAACAAAATTTTTAATAAAACATTGCAACGTAATTTTTATTTTGTACGCTATATGATCAATATTAATTAAAGTGAAACATTGTTTTTTAATACAACACGCGTAATAATCATGGTAAACTTTAACTTTTTATAATTCATCAAAGAATTATTAGCTGTTCATATTCCTTTCCGATTTTTTATTTAGTTATATATAAAAATAAAAAATGTGTATATTACGTTACAATTTTCTGCATCAATTGTTTTAGGTACGAAGGACAGGTACGGTATAATTTTTCAAAGAACTGATTATTATTAGCAAAAATATTTTATATACACATATATGCAGTACAAAGCTGAAAATATGTCATTTTATTCTTTTAGATTCGATTGTAATTTTATTTGTTGATTGATAAATCTTAATAATGAATTGATAAATATTATAACAAAATTAATTAAAATTTGCCTTCAGTGCAGTATTATTGTATTACCTATAGTGTAAATGTTCAAAAAATATTGAGAAGGTATTTATTAGGTAAATTTAATCAAACACGCAGTTAATTATATTTTTGTACCTTTTTCTTCAAACACTTAGATATTTACGAAACTAGATGTTTATATAACAATTTTATTATTTTGTACGGTAAGCAAGAATAACATTGTACGGCTTGAAAATGTTAATTTGAAGTTTGAGATGATAAACAAATAGCTTAATTAGAATATCTTTTGAAACGCACCGTGAAAAATGAGTATAAAAATTAGATTATAATTTCATTGGTGAATATAAGCTCGTCCTCGACATCAATTTAATAAATATGAAAACTTTTAATAAACATCCAATAAAGCCAAACGTATCTAAAACAAAGTTTTGAGCTGTCGAGATTGAGGGCATCTATTATTCTAATACAAAAGTCTAAAAAAAGTAGGTTAAAATCAAGACACAAAGTCCACTTTACAATGTTTATCAAAATTTTCAACTGTGTTACGATGTAACTTGAAGTGTCAAAAGTTAAGAAAACATCCGGAATATAATCGAGAATAGAATAACCTGATAAGAGAATAGGTTGACGTATAATTCCATTGGAGACTCCAAAGTCGTTGCACACGTGTAGTATACGGCTAATTTTAATTGAACCTGTGGTCGTCAGCTGTTTAACCGAGCTGTCCCTTCGACTAATGAGGTGCCGACGGTCGGACGTACCAAGTTGGAAAATCGTTGAGGTACCAAAGCTTCGCAGGATCTTGTTATAAGGCTTGATCACCGTGATGTTGAGTCACTTGTTTCTCTGTATATATAGATAACTTTCGCTATCCGATCAATGTCATTGTTGCAATTAAATTAAGTGCCTCGTAATTAATCTATAAATAACGAGATTTGTTATGGTTAGTCAATTATTAATTATTACGTAACTCTTTTATTTTGATGAAATTACATTTATTTATTAATTAAACATACACTTAGGATTCTATATCGTGGATATAAATTCATGCCTAATTTGTTTTCACTCGATTTTCTTAGTTAATCAGCATGATGTTTACAAAGTCAAGAATCTATATCCATGTATTAATTATTATATTCAACTTGACAATTAGTTTATACAACACAAATAATTAAAATGCATTTCAACATATTAGCTGAATACACGCAAACAACCTGAGTAGAAATTTCACTATAATTTGGCCAATTAATGGTGATAAACGCCATTTTTTGTTAAATTTTGGTAAGATTTCTACAAGGGTACATATTATACACGATTTCTATTTTTAAATATTCGCTTCTAATCTACGCGTACGTGTATACAACAAAAAATATAAAATTAAAACATATATCAACGTAAAGATTGCAAAATAAGTAAGATACATAAGAAAAATTGAAAATCTCAAGGAAAATTAACAAACACTTAAACGACACGCAATTTAAGAATAAAAAAGAGATTGAAAACAATATTTAACTTTCTTATAAATTTTTTCTTGTAAATTATTCAGTTAGCTATAAATAAAACTTTACTCAACTGTAGTTTGTTAGTTTTACCAATATAACGTAAGATTACACACTTTAAAATAGCGCGAAAAGTAATAACACGTAGACAGTCGGGAATTAAATAAGAATTACTTTTAAATAGATATACGACGTTTTCGCTAGAAATAAAAAAGTGTTTACGTTTTTTTATCCGTTGTGATTTTTTGTTGTGTAAATATTTGATCGTAAGCATAATCATATATTATATCTCCAGCAAGTTTTAAATTATTTCGGTATTAAGTAGTTATCCATTTAATAAATTTTCATGGGGCGAGTTGCAGGTGCAGTCATAATACACATTTCAGCATAATTAAGGCAACAAATTGAATAAACTCGTTTTCTCTTATGTCTCTTTTATGTTTCACTTTCGAGCGTAATTTTTATGAAAATAATATGTGACTACAATAAAGTTAATTTTAATCCGTTTTAAATATGATATTTAACTTTTTACAACATTTGTTTTTAAATCACGTACATACTCCTATGAAATTTTAACATTTTACCAAGTAACAATTAGCGTATCTAAAAGTTTTCAAAATAAACATTGACAGTTTTATTATTAAAAGAACGGTATTCCGATTGTTCTGGGTTAAAAAAATATTTTCCACGGAATTTTCTAAAATACTGTTTGTTTAATTTATATATACAGTAAAATATCGAATTACTTAACAGTTTGAATTTGTTTAACATTTGATATTTTTATCATTTTTCACTACAAACATTGTATATATGTATACGATTTATAATATTCTTTAATTACCTAAATATATATACATATGAAGGATAAAGATTTATTTTTAATTCAATCAACGTGTGCCCTCTTATTAAATTTATAACGATATTTTATTTTTATGTATACAATTTAAGGTCGGACAAAAATCGATCTACGATGGCAATAATATTCAAAACTTAATGAATAGTTTATTCTTTTTTCGAAAAATTATACACTAATTAAATGAAATTCAGGACATCTGATAATAATTACAAATACATGTTTTTCAGTTAATTTTAAAGAAGGATATTCTAATCATTCGTCATAATCTAATTTCTTTAAATTTTTAAACAATATACATGCTTTTATCTAAACAAGGCAATCAAATCGAATGGAACAAAAACTAAAGTTAATTATTGACTTAGTTACACTATATATTTTATAAAAATATATTATTCATTTTGATTTAATTATAATTTGTCCCGATGAACTAGTTTTTATATTCGCTATATGTTACGATTTGACTTAACAAGATTCGAAATACCCCTTAATACGAGACTCCCAAATTCGTTCTAAGTAATGAAAAGTCCCCTGTGGTAATCGAAAACAGCACTTAGTTTAAACAAAACGAATAACTTTGTTATCTCAAAAGTGCTCTCGTCTTCAATTCCAACTGTATATATGTACAATCCTTTTTTTCCCGCACCAAAACCAATTGTACGTAAGAAAATTGCAATAATGGATCTCAAATCGATAATACAGTATTTGCACGAAAGACACTCGATAGGAATAATATAATAATATAATAGATTATATAGTAAATGGACAGAAATAATACGGATTCTATATGTAAAGTAATATTATGTATTTCCTCTATAGACGCTTGAATGAAACGATGGAAACAAAATTGTACAAACAGGCGCGCTTTAAAGACCGGCGTTCTAAAAATGTATATACCAATCGATATTTTCCCTTATGAATGACATTTTATTCTTAATGACACAATGAATATTAAATACAACGTGTAAAAAAATATACATTGCAGGACAAAAAAATGTATATTTATATAAATAAATGTGTGTATTTATTGCAATAATATAATTGGCTTTAATATAATATTATACATTACGTCAATTTATATGAAAATTATATAGTTTAAATAAAGCTTTTTATGTGGAAAAATTTGTACCAACTACGTCATCGAGCTCTCTTAAATGAAGTTTCTTACAAAAAAAGTGTACTTGTAAAAGTGTCAAAATTCAATTGAAATTTTCAAAAACGAAATATACGATTTTTTTCATACGAAATTTCGATTCACTGAATTTGTAATGCGAATTCGTAGACGCTCTTAACCGCGTAAAAAAATAGAGAAAATATTCGTATGTGTCTTTTCCGTCGCTGCAAAATAAAATTCGCCGTGGTGGTATTTATTTATATAAATGTACTAGAAGGCGCTAGGATTTTATTCAAAGCTTCAAGAAAATGTAAATGTATTTCAAATGACAGGTAGATTTTTCTCGTCACTACTTAAATTATCGTGATTTTATAACTGATTCTTCAAAATTGACAAAACTTGCATAGAAGTAACATCAATCTATATTTTTACTTTATACATAATGATAATGAAACGATAGATTTCAAGTTGAATACATCAATTAAATATGTATATTTAATCAGGAGTACATCGATTTATTGCAGCGATGTTTTCACTAATAATTGCTTCTTATTATGATTTCAAAATTGAACAGAAACTAATTATCCTCGTACGCATCCTACGCTAGCAAGTAAATAAACTGAACTGCTAACTATCGACGTATTCTTTTCTTTATTTTTTTTTGTCGTGGGATGGCAACGTTATTTCATCCCGAAACCCGAAAGGGAAATGTAAATCATACCGTACATCGAAGATATAAACGGCCTTTATTATTCTATTTTTTATTATTTCCTCGGATATCGCGTCATAAATTTTTTAATGAACGATATAAAGAATGGTTTACGTTTACAGAGTTCTTTGTATCTATGATATTCCATTTAAATTTTACCGAGTTAAAGGTCCATGGTAAAGTATACCGACCTTTTTATTATAATGAACTTCTTATCTAAAATGACGCGATACACCATTTTATCACTTTTTTTCTACCCTTACTTTCGTTCAACTGGTATATACATGTATATATGTATATATATCTACACAACACTATTAAAATTATTTTACCTGATACTACGCGTATCTTTACGCGTCACTAAAATTATGATAATTCGGTTAGTATAATAACCAAAAATAATGATCGTTTTAAACGAGACATATTTTTTTTCTACTCCGAGTGAATTTAATTACAAAGGTCAAAAATTCTATTATTTATTTTTTGTATTAAGTTAAGTGTTATTTTTTCCTACATTTGACTTGCACGAATTGGTATTAATAATTATAATTATAATTAATACGAATTAATTAATTGCTAGAATTAATCAAGTTTTACAACTGTTCATTACTTAAAATAGTTCGACTCCATAAATCAGCATTAAGAATTATATCTTATTTTGAAAACTGTAATGTAATTTATATAATTAAGTTTTACTACACTTTTTCATTGATTCGACCCGTAAACATTACCGAGAAATCATAAACAAACAAGTAAAACTTTATATACCTAAATGTATTTATAAAACAAGCACTTTCAAGTAATTTGTTTGATATGTTTTGTACGTAAATAAAGAAAAAAAACAAAATGACACGTCCGAACAGATTCGAATTTTTCTACTTCAATTTATACGAAATGAGACGTGTTCCTCCACTTTAATTCACGTGTATAACAAACCGATTTTAAAATTTGCTTATCAGAAGTAAATTATGTTTAGTTTATTCTGTGTCATTATCCACTCTAAAATACGGTAATGAGAGAATTACATGCTTCGAATAAATGATCGTCTATCACGAAACCTCTTCGTTTAAGGTATTAAAATATTACCATATATATGTATATATAAGTTCATATACACTCATACTGTATATATTAATGAATGTAACTATGCGATTAAATAGAAGTACTTATTTAATTAATCCTACATCACAATTTACTGTTTAATTAACAAATTTACGTCAAATTTCCAGAATAAAGTACTCACGAGAGTATAGGATTGCCAACATTTTTATATTTATATTAAATTTTTTTGTTTATTTTTAGAAAAATGTAATATCTAAATCGTTATCATTTCGAAATTTGCGAAAGCAAAATAAATTCAACAGGTTCGATACGTTGTAACCAAGGACAATGAACAATTGTAAAGTAGAAGTTTGTTGTTTGACACAAAATTTTTTATGAATTCACTCAAATATATTCGAATGTAAAACTATATTTTATTCGTATTTTTCGTATCAAATCTTTTGGATTGCGTATAAATACTTCATAAAACTAAACTGAAAGTGATTCACTGAAGCAAAAAATCTAAAATAATATAGAATCTCTATAAAGAAACATTCAAGGGTAATAAAATATGATTAATAATCTTAAAATAACAATTGTATGTAAAGAGACTGTTACAACATACGAATAGAACTATCGCAAAATTACTGTATTTGGCAGTAAACTTTCGAGTGATTTTCGATTCACTTAAATGCTTTTTTTCCGTCAATCAAATACGTAAATGGCCTTTTATTATTTTATTCGCTTGAATATATACTCAAATTTCATAAAAATCAGATCGATTTACCTGGTGTCAATAAAGTGTATTGTTTTCTCTGTATCGCTGTATACGGATGAATTATTCATTTAAATAATTTAGAGTCTCCATTAATATGCGTCACAACGTAATCGTTTAATATCGTTTATTTATTTCTGTTATACGTTTAATTTTTTTATCAATTTACGTCCAGTAAAAACCTTTACAGTTCTGCATTTAAAATTAACATATATTGCTTTACAGAAACGATTTAACTTTTGTAATCTTTTAATAGATAAACATACTATTGTGTACTTGAATATAATCGTAAGTAAATATAGAAAATTGTTCTATTTTATTTCGATATATTAGAAAATATACTTATGGCAAGTTTCGAGAACTCATGTATCCTTTACTTAAGAAATTGATATTTGTATAATAAAAGCATGAAAGAGACAGCGTTCAAATACATTATTCATTTATTTCGAGCTGCTCTTTTCCGGAGTGAGTGTATAAGCAAATAATCTAATGAACTAATTCGTTTTCAAATATAAATGTGTACTTCTCTAGATTATATCCATACATCTATATAATCAATTAACGAAATACTAATCATTTCATTTTAAAAAAAAAATCAGAAGCAATATCATTATATTTATTCGACGTACAGGGATCGTTTACCAATATATTATTTTAAAGATGGGCACTAACATTTTATTTCCAATGAATATCGTTTATTATAAACGTTATTATCTTCGTATATGATGCAAAGAAGAAAATATTATATATACGTAATAACACCGTATGTATGTGATATACATTTTTTTCTTATAAATGTTCCAAATTAGCTTGTTCAATACTACACGAAAATAATTTAACGTTCAATTTATTTATTTTGAGTTTACTTAATAGCTATATATGGGTGCTACTTTGATATTTAATATACGTATATGCTTAAGATCAAATGGCGATATCATCTTCTTGAAAGATACTCTGTTTTAGTTTAGAAATTAATAATGAGCAAAGTTTTATACCTCACTACGTCTACAAATAAGTGTGCATAAATTGTTGCAAAAACGTAACATAAAAACAAAAATTTATATACACTAATTGGATATATGTGCTAGGTCAATACGAGAGCTAAAAAGCATATAGATGTTTTACAAATATATTCAAAATTCTAATCGACTGTTAACTATACCTTAATTTAAAATTCGAAAATTAAGTATAAGAAGAGAATTTTGTTTGAATATGAATAGTACGGTAAACGTGGGATATTCAGTACAGAAAAAAATGTAATGAATTCCTTACAAATAATATGTCTTAGGTTAACTTTTGTTGAACAGCTAACATTTTCCAAGTTTACTGTGCTACCGTGATAATTTGTCTCAAACAATTCTCTGCATATACGATGATTGATGATTCGAAATTTACGTAAAATATTTATTACTATTAGACAGTTTACAATTATTAACGTAACGCAAAATTTGTCACTTGTGTACAACGATACATATACTTATTCGGTGCAGAATATTATTATTATTATTATCTACAATTTATAAATGTTAAAATAGATAACAAGTTTTATAAACTTGTGTGTACATAAATTTTTCATCTCGTTAAAGTTACACACAGTTTGTTCTTATGCAACAAAACTTTTCCAAGTGAAACATTAATCGACGTGTAATTTCGAATCTTACACTAAAGACCAGGTATAGTAACACTCGATATAACGATTCTACAATCTACATGTAAGAAATAATAAATATTAAATCTACAAAATACACTCACTTAAAATTGGACAAAATAGAGTCAAGTAAATTATCGTTGAAATTAATGAAATATACGTTCGAGAATATATTATATATAATACATATCCCAGATGATACGGTGTCTATAGTGTTTAGCAGTAGTCCAGAAAGAAAAAGAGTTGAGTAACGATGAAAGTATGCACGGCTTTCCGCGTCACCCATGGGGTACCGTGCAAGGCACGCGTTCCCGTTGTTTTACATGGCGGGTATCCCCAGGAGGCCTACACCATGCCCCACACATTACCTCCGACTTTGCCTTTTTTTTAGACAATAGGTCGGAGTAAAATATGTGGAGAAAGAAAAATAATCTAATTTTTTTTTTCTTGATAATTTCTTAACCATTTACGCTCTTTTTTTCAACTTATTGTTTACATATACGAAGTATGTATGTAACGGAGAAATCGCTTTCTATGCGTTCTCGAGAGGTTACCTCTCTCACTTTATTCTTTTTTCTTTGATAAATTTATGTGAAAAAAAAATACAAAGCAATTTGACAGTATGTTACCTTTCATTTCGATTATTTGTTTCTTTTTCATGTACTACTTTTAATATTTCATCAATAACATTGTAGCTCGTTTTACAAGGATTTGTTATTTGTACCTTTAGTTATATTTGCCACATTGATTATTTTTTTTTGATAAAAAAAAAATTTCCTTTGTCGATTGCATTGTGAGTTGAAGCGATGGCGATCTCGAGGGAGACGCTTGCGCGATCTCATTCATTTCGGTATAAATGCGATAAGCGACCGACGTGTATATACGTTGTTCGAACGATATTTTTTTCTGGTTTAACGATGATCGATGTTCCTTTTTTTCTATTCTGTTTCTTATCAAACTTGTTGTTAACTCGCGTTGATTAAAATTTTAATAAACTTATGTTAACAAAAGTTTTGTGTACAGGTCTACTGATGCATTGTCCAGCGTGCACTGCTTGCATAAAATGTTAAACGTGCAATTATGATATTAAACGGAAATATTTTGTAATTGTGAGTTCGAATAAACGTGAGTGAAAAATTTCTATAGAGGTATAGTAAATTTCGAAATATTTATAAAAATAGACATCGATGCATGTTTCTCATTATCTTGTACGAAAAGTAAGTATGACATTGTATTATGTGCGTTATCGTAACCTAGTAATCTTATACACTAAAAGTGTAAATGGATTACTCGACGAGACGACGCACATTATCAAGTTACATTGCATAAAAGTAAAAACGTTCTAACGACTACATGAACGTGAACACATCTTAAAAGAAAATTATTTCTTAGTGTGAGAAAACTGTGCAAGATCATGCAATGCTCGATGGTAATACAAAATTTGTATATGCAACTATCGTACCGCGTGAAATTAAATGCCAACGGTGCACTAACACGACATTGCACTATACAACACTTCACTATTGCCGGTATATAATTAATACACTCACATTAATTAGAATTTCCAATTAGGAAATAAAGAACTTTTTAGATTTAGTCACACCGATGAGTTTGAAAAAAAAGCGTGTATGAGAAAATTAAATATTTAACTAGAGCTTTTTTTATAATTTTTTTTTCCATGAAATTTTGAACGTTCACGCAAATTTTATCTAATTACCCGTTGTTCTAAAAAAAACTCGGAAACAGATTATCAACGTATAGATTGTGTATACACTCGCGTAAAGAGTAAAAATTCGATGAAAGAAACGAGACGTACGAAAATAAGTCGGTAACTAAGCAACCACAATGAATTATTGGCATATCCTTTAAATATCTTATAAGAGCACTTTAACAAATTATTTTCAGTTGCCGAGTAATGTCTGGCAATACGTTGATCGAAATTAATTGTCGTTTGCACAAAAACAAATTGAGTGCGTACTATATAAAAAAAAACCTGTTAACACAAATATAAATGTAATTAATCAAGAAATCATAAAGTAATGCGAAATGTCACGGATTTCTTGAAATTTGTTAAAATAAAAGTAAATAACTAAAAATGTAAATTGAAATCTACTGTCGTGTGTGCGAAGGAAGCAAATAATAATGTCTAAACTTGTATAATTATTTATTCATCGGGTAGAAATGAAATATAAAAAGAGAGAAAGAGAAAAAGAGAGAAAATGGAAAATCTGAAGTAACGATTAAGAAAGAAGAATAGAGAAAAAGAAGCGCGTTGCAGGAGGTATAAAGTTAAAGCGAAAACCCCTCGGAGGCTTATCGATAATCTAAATGTTTGAGCGGCTCACTCATTTCGAGAGATGAAAGCTCGGGAAGTATACGCGCCGGCACGCATTCAACAAGTGCCTTGGTGAGCTCCCGCGCGCGACCGAGCGTCCTTCCTTCCCTAGGCGTCCTTTGCGAATTTTTCGTACCTCCTCGTTTTCGCGTACGTACCCGCGTCCCGGCGAAAAATCGATTTCACCACGATTTCCGCGGGGCTCGCCCTCGAGATCGTCATAGACGCTTCGGACGACGTTGCACAAAACGTCGCCTAGAAGCGGGTGACATCAAGCAATAAGGATACTTAATATATAGATAAATATATGTATATTAAATTATTATGATTACGTTTTTTCTTTGATCTTTCGTAGAGAAAAAACTCGACGACCAATTCCTACTGGTCGTAAATGCTACCTTTATTTACCACACCACACAAGAGTATGATACTCTCTGATGGAATCGAGGGGCTTTACTCTTTTCTCTCTCTCGCTCTGTCGCGCACTCCTTCAATGATTTAGTAAACGGGTGTTGTTGTGATAGTAATACCAGAAGTAGTAGTAGTAGTAATAGTAGTACTAGTACTAGCAGTAGTAGTAGTAGTAGTAGTAGTAGTAGTAGTAGTAGTAGTTGTTGTTGTTGTTGTTGTCGATGATGTATATCCTCCCTTCAAAATTTATTTGCAATCTCGGATCAGCTGGAAAAGAACTGGATGGAACACAAACACAAATTAGATACACGATTTTTTTCTTATGTATATATTATATACACGATAGGTGTGTGGGTGTGTATATACATATATATATAAAGCACAATTAATAGTACCTTTTGGCACTTCAAGCCGCGTTAAAACTCAATGGTTATATGTGAGAAAAACCCGGTGAACTGCACGGTCGTATGTGCCGTGCCGCGCGCCGCGGGCCGGTCCTTTATATCCCCGGAAATTATTGATCCCGCGCGGGCGGGAGCGAGACGGCGAGAGAGAACTGCCGGTGCTCGCGCAAGCGCATATCTAGGGTACACCGGGTAAGGTGGGTGGTGGCAAGCTCGTGGGGCTCTAGCGTACCTACTCGCCTCATCTTTATTTTCATTATTTTTTTTTTATCATATTTTCCAAATTTCTTTGGCAATTTTTTATAACCTATTTTGTTGCCTCGGATGTCCAGCTATCCGAAGGATCAATTCGTGATTTTGGTGGATGAGCTTTTTCGTGTTTTATCGGTACGGTGTTTCTTTGGCGAGGCGGGATTTGTTATTTATTTATGGGTGTTTTTACCTTTCGGCTCTTTGTTTATTATTCGATTTAACTCTTTTTCGGCATTTAATGGCAAGTTACATTTCACCTTTGCGTCTAATATTTCTTCGACTTTTTATTGTTGATTGTTCATTCATGAACATGAGTATTTTCGCGTTGCACTGGTTAAATTCATTTGGGGAGCTAGTCGATAGAAAGACATTACTACTTATGCATTTATTGGGTTTGCTACTTCCAAGATCACTATATACTCGTACATGTTCCTTTAACCAAAATATATCATGAACTTTGAAAATTTTAGATATGCACTGGAAGAAGTAATATTTGCGATAACGATTATATATTGAATATTGATACATCACGTATAACTCCTATTAGAGAAAAATTTGTTCAATACAAAAAAATACATATCAACTTATATGAGAAATATTCATTTGTCACAAATATTTATTTTTCTTACTGTACAATTGCGATGTATAATCTTTTTAAAATCACCTACGTGCAGCTAAGGAAATCAATCCTTAAAATTGATACTTTCTTTGAACTATGAAATGCATGAAATTTACTACGTCACAATTTAAAAGAAATTATAATATAATTATATAATGTGCACGTAAGAAATGTGAAATCACTTTTCTAAAAAAATGTTAAAATACAATATATAATATTTAAAATATTAATAGGAATTAATGTATATACTTATAATTATTACTTTCTAATAAAAAAAAATAGCTTTCATAGAAAATGGTCGTAATCTAGAACAAAATAATTATAATATACAAATATTTCATAAATACCACTGACATTTAAGCTACTGATTATTTTCATTTGAAATCAACAGTGCATCAATATAAATTTAACATAAACTTAAATTATATAGTTTTGTAATTGTAGAATGTAGACTATTTTATTATTCTCGATACTTATTATATAATCATTTTTTTACAAAAAGAAAATTATTAAAATAATTTACAAAAAAAAAATATAAATCATATCTGCGAACGTGATTTCAACCTGGAGGTATCTGAATATTCGATAAATATTGTTGGATTTAAAGTTGAACGTATTATAGATATGTACTGCATATATATGTAGTATTTAATGAATACCTGATAAACAAATGTTTAACTTTAAGAAACGTTATTATTCGATTAGAATAGTTCTAATGCGTTAAACAAAAGGTTGATTGCATCTTCCCTTCTTAAGCAGATGAAAAGCTCATTGAAAAAGTGTGAACGTTCATTCAGAAGGATGCATACAACTTTGACTCCATCAACACTTCAATCGCAACAATCAAACGTCAAAACTTTTCACAAAACAAAAGCATTTCTGCTTTGCATCAAACAATCACACTTTTAGTGCATTCAACGAAGTTCCTCTTTCTTGTATACGAATATACGTATATAACGTTTCTCGAGGGTACAATATACATGCAGTTTTTCATCGTCATCTCGTAGAGCGTCCAACACCGAAGGTAAAAAATTATTGTGAAAAGTTGAATTGAAAAATGTGTTAATCGTTTTGTCGATTAATCCTCGATACATTTTTTTTATAAGTATTCCGCGAGATTGCGAATTATTTGGTAAAGTGACGTTGCGTAACTAAATGGAAATTAAAAATTAGCTATATCTCAAGATACACTGTACATTTTAAGCAACAAAGCGATGAGAGGTTACAAATTCAGCGTTCCTTGGGAGTTACACCCTTGAACGCATACTGATTATATAATTAGCTGAGTTAGCTCGTACGGAAATAAAATCCAAAATTGATGCGATTATTTTAGAATGAAACATAAAATATTTTACATAGAGATTACATATTCGTGTAATGCATTGAGGTACGAGATAGAATATTGGATTATTGCCTTGTTGATTGATGGAAAAGTTCATCGAAGTAAGCATTTTCAATGATGCAATTACGTAATTATGAATTTTCAGATATTTTAGGAAAACTATAAACGACGTTGACGAATCGGAAAGGATGAGTTACAAATTATAAATAATATACACATACAACGAATTGCTTATCGGCTTTTATTACGTCATAACTGCGTAGCTTTACGTAAATTTATGGTGAAAGATAATATTACACAATTAGAAGATTAATGAAACCAAATAAATGATTCTGTACAATTTAATTACTTATAAATGTTTATTGTTATCAATCGTTATTCCATTCATAAGCAGCTTAACATATAAAATTCAACGCATAAATAAACAATGATTTATAAATAATTAAAGGTAAATGTTCAATAACTATTGTAAATAAACCGCAAAACCAGTTTATTTGTTTTGTTACTGTTTTAGTACGTAACATTAATAATTGAAAGTTTATTTTAGATTTAATGAAAATTGGTCAATTTTCCTTATCAATCAAGCCAATTCAATAAACACTGTACGACATTAACACCTCTAATAAATAAAATTAATACTTCCATCAAATAATTTCAGGAAATTCTCGCACGTAAGTGCGAAAGGCTTTCGCGCTTTCTAAACGTGACAAGGTGCAATGTATATATAGTAACGTGCTGCACGTACAAGGATGCAGGACAATAGGACGAATCAACACGCGGCTCGTTCAGTCCTCTCGTCTTTCGCGTTTTTATTGCTGAGTACAGCGGAACCGTATCTCGGATGTAAAAGAAATTGATGAATCGTGGATTATTTTTTTCACCTGATGTTTCGAATTAAATTCTATTTCTCCAATTGCTATTTATATCTCTAACTTTCACTGATAATTTAAATATGTAACAATGTTTTGGAAAATATTTTTTTTTATTTCGATACTAATTGTGAATTTATTGGAAACTAAAAATTTTATTTTATTATTATTATAGTGCTCTAAAATGTACACTTTTTATTTAGCTACTTTCAATACGTCATGGCGTAAAATTGACAACTCTGATTCTATACTAATGCCAGGATCAATTCGTTGCCAAAAGAAAATACGTAATACATACGAATTCGATAATAGATAATAAATTAAATTATAAAATTAAAGTAAGTGGTATAAATTTCATGTTACAATTATTAGGACATATGTAAATCAAGATGGTATTAAATTATACATGTGTAATAATTATATATGAATCGAACAAGATGAGTGACACTTTCGGTCCAGAAAGTTTGACTAAGCTTTTGAAATCATTTCTCGATATCACTCAGTCAAACTTGCTCGTGCGTTTTGCTCACATTTCGATTGAATAGACCTTGCCCCCGTTACAATTATACCCGCGATTTTAGTAACTCTACAAGCGAAATTTTAAACTTAAATTATCAAGCCTAAGTCTAGGTTGTTAAAAAATAAGTAAGATAGAATTGAAATACAATTCAGTATATATTTCGTAATAATTTTTATAAAATCTCTTAGATTAATGAAATATAACGTCGATATTGAAATTAAATGATAAATAGATAGTTTGAAATTTAAAAAACTTATTTATGTCTTGGTGATGATTTTTTAAAACTTTTATAATAAATATTTCGTGAAAGTATGTGAAAGGTAGAACGGGTAAAACGTAACACTTAGTTTCCTCGAAATATTCCTGATCATATTATTACAACGGTGATAGGATAAATTGAAAATGATACTCTCGAGTTGAAAACAACGTGAGACCTGGTTTCGCGACGATCAGTTTTCCGTAAAAGCAACATTTTAATTATAACTAAATTTTACTCTTGAAGAATGTAAAATTAATTTTTTCGATAAAAAATACTTGTTTATATTATTTATTAATATTCTCCACGAAATGTACTTACGAAAAAGACAGCTAAAATATACACTCGCGTGTGTTTTCACAGCGTAAAGAAATATATACCGGTAATTAAATGTCATCGGTATTGGAGTATATTTGGGGTTAATTCCCGTTATTATATTATTTATGTCATGGGACTGCAGTGTGTAAATAGGACCTTGATGAAGTTTGCTATAGGGGAAAGTTTTGCCCTGAATAAAGTTCGAGAAATGTATACAATAGGAAAATCGTCTTGGTAAAATTCGAATCCATTTGGCCCATTTTTGAAACGCTTTTCTACGATTTCCTAGCCAGTTTGTAGCGATTTTGATGAAATGGCTTGGTACTCGCCAAGAAATGCGAGAAAAAGCGTTTCATAAATGGACTGAAATGGATTCGATTTCTACTAGGGTGTCGGTATTTTAGATTGTCAACCGTGAATTTTCAACGGGGAAGGGGAAAATTGTCTCGTGCATTTCCGCGCTTTGCGGAAAATCATTTGCAAATATGGGTGTCCGTTTTTTTTTCTCTCTCGGGGTTTCAACACTTTTTTTTAATAACTGACTCTGCTACTTTACACACGCGGGGCAAAATATAACGTTACACAAAAAATACGTAATACATACGAATTCGATAATAGATAATAAATTAAATTATAAAATTAAAGTAAGTGGTATAAATTTCATGTTACAATTATTAGGACATATGTAAATCAAGATGGTATTAAATTATACATGTGTAATAATTATATATGAATCGAACAAGATGAGTGACACTTTCGGTCCAGAAAGTTTGACTAAGCTTTTGAAATCATTTCTCGATATCACTCAGTCAAACTTGCTCGTGCGTTTTGCTCACATTTCGATTGAATAGACCTTGCCCCCGTTACAATTATACCCGCGATTTTAGTAACTCTACAAGCGAAATTTTAAACTTAAATTATCAAGCCTAAGTCTAGGTTGTTAAAAAATAAGTAAGATATAATTGAAATACAATTCAATATATATTTCGCAATAATTTTTATAAAATCTCTTAGGTTAATGAAATATAACGTCGATATTGAAATTAAATGATAGATAGATAGTTTGAAATTTAAAAAACTTATTTACGTCTTGGTGATGATTTTTTAAAACTTTTAAAATAAATATTTGGTGAAAGTATGTGAAAGGTAGAACGGGTAAAACGTAACACTTAGTTTCCTCGAAATATTCCTGATCATATTATTACAACGGTGATAGGATAAATTGAAAATGATACTCTCGAGTTGAAAACAACGTGAGACCTGGTTTCGCGACGATCAGTTTTCCGTAAAAGCAACATTTTAATTATAACTAAATTTTACTCTTAAAGAATGTAAAATTAATTTTTTTCGATAAAAATACTTGTTTATATTATTTATTAATATTCTCCACGAAATGTACTTACGAAAAAGACAGCTAAAATATACACTCGCGTGTGTTTTCACAGCGTAAAGAAATATATACCGGTAATTAAATGTCATCGGTATTGGAGTATATTTGGGGTTAATTCCCGTTATTATATTATTTATGTCATGGGACTGCAGTGTGTAAATAGGACCTTGATGAAGTTTGCTATAGGGGAAAGTTTTGCCCTGAATAAAGTTCGAGAAATGTATACAATAGGAAAACTCGTGTCGGTATTTTAGATTGTCAACCGTGAATTTTCAACGGGGAAGGGGAAAATTGTCTCGTGCATTTCCGCGCTTTGCGGAAAATCATTTGCAAATATGGGTGTCCGTTTTTTTTTTCTCTCTCGGGGTTTCAACACTTTTTTTTAATAACTGACTCTGCTACTTTACACACGCGGGGCAAAATATAACGTTACACAAAAAATACGTAATAATGAAAATAATTTAGTAACAGTAATTAATAACAATATTATATTTACACAAGATTTAAAGAATGTTTTAAAGAAATCAAAATAAATAGCAGTTGTTCCATAACAACTTTGAAAATGGTCCGTAAAATCATTTGCATCCGAGTCGTTTTCTATGTATATGAATTAAATATGTAACATCGGTCGTTAAAGTCACTGCTTGCAAATAATTCAAAGGAAACATTATTCGTAAATATAAAATAGTTGATTATTATTAATGAAACGTAAAATAATCATAGAATTGACATGGCACGATATAACGTATATTACTAAGATCTGTTTTTTTTACTTTAATTACAATTAAAGATCGGAACGTTTGGTTTTAAATTTATGAGAACCATGGAAATATCTCTTTTCTCAAAGCGTAAATTCTTATTAGCCTCTAGGTACTCCAGAATAATTGTAAATTAATGTATTTTAAAGTATAAAATATTCTATTTCTAATATTCTACAAAAATGCTATTTCAGTGAAAAAAGTGTACTGATCGCGAGGTAAAATGACTATATACGAACAAAGTAGAATCTGAAATTAATCTGTAGCAATCCCTACCTTCGTATAAATTCTAAATACAATTCGCAACCGGGCTAAACTAAAGAAAAATTCAAGATCGGAACCTTAACTCGATAAAGTTTCTCACAAAAAAAGAAAGCCACGGGTCTAGATTTCGAGCCGTGTATAAATCACGGAGGCGAAGATCAACAAAAATCCGCAAGCTAAAACTTTTAATTCCACGTACTAAGTGACTTATTCGGAAAGAAAAATGTTGCGCGTGATCGCGATCCTCGTTTTGGCATATGTGCCTGTACGTAAGTATAGACAATATGGAAGGAAATTCTAGAAATAGCTCTCGAGAGCTTTTGATTAAACATGAGGAGCGAGAAGAAGTAGTAGCAGTGTGTAGTGGAAGAAGAAGAAGAAGAAGAAAAGATTCCCGGGGGCTGATTAGTTTTCGACTGATTTCCTCCCCTGTTTACCGTTCGATTTTATGGTACGCCCACGAGGCCTTTTACTGCGTCTCGATGAGCCAAGCAAGCCACACGCGGACGTCTGATGTATTGTCGTTTCTGCGTCAGTCTGCCGAATGGGGCTAACCAGATCGAATTGATGTTCCAGGCGCATTAGCCACCGTGTTTTTGCGATGAGACCACTACTACTCGAATTGATCAATTCTACCGCGTGGTATTAACCCCTTCCGGGGCTCTTGTGGACCTTTGAATTACGCTTCGGGGAATTGCCCCCATCCTACTCCTCCTCCTCCTCCCCCGTCCCCGAATGTTGTAATACACTTTTCTGACTCGCGTTACAACTACAACGATTCATTCCACATGTTCCTGTAAACTACAGCACTCTATACCCACGATTTATATTTCTCGCGTAATATCACGGTTATAGTTGAGATTTATGAATCAGCGAAGATTTATTATTTATTAACCGTTTAATTCCTCTATCTTTCTCCATTTAACCAATTTCCGAATACAATGATTATCATTGTGATTAATGTCACAATAAAATTTACTTACTTTGGCGGTCAATATTAAATTATTTTGTGTTTGGTAAATGAAATATATGTGTGTCGTAATTTTTGCTAATATGGACGAAACGACAATTTTCATTTGATCAATTAATTATTAATTGAGCCGCAATGCTTAATGTAAAAATAATAATTTTAATCAACTAACATTTTTCATTAAAAGTTATTGTGTTTTATGAGTTCGTTGTTAACTATTTTTCAATTACGCAAAAATAAAAAAAAAGGCCAAAGAGACTAAATTATAACGTAAAATATATATAGAAACAAATTAATTTTTATTAATTGTAGCTAGTGATAAGTAAAAATACTACTAATAGAAAATGTTTTACATTTCATCGATTAGAAATGATTTTTGTTCTTAATAGTGCAAAACATTTAAAAATATAAACATTTAAATTTTAATTAACAGTCTACCAAACGCACATTTCTTACACAAAGTAAAATATATATTAAAATTATAAAAAAAGCAAAAAAACAACACGAAGAAGTTGTAAAACCTATACTAAAATCAGTCATCGGATAATTAGGATATTGACCAAAGATTCGCAAAATATCGTTAAAGAAACCCTTAGGTTTCTCCCCCTAAAAAAAATTAGCGGTATCAGTTTACCCCAAAAACACAGATACAGTCACATATATAGAACAGTGTTTATTCACGTTGACTACTCGGTCATACCTTCCCTTTTTTTTCGTTCTATCACAACACCCGATATCACATACCCGTAAAACCACCCGATTCAATTATCGCAAAGCGCTTTTTCGTTTCGCGCCCTCGCTTGATAACAATCGCCCTCGCCGCACGGATGAATAATTCGCATCTCTGCGCAAAATCATTTTCGATTGTCGTCGAGCACACGTGTGTCGCACCTACGCGTATCCTTTCTCTTTTTGTTTTCTCGTGTTTACCGACGTGACCCGTGCGTTTCGCATCGATAATTTTATACGCGCTTGTATGCGTACGACCCAATTAAACCTTTCTTTTCTATTTTTATTTTTATTTTTTTTCGATCCACATGTGGATTTAAACATTATAATTTTAGGGTTTTCCTTTCATTATATTGGTCGATTTTCTGTTTTTTAATGTTGGCAATTATGCGCATAGGTGAAAAATTGTGACTGTCGATTAAAGCTGTGAATGTTGTTTATGCGTAAGATTTACGTATATATAAATAAACTTCTATCTGCGGTCACGCATTCATGACGTACGGTAGCAAGTTAAATATTTAAGTTTTATTACTCAATGTATAGTATAATTTAAACATTTTTATTACTATTACTATTATTATTATAATCGACTGTTTAATAAATAAATATAAATTTAGGTAGAATATATCGTTTTAAAATGAAATATTGAAATATACATTTTTAATAAATTCCAAAGATGAACCGACACTTCAATTATCAATATTATAACTATTATTATATATAAACGTTGAAACAAAAGGAATTAAAATGAAATTTTAAATTAAAAACAATAAGTACATCTAGCGGAACTATGTATATTATTAGTAACTTAAAATGTAGTATTCGATAAAATTTTCATATCTATAATTTATTCAGGAAGAAGATTGATACGAAATGTAGCAAGAAAATGATAAAAATAATCATATACGTATACATTGCAAATAGAAGCAGTACACTTAAACATACATTATTATGTGCGTACAAATTGAGAATTTTGAAAATTAAATCTTCTGTTACTAAATGTAATAAACTACGAATTGTTCATTGAAATTGATAAATATGTACCCGGTAATTTTTTTTATCTCAAAGATAATCCTGCGAGTGTGTACGCAAACGACGAGAAAAACAAGAAGGAACTCTGAGTATATACTCGATTTATTCAGTTAGATCGATATATGTATCATTTTCATCCACTCTGAAATTTCCGTGGTCGCTTCGTGTTTGCGTTATATATGTGCCCATGTAATCAAAGTAAAAACAGAGAGGAAGAGAGAGAGGGGAATAATCGAAGGAGGGAAAAAAAAATTGATTTCACCGCTCGTTTGTAAATAGCCTTCGGAGCGTAGGAGTTGATCACGATACCTCCTGTAAAAATTGCAATACGTAATTGCAAGTAGCTCGCTAATAATAAAACAAAAATGCCAAAGCTGTGGGAATTAAATCGGCGATTAGCCCAAGAGTATATAAATCGAATTGTTTATCGAAGGACGAGTAAGAAAGAAAAGAGCTGTATACATCGATTGATAACGTCAGACTGTGTAGCCATGAATCGGTGCTTGATTGAAAAGGATTTTTACAGTGATGAATGAAAGAAAGGGTTGTAATGAACCTGACGTCAGGATATTAAGCACGGTGCGATCGAAAGTGAGTCGCCATCTGGGAAGATCGTGTGAAACCTTTGGTACATGCGTATCTCTCTCTTATGGTAACTTGAATGTTTTGTATACGGAAAAAATGTATTTTTTTTCATTCATTGAAACACCGCGTTCTTAATTTTTGTTATAGTACAACGTAACGTTAGGGAATTGTAAAATTTATTTATCATAAAACGAGAAAACGAAACTTTGCGTTATGTTGAAAAACAAAATACTTTTTGAAAGAGTTGTACATGTATGAATAACCATTAAAAGTTAGATATTTTATAATGCAATAATAAATATTTTTAAACAAATAAAATCGCATAACGTGAATTATAAGTCTTTAATTAAGTCTAAAATTGAATAAATTTCATTTATTGCATGAAACAAAAGGATAGGCAAAAAACATAAACGTATTCACCGATAAATACTTGTTCTACTATGCGCTTATTTAACATTGTTTGCCGGGACATTTTTTAATTATTCATACCATTCGCAGAAAAAATGCGGTGACTTAATTTCACTAAAATAATGTAAATTTACAATAATAAAAAATTTTTGGATTTATTTGTAAAGTAAGGATCGATTTAAATTCGATGAATATAAACAGTGAATCTTTACGGGGACAGAAGACAGCTGATGAGCTGACAGATAGGGACGTGAGGGACAGGAGTGAAGAATGTGTAGAGTGTACATGTGCGTGTATCGGTGCATACGTGTTAGAAATGCGTGGTGCTCCGGATGATATGATATACACACCGCGAGTCGCGAGAGGCAGTCAGGCAGAGAAGAGGCAGCGATCAGGACTGGTGTCGGCCTCTGACGAGGCATGACCACAACAACTCAGATTCGCCGTTCGCCTGTCGCCATGACAGTCAGACAGTCCGTCCTACGTCGAGTGCGCAATAACTGCGCGAGAGAGTAGCTGTTGGTGACCCCCCTCCGAGAAGTCGCAGATGAACGATCGTCCCTAAGGTCGTAGTTGGTACAAGTTTAGCTGGCCAAAACGTCGACGACATAATTAAGAGGTCGCTGAAATGGCCGAAGAGCCTAACCAATGGCGGAGCAAAACAACAACGCCCGAGTCCTCCGTCGATGACATGAAATTACGGCGATTGATACGAGATGCCAAGTTCCCTAAGGACAACATGTTGATGAAGGAGAAGCTCCTTAACGAAATCCATCTAATACAAAGATTTAATTGTATGAAGGAAACCGTCAAGGTTTGACATTATTTTATTACTACATTCGATTCGAATATCTTTTTACTTAGTTACCTTTATTTATTGACGAGTTTACTTTGCGTTATATACGACCGAGCACTAAGATTCAATCGAGGGTATTTAAATTGATTTGTACAAGCTCGTCGCGGTGAATACGTGACACTCCCACATTTTCGTTTGTGAAAGTTGCAGAGGACATTGGAAAAAGGGAATGTCAGTCGACTGGAACTACCGTTTTTTAATGTGTCAAAATCTTTTTCTTATATTTTCCATCTTAATAAATTAATAACATTATAATTTATTGTTTGCAGATTTTTTGTATTAATTCATTATTCATTGAGAAAAGTAGTATACCACTATTTAAAGTTATTACAAGTACATTAAACAATAATATATAATGATTCCTATGTCTTTTTTACAGCACGCTAGAGTTTTGAAAAAAAAAAGACTTTTTGGTTTGAAATCGTGTAAAAGGAATCCTCTACGTATGCAAGATCAACATAACATGAAAATTGCAGAATTAGTGACTGAAATCAAATCGTCTAAATTCAAGATTTCGGAAGATGGCAAAACAGACTTTGATATTGCTCGTGGTGTATCTACAATGAGTTGTTTTGATAAGGTTCCAAGAGAACCAGTGGTGGATATGAGCGATGCAAACAATTGTGATAGCAGACCCAATGTGACTGAAGCTTTAGAACAAATCAATATTGAATGTGATTGGTATAATATGAACGAAGGTGCACATAATAATGTTCCCCCCACAGATCTCTTACAACAAACAGTGTCATGGAATATTAACGCAAATCCACAGAATCATGCAGATTCAGAATTGCCGATTACAGACCCACATAGTATAACTCAAAGTGGGTGTAGTTCTATAAGTTCATCGCATACTTAATAATAAAAATTATTACACTGTTGTGAAATCATATAAATGTACATTTTTTTGTTCTAAGTAAATTACATTTATAATTATAGTAATTTACAGTATTTTGTATTTATGACATTTTGTAATGTTTTACAGCAATAAACAAATATTAATTCATTTCGATACTATTGAGATGATTCACCTAATGTTGCCATTTATAAGTATTTCAAATTCATTTAGTAATATATGTTAATATAAAATAATTTAAAAATATTATTACAATGGATAGAATTTTATGTATTATATTTCTTTTGTATTCTCAAATATTTATACTTGCATAAAAAACAATTTTTATAATGTACAAGAGGTCTCAATTTTGCATTGATAGCAACTTACATAGTGTAATGAAACTGAATTGTCAATTAATTTATTATTGTAACTGTAATTAATTTTTACAAAACAAAGGCAAATTTAATGATATTAACATAGGCGAAATTATGAAAAAAAAATAAATTAGTTAAAGTAAAAATATTTAAATGAGTTAGATTTCATAGCATGGTTAAATATTATATTGAAATTTAACTCATTTAAATTTATTTACTTTAATCAATATGTTTTTGTTTATTTATTATTCAAGATTATTTCTTTTTATTTATTTAGACAAAGATGATAACATTGCAGTTGTAATAGATTGTCACTTAATTTTTTTATAATTTCTGTTGTTTATTATATATAAATATATATAATTTGAGTCATCATTCTATTACAACTGCAGTGTTATGTTTTTTGTCTAAATAAATAAAAAAATCTTAAAATGTATTTGATCTAAATCGTTATATTACAATAATTACAATTGTCAATCAGATACATGGATTTTTATACTTTATATTAATTTTGTATTCATTTATTATTGTATAATAATAGAATGTATAATGTAATGTATTATAAAAATAAAATGTAAAATATATTTTATTAAACGTTTAATTTTTTATCAAATAAAATGTTTATACAAAATATGTAGCTCTACATATATAAAAAAAATTACAAATTAATCATGCAAGAGTGACATGCCTTAAGTAATAATATATCAAGATTTAAATAAATATATAATTGCAAGTAGTATATACAATAATGAAACCTAATGCAAATTATCATGTCTCGAAAAGAAAGTAAAAATTATTTACTTACTTAACTCTTGAAATAGGGGAAATTCAATATTTACAATTATGTTACCGTGAATAACTGTTTTATGCAAGTTAATTTTTTATTTAAATACATAATAGACTTACCTACACATCGCATGATACTGATAGAAATTTCACATCACAGTTATTAATTTATAAATTACATTGATATCTCTTCTAACTTATATATTTTTAAAAGTGAATGTCGGTAAAGTAGAATTCTGTGATGACTGAATGGAAAGGAAATTTTTTTCAATCTTTACAATAGTACTTATATGTTTTTGTATAACAGAGCTATATTGATAACGCTAACATACAAAATATTTAATACGCACTTGATATCTATATAATTAGTTATTATGTTATTTATAGTCTCAATAAACTTAATACTTTTTTGACGACAATGTTATAATAAACAAATTATTAAATTGAATGTATAAAAGTTGTTGGGAACTGTATGCAAAAATTATTGTAATAAATTTAATTTTAATACTGTTAAATAAATTTATATAATTTTAGCATTGTAAGTATACATTTAAATATTTGTAGCATAGGTAAGGTGAAGCAGCATGTTGAATTTCCGTATCGACTGTACAGTCTCGATTTGTGATGCGGGGTTACAAAAACGAGAACAAGTTGTAGAAAAAAAAGAAAGAACGAATCCACGTATATATGTATACACCCCGTCGGCCTTGATTTGAGAAAGCGACGATACCTACAGATATATATGTATGTATATGTATATGTATGTATATGTATACACGATCAGTCAATGCACCGTCCGTCACTTCCTCGAGATCGTCTTTTTTCTCTTTTGTTAATTGAGCCGACGAGATTTGACGGTCTCTCGACTATCACCTCGGTCATTGATTAGAATTAAAGAGACAGTTCTATACACGGATAATAACAATGATTTATGACTGCCGCTTTGTACGCTTTAATTGCTAGATAGATAGATGTATAAATGCCATAGGCAAGTACACAGGATTTTAGGAGGATAAATTACGAATCTTTTTACTTTTTAATATCTAAATTGGTTACTGAATAATGTTGCTCTCTTTTTTTTTAAATTCGAGCTCATTTGCACATTTTGCTAGGAAGGATATACTTATTATGTATACGTATCAACAAAACAGTATATTTTCCACAGGACGGGAGAATAAAAGATTTTGTCATTTAATAATTGTAAATGCGTGCAGTACATATTAACTTTTTAAGGTCACGAACGAGAAGTGTGATGCAATAGGGTCGCTATACAAACTTTATCTTTTGTATTAAATGCTAATTCAAGATTAATCTTAAACGTATGTATATCGACCATTTAGATTGTATGAATTTATAATAATAGCTGATTTATGTGCGATTTAATGCAACAGCGATATACGCTTTGGCAATCTGGTTTTTCAAAAAGGAAAAAAAAAGCATTTTTCCATCTGCGAAACAGGAAAGTTGTGCAAGCCGTTGTGCACCGGCTTCGTTACACAATAGATAACAAATTTCTGATCTTTTATTTCATGCAGATATACAAGATTGTGTTGTAATATTCGAAAAATATTAAAAAAAAATTATTTTATTTTAAACGGTATATATATCAATGGTAACCAATATACTTGTTTGAAGAAACAAAAAGTAACGTTGCTTCGAAACAAATATTGTTAAATCAACTTAATGTAATAAACGATCTTTAAAATGTCATACTTTACTTCGAATGCATTTATATAAAAATGTTTATATCAATTATTTCTATACTCGCATATGTAAAAATTAATTTTAAATACCGGTAAAATTTGTCAGTAACTTAGGTTTTATTATTTAATAACAAATATTAAATTATTATTTTTAAACCTATAACTTAAGATGTGAAATAAATTATTTAACTGATTTCTTGTATTTATGAAATTGAAATACCGTAGATATATTCAGTGAAACCTACAACAAAGAAAAATAAAATTGTATTATAATAAATTAATATAAATTTTATCATTCAATTACATAGTAACACTTACAGTTGAACCGATTTTGCAAAATTTTAAAACAATTAAGCGATTAAACATAATAAATTATATCGTTATAATTATTGGTTCACATTATTATTTTGCATTTTATTTCTGAACGTGATATGTATAAGTAGTGCACTAGTGTCTACATAAAATTACTTTATAAACTTATAGATAAAGTACACATTATTATAATTATCACTCGATGAACAGGTTTGAATAAGTACCAAAAAGGAAAAAATCCCCATCGACTTCCGGTCGAAAAAACTAGTTCTATAGAGAAGAAGCAACGAGTATAGGTATACGCATATGTGTATGTGTACACTATCGCAAGCCAGTGGACGGAAATCTAAGTAGTATAAGTAAGTATATATAAAAAGAGCGTCAATAACCCCGCGGTTGACTTTCTGTCAAGATTGTACTGACTGACTTCGGATCCTTGGTTTTCGGGGCGAGGAGGAGCGAGCGAGCGAGCGCAACTCTCGCAGACATCAGAAGAACGGCAGAGTTAGGCGCAAAGAAGAGTGGTGCGAGGAGTGGAGAGGTGAGGAGAGGCGTCGACGCACCGCGCGCTCGTCGAGAGAGGCTGAGAACAGAACGAACCGAGCGGTCGCCGTGCTCTCTCTCTCTCTCTCTCTCTCTCGCACACACCGCGATAAGTATACCATACCAGCTCGCTCGGTTATATTGTGTATACGTGTGGTATCCGAGAGAGAGCGAGCCGAGCGGCAACCGCACAGCAGTCAGTCAGTTCGGCACCGGCGGCCTCGACGCAACGCCTTGCGACGACCGATCGGCAACTGTTTCCTCGCGCTCGCTCTCTATAAACATATTTACTTTTTGTCTTACCCTCCTTTTTCGTCAATTTTGAGTGCATCCTTTCTTTTTGGTCCATCAGCTGTATACACTTCCACCCGAGTAGATTTCGCTTCCGTTCTCCAGGTAGGAATGCGATCACAGTTTACGTAAATATTTTCGTGTCTGTGTGTGTGTGTCTGTGAGTGCGTGCGGTCCCTTTAGTTAGTTCGACTGGATCTTATAAGTATACTGTGAGAATGAAATCAGTGTTTACGTTTCGTATTTACTCGTATATATATAATATATGTGTGTATTACGCCCTGTACAGTGATTTTGTTTACCCTACAACTCTGTGTATATATACCTTACCTACATATTTACTTGCACAAATATCGCACTACTTACATACGATTTACGGTAAAATATATATCTTACATTCATGTTGACAATTACATCGGAATAATAATAACCGATCGCAACTTTGGTTCACACAATTCCTAAACAAAAAAATAATCTATATTACGCGTACTTAAAAATTGTACTTACACCAATTGTTTAAAGCATCTTTTACGTGTAAAAGATCATTTGTTCTTTTTGAAACAAAAATGTAGCGTTGCCTGAGTAAGTACCAGGAATCGGTTGAAAAATCGGTTAAACTGGTGCGTTGACATTACTTTTTCGACGAACCTCGGAATAAAGGATTTTTCGTGCCAATACACTTAACACCAAGTTCCTTTCTCTTTTTCAACCACCGACACATTAAAAACTGATTATATTATACTTGCATACACATATATACATGTCGTTTCGTATGCCTTCAAAAGGTGAATAATGTTGTGCTAAGAACAAAATCGTAACACAAAGACGCTCGCCCGTTCCCGCGGAGAAGAAAAAGAAATATTGCAACATCGCAGGTTAAATTGTGTTAAATCGTTTACACCTAATCCGTAATACATATTTTTCCTTCAAATTGTTGTAGGTATATTTATTTTTCTCGAAAATATTCATACCACTGATTGTGTACCTATATAATTAACATAGTCATTAGAGTTAAGAAGATTATGAAAACCTGTAAGTAGTTTTAAAATTTCAAACAAAAATGTATAAGTACAAGGCGTATATATACTATACATATATACGATCTCTTTAGATATTCTCTGGTTACGGATGAATCACGGCTTAGCGGCTACTACGGACATTGAAATCTCCATCTTCGCGTTTAAAGCAAACCCACGTGTCTGTACCCGGTGTCACGTGACACATCACCTTTTCCACCTAATTTTCAATTGTAGTAGTGTACGTTCAACCGTGTCGTCACTTATTTATTCATAATTTTATTTGCTTCCTTCGATTGGTTAATATAATATTAATGTGTGTATGTAGACGCTCAATAAAATCAATTCCTTTATTATGTACACTTAGTATCTATAAGAAATTTTAGTTGCTTGGGTTGCTTTTGTAATACATATCCATGTCCATATATCTATTATGAATATATTTGCGTAGTTTAATGAAATATTGATGCATTTTCTCATTACTGCATTGTCGTCACGCAAATATTTTATCAATCATGCCACGCATTAAAACAATATTTATAATTATAAAGAAGTTAACTTAAATCGAAATAGATAAAAAGGATTATTCTTCGATGGTTGATCTATACGTCGGCAGTGATCAAATAGTAAAATGAATATAATGAAAAAAGAAAACAAACGTTTATATATAATTTAGGTCGCGCTATAAATATTTTGAATGATAGTTCGAAATATTTTACAGTCGGAGAACATGAATTCGAATGACACAAATTACTTAAACGAACGATTAAGTAATGAATTATATAAATATCGTAATCTTCAGTAAAATATAAATTGAAATTGATATGAAAAAAAATTAAAATAACGTAGTACTCCCGTTTGTTAAAATAACATACTACCCCAACGTCAGTACATAAATGATAATAAACCAACTTCCAACAGGACAATTAGTCTCATTTATCCCGCCAATCATCCTACATTTTCCGAAAAAAAAAGTAAACAAAACGAGCAATGCATTTGAAATTGCAGTGTTCGTTCAAACGAGCCATTTAACTTTTCCCACTGCACAAAATGTATTGTCGGGGACGTGGAAAAACCCGGGCGACTAATAACCCACAACTCGTGTCACTTCCGCGTCGCTTTTTCCGCTATGCCGTTGATCCCGCATACACGCGTGTCTTTAGGTCGCGATATAGATATATAGATGAGAAAAACATTAAGCGTATGCGAGGTTTACGACTGATAAGCTATACTCGCGATCATCATTTGACTTCACTATTCCAAGTTTGTGGAATTTTTTTATAAACTCTTTTTACAAATTGTTATCATTAATTTAATAATTAATTTTTTTTAATTCAAATTAATTATCTTAATCTACAGCATGAATCTAAACATTACGTAATTCGAATGTGCGAGATATTTATAAATATATTGTTTAGTAATATGTCCATTTACCACGATTGTGTATAATAATTTTTACTATTTTGATTTATTTACGATCTTTTAAATAACTGCAAGGTATCATACAACATTTGTTTATAATAATTCGTATTAAAATAAAATACAAAAATATTTTTAGGTCAACTTTCATGCTATTTACAGTAAATAGACATTGTAACCAATAAAAAATAAATTTAATTCCAACTTTCGTGTTAACTAAATCTTATGCAACGAAACTACACTGTAATAATATTTTCTTTAACATTAATTCACATTATAAATCAAATTATAAATAGTTAAATTATATAAAACCGCAAATATATATTTAGGAAAAAAAGTTTAATCTTATAAAAAAAATTATGTATTTTAATAAAATAGTAATACCCACGATTTGAATTGGTTAAACATAATTTACTTCTAAATTATAAAATGACCTGAAATTCCCACTACGTGTGTAACTGTTAATTGCGTATTGCGAAGTCAGTCGCGGTGAATTTCTTGAAATTTTATATCTGTAGGTCACGCGAATTATCGTGAATTTTTACCACCCGAAAAGAAATATTTGAAATTTTGAGAAAAACTGATTTCACCTATATATACCTGTAATATCAAACGTCGATTAATCATAAAAAACGCCAAGAGAATTTAATTTTTTTTTTAATTAAATAGCATTATCGGGCTATGGTATTTTGTTTGTATCTATATCGCGCAAGCTGTACCAAGAATTTCAATGAATTTCGCAAATATTCATCACAATACGTTTAGACCATTTCACTTGAGTTAATATTGATAAAAAAAATAATTAGTATTTTCACTTAAGTAGCTTCAAGTTTCACGGTTACTCGCAAAGAAAATAACAATATTATTTAAGAATGATTTAGAAACTTTGTAAGTAGAGAGTGGAAATGCGTTAACTTTGAGTAACAGATATAAATTAATTTATTTTATTTAATGCAATTTTCTAGTTAAACATATACGTAATGTAATGTGAAAGGAAAATTGTGAAATTTCGTGATAAGTGAAGGTGAAAGGTAATCATGTAAAGTAAATTACAGTTTTTTCTTTCCTTATCAATTTCTTTTATCAACATATACAAACACTTATACATTTGTATATGTGGATATACATATATATATGTACGTACTGTACTTGTATCAAAAGAATTCGTAAAGTATATAAAGGTATAATGCCAAATGTTATTTATTCCAAAACAAGTACCATTATCAGATTCTGTCTTATTGTTACAAGTTGCCGTCGTTATGCCGCATTAGCAGGTCTCTAAGTGTACAAATGCAATCTTGGATCAAACTTACTCTCGAATAGAAAAGCGCGCGCAAAGTTCAATTGAGACTGTCTTTTTTAACGACAAATTCATTTCCGGCTCTCGAAAGAGAAGAGGAAAAAAATATATATAACCGTATCGGAGCTCACGATAAAAGCGTCGAGGCGTGTCGCAATGTGTTGTCCATGTAAATAAGATACTCTCTCATTGAAAGGGAATCGTGACGCACGCCTTCGATTAAAACCTTCAAGAATACAGAAAAATTACATGACACTTTTAGGAAGGTAAAAATGTTGAACGAAAGTTTCGTTGCATATACCGTCTTCCTGATAAAATGTTTAATTTATTCTATTATTATTGATGTATAATAAAAGATCTACAGCACTTAATCTACATAGTATCGTATACTACATACAAATTCGTGATATATCGATAAAATAAGGAAAGTGTATGTGTATACAACTAATTTTATATGTACGAAGAGAATTGTTACTTTTACTTGTATACCAAAGATTAAAATGTTCAGGGTTAACCACTTGAAATTAGCTGCAACAGATATTCGATCAATACGAAGAGAAAGAGAGAGAGAGAAGCCATAAATTGATCGAAACGTAAGGATAATTTACGAGTACTCAGTTGAATTGGAACTTGAGTCACTTTTTATTGGTTGATCAATTTCACGTATGTCGCGAATTTTATTCGCTGGTCAGTATATATTACGATTTTCATCTCAAGGACGTCTTTTGCAACGATAACGTAGTTTGCACTGACTGACTCAAGACAAATGTTGTCTAATGTTATTTTAAGATAGAGTATAATATTTTTTACAATATATATATATGATTGCTATATGGATGTGAATTATTTCGATGAATAATACAAGGATTTTCGAACTGATTTAATACGTGTTGCGGAGTCGCATAAGCATTACTGAGTAATTAATTATCGTAAAAAGGTTTCATTCCCTTCATTGCTGAATAAACGACGTATTACTCATATACTTTCGATGAAACACCACACACACACATGTACGTATATAAAGATAAATATAAAGGGATATTCAATATATTATTAACAATTAATTATTACCTCTCTATTATTATTTATTTTCAACTAATTTCTACTTAAATGTTAAATAAAACAAATCGCGTTATTCCTTGATAATCAAAATATTAATATCTTAAACACCATGACCTACTTGCACTGGAATAACGGGTTGATCTTTCAATACCAAAAAAGTTGGATCAAGTTTGTAGAGGTTTTCATTATTTAAAAAAAAGAAAATGCCGAAAAGATCTGATTCCAAAGTTGCGATATCAAGTTTTCAAATTAGGAAATGCGGTGAAAATTCTCGACATACCAAAGTACTCGAGGTCGTATACTCGTATGTATATACAATTCGGCCTCGGTAAACGGGAAATCAACACACTGTCACCGCTTATAAAGAGAGACCGCGAAATTTCGCACTCTGGTAAGGGTAAACGGAAATTCATTCGTTTTTCCTTGTGTGTCGGAAAGTTGGTATGTATACATATATATATATGCAAGAGCAATCGTATATATGTAGCCTCTGGCAATTGAATTATTGTACATGTCGAGAATTGACAAATGCGCGAATGTGGTGAACGAGCAATTTTCATGTGGTTATAGTTAAGTTGTCAGGTGTTTATTGCCCGAGGTATTGTCTTTTACGTGACTGGGCGAATTAAATTATTATACGTTTTAATATGAAAATAGTTCTTCTTTACGGATGTTGTTGTTGTTTTTTTTGAGATAAGTGTTTAATCGCACGTGAATATGAAAAATGTTTACTGCGTGTATTAGTTGCACCGGTTATAAAGCGTATAAATAAAACGTAGGTTCTATCGCAACTATCTGAACGTATACTTATATTAATAAAGACAATTTGAAAACCGGCTTCGTTTCTAATTATTATTATTAATATGTTCTTTTCTTTTAATAAAGTTAATAATTTATTTTTCCGCAAGTTGATACAATAAGAGATATAAATATCTGCACACTAGATACGAAAATTCATTTTATCATTGTATTATACAATTTCTAGTACAAGTTTAACCACCTGTCATCTATACATATTTATTTAAAAGCAAACTCTTTTTGTGAATTCAAATCAGTAATATAAAAAGAATAACAGAGCACCAATCGCATAACTCAAAAGAAATGGAGAATCTATCGTTATTTTTCATCTGAGAGACCGATTAGTTATATCTTGTAGTCGCGCGTGGAAATATATTGAGATTGCGCGAATGTATATACATTTTATAAAAACCGGATTGCCGTGTAATATTTTATCTTTCGATTAATTTATCACATCACCGATCAAAATTAAACCCAAACATTCAACTTTCTTCGATGCGTATCCGAAAAAAGAATGTTTTGGCTGCAGCCAAATTCTCACAGGTTTTAAAACCAATTAGTAAAATAGTATTACGCAAGTATATAATGAGCGATTATCAGGTTCGAATGGTTAAAGAAAGGGTCGCATTCGCATCGATATAATCGTGATATTTGTTTTCACACCGACCACCGATATAAACGAACGAATTCAGTGAGACCCCGAGGCGTATTTCAGCGTTTCGTCAATTTTCCCGAGTTCTAGTTCTCTATATATAATCGATAGGAGGAGGAGGATACCGAAGAGCAATTGGGTCGGTTCTATTCGTATATAATTGCGATCGTGAGCGTTATAATAAGTACTTTCGAGTGTTATATAATGATATTGCAATTAACGATGTATATTCGTTTTGCAGATCATATTGCTTTAGATCTACTTTCTACGAAAAAATAGTGGGCCCATTTTTTATATTTATAAAGTATAGTTACCTTTCATTTTAAATTTTAACGTATTATAATCTACAATATTATTATTATATTTGGAAACATAATAATATATATTGAATAAAATGTAAACAAATGAAAATAAAAATTACAAAAATACAACAATGTTTCGAACACAACGTACAATTAAACTTTATTATCAAATTAAATGATAAAAATTTCAGATTTAGGAGCAAAGATAAAATTTACGCCTGTATATTTATCGTGTATTAATTAATATATAAGCAACTATCAATATTTACGTGATTAAGGAAAATTACAATAAATAAATACTTCGTGTTTATATAGACGTGTATCATTAAGGTTTATTAAGAGAAAGCAATTATTATTAATTACCATCACGATACTGAATAATAAATTTATAAATATGTATTACAACGAAAACACTTAATCGATATTTTAAGTTTCGTAAAAATCACAAACTCGACGATTCACTTAAAAAGTTATATACACATTCTGTATTAAAACTTTATATTTTTCGTACAAACGTACATAATAATGCGTCGAGAATTTCTCTCTGACTCATTATCTCCCCTTCCATAATTTTTTTATTCCGAGTTGCTTATTTAAGTGCGCGTACAATTGATTCGAAGAGGAGGAAGAAAACAACAAAGAATATATTATAATAAGAAAATACCCTTCTTTTTGCAATGCTGTTGAAAATTATGTACGGAGAGAAGCTATTGTGCTCAGCCCGCGTGAACTTTACCCTTTTGTCGCAGCTGCACTTGTTTAAAATGTAGGGGCTCCATGTGTCTTATCTGCACACTGAAAAAAGAAACCACTCAACCTATCTTTTGCGCACTTTTCTAACTTTGCGATAAAACTCGGCTACTTGCTCGTTGAAACGCTGTTAACAACGTGTTTTACCGATTTGGCGATATTTCTCTTTTTCTTTACTCTTGGAATAGTTAAACGTCGAGTGAGTGGTTGTAAATTTTGCTCTCCATTATTTAAAGCTTCTTTTCTTCGGTTAATCAGCTCGTTGTTTCGTACTTTAGAAAAACCTTATTTTTTTAAACTAATCTTTTGTTTTATTTTTTTAAATAAATGTATACGTTTCACAGTATTTTTGGCTTATGCGTAATTCTTAATCTAAAAACTAACAATTTTACTTTTTTAGCTAAGAGAAAAATAATAGCTTACATGGTAAAATTCGCTTCTTATTAAGATCGCACAAGTTAATTTCTTCCCTTCTTCCTCTTCTTTTCTTCGTTGCTATGTAAAGTTTAATTAATGCGAGTTTTATGTAATTAATTAGATATGGAAAGTCACTCGTGGAATGGGATGCTACTTTGCATTTCATGGATAGAGTAGATGCGCTCTTTTTCAAAGTTAGGAAAGTGCATCTAAAACGTGGTTTCTATTGTTCGTCACATGTTCGTCTTTTATCCTTACAAAATGTACTTACTGTCCAATTGTTTGTTGAACCTGCCGTTTAGAAATAACTGTATTTCTTTTTTCACACTGAGACAAATGGTTTAATAAAAATGTCTATTTACTATACTTTACTTTAGCAAATATTCGCGTGTCCACAGTAATTTTTGGCATATTTATAACAAAAAAATTATTGTATACATATTATTAATATTTACTATTAAGTATAGTAAAAATGATGATAATCCAAGTAATTCCAACTTAACTATAACAAATCATTTTCATTAAACCATTTTTGTCAATTTAAATTTATTACAAAACATTTATTTATTTATGTGTGTATATATGTATAGTCATTTAATTATAGTTTTTATTTCCAAGAGGTCTAAAGAGAAAATAATTTTTTTGGAACGAAGATATGTACAATTAATTTATTTATGATTTATCGCAACTTGATAAAATGTCGCAAAGAAAGACAGACATTCATCAAATTTAACGTATACAATATGCTTTACAAATACTAATAAGTAACATCGTCATATCTATAGGATTAGGCGATTATCAAAAGGAACCATAAATTATCATATAATCCTACTTAAAATCCACGTGTTATTCGGTATTATAATCGTATAATTTGATAGAAACGGAATACATCAATTATACATATATTTTTTGCAATACTATCTTCTAAAGTATAAAATATCACGTACACGTAATTATTAAATTCTGATCCCCTATAATGTCTACTTGTTTTCTCTTTTGACTTACCAGTCGAAAGTATTATAGGTTATAAAGAATCTCTATGTTTTATCAAACATAACACTTGTAAGAAAAAGGCCAATCAAACACAATAAAAAGCCATTACATACATCTACAATCTGTCGGTGCAATTATCATCCAACAACTTTATTCCCCTCTTATCTTGTTATTATTGCATGTTACAACGAGATACAAAAAATTTAACATACACGTACTTCGAAAACGCGATCGAGTTATACAATAACATCCTTACCTTAGTCCAATCCTTGATATATATGTGTGTGTACGTGTGTGTGTGCAGTCACAGAACAGAGCAACAACCACTGTCCTAAAAACACTAAGCTTACACAACGGCTATTAAACTATCTCCGATAAAAAAAAAGGCGGTGTAACACCAATGAATCAAACAGTAGAGAACTCGAAAACCCCCTTCGTTCGTTCAACGTCATAAAACAACAGTCTACCTTGTAAATATTGACGGCAGTCACGAACCTGGGGATTCCCCGTCCGTCGTATTTTATGATCACGAATTCGCGGGTTGTATGGACGACGCGATAAAAGAGCTGTCAGGTGCGTATTCTGAAACGAACGGAGGCTAAGCTTTGATATGAAATGTTTTTTTTTAATAAGGTGTTGAATTTTGATAGAAAAAGGTGGAGAGATAGTTCGTTTCTCTTGTTTATTTATTTATTTGCCGTTGCATGCTTTTTGGTATTGCGACATACATAAAATATTTACAAGGATATGTTTTTTTATGTATCAGCATGAATACATATATAGTATAATTAATATATTTAATGAATTTTATTATACTTGGATAGTATACGAGTTGAGTATTTTGTTTATGATGCGTTTACATCTTTCTTTATATTGTTGGTAGTATAACAGAATATGGTTTATATTAATTGTATACCAATGTAACATTTTGATAAATTCTCCTTGCCAATTCTCTTTAATAAATCTTGTTAGTAAGATCTAGTAAGGTAGTGTTCTGTTCTTTTTATTATGATAAATGATTTATTTGTTACATTTAATTTATTGTTAACAAGATTTAACCCAAATTATTTGTATATTATTTTGAAAATGTTGTATTTTAGTTCGGTGGCTAATTTTGTTGCGAAGTGAGTATTACATTATGGAGTAATGCGAATTGAGGTAATTGGTTATTGACTAGAATATGAATTTATTGGTAATACCCATCATTATTGAAATTATTACTTACATTTCTCGGTGATGTGTTTTGGTTAAATTGTATGTGACTTATTATTCTAAGATTTGAATGTGGTATTGGCGTGTGAGATTAGTACTTATATTTTCGTCATCGATTGTTTATTTTTTGGCTAAATACCTCTCTAATTTGGATCTCTTTCAGAATCAGCCAGATCTTATGTATATAATTGGAAATATATTATTTTTTACTGAGAGGATAGGAATTTCCATAATTGGTATGTGGCCAGGTTTTGTTATGGCCATGATGCACTACACGCGATATTCACTTTCAGTAACTTGCTTTTAGGGCCTATGCCTTCTTTGCTTATTGTATATATTTCAGGATTATCGTATCAGTTCAAATTATTCATAAATAATTCTCGAATTTAGTTTAAATTTATAGTTTCTTTTTAGTGTCCTTATTCGCTAATTGATGCTCATTAATTAATTATTTAATTGAATGGAACTTAACGAAAACAAAGCTATTTTAATTTTAACCAGCACAGAAAACCTAAATAATTAGTTAATTACACTGGCTAAATTTCGTGTTCGCACTCATTTACAAAAAGTTTGTGAGAGCGTATAGTTGAAAATCATTTGCTTCACGAGACGTTTCACATCTCGGCTCAAAGTGTTAATGCCTGTAATACACACATACCCACGCATACATGTACGTACATGCATACGTATATATGTGTGAGTAACCTAATTTTTATACAGTCTGGCGAGAGTAATGCCAATCCACAAGCGTATGCTACAGTAAAAATTTATATTTAGCTGTAAAAGGAAGTAGTTATTGATGTCAGCATTGATTAGATTAGCTTAATCGTATATTTCTATTTTTAGTTTTCAAATGACGCTCGTTGTTTTGTATATAAATATATAACTACTATCATTTTTCCATTATTCAATAATTGTAAATAAACTGTAGATTACAAAATGCAATAAATATTGATAAACTGTTGAATATGTGTCAATAAAAAAATCCTAAACCAAAACTCAGCATGTTTTCGTAATACCAACATCATCTCATCTAAACGATCCATCAGCAGTCATCCAACGTAACTATCTAGCGTTAAAACACTTCGTTCCAATTGCTTCTTACGATTACAGCGGTGAACCCATCGCTCGAAGGGACGCGCGAGCAATATTTTTTTTAGCCGGGGAAATGAAAAGTGCCGGGAACCGAGCGACCCGAAAGCAACTTGCGAGCGCGTTACGCAGCAATGAAACCGCAAGAGCAGGATGTCGGGCTCTCCCGTTACTGTAAAGCCATGCGGCCACTGCACGTCGATCTTTTATATATACGAAGACTTGCTCGCGGGGACGAATTCCACGATGAGCTTACTTTAAGATACTTCGAGGTTTGGAATTACTTTGTTCGATTTTATTGATAGATAAAAGGAAAATTTATTTATCAATGTGCGTTGGAATTTAAACGCAATTTTGTTGTATTAATAAATATATTTTACTCAAAAAGTAACATAACAGTAAATTTTATTTATTTAATCTAATAAATGACAGATTATTTAAAATTTTTCAGCTACTCGACGCGTGCATTTAAATTGATTTAATTTCATTTCTTACACTGTAACATTATCAGAAAACAAAAAAAAATAATCCTTTAAAAATTTTTAAACTTTTGAATTAAATTACAGTCAGTCATTTTTTTCTTCAATTTTATTTTGTACATCTCAACGGTTTGCACACCGTGAAAGGAAATCGGAAATCGGACATTTCGAATTCAAACCGGTTTCTTGTGAATCACAGTTATTTATTTTTTTTTGCGTCGACCGTGACGAAATTAAAATACGGTGAGTGTTTTTTTTATTGTTCCGTTGTGACTTTCTTTGATCAATTGATCTATTACTTCCTAAACGAATAGAAAATGATTATAAGTTTTAAATTGTATTTACATTTTTTGCTCGAACTTCTTAACGCTCTTTAAACCATATAAGCAGAAGAAAACGATTTTGATAAATTAAGAAAATCACACATATTTAACATAAAACGTAAACAATATATATACTTTTGAATATAAATTCAACTGTTCCATAAAGTTATTGGTAACGTTGTAATCGAAATAAAAAGGTTTATCCTAGATTACGAGAACGAAAATTTCAAAGTCATTGAACGCATTTAAATCAATTGAAGTATATAAAGCGAACGGGCAATGTTCGGTCATTTCTACGCAGATTACGTTCGGACGATTTTCTCTCGTGAGAAAGCGCAATTCATTAGCTCGGGTTTCTGATTAGCTCGGCATAAACTGTATGTACACGAAAGCTTTCAATAAGTTCACTCGAGTGTAAAGAATATATAGGAATGCACGACGTTATAGAACCTTCGCGATTGTTCTAACGAAGACGATAAATATAAATATTCATTTGATAAATATTACTTTAAGAATTGAAATGGAAGTTTTTAAGCGAACGTTACCGCGAACTTTCTCACGGACTTTAAATTACGTTTGTATTAGTCCGATTATCAATTAGTACAATGGTGTGATTTATGTGTATTTAAAAGCAATATGCTTCATCTGTATACGTGTACGATGATAATGGAAATTTTTATTGCGTGCGAGAAAACAAATAATTAATTAGTAGAATTACAAACTGGCCAATGTTTTTCTCACGATTTACAAATGATCCTTCCCGAACAACGGAAAATTGATTAATCTCACAACGATCGCGAAGAAGTCAATTAGGTAGCTTAGAATTCGGATAGAAAGTAAATATTTTTAACGGTATTACGTAACTACAATTTATTGTAATCGGCATTATATTTGGAATTGACTTTAAATTATCTGCAACTAATTGAAATTGTTCCTATTTTACATAATGGTTAAATAATGCGTTAAACCTGTAAGAACAGTGATCTAAGTTTTAGAATCGGCACTTAGGGTTCAGGTAATAATTTACATAAACGGAACGGTACGTTTCAGAAAAATATAATAATAATAATGAATGATACAATAGATTATTTTATAACTCACGACTTTTTAAAATTAATTTTAATTTAAAGATCAATAAAAAAGACCACGGAATTGGTTAAAAATTATAATTGCTAAGTAACGTGCAAGTAGATCACATACGCATAAAAATAAGTACGGTTTATCAAAACAGCTTGAAAATACTTTCACCAAAGCTTTCCAATAAACCATTAAGATTCGCGATTGGTAAGAAAATTCAAGAGCAAAGCACACGTATGCATATATGTATGTGGAAATGCATATAAACAGAGAGCGATTTCTTGTAAGTAATTACTAAATAAACGATGGTATCTACACGCTTGTCATCCATCTTGAATTTAAAAATCATTGAAGAAAGTATACATATGCAAAAGGAAATACAAAAAAATTCGAAAAAAACTTTTCTAATATGGGTCGAGCGTTGGTGTGGCATGTGAGTACATGTATAGCATGGAAAATTGCTTTTGCCGCGTTTCCCACTTTTTTAAGGTATGTGTATATGCAATTACAAGGCGCGTCCACTATAGTTCGCTTCGATGCTTCGGAGATTTCGGCTAGGTGAACTTGGTATAGTTGTATAATCTTATTATACTCTTGCGTAAGAAAAATTATATAAACTATAATAGATTCTTTGATCTGGATCTTCTGGTTGGGAGATGATGAGATAATCTCTTCTCATTATTTAAGAGAATATAAGTGAAAAATGGATTATATAAAGTTGAGATGAGATTAGTTGATAGATTCATTGGAAAAATTTCCATATACACCAGTAATAATGGTAAATGCACGTGATGTACAAAATATATGTCAGTTATTTTTTCCATTTTTATCAAAGCTCTGGGCATAAATTGTATGAACCAAAGGAGGAGAGAAGGGTATATATATACTCTTGGGAAACTAGAAAGCGATCGGCATTTGCGCTGGCTGGTTACACTATGCGCTCTCAGAGTATATAGCTTCTCTCTGTTAATTCTCGGTAATGGGCCAGGCCGCAAGTTGTGCATATCGTTTATAATGTGTTCACAGTCGACTCTGCGAGATATTTTCCACATTTTTCATATACGATTCAAATATTTCAAATGGGATTAGTATTTAACACTTCGTATACACAAAAGTAATTTAGATTACTTTTTTATCGGTGTATTACGATAATGTGATATAATAAAAAGATATATTGTATCTTCATTTATGTTACTTGATTTTACTTTTATTTACCGCAGTATGTAACATTATTTTATTTAAAGTTTTTTTTATCTCGCTACATTCAACTTACTCGTCATTTTAATGAAATGGTTCACGCGAAATATAAAATGCACCTATTTTTTAGTATTTGTAGTAATTTTTTATCACTCTAATTATTATGTACGATTATCTCAGCAAACCACTTACCAAATTGGGAATTAATCGTTTAAATGCATCTCAAGGTGTATGCTTCGAAACCAAAGTCAACCTATACGGAAATGTCCACCACTGTGTAAGGAAACAAAGTTTGAATTCTTCGTCTGGGATCGCGGTGGTGGCGAGTGTTTTTGCGCGTCTCAGTTCCGAGAGTGAAATCGCCAGGCTTTTTCGATACAAAGGAGAATCGAGCCGTTGGCGTTGTTTTAACCCACATTCCGAAGCGACGCGACGAGACGAAAGATCGCAAGGTTTTCCGCGTGTCTCACGGGAAATGGGTCACTTCCGCTCAATTACGCCCGACGGGCACGCGTGGCATTCGAATCTCGCGCGCTTTTTCCCTGCCTTTTGTTTACCCGTTGCCTCGTCTTTATGGTCCTTTGGCTTTTGTTCGATTTCTGCTTAACTTTTACGTGGAATACTTAAGAAGTTTTTTTTTTGACGATGTTACAAAAATTTCCAGCTGGACTAGTTTATCTCCGATTTTTCTTCCATGTAGAAATCGATGTATTATCGTGCTAAATTGCCAGCGGTATTGATATATTTACAATGGTTTAATCGTATCGTGATTCTAAGATCATTATGATTGACGTATATGCTGCATCATTTTACTTTGCAGGACGTAACAAATCTAAAACTAGACAGTCAAAATAAATTGTCAAAATGATGAAATATATCAGCTTCTGGTTTTACATACGCGCTATTTTACTGTTATAGTACATTTTTATTTAAATATATACATTTTTAAATGACATATTGTAAACGCGGCATGTAAAAATAGACATACAGTTCATCGCAAAATACATTAACAATCGTGAAAACAAAACTGTAAAATCAATTTAAATTCAAATTAAATCGCGTTAAATAGTTACATGCAAACCAGGTTTAAAAACATTATGTGTAAATTTGCACATCCGTATGCGGCGTATTGTGCGTATGCCAAACGAACATTTGCACGTGTTTTATTGAGGCTACATCTAGATTCTGATGTCACGATGACGAGCACAAGAGAATGCACTGATGAAACTCAACCGTTTGTAACATAGTTTAATTGCAAATAATCCAAAAGGTTGCGCAGTTAGAATATTGAATTACTACATAATACGTATACCGTAAATGTACTATAAATTTGTCTTTGGTTATTACATTAACTTTTTTTATTCCCACTTGTCTTCAATAATTATTTTTCCGTATAAGTGTTCATTTTTCTCAACTCATTCATTTTTTTTCGGGTTGATTGAAATTTTAAGAGTATCCAGTTTAACGTTATGTATATATATTTGACCAAGACTTTTATCCGGATGCGTAGGTGAACATTCGTCATTTGTCACAGTCATTTTTCGCTACAAAATAGATGATTAGATCAGCCATCATTGTCATTATGTAACCAATACACTTTTTATTAATTTTAGAAATCTTAACCATATTTTAGTTAATACGAATATATATTGTAGCACACATAAATAAACTCAACATATATATTATTGTGAAAAAGGAGTGGAATTGTTATATGTCAAAATAACAAAAAATACCATATAAACAAGTCCAAATGATTAATTATATCTAAATTTAATGTGTGTAAATGACGTACTAAATTAAAACCGAATCCTTGTTCATTTTTTATATATTCTTTGCTTGAGAACAGCTGTTCGATTGTAACAACCTGTTTAAAATAATGTTACACTGTACATAAAATAAAGTCGTCGAAAATCTTAAAAATTCTCATCGAACGTGTAAACGCAAACGATTACAAAATAAATAAACAAATTGAAATAATAAACAAATGTTTATCGGCAATTGAACAACGTACACATAGATATCCATCCAAACGGTAAATCATTCATCTTATCCGCATCTCATATCCGGCAAATCTAACAGCCATACACCAAGAGTGTAACGACTATAAATTAACCGCATCGAAAGCAGGTCCTCGCCCGCACTCGACGTAGTAAAATTGCAAAAAAAAAAATAAGATTTTACAGCTCGGCTCGTCGAGTCCGCAACGACCCGCGAACTTTTCACCCACGCGTCTTAGAAAACGAGAACCTATATACGATCGTGTGCATATTCTCTCTCTCGCTTCCGGTTAGACCTCTTGCAATCCTAACGCGACGACCTCCTTCCGCGATTTTCACTTCTTAATTGGAAGATGCGTCGCCGATTAAGTAATAACCTAAGGATTAAAATATCGGGAAAGTTAAAGGGTGACTATATGAGACTACACGGGGAGAAAGCCATGCATATAATATACATGGCTACATACATACACTCGAAAGCTTGGGTATCGCGACCTTACGTGTAACTCGTTTTACAGGGTTCACTTGTCAAGGTAAACTAGCGAATGGAGCGAAACGCTTTTGGTCGTTAAACAAATATATTTTTTTTGTTCTTCGCGGTACTTGGTTTTTTTTAGGTGAACTATGTATACATATATATACACACAATTTTAAAAAGGAAATCCTTTTTTTGTAATTATAAATTTTTCTTTCCTTTGACATTGTGTAAAATGCGCATGTATTGTGATAAGTGTGACGAAAGGTATTTTTTGAATTGTTCGTTGGGCTAATTAATTAAATTTAATTACTTACACAATGTATATAGTTACAATATTTTATTATAAGTGTGTGTACGTATATATATAAGTATTTGCTACATTTTTCTATATATATATATATATATATATATATATATATATATATATATATATATATATAAGTATTTGCTACATTTTTCTATATACCGCGAGCTACATAATTATTTGATCCGGTATGATAAATTATACATCGCGTATATCATTAATTGAAATGTGGATAATACATCTCTTGTAGAAGAAGATAACATTTTTCTTTTGAATGGCAATGTTTTTTATCATTAGCAGTAACTTCTTACAACTTAGTTAATTAAACGCCAAAAAAATTGTAAATTAACCATTGCAATTTAAAATTCTTATTTTGCTTCAAAACGAGAAGTACTCTCGCAAGCCTCGTGAAGAAACGTACACATGAAATCTCTTCTAACCAAAATTCACAACGCTAATCGCTACCGCAATAGGAAGTAACAGCAGTATAAAATTCAAAATACGCGCTAATTCGACGAAAAGCGCGCAATGCTGTAGCTGCACAAAAGAATAGCGTATATATATATATGTGTACACGCGACACTGTCGAAACGCGTACTCTTTTTTTTGCTACCTCAGGTTTCTAGTTACGAAATCAACTTGGCGAAAATGTATATACGCAAACTCGTTTGACAATATCCGAGCGAGTTTCGTCAGTGCAACGAAGGGAACAAGAAAAACCGAGCACAATCGCTCGTCACGGATACGCGGTCGCGCGCGCGCGTGAACGCGGATTACGGCGCGCCCCCTGACTTTTAAGGTGCGACCAGGTTGCATCTGTGGCTCCCTGTAATCCGCGGTAATGAATCTCGCCTTTATACCGATGAGTTGTCGGTTTTAAGGATCGTCACGAAACAGCTTGTGGATTGATTTGTAGGCGTTGTTCAATAGGTACTATTTTTTAATTCATGATTATACCTGCTTTCTTGTACGAGAGGTGCTTCTCCTTTATGTATATTTATCGCTATTATTTTACAGGATGAGGTTAAAAGTGAATTTTTTTTGTATAGACTAAATATTCATAGGTATTATTACATATTCTTTGAGGATATATCGAAAATTCTTTTGTCCGCAATATAAATATAAATAAAGTATCTTGCAAAGCAATATACATAATAATCATTTTAATCAATTTCATTAATTTTACGCGACAATAAACGAGTAACCTTAATTTTAAAATGGAGGCATATAAAACTCTGGTAGGATTAATTTCTTTTCGGCGATTTAGAAATATTTATACACAAAACGATAGTACTATACAAGCACAAGTGTGAAATGAAGCAATACCGAGAGATGCCAAAGACCTGCAACTCGTGCATAACAAATAGAAGACAAGTGTGCGGTACTGTGTAAACTTGGTATTATTATCATCATCATAAAGTTTTCAGTAGCGCATGCTACAAACGTTGACGTTTCTCCGCGCTCTCTAATTACGAAATTTATGTCTCAATTAGGATTTTAATAGAGTATATAACTCTATTTAGTATCGAATCAATGGAAATAAAAAATGTTACAACTTACAAAATCACAGACAGCGAAGCGTCTCATTTCTTTATTTTTAACGTTTGATTATAAGCCACAATTAATCAACCGACAACTCGGAAATGAGTCAATCCTCCAACGAAGATACTATCGTCTCCCCCACTCGGAAACTATAATAACGATATTCATTATGATGCTTCTTAGAAACCCAACTGTTTATGTAGTCAGAATGCTTCAGTCTGCCTACTGATTTTCATACATCCTTTGTTCTGGTTTATCGATTAATTTACGTATCATTGAAATTTAAATTACGGTTAATAGGATTATCAACTCGTCAATTGTAATAACGCAACAAACCGAATTCTTTTTAATTTATTACAATTTTTTTTTCATGAATGATGTCTTGAAAAATTAAAATGTTACGTATATATAATTTGTAATTATTTAAACGTTATTTATCTAAGCGCGAATCGTGGCCAAGTTTTGTAAGTAATCGCTTATAATGTTATGTGTGTTATCTTTACTGTACTATTCAGCGATAAGTCAATAAGGTTCCACACTGTCTACCGAAGTGTACGACAAATCATGTTGAACATTTATTATTACGAGATTATTAAGAACATTGTTTTGATGACATTGTATCATTGTGATTAAACTCTATTTTTTAATTAAATAATAATAATAGTTATAGCAACAAATAAAATAACTAATTTTTTAAACTAATTAATTATTGAATCACGATTGCTTTTACATTTCACATAGAAAAGTGATTATTTAAATATTATAATTTGTACAAGTAATTTACCGCAATGGTATTCTATTCATTCGCTATCGTATAGTTGCGTCAAATCAAAGATTCACCTCTACCAATAATCTTCAAAGGAATTCCATTGTCCCAGAAAATAAAAGAAAATCTCATTTGCGTTTTCACTCGCATACGCGACAATTTTCGTGAAAATCAAAGTAGCGCTACAACTTTAGTTTCTCTCTACCCGAGTGTAACTGTTTCGCGTCGATTATTTCGCGAGGTCACCGCTCGCGTCAACTTTTCCCCTTTTCCTATCGCACTTGCATATATCCTTAATCGATTTTTTTCCTTCTCACTTTTTTTTTATCAACGACGTATTTATCCTGTATGGTCCTTTCGTAACTCGATTGAAATAATAAATACAGTGTCTTGATATTATACAAGTTTTAAGGTCGATGTTATCGAGAGAAATGGTCGTTCTTTTTTTTTTCTAGGGCATTCGAAGCGGAACCGACGATATACGATTATTTATTTTTCGATATAATATATAACATATATACGTCTATACGGGATCGTTGATCGAGAGTTTATTGCTCTCGATTCGACTAATTTTGTTTTTCTATAACTGTTGTTTATGCCCGTGCGAGCGTAATTAAGATAACGCGTACGCGCTGATTAAGAAACTTTGTTTAATTTAATTTACACTACCGGGAAATACGTGCACCTTTTATTAAAGATACGTGATTGAATAAAAAATGTGTACGCGCAGTCGTTTTTGTTTGTTTCAAGGATATACGTTCATGCAATTATTTCAGAACATGCTGCATTTGGAGAGATTTTAGAAATTTCATGGTAATTCGTTATCTACGTTTCTAGATATATGTACACATTTATATATATATATAAATACATCACTGCGAATGAGATTTTATGAAATACGTTCAAGCTTCGATCATGCAGAAAGTAAATTTTTTTTTCTCGTCATATTCTATACTGATTCATTAAAATTATCTAAAGTAACGTACTTAGTCAAGTGTATAAGAAATTCAACATTTTTGTACAATTAGTGTATATACGCGTTACGTAAATATGCTACGAGGTTACGAAAACTGTGTCGACGGAAAAATGCATATAAAATGGCAATATCTCGACTAAAATATATTATATAGTAATCTGCTGTCAGCTGGTTATTGTAAATATATATGACCCATAGCTTCAATGTGTATGTGTATATGTATATATAACATTCTCATATATTTCAGTTATTATTTTATAACGTTTTTGAAGGAATCACAGGAGAGTGATTGTGTCAGTGAATCATAGCATTTGTTCACATTTAAAATATTTTTCTTTTTTCAAGATTTAAAAAAATATAGCAGAACGAGTCATAAAGTATAACGTCTTAGTAATAACACAATTATAGTTATTTATTATTTTATTTCTTTTATTTTTTTAAATATTCATCATATATTTACGAATATTATATTGTAAACACTTTACATTAACAACGACACTGTGCAGTTTTTTCCAATACCAATAATCACAAATGAGACCTGTCGATCAACAAAAATAAATCACAGGTCAGTCAAATGAACCCCACAGCAACGATCACACGTAATAAATTTAAAATGGTAACCCTTGCAGGAGAGTCGGTTAAATCGGAAAGTCTCGAGTCTCCAAGACCCTCCCACGCGTCGTTGCCCTTGCGATCTCAGCCCGTCCCTTTTCTCCTTTCACTCAGCTTCTTTTTTTTTCTCATCCTCTAAAAATACAACACCGGGGAGCGACGCCGGCTATATTTTCGGGTGTGACTCACTACACGATCGCGAGAGAATTGATTCCGTGTGGCGCTATAACCGGAAACTGAATCACTTTTCTGTGGATTTAGAGTCATGTATGTATATGTAATAACATTGCTCGAGACTGGTAGTTTTGTTGTTACATCCAAGTAATTACGCTGATTAATCATTTTTTTCTGTCTTTCTCGTTACTCACGCTCGTTATTCAGTAAAACCAAGGATTTTTTTACGAGAATTAGATGAGAGGATAGAATAATAGCGAGTACGATATAGATTTTTACAAATAATCGTTACACATACGTTTTACGGAAAGAACGTTTCATTAAAATTTGAATATAAATACGGTCTCTTTGCGGAATTAGAATAATTCCAATCAGGTTAGAATAAAACTATACGATTATCCTTGTACAGCTATTACGCTTGATAATTATCAGAAGACCTCGAAGATATAATGTATCAATTCAAATGATTTTACATAATCTAACCGATATTACATTTCCTATTCGTTTATAGTCGAGAAATTGAAAATTTACGAAGGAAACAATTTCAAAATATGTTAATAATTGTATTATATCTCACTAGTGAGACAAAGATTTGGTTTAAATTATTCAGCGACGAAGAAGTGAGGTTTGTCTCACGCGTTGGTGTTATAGCATTGTCGTAAACAATTTTTTCGCATCCGGCGTTCCTGCGAAAAAAAAGAATGAATAAAAAAATTGTAGACGAGGCGTCGGTCACGAAGTGACATTTGCATGAGCGCACGTGACTCGAAACCTCACGGAAAGAGAAATTGAACGACACCAGAGGGAAAACTGAGAAACGAACCTTGTTGTAATTTTTCCTCGCGATCACATCGTATCTCGATTAATTTCGCATAACTTAACGTTGGTGTATGAAATGCCACTTAATCTTTCGAGAATTAATGAAAATGTCACTTGAACGTTATTTTCATTCAATTCTTGAACGATTGGTAAGTTTAATAGCCGATGACTCAGAACGTGCGATTTTTCAAAGTTGCATTAGTCTATCGCGACGAGCATCGATTGCTAATAGCAAATTTACGAGCTGTTTGACGCGCAAATTGTGGAATATACAATTTTATATAGAATTCTTATTTTTCTCTTTTATCGAGTATGTAAATTCTTGCTATTACTGTTATTACATTAGCATACAATACAGTATAATAAAAATAACATTGGTATATAAATTGTAATAATAAGGTAAATAAATAATATAGACAAACATTTGTTTCAATGTGGTAGTAATAATGATCATTATAAAAATTTAAAAATGTCTTTTTCATTTATTATTATTATGAAATATTATTTTTGGTATATATTTAAAAAAATGGTTAAACCAAACAAATCGTTACACTTAAACCCATTAATTCACGGTTCACTCTTGATTTCGTTCGTGAACCATTATTTAACTTGTATAAGCTTTTCATAGATGATTTGATCTCTAGTAGACTATACAATTCGAATAACAACAATAGCTTTTACGAGGTCTTAAATCAACGTCTCGTAAAACATTCTTTAAAGTCACTGGAAATGTTGTACATTTTCTACTCGAAACCCGTAAGAAGGAGCAAAAAGTTGCCTCGAATGCATTTCCGACGGAAATAGATTGTCTCTCGAGCAACGAAAGCGACAAACTTGCGGGTGTTGATTTGCATACACGCTTGACTGATTCTCACTTTCTGTTGTTATTGCACGATATCCTTCTTTTTCGTCAAAGTAATTTACTTAACAAACATATATAGCGATGTTAGAGGCGGATTTATAAGGTTTACACAAGACATCTGGGATGCATTTTTCATAACGATTTTAACCGTCTTCGATATATACATATATCGTAAAATGTGTTTTCATCAGGTATGTTGTTATAGCTAAGTGCAGTTGAACGTTTGGGAATAGAAAGTGAAGATTTTGTTTGCCTTTATTATTTAGTTAGCGGTTGTGCTTGTTTATTTTTGGTGGATCCAGCACTTACAGGACGTACACGTAACGTCGGATTCAAAAATAAAATTTTGGAAAAGTGCGATGGAAACAGATAAATCGATTAAAATGATATTAAACATTGATAGACGCAGTCAAAAGGAGCAAGTAATAACCGCACGATCGCAAATGGGGGCAAACGCGCAGCGGAACTCATTTCCGTTAAAACCATTAATTTCGCAAAGAAGAACATCCTGCGTGCAAAGACGATGTCAAGGTTTGGTTTTCCCTCTGTCGTTTCGACATTCCCTCGTACATACTGTACTGGCGCTTGCCGCGCTTAATTACAAACTTTAATATCAATTAGCAAATTGTTAACCGCGCGTATTTTACAGGTATCTTATTATATTCCTTTGTAATTGTACACAGTGTAATTTTCATGGGGACACGCAATTATTAATTTAAACGAAAGCGATGATACTGTACACTATTTATTCGCGTTAATATTACAATAAATTGAACATATTTTTTCTAATTAACAATTTTCTTGTCGTTTTTACAGGTAGGCGAAATTTTGTGGGCTGATATACTTACAGCGGTGTAGACGATACCTATGTTATTGTGAGTATAAAATATGATTAAAATCAATTTCGTAAATCGTGCAATGCAATTGAAAAATGTTGTGTTTCTGTAATAATCGTTACGTCAGGTATTACTATTTTATTTATGAAAATTTTTCAAAGAAACTGAAGAAACTTTAATGATGTTACATAAAACCTTTAAGTTTAAGAGTTTTGCAATTGTTATCATTAATAACGAAAATGAAAGTACGCATCGTGAAACCCATTTTTTTGTGAAAACATACATTATTAATGATAAAGTTGACTTATGCTTTCGACGAATTTTTTTAAATTAATCTAATGAATTCGCGGAAAACTTCATTTTGACATATAATAAATAATAATTTTATAGTATATCGTATAATATAATATTTTCCTTAAGCATTTTTGCGTTTGATTAAGCATTTTTAAATTAATCAAAAAGCTTATAACATTAATTCAAAAAGTCATAAAGAAGTATGATCTATAAATTGTCCTTTAACAAGAGATCATTATTACATTAAGATTAAAGTACGATAACCCATTTAAAAAGTATTGTAATCCTTTTGAAATACCTTTTAACAAATATCATAATGGAATTATTAATTCTACTGATGTAATTTCTACTCAAATAATATTTACTTCAACAATGCTTCATATTGTCGATAAATAATATGGTTCAATAGAAGATAAAATAATAGCAAAAAGTAGAATGATTGCGCCAGAAGCAAAAGCATTGAATAAGAAATACTATAACAATTAATCATACCTTTAGCTACCTGTATATCTAGATTAAAATACATAATTTTATTGCAATATTATAATAAATTTATGAAATAAAATCGATAATCAATTTATTCATAATAAGTACAATTGTACTTATTTGCAATCGACAAAATAGTATACTCATTTGCTATATCCTCGAAATAAAATTCTACCACTCCAATATTTCGTAGAAAAAACTTTGAGATAATACATAAAGGATAGTTGTTTCACCAATAATTCCGTACGTACACACATTTTCTTCAAACTACCAGAATCATATTTCAACTACGCATATACGATAAGTATACAAAAAGCAGCTTCCCGGGAATATATAAACTTGAGTTCACGTGAAAATTACATTGCAAAATGCACGAGCTGAGCAAGTCGATTAGAAATGCGAGTGCAATAAGAAAAAAATGGCCACGATGCTAACGGAAAAATCTTAGCGATGTATTTACCCTCTCTCTCTTGAAGCGCGTCCAGATGTGCAGAATTCCCCTCGTATTATTATTTTTTTTTCTTTCGATGCACTCTATTTTTGTATATACACGCGGCGATGAGTTAGCGTATAGTAACACTTTCTCACGTGCATTAACAAACAACTCGCGCGAGTTTGCGATTTTCTTTTCATTGCCATGATATTTGCGTTGCAAAATTGTTGTGTATATATATATATGAAAGAGCACTATCTTACATATATCCTTCGTGGGAATACCTCATTTTGTTAATATTGCGCTTAGTTAGTTCTCGATTCTTATCGTTTACCATGGAATACACTTTAGCGAACGGGTTAACTCCTACGGAGAGTGTAGGGAGTGGAAAATTAATGTATAAGCTTTTTCGTTGAAAGTGAATTAGACGTGAATTGAAAAATAATATTGATATTAAGGTAATATTGTGTTGATCATCAATCAAAAAAATAGTAATATATATAAATCTATCGACTTGGAAAAATTGTTTCCTTGTGCAAAAAAAATATAAGTAAACTTCAAAATATGTATAAGCGAATAAAAATTACTGTTCATTTCTCTTAACTGTGAATTTTATATACATTGTGTATAACTGTTCATTCGAGTGACCACGCAGGGTTTGTACACTACTTTTTTATTTTATCGCTCATAATAGTTCAACTCTTTTACTCTTGTACGTTCACTTACTTTATTTAAAAACACGTGTCATGAGCATTCACACACGAAACATTAAAATTTTTATGATCCCACCGCTGGCTGCGTTAACGAAACTATATTACCGATCGCGCACGCACGATTAATTTGCAAGAGTAAGTTGCTTGGGTGGTCTTGTGATGTGTACCGACAACGTATTTACCATCCATAAAATGGTATTTCCTATAGATTTTACATGTTAACGAGTAAAAAATATCGTGTACGGAATCCTGCACTATTTAGTTTATATTTTTATTTTTTTTTAATAAATTGCAGAAATTTGAGTAATCAAAGTTGTATTAAAATATTTTAATAATTTAATTAACAAATTTGCATTATTTGTAATTGAAAACCTAGAATCTTAGAATTATTGAAGTTCGCAAAGATAGCAAGATTTTTGTACAAAATAATTGCCTCGAACCTAACGTTATAAATACAAACTTTTTGTCAATGCTAATAAACCCAATATACGTGCGTTGAAATAACATTCTTACAAAAAGAAGAAACACATTGCTACTTTCACTAACAACTGATAATTTACAATAACTATACAATTTTTAGAATAGTAATTTAACCAATAAAAAGTTAAAAAATTATAATAATCAAATGATTAAATTCATCACGAGTTGATAACAACAATACATCTCATTAATTTATTATTTATTTCAAATAATTATCTGCGGAATAAGCATAATTCGCTGCATATTCTTAGAAACCTCAAAAGATAAAGAAAGAAGAATGTAAAAGAGACAAACGGTAAGACTAATGACGATTCCTTCACCGCCTCGGAAAACTCATGGAAGCAAACAATGCAATGCGTCCAAAAGCTTCTGTAGACGCTCCCGTCGTAATAATCGTAACCTCCTACTCTTCTCGCTCAAAAAAATACAGGAGCGCAGCCTGTATAAGCGGCACGCATAAGGGAAAAGTTTTCTCAACTTCTTGGCGGAAATGGGCGGGTGCTTAGTCTACAGACGTGTATACGACCTCGTGGAGAAGGGAAGAAAGGAGAAAAAGATAGAAATAGAGAGAGAGAGAGAGGGAGAGAGAGATATTACAATGCGGATAATAAAGAGAATCGCGGTTGTTGCTTGGACGTGCAGAAATAATAATAGACACACACGTAGAAAGTTCTGTAAGAGCAAAAAGGAACGTTTTAGATAATTTTGTGAACTAAATGCCCTTTTACGAGTTTTGCCATAATTTTTTTAAAGCTCCTTCTTTCTCAAAGTAGGATATTATAGCTTTCGTTTATTCATAGCATTTTGTAATTATTTTTTATTTTGTTCCTAATTATTTTAAAAGTGTAGAGATTTGCATTAACATTTATAAAGAATTGTTTTTAATTATCATACACATTCGTATGTATGTGAGTTATCGTTAATTATTGACTTTCAATATTGACCTATATATTATATACATATTTTATAGCTCATTCTCATTCAACTGTTCTTATAAAATGAAAAACATATGGTAATCATTATTATATTGTAGAATATATATGTATCGACATAATAATTTCAAAAGTTACACTCCTATTTTTTTACATTTTACAGACGAATGAACAATATTATGATAATAGAAAAGATATAAAAATCACTTTTACTTATATTCCATTTAGAAACAATGAAAAGCTTGCATTGATGAACCCATTCGCTTAGATTAATCAATCATATTAATCAACCTGCATTTCTCTATTCTGAAAACAAAGTTGAACATCGGCAAAAATCGAAAGAGAAAACGTGACGCCCAGTAACGTGTACGTAAGTGTAGCCTAAGGGGAACGTGAGAGAGTGTAAAAAAAAAGAGTCTCGAGGACGCTCCTCGTTACAATAAGACGTATGTATAATAAGAACGGCTAAGCGCGGGAAAGCGAGTGAAAGCGCGCAACGACGCCTTACAAGAGATAACCGTGAAAATTCGCGGTACACGTGTGACGATGCGTTACGTAGCTGCACATGCAACCAACGCGACTCTTCACTGTCACGGTCGAAGTCGTTGATCGACTATACGTTTTTTTATCTATATCTCTTAGAGTCACACAGCTGATGTTGTTACGCGTCATTTACGGTTTTGGTGCTTGTCGATGATACCTTGGGTGCTGCGATAATGTCCTCCAAGAACTTGGTGATGGATTTATGGTTGTATTTTTGGAAACGGCAGATAATCACCTCTGTCTGGAGGGATTTACTTTGAAATAAATCCTTGTATCCGAGAGGGTGATTTTCTTCTTTGATTATTTTTCCTCCTTCAAATAACAGATGGACCAAATCACTCTTCTGTTTCTGTATATACATCTTTAAGATAGTACAATGAAATTACTGTTTATACGTTACGTGTATACTGAACGTGTACACATTTTAATAAAAATAATTATTGAGAATAAGTGTATATTCAGAAAAAGAGTATTTGCGACAAATTAATATGCATTGTATAACTAATTAAATTACCGTGAATATCAAACAAAAAATTTCTGCTTTTATAATTAATCATCTAATTTTCTAACTTTATTTTTACAATTAAAAGCACACACACGGATATGTAACACGTAGGATTAGCTGTACATTAATCTACCCGAATGATGTAAAATGTTCAACACCCCGTTAACGGTAAGGCTAATAATCCCCGAGGTAGGAGCGTAAAACACCACTAAAACCAATTGTCCAGTAAAACACATAGAGAAGCAAGAAAGCCCGAGAGAGCAACTTGGGAAACCCCCTACCACGAGAATAAAACGCTCGAGAACGTTAGAATCACGTAAAAGGGCTGGAGCGTTTTACCTCCTCGAATATCCAGGAACTTGTGCGCACCTGTCGCACATTGCGAAAATAGCCTTGGTGTATGGGATGTCTAACTGTTACGGGAGTGTGTGTACGCCTGCAACCTTTCATCGGACTTTTCTCTCCTTCTCTCGGTCTCTGCGTGCAGACGCCGAGCATCCGAGTACCGTTTTTCCATCTCGAAAAGAGTCTCAGGATTTATCATTACGCGGCGCGTCGCGGTTTATGTCTCAATTGTTTCTCTCTATCGTTCCTTCCTTCTTTCCTTCTTTCTTTCTTTCTTTCTTTCTTTATCTTCCTCCATATAGACGGACGGGACTTTCAATTATCGGGTTTATCGCCCGCGAATGCCATTGTGCGAGCGAGTAGTCAAGCTCGAACGGACTCACGACGGGGAATGCACTGGGAAAAGAGCGCGCGCTAGGTGCGTCGTATAATGCGCAATTTCGCGGCTTACGTTTATGGGCTTTCCAACAGTCCGATGGGAACGAATTTTTTTTGTTTTTGCTTTTGAATTGTACGTAATACGTTTCTACTGCCCGCATTAGTAAGCGATTATTCTTTAAATTATGGTGAACTTGGAGTTTAGTTTTACGATCAGAGAGAGAGAAAGAGAGAAAGACGAGGGGTGATCGGTTTTGAGATTATTTTAACAATCTTTTTAAATTAGATAAGTATAAGATAACAGTATTCACAGTTATTCAACAAAATTACTTATTTTCTAAGCAGTGTATGAAAAGTTTTATTGTTACGTAAAGTTCGATTGATCATTGTGTCCTTCTTCTCATACACGCTATGTATGTGCCAATATATATAATAAAATAAAATAATAATTACAAATTGTTTTCACATTTTTAATTAATATTCTATAATGTAAACTTCATTTTTAGGCGTACCCTTAATAGCTAAGACTATACAATTTTATACATTTCCTTCGAGCCTCCTACGCGAAGGTCGGAGCGTATAATATCTAATAAAAACCATATTGCAACTACATAAAAGTAAATTATACCTACAAATAAAATGATTGCTTCTAAAAATAATATTTCACTATGTCTATGTATACATATATATATACATCAAGGTGTGTCGATCAGATCTATAATCAAGCGCGTGACAACTCGAAAACATTTTATCCAGTTGTCTATGTGGTTTATATATATATGGTTGTATGTGTAATGTTACATAAAACGTAATAGTACGTCCTCGAAATATAAATGCTTATTGTATTCTTTTTATTCAAGGTTACGTAATTTATACATATTATGCAATACAAATGGATTTTTTAGTTTAATTTACAGTAACTTACAGAAGAAAAAATGGGCTGTAATTAATATTCATGCATGGCAAAAAAAAAAACGAATACCGAACGTAAAGTTAACGTTTCGCTAGTTTCGCAGAAAATAAACGTCACCCACGCGAAAACCGTCGAAACGGCACTTTTCATAAATATTTATCTTCGCAAGCTTCAAGTTTTCCCGAGAGCGTACAGTTAGCAGTCGTCTAGAAATCGACGACTTTACGGTCCCCAACGCGGCGTGACGTTCTATACCCATGATTCTTGCTTGCCCTCGCTGCCTCGCTTTTGACTCAAATAATTCTTTGGTTGACGTACAGATAGAAGTCTGTCAATCTCGAACGGTTTACCGAATTTTAACAACGTTTCATGAATTACCTGCACTTCCTCGAGTCAGTTGATAAATTTTTTCCCGTTACTCGATTGACTCTATATTTTTTTTAGTTTAGATAAACTGGGTTAAAGTTTCGTCTCGGTGAATAATGCTTTCAAATCAAGAGTGGATACTTCGATATAAAGTTAACCAAATAAATATATACACATTAAGAAATTCACAGTATTGAGAAGTAAATAAAAGAATTTATGACAGATATGCTGTTCATATTTTTATATTAAAAATAATATCTTATAAACTGCAAAATAACACATTTATAACAACTTTTTATGATTTATATCATCAACATATTTTAATAAAATATAGATTTCATTAATTTTGGCCGAAATGGAATGCCTAACCGTTTAAGAATAATCCATTACTTTTTCGGTAATTTATTATTTTAATAACCCACACATGAGAATGATAATTTAAGTCACTCTCGTGAACGAGGACACGCAAATTTAATCTTGTAAATACAAGTTTCACTCGTTAAAATTTTTTACTGTTAATTTTAATTAAATGTACGCATTAACACAATTTCAATGTTTCAAATTGATCATCTGGATTGTCGAATGCGTGTGATACAGTAGAAAATCTGACGCGCGTTACATATTTATACAAAAATTTATATATACCCCTACATTAATCATAAATAATATAATTAATTATTGGTCGTACACCTCTTTAGCGCACACGTATAATCAATATTAAATAAAAAGAAAATATATAAACTATAAATAAAACTGCAAGCGATTTATTATAAAGTCTGTAACTTAATAAAAAGAACAATATGTCTCTCTCTAAATTGAGCATTAACATTTTTACGAGCCACATCAAAAATAGAGACGCCTGTATGTACAGCGGAACTTGATGCACCGCGAAAGTCGCCCGCACGCACGCACGTGCGCTTGTCGTATCTGCGTGAGCTGTTGCATTTGTACACGTACCTATATATATATATACACCTGCGGGTCATTTAATCACACAAACTTCTATATACATATTGTGTATAACCTGTGCGCCCTTCACTTTTGTGCATTCCTGGGAAGGTGCCAGTAAGCGTACACCTTGGGGGACTTTGCGATTTTTATTATTTTCCGGCGGAGATTAGATATTGGTAATAGCTTACACGGGGTTCTACTTTTTCTCCAGTGCATACACTTTTTTAAAATATATATTTAGCTTACAGTGAAAGAGAAACCTTGATATTGTTATTATTTGTTTGCATTAAATCACCATGCTAAGTAGAGTTTACTAAATTTATTATATTGTTAATCGTATACATGTGATGCACATTATTATAATAATTACCTCTATTAATTAGTGCTACTCGTGTTCGTGATCTACATTATAAAAAGAATCTTTCAGTTAACACAATTGTTTAAACACAACAACATTTATCATCAAGTATTTACTTTTCTGAAACATAAACTATTGCGCATTTTATTTTATTTCACTGTGACTAATTGTATATATTTTTTTAAAAACTTATTGGGAATTTACTGTCATTTAATTTGACGATATATAGGTGAAAAAAGAAATTTATATTTTATAGCCAGTTAGTATAGAATTTTCATAGGTAGATAATTTACTATACAGAAATTTAAGTGTTACAAGCACGCGTTACATTATATCCTAAGTGGATCATTCAACAATCATTTTTCACACTTAAAGTAAGAAAATAATAATAAAAATAAAAATACCTTAAATAGTTTTAAAATATCAAATATGAAAACGATTTAGCGAAGTAAAAATAAATTTTTTCGTAAAATATTTGCAAATGAATGTATTTAATTAGAATTAGAAATTCTTGAAGCGTATATACACTTATAAACCTTACTTGCCAAATGTTTTTCTTGTTCAAACTATTCGAAATGCAATTACGTCGTGCTAAAAATTAACGTTAAAACACAATAATTTTTACCCAGCAATAAAACGTTTCTCAACTGCTCCGATTTCTACTCTAGAACGTAACAGAATGTCCGTTGCATAAGGTGCAATATCACCTATATATATATATATAGACGTTTTATGAAAGATCACTCACATATCTCGAATTACGTTTAACCAAGTTCACAACCGCAGAAAAGTAATACTCGATGAGAAATACATGTTTTCCTTTATGAAAAAGAAGAGAAGAAGAATCAAACGTTGGATCTTGTCGCATCGATGCAAATTTCCCATTGTCGAGATTTTGCTTGCGAAAGACGGAAGGAGCCGAGGAAGAGAAGGAGGTGGAGGCATTGACCTCTTTGGCTCGCCTCTCGGACGTCCGTAAATTTTCGTTTTACGAACCGGAGATTGCCGCGCAATCACTGAGAACGGCGAAAAATATTTTTCGAGACGATGCGCGGTGAACGTCGCATTCTTCGGTTCTGTATTTATGGGGTAATTACAGACAATTGTGGAGGTTTTCGGTCGACTCGAAAGTGTTACCAAAGATTCCTATATAACACGCTATGTTGCTTAGAATGCTTTTGAAAGAATGTGCTAGATTATCTTTTCGCTATTTCTTGATTTATCTTGTGAACTTCATAATGTTGATTAATCAGTTGGCGAATAATGATTATAAATATATGTAATTAAAAAATACAAAATTTATTAAGGATTTGTACATCGTACGAACAGATTAACTTCTTTCTCATAACGATTAAATCTTTTACAAGTATCGGTTTTTTATTTTTAAGAATCAGATCTTTCTAATGATATATATACATTCTGTAAGATTGATATTGCATAAAAAGTAAGGATGTATAATCATCCGATTAATCGGCTTGCATAATACGAAAATCAGTAATTTTTATAAACAAAATTAAATGATGACGAAGAGATAAAATACTGTGATTAAGTTAAGTATAAGATAATAGGAGTAAAAATAACGTAAAATTTACTATTACTAACCTGCATAGCTAAACAAAATACAAACGTCTATCTGTATAAACCTCCACAATTAATAATGCATATAATTAATTAAGTAATCAAGCTTAATTACACTTCAATTTAATATCATTTATCTTCTAATAGTTACAAGAACCGAATACTCATATAGCAATCCAGTATTACCATCATCACACTTGACCATCATAATTTTTCATTCTAATCACCAGAAAATATCAGGAAAGATCTAGCGATAAGACGTTCATTGACTCCCAGACATCGTGAAACTAAAGGAAAGTCTTTCGTGATCGGAATCTCCATATATACATCGAGCTCGTTCAAATTTCTACAAAATTTATATTCGTCACGACAGTATACGAAGCAAAACAGAAAGTCTATATCTTCGATTTGCGAATTGTAATCATTTGGGCGTGAAAGTGACTGTCGTTTTTTCTTCTTTTAAAAAAAAAAGCAAACTTTCCTCTGACCCTCGTTTTCTCTCACTGTATAATGAAAAAAAGTGTCCTCGAGTAATTAAAAAATAAACGGGAAGACGGAAGGTGATTCCGTATTTTAATTTCTGCTCGAGATGTATGTCAAATAAAATTTTGCATTCGTCGGAAAGAGCCGTTAACCTTAATACCGAATTTGAATTTGGTGTGCGAGTGTACGTGGATGAAAAAGAAGAGAGAGTTTTATGACACTTGTAAGTGCGTGCGTTTTTGCAAAATGTACTTCTTGTTTATCTTATTTTCCTGCGATAAATATAATGAGAAGGTAAAAGAAGAAATGTAAGCAAATTATATGATCCAGCAATGTATCTTTTGCTTAAGAGATCATAACGGTATTACATCTATAATCACCATTTGACATTAGTAATGTTAATATAATGTAATATATAATTCTATACGAATGTTACGCGATAGTTGTTTAATAGTTCTTTCAAATTATTTTATACGTGTAATTTTGATGCTCAAAAAATATGGTAAAATTATTAATCAACGTTTTGTTAGCTAATGACTAGTTGGAGCTGTATAATCAATATTACATAATGGATTTTTCGGTCGGTGATAAATTAAAATTAGGATGCAATGCTGACGTTGTTATTTCCCGCTATGACCAAATAATTATTAGTAATTAATTTTCTTGTTCAAACATTTCCTACAGCTTTTAATTTATTAGTGTACTTTGAATTTTATTACTGCATTGCGTACCCAAATTTTCGCATAGATGAACGAGTTGATAAAAAGAAAACCGAAGCAATCAGTTTAATGATAATTTTAATTGGATTGTAAAAATTTAGAAGAATTAATTGCTACGTGCGATTGTTATATAGCTTTCCGTGTAAATGAAAAATTCGAATAAAAAGATTACAGTATACGTCGAATTTCCAACTTTCTTTAGAATATCGGTACACCGTAAAACGCGAGAGTAGAACATATTCTCGAGGTGCATTTTCACTTGAGCTTTCCTCTCATACCTTACGTCAGACCATCCTGAGTGGGTGCTAAAGTATCAAATTTACGCAGCAGGAATCGTTTTCTCAGGAGCGCGTAGCCGCAATCAAGCGAACTCGTTGAGCGTGAACTATACCAAGGTGACGGAGGTTCGATCATCCAAAGACGGAACTACGAAATTTAAATTTCCGCGCGGCGCACCGGACGAGACTACTACGTTGCAATCTTCACGGTGAATAAACTCTTGCGAAAATGACTAGCTTTCGATTACCTATTGGAGACGTAATATCTAACTTGGTTATTAACTTGTTGTTATTGTTCCACAAAGATTTCTATTCGCTTTTATTACACTCTTTGCATTTGCAACTTGGAAAATGTCCTTTTGTTATTTAGGAGATTACTTCTAGGCGGGGCTTCGAAATGAAAGTTATTTTTCTTTTCTATTATTCTTCAGTGTAAAATCGAGTGGATAATTTACGAGGTATATCTTTGACAATGGTCACATAGTTATGTACTAAAAATTTGTATGCTAAATGGTTTTTGTCATTAGTTAAGGTGAAGAAAAGTCACTTTTGCATCTTGAATATCAATTTAAATGATTATACGACTTTTTAAACAAATAATTCTCTTTCTTAAATATTTTAAATAAGTGAATATTCTTACGTTCGTTATTAAAAATATATAAAACTCAGAGAAGTGTAACAGTCAGTAGAATTGCTTGATTTTTCAATCACGTTGTTTAAAACATGTTTATTATTATGAAGCAAATTTAGTTTTTACACATGATAATAAAGTTCATTATGAAAAATTTAGATATAAAAAATATTAATATAAGTATAATATATTTTACATTAAAATTTTTTAAAAATATAATTAATATATAAATGAATTGAAGCTCATTTTAATCGACATTCATTTATGTATTTAATTTAAAACCTCGTTCTGGAGTATTTTATTATGATTATATGTTTTTATATTGCAGTTTAGCCATAAGAAGACAGTAAGAAAATAACTTCTTCTTGGTAACTACTTATTCAAGTAGCATAAACTAAATCCCGGTATATATATAGACATAATATTTTATAATCCACATTCATAAAAAACGTTATTAAGCTAACTATTTAACTTGACTATATCTTAATAAACATTTCGTTCGACGTTCATAGAACTGTACTATTATAAAACTCTATTGCTCGAGAAATATGTCACTGCGAACGAAATTGGCATACAAAATATCTATATTTTCTTTATGTATACAATTGCGTTCTATCTTCTTAAAAGTTTAATAGTATAATCGATTCCCCATTTTAATTGTACGATTTAATTTAGGTCAAACATAATTATATAGGTATAATTTATATAACATGTATGAATTAATTTGGGTTTCTCAAAAATCATTTATTCTTTTTGTTGCGACATGCGGTAAATCGAGTTTTTTAAATTTCGACCAAAATCCCAATACTCGATCATTACGAAAGTGTAACGCGTTTACTGGATACGAGTGTCGTTCGAAGTAAGCTCGATCACGATATACATATTGTTAAAAAAGATATTCCGTAATTATCATTTCGGTATTTAACTTCATGGTTGTTATTCAGTATTTATTTTAATTTTATACCAAGACGTTTAAAAGATAAATTACTTAAGTTTTAGGATATTTATCGTAGTGCTATGGTTCTAAGGAAAATTACGCGCGTGAAATTAATTATTGAAATAATAATAAAAATTTCTTTTATGAAAAAATTGATAAAGCATGTGGCTACTATAACCTCTTTTTCATTGCTCACCCCTTTCCTTTTCTCTCTGAATGTTTTACTTTTTATTCGTATCTCCTTGACCCGTTCTCGTCTTGTTCTGGGACAGCCTAACGTGGAGTGAGCGTTCGCGAAACGTTTCCAATTCTCTCTCGAATCTATCGTGTCGGCTTCATCTTTTTTCTCTTAAGTCGAGGCTCTTTCACTCCTTAAAATGTCTATAAAGAATTACCGTGCGTAATCGGACCCAGAGGAAAGCGTTATAGCTCTTTCTTTTTTAAGATATCGTGCTCTTTTCTGTAAGACGTACAACATGCGTGTAACATAATCTGGATCACATTTAAATTAAAATTTAAAACTGTTACGTGTTCCTACTGTACTTCACCAATAATTCTATTAATTTCAACAATTTTCTACAAATATCGTTTCTCAATAAAAAAATATTTTATTTTAGAAATCCACGCACATATTGTATTTTCAAATAAGTCTCCGAGTATAAAATAGCACGTGGTATAATCATTACATCGTAAATACCGAAAGTAACCTAAGAGCTGAAAACAAACCTCTAGAAAAAAAGAGGTATCGTTACAACTCGAGCACGTAACGTAGCAAGGAAGAAGAAAAAAAAAGCGCCTAAGTTTACCTGATTTCTTGAATAACCTACCTGGGCAAAACAAGAGTGTTACACAGTCGCGGACAAGCGATATAATTAAATCGGTGGAAAGAATGCGACCAGTCATCGGAAGAGCAAGGTACAATGATCGTAGAGGCAAAAACGCAAATCGCCAATTAACATCGTAATAACGCGTGTAAAAAAATATCGCGAGTGGAAAAACGGTGCAATAAGCCGGTTGAGCGATTGCCGTCTACCACTATATGGAATATCCGCGGAATTCCACAACTTGGCCTTTTATTTTACAATTTAGAAACTCTACGATCTAGTGTGTACACACGTAACAGTGCGTATATACATGAACACGTAGGAAGAAAGGTGCGGACTCGTCGCGCCGGGATTTTCCATCTTACTTCCATAGTGTATCGAGGACATTGGCACTAGCCATTAGAAATCGGACGTGATCGCGAAAAAATGCGCTCGTAAATAATTTAGCATTCTGATGGAAGCTTGTTCAGACAATACACATTTAAAATTTGTTAATGATTATTTAAATGTAATAATAAGTGACTTGTATAGTTTATTTTATTAATAATTCATGTACAAGCTCTTAAAATCTTTTTAATCTTGACGGATGAGATCAGTCATTATTAATTAACCAAATGTATGCGATATATTTATATTTATATTATAACTTTAAACGTAAAGTAAAAAAGGCTATGCTCTTATCCTTAGATTTGTTTCTTATGTATTATATTAATTATAATTGTCTTAAACTGTCGTTTTGAAGAGAATACAATGTATACATATTTTTGGATATATCGAGAAAAACAAACAATGAAGACAATAATAATAAAATGTTAATACATCGATACGATATTTCCCGGCAGTGAGTAATAATCGCCACGACCTTTGAAAAGAACAGAAATACGTAAAGAAGCCTATCAATCGGAAAAGGAGGCAATTAAATTGGTATACAACTATAAGACTTTGAGAAATCTTGTCGAGCTTATAGGTGCTGATCAATCATCCGTAAGTTCGGCACGTATGAATATAGTAACACGTATACAGGATACACTCGGAACGATCGTTAGTACCGCGGAAAAGGGTTGAACGGCAACGTCCGCGTATTCCAGGAGGCTCGAACGGAAGTCGCGATTGAGTAGAGGAAACGCGCGTTTGAGCGTGGGCAAACCGAACGAATTAACGCCAAGGCAACGACTCGTTTACTGTGTCTACGTGCGAAGGAGACGCACATGCGATACGATTATCTCTTCAAATTCTCGCTTTATTTATTTTTGTATTTCAATTGATTTTATTTGCACTTCAAACTTTTAACCGTAAAGTTAAAGTACCTAGTAAAAGACCCAGTAATTGGACATGTCCTAGTTGTTGGACAGAATCATTAATATCTATTATATAAAAATATGTAGGAAACAAATTCGACTATGAATACTGATTTAATTAAGTAACTTTTTGTTTTGAATAGTTTTTTTCGGCTAGAAACAATTTTCTTAAAATAAATACTAAATTTTGGTATCCAATTACTACATCATTTCGGTAAGGTTAAGTGTCCAATCACTGGGTCTTTTTTTTACCTTATAGTAGTAGTCAATCAACATTAGGTATAAAACAAATCGTAATTATTTCAATTTATCATCATAATAATTATTAAGAATGTTATGGTTATTCATTTTGCTTGCTTAAAATATCCTCGATCAGAAGTACTGGTTTTACAAAAATTAATCTTTTAGATCAAAATTTGAGTAAATTACGAGAACATTGCTTTTTGTTATGATTGTGACAAGTTTTAAAGGTTACTAAAATTTTTAAAACAATTACTATCAATCTACTGGATCAATCATTTAAAAAAATTATTACAATTATAGGTTTCATCGAAATGTAAAATGCTCGTAATTTTGCTTAAATTTACATAAATTATTAATTTTTAATGGTTGAATTATTGATTTGTGTTTGACATCTCTTCAAAGATGAAATGAGGAATAATAGTAAAAGGAAATAAATTATTATAAAGTGTAACTCATATACTTAAACCAGGAAAAACAAACTCTTTCACAATCCTAACTGTTCTCATTCCTAAAACCAACTTAACCGGACTACCCAGTCTTTCAACCGTTAACCAAACACAACGCGACTATCCAATATAATCAATACATCATTTTTTGTCATGGTATTTAATTTTCGAGTATCACGATGCCATGTGGCTTGGTATATCAAAGAAACTAGTAGTGAAGTATCATCGGTCCGTTTAACTGAGTGACGTTCTCATAAGTTAATTATTTTTCAATACACGCGATGCAGTAAATGGCGTTAAATCCCCATGTCTTTAAGACTGAAGAGAAACCCGCGTTTTTAACAGCGCTTAATTAATGTAAACCATTGCGTGCGGCTTTCGATAATAACGCATGGATTCGTTGATTTATAGTTATTTTTGACGGCTTTAAATGAAAACGTTGCTTATTATATATCGTTCTTTATAGCTTTTTGTAAATCTCGGCGAGAACGTAAAAGTGCTTTTTCCGTGAAGAAAAAATAAGCCAGCAGTTAGTTAATACAACTCAATGCTTTATGTACTTGAATGCGTAATTAAAAAAAATAATGCAGTTTAGAGTTACTAAGTTATGACTCGTAATTGCAATCGAAACCTTGTCAGTTTCATGCGAAACTGCTATTGAATTAAGGTCATTATCTGCTACTGCCTTTCATGGCAATAATTTAAGGTTTAGACTGCTACGTATTTATTGTTAATTTTGTAAATGTAAAACGGTGTTTAAAATAAATATTTCATGTAAATGTTACTCAGTTTTAACAATTTATTTAAAATGTATCTCGCGGTATTCGAATATTGCACTGTATAATATAAGCTTCTGGTGTAAGTTAAAAGCTACTCGAAATTCCTTTCCTTGAAATTCTTGCACGAAAGCTTCGAGATCAAGGATAAAAAAAAGATGGAAAAATGTCGTAACACGAAAGAGGAGAAACGATCGAGGAAAGGGCGGAAATCTCGGTACTTCCGCGATCGAATGCTCGCGTTTAGAGTTACACAATAGCGTGTAACAACCGGGAGCGATCGACGTTGATAATTAACCGTTCGATGGGTAACAATTAAAAGGGGATTGCATTCGAAGGTGCATCTCGTAACGGAATTTCTTGGGCTGTGCACGCTTTTAAAGTTTTATACTTTGCACGTACATCTAATTAGACTTAGAAAATACAAGCTTTTAAGTTTACATGTACTCTATGAAATTTTGTATATATAATTATAAGAAACGCATAGTTTGATCAAATATTTATTATTAAATTAAAATGTGCTAGGTATAACTTTTACACAATTTTTTATCTTTGTTTCTCAGTCTAATGATTAATAAGATTATTTTAATTTCATCTAATTACACGATATTCGAACCAGTTCTCATGGTTCTTGACTTACATTCGATATATCTTTAACTTTACCTCTCATTATTTACTTAATTTACTATAGTTTGGACGAATTTTAGATAACGGTTATTTGAAATAACGTTATCTGAAATTGCGTTTATTTATGTAATTACAAACTCAGACTGTCATAATAATCAAACGAATTTAATTACCAAATCATTCATTTACAAAAATGCAGTATAAAAAAATCCAACAGTTTCATCTTCAAAACCACCTCCATAAATGGCATCTCGAGCACGAGTATAACCATAAAAATACGTGAAATTCACACCGTATACGAGAGGAGGAATACTCATCCCACAGGAGAGTCGACAGGATTTTATAACGTTGGGTCGACGGCCAGTCCACGATCCGCTTTCTAAAGACGCGCATTCTGACACTCTTCCACGTGGTACAAAAAAAAAAGCCGCAACAACTAAAAGTCCAGAAGAATCAACCACTGCTTCCGGATGAGTTTTCGTGCGCGCCCGAGATTCGCCCCAAGATTAAAAGTGAAAGGAGCGCATCGTTTCTTCGCCTAGATTCACTTTTTTTTTTAGGGGAAGTTGAATCTTATAACGTTCCTTCGCATCCTTCGCGATACCTTTCGTTGATTTGCGCGGAAGCGACGATGACGAGAAAGTTAATTTGTTAGTTTCATTTTGTAAGAGAAATTTGGAGTCGTGGTGTTTGTGTGTGCTGTTTAGAATTAAAAACTCGATGTTTCTTTGAAATGTTATTTTATTGGAATGTTGCAGACAAATGAAAGGGAAAAGTTTAGTTCTTTGTAAGACATTAATACGATGGTTCGATGTTTCATATCGATGGTTTCACTTGATACTGACTATATACTATTAGGATTCGAAGTATAATTTTAATAAGGAGGAGAAAGGTCATACTTTTACTTGTATTTTTTTGCTATTTGCGAACCTATGATTTTATAGGTACGATTCCTGATATTCCCATTTGTAACTTTGTAGTTCGTACGAAGATGATATTGAATTACAATAGATCGGAAAAACGTATTTTTGAATATTTATATTATGTTACGCGCGGAGTCGAAGTATTAAATAACCCGTAATATAAAATTTGAGTATGTGATTTAAATAAATCGTAAAGCCACATCATTTATAATAACTCTCACTTCCATAAATTTAACCGGCAGCATCCATTACAAATGATAAATGACAATTGATTGTCAATTCATAAATAACGGTGTGCATTGTAAAACGTGGATGAACTTCAACTTTTAAATCTCACCCTCCATCAAGCTCGAATATCTCGTACCAACGAAATAAACGAAACCTTCCGAATACGGAAATGAGTTTGAATTCATTGTTATTTTGGATCACGTAGGTTAAGCGCGAGGGAAAGTACGCAACGCCCACGCGCGAGTCGATCCAAGTTCGTTCTGTCGCTTCCAAAGTGAAAGAGACGTGTATAGTCGGTTCGTCGGGTCTCTTCTCTACGATGAGAAAGAGAAAGACGGAGAGGAGAAGTCACGATGCATTTATATGTCCAAGTACAATGATAGTTAGAGGTTAGTTCGTTAATGAGATGTTTTGCGTATAGTTATAGGGCTTTCACATAGTGATTATTACGTTCTTACATGTTAGGCGGGTTATCAAGGGTATGCGCTTGTTGTTAATTACCTATTAATTTAGTTACCGCGCTTCGCTTATAGTTTCAACGGATACTTCGAATATTTCAACATTTCAATACACATGCAAGTACATGTGGTTATACATATACGATGGGTTTTTAGTTGTAATTAAGTAGGAATTCTTTGCATTTCACAAGACATATGGTATTTTCATATCTTAACATCGTAATGTAGTAAAATGTTCGATACTTAATTATTTACTCGAAAAATTTATTAATATTTAGTTTATATACAAATTATGTAGAAAAATACATAATTGGACGTATTTTATATGAACCATTTGTCCAACACACGCGAAATTTCTCTCAAGCGGACTAATATAATCGCACATAAGCTTGACGTGCTATTCCCCTCTGTCTTTGTCTCTCTTTCTCTTTAATTCGCTGATGCCATCATTAATATGGCGAAGAATGACTACGCCCGTAGGAAGAAACCACATTGAACCCACTTGGAGACTCGATGCGGGCTCTTTATTGTGTGCTGGAGAAATCCTTGAATTCATTTTCTTTTTGCAAGCTCAATGTGTTCTGGTGTATGTAACTATACTCTTATACCCTCTTTTCAGAATGCAGATTTCATTTGGTTGAATATAGCCTTTGTTGGAAGTTAAGACTGAGTTACAGTATTTTGTTGAATCGAGTACATTTTTAAATATAAGCACGCCTCACCGTGTAAAAATATCTTCTTATATCTTAAAATAATTCTTTTAATGGAATACAATTCGTATCACACAACAATCTTTAAAATTAGTTTGATGAATATTTACACATTATTCATTTACACAAATTCCAATTTTCATTAAATATTACGTTTAATTAAAAAAAAATTATGTTGTTATTCTTTCTGGCTTTTACTAAAAATTCACACAAACTTGTGCTGTGTCTCGTTGCAAAACAACAACAGAAACAGCCTTGAATCAATATAATTACTTCGATGTGTACGTTATTTTCCTGCAGCCTTGTTTGCAAACGCCAATTGTTTGAAAAACGTTTTCATAATCGATTTACTTTCAACCATCGTAATTATACATCTTGTTCGACTAGCCATTAAAACAACAAAAAAATGTACTTTTTTTATCGGGATTAGAAGTTCCCAAGTTTCCGAGCAAAGAAGAAGCGACGTTGCACCACACTTGGAATAAAATATTTTTATATTACCATTCGTAAACGCTAACTCATTCAAGATGTTTTCAATCGATACACACGACACCCATTCGATCAATCATTACACAATTATAATAATTAACTCCAACCGGAAAGATTACAATGCAACCGCATCCGCGAAACGCCTATATAACAATGCGTTGATGAAAAATGGCATAGCGAAAATAACATCGAAATTATCATAAACAAATATAGAGAATGATAATTGCATTAATCAATCGTAGCATTGTTGAAACTTAAGAATGCTAACCCACGCTTCGATGAAAAGTCGGCGCCGATTGTGCAAATTCCACGCATCGTTTCGAAAAAGGCAGAAGACAATTGCGATGCTATTTTCAACAAGGTGACACTCGATATCGATACTTGGATCGATGTGGGTTCGGAAAAATTGGTAATAATCGGCCGTATAACTAGTCAAATCGTATTTACAGTGTTTAATTGATTCTGCGTTATTGTTTCGGGAGGATTAGTTGACTATTGTATCGATGTGGTGATTAATTTTCTACGGTGTGTAAGGTTTGTACGGTACGATATTCACTTACAATGCACTCACTATTAATATTAACTTAATTGTTTGTAAGACTGGGGAGATTAGTTGCGAGATTACACTTTCAAAAATATAATTTATACATCAATGTATGAAAACATATGACGCCTTCTTTATTTTTACTCAAAATTTAAATAATAATAGCTGCGTTTTTATTCTATGTTACTAACTGACCCGATGAAAAAATGGACAGTCCTCTAAATCCGTGAACGATTAGCAAACGCGTATCAGATTTAAATTAAAGATTTTAGTTATCGATAAATACGCGAAATTGTTTCCTACATCCAATTAGTTTCCTTTGTTCTTAAGAATTGTGGGTATTTTGTTTTCCTTTTTCGTAGGCGGTGATTAATGATGCGTTAATTTAATCTAGATGGCTCTTAACATCATTACAATTTTGTGGGTGTGTATAATAAATCGTGGAAAGCTAATCGGTCGATACCGTTTAATCGTGAAAAACACGTAGGTTTTGTGAAAGTAAAGAAAGCGCATTCGCATTGATCAAATTATGTTAATTAATTATTATTGCAAAATAATGATTCTTCTGATCAATCGGACAAAAAATTTATGTTTTGGAATTCCAAGATTTTACTATTATGAAAGATCAAAATATAAAATTAAATCTCAAATATTATTGTTCTTTTAATCACGCAATCGCATCTTATATAATGTACATATATAAAAGTATATATTTTTATAATAAATATTTATAATCGTATTCGTATAAAATATATCCTACATTTTATATAAATGTCAGTGCAATAACCTACTTCGTAAGAAAATAAAAGCATATACCGCAAATGCAATATACTTTTAAAAACTAATATACTTACAGACCTCATCGTAACTGTAGTTCAGTTAATTTCAATAAATAATAAAATATACCGAATAATTAAAGTGCTCAGTGTACAAAATGAAGCTCATAAAGGCAAATACAGCCGTCGCGTGGTTACAAACCATGCACATTAGCAGTTTTCCAAGAACGTATAATAATACCACCCAAAGAGAAAGAGAGGAAGAAAGAAGAAGACACATTGCGATTTTTTTTAGCACGAACCACCCACCGACGAATGGAGCATAAAACCATTCGTTAAACCCGAAACTTCATACCGGAAAAAAAGGAATTTCATGCCCGTGTGTGTATATACACACATAAACGGTTTCCGCGTATCGTTGAATTAAAATTCATCGTCCCGCAGGCTTACATATACATAGATATAGTGAAAGTTATGCGCTCAAAGAAATTATATATTTATGCGATAAGGAACGCGTGAAAAGCTATGTAATACGTCGCATATGAAATGCGAGGCGCACGCGACGCTGTGTATGCTGCATAGACAATATCGAGTAAGGACGTTCTTGATTATCATTCCTTATGGTGGTGGTTGTACATGTATCGTGACGTAGGAGTGAAAATCGGTTTCCCGATATAATAGTGTGAGAATTCAGTAGCTTTATAGTTTCGATGTTGAGAAATACTTTTTCGCTCTGTTTCCTCTTTTGGACGGCTGGTTGCAGATGGGACGATCGAAAGTCGGTTTAGTTGGTCACTGAAATGAAATGTCTTGGATTTTTTTTATTTTACGTACAGTTTCGTATCTTGGTTACGTACATCGAGAATTTCGCATAGTTTCCCTTTATCGCGAAATTTTGACGAGTTTTCTAGTGTTTCATTTCGATTTTATATATTTTAAATGAGGTAGTAACGCAATTAACAAGATATATAGGTAAACTGTTATATTATGGATAAAAGTAGATGTAATTAATTGATTAATTTACTGAATAATTTATATTTATTTTTATATGTTCAACTTATCGTAATTGTTTCCTTACAACTCCAGTTGCGAGATAAATTTTTTCGAATTTGTTCTTATGATATATTGTAGAAGCGCGTAACGGTAAATCAATTACAAAATATGACCTTTTTATTAATTTTACATATAATTTATTTTAAGATTCGCAATTAATTGTATTGAATATTTATGAAAATATAATGTCTCACATGTATTAATGTTTATTTTTCTTTTTGTTTCAGGTGAGTTATGTTAACGTCATCAACCTTATATCGATCAATCCGATCACGTTTCCATATGTAAGTAAAGTATGCAATCGAATAAAAATATTACAATTTGAAAATACAGTATTATAAAATACTAAATATATTCAGTGAACATAATTCTTTCAGTAAATATAAATATACAATTCGCTTGAATTTCGTAGCAAAAATTTATTTTCTTAAATTCGCAGTCCCAAGGGTATATAAATCTTCTAAAAGCTGTATTTAAAACAAAGCTATATATTTTAACGCAGATGCAACACGACTGCTTTATTTTATTTTTTTTTCCTTGCAAACGTTGGCAGCTGGTTTTAGGTGCGTTCAGGCAGATGTAACTGATTTACATTCGTTTAATGATGACTTGTGACACGTCACGTGCCTCCATCACATTCCTTTGTACACGGCAAACAATCATTTCGTTGTTAACAGACTATTATTCATACCAACAGTCAATTGGGTTGCTTGAATAATTATGAAATCTTGACTGCATCAAGTTACTATTAATTTTTTCGACTGCACTGTCTTGTAGACGTTAAATACCAAGATTGAAATACAATTGTAATCGAAAACTATCGTTCACTAACATGGAATTTAGTAAAACGAATAACATTTGCCAATTTGTTGAAAATAAATAATACTATGTTTCTCCAAGTGAAAAATTGAATAATGCGTACGTAAGCGCGAGTGAAAATTACGCAGTTCTCCAATCGATTATTTTCTTCACGACTGTCAAAAGAAAGAATTTGGAGTAAAACTACGTAACCTCGTATTTAATGGCCATAAATGCTTGATTCTCTGAAGCGGAATAATCGAAAGTGCTCTTCTGAAATTATGCTAATGAATTCCCGAAAAGAGGCATCTTCTTGAATTTAAATTTTAGATCCGTGTAAAGAATGTAGAAAAGCCGGAATATATAAAATTTGTGCTTAGTAAACGATTAATTCATCCACTTTCACACCACCGGAAATATACATATATATTTATGAAATTGAACATTCTTTTTCTTATACGAATATCACTTTGTAATATATATTGTCGCATTATTGGATTAAATTTCACTGTATAATAGAAGCAGGAGCATCGAGTTAAAGTAACACGAGAAAACTACATTTACAACGGACATTAGTATAGTATAGTTGTGGTATATATATAAAAATGTCGGTTGCGATGCGAATCGCGGAGGTGGTTCGGAGGAAGCGGTGCATATATTCATATGTAATAAATTATAATTTAATTTATAAAAACAAATTACAAATCGTACAATTCTCCAAATTTTGCAATGTTTCCGCTACGCTTATTCACTTAGAAAAATGACTAGGTCATCGAATTGTCGTTTCCGAGTGAGCCGAGTAATAATTAAGCTTAAGCAAGAGAAGTATAAAGGTTAAAGCTAATCATTAAGTTAATTAACCAATTTCCTATAATGGAAAGGCAGTGTGAAATATCTCTGGCACAAGCTACCGGAAAGAAATCGTGTGAAAAATTCAATGTATAATAAATTATCGTAGTAAAAAACGAGTTTGTCAAACGAGTGTTTAAAAAATCTGGCAATCCATAGATGTATATAGGTATATATTATAGGATATAAAACCGAGAACGAATCGTTTCCTCTATACACGGTAAACCGAGCGAATCAATTCGGTGTGAAGAGGTGACCCACAAGATTCGCTTACGCAGCAATAGCGAAAACTCCTAATTAAACCAGGAGGTCTCGTTACAGAAATTTCGCTTACTCGGCACATGCACCAAACGATCCAAGACAAAGATTCACGCATCCTTTGTTGGTCTCTCTATCGGATATATCTTGCTTCATACGTGTGTGTGCAGTGTACGTGTATACCCCTTCTGAAGTGTAGAACCAGTTGGAGGCGCGGCCGGGAAAAAGGAGCCTGTACGAGCTCTTTCTCCCGGATGACCTCGTTTGAGACCGATGCTCGCGCGCCATTATTACGAGAATCGCGTGTTTGGTCTCTCTTCCTTTCGATCCTTTTTCTTTCGGAAAGGGGAGTGACGAAGTTTGGAAGTCGACGTGTGGTCGTTCAGTCTCGTTCACGTATATAACGTATACATACCGCTTGACCCTTTCAAGTAAAACTTATTTTTGTTTTTGGATACTGTGTAATTCCACTGCTTTCTGTCTTTATTTGTATTGTTTTACAAGATTCGATTAAAGTTTATAATGCGAAAATTGTAGTTTGAATAGACTTACAAGTAATGTCAAAAGTAAAAACAAACGATACTTTCAAATTTATATCGAATGAAGCAAGTATTACGAGTTTGAATGTATAGATTCTAACTATAATTAAATCATGTCACTATATAAAAAAATTTGAAGCAGCGCAAATAGACTGAATATGATAAACTTTATATGCTTTTTACGATACCGATTGTTTGTATATGCATTTGAAAAGATTTGAATATCAGCGGTTTCGCTTATCAAATTAACGAAAATCATTTGCTCAATAAAACCTGCACGAGCACTTTTTGATTATTATTACACTTCATAAAATCGCGTGGAAACATTAACATTCAATTAATTAGAATTAAAATTAATAATTATTTTTATAAATTTCATAGACAATTGTTGTCGAAGCTACTTTTGAATTAACCTCTGAAAATATCAGAAAAAATCGTCAAAGTAACTTTTCGAAGGACAGTAAAACCGGAAATGCAACAAGCTGGACGGACAAGGAGAAGAGAAACTAGTTTTCGCGCGAAACACTGGTCATTCGTCATCGGTACCTCGCTCGACTGTAATTGGACTGGCGAGCAATGCGCTAATTTTTGCGCAGCATCACATGAGTACCATGCACAGAGAGTCCTTTCAATTTGAGCTTGACACTCTTTTTTTTCAACTTACGGTCGTTTCAATGTATAACGAAGGTTTACAGTTTTCCTTTGATAACGTTGGGTAAATATCAACAGGATTACTTTATCCGCAAGTCGTAAATTTTTCTTTTCGAATTATCAAAACCATGACACGGTACTACTGTTGAATAATAAAATGTATTGTAAGTATTATTAAGATTTCAATCGATTTCAAATTAGTGTTTTGAAAATATAACAATTCATGTATGTTTTGTATATAAAACAATTCCTGATAAAAATATTTTATTGATTGTTAGGTCGGTGACACAAAATTACGATATAAAACAGCGAAATTGATTGATGCATACGTTAGATTAACTTAATTGTGCAACAATTAAATAAATTACTTTTTCACCCAAACCGCCCAAAAAGTCTACTTCATTGACCTCGACGGAGGGATAAAAGTTCTAGCTCTTTACTGAGGAGATCAAAGCTAGAGAGCCGTGTTCGAAATGCCAACTTTTTAATTTTTGGAAAGGCTTACTCTGGGAGGACTTCCACCAACCATAGTGGACGAAGAGTAAAAGCCTTGCTTAATAAAGCATATTGGTTCGCAAAGCCCGATAAATTTTATATCGAAATACTTTATACTCCCGTACTCACTTTTTACTCACCGCATTAACTTATTAAAACACACACACACACACTTTTTATCACAATAATTAACTTTTATCCTGGGAATAAACGCCTACTTTACTCCCTTGATGCATAAATAACTATTTTTAAAGAACACTTTATTTTCTTATCGATCACCAACGATCAGTGACAAAACTTTACAAAATCTGAAAAGAATCTCCAACTGCAATACAGGTATCGGAAAAAGCAACTCAATTTAATCGATAAATTTCGATAAAACCGAATTCTTAAAATTGCCTCCGAAAAAGAGCAACCGGTTATTTGCTGAGCAAACAACGAGCCTTGTGCGTGTACACACACACACCTCATATTCTACTTTTCCGAGCTTAACGGAATCATGGCATTTTAAAATAATGAAATGGCCAAACAAGTGTCGTAAAGAGCGTTGTACGGTTTTTCAACGAGTCGCGAGTTCATGAAGTCATTAAAGAACTTGCTTACCAAGTGCAATCCGACCGACTCGAATTTTAGCGACTTACCGATAAAACGAAAGATAAGTCAATTTGTACTGGTTTCAGGATAGAATCAACGTATCGTCGTTGATACCGATAAGACCGCTTGGTTTACGATCCTTGGAATTTATATCGATGCTAAATTTTCTACGGTATTTCACGAGGCTCTTTTTTTCTTTGCTTATGTAAAGTTTTAACTAGAAATAAATTTATTTTCTGATGATTATCCTAACGAATAAAAGTTTGATAAGTACAAATATTGTGTAATAATTAAAGTTTCCGCTTATGATCTATTTATCGATTGCTCGCTAAACTTGTGGTATCTTAATGAGAAAATATTATAATTTAGAATATTAATATTGATAATTTTCTAGGAATTCAAATATCTATACATTACTTTTAATCTTATACACTAAATATAATTATTTATTAATTGTAATTATATTTATAAATTACAAATTTTAATTAATTAAGATAAAGTGTATTAATTTATTTCAGAATCAGCATAATATAATTATAATTAAGTAATATATCTTTCATCATTAATTTAGATTGGAAGAAAACGTTACAATTTAAAAATATTTAAAAGTTAAACAGTTTAAAAATATTGTAGATTATTATTAATGTATAATGTAATATTTTTAAGGTAAATACATTTATTCAACACAGAAATCATAGAATTTGCGTGAATGGTCAAGTTGAACACCGTTACTCAAAATTGTGTTAAGCGAACACTACTCAACGCGCCATTGTCGTCCTTTGAAAAAATCTCCGTACGATCGACGAACGACTCGATTCCGTGAATTTTCTCGTCAATGATCTTATAGTGTCTAATTTCCTCCCTGCGTAAATGAAGGATCGTTAAACTTGAATTGTAAGTACGGCGCCATTCCCCTGTTGTTTGGTGTGTAATTTGCTCCGATGTGCGTGAAGTAATTTCGCTAGAATGATGGCTTTATATAGAGTCGAGTATTCTCCGTGTAATAGGCGTCAAGGTTCTGTTCTTGCGTTCGGACAATTAAACGATTGATTTTTTTCTACATTTTTTTAATAAATTTGGAGTAATCGTTGATTTAAAAACAAAAAAAACATAAGTGTAGTAATTTACACGGTCTATTTTATATAATCGTACGAGAAGAAGGTTAATTAGTAAAAATAAAATATACCTAAAAATAAATTTTAATCTCGTAAATAATAATGCACATTATCTTTTCACTCTCGAACAAACATTTACTCGTATAGAGTGTAACGAATATTCCCAGCAGTTTGAAGCATGTAACATCGAGAGGAGAAAAATAAAACGAAGCCCCAATAAATCACTCCAGGAAGCCAAACGATAAAAAGAAAGGGAAGTAAGAAAAGTACTCTCCGTACCAATTGATAGTCGATCTCGAGTAGGTATTTAACCACCCCGCCGAGTCTCGTGGAAGGTAAAGAGTCGAAAAAGGGAGCAAATGGAAAAGCGGTGAATAAACATCCAAGGCGTGGCGTCGATCCATGAGCATCGTCGCCTCGAGACAAGACAATCTCCTCGCGCGCCTGCTTGGGAACTCGCGCATCTCGAATACCCGGTGAATGAGCGGAAGGTTAACTCAAGCTTCTTATTCTTCTTCTCTCGGTCGGGCGGTTTATCGCCTTGAACCGAGCCGCCGTCGCTGCATTACCCCTGTTAGAGAAACGGAGAGGGGAAGAGCGAGAGAGTGAAGGAGGCAAGGAGTTGCATTTTCCTCTTTTTCGTTACGGCCGCGCGAGACAAAGGGAGCCGTGAGTCTCCCGATGCAAGGAGCTGCTAAGTCGCGATGACGTAATTTTTCACTGGAGCCTGCTTTACGATGTAAGGGAAGAATGGAGGCGTGCTTTAATGCAGTACCTACTGATGTACTTTTCCCCTCTTTTTTTTTTATATTTTACTTGTTAATTTTTAGGTTTCTTGTTACATTGTTGCCGCGGTGGTTACCTCGAGGATAGAAGGAATGCTGGTGGGATACCTACACCTCGCTAAAGATGAGGTTTTCACTATCATATTTTATTGTTTAGCTTCGTTCTTATTTTTCCTCTTAAATACACTTGAGTGCGTCTGTTGTTGTTGTTGTTACTTCGTCGGTCACCTCAAGACATTGTTTCGTTGGTGGTTAAATTACAGTCATTTACTTTTTTACTTTATTTACTTAATATTCTACTTTACTTGATAGTTATACTAATATAACGAAAAAAAATGACTGCTTCAAGTATGTAAAGTTATATAAATATTACTAGATCAAATCGTGATTTTCCAAGTACACATTTAACTTTGAAGGTAATTTGAAATGAAAGTTAACTTATTCTCACGAAGATTAATAAAATAAAAGTGCAGCAACGGCACTCGGTGTATCGACATCCTCTTCACTTTCTCAAACCTAAATGAATCTTTGTACAATACCGATTAAATAGATTAAAACGAAAGGGCATATAAACTTGAAACCGATTAACATCGCGGTATTCCTTGTGCTATAAAAACAAAAATTACGGCATTGTAATCAAGCCATCATTTTCATCGTTCGTAACTTTAAATTTACTTTCACAATATCACATAACTTCCCGCATTAAAGACCAATTTTATTTTTCTATTTTTTTTTTCTTTTCCTTTATAATTTATGCAGCTTACACGCAGCTCTTTCTCTACATATATATCTCTCTATCGTTCAAAATGCTTAACCCTACCGCGAGTTAATTGCTGCAATTATTCAATTTACTGCGCAGACGACTGGTCTGCTGTTGCTGCTGCTGCTGTTAGTCGCTTGGGTTTCCCGAGCGAAAGGTCGGAACATTTTATCCTGAAGAATCCGTATAGTGTAAAAAAATTCCTTTTTTTTTTAATGAGATTCAAATTGTCGAATGCAATTTACGATAATAGCGCGATTGTTACCAAAGATACGTAGAGGAAGTTTTCTTTGGTAAATTTGGCTTAACTTTAATGAAATTGATATAAAATATAATAACTAAGGTAATAAACGTTCAATTCGGGGTTTATCAGTTTTATTTTAAACGTTTCACGTAAGAGTAGTATATAATAAATTATTTATTATTGGCAGGTAATGGATTTACCGACTTCAATTAAGTATTTTTTTACTACTTGATAATTTTAATTAAATTGTTATGCGTTTATAGTACCGATTTCTTCTTTTATAGGTTGATATATATAATATCAGGAGAATATATACATATTATTAATAACATTATAAATATTTATTTAAATAACTCGTAAATAATATATAATAATTATTCAATAACTTTCGTAATAAATTATTAATCATGCATTAATAGTACGACGATTTCTAAAATTATACAGTACCAACGAGCGCATTAATTCATGTAGGTGTTATTATCCCGACACAATAACCTTGACAAAGTTCAATGCCGATAAACAGGTTGATTTCCTATCTCCCGAGAAGCACTTAAGAAGTTTTAAAAAAAATGTGTGCAGCGGTAATGAAGCGCGTCGCGCGAAAGAATCGAGTGCGAAGAAGCGCGCGAGCGTTCCGCGAAGTTATAAAACACGTCGTGGGAAGCGATTTATTATGAGAAACCAATTCGACAAAAGGACTCTCGCAGCCTCTTCTCGATACATACTCGCGAGCGCAATTACATACGAGAGGCTTCCTGATAATTGCCGCAATTGAACGTTCGTATAAAAAAGAAAAAAAAATTATAAACGTCCGATTGTTGTTAGGAGTTGTATAGTTTTGGTAGCACCGCTCCAGGCGAGGGATCGTGTTCTCTCCCATTGTTTCCTGGAGATATCTAAGTAAACGCGATGGTAGAACGGTACCATCGGTTTTTTCGTTTGGACACGCGACTCATCCCGATACGTCGGTTTTTTCTACTTTTGCCCGTGACTTTTCGAAATTTATTTTCGTGAGGTATCAAATTGAAAGTAATTAAGGTGGGCAATTATTCTTTCTTATTTTCTCTCCAATTTGAAGTACTGATTCATTCAAATAAATTTGTCTTCTTTTTAAGGTGCTATTATTCGATTTGTATTTTAAAGAAATAGATTAAAACGAAAGGGCATATAAACTTGAAACCGATTAACATCGCGGTATTCCTTGTGCTATAAAAACAAAAATTACGGCATTGTAATCAAGCCATCATTTTCATCGTTCGTAACTTTAAATTTACTTTCACAATATCACATAACTTCCCGCATTAAAGACCAATTTTATTTTTCTATTTTTTTTTTCTTTTCCTTTATAATTTATGCAGCTTACACGCAGCTCTTTCTCTACATATATATCTCTCTATCGTTCAAAATGCTTAACCCTACCGCGAGTTAATTGCTGCAATTATTCAATTTACTGCGCAGACGACTGGTCTGCTGTTGCTGCTGCTGCTGTTAGTCGCTTGGGTTTCCCGAGCGAAAGGTCGGAACATTTTATCCTGAAGAATCCGTATAGTGTAAAAAAATTCCTTTTTTTTTTTAATGAGATTCAAATTGTCGAATGCAATTTACGATAATAGCGCGATTGTTACCAAAGATACGTAGAGGAAGTTTTCTTTGGTAAATTTGGCTTAACTTTAATGAAATTGATATAAAATATAATAACTAAGGCAATAAACGTTCAATTCGGGGTTTATCAGTTTTATTTTAAACGTTTCACGTGAGAGTAGTATATAATAAATTATTTATTATTGGCAGGTAATGGATTTACCGACTTCAATTAAGTATTTTTTTACTACTTGATAATTTTAATTAAATTGTTATGCGTTTATAGTACCGATTTCTTCTTTTATAGGTTGATATATATAAATATCAGGAGAATATATACATATTTATTAATAACATTATAAATATTTATTTAAATAACTCGTAAATAATATATAATAATTATTCAATAACTTTCGTAATAAATTATTAATCATGCATTAATGTACGACGATTTCTAAAATTATACAGTACCAACGAGCGCATTAATTCATGTAGGTGTTATTATCCCGACACAATAACCTTGACAAAGTTCAATGCCGATAAACAGGTTGATTTCCTATCTCCCGAGAAGCACTTAAGAAGTTTTAAAAAAAATGTGTGCAGCGGTAATGAAGCGCGTCGCGCGAAAGAATCGAGTGCGAAGAAGCGCGCGAGCGTTCCGCGAAGTTATAAAACACGTCGTGGGAAGCGATTTATTATGAGAAACCAATTCGACAAAAGGACTCTCGCAGCCTCTTCTCGATACATACTCGCGAGCGCAATTACATACGAGAGGCTTCCTGATAATTGCCGCAATTGAACGTTCGTATAAAAAAGAAAAAAAAATTATAAACGTCCGATTGTTGTTAGGAGTTGTATAGTTTTGGTAGCACCGCTCCAGGCGAGGGATCGTGTTCTCTCCCATTGTTTCCTGGAGATATCTAAGTAAACGCGATGGTAGAACGGTACCATCGGTTTTTTCGTTAGGACACGCGACTCATCCCGATACGTCGGTTTTTTCTACTTTTTGCCCGTGACTTTTCGAAATTTATTTTTCGTGAGGTATCAAATTGAAAGTAATTAAGGTGGGCAATTATTTCTTTCTTATTTTCTCTCCAATTTGAAGTACTGATTCATTCAAATAAATTTGTCTTCTTTTTAAAGTGCTATTTATTTCGATCTGCTTTTGTAATTTTTATTTTATACGACTTACAAACCGCATTACACTGAACAAAAAATTAACTTTCACAAATATTCGACTAATTTTCTTTATCAATTATCGACCGATTACTAATTGAATGTTTTAAGACTTCTTTCGCGAGGAAGAAAGCTGCTGGTGTTATCTCTTTAAATTTCTTTACGGAGAAAGTATTTCAGAAGAACACTCTTTGTTTAAATAATCAAATATTTACCTTTTACAGATATATTAGTTTAATTATTGTAATAGATTAAGGTTTATCTTTTGATTTTCTTGCACATCTGCAACAACATCTCAAGTTATTTAAATCATTCGCCTACATACCTTAAACGGGAAAAACAGCTTGCTTATCGTCAATATTGTTTGGTTCGTATACTAAATAGAAAAGAAACTATAGATTGTGTCAATTAAATTTTCCTTATTTTAACATTGTAAATAGTTTTCTTTTCTAAACAAATTATCAAATGCTTGAATATTTCAATGACATAGTTCCTTTCACATACGCTTACAAAGGCTGCATGCCTTTTTTTTTAAATCGTAACTACAAAATTATCAGCCTCGTGAAAACATGTTCAGCGAAACTTAAAAATGTTTAATGATCATAATTTTACGGTTTGTTAGATTCCAGCATTAACTCATCACGTATTCCGAAATGTTTCAACCGCTCACTCCAATGTTAAACATTCGTTAGTTTTTATCACACAAAAATACAACTAATAATTTAAATTCTTGTTGAAATTGCACACGTAGTTTATTAAAACACAGTAGCAAGTAACATTATTATCTTATACATATTCCCACAAATTTATGTAGATTGATAATAATTTGTAACCTACGCTGCATATACATTTATTACATTAACCAATAAACAGAAGAGTAACTTTTTTTTTAAAAGTATTATTCTCAAACAAGTAATAATTATTTGAACAAACTATAATTTTCTACGATAACCTCAAGATAAGATTTTCTCTCTTCCTACACAAATATTTGAAGCTAAGAAGAAAAAACAATTGAAGTATATCGTGGACGGCACTCAAAACCCTCGACAACAACCGCGCATCCAGAAATTCCATGCGTGGATGACACTCCTCCCACACACGTATGCACGCCTTTCTTTCATTGCCGTGGGAAATAAAGTCAAGTACGATTGTACCTTTTATATACGCGCGTTCACGCCCACAAGAAAAAAAATATACACACGAGAAAAAAATCACGCTGGATACATTACGCAATTTGCGTGTAATTGTCACTAACCAAGTAAAAACTAGGTATAGAAATGGGGTTTTGAGACCTTAGGAATATTTCTTAGGGTGACGCATGTCATTATTGTAAACAGGTGTGTTTTGTACACTTGGCACTTGCATTTTTTTTTCTTACTTTGAACGTTGGGAATGTCAAATCCTGTACATTCAGAAAAACATTGTCTTTGTTTATATTTTGACACTGTTATGTACTACAATCGTAGATGACAATCATTTCTTTTCTTTAGAATGAAATTAGAACTGAATTTTTTCATGATTATATATGATATTTTGTTTTGTTATTTATTAATTTTAAAGGACATTCTTTTTATTAGTAGATTTTACTTTGAATTCCATAAAAATCTCGATTTATTTGTAAAAAAAAAATAAAGTAACCATTTATTTTATAAAATTACTTTTTATGCAATAATATTATTTAGGTTTATAAAGGAGACAGACGTAGCTCCCGAATCGGATTCAAATATAACAAAATATACCTGGAATATAAATGTTAAAAAAATTAAATAAACCAAAACTGTAATGAAAAAATCTATATACCCATCATCTGATCATTGAAACCTTTCAATGTCATATAAATTTAACCCTTTTATCGTCTTGTCGATAGAAGCCCTTTAAAATACTCTTTTTCGTGTGAAAGGGCAAGTTACTCCTGGCATTGAAATCACCCCACGCTTCAAAACAAAGAGAGAAAATACTCGAGTTTCAATCATGCATCTAAAATTCTGTATATATCATCCATTGTTATTAGCTTCGTTGTACTTTATCGCAGAATACACATTTCCTGCACATGCCACGTTATCACATACCGAGGTTTTTCCAATTTTCGTAGATTCAGACACGCGTCATTATTATTTCAATTGTTTAATAATACACAAAAATCTACGAAAAATTGTTCATCGATAACTGTTTATAAACGACGTACATTGAAATCAAGGAAATAAAGCTTATTGAACAATTTAGTAAAAAAAATTAAAGAAAAAGTGTGAATAGAGGTTTAAATAAAATGTAATTATTTTTCCCTCGTATATGGATTAATGGTCACGTTACGGTATTACGTCTTAAATTCTTGAATTGACGCGAATAGGATCAACCTGCAATTTGATGAAATAACTAGGTATCGAAGTGTACGAAGCATCTCGTTCAAGAGTTAAGGACTTAACTGTTGTAAGTCATTGCTTTCTAAAAAGCAAAAAGGCAATTGTAGAACTTTTACTTTCACCTAGTGGTAACAGCCCCTTTTCATTAAGGTTCCGTATGCCCTCAAACCTGGTATTACGAGCCAAGTGCATTTGTAACTAATACTGTGCATACGTAAGTACCTAAGTTCTGTTCTGTCTTCATATATCAGCAATGAAAAATTTATATATCTTTTGAAATTTTGTGCATTAGTTATACAAATGTCATTCTCAATTACCTGCACTTATTGAAAACAAAGTGGATTTTATTAACAAAAATATTTTATAAATAATAATTAAAATATTTATACATTAATTTTGCACGACGCACAAACATAACTTTTTATTTTTTTACTTTAAATACTAAGTGTGCTTAATTCTTGAGTGCATAGTCCATCTTTTACCGTTCATTGTAAGAATAGGACTATTAGCGAGTACAACAACTTGTGTACAGCAACGTATGACATTGTTTATTCTCATACTGCACATTTGCACCAATTTTAACATAATCAATCATAATACCCCATTATTATAGATTATTTTCAAATTTTATTACATTAATAAAAAAAGCTAAGTAAAATATCTTGTATAACATCAGTTATTACCACATTAAATAATGTTGACGAAAGAGGATCCTGACTCCTCTTGTATAATATGTAACAATTTGCTTTCGGCTCCTTTCACCTCTAGTCGTGTTCGAAGTTTATTATAGACCTTCGTTAAGTACCTTCTCAGTTCTCAGTTCCAATAGTAGACTTTTTCTTCTCCATCGCTTCCTCAATTGGTGCATACGAGATAACTAGTGAAAAAATGTTTCCCTAGTTTCCTTACATATTAAATTATGGAAGAAAGACCAGAAAGGTATTATCTTTTATACTGACAATTACGATAAATACTTTTCCTCCTGTTAAATTGTTCATTTGGCCTATTTTGAAGGAAAATACAGTGTATATACATCATAACCACGGAGAGTAATCGAGCGTGACCTCTACTCTAGAAGCTTGTTTGCGAATTTGAAGGAAAATTTAGTCAATCGGGGTCTGTCAACATAATGACGTTACAATATTTTCAAAACAACGAATCTCGTGATGGTTGCGTTATTTTACCTGAATATATATAAAGCCCCTTTTATTTACGGTGGAACGGGTAAATCTGCTTGTCTCTGCATCACCATAATCAGCTTTACTCAAGATTGATGCCCATATCTTCTACTGTCTATACCTTTACCTTCCTCATCTTACTATTTAGGTAGTTTTCTTATTTTTGTTTTTAGCTAAGACTTTGTTAGAGATTCCTCTAGTCATCCTTCCAAGTACTGTTTACGATGAACGTCTAAACACAAGATAACGCTATCTCAATCCTTATATCATTTGCATCATAATTAAATTTTGCATGGAATATTAAGCAACTAAATCGGTTTACGACATTTCTCTTGTTATCTTCGTTTTATATTTTAAGAAAGACATATTATGTTTCTAATTGCTAATCCAAACATTTTGCAAAACTTCTACGGTGACTTGTGACGAAGATGTTTGTCGAAAATCATACGAGATTTTTATAACTGAACCAATGATATATTTAAATTCGAATGCAACTATTTATACTTACAAAATTTTCGTAAATATATGATAGAATTACAAGTTATAAATTATCATTTATCAAACACGAATATCTCATAAACAATAAAAAAAGAATTTTGATAAAAGAATTGAATCAAATGCTATTTAAATGAATACCTACATCGTTTGAATAAATTATAGTATCCCGAGAGTTTAAATGCCATTGAAAACACAATCTATCGGAATAGCTTTGAAACACCTTGAAATCTGGTATATCGCACCTAAAGACGAAAACCGTATAATTTCGGAATTCTCGATACAAAGGAAAAGCTATCGATCTCGCGAGACGATGCACTCTTACACACAGTCACCGTCGTGGAATGCAATGAAGAGAGGCCTTGGTTAACTCCCCGCGTCTCTTCCGATGCATCGAGAAAAAGGAGTTTGTTGCGTCGTAAGTTTGATGTGTACGTGTGCACCGCGGGAATGCATAAGAAAGTTTAAGCACGCCGAGTGTCGGTTACGTCTTTTACTACAGTAGGGGTATTTAGTCCAGCCTTTTCTTTCCCTTCTTCGAGTTCGATTACAGAGGTATAGGCAGGTGATCGATCGGATACCCGTTCGATTTCTCGTTTTACACTCGTTTAGCTCGCAAACTATGGTAAAATATATTAATTGATCCGATCCAATTGTATATTTTGTTAAAATTCGACTTCTTTAGTATTCAATAAAAATAATTTTTACTTTTGCAATCGGAGTCATTATATTCAGTTATGTAAAAATTAACAATCATTGCTGGTATTTTTCAAATTGTATAATTGAATAATAATTACGAAGCACATCTTTGTTTCAAAGATGAAACTGCTTTGCGACGTTTCTTTCATTTGCATCGCAAATCAGTTGTAAATTGTTATAGTGTTCAACTTTAATTTCTTATAAACGTTCGGAATTCTTCACATTTTTATCAAATCGATATTAAACGTAAAAGGATTTTATTAGATACTGTGAGATTGTATATTAACATTTTATTTTTGTTATGCAGCTTTAGTTAATATTTAATTCTATATCTACACTCTTTAAAAAAAATTAGAAAGGTTTCGTTGTAAGCTTTAAGATAATTTAAAGCATTAAAAAAGAGAATTGAATCATCAATTTAGGAATTTATTTCTAAAGTCTTTTTCAACAAAAATAACACTTACATCATACGGAAAATAATATTAAAACTTTACGATACTATATTTCCAATCAACTAATAAATATATCCTAAACACAGCAACGAGTTTTATTTTAATTCTATAGTATTTTATAAACATTCATATATGTTATTTATTAAATGTTTCATCAAGTACAGATGTTATTAAAAGTGAAAGTTAATAGGCATATGTACATACGATTTATATATCCAAATATGATTTTAAAGATATCGTATCGGTTTAAGGATGTAGCTTGTTGAAGTGTTAAAAATCTAATATGATGTATTTAAGATTTCTAATTTCACGCGTATGTATAGGAAAACATATCCGACAGGTTTTAATTGTAGAATAAATTATTGATACTGAGATCACAAGCTATATTGGTGCAGATATTATCAGATTTCAAATTTGATTTTGAATTACAAATTAACGGAAAACCAGATTTTCAAGATGTGTGTGATATTTGGTATGGTATCGTACGAAAACCATTTAAATGTACAACGCATAAATAGATTTGAAAAATAAATTGTCAGAAAATCATTTTAATATTTTTTTTAAGATTGACAATATCACGCATCAGTACATTAAGAAAATAATATCTAGTTCAGTTCCCCGTGCGTTTAAAAACGTTTAACTACGCTCATCAATATCATGGCTTGTGTAAGAAATTTACGACGTAAGACACTTAGACAAAAAGTATCGTGATTTATTTATTATTATATAAAACATATTAAAAATGCTTACAATTCAAAAATGTTAATTCCGGAACTTATCTTTTATTTTGATAAATAAAATAAAATAAAATACTCTATACTTGCGTCAAATATTAAAAACATCTTTAAATTAACGTTTAAAAAAACATTAACCCTTCTGATTATAGTTATAAAATATATCCTATCAGTTATCGTAAGAAATGTAAATGTAGAAGTAACGAACTATATCAATGGATGCGTACTTGAAAAAGAAATTAAGTATATATATGTTCACGATACGATCATTAAAATATCAAATGGAATAAGCCAAGAGGGAAAACTAGCCGGTAAACAAGATAAAAATGTCGAGTACGGAAAATAAATGACGAGGGAACAAAGCGAGCCGCAAAATAAGACAAAGTCATGGGCATCGGGGTGGTTGCAGAAGCAAGTTTGCGTTTGGTAGACCGGCATAACACCGCAATTTATTCCCTCGCGCACGCAGATTTTCTTCCCCTTTTAATGGCATTCTCGGCGCTCTCTCGCGTTCAAGGCCTCCGAGGCGACACACCGAGAGAACTCTCGAAACGGGTTCTTTGTTCGAAAAACTGTGTATATACATATACATATACATATACAAGAGTACGGGAGCGAAAATCTTGGTTGGAAAGGCCCTGAAACGAAATCGACGCGTGAGAAACTCAACATCATTTCTTGAATATCGATGCGAGTGATTTTCTTCCGATAATCGTTATTTAATATTATTATCACCCGATCAGAGTCACGTAGAACATTTTTTTTCTTTGAAATAATTATATTACTTACCTACATAATTTAAAAAAAGATGTAAATTCTATTTTATTTTGAATACACGTGTAACTTTGCTTTTAAAAAAAATGTACCCTTCGATGTAAATACTTCAATCGAATGACTAATAAAACAATTTCTGAGTTGGCACGTATGATGTTTTACTTAAATTGTACTGAATTATCACTTTATTGTATCTGTTACGACTTTTGAAATTAATGTTCGCTATGGTATTATGCAATTAAGTATAAAAAAAATTACATTTTAATATCAGTTGCAACTCGGAATCCTTGTAGAAAAGAATAAAAGGACTTAATCTGCAGTTTGACGTAGAAGTTAAAACGTAAGCAATAAAAATGAAAATTTATATGTGAAATTATTTCGAATTACGCGGATGTTCCGAGTTCCTTGCATATTAGTATATATTTAACTGGAAAAAGATACATTTTTATAGTGAAATTATTGGACGATGTAGTAGCAGTTTGTTTTATTTTACAGGAAAGTATAAAAATAAAAAGATCTCAGAATGAATGTCCTTAATTAAGATGATTGATGGATACTTAATGAGTATAATATTTCATTGTGAAAATATATTACACGAATGCACTTGTAGATCATAATAACACTACCTGCAACATTAAAACTGAGCACCTTATACTTTTTTTTTTATACTTTCTATTTCTGTAGTAAATTAACTCATGGAATTCAGAAATCATCGCAAATAAAAAAAAAGTTCTTTTTTGTACATTATAAATAAATTTGTATAGTAAATAAAAAACTGTAACTGTTTAAATTACACTCGCATCCCCATTGTTATTCAAAGTTATACGAGATCGAACAAAATTGTACTACAAAGTCGTAAAAACGTAATTTACTAGAGAAAAAAATGTACAACATTCTGTATTACCTCCATATAGATCTATATTCCCTTAATAGTTACCATTTCCTAAACGTGTATTTTAAATCATTGAATGCGAGGGCGAGTCCAAAGTAATATACAAGTAAAATAAAAATAAACAACAATCTTGCTCGTGCTTGGGGAGTTAAGATTTCATTACGCACGTGTGCAAGCAACTCTTATACGTTTTATAATGTACACACGCACACACAGACACAGGTAATCGACTCGTTCGTAACGGGCCAATAAGATCACGAGCGTCCGATCACCGCGAGGCCAGAAATTTCGATCGACGGGCACCGCCTCGGTCAATGAACCTCAGCCTTTCCAACTCGAGAGATCGAAAGAGAAAGAAAGACAGAACGAAGAATGCGACTAGATCTTCCGCATCTAGAATTTCAATGCCGAGGTCGTTTCTATCCCTCGCTGTCGAACCCTTTCTATATCCCCTTTTTCTTTCTTTCTATTTTCCTTTTCCTTTCCTTTTCCTTTTCCTTTTCCTTTTACTCAACTAACGAGCACCAAGTGTCTACCATTGTCACTTTTTGCAATAAAAAATCTGTACCAAACGCAAGTTATCTCTACTATTATAAAGTGTATACAATCAACTTATTATATATTGTTGAAGTAGATACATCGTGACGTATGATTATTTTTATCAAAGTTTAAATTATTCATTGTTTATACGCGACAGTAAAAAAAATAAACCTCTACGAACATGAAAGGAATGACAAAAGTTCATAAAAAGAAATACACATTCAAATTGATTGACCCATTCGATTGAATTAAAATTAAATCTTCAATATCATTATACAACTTTAGATAATTAATCGACCGTACCAAGTTCAGACAGGAAAAAAGTGCCATTCAGTTAAAATCAAATTTATCAATTGTTTCATCGGTTTCTCAATGCTCGATCGGTTTTTCACATTTTCCTCTCGACGATTCGTGAAATCGTACTTTCTCGCGAGTACGAAATTTTATAGCTCAATTCCACGGTAAAAGTTATATCGGCAGCGCTATACTGTCGATTACCGTTAATATTCACTTTAGGGGCAGCTGACCGCGCAAATAATTAGCTAAACGCGCACTGTAATACGGCAATTCCTCGGGGTTTTGGCTCGAACACGGTGATTCATATTGTAATTAAATCGTTAAACTATATTTTTTTTTTCCAAAGACTTTTCGTGGCTCTCTGGTGCGCGTCATAACGAATCTAGGGAATGCTTTATACATACTTCTCTTTTTTCCTTCCTCTCATTCTGAATGATTGCAATTGCTCAAGGAATTCCTGACTCTTCCTGCGAGTGCAGCTTTAGGCCCTATACTGTTTGACTATACATCTTCAACGTAAATTTTAATTATTTTTAATAGCGCGGGAAAATTTTCTTCCGCAGAGGCTCTCAGTGTAAGGGATAAAGTTTCGTTTATTCCGTTCAATTTAGTTTACATGTAAAATTGTTTAAATTCCTTTTGCGGATTATTACTTACTTTACGACTTTCATATAATTATTCGTTTAAATTTAAAGCTTCTAGGATATAAATAAGCTGACAATTAAATATTTATCTAGTTTAAATTAGCGTGCGAGTATTTTCCGCAAATGTTATCTTATTAAATAGTATACATATACACAGAATTTTATTTACATATAATATTTATATATTTTTTATCATTTACAAGCGAATTTGAACCGGTAAAATTATTGTCTCTAAAGTTTCCAACATATAGATCTGAATATTCTGTATAACTGCGCAATTCTAACAAAGCTTTCTTTAGGTGTTATGTAAAGGGAAATGGAATAAATAATGGTTATCTACATAACAGTATATAGACGATGCGATCACGGTGTACCACATATAGTTTACGTTCTGATATGTTGGGTGAAATTTAAATATCTCATGTCTTAGCTTATAATCATCGAGATAAAAAAAATTAAATTTAAAATTTGTTGGAAGAAAATTACAATCTACAAAATATTGTAATAATTCACTGTAATTTTGTATTATATTTTTTATTAAAAAATTTTTTTGTTAAAGATGAAAATTATATATTATAACGACATAAATTAATCCCCTATACTTCTTTTTATGCTTTCAGGTAAGCCCGACAGTAAACTGACTAGCAACTCCCATACGTCAATCCAAACAGTGAGTAAAACATTGAAAGCTATTAGTATAACGTTTAACCGGTGCGTAAAAAAATACCGAAACAATATCGATATACATTTATCGACCGAGAAACTCATTCTTTATTACAAAAAGAAAGCCAATGGGTAACATGCAAATATACATCATCTTTGGCGTTATAACGCGCAATGAAACACCACACGGCGAACGCAGTTTAAACATCTTTTACGATCGACCAATACACGTTTTCTCACCTACGTCAGCCGCAAGGAAGCTTTAGTACTGATCGTACATTACGAGCTACTTGGATCGTGCCAAGTTGATCTTGCGATGCCTTTTTACCTTCCGTCACCCTCGATGAGTAGTAGTAGTACATCGAGATATGACTTTATCTCGATGCTTTACAAAGATACGTGTTAGTGCGGTGTCAAACTCGTCGGTTAACTTCTCCACGATTCGGGTGATCATTATTGACATTTAGTCACGTGTATACATTCCGTACTACAGGGTCTTGCGTCGGATCGCATTTATTTTTTTCGATCTACAGATTTTATTACGAGGTGAATCGTTAATCAATTATTTATTTCACGCCGACAATAAAAGTGAGTGGTTTAAGAGGTTTGTTTGACGTTTTGCTCCTAATAAATTGGGCATGCACCGATTGCGTTTACAACCATTATTAATTTTTATGCTTATATTAATGAATTTTACATTATTCCTGTATATTATGCCATTGTTTACACTTGATCGTTAATCTAATGATCTGAAAACAATTAGCCTCCATATATTCTAGACTATAGAATATTATTTAATTAATTGGGAAATTATTCATTTTACGCACAATTCATTAAATATAATGATTTTTAAGTGAAGGATGCAATTATTCAATTGGTTATTAACAAATTTCACGCTTAATTATTATATTATTTTAACCTTTTTTCCTTTCAACACTTTTCTAATACTTTTTACATTATACATACATTTCGTAGATCATTGAGTTGAATTATGTCAGGAAAATACAGATATAATTTATAAAATATCCGATAAGAAATAATAAAATATGTCGGTAAATTTATATAACGCGCTGGTTAAAATTCGTCTATAGAAATAAAATCTCAACGATCGAGAGATCACAATAGCCAAGGATGATTAATAAATAGGTCGAAGAAACAATATTACAGTTACCGCCATTAAGTACGTAACTGTTGTATTAAATCATGAGCTATATCATAATAATTATAGTTTTATTACGACACAATTGGTTTACCTTCTAATTACTTGAAATATATCCTTAACAATAACGAACTTCACTTGCGAATGAAATAAATTTCATTACAATGATTTAAATGTCCGTTAGCATACAATACTTTCTAAAAAGATGATTTAAGTATCGTTCTCCATTTATTTTTCAGATAAATCATGATTAGTTTTGTATTGCTATATTAAATAAAAAAAATTGTTAGTAATAATATTATTCAGTTCGTGTGAAAAAAACAATCTCCTTCAGTACCGATGATCAATTGTTTATTAGCTTTTAATATTCTATTTTCGTACCTATAACAGATGCAATATTGTATTTCATTTTTGTTTATACGTATATTTGACTATGATCTACTTCTCAAACTGTTTTATGTATTCATAAATCACCATTAATTTATTTTCTGCTTATAAAAATAATCTTACCTATATCTATCTATCGAATACAAAAAAATAGTAACAGCATGGGCCGCACAAGTATATTTCGAAAGGATAAACGAGCTTATTGAATAAATGAGATCATTTTAAAGGAGGAATCTTAGGTTTGAGCTAGGTTAATGAAATACCGAGAGACGGTCACGTCTCTTGCGTCAGATGTTAGATAATTCGACAACGGGTGCGACAGTCCTCGTTATTCATCGTCCGCGTGGTGTCCGCACCGTAACGGGCCTGTCGGGATTGGAAAACGGCTCGAGTACCGTTTTTCTAGCCGCATGCCGACGCGTAACTCGCTTATCGCGCGCTACCGCGCAAACGATCCTCGCGCGCTTGCACAAAAAATAACATCTTGCGTGAATCCTAGTTTGCGCTCTTTGTGCAAAGACACTTTTTTCCAACGAGTTCTCCATGAAATGTTTTACTTTATATTTTACACTACGAACTTATACCTATAAATGGATATCGTTACTCATTTTTTTAGCTCTTTAGCGCCGATAAGAATGTTTACTTAATTTATACTAGTTTGATGAATATTACAAGATAAAAAATAATAACATCGTAATAAAATAAATTAACAAAAAAAAACATGATGTTTTTAACATATTCAATTAGTGCACGGTACAAAGAAAGATATTAATGGATCTTTTAATAAAAAAATAAAATCTATTTTATTTCACTTACGTAAAGTGATATTGCCGATCGCTACCGTATCGAACGGACCTAATAAAATTGATTTTCTATCGATCCCAGATACCACCGAGAAAATAGCACCATAAAAACGAGACGACCGCGATTTCGCGCTTCTTCCAGGTCGAGCAACACAGCCGAGAAACGAGACGCGCAAAAAACCACGACCTTGTACCTCCCATGTTTCGTGCTCGAGCGAATAGATCGGTAATTCGACATTTGCGTCGCTGGCGATCGAGACAAAGCGATACTCTGGAATCGGAGAACCGTACACCGGAAGTGTGGAACGAAATCTCCGAGTTGTGTTATCGTATATGACTGGTGTAATTTGCGATAGCGCGATCGTATTGCCACTGTGTAACTCTCTGTTGTGACTGATTGGCCAAAGACGTAAATTGCTAATAATTGCAAAATTAATCATTTCTAATAGTTTCACTTTGCGACGACGACGATGATGTATCGGTGAATGGTGACACCAAGAAAAATAATGTCTAGTGGTAATTGTTTTATTTTATACTTGTAAAATGTTACTTTAAAATAATAAAAATTATTCCCTACTGTTTTTCTAGATAAGGAAAGTGCAATAAAACATGTATTCGACGTGCTCGAATGTAAAAGCGATCGTAAAATTGTGAAAAGGAGATTTTTAAATCGATTAACAACTTCTCAACATATATTTTAATTATTTATTTGTCTTCATATAAAGTGTTTATTTCAATATATTTTTAACGCAACGAATATTGACAATCAACCATAAAAATTCAATTAAATTTGTTTATTTCGTTAAATTTTGTCTTAATTTTTCTTTAATACAAGAAAATATAAAACACATATCTTGCTTTCAAATTATATCCAAGTTCAATATCTTTGTGGGATTTATTTAATTATAAATTTTTTAGAATCAAATTTAATTAAGATTTTCTGAAGTAAAATTTGAAATAATTATTCTTAAAATGAGAATTTCTAGAAGTTACTAATCAAGTTACAAACATCAAAATTTTATAAATATTATAGTTAGCAGTAAGTAAATACATTTCTAAATGAATGATAGTAAAACGTTTTCAAATTGTGAAATTTTTTTAAAACAAATACTTATTGTGTACATAATCTTTATATTCATAAATTTGGGAAGTGTTAAGATTGATAATCTAATCAATACAGTTTCAAAATTTACTTTTAAATTTTAGCAGTGCAAAAACGTTAATAACTACGCTCTAAACGCTAAAGTGTAAAATTTAAAAAGAGTAAAATGCAAATATTACATTTTTTAAATTTCTTATATTTTACACTTTTTTAAAGTTGTCGATTTACACATTCTAGCGTAAATTTTAAAGTTTTAGAGTGTATGATGATTATTATAACGGTAACTGCTAATAACTCCATTTAATTTGCTTTTTGTAAAAAACATATTACTTAATTGTTGAATGAACGACGTCACGTATATATATAAAAAACGTACGTAAATTGAAGACAAATCCCTATACGCATTTTACGAAATCTTTTAATATTAGTACGGAAAATTCAAGTATATCGATTGCCGATCTACCGACGATAATATTTATATTAGACTTAAATTCAACACACATCGTAATATTAATTTTAAAATTGAATATTTGTGAAAGTGTTAAGATCCTTGCAAAATCTACACCTAGTGTAGTTAAATTTAAATTTAATAGAAAGAGAGGACTGTGTTTGTATTAATATAAATTTTATTTAACTGCATTAATATTTAAAACTAATTCAACGATATATTTATCTGATTCGATTGCAGTATATATACAAATATTTCTTATAAATGCAAGGCAATATGAAGAGATGCATGAAAATTCGTATTAAACTCGTTCATTTACGTTTATCTGAAATGTGACATTCAACGCAATATTTTCCGTTAACACGATTAGCATACTCTTTATCTGCGTATATTATTTGACAACTTTATTTATGCTACATCTTGCACAACGCAAGTTTCAAAATACTGTGTGATTTCTTGCATTATTAAATAAGATGCTTTGGATAGTGTTCTAGTACACGGAAAAAAAAGTCAAATAAAAATTGTTAAAGAGGTTTAATGAATTATACTGAAGTGGCTTTAGTAAAATTTATCGAACTAGTTATTTAATGTTTACCTAAGTACACAGTGGATTTTAATAGTAAATATTGTAAACGATATTGAAATAATTATTTAGCAAGAATATAGAGCTATATATAGCTACGTATAGAGCTATATAAAAAGCAAAAATATAGAGAGATAAGAATATAGACCATAAATATATTTATGTATATATTCGCGCCACGTATAACTGGTTTTGACGCATCTCGTGCGACTATTTTTAATTATAATTTATATTTTTGTGTTACATTATTATGATCGATGAAACAGCTAGCAACGTACTCCGAATCTGGGAGATGAAATTCTGAAGTGGCAAGTTGAAAGTAATTACAAAAAATATACTTTTGGAAACATTACAGGTTTGATACATAACTTACACGAGTGTATAGAAGATATTATGAGTGTTACACGTTGAACGTTTAAATCACTGTTCATAGTTCCGACTGATCCAACTGATTTCATCTCCACGACGAATTTCAATACAAAAAAAATACACAAGTTGAGACTAATAAGTAATTGATTTTTGTACACTGTGGTAAAAGTTATATAAATTTATAGTTTAAGAAATCAATATTGCAACGTGCGTATATGTCCAACGCTATAAAATTAAAAAGAAAACGAGGAAAATCAATAACTCCACAAACTGTAGACACTAGAAAAAGATTTATTTCTAGCTTACGTTTGATTTAAACACCACATCGTGTTCAAATAATATTTATATACTCGCATCCAATGGAAAATTAAAGGACGGGAACGTTATTTGTATCACGTACGCGTCTGCAACTTTGGTATGCGGTAATCAAAAACCAGAAACAATCATTTTAATGTACTAAAATCACAAGTAATCATCCTAATGATCGATTGTTGTACAGTTATGAGCCACGAAAAGCGAAGATTCTCGGAAATGCAATAGTATTTCTTTAATCATTTATAATCGATACGATCAATCGCTCAGTAGAAAAAGCTAAACTTTTAGATTTTATTTTAATTACTCAAATAAAATTTTACCTAATTATCTATAATATTGATTTCTTTTACAACGCTTTAAAATATTAAGTTTTTTCAAACAGAATTGAAGTGGATATTAATTTCATTAAAAATCTTTCTACTAGTATTGTTCTACTTGTTATAAGGATCCGTTATGATTTGTATAACTGTGCGTAAGTTTTTTTAAACGCAATTTCTGAAAGAAGTTTATAACTTTATACCGATATGTTTGTCCTGCGGTATCTTGTTTTTGGTTATTGACAATAACAAACTATTAATAGATTTCTTAGAAACTCGAGGATCCCTAATAGAAAATCTTTTATTACCAATAGTCGATGAACGGGTATGCGTTGTTTTTTCTTGCGAACTCTTTATCTTCTCTTGCTAATTGCTGTTTTCACCAATTTCAAATTGTTTGTGTTAGTAAAGTTAACGGTGTTCGATACAAATCAATAAAATTTTTGTCAATTTTCTTATGACACTGTAAGTCCAAGAATTTATCAGAAATAAAAATAACTGTGTAAACTTTGTCTTGTAAATGACGTTTATAATAAACCTGGTTAGTGTTTACTAAACAGTTTTATTAGTTAATAGTGGTTAATACGTACACTGTTTTGTCAAAGCGATTAATACAAAATAGAAGTATTTTCTCCTATCGTAATTAATAATTTTTAATTCACGTTACAAACTGTACGAAGGCAATTAACTACCGCGTCGTTCGAGTTCAATTAAATCATACTGCGTAAATACATATCGTATTTACTGCGATGCTTTTACTGTAATACAAATATTATTTGTTTATATATATATATCAGTCTGTATGAATAAATGTTTACATATTTTTTAAGGGTGTTTCATTAAAATTGAAATGATAATTTAATCGTTTAATTACAGAAAATACAAATCAGATATACCTACATTTCGATAAGTGACGCATTCAATAATAAATATAAGTATATTTACAGTGAAGGGCAAAGAAATCTTAAAATTAACGTGTACAAAATAAGGTGGTTACGCAATTACTTATAAATTTAAAATTTATTATTACTTAATTTTTACATATATAGTGCGCTATACATCACGTTGTTGCAATAAAATTATAATATAATTATGTTAAAAATAAATAATAATTTTTATAAACAATGTTACTAATAAATATAAATGAATAACATAATAAATGAAATACTTAAAGAAAATGTACAACTAAAGTTTTTAAACATAAATATACAATTTAATGTTTATTGCAATCATTGCAATTGTAAACTGTGGTTGTTAGTCGATTTTTTCGCCCTAGACGCGATACTTTTCATCGTGATTGGCCGATAAGGTTGTCGCAACCACCAACTGCTTAAAGATCGGCGTCGAATGTGACACTCTGTGTGCATTAATAAATTAATAAAACAACAGTTATATTTTTTTTCAAATTATTATCGTTACATTTTTTAATTTGTATTATTAATTGATAGAAATCTAATTAGTGTTGGATAATATAGAATTTTTTTTTAACGAATATTAAGTCTTCATGTTTTTTTAAATAATGCAAGATTTCTAATAAAAATGTGTAGTAAAAAATATTACAATACTTACTGGAGCAAAATTTCCGTTCGTAATTACTATGGTCACAGGGCTTCTTGATTGATAATTGACCTTGTGAATTCCTTTGATCACTGATAACCGCCTCCATGGATCTCCAAATAGAACTAATTAACGAATTAATTTGAAATCTGCTCTGTTCGTTCACCGTGGTTGGTCTTGCTATTGATTCATGTAACCTTTGCGTCCAATAGTTAAAATCATTGCTCGTAAGTATCAGGTTGATCGATATAGTTCTAAACATTTAGCAAAAAAATAAATACATTGAGTACTGTTTAATTTTCATCAAAATTTACTAAAATAACACTAATGATTTTAAATTGTAACGACACTTTAAATTAAAATTTTAATAATAAATATTTAATAATACATGCTTTTTATACGTAAAAGAACGTGATTTTCTAAATATCGATTACTTAAAATAAAATGTAAAATTAGAATTACGTTTTACCTGTTGCTCATTTTGGTCAGTTAGAAATTGTTAAATATTTAACTTATTACAATTTATCGGTGGTAACTGAAACGACTCAAGACGACGAGTGAACTTTACTGTTCGAGGTGCGCATACCAACTGCGTACTAATTTCGTAAAAGTAAACAAGGTAATGACAACAATTTTGACGAAATATAATGACTTTCGTAGAAGTTTACTTTTGTTTTTGTCAGTCTCGGTAATGTTGATTTTGTTCAGCATATCGTTGGGCTCATCACTTTCAGAGTGTACAGCCTGTAACAAATTTCTATTATTTTTCCTATGGATTATCAAAATGAACATTTTTAATGCGAATTCTTGTTGTAATGAAAAAGTTAAAGGATCGAAATGACAGGTCGAGTTGTCGTTAATTCGCCTAGCGAGGTATACGGCATGCACGGTATTATTTACGCGTTCACGTAATACTCGTTAACGAAACAAGCGCCGCAAACGACGCGTCGCTTAAACTTATTAATGTGCGCTCGCGAGTTACTCGACGTTACACTAGCCGAGCGTCTCTTTTCTACAGGTATACGTAGATATATACTTTCTCGTTACATTTAGTCCTCGTCAATCAATGACCCAGGATTTGCCGAATACTCCGTGCAGACGGTGTTTTGTGTACCTCGAGTCATTCAAATTATATTGATTTTATTCTCCACCTGCAAAATTTATACTATCGACGTAAGTTCTAAAATGAAAACGATAATCGAAATGAGATATCCTATCCCAAGAATAAAAATTAATTTTAAGCTCGGGTGACTCGTTGTAACGTACTCGGAGTTCTTCACAGTCTGTTTATTTAGATTTGCCATATACATGTTGTATTCATCGTCAGATAAATTAGGCATATCAGACCAGGAATTTAAATCCCTAAAAGCTTGGTTGATCCAATAATTTTCAAAACCTGATTCCAAGGCTCTTTGTATGACATCCTGAAAAGCTTTGGTGTAAGGTGAATGTCTCGAGACGAACAGTCCAGATAAACTGGGCATTACAGGCTCGTCTACGATGCTCATGATCCATCCATTTTCTGGCTGCGAGTAAATTCGCGACACCACATTCGAAAGGAATACAGTACCGAGACACACATTGAATTTGTCGTCGAAAAATATCATATCGTACACGCAAGAATTATTTGTATTGAGAACCGTAGATTCAACAACAAACAATTCGGGTACAAAATTTTTAAAAATATCGTTTTTAAGATGATCCTCGACAAATAAATGCTTTTCTGAATCAGCAACTTGAGAAAATGTTTTATAATCACGGTACTTTAATACGGACAAACTTGCGTTGAACAAGTGATGCAACAGTTGCATCGAGTAGGTAAAGGCTATTAAAAGTAGACACGAATATATTACCTTTTCCGTTTTTAAATTTAGGCATTCTTTGGGCTGGCAATCCAATCAAAATCAACGTTACGTTGTACGTTGTTAAAAAGTCACTTTTAAACTTAAAGATGTACATCAATACGGAAATAATAATTATTATAACGATTAGTACAACGGTAGCGGCTACTAAATACCACGGAGTTCGCTTATCGTTGTGACCATATTGCTTGACTATTAAATGAAAAGTGTCGCGTGTGTTTAAGTACACCGGTGTTAACTCCTCATCTTGTAAGTGTAAGCCAACTATCCGCATGAAAAAATCAAGTTTATCGTTTTTCAACGCGTCAAATATTTCACCAGCATTCGACCTTATGTCTGCCCCCATTGAATAAATCAGTCGAAAATTCAATACTCGAGAAAGCATTAATACCCTTGCATAATCTATTCCTGACAATGTGAAATTGAACTTTTTCGAAGGCTTTGAAAGTATCATGAAGGATAATGGATGCTCTTGAATCCCTACGGACAAATTATATCCGTGCATATTTTTCAATTTATTGGGGAACAATTTCATATTTTTGGATAATAATTTTACACTGTAATAATCATTAAACGGATTGTAATCGTGTATGTAAACGCCTTCTATCGAGGACGATGATACGTTTATCAGTTTACTGCAATTTTTTCGTGAAACAACCTCGATCACACTAGCATATAAATATTTCTGAGACCACAAACTTTTTAGTGCGGATTGAAAATTAAAATGTTGTTCACTGTTTACAAATAATACAATGCAATATGGTTTAGAACCCGTGTGTGAAAATTTATTGATAAAACCAAAATATTGTAACAATTTTGATTGAGGGTCAATGGGGTTGTCCATAATTATGACGTTCAACGCAGTACTTTCCGCTGACAGTATTAGCATATTCTTTACACGCGTATTATTTGACAACTTTGTCTCTTCCAATTCCTGCACAATGCAAGTTTTAAAACGTTGTGTGATTTGTTGCATTATTAGATGAGATGCCGTTGATATTGTTCTTGTAGAAGAGATGATGAACGTTACGCGTTGAACGTTTAAATCACTGTTCATAACTCCGACTATCTGGCCGATCCAATTTATTTCATCTCCACGATTCATTTTAATACAGAATAGAAGCACGTGTGTACACTGTAAAATACACGTAAACAGTTTCATCCTAATCTGATATGTTATTCACCAAAAGAAACTTGTACATAACTAAATGAATTACAACCTGTACGGTTCAAGTAATTTTTTTATAAAAATCAATACTGATAACTTATGAAAATTTTATTACAAAGAGGTTTAAAAACGTTATGAAAAAATCAATAAATACATATGAATGTATAGAAACTAGAAAAAGTAATTTGTTTAATACGTGGATAAATAAACTTACGTCATTACCGTGCAATTGAATATGGCACGTTTTAATTTCTAAGTATGGTCTATAACTATATACATATATTAGTATATTAACCAATAATACTATATTACACTTTATATGTTCTTCATCAGCGATCACATGAACAGAATTTTTTAATAAAAATTACGATGATCATACGGTAAAAAATACCCAGTTTTCAAATAATGTTTACCCTGTTGATCGGTTAAAATTTATTTGAAAACTGGGTATTTTTTACCCTACTGTGTCTTTCGTCCCAGTTTTACTAGAACAGCAGGGTAAAATTTATCAGAAATTTTTCTCCGTGTAGAAAGTTAAATATTTGTAATGAAATCGTTACAATTTTAACTGTACTGTCACGGTAATTTTTAAGAAGGTGAACAAATGTCACGGGTTTGCCGTGTTTTTATGGTAAATTTTGTAAATTGCCTCTGTGCACCATTTATCAATAAAATAAAATCCTCGAAAAAACAATGTTTTCGGAAGATTAAAAATTTACCTATAATCGTAGACCAGAAAATAAAATAAATAATAGTTGTAAAAAGACCAAGGGAATTTTATAATGACCGTCTAATTTCTAAAGAAAACCCATTGACATTCCAAGTATATAAAACGTTGGAATCATAAAAATTGTATAATAACTTTAATCTGAATAATTCGAGTGTTTAACCACAAGTCATTGAAAAATCGACGTACACATTGAACACGAACCAAGAATTAGCTAGATGTAAAACAACCCTTTTATAACGTTGCGTAATAAAAAAGAAAAATATTTTTTTATCATTTCTTACGCGGAGCATTGCTTTAAAATTATTTGTACATAACTTGGTACATTTTGCGGAACAGCTTTAATGCTCCATAAAACTATCACTCAACCAATTCACGCAAAACATTTCAAAGACTCAAGAAAACAGAAATTCAATAAAACTCGCTTTCGTGAAGTTTTATGTGTGTACACCGAATTCGAAATTGCAAAAAAAAACATCGGTCCTTTTATAGTGCATCAAACGATCCTATAATCTATTGAATTATTACCAATATAAGCTTTGAAATTCCAATAATTTCAAGTGCAGTTAGCGTCTCTTGCTCAATACTCGACGATTTCCATCTCGCGCTTATATTCCTAACTCAATTTCGAGGGCAATAATTTTCCACGATTTGGTCTTTAAGTCTACATGATACGTTATCATTAGACAGGTATAAATATATACGAGATTTTCGATCGACTATGTGTCTCTCGATTTGGAAACGATAATTTTCATTGATTTGCGTCGGTCTCGGTCGATATATTTTCTTCAGCTGCACGTTTTCTGGTTTTATATAGAGACAATCGAGTGTGTGTCAATACTCTATGTTATTGTAGAAGTAAATGTATGTACTTTTCGTCTTTATCTTTTTATTAGATAAATTTTAACATTATTGTAATTACCTTTTTATATGTTATTTTGATGCATATTATTCTCAAATTTTTTTTAAAATAAGAGTACGTCGAACTAAATTACAGGAATCTACCTCTTTTAACGTAAAAATAATGGTTAGAGTATTGAGAATTGCATTAGATAAGCTCAGAACATTGCACTTCGATAATTTTGAGTCATATAATATATACACAATTTGTAACCCAAAATTTGTGTTTATATTATTACTTTACAAATGTGAGAAAATTCAACTACATCAGTTAAAGCAAATACAAGAACCTAACGCAAAAATATTCCCTAAACAAAATTTCCTGCAATTATAAAAAAATTCAATGTACGCCAATGTTTAAGGTTCAACGTCCCAAATGAAATAATTCTTACTAAAAATATTCCCACGTACAATTAAATAAAAATTAATCATTTTAGTATAAACAAAAGTTACTGCTTCAAAATGGCTCCTGTTATCGTTAAATCAATAAACGTAAACAGCTACAAAATCTATCACTTTAACCAACAATGGATATTACGCAATTCGACGCGAAGCAACATTTTCCCTTTTTAAAAAAGCGCATCAAAGAGAGTTTAATGGTAAACCAATATGACGCGTTGCGCAATTTACCGATGCACGTGTGTTAGACAAACACACACTGATACAGAGATAGAAACAAAGGTGAACATGGTCTCCGAGATTGGCATGTACGGTCTAACGCTCCTCGTTTTCTCTTTCTGTTCCAGTCGTCGCGGAATGAAGTTGTAGCGAGAAGCAGAATTACTCGGCGTAAGATCCGCCGCGGGCGGCACGATGTCCTCGCAATGCAGGCATTTCGTGCAAAACGCCTGGAAGAAGGAGTTGTGCTCCAACTGCTTCAAGTCGCGCGAGGAACACCTTACTACCCAGGAGATGACCAGGCCGATCGTCGCTAAGACCGCCAACAGCGTTAAGCGCGTCGCTTACAAAGTCCAAGTAGGTCTTTCGATTCATCATTATTAACGTATCTCTTAAATTATTTTAAAAGAAATATTATCTACGGATAATCATTGACAAAGAAATTTTTATTTGCATGCATATACGTATTTAATATTAGTGTACTAATGACTATCCGGTAAATTTACCACACAAAAAACTGAGTAATTTTAATATTCTAGAAAACGAAGTATACAGTGTACGAAAGAAAAATATGTTCCACTTGTTTGAATATTCTTTTGTTCTTGCTACTACACACCTATAGCCTCCGTAAGCGAAATTTGCCTAAAGCAACGTTGAAACTAGGTTTATATACGTAAAGATAATTCCATAATCTGATACTACCAATAGCAATTTTACGACCAAATTATCTTCTTTTTTCTTTTCCACAATAAAACAACTTTTCGACATAATTTTACTTTTTTTTATTATTGGATTTAGAATTATGGGTAATTATAATGAATGATGACAGTGTTTAATAAGCATTAGCTACAATCCACGTTAAGGGCAATAAATCAATTAACACAAATTTTCATATACATTAACTACAACGGCACTACATATTTTTTAAATATTATTATTCATTGATTGGAAATCCTGAATTTATAACTTCACATTATTCTTCGCGTATGTGCGTGTATGGATTATTTACATCATAAATTTGCTTCGTCAATATCCCTTAAACATGGTAATCTTCCTCATCGATTAAAATCGAGTACCTGGTTTCTCGCAACGATAATTACGGAATCAAAAATTTTTAAACGTGCAAAATTATAAATTAAAACATGTATCAAATAACGTCAGGTCAATTATTGCAAACAAGAATATACAAAGTCCGTTTCGAAGAAGTTTAATCCAATGTCCTTACCGTCAACATTATAAACGTCTACCTCGATTTAAAACTCATTTTTGAAAAGTTCGATAAAACGCGTTCAGGTGCAATCGAAGTAAAAGCGAGCCGCATCATCAAAACAAACTTGAGCAAATACACATATATGCGTATATGTAGTTTGTAATCTTAGCACGCACTCGGAAATATACGGTATAACTTCCCCGAGGCTGACCTTAACGGCGAGGTTGTCGACCTTGTGTTCTCGAGCATCCGCGGCAAGTCCATTCCCCGAAGGCACGAATCCCGCAGGAGAAAACTGGGTTAACCTTGACTTCGCGGATAACACCACGTGGATGCGCGCACACTCACACAAACACACAACTTCGCGATATAAAACGAGGACACCGACAAAGCGCGGAATGCAAAAGCCCACCAGACATTGGTCACGATGTTGGTGCTAATGACTCGTGTGTGCGATGTACTTTTTTTCGTTGTGAGGATTTTCAACGTTGGTTAAACGGGTGCTGATATACCTTTTATTATGTGTATATATATATATACATACCTGTTGTGTAAGGTATTATATTTAATAGGTATCCTCAATTTATGAGGTTACAATCTTCGGCAAAAATGTCGGACTTTTTTTTTGTTTATCATGGTGATACGGCTCGAGTTTACAGTTATATTTGATAAAACGTTGATCGTTTATTATTTTTTTTTATTTTTCGATCGGTGTACGTACGCACGGTATTTCGACGAAAAATTTTACTAATTGGATGCGACCTTAATTTAGTACGACCTTAACAATTTTTATTACAACTTTATTAACCGAGCGTATATGTTTCAAACGTGAATTCTTGTCTCTGTTTCGAATTCACTGGAGCTCTATCGACATGTACTGCAAAATATTATTTTTTCTTGTTCTTTTTATGGGTACATTTTTTACAAATTATTATTCGAATTTGACTTATAGTTAGTGTCGCAGGTACGATTAGAACGTTAAAGAGAAACATTAGAATCCATTAAAAATCAATTTTTAAATATTACGGTAAAGTTCATTATGCTTTCTGTCATCGATCACAGCATCCAAACGTGTTTCTAACGATCGCTTTAAACCGTGATTAAGCTTTACAAATTAAAAAATAATCATATAATTTGAAATTGAATGAAAAATTATTGCGCAGTGCAATATTAAAGGTCGAAAACCTTAACCTTATAACAAACCTCTTTTTCCTTGGAAATATTAAAACTGAGATTGGTTTACACGTAGAAAAGACACCTTTAATTAATTAGCGACGTAATAAGTATCTAATTGAATATAACGAACATCACGAGCGTGACCAAGTATTTACAAAATCGCCGTCGTTGTCGCACACACACACAGAGACAGACACACGCACGTATAGGAAAGAGAGAAGGGACAAAACGCCGGGTAAGACAAACAAAAACTCTGTAGGTTATTACGCGTGCACAGCTCGTAAACCAGGTGGATAATCGTTGATGTAATTAGCGATTAACGGCGCGTACGCGTTCGCTATACGAGTGAGCTCCGCTAGGTTTCTTGCTGAACATTCGAGAGGTTGGACACTTTTCTCTTTTTCGTAAGACGCTGAATGCTGAATTTTCTTGGATTTACGCTCGCGGCTCTTCCTTTTGAAACGCGGCGCGCCCATGTTTGCACGTTGACTAACTGTATTGTGAACTTGATATTATATTACGTGTGATACTGACTTTCCGTATAAGATTTGCAAATGCGGTAACGCTATATAAACTTTGTGAATTGTGTCGCATAATATAAAGAATACATTTGTCGTAAGAAAAAATATTTACGCATTTAGTTATAGTTATACATGTATATTCGATAGTTTTGTTAAACACTTCACTTCGATCCAACTGATCTGGTTTTACGCGTTATTGATACATATTTTATTACTCAAAATGCAAAATATGAGGATTTGTCTTAAATTACCCTGTTTCCGTCCGTAAGAACGCACAAAGAGATAATTAAATTCGCAAATCTAAATTAAATTTATGCGTGTATAATAAATCGTTAAATAAACTGTAATTTTTATTATTCCATACTCTAAATTATAGTATCCAGCAACACCAAGTTTCGTAATAAATTTTCACTCGCTACCTCAACTTTTACTAGAAAATATAATTCGCGTGTAAGCTCACACTCTCGACGAATCATTAATTAAATTCATTACCGATCAAGCAATCACGCTTTCTAAAAAAAGGAAAAAAAAAAGAAAAGAAAATTCCACCCATAAGCTTGAATCCTCCCACTACCTAATACGCAGTTCACACCCGTTTAGCATAATCCGCGCATCGTTAGCGAAAGCGATTCCCGCGGTTATACATACAAAGGGGAAAAAATCTACGGAGATATCAGCGAGTTCGTTGAATTTTTCGCGGGCGAAAGCACTAACCGATCTGGGCCACGGATAACTTGGGAAAGCGCGTAAAATTATCATCGCGGCATCTTTAACGCCAATCAGGATCCACAAAGCCCTAATGACGATACCAACTTACACTTCCCTTCTTTAATGACAGGTCTTATTCGCGTGCACTTTACTTTTATTTGAGAACTCGAGTTTGATTTATATTTTGATTTATTATTAATTGGATGACGTTGATTAAGTTAGGTGTGTGTGTGTGTATACCGTTCGTTTTTCGCGTATTGTTTTGTTTGATTTACGTGGCGATGAGCAACGCTCGTGTGTAATTCTAATTGCGATAAATAATAAATTGCTATTGTTGTTACGGTTATTCTCAGAACCGTAGAATAAAAGAAAGTGTTTAAACATAATTTACGGAGGTTGTACCATCGTCTGAGAGTTAATAGCCAACTCTATACAAATTAATTATATGATTTCGTTTCGTTAGAAAATAATTAAAAAAAAAACCAGAGTACTCGAAAACTCAAAAATAAATAGGTAAATCGATGCATCGACTGAGCAAAAGTGTATATAAATCTTTAAAGAGTTTCACTCCTGTAATTCGTACCGCTTAATTACTTTAATAATCGTGCTAGGTTCGAAAGCTTAGGTTGCAAACGAAGGATTTCTCGGTGAAGGAAACTCTCGCGCATCCCCGTACAATTTCCGGAACATTTACCACGGGATAAAATCTTCCCTCAATAGATTTATTTATATACGTACACACGTACACACACACACACACACCGAGCAATTAACCGATCAATCGAACCGAATCGTAGGGCATCTTACGGATGAAAGAAAACAACACAAGCCAGGTGCGGTCGAAACGTAAAAATGTGGCGTTCCCAGACTCGCTAACCGAGGTAATCGGATACGACGGTGGCGACGATTACTGCACGGACGACGATGATCATAGAAACGGAGATGATACCGATGATCCGGACAATATCGCAGCACTCGAACTCGACGAGATACCCGATAGCGAAGAAGAGCGAGCACTCGGTAATCTTACGAGAGCCAATACCAATTTCAACACGGTCACGGCTAACTTGACTGGGACGATCGAGGACGCAAAGACTGCGGCCAAAACTTTCAGTAGTCTTATGCTAGGTAGAACGCAGAAGGATGGCGAGGGCAAAAAGACGACGCTTTTAGTTTCTGTCAAACCGTTCGGTGGTGACGATTGCGTACCTACTGCCAGGTATTTATTATTTTTCATCCTTATTATTTTATTTATATTTTTCTAACACAATTGTTAAAAGTAGTTACATTCGATATTTTTTTTTTTTTTGAAGGAGGCCAAGTGACAAGAAGACTCCAGAAATCATTAAGCCTAAACCAGTCGTAGAGGTTTCGGATACGAAAACGGAATCTTTATCCTCTATAAAACCATCAGTAAAGAAAACGATCGAAAAGTCATCCGAAACGACAACAACGATGATGTCCACGACCACTACGATTACGAAGAAAAATACATTGAACAACAATAATTGCTCGACCCTCGGAAAAATTGTGGACATGCCATTAATTACATCGACGAATTTGATATCAGTTATACGTGAAGATGTATCGAATTGTACAGAAACGCAAAAATTAGATCAAAAACGTAACGCTAGTATCGCACGAACGCCGGCTATTAAAAAATCGGAGAATGGAAAACCGAGGATAATCGCGCAACCGAATACCGATCAAAATTATGTGAAAAATCAGAAAAATTTGGAAATGTCCAACGGTGTCGAATTAAATCTTAGTCCTATTGTCGCGGAAGACAATAGTGTTACAGAGATTACCAGTTTTGGCAAGGTATATCATTTGGTACTTTAATTTAAATAATCTTAGTCAATAATTAAATTAAATTTTTAGTACACTTTGACGAATTAATTAACTATCTAATTAAAAATAAATAGGTATCATTCTTCTACGATAATTACAAAAATGCTTTCCTTAGTTCAACAAAAGTTGAATCGTCATTCGATTTACAGGAGATCTCAAATTACAAGACGTCGAATATCGCAGATCTAGCAGAACGTAAAGTCGAAGGTGAAGCAGCCAGTGAAAAGTATCCATTCGAAGAAAGTCGCGAATCAGCTGGCGAACCCGATGGTAAAGCCGATGAAGAAGTCGTAAGCGAACCTCCAGCCTTACCCAAAAATCCTCCACCCATCGAATCAAATTTCATCCAGCATGACCCGAGCAAACGTAATTCGATAGTAGCCGAACCCAGACCATCTTTTTTACACGGTGCAACCGAAGCAAGATCGAAACCTACCGTGCCTCAAAAACCAGTAACGCTACCGAGTAAAACGGTGGGATCCAGTTTAGCCTCGTTGTTGAGTGAAAATCGAGCTTACGAATTTCGACTCAGCCAGAGTCAAAGAGCTTTGGCGCACACGCAAAGCGAAAGTCAATTATGCGCTGGTGACGACGTTGCGAGTAAGAGCAGGCTAGCGACTGGACAAAGTGCCAAATCAGTGCTGAATCGTGTAGTCAGCTTACGCAAAGTGAGACGTTTAAGGCAGTTTGCGTTAAGACTGTCGACAAAGATGACCAGGTAATCATTTTTGACTAATAGCATATTTTTATAAAAATCAAATATTCTTACATTACTGAAACTGATAATTTTTTGTCAATTTTAATACAGTTTTACTATTGATACTCTATATTCAAATTTTCTTTCTTTTTAATATTTATTTTTAATTTAAAATTTTTGTAATTTTCTTTTTTTTTAATTTTCTTTTTTAATTAATCTGTCTTAGCAAACAACACAGACTTCGCCGGACGAAGAAGTCGACGCGGAAGAAGACGAGGACAGCGAAAGTTCCTCCGTAGACCAACCACGTTCGACTTCTAAACGTCGAATGGCGCCACAGCCACCGAATTCCATCGATGAAACGGGATCGAACCTTTTTGCTAGGAATCCTGCTCCTAATCCAGCCAAATCCGATTGTCCAGTTGTACGGGAAAAAGAAAAACGCGAACGCGCCTCGAGTTGTAGTCCAAAATTTCGTAAAGCTGTGTGCGAAGTTCCAGATCCAGGGACGAGTCGACCACCTGAACCTGCTCCTAGAAGAAATATATCACTATCGCAGGATAGTCTAGCGTTAGCTGCGAATAACGATCGCGTAGTAGAAGAAAAGAAGAAAGGCAGATCAAAGTTTTCGCTCAAAAAGTTTCTCAGGATGGGAACGAGAAAGGTAATTTTTTATTATTTATATGTTTAATTCATCGAAAATTCATATTTTTATTACATGAAAACGAAACTAGAATAATAATAGAACCATTCAAATTTTTTACCTTCTGTCTAGTTTTGTCGTATTACTGGTGAATTGATAAGACGACCTTGACACGTTTTATATAGACTTGTGCGTTCACTGAAAGATTTTCCGTGTATTAAAATTTTGTTGTAAAAACGTACAAACATTGTTCTATATACAAATTTCTTGATTATTTATAAATAACTTAGACGTAAAGCATTACAAAAGATAAGAATACTATATCATTAGATGATTAGTTTACGGTAATACGAAATTAATTTTTTTGATAAGAAGAAACATAAAACTAAAATAAATCAGTGCTTTTACAATATAACATTAAAAGTAAATCGTTACCATAGTTAATGTTGCTCGAATAATTATAATCTTCTTAATAATCTCATAATAAAATTTGAACAAAGATTGAGAATTTGAAGATATTGAACTGATTATTGTGTTTAAATAGAAAAACGATTATTGATATCTGATGGTCTAGTTTCGTAACTAAACGTTCTATAATTTTTTGTTTCTCATAAGCACGAGTGTTCTTGAATAAAAATAAAAGAATTTTATATTCCTTGATCGTTCACGGTACTTCATAAGTATGTCATTTATACATATATATATTATCATTTTTTTAAATACATACGGTTTCGTTCAAATGTTCCACAACATATAGAGCTTTTATACTTAAGTGTGTACATTTTATTTGAAGTTGAACAAAGTAAAACGCGTACAATAAATTTAAGAAAAATATATGAAAGGAAATATTATTAGCTTTTAATGACTGACATGCAGGATTTGTTGTTTTAACTGCCTAATACAATGCAAATGATCTATCAAATTTTTTCAGTTCAAAACAAAACTTATATTATTAATTTAAATTAATCGATTTTCTAAATGATGATGATATGATTTTGAAAAATATGTTTACTTTTTAAATATAATTTATAATTACATATCGTTCATTTTTTGCAGGACGTGGACATGACATGTGGGTCGAGTGGATCAAGAAGCGACGAGATTCCATCGACACCACAACCAAAACCAAGATTGGAAATAATCCATCCGCTCGAATTGGATGGAGCCGCCGTACAAGTTCTTCGAAATGATAAGAGCAACGCTGAAGATACGACGGATTCCAAGACCGAAAGCCACACGAACAATAGTCAGCCCGTTCACGGACCTCAACATATTACGAGTACATTTTTATTTTATAACATTTTATGAATTATACACGTATATGTAAATAATTTACTATAAAAAACCTAATATTTGGCTGTATTTAAAATTCTATTATATTATAGTAACTGTATATAAAGATTTCTATATAAAATAATGAAAATCGCGTATAAAATTGAAATTTACTATAATAAAAAGTCTTCTTTTAATCGCGTGACTATAGCTCGTTAATTTCACTGACGCGTTACTACTGCTCATAAACCACTAAAACTACATCCATCCGAAATTTCTCTGGGACATCATAAATTAGAAAAAACTTTTTCATTTTAATTCTAATCTCCAAGTAAACTTCAATGGGTAGTATCATTATTTATTAAATGTAAAAATCTTTGGTTGTTACAGCTCGGCCGAGTAAGCCGCCGCCACCGCCGCGAGCCCAATCGTTGGACGAGTCATCGAGGCCGAATTCGCGCGTAACGCAACCTAAACAAAATTCGAACAACAACAGCAAGCCCTTAACTGGAAAAAGTTGGCAACCAAATGGCGGCTCCTCGGCCTCCGATTCGATTTACGCGAATCTGGGTAAGTTCAGGCCCATTCAGTGCAACTAATCCTCAGCCACCTCTCTATTTAGCCATCCGCCAATTCGTCGATCGACTGATCGGCCATTTCTATAATTTTTTTTAATGCAAACGCAACTTTTTATATACATTCATACATGTACATGTATATGTGTGTATGTGTATAATATAGATAGGTAGATATTTACATACGTATGTTTACGTTCTCTATATGTAACAGCCATACTCACACGATACTCGCACCTGCTTTTTATACCTTATTTCATATAGATGTATAATTGTCTATGTAGTTGTTAAACCTTTACTGTACATCGACAGAAAAAATCGTATTTACAATTAGTTGACGTTCTTCAGTTTTTTTTTATTTTAGATTTATGTTGTCGTCGTGAATATAGAGTAAGTCTTATACTTAAATGAAAGTGAATTCAAATTTAAAAAAAAGTACTGTCTATTCACTCAAATACTAATAATTTTTGTTTTACGTTAATTTAAAATGTTTTAAATATAAATTAACGACTAAATTTGAATAAAATAAATCACTTTTTTATTGACTTTGTACATTTCTTTATTTTTTTTTGTAAAAATAGTTTATAGAGCAATAATGTATAAATTATCGTAAATATAAATTATTTTTCAGAAGACAAACTGATAGTTTCCCTTTTAACTTTAGTAAAAATTTTTGTAAAATTTAACATTATTGGAAAAAAAATTTGGTGAAAAATTCATCTAAGCGTGCTATATGCTATGAAATAGGAAATACTCTGAATTTCATACTTTGAATATACATATATCTCTAAGTAGTTAATTAAGAGACTAGCAAATAGTTCTTTACTATTAGTCTGTAGTCACTAAAAAATAAATGCTTTATTGACTTTGATATGTTTGTTAGTTAGGCACTCGTTTTTAGACTTTTACAAAACTATAGACATGTATTTTTAAGATTTACAGTTAATTATATGTGTGTTTTTTTACCGTTACTTCACTTTATTAGATAAAACACTAGATGATAAATATAAGATTCTGTGATTATTTTTACACTTAATTGACGTACTAATCAATTTTGATGTGTAAAATTTACGAATCGATCGAGCGATATAAATATACTTTTTCTTTTAACGCAGTTTGGCATTTTATTGCAAGTTCTTCAAAGTGTCAATGTTTCGTTCTTTTAAATAATATAAACAATTTTCAATTCTATTTAAGAAAAAAATATATTATTTTACAGGTGAGAATCTTAACCAATCGTTTGTGATTCGATCCGACTAAACGTGATTACAAGGTGTTCCTATAAAAAACAAAATAAACTCAAAAATTTTGTTTCGCTTTTAAGCTGAATATTTATACACGTGTGATCATAAATTACCTTAATAAATTGATTAAATAATAAAATAACGAAATATAATGCGATAGATTTTTTCTCTCGATGTACATTATAGTAAAAAGTAAAGCAGGTCGAATTGCGAATAACTTTAATTATAATATACCGCTAAAGAAGCCGAACATGTGCGTTTATACAATGTTACCCTATAATAATGGGTGTAATGATCCTTTTCTTTTTGTACTTTGTTATTAAACTCTGTTCGTATCTAATATTAATAATATTAATAATAATAATAAAAGAAAACAAAAGCAATAAAGTAGTAAATGTAATAACGAAAATTAATCTTGACGAAGCTAATAGATAATTTTTTTTATACGTAGCATTAATAATAATTAACGAAGATTCCCCAACGACTAGAATTATTTACTTAAGTTCTCGATACGTTCTCGATTTGTACTCGAGAAATATACTTACTCGTTTTCGAATGCTCGAAGAATAAAGAATAAAAAAATAAACAACAAAAAATCTCGCCCGATGTGTGCTACGTAAATTAGTGCAATAAGATTTCTTCTTCATTTTTTTAGTGTTTATAAATTATGTATAGGCGCTCGTTTTAATAAACGATTCGTGAATTCGTGAAACGTGGAGATTAAGTATACAAATAATTTTTTTTCCACGCACGTTTCTTTCGTATTGCAATAATCTTCTTTATGCTTCAATTTTTATATTAATGATTCTTCTTGACTTTTCACGGATAGTTCACGAGTCTCGAGGATTAAACGATATCCTGTGATATATTTACACAAGTTTGATATAAACGTAATTACACGCAAATACATTAATGATAATAACAATTGTTAGCAGTATTTTTAAATAAATTAAACGAATAAATGCGTTAGGATATTTATCGATGAAAGGCGTAGAAAGAAAGTTTGAGAATGGCTGAATAGATGTGGAAGAATTAATCGTTAAGAGGTCGTCTCCGATTTAGCGACAAAAAGACAATTTTCGAAAAAAACTTAAGCGTTACGTATACAATTATATATATATACATATATAAACAAGAACAATTTTGTATTATAAATTGAAGAATATACGATTTGTGTTTCTTTTCAAATAAACGATTTTTTTCCTAACAGAATAAAGCAATATCTCTTCTTATAGTTACTTCACGTACACACACACCTTTATTTGTACTTTTTAGTTTGTTGTTGTTATTTTTTTTGTGTTTTGTGTTGTCTTTTTTTGTGTGTTTTCTATATTTCTTTTACGTTCATTCTCTTTTTTTCTTTCTGTTTCGTCTTAACATTGACCGGAATTACAGTGGAATAAACGTCGAACGATCGTCTCGAACTGGTAAGAACAGTATTTAGTTTAAAATCATCGTCAGTGCACTATCACAACTATAAATTTTTCTTATTTTTTTTTTAAATTCATTTTTTAAGTTGAAGATCGATTGTTTTCATTAACAAATCACGCGAAACAAAAGGCAAAAGGAAAACGGACCATTGCGCCTACTTATAAAAAAAAATACATATATAAATATACATGTGTATACATACGTGTGTAAAATAGGGGGGAGAATGTATAGAAGGCGAACAACAATTTTATAAAAGTGGGCGCTTTCACCTTACGTCATCCCGCATATAAAGACATATATATATATTTAAGAGGGCAAGTGTGATACGTTCGAGGGCTGGCTTTCGTTGACATTTTCATGCTATTACGTTTCAATTCGCAAGTTTCTATTGTACACACATGCAGCACGATCGAAGATTAAAATGTAGAAAGGAAATTTTTACAATTTAATATTATAAATAAAACACATGATATAACATTAAAAATTTATTTTAAATAATAAAATATTTGAAAAAGTTAGAACATTTTAAATAATTTTACAATGCAAGAAACAACAAAATTGAAAAAAAAACCACAAAAAAAGTAAAATAAACCCGAGCAAAGTTAATAAATTAGTTCGAGGAAATTTGTAGCGCGACAACCGGAGCAGAGAAAAAAAAATCGGGATCCCGTAACTGCGCGATCGAGGTCAACGCGATGAAACGTCGAACGAGTTTTTCGGTACTACGAGCACGCGGCGCCTCCCAAGCCATCCGCATCATTACGCTACAGCTGGCCAACTAACGCAGCATGCATTCAATGCAGATTCCTTGCCGGTTTTCTTTCTATTACGGATACCACGTCCTTCCTCTTCCTTTTACCAATTCCTTGAATACATATACCGCGCTCACAAAAAAAAATCCGATTTACATCACCTCCCAGAGATGTAAACTGATCTTCTTCGAGTCTTTTTGTTCTTTTTCTTCTTACTTTTGTATGGCTTTATTTTTAATTTGGTTTTTAACCATCGTTGGCTCAGATAATGAGATATGTATATGTAGGGTAAACCAAATGTACCTGTAAATTTAAATTTAAATATCTTTCTTTATATAAATTGTATTTTCATTAATATATATCTCTACGGTATTATTTGTGCAAATTGTAAATTTTCTTTTATTTAACAAACAAATGATAATTTTTTCAAAAGATAAAGAAACATTTGCAATAAAGATAAAATACACATGCATAAGTAAATAAATAACTGAAATTGAAAGTCGTCAGATACATTTATTACGTTCATTTTCTAACTTTAAGAACGAGTGTTATCTAATCGTTAATGGGTACTAGATACTTTCCACTTATTTTCCTATTCTTAGTTAATATTTCATTAACTCAAAAGGTGTTTCTTCCTGAATCATTTGATCAAATTAAAAAATCTAATTAAAAATCAAGGAATCAAAACTACCAAACAAATGAAAATGTATTATAATACCTTGCAGCTACGTTACAGTGCATTATAATATAAATTGCATTTCCAAGCGCCTGCTTATGAAACATAAATTAACATTATATCAATGTTTAACCTTTAGACCTTTGCCAACACATTTTTTTTTTAAAATTGGTGATGCCAAATTAAAATATTTAAATTCATTAAAAAAATATCAAATTGAGTAATTGCATAAACCTGGATAAATTTCAATGGAGTATATACTATACGTAAACGAAGAGCACGCACGGTCTAAAGGTTAATCAGCTTGCATTTAATAAATAAACGTTTCGAGGATCCGCAATAAACAAATAATAAACGACGGAACGGAACTGTAAAAATCCACCCGGTAACCGCAAAATAAAACTACTACGCGATAAAAAGAAAGGCGTAAAAATATTTGCCCATGAAAAAGAGAGAGAGAGAAAGAGAGAGAGAGGGAAACCAAGAAGAAAATAAATATAATTGAAGCCATAAAGAAAAAGGGTTATGTAAAAAAAGGTCGTGATCGGGTTGCCTTAAAGAAAGTCTTGTTTGTCTTGTGATTGTTACTTTACTAACACTTGGCGCGCTTGGGCGTATTGGATACCGGCGTGAAGGGCCTGCAGCAGCGGAGGATGTTGCAGGTGCGATCAGGAGTACCCTTGCACCGGCGAAACCGAGGCGTACCTCGAGTATGAGGGATCAACAGATTCAGCAGCAGCATCCACCGCTTAGAAATGGGTCGACTAGTAGTACTACGGGATCGCTCAGCCAGTGCAGTACTGTCGAACGAAAAAGAACACCGGTACTGGATTCTTTGGTAATGTCCATTTTTCTTAGAGTTTATTAATAATTATCAGTACGAAGCATAACGTTAACTCGATCGTAAAGTATATATTATAATTTCATCAAACTCAATCTTCAAGCGGTATAAAAATATTTTTAAAATTCAGATTTCGAACGATAGTCGTACGTACGAGTGTTCATCGAGTTCAACCGAGTGCGAAGATTCGAGTCTGGAGCTGCGCCAAGGTAGCGGTAATCACCCGATCACGAAACGTCAATCGGACAGCGGTGCCTTAGAAACCAACTCGAACGAGCTTAAATTTCAACGTTCGCTATTTACGAGATCTACCTCTCTTCCTTATTGCGCTAGCGAATCCGATGCCGAAATTTATTCACCTTATAGCTACTATCACATCGATGAGGTGTGTATAATTACACTTTGTTTTTATTTATTCTCACATTTACAGTACAACAATTTTTAGAAACCCTTTGATACAGTTTACAATCTTTGTCATAGAATGAAAATTAAAAATACCAAATTGAGAAAAAAATCTTTAAAATTTTCATGTCGAGTATGTATGTGCTATTGCACAAGCCAATATAATTCAAAGGAAATTCGAATTGACGCAATTCGTAATTATATTGCCTTTTTCTTTCTATTCGAGAACATTAAACCGCCTTTCGGTGATCGTAAAGTTTGTCCATATCCCCATGTCTAGCTAGAGGAATTTACGTTTGGTACTAATAAAACTAGGCAAAATATTATTATTACTCATACATATATACATTTGCAATTCGTTACAGAAGTTATGTTTCATATATTAAATTAAAAATCTGAAAAAATTTATATATTTATAGCTATAAATATATAAAAGTATGTTTTTAATGGAAATGTAATTAATAATAGGTGATCCGTAATTTTGAGTAAAAATTATGTACGTATTATTAATTTAAATATCTAAAAAAGTGAAATATATAGTTAAAAGTTTGGATGTTTTTTTAGTTTATTGTAAATATTGTAAATTTCGAATAAAAAAATCGAGTAAAATGTACGTAAATTTAAAGATGGGTTTTACTCGAGGTATTGATCAATATATAATTGGCGTGTTAATCAAGGGTTCCGAAAGTAGTCAAGATTGGAAAAAAGACGAGGAATCCCGAATTGGCAGGCTAAGACAACGCAGGGGACGAAGTATCGTTCACCGTAGTTTAGAAGACAATTACGGTGCCGTTATTGTTGCCAATCACGAAGCGCTTGCACAATTCTTGGAGCAGGTAATGAATCTCATTTCTTTTAAAGTAGAATGATTTGTATATACCTAACGTAGATATCAATTAAATTCGCATAAAAATAAAACATTAAATTCTTTTATTTAGAAAATTAATAATGGGATTTTTTTTATTTATAGACAAATCAAATACCACCTATATCGGGAGGATTACGTGGATTAAAATCATCGAATCTTCAATTTCGTGACTTCGAGATCGATCGAGCCTCGGCAGTCTCAACCGGCAGGCGAATATTTTTTTCTGGCACTTGGAACGAACAAAACGTTACTGTATGCGTAGCTTTCGATCCTAGCATACATGTCTCGCGTAAAGAATTTTATTTAGTACCGATTGTCGAATTTATCGATGCTATACCCAAAGACATTGCAGACTTGGGAAATGCATATGGACGTAAGAATTTCGAAGGTATCGTATCTATTGTTTTCAAATTCAACAAATGATTTAAAATATATTTTCAACCAAATAATTTTCACCAAGGTCAAAATTTTACGTTTAATTTACAAAATAGAAGAATTATAATTTTATTTTTATTTTCAGCAACAATTTCGGTGCTACCTCGATTGCAAGTGAACACGATTAAGTCTTTTGCGGAATTGCTTTCACCGGACACCGGGAGAGACGACAGTGCAACACGCGAGTCTTCTTTCATCCTTTTACAACTTGTCAGCGCTTACAAAAGTTTACAAGCTCGTGGAATTGAAGATGCTCCTAAAAGTCTTACCAATATCGTATTGTGTCGTGAAGACAAAGTTGCCTATCACCGACTGTATCTCTTTCAAGGGTAAAAACTTTTATTATACTATTTATTTCCTTTATTTTCTTTATTCATTAATTAAATTTAAAGAATTTTAAATATCGTGGACTCATAACCTATGCTTATTTACCATTTTGAAAATCAAGATAATCGTTTTATATCGTTCACTAATTATAAAAATAATCAATAAATAATCAATTTACATCTAATTAATTATAATAATTCAAATGTCGATAAATTCTTTGTATGTAAATATACGAGGCTATGCAAAAAATGTTTATACGTTAAATTAATATGTCTGATTACATAGGTTGAATATCGACAGCAGCGAGAACAACGAGGACGAGTGTGTTTCACTTTGCCAATGCGCGTTAAACGCCCTCGAGGTACTCGATCTAGCGAAAAAGCTACCTCTCATCCGGGAGTTACTCATGCGGGAGAAAGCAGTTACGCTGTCTCAGGTAAATTTTACAAAGTGCTCTACTGCTTGTTATCCTGTGGAAGCTTCGTTAGAACCTATATACCAAGTACATAGAAGAGCGCTTTCGAAGTCAGGGATCGTTTAATCCTACGAAATTTATGGGGCTTATATAAACGATCCTTAGACTAGGTGATCAAGAGCTATTTATGAAATCGTACCCATCTTACGGAGAGTAAGATGGGTACGATTCTCTTTTTAATAATTAATATTATATTTCGTGTGATTTTTAGGAGAATCGTCAAAATTTATAGATTTTTGTTAAATATATCACGGTTTTCATAGTACTATTTATTCCTAATTCGTATGTTAACATTACCTTAAGTAATTATCATTCGTGAATGAAGAAGTTTCAGTCTTTTAGAAAAAAATGCTTTTGTAGCTCGTAATCTTGAAGATTACTTTGTACGATTAGCAGACAATGAATCCGGTATACAATACTAAATGTGCATCAGATAGATTTATCATCAAAGAAATTTAAACACTTTTGTTATACTGCTTTAACAGAATTACAATACAAAAATTTAAACTATTCATTTAAAACTAACTTTTTTTTAAAAATCTTTGAATAATTATACGATAGCTTTTCATAGAAATTATTTATTCTTATAAATGGTTTTTTGTATGAAAAAAGCTAATCTAAATTAAAATTATATGTTTATTACAGGTAAAATCAGTGCTAGAATATTCATTATGGGGACCAGCAGATGCTACCCTTGGAGGTGGTCCACGCGAACGTGAAGTAGCCTTGCAACGTTGGTTGGATCTTGAACGAGCTACGGTATTGCACGCATTGGTACGCGCTCGAGCTCAACTCACCGTCACCGACGAATATCAATTACTTTTCCTTGTACGGACTACCGCTAAAATAATGTGCGAAGCTTCACTTTTGCTAGATAGGCAACGCAGTGGCTTACCTATCCGTTGATTTTAAAATACTTAAAAGATGATCTTTTTAAACTCTATTATAGAGACAATTTTTTGATATTACGTGTATATTTTTTATAAAAGTTTGTTTACTTTTGTATTCATTGTTTATACATTATTTTGTTATATGAGCGAACTGATTGGGAGACTAATAATTATTTTTATAAAAATTTTGATCGCGTATGATTGAATGACTATTTCAGAAAATAATTAAATATCTATGTTTAAGTATTTTTTAAAATTTACATGACAAGATTTATTTGAAATATGAATCTCATTCTTCATTCCAAACGATACATGACAAATGTATTTATATCACGGATAATATGTAAAATATAGATAACACCGTGGTGCATTTTACTTAAATGCTACAATACTGTAAATATTAAGTAAAAATATTATATATCGTTATTCAATTATCAGAATATACTTTATTTGGATAATTTTATTGTTCATACGATAATATCAATTTGATTGCAAAAGCATTTGTAACGCATTTTGGAAAATATTTTTTTGAATATAGAGTTGTAAATACTTTAAGTATAAGTATTTATTCTTCTAGCGTTGACATGGAACTTTAATAAATATTGCTTTAATTTTAGTTTTATAAAAAACAAACTCGTTAGTCATTTGGAAACGCCATCAATTGTATTTAGCGTATAGTTTAAAATTTTGAACGAATGAAGATGTTACTGACAAATCAAATTAGTTAGTTGTAATACTAAATAAAAACAAATCAAAATTTAATTAGTTATTAATACAGTTACATTCTCGTTGTGAAGAATAATCTTCGTCTATTTCGTTAATTTATTGTTTGTTATATAATTTTTGTTTTTGTAAGTACAATTTATTAACTATTAATATTTTAATATTCAGATACTGACACTAGTTATTCCAGTTAAATTGTTTTCAATGAATGGAAATGGTTTTTTTTTTTGGTCAGTGAAGGGTTAAATTGTTGCAACTAATTTGTACATTAGATGGTATGATTGACAAATTATAAATGAATTTTGAAATGTGTGTATAAACAGTGCGAACAAATTAGTCATAAACATTGTTGCCTGTACCGACAATCATTTGTAACTAGGTTAAAAAAATGTATTTATATTAAAAAATGTTGTATATTACTAAATAAACATCATCTTGCCATGATATATTTTAATTAACTAATAAAATATTTCCTTATTTAATAAGTTTCTTCATTTTTAATTCTTCGAAGTAATCAGGATGGAAAAGAATTTCGTCGCATATCCCGGTATACGATTGTGGGTTCTTATAACTTTCTTGGTAAGTGCTTGAATCGCCACTAAAAGGAACTCTAATAAAACTTTTAATCTTAACTTCAGACAATTCACATCTTGGTGAAATTTTATTTTTTTCTTTATTATTGTAACACGTGATGATGTCGTTCTGAACGAGTTCACACATTCGGCTAAGAATGCAGTCCTTAAATTGATACTCATAAGAACTTATGTAAGGTTCAACAAATTCAAAATTACATTTTTCATTGAAAGAGTTGTTTATTTCGTTCGATGCTGGTTCGGTACAAAAGTTTTGGAAAAGTTTCGCTTCGAATGTGTCCGACGGATCTCTGTAATGCAAACCTAAATTTTGAACATAAGTACTAAATATTCGAGTTTTAATAAATATAAATATTCTTAACGTTCTAATGATTCTGATGACTATTTAAAAATATATTTTTTATAATTTTTTTTTTTTTGAGAAAAAGCAATTAACAAATATTATTATTTAAATCATAAATTATAATTGTTATGTTTCTTAAAAATTTAATATATTATATAGGTAGTATTGCTGCAGTAAGTATATCATGTCACTAAATCAAAAGACCATTAAAAAGTTTAGAATTTATTAAAAAAACCTGTAAGTGTTTTATTGTATTTAATAGGTCGTATTGGTTTCCTATGAAATTCATCAAATAGATTCTTCAAAGAATATCTTTGTAAGAAATTAACTCGTCCGTAATGTTCCGATGGTGTATGGTGCTCTTTTTTTCCATAACACTTTTGAAAAGTCGATATTTTTTCATTAATTATTGGATCGTTAACATATAAATCTGGTCGAACTCCTTTAAATTTATCTACATTTTCTACAATTGTAAGACTTTCGTCTTTTTTAATTTCATCTGTTTTACACATAATTTTGATGTATTTTTAATTCAGTAACGTTAAAAAATTGAAATACGTTAGTGTTGACTAGTCACCGTTGAAATTTATAAATTAAAGAAAAATGAAACAAATGACGGTTTGGTCTACTGCTATATCTGCTTCCCTTCATTTTTATTATTTGATAATATTATATATATCTCATTTCAATGACTTTCCATCTCTCCACAAAGCGTACTTAGAATGTTAGTTTAATTTTTTTTATTGTTCGCTCGTTAAGCGTCGATTTTCGAAGTGATTCTCATACACATGCATACATACACTCACGCGCGATTTCACAGACACACACTGAGAAGATCAACATTGGAAGTTCGTTTACGTTTACATAATATATTCACTTTTTACAATAGCAGAAGCAACTGTCCTCAACGAAAAAACCCACGTAAATGAAAATTTACATTTATACAATTGTAATACTGCTGTAAAATCGGCAAACGAATAATAATATCTCACTTGTATCTCCTCTTAATTAATTTTCTCAAAAGCTTAGAGATTAGATTCTTGTTGTCTTATTATTGTACTGTTATATATTAATTTAGAATGTTTGTTAAATACTTTATTATTTATAAAGTAAATACAGTTTCTTCTTTGCGCTCGGTTGCATCATTAGTAACGTTTCATTTAAAAATCAGTAGGTCTTTTCGCTGATCATATTCATTTATATTACAGAAACTAGCTTTTTTAAAAAAGAACAATAATTTCTTCTCGAAATTTAAGCTCACACATCCATCGACATGCAAAATCGCCTCCAAATCTAGTAAATTCTAATTCTAATAAAAATAGCTTTGCTAAGTGTTCAACTAAATACACGCTTAAAATCGATTTGTTATTTTTAACGTAAAGAAAGTAAATTTTGACATGTATAAACTCGATTCGCGTACACTTACACGAGACAAGAAAAAACATTGAACGCACAGGAGAAAAGATGCGTAAAGATTTTATTGATACATGTGCAGCCGATGATCAACAATTTGATTGCGTTTCTTTAAAAAAAAACAAAATTTTTAATTTAACAAAAAAAATGCTAGAGTAGAATTAGAAACCTGTTATCTCATTAAATCGACGTATTAAAGCTTTATAAACCTAACATACACTAAAAATTTGTTTTTTTAGTATAATTATATGCAAATTTAATACATGAGAATTTACAACTTGAACAAATAATGTTATTGCATGCGAGAACACAAATTTAATTATAAATCGTTTTCTTTTACTATGGCAACATATTTAGCTGCAGTTAATATTATTGCAACAATATTTTTACACTCCATTTGTTATAATCTTTCCAAAAAATCCAACCCCATAGTGTAGCAAATCACTATTAAACATTCATAAAATTAACATGTTTAAATAATGATTCTAATTTGTTACGTCCGTTCAATCAGTATGGCTAATTTATTTTCGTAATCAATAGAATAAAAACAAATAGCAATAGTTTTACCAACCTGTAGCAAATCACTTTTGATCTTGCAAAAAATAATACATGCCTAGGGTAGTATGGGAAATAGTCGGTCTCATGATATTGGTATGACAACTATCGTTCGGTAACTTTTGTTCTATATGTTATTGGTAGAAACAACATTCGAATTGTAGTAAATGTAAGTTGTAGCAAACGGTTTCTTTCAGGTCTGGATAATTAAACAAAAAAATAGGTTTTTATTTTATTGGGGTTTCATGTTATTATATTAATGATTTCGTTTCATCGCGTTAAGCATAATAACTTGGTCGGTGCACTCGACTTTTTATTGGGTGTCTGGGTTTTTTTTGTAATGTTTTTGAATTTAGTTAATGTCCACATAATGTAAGGTTATAATCATCTTATGTGATGAAAGGCATTAAATTAACTCAAACATCAGAGCTACACCGTCAATTCAGCGACATCGAGTCTTCAGCGTAATCGTACCAATCGTCAGAACATCGACATCGATTCATCGACATCTGCGATAGCTGATAGTCTGCTTCAAATTACCGAACTTTTGACACCATCACTTCCGACTCACTCCCACCGGCGAGACGCGCAACATTCATTGGCCATTTGGATAAGTTTCATTCATTTTTTTTTGTTTCTTTCGCTTATTGAGTTAGCTATCAATTCAAATCTCTGAGTTCAGTGTTTAATTTTAGCTTCGAATTTTTTTTACGTAATTCGCATTTGCACTTTAAATCTTCGTGAGTTAAATTTGGGGTGAAATTTTTCGATTTAGTTAATTTAAATTCAAATTTAAGATTTATTACATCAAAGCTAGCGTGACTTTCTTTAACTTGTTTCAATTTGCGTTTAATCTCAAATTTGAATTTCTATTTATTTCATTAAAATTGGCAGTTTATTTCGATCATTATTGAATTAGAATCAGGGTGACTTTCTTTAGTTTATTAATTTGGGAATTTAATTTCAAATCTTATCACGTTAAACTTAGGGGTAATTTCTATTGCGGGGTTAAAATTTGCATCACATTTAAAAAGTCATTAAATTAAATTAAGCGCGAATTATGTCTGGTCGTTATCAAACCTATTCAACGTCATTAATTAAATCACGTAAATAATCAATTGCCTAAAGATTCTGGAATTAATCGTTCTATAGTCTGATTGATCAGTTTCTTATTAAATTTAGCTGCGTTAGTCAGCGAATTCAGTTATAATCCAAGGTCTTGACGCAATTGTCTGATTATAAAAAAAAAAATTTTTTTCTCAAATTTAGCTTGCCCCCAAGCATTCGACCAACTAGTTTGGTTCCACGATACCTTCTGACCCAATTCAAGTAAAGCGGGGTTTTAACCTGACGAGGGCTATCAACGGAGCTGGGGCCCAACAGCCCGTTGTATAGCAACGCAAGTTGTTCATCCTGGACTAACTGAAACCACCCATTTGAACCCAGTCCCGTTTTATTAAGTTAGTTGATTTGATTGCGTTTAAGTCAAACGTGATCAAATCCCCTTTTTGTGCGGGTTACAATTATTTTCCTTTTTGTTTGCTATTTCACAATCAACCAACAATTCGTAATTGAGATAAAGGGATTGCGTTTCACTGAACTGACATCAAACCGCTTTCATCATGACGGTACGTCACCGCGCGACGTTTGTGATAAAAATTAAATACTTGACGAAGTTAATGACTGAGGTCAAGGAAATTCTGATCGGGTCGAACTTATCTAAACTTGAAAACACTAATGCAGTAGTAAGAGTGAAAGATATTCATTTCATTTCGTACGAAAATGCCTAGATCTTTACGAATCGTTGGTTGAAGAGGAGGGGCTTATTGAAGACGACTTAGCGTGATCGCAAACTCGAACAATGTATTATGATATCTCAGCGACACTCGAGACTGCAAAAAGAGGTTGCTTCAATAGGCGAGATAGTGGAATTCCAGTGATTGGAAGGATCGGTGAATTATAGGAGAGAATGGGAGGCTTTGACGGAGTCGTACGATCGCAATCGGGTGTTCATCTCGAAACATTTAGACGCAATTCTCGACGTTGCTCCGGTGATGTCGAGCAAATCAAAAGAACTTTCACGGCTGATTGATGACGCTAAGTAGCATTTCAACATTTTAAAATCGTTAGGAGTCGAATTTCCGGAGCGTATCGCTGTCCGCATATTGGAAAAGATTTTGCCGCTATCAGTCCGTCAGAAATGGGAGGAATCTTTGGGACGCGACAAACTTCCATCGATTCAAAAATTTTACACTTTTATACAGGATGCCGCGGCCTACTCTTTCACGATAGAAACGGATGTGCGATCAGGCAGCGGTAAGCTAGACAAAGAACCAGCCGTACAACGAGAAAAACCACCGGTCAAGCTGCAAAAATCCAACGATGGGTCTCGTGCGTTCGTCACGTCCGTTGAGACTGGGTGCATTTTGTGTCAACAGGCTCACATGCTGTATAAATGTTCAGAGTTCATAAAAATATCAGTGCAGAAAACGATGGGATTTCGTAAAGTCGGCGAAACTTTGTTATAATTGTCTGCGATCTTCATGCAGGAAGTGCAATCTAGGTACGTGTAAGTATTCTCCGAAACGCCACAATTCTGCGCCATTTCTCGATCTCCGCTGTCGCACTTGATGCTAACTGCAGTTGTTCGGATAAAGACAGGGGCAGGGTCGTTTTCGGAAGCTCGAGCGTTATTAGATACTTGCGCGAATGCGAATTTTATCACCGAAAAACTCGTCACGAAATTAGGCTTAAGTACTAAGAGTTGAAAGCGCCAAATCAGCGCGATTAACGGAATCCAGGTAACTTCACAAGGCAACGTCGAATTACTTATTTGTTCTAGGTTAAATAATCACGAGCGACGTTTAGAGTTTCTTGTGTTCCCAGCATCGTCGACGCCATACCGAATGAGACCTTCCCGAAAGAGTCGATAGTTATTCCACCGAAGATTTGTCTAGCAGATCCGGCATTTCATATATCTCGCACAGTCGATTTGCTGACAAAGGGAACGTATTTAAAATAATCAATTGATGATAGGTCCATCTATTCAACCGAAATTGTTTGAAATTCTGATTCGTTTTCGATCACATCCATTCGTCATGACGGCAGATATTCAGCAGACGTATCGACAGGTTTGGTTGCATCAGGACGACAGGCAAATTTCAGCGAATTTTTTGGTTCCACAATAACTCGATTAGGACATTTGAATTGAATACAGTGACATTTGGAGTTGCGACGGCGCCATTCTTGGCAATTCGTACTTTACATCAATTGGCAGAAGACGAGAAGGTCCAGTTTCCGTTGGCGTATGAAATCGTGAGGAATAATTTTTATGTAGACGATATGTTGACTGGAGCAGACTCATTAGATGAGATCGTAAAGGCGCGCGACGAGGTCATCCAATTGTTAAGTAGGAGAGGTTTTAACATTCGAAAATGGTCGTCAAATCACACTCATGTTTTAGACAGTCTGGATCAGAAGATAAAGAACATTCCTCAGGACGACAATTCCGATCCAATGACGCGGACGTTGGGTATAGCGTGGGACTCCGAATCCGATCAATTCATTTATACGATCAATATGTTAGAGCTGCCGGTTAAAATCACAAAACGGCATATTCTGTCCGAAATCGCGAAGATTTTCGATCCGCTATGTTTGTTAGGGTCGGTCATTTTGTACGCCAAGTTGATCATGCAGGATTGCTGGAAGGCCAAGATAGATTGGGATGAGACGGTTTCGCAAGAAATCTACACGAAATGGTTGTCTTTTGCTGGCCAACTGCAGGCGCTTCAGAATGTCGGTATCGATAGACACGTAGTCCTACCTAATTCCGTCGACATCAAAGTCCATGGGTTCTGCGACGCTAGTCAGTGCGTTTGGTGTGTTCGAAATCGAAGTTGTAGCAAACGGTTTCTTTCAGGTCTGGATAATTAAACAAAAAAATAGGTTTTATTTTATTGGGGTTTCATGTTATTATATTAATGATTTCGTTTCATCGCGTTAAGCATAATAACTTGGTCGGTGCACTCGACTTTTTATTGGGTGTCTGGGTTTTTTTTGTAATGTTTTTGAATTTAGTTAATGTCCACATAATGTAAGGTTATAATCATCTTATGTGATGAAAGGCATTAAATTAACTCAAACATCAGAGCTACACCGTCAATTCAGCGACATCGAGTCTTCAGCGTAATCGTACCAATCGTCAGAACATCGACATCGATTCATCGACATCTGCGATAGCTGATAGTCTGCTTCAAATTACCGAACTTTTGACACCATCACTTCCGACTCACTCCCACCGGCGAGACGCGCAACATTCATTGGCCATTTGGATAAGTTTCATTCATTTTTTTTTTGTTTCTTTCGCTATTGAGTAGCTATCAATTCAAATCTCTGAGTTCAGTGTTTAATTTTAGCTTCGAATTTTTTTTACGTAATTCGCATTTGCACTTTAAATCTTCGTGAGTTAAATTTGGGGTGAAATTTTTCGATTTAGTTAATTTAAATTCAAATTTAAGATTTATTACATCAAAGCTAGCGTGACTTTCTTTAACTTGTTTCAATTTGCGTTTAATCTCAAATTTGAATTTCTATTTATTTCATTAAAATTGGCAGTTTATTTCGATCATTATTGAATTAGAATCAGGGTGACTTTCTTTAGTTTATTAATTTGGGAATTTAATTTCAAATCTTATCACGTTAAACTTAGGGGTAATTTCTATTGCGGGGTTAAAATTTGCATCACATTTAAAAAGTCATTAAATTAAATTAAGCGCGAATTATGTCTGGTCGTTATCAAACCTATTCAACGTCATTAATTAAATCACGTAAATAATCAATTGCCTAAAGATTCTGGAATTAATCGTTCTATAGTCTGATTGATCAGTTTCTTATTAAATTTAGCTGCGTTAGTCAGCGAATTCAGTTATAATCCAAGGTCTTGACGCAATTGTCTGATTATAAAAAAAAAAAAATTTTTTTCTCAAATTTAGCTTGCCCCCAAGCATTCGACCAACTAGTTTGGTTCCACGATACCTTCTGACCCAATTCAAGTAAAGCGGGGTTTTAACCTGACGAGGGCTATCAACGGAGCTGGGGCCCAACAGCCCGTTGTATAGCAACGCAAGTTGTTCATCCTGGACTAACTGAAACCACCCATTTGAACCCAGTCCCGTTTTATTAAGTTAGTTGATTTGATTGCGTTTAAGTCAAACGTGATCAAATCCCCTTTTTGTGCGGGTTACAATTATTTTCCTTTTTGTTTGCTATTTCACAATCAACCAACAATTCGTAATTGAGATAAAGGGATTGCGTTTCACTGAACTGACATCAAACCGCTTTCATCATGACGGTACGTCACCGCGCGACGTTTGTGATAAAAATTAAATACTTTTGACGAAGTTAATGACTGAGGTCAAGGAAATTCTGATCGGGTCGAACTTATCTAAACTTGAAAATCACTAATGCAGTAGTAAGAGTGAAAGATATTCATTTCATTTCGTACGAAAAATGCCTAGATCTTTACGAATCGTTGGTTGAAGAGAGGGGCTTATTGAAGACGACTTAGCGTGATCGCAAACTCGAACAATGCTATTATGATATCTCAGCGACACTCGAGACTGCAAAAAGAGGTTGCTTCAATAGGCGAGATAGTGGAATTCCAGTGATTGGAAGGATCGGTGAATTATAGGAGAGAATGGGAGGCTTTGACGGAGTCGTACGATCGCAATCGGGTGTTCATCTCGAAACATTTAGACGCAATTCTCGACGTTGCTCCGGTGATGTCGAGCAAATCAAAAGAACTTTCACGGCTGATTGATGACGCTAAGTAGCATTTCAACATTTTAAAATCGTTAGGAGTCGAATTTCCGGAGCGTATCGCTGTCCGCATATTGGAAAAGATTTTGCCGCTATCAGTCCGTCAGAAATGGGAGGAATCTTTGGGACGCGACAAACTTCCATCGATTCAAAAATTTTACACTTTTATACAGGATGCCGCGGCCTACTCTTTCACGATAGAAACGGATGTGCGATCAGGCAGCGGTAAGCTAGACAAAGAACCAGCCGTACAACGAGAAAAACCACCGGTCAAGCTGCAAAAATCCAACGATGGGTCTCGTGCGTTCGTCACGTCCGTTGAGACTGGGTGCATTTTGTGTCAACAGGCTCACATGCTGTATAAATGTTCAGAGTTCATAAAAATATCAGTGCAGAAACGATGGGATTTCGTAAAGTCGGCGAAACTTTGTTATAATTGTCTGCGATCTTATGCAGGAAAGTGCAATCTAGGTACGTGTAAGTATTCTCCGAAACGCCACAATTCTGCGCCATTTCTCGATCTCCGCTGTCGCACTTGATGCTAACTGCAGTTGTTCGGATAAAGACAGGGGCAGGGTCGTTTTCGGAAGCTCGAGCGTTATTAGATACTTGCGCGAATGCGAATTTTATCACCGAAAAACTCGTCACGAAATTAGGCTTAAGTACTAAGAGTTGAAAGCGCCAAATCAGCGCGATTAACGGAATCCAGGTAACTTCACAAGGCAACGTCGAATTACTTATTTGTTCTAGGTTAAATAATCACGAGCGACGTTTAGAGTTTCTTGTTGTTCCCAGCATCGTCGACGCCATACCGAATGAGACCTTCCCGAAAGAGTCGATAGTTATTCCACCGAAGATTTGTCTAGCAGATCCGGCATTTCATATATCTCGCACAGTCGATTTGCTGACAAGGGAACGTATTTAAATAATCAATTGATGATAGGTCCATCTATTCAACCGAAATTGTTTGAAATTCTGATTCGTTTTCGATCACATCCATTCGTCATGACGGCAGATATTCAGCAGACGTATCGACAGGTTTGGTTGCATCAGGACGACAGGCAAATTTCAGCGAATTTTTTGGTTCCACAATAACTCGATTAGGACATTTGAATTGAATACAGTGACATTTGGAGTTGCGACGGCGCCATTCTTGGCAATTCGTACTTTACATCAATTGGCAGAAGACGAGAAGGTCCAGTTTCCGTTGGCGTATGAAATCGTGAGGAATAATTTTTATGTAGACGATATGTTGACTGGAGCAGACTCATTAGATGAGATCGTAAAGGCGCGCGACGAGGTCATCCAATTGTTAAGTAGGAGAGGTTTTAACATTCGAAAATGGTCGTCAAATCACACTCATGTTTTAGACAGTCTGGATCAGAAGATAAAGAACATTCCTCAGGACGACAATTCCGATCCAATGACGCGGACGTTGGGTATAGCGTGGGACTCCGAATCCGATCAATTCATTTATACGATCAATATGTTAGAGCTGCCGGTTAAAATCACAAAACGGCATATTCTGTCCGAAATCGCGAAGATTTTCGATCCGCTATGTTTGTTAGGGTCGGTCATTTTGTACGCCAAGTTGATCATGCAGGATTGCTGGAAGGCCAAGATAGATTGGGATGAGACGGTTTCGCAAGAAATCTACACGAAATGGTTGTCTTTTGCTGGCCAACTGCAGGCGCTTCAGAATGTCGGTATCGATAGACACGTAGTCCTACCTAATTCCGTCGACATCAAAGTCCATGGGTTCTGCGACGCTAGTCAGTGCGTTTGGTGTGTTCGAAATCGAAGTTAGCCCCATTAAAACAAGTCACCCTTCCCCGTTTAGAATTATGCGGAGCTCTGCTTCTTACCAGGCTATTTCAGGAATGTCGTAAATCACTTCGATTCACCATCAATCGGATTTTGTTCTGGAGCGATTCGGAAATCGTATTGCAGGGATTGAGAAAATCTCCGAGCTCATTGCAAACCTTCATAGGCAATCGCGTAGCTGAAATTCAAGGTCTGGCAGAACCAGTTGAACGGAGACACGTGTCAGGTTAATTTAACGTCGCAGACGTGCTCTCCCGGGGGCAAATTCCATCTAATTTCGTTGACAACACTGAATGGTTTCAAGGTCCGGCTTGGTTAAGGGAGAAGGAAGTCGATTGGCCTAGGTCCCCGAATAAAGTCATCGTCGACTTGCCGGGTTTAAAGGCAGAAACGTGTTTGACACTCAAAATTGAACAAACTCCATTTTATCATAAGTTCTCGTCGTATCAAAGGCTATTGCGAGTTATAGCCTATTGTCTTCGTTGGAAATTTAGAAATCGAGAAAAATTCAGTCGTTTAATCCTTGATGTTTCAGAGAATGCACGAGCAGAGCGGAAGCTGTTAGCAGAGGTGCAGCTAGAGTATTATCGGAGCGATTTTGGTAGGTTAAAACGAGGTGAATGCGCGAAAAATTTCAAAATCAAAAAGTTGGATCCATTCATTGACAAAAACGGTTTAATGCGCGTGGGCGGTCGTTTGAATCGAGCATCTATTCCCATCGAACAGAAACGTCCAATTTTGATTCCGGCTAATAACCATGTGACTACGTTGATCATATCAGAAGCACATCAAGTCTCATTACATTCAGCAGTTCAGGCGACATTGTATCAAATTCGACAGTAGTTTTGGCTTCTTGATGGAAAACGTCACATCCGTAGAGTCATTAGGTCTTGCTTAAATTGCGTGCGATATCGACCGGAGATTCCACAAGCTAAGATGAGCGACTTACCTAAATTTCGAGTTGAACAATCCGCAGTATTCAGTCACATTGGAGTAGATTATTTTGGTCCAATTTCCATCAAGGAGAAAAAATTTCGTAATCGAGTCGTAATGAAGGCGTACGGGTGTATGTTTATTTGCATGTCTACCAAGGCGATTCATATTAAAATCGTCAGTGATTTGACAACTGAAGGATTCTTAGCACGAATTTCGTCGACGCGTATCACGATTTAAACGAATTCTATCAGTTGTTGAATTCTGACGCTTTCAACAAGACATTAAACTCTTTTTCATTACAACGCAATATTACATGGCATTTTAATCCACCAATCTCTCCGCACTTTGGAGGAATTTGGGAGGCGGCTGTAAAATCAGCGAAACATCATTTGAAACGAGTTGCCGGGGCAGTTATTGATATTTGAACAATTAACTACGTTAACTGTGGAAATCGGAGCAGTGTTAAATTGTAGACCAATTGGTACCATGTCATCCGATCCTAACGATCCTGAACCGCTTACTCCCGCACATTTTCTTATCAGCCGTCCTCTCACGACAATACCTAATCCTAATTTGTTAACGATTTCAGATAATCGTCTGTCCATTTGGCATTTTATTACAAAGGCACGACAGGATTTCTGGAAACGTTGGCATTTGGAGTACTTATCAGAACTCCAAAAACGACAAAAATGGTTAGAGACAAAGGACGAGATAAAACCTGGAACCGTAGTACTTCTCATCGAAAAGGATGTACCATGTTATAACTGGCCGTTGGGAGTGATCGTAGAAGTTCGACCTGGAAGTGATGGTGTCATCCGGGTAGTAAAGTTCAAGACAGCGCAAGGCGAATACGTCCGAAACATAACTCAATTGTGTCCGTTACCACATGTAAATGCGAAGTTGTAATTACGAATTATGTGAGGGGGGAGTATGTTCCGTCGAAAACTATCGCCGTCACAGTTAGGGTCATCGACGAGTTACGCAACAACTCCGTCGATGGCGCCGTCATCATGACAGTATTAGACCGAAGCATTTTCCTAAACCGCCATCAGGAAAAAGCGCGCAATGATGAAGAGCACTGATTGGCGGTCGAGGAAAAAGCGAGGGAAAAACGAGCGAAGCTGTAGGAACAAGGGGGGCGGTAGCTCAGACCGATCCGGACTACGAGAAAGGTAACATCGCGAACAGCTAGACAGGTATATTTTCACTGTCGAGTCAAGAAAAGGGGTTTTATTTCGATTTCGTCGTCCTAACGCGCGGATTGTGCAACACCTACAATCGAGTGAGCGAGAGAGAAAGCGAGAGCGAAAACCATCCACGCATTCGAGTGAGTTAGAGAGAAAGCGAGAGCAAAACACCATCTACGCTTTTCGCGCGAGCGAGAGAGAGAGTTTGACCGAGCGAGAGAGATAAGGCGAGAGCGAGCATGTAGCGAAACACCATCTTCGCTTGCGAACGAATGAGAGAGAGAAAGAGAGAGAGAGAGAGAGAGAAAGAGAGAGCGAGAAGATAAAAACAAAGTAAGTAAACAAACGTTCGTATAGTCTTAAGAATTCGGCAATTCGTTGTTGTGACCGTGCAACAACACTTACGAATCCAAGTTCACGTTAATGTCTACTCGGCAATCGAGTTGTTGCGACCGCGCAACAACACCCGAGTCTCAGACTCTAACGATTCACACACACGAACGATCCCACAGTGGATCTTCATGATTATGGTCAATTCGCCCAACAGGGACAATAAAATTAGGTCAGAGATTGACCATCTCGCTCAATAACTGCGTTTACTCTCGTGGGGTAAACGACCGACAGTCACCATCCTCGTTTCTTTTTTGTTTTTCTTTCTTTTTCATTTTTTTTGTATTAAGAAAAATTATTCGACCACCGAGAAAGAATGCCTACAAGTAAAATGAGGCATATGGAAAATGAAAGACTACTTGGAAGATTACCACTTCATTGTACTAACCGACCATCAGTCGCTAAAATGGCTAGAGAACCCGACATGAGAGAACCCGAAATGGCTAGAGAATCGACAACCCATCAGGAAGACTGGCACGATGGAGAATGGAGTTAGATCAATGGGATATGGAGATTAGGTACCGTAGAGGAGCAGACAATAACGTAGCAGACGCACTTTCTTGACCTGTCGAAGTATGCACAGTTCATACCAGTAAAAATTGCTCATGGTATACCACCAATCTTAAAGAAGTAAAAACACGGCCGAAAGAAAATCCGGAGTATTGTATAAGAAAAGGAAAGTTATACCGACACATATTGCATACCCTAGATTTCAACGAAGAAGATCCGAATGAACAATGGAAATTGTGTATTCCGACCGACGATCGCCAACGAGTCCTACAAGAATGCCATGATGAACCTACTGCTGGACATTTAGGAATTAGTAAAACATTAGTTCGCCTTGCTCGCTATTATTATTGACCCGGTATATTGCGCGACGGAACCAAGCATGTAAGAAACTGTGCCAAATGCCAGGAATATAAAGTCCAACAACAGGCACAAGCTGGACTAATGCACGCTACCAATGTACAACAACCGTGATGCCACCGGATATTCACCTAGATACTTAAATTTTGATAGAGAAATCACTGCACATCAGCAATCAACACCTTCAGGCGACACCGAGAACCGAATAAAAAGAATGCAAGAGGCAATAGAATTAGCAAGAGTAAACCTGGCTCAAAGCTTCCAAAAACAAAAGAAACACTATGATCTTCGACATAGACCGTGGGCTCCAAAAGTAGAAGATCTAGTTAGAGCAAGAACCTTCAAATTATCTGATAAGGCCAAGAAGTTCAATGCAAAATTAGCAGTCAAAATCGAAGGACATAATCGAATCGAAAAAATAATCGAATCATCAAACATTTTCATGTAAAGGATCTTAAACCGCATTATAGTGACGCAGTAGATGCAATCTACACCATGATTGCAGTAGAAACTACTAGGTGGCTACCGAATACATTAGAAAAATAAAACCTCAAGGATTCAAGAGGCTCCTGCGGTTGAATCCACACACGAGCGACATACGACATGCCGGCGCAGTAAATTTGGTAAATTTAGACCACACACTTTTGCGTTAATTAAATATAGATAGTAATTTTGTTCTTTAAAAATTTATGTTTTTTTTTCTCCGATAATAATTGTAAGAGTGAAATATCGAAATTTCACTCTCCGAAGAAAGAGAGGTATGCGACGCACAATAATTGCACGCGTGAATTATTCAGTTAGCATAATAATTATCAAATTAATAATTATTCATTAGGGTTAAGACTCGTAGTATAGTAAGATAGCTTCGCGACTAACACGCGTCGTAAAACGCGAGTTCAATGACCGCGATATAAATAGCCAAGGGTTATTGACCGCTCCCCCACTACTACACCTACTAACCAGTTCATTGACTTCGTTCGGAGTGTAAATGCAATACGACCTATTAAATACAATAAACACTTACAGGTTCTTTGATCAATTCACTACCTATATAATATATTAAATTTTTAAGAAACACTTTTCCCAGTTTAGTCGGAGTTTTGCAGCTTTTAAGCGGCGCAGGACTTCTTCCACCAGTTTGATGTGTTTTTCAAATGTTTCTGAAATAATGATGATGTCGTCTAAGTAACAGAAGACGTGCGGTTCTAGTTCTGGTGTTACTACTCCTTCGGTAATCATGCGTTGAAATGCGGCAGGAGCAGAATGTAATCCGAACGGAAGAACATTGAATTGGTAGTGTCGGCCTGGTACGGTAAAAGCGGTTAATGGTTTGCTATCCTCTTCGAGTGGTACTTGCTAATACCCATTTTTTAAATCTATGGTACTTAGGTATCGAGCTCCTCGTAATTTATCAAATGTGGCGTTTATCTTTGGAAATGGGTAAGCGTCCTTGATTGTTACCTCGTTAAGTTTCCGGAAGTCTACACAAAATCTGTATTTACCATCGTTCTTCTTTGCTAATACGATTAGCGAGCTCTACGGACTGGTGGATGGTTCTATAACTCCTTCTTTCAACATTTCGTCAATTTCTTCGTTAATTACTTCCTGCATAGCGGGGTTTCGAGCGCTGTATCGCTGTTTTATCGGTGTAGGGTCGCTAAGCCGTAGTCCATATGTTAGTAGTGGCGTGGGACCCTGAATCTCGTTAAAGTCATCCGGGCTCTGTCGATGATTTCATCCATTACTTTCTTATCTTTTATATTAATATCCACTAATCCTGGTGTCGTTTCAACTTGTCATAGATCGGAATTCTGCGGGTCAGTTTCTGGATATAATTCTTTACCTTAAATTGTCATTTTAAATCCTAATTTTGGCAAAATGTCCATTCCTAATAAGAAATGATGCCAAAGGGTGGGCATGACGTGAAAATTGCCAAGTATCTTGTTGACCCTTATCCAACATGGACCGGCTATGTTGTCTTCGAGTCGTATTACACTACCATCGGCCAATACGGCTCGGTTCTCTTTTGTCACTTTTTTCCATCCTTTGGCCAAACACCAGTTGGTCGCGGCTCTGTTGGCGAAGGAGCTAACGGCACCGGATTGATTCCGTCGGCCTTTTAAGTTTACGCTGACGAACAACCGGTTATCTTGTTCGTGGACCGAGTCATTGGCCTGGTTGACTCGGTCCTTTGCCCGTTTCCCTGACCTGTTCCATGACAGTCTTTCGTGTAAACACCGTCCTTTCCACAAACCGAGCAAAATAGTTTCCACGGGTTTCGACATTGACTACGGTTGTGTCCACGTTGTTTACAGCGCCAGCAACATTCATTTCGTTTGTAAGATGTGTTGATTTTAGTGATAGCCATTGTCTCTTTTTGTTGTTTGTATGTGCGGTTGATCTCTAGTACATTAGCTTCATGTTCTTCCACTCTTTAAATTAATTCACTTACGTTTCTTATTTCGGAGCGGCAGCTGTTCTTCTGGATCGTAGTCCCCTTTTCTACGCATTAGGGTTAATAATGCTGTGGTGAAGTCTCGAATGTTTTCGTTCGTCATCTGGGTTCTTGCTGCAATTTGTCGACCCAAATTCCTTCTTTCTTGTGGAGCTTGCCTTAACTCATCGACTCTTTCCAAAAAAGAATAAACGTCTTTTCCTTCAGAGACAATTCCATTTCCTCATCTGATCCATGACTTCTCTTCTTGACGGTACGGGTGGTGGTACTTGTACTATTGGAGTTGATATCATTTGCGGAATCATATTTTGCTGTTCTTGATTGTTGCTACCGGATGGTCCAAGTAATGAGAGGTTAGCGTGATCGGCTGCTAGGTCTTTAGTTATGTCTAAGTTTTCTTTGTAACCTTCAGGATCTGGAGTTTTGTCGGTGAATAACCCTTCATTTAGTCTTACAAACTTCACAAGACGATATCCGAGTTCCGTAACAATACCATCAGTGTCAATATTATGCTATTTAGTTCTTCAATTAGATCTTCTCGACGTAATCCACGATACGGGGGCCATTTTACAATAGGTTTAGTTGTCGGAATTTATAAGTGTAATAGTGTCAGTGTTATCACGGCGTCCTAGTGTGATTTACAAAATTAGCTAGTTTGTAAGTTCGCTAAAAAAAAATTTTAAACTAAAGATTTTCAAATTCCTTTTACAATTAACTGTCCGAGAACCATGTAACGGAGTGAATCTTCGCCGGGGTCTTGCTCAGATTCCAGGATTCGGTCAGGAAGGAAATTGAAATAATTATACTGTAATTTAATTATAAAAGACTAATTATATATATATTTATAAAGCTAAGTTGTGTACAACAGTAAAATAAATGAAATCGCCGTTTCCCTTGCTGACTGGGATTCGGACTTAGTCAATCTAGAATCAAATAAATAAGCAATACTTAGTACCACGCGACTTACAAACTTTACAACGCTATCTTATAACTAGTATCCTGAACGGACGCAACTAGCGGTTATCGTGTGTGTTCACGCCGAAATACGGTTTGGGATAATCCACGTGTGCTCACGAGGATACGGTCGGAATAATCCACGTGTGCTCACGAGGATATGGTCGGGAAGCGGTTACGGTATGATTGGTTAGGTTTACGGATGTGTGCTCACGTTCGCATCTACGGGCGCCTGCACCAGGTACAAGATTCAGTCTGGCCGTGTGCTCACGACCAGCTTTCTCCAGCTCCCTGATCCAGACTGGTTATAGCGGTTCTTGGAGCGCCTTATATACCCGATCTGCGAGAGCGCGCATGCGCAGAACGCGGTTGCCCCACTCCGAACGAGGTCAATGAACTGGTTAGTAGGCGCAGTAGTGGGGGAGCGGTCAATGACCCTTGGCTATTTATATCGCGGTCGTTGAACTCGCGTTTTACGACGCGTGTTAGTCGCGAAGCTATATTACTATACTACGAGTCTTAAACCTATTGAATAATTATTAATATACTAACTGAATAATTCGCGCGTGCAATTATGGCGCGTCGCAGATCTGTACAAAAAATAGAGAGAACAAAAAAAGAGGAAAATAAAATAAATCTGAAATAACACTCATTATCACAACAATCGCGGAATTAGTTAATTATTTAGATTTGACAGAGGCAATTTTGTCATTCGATTTCGTAAGTCGTTTAACTTTACATTATTTCGCTTTACTATTTAAATTAAGACGGATTGAAAGACGAAGGAAGGCGTCACTCTGACACGGTCACAATAAATTTTCCCCGCTATACAATAACAGGCGAGTACGTGCTCCCTTCTTCCTTCAAATTTGAAAAAGACCGCTAACTAGAGTCCACGGGCGCTTACGAGCGACCGTGTAGAGCACGATTCTAACTACACGTTTACAGCGCAATTGTTTTACAAATGTTTTTTTTAATAGAAAAATTCATCATTTTCACAGAATCGACTTGCTCGCTAGCTAGTGACTCAAGCAGTAACGTCACCCATACGACGGGCTATCGGCAAGAGTCTAAAGAGGTAGTGGCGATTCTTGGACCGTTGCTAGAAGGAAATCAACCATAATTCAGGGCTCCTTCAGTTTTTTCGTCCACCGCGTCGCTTCATCGACGAAGTACACTGCGGACAGTACCATTTACCCTTAGGCGGCGCAGTTATGTTAACGCATGGGTAATGGAACCACTCGAAAGGACACTGAAATAAACGATTTTTTTAATTAGAAATGCTAATAATAGAATACATAATAATATTAAATGAAATGTATGGCTAGAATTTTTTTTTTTTAATTTGAAATTGATTCTAATATATTCTTAATATCTAGAGATATTTCTTTGGAAATGGAAAATATAGTAAAAAAATAAATGTCTAACAAATTATAAAATGAAACTCGTACAATATAAACTCACGTCAGAATTGTCGCAAGCAACCATATCTCCATAAGAGACTTGATTACAAATACAGTATCGCGGTTCGTTAGGATCGAACGTCCAGTCAGGATTTTCAGAGTCCGTGATCGTTGTCGCTTGAGCTTGAGCAGCAGCAGCGGCTGTCGCGGCAGCCGCTGCTGTTACTGTCGTACCAACTTGACCAGTCGTCGTAGTCGTCGGTTGGACCTGCGTTACCGTCGCCGTCGGTTGTTGTGGTTGTTGCTGCTGATGCTGCGGATGTTGTTGGTGCTGATGTGTCGGTTGTTGCTGCGTTTGCTGCTGCTGATGAACAGGTTGTTGTTGTTGTACCGTAGGTGGTATCACGCTCGCACTTGGCACACTGGCAGCAGTCACTTTTCTGTAAATTATAAATATTTTCTCTTGCTATTAACGGTGTAAGTGGTAGATCAAGAAGATTTTAAGTAAATTTTAGTAAAGTTTTATTTAATTTGAATTTAATATTTTTTATAAAAGAATTATATTAATAGTTAAATATAGCTAATATATAATTTTTACATTAACACTACTATAATTCTTCTGTAATTTATTTCACTTTTTACTTATGTTTATTGAAATACAAGTAGTAAATTGTTTGAGTATTAAAAATAAAAGTATCTTAATGACTTCCTATCATATTACTAACCTATGATTATGAAAATAATTTGATAATCTCATTTAAGAGGATGTCAAATAACTTATGTTACCATCCGAGTCCTTTACCGTCTGAGAAGTACTGTTTTTACAATAATTAATGTCAAAGTATTAAAATGTAAGCTAAATCACATTGAGAACATTGTCTCTTGATACAATGAACTCTATAATCGTCCAAAGTTTCAAAACAATTAGTGATTTCGTTTATGAGATTAATAGTTTTAATAAATTTTAAATTTTGAAACAGTACGGTTTACATTTTTAAAACAATTAATCTTATAAACTAATTCGCACTTTGAAATTTTAAACAATTACAGACAGCATCGTAACATAAGCAATATTCTCGCGATTTCTCTTAAATTTTAATATCATATGTTAGATGTTACATTTCATAGTAATACTACTCAAATAACTGAGACAATAACATAACGAGTTTGAGACCCCTCTTAACCACATACAAAATTATTATTAATTTTGTGCAATTAATTTAACGAGATATCGGACTCAAATTGTAGGACAACTACAACTTTTCAACAACTTTTAACCCAAAAGTTATACGTAAAATATTTAATTAAAAATTTGAAAAGATTCATGTGGACTTTAAAACACAAGGGAGGGCATGATGTTTTGACATTTTAAGAAAAAATATTTTTTAATAATAATTGAATAAACACAGTAAAAAAAGATATAAATTTTAAACCCAAACTTTATATAGGCTAATTAGCGATTTAAAAATCTGAAAAAATGTGTGTGTATTGTGTAAGCATGCATAAATGCCTAACGCAAAGGATTTTCCCAAAAATTAATTTTTTTTTATAAAAAAATATAAGGAATGCCCATTTTCTGAGTCCGGCATCTTCTTAAAGATAGAATTTTCTTGATTAAACAAGGCTAGGAATTAGTTCAGCAATTGTAGTGAACTTTAAAATCTTTTTTCTTGCAGAAATGTCATTTTTTGTACTTACGAAATAAGTATTGGAATATCCGCAATTAAATTTTAATAAGACACTGAGAAAAGATTTTTGGCCCTTGAGTTATCTTAAAAGTGTAATCAATTCACTTTATCAAGTATTTGAAAATCTTAAATACATGAAAAAAAGAATAAAATAAATACAGCAAAGTTCACATTATATAAGTAAAAGAAATCAATAAAATAAACTGATAACACTAAAAATTACTTCAATTACCTAAAACTCATCTTCAGTATCAAATTAAAATCTTTTAATTCTTCTGTAAATATAAAAATTAAAATATTATTGTACATACATTGACCGAGAATGTTGGAAAATTTCCTTCCATTCAAAGGAATGACAAATGATTGGAAAACAACCATCAAGATATTTTAATCATTGATTCAAATTCAACATTGAATTAACTCACTTTTTGTTCTTTTTCGATGATTCCTGAATAGCAGCAATAGCAGTTTGTGCAGCACCCGCAAGTTCCCTACTAAACTCAGCCGCATGCACCCCACCGGTATTGATAGCCTCGTAGCTGGCTTTCAGGCTAGCCGTTCTTCGGCCTTGTTGCATGTGCTGAGTAGCGGCAATGGCCTGAGAAGCGGCAGCTGCGATAGCATTGCCACCTGCACCGATGTGTCCGAGATTGTAACTCACAGATCCGACGGAGTTAGCGATCCCGATCGTGGGTGTTGATGTGGTTGCGGGTATCGTAGACGGTTGTGCGACCAATGGTGTCGAATTCACTGAAGCTGGTCGACTTTCCGGTATTGTACTACTTGACGGTGTAACTTTTTCAACTGCGGTACGTTTTTCTATCGACGTTGACGATGCATTCGAGTCTCTTCTCTTTTCTCCTCGCGCTAGAAATGTTTAAAGCTTTTAACGATATACTCAATGAAATATTCTAGTAAATTGTTCCAATAAACTTTATATTTTATATATTAGTTTTGTACATGTTTATAGTTTAATTAATGTAAAGTGTATTAATAAATCAGTGTAATTCAAGTATTTATTGTAGATTAATATAAATTCATATCATATTTATTTTTTTTTAGTTCAGAATATTTTTGTGCGTACATTTTCTTGTTGATATCTTGTTTTTCATTACTTTGTTTGAAACTATTATCTTACATAACAGTAAAAAATAATATAAGTGTATATAATAAACAATTATATTTATACTTACAATGACTGTGATTATCTCGAGATCTACTCGAAGTAAAGCTATATCTGTTTTCCTTCTGACTGCTATTTGTTGATGGCTGATCTAATTCTAAAGATCGTTTTTCTAATATTTCTGTAATACCTTTATTATCAGCTTCCAGCTCCATCTTAAACTTATGAAGTTCTTGATCGAGTCGCCTTAAATACCTATCTACCAAATCATACATTTGATTTGCAAGGTGCACTTTTTCGTCTGCATCTTCTAACGTTTTATAATACTCTTTTCGTATTGCTTCATATTCAGACTCTTTTTCGCTAGGTTTCATTTTCTTGGCATTAGAGAAGAATACTTTGACTTTTTTCTCTATACTGTCCATGGAATCTAAAAAACAATTAAATTATGTTAAATATATTATAAAAAACAAAAAATTAATTTCCAAATTTCATGTTACGTTTGTTTGTATATATTGTACTTTAGTCATTTTGATTAGTATTAATATAAACTAACACAGATATACTGATAATTTATAAATATTAGTTAATTTAATTGTTTTTGCTTACTTTGTACACCCAAATCCATTTCTCTCATTTCTGTAAACCTGTCCCTCAGCTCTTGTGGGAGATGTTCGATCACTGAAAAACAGAGAGTTCGATAAGAAAACATAACCCTCAAAAATCAAATTTTGAATAATCAAAAATAATCGCGTGACACAGTCTGATCATTCTGCTAAGTAAGAATAGAATGAACAGCATCATTCAATATGAATGATTATAAACAATGTCAGATTTAACAAAAATTGTAAATACAGTAAATGTGTACTACCCTTGTAAAAAATATAGAACTAACCTTAAAATAATTGAAAATAAAAACTCAAAGTAACGATGAATTACTAACAGGTAAAAATAATTGGAAAGTTTGTAAAACAATAAAAATAAATAAGGTATTGATAAAAGTTAAAAAAACAAATATAAAATGAAGTTTGTAAATAGATGAAGCGCGCCTCTCGCGCAATGTTTTTATTTAGAAAGGTTAGTATCTCTCGGAGAAGCTTGGACAAGCGCGGTATCTTATATTTTCACTTACTCTCAACATAGTCCTCCAGGTAAAGCATCTTGGGGGTTTTGGCTCTAGTTCCGGGTGTCTATTTACAATTGTCCGTAGTCGAGCTTGTATACCCGCCGCGCTTGTGCTCGCGAAATTTTCGCTCGTCGATCGGTAGCGTGGTCGCGCGCGCGGCTTGCCTCGTCGGTTTCATAACCTCAAAACGCTTAAGGAGCGCAGACGCCTTTCCTCGTTTTCTTGAGACACCGATCCTTCACTCGTCTCTTTCACCAACGTCCTCGGTTGTACTTGCATCGGGATTTATACTTCGATCACAATATTTATCCCGTTATTAATTATTATTCGGTCGCTTTGATTGCGTCAGGCCAATCGTTGTTTATGAGGGTGGCCGCCATTTTGGACATTTCAAAGCATCCACTTAGATTCAACTGATGTAAATAAGTGTATACGTACTTATAACGCACGGGTACGGAATTCCGTTTGGAATCGTTTTAAACAATGTATTTAATTCAATTTTAAAGATTTTTTCATTAGATTATTTATTTTCGAGATTATTTCATTAGTTTTTAAGGAATTTTTAGCGATTCTTTTTTCTGGAAACTTGATCAAATTAATCATGACTTTTAATTCTTGTACACAAAGCTTCTATTTATACTTTATGTGCATGATTCATAGGTTTCATTTTATTTGAATATTTAACACAAAAGTTTAACAAAATATAATTTGGTCACTTTCCATTACTTTTTTAACTTTTAATAAAACACAAAGTCTCCTTGTGTATCTTATTTTTATTGTATTATTATTTTTGTTCAAGAAAAATGATTCGACGAAGTCCCACAAGAATAGATTTGAGACTCGATGATTTAACTGAGTACGAGACATTAAAGAAAGAACGGGAAGAGAAAAAGGAATCTGACAAGCAGGGTCCTTATCCTCAATCGTGGGGAGGAAAATTAACGCAGACTGAAATTCAAGAACGTATTGGATATGTGCCACAAACTCCTCATACAGCGCATTCAAGACCTAACTTGACATTATAGTAGTTTTTAGTAGTTTTAAGATACAAGGGAACATTTGTGATATGATATAAGTAATTTATATACATAAAAATTTGTTTTTATTAACTATTCCTTTTTTTTTATTAACGAAATACTTAAATTATACATGGCAGCATTTTGATGTCAGACAATTAAACAATGCCTTATTCTTAAAAGTAAATAACACAATGTTGATTATTAAATGCATTAGTAATCTACAATCACTTTGCAATTTATTTTGTGTTCTTTATTGTAAAACAACAGCTGCTTACATTTAACATTTACCATAAAAGTGGAAGACAATAGCTAAAACACAACTTGCATTATTATTCACTTTTTATGAGTATCTTAAAATATCTAATTAACAAAATTCCAAGTACTATTTATCTTTTTTTATTTATTATTACTATTTATTGTATTCACTTTAGTTTCAGAAATTAACATATCATAAAAATAGACTTTTTTTTTACTTTCGCATCTTTTGAACTTTTTCTAGATATGATTAAACTGTTACAATCCATTGTTCTTTTTATTTTGAAAAAACTAATATCTTTCATTTATTACAAGCCTTTATTGAAATAAAGATATTCTGGTATCTTTCTTCCTTTGCAGTTTGCTTGCAATAATTCATAGTTCTCAGGCTCATATTTTTGTAGAGTTTGAGATGAAATTGAACTGAAAATTATAGTGATAAATTTAATAAAAATTTGTACATGCCTTTTTTAAGTTATAATATTTGCCTAATATTTACCATCTTTGAGGGAATAGTGCACACGCAGTTGGTACCATAATCGTCAATCTAAAATAGGCAGATAAATTTTTCAAGATGCGGTTTTCATGTTTAGACTTTTCACACTACATTTTAACATTGTTATTAAATTTATAATCTAGAAACGGCTTAATTTTTATGATTGTTAACTGAGTATACATACTATCAAGATTCTCGGATAAAGGCTAATATTTAATTTTTCAATAATTATACTTTAAGCATACTCTATACATTTTCTAATTTTTAAATAAATATAGGTGTTTCTAATATTATTTTACATGAACATTCAATATGCAGCTCAATGATTCACACAATTTATAATTAATAACTGTTCAACAAATTAGTAATTTCAATATAAATTTTTTACTTATAATTCTTCCATTTAGAACAAATATTACCCATAATGTATGAATCAAAGAATTGAAAAATACTGAAAAATAAAAAATCTAATGATACTTACGAGATACCACACATAAGTACTTGGAAAGGTGCATGAAGGGCTTTAATTCTTTGCATCCAGGATTTTTTCTCAAGTCGTTCCATTAATATAGGCAGCAATACTAATTCAAGAAAAATTTTTTTATTTGTTGTATAAAATGCACTAAAATTATTTTATAAAATATAGTACTTACCCATTCCTGGAGCGCACATGATAATTCTTGATATCACAACCTGACTAATACCTTTCACAGACGCAAGCTGAAAAATAAAAAATGTCATCATGTATTATAAATAAATAATTGCTTCACGTTTTATACAGAGTAATATTTGTAAATTACTTGTAAAAATAGATATCTAAAGAAATTAATATTAAATAAATACTATTGTTGATATTATTCAGTTAAGTTAAAAGTCAATTAAAAGAAAATTATCTCATCTTGTAAATATTCAGATTAGATATACCATTTAAGTATCTCTTAAACTAATTTTAAAATTTTCCCACGTTTATTATCTTATCAAAGCTATAATTACTTAGTTTACAAAATCTAATTCCTATCTAATGGTAGGAAAAAATAGGAAATACTTGAAGGCAAAAAATTATTGTTTACCATCTCTCTTATTCTTAAAATTTTTCTTTATTTTATTTAAATTAAGCAATTTAGCTCAATGTTTTTTTTTTGAAGATTTAATTAAAATAATTAAAAATATGAAGTTATTACCTTTGACTTGGTGAGCTTTCTACCATCTTCGTCGACGAGCTCGATACCTTCGATAATCTCGTTTTGCCTCATCAGCGGAATGTTGACGCAATTAGCTGCTGCTACAGCAGCAAAGGGCACATACCTCTGAAATTAAATTACAAAGATAAATAATTATATCTCCTACAATTAGGAATATCTTAATATCAATTATTACTTGAACGAATGAAATTAATTTTACATAACTTATTAAAGATTATTAATTCCCTTTTATTACAACAAATTTTATTAACTTGTGAAAATTTAATAACAAAAAAAATTTCTATACACAAATGTTAAAATGATAATTTAGTGCAGGTAAATTTAATTACTAGTTTGTACACTTTTACAATTCCATTTATCTCAAAAGTGTTAGCCTATAGTTAAATATAATACAAATATTTAAAATAAAATTTCATAATATTCTGCAAATTAATAATGGAAAAGCGTGTTTTAGAATCATGTTTCTAATTCTGTTTGATGAAAATTTAATTTTTAGTCTTGAAAATGTATATGATAATCTTAAATAATCGTATAACGGAGACCAATGTAATCTTAGTTTTGTTTTTTAATTTATTACCTATCATCAACATGATTAACAAATTAACTGTTTTTAAACCGATAATATTTTGGCGCTGAATTTGAATTTTTTTAAATGTATTGAAATAAAAAGAATTGTTTAAAAAAATGAAAATATTTATAACAAAAGAATAAAAAACCGATTAAAGTTGCACATAGCAACTCTAAACAAAAATGTCATCTGTCACATGTAGATATAGATATAAGTGCACACATTTTGAAAAGAGTGGACGACTCACAGCCATGAGGGGATTCGCCCTCTTTTGCCAGAAACTCTTACATCCTATGGCCGTAACCATCGCTGCGGATGTTGCGCTTCCATAAGCGATTCCTAATTGATTCGTTGTCACTGGGCTATTGGCATTTCTATTCGTATAGTTGACTAATGCGTTGAATGACTGATTAACCCATTGCCAGAACACCACTGCCAATGTCGACCTGTCAACGTTTATTTACTTTTATTAAGACACATATATGCGTATTTTTTTGCGAATGATGGAAAGAAGAGGATATGGGTGAAAATTGAGCAATTACTTTTATAACGGTTTATACTCGTTTGCTGCACAAAAATTATAATAATGTAATAATCGCATTTATAATGGATAATTTTTAAACAATTATTGTAAAAAGTTTATTTTACTTTAACTATACGTATCTTTATCGCTGCAGATTTTTTAATTCGTATAAAACACAGTGATATCTGAACGCAAGTTTGAAATGCACCTGAACGGTAGGAGCTATTCGATTTCCTTCTTCATTATTCATTGATCATGGAAAATATTATCGTTTATCAATTTGCAATCCAATTTCCTTTTGTTTCTTCGACTACATCGAATCACACTTATCTTGACATTTCAGATAATTAAATTTTCTTCAAATAATATCTATATTTTCTCTCGCTAAATTTAATATAGTGTACATTTACGTAGAGTTAGTTAAGCGGAGATAATTTTATGTTATATTTTCGATATTATAATTTAAAATAAATTTATAAAGTTTCAAACTCGTGTCATATTTGATTGAGGGGTGTGATCAAAACTAGTTCACGCATACTCACAGAAACTTTGGATCGAATGCTAAAATAAACTTTTTACTCAATTTGACAGTAAATTAACGTAAGTAACGTGTAAAGGTAAATTTTTTAAAATAATTAGTTATTGAAAATGTCTCATTTAAAATTTAAATCCCTTTATATAAGTACAAGGGGTACGTATATATGTATAAGAATTTTAATGAACTAAATAACAGTCACTGTATTGCAAAGTGGTACGAATATTCTATTTTTAAATTGAATTGATTGAGTATACCTCATTAATTATATTTGGAACTAAATTTTTATATGTATATGTTGTATGAATGACCCATTTGTAAAATGATTATTACAAATATTAATGGTAAATATTTGTTAAAGTCAGAAGATACATAGTTTGTCAAAAATTATTTTAATTTTATAATAAAATATATTTTTAAAAAACTTGGTTACTTACTTCACGGAGATAAACATTTTATAATAAAAACTACAATGAATTTGCATAATCGCGAGATATAGACTTGAAAAATCATGAAAATGATTTATAGAAAAATTTATTACAATTTTTGAGAAAATTTATCATAAATGTAGTGAATATTAACAAATCTGTAGTAAATTTTCTTACTAGACATAGTCATTTTTATAATTTGTCAAGTCTATTTCTCGATTACTCAATAACGTAGTAATATTTAATTTTTTTTCTCGACGTATATTAATTTTTAAACAATTTTTGTTAGATTTATTATGTTGTATATATTTTAATTATATTAATTTATATAAAAAAAAGCAGATGGTACGTAAATATATTGTATTTATATAAAAATATTTAAGTGTTTTCACGGAACAAAGTAATTTCAAAGTATTGAAAAGTAAACGTAATTAGTTTAATCTTCAATTATTGAATTCAGCAATGCTAGGTACAATTATTGAAAGATAAATTTATAATAAGTTTAACAACGTATAAAGGTACTTTCTTTTAAAATGGTATAGAAGTTGTATAAATTATTTATAAAAATGTGAAACTCAAGAAGGTGTACATAGTGCACCAAACATTAATGCCGTAAAATTACCTGTAGAATTGTAACATAACCCCGGTGATGGCCATACCACCTGGGACTTGAAAGGACATTCTGCCAAATACATTCTGGAGGTCGCCAGTGTCAGGGTGAAAGGACGACTCGTAGAGCTTCTTCGCGAAGATGATCTGCTCGCGCGTTGTGCCCGCTGGCTCTTTTCCAAGCCTGAAATGAAAATCGCGGGCGCGTTAGTGCGTTATTTCCCGAGACCCGGTTACCCTGCATAAATAACTCGGCTCCATGAGACACCTGACCTAGCGAGCATTCGGATAACCCGACTTATGTAACTAAATAATTCCCGCTCGTTCCCTCGCTATTCTATACAATATCATATGATAGGTATCATTATAATTAAAAATAAAAAAAAATTGTATCGTGAGTTTTTCGTCCGTTTCTTTAGGTTTTTCTGTAAAGAAAATTCTAATATAACGTAAGGTCTTTGAAGTATCCTCAAATTTTACTTAGACGTTAAATTGTATACCATTCTCACTGACTTACTAATAAAAGATAAGTGTATATTTAATGCTAATACATATATGAATAGTCAGCATATAAACGAAGATAATACCATAAAAAATTATTTAAACTGGTATTAAATACATGAATGCTAATTACTCGTATCTCAATGTTGTTTTTTCTCCACAATAAAATGCACATAAGTAAAAAAAAAGACTCGTGCATCGAAACATTACGGTTGTAGTATATAAAACTACACATTCGAAATTTGAAATAGAAAATAGAAAAACGTTCCTTCTAGTTTTCGTATTTTAAAAATTAATAAAAATACGAAATCTCGATATAATTAGACGTTCTGACGAGTAAAACTAATCTTACGGATGTTTACAGATGTATCTAATGTGTATTCCTATGATTCGATTGATCAATAATGAACTTTGGTCTAACATTGTCTTTAAAATTCATTTAAACGAGCGTTTACAAATCTGATAGCCTTCGGATAACGTTCTTTTCTGAATAATTAACTCTCGTAAATAGTATTTAATACGTCATTTTTTTTCATTAACTTTTCGAAGCAACCGATGATACATTATTTTCATTGTTGTAACATTAACTAACCTAGTTCACGATATTTTAATTATTACAATTTTTCCAAGAGGTATTTTATAAATAAATAATACGCGATAAGATAACATATATTAACAACTTTTTGTCTTACCCATTCACGTTTAACACGTGCGTTCTTTTATTTATGTCATATTTTCTTTAGCTATATGTGCTCTTTTGAATCGTAAACATTCATTGTAAACAACGCAACATTGTACCAATGCAAGAGATTACTGAATCAGACTTTTTTTTCATTTAATAAAAAAGGGACTAAAACGGTCATTTGAATAAAAATACCTATATTGTTCGCAAAGTTCCTTTGCGCGTAAAAGCTCTGATTCTGGTGTGATGCAAGTTCGAAAATCGGTAACCCAGGCAAAGTGTTTCCATCTGCCTATAAAAGTGCTCTGGTCCCATAATGGTTTATCCAGGTCCAGCCTTTCGGTCGCCATTCTAAAACGAATGGCTTAACGCCGCTACACCTATAAAAGAAAAATGATACGTGGTATATTATTGTATTCATTTTATTGTCAATAATCAGTTTTTTTTTACATAAGTTTGTACTTTTTTTTCTACTATTATACAATTTTTATGAAGAAACGCTAGACTAATTACTTGTTTTGCCTTCCTTATAACAAAATGATGTATCAACTTCGTATAATTAGATCAAATTTTCCTACATGTGAATATTGACCTTCTTTTACATAATTTTAATTTGCTTATTACTTTTAATATTCTTTGGAAGAAATACATATTTTTTTTGCTATATCCAGTTTATCGTTATGTAATTCCTAGATTATCGATTAAATTTTTCATATACTGTAGTTGTTTCACTTGGGAACAAAGAAAAATTTTAAATGTTTACATTTGTGTCGTCTGCGTTGATTATTATTAAGTAACTTATTGTACACTTAAGTATCAAAAATGCACAAGATTTTTCTTCTATTCGTCGTTGATAAAATGGAATATTATCGTTGCATCTCTATCTTGTCGCAGTGCGCGTGAAAAATAAGTTGCACATTTTGTAGGTTTACAGCGATTGCAACTGTACAGTATCGATATTTAATTTTTCTCGCATCGTGTTGGATTAAATAATTTAATAATTCGATAACAATACGAATTTAATTGAAGCACTTCTTACCAATTGACGATAGAGAATTGTTGTATACGAAGTATAAAAATGTAACCGAGTTATTCAATGAATCTTTTGTTACATAAAACGAAGTTGCAGTCGAATAAATCTTCGATAAAAAGAAAGGGAACTATAGCGTAATTTTGATACTAACTAAAATACCGCAATTCCATTCGAACTGTAAATTGAATCGATAGCTTCACATTTTAGGACAGTATCCAAAATCGTCTATACATATACAAACGCGCGAGAAACCTACATTACCGACATTCCAATTTTGGGTGAAAAGTACGAAGAAATAAAGAAAATCAATGCCTCGTAAAATGTAGACCGGGGATGCGAGAAACCTGGTAGCTCGATATATGCATCGTATATGCACAGTTAAACCTAAAATAACTCATCTCCGGTCGAAAAGAAAAAAAAATAAGAAAAATGAGAATAACGAAAACACGAGTAGACTTTCACATCCTCGAGGAAAAGTGAGCTTGTACATCCGATACGTTTTAGCCGTGTATATAGATAGGTATAATAATGCACGTACCCTCCACACATACCTACATCATCAACACCGTCAATTAGAGACAAACGAAACGAGTTATTCTCGCGGTCCTACAATTTTTTCGCACGCGCGTTTATAAAACGGCGCAAGTCCCGAGGAAGCAAAGGGTGTATGTAAACGGTGTTACAGTCGATATCGAGTGCATATATAGTATTACAAGGTGCTTGGAAAAATCATAGTGCATTTACATAATGTATGTATATACCGGGCGAAAAACCAATCGACCTGCATCTATAAATATATCCGCACGCAAATGTCAAAAATTAAATGGAAAATCGTTGGTACGTTAATGAAGATTAATCTAGACTTACTGTACAAAAGCTCCGGATTGTTTTCTCTTTCGGAATTTCACGTAGCCTCCCGGTACATGTCCTCGTTACGTTGGCCCAGCTTGCGCGGCATGCAAATCGAGACTGAGAGCCGCTTGGCCATATGACGCTGTGGTTAGAAGTATGCACGGGATATACTTATACTTATACCTTTTTTTTTCCTCTCATGCGTATATAGAGGAGGCACTTTCGCGTGATCTTCCACACGTTTTACAATTGCGCATGCGTCGAGCCTGCGTTCCACGCTCTCTCGTTATGATGTACCTACTGTGGGTGCTATACGAGCGGCTGGATTTATTGACCGCGTATCGTTTGAATCGTTTACCGGTTGGGGTAAATTCAACTTGTAATTCCTATCGAGATACGCGTACGTATTACGGGTAATATTGGTTTTCCTTTTATTTACATAATTAGTGTCTCAGTTCCAACAAATTGGGAATTTTCACTTTTGAAATTCACGTTTATAGATATATGTATACTTCCACGTTTTGAATAGATGCTAACTATTTATATATCTCGGAAAATTAACAACGATATATTATGACGAATTTTGTTCGATCGGAATTAACGAATCCTCGTGTAAGTATTTACATATATATATATACATATAACGATATATACGTAATGAACGTGCCGGAGGTAAATCGATTCCCAGAGGAACCATTAAACGCATACGAAATTTAGTTTTATCAGACGCGCAATGTACATAGATAAAACGACGAAATTCCGAATATTACGTGCGTTTATTGACCCTTCGAGTCTGCGTGTCACGTTATATACTTGATATATGGTATAAGCGTAGGAGGGAAAGCTCCCTTTGTACATGGAAAATTATTCAAGATAATCGCACGTATTATCGTTACTATAAATACGCTCGCGTTGATATGAAAAAATGATAAGCCAATTTTCATTTCAACGGTACACCGGTGGATACGATTTTCACCTTAAATACTTAGTGAAAATTGTCTGTATAATTATATATATACATATATATATACAGTGTTTTTCGTAATAAAAACTAGATTATACGTTAGGCCTAGTACTATATGCCATTCCTTCCCTTTGTACACAAAGTTGTACGGAATTTTCGCTACTTATTGCGATATTGCGGATGGAATAATGAGGGATAATATGCCTTTGATTTGCAGTAACGTAAGTTTATAAATAAAACACAACGTACCGACGTTTCAATCGACTCCTCGAGATAGGCAACTTAACTTACCTACTGTAATCGAATTAACTGTGACTAAAGATTGCGAATAATAATTCTAAGGTGAATGCTACCGAATTTCTGCGAATTATTGTATCGTGTGTATAAATTATAATATCTAGGTGTATCTTTAACAATAATTATTGATTTAATAATTATTGATATTAATAATCTTTTAACTGTTCACTTGGTAAATAAAATAAATTTCACTTTTCGTATATGTATGTAAAAATTAATTAAACTACTTTTACCGCGTGAATTTTTATATTGAAAAGAAGAGTCTGCTTTTTCTTCTGTCGCAAGAGACAAAGTTTTAGACAAAGGGCAGCTTTAAAAACATGGACAAAAGAAGTCCAAAAGTTTCAGCCCATAATGGATAACATAAAAAGATAATGCCCCTTAGCGCTATATATGTGTTGTATATATGTGTGTGTGTGTGTGTGTGTGCATATTACCTGGCATTTGAATAAAAAAGATAAAAACATAATAATAGTCTGTGCGTAATAATACAGAAATTGCATTGCAGATGGCGGATGATACTAAAACGAGCGAGGTATAGTAGGGAAAACCTCAAACAGAAATAAAAAGAAAGAGAAGGAGAGAATGTAAGTACAATTGCGTGAAAGTACGAAGCGAATTGCAGGAAGATGTTCATATATAACAGAGGGGGAGACGTGATAAACAGAGATGACTTAGGAAGAGACAAAAAAACAGATGTATTAAGATTTAAGATATATTTGAGAAAAGGCACAATTAAGACTAGGTTTATGCATACGTAAATTTTATTCTATATTTAGTTAATTAATCCTTGTTTTTTGTCTCTTTTGAACGGCTGTTTTTATGGAAATATTTTTTACAAAAAAATATTTTTTAGATAAAATTGCGACGTTTCCTCGACAAAGTTGCGTCGACCTCATCAGGCACTGTATATTTAAAATTTGGTTAACAAGAATACAAAATTGAAACCACACACAAAAAAATTTTTCCACTTACATGTGTATATACAATAAATTAGTTTATGGCATGACTATTCCGTTGGTTTCCAAAAGTCGAACCAACCTACCCTCATCCAGTTCAAAAAAATTCTTAATTTTCTAAATCAACATGGAGAGTGATACTTCAATCTTCTCGTGTTTATAAATAACTTTGTCAATTTTAGAGTTTTAATTTTAATAGATCTCTTTAAGAACACATATCTAAAGTTGTACATATTAATTCAATGTTCCTGTAAAAAAACATTGCTATTCGACCAATTAAAAATTATTTTCAAAAACACAAAAGGATTTAAAGGATAGGATACCAAAATTCTATTTCCGTATCATTTATGACTTTAATTTGAATTATATTTAGAAAATAAAGTTTACAGTAAATATGAATAATTAATTTACTAAGTAATTGGCTCTCTGCACAATTAAAATGAAATCTTCTTATCGCGTCTGGCTCATCTTATCTTTTTAAATATTCAAAACGAAACGCAAATTTTGCAGGCAATATAACAAGTGCACGATTTCCCCAAGGATTAAGTCGAGAAGGATGGAAAGAAAAAAAGTAACGCTAAGATACATTGAACAGTTCATTGAAATGCGCTGAGGGAAAAAGTGTAATGAACTCATCAATGTAAAACTCGAGTTAGAAGATGAATTTATGCAATGATTAAGAATTAAATTTTTTTCAATTATTTACATACGATTAATATTGTAGAATTTTATAATTTTTTAATTTTATTAATTTGAATAACTTATATCTTATATTAGATACTAATTAGAAATCTTTTAGTTTGGTTTGATTTTTTTATTGAAGTCGCGGGCTTTCATCGATAAGTTATTTAAATAAAAAGTCTCTCGCAGAATTTGTCTTGTAAAAAAACACATGCATGATTAATATTTTACTGAAATGTCAATTTCAATTATATATGAAATATTTAAAGACTTCGTATTGATTGTGCATCGGTAATTATACTTGTGTAATATTAATTATATAATAATAATCCTTATTTATTCAATGGGTCTTTATTCGATATTGATGAATTCGTATAATGATTTAATTTAATTTACATTGAAACGTAACGATGGAAATTCTCCATCGACCTCAGGCATTATCTTTGTTACAAATATTACATGTATATTAAATAATTTAATAAATTTTATACTTACTACTCTGAATTTGAGAATAAAATAGAATACAATAATAACAAAGAACCGTAAAAAAACTTTTTTTTTTGGAACAAAATAGAACTTTGACAAAAATTAATGCTCACCTTTCCTCCATTATTATATTAATATATTCTTTTGATAATATATAACTATTATTATTACTCAATATTCTCTTAGCAGAAATAATCAAATAAATATATAAATAAATAAATATAAGTTTAACGTCATAAATGAATTAAGACAGAAAAAGCAAAAGGAAATAAACATTAAAATTGAAGCTATTATCGCAGACAGTTAGTATGTTAGGAAAATTTAAATTTTCTTGTCATGCGCAAATATGTCTAAAAAATTGTCATGCGTACCGAGTCTTCGGTGAGGCGCGAAAATTCGAATTTTACCAACATTTAAATGGTAAATTAATTTTTATAACCGTTACTATTAATTATTATTATTATTAATTTTATATAAGCTACATAATAATTTTCACTCATAATTTTCAATTAATTATAACTCATAAAAAGAATGAGATTTTGAATATGATTTTAATTACTAAATTATTTGTCTGCGAATAATCTATAGAAAAAATACTAGAAGCAAGGAAAAGCAACCATCACTTTCTATATTGTACTTGTAGTTGATTAATAATATCGTAATCTTGGCTTGAATTTTTAGCATTTTGTTTTTCATTTATAGAATTATTTACTCATTTTATAAGTATCATTTGTAATATCATTCTTTTTCTTCAACTACATTCTTTATCTACAATTTTACATTATTAAAATTGACATCATCTGATATTTTTATATTAGTATACGTGTTCCTCAATTCTGCACCATAATTAGTGTTTTGTTTTTTTAATGTATATGGAATTACTGCAGTCTTTACAATTAATTTTGTATAACACGTTTGTCTCTAAAATTTGTTAAAATTATTATATATTTTTGATTTCATGCTAATTTTTTGTTGCCTTGACGAGCTTTTAACTTTTTTATAAAATTTTAGTGTAAAAGAAATACTTAATATTCTAATGCATTTCTCTCATTGTTACTTATATTTCTTATTTTTATTTTCGTTATTAAACTGAGAAAAAGTTTTGATTAAAAATTACAATAGTGTCTAGTAAAAAAGTCACAGATTGACAAACGTAGGAAAATTACTATAGTTTCCAGTTAAATGGCCATAGTTTATTATAAATTTTACTAAAATTCTTGTAATATTCACTTTAAGGTTTGTCAATTTTAATATAAACTATAGTAATTTTCCTCAGTTTGTCACTCTATGAATTATTTACAAGAAACTATTGTAATTTATGTTATTGATTTTGTTATTTTTAATACTATAATTTTCTGTGTGTGTATTCGTTTCTTTTCAAGTCTCTTTCTAAGATTGTGATTAATAAATTTTACAGGAATTATTTATCTTTACACATTCTTCAACGATTTCTGTATTATGACTATGATATTTATCATGTGCTAATAAAATTGCTTTGTCTACCAAGTGTAAAACTATTTCTCTTTTTTATTTATTTTACAGTGAAGAAACAAAATTTATGAATTTTCATAAAATGTATTCTTCCTATACCAATTAGTAATTTTTTTTTTTAATCAGTTCCAAATAAAGATGATTACAAAAAGTTTATGGTAATATTTTTATCATCTCTTTATATATCTACCATGTTTTTTGGAATACATATACATGTAATCGAATCGTCAATACATCGACAGTAAAAAAATGATTGAAAATCTAATTTCTGAAAACAATTTTCTTGTAAGTCACTTATGACTATATGTTTGCAAATGTGTAGCTAATTGCAGAGCTACCCATTGGGAAACCAAATATTTGTTGATGATATTTATTATTCCAGTTAAAGATATTATTTATTAGAAATTTTATAATAGGTTTATAAAGTTTGTATATAGTTTTTATAATAATATATTAGTTTTTAAATGGTACCGTTTTTCAATGCTTTTAATGACTAAATATTAAGATATATATTTCATAGAAAGAGTATCATATTTAAATACATTAAAATATATGGGCCATTTCACGTCAACTGGTTGGATCAAAATTTTGGGTACAGACTGGAAATGTTATCCAGAAAACAGAAAAAAAATTTTTAAACGATTTGAATTTAAACAATTTTTTAAAAGTTATTTTAGTTTATCAAAAGTTATGGTATTTTAAAAAATTACAAAATATTATCGAAATTTAAATGAATTTAACATGTAAATTTTCGATATTTTATTGTAATTTTTAAAATACCATAACTTTTGACAGGTTTACAGGCCAATTACGAGCTACAGACCAATAAAATGGTATTGTTTCAAACATTTTTTCGACTCTTGTGCCGCGGTCGCCTTATTTTAAACATCAATGTTGACTTGTACTTTATGATCATTGATATTGAAATTGAGAATTCTAATCCGAAAAGTTAAATTCTAGACATAATTAGCACGAATGTTACATGTAATATTATATAGTAAAAGTTGATAGATTTTGAGATAAACGGCTGTAAAGTCAGCTATTGTTGAAAAAAACGTGAAAATAACTCACTTTTTGAGGTTAGAATAACTTTTAAACAGTTTTAGCACCTAAAAATTTTTTCTGTTTTCTGGATAACATTTCCAGTGTGTACCAAAAATTTGGTGCATTTTAATATTTTGATCCAACCAATTGACGTATGTAGCCCATATATTTATCACGTATGTCACAGTATTAATTTTTTTAATTAAATCTTGGTTATTTTTCACATAAAATCGTGTTGCCCCGTCATATAAATAAATATAATAATGCTTAAGAACTTAAAATTGCAAACTACTCTGTTAATGATGAAATTAGTGATAAAATCTTGATGTACTTGGCTAACTGATAAATCGATCATTTCATCATATACTACGTACGATGATACAACTCCTTTTTGCAAAAATCTACTTTTTGCATTGCCAATTACTCAAATTAAATCGTTAAAATATAAAAAAACGAATACAAGGTGCAAAGTAGCCTGATGTACAGAGGGACCGAGTATAAGGGACAGAATCAAAACGAGGAGAGGAGATTAAGGAGAAAGAAGGAACACGTCAAACAGGTCGTAAATCATATACACGGAGGGAATAAAGTATATAAAGAGACCAACAGAAAGTGAAAAGGTAAGAAAGAAAAAAAAGGAAGGTTCTCGTTCGAGACTGGATTCGACAACGGAACATTTCAGGGGGACAATTGAGACCTACTACGATACTGTCGAGGTTTTTGCAATCGCCGAGATCCCATGTTTATTTCATAATTTAACGCTTACTAAATATTCCTGTCATCTATAGAATATTAAGAAATAGAACATTTATTCGCAATTTATTTTTTGCATGATAATTTATTGGCTTTGTATATAAACACACAATATTTTAAACACATTATATGAATAATGTAATTTATAATGATCAGTGTCTACAAATAGGAAAATTTTTAATTGTTTACACAAGCCATACTATTTACACATTATTAATATTAATGACGTTAAAATTGACAAAGTAATAAATTATTAGATTTATTGTAAAGATTAAAAAAAGATTGTTCACAAGCAATTATTTAAAATTTTAGTGAAAATTTCGTCAGAAGATTGTTTTAGATAATATCAAATTATAAAAGTCATTTACTAACCCCTAAAAAGTGAAAAGGAAGTAGATTGTAGAAGGTTTAATGAGAGAGCTTGTAAGTTAAAATATCTTGACTGGTTCAAGAACTGAATTTAATTATTAAAAGGAGACGAAAAGTTGCAACTGAAAACTGTACAAACATCTATGAACGTTGCAATATTAACGGGATGTCGGGCCCAAGTTATAGGGATCTACACTTTTCAACATAAGAATTACGTTGGAAATAATGAATTAAAAATCTGAAAAAATTCATGTGGGTAGTTTGAAACAAAAGCAAGGGCATGACGTTTTGATTTTTTGAGAAAAAATAAATTTGTTAATAATAATTGAAAAACAATTTTCGGTCGGTAATTATTGATCAAAAAGGCATGAATTTTAAACGCAAAAATCAAAAATAAATTAGAAATTTAAAAATCTGAAAAAATTTGAGTATACTATTTAGAACATGCCTAAGGGCATGGCGTTCAGGATACTTTCAAAAATTTAATCTTTTGTTTATAAAAAAATATTAAAAATGACCATTTTCTGAGTTCGACATCCCCTTAATGTACTAATATATAGTAGCATTGATTACTTAGTTTACAAACACTGATCTTATTTTACATCGTTAAGTGATAAAATATCGAAAATAATGCGTTAACAATATATTTCGAATTATGTAAATTTATATTACGTTTCTGTAATTTACGTACTTGCATTACTGGTTTACTATACGCAAAGCCAATGTATTTTAATTTCATTTAAACTCAAATCAAATTATTTATCGTGTATCGAAATATTAAACAGTTTCCCAAAATATGTAATCACGGGTAACATTTGAGAAATTGTTGTATTAATTGTATTTGTCAAATTGCAATATTCAACACTCTTTGTTCGCAAATATTTTTTACTTTATAAAGAAAGACAATAAAACAAACCCGCACTAATAAAATACATCTACATCCACCGGAGAAAAAAAATAAAAATCCGAATTCACTTTACCCATGGTATACAGTTTTATTGAACGTGCTTGTAAAAAAAGAGAATCAAAGAATAAAATTAGAAAATAAAACAATAGGAAGTGGAGTACATTGTAAATGACCTAGGTTAAAGTGCCGGGTAAAACCATTTCCTCGCTGTCTCGTTTTAGGCGCATTCGTGACTTCCACACTAAGCAAGAAATGGAAAATCGATTAGGTCGGAAGTTTGTCGGAACAGCTTCTCAAATTTTGAAAATCGACGGCTCCTATTCATAAAGTCCTATCTCAAAAATTAATTAAAAAATGTCCTAACTCAAGAATAATTCTATAAAGTCCTAACTGAAAAGAAAATTCTATAAGGTCCTATCTCAAAAAAAAAATTAGTCAGTATTATAAAGTCCTATCTCGGAAATCAATTTTATAAAGTCCTATCTCAAATGCAATTCAATAAAGTTCGATCATAAAAGTCAATTTTTTAAGCCCCCCCCCCTTCCTTTAATACACTTTCTCTTAACTTCATAAAATTATAATAATATTGATAATTTATATAATTTGAAAACTATTATGACAATATAATTTATATTATATTATATTATATTATTTATTTATATTATATTTATTTATATTTGTTTCTCTTTAAAAAATTGCCGTTCTCATAACATTGAAGTAAAAGGTAACATTTTTATTCAAATATCACAAATTTCAAAACTGAATCTAAAAAAAGTTGCGGCAGATTCAGGCCCATCTCTGTCGTCAAGTACATTTTAAATGTCTTACTTTTTTATTTTCTTTTAAATGAATTACTTATATATTTTGATCTCTTAAATAATTCTACTTATATAATATATAGTATATATATATATTATATGATATATATTTATAATAGATCCAATTGGCAGAATATTTACCCTAGTGGAAAAGTGAACATTTTTGGTTAAGTGAAACGTTTTTTCGGGCATTAATGTACGATTTATGGCCATTTTAATGGCAATGGCCAATTTCTTGTCTAAAAAACGTTTCATAAATGATCGAATTTCCACCTGGATACAAAATTCAAATTTTAATATTTTTATATACTTATAAAATCTCGATAACGAGGTTAATGAAATATAATATATTCGGTAAAAGTGTACTCTTTACATGATCATTATTATCCGATTCTGCATATATATTTATATTTTTAGATAAAGGTGTAAATATTATTTTTATAATTTATTGTTTATATTAAAAAACTTATTGTTTAATGATTTTGTAGCTTTCAAAATTTGAGATGAGATAGGACTTATAGAACTGACTTTTTCAGATAGGACTTTATAAAATTGTACTTCTGAGATAGGACTTTATAAAATTGTACTTCTGAGATAGGACTTTATAGAATTATAATTAAGATAGGATCTTATAAAATTTTCTTTAAGATAGGACTATATAGAAATGACTTCTGGAATAGGACTTTATGAATAGGAGCCGTCGAAATGCACGCTGCAATTATCCGAGACCGCATAGTTTTGAGTTCGATTTAATTATTCACGAGAGTCGATCTATATAGTATATATATATATATATATATATATTTGTGCGACTCTTTTTTACCTAAGTATTTTTATACCCTCGTGGAAATTAGGTTTTAACGTTTTACGCTAAAAATGCCTGGTGTTATTAATTATTCACAAGAAAAGTTTATATTTGCGGTTTAATTGGTTGAGAGGAAAAGAAAAAAATTGAATCGGCAATGTTATTACCGTGTACGTTGTCTTGAATTTTTAAACAACCGAATGGGAGAATATTTTACGTTTCTGAGATTTACAATTTTGTCAAAGTAAATTATGTTATTTATATTTGATGATCGGTTTATAATATAGAAAATTTATATGGTGTACAAATAAATATTACATATAAAACTTTTTATCGTAATGACGCGAAAATTGCGAAATCTTCTCTAAGCAATAAACAAACTTCTATAATATAGATATATCCCCCACTGTTTCAATAAATCTTTAACTTGCATCAATTTTAGAAGCGAATTAGTCGAGTTGTTCACAGATGGCGTTCTCTGTCTCGCATCGAAAATAAATCGTGGAAATGCTGATACCAATTATTTATCTGCGTAAAAATATAAGAATTCAAGAGTACGTTGTGAAAAACGAAGTGAAATTCCATTCGTGTAATACAATACCTGCAGTATCAAAAAATGTAGATTAAAGCATCAATTGAAAAAAATTGAAAAAAAGAGATTTTAAAGAAAACACAGTAATTGTAAAAAAAGGCAGGCATCGATCAGGAGTTTATAAAAGTCCCTCTTCGTTCGTAATTCTCATTGAAGGGCCTTTTGCAAGTCGAAATCAGGGGAATGTTCAATGAAAAAAGACGAGGAGAAAGAAAGAAAAGTTGGGAGAGAAAGAAGGAACACGTCAAACAGGTCGTAAATCATATACACGGAGGGAATAAAGTATATAAAGAGACCAACAGAAAGTGAAAAGGTAAGAAAGAAAAAAAGGAAGGTTCTCGTTCGAGACTGGATTCGACAACGGAACATTTCAGGGGGACAATTGAGACCTACTACGATACTGTCGAAGTTTTTGCAATCGCCGAGATCCCATGTTTATTTCATAATTTAACGCTTACTAAATATTCCTGTCATCTATAGAATATTAAGAAATAGAACATTTATTCGCAATTTATTTTTTGCATGATAATTTATTGGCTTTGTATATAAACATACAATATTTTAAACACATTATATGAATAATGTAATTCATAATGATCAGTGTCTACAAATAGGAAAATTTTTTAATTGTTTACACAAGCCATACTTTTTAAACATTATTAATACTAATGCCGTTAAAATTGACAAAATAATAAATTATTAAATTTATTGTAAAGATTGAAAAAAGATTGTTTAAAAGTAATAATTTAAAATTTTAGTGAATAAATTTCGTCAAAAGATTGTTTTAGATAATATCAAATTATAAAAGTCATTTACTAACCCCTAAAAAGTGAAAAGGAAGTAGATTGTAGAAGGTTTAATGAGAGAGCTTGTAAGTTAAAATATCTTGACTGGTTCAAGAACTGAATTTAATTATTAAAAGGAGACGAAAAGTTGCAACTGAAAACTGTACAAACATCTATGAACGTTGCAATATTAACGGGATGTCGGGCCCAAGTTATAGGGATCTACACTTTTCAACATAAGAATTACGTTGGAAATAATGAATTAAAAATCTGAAAAAATTCATGTGGGTAGTTTGAAACAAAAGCAAGGGCATGACGTTTTGATTTTTTGAGAAAAAATAATTTGTTAATAATAATTGAAAAACAATTTTCGGTCGGTAATTATTGATCGAAAAAGGCATGAATTTTAAACGCAAAAATCAAAAATAAATTAGAAATTTAAAAATCTGAAAAAATTTGAGTATACTATTTAGAACATGCCTAAGGGCATGGCGTTCAGGATACTTTTCAAAAATTTAATCTTTTGTTATAAAAAATATTAAAAATGACCATTTTCTGAGTTCGACATCCCCTTAATGTACTAATATATAGTAGCATTAATTACTTAGTTTACAAACACTGATCTTATTTTACATCGTTAAGTGATAAAATATCGAAAATAATGCGTTAACAATATATTTCGAATTATGTAAATTTATATTACGTTTCTGTAATTTACGTACTTGAATTACTGGTTTACTATATACGCAAAGCCAATGTATTTTAATTTCATTTAAACTCAAATCAAATTATTTCTCGTGTATCGAAATATTAAACAGTTTCCCAAAATATGTAATCACGGGTAACATTTGAGAAATTGTTGTATTAATTGTATTTGTCAAATTGCAATATTCAACACTCTTTGTTCGCAAATATTTTTTACTTTATAAAGAAAGACAATAAAACAAACCCGCACTAATAAAATACATCTACATCCACCGGAGAAAAAAAATAAAAATCCGAATTCACTTTACCCATGGTATACAGTTTTATTGAACGTGCTTGTAAAAAAAGAGAATCAAAGAATAAAATTAGAAAATAAAACAATAGGAAGTGGAGTACATTGTAAATGACCTAGGTTAAAGTGCCGGGTAAACCATTTCCTCGCTGTCTCGTTTTAGGCGCATTCGTGACTTCCACACTAAGCAAGAAATGGAAAATCGATTAGGTCGGAAGTTTGTCGGAACAGCTTCTCAAATTTTGAAAATGCACGCTGCAATTATCCGAGACCGCATAGTTTTGAGTTCGATTTAATTATTCACGAGAGTCGATCTATAGTATATATATATATATATATATTTTTGTGCGACTCTTTTTTACCTAAGTATTTTTATACCCTCGTGGAAATTAGGTTTTAACGTTTTACGCTAAAAATGCCTGGTGTTATTAATTATTCACAAGAAAAGTTTATATTTGCGGTTTAATTGGTTGAGAGGAAAAGAAAAAAATTGAATCGGCAATGTTATTACCGTGTACGTTGTCTTGAATTTTTAAACAACCGAATGGGAGAATATTTTACGTTTCTGAGATTTACAATTTTGTCAAAGTAAATTATGTTATTTATATTTGATGATCGGTTTATAATATAGAAAATTTATATGGTGTACAAATAAATATTACATATAAAACTTTTTTATCGTAATGACGCGAAAATTGCGAAATCTTCTCTAAGCAATAAACAAACTTCTATAATATATATATATTCCCCCCACTGTTTCAATAAATCTTTAACTTGCATCAATTTTAGAAGCGAATTAGTCGAGTTGTTCACAGATGGCGTTCTCTGTCTCGCATCGAAACTAAATCGTGGAAATGCTGATACCAATTATTTATCTGCGTAAAAATATAAGAATTCAAGAGTACGTTGTGAAAAACGAAGTGAAATTCCATTCGTGTAATACAATACCTGCAGTATCAAAAAATGTAGATTAAAAGCATTCAATTGAAAAAAAATTGAAAAAAAGAGATTTTGAAGAAAACACAGTAATTGTAAAAAAAGGCAGGCATCGATCAGGAGTTTATAAAAGTCCCTCTTCGTTCGTAATTCTCATTGAAGGGCCTTTTGCAAGTCGAAATCAGGGGAATGTTCAATGAAAAAAGACGAGGAGAAAGAAAGAAAAGTTGGGAGAGAAAGAAAGAACGCGGGGTTTCCGGTCGACGTTGACGTGGTGCCAAGGCACACACAAACCGATAGAAGAATTCACTGAGAAGAGTAGAAAATAGGAAAAGAGAGAGAGAGATAGGAGATTATTGCTTTGTTTAGTGCGTAGGTAATCGCGATATATACGTGTGCGAAATGGTAAATTTCTCTTTTTTGCATTTATATGCTGAAATTGCAAATACTATAAAAATTTAACGGAAATGTATATACATATATATTGCGAATAGAACGAATGAAGGAAATATTGATTAAAAGTGAAATAAACAAAGGAGTAGTGCAAATACCTATACGAGGTAATGATGGAAAAAATTGTTCGAACGATACACACTTATTTTGCATTCGCAAATCAACAGGAAAATTTTGCGCGTAACATTTTTTGTAACATTAACGCATCTTTTCTTTTACAGCAATAAAAAATAGTTTTTTTGAGTGATGCACGATGTGTAATGTATACATATTTAATAGCAAGCGGCTAGTAAATGCACATTTTATTTAAATATTAGATATATATTATTTATATGTAATTGTTAATTACTAATATTACAGATTAGATAAATGACGTTTGTAATTAAACTTAACTTTATCATCTAAATAAAATATTTCTTAAAATTTGTTTTTCTAGAACGATTTCTGAGTAATCGACGTTATCACTTAAAAGAATTGTACAGTTAGCATTAATTTGTTGCAAGTATTTTTCTACGATGCCAGTACGAGTGATGTAGTAATTTATAAAATTATATATCTATATACAAAGTAATTTACTGGTTCATCAAATCAAATGTTTATTAAATTTAAATCTATAAAAAATTTCTTTATAAATAAATATTAACAATTCACCGTTATAGCTCCTATAAAAAAAATAACATGATCTAATATTACATTCATACCGTGTAAGCTCGATGAATTTGACCGACGCCTATACTATCGAGTTACTATGCAGAAATTCTACTATATAGAGACGCATCTGTAAACAGTTCGCGAGTTGAATATTCATTAGCTATTTCCTAGCGTTGGCTTTGGTTTAATCATTACCAATGTATTTACTGTATAAAAAATAATATTACATAATAAAATAAAAAATATATATAAAATATTAACAAACGCGAGATTGGCGGGCAGTCGTAGAACTTTTCAAAGTTACGTAATAAATTTTCGTAATGCTAAATTATAGGATTGTATGCGAATGTTGCATCTGCGTTAACCAAGAACAAGTGATGTACCTACTACGATCATTATATTTTTTAAAAATGAGTATTAATAATTAATAGTTAAATAAATAAATAAACGGAATAACAAGGTCGCCTATTATATATAGCGTAGCGAAAGCAATTTGAATGGTAACTATAACACGTAATACACATGTAGTTTCATTAATAAGTTTAATGATTTTGGATGAGATGAGGATTATAGAACTGACTTTCAAGTAGGACTTTAGAAAATTGTACTTTCATGAGATAGACTTATAAAATTGTATTTCGAGATAGGACTTTATAGATTTATAATTAGATAGGATCTTTAAAATTTTCTTAAGAAGGACTATATAGAATGACTTCTGGAATGGGATTTATGAATAGGAGCGTCGAAAATGCACGCTGCAATCGAGAACGATATTTTTAGTTCGATTTAATTATTCACGAGAGCGCTATAGTATATATTATATATATATATATATATTTTGTGCTGACTCTTTTTTACCTAAGTATTTTTTATACCCTCGTGGAAATTAGGTTTTTAACGTTTTACGCTAAAAATGCCTGGTGTTATTAATTATTCACAAGAAAAGTTTATATTTGCGGTTTAATTGGTTGAGAGGAAAAGAAAAAATTGAATCGGCAATGTTATTACCGTGTACGTTGTCTTGAATTTTTAAACAACCGAATGGGAGAATATTTTACGTTTCTGAGATTTACAATTTTGTCAAAGTAAATTATGTTATTTATATTTGATGATCGGTTTATAATATAGAAAATTTATATGGTGTACAAATAAATATTACATATAAAACTTTTTTATCGTAATGACGCGAAAATTGCGAAATCTTCTCTAAGCAATAAACAAACTTCTATAATATATATATATCCCCCCACTGTTTCAATAAATCTTTAACTTGCATCAATTTTAGAAGCGAATTAGTCGAGTTGTTCACAGATGGCGTTCTCTGTCTCGCATCGAAAATAAATCGTGGAAATGCTGATACCAATTATTTATCTGCGTAAAAATATAAGAATTCAAGAGTACGTTGTGAAAAACGAAGTGAAATTCCATTCGTGTAATACAATACCTGCAGTATCAAAAAAATGTAGATTAAAAGCATCAATTGAAAAAAAATTGAAAAAAGAGATTTTAAAGAAAACACAGTAATTGTAAAAAAAGGCAGGCATCGATCAGGAGTTTATAAAAGTCCCTCTTCGTTCGTAATTCTCATTGAAGGGCCTTTTGCAAGTCGAAATCAGGGGAATGTTCAATGAAAAAAGACGAGGAGAAAGAAAGAAAAGTTGGGAGAGAAAGAAAGAACGCGGGGTTTCCGGTGGACGTTGACGTGGTGCCAAGGCACACACAAACCGATAGAAGAATTCACTGAGAAGAGTAGAAAATAGGAAAAGAGAGAGAGAGAGATAGGAGATTATTGCTTTGTTTAGTGCGTAGGTAATCGCGATATATACGTGTGCGAAATGGTAAATTTCTCTTTTTTGCATTTATATGCTGAAATTGCAAATACTATAAAAATTTAACGGAAATGTATATACATATATATTGCGAATAGAACGAATGAAAGAAATATTGATTAAAAGTGAAATAAACAAAGGAGTAGTGCAAATACCTATACGAGGTAATGATGGAAAAAATTGTTCGAACGATACACACTTATTTTGCATTCGCAAATCAACAGGAAAATTTTGCGCGTAACATTTTTTGTAACATTAACGCATCTTTTCTTTTACAGCAATAAAAATAGTTTTTTTGAGTGATGCACGATGTGTAATGTATACATATTTAATAGCAAGCGGCTAGTAAATGCACATTTTATTTAAATATTAGATATATATTATTTATATGTAATTGTTAAATTACTAATATTACAGATTAGATAAATGACGTTTGTAATTAAACTTAACTTTAACATCTAAATAAAATATTTCTTAAAATTTGTTTTTCTAGAACGATTTCTGAGTAATCGACGTTATCACTTAAAAGAATTGTACAGTTAGCATTAATTTGTTGCAAGTATTTTTCTACGATGCCAGTACGAGTGATGTAGTAATTTATAAAATTATATATCTATATACAAAGTAATTTACTGGTTCATCAAATCAAATGTTTATTAAATTTAAATCTATAAAAAATTTCTTTATAAATAAATATTAACAATTCACCGTTATAGCTCCTATAAAAAAATAACATGATCTAATATTACATTCATACCGTGTAAGCTCGATGAATTTGACCGACGCCTATACTATCGAGTTACTATGCAGAAATTCTACTATATAGAGACGCATCTGTAAAACAGTTCGCGAGTTGAATATTCATTAGCTATTTCCTAGCGTTGGCTTTGGTTTAATCATTACCAATGTATTTACTGTATAAAAAAATAATATTACATAATAAAATAAAAAATATATATAAAATATTAACAAACGCGAGATTGGCGGGCAGTCGTAGAACTTTTCAAAGTTACGTAATAAATTTTCGTAATGCTAAATTATAGGATTGTATGCGAATGTTGCATCTGCGTTAACCAAGAACAAGTGATGTACCTACTACGATCATTATATTTTTTTAAAATTAGTATTAATAATTAATAGTTAAATAAATAAATAAACGGAATAACAAGGTCGCCTATTATATATAGCGTAGCGAAAGCAATTTGAATGGTAACTATAACACGTAATACACATCCTAAGCTCTTCCGTATATCCATAGGAGCTATGGTCAATTTCCGCAAGTCAATGTACCATCACTTTCCATTGGGTTTTGATAATTCGAGCGAACCCTGTCGACGAAATCTATAGACAATCATCTATCCAGTCGTAGTGAATGCATGTGTCATTTACACGCATATACTCCCATGAGTTATAAACAAAATTAGCCATTTCCCCTTCGGAGAGTTTCCAGGGGCTTTTAATGTCGGCGCGCTGAGTTTCTACGTTCGTTAAATTGACCGTTGATTAATCGATTTTTCTTGAGCAGCTGCTCCTCTTTTCTATGGGAGTTTATCACATTTGGGGTGATATCGGATACATAGTTTTAAATCAAAATTATTCTTCAGTTAAAGGGAGAATTCTTCATCATATCGATCGACGCTACGTACGGTATATACCTATATATATACATATACACGTATAGTACCGCATACCAGCACGTTTAATTGTTGTAGATATTTTTTCTAACAATACTTTATCAAAAGTTTTACAATTTTTTTACAATATATATATTTTTACGAGTAAATGGATTTAGTTTTAACAAACTAAATTTTTTAATAAAACAAAGAAAAAAAAACTTTATTTTACGAATTGTTTTAAAATTATTTAACTCAAGAATATTCCACCACGTTTATGCGTTAAAAATTAGAAAACGTTGCTTTTAAATGCATTACTTTATATTATAATTGCTTTTAAATGTCTCTTGTAAGAGGACATCGTAGCAGATGTGACGCCGTTTACATTAACGCACACGTTCACATGACACAACGTGCCGTCCACCTCCCATCATAATATCAATAATTCATATGAGTTTTACTCTATTCAAAGCAATTCAACGAAATATATATCAACATTTTCGAGTGTCAAGTGTAAAATTCATTTGGCTCTAAATAAAAATACTATAATTAACTATACAAAAAATTAATTTAGTTATTTACTAAGTTTAATTCCGACGTTTATATTTAAATTTATTTTTATACAGATGTATGTAGATACGTTATTATTTTCAATTTTTAGCGGCACTAGGCTGTAAAAATAATAACTGCTTGTTCATATATTTACATAAATATCAATTGTTCAAAGTTAAAAAAAAGCTCTCATGTGTAGATAATCTCTTTGTGTTAGGCGTATATATGAGAATTTGCATGTGTAAGACGAAGAGCGAGAATCAGTACCGTAACCCATCGTGACTAGAATCCGGGGGATTTCTTTTTTATTTAAATGTATTTTTTTTCTTAACTTAACGCGTATAATACTTTTCTTAACTATGTTTATTGAAATTGTAAAAACATGTGTAGATTTTCAGTAGATTTTATGCAGTATAAACATTATTTGATACTTTTATTTATAATTATTTAAATTGCATTTTAATTTAGTCGTCTTAGTACTATATAGATATGTCGATTTTATTATATATGTGACTTCTTTATATTTGATTCTTAAATAGTTGTATCATATACGAGCCTGACTGGCCGAACCACTTTAATCTGAATTATTCAATGAAATACTTGTTCGGATGTTTGTCAAGAATAGCACACAATAATATTTTTCTCAACATAGAGTCGCTAATATCTTCTTCTTTTTTTTCTCTCTTTCCAATGTGCAGAACTGGTTTTGCTCGAGTTACCTCTATCCATTATTTTCCAATCTTTAACAACAAAATAGGAATTGTTTCCACTGTTACCTTTCAATAATGTTCTATATATACGGTCAACGGTTAATTATTTATTATTCATTCTCGAAAATTCTAAATGCATATAACCACTCGTTTTCTCATGTATATAATTAAAAGAGGTTCGAAAGAAAAATGAATCTCCAAAACTATATAAAAAAAAGGTAATTCTCGTAGTCCATATTTTTAATCATCGAATTAATTCAACGAAGGTACAAAGCGTAACTAACACGTACGAATCTCGTAAACGAAAAGGTAATTATCTCTCGAAAAGAAAAATCACCTTGATATATTCACAATAAATTTTATGAAAAATTCCTCCGAATTTGAATACATATGTGCACCTTCGAACGAATCAGTTCAAGCGTAATTTTAACAACATTTATGTACTCGTGTGTTAGTGCGGATTTACATAGAGATAGGCGCGTGTGTGTGAACCTAGGGTCGCGATTACATGCGGGCTCGAAGCCCGATTTTTATTATTATGCCCCGTGAGTTGCAGCCGCCGGGGACGTGAGCATTTTTTTCAAGTGAGCTTACTCGTCGTTTAGGTCGGACGACTCGTGGGAGGGGAGAATTTTCCTAATGGAAAACGTATATACTGTGCCTCAAAAAACGAACTGCTAGGATCATCACGAACAAAATTGATAAAAAACTATAATTATTGGGGATACTAAAGTAAACATATTAGTAGATTTGAACAAATAATTCAATTATAATTTATAAAATATTACAGTATTTAAAAAAGTATCAAAAGACGCGCCTTTATTTATAATCGAGAGAACCTGCTAATTTTGAGATTAAAATTCAAACGGGTTTTCGAAAAATCCCTTACCCAAAATGTTGATTATGTTACGCCCAGCTTCGTATTTTTAGCGAGGGATTGAATCAATAACCTGATTGAACGTTAGTCTCAAAATTTGTACACAAATAAATCGATTGTAAATGACTGCGTGTCTTGTTGTAATTTTTCATATATTATCATATTTTATAAATTATAATTGAAATCTTTGTCTTACTCGGTTGGTAAGGTAGGGAGGATAAAAGTTGACTTTGGCATCCCGCTAAGCAACCTTTGAATTTTCAGTTACATCACTGTCAATTGTTCGTTTATTTCGTTTGCGCGAGTAATGGATTTGTTAACCCAATTATTTCATGAAAAAATTTCGCCCTTTTAGACGCGATTTGAAAGATACATTTTTACGATTTCGTAAAGTTGCATTTACGTTTCCTTTTTTCGAAGCGTGAAAAGTTTTACTAGCTTAATTAACCGTGAAAATGAAAAAAGAGCAGTAACGAGTATCGAAATGTACTTTTTTAACAATAAAATATCAAGTTTTATACTTGAAATTTTGAAGATTTTACTTTTAATGATTATTATTGAAAGTGCGAAATACATATAGATTTGCATTAAAGTAAAAATCAAGATAGTCGTCGTAATGTTCAATTTATCAGAACAATTATAAATATTATTGAGTAATTGTCTGTGTAAAATATCCTGAAAGAATATCCGTGGATACTCGAGTGAAAAATATATTTTTTTACGAAGCATTAGCGGTAGTCGTTTCTTTATGTCCGTACATCAAGGTGTACGAGTGAGTGCGCGTCGACGCAAGGAATTAAAGGGCCCGTGGGTCCATTTAAATTGCAAATTCGGACGGAGGGCCTGCCGAAAAATCTTTTCTCGCTCCGTCAACCAGGGGCTTTTTGTAATAGCTCCCCAGAAAACTGTACGGGAGGGCGGCCCTGTTAGACCCTTCCGGGGAAAAGTCCTTTCAGCCGGACTGAGAAGCACGAACAGAAAATTCACGGGAATGCCCCTCCGTGCTCGGTGCTTTGTTACCGCTCTTCTGTATACAGGGTGAGCTAAAAGTTACGATTAACTTTTTTCAAACTCAACTTTTTTTTTTTCATTTCTCCAATTTTTATTTATTATTGCATACTATTTTATGCTAAACTATACATATAGATAGAATACTTTTATTATTAAAATATTTATCTTTACGTAAAGATTTTAACAGCGAAATTCGTACATTATTTTAAACAAACATTGTATTTCAATATTTTTATTTCATCCTGCATTCACTTCAATACTTGTACAATGTAATCCAATAAAATTAATCGTATCATACATATAATGATTTTCGAAGATTTATGAAAATATTTTTTGTGTAGAAATATCTATAACCGAGATTTAATAATAAAATTTAGCTGTGCTCTGTAATAAATGTATTAAATTTAAAAAAAATACTTTATGATTTATATATAATTTTATTAAAACACATATTTATTTCTGATAAATTACAAAGCGCAGTCCAAATTGTAAGAAAGTAATTATTTAAGATACTTTGAAATATCAGTCTTAATGAGAGTGAGCGATACTTTACAAACACCCGGTATATTATTTCTTTTCTTTCTTCTATGTCTTTCTTAATTTTTTGTCTCCTTTGTTTCCTCGTAGGTTTTTTCAATTACCACAGTTCTTATATATACACCTGCAGCTTTCTCCTTATTATTTTCATTTTTAATTTTAATCTTAATTTTTTATTATAATAACTTTTTTAATCTTATGAACGTACCTAAAAATACTTTGGATAATATCCACCTTAGCGAATTTTAATTCAACAACCCTTTAAAGCCGTATTACGAAATAAATAAGTTATAATAGTACACTTTACAAATTTAAAAACTTTTATTTATTACAGTGTACATTTATCAATATAAGTATCAGTGATACCCTACTTTTCAGGCGACGATAGTAATGAACACGTAATAAATAAAAAATAATAATTTCAATAGCAACAGTATTTGTTATTCACATTTAAGAGCGGTAACTGACATTTTAATCGTATTACAATGATAATCACTTTAATAAGATTTTGATAATTAAATGTTATAGCTGAATTAAATGTACATTTTGACATATAATACAAAACTGATATAATCTGCCTTTTTACCATTTTACCTTGTAGAGACGTCGAAATCAAGAGGTGCGATTCTTTAATTAAAAAAGTGTTACAAAATTCACTAACCATATATTTAATTAATTATGTTGGTTAAAAGCATCACTAATAAACCAAGGCACTGCACATTAAAATTAAATTTGAAGCAACGCGTAATGTATTCTTATAAATTTGGATTATACAATGAGCAAATAATCATCTTCAATTTACTGCATCGAAAAGCATTTGTCTGCGAATACATTTTGTAAGCCAAAGATTATAAAAAAAAAAAGAAACTCAACGTAAAATTTATTACGCTCTCCGTTTGAAATATAAGTCGATGTAGAATACACGGATTCACCACGCCTTACCTTTCGCACTTAATAAAATATTTGCCAAAGACACGTCTCCATCGACATTATCATCAAATGCGCTAATGGAATTTCAACTCAGCGCCGCGGTAATATCTCGACGCGAAACTCCATTACAAGTACATGATCCAGTGTACGAAATTCCAACAATCGAAGCAATCGAGATACCCACCCCCGGAACTAATTTTGAACCAACCCTCTTATATGAAAAAAAAAATCCATCAATTAGCCCAGTAGTATATAGACATCGGTTGGAAAAAAAACTCCATCTCTTTTTTGAAGATACGTTGGAAGTACCCGTAGAAAGCGCGCTCTTTCACAATCATACTTTATTTACTCGGCATACACGAGAGTGCGCTCTCTCTCTCTCTCTCTCTCTCTCTCTCTCTCTCTGTCTCTCTTTTGCTCGGAGCCACGGCAACCCTGCCGAGATAGGAAGATGAATCCCTCGGCGCTGTCTGTATAAAGCCTCGCGCACACACAGGCAGGGATACACAGACATACACAAAGGGAGAAATGGGATCCATCCCTTTTACGTGCAAGACCCTTCGATGCAATTTTCCTGAAGATCGAGAGTGGCGCATATCCGTACTTATGTCCCTTTTCCTTATTTCGACACTGTTAGGAAACTGCCCGCATCGCTGTATTAGCCTGCACCTCCTGCGGGATATTAACATGTGATATATATTGACGTAAATCCTGTAGGGCTTATCTTTCTTGTCTCGACTTTTATTCGCAATTTCCTCATTGTTGATATTTTTATCTTTTTTTTGTAAAAAAAAAGAGCGACAGAATGGTATTAACTTTCCCGAAATTGAATAAATATACTAAATTTTGAATAGTAATAAAATTTGACGGAGTATGTGTTAATCATCATTAATTATTAAAATAAACTGGTGGATGTTAAACAAAGAAAAATCATGGTCTTGATGAGTAAATCCGATTAAAGGTTTAAGAACCAACGAAATAATATACCACTGAGTACCTCCAAAATCGTCTCGTTTACGACATTAATATATATAGATATTCCTAAGTCTGGGATTTTCTACGAAGGGTTTTTGGCGACGACTAACGATTACACTCTGAATTTTTCATTAGTCCGCACGCAGGCATTAAGTTATAGAGGTCGTTGAGACAAGCTTAGACGTTTCAAGGCCTTTGGAGATGGTTTCTTCATTCATTAGGGTAAATATTTCGTGGCAAGAAGCGCAGTGTATATATCTATATATCAATCTTTCTTCTCAATGTCCCGGGGATAAATAATGTTTTATGGATTATTATTCGACTGGCATGATATCAAACTTTATTAAACTTGAACTATTTTCAGACATATTCGCTTTAATAACCTCTGGTTTTCAGTCTATATGCTCGCGCGCGCGCAAGACTCCGAGAGAAAGAGAGAGAGAGAGAGGGAGAGGTGAGTTTAGTAGTCTTGCCGCGGTGTAACGTTACAATTAAAACTTTAATAACTATTTTAATGTGGAAAACGATAAACGTGGCGAGCATTCAAATTGGTTTTAAAATTCTTTAATAAATACACTTTGTTTAAGATACGTGTACGAAAATGCCTTTGGTATTAATTTTTTTTTTCTTGTATACGCACTTTTCGAACTTGGAGTATGTGTATATATATATATTTTTTTTTTGACCGCTTATTATATTTTGTTCAGGGACGTCATCTGTGTACATAAGAAGTCTAAACAGAAAATCTATTTGGAAATTGTATATATCTATGTGTTGTCTGCTGTATTTGTATTAGGGGAACTTCGTTTTTGTGTAGAATGTTCATTAGTTATTTTTACATATATATATATATAAGAAATAAAAATTGTTATTCTTACTTTTTGTCTTATTACTATTAATGCTTTCATTATTTATTAAATCTCCATTTTATAATAAGCAGTTTAATAATAACAGCAAGATTATTTTCTTAATATTTTATTTCGTAAAACGCTTCGAACGCTTTTTAATTAACTCGCATGACCCTTATCAAGAAATAAAGAGCGACATAGAAACTGTAGCTTGTAAAAAAAAAAACTTTTTACTACAATTTTAGTTAATAATAGCCTTGAAATATTTAAAATAATTATGGTGCAGGAAGAAATGTGTATGAACATTATTCGATTGATCCAAGTGCAAGAAATAATATTTTATTTAAATTAATTGAGCGTGGAAACAAAGATTTGTACGATCATTTAGCGTAAATGGAATTAGTTGAAATATTGATCAGACACGTTTGGAAGAGTCTATTAAAATATATATTATACCGAGAAAACTTTTTTTGCTCTCTGTGATATTGATACCCATATAAAATTGACGCGATTTGAAGCAAATTGATTGGTTTGTTTAAATTTTATCTTGGAAACAAACGAATATAGACAAGTAAGAAAATAACGAAATGGACGAAATATACCGTGTTTAGTGTGCGAGACTCGTTATTATAAATATGATCGATCGTTTTAATTGAAAAACGCGTAATTGATTTAAATATGAAAATCTCGGGGCCCATAGAGAAAATACGACGTTACTGACGTTCTCGAACACACGGGAGGCACTGACGTATCTAACGGACTGCCAGGTGCCCGCGTGCGCACAGGCACAGCTAACGACTCTTCGAGAGGTAGCTTCCTCTCTTCGGCCATTGTCCGAGCTTGTGTCTGTAGGTATATATGTATATGTATATATGTATATGTATGTGCGTGTGCGTGTGCGTACATGTATATACGTATATATACTTGAGATTAAAGTCCAAATGGATTGTTTTTCGACTCGATGTCCACCGGCATTCTCATGAAAAACCCATTGTCTTTCTCCGCGTCTTATAGGGTGAATAAGAGGGAAAAAAATACGAATTGAACGATTGAGTAGGATAAGTGATGGAAGTATAAAGGGTCGATCGTAGTCGTCGTGCAGTCAGGATTGCGTAATAATGGATGAGGCGTTACCGACTTCTACCTTGAAACGTGAATTATCGTTATTGTTTAGAGTTTAACATTTTATGTATGAGCTAACTTTTCCGCGTACAAGTGTTTTCACACTTACGTGAAACCTAGAGAGAAATTTAATTTCGCGGTTTTACTTTTATTTTTTTAAATTTAGGATTCAAATGATGGATAGTTTTCGCATTTGTTGAGGATACAGTGGAGATGAGCGATTGAAGTTTGAAATGTACGTTTTAGCGATACATCGAGGTCCATAATTTATAAGAGACGTTTTGTTTAATATTTATATTATAAAATCGTATGTATAGGTATAAAAGACTAAACGATTTGACACATAAAATAAAAAAAACTTTTTTCACCACGTTGAAATATTTATTTACTATACTTGCATTTATTGTACAATAGTTCTATTACACGTCTAACTTTGTTTTGGTTACATTTGTCTTCAGACTTTTTATGAAACTTACCATACTACCTTGTTTATTCTTCTATTTTATACATGCGCATACGGTTTTTGAATTACTACAGTGCGATACGATGTACTGGATGATTATTGTAATGCTGTAAATAATTATGTGCTTAATAAGTCGTGTTTAAACGAGTAAATTAAATAACGATGTATGATACATATATATAAACATTTAGAAATAAAAATATTATTATTTTTTTGTCATTTTGAACAGTAACTCTTAAGTATCAAATGAAATAAGATGCTTAAATTTATAATATATTTTAAAATGGACTTTCCATAAAATGATTAAAGATCCAATATTCAATTTTTGATGATTAATTGATAAAAAAAAAATAAAACCGTATGCGAAAAAATGAGAGTAATGGTGCTTCCGTTTATTTATAATCTAAATGTATGCTGAATGTTAGACTAAAATATTGCCGTATTTTTGAAAAATCCCTTACCAAATATGTCAAATCTGTGTACCCTGTTGAGATCAGGTTCACATTTTTAGTAAGATTTTTCTCAAAAACGCAAAAATATTTTAGTTTGAAATTCAGCACATAGTTAGATTATTGATAAGCGAAAGCGATCCTTTCTTATTTGTTCACATATTGTTGTATTTACAGATTTATTGACAATTATCGTAATTGTCGGTAAGATAGGGAAGATAATTATTAACTATATGGTACCTCATTAAGAGATATTTTCCGTAAGCTAGACGTAACTTGCGTAACTCACTATTTAAACATTCTTATTAAAAGCACGACAATTGTACTCGTATCTAAAATCATGAATATTAGCACTAGTCGCGATTATTCCATGAAATACGTAAGTTATAAGGAAAGAAAAAAAATTATCCTATGCCTACACAAATAAATATGAATCATTAATAAATCAACAATAATTCAATAAAAGATAAGTAAACCCCTAAACTAAACATAGCATTTCAATCCAAATAAAAGGCAACTTTCTTCAAATACAAATTCACGAGTATTAGTCCAGGTATATAATGACACTGTCTATAAGTAAGGGCTCATTTCCGATTCTACTTCCTTCTCCAAATTATTCGCCACGCGATATCCTGAATAAGTAATGCGAAGTACCGAAAGGGAAAAAAAAAATTCGACGTGTGTACTCGTATACATTATATATACTATATGTGATTTTATATATATGTGCATATATGTGTAGGTATAATATATACATATTTCTGAAAAAAAAACAATTTTTTTTTAAATTGTTGTTGCTCCTATCACACTGAAACGTAGTTCGATCTCAGGTCGTACAGATAAAGGTAAAGATAACAATGGCGCGCGCGCACCTCTAGTATGTGCCGCGAGCATTATGGATTTTCGAGTGCAGTCTCCGGGACAAGTTTAAATGTTAACTCAACATATATTCTCATATGGTTTTCTAAATATTTTTTTAAAACAATGCTTCACTACTATCATTATCAAATCGTTGCGACAACAGAAAAAAAAATCTTATTTTCAGGACATCTCGCTGATTATTTTTTCTCCTTTGCGTTGAAGCTGCTTTTCATCGGTTTCCAAGATATTTTTATTCTAATTTCACATTATGAAATTTATAAAGAGTTTTTTTTAGTTTTGGTTATAACGGTGGTAGATAATTCGTTGAAAAATTCCTTTTGAAGTCCCCGTCGGGCTTATGTATGCTTATATCAGTGTGCGACGTTGCCACTTTTGAGCGAACGCAAGAGTGTTACTTATCGAAATAAATTATTTTTTTGAATAAATGTTTTTACATTTTAAAATATTTATCGCTTTGTTGCTACGTTGTTTATTAAAATATGAAAATAGTTTCCTGGGATACAATTTTCTGTTCAGAAATGTGTGCTATGTACATGTGTACATTTAACTAGTTCTCATAGTTTAAATGAAATTGGACGAAAACAAAATAAATTTATATATACACACATATATATAAAGTTCATTTCAATTCTTAAGGCCCAGAAATTAATTTGATTTAGATATGTAACTTATCATTATCCTCAAATATATTTAAATCGCGTACATTAATTTTTTGTTATACATTTTTGGCAACCATCTTTCTATTTATTTACAACTAACTCTTTCACGTTTTGAAACATAAATAATTTAATTTCTAGCTTCTTTCTTGATTATATTTAGAAAATGTTTGTAGAAAATATAATACTAGCAGAAATTACGATATATAAGACGATAAATAACGAATTGATAAAACGACGAAATTATGTTTTTGGTTAATATTTCATTAATTTCTACGAGGGTGGTAGAATTTAACTTATTTTAACCCAAATTATAATGAAATATGACGTTTTCCCCAAAAATTAGGCAAATTAAGATGAAATGTTTCTTAAGTAATTCGTAACTATAAATTCTTCTAAATCTTTATAAAATTTCATTTTAAATTATTCAACTCATAAGACAAGAAGATCTTTTGAAATGGAGGGTTCACATATGACATTTTAAAATGAATAATCTTATTTTTATGAATACACTTGAGACGCAAAGTTTAATTTTCATCCTGGAGTGGTGGGCTAAGTCGAATAGCCAGTAAATTTCACGTGGAAATAATATAGTCTTCTATGCATATATATATGAATCATAAACTGGATATAGCTTTATTTACATTTACAGTGGCACTTGAAGTGAGTCGCGGTTTAACGCTGCAAAACTTTAAAGTGAGAATCAGGTATGCTTTAGTGCAATACTTGGTTAACAAATTTAGTTTAACGCGTATTCAGTCAAATTAGTTGCTACACGCCGCGATCTTACCAAAGGAATTTGAAAGTAAGTCCTATGGATAAATTTGTGCTGTTCAAACGTTATTCCAAACTTTCAAAAGTTTACTTTACTATATTTTGTATTACGTGAGGGTGTACAGTGTTACAAAGTTTCTTCATCGATTATTCTCATTATAAATTTGTTCCTCGAGAGATTCTTGCAAGATACTTCCCGCAGATTATTAATTTGAGGTTTATATATTAATAAATGGAAATTTTCCTACAGCTCGTCATATCGACACACCCAGTCACCGTAAAATCTTTAGAACGAGCAGTCGAAACGAACAGTTCTCTGACATTCTGTATATCGAAAAGCTCTATAAATAAAGTAACGAACAAAATGGCGGTACTGTTGTAGAAAATGGCGCCCAACTCCCCAACACATATACCTGGAACATTAATTTCATGGGCTCTTTCTTCCCAATCAAACCACGAAATCCATTAATTATTAAAGGGTTAATGCGAGAGGGTTTGCCTCCCTCGGCGTAGGATGTGCACATATATACGATGTATCGATTCGAAGATATTGGCTCTCATTGCCCCAATTCAAAGCGGCTTTCCTTTCGCACAATCTTGCAATGTATCCCCTCGCGAGACTTGCCTGGGAACCGTTAGGGTGACAGACCAAGCTAATAGAGATGGTTTCCGAGAGGTTAACTTTAGTTCCTAAAGGAGGGGACGTTATTTGCACTTTTTCGAGCGAACGCGCAAACTATTGAGGAACCCATGTGTGCCTCTTGTGTACTCTGTTCGCTCGATCCTATATGTATTGTGGTTATATCTCGCACATTACTTGCAGTATTCGGCTTTCGACTCTTTGGCCCCGTACCTATTAAACTTTTCATTGTTTCGGTGGTTTTTTTTCCACTCAGTTATTACGGCGCCATCTGTGAATCATTCGACTGGAATGTAATAGTTAGTTCATACTCTCGATAATTACTATTTGTATCGTTCGAGTTGGATCCTGATTTTGAATCCAACGATTTAAATAATACAATGGATCCTTATAGGTTATAATGATAAATAGACAGGGTAATGCATTAAAAGGAAATAAGAATCTATTTAAATGATCAAAATATGGTAGAAACAACTTGTACATTTTTTACAATTTCATAAATCCTTATCGATCATGATCAATATTGGTGCACAGGATTATTGTAAAATGACTTTAACAAAGCAAACTATGCGAAATATTTATTTGTTGTAATAATTGTATCAGTGATAAACGTGAAACTTTACCTCCAAATTAGTCAATAGCTAATTCGTCATACTAGAGTAAAATTTCAAAGGGTGTCAATTTTGTAGTAGAATTATATACACTGATGTGGTTTAATAAGAGTTTTGATCAGACCTCATCAAATTAACTAAAAGATTTTTCTCTCCACCTGGCCATACCTGGATATACAAAATATTAGAATTTAACAAAAAACGAATGAAAAATTACGAGTTGTAAACACGATTGACACGATCGTTAAAACATCGTACACCATAAATTATGAAATAGCAGAATTTGATATTACACGTGCAAGATAAAAAAACACTTGACTCTTTAATGCCGACAGAAAAAGCACATCGTTTGTCACCAAATACATCATTTTTCTCTTGCCCAGCTGTACACTATGAGAGAATGGTAGAAAGAGACATTTAAAGTAATGGAAAAATATCTATTCATACTTTTCCAAGTCAAAATTACTTTTTTTCTTAAATATATGTATAAATTATCATAAAAACAGAGGAACTGCTAAATCGTTCTAAAAATACGAATTTGAAAATTTATTTTTAAAGTTTGCTTCGCGCACTCGTCTCGGTTTGAAGTGAGTCGTCGGCCAGAGCGTCACTAAGTATACTTATATATACGTGTCCCTCGACTCGTTCGTTCCGACCATTGAACGATGATGTCGCACGTACACGTAAGAAAAAAAGAGACAGGGAGAAAAAAGCGTGTGTTATAAAAGAGATATTGAAGGAACTGCGTTCAAGATAGAGGATGAGTATATATGACACTGTTATACCAGGAAAATTTTGCAATACCAGAAAGTTTAAAGAAATACTAGCTCATGATGTTACTTGATTACAATAACTGTAAATAAATATTCAAGGTTTAACAAAATTATAATTCAGAGTATTCTTAATACATTTTTTTATTAATTAATCCACATATGTGATGTATTTAACTACCGCATGTTGATACCTGTCTTGGCGAGTATCTTTATTAATAAGAATAAATGTAATGCAAAATTCATATATACTCGTTAAAGATGCTATTCTTATTACGATATAAAAAAATTGTAATAATACTCGGTATCTGAGTAATTACGTAAATAATAGATAAATGATGCGACGCGATATCAACAGAAACTAAATAGAGTTGTAGATAATTCTTAACGATGAATGCAAAATATTCTTCGAATGTATAATGTTCCGTACAAAAAATTTATTACATGTACAAAGAAATAGTAGTTATTAGATTTACATTATATAGGGGGTAAAAAAACCACGAATTGCAATTACATAGAAACGGATATGTCACTATGCTTATTCACATTTAATCTATATATATGTATAAATTATCATAAAAACAGAGGAACTGCTAAATCGTTCTAAAAATACGAATTTGAAAATTTATTTTTAAAGTTTGCTTCGCGCACTCGTCTCGGTTTGAAGTGAGTCGTCGGCCAGAGCGTCACTAACAAGGAGACCCTCATATGTTTGGGAACGGATCGTGCCCAGCTTGTAGTATATGTTTTCTAATATAAAAATATGAAAAAAGCCAGAGCCGCAGACTCTAACAATCGTTTTTCAAAAGTTATACGCTGTTAAAGCAAAATTTCCAAAAAAAGAGACTTTCCTTTAAACGCTTATAACTTCTGACCTATCAATATTGACATTCAAACCAAAGTTTTCTGAAAAGCTGAGATAAAATAGATATTTTAAAAAAAAGTACGTTCAATCCATTAAATGGAGCAGAGTTATAGCCGAATTAAGAATTAGAAGCAATTTTAAACAAAAATTGAACAGTACAAATTTTATTGATTTTTTTAAGCTATACTTATATATACGTGTCCCTCGACTCGTTCGTTCCGACCATTGAACGATGATGTCGCACGTACACGTAAGAAAAAAAGAGACAGGGAGAAAAAAGCGTGTGTTATAAAAGAGATATTGAAGGAACTGCGTTCAAGATAGAGGATGAGTATATATGACACTGTTATACCAGGAAAATTTTGCAATACCAGAAAGTTTAAAGAAATACTAGCTCATGATGTTACTTGATTACAATAACTGTAAATAAATATTCAAGGTTTAACAAAATTATAATTCAGAGTATTCTTAATACATTTTTTTATTAATTAATCCACATGTGATGTATTTAACTACCGCATGTTGATACCTGTCTTCGCAGTATCTTTATTAATAAGAATAAATGTAATGCAAAATTCATATATACTCGTTAAAGATGCTATTCTTATTACGATATAAAAAAATTGTAATAATACTCGGTATCTGAGTAATTACGTAAATAATAGATAAATGATGCGACGCGATATCAACAGAAACTAAATAGAGTTGTAGATAATTCTTAACGATGAATGCAAAATATTCTTCGAATGTATAATGTTCCGTACAAAAAATTTATTACATGTACAAAGAAATAGTAGTTATTAGATTTACATTATATAGGGGGTAAAAAAACCACGAATTGCAATTACATAGAAACGGATATGTCACTATGCTTATTCACATTTAATCTATATATATATATAAATAATAACATTTACATTATCGACATTTCACAGAACGTTAGATCACTTATTTGTACATAATACCATTTATTTTTATTAGTCTAAAAGCAATCGTGTAATTTTTGCATTATAAATTATATTTATCCAAATTTTATAATCTTTTAAAAATTGTCATCAAGAGTAGAGGAGCATAAATTAAATTTAGCAAAGTTGTAACGCCTAATTTTAACCTTTACGTATATGTGCATGTGATTTATGTTTGAGTATATGTTACGAAAATGAAATAGCGAAAAATAATTATTTTTAGATATTTTTATACTCAAACGTAATGTAATTTTAATAAGTAAGTTTGTACGAGTTTTTTTAAATTATAATTTAACCAAAGTTACGATAATACGCATAAAATGTGGCTATGAATATTTCTTATATCTTTGTATGATACGTGTAACTATCAAACAATTCATAAATAAATTAGCCATGTGAAAAAAATAGAAATCACCTATGGATATTAATAAAATGTTTGCAATTGTATAATAATTTTCAAGAATTTGTCAAAACAGCGCAATCACTCGAATCACCCGAGTAGTCGGTCGATGTAACGGAGAATGAAAAAAGAAAGCCCATGAATTTATAAAAGACGGGATGATACGAGTGGAGAGTCCTGCTTTTTTTTTCTTCTCATTCTTATTTTGAAGCTCTGGTGACGCTCGTCGAGACAAAAACGAACAAGTAGAAAACAGACGCTTGTTTAAAAGGACCTGAAAAGTGTCTCTGGGCTTCGTCGCATGACTGATGATACGAGAGAGATTGAACGACTCGCGCAAGTCCGGACATTCTATCGGCCTCCCCTCTTGGTTTTGCCTCGGGAAACTATAATACTTCGAACCTATAGAGCTATCGAGTTTTGCGTTTTTCCCTCAGTGATATTGTCGTTGTGGATCAATTGTACGCTTGATGCTAGCTTTTCCTTCGTGATTTACACAACATTATCAACAAACTTAAAATAAACGTTTAAATTATTTTTTTAAACTTCTGTTTTTTACTAATAATAAATTAGTTATATTCAAAAATGTGTAAGAGAGATAAGAAATACACATATAGAAGTAAAGTCAATGACAATAGCTTAAATCAACAATTTATTACTTATAAGACAAAACCTAATATAACATTCGATTTATTACTGTGTTTAAAATTTTATGTTTTTAAAATTGTAATCATAAAAATATATTATATATTTAGCTAGAACAAGGAGCACTAGTATAATCATAATATATCAATCACTTTCAAGTTTAATTTATTAATAATGAATAATCATTAATTAAATTCATTGTTTTAAATGTACTTTATAAAACTGCACCGCGTATTTTTTGAAGCAATTAATCTAATCAATTAACGAGCACGATTAATTTAAACTTTTAAATTAATCGTGATATAGTTTATATCAATAGACATGACAACGTACTCCTTGTTTTCGAAATGATTGTTACATCATTTATTATATTTAAAATCTAAAAAATTTTATCGTTGGAAAATTTGAATTTTTTCGTTAATTTTTCGCATTTACTTGATAGAAAATAATAAAATTAACCATTATTCTAAAATTTCCCAATTTCGGAAGAAAATTCTTTCCGAGTCACCGCGTATATATACGCGATCGCGATGTGCTCACCGTATATACACACAAAGACTGACCGGAATAGTATTAGCGTATATATACATGAATGTTACTCTATCTATCGTTAACTCGGTATACGCTCGTGGAACGCCCGACGATGATGAGGTAAAACGACCGACGAGCAAATTTTCTCTACACACTTGCGGATAATTCTTACGTTCGCTGTCTCTACATTCGAGCGCTTTTTTTTTTCTTTTTGGCTCTTACACGATTTTAGATCGGTGATTTTACGCTTTACGAATTTTTCTACAATATACCTTATAGCTTTATTATTACTACAGAATTGAGATTTGATGTTTATTGTTCGAGGAAATTGTACGAGAACCACTCGAATGTTAACGATATCGCGTTAGAAAGGTGTAACAAATTTTTACTTGAGGAAAATTTATATTTTTTTATCATTTTATACGCATATATATGATAAGTTTATTCGTTACTTACTGTAAAAACATAGTGACGATTAATTTAGAGTTGAATAATTTCCTGCATGAACTAGTTGTATCTGAATGAAATATACGGCAGTTAAAGTGATACTAAAATGTTTTTTTAGCATTCTATCGCATTTACGAAGGGTATTAAATTGATTTTTATATTTGATTTTAAGTTTATTGCAATGACTACTTTATTTCCTCTTAATTTGAAAACCAAATGTGATATGTAAAGAATTAATATAATCAATAAACAAATCACAAGAAAACTTATATTTAAAATACAATTTATTTATTTAATTATTTTTAATAAAATGTAAGTGTGTGTGTGTGTACGTGTGTATTATTAAATGATGGTAATTCATCCACTACCTACACATGATTTATAAATATAATACAATAGCATAATTTTGAATAAGATTTTAATAAATTTACAGACAAAAAACCGTACATCTAGATAGCGGCGGTACATGCCTGAGTGAGTGTGTGTACGTGCGCGCGTACGTGTGTGTAAAACAATATTTCATATTAAAACCCTCTCAAACGCATTTGTTCACACAAGAACATTTCAGGTGTATCGACAATTTATTTTAATAATTAAGTAGTATGCTATAAAATATTCGGAATAAATATATCGGCGGGAAGGGGGGAGGTGTAGGAGGGAGGTGTATACATTATTTAAATACCAAAATAAGTTTCCTCGTTTTTGTTTGCTCGTCACTTACCGGAGCTCTTTCTAGACCAGGAAAATCAATATAGACGCCGAGTTGTTATTAAACAAGACGCAACAAATATAACTTTCATAGAGTAATTACTTAAGAGGGAGAGAGAGAGAAAATTGTTCAAAGAACAAATGACAACTGCAATTTTCTGTATTTATTGAAACTGTACTTATGATCTAATGGCAAGGGTAATCATATCACAACCTCAACAAGAGGTACAACTTTTTATGCTATTATTTGTTAATAAACAATATGTACATATATCCTGGTAAACTTTGAAATTGAGATTATTAAGGCGGTCCCGTATACTCTATTTTTGTTGATTAATTTTAATAAAAAAAATAAAATAGGATGTGAAAAAATAAGACAAGAGACGTCTTTGTTTATCAATAATCTAACTGAGTACTGAATAAAATAAAATATTATTGCGTTTTAGAGAAATCTCTTACCAAATATGTCAAGATGTGCACCCTGATGAGGTTGTGTTCATTCATATTTTTAGTAAGACTTCTCGAAAATTCGATAGTAGTTTACTTTGTAAGTCAGCGCGCACAGTTAGATTATTGATAAACAAAGGCGTATCCTCTCTTATTTTTTCAAATATAGTTTTATTTACAGATTTATTGACAATTATTGTATTTGTCGGTAAGATATAGGGAGTAAGAAATAATATATAATTTGATTATTGTATAAATCAAGGTTACGATTTGCTTTTCACAGTTTGTTTAAATTATTGCTTAAACATTTACTATTTTTGGTTCTTACAGCGTTTACCATTTACGTCCTACTAGATTAATATTGTAGGATTTTAGCTAACAAGCTTTTATTGTAGACGGAACTATATTTTATCGATGTTCTTCTGCTTTTTTTTATTTTGAAAGCGTCGTTTATATGTACATTATTTATCATTGTAGCCACTTTTGGAAACGTCATTTTTACTATCCACGTAAACGGAAACATAATAAAATATTATCTATAGTTTTGTCGGTTCGCATCAATACCAAGTTTTAGGCTGATATTTCAAAATGAAAATTTAAGGAATTAGGCGTATATAATTTTTTATATTTAAGCTCGTATTTGAGTTGCAGCGAAAAAGGTAATCAAATATTTAAACCAGGAAATAGATTTTATAGAATTTTATCCTTTTTTTATTCACGCGAATTTTAAATAATGGATTAAGTTATAAATAAAGTGCAAATTATAAATATTTTAAAATTGCTTCCGTTGAAAAGTCAAAATTGAATTTCATGATAAGATTTCATTTCTTTTTTAATATATAAACTTAATGATGTGACATAGTGACAGTTTTCTTGAAATTATGTTATAAATATGATTTATTAAATTTTCAATGAATTTAAGTTAAAGTTACAAGAGAAAATTTCCATGTCAACGTTATCATAATATTCATATCATCACAATAATTCTTAAATATAACCGATACTTAATGTAGATGGCTTCGTAGCATAGAAAGTTGATTTTTAATAAAAATTATTATTCTGGTAATTTTGTGTAACGATTTTTTTAATTTATTATAAAACTTCTAACAAATTGTTCTACATTTATGTTAAATTTTACGTAACAGCGTAATATTTCGAATTATGACGTACCATCAATTTTGTATAAGTATGATAATTTTTATTACGAAATTTCTCTCCTTAAGCAGGCAAATGTCGATCGACAGTTTAACTACATGAACCATTATAGATAATGGCTTAATATATATTTTTGTCACCATACAAATTATAACTTCTTGCAGAATAATTAATAACTTTTGCCAAATATAAATCAGTATTTTCGAGATGGTGGTATAGTTTTCGTCCTTATATAGTATTATCGTACGAAAGAAAGTTTGTTTAATAAATTTAGATTGCGTAATACTGATAAATATTTTATTCGTAAAGAGAAACTACTGTAACAAAAATTACATAGGATGCTTATAAAAAGTATGTGTACGTATATAGTATATTAAGTCTGCAGGTTATGTATACTAAGAAGAGCATGTCAAAAAGGCCAAAAATTTATGGTCACAAATATACTAGGTATATTATTATACTTGAGTCACTTTCGCCTAGATAAAGAAAAAATAAAAAAAAAAGTGTAGGTTGAGTTCGAAGCTATACTTGTAATAGTATGCCTCGAATGAATACTTTTCTATTTACTATTTTGCAATAATATTGTTTGTGATACAATATTGGCATTTAAAAGAGAATCGTAAAAGTAACCAATGTCTTCTAAAAATTCAAAATTACATTTTTTAGAACCAATTTCAAAATAAAAAGGGATATAAGACTCAAATAGCAAGATAACAAATTGATATCACCTTAAAACATTACGATATTAAAGAAGTTATAGAAAAACTAATATTAAATAAGAATAAAGAAATAAGAAGAATCAGAAAAAAATAATATTAAAATTACTAGAAGTTGTCATTTTTAAATATATTTAATTTTTTAAGATTGTATCACTCTAAATATGTTAAACATATTTTTCGGCTGACTTCTTTGATGATAATTAGTGCAAATAAAATACTGGGTTAAACCTAATGTATGAAAAATTACAATTGTTGGTTGATTTTTTTTATAAAAAAGGATTAATTTTTGTAGATGTTTTTTTTATATTATTTCTTTTTTTTCGTAAATACTGTTTATTTTTGTGAAAAAAAGTGATTTTAATTGAGAACTTGTACTTGAAAAATAAAAGGATATTTCATAACATTTAACAGTTTAATATATAAAATTTATCAATTCTAGGTTTGATCTATCTCTGTAGTGTTCAGAAAGTAATTTCCTAATATCCAATATTCTACGCTGTTCTAATGAAATGTTTGTGTATCAAAACAGAAATTTCTCAAAAAAAGACAAATTGTAGTTGTTTACTTCGCGCCAATATTTTAAATCACGCAAGCATATAATAGATGTATTTCTCAATTATTTGACTACATATCACGTTATAATAATCATTTTACATCAAGAGATACATACACTCACACACATGTGCAACATAATCGAAGCTCTTGCATAAATTATTCCAGGCAATTAACGTTAAACTAGCGTTTCACGACGTATTAAGTAACTTTGAAAAGTCGAGTAAGAAAATACCATCAGACTATGGTAAACGAGGAGTATAGCCAAGCGCGCAAACACTTACTTATAATAGACGCTTAGCCAAAAATGACAAAACATAGCGTAGATGTCGTTTATAGCCACCGATTAATTAATCATTATTGAAATTATTATAGCAAAACAATTGAGCTCACATCATAATATGTTTGTGAAATATTAATCAAACTCGACTAAATCAATGCCATCGAAGATTATCATCTTTAACTTTTCCGTTGAATGTTTTTTTTATTAATCTTTAACTGCGTATACCACGTTATTCGATATAAGTGCAGAATAATTCGGTATCGTACTTTCTCACAATATTTTCCGTCTTATGTCTTCTTCAATTGTGTATATAAATAAAGAAGTCTAAGCTTTTCAAAGGGATGTTGAACCAAAATTACAAGAATTTAACCTTTTCCGACAAAAATCGTGTTAAACACAATTTGTTAAACATTTGAAAAAATCACGTGATAACACAAGTTTAAGACGTGAGAAGGCTTAATGAAATAATATTTGGACATTTGGGTTTTGTTATTAAAAACAATAAAGTACATTACGTTGGTAATTCTTAGTCATAAAATATACACAAACTGGTAGCCCAAAAGTTATATTTTCAAATAATTAAATTCAAAATTTGAAAAAAATTCGTGTGTAAGCAATAAAAAAGGATTTTTCCAAAAAATCATATGTATTATTTATAAAAATTAAAGTGTATGGCTATTTTTAAAGATCGACATTTCCTTAAAATATGCTTTTAATTTTAACAATACACAAACGAACCTAAAAATCTTCCATTCGAGAAATACATTTTTTAAATATATAAAGCCAGTTGACTATCAACACACCGAGCTTGAGCAATCGATATTCCCCAAAAAAATACCCATAGTTGTCGTACAGTCGCCTCAGAAAATGAAAACATAGGTAAAAAAGCAGCGTAAATTAACGTAACGAGAAACCAGAGTGATGTATATATACGTATACGCGCATACCTGCGCTTGCGCGAGCTCGCAGCTTTATTGTACACGTGTGGGTGTGCGCGTGCAACTGTGTGCGTATATGCATAGACGTATATATGTATATACCGTCACCGTCGCGGCATACGCACAAAAGCACGAATTTTCTCAGTTTAGCGATGGACGGTACCTCCTCTAACGTTCCCCTTCTGCCAAGATCATTAAATCTCTCAATTACAGGATGGCTTACCCCACCTATATACTCGAGAAAAATGGAAGAGAAAAAAACGAAACGACCGCCACCGTGCCCCTTTCTTATACACGTCTATACATTTGTGTGGGCTAGCCAAAACGAGTGGGAGAAATAAAAATAGAACTTTTATTTTATATGTGTGTGTGCGTGTGCGTGTATGTACGTTTGTGTGTCCACGGACTTTATTAAGAAAATTTGTATAATATTGTGCGCTTGGTTTACTCAACAATTATTATTTGGTAGATTCAGTTTATCGTTGAATATAATAATAGTAAAGTTTATAAATTAATTATAGATAAATTTTTTATATAATTTTTATTAATAAAACAATAGTATAATATATTTGATGATATGCGTGTATACAGCACCGAAGACTAGCATAATATTATAATTATAATCCACAAATAATGAATAACCCATACAGAATTGTTTAGAATATATTAAGTACTCTACAGTATATATGAATTTTTTTATAACATATATTTTATTTATGTATACATTTGATACGACGCTTGTAATTATTATTATATGTAAATATTTTATTATATAGGTGTCAATGCAATGCACGTTTATGCAATAACCTGATACACGAAACATGTACTTGTATATTATATACATGGTGTTTCTTATTTTAATATTATATTTGAATTTAAATTAATACAAAATTCATTCGCATATACATTTAAAATTCATTTAATTTCGAGTAATTTGTCTTTACCTGCGTAAGCATAGGTACTTAGATTTTAAAAATCGTAAATTATCGTTTATATTCCGTCGTTGTTTATCATTCGCGTTGTTTTAACAAATTCAACAAGATTTATCGGCCTATCCATCTAACTTCATTTTACTTTATCCTGCTTTCCATAAATTTCACGTGTCTTGATCTTCTTCATCTGTCTTATTCACATTTGTTTAAAAAAATTAATTTCAATGTCATTTTAAGGACATATTAGACTCACAAAATAGGTCATTTTTTTTATCATTTTTTGATAAACAAGTGTATATGAATTTTTGTAAAAATCCTGACCGTCAAACATTTGGGTATGTTTTAAACAATATACTCAAATATTTCCAGATTTTTACATGAATAGCTTGAATAGGATGAAATATTATGTCTCTCTTTATTAATAATTACCGACCAAAATTGTTTTTTCAATTTTTAATAAAAAATTATTTTTTCTTTAAAAATCAAAACATTAGGTCCTCCCTTATATTTTAAGCTTTCCATAGGACTATTTTTCAGATATTTAATTCAATATTTTAGATTTATTTTTTGGACTTACGGGCGCAGATCCCTGTAATTTTGTATAGGTTTATAATATTCCAATTTTACGAGATATACATTTGAAAAATCTCTTTACAATTTAATTTAGTATTCTACGAGATTTTCCAAATATCTTCAAAATTTCATGATCTTGATGTGTATACAGTGTGTATATATACCTATGATATTCATCGCACTAATTGCATTTAGTTAGGATGCTGCTAATGCGCTTTAATATTGTACGTAGAAACTAGTATGCATTATTAAAATACACGGAATTAAATATCATCTCGTACAATATATAACTATAGCGTTGTTGTATTAAAGATTACAGGCCTATTAATTTTATAGCCGAGTTTGGATCGTTTATATATCATACATGAAACGTGTAAATTTAACCTAAAGTTTATGAAACTGTATATAGTATTGAGAACCATGGTGTATGTTATTATATACTGGATCCATTCGGTTATACTACATTTTAATATTTCTTTAGATTTAGAAAGGTTTAGAGTATTATTAATATATTTTTAATTAATTTGATAATTTATACCGATAGTATTTTTGTATTAACATTCTTTTGTGTAAACGTTTGTAATTGTTTATTTACATGATGCTTATTGTAAAGTAAAATATACTTTTAATAGAAAAATATTGATTTTATACAAGTACAGTCAACGTGAAAATTTTACATTTCAATAAAATTTATTTCCATATAAAAAATCTAAATAATATATAATATTAAATTCAAAAAAGAGAAAGTATACTTTTGAAAAATTAACATAGTGTTTGTTAATTAAGTGCACGTGATGTATCAATCGGAGTTGATATATAATTATGCATATACAATTAGAGAAATATATTCGAGTATTTCATTAATTTAATCGGTGAGTCCTCGTTTCAAATTAGTCGACATAACCGAAATCTGCCTTTTTTATCAAGTTGACATTTGCTCAACGAAAATATTATTTGTTTTAACGTTGTTCAATATTATTAACAGTAGATTAATTATTTAAAAAAATAGAAAGAATAAGGTGAACCTAAATGTCAAATTGCATAAAATATCATTTCGAAACGTAAAGTCGGAATATTTTTGTATTATTCATATTTCTCCCCGAGTTTAATATTCATCAATAATGTATATGTGAATTTATTAAATTCATATAGCGCAAAAACCGAGACTTCTTTTTTTCGTAAATATATGAGCCATCGTATGTAGAATTGCAGCGTTGCCAAGTTTAGTGAATGTCTTAAATCTTAGTGGATGAACAACGATAAAACTGAGACAGTTAAATCTCCTAGTGTAATTTCCAGTTGGGATGGTGCAAAATTGCCTGATGCCCGTGTACGCAGTATCACACACGCACACACACACACACACGGTTTATTAAACAATTTGAACGATAAATATTGTAGAGATATTCAAAACGAGCTTATGAGGAAAAAGTAACAAATTTTGACTAATAAAATTAAAAATTTGATAGTATAATCGTATGGTAATGCTTCTGTATATATTATACAAATAGGGAAATATATCATATATACATGTAGATCGAGCAATAAACGGAAGGACATTCCTATCGATCTATGAATGATGTCTGTCTCTTCCAGCAATTTCAGTCTCTCTCTCTTTCTCTCTCTCTCTCTCTCGGTCTACTGCTGGTCGTGGTACTCTCTTGGGTTCCTCCGTTCCCTCGAATATAGCTGTCTCCCTCTCTCTTTCCGGCTGGTTGACTCTCCCTCTTTCTCTCTATCTGGCACGCCCTTTCCCTCACCTAGAATTTATTAGATTTCGACTGGCTTTTTGAGCGTTGTAACGCACAGGCTCGAATGCTTTATTACGGACAATTTGTTAGGTTCTATTTGCGCGAAATTTGCCCCTATCATCGTCTACTTGTTTAAACATTCATTAAATCGTCCCGACCCTATCGCGAATGTTGCGTTAAAGAGGAACTCCAATTCGATAACAGGCTTCGGAATAAAAAATATTCTTCATATATATATATACACAAAATACTTATCCAAGTATAGTTTCGCAGTGTGTATCTATATACATACATATTGTTCTTACGTGCACCAAGAAAATTTGTACTCTACTATTAATAGAATCGATTAGAGGCCGGTATTTGTTGTTACAAGTTACCACATTATGCTTTCTTTTTATTTTTACAGAAATACTGTTTTTAACGCGAACGCGTATATTTTATAGCTTGAATATGTATAACAATACTTATAACTTATAATAAATTATACTCTCGCGGAACGACGTAATTTATTGCTTCAATTTTCTGCAAATATTGTACTTTAATTACTGTTAATAAACTGCTCTGTACAAACGGCCGAACAATTTTATTCCTTGGGTAATTCGACGATGAACTTGCGATTACTCTAAAGGTGTTTATCAAAATTTTAGTTTATCATCGAGCATCGTCGATCATTCCTACTAGAGAGGTTTAAAAAAATAATTTAGTCTTGTTATATATATATAAGTAAAGCCATTTCACAATACTTAAGTATAATCTCTTCCAACGCTGAATTTGCAACTGCAGGCGCGTATAACAAAATATAATATTATTAAAATACATAGCTCGTATTTAGCGTCATTGTAATATTTGAAAAATGTTCAACAAAGTCAAAAGTACGAGTACTTGAAATTCTACCAGTAAATGTTGAAATTTTCCAAGCTCTCTTTCGTTATATATACATGTACATATATATATATATATATATATATATATATCTATATGTGCGTATATACACCACTTCATCCATCTCGTGTAGTGCTTTTACGTTTTTGTTCTCACTTTTTTGATGCTCCCTTCCCACTTAAACGTGTGTATGTATATACACACACACGCTTTTTCCCTCTTCACTTTTTTTTGTGTTTTACGTTATAATTTATAAGAAAGTTAGTTGCAAAACTTTGTTACGAAGAAACACGCTATATATATACGTATATATCTTTTCACTCGGTTTGTGAACTTGTTTACGCACGGTAGCTCGATAATAATATTGTAAAATTATTCATTACTGGTGTTGGATACTGGCGTAAATAATGTTACAAGTAGCTCGTGAAGTTTTACCGTATATATATGTATATACACACACATGCACACACTTTTAATCGTGAGAGCATCATATTGAAAGTAGATGAATATACAGAGTAACTCACACACACACACACACACACCCATCTGTCCATCAATCTACGTCTCTTTCATCTTCTGTTTCATTTCGAATGCGCATGCTTGCAAAATCTTTATTGCGAAAAGAATCCGAAGTTCATAATTTAAAGCATTTATGTCAAAATTACTATTTTTCAAATTAATTCTCAAATGTATATTAAAATTTATATGTTTCGGCATTAATAGTATTATACTTAATATTGATTTTATTTCCTCGTATGTTTGAAATTAACTTAGTTTCTTGTGTATAAATCTAATTTATTTAAAATTTAAAGTGTCACTAATTAGATAATTCGCGTAAATAAATGTACTTGCACGAACAAAATTTCAATTAACCTTTTTTTTGAACATTTAATAAATTCTTTTTTCCGTGTCGCAATTGCTCGACTTAACTAATAGGAAGTGGCTTAAAATAGTATCCAGAAAGTTTATCTGTATTAAAGCGAATACGTGGCTCTTCCTTTCCCAACACCAATTCTAAGCGTTTCGTTTTTATTTTATTTCAAATGATAAAATAATGTTGTAACCATGTGATATTATGGAAACTTTAAGAATAATTAAAAATAGCAAATCGATCTGTATAAATTATACGTATAATTATAACAAATTTTAAATTAAAAAAAAAATTATTGCTGACCTTCTTGTTTTATTGTAAGATATCTAAAATAAATAAATTATTGTAAGTATAATATCTCTAATGTTAAAATAATTCTGCTCACGTAACAATTAAGGTTATTACATCGAAGGATATAAATTAATTATAATTACGAGAAATATTAAAAATATACAGCTGTAATTGCGATCGTTTCGTAGAAAATAAATAAATATAAAAACATAAACAGAGGCGAATAACCAATAATCAAAATGTTGCTAAACTGCAGAAGGAAGATTCTACGTATTTTTTGATGAAAGTAGGCGTTACAAGTGTTATTCTACGAATAGTTTAATGAGGGAAATAGATTGGATTAAAAAGTTTATCTTATCATAGAAGCACCAACAGACGGGAGTAAAATTAAACGTCGGTTAAACAAAAAGAAAAAAGTGATCCGGAAAATGAATGAGAAAAACCGAAAATTGGCTGAACCACTCAGTGTCAGAAAAAGAAGAGGCATGTGCCAATCGTACGGAAAGAAGAGGAGATACGCGATACCAGGTTCCATCCCTCCCTAGGTTGGAGAAAGCCAATCGTCACCGAGGAAAGCTACCCTCCCTGTGTTGCATAACCATCGAGGAGAGAAAGAAAAAAGAAAAAAGAAGAAATTCTCCCCCTCGAATCTCACCGCGTGCGCGCGACGTTGAAATGGTACACGTTAGCGTTACCCGAGCGGTGGGAGCCAGGGAGTGACGTATACGCCCCTGGCGGCGGGTTGCGCATGCGCCCCGACTCGAATCTCTCGCGGCTCGTCGTTCGTATGCCATGCCGTGCAGACAAGAAACCAGCTGTGCCGCGTGCGCGCGTCCTTCTAAGCGCGCAGCTACGTTACGCGGCTCGAGAGGCCTCAACCGCGTGCCCGGTGAGACCGAGCGCCCCGCGCGCGCGTGTGTGAGTGTTGCGTTGCGTTGCGTTGCGCGCGGCTTCCGAGTCCCGCGTGTTGCTGTACCTGTACATGTGCGTGTGACTGTGTAAACGTGCCGCCGCCGCCACCGCCGCCGCCTGCCTCCTCGAGGAAGAGCGCGGAGAGCGCGGAGAGCGCGCGCGGCCGCGTGTTACCTATACCTACTACCTACTCTCGGCCTTGTTGTATACCACCTCCTGCGTGGACCCCTCTGCCCGGTTAAAGGTTACACGCGGTACCCTATCTTTCATCTTATTTTTTAGTTTATTTTTTTATTTCTTTCCCTCCCTCCCTCTTTTTTTCCTTATCTATTCTCCCGCGACTTGCCTCCACCTTTATCCTCTTTTTCTCTTTTTCCGTTTGTTTAAATAATAATAACGGAGGAGACCTGGTGGTGGTCAACATGGCCGATGACCCGGACGAGGAGGTCGTCGACGGGAAGGTCAGAGACCTCCTACCCGGGGAAAAAATACTCGTGACCGTTGATTCCGCGCTACCTGACATCCTCGTCGTTACTTATGTACACGGGAGCAAATCTTTCCAGGGTGCTCTCCTCGATGCTACCAAGAGGTAAGCTGATCTTTTCTTAGATTTTTATACCTATAACTATACTCGCTTTTTAATCGTCTTGCCCGTTTACCGTCGGATAGCCGGATACCAACGTTCCTATACGGTTCTCGGATTATTCCACCTCCGGCTGTCATTACCTTTCAATTATTTTAATCTCAAATAAATTTTATCACTCGAGCCTTTTATTTTTTTGGTCGATTCAACTATTGTCACTTTTTTATTTTGAATTCACGAACATTTGTTTCTCACAATTTTCAAGCTGCGAGATGTTAAACAGTTTTTTTTATAATAACTTTGTAATTTATCGTTGACTCCTTTATACAACAAATCTCACGAGTCTCGTTATATAAGATACAACTATTATATTATACTCTCAATGGAAATGGCTGAATAAATTTTTACGAGTGTTAATATAATTTCTGTTAACGTTAATTAAAACAATCTGGTAAGAAATTCCACGTGCATTACACGTTACTGATAGTCACATGTAAGAACACATCGACATAATTTATGTACTTACTATAAGATACTCACGATCTAAATAATAAATACGGTTGCACCGTACAATTATATAATTATAATCGTTATTACAATTTTATAATATTTTTTATATATATGCTGGCGAATATTCCGTTTATCATTAGAATATTGTTGAGCTGCCACATCGACCAATCCATGATATCAATGTTGAAATATATCCATCAGGTACATTTTATCAAATTTTTGAAACAGAAAATTTATAAAAATATGATGGTTAAACATTGCATTGTGTATATATATTGCTGATACCTGAATGATTGAAATTGCGATGTATAATAATTTCCATGTAATTGTAATAATTGCGGAATATAATAAAAGTAATATAGTTGATCCCTTACAAATTGTACACGCCTATCGGTAACGGAATCATCTTCAAAATTTCATGAGGCTTTACTGTATCATTTTCGAAATATTCAGCTTTAGATATATGTTATAGATGGAATATTTAACGCGCACCTCTCTGCTAAGCCGTCACGAAAATTGTTTCTTTTTCATTTACATTTTAAGCGATTTTTTATTAAATAAACAAAACAACTTGATACGTTACATTGAATTTTATTAACTGGGTATCATGCAAAATAAGTAACTTTAAATTATTTTCGTCCTGTAACACAGATTAAATCGAGTTAGTATTGTTTCCTTTGTCAGTAGTACATCTATACACATTACGGTACAGTCCAATAGGAAATTTTCCGTTCGGTCCGATTCGATATTTAAATGAACGTCGACTATTCCGACAATTTATATCTTGTTTCACGAACAAATTTAAATTATATTACGAACGATTTGTAATAAAAAAGAAATTGTTGATTATTAAAAAAAAAACCCCCATAGAACATGAACTTTTTAGCGTGGTTGTATACCTCGTAAACATACCTATAATTATTTTCGAGATGCATTATTTATAATATTATTGCAGGCTTAAATAATTTATTACACGTATTAAAAGTTTACATGTACAAAGCTTTTAGAATCGGATTTTGAGTGCGCAAGATAATCAGCGCATTTCAACACGGTCATCATTATGACTTTTTATGCGAGAGGTTACAACGTTTTAAAATAAAGCTATAAGCAGGAGAAACAATGGAATGTTTGCCATTGCATATTTAAGAAAAAAGAAAAGAAATAACGAGAATTTCTTTAAAGGTTGTTCAAATGAAAGCAAAAGTTACACATATTCTTTATGTTAAACTTCCAAGAGTTTTGGAGATTTATTATCTTTTGGGAAAGAATGTTACTGTATATACACAACGTTTAGTGCGGGTTATTCCAATGTTCTCTTTTTTTTAACGTTATCTCAAAGAAAAATGTGACAGAAACTTTTGTTCGTTTAAGTAGTTTTATGTCACTGCATATTAGCTCCAAGTGTTGCACTCAATATTATGCAAAATATGTTCACACAGAAACGCACCTATACAGTTGAAAGTCACTATTATCTGGTGTGAAGGCAATCCATAGTCGAAAATTATGCAACATTTATCATACCTATATGTACTTAATAAATATAACTAAATTTAAATTCGTTCATATAAAGTGAAAGTCATTTAAGTACGAAAATTTTACTTTTGGAATTTGAACTATTTACAAAGCTCTGTGACTGGGAAAGGTTAACTTCTCTTTCGTTGTATATGGTTGAAATTGATTAAACATTTTATAAAACTTTATTACGCTACTTCGGGCATTCTATCCAAATCTATTTTTATACGTTTCATATTGCACGAAAGGAATTTACCTTACCGACATTTTATTGAAATACTCTATTTATATGCATTTGCTTAAGACCATGTTTTATTTTACTATTAATTACAAATTACTTCATTTTTAAATAAATGGACATTTTTTTGATTCTGCCTGCATCATGAACTACATTAGAAATCTATTTTACCGACATTGATTTTTCTTCAAGTTAACCGTTAAAATTAAATTTTTTTTTCCAAAGTTTTTCTTATAATATATTGTGTTAAACTCAATATGTTTAAAATTTTTTAACAATGATATTTGTATGACAAATAAAATTGCGATTTAATTTTCATATTCTTGATAGATTTATGGTACTAATAAGTATAATCAGTCTGAAAACATGACGTTACAGTAAGAAAAAAAAATATAGTTTCGTAGCAATTTTTTTGTAACAAACATCCATTCATCATCCGCTGCGCATACATTTTATTAAACTGTTGTTAATTATATTACGTGAAAATGACTATTACATTTATGAAGATAAAAAAAGAAAAAAAAATAATGATTATGAGCGACAGGAGACGTTTGATGTTATCAAATTTCACGATGTACTAATAAATAACATGTTAACCGCAGCAACGAAAGCTCAAGAACATGCCCGCGGGTCCTTTGGATTTTTCACGCTGTCACTAAACGAACTGCGAAAACAAAAATTTTATCTGGTCGAACACGTTTTCTTCCTCTTCTTCCTCTTTTTTTTATTATTTCTCTTTCTTGCTTCCGCCTTCCGCCTGAAGGAAAATACGAAACACGCTAAGTCCTTCTTTTGGTGGAGTGGTTGATACTTGACTTTTTCGTTACTTCATTCTCATTTATTTTTATTAAATTTTCCATGGAAAAGTTTGTTCCTAAGTAGATTTTCCGAGCGATGACTTTCGATTCTTTCTACGGTAGTCAGTCAACCTTATTCGTACTTCGCTGGGTTTGCTGCTTCGAGTATTTAATGTTTTCCTAATGAAATTTCAATGTTTATAGATTGATGCTATATACCTATATATAAATATGAAAGTCTTTAAAAGTTTCCTACTACTTTTATTGAGACCTTGAAATATTAAAGATTAGCAATAAATTAGTATTTATAATTGCACAACTGTATAATTAACCTTCGCAATCTAGATCAATATATTTTACAATGACTTTTTTTTATTAAGCGTTAGATGCGTTAATAAATTTTACGATGTCTATAGGTCTTGTCTGAGCTGCTAAATAGATTTTCTTGGCTTAATTGAATTATAATTTTATCATCATAATGCTTTGGAAATTAAAAAAATTTTTTAATAATCTGGACTTTTGATTATTAAAATGTTTAGTTGACTTAACTAAACGTATTTAAAAATGGGACTTATGGTATAAAAGTAATTTTTATTCTGAACTGTACAGCTACTAATTGAGAAAACCGTATAAGGACCTATTGTATGCCACAATACGATTTTTACCCAGATACTTTAAAGTACAATCAATACTAAAAGTGATACCATATACCCGTAGAATAAGCTTCAAACAAATTTTGGAGTATATTAATATCATTGCTCGTTGAAAAATCCTTTTGTTTCAATTTCATTATATTATTTCATTTTAATGATGTAATTTTATAATTATTATTTACATTCGTATGAGTGTATACATCATTGAAACTAAGGTATTCTCAATTACTGGAAATCGACATAAAATGGATCAAAGCATTGATGATTACAGAAGTTTGAACAGTACAGAAATTAATTAATTGAAAAGCTAATAACCGCAGTGCTTACGAGTTGAAATAATAATTTCAACAAGTTTCAGTATTACACTTTCCCATCCATATTCGAAACTATACGTCGAATCCTCGTTGAAGCATCCTAACGTCGAACTGTCGGATTTCGAGGCTTGCACATTTTCGTTTTTATGTGGCTCATTCGCCTTTTCACTCAGTGATGTATTTTTGCGCGACGAAGCCGTGTGCGTGACACTCGACGACGATGCGAACAGGGAAAGAGAAAGAGAGAGAGAGAGAGAGAGAGAGGAAGAGGGGAAAGAGAAAAATAGAAGGGACAGAGGATTTCGCCTGTAGACGCTAATTAGCCGAGGCTTATTTCGTCGCCGGTATACGAGTCATATGGAAGAGAGGATTTTCTTGTGAAAGGAAAATTGCTTTCGTGCCATTGCGAGGAAAAGGTGCACCGAAAAACGCATCTGTCGACGTGTCATCTATTCTTTCGCTTTCTGTGTGTAGGTGGAGCTGCGGGAATTTACAATAATTTTAGGTTTAATTGCGTATAGTGAGTGTCTTCAATTTTTATATATATATTTAAGTATATACTACTGGAGTGGAAAAATACTCGGTATGTATAACAAATGTTAATGATGAGTAGGTCGTAGATCTTTGAATGATAAAGATAAATTAGTAAATACTTAGGTTTATGATCTTGTAGATTTCAATTGTAGTAATAATATTGATAATGACAAAAATTGATAGGATGCGCGACGTATATGTAACGCTTATTTTGATATTAAGGTTATATTATTACACACCAAACGATGCTATATAGGTGGAATCCTCGTTGGAATTTCAAAGCGACACGAAAAAGTTTTATTTAAATGCGCACTGATTTTATTGCGAGTACATTTGTCAATATTAATTAGTTCGATTTTAATTAAATTATCCGTTTAAATTGATCCGAAGTAACGTGACACATTTTGCATTTTAATAAATTCGAATGAAAATGTTTATTTCTATTTAAACACCGGCAAGTGTATGAAATAACAATTGTTATAGTTAACAATACAACTTTGACTATAAGTTAATTTGGAATATCCAATACAATCAATTTTGTTGAATTTTTTGAATAAAAACAAATTGATTCATCCTTTTAAACGCGAAAATATTTTTGTAAACATGTTTTCGTTGAAAGAAATTGGGTTTTCGTGTATACGAATTGAAATCCGGACTTTCAACCAGTTATTTTACATAATATTTATTTCCTTCATCTAAATGAAGGAAAGAAATCATTCGTATCCGATTGATATCCGCAACGTATTTTATTAATTGTACAAATCATTTATTCGCCTGTGCGCTTTAACCACAACGTTTGACAAAAATGTACAACAGAATTATTAATTTAAAAAACGATTGATGCCAATCTACTTTCTGATTGCTGGATATATATGTAATTATTTAATAAATAACACCGATGAGGGCGATAAAGTATGTAGTCAGATGCACACTGTCACCGATAAAATCTCGAAACGCTGGTATGGAATGTATTAAATGTTAATTAAGAAAGGATACGGTTAATCTTGTACAAATTAATGATTACGCGTTGAAAATTGACGTGAAGAAAGTAGAGCTTGAAATACGAGTATGTATAGTTAGTAGTTGTCAGTTAAAACGACCTCTTCCAATGAATGTGCTTAAAAGAATTAGACAAAAACTAGACTTGCGCAGTAGATTCCATAAGAGCACTAATAGTTACTACAAAAATTCTAGGTCATTGACTGATTAGAAAAGCTGTACGTTAAATATGGCGATTGAGGCTAAAATGTCAACTCAATGTAATAATATATATATATGTATGTATAAAAATCGACGCGATGTTACATTTTATTATCTATACAACGGACGTAATTAATACTCGAGGGAAGATTCGAACAACTTAAAGTCTCTCGAATTAAATCTTAATATACACAATGAATAAATATATAGATATATTGATCTACTCGAGTGTAATCGTGTGTGATCCGCACTTGAAATCTGACCTGGAGTATACATGCATATAATTATACGTGTTCACAAATTTCCATGAATATTCATTGACGTTTACGCATGGCTATGCGTAATTTTATTATTTTCGTATATATGTACAAGTGCACATGTTCGGCTCGTTGAAGGAAAAAGTAAAAATTCACGCGAAACATCGAATGTAAGTAATACAATCTCATTCGAATTTTATATCCATGTGCTTTAATGACATATCGCAAATCTTAAATCTCCGTGAGGTTTCGAAATCTGCAAAGTTAACGACTATACGTTAAACATTTGTTACCTTATCGTATAAATCAATCGCGTTTATAATAATATTCAATAACATATTCCTATATGTAAAAACTCTCGATATATAAAAAAAATTAAATGTATTCATCTTCACGTCTATATATATATATGAACTTGATAATTTATATCTAGAAAAAAAATTGTTTAACTATTGTAACGCATATTTAACTAATTTATTTAACAAACTCATTTAAATCACTAATTAGGTAGAATCTTAAACGTAAGCTATAAGAGATGCAATAAGGTAAAAAGTTTCAACTCAACACAATGAGAAATTAGCTCAGTCGGCTACCAAAGCGTTGAGTCATTAAGCGAATAATCCAAGGTTCGAAACCAACTGTAGACACTTTCTTAGTCCATTTGAAAAATGACTTTTCGCAGACGAGTTCTAAAGTTAAATTAATTTTCTTTGCCGATTAACAATCAGTCGCGTACGATATACATTAACAATATTTTATATACCTTTCCTGCATACGACACACGACACTCGAATGAGCATGCGCGTGTACCAGGTCAGGCTTGATCATCCATGAGGTGTCACGCATGAACCATTTTATACTCGGCTCTCTCGAGAAATTCGCTCCGACGTGTAATAAAATCGAACCCAACGAATCGCCGGAATTAGTAAAATGTGGCAAACGCTTGATAAGAATAATATCTATATATAGGTATATATACCGTTGCCTCAGCAATGTTTTAGCTGAGTCTATCGATCGAGTAACGTGATACGCGATTTAAATGAATATCCCAAAAAAATATTCGGTCTCGCGCTTATTTCCGATTGATCATTCTAATTTATGGATTATTTATTCGTCTATCGGAATGGAAGTAAAAGAAATTCTACATTATATTTATATATACCGAATTTATATGCGGTATGAATTACATGGTTTAACTAGTTATTTATTTAGCAATTTATTGTAATGCTGCATATTACATACGAATAAGGAAAACGTTACGTATATTTTTTACTTTTTAACCGTCTACAAGATTGTAAAAAAAATAATAAAAATCACAATTTTCAGCGTGTCAACTTTTAAACATATGGATCGAATGTTTAACTTTTGTATATCCTTATTGCATTTTCGTGCACATGTATAGACAACGTCAAAAGAGCGTTAAACTTAACAACAAATAAAATAATAAAAATTTTAAAAAGAATTTTTTTTTTACGTTGAGTGCCCCTGAAGAACCTTTAGTTGATACGAGCATGGGCGCAGGATAACACCTCACGAGCGTATATATCGGTAAAAGTTTCTAGAGCACCGGTGAAAAATAAATTATTTAAGCGGTTAATATTTTTTTACAAAACTTCGAACAATTAATTATAAACAACCAACTTTATTTATGAATTATCAATTGTCATCGTTATTATACAGTTTAACCCTTGAACAAGAAAACAATTATATTTAAATTTTTAAAGAGTAGTCAATTTATTCTTTATTTTTATAGAAATTGTGCACATTTTATTGGCAAATGGGATATGTATGAACAAGCGTGTAGAACCGAATAATTAAAAACGCATTAATATACGCGCAATAAATGTAGTGTGGGAAAACACGAGCGTAGATCAATCTCAATCTTATTATACATTGCTTTGAAAAAAAATAATTTCGATTTTATTTTTCTTTAGTTTATGACTGTACAAATCAGATAGTGAAATACTTTTGCAATAACGTTACTCTTTCCCATTATGTAACTTTCAATTTGAAACGTACAATATGGTGACAGTAATAGTTGCGTTAAATCGTAATTTTTTCAAATGTTTTTTTTTGTATCAACCGACTGATTAATATATCTTTGTTTAAAAAAAGTCTTCGCTTTCTCCTACACACATATACCATTTTTTTTCTTGTTTAACGATAACGTTATATCTGACGAATGCCTAGTTCCGCGTGCGTTGCTCTACTGTACGGTTTCTAACTAGAATAAAAGTTTAATTCACTATCAACAATGTCGCAGTAATGTAATAAACAGATCACTATCGATCGATCACTGCATTGAAACGCTCATGGAATATTCTCGATTGTTATCGGCGTCGTCAATTCGGACAGTCGACCCTGAATCAGTCGCTACAATAATCACAACGAAATTGAAAGAAGGAACCTATATGAAGAACCGAATATACACGTTGCGTGTAGAATTTATTGTAACTCGACATTGTTAACTTGTGATTTATCGTAGTATAGATAAGTTACGCGGTTGCGAGTAGTTTCGTTAAGAAAGCCTTTTGTTCTTCGGTACGAAGTTCATTTGTAATTGGAGCGAAGTTTCGCCTCTATACGAACGCTTCAAATTAAACGTTCGAAAGTCATTTCATTTGTCCTTTTTGTTGCGTGTCGTTTTTTTTTCCCTTTCTGTTCGTTCGTTTCATTATCAACCGATCGAACGGTGACTAAAGGAATAACAAATACTCTTGTATTATACGACTGCTGGTTAATTGAACTGTACGACATTGCATTCGTCATTTTTATTTTCTACTATTTGGATTTTAGTTGACGCCTTCCCTCCCGAGTTTACATAAATTCTTTCCTTCGGTACATTTGTTTACATTATTATATTTCGTTAGACGTGTTAATTAAAACCTTCTACCGTAAACATTTACTACGTAAAATAATATTATAATTTATTATTTCAAAATTCTTCTTGTTCATACAGGCGTTTGGAATTATCTAAAATATTGTAAACGTCTTCGACCTAAGACGATACACAATTATTTAATGAGTAATCAAATAACGTTTATATTTGTTAGTCACTAAACAATGTTGGTCAAGTTGAAACGAATAGATTATTTTTCTCTACTCTCGAATATCCACGGAAGGTATATACTAACCGTTTAAAAAATGTAAACCCCGTAAGGTCTTATCTGGTTTAGTTTGTTCAAGAGACGTTTTTTTTGTCTATTGCTAGCAGAGAGTTTATTACACGTACATGTGTACCTAAAAATAGTATCTAATGCAAAATCCATTAAGTTGTACAACTTTATCACGACGGTGAATGTCGTGTCGGTAAAAACTGTTTTGATAAAAGTGTTTAATACTTTAACGATACAGCGTGAATGTTATTTATGCATACTTCGATAATCATCGTAATTATTTGAATAATAATTGTTTAAATTAAACATTAAACATTCGCACGACGAAAACTTACTATGTATATACGAAAATAATTTATTTAAATAAAAAATGACAATAAATATGTAAAAACGAAATTAAGATATCCATGGAGAAAGAAATCCGTGTAAGTTACAGCGTAAAGTCTATGAATAGTTTATGACGCAATGGAAACGAAATGTCGAAATTGGTAATTCAAGGGCGTGCATTAGATGCACCCTTCGATTCGATCCGAAAATCAGAGCAAATGATTTTCTCTCCCCTATACATAGTAGGAGAAAAAAAAATCGAGGACCCGTGAACCAAAGAGGCTCGCGACCTCGAAAACCTTCTATCCAGGGGCAATCGAGTTTGCTCGATCCCGAACCCGTCCGTCGACTTCTTTCAAGCTGAAGTTGCTATTCGCGGTCGTCGTCGGTGCTGCCCGCAATAGTCGCAATCACCCGTAACGCTACGGTGGCCTATCTCTCTCTCTTTCTATCTCTCTCTCTCTCTCTCTCTCTCTCTTTCTATCTCTCTTTCCCTATCTACCTATCTCCCTCTCTTTCTCTCTTCTCACTCTCTCTCCGTGTCTTTTTCCCCTTGCGGGTCGCTCGACCGAACCGACTCTCGCCTCCCGTCCCGTTTATAACATCCAAGCACGAACCTGGCCCTTACTCTTCTATATACATTGAAATCTCCCAGATTTCGATGGGCCGATTTTTTACAAGTAGATGGATGTGTCTCGAGCTTTCGAAATGTATACCCGATATCTCACTGCCTTGATAACACCATGCCCTCGTGGTATATACGAGCAGGGAAAACATTGTACGTGCAACGTCGTCTTCTTTTTTCAATTATTACTCCCGATTTAGAAGAATAAATTTTTTCTAGAATTTATAGAATTTTAGGCAATACGGAGAAACGTTTTCTTTTACAATAAATAACATTTTTAAAACTGCGTGTGTGTATATATACACTTTCTTGTTCAAGAATTTATTGTAATTTATTAATGATACTTACAATATTTTGTACTTGCACGATAGAACGATGTGTTATTTTAATTATTTCAATTAATTCAAAACATTAGATAACAAATGGAATGCGACAGTGAAGTATCAATCGTAAAAATATTCTTGTAACTGTATACACGTTAAATAATGAGGAAACCTATGAGAAAATTCTGCCCATATTGTTGAATACATCCAAACATTTAATAATATATTTACAAAAGCAACATTATTGTTACTCGAAATAATTAAAAACTGTTTATGTAAATCGATAATTTCATACTATTCAAATTACATACTAATTTTATTCGCACATGAAATATATTTAAATTGAGTTGTATACTATAAGGAAATCTTAATAGAGAAATTTTGGTACAAAAGTCAAATATTGTTAAAATTAATAATACGAAAATTACTAACTGTTTAAAAAAGATTTTTTGTCATTAACTTTTGTTCAAATAGTTTTAAAAGTAACGGAAACCTAACTCTTTTAAAGTTACGCCGAGTGTAGTTTTTTTTTGTTGTTAAAAGAAAGCATAAGTCATCACATAAAATAATAGTTAACGTGCTGTCCGGTTACTCACGAATTCTGATTCACAATTTGTTTTAAAATGATTAAAGTGGGTGACGTGCGTGTAAACATATTTCAACTTCTGTGGATTTCTCATAATTAAATTGCGGCTTCATCATGATAAATAAGTCCATTATAATCAATTTATTAATAATTTTAGAATACGGATTTGTAATTTGCCTTTATAATAAATATATGATTCTACGTAATTTTTGTTATATCGTCACACAAGTGTACTAATAAATTATAAGTGTAACTTAATCTCAATTTATTGATCATGATTAATTATTTAATTAGCTAATAAATTTTGTAAGTAAGTATTATTAATCACTTGCAAACGAGTATTTTATCAGAGCATATTATCGTAATAGTTTTCACAAAATTTTTAACAAAATACCAACCAGATTTCAAAATTGTACACTAATTTACAGATCGATGTACCTGATTAAAATTGTCAAGTAATCAAAAGACTAAAGTTTTGTTAACTATAATGTATACTTATAACCACCAGTAAATATATAAGTATAAGGAACTTTCTATAAAGAATAAAAAAACATATTAACCTTGAATCTTATCAACGAACAGTTGCTATAACTACACGTATATATCCATTCGATATTACTCAGAATTGTTGATTTAGACAACCAACACCGGACTAGGACGGAAACCAAAAAATTCTCGAAATCTCAGAGTATTATCGCGTAGGCACAGGATTAAGCTTCCCATGCACATATCCGCGTAGCGATCGTGCAAAATAAAAAACCTAAAAACAACAACCCTCGATAGTTGTCGCATTGACTGGATGAAAAAAGGGAAACTTTTTTCCTTTATCCATGGTTCGCCCACTCGGCTGACGATGCGGTAAATCATCGTGTACATATACATATACGCGTAGGGGCATTTTTAAAGCCCACATTATATACGGCTGAATCTCGATGGTACAGCGGTTCGCTCTTAGGGAACTTTATCGCGTGAAATTACAGTCGATCGACGAGAGGCCTCTCTGAGAGAAGGAAGACTCTTTGCGTATATGAATGCATATACACGTATGTACAAAAAAGAAGTTGGTATAGGTGTATAGATGGTGTATATTAGAAGCTCTTGTATTTTGGCCTCGATGCGGGCGAGTCGCGACGTCCTTCGCGAGAACCGTAAGCGAATCTTTCCTAGGGGCTTCGACTTTCCCTTTCATTCGAACGCAAAAGACAAAGGAAGCTCCGTTATCCATCCTAATGTGTTTTCCCTCTCTCTTTCTCTCTTTCTACCTCTCACTCTTAGGCATATAAATATATATAAACCGCAAAGTTTTGGCGCGTGTTGAAAATGAGTGAGCTTCTGAATTTGGATTGCGAAAGAGGGTGCATCGATTCTATGAGCAATGCAGATAAGGGGTGTCAATGTGATGGGCAACCGTAACGAAATATTCTGCCCGATTATGCATGCTGTCAAAGATGAGAGACATAGTTGTGCTTCATTTGAAAATCTAATAGCGTCCTCTACATTTCTACCGCTCCTCGGCGTCGTTCATTTAGTATACCGGAGGGGCCTACGCTATAATACTGACAAAAAGATTTATGCAATTTGCTTTTACGGAATTAACAGTTGCCAAACTATTTTGTTCATAATAATCCAATACTCGCACCGTCATTTTATTATTCAACACACCAATACGAGATATAAATATTTTTCATGAATTAATGGAAAACATATTTCATTTTCTAAGCGATCGTGTGGGAATCCATAATCCTCTCTACATCAAAACAATTTTGATGATTCTTCTCTTTTTTATGTACCGAATTCGTCTAGTAATATTGGCGCATTTGCAAGTCTCTACTTATACATTCATTTTTGATAACAAGTTTCTGAAGCATATCTGTCAGATGTCTCCTATCAAAGTTGCAAGTTTGCACATTCGAAAGGTAGGTTATGGAAATGAAATACCACTTTGAGTTAGGTGATCTTCATATCTTTCATATGTAAAATTTTACTTTAAAAGTCCATAACTTAGTCAGTTATTGTATAAATTGCATACATACAATTAGTCATTTATAAATTTCAGAATACCAATTTTATGAATTCTCCATAAAGGAAATTCTTCGTTGAAAATCAAATGAACCTTGGAATAACCTTGAAACTTGATCATCAGATTAGGTACAAGATTAAATTCCTTGCTTGATTTCTCACAACTTTTACCCTCAGAGTTATTCTCGAAGGCGTATAACTATGGGAGGTTATTCAGTATTCGTATACCTTAAAATCAGTATAAATTTAAATTGTGTAATGAAAAATATTTTGCTTTGTCTATAACTTTTACGTAAGGCTCAATTATACGTGAACTACCAGCACCATTTGAGATATAGCACGCAGGCAATGTTCAATAAATTGATTCCTTGATATTTTCACGAATTATTAAAAAAACCAGTCAAGTGATATTATTCGAGACACTCGAGTCTTTTTATCGTAACGAAAGTGTGTCCCTCAATGTCGATACCGAGCTCTTCTTACCCACGTTAATTCAAATCTCAAAACACTCATCTTACACTCATCTTACACCCATCCCCTCCCACAGTCCTCAGGGACTGCCAAGGTCGCTCTGTCAGAGAGTGAAATATATCCACGATCGTTAAGAATATACCCTTGTTATATTCGTACGTCAGTGCAGTGCCTCTGCATTCGAGCGGAAATCTATTAAAAATAAAACACATTAGACTATGCCTTGAGACTACCTTGTTAAAACCAAAATTTAATTTGTTGAAATAAATCGTTAATTCGCTATTTAATCACACGATAAAGTTATAAAATCACCAAAATTCCGATAAACAATACAGTACAACATTTTAAATTTGTGGAAAGTAGAAATCCGGAGACTCGAGCGTTTCACCAAAGGGAGAGAAAGCACCTGGGACAAAGATCCTGTATATAAAAAAAGCCTTTTTGCGCGTATTTCTAAAAAGAAATACACGCGCGAGAAGAAAGGACAACGTGAGCAGCAACCACCCAAATGCAAAAGAGAAAAGGCAGGTACGAAAAAAAAAATGGGTCAAATCGCGAGGGACGTTATGCCCTAAGTCACGAGTCTGAGTCACGGATCTTCCAGTACACATGTATATATCGATTCTCGAAGCGATGGTGCAACGCTTCGTTCTCCCGGCAGGATGCGGAAAGCGGATTTGACGAAAGCGCCTCCTTCGCCACGCTCAATTTCGCCTTTTCATCGAGCCGTGTCGCATTCTTTTTGCCCCCCGAGCCGATTTGCGTTTTAAAATCGTGCCGGGGAGAGGAGGATCTTTGTTGCGGTCGACGCTCGAAAGTTTCGCCTTGATTCTGACGCGTGTTTTATGGAAATACCGGATGTTACTTTATTTTACACATTTTTTTGTTGCACCGTACTTTGCACATTTCAAACGGCGAACCCCTGCCGACGAATAATTATACAATTACTGCGGTTTTTTGAGTTATCTAATTTAGACAACTATTTTACAGTTAGATTTACTAATATTTGACTTTACTTCAACTAGTTAATGTTATTATTAAACATTAATTAGTTTCTCATTTTTGCCGTTATTGTGCACAGTAGTTGTAGCTTGAAACAAAGAAAAATATATTTGCAACAATGTACAATTAATAATTAAACACCGCGATAGAAACAGTATTAACTAAAAACAATAAAATAAATAATTATTTTTAAATATTTTTATGAATAGAAGTAATACAAAATTTTATCAGTACGTACAGTAGAATGCTTTTGCTAGTAAACAATTTTCCTAGTACTTCCCACATATAATACAAAAAAATTTTAATCACAAACCTGTTACGTAAAACGTCACAAAATATTTATTAACAACATATAATTTCAAGAGGAATTTAATCGTTACATCATTATCGAGTATTGATAACATTTGTATTACATATACAACGTATATCTCACGGAATTTAACCTACAACCTTGTGTACGTATTTTGAAATTTTACTGTTTCGTATAAAATGATAAATAATAAACATAACCTTACTTTACAATTGTACTTTTGTATTAGATTTTACCAGCAAATGTATATTCATCATAGAGCACAATTCACATAATTTAAGAATATTATTTAAAATCAACATTGAAATAAACATTGTTTTATTTATTATTATTGTAACGGTACATATATATTGCAAGAATCTGTCAAGAAAGTGGCTTGCTGTACTTAGAGATTTTGTTTTTTCGCTTTCTCGCCGGATGAGAAAGCCAAATGGAAATGCATTGTTGTTTCGTCGGATAACATGGATACGATCATTCTTCTTTTATAAATATTAATCTTTACATATATATTCCTTATTATTATTTCACTTGTAAAATTCTGAAGCTATATATTTGTATATATTTTTCTCATTCATTGATTATTTTTATAATATAACTTTACAATAAAAGTATTTACAATAATTTTATATAGAATTGCATTATCAAATTATTGTCCTCAGAACGGAAGAATCAAATAGAAATCGTAAAATAAATAATAAAATATTTGATTAATTTGTTTTTACATACAAGTATTGTATTGATTTCATTGGTTTACTTATTTCATACATTGCTCATCGAACTAATAACTCACATCGGAATAATAATAAAATAATGTTCATGACTATATATATATATATGTATATTCAGAATCCCTTTTGATCAAATCTTGCGTGTAACATAAAGATAACGATCGATGCACAAAATTAATTATCTCATCGTAGATTCAAAGTCATGCTCAGCGCATAAAAAATAAGACAACGTCAGACAAAGAAACCCTGTAGCTCTACACATAAGTTTTCGTTCATTTCTATATATTCTTTCGTTAGTTCTCCGTTGCGCTCGTTGTGTAATGATACATAAAAATTTCATCGTGGCATTGAAACCGATCGGTATAACCGTGTACATTTTGTTCCTATCGTTGTTACATTGCAACAAATACAAAGAAATCATCGTCCCTTACGAATATCCTACATTGCGTAAATTAATGTTATGTTGGTTCAAATTTTGATTTTTCATCTTTTAATAACAGCTGTTCAATGAGTTATTTTTCTATCATTTTTACGGATTATCTTTTGGAATATTAATAAATTATAAATATAAGATAAAATATTCTTTAGTAATTGTTTCTGCAGTGTTCTAAATTGTAATAAGGACGAAGGTGCGTTGATAAATATGCATTATTCATTTTATAAATATTAATATTAAGTAAACCCGGTTTTCGTACATGTAAATGAATACAAGAGTTCTGAATAATTTAACGTGAACCTATCTCAAAAATTGATTCAGAGATAAAGCAAAAAATTTACGTAATCTGTCGTTTTAATCACAAGGTATATATGTATGCGTGTATATATATATATAACTATAATGCAAATAGTTTAATGTATCTGATTATAAAATAATATTTCATTTTTGAATTATACAACGTTGTTGATGCTATACGTTGCATATAAAACATTATACATATTTACAATGTTCAAGCAGATTTCCCATATATAAATACAATGATTCGCGTCCTAATTATCATTGAAAAGATCTTCTTCGTTGCAAGAAAATTGATACTTGAGGAATCGAAGAAGTAAGTAACGTAATTTATGACATAAATATGCATAAAGCTTAGCTGAAAAAAATGTGAAGTAACGAAATACATATACTGTAAGGAATTTACATCGGATCCACCGCGAAGAAGCCACGTATACGCACACGGTACCGAGAATAAAAAGCCTAAAAAGAAAGAAAAAAAAAATCGACAAAAAGGCAGTAGACTCATTAACCGGCGCGGTGTATTTCATCCTAGTAAGGTGTTGTTGCGCGGCTCTCGAGAGCCGCTGATGAAAATAAGAGCCTTCGGTCGTTTCACTCGGCTAAGAGAGAAAGAGAGAGTTTACGAGGCACAATCGGCCGTCTAGATGTATGTGTGTATGTATATGTTGGTTTCGTTGCCCAGCTGTTTATAGCCCTCAAAGAAGTCGTATTGATATTTACATTGGTAGATTGCGTCACCATAAGGTAGACACCGATAAAAGGTGCTAAGGTTCACATTAAAATCGCACCTGGGCAACCGTGTAAATTAGAACTCGAGAGGGTGGAATGTAAGGTTAGTTAGCTTGACTTTTGCTTTCGAAAAGTTTTTTGTAAATATATGGCACTGCTATTATTGCATCTCTTCATTCGGGTAAATTATAATGATAATAGTTAGTTTTATAGTGCTGTCGTTATTCTCTATATATGTAATAAAAAATGGTTGGCTATAATATCGTTCAAGAGGAATGATATTAAAATATCGTTCATTTATACCCTTCTCTCTAAAAATGAAATAGTGATACGTCAGTCACTGTCACGAAATTAGTGAATATTCACTATTAAAATAGTAAATTTTGACTAATTGAATTAGTAACTATTCACTACTTTGTGATAGTGACTGACTTATCACTATATTTTTAGTGATTATTCACTAATTCACATTTAGAAAGTTGTTAAATGTATTGAAATCTAGTGAAAGACATTGCAATATGTTTTATATTATACAGATATGCGTTTGTGTTACTATAGATACAGCGCTTCACTGTTTCAATATAGTATTATTAAAATATTACAGTGTGGCGACTGTGGTGTTATCTTGGAAAGCGGATGTAATCGTATCATTGATATACTTTTAATATTTTACTGGATTTCTGGGAGTATATCCAAAGTGCGACTGATACATCCAAAAAAATTGATTTTAATTCGATGTAATTGAATTAAATGGAATACAACATGCTACCGTACGGATTAAATGTACTCAATAAAATTTGTAATTCCATGAAATATCTAACTTTGAGAGAGTATAACTTCTAACTCGCGTGGTGAATTACGTATTGTTTACGAAATAAATTCAGTTGACTCACCAAAATGTCTGGTATGTATACGAGTTTGATAACCCGGCACTTTGAAAGATTAAAACCCATCGCACAATCCCGTAAATACAAAAATTGATGAGCCAAATGAGTGTAGCCGATGAAACGCATATGTGCGAGAATAATAATAACCGTTAATATAACGCATATAACCGTTAAACCGAATTCAAAATTCGTGCACTCCTGACCGATCTCCGATGCGTCAATTCGTTAAACATATCACAAGTCGAAAAATGAAGTCCCGAATAATCCATCCGTAAAACTGATCGTCATCGACGGTTCGCGAAATCCAATTTTCGGTACGTACGATCAAAAAAAAAAAGAGAGAGAAGAGTTCTACCCCTCTCTACGCAACTGCACGCCCCTAGCATATTGAAAGTTAAATTTTTGAATGTGTCATTGGTACACGTACACATATATACATAACTTTCACACATTTCGAGTGCGCGCGGGGACACATTGACGCGTCACCGGAACTTGTAATATCGATCGTCCTGAATTTATATGGGCGTATCAGAGCCAACCACCGCAATTGGACACGAGATGTTAAATGTTAATATTCGCGATGCCAATAAAGCTCGTCCCCCCTGTTTTCGGGTTCTCCGACGACTTCGTTTCGAGATACTACATTTACCTCCTCTATATACCCTGTTGGTGAATGCAAACTTGCCAGAACGTTTACGACTTGGCTTACGGAATTTCAAGTGTCGGACCTTGCAATTCAGTCTTTTGTAATCGAGTTTTTCTTTACTTTCTTGGGGTATCCTATTGTTAGAGAAGAAAGATGGAGGTTACGTATTATAGTGTTAAATGAATTTTCAAATAGAATTATTTATCGTACAAGTTTCATTCAAATGATTCTCATCTAACAAATACAGTATTAAGGTTTTTTGTTGTAATTTTATTCTTTTCTGCGATTGTTCAAATAAAAATACTGTAATTTTAAAGAGAACATTAGAAAAGTGGAAGAAACATTTAAAGAATATGGTAATATTAATTTCATTGCGAACCGACAGTATAACCGGTTGGTTCGAATGCTTCTTTACATTTGAATACAAGAAAGTTTAAACATTTTATAAATAATTGATGACTTAATATGCAAGAATATCGTATTAACGGTGCGATATAATAGCCCGAGAACATCGTTTCTTTTATTATTAAACCTACAGTTCAAATGTCATTTTAATTAATTCACCAACCTCGAGAATATTATTCTTTTTTTATTAGCGAAATTTTATGTTATTCAAGCTTTTACATAAATTCTACCATAAAGGTAATAACTATAAATGCAAGTGCAGTAAGTATAAATTCACATAACGTATTTTAATAAAAATTTTATTGTCGTCATTAATTTGATTATGCTTTAGAGATTAAACGTATAAATTTTATATTTCTTTATCGTATGCCCGAGAGAATCGTGCAGTTTTATCATATTAAATTACATTATTTGTTTCATCTTATTTGCAAATAATTCAATATCGTACGTACGGTGTATGAAAAGGTTGAGCCATATTTTATGCGAAACCCAACGAAAAAACGTAGTAATCTTTAAAAACAAATATTCGTTGGAGTTTGTTATGCCCAATACGATATGCACATAGATTGTCCATACATTATCTTGAGGACTTCCTGTTAACATTCTTAAGAGAGCTCATTACAACATTGCAATGTCTCCTTCGAGCGAAGGACGTGACAAAGTGCCTGATCTCAAAGTAGACAAATGCGTCCTTTTTTTGGCGTATGTGTGTGTGTGTGTGTGTATTTCTGTGGAGAACATACGCACCAGAATTTCGTTTTGCTCTTTTCTTGTTTGCATTCGGGCGGGATTTTTTTTTTTCGTCCTAACAAGCGTGAAATCCAGGGGTAATGTAACGTCAAAGCAAATACGAAGTTCGATTATACAGTGAAATAAAACGTCTTACATTCGATTCCATTGTCGTGTAGGTTCAGAGTGACATCATGAAATTCAAATATTCCCAACCCTATTACAGTGCCTTGAAATTCCAACTGACGAACAGCACGACATATGGTAAGTATTAGGGATATCACTATATGTACATGCAACTGTCGTTCGCCATTAGTATCACATTCTCAAGTTCTGTAATTAAAGATATACGGTTATATGTGCGCATTATACTTTCTGCTGCTATGATTATTAAATGTCATTAATATACATAAGGATTTTTATATTATCAAAGTCACTACAATTATAACATATGCAGATAGGGATTCTTTGTAACATTAAAAAATATATGTGTACTGTCATTCATTTTTGTTTTAGCAGTTTCACAATTAATTTGACTATTTAAATGTTGACTTTACAATTAAGCTATCAAGTTTTAAGAAGACATCTTCAATTTTGATCAAATATGTATAAGTGTAATTTTTACAAATAATTAGTAGAAAGTTTTTTCGCAGAAAACATTTTAAAGCAATAATTTTTTAAATGGTACAGACCGCCTTGCCATATGGCTCGATTTTTTGTGTATTCTAGGTTTTGAGAATTCTGTAAGCTATTCTTTTCGGTGTTCGTTCAGGTAGAAAAGGAAATATTTATCCTAATAAATTGGTGTACTTATTATAAATATGGACTATAACTAATTTTCTTCTTTATATTAAGTTTTATTATCTATTTACAAATTAATATATTTTAGAACTTTATCAGTTTTTGTCGATTAAGAAATATCATTTATCGTATATATTTGTTCCTTCAGAGCTTATTATAAATATAAAAATATAAGTTCCAAATTAAATATAATCTGCAAAAGCTATATTAAGCTATCCTAAGAAAGGAAAAAGAAGACATAAAAGCAAAACTCCAGCATACACATTTTGGTCGCAGATGCGCTTAAGAGGCAATAATAACGGACCAACTCTGCTCGAAAGTGATTTTCGTCTCCTTTTCTCCTTCTTTCTCGGATCATTCGACCACGTCGGGTTTGCCTTCCCGAGACCCTGAACTCGTCGGTTGCAAATGAACATGACGCGATCAGAATTACGACTGACTAAAAACTTTTCGCAATTGTGCGTTCCTCGTTTCAAACGCCAATGCCGTAGCAGTTAAGTGTCGATCCGTCCATTGGGAAATGAAATCTACTTCTTATTTTTATAATTGGCTTAGTCAAAATAAAATAATCAATTTAATGGAGTTGTAAAATAATTCCAAACGTCTAAAGTGATTTAACTAAAATTGCAATCTCGTTTAAAATTTGTCACATACGAAAAGATGTAATCAACAATCTGTCGCTATAATTGCTCTTTACTTATTTACGGCATGGAATACTCTAACCATTTCGTGCCAATATATTGTTCAAAGATTCATAAATTTGACGATGTATATATAATTGACGAAAGTTCTAGATTGTCGGAGTTTTGCTGAATATTAAAAGCCCCGAAATTTATGCTATTACCTGGAAGCATTTGCATCATTGTTGCATGAAAATGATGGGAGATCAACTTCTGATTTATGCTCCATCCATTCGATTATTCATTAAAATGTTCGCTTGGTCACGACACGAGAATCAACGTACTTCGTAAGCAAAACCGTTCCATATCTATACAGGCATTTTGAACAGTTCCACGTATTATAATTGCCTAGGGTATTTTAAACTTTTATTCAAGTGAATGTTTTTTAATTGACTAACGATAAGTAGGATAAAACTGTCAGTGACTATCAGATAACCAAATTTTTCTTTTAAATGCAAGTGTGAGCTTGTCGTGTTCTTAATCGGTTCGTTGGTTTGATCCGATGTTATCCGAATTTAATGAAAACGTGTAAGTTACACTTAGTGATTAATTGTTTCGTAGCGTCATCTGGTATACTGATTTGCATGTGCGTAAGCTGCTTCTCTCTTTTTTTTTTTACTTTTGTACATTTTTTAAGGGGTATACTAAAACTTGGCGTAGGTATAGTTAATCGTAAAGCGAAGTTAATTTCTTACATAAATCATATACGATAATCTTTGTGGACACATCTTTATGATTGCCTATAGAAAATTTATGTCCTTTATTGAAGTATGTCCCCATAAAATTTCAAGTGAAATAAATTGCTCAATTTTTTTCCCTACTTTTGGATAAAATTTTTTTATATGAATAACAATTTAATAAGATGAATATTTAAAACTAACGTAATTATTCACAAAGTTAACCGAATATTATTAACACTCATTAAATTTGCATCAGTTTAAAAGTAGTGTACACAACAATGAAAATTCAAAGGTATATAGAGATAAGAAAAGTGACCGTCACAATTTGGGTCAAGCTAGGTTCGGCACAGCAAAATAAAATATCGTGAGTAATAATCACTTATCTGTGTGTTAAAGCCACGGAGAAACCATAATTTAATGGAATAAACGTCTAATCTGCTTTATATTCTGAAATTTAAGTCACGTGAGATTGCGGATACTCGACGTTCTAATCAAGATCGTTGGTTTCCTTGCTCACAAAAAAGGAAAAAAAAACACAATAATTACAATGACATAATGAAATGCAGAACATTAAGATTAAAATTGGTATTACAATAATTATTATATACCTTTTTCTTTCTTCTTTTTTTTTCTTCTCAAATTATTACAACGTTGTTAATGATCGTTAAAATGAGGAGAAAGTTATACAAATACAATTTGAATCCTTTTTCGCTTATCAATTTTCATTACGTATCCAGCGCTCGTTTTGCCCGGTCTCCCTATCCCCCCTGAAAATCTTACTCTTCTGAGAGTTTGACACGCACTTAGAATAATGCAAATCGAGCCGACTCAGAGGCTAACTGCTTTAAAGCGCAAGGGAACTTGTTCGTCATTCCCTTCAAAGCCCTTGAATAATCACGCGAGATACACGATAATCGCTGTCAGTAAAAAACGCTTTGCCTGGTCAACTCCGTTACTCGTTAATAATCTGACTTTTAATGTATTTGACTTGCGTACATTTATCAATTTGAATAAATGGTTTAATATGTTTATAGATTTATCGTATATTTTTATTAAATCTTTTTCAACAGGCTGTTTCGTATTTATTTACAAACGGTTGCGTTATGCATCAACAGTTTTATTGAATATACCGGAAATTGTATATATAAAATTACACAAGAACTGCGAATTACTCAAAATAACACGACAATATATAGTAATTTATAATTAATTTTTGATTAATTTAAACCTGCAATTAGTATCATGATGAAGCATTTATTTGTTCGTATTATATATTGCAACAGAAAAAACACTTCAATAAAATTTTTTAACTTAATTCTATTTTGGTTAAGTTCTTATATATGTGGTAAATATTTAATAGAACATTGTTTTCTGGCATCAATTTTTTTAAATTTAATGTGTGACTATGCCTTCTGCTACTCAATTCTATACGCAAATGTTATTTGTCTAGTAAACGTGTATATGAAGTAAATATTTACTTTTCAACACAAAAATGTCTTTTAAAAATTTGAATGACTTTTAATTAGCTACAAATTTGTTTAAATTAATTTTATATATATATACCTATATAAAATTTACGTTATCTATAACTAAACACATTATATGCATTTCTCTATTTTCTGTAATGCAACTTAACATCTACCATAAGATATCCGTATATTCAGCGTTGACCAAACTGTATAATATATTACCATGTAACTGTCTTTTAGATCTAAGTATGGACAACTAAACTCGAAAGTAAATATGTGTGAACAGTAATGGTAGGTAACCGTTATTAACCTCTTTCGCCTGGGCTTATTAGCATTCAACTAAAATGGTTACTGGCATCAAAAATCTACACGCACCTTAATCGGTACAAGTAGAGTCAATTCATTACGTAACGTACAATTTTAAGAACTATCAGTTGATTCACGCATTTAAATAAAAAATTCTAGTGCTCTCTGCAGATATACGAGTTGAACTCTGGCACGTCGGTATTAATGTTCTCCCAAAATTTTTCCTCGCTATATGCAGATCCACCCGAGTCAAAAAGTGTGTAAACCAGATCCAAGAATCAACCACACGAGGGCAACGCAAATTAAATGGCTGTCAAAAAAAAAGACTGGGCAAAAAAATATCGTACAACTATGAACACGACGAATATCGCACGTCCCCAACAATCGACTGGTAGTGCGCGTATTCGGCCGCAAGTATATATGTGTGTGTGTGTGTGTAAGAGCGTTCGGACAAAAAGTTATTAGGACGTGTCACCAGAGAATACGATGTGGTTCGTTTCAAATCCCATCCCAGTGTATATCCGCATCGTGTCTATATATAAACATTGGCAATACAGAGTAGGCAATTTTTTTTCGTTGCACTTGTCTGCAGCGGGATGCCTTATGGATTATACGTGACGCCATCTTGACACTGGAAGATCGTTTGCAGATGTAAGGTTCTCGATTTTCCTGGTTCTTCTCGCTCGGTTATTAGGTTGCGAATACGCATACAGTTACAAGTATTATTATGTTACGGAAGAAATAATTTTATACTTTCCACATTTTTGTTGATTTCATCGTATTAAAATATTGTATACCGGTTATTTCACTATAGTAATGCATTACTATTAAAATAAAAACTGGTACTGCACCAAATTGAACCTCGCAATTTATATTTTAAGTCATTATGAATAATTACCAAAACGATTATATTTCTTTTAATTTAACAATATTATTAACAAGTATACTCAAGAAGGTCTGATATATAGTGTTTTCAATAAATTATAATGTATTATGTACATCGTATTTGACGCTCAAAAACGAAAAATTATAAACAAAAATAAAACAATTTTCAATGAATAAGTAGTTAGTTATATAATACCATCAAGCAGATTATGAAAAATGTGAATATTAAAATAAAATAAAGCATAATCGTTAACATTAAGAATTTTAAATAAATATTTAACTATAAGCCTTGAAAATAAGTTCAGGAATAAATACTTCACTAATGAAGTCATTATAATATATAATGAAGTAATATAGTTTTGTTGCCAACTTCTTAATATTAAAAAGTCTACGATTTTTTTTAGTTAACTTCTTTCTTAATTATTACCTGCAATTTTTATCATCCAACAGAAAGTTATCATATAAAAAATAATTTATTCACGCATGACATCATTTTAACATTAGACTTTAAAAAAAACTTTTATTTTTGTTACAGGTGAGTTAACGGAGGCACATATACGTACTAACCTACTTTAAGGATGTAAGTCTAATTTTAATTTTTACCTTAAATTCATTTTCTCACTGATATACACCGATAATTATAGTTATACGGTATATAATAAAACAGTTAACAGCGTTTCGTTGAGTAATTTACAACTTCGATCTAGTCTTTGAAAAAGTAAAAGTTATTTTATTAACAGAAATATACGTATACATCTAAACCTCCATCTCGGTTTTATTTAAACGAAATAACGTTTAATTGTTATTTACATAGCGTTCGCACATTTGGAAACCAAAAATTTTAAATAATTTTGGTTTGCAAAGCAGTTACAGAGGTATCTGTTGCATGAACACGGACGCGACATTGTTCGCATCGGAAAGATCTATCGTCTTTGTCCGTTTGCACTTTCAACACTCGCATCGCGTGAACGTATTTATTGCCGAGACTTACCCTGCGATCTCGTCATGGGTGCTTGAACTCCATTTTCTTTCCTTTTGAGTACTTATTTATTTATTTTGCCGCGAGCGTTATATGGATATTATAATACATTATTAATATATTCAATATGTTACCGCATCGTTGCCCATGATTCATTTTGTTCGGTACCCAAAAATAAGTAAACATCAAAATTGTTATTCAAAAAAATACTGTAAATATTTTTATTATAAAAATTAGAAATTTATTTTAGCAATATAAGATCGATCTTATAATTAATCTCTGTCGCTGTTTTATCTTTATTTTTTTGGGGCACCCAATTTCTTTATTTCTACTTCCATCCACTTCTTTTTCTAAGTTTCTTTGACCTCCTTAGGGTCATACACTAAGATTGACATTCCTTTTTTTATGTATCTGTATAGTCACAACCTCTATTTCTCTACTTTTTTTCTGAAAAAATTGTTAAATTTATGTAACAACCGATACTTATAATAAAAATATTTATAGTTTCATTTTGATTTTATGTTAGGAAAAATTTTAAGACGTCGCTTGTTTGCGCATTAAATATCATTTATTGAATCTTTACCTTAACATTAAATTAAAGATATATTAGAGCGAAGGTGACGAAATTTATACACCGAGTGCGAAAAGTAGAAATTGTTTAATAAATTATCGTTTAGATGAAAAACAGTTCCTAAATAAATAGTAAAAAAGTGGAATAGTTTAACCAGAGTTAAATTAGATAAAAGTTGATTTTCATGATTTGCAAGAATTGAGACAAAAAAGTTAAATTATAATATTTACGCAACAAAGTTATATTATAAACATTATGTAAAAAAGGTATAGGTTAAAATATCCATCCGTAATATTCCGTAGAATGAATTTCATGACTGATGCTAACAAATTTGAAACAAACAGTACGTATGTAGAAAGTTCGTGTATCGACTAGGAGATTTGATATATATATATATTAATATTTCTTTTGAAAATTCGAGATAAATTATTTTTTTTTTATTATTTTAACGTCGCTCTTTTTATGCTCCCAAACCGGTGCTAATCAGCGACGGAGGTCATACGATGTCTTGGTGAAGAAAGCACTTGTTGAAAATACATTCCCCAGTGGTGGTTGTATCAATCGGCCGGGGCCAGGAATCGAACCTGGGACCTCCAGATTACGAGCCCGACGTCCTACCGACCGAGCCATCGCAGACCTCATTCGAGATAAATTACCAAAATTCAGGGATAATCAATGAGAAATTTTATTTTTCTTAATCAATTTAATAATTCAAATATAGGGAGGTTTTCAATAAATTTCTTTATAAATTTGTAGTAATCTGTGACCTTTTTTTGAAAATTTATGATAAATTACCAAAGTTCGCAGAAATTCAATGTAATTTTTTTTTTATTTTTAATTTAATAATTCGAATATATATATATATATATATATAATAAATTATAAATGAGCTCAGCGTATTAAAAATGGATATGAGAATATAAATGTTTCATATATTATAAATTTTAAACCAAGATTAGATTATAATAAATGTTACTGTTAAAATTTAATGTAATAGTCACGCTAGAAAACTAACAATTATAACTGGGTACGTAGTGGATGCTAGCCAGATTCGTCAGTTAATCGTTAGGGAGAAGTTAAAAAAGGTTCTGACTTAAAATCCGGCATCTGGTGAAGCTCGACTGCGAAAATTTCAGTTAGTTTTTTCTCTGGCCGCCAGTTGGAACACCCGCTGGCTCGACCACGCAGCCACATTTTTCATTCGTTTTCGTAATGTATTAGTAAAAAAAGTTATTCCAAAAGTTTTTGTCAAAATAATTATATATGTGTGGGCATGTGTGTGTAGATGTTTTCCTGAAATACAACAAGAAATATATAATATATTTATCATTTATTATTTTTTTACTTTTCATATAAAGTGATATTCTTGTAGGGAACAACTAACTTTAATGTGTTGTATTGTAGTTGGAAATGTTTAAATTCTAAAAAAATTTTATGAATATGCTTATGAAAACGTGGGTTAATACGTTGATTACCGATACAGCATCCATAAATACTTTTAGTCATCAGTCATCGATTTACAACAATTCTCTATCATTCGAATCAATTAGATATTCAAGACATATAGCACTGCGCTGATTTTCCAAGAATGAGAGTCAATCACGTGTCGTATAAAATGTTGTCGAATCGCTATACAAGGTCCATTACAAGTTAAAATATCCTAGGATATCACTCGCGTAAAGAAGAAAAATAATCGAATTCTCAAGGTAGGCTATAAAGTAAAAAGAGAGAAAAAAATTAGTATACGGTACTAGTCGCGAATTTTTGTCGAGTTTCTTACAAGGTCTATCTCTCGGCATCATCCCTCGGCACACAGTACCCACTTTATTTTCCCTCGGGTGTGAGATAGTGTGCGTGTACGTATATGTATATATGCTTCACGAGTTCTCTCTCACTCTCTCTCTCTCTCTCTCTCTCGCTCTCTCTCTTGAGATAGAGCGGGTACGATAAAACGGATATACGATCTCGTCAAAGGCCGCGTGCAGCGGCAACAGCAGCGGCAGCAGGAAACGCCCTGCGTCTCCTCGGCTGTGCGATTGGCCCTCGTCGTTTTAAACAGATGCGCACACTCGTGTGCCCTCGCGGGAGGTGTTGCGAAACGACCTGCCACCGAAAAAAGAAGAGGCTGTATCGCTACGTCGGTGCGTTGTTGTCTCGACAAGTTTGTACTGACTTTTCCGGAGAAATGACGGAAAAGTTCTGTATACGCCAACGCTACCTTAATTAAATATGATAATTTTTCCATTCAACAAAATGGAGAAAGTTTAAACCCATTGATATATATATATATATGTATATATGTACCACACACACACACACATACCCGTATACAGTGAGAAAGTGATCCAACGGGTTTTCGCAATCGCGTTGTACACACTGATTAGATTAACTAATTAATCTAGGCGTTCTCTTTTATGTGTTTGGTTAATCCTTGAGTTTCTACAAAACGGAACGTATATTTAGAGCGCACGTGCGAGCTTGCGAAACATTACTGTTAACGCGAGTTATCCTTTGTACACGCGTACAAGCACATTCGCAATCAACAATCACATACATATTTTTTAATGAACCTGCAGTTTATCAAGGAAGTAAATTTTGTAACGATAGATCGAAACGACACATACTCTTCGAGAGAATGGGTTGGTGGGACAATAATACGTGAAATCGAAATAGCCAGGCTAATGAAAACGAGCTGGCGCCATCGTTTCTCGGACGATTCCTGTGAATTTATATGTGAACGTCACCGAGCGAAACGGGATCATTGTACCCTCACTGCAAATCAGCGAATTCGTGAATTCACGAAGAATCGAGGAATCGTTTCCTTTTGGGAAAGTCACGAATTATTATTACTATTTTTTTTTTCGTTCTACATTATGTAGCTAAATACACGCTGCGTCACAAAATCACGATCGAATATCATTCGGAATTTTACGTACCGCGTTTAAAATAACGGACGATAACGCGAAATGTGTCAGAAAGGAGAAAAAGATAGTGTTGGATAAACGCGTATACGTATTCACGAAAAGCACATATCAATTTCGGACAGCTCGAGAAAGGATTTTACGGAGCGGGAAGTGAACACGCGTCTCGAGTCCGTAAATTTTCGTCCCATGGGCGGTGGCTCTCTCGCGTCCATTGTGCGAGAATTCTCGCAGCTGTGGGCACATACACGGACGCGTATACACCCGCGGAGATAGAGGAAAGAACAAAGAGGTGCGGAGATAGGATAAATAACGATAAGGAGAGACCAAATTTATTCAAACGCGATACGCACCGTTTATTCACCAGATGAGCAATGTCGCGTGAGTCGTTTACTTGCTTTCTTTTTTTCTCTTTTTATTTTTTCCAATGCTGAGCTCGTATAGTATGTGAAAATTTATCATACAGAACTTTCCCGTTCTTACCTTCGAACGGTACATTGACAATTAATGACTATGGTGATTAAAGTATATCGTAGAGATATCATACTTTTCATCGATCGTTTTATTGTTCAATGTCAACTAATTCAGCTATATATATTGGCCAAAATTGTTCTTTCTAATCGATACTGTAAGTAATTCAAAATTTGCATATGCTCCTAACATAATATCCCTGTTGGACACTGCTCCCATTCGACCCACTCAATCTTGATCAATGCTTCTTGAAAATGCTAATGAATCTTCGCACCCTTGTATAAAATTTTGCACCCTTGCCATTTTTTTTGTACGGACGCTGCGATTGTTATGATAAATTCAGGACCATGGCTGAATCAAACTTAATCAAGAACCAAGTGGAAGATCATTCAAGCGACGCTCCTTTCTCTCCCGAGACGAGCTGAGAAATGTGGTATTGCTTCATGGGTTGCAAGTTTTTTGCCTTTCGTGAATCTTCGCCTTAATCGTAAATAGAAGGATTTGCGGCGGTTTCGTTGAACAGTTGCTGAGCTTGAATTTTTTCCGAATTTTTCGAGTGAAAATATGAGAACGAACCCGATGGAATACCATTTCAGTATTAAAATATCAAATCAATTCGCTATTTTTTCTACTGTAAAATAAAATTTGCAATTTATATTGAATTTTAATAAAGAAAAAGAATTACCGAGTAAAGGAAGTTCCGAAATTAACAAAAGAACGAAACAGCAAATACTTGTAGTTATAAAATGTTCGTATTTTCATATTGCTTTCTCATAGAGGAAACTTTGTAATAGTAAAATTTTTCGACTCGCTAAAAACATGTTATAAGTATGTTTTAACATGTTAGGAGTCGAAATCACGCGTTTTTAGAAAATGTATGTATGGGTGTGGGTGTGTGTATGTACGTTTACCGCAGTATTTTCGAAAATACTCGGTCAATATCACTCAGCTTGCGTGAGTAGATTGCTTTTTATTTTCTGAAATCTGAAAAAGATTTTGGTTATTTATCCCGCAAATAAATTTTGTTTTAAAACCAATTTTCGTTTTTTAAAAAATTAATTTTTTTTTAAATTTTGATAAAATTGTATATGAACTTCGGGAGTAGAAGGCGATTATTTCCTTGAATGAATTACTGTCCTCGCTAAAGTTTAGGCAGCAACTTTCATCCCGGAAATAAATGCCTATTTTACTCCCTATAGTGCATGAATAACTATTTTTCTTACATTTTTCAAATAGATGTACAACTTTTTTTATTACACAAATACAATTTTTTTAGTTAGCTACAACTAGCTACATAAGTTTCAATTAGATAAGAATAATATTTTTCGAAATATGTTATAACATTTTATTTTTGATAATTAAATAATATATTTGAGTAATATATTACATACAGGATCGATATGTTAATTTGAGGAAGCTACGTGCCAATTAATTGGCAGCGGTTTTTTTTTTATTTTTGAGCAACATCATTATGACGACTAATTATAATCTGTAAACTTAAAATTAAAACTAGTTTAAACTGCAATTATAAATTAGAAAGCAACATGTTTGTTAGATCTATTAGCATTTACAAATCATCAAAGAAATTGTTGTATAGGTAATAATAAAAATGTAACGATATAAAAAAGAGAGCTTTGCAAATGACCTCATTGCGAGTCCTAAACTTGGCTCAACTTAACATCATCAATAAAGGCTTTCACTGCGAGAAAATATTTCACAAGAGTCATTTATAAACGCTGGTATGTGTGAAACGGACATTCGTCAAATTTTGACATCATATTTCATTTCGTATTATATAATTAGGCATTCTAATATACAGTACCAAGTTATTTTATGTTTAAATTTTTACTTTGTGTTATAAAAAAGCCGTTGTAATTAAAATTAAGAAAAATATTATTCTAATTACACGAAGCGAAACTTGAAAATTATTTTTGGCGAAATATTATCGTTGAATAACCAAAAAAATATCTTTGCGTCGTTTAATGATTTCTTTTCTTAAAACAAAAAAGTCAATTTCAGTCGGCTAGTGTAATTGGCATGGTAAAGGGGCAAAAGCGGTTCTGTCTTGCCAGGGTAAGAAAAAGCGCAAGGAAAAAGTTGTCCAAGCTCTTTCTCCTGTATCTCGAGTGTAAGGAAACGAAAAAAAAGAAAGAGAAGAAAAATGTTAAGATCTGGCGACTTCGCACTTGTAAATACGTATTCGCTGATGCGTGTGCAAGTTTGCGTGAGCTCGGTTGCACGATAAAGTCGTCGGCTTTAGAGTTAGAAATATGCCTCGTAAAGCATAAGACCTTTTTAAAACTTTAATTTTTCTTCTCGTAAGAAATATCTTCATTAGCCTAATGAGAATTTTGTGGAAACGTATAGGCATTATTTTTCAGATTAAAGGGCTTATTGTGTGCACTTTAAATATTTCGCATTTGTTTAAAATAAAATTAACAATGTCACAAATAAAGTATATATTGTTCCATTTGAACGATATCAATGCATAGGTATAATTTAATATTATCCAGTATTTAGCAATCTTACAATACAATTCCTATCACAAATTCATTCAGGAATTTATGAATCCAATTTATGGAAACCATTAAAGAGTTATGTAAATCACGACTTTAGGAGCATATAATACTTTCTTTATCCCCTTAAAGTAATTAAAATCGGAATAAAGAAAAGATCAGAAAAGCTATTGTGTTCCGATGTAATGAATCATTCACAAAGAAAATTAAAATATAATGAATATCAGTATAAAATAATCAACACAATGTAAAATCAAAATAGTGTATAATCAAAGAAAAGTAATTATATTTTCAAAGATAAATGTCATAATGATAGCTAAAGAGGATGTTTATAAATATTATTGTTATTTTTGCTTAGTATAAAAAATGAAAGCTATAATTATTTCTCATTTATATGTTTTATTAACAGAAAAAATATATAAAATAATATTCCTGACACGACACTTTTTGTCGTTGACTCTCAATTATCTTTCCACATAAAATATCAGATCGTGATCACACGCCGAGCATGACAATAATTGTTCATGGAATTTTTTCTGCGCTTCGTGGATGAAGCTGCATGCACTGTATAGCATATAACACGAAACCGACGTCGTACCAAGGCTCAGCTGAATTCAGAGCAAACTGACATTTTCCCTCTCCCTTTCTTCCGTACATATATACAGTAGACGTATATCTTTGATACTCGAAGATATTATATTATTTTTGCCTTAAATACAGGACTGATGCATAATTTGTATTACGAAAACTCTTACAAACCTAGACTTTTCGACTAAATGCATTTACTGGATTTTAATGAAATATCTGAATAAGTATAAATGACTGTGGTAAAACGTATATTTATTTTATCGACAAATTTATTTATCATCGTTACGTTTCAAATAAAAAATTATCGTGTACTATTATTTTACTGTATACTGTAACAAATATTTTTTAAAAAAATAATTCAATACCGAATTTACATGGCTTTAATTTTTATGCAAGATCCGCGTGATAACACTTTGTAACAAATAGATGGACATTTTTACGTAGAATTTTATACAAAATAAAAATAACGTATTTAAAGAAGTCGAAGCATATGGAATGTCCAGTATTAGCCGAAAAATAGTGTCACACCCTGTATATAAAGATTCCCTTTCTCTCTCTATCTGTTTTTCGCCTCGTGACTTTATATTATTACAGGCGAGCACGGAGCGTGAGCGCGCGATGATAGTTTTTCCTTCTTTCTACCGTGTACACGAAGAGTTTCTTTCGGGTGTACGACCGTGCGACTATAACAACAACGATGACGACGACGACGACGACGAAGAGGAGGAGGACGACGACGACGACAGCGGAAACTACTTTGACAAAGGCCTTTGTTAATGCCCTTCGTGCCGTTGTTCCTAAAGCTAAACCGGCGATCGATACCGCCAAGGCTCGCACACCGGAGATGGAGAAAGATGTGACCATGCAAAGACTCGTTGCGCACTAATCTGTGGAAGGTGAAAGATATTTTCCTCTTGTAGAGAGACAATTAGCTTGCGAGTACCAAGAGCTTCTCTTCAGATTAATGTTGTTCAATTAACTCGCGGTCGCTAGGTGTTGAGAATTCACGATTAAGACTTAGGAAATATTCCTCACCAAGCCAGACACACAAGAGAGAGGAAGTTCAGCTCCGTTTTCGCGGAGACGTATTTCGGATCGTTAAGCCTTTTTTTATTACGACACTTTATTAAATGCTACGGTGGATTATTACCTACTTTTTATTTCTCTTTCTCTCTCGAGCTTTCGACGTTATTTTTCACCACCCGGTACAAGTATGCACGACTATTTCGCATTGTTAATCATTCTATCATTGTTTTAGACTCAAATAATTTTACCACAACAGCATATATGCTATCATTTACAAAAATGTAATTTACCAATGTTTTCTTCCGGAATGACAAGTAATACGAAATAAAAGGCGGTATACACGACTATAGAGGGAAAAAGGAGAACCGAAATATATCGTCCACTTCTCGCCGCCGTTAATCGACCAGTGCGCCAATAAATCAAACGAAATCCCAATAGCTTCGTGAAAAAAGTATCCGAGCAACAGTTCAGGACTAATCGAATGAGAAAGTAAACTTGAGAAAAAAAGTCAAAATTGAGATTAGCTAATTGAGTGTAAGAAGCCATATTTCTCGATTACGAAATGCTATTCCCATCTTGTCGTCCAAATCCGTATTTTATGGCAGATGGGCAACCGGTTTTCTTTATTAAAGGCGCTTCGCGAATGAACCCCGGGTAAATATAATTTGCAAAACCAGACGACTAAGCTCAATATCTACTTCGTGGGTCCATCGTTTTTCGCTAGCTCTCTTTGGAGAAAAAAATAAAGCGCGTTGCTGCAGAGAACCAGAAGCACTCGGGGAATCTCTCTCGTGGGTTATATATCCCGTTCTTAACAAAAGGCTCCACAATCATGGACTCTGCATGTCTTTTCTCTCTTTCACTCTCTCTCTCTCTCTCTCTCTCTCTCTCTTCTTTTCGCTCCAGCGGCATTTCGCGATTTCACGGCGTGCCTCCGAATGAAAGAGCGCGCGCATAGTTTCACGCACACAAATACGCTCCTATACGAGCACATGAACCGTTAGGGGTCCATCACAGCGTTACTCATTATTACCGTTTTCTAAGACGCTACGAGTAAGAGGCGGATCTCGATCTAGTACATTTTTACAATGAATTGGATGATTCCGGTTTCAATGTCATTTATCCGGTAACCGACTGTGGTTCGTCTTAGAATTACAGGTGGCGCATCGCATCCTTATTCCAGTATGTTCATTAAGATTCGACTATCTAGGAAACTCTCGGGTACATCACGAGCTGGATCCTCTTTCACTAAATTCGATTATCTGTATCTGATATTCGCGAGACTGATATTGTTACATTTCCGGTCGTTGAATAATTATGAACGTGATTTGTGCAACGTCCACTATTCCTTCCAATAACTGAATATTATTTCCGCTGATAAAATTTAGAGGAACGCGTAATTAATAACTTTTTGACTTTAAAAGTTGAAAACCATAGGAAAAAGGTACAAATTCATTTCTCAGAGTCAAAAATAATTTACAATTTTTCAAAGTTAAGGGAGTTCTTGATGAATGTGTAACCGTAATTTGGATAGGTAAAAAATTTATTTAAATCAAATGTATCAAACCTGCAAATTAACATGTGTTATGATGTACAGTTAAATTAATGGCTGCCTTAGTGAGATAAACAAGAATTTTATTTTCGATGATTTATTACGTTCAAATGACGATTATATTGACGTCAATTGTGCTATTTCTGAAAACATTTAAATGTGCACGGTCGGAGATAAATATATAAAAGATATTTTTTAACTGAAGTAAACCTTTGTAGTGATTAATCTTCGTAATGAAACATATATTCCGATTGGGTTAAACCACTTTTCAAATTAATTTTTTGAGTAATGTTGTGCTAAAAAGGAAAATGATAGAGTATCCTAAATTGATTTTCAAGATATAGAATTAACATTTAAAATTGACTCTTACTTATATTTTAATGCGCCGTAAATGTGAAAGGGGTTGATAATAAAGAAGCAACGACATTCTTGCTCAAACGAAGTAATTTTATCTCAAAATAGCTTGAATGAGAGTGCTTTAATTAATTTGAGAAAATTGTGCTCCAATTTATTCGAAAGACGATAAAAGCCAATTAGTATACTTTCGAATTTTAACGTTAATTGGAAATTTTTAAGATGGAGTTACCATGTAAATTCAAAAGTGATACATTAACAATGAAATCCATAATTTTAATGACAAAAGAAGCATAATCTGCAACCGCGTCTCTCGTATCCTCGAAATTAATTCACACTCGGGTGACAATAATCCACTAATATATTCCTCAACGGACTTGCGCCTTTCACGTATATATAGTGTAATAAACAAACGGCATTACCGAGGCACGAGAGAGCGAGAGGGGGTGGGAGGAGGGAGAGGGAGTGGGAGTGAGAGTCGTTGCAAAGGTTGTGGAGGAATATTGTGAACGCTGCTTTAAGCCGTTCGCACCGGTGAGTCACGCGGCGGTGCTCATCTCTCGGGTTGTTTGTTCCCTCGGTGTATCAGGCTGTTTCTACGTGTGCGTGTCGTCCCAAAAGGCTGTGTGTCGCGCACGTGACTCACCGAATTTTCCAGATACCGGAGAGGAGCTCAAACCACAGACGCCGTGAGAGAAGAGAGAGAGAGAGAGAGAGAGAGATGGACGCATACACACGTCTCGACCTCGGGATTTTGGAGTGGCCTTTCATGTGTACGCATATACAAGCGACCTCCTGTGTGTGCGTCTCCCCCTCTTTATCTCCCGTTGGTAGACGATGGCGCGTCTCTGGATTATTTAATTCGGCCTAATGAAGACGAGAAATCGCTAGCTAGCTTCGTCAATGAGGTTCATTAGACTGGTGCTCTCCGTCTTTTGCTTTCTCTCTCTCTCTCTCTCTCTCTCGCCCCTGTCTCTCTGGATATGCGAGCGACAGAAGTAGAAACACACTGGTTACCACACTATAGGCACAGTACGAGAGAAAGAGAGCCTGATGCAGATAAGCTTTGCGAGCTAAACGAACAGGTAATGGATGCGAACGACGGGGCGGAGGGAAGTAGATAACAGACGGGGGCAGCCAGACGGATAGGCCAACGGTGGAAAGGCGATTAGCTCGCTTTCGTTCGTATCTCTCCCTCCACGAATATGTTACTATAATATTCCTCCCCTTTTTTCGTGATATTAATACCTTGCTAAACGATACAATAACAATTATTATCAATAATTAAATTTCCCTTTGTAATCATTTATTTTCTTTTTTTTTTTTCCTTACTCTTAGACTCGCACTGCAAGATCATCATCAACGTGACGTGCGATACATTATATTGCAAATGCTATCTAATTCAGTTGCTATCTTGAATTAGTGCAGTTCAAAGCATTTTATTTCAATATAATAAAATCGTTCATTATCGTGTACACGCGTTTATTCATTTCGAAGAACTCTTTTACATATTAAAATACCCAAGCACTTGCATCAGTGATGTACGACACACGAGATGTACAGTGATTAACGAAATCATTATCTTTCAAATGGTAATTTTTTTTCATTCTTGTATGTAATGTGCAGCATATATCATTAGGATTTTTATTAAATTTCTTTCGTTGAAATATGTATGTAATTTTAAAATATTAATATCATTGTAGATAGTCCCAAAATACACTTTGCTAAATTTAATTAAGGTCTAGCGACGCTTTCAACTCAATCTGGATTTCAAACTTTCCTTACTTAACTTAATTTGATCAATTTAAAACAAATACTATATATATATACCTGTTGGACAGATAATGTATAATTGAATAACCCGCAACTTGATAAAATAAACTAATGGATTTTCGTTAAATATATGTATCCATTAATTCTCTTATAGTAACTTTTAATAACTACATAATAAGCTTTTATTGTGATGTAATATTTTTTTATTATGTATAAAATAGGAAAAAACGAAATAAACTGCGGTATTAAACACGAGCCGACTTGGTCGCATATATAGAGTTGGTAAGGAATGAAAGTCCTTCACGCAAGGACGCAGAAGGACAAGGAAGAAAGAGTTTTTCAAGTCCAGCCAAGGGTTAAGAAAAGAAGGGGGGAAAAAGAATACCTCAGAGCCATCAGGTATTTGGCCATACTAGCCCACACGGATATATATATACCTGAGTCGACCCTTCGGTGTTATGTATGTTTTTTTTTACGAACAATCAACTCTTTTGTTCGGGATCGTGGGCGCGCGCTATAATTGCAGCTTGCGAAATGCGACGGATTACCTTCGAAAATGATAATAACGGCCGTTATTGCCGTAAACTCGGCAGTTGCAACATATGAACCACGCGATTTAATTTCTAATCGGTGATTTTTGTCAGTTATTGTACACCGTCGTATTCAACTAACCAATCGATTTCTTACCTTTTTACTCGTTCACGGAATTCGATATATACAAAAATGATTACGTTATCTTTACACTAATTGGAATTTCCGATTGCGTTCAATTAAGTTTGTGAATTTAATAATACAAACGTGTAATAAAGTCAGGTCAATTTCACGAAAATGAGATTTTTAAACTTAAATAAAATTATATTTTTTTTTTTACTTTTATATTCTGTAATATAACCCTACTTTCCACCTGCAGTTGAAATTTTAGCATCCTTCATACGCTGCGTGTCTGATAAGTCGTATATTGGAAAACCATATCCTGCTTTTATGGAATATTCATAAATTCTAAGCGGGCTGGATGCCGAGTGGAAGAATTTTTTACTTTTAAAATAGAGAAAAACACGATACCGAAACAACTCACAAAACCCTATTAAAAAAGCATAAAAAAAAGGAATGAAGATTAAAATTTCGATTTTAAATTTGCACATAAATGTAGATAAATATAGGTTCTAGTCGCAGCTTGAATAAGAACGAGATTTTCTATCGGATTTTATAAAATGGCCGACTATCTCAAATACTCAGTTTGCATTATAAAACATTAGGATTTGAATGGGTAATTATATAATAATTTGAATAAAAGCTTCTTCTGGTAGTTGGTAATTTCATTTAATATGCAACAGCGGGTTTCATTAACTATAATTTGTTGCGTACTTGGATATGATGCGTACAGCACACCGAGAGAAAGAGAGAGAGGGAGAGAGAGAGAGAGAGAGAGAGATCTTCAAAATTATAATTCTAATGATGAATATGAAGATGCAAATTTGATAAGTTGGGAAAAAATAACGGTAGATTATGAAAAGTTATAGTTAATTTTAAATACAATTGTTTTATACTAATATAAAATATAAATTTTACATCGTTTCGTAATAAAGGAATAACGAATAATCGACCTAATACATACAGATATGAAATTTGAAAATTGCTTTGAGACAACATCTATACGTCAAGTGCGGTTTATGAAATGAGATATAATATTTATTTTAGCGAAATTAATGTCGATACTGAAAACTACGTGTTTACAATTTTATATAGGATCCAAAGGAATGTTTGAATATTCCACATATTCCAAAGCCAGAATGGTAACGAGTAGCATTGAAATAGATTACGACCATTTTCATACGACATAAATTATTGAAATGATTAAAAATCGACAGTACATACATTACAATATATTACAGATTTAAAACTTAAATGTTATCTTTGACAGTTAAAATAATTTTTTAATGGTTCACAAAGCACGATTGGCGTAGCAAGCTATTTATCAGTGACCTGAAAAAATATTGTTCTTGTTTCGGTCAGAGAATCGTGCCGTTTCCTTGATAACGACAAATGTAATGTGCCAGTAAAGTAAAAATTAGAATCTTTGAACGAACAGTTGAACAGTAACGACTAAATTTACAAGTAGAATGTACATATTGACGTTATTATTGTCAGATAAAACTACTTAAAATGACAATCACGTATTTCATAACATAGTTACAATACTAGAGTCATTTACGTAAACGACTCGGTATTCGAAACATCGAATTCCCCATCTTATATTGCTCTACCGAAAATCTAGAACAATAGAGTAGATTCCGACTCCCTATTGTTTCCTAAAAATAGGGAATTTTTGAAGTTACATCACGTCTCGACGTCGCATTGATTCCTGTTACAAAGACTCAGCATTTGTAACCTGCATTGCAGCAATTCGTGACAAAACTGTGCTTGGACGAAATTATTCTTTCTGATTCGTCACTTGTCGACTTATCAATCCTCACACTTGTAACGAGATTTATCATATCCATCAGCGAAATTTCTTGATAATTTCCAGTCATTCCTTCCTACACGCCGCGAAAACTAATCACATTCATTCCTTCATGTCGTGGATATCAATTGTAAATTATGAAATTCTATATTGCAAAATATTCAGATATACATATATATATATATATATATATATATATATATATATTCAGACGTTTGTGTGTATAATATATATACATATATATTTCTTGATTTCCGCAGTGATATTGATTATTCGCATTCTCTCTACTTGCGGATTCTGCGCTCGATGTACCAGTTACCAGAGGTGCACTCTTGAGCTACGACGCGAAATAATGTGACCGGTTCGTCCTCCTTAGAAACTATTATTATGTCGTCCTTAAACTTTTCCAATAACTTACATTAATTAAACCACATTATAAAACGGTCATTCCTGACCTGGCAGTTTTCGATAACCTTACAAAATCACAGCAATAGATACGTTCAAATTTATTGCTTCTTACCGCAACTATATATATAACACAGGTATTTTAATTATAGAAAGTATACATAACGATGATACGAAATTCAAAGGATCTATCAAACAATTTTATAATATAATGATATTGCAAGTTTTGTTGAATAAAATATTTTCATTGCACGATTCGAACTATATTTTTTGTAAAAATACATTTCGTAATTGTTTTGTTCATTGACGCAAACGATCCTCGAATGAATAATAAACTTCTCATCTCGTTACATATTTCTCAGTTGTAACTTAGGTAATATAATGAATTAGTTATTTTAGTACATCATGGGAATTTCGAGCAGTAGAAAACTTGTAGTATGCTTTGTAACCTCCGAAAATAAACGTTAAAAAAATTGCAATCCTAATTAAAGGGAATTTATGTCACTGTATCTCAAGATGTTTCCGGTTCGTTAATTCGATCTCCGATACACTTTAATTAACCCATTTCTTAAGAAACTTGGAAAAATGTCGAAAACGCGAGCAGTTGATGTACGAAAGTGACGAGGGTCACGATAAGACACGTTAATTCACTTTAACATAGATATACGGGTTAATCAACGTAAATATAATAATTATAATGTTAATTCGTAGTTTTATCTTAGCGACAAAGTGAATTCATGCTTGTCTAGCTTATACACGGCAAGTCAAACCCAAGCAACCGATCGATTTGCTCTGCAATGCAACTAAACATCGGCGACGACGATCAATATCAAACCTCTCAACGTTCTATATTAATTTTTATCTATAAATAAAAAAAACGCCACAATATATTATAATGGTTTATCAATTGAGGTAAACAATATAACGATAAATTAGAAAACGAGTACTATCCGTATCTGGAAAATGTTTGAATAACTAAAAGTGAACGTTGCATAAGTAAGTCACAAAAAAATGTATCTATCTCGGTGGGTTTCTTCCGCAGTCTCTTTCGCAACAGAGTGACCTTGATCCTTTAAACGTACGGTTTTGCTGCTGACAACTGGTTTTCTTTTTTCCCTTTTTTTTTTATAATACCTAGGACTCGATCCCTGATTCCCCCTCTTGTAGGATTACCGTGACGCCGTCGCCCCTCGTACATGAACCTGCGATAATTCTTGCTGCTCACGACTAGTCTACCAGGGATAACAGGGAGAATGGCTGAGGAATTAGATCTCTTCCGCTAGAGTCAATTTGAAAAGATGTATTCGAATAAGTGCTGTGCGGCGAGATAAGGAGTCAACTCTTCAGATCTCTAATAGCCACTTGGATTTCCATTGTTCCAAGGATTTTCTGCAGATTTTCATAGATGACTTAACACTGTTTTTCATAATATATTGATACCCTATGAATATATTCAGTTTTATGCATGGAACAAAATACAGAAGATACCCTATGCGTTTTTTAAGTTTTACATTTCATTTGCAATTCGGTTTTCCGTAGTGTTTCAATGATAATAAAACGGAATACGATTTTCATAAACAATAATAAATAGTAAGTAGAAGGAATATGTAAAATAAATTTTTCTGGTTAATAGAGTTTAATTTAATATATTAAAATAAATTTAATTTGTAAGGTATTAAAACTCAATTTATTCTCATTTATTATAATAATACAGTTTTAAAGATTATTGATAGTCAATCAAGCTTTTAAATAAGAACTGGATCAATCGTATATATATATATTTGTATATTGATCAATAAACCGAAATTTAATTATATATCGTTAAATATATTACTGTAAGTAGACTTTGATCAATAAAAATATATCGTAAAAGTATAATTGTCCGATCACATAATAACTTGAAATAAATACGGCCTATATATAACTTATGAATATATACAATATAAAGTTACATAATAAAATAAAAAAAATTTCAAACATTTTTCCAAAAAAAGAAGCTTTCGTTAAAAATATCATTTCTCTTCCACGCATATGCACGAGAACTTCTTTAAATAAATAATTTGAAAAATTCTCTTTTAAAAAAAGGCATGACCGGATGGTGCGAAGACAAAATATAAGCGTTATGTGATTGACATATGTAGTGCGTTGTGAAAATATTAAACATTAAAAAGTTGCATTTAAATTCCCATACAATTATCGTGATAAATGATAAAAATATCTTTTAATAAACTTATTGTTTTTAGTAAGAGAGTTTTGAAAAGAAAAGAGTGCAGGTAGTTTGCTTGGTTGATTCGATACAGATAAATACTAAAAATTTAAACATGTTTTTATACATGCACCTCAATATTGTATCGTATACTAACCATTTTTATAATTCATACCATTAACTAATGTAATTAAAACGATAAAACTATTGTAGTGTCACTCTAGACAAATCTATCTCTCAATATAACTAAAATTTTCCAATGTGTAGTACGTCAATAATGAGTAATCATATATATTACAAAATTTCTTGGTGAAATAATTTCAACAACGAGATTGTCTGTATATGAACAACGTGCTTTTCCCCTCTCAGAAATCCGTCGATGCCGCAGAATCAACGACAGTTCAACGACACACTTCAATCGTTAATTGCACTCTTTACTTTTTTCCTACATAAGCATCCTTTCCTCAACCATGATCATCTTGGCTCTTCATTCATTTATCTAGCTCTCCCTTAAAATCTCACCCCTTCATCACCCCCTCCACCCCTACCCCCCTTAACTAGCCCCCACCTCACTTCTGCTCTTTCGAATCAATAAGAACGGTATATAGAGCTCGAAGTGTGCTATAACTCGTACCTTCTGTGCGTGCATAGTGCAAGCTAGAAAAGCTCACCTGCTATATATATGCAGTATATATATATATATATATACTTTTGTACATGTATGTGTGGGTAGACGCAAACATGTACCTACGAGTCCAAATCTTATTCGCTTTAATATTACATTTCTTTCTCAAGTGGAAACTGTGTGGTACAAATTCTTACTTTACTGAATGTAATTTTTTATTTTTGTCCTAATCAATTTTTGCATAGATACTTCATTATATTCTAATGAGTGTGTGTCATTTTGGATGCAAGCTTGATTTGAAATTTGAACGCTTTATTTCCTACATTATTAATAAATTTAATACTTTGCCATAAAGCGATTGGTAGCATCTAAGTAAGAATCATTGCTGAATTACTAATTACTTAAAAAGATTTTAACATTAGTTAAGTTAGAATTCTCGATAAAATTGTATGTGTGTGTTTACGTGAATATATTCTGTGATGAAGTTATTTACCTTTAATTTCCAACGTACTATTGCTTTACGAGTTGAGATATTGTTATTAAAATAAACAACGAAGGAAGGTGAAAATTAAAGAATAACAAAAATTTCGAAAATAACGAATAAAATGCAAAATTATTAGTATTGACAGAGATAGCTTCAAGATTTTAACAATTTTTTAATTTATATTATGCAACTCACGTAGTAATGAAATATTATAATAAATACGTTTGCTAAATATATGTAGATTTCTACTGTACCTTCTGTTAGTAAAATGTACCATTAAATGATAATCCATTTTAAATGTCTAGCGCTAACACACACAGACACATATATTATATATGTTATAATAGTATCTTGTTGAATTTCGTTGATAATTAAATTAGCATGATAATTTTATACTAGTAATTTAATTAGATAACAATCAAATTATCTTTTTGTTTCTAATATTAGGATTCATTAATTATAAATGATTTCTTAAATTCAATTTTAATGAATATATGATTATTTTAACAATTTCATTCATTATCAAAATTAATGTATTATCTTAATTACGTTGCATAAGTCAATTTAATATAAATATTATTTTACACTGTTACTTATTTTTATTCGAATATTGAAAAAAAAACTTAATTAAAAAATCACGATACGTAATAAAATAGTTTTAGGAATAAATAATCGGTAACATATTGTTGTACCCTATTCCGTGGTGAATTGGTCCAATTGACTTAAATAATAAAAATATACGACCCTAAATATATACATATATATATATATATATACATACATACACGAACCATCAAGAAAATAATAAAACCCATACATATATTATGGGAGCCAGTGAACCGAGGAATACAGGAAAACACTTGATTCCTTCATCAATACTATAATTTGAAAATTTTGTCCGACCAATTCGGTATACACGTACGGCTAGTTGCAAATGTATGAAGTCGAGCGTGTTGCCCAATGAAGTAAGCGCTCTCTCGTTCTGTCTCTCGACCGCGAGTGTGTACCTGACGTTGTATGCGTGTGACGCGCGTGTGTGTATGTGTGTGCGCGATGTTAAAGGGGCACGATCGTTCGCGTCTTGCCAGTTTCCGCTATGTCGTCGTATTTTCTTCTATACTGATTTTCAATTGTCCTATTTGAAGTCCAATGGCTTAATCGTACACTCTTTTCTCGATCAGGTCTGGTAGTGAGAGTTTCATGAATTTAATCTTCATTTTTATTCGGATTCCTGTAAATTTTTGTTTTATATTTTATTTTGTTGGTTGAACCTATAATTATTTACTGTTTGGCGTATTTAAGAAGGTAAATTTTTTATTGGTGAAACTTGATTTGTGATTAAAATAAATAAAAATGCAATAACTTTAAAATTGAGACGTTTGAATATATCGTATTGAAGGGGATAGTCTGAAACATTCGAGTTCCCTGTTTCTTAATGCACTATATTTAAAACTTTATATAACGTGATAATGTTCATGCCCATTATATACTTTTTACAATATCGAATTCCATATTCAATGATTTTGATTTATACATCTTGAAGTATAAACAAAGTTCAATTTTAATCCTGTTAATGTAAAATAACTTATTTTCAGTTTTGGTTTATTTTACAAATTATTTCGCGATTGCGTAACAATTTCAATAAAAAGACTGAGAAAGATTATTTTTAAAAAATCTTAATTTTACATACAAACAATAGACTGTAGTGTAAATATTTTTATGCTATTATATAGTCTTATGAAAAAAAGTATTGCAAAGTATGAAATATATTCTGAAAAGCTTTGAAAGTGATTTATTTAAAACCTTTACGCAAGGGTAGCGGCATCTCAAATATTTCATATATACTTCGGTCATGCCAAAACTTTTTAGATGCTTTCAAGCATATCTATCTATGCAAACAAATCATATTACAGTTTTTTTTATATAGTTTACATTGAACTCATTGTAAACCAACAATTGTTCGATGAAAAATTTATATGACGAAATAGTATAATTTTATATTTTTGACGCTCCGAGTTATATTTAAGTAATGAAAAATCTTTGTTTTAATTTTGTTAAGTACAAACTTTAAGTCTGCCTTTACATAAAGATTACCTTGAAAATTTGAGTTTTAGATTTTCTAAGTGGATTGTGAAAGGATATGTTTAAAAGATGTTTTCTACTTTCAATTTTTTTAAAATGTTTAATGGTTTTTGAGAAAAGTCACTTTACAAGAGCAATAATGTAGTAAATTCTGTTTCCAACAATGTTCTCGGAGTCTAATATTTTATCACATTAAAATTCGTGGATAAAACTTAATAACAACATTTCTATGCTAAAATATTTGATTACAATTTATAATTTCTAAGTTTATCATTCCTCTAAATTACTCGTACTTTAAAATGTAAAAGAAGTAGGAGAAAATGCATTTCCTCCCTATTTTACTCTGTTCCCCTTGAAATGAAAAAAAAAATGTTTGAAATTCCATTCGCCCTGTCCGTACTGAAATTAAGTATGAATGCCGCTAATTCACATGCACCGAGTCAACGAACTTGTCGGCAACGTTAACAAGACATTCCCTCAAGTAAGGACAAGCTAATCGAATACATATAATTTTTTTGATCGATCATGTCTCGGGGAAAAAAAGAGCGATGCGTCACGTTAAATTGACAGCAAACGATCAATCGAACGATCGGGTCAGTCCAATTTCTCGTCTTTAGTGAAACTTGAAATCGTCCATTACATACATGTACCGAGCGTATCATCCGTCCATTTCGAGCGACTCGACGTCGTTACCAAGACGACGATTTATCCGAGCCACACGTACACGCACGCACACACGTACACGCATGTACATGCGTATGAAGGGCGTTGGAAGCAATGGTTTATCGCGATTGAGTGAGCACTAGGAAATTTTCGAGCCATGGAATTTTGAGACGAGGAAAACCTTCCGTGAGAAATGTTTAATTCACGGGAGGTTGATTTTTGAGGGATGGTTCATTTATCTCCCCTCTCATACCTCTCGTACCTCAAGGGTATTAAAGGTTTAATTGCTGAGATATATATGTAGAGATGAGATTTTAGTATAGCTTCGTTAGGTTTGCAAATTACACTTGGATGATTATAGTTACCGATTATTGAGCATCAACGTGATGCGAACACTTTAGCAAATCCGGTTTATTAATCGTGAGGAAAAAAAAATCAAATATAAAAATATATTTGTTTAAATTTATATTCTTACTTTGAAGATATTATTTTTCTCGTATACTATCGATTATTGCAAAAAGTTGTTTGAGCAGTAGCGTGAATTCACCAAAGTTTACGTTACTTTGGAATAAACCCAGCTCTCACTGCGAAAAATTATAAGTTCTTCCTTAACTGTTTCTTACACATTCATTATTTGTGTGCGTGTTAATGAAAAATACTAAATAATGATGCTATTATTATCTATATTAAAATAATTACTGTTCAGACTTCAAGAATAACTTAAATAGATGTCGGAGTGAATAAAAAATTCTCTTTCGCGCTTAAACTTGTTGAGTTTCTTAATTATAATAAAATACTATATTTATTTAGTCTAAAGTAATGAAAATATTACTTTGTCTATTAATCTAATCTATGATTTGTTATGTATTCATTCATTAATTAATTGATTTTTAAATTACGTAGTAAAGTTCCATTGGTTAGAATATTTAAAAATAATGAATCTAATGAACGAATAATTAATAATAAATTCAAAATTAATAGAGTAATAAATTTTGACCTAATTTCATACACTTATAATAAAAAAGTTAATTTTTATTGCAACTAATTGTAATGTACTTTTTTTATAAGTAAAATACCTATATTAAAATTTATATAAATGGAAGATTCCACGTGAAGTGATGCGGATAAAAATTAAAAATTGTTTTAAATAGTTGCAACCTACAGGAAATCACTTGAAGAAAGTAACAGAAATATTTGTGGATCTTTATCTCATATTGGTGCAATTTTATAGACAGTCAAAAATTGAAATTATTCGAAAAATAAGCATTTTTAGCATTTTTAACAATTTTTAATATTTAATGGAGAAAATCATATAAATTTAAAAAAGAATCTGTTAAACTTTTAATATAATTATAATAAGTCTTAAAATACAAAAAAAGGAATGTACGATCAAATGTTGTTAATGAACAAAAATTTTTCTTGTAGGTGAACAAAATTATCTTTCTTTCGACCCCCGACAGGTTTATAGCTGAGCTTTTTGAGCCGAGTTATGGCATTTTTAATAAAACTAAAAACATGTTATATGGAAATTTGCATGTACTACATGTCATCGTTTTATTAAAAATGCCATAACTCCGCTCAAAAAGCTCGGCCATAGACCTGCCGAGGGTCAAAAGAAAGATAATTTTGTTCGGCAAAAGAAAAATTTTTGTTCTTTAAAAAATATTTGATCGTGAATATACATTCCGCTTTTTGTATTTTAAGACTTATTATGATTCTAAAGTATAATAAAAGTGATAATTAATGCATCTACTAAAATTTAACAGATTCTTCTTTAAATTTATAAGATTTTCTCCATGTAACATATATAACAAAAAGTTGATAGTTTTTAAGTTAAAAATTGTTAAAAGTGCTAAAAATGCTTATTTTTCGAATAATTTCAATTTGCTTACTGTCTATAATTGCACCAATATGAGATAAAAATCCAAAAAAATTTCTTTTACTTTCTTCAAGTGATTTCCTGTAGGTTGTAACTATTTAAAACAATATTTATTTTTTGTCCGGATCCCTTGACGTGGAATCTCCCATATAAAGAGCATTACAATTTACTTACAACAAAAATTAACTTTTTTTAAATTTGCTATATGTACATATACACAGTAATTAAAATATTAAAATTTATAGAAAATTAAGGTTCTAATTAAGTTTGACATCCACGTAGCAAATATGATAATTGATTAATTACATAAAAAAATGGTATATTTATTATGAAACTATGTGTGTGCAGGGGTCTTCCATGCGGGGTCCAACCGCCAGAACCAGTGAAAGGACCAGACGGCGACAAGCTAGCAACGATAGCCGCACGATTCAGTTATTTCCAAGAGAAGAGACACACGGCCCTAGCAAAGTCCGATCAGCGGCGTAATCCGAATCCCCCAGCGCGTAGCAAAAACACGAGACCGACCGTACGACTGAGGCCACGTCAGGTGAATAGAATATGCATCAACCGTGTGTGTATAAACACCGGGAAGATCTATGGGAAAATTAAAATGTACAATGTTTGTGGCGTGGCAGGGTAAAATTGACTAGCCGATTTAGCAATTTAAATTTTTTGATCCAAAAGAAGGGTGGGTCGGAATGGGAGGTTTATCGTGGGTGGTTGAGGTGTTTGGGGGAAACGGGGAGGGAGGGAGGTTGGAGGGTAACGGTGCTCGATAAAGGTAAACTTGCAAATTGGGTAATCACGATGTCGCACAGGTCCTGTGCAGCAAGTGCCAATCGATTTGCAACGAGAACAGCGAGAACGTTGGCCGTAAGCGTAAACCGGAAGAGCAGAGTCAAATGGACCAGCCGACGAGGCGGAGCGATCGCCGATGCAGTACCCAGCAGCAACACCAGCACCCGCAAAATGCGAGGAATCAAAGGGTCCCGAACGTCGGCGATCAGTCGGACGAGAGTTCCTCCTCGAAGACGACCTCCTCGAGCCAGTCCGATCAAACCCTCACCAAATTCAGTCCTACGCTTATACCCAAGATCTCGAGGCTGAGACCTACCGAGATCGGTAGTGCCATTCAAAATGCAGGTACGCATCGCTTTTACCTAAAATCGTTTTCATGTTTTTGCCACTTTTTTATTTCCTTGTAAAACTCTTAAATACTACTTATTCGCGTAGTGCTTATCACCACTCGAATCTAGACCGCAGTAGAATTCTCCGGTTTCCCAGAATCTCGGGAATAAACTGTTATATCCCCCATTAGTGAAGCCTAAAATTAAAAATATTTGACACGTTGTACAGATCGAGGGAAAGATCCCCTAAAAGTTGTCGAAAATCCCACAGATTCGGTTAAATCGTGCATCCAGCTGGCGGAGCAGGTGCGTAGCGCTTACTGGAATGGACGCGACGAAGAAGATCTCGGTGAAGAGGAGGAGGAGCTCGAAAACAGGCCGATGAACGCGCTTTCGCGTCCCGAACCTATGGAACTCGACAGCAATCCGACGCAGGCCTACTGCGCCACGCCCAGGCGACTCAGCAGCTCCTCGGTTGAGAGTGCCAAGATACCCCCCGACGAGGAAGACAAGAAAACCTTGGCTGCTGCTGATTCGACCGTTAAGAGTAAGCGAAAATTCACATTATCCCTCTACATTATACATGCATTTGATTGGTAGATAACGATCGTTACCTAGGCGATAGCTCACTCCTTTTTCATTGTACTTTTCCATTCCGTTTAAACCGGGAGAAATTTTCAAATAAATAGTTTATTCTAACCTATTGTTATAAAAAAACATCGCGTAGTAATTTTCAAATGGATTTATATATGATTTTACAAAATACTATAATTTTATACGGCAGTATTGTAATGTTTCTCGTAATTCTAGACTCTCTCCGACTTCCCTACCAAGATGTATAATCATTTTTTTAAAAAATAGAAAAAAATCTTCTTTTTTGTTTTAAAATAAAGGAAATTTGATAATAACATTATTTATTAAGGAATTGTCGAACCTTGAAATTAGTCATTAATTTGATTTTTTTATATATAAAGGGATACAATATTTACCAAATCCTTTCCTTCGAATTCTTATATTTGCTCCAAATAATACGCGTCAATGTTTTTAGAAATTTATATGCACACTATTAAAAAATAGTAATTATATTTATTAAATTCTAAAAGTTCATAAGCTATCATTTATTAATTACCAACCTGGTGTTGATCTTAATATCAAAATTTTCATTATTTATGTTCATGTTTCATTATTAAAGCAATCCCTTAGTACAAATTTCGTTATATTACCATCGGAGATATTTACCGACCGGATATTTACCGACTGAGAAACACTTTTTTTTAGAAATTTAATGTTTTCTATTAAAATTCAAGGAAAATCATGAAACCATAGTAATGCTCTTTGCTAAGCTCTAATCTATGATTGTACAAAGTTTTAAGACGACAATGCAGTAGTTTACCAGATTCATTGTTTTAAAAAAGTGAATTATTCTATAATTATATTTAAAATTCCTTAAAACAATTAATCTTGTTAATTTATTTCAATCACCCCCAAATTATCTATGATTACAGATTGCAGCTTAACAAAGGGCAATGTTCTCGTGATTTTGCTTAAATTTTAATATAAAACATTAAGGGGAAGCCGTAGTCCTACATACCTTATGCACATATACCGACATTATCGATTTTTCGTTTTATGCACTCAATTTTTGTTTAACCCAAATTGAAGTACATAGATTGTTGGTCCTTACGACAAATTTGAAAATTTTACGTATTTATTGAATAAAACGAAAAATTGTAAGGTTGGTAATACGGCTTCCCTTTAAGTATTGTAAATATAGTAATTCTCGAGTTGAAGATCCCCTTAATCTCTTGAAGTACTTCAGTCGACTTGAAAGTTTAGACGATTATACATTTCATCGTAACAAAGGGTAACGTTCTCTAGATTTTTCTTAGATTTTAATATAAATGGTGTAAAAACTAGTAATTCTCAGTAGTTAAAAATTCGGGTGATAAGATAATAACTTTGGAATTTTCTTAATTGTTTAAAAAAATTTAGGTATCGGTGTAGCACAGTTCGCATTCTGAAAATATTTAATCTTATAAACTAGTTCACCAATCGTCTTGAAACTTTACACAATTATAGATTGAATCGTAATGAATGTACTCGTGCTTTAGCTTACATTTTATTACATTAAATATTGTAAAAACAGTATTTCTCAGTCAAATAAAGAACTCGGATTAATACTTATAACGTTTATGTTTACGATTATGTATATTTTACAACAGTAAATTACCGACGTAATGTAGCTTTTCTTTAAATAACAAAAAAATTATTTTTTCTCCAAATGTTGCCTTGTTTGCCATATGAAATACACTTATATAGTGAATTTATTTCAAATGTGTAAGTTAATACTTTCACAAAGATTTTCTAATGAAAAATCAACGATACTGGCTGAAAAAGGCAGTTAATCATTATCGAGTGAATTTAAATAAATGTAATAATGAAATAAACCGTCTCGTTATAAGAATTAATCTCATAACGTGTAAGAAAATGAATTGAAACGATAAATAAAAATAGGTTGTAAGTAACTTATGAAATAGTAGTCACCCTTTTATTTAGTACGATCAACAAAGTAATAAATTTGATTCACACCCTCGTTCCTATATAAAAAGTATACATGTATATAATCCCATTTTTCCCATGAGTGTCTGCGGGCTCCTCGGAATATCATGAATATCGAAACACGTGTGTGTGTGTGTGTGTGTGTGTGAACGTGGGGATAACGTATAGAAAAAGCCTCTTGAGACTAAAGTCATCGATATATAGGGATAGAGGGATATATAATGAGTGACGGAAAGATATTGCGGTTAAAGGTAGTAGTCGAGCGGTTCGAGTGACGAGGAAAAAACGTTCGATTGGTCTGATGGAAGACCTATGGGACGAGTCGGTGTTCGAAGATCCTGCAAGGACAACGACAACGACGAGGGCGACGCCCGTGATCAAGATATCGTTTGGTGCTCAGGGCGAGGGCACCGTACTCAAGATACCCTCTAAGATACAGAATCCGTATCTAGGTAGGTGTGCCCACCTCTTTCTCTCTCTCTGTCTCTCAAACTCAAAACTCAAAGTACTATATTTATTTCTTAAGAGTTACCTTTCAACCCGTATCTTCAATATTCCTTCTTTCCTTCCTTCCTTCCATACAATTTAACACCTCCATTTATTTTGTTTTATTTTATTTTTTCCTTTTCGTCTTATCAAATTTTGAGAAAACTATGTTACTTCATTACGCTGGAAGTCCCAAATAAATTTACAGAGTATATTTTTCCTTTCTTCTTAGCTCTAAAGGTATATATGGTAAATTACTAAATTTGTATTAAAATAATATTTTAGATACATTTTTATCGTGTTAAAGATATCGTTAAAAATTGACATTGAAATCAGTAAACTATAGAAATACTCGTCGAAAAAATTTTATAACTATATAGGGGAAAACGCACATATTTATTTTCTAACTCGTAAATTCGATAATCTAGGTAGGGATATGGACACCGACACGGAAGAAGCGCAAACATCAGAATTGGACCGTGATCCGTTGGAGCTACCGAAAAGCTACGAAACCGACGGATTCGAAGGATATCGGAACGGTACGAACGAAGCGAACGCAGACGGCCAGGAGCAGGTAGATCCGCAAAAGCAGGGTACGCCTCTGAAAGACTGTGAAACCGCGAGTGCCAAAGCGGCTAAAAAGGCACTTAAAAAGGCTAAGAAAAAAGCTTTGAGGAAAATGTACGGGGCGACGTCGCCGGCGAGGTCGCCCTGTAATGGTTCACCGAGGTAATCCAATTTCATTTTTAACTAGTTTAAACTTAGGTTAAGCTATACTTATCACCGACACCACCGAGGAAATGTTAATAGAAAAATGTGGTTAAATAAAAAATTGATATACTTAACCGATACTAAATCGATCCAACAGATACAACTCGAACTTGGACAAAATACTGTACCACCGTCGTAAGCACAAAGTGAAGCACAAGAAGAAACACAAAGAGGAGCGGAAGCACAAAACGAACCAAGGTGAAAACTCGAGCCCCCAGCAGCTGGACTGCAACGGGGAGGCGAGTCAGGCCGACACCGCGGAGGCCTACACGGCCATAAAGGAGCAGTGCCTGAAGCAAAAGCTCTCGATATCCCTTAAGAGACTGAACACGAATGCGTACGCGGCTAGGTGCGAGCATGGCTATCCGGTGAGCAACGCCTCATCGGGCTGCAAAAGCCCTGGTGCGACTAGCGACGACGAGGACGAGGAGTGCGAAGCACGAGGCCGTTGGCGAAGTAGCTGGTGAAACTGCCCCGGATTTTCCACCTCCGGAACATCCGCTCGTTATGAGACTCGCAGCCACACCTGTCGAACATTGCCTCACCGCTACTGGCAAAAGGATGGACGTGGGTGATGTCGTTTGGGGCAAGGTTCACGGGTTTCCTTGGTGGCCTGGCAAGGTACGACCTAACTTCCTTATTTAACTTTCCTTGCTTTCCATTTTTTAAATTCCAATAAATCTTAAAAATATACCTATATGTTACAAAATTACGATTTATTAATATTTGAATTTATACATGTAAAATTTACAAGTAATTTATTCCAACTTGATGCGTTAAATTATTGTTATCTGTTGTTTACAATACAATACTAAAATTTTCACTAGTTTTGCGTTGTTCTCTTTTAATCGATAATGTATTTATAAAGCTGCAGAAAGCTATATATTTTTTACTGGCTTAACAAACCAGACAAGTTGGATTTTCTTGTCAAGTAGAGGACTCGGAAACGAATTAATTCCTGCGACAGATATGCCGTCAGAGTATATTCGTTCAACGAGTACAATAACATTTGCTGCGGTCATCTCTCATTATGTACACAGAAGAAATTTTCTAACGAGGGAACACCGAAAAGTGTTGAACTTACTTATTTCAATACATAAGGGTTCAGTCAGTACACAAAATAGTCAATAAACACAACCAAAATTGAGTTCTGTCAGTTCAAATACGTTCTGGATCGCGGCACTCCTAATATAATCATTCCAGAATACGAGTGTCGTAATACTGTTCCGCAAAACGTTGAACTACCCCGTTACGACACTAGCGCCGTTTCAATTCGGTGCTGGGACCTATACGGTACCAAGTTCGAAATAACACAATCGAGCTAGTTTTGAACCGGTGGATGCGTGCGATCGCAATATAGAGACACCAAAGGATGTGCTGTGTTCATAATAATATAATACAATTTCAACATTTGAGTGAATTAACGCATATATATATATTATATATATTATATATAAAATATTTTTTTATATGTAAAATATTTTTCCCATGAGTGTCTGCGGGCTCCTCGGAATATCATGAATATCGAAACACGTGTGTGTGTGTGTGTGTGTGTGTGTGTGTGTGTGTGTGAACGTGGGGATAACGTATAGAAAAAGCCTCTTGAGACTAAAGTCATCGATATATAGGGATAGAGGGATATATAATGAGTGACGGAAAGATATTGCGGTTAAAGGTAGTAGTCGAGCGGTTCGAGTGACGAGGAAAAAACGTTCGATTGGTCTGATGGAAGACCTATGGGACGAGTCGGTGTTCGAAGATCCTGCAAGGACAACGACAACGACGAGGGCGACGCCCGTGATCAAGATATCGTTTGGTGCTCAGGGCGAGGGCACCGTACTCAAGATACCCTCTAAGATACAGAATCCGTATCTAGGTAGGTGTGCCCACCTCTTTCTCTCTCTCTGTCTCTCAAACTCAAAACTCAAAGTACTATATTTATTTCTTAAGAGTTACCTTTCAACCCGTATCTTCAATATTCCTTCTTTCCTTCCTTCCTTCCATACAATTTAACACCTCCATTTATTTTGTTTTATTTTATTTTTTCCTTTTCGTCTTATCAAATTTTGAGGAAAACTATGTTACTTCATTACGCTGGAAGTCCCAAATAAATTTACAGAGTATATTTTTCCTTTCTTCTTAGCTCTAAAGGTATATATGGTAAATTACTAAATTTGTATTAAAATAATATTTTAGATACATTTTTATCGTGTTAAAGATATCGTTAAAAATTGACATTGAAATCAGTAAACTATAGAAATACTCGTCGAAAAATTTTATAACTATATAGGGGAAAACGCACATATTTATTTTCTAACTCGTAAATTCGATAATCTAGGTAGGGATATGGACACCGACACGGAAGAAGCGCAAACATCAGAATTGGACCGTGATCCGTTGGAGCTACCGAAAAGCTACGAAACCGACGGATTCGAAGGATATCGGAACGGTACGAACGAAGCGAACGCAGACGGCCAGGAGCAGGTAGATCCGCAAAAGCAGGGTACGCCTCTGAAAGACTGTGAAACCGCGAGTGCCAAAGCGGCTAAAAAGGCACTTAAAAAGGCTAAGAAAAAAGCTTTGAGGAAAATGTACGGGGCGACGTCGCCGGCGAGGTCGCCCTGTAATGGTTCACCGAGGTAATCCAATTTCATTTTTAACTAGTTTAAACTTAGGTTAAGCTACTTATCACCGACACCACCGAGGAAATGTTAATACAAAAATGTGGTTAAATAAAAAAATTGATATACTTAACCGATACTAAATCGATCCAACAGATACAACTCGAACTTGGACAAAATACTGTACCACCGTCGTAAGCACAAAGTGAAGCACAAGAAGAAACACAAGAGGAGCGGAAGCACAAAACGAACCAAGGTGAAAACTCGAGCCCCCAGCAGCTGGACTGCAACGGGGAGGCGAGTCAGGCCGACACCGCGGAGGCCTACACGGCCATAAAGGAGCAGTGCCTGAAGCAAAAGCTCTCGATATCCCTTAAGAGACTGAACACGAATGCGTACGCGGCTAGGTGCGAGCATGGCTATCCGGTGAGCAACGCCTCATCGGGCTGCAAAAGCCCTGGTGCGACTAGCGACGACGAGGACGAGGAGTGCGAGCACGAGGCCGTTGGCGAAGTAGCTGGTGAAACTGCCCCGGATTTTCCACCTCCGGAACATCCGCTCGTTATGAGACTCGCAGCCACACCTGTCGAACATTGCCTCACCGCTACTGGCAAAAGGATGGACGTGGGTGATGTCGTTTGGGGCAAGGTTCACGGGTTTCCTTGGTGGCCTGGCAAGGTACGACCTAACTTCCTTATTTAACTTTCCTTGCTTTCCATTTTTTAAATTCCAATAAATCTTAAAAATATACCTATATGTTACAAAATTACGATTTATTAATATTTGAATTTATACATGTAAAATTTACAAGTAATTTATTCCAACTTGATGCGTTAAATTATTGTTATCTGTTGTTTACAATACAATACTAAAATTTTCACTAGTTTTGCGTTGTTCTCTTTTAATCGATAATGTATTTATAAAGCTGCAGAAAGCTATATATTTTTTACTGGCTTAACAAACCAGACAAGTTGGATTTTCTTGTCAAGTAGAGGACTCGGAAACGAATTAATTCCTGCGACAGATATGCCGTCAGAGTATATTCGTTCAACGAGTACAATAACATTTGCTGCGGTCATCTCTCATTATGTACACAGAAAGAAATTTTCTAACGAGGGAACACCGAAAAGTGTTGAACTTACTTATTTCAATACATAAGGGTTCAGTCAGTACCAAAATAGTCAATAAACACAACCAAAATTGAGTTCTGTCAGTTCAAATACGTTCTGGATCGCGGCACTCCTAATATAATCATTCCAGAATACGAGTGTCGTACTAATACTGTTCCGCAAAACGTTGAACTACCCCGTTACGACACTAGCGCCGTTTCAATTCGGTGCTGGGACCTATACGGTACCAAGTTCGAAATAACACAATCGAGCTATGTTTTGAACCGGTGGATGCGTGCGATCGCAATATAGAGACACCAAAGGATGTGCTGTGTTCATAATAATATAATACAATTTCAACATTTGAGTGAATTAACGCATATATATATATATATATATATATATATATATAAAATATTTTTTTATATGTAAAATATTTTTTTGTTAATTCATGTAATGTGTATAATGACGTAAATATACGTATATGTATTCATAAATTTCTCTCATTTATAGGTTAAGAATGTAAAAGGATTTTTTAAGTTTTTGTATTGGAAAGATTAATACATATTTATTTATGTTTTAAACATATAGAAATGCAATGAATATTTTATTTTATTTGAAGTTTTATTTGAAAATTCTAAATTACTTTTAAGATCTTTTTTCCAACTTCTTGCATAAGCGTGAACTTCTAACTGGAGTGTTAACTCAAGAAATTTAATTTCAAATTTGAAATTTATTCCTAACAGAAATTATCACAAATATATTGCTTTACCTTTTTCATTTAACATCCTCGAGTGTATATATATTCCAAAATTATCTAATATATGTCTATACACAATGACTTGATCAGAAATAAATAATAAATGTAAATATAATTCGGCACAGTTACCATATATTTTATTTCTTATGATAAGAAGTAAAATAAATAGTAACTGTGTTCTAAAAAGATATATGTAAAGTAAAAGAATTGTTATTGAATAATTAAGAAAAGTTACAAGAAACAAATCACAATATATGTATATTGGTTTGTTAAACCGCATTCTAAATTATATTTTACATATGTTCAATGTATTTTATACCTAATCAGCACAAAACGTCTTGAATACGTTTCTAGACGTTTTTAAAACACTTAATAACGTTTTAAAAACGTCTCCGAGACAGACAGTGCTACCTGGGATAGCGTATTTGGGGTCGCCACAATTCAAAAAAACGAGCTGATGAGTTCAAATATACCGCGACATTGTTGATTGCCGAGTTGGAACTCCTGCGGTTCCAGCGTCGAAACACTCGAAACGAATCAGTATGGTGGGGGGACTCCGGGAGTTCAACGTTTCTCCGTACTTGCGCGTACCGCAACTGGATACGCGTTATACCTATTTTCGACACGTTTTATTTCGTATATGATTTGAACTCGGCTATTACGATTTCGGTAAAGAAACATCCCAGTTTCTGTAATCTACGAGTTCAAATGTTTTGGTGATCTAGTAATACGGTTTTTTGGTATTGCCTCGTAACTAAATTTCTTTCTGTGTATATTCGCCAGATTTTTCGCTTTTCACTTAATAATCTATCCGATGTTTTTGTCTCGATTTATTAATTAACATGAAAAATAAAATTTATTCGAAATATAATTATTATTCGTAGTTAGAATTTTTATTTCACCAATTAGGTAAATATTAAAACTGGATTGAACGTGGTCTAAATATATTAATTAAACGTAAATTGCATAATAAATATAGAACTGATGTTTTTACGAGCTTTTACAGAACAGGTTCGTGCTGCCGATAATAATGGTGTTTACTTAAATTTTAGGTCTTGAGTATAACCGACTCGCGTAAAGATGACGGTACACCCTCAGGACCTCAAGCTCACGTCGCTTGGTACGGTTCCTCGACGAGTTCTCTCATGTCCTGCGATCAACTTAGTCCATTCCTCGAAACATTCAAGGTAATAATTGCAACGACATTCCTGATGTACTCTTACCAAAAATATCATGGATGTTTCTAAAAACTAATGACACAATTATATAAAGTTGATTATATGACAAAATAAAATCGTGCGAATTTCTTGAATATGATAATTATAACAAAACAAAACAAGTTATGAAAGAAATATTAAAAGTATTTACGGTTTGTGTGCACGGCTTCGCACGGTGTATCAGAGCGTAAAAATTAACTATCGAATTCCAACTATGACACATGACAAAAAAAAGCATGTACAAAAAGAACAACGAAAAATTTGTCGGCTACTTTAAAACGTCTTGCTCTCGCATTTCAGACGCGCTACAACAAAAAGAAGAAGGGCCCGTACAAGGAGGCGATCCGCCAAGCTCAAAGCGAGGCCCGCAGTCAGGTCACACCGAATTCCACGAGCAACGTCCTCGGCGTCTGCGGCTCGCCTCGCGAAGTCAACGTTCTTTCCTAAGAAAACGACTCTGAGAGTGGCCTCGAAGTTCCGAAATTCCGTGCCCGAATCAAAGATTAAACATTCGATATTTAATTCTCAGAGTTAACGAGGTAGAATGTGTGAAGGCATACCGATAAAAAAAAGGCTAACTTTTTGTAAGACTATACTTTATTATAATGTGACAATTTTTTTACAACAAAAATTTTGTTTTGTTATCGTTAATAAACTGAAGATAATATTTTTTAATTTAATTACTGGGAACAAGTATTCTATTCTCTTTTAGTTTCTTTTTGATTATTAATTTATGATTATAGAATATGTGGGGCAAATCCGTATGATTTTAATCGACTCCAGACTTTTATTCATTATTTATAGATAATGAATACGAGAATAACAATTTTCACTGCCACTAATGTGACAACAATTTTCGAACATTTTTTATAAGTAATAGCAATTGATAAATGATAAAGTTTAGTCTTTTCATTGACTTGTAGTGTATGCTCCGAGCATTTTAATGTAGAAGATATACAAGACGCAATTATACGATTGCTATACTTTTATATATATATTTCGAGTATCCACATATTATAATTTGCTTGGAAATTGGTACCAAAGTATCAACTAAATATTAAATGTTAAAAAATTAGTCTTGGTAAAGCCTTTGCGATTATCTTAACTAAGTATTACTAGTTTTTGGAACTTTGAGACTATCTCAAAAAAAATTAAGTCACATCGCATCGATGAACAAAGCGACGGCAGTAAATTTTGGAATTGCACAATGTAAAATATGAAAAGCGTGTATTGTGTATATATATACATATATATTAGAAGTTTATAATTTCTTCAACATTGAGCGCTGTGTGCAAGGCTGAATCTATAACTAGATTTTGCGAGTAAGTAAATTACGTAATGCAAAGCGAACTTATGAGCGGTTTTAGTTACTTTAGATATTTATTCTATTTTAAACTTAAGGCGAGTGTTACTGTTGTATATTTTACGTTAACGCACAGACTAGTAATTGATATACGAAACGATAACTTATAAAGTATGAATTTTCAAGATAAAAAAATTATACTTATGATACATATTTTATTGATAACAATTCATTAATTCAACGCAATCGATTATTTTTCACATTAGAAATTGTTATCTAGGATTTTATCAAATTATTATGAAAAAGATAAAAAATTATTTTTTATTTTCACAATTCATGTAAATATAAGATAAATTTACTTAAATAATTTCGTTGATAGTTTTAAGGCGATTTTACAATTCTAAAGTAACAAAACTTGCTTATTACAAGCGGTAAAAAGCGTATTTAAATAAAATGGCAAAACTTATAAACGATGGAGATATTTGATAATTTAAGGTCGAAATGTAATCGTAGACGCACGTGAATTCGTTTAAAGAATGTTATGACCAGATTCGTATAATTGTGAAAATAATAGCACATTTATTTCATAAGCATACCGTCTACTATTTTTAGCTGTCAACGACTGACTAACTATATAAGTATAACAATCGTGATCTTGATGTCATGGGTTAGTTACACTCTCTTTCTCAGATTACCGTCTCCACAATCTAGCGCTTTCCATTTTTAAACATTATTTCCAAGCGGGTTAATTCTCTTTTCTTATTCACGAGTACTTTTAAGTTTCTTCACTAACATCGTCTACCTTGGATCATTACCAGCTGTCAAGTGTATCTATCACGCTTACTGGTATACAGATTTCAATAATTAATCTAAGAATTAAAAGACGGATTCATTCGTAAAAAATACAGATAATTTTCTAGGTTTATTTTCTAAATGAAAATTAAGCATCGATATATCATGGAATCTCAACTCAAAAACTACTTATGTATCAAAAGCAAATACAATATTTGCCAATAGGTTTAATGTTTAACAAATCTTCTTTTGTTTTAAGAGGAAAATGTTTCAATGTCTCCATCAGAAAATATACATGAATCTAAAATAGATCAAAAACATCATCTGTAGTCAAATATTTTTAATTAAACTTGAAAAGTAAAATGTTTAATTTATCGTAAGGTAATTTATCGATGATATGTTCCATAACCTACTGAGGTGTAATTTATTATTTTAAGCAATTGCTTACAGAAATTTTAAAAGCTAAGTTATAATTTGTCCCTGAAGTTTTGAATTTAATATTTGACTGTCGTATATTTCTCAAGTGTATCCATCATACAAGATGGTTATATAATACGATTACTCTGTACTTATGTAATTTAATTCATGATGTAGCGCTATCAGAATTAACTGTATTCATCGCCAAAGGAAATAGGGGTTGGTTTTTCAGGGTATGTTGAGTTGATTCGGGATCTTTGCCGCAATATGATTGATCGCTCTTATTATGTCGATACTTGGAATTAATTCAAACGGAAAATGTAGCCTTTATCTCGTATCTCGCATGATTCGATACGACTGTGATAGAATTTAACTGTGTCGTGTACTCAACGAACATATGAATCTTTTGTATGTAAGTAGTGAATAGATTGTATCTATACGCTGAAACATTCTGTAATTTATTCAAGCTATTTGACATCTTAGTTACATAATCTCAAGTCTTATTCGTGAGAAATCTATTGCACCTACTCTCTTTTGGACGTCATCAATTACGCGTATCACACCGATGAAGCGAATTGATAAACTGAAATTTTGTTGTTTAATAATTTTGCTTACTCGAACCCTCTTCTCTTCTTCCGAACGACTTCTCGATACGTAGGTTTCGAATTTTAAACATTTTGGTGCTCGGTATGACATTTTGATAACTCTGGCTTATTTTTGTTAAATACTTAAGCAATGTCTGATATATGAAAAATTAGTATTTCTGAATCGTTGCGAAATAATTTAGTTTGATACTTATGACTCTATTGGGTTATCTGCAATATGGCTCCAGCATAGAGTACTTGCTAGATTATACTTAAGTTATACTATTGTTATTGAATACAATAATTTTCTAATTTTCATTCGAAATTGCAATAATTATACATACAAACGTAATCGTGATGTCTTTTTTGAGGATTGGTTACAGATGGTATTTAAGTCAAAACAACGCGTATAAAATCATTTAGTTTTTCAGAGGCAAATCGTCGAGTTCCTACTCGTCGAATATTCAACTAAAAGTTTAAAAAGGCCGAGAGAGGCGCAAAAAAGTCGATCTCGGTAAGAAAATTCGTTCGTAACTTGATACTCATTTTCATTCGAAGAGGGGGTTACGGTTCATGCGCTAAATGTCTCGAATTTGCAATTCAATTACTTGGAACTGACGGTTCTTTCCTTTTACCTTAATTATGTGATACGGAATATCGTTCAATTTTTTATATGCAAAGTAAAGGAAGAAAGATGGGTCTCAAGGTGTGCTAAAAAAATTTGCCTCATTTCAGTTATCCTATTCAAATTGATAATTACGTTTAAGTACTATTTTTTGTTACGCACAACGTATTTTCAAATAATACATTTATGTCTTCTAATACGTACGTAATAACAAATAAAAATAAATTCATGCAAATAAATAAATAAAAAAATGCATATTAATATGAATACCAAAGACATATTATCTTAAATTATCATTTTAAAATTAACTTTAATGGTATTCCCTCTATCAACTTCACAGCTCTGCATAATTTTCAATTTACTTACAGTGAATAATGTATTTCAATTTGTATTCCTACCAAACTCATTAATATCAATAGTTCGTTAATACTATTTAAATTAGAATATTTGTTGAACTATTATTCGTGAGTTAAAATAACAATTATGTAATATCAAATGAAATTTCGAGAATAACCGTGGAGCTTCTCGATCGACGTTTTATCGGACACAGTCTAATCGGACGTTTTATCGCTTGGTATTACGCCAGTGTAATCCCGATGATGGACGAAACGATACGCGTATATATTTCGACTCTAGATTGTCAATTTGAAAACGGATCGAACATTTTTTAAAAATACGATTTTCATTGTATAGTAGAGTTTTCATTCGAATAAGTGATATATGAATACACTGCCTGTACAACGCTTTATACAACCTTTTGCGAACATTGTTGCTGCTTAAGATGCTAATGGAATATCGTTCAGTAAGCATTAATTATTAAACAAATGTATCCGCATCCCTCCATCGTTTATCTAATAATGTATTTGCCTGTGCGAACGATGTTTATCGCTATGTAAGTTTCCTGGATATATTTTTCCTACCACATTTTTCGAGGTGCATGTGTGATGTGAGCGATGAGAAAATGCTTAGCAAAAAAAGTCAATAATCGTCGACATTAAAGTGAAGTTTCAATAAAAAAAAAAAAATAACAGTTATTCTCTTGGACGATGACACGTGAGAGATGCTTGTTTATTTATTTTAAAAAATAAGGAAAGTAATACTGTTCAAGTAGTATAATCGCTGAGCAGCATCTTAAGGATTCAAATTATATATATTTGAATTAAGAAAATTGCTTCTTTTCAAGTTCCCGAATTGCGACACTGCCACTTTGCAATTATAAAGGTACGAGCTTAGAAAAAGGAAATTGATTTATTTTTCTAATCTCGTAGATTCGTTGTCGCATATAGATTCAGAAAGAGTAACATTGTTTCTATGTAGAAAATAAATACGTCACTCGGTAAATACAATTATGTGTATATTATGTTGAACAAAAATCTAAATTCAAAATGTGTATGATTTATCTTATCAGTTGAAAGAAGTCATTGTTTGATTCCTCTTGTTTATGATTGCGTTTTTATTATAAATAGAGAATCGTAGATTGGATTATTTAGTAATGCTTTTTATCTCCTTCTGTTTTATTATTTGTTACCGATTGACTAGGTAAACTCGATAAAAGAAAGTCAAACTATGCATATTTAAAAGGATGTGTAACTTTCTTCTAATATATCGAGTAGATAAATTAGAGTAATAAACGCTTAGCGCAAAAGTAAAAAATCTTTCTTAATTAAAGAAATTAGTAATTAAGAAATTAGTTAACGAATATTCTTTTTTTTATAGACGCATGTTGTGTTTAATATTGTAAAAAAATATGTTGCTTTTCTGCGATTATTATTTTAATTTGACGTTAAATATGATCATTTAATTTTTGGTAGTTTTGCACAAGTCGAACCGAGACTTTTTGTTGTAACAGAAAAAGTAAACGTAATACGCTTGAGACGATTGAACAAAATATTTCATCGATTATTAGAGCGAGTTTCTCCAAGAGAAACATAATCAAGGGAAACTATAACACGAGATGCATGGAAAAGATAATATTAAAAAATAAAAACCAAGAGAGAGTGTGTGAGAGGGGGGAGAATAAAGTCGCGGATCTACGTCGACGATGGAAAAAGTGTTTTTAAGTAACTGTGATTTTTCAAATGTTTTATATTGAATATAAATATATATTATATGTATATTAATTATGAATTTGTATGCATAATTAAAGGAGGATGTTTCGATGTTCGCACTCTGTTTATACGAAAGTGAGAGATAAAAAAAAGAAAGCTAGAGAGCGAGAGAGTGTGAGATGAAAGTAGCTTTTTTCTAGATTAACATATCGATAGCCATAGATGTGTATTCGTTTTTACCTAAAACGAAGAAAAAGCAAGAACTATAGTTCGATGATTGTTTTATGTTAACCCTTACGGAACGAACAACTAAATTAGCTATTTGGTAATCGCTTTAATTCATCAAGCGAATTAGTATGGAAAAAGTACGATGAATATCGGAAAATTTTCTCATTGTTCAATCTTGATGCGATAACAAATTGTAATTTTTTCTCATTGAATTTTATTTTAACATTTTTTTTAATGCGTATGCGATGTACGAACCAAGTGTTCATCATTTATAATTTTTATTTTGGTTCAAACGGTTGATTGTACTGCGACCAATTGAAATAAACAGTTGCGAAAAATGTACGAAACAAAATGCATTGCATATATATTAAAAAATATTTCTAAAAACTAATTAAAATTGTGTGGTTTCACTTCATTTTGGATTTAAAATTTCTTTTACTTTCTAGTATAGCATATTACAGATTTATTTCAAACAATGAAAATGTTGCGAAACTTTTTATTAATAAAAGTACATTAATTTTTACAATTTGCACATATTATGGAAAACTGTAAGTAATATTTGTTAGTAGGAATCTACTTTACCGACTTCGCCAATTTTATAAATTATTCGATGGAATTTTGCTGAAATATTAATGAAAAACGACTAAACTAATGTTTATAATAATTTAAACTACTTCAACATGCACAAAATTTTATTTAAAAAGTAGTATAATAATAAAAATTAGTTTAAATAATAGGTGCACATATACAATGAAGATTAAATGATTTATTGAACGTATTTTGAAATAGATCTAAAGACTTTTTAAAATTACTATTGTGAGTCAAATTTGTAATATGATTTAACGTAAAATAACGAATCATAAATTAAATAAAAAAGATTTATCCATGAATATGAACATAGATTTAAAAGTTTCTAAAATTTTATAATCATTTTCCTGACTTTTTATTAGTAAAAAATAATTAATTAGTTTATTACTAATCTGCTCATGCATCAAATATTATAAAAATCATATACATCAATATATTATAAAAAGCCACTTATCGTACTCGCCGAAATGAAAATAAAACCAACGTGGTTGCAACCACGTCTAAAAATATATACCGGAAAGCATATCGACCAATGAAGTAAAAAAAAAGCTCGTAGACACCTTCAATTTTTTTCTTCGCAATTCAAAGCTGCTCGCGTATATACGAGCATGATAACATCGCGGAGAATTTGCGGAACGCGTTTCTATCGAAATTGCGCGTCGTCGACGCAAGGCATATTACACACCGGAAGGGACATCGTAATGAAAGAGGAAGTGAGGAAAAAAATCGTATTCGACGACGATGATTCCTACATATGAAACCTTTGAATCTATATTTTTTTCAATAGAGGCAAACTGCAAATGAATTGCTTCCACTTTCATTTTTACTACTATTTTTTTTATATTTCTGTGCAAGTAAGCTTTAACATCTATTTTTTTTATAATTATCGGATTTCATATTAATTAAATTTATTTAAATTAATCTTGAAGTTCTAAATTTTTTTCCAAATGATTAAATTAATTTATATTATACAACAGATTTTACCGTTTTTTTATTTGTTAATTAACCGAAAGTTCATTCCTATTAGAAATTTCTCTATAACGTATTCAATATTTTTTATCCTTAAATGATTATTGAGAATTGTTGATAATGCAAAGCTCCTTCTTATACTTATACTCGTTACCGACGAAAAGTGATTATTTATTATTGATTAAAATTTAAAAACAATTTTTTGGAGAAGATATTTCTGCATTTTTCTCTACAGTTAACAATGGCGTACAATTCTATTCAGATTTTTTGTTTCATAATTTAATTACAATTTTTAAGTTTTAAAGTATAGATTCCTGTAATTTCACTGCTACTTATATATACCAAAATATATCAAAGTATTCATCAAATCAGCTGAAATATTACCAATAACAAGGATAAATAATTCTAATTCAGTGAACGAAATGTTTAATATAAATTTAAATTAATGAGTTGACTTAGGTATTTAATATGATCTAAATTGTACCAATGGATTAAACCTCGGTTTTATATATTAATTAAAGAGCTGTGATACTTAAAAATTAGAATCTCTATTAAGTATTTAATTAAAATTAAGTAGTGCTTTTTCTATTTTTTTATTTAGCTTACCAAGAACCCGTAAAAAGGGTTCTTACATTTATCATCTACAAAATTGTTATTCCTCCAAGTGTTAATAAAAAGCGATTATTTGTAATTACATTAAAATTAATTGTAACAAAATATTCGTTCCGGTCATCAGTTATGATCGATTTACAATAATTTTTCAAATTGAAATTTACATATAAAAACAAATTGTATCAGATTTAAAATAATTTTTTAACTTTTTCCAATTATGTCGCAATCACATTTTTATTGTTGCAATATTTTTAAATTCTGCTCCAGCTGTTTAATTGTTACTGCATAAAAATATCAGGTTTCCGATGTAGTTTTGGTACTATATCCTTCGACTACTGCAGCATTATGCTAAAAAATCATAGTATATGCAGTATTTTAATTGCTTAAATGTTAAAAATAAATTCTCTAAAAAATGTAGGATAATGATTAATAACAATAAAATTTATTTAATAAATAAAAGTATGATTTGTAAATAATAAATAATTTATTAAAAATAAATTATTTTTAAAAATTGTAAAAAAAAACTGATGGATGTACGTACTGTTTTACCAAATGAACCGCGATGTAGAATCGGCAACGTAGGCATTACGGACGATACACTTGTTGATTACTACTTTTAACGGGTTGCATACTTGTTGCTAGAGACATCCACGTATACAGTATGTGACGAAAGTGACTTACGGTTCTTCAATAAATATAGTTAGGTATTAAGCGATTGAAGTTTCATCGTTAAATTTACGCACTACGACCGGAAATTGATGACGAAATTTTTTAAATTTCAACCGATAAATATATACCTGATTAAAATACATTATTGAGTGTACGTCGTTGTGCATGCTCGATGCACTATTACAGAGAGTAATTTACGATTCTTTAATTATATGTATATATATATATAGGTGCTTGGATTATTTGTCTTATTACTCGTACAGCTGTGTACTTATCTTACTTTGGTAGAAATCGTAATAGTCATTGTTATGCTTATAAACGACGTCTTTATTTTACTTTAAATAAAATATTATACTTGTATTAATAATTGACAACTATGATACTTGTATTGATATAGGAAAGAAAATTTGAACAATTAAAATCGAGGCTTTGTTGTGTAATTTGAAGGTTTAACAATTCGCTTCTGAATAAACCAGTAATTTCGCTTCTTCGCAAAAGAGAACATCGATTTGCATATCACGGACTGATTCAATTGAATATACCGATGTGCATTAAAAAATTCAATATTCAATAAATAACTTTATATATATATAAATTGAAATCACTCGATTTTCGATGCAAATTTTTCTGTTACATATAATTTTAAATATTTATTATTTCATGCATAGTTTACATTCTTTTTAAAATATTTAAAAATGTACAAACAATTTTAACGTTCTTAAATTATCGATAATATAATAGCTATATTATTGTTTTATTTATACACGTATAGATATATAGGTGTATTACAGTAAAGTTTAAAATTTACCTTTGGTATAGCATATCGACACACGACCGTTATAGCTTAATATTGACTTATTAACTTGTTCGAAACTTTTTTTTCTAGAAGTTACTTAAATACTCGTATATAATTATAAAAGTCATAAATAGCGTTAATTATCAGCAATGACGAAATAAAATGTTTTCGGCATATCTCCCAACTAATAAATCAATAAAAAATTATCACCTCTGTTCAACCGATTGCATCCGATATTAATTTATAGTATCGCGTTTATTTCCACGTTGTAAATAATGTATAGCTGAGTTGCTCGAATACGAATACTTCCACTGATTTATTAAGAAAAAATTAGTACCGATTTCAATTTTCATATACTTGATTTAGTGAAAGAATAACAAAATATTCGACATTATTAAACTCTCGTTTTTCCATTTGGTTTTTTTTTATATCGATGCAGGTTTCGTAAATGGTTGAATAAAAACATATATCACGAACTAATTAATTTGAAATAGTATTTCTATTATCAGCGTAAAATATCTATGTCTATATAAATTGAATGAATTAATTACAACTACGAAATAAGGAACTTACAAAATTGTTTGAAGTAAAAGATTTTCTGTATACTGTATAAGTGCATTTTTATAGTTATACATATTACCTATATATAAATATATCGATCATTGGTTAAGTCACATATGGGGTCATATCGATAGTCGGAAGGTTAACCTTTTGTTCGAGTTGATAGTTCGTCGCATTGGCAGTTGAAAGACGTGCGTGAAACCGCTAAACGTTGAAATTATCGAAATAAAAATCTGAAATATAATTACTGATAAATACGAGAGAAGAAGATACTTACATTGATTATTTAAAATGCAATAGCAACACGTATTGTACATTTTCACGAGAAAACGGTATATCCAACATCGACCTCTTTTCGTTACCTTCCTCTGCAACTAGGTTTACGAAATAATGAATATTTTAAAAATGTGGGACCCATACGCCATTCTACATTCAAATAGGTTAAACAAAACACTTTTTTTTTTAAATTTTACGAATCAGAAATATTTAAAATGAATGAGCGATCAAAAATTAACTTATTTTATAAAAAAAATGATTGAAATTATTCGAAAAACTAAATAACTCGTTCTTAAATTATCATATATAAAGAATACTAGAACTGTAGGAGATCCCATCGGGATACGTCCCAATTTCCTATGAAACTCAGAGAAGAAATAATATATATATATTTTTCCCAGATAACTCTAAGAATTCTAATCTCGTAAAGACTTAAAATACTTGAAAATGAAATCACGTAGAACGCTAAAGAACAGAATTTATCTTCGAACACCGCAAGCTCGCGGCTTTAAAAAATAAAAAAAGTAGGTATAAGTAACTATCGTAAATTTTAACAGTGTCTCGGCAAACTTTACTTTCTTCTTTTTTTTTATACACATATACATTTCGTTTAAACACCGCTTAAGAAAATTGTACCGCGACCTTTTTTTCTCTCTTCAAGAGTTGTAGTAAATAAAGTATGGAGGTCAGTGTGCGACCCTTATAGATATATTAGGAAGGGTTAAGTAAGACATATAGAAAGGGAAGAAGAGGATTCTTACTTCTTTTTGTATACCTATAAATAACGATCAAAGGTAAAACGAAAATCTTGCTTCATCCCTCATAAAGTGTTGGTAATTGCCGTCCTTCTTTTTTTTTGCGGAGTGGAGAAAAATTTTTTTGCGGATACCGAAGTACCTGGTACTGAGAAAATTCTTGTAAATAATGAATTTGCTAAGCATTTCTTTTTCGTTTTTATTTTAATGAACGTTTCGAAGAAGTGAATTTGGTACTGAAAATATTGATGTATAATTAATTTTTAATACGTAATTCTCTTGAAGAATACGAGAAAACCGTACCGTTTTAATTCTTTAATTTCTACATTACTTTAAATTTTGGGGAAAAAGGTATCATTTTACGAAAACTTATCTCAAATTTAAAGTACAAAGGTTTTACAAATTTAATCTTTACTAAAATAGTCAACGGTGCACAGTACGATACGTAAATACGAAATCACTTGATTAAATTCAATACATTATTCAATTATCTCAAAAAGTACGTGAAATCTTAGAGCAAGTACTGAATTAACCCCGAAATAATCCATATAAACATAAAATATAAAATGTTGTTAAATTGAAATTTAATCTCGACAAAAAAATTTGACAAAAATCTCTAACATTAGTATTCAACGTATTAGAAAAAAGTTTTCACCCATTTCTCTTTAGGCGTGTTCTACGGTAATTCATTGATAAATCGAATATAACAATTCCCTCGACGCACCTTCATAAAAAATCTGATATATTAGTTTACACAAAGCTAAAAGCCCAGTGAAACGAAGAAAGAAAAGTCGAAGCGACGTTGAACATTTAATACGAACCCCATGAAAGTATATTCCCCGTTGTAGTGCGAAGTAGGTGCGGTAGAGGTCGCTAGGGGAGCTCGATACGCGTAAAGCTCAAGCTCGCGGGCCGCGGAGTACCGGGCGCTAAAGGGGAGGGAGGCTGGGAGGTTCGGGTGCCACCGCCGTCAACTCGCGCACTCTCCGTCCTCGACTCGTTCGCGAAGGATGCGCGTCGATAGTGCGAGCATTTCCTGGTCTGCACCGACGACGACGACGACGACGACGACGACGATGCGGCGCCCTTGAAGTAAGTCTAATAACCTGAGCTTCTCCTCTCGTTTACTTAAATAAATCGTATCGTCGCGCGAATCTCCTGTATGCCTGCGTATGATGTGCGTTCGTACTTTTTTTTCGAAGTGTGTACGTGTGTTTGTATACTTTTTATTTTCAGTCGAGTGATTTGTTGATTGTACCCCGGATGAGTATCTTTCACACAGTTGCCCCCCACCCACACACAAACACAAACACGCGCACACATATATACACGTATACACGTATGTATGAACTTACGCCTGCGTGCGTGGGAGTTTTATTATGTTAAGTCGATGAGTAAGTAACGATGCTACGTTATTGTGTGTTTGCACGTTTAAATTTTAAATGAAACGAGAATGAAGGAATGGTCAAACGATTGGTATACTCTCACCCATTGACTTAACACAGTGATATTCTATTTTAATTATATAAATACCATATGTATACACAATTACAATTGACCGTCGGTGTGATCCACAGCCGTTGTACTTGTAATGTAAACAAGTAACGCGGTGCATTGTTTGCTTTACCACGATTCAACGTTTCCACGTATATATGTATCGTCATATTTTTTAGTTCAACTCACTTTTTATATATGCATATACATATACGCACGAAAGTAACGTTTGCAAGTGAACGCGTTCGATTAATTACATTTGACAGTGTTCCGGCAACGAACACGGCGAACGAGCATTATCAAATTTTTTAATGAGCCGAACGTATGTATATATATAAAAAATGTGAATCGTGATATGCAAGTAAACATTGCAATTGAGTGCACCTTTGTTGTTTTAAGGCGATAGATAAACTTGCTTTTACAACCGGTCAAAAGTATTATTACGCTGCGGTCATCGTTCCTCGACTTGTTTACCTCCGAAATTCAGGTTCGTTTGAAAAATACAAACGCTTAATTAACTATTGAACCACTGAAAGTGATTAATGTAATGTAATGTAATGTAGATTGATAACGTAAAAAAAGGGGATGAACTGAAATTCACCGACTACTACGTAAAAATGAGTCATACGCAATATATATACACGTATGCGAGATTGCGGTATGTATATACAGGTATCAAATAGTCAATATTGAGGTACATTATATAGTTAAGCGTTATTATTTATTTTATTGTTGTATAATTAGTGCATATATTAAACTTTAATGGATCATTTTCTTTTATACTTTCATTTATTATATTTTTAATATGTCTAACTGAAGCTTAATCAAAAAATCTTTCCCCCCTTTTCTTTTTACCACTGAACTCCATGTTCTATAAATATTGATTCGATTAAACCTTGATTAATGATTTTTTCAACCATGCGTATATAAAAGCCTAAAATTGATTTGATTTAAACGATTAATATACAACGTATACGCTATAACCAGCCGATCAAATGAGAAAGGGATTTTTTTTATCGAAAGTGTAAATAAGTACTATTGATCATCGTGCAAACAATAATGATGTATTTATTTAAATAATGGTAGTTATAACACGCATTCTTAGTCGAGGTTCAGCGCCGAAATTCCCGTATAGAAGCGCCGCCGGCGACTAGCGGCAGTAGTAGTAGTAACAGAGGGCAGACCGCGTTTTCGATCGATCTGCCGTCTGTATATCGCTCGTTGGGAGAGGCCGGTCTCGTACGTTTTTTTTCAGGGGCTTGCATACGGGTCAGGTTTACTCGGAGAAAGTGAATCAGAGAATTATTTTCCTATAGCTAGGGAAATAATGTAGGTATACACGCATAACTACCGTTATTTATACATTTTCGTTTCGATTCTATTTATTATTCATTTTCATATATATCTACGTGTCGCACTTCAAATTGTTTAATCGTTCAGGGAGCTATTTACTTTTTTTTTTAAATTTTTTATATTTAATATTTGTACACGAAGGTATCTTTAATATTCTTACTTATAGTATGTAAAAAAAAAGATATTGATGTGCTTTTATTAGTATACTGGGTTGAATTTTCATAACAATTGTCGTTAAGTCTTTTATACGTATGTATGCAGTGCGTTTTAATAATTAATGGCCTTTTGTTAAAAAAAAATACACCATTTATGTTTAAATCAATACACTTACTTTGATTAAAACGGGTGACTAATATACGTACTAAGTAATTAATAATTAATAACTATTGTTTTTTTACATTTTAAATACATTACCAATAACTAGTAAAATGTGCAATATTTCTAATAAGTATGTATGTGTATATTATTTTCTCAATGAAAAGTGCTTGTGGAGCGCTTTTAATTCATGATGAAATAATCGATAACGTAATAGACGGTTGATAAATAAGCTTGCAGAATTGAAGGTGATAACTTATTCTGAATAATGTATAATTTTATTTTTTATTTACGACAACTGATGCGTATAATTTTTCATTTTTTAAACACTCGCAAAAATTTAATTATCATCTTATTAATTATTTGAAATTAAACTTTGAATTACTAAACCTTTTAACCATTATATAACAGCAATTCTTGATTCACGATTTCAATTTCAATTCCGATTGCGATATTTGCTGTATGAAAAAAGTTGATCACGAGAAATTGTAAATACATTTTTTTCTAAAAACTGTTAATATTTGTCTATAATCATATTTATATTTAAATGTGGAGAAAGTGTTATTAAAATGAGTATATTATGTAAAAAAGTGTATAATACCTCTTGGATCCTTTATCAAGAGGAGAAAATTGCATGTTAACCACCATATTCCATCCTGAATGAAATATAGCGAGCGATTTAGTCGAGCTTTAGGAAGCTTTTCTTTGATCGTATTATGCTTAAAATCAAAAATAAAACGTTCGAGAGATTATTAGAAAATTTATTAGTTTGTGCAAATGAAGAATGAAAAATGTTACTAAATATTATTGTGTGTATTAAATTATTAAATTATAAGTATTTTTATATAAAAGCCACAGTAAAATACGATGATTATATTGTGACATTAAACGCAATCACCAATGCCACGTCAATGGAAGCTCGATATGATCCCTACAAAATTTCGTATATCTATGTACATACCTAACCTTTCGTTTATTTGGTTATCGATATTTGATGGTTGAATATAAAGGGCATCACCGTATATTATTGTTCGTAATAGTAATCGGAATATTTATTTAATATCACGCGGTTATCATACACGATATATATAAAGTTGCTTTTATTGTTTAATATACATATTAATTAATCTTATAAATAACGGATTATTTATTAAAACGAAACTATTATGCTGTCTGTAGTATAGAAGTAAAAAAATACTTTTTATATCGCACGCAGTAATTAGATTTCTAGCCCTATTGTGACGTGAACGTGACGTTCGCAAACACTAAAATTAAAGCGTAAGGTACCATTAATATTATATATAAACCTACCAGAATATGTTCTAGATTCTAATGGATAATGAATACAAAGGTGACATTGGGTCTTTATCGCATTTTTTCCATCAATGAAATTGAATTATAGATACAATCTATCGGTTCTTTGGACAGTATGAAATAATAGTTTTTCTTCGACTTATTCAAGAAAAAGTGACCTTTGAAAACTAACGATCATAAAAATCATAAAAATATTTTTTATATTATTATGTGGACAAAAATGGGTAAAAGCTTAATGCATTATATATACATATATATAAGTCAATTTAAAAAAGAACCCATTATTCTACCAATGTTACATTTTTAATCAGCATTGAAAACGAAGACGTCAGAGGTTAAATATTTGACATTACAAGTTTTCTCGTAAATTCTTACATGCACATACTTAATATCGGAAATATCATTTATTTAAAGCAGAATAAAACAATAAGGAACATAAATTTTCGGTTGTAAATCTTAGAGAAAAAATGTGTTTGTTCTTTAAAATTTATGGATATTTTTCATAAAAATTGATTGGTGGCTCTTTAATAACTTTAACATAAAGTGATATAATACGTGGCATATACACGCTGCGTTGATAGCAAAATTATAGCAGTTTCTATAAAATTGATAAAAAATTCTCATTATGGAAAATATTGCAACATTATTTTTGAATGCATATAGTTGCTTCGGATACGCGCCCTTGTATAGACGTGAATTTATATTCTACGAACTTTTACATTATAATTTTTTTATAACTCTGTATGTTTCATAAATTTTAATGTATTTTTTATATCACTCTACATTTTATGATTAATACATCAAGAAATTTCTGTATAAAACATTAATTTTTTTAAACTATGGTAAAAATTTACATAAAAATTATTCTTTTTCGCGACTAAAAATATTCCCTTTAAAATGAAATTCTAATAAGTGAACAACGTTACTTGGGTTAAAAATTTCGCTGGGAAAACCTACTTCACATACCCAAAATAAAAGAAATATCTCTGAAAAACCAACATTTCCAGACTAACCCTCCACAAGTTTTAGCAAGAAAAAGTAACAAAAAAAAAAGAGAAAGAATTCCCGACGTTCGCACTCGAGATAATAAAATACCCAGGCGCATAATTGAGTGATACGCTCGCAAAAAAAGAAGAAAATGTTCGTTTCCTCTAATGGATACTTTTTCATCGAGGTAGACGCAGTAGACTCATAAAATATTTTGCGTCTCTTGGTTTTCGCATATGTAACTATATAGGTTTTTTTTTCTCTTGCATATGAAATCGAGGACAGCCGGAAATTTCGTTTCTTCCGGAGTTGATTGGTCGTTCTTGATGGGCTATTGGGATTGTCTCGCGTGCACGCGGCGCCCGAGGCTCTTTCCAGACTTTGCTTCGACGACGATAAATGCCATTGTGCTGTGTCTGTGTTTTCAACCGGTGCACGAGTATATAGTTTCCGGTTACTTTTGTTTATCCGAGGGTGCAGATTGTTTTCCTTTCTCGGATATGTCCACCAAGATTTTATGGATAAATTTCAGTTTTCGTTAATACAGATGATAGCTGCATGGATATTGATCGATCAAGTTGTTAAAATTTTATTTTCTTTTATTCTAGTTGAGCGAACCCACGCTATTCCTCTATGTACATAGAGAGATCTTATCGATTAGTAAAAATGAAAAAATATTTTATGTTTACGTGTCAGTATATTTATGTTGTAGTAATTATATTTTAAGATCATACTTTTAGTTACTTTATATTACAATTTCGGTACTTAGTTACTTTATATTACAATTTCGGTAGTTAGGTATACTCTAGAATTTTAATTAAATTTCATTAATCAATAATCCGATTAATTAAGCTTTACATTTTCTGCAGACGATGAATCTTAATGAAATAAAAACAATTTCATTAAAAATTATCTTCTGTTATTTCCGTATTACGCAGTTTATCTACTGAAGCCCACATAAAAATTTCTTTCGCTTCACCTCTATACCTAAGATCGGTAATAAATAAAATTTGAAAAGTGAACCACAAGCCCCTGCGCAAACTAATAACAACCTCAAACTTTTATCCAAACTCGCATACATCAGAATGAAAAATAAAATAGTAACCATCCTCCCACACTTTTAACATCTCCGTTAGCGACGAAAGATAAGCGTCATTAAGAACATTAACTCGAATAGGCTAATCCGAGCGCGTAATCAGCCCGCAAATGATAATACGTTGCACATTACGCATATATATATATATATATATATATACATACGGTGCACATAATGCATATCTCCGAGAACTCGGCGTGTGAATTTTTCGCGTCGTAAAACAAAATCACTGGCTTAATATCGCTACAACCCTCGCAAAACGAGGAAAGGAGGGAAAGAGAGGAAGATAAGAGAAAATAAAGTGAGACACGGGCGATACTACCGATTTACAAATACCGACGTAACACGAAGACTTTTGTTAGCAGAGAGGGGCTCCACTTTTATTACAATAGCTCGATTGAGAAATTAGATTTCGAATGATTTATTTATTAGTTTAGTGGTACATAAATTATGTATGATAAGTAAATAAACCTAACGAACGGGAGGGGAAAAAGTAAGTTGAATTAAGGAAATGTGTTAAATTTTATATAGTCTATTTTTATTTATTTATTTTTTTTTGTTAATTAAACTGAATGTAGTTGACATTTTAATTTATCAGATATACTTTTAAAACGTATCAAAATGTAAATAAATAAAACTGATATTACAAAGTAAAAGAGTGGTATAAAATATAATATTTTATAGATTAAATTTTTTATTAATAAAAAAAATACTTCAACAAATTTTTTGATATACATTTGTGTCAAAAGAGGAAAGTATATTTACTTAAATTTACTCATAAAATGTGAGAACACGATGAGATATATCAGACACGTCAAAGAAAACCAACCCGATTACCACCAGTCCTTCGAATCTTCGAAGCGCGCCAACAGACAAAGGGAGGCAGAGACTCGAAGAGTGCGTCGACGTATGTGGGTCACAAGGCTTGTTTACGACTCCTCCTTTTTCTTTCTTTATCCTCGCCGACGCACGCGCGACACTTGAACGAAATCAAACTAAAAGAACAAAAAAGACAGAAAATGAAACGAAGAGAAACACAGGAAGCAATGAAAATGCCGATGTCGTCAAAGGCGCCGGTGTGTTCGAGCTTTTATATTCACCAGTGTATTTTGAGCTTTACCTTTGTTTTTTTTACTCGTGGTATTGATAGAGAGTTCGCACAATAGTCGTGAACTGAAAATTTAAGAGATACTTTTCGTTTTATAGAGGTATTTGATTGTACGGTAGGAGATCGTGTTTGGTTAGGTTGTATTCGGGAGAGGAAAGTACTAAAATTTTTTGTTTTATCGATGTACGCGAATGGTCAGAAAATTTGTTTGAAGTAAATTTTAGATGGTTAGAACTGATTTTTATGGAGCTTTTACGTTTCAGTGTAATTTTATTGATAATGAATTATTTTCTTGGATGATTGCATTAATATATCTTTAAGATTTGTAAAAATTATATTAATATTGTATAGCTATAAATAACCAATACCTTAAAATTATGTATAATGCATAGACGATGAAATAAAAAGGCTACCGACATGTAAATACTATTATAAATACGTTTACTACGCGATGTCGGATGAATGGTAGATTACTCTACTGTTCGAAGTAATTTCTACCTTTACCACTTAAGGATTCACGCGTTACTTCAAACGGTCTACATATTCGAATAATGATAATAATAGTATTAAACATATAAAAAATTATCCCAAACTTAATCATTGGACTTTAACAATCCAAGTATTAAATAAAATTTAATATAACAAATTTTTATTATTTTTAGAAACATTTAAAAAAAGTTTATTATAACCTGCAATGTTGCGAGATTTTATTAAATTTTATTTATCGTATACCCATAATAATTCAAAGATAAATATTAATTGGCATGCAAGAATAGATTGAAGAAATACATGACATAATTAAGAGTACGACAAAAAAATTCCTCGTCCAATCAGTCATAGTTTATTACTCGAGTTAGAATGTCAATTCGCTGTTTCATCGGTATTTTAAAATCGCTACAAGAAACGTTTGCGGGAAGCATCCGTGTACATGAGACTTGTTTACGTGTAGGTGTGTGGGTGGGAGGGAAATTCGTCGTATACGTGTCTTCGATCCTTGCAACTGCGCAAAGTCCTGCGTCGCCCAACTAAGATGAGGAGAAAGTGAGATAGAATTTGACGGGAGAGAGGGAAAACAAACGATTTTCAGAGGGTTAGAGATGCATTAAGCAAGTTACACAATGTTGGGTATATGAGTCATTTTCAATTTTCAATTCTATATACCAATGTAAAGTATATTTTTCTATCTTACTTTTTTTATTGTATTATCATACACTGAGAAAAATGGTATACTGAAAACTACTGTATTTTGTAATATCACAAAGTTATGCTTGAATTATTGTAATTGTTGCCATGATTTTATTTAAAATTACTACATTCATTTGAACAATTAAAGTTTAATAATTTAAAATTAGTTTATAATTTAACAGTAATTATTAATCACGCAATAATTTAAAATAATTTAACAATAATGTAATTATTGTATTGGATTAAACGAAGACGAACTTTCGATATTTTATAAAAATGATTACCAGTAATATTTTATATAAAGAACGGATATACGAAACGCGAGTAATAGTTATCTTCCTTAATCGATCATATTGCTCATCTGATATTGTAACTATAAGAGAGGATAGCCACGCTATACGATAATCGCCACAAATCATGTCAATTTTATTATTAAAGTAGAATTTCAAATGGTATTATTTTATTTTATCCATTACTTTTTCTTTTCTCCCAGTAGGATCGCCGTTTAATAAATTATGTATGTATAAGATAAAGCCTATGTAATGGCAAAAAGTACGCGCAATATATTATACACGATATGTGGATCGATTGATTTGAAACATTATTAATATTAAATATTATTAATTAGTAATACGTAGTACATTTTTAAAAGAGCACTGAGGTTACGTTTGTGTAATAAGTGTAATTTTTGTTGATATTGAAATAAATTTGAGACGTATGAAAGTTGTTGATAACACACAGCAAATGTATTGTTATTTCTCGTTCATTGTTATAAAGCTTGGAATGTACATCTAATAAAGTTAAATTAACTTTATGCATAATTTTCACATAAGCGATCTTAAAAATTTTAATAAAGAACATACAGAGATATGCAGAAATTTCTATGCAGCATTCACTTAATTGTTTGAAGATGTAATTTTAATTAGTGTAAACTTTGTTCTTTACGCGTACAAGTATAAAAGTTTCTACATTTAAATAACATTTGTTAATTAAAATGTAATAGAGAAAATAAAGAAAATATACAAAATTTTCTTGTTTCGAACGAGGAGAAAAGCTAAAAGATCAGTAGTTACAAAATAAAAACGCCCCGTACCCGAAAAATATCGATCCACCGTATTATTAACCAAAGTTATACAAGCCACCCTTCCATAAAACCCACATTATCTCGTAAGGGAAATCGAGAAGCAATGCAAAGCTACAGAGAGAAAATCTCCCATCTCTCAACTGCAAATCGACCTTAAAGCACGACGGCCCGCACGCGCAAGAGAATCGAGAGAGCGAGAGGTGGGATTCGGCCGCCTCTAACGGAGAGGGATGAGTTAAACCAGGGGGAGGGGTCGGAGGGGCCAGGAGGGGGGTCGCACGAAAGGAAAAAAGAATTACACCCTCAGCGAGACACCTGCAGTAGAAGCCTCGGCGCCGGCGAGGCGGCTTACTTCACTCCGCGGATCGTCGCATCCCTTTTTATATCGAACGCCAGTCACCCTCTGCCCCGGCTTTCTCTCTCTTCCTTGCACTATCCACCTCCGCGGGTTCGCCCAATATCGCACTTGACCTTGCGCCCGCGACACTCTCGATTTCGTTCGCGATATACTTTTTTTAACCGGTGTTCTACCAACTTGTGTTTATTTAGTGGTTAGTGGATGCTCCTCATCAGCTGGAAATGTCTTGGCTATGGACCGTGAGTTCACTTTTATGGATTCGTTAAGTTTTTATTCTTTGGTTTTCGATATTTGGTGATCTTACTTTTTATTCGTGCGTCTACGATGTCAAAGATTGAAAAGCTATATCTAAAAGAACGTGTAATATTTGACGAAAGATGAATTATTCTCAAAGAAATATTATTGATCGCAACATTCATTTCATAATAGGGTAACTACTTACTGTAAATACAGCATAAAGATAAAAAAACTAAAGTAAAAATTAAGCTTAACCTTAATAGAATTTTCTTTCTCTATACAAGTTCTGCGAATTTCCGCTTTAGTGTTCATTCAATTTCTCTTTTAGTGTGAAGTATAAAACATAAAGTGCGATATTAAATTCGAAATTTTACATTATTAAATAAGTAACAATTTTTCATTTATGTTTTTTACAATAAAAGTTACTTATATTCCGTCATTACGGAATAATATGAAAAAAATTATTGACCGAGCAGTTTTATGTTGTTTACTTCAATTTCGCTTTACCGTTATTAAATTTAATACTTTTGTTGCAGTGCAAAAGTTTTTAATATATCGTAAAAATCGTCAAAACATTTTTATACACAAAAAAATCAGCGAAACATTCAATGTCTATATCGACTGGTATATTTGTTCTATTGCACATGTTTTGATCTTCTATTTTAACATATATATATTGTAAACAAATAAATTTTTAACGTTAATTTAAATTTTGACAACTTGTTTGATTTTAGTCCAAACAATAGTGAGATCATCCTATTAATAAAGAAATATGTTTTAAATTATTTAAATATTAAGCATAGTAAGTTATTCTTATCAGTATCATTTTCTACTTGAAAAAAAAACGGGATAGTAGTTAAAAAATAAGAAATATATGTATATTCTACAAGTGAGTATTTCATTCTAGAAAATCGTAAATGTTAAAATAGCTTATACTTTTACTATAAAAACGAACTACTTATCAAAATCAAATCTACATTTAAATTTATCCACTTAAAGGAAATGTAACTCGAAATGTATTTTACGAGGGGTAGCACTACAAGAGTTTTTTTATGAATGAAGCATGACGTCAAAGTAAAATAAAGATCACAGTGGTATCTCTATCGTTTATACCTAAGTCAGATCACGTTCACGGTTTCTCGTCCTTTGAACATTTTTTTTTCTCAGCGCTCCTTGTAAATTCACAGGATTCACACGTGCTTCGTATATTGCAATACTATTTCTATTTGTAATTGAATATTATTTAAATCTTTATTCTCGCGTGTTGCACATTATCATCGATTTTCCTTCTTCGGTACAAAAATCTAATGGAATTTAATTACAGTGGCTATAATTTTAATTCGTTCGTTGGAAATACAAACAAAAATGTAATATATAGCGCCCGTCAGGAAATAATTTTCTTGGAAAATTGCGAAAAAAATCATTAAACTCGACAGTTAAAGGGAATTAAGCTATACACGAGGTAGTACATTTTAAAAAAAAATTGAATTTATGTTGTTTACTTTACGACGACGTGGATGGCGTGCTGAAGTAACACGGGAATATCAAATAACACTTTTTAAAATGAACTGCGAGTACTTTTTAAAAATCCGCTTTCTTAATTATATTAATTAACAAATTTGCGTCTATTATAGATGTAAATTACTCATTCCTTTTCCGATGAATTTTATTATTGAACTTTTAGCAATCGATAAATTTTGCATATGCATAATATTTCTTACACATACACATACACAGCAGACACTCGCACGCGCATATATATATATATATATACAGGTATACTCAACGTGATCATTTATTAAGTTTTTGCATTAGCATTTGAACTTGTATTACCCACTTTAGCCATTAATGTCAAGGTTGCAATATTTTCTAGAGAACAGGATGAGTTAAGAATTATTTTTTAGTGAAAAGCTAATGTACGCTCTACGGTATTGGGTTTATATTCAGATAATTTTGCTAAATATTTATAAATAAAATAATCCTAATACGGCGATGACAATATTAAATTTGTATCGAAGTAGATCGTGAAGTGATTATAATATCTAATGAAAAAGTTAGCGTTGCGAAACGAATAGAAATTTGCGAAAATTAATTCAGATAATCGGGGAAAAGATAATGGAGATATTGATGAGTAAATCGTACAGGTCGAGGAACGATGATCCAGGTACCGTCACCCGGTAGCGGTTTGGCTTCTAAAGCCAATAATAAATACGATCGGTTGAGACGCAAGAGCATCGCTTTCCTGACTAATCTATTTAAGCTAAGAAAGCGCAATTGTCTCACCGCAGGCATGAGGATCAACGAGGAGGCAACGACGATGCAGCGCTCACCGAGACTCGAGAATCCAGGTGAATATAGTCCTTTCTCGTTATATACATAAATACCCGTTCATATACTCTACACGCTTCAATACAATTTCATTATGTTTTCAATTATTAATTTATTAGATCTAGAGGAGATGTAAAACGAATTAGCCTCGTCAACTTATTCATAAGATATTCATTATTTATTAAACGAAAGAAACAAGTGCTTTTTTTATTATAAATTTAGTACGAGTCGATAAATATGAAATTAAAAACAGTTTCTTAACTTGAAATTCGTTAGTAGCAAAATTAAATTTATGTCACATATATGTATAATCGTAAAAAAAATCCAAAATTTATAGGATTATTATAATGAGTTTTAAACAAGATTTTGAATCTTCGAAAGTTTTCTTATATAAGTACTTTTTAACAATTTTATTTATTACGGATGCTGGTTTACTCGTTACGTGTAAAGAACATTTAAAAAAGTTAAACTGATGACTAAGAGTCTATTTAAAATTTTAGTTCTACACAATAAATTGTTGCGAAAATTGATTAAACGTTCGGTTAATTGTATAGATGCATCTAAGCGTAAGTCTTTAGAAACAGGTAGCTCTATCGCAAACTTTCCCTTACAATTATCTTATAATTACTTATAATTTTGCGCGTATACGACATTCTATGGAAAATAAACAGAATAAAGTTTCCATTGAAAATATTAAATTGAATGCATCGAGCGTTCAAAGTCAAGTACGATTTCGATTATTCGAAGCGCTATTAAAGTTCACTCTATTCACGAAATGAAACTCAGCGCACGATTGCTTATTAAGTGAGGAGTTGCGTATAGTATATTTTTTATTGTTTATCGAGAATTTCGAATTCGCGTATAAATAAAAAAAAGATATATAAAAATTGAAGAGAAACAGGAACTTTGCCTAATTAGGTCAAAATCTTGAGGAAGCTAAAAAAGGGAAGAAAGAAGTTGCACGGTTTCTTGAAAAAAGTTATCAAAAGCAATTTAGTTTACTTGTTCTTCCTCAATTTTCAAGTTAAGTACCCCGCTGCATTTCTATTAACACTGACCTTTTTCATATGTATATATATATATACATATATAAAAAAAGCAACGAGTGTGTCCGTAGTTTTAATTACTCATCTTTCTTTCTCCACGCTGTAGCTCCGAAAACAAAAGCTCCTCTGTATCAAGCTTGTTTTAAAACTAGTGAAAGCCTAGTCATCTCGATTTAATCTACGTACACACGTATATAAACTGTACAAATCTACCTTCTTTTTTTTCTTTCCCCATCACGTGTCGACCTTCGAACAACTCGGATGCACGTGTGTATTTATCACCTATATGTATACATTTATCACGATCTACGCGTTACGTAAAGATGATGCACAAAATATCATGGTTAGTAATTAATACTAGTGCAAGTATTGGTGCTTGTACAGTGAGAGTGAAAAGTACGTATAAATTGTAGAATATGATAATGTTGTTAAATTATTGGCACCGAACAGTATAATGTTAGGCTACAAAGAATGAATGTTTATTGAAAGAGGAGGTAGAGAGAGAAAGTTTAAAAAAAGATTGAGATGCAGAGAGGGATGAGAGAGAAAGAGAGAGAGAGAGAGAAGGTGAAGGAGAGCAATAGAATGAGTGGCAGCACTAATGCTTATACTTTACAATATCTGTATGGCAAAATACTTATGCAAATAATAAGAACGCGTCCTTTTTTCCGAATGATCGAGAATGCTAAATTTCACAAGCGATTTCTATCAGGTCTTAGATCTATAATGATTTAAAATAGAATACTCGTTATGACCGATACTAAAACTACTGATAAAATGAGTTTATTTTTCCACTCTAACAAACTCTTTATTATTTAATATTTCATTAATCGCAAATTGTCGAAAATGACTTAAATTTTTTGATGCATCGTGGACGGAACGAAACATGATTAAAATACTCATAAACAGATATTTTTATTAGAAAGTAACGAAATTATCATTGAGCGTTACAATATCAATCTATATTATTCGGAAATCAATCGAAAGTTACATTACGGTTATTAATAAGAATTTCCGAAGTAATGTCCTATAATATTTTTTAATCTGTTTGATTTATTAACTGTAATTTAACGTTAAATTTTATTAAACATTAATACATATATGTTATGCGCTTTAAATGTATTATAATATTTTCGTCGAGATAATGTCGAGTATGTACAATTGTCTTCGAACTTAATAACTGAATACACTAATGCATTTTGAATAATCCAGATATTTCTAAAATACTGTATTAGATTTATATACATCGATTAATTACCTTACAATAAGAAATGAACTGGTAGAAAATTATCTAGTTTTATCGTGGCTTCGCTTAGTTAGTATGACGAACTGTATAAATCTACATAGTACTAGACAAAATTTCTACTAGGAAAGCGGAGAAGTTTTAACATTATCATATTCTGTATTCTGTGTTATCTTATTTTGTAGAATAAGGTAAATTATGTTACGAGTCGCGTGATTGTACTATTTACAGTTCGGTATGATCTTAGCACAATTTATAAGTATATATAAATCAAGAAACAATACGTAACAGAGGCTCGTCGCGTTTAGCTCTTTCTAGAAATCTCCGAGCTGCTCAGAATCGCTAGAGCTCCGCTCGAGCTCGTTCGTGGTCCGCTCGAGCATCGTTCGATGTTCGCTCGATCGACGATCGAGGCTACTCCGAGCTTTGTTCGATGTGCATCGATCTACTTCGAACGCGTACGGGAAATAACAAGCATTCATGCCCAATCGATATAAACTCAGTCGATTCGAGGTCTACCATACCGGCTGCGTTGTACATACACTAAGTTCACGTGCGCTTTCAACGACAATTGACAACGCCGCACTTAGTCGAATCGGTTGTAACGTGATCATTGCCGGCAAAATTCCGTTAAACGCGCTAACACGCACATTATTATGGATGAGAGCAAGGTGCCGCATCTTATTGATGAAGTGCAACGCCGACCAGCGATTTGGAATAAATCACTAAGTGAGCACAACAACAAAAACTTTATTGGATCCGAATGGAATAAAGTTGCGGCCAATATCAACGTATCTAGTAAGTATTATCTGTTTTATAAGCCGTCAACGGTGAACCTAACCTCTTTTCGTCTGTTATCTTTTTTTCATTCATTTTTATTGTCTATGATCTCAGCTTTACTTACTAAAAGTTTGTGTGTACAAATTTACAAATGCAATGATATTTTTAACGCGTTATATCTTTGAAATCAATTAATAGGCGGGTTAGTTATTCTTTTTTTTGACTCTGCAAATGTGTTTCATGAACCTTTAACTATAAATATCATATAAATATGTGATTTCTTAAAATTGGTTGTGTTATTCAAATTTTGTTAGTGTTAAAATAGCAATCTTTTAATAATTAAATTATTTTTGAAATAACTTCGAGAAACATAGTTGAATAATATAGTAATTATATATTATATATACATTGTGAACAAAGCGTTTATTACGGCGATGTCGAAGATCTAACATGCCGCAGCAATACATAAACAAACAAACGAATTGTTTTTTTTTATTCGTGCTTTTTCCACTAACCGTATAGAATTACTTCAAATAGAAAATGTACACATTCTCTTATTTCTTAATTGTGTTTTAATAATCGTGTTGGTATAAATGAATAGTTTTACGTTGATACAAATGGAATTATAATTAGAAAAGCAAACTTATTATCTTTTATTTGGAGAAATTTATGAATATAGAATTAATTATTCTTAAGTGTATTAAGTAAAACTGTGCTATTTTATTTGAAACATATTTTTTAAATTACAGAAGCCTCTGCTCAGAACAAGTGGAAAGCATTAGTAAAAAAATTTAAAACAGAACATTCTCGTGTTCTGCTTCATCGTTCAGGCGATGGTCTTGAAGATGTGTATAAGTCTGCGTGGCCATATTACGTATCCCTGTCATTTTTAGCACATTATACCGTACCTAACTCGTCAAGCGGCAACTTGAATTGTCTCTTTGAATTAAAGCCTTCAATAACAGATAAATCAAGTAACGAATCTTTACAAAGTAGCGATTTAAATAGCAATCAAGATAGCCACATGATGAATAAAAAAGAAAAGGATATTGCTGAGGAGATATTGCGTATGGAGAATCAAAAATTCGCACTTTTGGAGAAGTCAGCGTGCCACAATCCGCAAGCGAATAATAGCGTCGAGCAGGACAAACTTAACATGGCATTTTTTGAAACTTTACTACCAATATTGCGTGAAGTCAGCAAGGAGGATATTTTACTGTGCCGAACTGAATTATCTCGCGTCGTTTTTAACTACGCATATAAGGACGCGCTTGTCTGAAATTCTAGTGACTCCAGTAAGCCCGGCGATGAAGTCTTCCAATACCACCGAAGATAGAAAATCGACTTTTTTCAGATATGGCATCGCAGAGATATGAATACGGTCGACGAATATTCGGTTCTCGTCCACTATCGAATTGGGATCCACGGTATCACAATCAACAGCTCCGCCAGAGTTCTACGGGCGACATAATTATCAGCCGATGGAACATCAAAATTGGTACGCTCAGGTGCTATGTCAAGGCAACCTCTAGTAAATATGACCCATCTACCTAACGTAGGCCAGGGCATAAATAACGTAATGGGACCTGTTGCAAATAATATTAATGTCGGTAGCTCTGACAAAGTTTTGTACGGAAGACTAGAAGACTCTCAAACATCCACAGAAAATCAATCTATAGTTACAACAAACGTTATGCCTCATGTAGTTCGTCTGAGACTACAAGCGCTGCTAATAATCTTACAACTCAGTCTATTACTTGTTCCGCTGAGGCCACCATGACATCGAATACTAATGTTGTAAATGCTAAAACGCTATTTTATGACACACAGGGACATCCGTGTACAGTAAGCCGGCGAATGAAAGTTCTCCAATACCACCGAAGATAAGAAAATTCGACGATGATGATGGTTAAAAATATCTTAATCAATAAGTTATTACAACTCAAATTTAATTTACTTTTTATGTTTATTATTTATGTTTGTTTATTTATTTTCCGATTGTCAAATATAGGTTCCCTTTAAACTTCCGACCAATATATCAGTAAGGTAGAAAGAAATACCAGCCATCTACTAAGGAACGTGATATTGAGCGTCAAATTTAATAATAATGGTAAGTTATTCGACAAAAATCTATTACAATCCTTTAAATAATAATAATACAAATATAATATTTGAAAACAGGCTAGAAATATCTTCCAGAAGATAGAAAAAAATTTTTAAGTGTTAAAAATAATTTGTCTAAGAGTTATTCCACCATGAAAAATGGAAATTTTTCAATTTTTTAGAAAAATTTCTATTTTCAAAGCCATTTATCTCAAAATCTATTGATTTTTTTGAAAAAACATTATAAAAAACAACTTTTGTTCAAAATAATCTTTAGAACTTATCTACCTAGGTTACAATTCTTAATTTTAAAATCTCGAAGAGATAGGACACCCGGAAAGATGGATTATCAAAAAAAGGCGACTACGCCACAATTGACTTTGATCTAACACAGCTCAAAATATCACATTTTTCAAGAGTTTTCGAATGGCGGTGGTTAGATTATTGGCCAAGACCGCTGGTGTAAGTTATGCCCTAAAATACATGAAAATTAGTGATTTTATGAGGTTTATGGGGTATAACTTACACCAGCGATCTTGGCCAATAATCTAACCACCGCCATTCGAAAGCTCTCAAGATCAAAATCGATTGTGGCGTGGTCGCCTTTTTTTGATATTCAATATTTCCGGGCGTTCTATCTCTTCGAGATTTTAAAATTAAGAATTGTAACCCAGGTAGATAAGTTCTAAAGATTATTTTGAACAAAAGTTGTTTGTAATGTTTTTTTCAAAAAATCAATAGATTTTGAGATAAATGGCTTTAAAAATAGAAATTTTTCTAAAAAATTGAAAAATTTCCATTTTTTATGGTGGAATAACTGTCAGGCAAATTATTTTTAACACCTAAAAATTTTTTTCTATCTTCTGAAAGATATTTCCAGCCTGTTTTCAAATTTTGGAGCGATTTAAAATTTTCATCGTACCACTTGACGTGAAATAGCCCATATATATATATATATATATATATATATATATATATACATTTTTTGGATATATTGGGTGCAAACAAGAAATTAACTTATACTATAAGTAACAAGTAAATTGCATAATACTTTTTTCAGATATGGCATCGCAGAGATATGAATACGGTCGACGAATATTTGGTTCTCGTCCACTATTGAATTGGGATCCACGGTATCACAATCAACAGTCTCCGCCAGAGTTCTACGGGCAACATAATTATCAGCCGATGGAACATCAAAATTGGTACGCTCAAGGTGCTATGTCAAGGCAACCTCTAGTAAATATGACCCATCTACCTAACGTAGGCCAGGGCATAAATAACGGAATGGGACCTGTTGCAAATAATATTAATGTCGGTAGCTCTGACAAAGTTTTGTACGGAAGATTAGAAGACTCTCAAACATCCACAGAAAATCAATCTATAGTTACAACAAACGTTATGCCTCATGTAGTTCGTTCTGAGACTACAAGCGCTGCTAATAATCTTACAACTCAGTCTATTACTTGTTCCGCTGAGGCCACCATGACATCGAATACTAATGTTGTAAATGCTAAAACGCTATTTTATGACACACAGGGACATCCGTGTAATAAAGAAAACAAACCTGCCGACATTGAAAATTGTTTATTTCAGAATTCACTGAATGTATCATCTTCTAGTACTCCGGTTACTGGTAACAACACTGCAGTATCTGACGGTGCAGTCAACTTCAATAACTCAATATAATAGTTTATTCTATAGAAATGTTTTTTAATTAAAATATCATCTAGATTGTAAGGTTAATATTGTATCTTGTATACATTTAATAGCGTATTTTTCTTATTGAATTATATTCGTTTTTTATTTTTACACTAAGTTTTGATAAAATTAGTTTTTTAATAGACATAAGCAATGATCTATGATTATATTTTTGTACCTTAAGTGATGTTTATGCTAATCTAGCAAAACATGGCTTAGCTGTAAGCGAGCGAATGTGTAATATAAATCATTTACAAATTGCGGCAGCATGTAAACGCTGAAACATTTTCTATTTACATTTCAATAGTTTTTATTAATATTCTCTTTATATTACTTTTATTACTATTTGTATGTTCATGTTCACTAAAACATAAAATTTATAAGAATTTTGCGTTTTTCTTAAAAAATAAATTCAATACTGTTATATTACTATACTTATTTTTATTTTTAATTTCGTACTCGTTTGTTGTATTAGTATAAACTTTAAATTTTTTTAACATTTTTGCTAACAATGAGTTATTAAATGAGTGGAGCTCATGTGTGACGCAAAGTTTCAATATAACTCTAAGATATCTAAATGGAATGTATTTGGTTTATTTATATATATTTCAGATACATGAAATAAGTACCGGCACACTTTTGTTAAATATTCCGCTGACATAGACATTTAATTCACTATTTTAGAAGAAAAGCGGATAGCTACATTCAAGCGAATAGTAAAGTGATAAAAATAGATAAAATCAGTCAGGCAAAGAACATTTATTATTTTTTCATACATGTTTATTCAATCGTCTACAATAGTATTATATTTTTTAGTTTTCTAACAATCTTAAAAGATATACCTATTTTTATCAGTAACATTTAATTAATTGTAATAGTTACAATGAACTGATGTAGTAAAATATATTTTTAATGTATGTCGTAACAATCGATAAGATATTAAAAATAGTAATATTGTGAACAATTTCAACAAAATCTGGTGCTTCAGCTATGAAAGCAATCGCGACACAAATGATTTTTCATAAAATATTCTGTAAGTTCATTGCGAATATCTTCACTCGATACAGGAATTATTTGTACTTCATTATCAGAAATATTAATTACGTGCTCAGCTGTTGCATCGTATAAAATATCGCGACTTAAATCTATAACAATATTATGAAGTAAACATGTACATTTTATTATTAAATTTACTATTTCCGGACTTTTATCGATATTAGTATACAATATTCGCCATTTTTGGCTAGTTTGGCCAAATGCATTTTCTACAACAACACGCGCTTTAGACAATCTCTTGTTAAATATTTTTTGCTTATGCAATAAATTTATACCCCTATAGGGTTTTAACAAAATGTTAGATAATGGATATGCTCCGTCTCCTATTAAAAAATATGGTAGATAAAAATTCGAATTTCCTATTTTACTAATATTTGGTATCCTTATTTTATTTAACATTAAAGCTTTATATAATTGCGAAGCCTTGAAAGTAGAGGAATCATGTTGACTTCCAAATCCTCCGACATCTATACAAATGTATCTATAACTGGCATCGACAACAGCTTGTAAAACAATAGAATAATAGCCTTTAAAATTAAAGTAGAGACTTCCTGATTTAGCCGGTTTTTTAATAGATACGTGCCGTCCATCGATGGATCCAATACAATGCGGCAAGTCCCATTTCGTTTCAAAATCCTTCGATATTTTTATAAAATCGTTGATGGATGGAACGGCCATATGCACCGGCGAAAGTGTCAACCATAAAACACTCATTGTCTCCGATACGATGGTAGAAACAGTTTTTATTCCCATTTTAAAACTGAATGCCAATTCAGAGTAAGAGCTCCCCGTAGCAAGAAATCTAAAATAATAAGATATATAATAAAAATAATACAAATGCTTAAAATTAACAACGAAAATAGGGCAGTATATATGCAGATATACGTATATAAAAAATTACCTAAGTGTCAAAACTAGTCTTTCTTCTGGCATAATAGGCTGAACATGTAGATTACACCAATTCTTCATGAGCAAAGGGCTAATTTTGCTCAACACATATTCGAAAGTGGAAATGTTTATCCTCATATATTGTATAAATTTTTCAGGATGGTTCTTAAGTTTTGGGAATAATGTGATATATTCACCATTGATAGCACGAGTGCTATTTATTTCATGAGTTTGTAAACGGCGTGTTTCCCCTGATGTCGCAGTAGACATAGTGTATTAATTCTTTCATAAAATACCTATAATGATAAAAAAAAATAAATAAAAATGAATGAAAAAAAAGATAACAGACGAAAAGAGGTTAGGTTCACCGTTGACGGCTTATAAAACAGATAATACTTACTAGATACGTTGATATTGGCCGCAACTTTATTCCATTCGGATCCAATAAAGTTTTTGTTGTTGTGCTCACTTAGTGATTTATTCCAAATCGCTGGTCGGCGTTGCACTTCATCAATAAGATGCGGCACCTTGCTCTCATCCATAATAACGTGCGTGTTAGCGCGTTTAACGGAATTTTGCCGGCAATGATCACGTTACAACCGATTCGACTAAGTGCGGCGTTGTCAATTGTCGTTGAAAGCGCACGTGAACTTAGTGTATGTACAACGCAGCCGGTATGGTAGACCTCGAATCGACTGAGTTTATATCGATTGGGCATGAATGCTTGTTATTTCCCGTACGCGTTCGAAGTAGATCGATGCACATCGAACAAAGCTCGGAGTAGCCTCGATCGTCGATCGAGCGAACATCGAACGATGCTCGAGCGGACCACGAACGAGCTCGAGCGGAGCTCTAGCGATTCTGAGCAGCTCGGAGATTTCTAGAAAGAGCTAAACGCGACGAGCCTCTGTTACGTATTGTTTCTTGATTTATATATACTTATAAATTGTGCTAAGATCATACCGAACTGTAAATAGTACAATCACGCGACTCGTAACATAATTTACCTTATTCTACAAAATAAGATAACACAGAATACAGAATATGATAATGTTAAAACTTCTCCGCTTTCCTAGTAGAAATTTTGTCTAGTACTATGTAGATTTATACAGTTCGTCATACTAACTAAGCGAAGCCACGATAAAACTAGATAATTTTCTACCAGTTCATTTCTTATTGTAAGGTAATTAATCGATGTATATAAATCTAATACAGTATTTTAGAAATATCTGGATTATTCAAAATGCATTAGTGTATTCAGTTATTAAGTTCGAAGACAATTGTACATACTCGACATTATCTCGACGAAAATATTATAATACATTTAAAGCGCATAACATATATGTATTAATGTTTAATAAAATTTAACGTTAAATTACAGTTAATAAATCAAACAGATTAAAAAATATTATAGGACATTACTTCGGAAATTCTTATTAATAACCGTAATGTAACTTTCGATTGATTTCCGAATAATATAGATTGATATTGTAACGCTCAATGATAATTTCGTTACTTTCTAATAAAAATATCTGTTTATGAGTATTTTAATCATGTTTCGTTCCGTCCACGATGCATCAAAAAATTTAAGTCATTTTCGACAATTTGCGATTAATGAAATATTAAATAATAAAGAGTTTGTTAGAGTGGAAAAATAAACTCATTTTATCAGTAGTTTTAGTATCGGTCATAACGAGTATTCTATTTTAAATCATTATAGATCTAAGACCTGATAGAAATCGCTTGTGAAATTTAGCATTCTCGATCATTCGGAAAAAAGGACGCGTTCTTATTATTTGCATAAGTATTTTGCCATACAGATATTGTAAAGTATAAGCATTAGTGCTGCCACTCATTCTATTGCTCTCCTTCACCTTCTCTCTCTCTCTCTCTTTCTCTCTCATCCCTCTCTGCATCTCAATCTTTTTTTAAACTTTCTCTCTCTACCTCCTCTTTCAATAAACATTCATTCTTTGTAGCCTAACATTATACTGTTCGGTGCCAATAATTTAACAACATTATCATATTCTACAATTTATACGTACTTTTCACTCTCACTGTACAAGCACCATATTTCGCGAGTGGCGGTATTTTTTCCTGTGCCATATATTCGCGATTTGCGTCAAAACCGCGTTGGGGTCGATCGAGGTGACAATAAAAATTTAATAAATTTCGCTCGGCTATTTTTGTAGCGTAACGTAATTAATTGATGCCTTGGTTGTGCAAAATCGGTGTACTTCGGTCTTAAATTGGCACACCTACTGGTTTTTTTTCTACAATTGTTAATGAGTAAGAGATATAAATTCGGTTGACTGGAGATAGCGAAGATACTTTTTCGGGAGGTAATATTTTTGATAAACAGCTAAGATTGGACAGGAAATGGGGAAAAGGAAAGAATTGTGTATACGTATAGGATTGTAGCAATCGGATCTTAACGTTATGCGATAGAAAATTAATTTATCGTCTTTCGTCATATAGACAGGAAAATTACCTGGACTTCTCTACCCTAATCAAATTATGCGTCCCTGTGAAATTGCAGACTTGGGAAATCAATATTGCCGTTTAATCCTGTATACATATTAAAATTATCTATACTGCCTATTGATTAATCATTGTTATAACTTGATCAATTCTCCAATTTTTGTCATACTCTGTTTTTTAAATTCATTTTTTAAAACTGTGGATACTAATCTATTTATGGTTATACGCGTATGTTAATTTTAAAGAGCAGGTTTAAATTAAATTTCGTAGCGCGCTATTTATGTTTTTAAGGTAAAGTCGTGCACTCTTTTTTAAGAAGTCGTTCTGCATCGTTCTATACTTGGTATAAATATTAGGTTTGATTTTTTTTCCTTGAAAATTTTATATATAAATCAATAAAATTGCAAGTTTCTTTAATTACATTCTTATAGTTAAAATATCCCTCGAGGACATTTTAATATAATTATTTCGAAATTTTTACGTTTCTAAGAGTCGGACCTGTAATTTGGGTATCGCATCACCTTAATTGCATTGAATATTCGATAAGGGTCTGTGATAATGAATACGTAACAAAATTAATTGAAACTGTGGAAACTAGTAGAATACCGGTATAGTCTAACGACAAACTGCGTCTCGGTTTGAATCCAAAAACAGATTTGATGGTAAACCTTGACGCTGAGGTCAATAATTGTGAAGGGAGTCTAAATCCTTTGGGGACAACGCTATTTCCCAAGCCTAATTACATGTTGCTTTCCCAAACTAAACCATGAAGATTATGTTAACGCGACTTTCTTATAATTTATAGGTGTATCCTCTTGAGCTCTTTTAGTTTTTAAATTAATGTGATTCTAAATTAATATTTTTGTTGTTAGCTTTGATAAATCTCATCTGTAGGCTATGTTGCCTATAATCTTAAATCAATATTATAAATTATGTTAGTTAAGATTACATGTCCATAGTTTAATTTATTTCATATCTTTGGATATTTATATATATAGTACTAAAACGTGTGGTCGAGGTTTTTTCTGTTACAATGCATGTATATTAAACGTGTGCCACGATTAAGAAGTATGTAAAACGGTAAAATAATGATAATAATCGTAATAATAATAACAATGTAAGAGATTAATTAAAATAAAAACTGACGAGAGTCAAGAACACGAGTTTAGGAACAAACTAATTTCCAAGCTTATAATTATCCTCAAACTCGGTACTTACAACTTGCAATATTACATTCACGCGTGCGCATAAAACAAAAATACAGTTTACCTAGTTTTTAAATGAAATGTAGTAAATTGTTATAATTTGTACTATGAACCATTTTATTATTTTAAAATTGGTGAATGCCATTATAACATTCTTCTGTCATTAATACTTATTGAAATTAATGAACTCGCTTGTACAATACCCAACTGGCAATTCATACAAAATAATTAAAATTAATGCGTTTTTTTCGTACGTTGCATCTTTATCACCGGTCTTGTACATTCGACAAAAATAAATGATTAATTAACCTTGCAATTTAATTATATCCGTAAGTATACTAAATTACAATAAATAAATTAACTTCAACGCCATTATTCTTCGTTGGGAACACAATTTTCTGCGTTCGTTGGAAAGAAATGAGAGAAATAGAAAAAAGGGCACTAAATTCGAGGGCAACGTTGTATAATTCCGAAATCGCATGCCGATAAAATATTGTAATTCAATGTATATACAATCATATATATGGGCTATTTCACGTCAAGTGGAACGATGAAAATTTTAAATCGCTCCAAAATTTGAAAACAGACTGGAAATATCTTTCAGAAGATAGAAAAAAATTTTTAGGTGTTAAAAATAATTTGCCTAAGAGTTATTCCACCATGAAAAATGGAAATTTTTCAATTTTTAGAAAAATTTCTATTTTCAAAGCCATTTATCTCATAATCTATTGATTTTTTTTGAAAAAACATTATAAACAACTTTTGTTCAAAATAATCTTTAGAACTTATCTACCTGGGTTACAATTCTTAATTTTAAAATCTCGAAGAGATAGGGCACTTGGAAATATTGAATATCAAAAAAAGGCGACCACGCCACAATCGATTTTGATCTAACACCGCTCAAAAGATCACATTTTTCGCGAGCTTTCGAATGGCGGTGGTTAGATTATTGGCCAAGACCGTTGGTGTAAGTTATATCCCATAAACCTCATAAAATCACTCATTTTCATGTATTTTAGGGCATTTATCTCAAAATCTATTGATTTTTTTGAAAAAACATTAAAAACAACTTTTGTTCAAAATAATCCTTAGAACTTATCTACCTGGGTTACAATTCTTAATTTTAAAATCTCGAAGAGATAGGGCACTTGGAAATATTGAATATCAAAAAAAGGCGACCACGCCACAATCGATTTTGATCTAACACCGCTCAAAAGATCATATTTTTTTAGAGCTTTCGAATGGCGGTGGTTAGATTATTGGCCAAGACCGCTGGTGTAAGTTAGGCCCTAAAATACATGAAAATGTGTGATTTTATGAGGTTTATGGGGTATAACTTACACCAGCGGTCTTGGCCAATAATCTAACCTCCGCCATTCGAAAGCTCTCAAAAAATGTGATCTTTTGAGCGGTGTTAGATCAAAATCGATTGTGGCGTGGTCGCCTTTTTTTGATATTCAATATTTCCAAGTGCCCTATCTCTTCGAGATTTTAAAATTAAGAATTGTAACCCAGGTAGATAAGTTCTAAGGATTATTTTGAACAAAAGTTGTTTTTAATGTTTTTTCAAAAAAATCAATAGATTTTGAGATAAATGGCTTTGAAAATAGAAATTTTTCTAAAAAATTGAAAAATTTCCATTTTTCATGGTGGAATAACTCTTAGGCAAATTATTTTTAACACCTAAAAATTTTTTTCTATCCTCTGAAAGATATTTCCAGTCTGTTTTCAAATTTTGGAGCGATTTAAAATTTTCATCGTTCCACTTGACGTGAAATAGCCCATATATATATATATATATAGCGGTATTTAAATCGCAATTTGTCGTCATGAAAATTCGATGGAATCGTGTGTGTCATTTATTATTCAGGGCTCCTAACGACGTGATTAGTGTGAAACTTTGTAAGAAAACGAGATTGTACAGTGAAATGGGGACTTGACGATACATTACAGTTGATTTAACACATCGATATAGATACAAGTGCTTGTGGTTCGCGAACTTTGTACAAGAAGCAAATGAACGAGTTTAACCTTTAAGATGATGCAGAGCTTTAGTTTCGTTAAAAAGTAAAGCTTTCGCGTAAGTGTTGTATACGTGACAGGGATTAATTGAATTTTATTGACATTGCGTGTTTTCTTTCGTTTTCATTGGTTCTTGCTTCTCGGCTCCGGTTGCTTTTCTTATTATCTCCTGAGAAATGTATAACGTTGATTATTTTTATTATTGTTACTGGTGGGGCATTATATTAGATGTTCCCTCATAATTATTTAGTTTCTTTGTGAGTATCGAAAGTTCATTAATATAGTGATATATAATTATATAGTAATTATAATTATATTATATAGTGATATATAATTGAAAATATTAATAAATAATATAAATTTAATCGTGTTACTTAATTAATGGCGATTGCATATCGTAAACACGTATTAACAAGTTTATAGAGAAATTTTTTTTTAACTTACGTACATGTAAAAATATAACGTTTTTATTGCGATTTCGAGAAAAGCTATCCCTCGATCTAAAATTAATGTATTATTTGCCAAACAGTTTATTTTCTTGATGTATTCGCTCCGTTGAGCGATCGCTTAATTTAACCCTTGTCAAGTAAATTTACACGTAGAAAAAGTATGCGGAGAAAACAAAATACCGTGATGAAACGTAGAAAAAGCTTGCAAATAATAAATGACATTAAGGAAAAAAGAAAATAAAGAACAAAATACTATCGAGCTTCAAGACTAAGAAGCTTCGCCAGTTGGTAAGTGGAAAAACCAATGGCTAAACCTTTCCCGATAATCGCCCCGCCTTCGATCTACATCCCTGACACATCGACGACTTTTTATTTCACCCTCCGGACATTTCAATCGCCCCGAGCGTACGACGTCCCGAAAGTTAACGCGGCTGTTTAATCGCAAGACGGAGGTCAAACGTCGGATCTTTTACTCTTGAACCTTTCTCACTCTGTTTTTCAGTTAAAGTTTTTCTTTATTTTATGGAAGATCGGAATGTTTTTTAGTATCTACACAGAAAAAATTTGATGAAATTAAATTATGTACATATGATAAATAAAGTTTTGAAATAAAATGATTTACCGAAGAGCATCTAATAATGATCTGATTGCTAATTGAAGGATGTTCTAAGAGGATATACGATTCTATATTTTTAAGAAACGTCAAATGATAAAAGTGGTTTTGGATTCGTTACATAAACAACTATCGTCGAGTGAACCTTCAACTTTATAACTTCTGTTATTAATGTGTTTTAAGTAAACTTGGAGAAATATTAATAAAATGAACGTTTAAATTAAATCGGAAAAAGATACGTTATTTTCTTGTAAATGTATTTTTAAGTAGAAATTCACAATGTACAGTCAGACTTATGTACGTTATAATTTTACATTATACTGTAAAAATATCCTATTTGTGGGTATTCTCTTAACGTGAATCAAATAAACTTTATTTCAACTTAATCGCAACATGCAATAATATATAAATATCCTACATCCGGGTGTATATATCTTTCTAAAAAAATCTAATACAATTATTTCAGACAGTTTAATTTAAATACCATTACTATCAACCCACGTAAATCGTTATTAGTATCAAACTACAAATCGCATTAAATACAAAATTATTTATAGTTCAACCGTGAACGATTCGAACGATTAATTTAAAAAATTATTATTAAAAAAATTGATTGATATGAAAATCTACCTTTTGTGTTCGATGAAACAGACAGATTAATATATTTTACGTTAAGGAGATCTTTTCTACCCCAGTTTGCGTAAATAGAAGAAAATGTAGCTGACAGTAGATTAAATCAAAACGTTTATCATGTGTCTGTTTGAACAGCGAGCGGAGGCGTGATGACAGGCGGATGTCGTCCAAGCTCAGGGCTACACGAGACCGGAACCGAAGACGCGTCAGGTTCGAGCGTTTCTAGGATCCCGTCGACTTTGAGCGTTACAGCCGTCGACGTTGTTGTGGCTTGCAGGCAGGCCGGGGCCTCACCTTCTCATTCCATTTTGACGCTTACCCCCGGCAGGACCCGGAATATCGATCAGGATATGGAGGCGCTAAGGCTTAGTCGACAAGACAATCCTTTCCTTCAGGTTGTTTATTTCATCATTTTTCTCTTAGGTACTACGTTGTATATTGTAGACCAACGTAGATGATAATTAACTCTACACACTCAATTATGTAGTACATAAAAATATATTGTGAGAAAATAATATTTTGTTAAATTAAACACATATTAATTGAATTTTATTGACATTGCGTGTTTTCTTTTCGTTTTCATTGGTTCTTGCTTCTCGGCTCCAGTTTGCTTTTCTTATTATCTCCTGAGAAATGTATAACGTGATTATTTTTATTATTGTTACTTGTGGGGCATTATATTACATGTTCCTATAATATAGTGATATATAATATATAGTACTTATTATAATTCTATTATATAGTGATATATAATTGAAATATTAATAAATAATATAAATTTAATCGTGTTACTTAATTAATGGCGATTGCATATCGTAAAACACGTATTAACAAATTTTATAGAGAAATTTTTTTTAACTCTACGTACATGTAAAAATATAACGTTTTCATGCGATTTCGAGAAAAGCTATCCCTCGATCTAAAATTAATGTATTATTTGCCAAACAGTTTATTTTCTTGATGTATTCGCTCCGTTGAGCGATCGCTTAATTTAACCCTTGTCAAGTAAATTTACACGTAGAAAAAGTATGCGGAGAAAACAAAATACCGTGATGAAACGTAGAAAAAGCTTGCAAATAATAAATGACATTAAGGAAAAAAAATAAAAGAACAAAATACTATCGAGCGTCAAGACTAAGAAGCTTCGCCAGTTGGTAAGTGGAAAAACCAATGGCTAAACCTTTCCCGATAATCGGCCCCGCCTTCGATCTACATCCCTGACACATCGACGACTTTTTATTTCACCCTCCGGACATTTCAATCGCCCCGAGCGTACGACGTCCCGAAAGTTAACGCGGCTGTTTAATCGCAAGACGGAGGTCAAACGTCGGATCTTTTACTCTTGTACCTTTCTCACTCTGTTTTTCAGTTAAAGTTTTTCTTTATTTTATGGAAGATCGGAATGTTTTTTAGTATCTATACACAGAAAAAAATTTGATGAAATTAAATGAATTGTATGTACATATGATAAATAAAGTTTTGAAATAAAATGATTTGCCGAAGAGCATCTAATAATGATCTGATTGCTAATTGAAAGATGTTCTAAGAGGATATACTATTCTATATGTTTAAGAAACGTCAAATGATAAAAGTGGTTTTGGATGTAACGTTACATAAACAACTATCGTCGAGTGAACCTTCAACTTTATAACTTCTGTTATTAATGTGTTTTAAAACTTGGAGAAATATTAATAAAATGAACGTTTTAAATTAAATCGGAAAAAGATACGTTATTTTCCTGTAAATGTATTTTTAAGTAGAAATTCACAATGTACAGTCAGACTTATGTACGTTACAATTTTTACATTATACTGTAAAAATATCCTATTTGTGGGTATTCTCTTAACGTGAATCAAATAAACTTTATTTCAACTTAATCGCAACATGCAATAATATATAAATATCCTACACCCGGGTGTATATATCTTTCTAAAAAAAATCTAATACAATTATTTCAGACAGTTTAATTTAAATACCATTACTATCAACCCACGTAAATCGTTATTATTATCAAACTACAAATCGCATTAAATACAAAATTATTTATAGTTCAACCGTGAACGATTCGAACGATTAATTTAAAAAATTATTATTAAAAAAATTGATTGATATGAAAATCTACCTTTTGTGTTCGATGAAACAGACAGATTAATATATTTTACGTTAAGGAGATCTTTTTCTACCCCAGTTTGCGTAAATAGAAGAAAATGTAGCTGACAGTAGATTAAATCAAAACGTTTATCATGTGTCTGTTTGAACAGCGAGCGGAGGCGTGATGACAGGCGGATGTCGTCCAAGCTCAGGGCTACACGAGACCGGAACCGAAGACGCGTCAGGTTCGAGCGTTTCTAGGATCCCGTCGACTTTGAGCGTTACAGCCGTCGACGTTGTTGTGGCTTGCAGGCAGGCCGGGGCCTCACCTTCTCATTCCATTTTGACGCTTACCCCCGGCAGGACCCGGAATATCGATCAGGATATGGAGGCGCTAAGGCTTAGTCGACAAGACAATCCTTTCCTTCAGGTCTGTTTATTTCATCATTTTTCTCTTAGGTACTACGTTGTAATATTGTAGACCAACGTAGATGATAATTAACTCTACACACTCAATTATGTAGTACATAAAAATATATTGTGAGAAAATAATATTTTGTTAAATTAAACACATATTTATTTAATTTATTACCAAAGTGCTTATATATTCGTTTCAGTTGAATATTTTGTCAAATAAATATTTTATGTAAAGTAACTAAATTTGTATACTCTGCAAAATTCGCCCCCATTAATACTTAAGACTTCCAATTAAACTATATAATTTCGTTTTTATAATTTTTCCGTACGCATAAATTATAATTATATCATAATATGTTCATTAAAAACGCTTTGAAATCTCACACTTAGTTGTACATGAAATTTAAATATAGCTTAAATTTAAAATGTAACTCTCATCTAAAGTTTCTATAAGTTAATTGGAAAACTTTAGATTAACCTTTAAATTAACGTGGGCATTAAAAGTCAATTTATACCATTTTTTCCCCGTGATGGAGTAGAATTTGATGCGAAAGTGAGCAATCCATCATAGTTTTTCTTGATCACATAAAAGCATTTCTTGTTATCAAATATTAAGTATGACGTCTTACCCCACACGTGACACGCAGAAATTCTAATGAACTTAAAATAAATATTAAACCCCAAAAAATGTAAATATCTTTCATACCACTTTTTATAATAATAATTTTTTTTTGATTTAATGATATTGAAACTTATTACTGAGGTAAGGAAAAAGAAATGAGAGGAAACATAAATTAGGTTATGACATACATTAACCATTTGAATGTCTTTAGAAGCTTGGTTGGGGAATTGAAAGCCCATTGTACATATGAAATGTCTTTCGAGGTTGCTTAGATATATGTGTATATATATCTTTAATCGGTATAGAACAGTAATATAAATGCAATTAAACATCACTGACACAGTTGGCCTAGAGCCCCATAATTGGCTTTTAGGTCACGTTTAAATTCTTGAAAGATATAATCTTCAACGAATGATTAAGAAAACCGATACTCTCTCTTCAAAAAAAAACTCTTTTCAAAAAAAAAAGAAACATTTTTGCTGATCAATTAATTTGCATACGTATAAAAAAGAGGCTGTAAATTATTCTGAAACTGTTATTTTTTTAGTAAAGTTCGATATTAAAATATTCATTTTCAAAAATGTACGATACGAAATAACTAAATTAATCTACCTTTTGTCATTTTTTTCGACTTTTTAAAGAAAAATGCAATTGTCAAAAAACATTCTGCTCACCGATTCTCGTTTCGTGAACAAAAGAAGACTTTTATATAAAACAGAGGTAACAAACCGAGTTATATCCGGAACTTCTCTAAGAAACAGAAAATTGTAACCGAATGAGTTTTGATTGAAAAGAAATCCATATACACACAGAAATCTCAAAGTGAATAAAAAAGAGAGAGAGAAGAGAGAGAGAGAGAGAGAGAGAGAGGTGGAAGTTGATTCTCGTTCTTAATGGAAAACTCGGGCGGGAAGTTTACACACACACACACACGCAACGAATAGAATATAATCCTTGAAACGAGTCACCGGAAGTTTCATCCAAATCTACTTTCTATGCATACGTGTTTCGTCTTGTTATTTCTTATTAACTTTTCTTATAGTTTCAAATCGCAAAAACGAGGTCGATTTTATCAAACGACATTTGATTCTGGATTATATTGCTCGAAAAAAGTTTTTTTTTTATTTTACACTGAGCTACCAGAACTTAAATAACCGTTGGCATTTCCCTTTATTGCACCAACAAAGCCATTTTCTGGTACAAGGCCTTCGTTTACTTTTTTTCTCTCTTTCTCCTCTCTCCCTCTCTTCTGCCCTGCGCCCCCCGGTCACCTCTTTCATTGTTTGTATCAAAGAGAGAAACTCGTGGTAGTCCACGTTACTTTTAAACGCAAATGATATAATTTCCATTGATTCATAATAATTCCTTAGCAAGTAAGTTTTATGTAAACACTCATCTAAATTTATGCCATTCAAATTGTGCGTTTGTTTGCCGATATCAATGTGTGCCTTTAGCAGAAACGCAATTGCTTGCGACATGTTTCTGATCAACTTTCATTCTACTCGTTTGAACAATTACGTAAATAAGTGAAGGGATCGTATATAGATGAGAGGTTGCTAGTTGAAAATTCGTTTCATTTATTTATTGTACAATTGTGTTTATTACACAAAGTATATTTGAGCATAATCATTTTATGTTAACCAAAATGCGCAATAAATTTTAATTTTTCTCATCTCAAATGTTTATGTACTTGAACATTTTTTACACTGCATTATATAGTGTTATAAATTTATGTTAGTCGAGCGACGGAATTCAATTAACAATTAGCCCGGAGCATTTTCCTCTCAACTATGGTACGATTAGCCCTTTTTACCCTCCAAAGAGTAGATCGTTTAATCTGGTAATGCAAAGCGCAGCCACAGGCTCGAGCCAAGGCCTTGAAAGGCTTCGATTTCTCAGAGGACAGGTACAAAATGACAATCAAATTTCGTTCGGTAGATGGCATTTCATGAAAAAAGTCACTTTAAACGGTGCAAGTAAAATGAAGTTTAGGTCGATAATTCACACTTATTAAAAAATTATATTGCTTTATCGTAGAAAAAAACTTAGTTTCTACGTTATTAAGAGTACACGGCAATTAAATATTGTTAACAATTGTTTTTCGTAACAAGTTATCATTCTACAAATTGTAGGTCCTGGCGAGCAAAGAAAGTCTGATAGAACCGGCGGAGGAATCAGAATCCGACGATGCGATCCTTATGTCACAGGTACACCAATATTTGATGAAGATTAATCAAATTAATTGTACGTCACGAGGTAACGAATTAATTAAATTTCAATCGGTGTTGAACGTATAACAGGAATTCGGGGAGACGGACCCATTGACGCTAGCACAAGTCCACGAGCATTTGGTGCGAAGTCCACCGCCTGCCTCCTGGACCCGTACGCCCATGTTCCATTTTTCGCATCAGCAGGACAGCCCTGGAAGCAAATCGGACCCGAGCGCCCACTACAGGACCACATCGCCGAAATCGATGATGCACCGCCCGGCGGACGATATGCCTAAAACTGAAGGCTCTATGGAGATTAGAGGCAAGTCGCTTTATTTCTTCACTTCCTCACAATTTCCTCGAGTATTTCACTGGCACTTTACTTTAATTTTTAATAAACATTATCAATGCTTTTTGCGAAATTTGAGGTCGTTGGTTATACTATTTGTTTTTTCTCTTCAACGTGACCCAAATTTATGTTTGACGTCTTAGTAATCTATAATAAGTATGTATATTCACTTGAGGGATTTCAGTGAAATTTTTTAGATAATTACACACAAAGCAAACGAGGTTTATTGACCATTAAGATTACATAGAAAAAAATAGATGTTATAACCCTTTCGTGCAGAACCATTTTACAATAAAACAACATTGTTATACTTCATTTCATTTATAATTCAATTCAAGGTGATTTGTAATTTTTTAATACTTACACGATTTAAAAAACGCAAATATTTATTTTTCTTGATTGTTATTTCTCACAAAGAATATTATTTTCATTTACATAATAGTCCAAATACGTTCTCAGCATAATAATAGAAGTATATTTCAATTCTTAAAGTATACGTCTACATCTTTTAACAATAATTATTTAATAAAAAAGAAAGTATCAAACTGTATAAAATAGGATTTTTCAATAAATAATTGTTTGAACCGTATAGATAAAAAATTCAAAATTGAAAAAAAATGCACATATGCATTTTACATTTTATCCCTCTTCGCGAAAAATGCATTTTCAACTGTCGACCTTCGAAAAGTAAAATTTATCGACAGAACAGTTGAAGATATATTAAATTTCTTCCCACAATATGAACGCGAAAAAATCTGTTAACAAAAAGTAAATGAGTTTTGATTGAAAAGAAATCCATATACACACAGAAATCTCAAAGTGAATAAAAAAGAGAGAGAGAGAGAGAGAGAGAGAGAGGGGTGGAAGTTGATTCTCGTTCTTAATGGAAAACTCGGGCGGGAAGTTTACACACACACACACACACGCAACGAATAGAATATAATCCTTGAAACGAGTCACCGGAAGTTTCATCCAAATCTACTTTCTATGCATACGTGTTTCGTCTTGTTATTTCTTATTAACTTTTCTTATAGTTTCAAATCGCAAAAACGAGGTCGATTTTATCAAACGACATTTGATTCTGGATTATATTGCTCGAAAAAAGTTTTTTTTTATTTTACACTGAGCTACCAGAACTTAAATAACCGTTGGCATTTCCCTTTATTGCACCAACAAAGCCATTTTCTGGTACAAGGCCTTCGTTTATTTTTTTTCTCTCTTTCTCCTCTCTCCCTCTTTTCTGCCCTCCGCCCCCGGTCACCCCTTTCATTGTTTGTATCAAAGAGAGAAACTCGTGGTAGTCCACGTTACTTTTAAACGCAAATGATATAATTTCCATTGATTCATAATAATTCCTTAGCAAGTAAGTTTTATGTAAACACTCATCTAAATTTATGCCATTCAAATTGTGCGTTTGTTTGCCGATATCAATGTGTGCCTTTAGCAGAAACGCAATTGCTTGCGACATGTTTCTGATCAACTTTCATTCTACTCGTTTGAACAATTACGTAAATAAGTGAAGGGATTGTATATAGATGTGGGTTGCTAGTTGAAGATTTGTTTCATTTATTTAATGTACATTTGTGTTTATTACACAAAGTATATTTGAGCATAATCATTTTATGTTAACCAAAATGCGCAATAAATTTTTATTTTTCTCATCTCAAATGTTTATGTACTTGAACATTTTTTACACTGCATTATATAGTGTTATAAATTTATGTTAGTCGAGCGACGGAATTCAATTAACAATTAGCCCGGAGCATTTTCCTCTCAACTATGGTACGATTAGCCCTTTTTACCCTCCAAAGAGTAGATCGTTTAATCTGGTAATGCAAAGCGCAGCCACAGGCTCGAGCCAAGGCCTTGAAAGGCTTCGATTTCTCAGAGGACAGGTACAAAATGACAATCAAATTTCGTTCGGTAGATGGCATTTCATGAAAAAAGTCACTTTAAACGGTGCAAGTAAAATGAAGTTTAGGTCGATAATTCACACTTATTAAAAAATGATATTGTTTTATCGTAGAAAAAAACTTAGTTTCTACGTTATTAAGAGTACACGGCAATTAAATATTGTTAACAATTGTTTTTCGTAACAAGTTATTCATTCTACGAAATTGTAGGTTCTGGCGAGCAAAGAAAGTCTGATAGAACCGGCGGAGGAATCAGAATCCGACGATGCGATCCTTATGTCACAGGTACACCAATATTTGATGAAGATTAATTAAAATTAATTGTACGTCACGAGGTAACGAATTAATTAAATTTCAATCGGTGTTGAACGTATAACAGGAATTCGGGGAGACGGACCCATTGACGCTAGCACAAGTCCACGAGCATTTGGTGCGAAGTCCACCGCCTGCCTCCTGGACCCGTACGCCCATGTTCCATTTTTCGCATCAGCAGGACAGCCCTGGAAGCAAATCGGACCCGAGCGCCCACTACAGGACCACATCGCCGAAATCGATGATGCACCGCCCGGCGGACGATATGCCTAAAACTGAAGGCTCTATGGAGATTAGAGGCAAGTCGCTTTATTTCCTCACTTCCTCACAATTTCCTCGAGTATTTCACTGGCACTTTACTTTAATTTTTAATAAACATTATCAATGCTTTTGCGAAATTTGAGGTCGTTGGTTATACTATTTGTTTTTTCTCTTCAACGTGACCCAAATTTATGTTTGACGTCTTAGTAATCTATAATAAGTATGTATATTCACTTGAGGGATTTCAGTGAAATTTTTTAGATAATTACACACAAAGCAAACGAGGTTTATTGACCATTAAGATTACATAGAAAAAATAGATGTTATAACCCTTTCGTGCAGAACCATTTTACAATAAAACAACATTGTTATACTTCATTTCATTTATAATTCAATTCAAGGTGATTTGTAATTTTTTAATACTTACACGATTTAAAAACGCAAATATTTATTTTTTCTTGATTGTTATTTCTCACAAAGAATATTATTTTCATTTACATAATAGTCCAAATACGTTCTCAGCATAATAATAGAAGTATATTTCAATTCTTAAAGTATACGTCTACATCTTTTAACAATAATTATTTAATAAAAAATAGAAAGTATCAAACTGTATAAAATAGGATTTTTCAATAAATAATTGTTTGAACCGTATAGATAAAAAATTCAAAATTGAAAAAAAATGCACATATGCATTTTACATTTTATCCCTCTTCGCGAAAAATGCATTTTCAACTGTCGACCTTCGAAAAGTAAAATTTATCGACAGAACAGTTGAAGATATATTAAATTTCTTCCCACAATATGAACGCGAAAAAATCTGTTAACAAAAAGTAAATAAGTGTATTTATTTAGGTCGCGAACGAACGAAAGCAACGAGGAATTAACAAAATAGGAGAAATAATTTAAATAAATCGAATGGAGATAAAATAATTAAACGAAAAGTTCTCCCGGCTCCTCCATACATTTGCACGCGCTCGCTCGCTCGCAAAAGCACATTTCTCTTCCAACTGTCGAGAGGACCCTCGAAATTGTAGAGACAAGTCACTTGCACACGTTCATCACCGCGGAAAAAAAAATGCCTCACGTGTGCAATTACGTAGAGTGAATCGTGCCCTTGACCTTGCGGTATAGAGATGATGATGTAACCAGTATGTATAATAAACCCCGAGGATTTATCGATTCTCTATATTTTAAAACCCAAATGTATTAATCTCCCACGCCGAAAAGATACCCGGAAGTATTTCCGGGATATAATTGATTGTTACAATCATTTTTCTATTGTCGTTATTTTCATGTTGTACGTTATAGTAATACCATTAGCGTTGTATTAATATTGTTAGCTTTTGACGCCAACGCAGCATGTTTAGAACTATAATATGTATTGTTATAATAAAATCATCAATTTTTAGATATTTTTTTCTTTACTATTTTTACGCATATTTATTAAAATATATTTATTTTCAACGTATATAGAAAATTGTACGTATTTTTATTACGCAATAAATGTATAAAAAAGAGACTTATTTTAGTTACATAAGTTATATAGTGTTCAATAACGAATAAAAAATATTTTTTGTATATATATAATACTTGGCTAAATAATTTTATAAAATATCTCAGATTAATTAATGTATGAATACATCAATGACGTCGATATTGAAAATGGCCGTATATACATTTAAATAAAAGCTTGTTTAATATTTAAATAGAATCGTACAAACTTTAACCGTTGTTAAAAATTCAAGTGAAGATAAAGTTACACCGATGATAAAATTTTATCGAAATGTGTGCAGAACTTTCCTCTGGGGTTGCCTCTGAATCTTTCTTTCTTTATTTAAATAATGTATACTGATTATTTCAAAGAAAAAAAAACCTATTACCGTTTATTTTTCTCTTCCTGTATTGTACATTTACATGTATTTACAATTATTTGTATTTGAACCCATTTAAATTATGCATACATTCATGAAGTAGCTTAGTTACAATTTTAGATTTCAATATTGAAATTAAATGAAAAATATTTGGCCATATGCGGAATAAAAATGAATCTGCAAAGCTCAGCTGCTTTATATGTAAATATGACGAAAAAAAAATTTATTATAAAAAGATATCTTTAAAAAAATCGTACAGCATTACGCAAATGAAAATACTAAAATATTACCATCTATCGAAATCTCAATACATATATATATAATGATTTTCAAGATTATATGAATGATGAATGCGATAAAAATCTTGTATTTATATAATACCACAAAACCTATTATTTTATCTTCCTCCAGATACGCCAATAAATTACATTAATACAAACTTTGATTATTTCAAAATTGAATGTAAACATTGAATATATAAACCTTGATGAATTTTAAGATGACTGTGTCATTTAAATGTGATTAAATCACATTTTTCACATGTAATATATGATACCAATAAATTTAAAGTGTTATTTATTACATAATTAATTATACCTTATAATTGTAATCGTTCGGTGATAAATTATTCGAAAAATAATTTTTTTATCACGGTACTTTAAAGAAGGTATTACCAAGCGGTTGAGTAATTACGTAAATTAAATATGTTTTATACGTATTATTAAATGTTGTATCTAAATGTTGTATTAACAAACGCTGTTAAAATATATTACATCTATGATAATATACAAAGTCATTGTAATTGGTGTATTAATATACATTGAAATACATTTCCCCCAGGGGTATTATTTAAATACAAATTCGTACTTGTCACTCGGCATCAACTGGTGTAAATGAAATATGCTTCATAGGGCATGTATACATGTATATATATATATACATTGTATGTCGGCATTATTCAATGTTGATATATCAACGACTGAATTATTGCACTGTCTATCTCAAAGTCAAAACACTTCACCTCTACTTCTATATCTCTTTTTGTATTTATTCATACATATATACATATATCGTTTGAAATAACTTTGTTATTGCATGTACTCGATTGAAGCTTCACTTATCGATTCGTGCAGTTTAATTTAAATTTAAAGCGAGATGCACAATCTTAACGTGTTTTATATATAAGACTATAATTAATAAAGAAAAAGACAATTGTTCACCTGATTTTTAAGTATTTATTAGGTAATAATTAAATATATATATATTTATATTTGTTAACAGATCGACACTCGCACACATTCTCACTACTGAATCCAACGCCAATCAGATCGCTCTCGGAAGTCCGACGACTTCACCGATCAGCCGAAGACAGCGTTCAGCTAATGTCATCCGAATGAAGGACAAAAGAAATAAACTTATCGTATCTTCCTGCTCTCTTTAATACGACGATTTCACTTTATCCGTAGTGCTCGAATGAACATTTCACGTTTTGTATATTAACAACAGCGTGCGTGTGCGTGTGCGTGTGCGTCCACGCGTCGTTAACTAGGAAAATTTCATTTAATTTTTTTTTTTTTTTTCATTTTGTACACGTTGCGCGTGGACAGTCATTATATTTATTTACAATTTATTGTTATCGATTCAGTCATATAGTTTTTACGGCGATAACATTACAGATAGCAATTTTTTATCAACCCTTTGAAAAAAAAAACTAGTCATAATGATTCTTATCGAAAGTGTGCATTAATATACACGAGTTGTCGTTTGTGCAATTTTATTTAATTGTATTATTTATCCAAGGTCTGCGGGTGTATAAACACTAACAAGAAGTATGTTAAAATTTATATCTACAGACAAGTTGTACGAATTGACGTGTATATGTACATACCAAAGGGTTAATAAAATATTCACGTAAACTTTAAATAAAACAAACTAAAATATGCATCCTTAATGGAAATTCACCGTAAACGAAGCATTTTTTAAATCCTAAATATTATTAAAAAAAGAAGTTTTCTATAAATAAAGTTAGCTTCGCAAGTGGTTAATTTCTCGATGGGATGCCAAAGTTTCCAAACGGCCAAAAACGAAAACGGTATTAACATGTGAAAGAATTTATATTAAAATACGTTTTGCAAGTTTGCTAAGACATGGTTTAAAAAACACTTTATGTTACTTTTTGGTATCGTGTGTTGAACGTAAATAAAGTTAATCATTTTCAAAGAATATATTTTGCGAAAAAAATATATATTAATTAATGGACAAAAGTCACTTTTTTATTTTAAACATTCAATATTTGAAGCAAACAGTACGTGTATACATTGAAGCATTTATTAAAGTTGGAGTTATATCGTTAGCTCTATAATATTGTTGTTATCAGTATTTTTGTTACGTTTTGTAATTCTTTACAATAATGTTGTATTTTAATTTAACGTTATTATATTACTACTTAATTCTGTAGCGCATATAACTTAAGTTTACTTTGAAAAAAAGAAAAAAGTCATTTACAAAGCAATTTATCACTAATTAACCTCGTTAACGATATCGTATAATTAATGAGCATAATAATTGATTACATAAAACAATGATTGCAATGCGATATCAAATTAAAGATTTTTTTCTTACTTAAAACAGATCGATTAATAAATATTAACCAGTATGAACATTTAATTTAATAAAATTATAACAACTCGATAAATTGAGAGACGTCGTCATCATTGTTCTTTCCGTGACAAAAGTTAAAGATATATATATACATAAGATTAAGAATTTGCAAAGTTAAACTTGTAAAATTTATACGTCTCTCGTACAATTTTTTAGCCAGGCCTATTATGCATTTGTCATTTAAGTACAATTATGCGATACTGTTTAAGCGAACAAAAATATATAAAAGTAAATAAAGTCGAAGCGCACTTACGGCGTTATTCATCGCTTTTCAATCGTTGAACAATGAGAACAGATGATCACTGAGTATATATGTAGTAGTTGAATTACTTGAAACATTCCAATTTTTTTGTGATATATGATTTCACTTGAGGAGATTGGGTATGATTTTATTTTGTTCTTCAATAGTTTTTCCAATTTGTTTAAAAAAAAAGCTTACATTAATCTATTTTACATTTATTAATAAAAGAAGATACACACTTTCTTAGCTAACGTAGTACATAAAATAATAACAAACATTGCCACTAAAATAGTAGAATAAGTAACATGATAAATGCATTGAAGTAATAAAACAAAAAACTTAGATAAAATATATTGCTGAAAGAGTATGAGAAACTATTTAGTCGATAATACATACCTCAATCTCCTGAGTAGATTTTTTAAGCAAAACTTGACATTAAACAATAAAAACAAAGTAACTTAAATGACGAACAAACGACATGAATATAATACACCTTTGTAACGATATTTTTATAAATTTGTCATTTTCTTTTTTTTTTCATAAGATTTTCCCATTTCGGTAACCGACGTTTCTTACACCGTAATCTATTTTTCTATAGAAAAAACAAAAGGGAAGAATAAAACCGTGAAATACACTAATAATTATAAATTGTATCGATGATAGACTATTGCAACGATCTTATGTCACCACGTCTTTAAAAATCCCTTACGTCAAGAAAAAAAACGATACATAAAAAAATGTTTTTCTTCAATGAAAGAATAGAATGGGAAAGACAAATTCCTTTAAGAATTCAATCCTTTTCACTCAATGATAACGCGTTCGATTTTTCATATTCTTCAAATTTATCAATAATATATTATTAAATGCGAAGAACGATACGAATAATCTTTTTCTACATGCAACTGAAAACGGAAATTAATGACGATAATGCTATTAAAAATATGTTAGAATATTTTGTTATGTTGCTCGAATTTGTCATCTTTCTTATTAAAAGTAATAAGCGAAACTGCGTTTATAACATGGAAAGAAACGATAAGTTGATTTGATTATTTATAAAATGGAGAGAATATGTGCAAAACTATCAAAAGTCAGGGTACTTTGAAAAAAAATTGAAGAAAAAAGTTACTTATAAAATTGTTGTCTAAATTATTATAAAATCAAAGTTGATATACCTGATCATTAAAAATTGAAATTTATTTATGTCTAAATATATATAAATAAATTTGAAGAAATGAGATAAATATATATACAAAATACAAATATATATATAAAATAGTTACATAGCTACAAAAATTGAATTCTGTATGTACATATATACATAAATATTATATACATTGACAAAAAAAAAGAAGATTACCAGTGAGGAAGATAAAACGTGAAAAATGTTTTCTATATATAGATAATCGAATTAACAAAAAAAAACCTACGAAAGTTATAAAAAGAACTTTGCAATCTAGTCAACAAGCTATAACCTAACGATCGTTGCTACGCGTATTGTAAAAAAAGTAAGGAAGCATTTTTCCATTGATTACTAATAAATTTATTTTTCATATATTAAGTGAAATGCGTGGTAATAAATATATTTTTTGGGAAATCATTTGAAAAGGGCACTATGGTGATATTTATAATTAATTCACGTGTAAACAAATATAAATACAAAAAAAAAATACTTTATGTCGAAGTGAAGAATATTTTTAAATGAATTTATTGCAAGTAAATGACATTATTTAACGAACAAGAGTAAAATAGTATTTAACGTTTTATTGATCAGAAATCTAAGAAATGATAATAAAAGAAAAGAAAAGGTGTCCCATTGTGTCCTAATTAGATTTAAACGATTTAAGTATTTCTATATGAGTAATGAAATATAGGCTACATGATACTTAAAGAACTTAAATACGAGGCACAAAACTAATCTCATAAGATGTTAGTTGTGTAAACGCAAAACGCAAAAAAAGTAAATTGTAAAGAGACTGTTGAGTCTCGTATATAAGGGGATACATCCAGAGTTACATTTCCTTAATTCCTTGGATGCTTTTAAAGCTTAAAAATTTTAAAATCTTAGTATGCGTAATTTATAATATTGTTACGTGTATCTTGTTCATGAACTTAAAATGTATTAAGTTTTATTAACAATTACTGTTGAAAATGAAACGATCAATCACACCTTTGCATTGAATTGGAAATTGGTGTGTACCTTAAAGAGTTAACTGTGTTATTTATTATAAAAATTGAAATTTATTTATGTCTAAATATATAAATAAATTTGAAGAAATGAGATAAATATATATACAAAATACAAATATATATAAAATAGTTACATAGCTACAAAAATTGAATTCTGTATGTACATATATACATAAATATTATACATTGACAAAAAAAAAGAAGATTACCAGTGAGGAAGATAAAACGTGAAAAATGTTTTCTATATATAGATAATCGAATTAACAAAAAAAAACCTACGAAAGTTATAAAAAGAACTTTGCAATCTAGTCAACAAGCTATAACCTAACGATCGTTGCTACGCGTATTGTAAAAAAAGTAAGGAAGCATTTTTCCATTGATTACTAATAAATTTATTTTTCATATATTAAGTGAAATGCGTGGTAATAAATATATTTTTTGGGAAATCATTTGAAAAGGGCACTATGGTGATATTTATAATTAATTCACGTGTAAACAAATAAATAAATTTAAAAAAAAACCCTAAATGTCAGACCCGTAGGTATGTTTTAAATAATTACCCAAATTTATCTAAATTTTTAAATCCATAATTTGATTAAGATGTTTGGGTTGAAAGTTTATCTTATTTAATTACCGACCAAAAATTGTTTTTTCAATTATTATTTAAAAATGATTTTTTCTTTCAAAATCAAAACGTCAAGCCCTTCCTTATGTTTTCAGCTGTACGTATGAATTTTTTCAGATTTTTAATGCAATATTTTAGATATAATTTTTGGGTTGAAAGGTGCAGATTCCTGTAATTTGGGTCCACCATTTATGAACGTACAAATTTTAATAATAATCAGTCGTAATATAAATATTTTTTATGTATTGCAACTGATGATTATTATATATACATAGACAAAATAAAACAAAATAAGTAATTTAATAAATGCAATCGGTTAGTATGAAATAACTTACTTCGTTGTACTAAAAGAAACTAAGAAATTGTTTTTTATAATTCTTTTTTTAGCAAATACTTACACAGTTTTTGTAATTAACGGAACCTGTACCTTAACACGCATAAAAAGTAATTCATTTTTTTCTTTGTACAGATCTCGCAAAGTTTCTCGAAAAACACTCATAAATAAATTAGCAACTGGTTTTTTTACTTCGTTGATAACGAAATAAAGTGGCCATATGCTTACTTTTGATGACTTGTACAATGGCACACCATCAGTATTCCAGATTGGAGAGATATTGTTTCCGTTTGCAAGAAATCCATTATCGATTAATATCTGATAAATTCTTCCATCGTAAATATCCTCTAAGTTTGCTGGGAATTTCTTTATACGTGTAAATCTATAATTTAAAAAATCTTTAAAATTTTTGCGCTCATACAATTTTTCTATCTGCGATAAAATAGGGATTTCTATAAAATAATTACACGTGTTATTACTTTGCACTCACTGCATTCAGCGTCTTAGCTATTTTCGCGTTTTGTAAAACAGATTGCGCAATAATAATGTTGTATTGAAGGGGATTTAATATTTTGGAATATTAATTGAAATTTATAGATCGTTTTTATACAATAATTTGGTTGAATGCAATGAAGATGTGTAAGCGACAGCATATTTGCAAAGAGAACGCTTGTCATTTTAAATCTAAGCATTAACGATAATTTGAATGCATCCACGATGTATTACTTAAAATTAATATTACAATGCCTCTTTTTAACTTACAAGGTTCTCCGCACATTTATGGTTGTAAATCTCATATACTTCTTTTGAAGTGAACAATCCGGCGTGCAAGCATAATTTAACAATAAAATATTTTTCTGGATTGAGAAGCCTCACTTGCGTTGGAAACTTGGACTCTCTATAGTGAATGTTCGCCATCATTGCATTCATGAGATCCTGATTATCTGCTGCGAAGCTGTATTGATACTCAAGGACTACATCGTTAAGTATGTTCCACAATCGTCTTTTATTATCATCTGTATCTGAATTACGATATTCATGTACTATTTCTATCAATGTTGGTCGCTCGTTTACGTTGTTGTCGTTGTTACTGCTGTTGCTGCTGTTGGTGTCGCCATTGAATCCACTCATTACATTATTTCGGTTTACCGTGTTGTTTTGTCCATTGCTACGATTTTCTCGGTTGTTGTCATTAATATCAAAATTCGCTACATTAGAAAGATTTTGAGGAAGATCTTCATTCATAACTGATTCAACATGTAACGGTTGTAATACCATGTCGAACGGTGGTACAAGACTGAAAAAATTATCATTGACATCATTCAAAAGCACATTTGTAAATTCAGCTCGTCTTGGATGAACCGTACTATTTCCCATAGCGACGTACATGTTGATGCATTCCTCAGTCTGTAAAAATTTTAAAATCTTATAGTATGCGTAATTTATAATATTGTTACGTGTATCTTGTTCATGAACTTAAAATGTATTAAGTTTTATTAACAATTACTGTTGAAAATGAAACGATCAATCACACCTTTGCATTGAATTGGAAATTGGTGTGTACCTTAAAGAGTTAACTGTGTTATTTATTATAAAAAATTGAAATTTTACGAAGGAATTAAAAGGTATTAGTTGCTATTAGAAAATATTATACAAGTATATAAATTTAATTTTGTATTAATCGGATAGAACGTTTCGATAAATAAAAAAAAATTAAAAAAAAAGTATTTAAATTAGACACTAATAATCGTGCCTAGATTTGATAATATTATAGCTTTTTTAGCGAAATATACGAGTTACAAAATTTCCGCTGGATATATCCTCTATGAATAATTATGATTATTGGTGAAACAGTACCGATCAAGGCCTACACCTGGATGTCAAATAACAAATATTAACCATCCAACTTTCAAACGGCCGAAGTAAAAAAGTAATGCACAAACTTTGAATAAATGTGCAAATTAACCGCAAACAGTAGAGTATTATATATAGTTTATGTTATATACCGAATACAAGAATTAAAATAAAAATACATAAATGTGTAACACAGGGTGCTCTGAAATATGTATATGTGCGTATGCACGCATGTGTATGTATAATAAACACAATGTCGTCCGAATGAACATTTGAGTCATCGAATCAACAATCCCATTGTCAAACAAATATTATTTTTTTAGGTTTTCTACATTGTAAGAAATTGCAAGATTTAAGCAAATGAAAATGAAAGAATAGTAATATATAATGGGTATGAATTATCTATTTATTTAAAAGAAAGACGATGTGACTACGTACCGAAAAAGCTTGAACAAAGTTTTGTGCAACTCGAATAACATTTTGCCGTATTCATATTGATTATTATAATTAAACATGTGTAAATTTATCTTGTGAAAGCATTTTGTAACTTTGACGTGATCTAATGTCTACGTTTTAACATTCAATAACAATTGAATGTAACGACGTACGAGTTAGCCTTGTAAACGTTAATTTTTATTCGAAATATTATTATGAATATATATTATTTGCATTACGATAAATATTATTCGTCGTGAGTTATTATTATTTAATCTACCTACATCCGTTTTATGTTCAATTTTTTAATTATTCTTGACATGCGTTTAAACCATGAACCTATCTACCGAGTTGTGTAAGTTGTAATAAGAGATTTAAACAAAAAAATAATTAGTCGTGGTACACCGCAATATTGTTGCAGTGTATTAGTAATATTACTTTGGTTTCTACAATTTCAATTCGCGAAAATATAATACCATTTATATATTTTTGTCTCGAATTAATTCACTATCATTATAAATTAATATTATATTTCATTTATTTCCCGTGAAGTTATACATTGATTTTCTTAATTATTATTTGCAATGATTACTTGCAATTTATATGAACACTATAAGTTATATTTATTGATTTGTATAATTTTTATTCATACATTATCAAATTACGTATTTACATGTACGTTTTTTGTAATCAAAACATTTCCTTAAGATTCCAGTCAATTTTTTCCAATAAATCGTAGTCATACAATGACGCACGAGATATTAGATTTTTTATGTTGAATTAATTATGATAATCACGCGATTAAATAAAAGAACTTCACTACGCTTAAGGGGATGTCGGAAAATGGCCATTTTTAACTTTTTTTTATAAACAAATAAATAAATTTAAAAAAAAAACCCTAAATGTCAGACCCGTAGGTATGTTTTAAATAATTACCCAAATTTATCTAAATTTTTAAATCCATAATTTGATTAAGATGTTTGGGTTGAAAGTTTATCTTATTTGACTAATTACCGACCAAAAATTGTTTTTTCAATTATTATTTAAAAATGATTTTTTCTTTCAAAATCAAAACGTCAAGCCCTTCCTTATGTTTTCAGCTGTACGTATGAATTTTTTCAGATTTTTAATGCAATATTTTAGATATAATTTTTGGGTTGAAAGGTGCAGATTCCTGTAATTTGGGTCCACCATTTATGAACGTACAAATTTTAATAATAATCAGTCGTAATATAAATATTTTTTATGTATTGCAACTGATGATTATTATATATATTACATAGACAATAAATAAAACAAAATAAGTAATTTAATAAATGCAATCGGTTAGTATGAAATAACTTACTTCGTTGTACTAAAAGAAACTAAGAAATTGTTTTTTATAATTCTTTTTTAGCAAATACTTACACAGTTTTTGTAATTAACGGAACCTGTACCTTAACACGCATAAAAAGTAATTCATTTTTTTCTTTGTACAGATCTCGCAAAGTTTCTCGAAAAACACTCATAAATAAATTAGCAACTGGTTTTTTTACTTCGTTGATAACGAAATAAAGTGGCCATATGCTTACTTTTGATGACTTGTACAATGGCACACCATCAGTATTCCAGATTGGAGAGATATTGTTTCCGTTTGCAAGAAATCCATTATCGATTAATATCTGATAAATTCTTCCATCGTAAATATCCTCTAAGTTTGCTGGGAATTTCTTTATACGTGTAAATCTATAATTTAAAAAATCTTTAAAATTTTTGCGCTCATACAATTTTTCTATCTGCGATAAAATAGGGATTTCTATAAAATAATTACACGTGTTATTACTTTGCACTCACTGCATTCAGCGTCTTAGCTATTTTCGCGTTTTGTAAAACAGATTGCGCAATAATAATGTTGTATTGAAGGGGATTTAATATTTTGGAATATTAATTGAAATTTATAGATCGTTTTTATACAATAATTTGGTTGAATGCAATGAAGATGTGTAAGCGACAGCATATTTGCAAAGAGAACGCTTGTCATTTTAAATCTAAGCATTAACGATAATTTGAATGCATCCACGATGTATTACTTAAAATTAATATTACAATGCCTCTTTTTAACTTACAAGGTTCTCCGCACATTTATGGTTGTAAATCTCATATACTTCTTTTGAAGTGAACAATCCGGCGTGCAAGCATAATTTAACAATAAAATATTTTTCTGGATTGAGAAGCCTCACTTGCGTTGGAAACTTGGACTCTCTATAGTGAATGTTCGCCATCATTGCATTCATGAGATCCTGATTATCTGCTGCGAAGCTGTATTGATACTCAAGGACTACATCGTTAAGTATGTTCCACAATCGTCTTTTATTATCATCTGTATCTGAATTACGATATTCATGTACTATTTCTATCAATGTTGGTCGCTCGTTTACGTTGTTGTCGTTGTTACTGCTGTTGCTGCTGTTGGTGTCGCCATTGAATCCACTCATTACATTATTTCGGTTTACCGTGTTGTTTTGTCCATTGCTACGATTTTCTCGGTTGTTGTCATTAATATCAAAATTCGCTACATTAGAAAGATTTTGAGGAAGATCTTCATTCATAACTGATTCAACATGTAACGGTTGTAATACCATGTCGAACGGTGGTACAAGACTGAAAAAATTATCATTGACATCATTCAAAAGCACATTTGTAAATTCAGCTCGTCTTGGATGAACCGTACTATTTCCCATAGCGACGTACATGTTGATGCATTCCTCAGTCTGTAAAAAATTTCTTGTGATATTATGCACATACAACGCTCCGTTTGTTTCATAAATGTTACGGTAAAACGTGCAACATAGGAAAACTGTTTTATAAACAACGTTGAGTTGTTGCATAGTTAAATTAGTTTCGTTATTGTTAACTAACGAAATTAATTTAGCAATACTATCGACACTGCGAAAATTCTTCATTAATTTATCTGATATAAATAACATGAATTTATCGTTCGGTGATATGTATATGTGTCAAGTATATAATATCGGTCTCTCCGAACTAAATGCTTTATTTTAGAATAAAGCAGGCCTATCGTACTCTTTGTCCACTATGGTTGGTGGAATTTCCCAGAGCACGGCCTTTTAAAATAATCTCTTTTCTATATATATAGCCGCAGAATATCTTGCTGGCGTCGCGTTACATCTTGCGACAAACGTCTAAGGTAAGATCTCCAGTTCCTTACTGAGGAGTCCAAGCTGGAGATCGAGGACGAAACGACTTTAATTATTTTAAAAGGCCGTGCTCTGGGAAATTCCACCAACCATAGTGGACAAAGAGTACGATAGGCCTGCTTTATTCTAAAATAAAGCATTTAGTTCGGAGAGACCGATATTATATACTTGACACATATACATTATCTGATATAACTTTACATCACAAACGTACGTATTCTACATTTGCGATGTAGCCTAATCTTTTAAGAATTATTTTGCAAACTTTAGTGAAAAGATAACGGATGTATTGCTGTTTATCTACGTTAAAAAAACATTCTGAATCCATTCTAACGTCTATGTATGGTCCTGATGCACTATTAAAACACAAAGTAATATTTATCATAATTTGATCGTAATTTTCAGATAGCTGTACAAAATAATTGCCTGCTTCACTGCCTTCAATTCTATCCATATATAAAATTTCTTGTACATGAGTAAATTGAACAACATTTCCAATTCGACGACACAAATAATACTTAATCAATTTTGCTTCTTTTTTAAGATAAACGTAAATTTTATTTAATAACATTTAATTAAAATTGACGAGGCATCCAAATAGTGACATGTTGGTCTAATCGGCAAAGTCTCTGTCCAGAACGTTCGGTATTTTTCCTAATAATAAATAATTTAATTTTTGTAATGGTACTTTACCATTCACCGACTGTTGCCTCAATGCTTCCATCGCCAATATGACAAAATTAATAGCGTTACTTATGTAAAATTTCATTTTTTGTTCTTCAAAGTTCGAGACAAAGCGTATACCTAAACAATTGTCGCATGACGTCAAACAATTTGGTACATCTGCTGTGGTACTGAAGTATTTTAACATTTGGGAATGACGGCAGAAAATTTCGTCAGTGGCTAGTAGATAACTATTACATAATTCCCTCTTCTGTCTAAGTTTATCTTCAGGTGTCATTCTCTGCAGGTCTTTATGGTGGTGGTTGCTCTGCTTCAATCTGCAAGCATACAATAAATCGTAATAAAATATTTTCAGCCTCCATTGTTAAATTAATAAATTGTCGAAAGTTGATGGTTAATAATAAATAAGTTGGATTTACTTATTATTGACCCTCAAAAATCGACAATTTATGAATTAATTATAAGCTAGTGTATTATTAATACTGACACAATAATTTTAATTGCGACGTAATACATGTCTCTGGTAAATTGTTACAATTGCTACAGTATATTATATATTACTGTAATTGAAGTAGGTATATTTTGTTGAACAGTATTATTGGTTAATCCTTTTCTGAGCAAGTGAACACTTTCTTAAGATGTATTTGAGCATTATGTATAATGATAAAAAACTAATTTAATACATTAATCAACACACATTTCCGATGTATTTTTTTCATCTCTTTCGAATGCCGTTAACACAATAGTGCTGAACCTTTTTTTTAAAGTTATAAACATTTTTTTGGAAAACGATGTTTTTTTTTTGGAAAAAAAAGTTAATAACTTTAAAATGTTTTGCACTATTCTGTTAACGGCATTCGAAAGAGGTGAAAAAAAATACATCGGAAATATGTGTTGATTAATTTATTAAATTAGTTTTTTATCATTATATATAGAGTTTAAATACATCTTAAGAAAGTGTTCACTTGCTCCAAAACGAGTTAAGTAATATCCATAAAATAAAAGTTTTTATAAGATAGTAATAAAATACAAATAATTTAAATATTATAATATAAACAGAAGAGAAGAATTCAACACCTTTCGTTGGCGTGAATGCAGCCAGCTTCTTATGTACTTTTCACACGTGGCAATTTCATATGATTTATGTTTGGCCGCAATAGTTTCTAGAAGAAAATATATTTGTGTTAAATATTTTGAATAATACTATGACATAAAGAAGCACAAGCGTAGAGTAAAATTAGTTTTCTTTCAAAATTATATAGTTATATATATATAGACAATTTCACGTAAACTGGTTGGTTCAAAATTTTATAATGCATCAAATTTTGTGCATAGACTAGACATGTTATCTAGAAAACTGAAATAGTACATTACGATACAAGTGCGCAAAATAGGTGATTCCCACACGAGTCGGATTTGCCGCTCGAGCGAAGCGAGGGTGGCAAAAAGACGAGTGTGCGAGTCACCTATGCACACGTGTATCGTATACTATTTTTCCTAACGAATTGCGCAAAGATTTTATTTTGTGCTGACATTTGAGCGAGCGAGATAGTACATTGCTGCAATAGTGGGTAAAATAAAATTTTCCTGCAACAGTACTCACAATTATAAGAGAAAAAATTATTTCACCCCGAACCGATGTTTACGCCCGAGCAAAGCGAGGGTGAAAAGGTGGTACGGGGTTTAAATCACTTTGTCTCTGATAATTTTGAGCACTATTGCAGGAAAAGTTTATTTTGCGCACTAGTGCGGGAATGTTCTATTTTGCGCACGGAGTTAAGAAAAAAATTTTTTAGGTGCATGAAATAATTTGTTTAAAAGTTTACCGACAATATTTACTGCATAAGTGATATCAGAACGCGTCACATTTGCTAGATACAATAATGAACCCACGGCTTCTCTATATGCAACATTCAGTTTGAATTCGTCACTTTTGCATTCCGATTCTGTCTCATTCTCTTCGCGATCGCGTCTCTTATGATTTGCTACCTGGTTTGTAATCATCGGAGTCCTCTCTCAATCTCACCAAACCCAAATCTCTGCAACATCTTTAATATGTAGCTTTCTTGTGACAGTGTCAAAGTTTTATTCACTCTATCCCGTAAAATCTTAATTCCTAGAAAGCACTTCGGTTCTCCCAGATCAGACATTTCTAATTCTGATTTCAATTTAGCTTTCACCTCGCTTAATCGGACTTTATCGTTGCTAGCAATTAACATGTCATCAACATACAAAACCAAAAACAAGAATTTATTCCCCTCTCGCCAAGTAAATAAACATGGTTTGCTATCATGAGTGTGTAGACCTATTTTATTAGCAGCTTCCGTAAACCTTTCATTCCAACTTAAACTTAAAAACTTTATCCACTAGGGGTTTTTTCTTGGTTTTGAATACATGTAAGTGATAAAGTCTTCTAAATGTATATATATACCCCATTCAATAGTATTGTTCTTGGTCTATTTCGATATAATTTCTATATTCAATGTCTAAGGTAGATTGCCAGTCCTTACTGATGAGACCAACTGGCAATTGTGGTCGAAAACATTCATTACAATTTTATCATACACTTTCTTTATATTCATATTTAAAGTTATCTTAATAATAATTTTTATTTCCACATCAATATTTTTAGTCTCCAGAATTAAAATATCTATACTCATCAAACTTGGTGTAGAGGCTGCAAATTTGTAGCACATCATGGACTAATGATTAAGAATATTTATATATTCTGGCTCGTACAGACCGTTAAATTTAATATAACATAAAATTCACGAGCGTATTACTCTTTAAAATCTTATTTAGGCGTGTGTGGTCATTTTTGCGCCTACCCAAGACAATATTGATTGTTTTCAACTTTATCCACCAGGGGTTTTTTCTTGGTTTTAAATACATGTAAGTGATAAAGTCTTCTAAATGTATATATATACCCCATTCAATAGTATTGTTCTTGGTCTATTTCTATATAATTTCTATATTCAATGTCTAAGGTAGATTTCCAGTCCTTACTGATGAGACCAACTGGCAATTGTGGTCGAAACATTCATTACAATTTCATCATACACTTTCTTTATATTTATATTTAAAGTTATCTTAATAATAATTTTTATTTCCACATCAATATTTTTAGTCTCCAGAATTAAAATATCTATACTCATCAAACTTGGTGTAGAGGCTGCAAATTTGTAGCACACCATGGACTAATGATTAGGAATATTTATATATTCTGGCTCGTACAGACCGTTAAATGTAATATAACATAAAATTCACGAGCGTATTACTCTTTAAAATCTTATTTAGGCGTGTGTGGTCATTTTTGCGCCTACCCAAGACAATATTGATTGTTTTCAACTTTATCCACTAGGGGTTTTTTCTTGGTTTTAAATACATGTAAGTGATAAAGTCTTCTAAATGTATATATATACCCCATTCAATAGTATTGTTCTTGGTCTATCTCTATATAATTTCTATATTCAATGTCTAAGGTAGATTTCCAGTCCTTACTGATGAGACCACCTGGCAATTGTGGTCGAAACATTCATTACAATTTCATCATACACTTTCTTTATATTTATATTTAAAGTTATCTTAATAATAATTTTTATTTCCACATCAATATTTTTAGTCTCCAGAATTAAAATATCTATACTCATCAAACTTGGTGTAGAGGCTGCAAATTTGTAGCACACCATGGACTAATGATTAAGAATATTTATATATTCTGGCTCGTACAGACCGTTAAATTTAATATAACATAAAATTCACGAGCGTATTACTCTTTAAAATCTTATTTAGGCGTGTGTGGTCATTTTTGCGCCTACCCAAGACAATATTGATTGTTTTCCACTTTATCCACTAGGGGTTTTTTCTTGGTTTTGAATACATGTAAGTGATAAAGTCTTCTAAATGTATATATATACCCCATTCAATAGTATTGTTCTTGGTCTATTTCTATATAATTTCTATATTCAATGTCTAAGGTAGATTGCCAGTCCTTACTGATGAGACCAACTGGCAATTGTGGTCAAAACATTCATTACAATTTTATCATACACTTTCTTTATATTCATATTTAAAGTTATCTTAATAATAATTTTTATTTCCACATCAATATTTTTAGTCTCCAGAATTAAAATATCTATACTCATCAAACTTGGTGTAGAGGCTGCAAATTTGTAGCACATCATGGACTAATGATTAAGAATATTTATATATTCTGGCTCGTACAGACCGTTAAATTTAATATAACATAAAATTCACGAGCGTATTACTCTTTAAAATCTTATTTAGGCGTGTGTGGTCATTTTTGCGCCTACCCAAGACAATATTGATTGTTTTCAACTTTATCCACCAGGGGTTTTTTCTTGGTTTTAAATACATGTAAGTGATAAAGTCTTCTAAATGTATATATATACCCCATTCAATAGTATTGTTCTTGGTCTATTTCTATATAATTTCTATATTCAATGTCTAAGGTAGATTTCCAGTCCTTACTGATGAGACCAACTGGCAATTGTGGTCGAAACATTCATTACAATTTCATCATACACTTTCTTTATATTTATATTTAAAGTTATCTTAATAATAATTTTTATTTTCACATCAATATTTTTAGTCTCCAGAATTAAAATATCTATACTCATCAAACTTGGTGTAGAGGCTGCAAATTTGTAGCACACCATGGACTAATGATTAAGAATATTTATATATTCTGGCTCGTACAGACCGTTAAATTTAATATAACATAAAATCCACGAGCGTATTACTCTTTAAAATCTTATTTAGGCGTGTGTGGTCATTTTTGCGCCTACCCAAGACAATATTGTTTGTTCTCAACTTTATCCACTAGGGGTTTTTTCTTGGTTTTAAATACATGGAAGTGATAAAGTCTTCTAAATGTATATATATACCCCATTCAATAGTATTGTTCTTGGTCTATTTCTATATAATTTCTATATTCAATGTCTAAGGTAGATTGCCAGTCCTTACTGATGAGACCAACTGGCAATTGTGGTCGAAACATTCATTACAATTTTATCATACACTTTCTTTATATTTATCTTTAAAGTTATCTTAATAATAATTTTTATTTCCACATCAATATTTTTAGTCTCCAGAATTTAAATATCTATACTCATCAAACTTGGTGTAGAGGCTGCAAATTTGTAGCACACCATGGACTAATGATTAAGAATATTTATATATTCTGGCTCGTACAGACCGTTAAATGTAATATAACATAAAATTCACGAGCGTATTACTCTTTAAAATCTTATTTAGGCGTGTGTGGTCATTTTTGCGCCTACCCAAGACAATATTGATTGTTTTCAACTTTATCCACCAGGGGTTTTTTCTTGGTTTTAAATACATGTAAGTGATAAAGTCTTCTAAATGTATATATATACCCCATTCAATAGTATTGTTCTTGGTCTATTTCTATATAATTTCTATATTCCAATGTCTAAGGTAGATTTCCAGTCCTTACTGATGAGACCAACTGGCAATTGTGGTCGAAACATTCATTACAATTTCATCATACACTTTCTTTATATTTATATTTAAAGTTATCTTAATAATAATTTTTATTTTCACATCAATATTTTTAGTCTCCAGAATTAAAATATCTATACTCATCAAACTTGGTGTAGAGGCTGCAAATTTGTAGCACACCATGGACTAATGATTAAGAATATTTATATATTCTGGCTCGTACAGACCGTTAAATTTAAAATAATATAAAAAGATATCTTTTAGACAGTATTTGGTATTCAGAGTCCGGAGCAGAATTGTTGTTTTTCACTATTTAAGGGGATGCCATACCTGAATTAAATCCTACTATGCCGACACCCGTATATTACATACACTATTTCTCCTATTACTATTATTTAATACAATGACAAACTATAAACGCAGTGTAGGCATATTTGTAATGCATGTATTACATAAATTATAAGTATAAAAGTTTGAATTAAGTTAAAATGCTCTTAGAAATTGAAAAATACGACCTCAAACATAACCTCTCTTAGTTAACAGGCAACAACGATTAGATTGAATTTTATAAAAACTGGATAATTTTCTAACAAATACAGTGCAGACGCATAATTTCACGATATTGATAAATGTTGGAATAATAAAAAAAAAACAGTCAAAAGTGCACGACGAAGAAAAAAATTGAAAAATACGATTGATACAAAGACGTTGGGAAGCTCGTACTACATATTTACGATGAAAATAAATATAGATTGCAATTAAAAACAACAAAAAACGAAGTAGAGAATATTTTACATTAACTTAGAATTATTTTTCAGTAAAATATAGAAGAATACATAACAGATTAAAAAATTGAACGAAAAATAAAAACGATATACATTCTTTCTAAAAATGTGTAATTTAGCAGACGGAAGAGTAAGAAAAACTTTAGCTACGTAGTTTGAAAAAGAATCAATAGGTGGCGATGCTAAACGTTTCCGCACAAATAGACGACGGATTCTATAGGAGGTGCGAAAGCAACGATTCGGGCCGTCTGCAGCTCGCACCTCCTATACGTTCAAATACATTGTATTATGCCGATACACAATGCTGGGTGCAATATTTGTTTAATAATAGTTATTTAAATTATTGACAGCTTGAGGAAGGGGTAGAGGCATAATAATAAAAAACATTTAAAATGTGTAGCAGTTACAAAATTAGAATTTACGTTATAATATCGTCAACATTTAAAAATACGAATGGAAACATAACCACTGTCAGTCTAAAGCGACGGATTCTATAGGAGGTGCGAAAGCAACGATTCGGGCCGTCTGCAGCTCGCACCTCCTATACTTTCAAATACATTGTATTATGCCGACGCTCAATGTTAGATGCAATATTTGTTTAATAATAGTTATTTAAATTATTGACAGCTTGAGGAAGGGGTAGAGGCATAATAATAAAAAACATTTAAAATGTGTAGCAGTTACAAAATTAGAATTTACGTTATAATATCGTCAACATTTAAAAATACGAATGGAAACATAACCACTGTCAGTCTAAAGCGACGGATTCTATAGGAGGTGCGAAAGCAACGATTCGGGCCGTCTGCAGCTCGCACCTCCTATACTTTCAAATACATTGTATTATGCCGACGCTCAATGTTAGATGCAATATTTGTTTAATAATAGTTATTTAAATTATTGACAGCTTGAGGAAGGGGTAGAGGCATAATAATAAAAAACATTTAAAATGTGTAGCAGTTACAAAATTAGAATTTACGTTATAATATCGTCAACATTTAAAAATACGAATGGAAACATAACCACTGTCAGTCTAAAGCGACGGATTCTATAGGAGGTGCGAAAGCAACGATTCGGGCCGTCTGCAGCTCGCACCTCCTATACTTTCAAATACATTGTATTATGCCGACGCTCAATGTTAGATGCAATATTTGTTTAATAATAGTTATTTTAATTGTTGACAGCTTGAGGACGGGGTAGAGGAATATTAATAATAAACATCTGAAGGTTATAACATTTACAAAATTTGAATTTATGTTAATATATTCTTTAAATTTGGAAAATAAGAATTTAATCATAACCTCTCTCAGTCTGTAGTGACGGATTCTATAGGAGGCGCGAGCACCGATTCGGGCCGTTGCCTATCGCTCCTCCAATGTTCCACAATTTTCAATTTACCACAAAATATATAGCCAATATCATGGTACTGTCCCCTATGATATCCAACAATAATAATGCTTCTTATCATTTTTTTTGGAACACCACTTTATGAGTTTAATCCTTGTGGACTAATATATGTGTGTTATAAAAATGCAAAAAAGAATTTTTTGATATATAATTTATTTTATTTAAAATAGATTTAATAATATATTATAAAATAAGTTCAACACTTTAACGGATAGTATTACTGCAGCCGAACATCTGGAACAAAAGTTAATATAAAAATTGATTGGTTCAAACATTTTTTTTAAATATTACATTAAATTTTATAAAATTAATTAATTACCATGCACTCTTTGCGGTAAATATCTTGACGCAAGAGTTTTATTTCGTTTTGTTGCCGTGAAATTTTTATTTTGGCCTGTCGTAAATTATAGGCAAAAATTTTGTTTCTCTGAAACATACATGAAACAGATTATTAAATAAATATATAGAGGATGACCGATGAAAAAACTGAACAATAAACATTTAACAGTAGAGTATTTTGATAATAAGAATTTAGTCGATATTTCCGAAGCACAGTAATTTTCGCATTTAGGTATGTCAATTCGGCATCCCTTTTCGCGAATCAATAAAAAAAGATATAGAAAAAAATCTTTAAAAACATTTACGAAATTTCAATGAAACAAACAGCCTTGGCTTGAGCTTGAATCGGAATCACCAGCCTACCCGGGGCTGGCTCGTTTACCAGTTTCGTATGTTGGTTCGTACATGATACAAGTATACAGGTCCATTTTAATTGACGTATATTTTGTGTTTTAAATAAAATATATTCTCTACAAAAGGCTATTCTGATTTTAATTAAATTTAAAATTTTTATTTATTTACCTTTTTCATAGCTTCAAATTTGGTTAAGGAGACCTTTTGAACCTGTTGTTGCTATTCAAATAACATTAAAGATATTAGTGTAAAATCAAACATTAAAATTATTTATATTAACATTTTGTCATATATACTCACATTATTGTATTGATTCCCGTTTTGCTCGTATTGATCTCCGTTTTGCTCGTATTGATCCTGTTTAAAAACAAATTTGTTGAATATATTACAAACAAAAACATTGTAATATCTACACTTATGTCACGCTTATTCATGGCATAAGTAGTCCATTGTTTCATCGTACTTCTCAGCTTTTTAAATAGTGCTACAAAATAATTGTACGTGTCAGATTATACAGCACGTAGTATTATCGTCGCTATGCTTCGGCGCTAAATAGACGCTGTAAAACAATAGGCTACTTATCTCACATTTATCATAATATCGACGGCTGAGTAGAAGAACGGTCTATCTCGCGACCCGCGTGGAAAACGCCCTATCTCGCAAACCGCTTGGAAAATGCCCTATCTCAGAGTAAGTTACTGTAGGATAAGATAAATTTAGTAATAATAATTTTTAAGACGCGCAGTGGTGCCATTACAAAATTTAAAAGCAAAAAATTTCATTTGAGACAGGGCGTTTTTCAACCAGGCCGCGAGATAGGGCGTTTTTCAAGCGTGTCGCGAGATAGGGCGTTTTCCAAGTGGGTTCCGAGATAGACCGTTCTTCCACTCAGCCGTCGATATAGTAATAATTACATAATGATAATTTGCATTATCTCCTTCCTCAGGATACCACTCCTGTTGCTCCTGCTGTTGCTGCGGTTGTTGTTCCTGTAAAAAAATATTTAAAACTTTTTAAAATTATAAAAAAAAACATTAAATACTTTTTAAATTCGAATAAAAACATGAATTTTTGTAAACGTGATTTTTTTAATGTAACAACTTTAATATAATTTGTTTGTCAGTTCTACAGACTTTTACAACAATGAAATTATTGCTGGATATTTGAAAACCAGAAACGAGACTCAAATTTACAATAATTTCAAATTTAATTCTTTCAAACTAATAATTCAAAACTATTAAAAAGTCTGGGGAAAAGGTGTTTAAATATAACTCTGGCACTAATGAGTTTAATCGCCATTTGAATGTTATATGCAATTAACAAATATAAACAAAAGTGTAAAAACGTTCACAAACTTTGCGGGGAATCGCATCATGTACTTTTGCATAAGGCACGGCGAAAGTCGGTTAGACGCGGTAATTTCAACCATTATAAATTGGTAAGATAGGAATGAAATGAGTTGACTAGACAAGGAAGACGCTCTAGCAAAAAATTTATATCGGTTTGAAAAGAATCACGGACCGCTAAGCAATTACAAGCTGTGAAAAAGTTGATTTCAAGATTATCGTTGTTTTTGATTCAGCGGGAAAGGTATACGGTGTAAGTCAATCAATAGACGCTACTTTACATTTACTTTTTTAATTTAATAATCGGTACTTCAGTTTTAAGTAGATTTATCTAAACTTATACTCACGCTATAATATTGATCATTCCAATAAGTTTGCTCCTCATAGTATTCCTAAAATGAAGAGTAAATATTTAAAGTATATGTTTAATTGTAAACTAGCCAAAATGCTCGCTTCGCTCGCAGTTAAATAGTATTGATAACATAATAATTCTTTACCATCAAATTACAATATAATGTAATATTCAAACAATTATTATAAAATAATTATAATACTAGTAATTATATAAATATTACAATTATATAATTTGTTAGGATAAATCCGTAATAATTAATAAAAGAATGATCATTTTTACTATTTATATCAATAACAATTTTTGTTATTCTCAATAATTAATTCTAATCTTATTATTTACATTAATAACTGATAAACTGCGTATAATTCAAAATAGATCGATTCATATTAATAAATTATTAATAATAACATTCCAATGAGAATTTAAAATACTACATGTAGGATGACAAATATTAGAAGTTCAAATAGAAATAACGATTTGTTTTTACAATTTTTGATATATTGTTTTGTTATATTATTATTGATATATTATTCATATATATATATATATATATATCCCCATTAAAAAATCTCACTGGAGATCTCAGATCAAATCCCAGGTAAGATGTCATACTAAAAACTCATTTTAGCAATTTTTCGTTCATTACACCTTTTAAATCTGCTTCTGTCGATTGATAACTTTTATTAAGGGGGTATCCTACTCAATTAAAAATTCAAATATAGCGCCCGAAAATAGCAGACGAAAAAACAACTAATTTACTTATAACAATTAATAAAAACAAATTTACGCAAAAACAGGAGATAGTTGCCCTCTGTTATGTAATTGTCTATCATTTTACAAAGCTTCAAGTTAGTATAACAATATGTCGCCGAGAAAAACTTGAAAAATGCAATTTTCTTATATTTTCTTATATGAAAAACGAAGTTCAACTTTTAAAACATTTTCTCTCTCTCTCTATCTCATCTCTCTCACCCGCTCTCTCACTCACACTCCCTCATTCTCACTCACTCTCACTCTCACTCTCACACTATATCACGCTCCCTCATTCTCTCTCTCTCTCTGTCTGTCTCTCTATCTTTCATCCTCTCTCTCATTCTCTCTCACACACTCACTCTCTCCCACTCACAGTCCCTCATTCTTAATCACTCTCATTCTCGTACTCCCTCACTCTTCCTCATTCTCTCTCGCTCTTTCTATCTCATTCTCTCTCTACCTATCTCTCATTCTCTCTCTCATTCTCTCTCTCACACTCCCAGGTAAGATGTCATACTAAAAATTATTTTCTATGAGATTATATGAGTTATTTTCTAAAGCGCTCCGCCGCTCCACGGAGTTAGGCTTTGCGAGGCCTCTAATAAAGAATTTTATGGTCTTTATGCGCATTACCAAAGGAGGGCAACTCTTCCCGATCCATTCTGAAGCGGACATTTGTAGGATATCGTCACCGAATCCTCCCCCTCCGAAATAGGGTTTGTCTGGCCAGGCATCATCTTCAACTAACTCTTCATTCTCCATCTTTCATGCTAATATTAACAGATTAAAAACCCATTTTTCATCCATAGAATCACTAGTTTTACCTTCTAATCACGATATCATCGCCCTCTCCGAAACGTTCCTCTCAGAGTATGATTCCTCAGACATGTTGGGCCTTCCGAACTACACACTACATAGGTTGGATCGTGTTGGAAAGGAGGGGGGGGGGGGTGTCGCGGCCTACATCAGGAGTAATCTTGAGGTTAGGCTTGTAGCTCACTCTGACCCTGTCTTTTCCAATTCCACAGAGTATATGATTTTTCAAATTTATAGCCAAACTAGCTCATTACTTTTTTGTGTGGTTTACAGGAGGCCCTCAGCGACCTATCCATCGAATTTCTTTGATTCGGTAACTCATTTCTTGCACACCTGTGATCAGATTGTCATTACTGGGGATTTTAACATTAACATGTGCAAAAAAGATGGGTCGTCATCCATGCTGGAATCATATCTCGAATCATTGAACCTATTCCTAGTTAAATCCGATCCCACTCACCATTAGGGATGGCCGATACCTTGAAAAAGTATCGAGATTAAAACAACGACTCCGCAAAAGTATCGATTCTATAGTATCGATACTTTTTAAAAAGTATCGAAGTACTTGCTGGTATCGATGCATTGTCTGCACACGTACATAAAATTTATTTAATATATATATAAAAATATATAATATATATATTTAAAATATTTAATTAATGTATGTTAAATAAATTTATCTATATTTATCTATAAATAGTGCATCGAATATAATTTTAAGATACATTAAAATAATTTAATATATAATTAATGTGTATGCGTGTGTATGAAAATAAATAAAATCTAAAAAATAGATTGTTGATTTAATCTTTATTTTAGAGTTACAGGAATAAAATGTACGTCATCTATTGACCGAAAAAGTCGCTCAAATATTATATTTACATCTTGTGTTACAAATGACAATAATACTGTTCTGCAAAAAGCTCTTGCTGCAATGTCATTGTTTAGAAGCTGCAAATATTCCCAAAGCTCCAACTCTTCTAACGTTAATTTGTTATATTAAAAAATAAGTTACCTTCATTTCGGTGCACAATCTCAATGACTGGACTCGCCATGATATCTATAGAAGTCAATTGATTTGATTCAACTTTAAAGCTAAGAGAAATTTGAAACCGTGGGGAAAATGTGATTTTTTAAAGCCAAGCAATACGGAAAAATGCATTTTCCGCACACTGTATCGAAAAGTATATTAATTATTAAATAATTGCATTGATTATTATCAATTGTATGATATAATTTAGCAATTAAATAAAATAATACGTACTGTTATTATCAAATATATTTTAATGCTAGACCTCGTCAATTCCTTGCAGTATACAATCGAAATTCTTCCAAAGGTTTGCTGATTGCTCTTCTTCTTAAAGCTGATAGTAAATCATGGAATAAATAAATTTTATGAGAAATAACTTAGTATTATAATATTTAATTTTAAACTAAGATAAGAAAAATAGCTACAAATCAACTAATAAAATATTCTTAAATTTTTAAATTGAATGCTAATCATGCCAATAAATGAAAAGGTAGAACAAATGAAATGATTAAATTACAAGGTGAAATGACACGCATACATATTCATTCGAGCTAATAATTTATTCTTATCAACACCCACACATGAAAGTATCTTACAATCACGAAAAGTTGACTAGTGAAATATATTAGAAATAAATATACATATAAATAAAGATATGTTTAACTCCACTCTTCATAGTTGAACGAACTCAAGAATACTAATTCATTTAAATGCCTACCAGTAAGCTTATTCCGATTGTGACGTTTCACGAGCTTAGCCCTTGAAAATTGACGTTCAGATGGAACAGTAGTCGATAACGCAGTCAAATGCTTCAATGCTATTTTAGACAAATTAGGGTAACTAGTTTCAACATTTCTCCAGTAAGCAAAAACATCCTCAGTACGATCGATGCACTCTAACTCTAAATACTGTTGCAATTCTAACGAAGTTGTTTTCTGTTTTTGTTTTTGTTTAGCTAACAACTTTTCATGAACTTCCCAATGCTTACCACCACTACTTGTAGAAGATTGTGATTGCGTGCATGAATCCTTAATTTTGTTTTGAAACATTGAGCTGTCTGCCTGCTCTAACTGTTTATTTATGTAGTCAAGCGCCTTGACAACTGACATTGGATCCTCAAAATGCATTTTTTTAAATCTGGGATCTAAAATTGTACTTACAGCTGTAACGCAATATTTCTCTATAAGACCACATCTGGTTTTATCACGCATCCTCTCCAACAGTTCTTTCTGAAACGAATGTCCAGTTTCAGTCACACTTTTTTCACTCTGTAAGGTTGATTTCAAACAATGTATAAATGGAATTGCCAAACTACTGGTGACATATTTCTCACCACTCATTTCGGTTATTACATTACATATAGGTTTAGTAAACTTTAAAATATCTATTACAATTTGAACCTCATCTCTAGTTAAAATATCTATAGGATGAGTACATTCAGACATTGCAGAATATAAATATTTTTCTAATACTACATATCTGTCCAACATATCATTGGTTGATGTCCATCGCGTATGGACATCTTGTAATAAATTTAGTACAGCTGATGAATCCTGAATATCTTTTAATTGATCCGCCTGTAGACGTTTAGTAGCTGGAATACTTCTTCTAATCAAAGTGACAATTGATTTAACTTTTCCTATTACTTCTTTCACTTTAGGACATTTGTCTACAGCTTCTGGAATAAGTTTGCTTAAAACATGAGCTACGCAGGTCAAATGTCTGTCGAGTCCTACAATTTCCCTTGCAGCTTTTTTTAAGGCAGCTTCTCCATCCGTCAAAAAAGCGGAAATTTTGTTAATAGATATTCCAAATTCTTTAAACAGTTCTAAAATAGTACTCTTCAAATACTCCGCTGTATGACGTTCATGTAGTGGAACTGTACCCAAATTTCTAGTTTTTATTGCATTTAAGTCTCTTGATAAATAATGAATAGTAATTCCAATATAGTCTGCATTTGAACAGTCAGACCAATTATCTGCTGTAACGCAGTAATAGGGTATATCTGCTAATTCTCTTTGAACTATTTGTTTCATAACTACGAATTTTTGTTCTAGTCTAGAAACAAATGTCTGTCTAGACGGGACAGTATAATGTGGAGATAAAAACTTCATTAAAGTATTAAAACCTTCATTATGAGGTACTGATAGAGGTTGCAAATCTCTACATAACATAAATAAAATCAAGTCAGTAAGTTTCTCTTTGGCTTTACCACCTGAAATTGTATAAAATCAAAAAAATCGAACTGTTAACCTTATACCTTAACAAAAAATGTTATACCTCGTAAAGAATTAATTCTATCAAATGTTAATTGAATATTTGGTATATTAGTTATCTGAAAAGTATACAATTTATTATTATACATCGAATTTAGGAATAAATGGTAATTAAATACTTAAATAAACTCACGTTAGATAGACAAATTTTTTGCTAGGTACATTTTCATCATCGCTACCAATCTGACGTTTAGATGCTGGCGTTGATACTTTCACTGAAGTGCTTTATTTTGAATAAACAGAGGATGCATTTTTGTCAGATGTTTCAGCATATTAGTGGTGCATGATGTATATTTATATTGATTTTTACAATAGTTGCACTCAAAATACTTTGGCACGTTATTTTCTTTGATTAGTCTCACATGACTCCATATTATACTTGGTTGACGAGCTCTGAAAGAAACCAATATAATATTTTATAAATAAATATAGAAATAACAAAAACGAAATATGTACACACCCTGACTGTGTCTGATCGTTAGCAACAGGTTCAATATTCACTCTGGGTATATCCGATACATTTTCATTGCTAACATTCTTGAATGCGTTTAACTTCTCTTTGATAGTCTTTTTCCGTTTATGAAACTCCGATATATCTTTTGTGTCATCTGTAGAGATCATTATAAAATAAAATATTTTATCCTTAGATTGACTGAAACGTTATTTTTAATAATTATACCTTCACTTTCTTTATTTGAATTTACTTCTTTTGCTTTCGACACCTCTAAATGCTCTATATTAATCAAATCATCTCCAGGAAGAGCTACGCGTACACTAAAATATATACAATTTATATTAGATGATATAGATTGATAAGATGTTATAAAGATTTATATGCATTAAATTAATATTACTAATCCACATCATCATTTGATTTATATAATAATGTCAATTCTTCTCCATCTTCCAACACATAAGATAATTTATCTTTAACAAACTCATAAACGTATTGATCATTTCCTAAAACATCATACATAGATAAATATAGAAAGTTTATTTTTTCATGCAAGTATATAAAAATTACTTTTAAGTTGAACGTATTCTCTAGTTATTAAATCATTCACAACGGCTCTTTTGCGATTTATGTCAAACCAAAAACTGAACCTTCTTTCATCTACATCATCTACAAATAAATTTACAAATAAAATAAAAAAGTTTATAAGCAAACTCATAACCTTAAAATCGTGAATGAAAATATGTTGTTTACAAAATTCTTAAAAATCGTACCTCTTGAGCGCTTTTCTTCCTCTTCCATTGTCTGAAGAAACGTGCAATCAATTTTTACTATTTTAACTTTAAAACTAAATAATTTATAACTAATACGGGTTAACAAATTTTTTGCTCTCCGAAGTCCGAATTCTCCGACTTCCGATACTTCATGAAAAAGAATCGTTACCCATTAGAATCGAGGCTGGAAAGAATCGATTAAAGTATCGATTCTGCAAGCAAAGAATCGATCGATTCTAGTAGTATCGAAAAGAATCGGCCATCCCTACTCACCATACTCATACCTCAACCACTTCATCTCATACATGGCTTGATTTGTTTATCGTACGCAACCCTCCGCCTGTATTCAATTACTTTAAGTCTCCGGTGCCCTTTGCAGCGGGTCATGACTTCATTGTTTTAGAACTCGAATTTTCTAAATCACCACTTGTTGCAAAGAGGGTATGGTCGCGCAATATTACCCGGATTGATCTGACGGAGGCTGCTGCGATATTCTCGGCTGCTTTTGATCGTGCTTCATCTCCTCATATCACTCATACTTCTTCATTTTCCCCGTCTACATCTCTCGCCTCACCTAACTCGCCTGGCCACACTCTCTCTTCCCGGCTTTCCTCCGCCCTCTCACCGTCCCCCTCTCCTACTCCCCTCAACAACCTCCTTCCCAACCTCGTTTCGTCTATTCTCCATACTTTCGACTCCCTCGCACCGGCAAGACTCATCACTATCCGAAACTCCACCAAACCCTGGATCACTCCATCTATTAGACAGTCAATCAAAACTCGAAACTTGGCTTTTAAGAGGTACTTATCCACGGGCCTGAGCTCAGACTACCAGATCTATAAAGATCTTCGGAGATTAGTCAAGAACTCCATAGACTCATGCAAGTTTTCGTATTACAACAACAAAATCAACGCGGCTTCTGACGCTTCGGGTCTGTGGAGAGAGCTCAGGAACATGGGTATAGCGACTAAATCATCTCGGTCACCCCTTACCATGTTTTCATTAGATCAGTTGAACACTCACTACGCATCCATCTCTCCCACCCTGGATTGGTCTCGCCAGGTTGCGTCGATATCGCAGCGCGTTCATGGAGTCCTGCACTCTCTGAGATTCTTTAAACGTGCCCTCTCGCGGCAAAATAGAAAACATCTTATAGAGTCACTTGTCTTCCCGCACTTCGACTACGCCTGTGCGGTCTTTCACGATCTAGACGCCACTAAAAATCTTAAACTTCAACGTTTATTAAACGCTTGCGTTCGATTTGTGTGGGGAAGCATACCCTGGAGGGGGCACGTAACGCCCTACCGCCTCAAGCTTGGTTGGTTATCGGTCGAGCTCAGGAGATCCCTCTTTATCGGCTGCAGTGCCTACAATATTATCTCCCATAAATCCCCATCCTATATTGCCTGTCACTTCACCCCTCACGACGCTTCCTTTACTTCCCGAACTTCCTCTCGTCACCCACCCCTTTCCCTCTTTTACCTCCCTCCTAGGACCGAAACCTTTAATAATTCTTACATAATTACAGCTTCTCGCCTTATAAACAGTCTCCCTTTTACCAACTTCGACCCGCTCCTCTTCCCTTCCTTTAAATCCTCGCTGGCACTGCATCTCTCTGAGCTCGATCGACGTGCGTGGGAATCGAGAGTAAGGGACGAGGGTTTAGAGTGTCCTCCTGTGCCCGATCTTTAGTCTTTAGTCTGCTCTAGTCATGATTATTATTGTACCGCGTCAATGTTCATGTCCTATTTATTTATTTATTCTTTGTGTTCTTTTTACTTTTGCGTGCGCCGTTTTTTACTTAATTATTTATTTATTGTTTTCTGCGTCTGTACTTGCGTTTTATATTTATTTATTTATTTTATGTTACGCTGCGATTTTACTTAACGACGACCTATTTGTTTTTACTCAACCTGTTTTTTCTCAACTTTATTTCATCTTATCTTATTTTATTTTATTTTATTTTGTAATTTTGTTATATTTTATATTGTATTTGCCGGTTTTATTTTATTTTTTGTTATGTATTATTGATAGTTTGTTATTTTATTTTATTTTATTTTATTATTGTTATTACATTTTTTTGTACATTATTTATATTTATTTATTATGGAATTTTCCGGCTTTTATTTACTTCGACGATAAATATGTAACTACTGTGTATACGGGGGTTCCCCTAAAATACCAATAAAATCAATCAATCAATCAATCACACTCACTCTCTCCCACTCTCCCTCAATCTTACTCGCTCTCATTCTTACACTCTATCACTCTCTCTCATCCTCTCTCGCTCTGTCTTTCAATCTCTCTCTCATTCTCTCTCTTTCACTCTCTCTCTCTCTCTCTCTCTCTCTCTCTCTCTCTCTGTTACTCATTCTCTCTCACACACTCTCTCTCCCTCTCACATTCTCACACTCACTCTCTCCCACTCCCAGTCCCTCATTCTTACTCATTCACACTCTCGCACTCCCTCACTCTCCCACATTCTTAATCGCTCTCACTCTCGCACTCTATCACTCTCTCTCTGTCATTCACTCTTTCGCTCTCTATCTCTCGTTCTCGTTCTCTCTCTCGCTCACTATCTTTTATTCTCTCTCTCATTCTCTCTCTCTCTCACACTCACTGTCTCGCACTCACAGTCCCTCATTCTTACTCATTCTCACTCTCGCACTCCCTCACTCTCCCTCATTCTTACTCGCTCTCACTCTCGCACTATATCACTCTCTCTCATTCTCTCTCTCATTCTCTCTGATGAGCCGTCGATGATGTGCGCCGTTCCTTGCGAATGCAGCAATAAAATTTTGAACGCCCTATTACACGCACCTCTCTTTATCAAAAATCGTTCACTTTGCAGGCAAGGCAATGAATATTTGGGATGCCCTTCCTATCGAGTTGCGCCTCAGCACTAGCATCTCAGTATTTAAAAATAGATTAATGGCATTTATGCGCGACGGTAATGTAATTAGCCTTCCACATATTATATTATAGTAAGCTAGTACTATTATTAGTTTAATATTAGTTTAATATTCTTTTATTGTTTATATATGGGTGGTTCTCTGTGACATCGAAGATGAAAAAAATAAATATTGCTATAACTGTGGGAATATGTTTTAGAGGTATCCAGTAGTTATCCTGAATTTTTTCAGATTTTTTCTGGGCCATTATTTTAAGTTACAGAGAGTCAAAGTTGACATTTTAGCACTTTTTTGCATTATATGCCCATTTTCATGAATGTTTAGCTCCCAGGGGATGCATTTTTTACTAAAAACATAAGTATGACTTTATTTGTAAAATTGTCCGAACTTTTCATAAAAAATACTTTTAAAGACATAAATGTATGCTGTCACACTCTTGTAAGCCATTTAAACCTTAAATAGTGAAAATCAGCAATTCTGCTCCGGACTCTGGTAACCTAATACTGTCTAAAAGATGTCTTTTTATAGTCAGAAACTGCCTAAAAATTTCCAGAGTGGGTCTAAATCATTAAGATCACTTATAGTCAAAATATCCGGGAACAGTGCCCGAAATATTAATAGAAATGTATATTTGTTGCCTTATAACGATGAATCTAGTAGCATGATCATTGCAAAAAAATTTATGCACTTATCTTGGAATGGTAGAAAAGTATCTCCACTTGTTTCAGTATCCATCTAATCCCCTGTAAGCTGCTAAAATTACAAATATTATTATAAAATTATAAAAAATTATTTTTTAAACATTTATAATGCTGGATTTTTAGTTTTACATCCCTTACAAGAATTGTAATACTAATCTGAAGGATTACTATAAAAGTATCAACATTATACACAGTGTCTGTGGTTGTGGTAGTGATGGCTCATCCTGTTTATAAGAAAGGTATTTCAATAATAACTAATAATAAAATATCTAATAATTAAACAATAACAAATATATTGACCAGATCACTTTCATCTTCTTCGTATACGTTACATTCAAAATTGTAACTCTTATTTGGCTGCTTCTTCTGCGTTGTTGCTGTCGGCGGTTGTTGCTGTATTAGAAAACAATTTTATTATTGTAATTTCAAAATATGTTTTAGTAAACTTTAATTATTTAATTAAGATACTATTAAAGAAACAAGACGATTACTAGGAGTGAGAAAATGTGTCGCTTTAGCCCATGCAAATAAAGAGTAAATATAATGCTTTACGCGTAGTATGGTAAAAAAACAATAAAACATATTATACATTTTTTTATAACGTATTTTATATCTCACTAATATAAGTAAAATGCAATGCACTCACATCTATTGTTAAAGGCTCAAGCGAACTGTGCTGCTTTGGCAGTTTCCGCTGTAACATACAAATATTTTATGTTAAACTGAAAATAGAAAATATTTATTTATAATTGTATCAGTAGCAATAGTATGCAAACTTGCTTGTATCATACAAAATAGAAAGGAAACAAACAATTTTGAAAAAGTGTTTACCTTATTCGCCATCGAAATGTTTTCTTTCGATGTTCCCGGCAACACCTCGAGATTATTCTGTTGAAAGGCAAAAATATTAATCTATAGGAAAAATGAAATGATTTTTAAAATCGTAATTGTGTTTAAAATTACCTCATTAGCGTATATTTCCGCTTGCGACGGTTGCTGCAAGCAATTAGTACCTGAGAGTACATTCTGGTACCACTGTCGTTGCGCATACTCTACCTATAATTCACAAATTTTTAATTAATACAATATATTAACATAATATATTTGCAATATATTTAAATTAAGTTGTACAATACACTTACATGTTCACTCGAAGGTCGCAACATTGTTTCTTTTTTTGCCTTTGGCGACTTTCGCTTTAACATAAAAATATTTTATTTTATTAATTTAAAAATACAAAAAATTTATTTATCATCTAAAAAACAGAAAAACAGCAAACAATTTAGAAAAAGTTTTTACCTTATTTGACACCGATATCTTTTCCGTTGCTGTCGGCGGTGATACCTCTACACTATTTTGCTGGCTGTCCTGTTCACATATGTATTAAATATAAAATTTAATTTCACAATACAGAATAATGTGATTAATTAATATGAGTAGTAACCTACTTTAATTTTCGTAAAATGATATTACCTTATTAACTTTTTTTAAAAGTTGCGCAGCAGGTTGGTTGGGTGCGATTGGCGAAACGAATGCGTTACTCTGTCAAAAAACAGAGAACGTTATACATTTTCATTTACTAAAATATTTAGTTTTTACATTACCTTCGTGTCAAAAACAATTTCTTTCAATTTTGTTTTTCTTGTTCTATCCAGCGCCCGCAGATTATATGGCTGCATTTTTTTTTGTTACTGACCCACTCTATAAAAATAATATGTATATAAAATTAATATGTCATTAACCCATTAACGCCTAAGCGGACGCTCGACGGACGTTTTTTTGGAGCGACAGATTTCATCTACTTATAGGTATTAAAAAAGTTTGAGAAAAAGATTTTCTTAGGCAAAATTTGATCAGCTTTCCGATGCCGTTGCTAACTATTCGATTAAATAAATGCCGTAATTGTTATAAACAATTAATTGAAAGGTATGTAATTTAGAGTCACATTTTGTTTGTGTCGACTTTAAAATATGAAAATCGTTCAAAATAAACCCCGGTAAGTAAATTTCCAGCGTCCATGATGTCTGAATTAAAAGTTGACCTGGTCATAAGTGTTACAATTATTTGTGGACGATCCAAAATAGCAACCGAAAGAAAATATTTTAGTTTTAAACTTGGCAATTTTTTTGTTGAAAAGTATGGGTTAAATAACAAAATTCCTAAGAACAAAAAAATCTTAAAATCACTCAAAGAATACTTTTAAATTATTTCAGAAATGTTCACAAACTCAGAAATTGAAACGACAATACAAAAATTACGTAAATTTACTACATAAAGTTATTGATGAGGCTAAAACAAAATATGAAGCTACAATTATTTAAAATAATAGTAATAATCCGAGATATTTGTGGAATTATGTAAATGCTAAACTAGGGAAAAACCAAAAAACAATAATAAAATACATTTTATTTACAATGCAAAGAATTAAAGAATTGATAATCATAAGGAAATAGTCAATTCAATAAATAAATATTTCAGTAATATAGGAGAAAATTTAAGTAAAGAAATATGCAATAATAATACTATATATACAATAAAACAATAAAAAATATTAAATGAGTATATAGCGAAGACACTGGCATGTATAATTAATAATAGCATGGAGAAATTCATATGGCCAGATTCGTTGAAAAAGGAGGAGGTGGTACCTGTACTAAAAGCTAAGGGGATGCCGTATTATCGACATATTTGATTTTTCAAATTATATCTTCAGTTTATCTTTTATTCCAATTGTGCGTGCATAGATACATTCTACATGGTTTCCACAATGTGTGTTGAATCGTAGAATGTTAAAATTCGACATATTCATTTAAATAAATGAAAAATAGTCTGCAAAAACTGTATTATCGATAAACCATTACATTTATAGTACATTACATTTTTTCATTTTGATCAGGAAATGTATCGAATGATAAGATTCTGCAACTTGACGCACAATCTGTTAACCATGCAGAATGTACTTATGATTGCAAAATCGGGATAAACGAAAAATTGGGGGAGCTACTCGGGAGCTGTCATTGTCACGTATATATATAATACATACACTTTATAACTTAAAAAATTAGAGGTTAAATAGGTATTTGAATTTTAAATATTAAAGTTTCTTTTACAAATCTTTTCAAACAAAACTACTTTTAGTAATATATATAATTAATTAATTAATAGATAATCTTTAATAGTTATTTAGCGTGACCATCCCGTTTTAGCATTGTTATTTAAAAGTTTAAAATACGTATATTTCATTTTACATTTATATTTTTTAATACACTTGCCAGTCACAACTTTTACCCCTTTAGGGCCACATCACACAAGAAAAAAAAATAATAGTTCATTAACTAAATAATTCAACAATGACCATGTATATGATTACTTGATAACATTATTTACTTTTAAATCCTATACATATATTAAGCTTTTCATAAATTTAATTAGAAAGTTATGAATGTATTTTAATAATTTTAGAATTGTTGATTTTAACACGTAAACGATATTTTATAATTCTAATGTTAAATCACTTTGTCTTTAAAAATCAATTTGACTTGAACAATTTCATAAAATAAAATATAGTTAAATAATAAGATAATTCCAGCAATCAAATGTATGATTATACTTAATTACATTTTTTACTTTTCTATATAAATATTATATATATATGTGTGTGTGACAATTTTTGCACAAATTTAAACTTGAACTTATGAAGATATTTTTAATCATTCTAAAATTGTCAAATTTCATACGTATAATACCTTATGTCTGCAAATTACATACAGTACTTAAATAAATATTATTAAACGTCATTCAGCATGTCAAAAGTAGAATAAATTAATGTAAGTATGAAATGTTAAGAGCTATGGTGCACTATACTGTACTGTTTCATAGTTTGTTATTACTATCTACGTTACAAATAAGAAAATAACAAGAATAAAGATTTATAAAGTATAGAGTTATAAGACAATATTAACAAAGTTATACATTATAACCTTACAAGTATAAGCTTGTATACGAGTCTTGTCAATTAATTTTATTAGAATAATTAAGAAAGTTCCAAAATCATAATTTTTCCTGAAAAAGCGCTATAACTTTTACACGCGTGATGATAGAAATTTGGAATTTTGTATGAAACTGTCCAAAGGGATACAGACGACGATAGCATAGTGGAAGTTACGACACAAAGGTATTTAGTTAATTAGAATAATTAAGAAAGTACCAAAATCATAATTTTTCCTGAAAAAGCGCTATAACTTTTACACGCGTGATGATAGAGATTTGGAATTTTGTATTAAACTGTCGATTAAATAAATGCCGTAATTGTTATAAACAATTAATTGAAAGGTATGTAATTTAGAGTCACATTTTGTTTGTGTCCAAAGTGTCCAAAGGGATACAGACGACGATAGCATAGTGGAAGTTACGACACAAAAGTAATTAGTTAATTAGATTAATTATCAAATTCCGAAAATAATCATTCTTTCCTGAAAAAGCGCTAAAACTATAGTCATCTGTATCCCTTTGGACGGTTTCATACAAAGTTTTAAGACTCTATCATCATGCTTATGAAAGTTATAGCGCTTTTTCACGAAAAAATGATAATTTTGGGACTTTCTTAATTAATCTAATAAACTAATTATCTTTGTATCGTAACCTCTGCTATGCTATCGTCATCTGTATCCCTTTAGATAGTTTTATTCAAAATTTCAAGTCTCTAGCATCATGCGTGTAAAAGTTATAGCGCTTTTTCAGGAAATAACGATAATTTTTGGATTTTGTTAATTCATCTAATTAACTAATTCGGTGTGTAATGTTCTTAATATAGTTAATTTACAGTAGTCCTACTAATATATAGCTGTGATTGGTGGTTTAAAAGTAATTAAAATGAAAATAAAGTCACTATAAGCGCGGGGGATCAGACGTGTGTTTCGTCCCTGGCTAGCTACTAAGTCCAGCTGCCAATTTCAGGTTCATATTGGCATGAACCTGAAGATACCGGCCAGAGCTAGCGGCCGCGCAGGGACGAATTGGTGGAACCAAGGGCCCTGGCGTAAAAAATTATATTTATAGTTAAATTAATTTAACAGACCAGATTTTGATCTGCCACTTGGTAAAATAATGTAAGTTATTACAACACACAGCACTAGTAGCCGCCATAATAGAATAATTATTTATTTTAATGTATAAAAAAATTGGTAGACAAAAATCTAACTTTCGCATGCTAAAGTCACTAGAACTTTTCTAGAAGCGGCCAGTGCAGAATGATTATTTATTCATCTTTATAAATAAACTAATAAACATACCGCCGGCGCCATCAAAACTTCTCTTTGTCTCACTTTGAATAATGTTCACATGTTAAACGTTGCTCAAATAATACGAGAATTTTATTAACATTTATTGCATAATCCTGTTATTAATATCAATTACCTACTAACTCAGTCTGCGCATAAATAAAATACATTAAATCTACAGATTCACATTTGACAAATGGGTTCATGCACTGTGCAATAATACCCTAATAAGCTACCTAACAGTTCCTTTTGAGAACGGCTATCCCCTCGAAAGTTTTCGTAAAATTTACTATACTGGTCCCTAAAATAATACTTTTCTAAACTATTTGTTTGTTTATTAACATAAAAAAATTATCATTCTGCACTATTCGCTAGTAGTGCATCTCGTTTATGGTTTTAACTATATTTCCACCAAGTTTCAGATAAAAATAATTTTGCAGAGAAAAGTTATAGCACCATTAGTGAGGGAATTTCCGATTTCTGATTATTTGTTTATTTATAAAGATAAATAAATAATCATTCTGCACTGGCCGCTGTTAGTACATTTTATTGTATATGTTATAAACTATATTTCCACCAAATTTGAGATCGATCCTATTTTGCAGAGAAAAGATAAAGCAACTTTAGTGAGCGAAATTCCGATTTCCGACTTATTTTTTATTTATAAACATAAATAAATAGTCATACTGCACTGGCCGCTGATAGTATATCTTGTTGTTGATGTTTTAAACTAATTTTCCACCAAATTTGAGAACGATCCTATTTTGTAGAAAAAAGTTATAGCGCTTTAGTGACCAAAATTCCGATTCCTGACTATTTGTTTTTTTTTTTTTTTATTATTTTAACGTCGCTCTTTTTATGCTCCCAAACCGGTGCTAATCAGCGACGGAGGTCATACGATGTCTTGGTGAAAAAAGCACTTATTCAAAATACATTCGCCAGTGATGCTTGTATCAATCGGCCGGGGTCGGGAATCGAACCTGGGACCTCCTGATTACGAGCCCGACGCTCTACCGACCGAGCCATCGCAGGCCTCAAGAATAATTGTTTATTTATAAAGATAAATAAATAATTATTCTGCACTGGCTGCTACTAGTCCATTATATTGTAAAAGTTATAAAGTATAATTCCACCAAATTTGGGAACGATCGTATTTTGCAGAGAAAAGGTATAGTGCCTTTAGTGACCAAAAATCCGATTTCCGACTGATTGTTTATTTATAAACATAAATAAATAATCGTTCTGCACTGGCCACTGGTAGTATATCTTGTTGTTGATATTTTGAACTAATTTTACACCAAATTTGAGATCGATCCTATTTTGTAGAGAAAAGTTACAGTGACTTTAGTATGCGAAAGTTAGATTTTTGTCTATCAATTTGTTTATACATTAAAATAAATAATTATTCTATTATGGCGGCTACTAGTGCTGCTGTGTTGTAATGACTTACATTATTTTACCAAGTGGCAGATCGAAATCTGGTCTATTAAATTAATTTAACTATAAATATAATTTTGTACGCCGGGGCCCTTGGTTCCACCAATTCGTCCCTGCCCGGCCGCTAGCTCTGGCCGGCAGCTTCAGGTTCATGCCAATGTACAAGCTTAGATCATCTGTTATTTCGAGAAAGAGTTTCTTTGTTAATATAGCTGCCCGATGTTTGTTAGTTGCATAAAGTTATAAATGTACTTAATAAAGTGGTAATAAATGTTTAAAAGGTTTGTATAAATATGCGGTTATGTCTTATTTACTATTATTTTTATTCTTGATTTTGTGCACTCTTTTTCCTGGCACTTCCTACCGTTTATCCCCCTGGGGACTTTAACGGTGTCCACCTACCACCTATGTGTGGGTGCTTTATCCCTCCCTTAAAAACCCCACCATCTCGCATTCGCCCGGGGTTATGCCCGTGGATGAGGGAAACCTGTGAAGCAGGGAAAACCTCACCCGAGATGGCCGGTGTATTCGAAACATTCTTTTTGGGTGTCAAAGTCACATTGCGTAGGCCTTGACACCGAAACCGAATGTTTCACACCTCCCGCTCACGTTGTGAAGTGTGGAAAAACACCTAATTGATCCCGAAAGCCGCACAAGAATGGTGTCACCCATCCAAGTACGAACCGCACTCAGTGCTGCTTAACTTTCGTGATCGGCCGAGGTGCGTCTCTGCCACTCCGCCACCGCATCGGTATGTCTTATTTACTATTTTATGCCATTTCTACGACGCAATTAAAAAAAAAGTTTTGGTTGAGAATCGCTGGAAAATCTATGTGGCTTCTGCTATCTAGCTGCTAAGTTCACTTTCATGTTGATAAATCTCATTTTAAATTCAGGCTTATACTATAAAAATAGTAAAATTATAGTTTTGGAAAGTAAAATTTTGTATTTTTAGGACTCCCATTGACAAAGCAAAAACTTATTCGGTTTCAGTGCATACTTTTATTGAAAATATGACTAAATGAGTACGCAAAGACCAAAAACCTTAATTGAGACTTACAAAAACTATTAAAACTATGAAATATAACTGAAAAGGCTAAAGTTAGTACGTAGATGGGAGCAGGGAGTTGGGCTATACACTCCGCGCGCAGCGGTTCTCAACCGATACTCAATGAAGCTATTAAATAGCATTAAAAAACCAAATCCAGTAATTGCTATGTTAAAAATAGGATAAGTCAACAGTACTAGAAGTGTAAATGGTCATGTCTCATTAATGAGAGCATTAGTTAATTAATTATTATTAATTAAGCCTTCAATAATTGCTGAATTTTGGGATTTTTTGGATATAATAATAAAAATAACGGAAAGTAAAGATGTACATTTGCTATAAATCTGTAAATATACTTCTTGGGATATAATAAAGCGTATTCATAACTTGTAAGAAATGTACAGGCTTAGTTAATTAATTATTCTTAATTAAGCCCGCAAAAAATCTTGTTATCGGGATTTTTAAAATAAAATCGTAAAAATAATTGAAACTATAGACGTACATTTGCTGTAAATTGATAATCGCATTTCGCTCAAGTTGTGTTAAAAAATAGTATAAGATACACGTGTGTGGTATATAGGTGATGTGTACATACGAGTAGCGTTTGTTGCCCGAACGAAACCATCTGTTCCGCATACTTGTATCGTAACGTAATATATTTTTACATCGCTTGTCATGTCAATGTTTTAAGTTTAAGTCTTATAAAAGTTTTGTCTTAATAAATAAATTAATTATAGATATTTTACATAACATATACAATAATAAACATCAATAATTATAAATGTATTTACAACTTTCAATTTGTTAATATCAATTTTATTTTTTCAGTTCAATAAAGTAATTGATGAACCACTGGGAGTTGACTTCCGGAACTACATAAGTCAGCAAGAAGTATCTGAAGAATCTTTTCGAGAACTATCTTGTAAAAGAGTTTTCGTAAAAGAATCACGACAAGTGTCAAGTGACAAATTTGTAGATTTGTTCGATGAGGAACAAAGTATTATAATTGATACTGAAAAATCTAAAATTGAATTATTAACAGACTTTTTTAAACACGTAAAAATTACCGGTACATCGGAATTGTATGCTAGAGATAGAGAGAGTGCTCCTGCAGAAATCACCTCGTATTTGAATAACATTTCTACGGAAATTCCTACTGATGATGTATTACCAGGAATAAATAAGCCAATGTTCTATGTTGGTAGTTCGTTCAGTAGCACGGCTCTTCATGATGAAGATAGTAGCTTGTCCAGCATTAATATTCTTATATCTGATGCACCGAAGCTTTGGCTAGCCGTTGACCACACCATGAGGAGCAAATTGGTCACATCATTTGCAAATTTTATAAGTGTAGGAAAAAAACGAAAAGTTTGTCCCGTTGAATTACAACATAAATATTATATGATATCTCCTTCTCTATTAGACGAATGGGGTATAAATTATGTAATTTTTATTCAAAAGCCAGGAGACATGGTTTTTCTTCGTGGTGGCTCGTACCATTGAATCCTGGTGAATTTAGGTACTAATATTGCCGAAGCGATTAATTATGGTGGTGCTGAATGGAATAGCCAAATTGTTCACAGCATGCCAGCGTGCACGTGCAAGGACAACGAGTCTAACGTAGAAAGAAGCAGAGTAAAGTTCTGCGTACAAGTTCTCGTTGCAAAGACCTGGCACCTGTGCGAGAAAGATAAATGTGACAAAAGATTCAAAACCAACGCTAATTTGCTGCAACATTTGAAAGATGATCACGATAACCAAGTGCTTTTTGTCTGCAACATTTGCGATAAAGCATTTAATAAGCAATTTAATTTAAAACGGCATGCAGAAATTCATAATGCTGAAGAAGGACTCATGACCTGCGAGGAATGTAATAAAAAAGTTCGAAACATAAAAAAACACATATTGACCCATTCTGAAATTTCTAAGCAGAAATGTCCAATTTGTGATTCAATAACTTGTAAAAAAAATTTATCTAAACATGTTGCACAATGTCGAGTCCACTGCTCAGTGTGCAGTAAAGAGTTCAAGCACAAACGTTACGTAACAAGGCATGAGAAAAAAGAGCATGGATTGTAAGGATGTGTTACTTAAACTATGTGAAGATATGTTTGTGCGATAACGTACGCATGTACGTATACAATTTAAAAACTATGTACGTAAAGTATATGTATAGGTTTTATTTTATATAATTCAATTGATAATATATACGTAAAGTATATGTATAAGTTTTAATTTATATAATTGAATTAATAATATATACGTAAAGTATATGTATAGGTTTTAATTTATATAATTGAATTAATAATATATACGTAAAGTATATGCAACAATTTTATTTGTGGAGGCGAAAAGTATATATGGCTGCGTCTCACAGAAAAGGACGTTGGTGGAGCCCTTTTCATGCAAATATAAAAAACTATTAACCGACGCGGTGGCGGAGTGGTGGAAGTGCACCTCGGCCGATCGCGAAAGTTAAGCAGCGCTGAGCGCGGTTAGTACTTGGATGGGAGACCATTCTCGTGCGGCTTTCGTGATCGGTTAGGTGTTTTTCACAGTCCACAACGTGAGCGGGAGGTGTGAAACATTCGGTTTCGGTGTCAAGGCCTACGCAATGTGACTTTGACACCCAAAAAGAATGTTTCGAATACACCGGCCATCTCGGGTGAGGTTTTCCCTGCTTCACAGGTTTCCCTCATCCACGGGCATAACCCCGGGCGAATGCGAGATGGTGGGGTTTTAAGGGAGGGATAAAGCACCCACACATAGGTGGTAGGTGGACACCGTTAAAGTCCCCCAGGGGATAAACGGTAGGAAGTGCCAGGAAAAAAGAGGGCACAAAATCAAGAATAAAAAAAAAATATATAAAAAACTATTATATTTATTAAACAAAGAAGAAACCTTTGTAATTGTGAAAATTGCAATAGTTATGTAGCACATGAATTTTCATTTTAATAATTAACATATAGAATTAATAATTCCCAGATAAATTCTTAAATCATTTATTAAACATAAAAACACTTTTGATAAAGCCTAATTTCTTTTAAAGTCAAATTCGTTTAGACAATTGTCATAAATTATTATTGACTGTAAAGTTTTATAAATTTTATACATTATTGCTAAAATTTTTTAATAATTTACGTTTTTATTAATCAAAACAAACTTCATGACATTTATTTAAATCGTTTAGATACATACTAAAAGCATCTGAAAAGCGGAAAATATTTTAGTGTACGAAATAGAAGCAAAATTTATAGCCTTTCAAATAATCTTAGTAAATAGCTGTGTAAAGAGCTGTGTGTTGCGGTTGCATTAGCGATTTGAAGACGACATCGGAGGTCTGTGGAGTGCGGAGACGTCGGAGTTTTGCTGAAACTGTTGAGTTGTAGCCAGGTAAATTCTTAGTTGGTTCGTTATTGCTATTGGTGTCGATTAATAAAAAGATTGCACTTTCTTTCAGGTTGCAGTAGCCAGCTAATCGAGTTGGGCGAATCGACACGTACTCTCCGCTTGTCTACACGTTTCGCTGCCGAGTTCCTGGCTACTCGACGAGATGTTTACTAATGGCGTCTTAGTATAATACAGCAGGTAATTATTATATAGCTGGAGAATTGATTAAATGTGATTATAATGTTAAAACAATGGTTAATGCATTGCTAATGTAACCTCTTATCTTGACCTGGATATTTCCTATGCACAGTTACATTTGTGTAACGATGTTTTCCTTCCTGCTCCTTTTGTAGAGGATAAAGATTTAATTGTCTTGTTTTGCAGCATCCTGCAGCGCAATCCTATGTAAGGGCTATGAAACTAACGGATTACCGTCAACGGATTACCGTCAACGGATTACCGTTTAGGTAGAGGCTGTTGACTTCCTCCAAGTATCTTGAGCGGCTTTTATGGCTGCTCTACGTTTTTAACTCTGCATCGATAGATTCTCTAAGCTGGAACGACGGAACCTTCTACACAGGTAGTATACTGAGGCTGGCTCAGTTATGATCTAGCTAGGCGTCGGAGTCTGAGTGACTTACTGGGTCCGGATCTCCTATTTCGTGCATGCTAAATATCTTTGGGATTTGTTGATGCTTTTGAAGAAGAGTGTACAATATTAAAATGTTTGATATAGTCCATATCGGTGACAGTGAAGGTTGTGTACTAATCAAACACAAAAGGCGCAATATGCCTTAAAACAGTAAATTTAGGTTTTTATTTTTTTTCTTTAAATTGTAACGTGAACTGAATTGATGGCCACTCCTAAACCATGAAGCGTTTGAAAGGTAAGAACTTAACCTTCTTAAAAAAGTTTTGTTCTTTGAGATTAGTCATGGCGTGGTTGCCTAAATGAAATTTTGAATGTTTGTTATATACATCAAATCGAAAAGACTTGTCTAAAATTAACAATTTTGATTCAAAGGGCAGACTCTAAGAAATTTGCAAAAACTTTTAAATTCAATGTTGTATAAAAAAATTTATAGAATATGAGATAAAATCCCTCATAAATAGCAGTTTTCTAAAAAATTAAATATTTTAATTGTTCATCATGGAATAACTTTCAGATAGATTGTTTTTACGATCTATATTTATAAAATATTTACACTATAAGCTCATAATAATTTACAGTATAACTTTTGATAATGTAAATGCAAAAATGTTGAAATTTTATTAGAAAAAATTAATTATAACACGAGTCGAAAATCATTGAATGCACTCTACAAAATTTGGTTTTTTACATACCCTGTACAAAAAATGTCGTTTAATATTTTGTTTTGTACTCCAGGTATGATCCAGTAAATGACTCCGTTCTTAATGTGGAAAGAAAAATAATCACAGAGGGTCTGCACTGACGCTTGTTCTTTATCTGATACTCTACATTACACTTGATTGTATCACCTGCTGTCCGATTATCTTTGTATTGCCGAAAAAAAATTTGCTCACTCGGCCAAGATCGAATCAAAGCATGCAGCAAAGATGAATATCATAAAGTTACTTTGTACAAACTGCAGCTGGGAATGACGTTTGGTTTGGAATTTATTTTGATCTACTTTTCTATACAAAAAAAGTATAAAGGGTATAAATTAATGATTGATTTCGGTAGTTTATTTAATAGCAAGTTTCGAAGTAATTACAGTTTTCTAAGTGCAATGGTCATAATATTTACAAAACATTTCTTTTGAAGAATAATTACAAGTGATTAAATAGATACACTAGAGGCCTGCGATGGCTCGGTTGGTTACGGCGCTGGACTCATAATCTGGAGATCCCAGGTTCGATTCGCGGCCCCGGATGACTGACACAAGCTCCACTGGGGAAATGTATTTTTCAACAAGTGCTTTATTTACAAAGACGTTAGATAAAATAAAAAAAGACACTAATTAATGATTTTTAATTAAAAATGCTGAAAAAATGATGCAATTTTAAGAAAACGGTCAACGGATAAATGAAATGAAAACATTTCAAATCAAACGTATTTAAAACAAGCCTTAATCATGCGCTCTTGCTTTTCTAAACAATATAATACATTATATCTAAACTTTCGATTTGGAATTTGACGCCGACTTCGAAAATATTATTTTATTTTATACTTTCTTTTTGTGAATTATTATTTCACAATTTATAGTGCATTTTTTGGAACTGGGAATCTTTAGATACTGATATCCTTTAGATTATAATGTCCTAAATAATATATTCAGAATGCCAATAGTGTAAACATTTTCATCGTTTTTTTTTGTAATTATTAATTAAATATATTGCATGGTGCATGAGAAATATTTTATTTATGACTAGTATCTATTTAGCAATTATTAATTTTTGTTAATAATTTTCTTTTCAGATAGAGCGAATTAAAATTTTTATGAATATTGTACTGATCAAATTTTCTATGTGCGTATGGCTGCGTATTTTAGATAATCATTAGATTTCAAGATGATGTTAAGTGATATTCTATGCTCGTGTTTACATCGATCTCACAACCACCAATTTAATCTACCATCAGTTCATAGTTGGCTATCCTCGATAAATAATGAGAGTGCAAACGAAGAGTTATGTCAGTTACCCATTGGCACTCGTCAAGTAGCTTTAATAATTTTACTAATATTCAATAATTACAAATTAATTATCAATAAATGATATAATTTCTATAATATGCAAATCATACCAATGTACATGAATGCAGTTATCGCGTAAAAGATACGAAAATTAGCACGAGTATTATTTGTCTTTAGCTATTTTTTGAAAAGTACAGTGCACGTATAGTGCACGTATGTGCAATATAAATTAGTTTGCTAACATTAGATGTTTGTAATACATTCTGATGTATAAAGCAAAGGAAGATTCTGTAAAAAAGTTGTAATATTTTTTCATATTCCGTATTCACTTTTTTTCTATCTAATAAAGTGTACGTATAGTGCACCTACAACTGCAAAATGTAAAAAAATGTACATGAATGCAATTATCGCGTAAAAAAATACGAAAATTAGCACCAGTATTATTTGGCTTTAGCTATTTTTTGAAAAGTACAGTGCACGTATAGTGCACGTATGTGCAATATAAATTAGTTTGCTAACATTAGATGTTTGTAATACATTCTGATGTATAAAGCAAAGGAAGATTCTGTAAAAAAAAGTTGTAATGTTTTTTCATATTACCGTATTCACTTTTTTCTTATCTAATGAAGTGTACGTATAGTGCACCTACAACTGCAAAATGTAAAAAAATGTACATGAATGCAGTTATCGCGTAAAAAAATACGAAAATTAGCACGAGTATTATTTGTCTTTAACTATTTTTTGAAAAGTACAGTGCACGTATAGTGCACGTATGTGCAATATAAATTAGTTTGGACACATCAGATATTTATGATACATTCTGATGTCTATATAATAATGTGTACGTATAGTGCACCTACAACTGCAATATGTACAAAAAAGTAGCTGAATGCAGTTAGCGTGCAAAAGAATATGAAATTCTGTTAATAAAGTTTCGTTGAGTATATACTTAAAACTAGTTTTATCTATAAATGATAACAATTCTACTGTAGTATTATTAAAAAAACAATTGTAAATGTACAATGCACATTTAATATACGCGAGATAGATATCAAAAATCAATTTGTTTGATTTAAATTTTTAGCTTGCATAAATTATTGTAATGCTTTTATGGTAACAACGACATCTGTGGACTAAAAATCGAGTATGTGTTAGTAATTAACACGGATGTCGCCACTGTTGTATCCCTTTAGGTTAATATTGTATAGGTAGTCGGTAAAACAGATAGCACGGACTTTCGCAAATTTTTTTCTTGGTACGGCATCCCCTTAAGGTTTAAATGGCTTACAAGAGTGTAAAAACATATTTTTAATGAAAAATTCAAAAAATTTTACAAAAAAAAATTATATTTATACTTATAGTAAAAAAAGCATCCCTTGGGAGCTACAAATTAATAAAAATGGGCATATAATGCAAAAAGGTACTATAATGTCAACTTTGAGTCATAATAGACACATTTTATTCATCATAGATTCATTTTATTCGTCGTAGACTTACTTTTTTGTTTTGAACACTTGCCAGTAGTTTAGTCTTTTCCTTCAAATACAAAATTAAATTAATTATATTAAATTGAATAGGTATATCAAAAAATTTTACATTATTGAAAATAATTTTGAAATTAAAAAAAATATTATTATTGCAAAACTTAACTTTTCAAATGATCAGGGTGAAAAATTTTATATGCACTTCGCTAAATCTTGGGCAGCAATTTTCATACCGGGAATAAATGCCTACTTTACTAAATATTTCATTTCAGTACATCCCATTTCTTATTTTATGCTTTTTAATTTACACTGCTGTACAATATGTGTATTTTTGTCATTGTACAGTAAAATAAACGTTTCTATTTATTTACGTTTAAAACTATTATTAAATAAATTAAAAACTAATAATCAAAATCTAAGTACTGCATTTGAACCTCAGCCAAAAAATTCTACATTATACTATCTATATACTTAAATACAGGGTTTGGTAAGTTGTCAACTACTCTTTTTCGAATACTTCCTCATTATTTGAGTTTAAAGCTTAAAAAACCATAAAGACTTGCGTAATAACATAGCATATGTATGTATATATACCATATATGTATATACCATAAATATATATATATGGGTGGTTCTCTGTGACATCGAAGATGAAAAAAATAAATATTGCTATAACTGTGGGAATATGTTTTAGAGGTATCCAGTAGTTCTCCAGAATTTTTTCATCCGTGCATGGATGTGAATGTGAAACGTGAAACTTGAGTGCATGAGGATGGATAGGTATATGTATGTGGATTTGGAAGTGGATGCAGGTATGTGAGGGTGGGTGCAGGTAGGTGTGGATGGTTGGATGTGGGCGTGTGTGGGTGGATGTTAGTGTGGGTGGGTAGATGGGGACGGGTATAGATAGATGTTGGGGCGTGAGAGTTGGTGTGGGTGAGTGAATGTGGATATGTCAGCATATGTGTGATGATACAGATCAGTGATTCAAAACTACCATCCAGTTTGCATATATTTTTACATTACTATAAAATATAAACAGAAGTTATATAATTTTTTTTCTATACAGTGTGCGATATCGAAAAATATCGTTCGACACACTTGTGAGAGTATATTTCTATTTTCACACTTGTACCGAAAACTACAATTTTCAACCTTTTGAAGCAAGTTTATTTTTAAAATAAAATTTATAATACTATAAATTATAACAAATGCACAATTTTCAAGCCGCAATCGGGGGTTGACGAACGAAGCGGGGTACCCCCCTAGTATATATAAAAGCAAAATACTTTCTTCGAATACTTTTTATTTAGCGTTATTTGGTGTGTATATATATATATATGGGCTATTTCACGTCAAGTGGTACGATGAAAATTTTAAATCACTCCAAACTTTGAGAACAGGCTCGAAATATCTTCCAGAAAATAGAAAAAAAATTTTAGGTGTTAAAAATAATTTGCCTAAGAGTTATTCCACCATGAAAAATTGCTATTTTCAAAGCCGTTTATCTCAAAATCTATTGATTTTTTTGAAAAAACATTACAAACAACTTTTGTTTAAAATAATCTTTAGAACTTCTCTACCTAGATTACAAATCTTAATTTTAAAACCTTAAGAGATAGGGCACCCGGAAATATTGAATATCAAAAAAAGGCGACCACGCCACAATCGATTTTGATCTAACACCGCTCAAAAGATCACATTTTTCGAGAGCTTTCGAATGGCGGTGGTTAGATTATTGGCCAAGACCGCTGTTGTAAGTTATGCCCGAAAATACATGAAAATTAGTGATTTTATGAGGTTTATGAGGCATAACTTACAACAGCGGTCTTGGCCAATAATTTAACCACCGCCATTCGAAAGCTCTCGAAAAATGTGATCTTTTGAGCGGTGTTAGATCAAAATCTATTGTGGCGTGGTCGCCTTTTTTGATATTCAAAATTTCCGGGTGTCTTATCTCTTCGAGATTTTAAAATTATGAATTGTAACCCAGGTAGATAAGTTCTAAAGATTATTTTGAACAAAAGTTGTATGTAATGTTTTTTCAAAAAAATCAATAGATTTTGAGATAAATGGCTTTGAAAATAGCAATTTTTCGAAAAAATTGAAAATTCCATTTTTCATGGTGGAATAACTCTTAGGCAAATTATTTTTAACACCTAAAATTTTTTTTCTATCTTCTGGAAGATATTTCGAGCCTGTTCTCAAATTGAAGCGATTTAAAATTTTCATCGTACCACTTGACGTGAAATAGCCATATATATATATATATATATATATACCATATACAATGTTGTTATGCAAGACTATATATTTTTTTTAAGCTTTAAACTCAAATAATGAAAAAGTATTCGAAAAAGGGTGGTTGACGACTACTTAGTACTTACCCTGCTTAAATATTCTAAACTCACTACGCGCATGCGTGAATAGACAAGGACACAGTAGACCCATATGCAGTTTTCTCTTTCTATTCCGCTATTGCATCTATACTGACAATTCAAGTCATAGCCCCACCTCCGTTACTCTCGTGGTCTATTCTAGTATGTCTATGCGCACCGCGCGTGCAAAATAAATGAAAACAATAAGAGTCGGTTATGCAGGTCTATCTTTGTTGGTTACACCGCGTACACGTAAAAGTACCTATTGCGGAACGTACCTGTATTGTGGAACATAAAGAGTTAAATTATTATATTTTAACAAAACTTTTAGTCTTTTATAAGAAAATTATTAAGAAAATTACAAAAGGGTGAAAAGTTAACTAATTTGAAAGGTTATGGTGACAAGTAGTGCTGATTTCCAAAGCCTTGTTTTAAGCTATTTAAACATATTTCATTATGCTTTATAAACGTATATTACGTATGTAAGCTATACTTTTATATGAGGTACACCAAAATTCAAACGTCTATCTATAATTTACTCATAAATTATACTGTTCCCAAATATGTACATCATTTTTTCATGTCCATAAGTATTGGAACAGCAAGAAAAACTGTTTCATAATTGGTACATAATTCTATATTTTGTCCGTTTCGTGGAACACTTTCAACATTAAGATATTTTATATTAATTTACATTTTTTAAATGTCTTATTGCCAGTTTTTATTAACTAATAATTATTTTAATATTTTACATCACCATTGAAGAGTCAACTATGCGTTGAAAATAAATTATTTAAAAAAACAAGATTCTAACCTACAAAAATATTTTAAATGTCCCAACTTACATATAAATTCACATTATCAGTTTTTTTATCTTATATTTAATAATAAAAGTCAAAATAAGCATAAAAAAATAGAATTAATAAGAAAAAATATTAATTTATCATAAGTGAACAAAAGGTAATGGTATAACTTTTTATTTTGCTCAAAAATAATTAAAATTCATGTACCTAGTCAAAAACCGTTCCAGCGCTGGTATTTTTATCTTACAACAGTAGTATATTTAATAAAATCTAACTTATGTTTAAGTACGGATTAAATGTATTTCTTCTTTTTATTAGAAAATGAAGGGAATTTTAATATTTGACCATCTCAATGATGTGTTGTTTACCAAGTGTAATAAAAAATTTGCTAATCATATTAAAAAATTAGCTAAACGTCAAGGCTTGGTTGTTGATGATAAAGTAAGTTTTGTAAGAGGAATTAATTTTTACTGTATAAAGATTAACTATTTTCTAAATTATTATTTTACAGTTTTAAAATTTTTAAATATAGCATTCATATTATAATTTATACATTTACTTTACGTTTTTATTTTAGACAGACAATGAGTCTTCAACCTATAAACCTAGTTCAAATATTATTATGCAATTATTTTCACCTATTGTTACATCTCAACATGTTATGGCATTACAATTTGGTAATACATATTCATCTATAAAGTCTCACGATGGTACCAATATGGTATTCGATGAATTTATGGGTTACACATTTATTTACATCTCCAGTGAAAATATTGAACTGATGAAAAGAACTTTAGGTGTATGTGTAACTATTGTAAGGCATTTGTGTGGACCAGATGTTTCAATGTAAGTACTAATAAATATGAAAATATAATTGGATATTTATTTTAATTTATCTATCATTCTTTTAGATTAAAAGTAAGCAGGCAAAAAGTTCAAATGGTTTCCCTTCTTTTAGATGCTTGGATCGATTTAAGAGGAAACGAACAAAATATTTTGACTGAGACTGTTGAACAGTTATCTCTAAATACAAATTTAGCATCTGCAATATTAAAAATATTAAGTGATGCAGCTGACAAATTAAAAGCCCAATTAGAATTTTCTAATGTCCACGTTTTAGTACTAATCAAATACAAATTTTTATCTCTATTTTCTAGTAAACATGCACAAGATTTATTGGCATCTGATATATTATTTATGAGTCTTTTATGTTATGTAGCAAATAAAAATAAAAAAACAACTGACAATGATTTTTATATAAAGTCTGAAGAAGATATCCTTATGTCTCACAGTTGTATAGTCAATGAAGAAAATGAAACTAAATTTGAAGGAAAATTTAAAAAATTGTCAAATCCTACAACAGAAGATATAAATAATTTATTTGGTAAATAATATTTTTATAATTATTGAACTTTTATTAAAAAAAATTATTTACTTTGATTAACTGTTACCAGAAGGATCAAGGGAGTCGTCCATAACTGAAAATTTATGTACTTATGCACTTGATGGACTGTACAGTCAAGTAGTTCTCCTTGGTTCGATGGATAGTGGATTTACCGCTAATGCTATTCACATATCAGAATTAGCTGAAAGTATAAATTTAGTAACTATAGTAGAAATGTCTCATCTTGCCATATCGTCCGGTCTGTACAATAGCTTTTACCACTTAAATGTAATAAATGGACTTCAACTACAAAGGGATATAGATGAACTAAAGCCAACATTTGATAACTTAGAAACAGCTATAAAAAAGACTTTAGATGGAATTAAGAAAAACAGAGCAAATGTCAGTAATGATGTTGATATGTGCCAAAGACGATTACAAGTTAAATGGGAGTTTGTTAGAAAAAAATATAATGAACTTTTAAAATCAAGAGATCCAGAATCAATTTTACAAATAGAATCAAATACTAGTGGTTTCATTGACATCTTAAAAGAACTATTTAGATTAACTTGCCTTGATAAAACATTTCTTAAATTAGGAACAGATATGATACTGACTGTAAATAGACTTGTAAGCCAAAAATTGAATGAGTTCAATGATTTTCTTAAAGTCAAGGCTTTGAAAAACTTCACTCTTGGATCATATCCTTTTTTAATCACGATGTCCAGTAACTTTAATGAGAAAATAAAAATTATTGTATTTAATTTAAGTTTTAAAAACGAAACAAAATTCATTTTTTGAAATATTTGTCTTATTTCTCATTATTGTTTCTTTTACTATTTGCTTAAGTATTTTAAAACAGTTTTCTAAAAGAATAAAACTGCATTTAAATGTGAGATTCTTTTAGAAAATAAATTTTGATTATTTTGACTCAAAAATGTATCGTTGTATAAAATGCTTTTAATATCTTCCCTTAATGCTTAACATTGCATCTTTACAAGAAGTTCCTTAACCATCAACAAATATCTTGAAGAATTCCCAGGATTAGTGCATTTTATATACATTGACAGGACAACTCATAGAATAATTGCTCCAACAATAGATTTTACAAATCCTGAAACACTAGCTTTAACAACAAAAAGGGTAAATTTATTAATACAACTTAAATTTCTTGTGAACTCTGAATATTTATTTTATAAATTCTTAAACACAAAAATAAAAATTTTATTAATTATTAAGTATATTTTTTAAGTGAATTTTTATATTTACAATGACCTTAGACTTTATAATCACAAAGTAATTTGTTATTAAACATTTAAAATTAACTACAATATCAATATTACTATTTAATAAAAAAATAATTTTTTCATAAAAATTAACATGATTATAAGTAAATATAATGTCCACAGATATGGACAATGGTCGAACAGAGTCGATTACACCTACAGGAGGGTCACATGTCCATTATATGGAAAGATACAACCTTCAATTATGCTTACTTTTTGTGGTTTGCAGACAGCTCGGTGGGTAAACTACAAAATACTATTACAATTGTTGAATCACTCGCATTAACAATAATTTAACAACTTATTTTGCAGGGTTTACCATTGAAAAGTAAAACATATTTCAATCACACATTTAAGAATTTTCCTGTTCCTGGCATTCTTTGTGGAGATTATTATAGGTTTGTTTTATGTAGCTTACATATTTTAATATTTAATAATTAAATAATTTTTTTAATAAAATTTCGTTTAATCTTAAAATATCTATTAATGCCTTTAAAAGTACTTAAGTATGCATACTTTGCACTTTTACAGGAAACTAGCTGAGGCATACTATCCAAAGCTCTCACCAAGCAAAATCAGAATCTATGAGCTATATTGCGTGCATTTGGGCTTGATCACATCATCATGTGTACTTGAGCATTCAAGGCGTCTCGCAGCAACAATCTGCGAAGTCACTGGACTGCCCAACAATCCCGCAGATATACTTTAAAAAAATATGTGTTAGAATTAATATACCCTTTTGCAGTGCAAAAGGTCTCTGCAATTTGGGATGTGATGAACTTTTCTTAAGTAGAATTTACATACTTTATGTATGAAAAAATGCCATTTTTACAGGAACTGACTATATACAATCCATTCCGCAATAAAATATTATACTTACAGAAGGTATTGTATCAATGGTAAATGTAAAAATTAAAAAAAAATCGTAATAAATAAAAATAAAAAATCACTTGTCAAGTGTCTTGTTTCTCACTTCTGCATAACAAACAAACTTACTTATTTCACTATTTACAGTGCTGTAAAAGTCTATCCATTAACTGTTCATTTGCAAAGATATCAATAATCTATTGCTACTTTGAACAATAATTTTGCCTGGTAGATCTAGAAGTCTGATTACGATCAAGTGATCCTGTAATTCTGTTATACTCCTTTGTATTAAATTCTTTGGATTGACTTGCAGATGGAAGTTCACGCTCACTAGAACTGCTCTGCCGAATTCGCTTCTCTTGCTTTGTGTGTTTTCTTGTTACAGTACTTGTTGAAGAACAACTCTAAAATAATATTTATTTCTTTAAACTTTAGATAATAAAAAAATAATTAATTTTTTAGTTATTAAAAAAATAATTTTAATAACTAAAAGGTTAATTTTTAAATTTGCATAACTTACAACTGCATACTAAGATATTAATTTATACTTGTATCTACATAATTATTGTAAATAATTTTAAAATAATCATTTTTTATATTACCGTTACTGAATCAATTACTTCAAGGAAAGCAGGACTCCGAGGTTCTGTATCCAATTGATTGTTATCTCTTTCTATTTCTTGTTTCTTTTTTTGATATTTTAAGCGAAGTTCAAGTAATAGTAATTCAAGGTCAGCTACCTCTTTATCAGAATCAGTTACCAATCTACTTAATTCTTCTAATTTAATTTCTGCATGTTTTTGTACTAGTATTACTGCATTTTCTATAGGCTCTTCTTCTAACTGTTTCCTTAAAATTGTATTGATTACCAATTAAGTACTATTGTTTATAAATGAAACTAAGAAAAAATTAGTTTTAATATTTTTATAATTAATCTTTACCTTATATTGTTAAATATTTTATTACTAAATACACCAACATTACTTTTAGTTTTATCTATGGGTATAGGTTTATAATCTGTACCATTTGGTATAGTCGAATCACATCCCAAATTATTAATTTTGAATGACACTGGTTGAAAAACTCCAGTATTCCTTAAATAAATATAAATTTAATAAAATATAAAAACATAATTTAGTTTAATTTATTAAATTACTTAAATTTTCAATACATTAATAAACATCATGATTTATAAAATTATCTTTATATGAATAAATTATGAGTAATAAGTTTATTACTTAAATTAAATAAAATTGTTATTTATAAGTTTTATGTATATTTATATGTAAATGTAATTAGCAAAATATTATGATTTATTAAAATATATATTAATAAGAATGTTTTTATATAATAGTTGTTTCTAAATTTGTTTATTTTAAATCAAGAGTCTAATTATTTATGTATAATATTTATATTACCTTTGTCTCCTTAATAGTAGTTGTTTAAACTTGTGTGTGCCACCATCTTTAGATTTTAAATTAGAATTTAGACGAAAAAAGAGGAAATTATCTTCGGTTAATGAATTATTTTTTTTTGAAAAATAAGAAGATAGTTCACTGTGTAAAATTCTATTTCTTAATGATTCTTTTCCATTTTCTGGCTCTCTTTGATAATGATACCATCCTACAACTCTTATAACATTATCTCGTAAGCAATTTTCTAAACTTCCTTTGTCGATTTGTCCTATAGTATTAAAGAAAGGTTTGCTTATTGGATATGCCACTATACTTATAATATCTGAAAAGTAAAATTTATTTTAATATATAACTAAAAACTACAATAAATTAAATATTTTATTGAATGATGCATTTTTTTATCACTTGCTATGTATTTTCATAATTTAAATTTAACATTTCAGAAGATTAGTTTTAGAAAAATATATTATTATAAACAAAACTTACTTATATAAAGTGCAGTTTTTTGAACCTCCCTCTCGGAATCAGTATCTTTTTTGGAAACATAATGAAGTACATCTCCTAATAGAAAACCAATCTAAAAATATAAAATATCAAAGTAAACATGTAATCAATACAAATATATTAAGAATAAAAAAGTACAAATAGGTTATTATATTCTTTTTGTCAAAGTTATAAAAGATGCAGTTTTATAGTAATTGTAAACATATAAAAGAAATAATTTTACAAAGTTAACTTGAAAATACATGAAATAATCTTATTTATAAAAAATGTATTTAATATTATCTTGGATCAGATATCAAGAAATTATAATATCACTTTCACCATGTGACAAACATTGTTAAAATATAATGAATATTTTTGAATTTACATATGAATAAACTACATGCAATTACCATTTATTCAATCCAACAATGTATAATAAATGTATAAATAAAAAAAAACATAGTGTAAAAATAAAAAGGAAATAACATCAATAATTTCCGAACAATGAGAATTACAAAAAAAAGTAATTGTCAAATAAACAAAAATTTCAACTATTGATCCATAAAATATATATCTAAAAAAGTAACTTAAAAAAAAGTTAGGTTAACTATAACCTCGAAAAAGTGGTTTGAATCACGGAACTATAAAATCTTCGAAAAAAAAAAAAATAATTAAATGAAAAGAAATAAATTAAAAGTAAATTTTACCTGATCATGACACCGTGCATTCTCAAACAAAAGCATCGAGAGCGCGGGTCCTGTGATTGTAACTACAAAATCGTCGTCGGACATGTTAACAATTGTCTGATAAACGAACGTCTATTTCGATACGTAGCGAGATGTTGGATTGTGTAACCCAATAAGATTTGCATCGATTTCTACCAATTTTTACAAGTATGTATGTACTCACTTACATTCGGTCTTTTATATATATTTTATACAAGGATGAATATACTAAGGAGCAAAATACAGCAGTGCGACGAGAGTGACGCGCGCCAACTGCGTTACAATGCAGCACTATACACATACCAACCACGTTATCGGTAAAAGAACAACATTGCTACGGGAGAACATGTTTACATTTCTTTTCTAGTAATTTCAAAGGCACCTACATACACTCGTTTTAAATAACATTCATATAATTTGCTATCCACACTGCAATTTAACTCAAAACTGATCTGTTAATTATAGTATTTAATATTCTAATAAATTAATAAATTATAATGGTAAAATAAATAAAAAAATCGCGATTAATTAAAATAAAAGAAATTGAGAAGCTTAAGAGACAATAAATAATCGTATCATAATTTATTTTTTTCCAATAAACTGATCAACCCTTACGAAAATTGCGGTGTAATCTTTGCTGATACGTGTATACGGTAAGACAACCATATAGCTTGCATTATTTGTCAAATAAGAATACTTATTTGAATAAAATTTTTTTATGAATTGACATATAGTCAATAAATCAGTGGGATTGCACTATTACTAGATGGAACAATGAACGAATCAATAATGTACGAAGGTCAAGTTCACTTTGCGGTTATTTGTTAATTCGAATAATATATCGGGATATAGGTATATGTCGGTCATTCGATTCTACCAAATATATAAAATACGGTTAGACCCCATTCAATGTATACAGAAATTTTGTACAATAGGTGTACACTAAAAGGGAAAATACATTGTTTCTGCCTACGAATAATCAAATAGATCTTTTAAATACGAAAATAATTGTACGGAAATCGAAACTGGCAGTTCGAAAAATAAATATATATTTCGCGATCGCGAATGTCAAGTGCAATCGTCCCCTCCTACTACATACGTGGTGTAAGTATACAGATATATAAATATACACCTGCATACACCCTATATACATCGAGTGCAGCTACTCGTCCGTCTGGCTCGCCCAAAATACCTGCCCATGCAGCGCGATAGAGGCGCACCGTTATATTTCGAGCGAGGGAAAGAACGGCGAGTCTCCTTGGCATCTCAGCCTCTCTCTCCGGTCCGAGAAGATCGGTGGTCGTGCGAAAAAAACAAATAAAACTACTTAGTATAATCTCGGTTGTGTCGGTGAACCCTTACTTACTTTTTGTTTCGGCAATTTTTTCGCGTCAACGTATCACACACGCGACCACGCGCGCGCATGATAAAAGTGCCGGTATCGAGTGTTAGTTGAGAGAAAATCATCGCAGGTGAAGATGGCGAGCGAGGCCAAAACGTGGGATTACGTGGCAGAGAAGTGGGAACACATTGGCCAGCCCGTAAGTCATTATTTTAACACGTCCATATCATTAAATATACCTTTTTCTTTCCTTGAATGACACGTACCGAACCATAAGTGGTATTAGAATTTTCGTAAGGCAAATCGTGGTGTTTATTTAGTCGTAAACGATAAACGGGAAATGTGCGAAATATACAAACGTGAAATAGAATTTAAAATGATTTAAAATTGATGAAAAATTTATCCGTCTCCGTGGACGGATCTAATTAACTTCACATTCAAAATCACGCTAACGAGAAAGGACGATTTTTGAAGGCTTACGACTGCTACAATGACGATAGTCACATATATATATATCTACACGGGTGTCGAAGTTAATGACGAAGTTCGTTACGCAAGGATTGATTTCGTGCAAAAATTTCGCGTTGAGTAATTATTATAATTAGATTTCGTAGGTGTCGTTTGGTAAAGAAAAAAAAGAACTTTTGATCTTCTGCATCGAAATTTTTTTATCGTCGGGTACTACATAAGAGGATAGTTTTATCGTTACGCAAAAACCAAAATGTTTACAAGCACAAGGTGTAAGATAACAATTTGGTCTAAAAATAAATAATATAACAATCCTCGTTTAGCGATCTTTCGTAGATCATTAGATCGAAAAACGTAACTCGTTGTATAATTCACTTAGACACGCAATCGCCGACGTAACTTTGATTTTCGACCATTATAATTATTGTTAAACGATCGAATGTAAATAATATTTAATTGTATTTTTAAAATAATGCCCGCACGGATAATCGTCGGTTGCCTTGAACTTCAATTTGACGTTTCCATTTAACGTTCTATTTATTCATTGTTTAACCGACGAAATTTTCGTCAAACAATGAACGTAAGGTTTCGTGCATATACGCTAATGAAATTCCATTTAGAACCCCCAACAGATTATGCTCTGTCAATATGTTTGATGAAAAACTGCAAGGGTGACAATAAGATGCGTTGCAAGTGGCATTGATTACGAAACCGATTCTTCCGTCCTCCTGTTCTTGATCTGCATAGACGATCTTATCGGGGTTATATGTATAGGTATTATATACGTCGACCGCGCGTCGAAATTAAACGCTATTGAGCTAAAACTTAACTCTGATTTTTTTATCATTATAATAAAAGAAACTGGTGGTTATTTATTCACCGCCACGATTCTATAAATAAATAAAAATATTACACGCGGTTGTTATCCTATTTCTTATAGTTTTTTAAATCGTATATCCATCAGTCGATAAAAACAATTGTCACCGAATAAACTCGACTGACAAACAAAATTATTTATATTTTTTATTTTTCAAAAAGTCAGGTGTACCTTAATTTTATATAAACTATTTACGTATCGTTTAAAACAAAATTAGTTTCAAATGACAGTTTAAAATAGAATAACACGAAGAGAAAGTGAATACGTATTATGTGAACGAAAGCCAGAATTAGAACAATAACAAATAAAAGGAAAATGAGGTAGAATAAGACACGCTGCCACACACACGCAGACACATATATATTCAAGTGGGATAGGAGTATGTAAGCGACTGCATGCACGTGAGATTCATTCATGAATTCGAGTCCTGACGGTGGTTACCGATTAAACTTTATTCTAAAAACAATAAGAGACGCGATATGCGTCACTCGTGTAATACTATGCGATGCGAAATATGTACATACATTACGTCGTTTTGGTCCAGACTCGTCATCTTGACCTCGTACCGATTCGGGCGTATCAGCTGACTCGAAGTTTACTACTTTTTTTTTCTTGGCAATATGCTGGGTGATAATATTGGTTCTTCGATAATATATCGTTTCAATATATATAACTTTCCTCCTTCAACTTTATCACGTATTGTTTGTAAGGTTGCTTTTATTTTTCACGCATCTGAGTGTTAAGCGGTACAGGGTGTATTTAATTTTACAAGTGGGAAATTTAAAATTATATTTAACCTGTCAGGCGCGATGTACGTGTCGCATTAACGTTGATTATGAATTAAACGAGTGTAATATTTTCATAACTATTATAATTTAATTTTAAATTTAGGGAAAAGGCAATGCGTTACACTTTATCAAAAAATGTAACGAAATTTATTTTTTTAATGAAAATTTAGAATTGGTACATCATAGTATAATGAAAAGTACAGTTGATCTTGTTAAAAAGAAAATGCATAAATCTTATCAGTGAAATGTAGTTGAAAGCTCTAGTGGGACCAAAGAGTCACGGGTCAGTGTTGCATGTGTTTATATACCACGTAGTTTTAATTGGCAAACGACACACTCATCATTCTTGGCGATTGCACTAATGCTGTAAAGACGATAAATGTCGAACTTTCAAGGCCGACGACTTTGTACTCTTTCGATAACATGTGCGCGAACTTACAAAAAAAAATGTATCCTGGAAATAATCGGCATTCGTGACTTTGATGATGGTTCAGAAAATCTTTTGGTTCTCTCGACGAATTATATAGCATAGAATACATTCCTTCCTGACGTAAGGAGGAAAATCGCTATAATTATATCTATGATACTTACATATATATATGTGTATTCGTAAATTATTTTAAATGAGATTTCGGAGTAATTAAACAACGTCCAATCATTTTTAAAATTGTTTTGAGCTTACTTTATTTACGTTGGAATTATTCGTCTTACAATACTATTCTTTCAGTGAAATTTTTTATTTTTGTTATTTTAAACTTTTTACGCGTAACATTATTTTACTATGGAATTAATTATGTATTATTATTATTCTATAGTAGTAGTAAAACATTATAAAACTAATCGTTCATTTTCACTGTAATAAAAAAATTATTAGATGTACATCAAACAATAATAACAACAGAATGATGTACCGTACAATAGATTGTTATTATATAAACTTATTATATTGGTTCTTTATGAACTGCGCCAAATTTTTTTTACGATCAGAATGTTTTTCTTCGTATAAGTAGATCTTTCTTCGTAACTAACTTTAAGAAATTGTAAACTAGGTTACAAATGTTTCATAGAACATCGATATAATGTATTTATCACCAACAATATTTAAAACACTCGGTTAAATTTTTTAAATTCTATTGCATTTTCTCACTCGTGTAACATCTGTATGTGTATAATAACATCCGTAAATAAAAAAACGAAATTCACTGTTTCTTAAAATAGTAGTTTATTTCTTGACCTTTCTTTATTTTCATTTTTATATATACTGGATACTTATAGAATGTACCTATATAGATATTGCACAAATCGTGAAATGTACATTTATGTAACTTTCTTTAGAAATTACTCTTACGACGACGTATTAATTTTGTATATAATAATAACGTGCTTCAAATAATAATCACTGGAGCGATTTTAAAATATTTATATCACATTAAGAATTTAAGTAGCTAATAGGATATTATTTGTAAAAGCTAACATTTATAGTAAATATTAATTAACTAAATTAATTAAAATACATATATGCTCCCAATTGATTTCAACGTAGAATATATATATATATATATATATATATATATATATATAGAGAGAGAGAGAGAGAGAGAGAGAGATTTTACGTTCTCTAAACTTTTAGTCTCTCTTGAAGAGTCACTTATTTGCTTGAGTATAGGCTCAAGCGTCGGTCTGTTTTCACTCGAAAAGAGTTGAAAACATCGTCACTCTTGAAAATTAAAGACACGCGAGGTCATCCGAAAGAAAGAAAGATGACTGTTTAAAACTTAAAAATTTTAAAGCGATGCGTAAAAACACCTTTGACAACCTTTCCGCAGGAAAAGTAGAAGAAAAAAAAATTTTTGGTAAAAACGTAGATTTTTGGAAAAGAAAATCTATACCGCGCACGCGGGTTTCCGCCCACTTGTATACATCCACATAAAAGGTTGGTTCCCGCGCACACACCCAGCACTTGCGCGTTGGCCCGATAACCGACAACCACCCACCCCCTCAAACGCCCGTGAACTTGGACCCTCTCTTACGAGTAGTGTAGAAAAGGAACTAGCGCGCGAATGAAGGTACGCGAAATTCTTGGTCCAGGGATGAGAACGAGGAATGCCTCGTTGCTCTCCAAGTTCTGCAAATGTTACGCTCACGAATCGCTACCAACCAAATCTAGGGAGGATGTAACGTCACAGGTAAGCTTAGACAAATCGCATCCTCGGAGAATATTTATTTTTTTATTTTTTACGTGGGAGAAGATTATTACATTTTCTTTGGAATGAGGGGTTGCCGGTGAGTTTTCTAGATTTTATGACTTTGCCAAAGTGACACCCTATGGACGTTTATATACTTTTTGCATGTGTATTCCTAGCTGTTAGAATAACAAATGATTGTGGAATTGTTGAAATTTAAGTGACTCTAGTAGAAATAATTTAGTACGTAATTTATTATCGTAATTTACTGTTGGATTTTCTTTATTTCCATTTAATTAAATAAATATATTTATATACAAATTTTATTACGCATATTATCTTGTCGCAGAATTAAAGCCCATCTCGTTTCGTAGTGAACCAACGCTGTGTTAATTTAATAATTAAACGACCATTAGCACGCAGCGGTTGTTGCTTTTTTATTAAATTTATGTACATTTTGTATCAACATGACAAAGTAGAGCACGTACACAAATTATAATTTTTATTCTATAAATGTATAAATATATGTACATCAAAATAATTAACCACGATATTTTAATATTTACTTTTTTAATAATATTGACTTTACATGTAAATGTAACTTTTTTTGTCAAAAACTTCTTTTTTCCTTTTTAATGCATAACTTACAATGATACGAAAAATTTTTTACTCTGTAAATACAAATTAGTAAATATATTCACTAATCCATATTTAGAGAGCAATTATTTTAAAAAATAAAGAGTTCCAACATTCTTACGCTTCCTGCACCATTTACAAAGATGCAACAGGAGCGCCCAGTTATAAAAAAAAGTTTGAGAAAATGTTTTTCCAAACTGATCCACGTGGTAACCGAGTGTCTTAAAATTCACGTGACATTGAAACGCGACACCGTATGAAAAATGCGTTTTTAATGCTCGTAATTTTTGGGCGTTCGTTAATAGCTTCGCGGCTCGTCATTTGAAATTTACACACATACATATATGTTGGTTGAGTTTAACGCGAGATATCCCTGGAAAGATTGGCTTGATCAAGTACTTTACGCGCTTGATTACCAATCTCGATGAATATCAATTGGAAATTGAAACTGTTTATTTCTTATACTACGCGAGAATTTAATAAGATTTAAATTGCTAGGGATATTAGCTCGCTGAGTAAGATCGTACAGACTAATTAATTTCTATTCGACGCGCACGTAGATTGTGCTTTAGAATCGCATTATTATTTTGACAAATTGCTTTTTGTATGAAAATGCAATCTCAATTCTGGCAATTTTACGAGTCAAATAGTTTTAAACGATTGATAGTGTGCTTCTGTGTATATCACACTGTTTATTATTACATATAATTGTAGATACTTACGCAAATATAATATGTATACTAATGCTTTTTCCGTGTAGAGTATAAATTAACATTTTACGTTTGATACACGTTCATTTGTCAGGAATGATGGACCATCGATTAATCGAAAATTGATATCTTGTAAATCAACAAAGCATTTTCATTAATCAAATGTTACTTTAACTATTTAAAACGACATTTTCTTTAGGTTGGACTGTAATAATTATATACACTTTATCATCACTCTAATTAATGTAGTTACATTTTAATGTTCTTTTAATTATAAGTGTGTGTCCAGTGCGTCATTCTTCGATGGTCTGTGTTGTTTAATATCACCCAATCTTCCTCATTTACATGACTATGCAAATCGTAAATTTTTATCAATTGTAAATATTAAGAATATCTAAATCGCAATATTTTAATAATCCGTAGCAATTCATACTCCTATATACTAAAATATTTATTTTTAATTCTTAATAAATTTATGTTTCAATGGCATAAGATACATGTATCCAATTTTTTGTATCTAATCGACAGCTACACACACTCGTTACATAAAAAAAATTCTCATTCGTATTCTAAATCGTAATTTACGATTCATAACGCAAAAAAAAATCACATTTCCTAATATACATGATTTATGTTTACAAATTGGAAGACGCATCGATAAAGCAACGAATAATCGTGTGTAATAAAAATGTACCGTGCATCAAAGTGTAAGCAATGTCATAATTACCTATGACTCCTATAGACATTTAAGATTCGAATCGATCCGCGTGTGCTACTGACGAGTTCAAGGTCACTTGGGATAAGCTTGGCTTATCCATTAAAATTTTAATTTCGATTTCTATAGCCGTAAGTCGGTGAATCGACTTCACCGTGCAATGTTCGTATACTAGGTTTTGATTACAGGATTTTAGGATCAAGTTTATACGAATATCATTATTCGACTAAAGACATTTCTGGATTTTCAAAGGTGATTTGAATCAATTAATTTATTAGTTCGTACGAACGAATTATAATAAAATATATAATAATAAGTGGTATAATTAAATGAGTCTTATCATTTCCTTCGAAATTACTTCTAAATCCTTTAAATCTTGAATTTTAACTATTATCTTTAACATTTTTCAAATAATTTAACAAAACATATGCATTTTTTTGTAAAGTAATTAGAACGCGCTAATGACACTTTATTTAATATTTAAAAAGTCCATGATTAAGAAAGATATATTTTTACATAACTTACAAATTAAAAATAAGATACGATAATTACAATCGCACAAATATATATGTGTACATTATTTTTCTGACGATTGATCCAACAAACGAGTTATTTTATTTTCATCTCGTTTTATATACCCCATTAAATTTGAGGTTATCTCGAGAAAAGAAAAAGATAATTATTAAAAGTTATATAAAATGAATTAGAGCGTTGAAAGTCACCGATATGGGAAACGAGGTAAAGTCAACAAAGAGTTTTAATAGAAATAATTGATAACAATAAATCAATGTATTCCTTTAATGATTTCATCATGAAATCATATGGGACATTATTTTTCTTTTATTAAACTTTTAACATTTTGAAAGTTAGCAATAACAGAAAAATATAAAGTAAATTGTCAAATTTTATTTGATTTTATATATTGTGCACGAAATAAAATAGAATAATCGATCCTTTTTTAAATAAATCGATGTCATAGATAACGTTGAATATAATGAATTGTCAGTGTATGTATAGCGTTTGCGATCTTACCCGTGAAATTCTAGTTACACTTCAGTTATCCGGTAATAATTAAATCTATGATATATAGCTAGACTCAAATTATTCAAATGATTTAACGGTTAAGTAAGTATAACGTATCAAAAACTTAAACACTCCCTTTTACAAAAACAAATTATAGCGAGCTCTATAAATGTTAAACATTGTTCATATATACATAAGGTTTTAATTATATTTTTGTACATCAATGTCTGCCAACTGTTTGAGAACAAATCTGGAATTTATACAGCATTTAAAATATCAACTCTGATTCAATTTACATTCTGCATTTAATATAGACTAATGCTTAATAAGTATTTTAAATATTTTTTTAGCGTACCTTTAGCAGCACAGTGATTTATCTTTCAACAATTGAATACTTTGATAGTACGTAAATTTTTAATAATTTCGAACGTAAAATTTTAGTTTCGATTATACAATCATCGTGTTTTAAAAATTCTGAAAAAATTTCCGTTTGCAATCTATTATCAGTGCCGAGCATCTAAAAATATAGCTTGCATACTAATAAAAAGATTTTATGTAACTTGAAGAATTATCAAACAAAACTTCCAGATTTAATTATTAAAGCGTTGCAATTAAAAAAAATGTATTACTTTACCTCTATTTATCATTCTTTATATGCAATCGAATGCTATATATATAAACGTTTCAAATAAAATAAAAAATATTTAATATTTAATGTACTTATTTAGATATTATGACCATAAAAATAGTGACATTTAATTATTTAAATTTAATAAGTGTAATTATATTGCATAATAAAAATGTACAGTTTGTTTAAAATATTGATAAAATTATCTACCCGTTTTAAGTTATACGCTAAAATAATTATTAATATTTAATTCTGACATACGAACCAAGTAGATATATATAATATGCCTTAGAGTTTAAAAAATAACCATAACAAAGTACATAATTTTTACCCGTATAAGAATCGATGTAACGAAATGAAAAGAAAAGGAAATTCCTAACATTTCTCGACGAAAGACTTTTGAAAAGATCGTGAAATCTCGGTATATATACACTTAGCCTATTAAAATTCATGTGTTGAACACATACATAGGAACGTATACGTATTACATACGTGTGTGTATTTATGTGTGTACGTGTGTACACATACACGGGGACATACCGGTCGCATTTCTCCACACATTCACGTTTTCTTACACTCCCCACGCGAAGAACGACGAATCCCCGGTATAATACCGAGCTCGCGACTCACCGTCAGACGGTTCCGATCGCTCGCCAAGGCGACACGTGCGTGTGTGGATAGCAAATAAAATACACATATATATACATATATACACTCTTTCACGATTCCACTGTGCAAATTTCGCTTATCCGGCCCCTGCGCGAGGCCCCGATCTCAAGACAACATGCCGATCGTTATAAGTGGATTGAGCAGACCAATGCCCGAGCAAGCAGTGAGTTTTAATAAATTATTTTTTTTTATTTTCATCTACCTCTATTTATACACATGTATATATGTATATAGTTATATCATTCGGTTCGGTCAGTGTCCCCTGTGTACGTGTAAGCGACGTCTTGTTTTGTGATGGTGCGATGGTGCGATCGTATGATTTGTGTTTCCAATTGTGAATTTGTTGATTGTTTACCGTCACGTGACCAATATTAACAGAAATCTTTCATTTACATTTTACGATTAGTACACTTAACTTTGCAATGTTATATTTAGTATCGTTATTCATATTTTTTCTTTAATTTTATCTATTTATTAATCGATATATATGTCAGCTCATAATTATTTGCATAGAATATACGAGTATTATTAATTTTACACGTACTCACGCGATATGTCGAATATTTCACGAGTTGTGTAAAGTACGAATGATAAGATTTTATTAAATACCTCATTAGTAATCGTTGAATTTTTAATAAGTTTAAATTACAATATACTGCAACCGATATGTACTTGTAAACCGAATCGCGTTTAGTTATTATTTTATCAACTAGATACTTGAAGAAAAATTTGCGCACGCACAAAAGAAATAATTAAATTGTAACTGAAAATGAAGAAAAACCAAATTAGTTACTTAAATTAAGTTTAACACCGCGGATAAGCGTTACGAACTCACGAAAAAGTCTATTATTTCATCCAGTACCGAATTATTACAGCGCTATTATTTCACCTGATTATAAATAAACACTAAAGATAATGGGCTCAAATATTGAAAACTCGATTATCTATCTTTTCCACGAATCTCATGAATAATTCGATCCCGAAAAAGTAAATGTGTAATTAACATCCTACAATTGCGAGCTCGCAACGTCTTCCAAAAACTCGTATACCACGCGTTTCTCGAATTCCTTCGACTTTCCTTTTTCACGATACATATATATGTATATTCGAACGATGAATAATTCAGGCGCTAATCCGTGAACCGTGTCTTTAGATTTTAAAGTCAAATGTCAAATGATAAAAAATAGATATTTAGAAATATGGTCGAATTATCGGGGATATGGGATTGTTCAAAGGAAATTTTGTGCGTTCCGGAGGTGTGAAAAATCGCGGTTTCCCGAAATGTAAACATGATTAAGCCGAATGTATAGAGTGTCGTTAAGCCGCTATAGGAGTTTTGCAATACTAATTCAGTAATATTACTTTTTGCTTAACAAAGATTAATAAACGATGAAATAATGTGATGTGATATCAAACATAAAATAATAAATTATTGCTTTGTAATAATAATTTTATTTGCATGCTTAATATTGAACAGATGTAATACAATATTTGTAATGTAATACTATATTGTTCGTAATGTTATATTTACTGTGCTGAAAGAGCCGGACAAAAAATTGTTTTAACGTTACCATTGCTTTTGTCATAAAATGTACGTAGCATCTTCATTTTTTATTTATTTTTTTTTTATTATTAATTTTAAATGGAAAACAATATTACTTTCTCGCTTTTATTTGCTTTATTGATATATTAAAATACTGCAGAAATAAAAAAATAAAATGTTTTGCATATTTTGACATTCCGATAAAGAAAGAATTTAACTTAAAACTGATATTTTCAAGGTTATAACATTATATCAATGATATAAAATGTTTTACTCTTTGAGCCAAATAAACGACATTTATTCTTTTTTATTTTTCATATTTATTGTACATTGTACGTAAAAAATAACACCACCCTTTTTTGAAGAAAACAAATGATCGGTTTTGTTACTTACGTTTCGTTTACGTTTTGCACACGTGGGCTGTCAAAACCTTTGCTTTCGTGTATATATAAATATATATGGGTACACCGTCATTTGAACCTTGAACTATTAACAAAATCGTACAATCATGGAAAGATACAAATAGTTCAATTCTTTTTATTATTTGATACATTTATTACAATTGTATTGATTTTAAAAATTAAAAATATTATTTCATAGTAAAAAACGTTCATTTATTTAGATTAAATACCTACATAGCCCTCAAGAAATTGAAAAATAATACTTTTAGTTTATTAAATCAAATGGAGGGTGCAAGACAAGTATTATATCATCATTCACAATTGTATTGAAAATCTATAATATCTTTGATACTAAAAAATACAATATTTTTATTTTGTCATTGTTTAATTATCTTTTTTTCATTGATTAACGATGTGACAAATGAAATCGTTAATAAGGGTCTTGCTTTAACATTCGATAATTCACCAAAAGTGTTATATAGTGCTAAATAAATTTTTAAATTTAAAAGGGAAACATCTAAAGATAACTTTTCTTTTCTATTTAAAGAAGAAACTTTAAACAAATCCAGAAAAGTATGCACTCTCTATTTTGTATGTTGTTACAAATGCATCCACTTATCATTATAAGCTTCATAAATCTCAAAAACCCCTCGAGTGCATCGACAGTTTAAAATAAGACCCATGCGTCCGAACGCTTTCCGATCTCGTAGAGTCGATTAAAGACCAGTCTTTTTTTAACACTAAGAAATCCAGGAAATTCGTAGAATATTTAAATAAAAGAAACCTATCAACGTGTAAATGCGAAATTCTGTAAGAATATAAAAAAAATGTTGAGTAACGTGATTTGGCGTTGTGCAATTGGTTAATCTAATAAGATGACGAGCAACTGACAGTTCATTGGACATATTTTTTGAGTTTATTGCGCTAATTCTAAAAAATTTTGAAATGATAGATACATTTCTTCACACATTATGTATACCGAATTCCTATGTATATTGGTTGTTAATTAAATGCTCTGGTGTGGTGTGATTGAATTTTAAGTGATTTATGCATCAAGCTATTAAAATGCATACTTAGATGCGAAAGAAAAAAACGCATAAACTTTATATTTGAGATTTATGTTGTATGATTTTTTAAAATACCTTTTTGAATAGAAATTTTTCCATTTTGGATTATTTTTTAAATTATAAATGCTGGCGTTCGGAATATTTAAAATTAATTCTTAAATATAAGTATCTACACGAGCTTAAAGGAATTGAGATCGTTATGGAAATGATTTTATACAATAGAATGCATAAATTATTAGAAATCTTAATGGTATATCGTTTTATCATATATGTTTATATAAAAACTATAGCAGTAACGAGATTATAATAAAACAAAGTATTTAAAATTTTCTATATAGATTGAACTGACTTTATTATTTGAATCGATATATAAAATGAATATTGCATGAATTTATTTATAAGAATTTCCTCGATGGATTAAGTTCATCTATAATTTTCTACAATAGCGTTAATTAAAAGTAATTATTTTACGATTTCTTGAAATAAAAATTATGCACCAAATTGATTTTAAATTTACGTCATATAGTCGAGAATACATTAATAGGTTTTTAATACATTCCTTCTTGCTTTTGTTTTCATATAGAGATTATCTTTAAATAGGGAGATTCCAAATTTTGCATTGTACAAATTTAATTATATAAATTAGTCTTATTCACTTTTACTATTTCTCGCGATGTATATGACGTAAATATTATAAGAAAGCATAATATATGTATATAGTTTCATTTACGTAATCCTGCACATAATTTTTATAAATCCCACACATAATGAATTCTTGATAGATTGTCAAATAATTTAATTGATTATACGCTCTTTAAATATTATGTAAAATAATATGTTTAATTTACGATACGATATCTTAAATTGAAAATCGTCAATATATGTAGTTTTAATTTATCAAATAATAATTGTATTCTTATATAAATTTAACTCCACCGGTATTAAGGAAAGTTCATTAAAATTTTCATTCGACTCAGCATATATTTCTTAAAAAGTACACATCTGATGTTGCGCATCACGTTTTTGTAACGAGTGACACGTGCATAGCCTCACGTGTGAGCAGGACTGTTTTTGTTTCACACTTTTCGATCTCACAGCCACGAGCTTCGATATAATTCGAATATTATTAAGAGATTCCTTAAATATATATATCTTCTACAATTTGACCTATTGTATGATATTAAAAATTAAATAATTATATACGAATAATATACATTTTTTTGGTTTCTTTGACAAGCCCATTATTGATTTTTAAAATTTATAATTATTTGCTAAAGATTTTTTTAGCTACCAAGTGTATTGAAGTGTTAATTGCGAACCGATAGAATAGATAGGAAATTTTTTAAATAAGCTAATTTGTAAATCACGGCATGCTCTGCGTATGTGTTTCTCTTTAATTTACTTACGATCCCGCATAAAATGTATATCTATGTAAATTATAAGCAAATCTTACTTCAGATTTTAAAGGAAATACCATGAACTATCGTTTAGATTTATTGAATTATTTAGTAGTGTTTGATTAATTATACTACATATCCAACCGTGAATAAATAATCTAATATAATTTACTCGCTACAACGTAAATTGATACTGATTTGCATGTGAATGAACAGAATAAACTTTCAAATTTTTACAACAGAAGCCACAAAAATTTTTAGCTTTGCTTTAACGGGGAAATCCGTGTTTAATGTAATAATAATATTCAGATTTGCAATCAAATATATTCATCACATTTATTATTAGTTTTGACTGATATGCATAATAGTCGCGATTATGATAAAAATAATACGCACTGGATATCAATGCACAAAAGTTGTTCACTTAGGTTAGTAATTCAAGATTGCGATACAATAAAACAAGAAAAAAAAGTAACACATCATCTGATCGTTAGTTATAGTATAGTAGTTTGCAAATCGCACGAATCGCGTGACACACTGCGTAAAAAATCCAAAGCCTGTCAAACCGACACTTGAATATAGTAACGTTATATTAATGTTAAGTTTTACCCATAGATTTAATGCAGCGAGATGATAGCTGTGATAAACTAAATTGGATACAAATTTTCAAACAAAATATTTTTACTTATAAAACTTAAATTGTTTGCATTATAACAAGTTATATATACGTACACGATAAATTAAAATATGTGTTGATGCATCTTTTTTTTAAATCATTTATAAAAATAAATTGAAGCCCACAGTATCGTTTTAAACTTTTACTGTTAAATTGTTATCAGTGTTTACTTAATATTTTCTTATCATCGTTCACATTTCTTGAATTCTGCTGAATGAAATGGATCGACAACTGAGTAAGGTTATAGGTCAATAGTGTCACGATAAAAAGTGTAACTGATAAAAAATACTATACAGATTAGCTGGATCAAGTATATAAATAATGCCTTTGCTCATCAATTTCTTTGTTATTAACTACTCCAAGAGATCCATAAGTGTATTACTTATATAATAATCTTATTGTTGTTAATATTACAATTTGATGAAATTACAATAATTATGTACGTATGATGTTTTGAATATAGAACGTTAGATACACAACACACACGTCTAATTATACGTGTTATTTTATTTTGATGTGTACAGACTTGGTAAATTCAGTCCTTTAAATTATGCAAAATTTTTATTTTAATTAACATTATATATATATATATATGCCATTGATGTAAGATCCGCAATAATCAATAAAGGTACGTAATGCCACTTCGGTCGTCGACTTATCTAACGAGTCTTAAAAATAATATATTATAAAACATTTATATAAATAAATTTGTGCGAGTATGAACCTCCGATAAAATTTTATATGCATAATAACCAAATGATTTTTTTTCTGTACTCTCTTGCATTTGATTCAATGTAATTATTTTTAAAATTAACAATTAGCCAAGATGCGATAGCATTTTTCGTTACGAGGGCGAAAAAAATTGATACTCGACGAGGGTGATAACGAACACTATTTTATGTTGTTGCAGTATAGCGTAAAATGCATTTAAAAATTTTTTCTTTCACCTAAAATATTGTTTAATCTTGTAATTGAACCACTTGTATTATTATACCAAAATCTAACCTAATACAATTTTACAGCTGGTAATTATATACTAATCTTTGTATATTAGGGAAAACATATTTATGGAAGCAATTTATTCATTACGAATATCTATTTCTACTTATAAAATTTTATAATTAGCTGTATATTAATGAAGTATAAATAAGCTTTCGATGTACCGTATTTTGCACAATAAGTACATGTATACGTGTTTATTATTTTTACTAGCTTATTCCGGAGAAGAAACTCATGTACTTTCAAGCTTTTGTATTTAAGGGGGTGTCATATTAAATTAAAAATTCAAATTTCGATCCACAAAATAGCAGACAAAAAAACAACTAATTTACTTACAACAATTAATAAAACCAATTTACGCAAAACCAGGAGTTAGTTGCACTCCGTTATGTAATTATCTATATCATTTTACAAAGTTTCAAGTTATTATAACAATATGTCGCCGAGAGAACCTTGAAAAATGTAATTTTCTTATATTTCTAAAATATAATTTAAAAATATAAGAAAATAAAATAAATTAATAAAATATAATTTTAAAAATATAAGAAAATTACATTTTTCAAGGTTCTCTCGGCGACATATTGTTATAATAACTTGAAACTTTGTAATGATATAGATAATTACATAACGGAGGGCAACTAACTCCTGGTTTTGTGTAAATTTGTTTTTATTAATTGTTATAAGTAAATTAGTTGTTTTTTCGTCTGCTATTTTATGGCGCGAAATTTGAATTTTTGATTGAGTATGACGTCCTATTAAGTACGTCAGGTTACTACAAAATGATTATTATCTTCATTAGAAGTATTATAATGTAATACGTTGTCAGCGTTTAAAATTGTTAACAATGTTTAATATGTTTAACGAGTTATCTCGAAATTGACTTTGTTTCCTAAGCTTTATAACTTTCTTTTATATTTAATGAACTTGGTGGAAGTTTCATTATTTTAACTTTTCTAAATTTCTAATCGGTTATATATATATTTTTTGTATATAATAAAGCATTATTGTCAATAATATTTCACTTTTACTATTTGTTAACACATAACACATTTTAATATTTAACTCTAAAGAACTCTATTATGCCACGAACTGTTGTGTCGTAACTCTCGCGATTCAACGACTTAAGACAAAAATCTCGAAAAATAACTAAAAAAAAACTAAAATATTTTATAAGAAGCACGTGCACATGTAATAAGTTTCCGCAGAAAATAATCTAGCGTTTCCGTCGCCTTGGAAGGAAAACACGAGTAGCCGCGCACGCTGACGCAATTAACGCGCTTGACCGCGTCACACCAAACGCGCGCGCGCATTTTTACGCCTCTCTCTCACACGCGCGCACCTTCGTGCGAATGAAGTTTTACGGGATCGCACGGCCGTTTATTTATACGCCGGGGTCGCAGAACTTTTCGGAGCTACAATTTTCAGCGGGTCTTACAGTCGTTGCTCATCATTTGTTTGCGCGGCAAACGTTCCGTCAACTTTTTCAATGTCTTTGAATTTTTAAAAGCTGCAGCTTTGACAGTTGTTTCTTTTCTTGAGAAATAGGTCGCGCTTGACTTTTGTAAAATGAAATTGAATTTCCTACTCGATTTGTCACGACTTTTTGTTATTGTGTTTGTAAGTTATATCGAACGACATGATAATTTGTTGGTAAAACGATTAAAACCCAAAATCTATAAATCACTTCACTTTCTATTAAGTAAATAACCATTTAATTTATCAACTCATCGTTATACTAAAAAGAACCACTCACTAGCATTGCAAAAATAATTTTTCGTTGAACTCATAAATATTAAAAAAAAATAAAGAATTGGCAACTCACGACACCGCTTTCACCGACGTTCCACCTTAACAAAATTCTATACCGATAATCCAATAAACTCGAATGCAATCGAACAAAATTGATTCCGCATACTTATACGATCGATTTCTCTTGGTTTCTTTAATAATAATGAAAATAGGTACAGTCGCAAGATGACACCTGATCTCTTATACGTATCAATCGGGAGTCGACAAAACGATCTCTCCGGATCGAATGTAAATTTATACTCGCAAGCTCAGAAATATCTATCCGTTTGTTACGGCGCAATATTAGAATAATAATATATAACGAAATGGAAACTTCATTGATGACGCGAATTGCGTAAATTAATATAGAGTAATTTTACTTGTTAAAAATGTTTGAGTTATTATAATTAATATAAATTTTAGAAGATAAATGTATAAGAACTTATTGTCTTTAAAATTACAAGGAGATTTAAAAAATATTTTTTACTCATTTGACAAAAAAATGTGATAATCTGTAGGGTAATTGCGTTGGTAAACCTGACCTTGTCCCGATGGGTTATCGTATACTATTATTGCATGCACTTAAGAATTATATCTGTATAGTAAGCTCTTATATAGTTCGTTAGTTACGATTGTAATACAAAATATAATTCAATACTAAGTAGATTAAAGGTAGAACATGTAATCTATATAACACGCTTTTAATAATTCAAAATTGAGGAAAGAGAATTAATAATTCAAATTAAGTGGAAAATAATTTTTATTTATACCAGAGTTGGGTAAGTAGTCGTTAATCACCCATTTTCGAATACTTTTTCATTATTTGAGTTTAAAGCTTAAACAAAACATATAGACTTGCATAACAATATTGTATATGGTATATACAGCAAATAAAAAGTATTCGTAAAAGTATTCGTAAAAGTATTTGGTCGATGTTCTACTCGATCTTAGCTTTCTTTTGAACTTAGTTTTGAATGTATATCTTTTTTCGTTTCCGAGTTATAAGCAATCAAAATCAAAAGTATTTTTGGTGAAAATATTCGATTTTTGTTTATATCTATCGTAAAATAGAGCGTTTGAGAGTGTAGTCCCGGATTTCTTCATATTTTTATAGTAGAAACTATATCCAAGTGTTTGGTAAAAATCCGTTTCACGCAGGTGTGACACTATCCTATTTTTTAATTTAATGTAAAATTTTATGAATTGTCTCCAGCTAGATTTTACCAAAATCTAAGTGGAAATATTACAATGTCAAAAAAAAGATTATTGGTTTTGTAAAGTTTGAACTTGTAAATGTCGGTAAGCATGTATGGCGTCCTCTTAAAAATAAAAGTTATAATTATATAAAATTTAATTGTATTAAAAAATGCTACTCGGTAAAAAGTATTCGATCGAATACTTTTTTGAATACTTTTTATTTAGCGTTATTTCGTATATATGTACCATATAAAATGTTCTTATGCAATGAAAAAGTATTCGAAAATGGGTGGTTGACGACTACTCTCTATTAACTATAAATTAAATGAAATATTATTTATTAGTTGGTTGTTACTTATATGGGGATTCATCCGAAATTTGTATTAAAATCAGCGACCCGGAGAAATATGACGCTTTTCTTGTTAGTGCACTAAATGATTAATTAGCAATTCTGAACGCTTCTTTACGTAACTCATCGGAGTTCATCGTGTCATTGCGCCCATATATGAAATGTATTCGTTTCGATTTATTTACTTATTCGAAAGATGACATACATATAAATACTTCCGTGATACAGTTGATTATTTTTTTACGCATAATTAATTGTAGAATATGTGCGCGATTAAATGATAATTATTAATGGGAAGTATAAGATTATTTTCAGTAATAATGTCATTTTTCATTATATATCTAATTCCTTTGCGGTGTGTAACACATTAATGTTAAATAATTAATTTTCTACATATATTGCATTTGATTCGATCATCGATTTAATTGATTTATTTAATTTTAAGCTATGTGAGCGTATTATTTACTGCGTCTGTCTGATACTCGGAAGCTTGAAATAATAAATAAACGAAGATAAGAGTTGGGAATTTACGCGTTTATATTTTAGTAAACGTAACGTTGCATCGTTCAATATTTGATAGAGATATTAATTGATCGTCTAAAATTTTAGAAAATAATATGTATTTTATTAAAGCAAAGATGAAAAACAGTATCAAATTTTGTTATTCTTCTTTGTCAACTTTATTACATTTAGTACATTGGTTTTAACTTTAACGTTCTGCACTTAGAAATTAAACCTATACAAATTATATTTAATCAAGCAATGTAAGGTATTTTATACGTTAAGATTTACATACATTCAATAATCAAAAATATAAACTAATAATAACAAAATAACTTTGACGTAAATCTTAAAAGTCATGCGGACTATAAAACTTTTCTCATCGGACATATTTATCCTTTTCTTATAAGCAAACAGATGTGTCTTTGCAGTTCTGGTATATACTTGTCTATAATTAGCGAATGTTGGTGCAGTTGGATAAAATTATGGCGCCGTTGTAAATCGATCACACCAAATATCTACTTGAGAACAAAACAATCAGCGACATGTTTAAACCATACAATATAATACTAATTTAATATTTGTGAATTCATCGACAAATTATCATCGTAACATAAGCATATATATATATATATATATATATATATATATATAGATTTGCTTTAAGTTATATCAGCCATTGCAGTTCTGTAAATACACGAAGAGAATTATCTAATAAAACTTAGCATGATAGTACGGTAAATTACCCTTAGAATATATCGTTAAGTAATCAATTAAAACATTTCTTTACAAAATAAGTCATAATGTTCATAAGATCACCACAAAGACCATGCTGTCACTGTAATTTTAAAAAAATGTTGAGCAAATGTCCCAAGTTTACCGTGTATTCGCAATAAATTTTCTCAGAAAATTCTCTCCGTGCATAGTAGCATAATGTAATTTATACTTTATTATATGCGAAACGATATAGAAGTAAACATTATTTTTTTTATTTAAAATAATGTATAATGTTATCTTGATTTTACAATGTAAACTGAAATAATTATTTTTATCGACCAGAAATTAAATTCAACCAAAAAGTCTATTTTTAAGTAGAATCAATAAAAAAAATCGAATGAAAAATGCACTTGCCGAGGTTAAATTTAAAACGATCCCGTCAACGAGAGCTCAAAAAAAAAGGATCGGAAATTACGTAAGCTTCGATACACAATCATGCACGAACTTTCATTTCTGCGTCACTGAACGTCGAGACGGCCGAGCAACAAAAAGGCTGGACCAAAAATGATCTACCCACGTGAGCTGATGTTTCGTCGAACTGAAGCTAAACACGTGCGAAATGGCACGTTCGCGTTATTTTACGTTATATTTGCGAATGGGTCAAGTTGACGTTATATTCTACTTTTGAACACTGAATTTTTTTTTAATTTAAAGGCTTAGTTGAGTTGTACGTGAACCGACGGTTTCATCTTTATATACTTTTTACAACTTTCTATTGAGCTATTGTTTTTAAATAATTATAAAGGGACAATCAATAACTTTTACTCTCTTTTACACGTGTAATGTAAAAAAGCAATTTTTATTAGTCTTGATTATTGCATTCAATAATATACGATCTCGTAATGTTAAGTAAATCAGGTGTGAATATAATGTAAATATAAGTAAATGATCATAAAATACAGAGTGTTACTTAAGCGAATTGACTGGAAAGGGGTAAACTATTATAGACTTACTTTTATGTCCAACTGCTTAAATCGATAGAGGAGTCCATTTAATTTACGAGTAAGTAATTGGTATAGGTCATGCAGTGAACCTTGAATATGCACAAACAGAAATACAATCATTGCAATTCTAAAAGACATCTATGAGACGGTTATTATTATATTTTAAATTAATCATCGAAGTTTATAGTGAATTACTTATATTAAATGAACAGTTCGTTTTATCTATATATGCATATTATTTGCAATTTAAGAAAAAAGAGAAATTTCGCACACACGCAATATATATTTACTTAATAAATCAACTCTCTAAATAAGTATCCTATTTATTAATCTAATAATAGTATGTTGATTTAATTGATTTTCCTCGAGCAAAATAATAATCGATCAGGATTTATAAATAAAATTTCAAGGAAGTGTTGCAAATATAAAACAGAGATTTTTTTTATAATTTTTAATAGATTGTTACCTCTATAGATGTATTAAGAAAAACGTATGTATATATGTCTAATTAAAGTCCAATGAGTTGTCCAAGACTCAGACGATTCTTGAAAGTATGACAAGTGTAGGGGATAAAAAGGGCGCGGCTTCGTTCCTGGTATTTTGGTTCGAAAACCGGTTCGGCCTATACACATTTTCTACCTTCCTTTTCTGCATTTTCCTTGACCAATCGTTTATGATAAGCAAAATAAGAATTATTTATTTTACTTCACTTCTCCGAGATTGGTTGATCTAAATAACGTCGTATAGAATGGTCAACTATTAACAATTCAGTATCTGTGTAAATAAACTGAACGTTGTTTTGAAGTATAAAAATTAGAGGTAGAATACTCAACGACTTTAGAAAAGGAGAGTTGTACTTTTTAAATGTAAAGTTGTCGATTTACACATTCTAGCGTCAACTTTTACGCTTTGGAGTTTAAGATGCAACCAATTTTTATATTAACTATAAATGTCAATTACATTGCCTAATATAAAATAAATATTTAATAAATGTGCATTGTTACGCAAAGTTTTCCAATCAATGCAATGTCAAAATGGAATGCGAGTTAAAAAATTTTCCGTGGTCTTGTCGTTGATAAATCAATTAATTCGTATATCGTTGCGTCACATTGAATCCCGGTGAATTCCCAGGAAGTTTCCCCCGTCCGTTATTGCACACTTTGCAATCGAAATTTCGCTGCATCGTTGTACTGAGTTTATAAAGTAAGAAAGTCACGTTCTAATTGTAATGCATTTTCTGCGTGTTTATTGACTTTGTTGTCAATCACAAGCACATACCGAAGACTAAACTTTAAGACTTTGTATGCATACATTAACACTTGCTCGCTAATTGTTGTGATTTTTTTGTAACTGAATCATTTTATAGTTGAGTATAATGTTTACAATTGAGGTGAATCAATTATAAGATTGGAGTGTTGTAAACAATGTCTACGTTGGAATGGAAGTTTTTAATGTACATAAAGATACGAAAAAATGTATCAATAAAACGTATAACAAACAATAACATTTTACTTGTTTAATAAAGATGATCATTTATCTGCTAATGAATTTTCCTGACAGTAAATTAGGTATGTCGTATAAAATTATTGTAAATAATATTATAAAAATGTTGCATTAAAGTGTTTCTTCTGTCAGAAACATTGCTGTGCGTCGTTCATTAATAAATAAATAGCCTACGAATTTCAACGAAATAAAAAATAAAAATAATCAATACTCCAGCGTATTGTAAGATTTTACAATTCATACAAGAATATACATAGGTATACCACTCGAAATATTCCGTTATTTAATTAATTAGGAAGGTAAACAAAAAACGTCGCAACGAAGATAAATTTTGTTTGTTTGTGTGAATTTTAATACAAACCTATTGCGCTCTTTCAATTTCTTTCGGTTAATCTTTTGCATGTATACGTAGACATGGGTGATGACTAAACCGAAAACATCGTGGGGGCTCGCCACACGAATCGCGATATCTGATAACCGGAATTGACCAAAGTCCAAGCTTTTGCCAGTCACGAATGCAATGTCACGCCCACTGAAAATTTTCGTCTGGCTGAAACGTATAAGATATAATAATTTTGTCAATAAAGAAATACCGAAGAATCTTTAAGCATACGTATCTCTCTTTAAATAATGTGGGATTTAAGAGACGCGTATTTCTTTCTTGTTTCCAACCGAATTTTCGAAGGATGAACCATATATTTACAAGCTGTTTGCTATCATCGGGTATTTATTGCATCAGATTATACATAATGAGAATATGATATTAATATTAAAAAAAACTATATTTTGTAATTACGCAGAAATATACTTGAACTAATTTTTTATTACGTTTTACAGTGAATTTTAAAATGTATGTAATAATTTTTCGTGAATAATATTCAATTTGTAGAGTATTTAAGTATTTTACAATTCTAAAGATATATGAATTATAATTATTTATGTTTTTTTTAATATAACATTTCTTTTATTTCTATACTAACGAGGAGAGGGTATGGCCTTTGAAAAAAAATTTTATTTGAAACTGTGGAATATGATTCGTTGGCCCTAATAAAAAAACCGTGGTGTCCTAGAGATAAAGATATTTGACATATTTTTTTTAAATTTAGAAGAAAAAGGACTTTACGCCATTTGAGATAACTTTAAGTTTATTAAATCTACAGCTACTGTTTGAAAACGAAAATAATGCTGGCATCAAAGATGTATTATTTGAATTCTAGTTTGTTTAAATAGCGTAAATTTTTTAAAAACTACGTTTGATCAAAGAATTGTCAGAGAAATTAGGTAAAAAATGAATGTAATCGTTTCTATAAAAATTAGCGTAAATTTGTAACTATATTTCAATTAAACATAACTTTTGAACAGTTTAAGCTATTCAAACAAATCAAAATTCAAATAGTAGCTCTTAATGCCAGTTTCCATCTCATGTTTAGATAAGAGCTATGGGTTAAATAGAAGTTATGTTATTTGAGACACGGATTTTCTGATTTGGGCCAAAAAATCATATTCCACAGTTTCAAATAAATTCGTTTTACAACGTTCAAGTCCATTCTTTTTAGATTAAAAAAAGAGAAAAGAAAATGATAGCATATATAAGCAATGAGGGTAGAGTTAGGTTGAGAAAATATAAAAAATTTTTTTTATTTTGAACTATAAATGAATTAAAAGTTTTATGGCATATTTGTAGTAAAAATATATCAATAAGATTTTTTAACTAAAGTTTTATAGTTACGCGTGTCAAAATTAGTAATTAGTGTTAAATGGTCTTTGCGTTTCGTATCAATTTTTGAGTTAATTTGAAAAAGAAATATTTTTGACCTTTACTCTACCCATAACCGAGTCGACGAGTACAATTTTATGACGACTGAATTCGAGCTGCCCTATGCAATGTTGAAAGGTATCGACCCCTCGATGAAAGCCGAGTAGGCATATATATATATAGCGCTTACTATATATAGAGAGAGAGACAGAGAAAGAGAGGGAAAAGGAAAGGAGGGCGAGCGAGCGGCCTCGTGACGTAAGCCAAGGGGGATCGACGTTCGAGCCCCTGACTCTTAACCAATCGTAGTGCAGTATCCCTTTTGCCGGCGCGGATTGCGTCAGCGGGGTCCGTTCGATCGCATATACCACGTGGGATTGCCGAGGCCGATAACTCGGCTGTCTTCGGTCCTCTATTCGCTTTTCAACCCTTGTGACGTAATTGTATTCTAAATGTTTGAATTGTAGAACAATATTTACAGAAGAATACCTATTGGGAATCGCAGTGCATGAAACGATAATACGAGCTTTTACGATACTCTTTTATATAATATTCCATTCGGTCACAAAATGCGTTTATACAATTATTTAATCGTATATATTAGTTTTTTAAACATTTTTCTCGCTCGAATTAAAATTGGGTCGATGCATCGAAAATTTCGATTAAGGAACAGACGAGGAATACAAATATTTGGATTAAGATGCTATATTGCAAGATGTCAAAGATTAAATTGAATGTCTGTGTTTTGGGTGATATTGAATGTTGAGATAATTTGAATAAAATTAAAAATAATATGCGTAGAGTTGTTTTTTTTGTTTACTAATGTTAAAACGTATTATTAGTTAAATATATATCTATCATTAAATACAACCTACTTCAATTTTAACTTATATTGTTTGCAATAATATTAAAAAACAAGACCAATTTAATCCGCACAATCGTTTGATACTTAAAATTATTATGTTTACAAAGAAATTTCGTCACTGCGTCCTGATTAACCCTCGTATGATATTTTTAAAAATATATTTTTAATTCTTTCAAATGCAATGCGTGTTAAATTGAAAGAAAGTGTGAACAACAAATTCAATTAATAAATTGAAATCAAATTATTGTAATTCAGTCTGATGATTTCTAAAATTCCTTCTCATATATGTTAGCAATTTAAAATTACAATATATCGACAACTAATCATCGAAGCGATGTGTAGACGCTATATAAATTATCTCAATATACCTGTGTGTATTATTGTACTTGCTAGACAACCGCAAAAACCGCAAAAAATAATATTCTTTTTGTCCCATAAAACGTATATCAGTACAGTAACCGTATCAAGTGTATTGTAAAAAATGAAATAGAATACTCTATAAGTAAGCTGATACGTATACCTTAAATTCATATTTGTTGCATCGTCGCCTACATACGTGTATATATTTTATTCGTTGTTTGAATGTTTAATCGTGTGGATCATTCGATTAGTTATTACAAATTTATAATCGATGTCCAGAGTGATTCTGAAAAGTTGACGCAACATGGCAAATCCTGCGCAGGATTTCATCACGTACGTGATTGTATAGTATAACGCAATGCTCTTAAACAATTGCAATTTTAAAGCTTCAAAATCGAAGTTTATATTATGTTAATTGTGAAATAAAAATTCTGATATGAACTTGATTTTTTGTACGTGTAATTATTTATTTAACTGTCGATATTTTAGGTAATACTCAATTACTGGAAAAATCTTTAAATTGTATTTACTATGAAAATTAATCGTATATACAAATGGCGTTGTTCTGAAAATGATAAGAATGATAATAAGTGAATTACTTGAAATTGTCAATGCTAACAATGATTCGGGAAATCAAAATAAATATTAGACTATGATACGTTGTATAAAGTTTATTTTTAGTTAATCGTTGATTCATTTGCAGGACAAGTATAGAGACTTCATATTTACAGATCACATAATTATATGTAATTTTTCTAATCGTATGATTCAATGCTACGATGATAATAATTTAACAGTGTTATTGTTGCCCAAATTTATCAAGTGTTAAGTTATATGTTTAGTCTGTCTATGTATATTTTCTACTTTGTAAATATATTTTCTAGCATAAAAAAATCTTAATGAACGGTAAAATAAAATTCGTTTATGTGTACATAGTTATACAAAAGATTATTACACAGTTTTTAAAAAATAAACATTATTCAATTGGAGTAAATAAAGCAATTGTTTACTACGTTTAATATCATTAAAAATTAAAGTCATTTAAACTCTTGCCCCTACCTTTATCATTAGATTGTACGTTTGTTTTTTATCTCGTAAATTTATCGTTGTATTATCAAATAAGTTATCAATTCAGTGACGAAAAATTAACTTGTATTTTTTTCAAGCTAAGAAATGTAACATTATGTATCGAGCGTTTGAGCAAATAAACAAATAAATATCTGAAATTGAGCCTAGTATGAATCTTGTTTGGTTAAACAAACAATTGACAATGATATTGATAAAAGTTGATAAAATAAACATAAAATAGTATTTTCGCAAGATGACGAAAAAGCAATCAGCTTGCGCAACGGGACTCGCGAATTTCCCGGCGCCATGGTGGCTCCTGCAGAATCCACGTGACCTCTCTTTGCCCTTGAGCGACGAGCCTCCGGCGCATTCACCGATAAAACGTGCCGTCCCCACCTACCGCCCACGCATCTCCTCCCCGACTGGAATCGACTTAGCTGCTCCGACTTCCTTCCGAACAATTTTTCTTCTTTTACCAAAGCTTACAGCTACACTTTTGAATGCGTAACTTTTCGACTTGTGGATTATTGCAGATCTTGTAATTATAATATACATTACACTACTGTTTGTTTTTATGCGATTTTTAATTATATAGAAAAATGATAAAGTGATGATGAAATTATATAGAATTGTAACTAACAAAAAATAGTTGAAAGATCATTAAGATTGACTATTATACTAATAATTAATTTAAAATATTAATCATAATTATCTTTATTTATAATTTGTTTGTATCAATTGCATTTAAAATATAAATTTACAGTGTTAGTTACTTAAAATGAATTTCTGATATAGAATTAACATTATTCGGATTAAGGAATTTATATTTATTCTTTCTAATTTCTGATACGCTAACACAGATGAATTTCCATGTATATTGCTCGCTTATCTTACATACACGCACAAGTATTTTTAATATTCTTTTTCTTTTGTTAGAAGAATTTCCTTTTATTCCTTTGGTATGTTGATTCCAACTCTTAACTTATATACCCCTCTTGGCTCTTTACCAAAAAAACGTTGAAGAAAATTTATTGTGCTTTTAAAAACATGGATAACGTTTGCAGCAATAATTCGACGTTTTAAAATTTGAATTAATTTGGTAATGCACAATATTAATTTTATTCTTTACTACATATTTCGGCAACTATTTTTTTATACTACAAAACAAAAAAGCTATAGTTTATTTTGCACTAGAAAATCGATTATGCCTTTACACGTTACAATTAAAAAATAAAAATTAATTATATACTTTTATCTCGAATTGAAGTAACGCGCACAATGTGAATCTATAAAGTTCATAAAATTCTTAAAAAACAAAATAATTCTCCTTGCAAGCTGTAAAAATATAAAAGCGTCTAATACCTTTCATTGCGGTCGTATACAATATATATTGCATTGTAATTTATGTAACGATATACAAAATACATAATACACAAAATATCCCATCATAAAATTTATCATACACACATTGCAAAACCTAGTGTCAATATATTCATATGCGTTGAAGTATATAATTTTTCTAAACTTTTCATACGTCATTAAATTTTATCGTATTATTGCGCGCCTTCCATAATTCTGGCGACCCGTTGCGTAATCCGTATGTGACCTCGCGGCAATATATTTTTTGTCACACATCAAAATTTAAAAAATACATAGAAAGATATATGTCATCATAATATAACCGCGATGCAACTATTTAACGATTATACATATTTACAAATGTTTGAAGGAGGTGACGTAAAACTCAACTTTGTGCTGTTGCTTCTTTCTTTTGGCTGTGCGCAACAAAAAAAATTGGAGATTATGAATATAAATTATTCTACTTGCAAAAGTAATATGCGTATTTGCTAGGTTTTTTTGTAAATGCGTTTGCAAAGAAATGCACTTTTCGAGTGCGACGAAGGTAATTAAAATATTTGAAGTTCATCGTATAATCGATACCGTAAACCAATACGCTAAATTTTATCTAATGAAGTATATAACATTTCATTACAAATCGGTGTATAAAAATTTCTTTGACATAGTGTACCGAGAATCTTTAACAAATTGCAATTTTCTCTTAATGCATTTGATGACAGCCGAAAAGCCGCTCTAACATAAACACAACCAAAGAGAAAAGCTTTCAAAAACTTAAAAAAAAAATGAAAAAATCCGAAGTATGCTGTAACACCTTGGCTATTTTACTCCGGTTCGTTTCCCCTACCACGAAATAGTTAAAAAGTGTGGTATTGGCGCGACGGGAGTGGGGGTGGGGCGGGACGGGACGGGAGGGGGGGGTGTCGGCAGGTCGGATACGGGTGGGGTGATAGTACTTCCCCTCCAACGTTGTATACGATCGAGCCTCCACTTTTTTCCTCCTCGTTTTTGCTCAAAGCGTATCTATGTAGAAGCACGTGCACGGCCTCTTCTGCGCCTCGATCGGCGTGACTCAAATTCCTCGGGACACGAGTTTCTATATAGGTACACGATTCTTCATCCTTCCAATGTACACCTCCCCTCCATAATGTTTCATTCAGAATCTCCCTCGTTTTCGCGCGTAAATCCATCACTATACGTATACGTGCGTATATTTTTACCGATCGGACACGTTTGCGTCTAATAATGCCGCGCGTGCTTCGGTATAAGTACTATTATGCTCTTATCCTTTATCTTACTCAGTTATTGCCCACGGTTTTTGTACTTTTTCTGTTTTCTACTTTTTGTCGCACGAGCATTTAGAAACATTTAAATAGTCCGTATATTATATTGAAATATTGACTTGTGTATATTAAAAAACTTTGTGCGTCATAATAATATGTAAACAAAATGCGTTGAGGTTTTAATTTGTATCGTAATTTTATAATTATACAATCATTTGTAAGAACGAATATTATTTGTCCTACGTACTTCACTATTTATTCGTTTATGCAGAAAGAACCACGTAAAAATCGTGTATGTACGAAATTCATTCAAAATTGAATACGTTTGCAATAATAGAATTTATTTCTCGTCTACGTCATTTTGTAAATCATACATTTATAGATTTTGTACTTGTCATCGCAACGTCACTCACTAATCATGTAGGTTAACAAAAAATTATTAAAAAAAACTTTAGCACTTTTCAGTGCGCTAATAATTTTCAAACGTATACGAGAACATCACGTTGTAAAAAAATGATATTTTAAAATAAAAATCAATATCTCTGCAGTGTATTAAATAAAATATTGAAAAAACCACTATAATATAATTGACATAACATTATTATATTTCGCAATAAAAAACTCAACATACACACAGAAACACACATATACACACACACACATACACACACAGAGAGAAACTCAAGCCCTTACAGATGTATATACACCGGTTACCCTCCCTACCTTCTCACTCCACTCGGTCTTTCTTCCCCCTCTCCTTAGCTAATGCTGGAGGCTCGCGGTATACGAGAGAAGAGAGAGAGAGAGGGCCCGAGGCGCCACCGCTACTCGGCGCTAGCAGTCGCGATATAAAACTGGAGTTGCGAGGACGTAAGCCACGCAGAAACGTGTAAGATCCGTATATAGAAAGAGAGTGTGTATAGTGTGCGCGCGCGCGTGTTTTTTTCGCTACCCCTCCTATATATATATATTCGTGTATAGGTATATATGTATATATTGCACATAGTGTGCGTGTAGATATATATATATACACGTGCACACACACATACACACACATACTGCCTTCCCCCCAAAGTCAGGCGAGTGCTCCTGGCAGAAAAGGCTCACATTCGCGGGGGTTCAACTAGGACGACCGCAAAAACGACGGGGAAAAAGATGAAGATGACCCCAAGCCTCTCCGCGAGTGACTTGATCAAACCGGAGGTGAGGTTCTATTCGTATTATGTTCTACTATTTATCCTGTGGACAGGACGGGGAATTGTCGTCTGCTCTAATCGTCAATTTTTGATAGCGCGGTGCCGCACGTGAAAATGAACTAGGAGTTCGAAGGTGTAATAGACCTTTCGTCCGATGTTTCCTCGTTGTTTTATAATTTAGGCACCGTTAAATTTCGTGATGTGAAAGTCTCGAATTAATTATTACCCACTGTAATTCATAACTTCGGCTCGTCGTTCAATATTTATTTCTGCACTCCAAAAATTATAAGTTAACTCGCATTCCACTTTTTCGTTCTACTCTACTAAATAGTTGAATCTATCCTCCGTTATTTGCATTAACGCGAGTCGACGTTTTCATTTATAGATTATCAACAAACGATCAAATACTTCTAAAATCATTTTGTGTATGTCAACGTTAATTTACTAACTTTCTCACCGAACTTCCCGCACATCGATTACCCGATAAAAAAAAATTTTACGTACTAATTTGTAATTCATCACCGATAGTGCAGAAAACAGCGGATCTCTCGTGTGTATGCGTGTATTTATATATAAATTACATCACGCGCCAAGAACAAGAGAAAAAAAAAAGTTGTATAATCTCTCGCGGCCGGTAATACAGATAACTGTCCAAAAAGTTACCCTTTCCTGGTTACGAAGTGTTAGGAAAAAGGAATAAGCGAAAGAAGTGATCGTTTTGCCTTGAACCCGGAAGTCACCGGTCGATTCGTGAAAACGTCACGGAAAAGAGGGATAAAACGAACTCGGGGATTTCCTCTCTCGCGCGTTCAAGGCAAGGACTATCGATTTTCTATTTGCTACAAGAGAGACGCAGATATTGACGGAAAGTCGCGAGGTGCGCGCGTCTACACGCGATAGTGCATATATATTCGTGTTATATATGTATATACACAGCAAAGGCGGCATCGAGCATGACGATCATCATCACGATAGTATACAGTACTGAGTAATTTTTTTTTTTAGAGCGCAGTGCACGTGCACTTTGTAATCATTTTTTAATATGTATACGAGAAACGTCATCGGGGGGTTTACTTAGGTTAACACGGTACTCGCTTAACAGGCTAAAACGTTGAAATGAAAAAATAATAAATTAACATTACAAAAGTGGTAGACAAAAAAGGATTCAACGATTATGTGTATGTACAGAGTAATGAGGAAAAATCTGTTTTTTTTTATCAAACGAAACAATAATTTAATTAATTTTGAAAGTTACAACACGTGTTATCACGCTATAAAATACCTACGAATTCTACTTAATTATTTACATAATAAAACTTGGAGTCGTTAACTATCACTTGCCGCATTACGTTATAGAAAGAATATGCATTATCTCAAAGTAGTCAAAGTTGCTATAACGATATTATTGAAAATTATTGTCATACTGGAAATCGGTTTACATAACCTCATCAGTTGTATTAAGAATCATTAAAATGATTAGCATTCATCTATATCTCGCAAACAAAAACAAAAAATTATGCTACCTGCGCGATCATAAAATTTATTGACACAAAGGTAGTATCCGACAGGTGCTCCGAAAATTATTTTATCATTCGCAATAAAATAAAGACAATTTTCAACACTTTTTTTTATTGTAATAAATGTATACTCTTTCTTATTAAAAGAGGACAACATCGCGTAATGAAACAATTTTCCTGTACGTTAGTCCTGAATTAATTCTGCTATACGAAAATTCCAACAATTTTCATTGCTCTTAAATTAATTTTCGTGTGCAACTAATGTCTTTAATCTGGAAAGAAGGGGTCATAATTAAGTTGTTCACGTTTTAAACTTTATAAAATATTGTGAATTGTTTGATTAATTACTCGGTACAATTAAATCAATTAAATTAAAAATATTTTCAGGTAATAATTTTAATTTTTAAAAAGTTGCATTAATACATTAGTATTATTTTTCTTTGCTCCTTTATAAAAGCGTATATGTCTCTAATACAGTTAATGAATTAAACGAATAATCTTTGACTTTGCAAGTATATTAAAGTGCAATATAAATAAAATTTAGTTCATCAAAATCAAGATAAATAAACCAAGTAAAGTTATTTAATTTAGTTCAAGGAAGTTACTTGCGATATTATTTAAATTTTAGTTAAAGTGACTTAATTGCAGAGAAACATTAAATTATTTTCTTCTTAAGTGAACCAAAAAAATATTGTCTATAGAAAAAATTTTATCACTTCGTTATTGACGTTCATAATTAGCATAACAGTAAAATTTGCTTACATTGACGAAACAATGATTAACTTTTTAAAAGGCCGAAATTTACCTAAGAAAACTCTAAGTAAATATGCGAAGGAAGCGATTGATCATATATGTATATAATCGCGTAAAAAATATATTATACATATATAAGCGTATAGGGTCAACCTCTGATGATATATCAAAAATAAGACATCGTACGAACTCGATCGATATGCCGATATTGTGAGACTGCGAACGATATTAAATATACGTCACTCGATTTCACTGAACGTTCGAGGACCTCGGAGTCTTTCGCGCATGTCAATATATATAGCGACGAATTTCTTGTATATTTGCAATACTAATTGATTTACACAATAATCGATTGTGTATCATTTTAGTAAGTGTTGCATAGAGAGATATGATTAAAAATATTTTGGCAACTGTTTTTGTTCAGTTCAATATTAGGAATTACGCTTTGGGTGGACATTGTTGCAAGGATGTATTTGTACGTATTAAAAATAATTGAGGTACTTGTAAACTCTACGAAAAATAACATCTTTTCTCAATTGGGAATCGATGAAAATTTTACTTATTTAACCAGTTATTGATTTATTAATTTTTTTTTTAGTACAGACGCGAAATCAATAATTTGTATAGGTTGTGCTCGGTCATTTTCAATATTGACTAGTAAAACAAATTTCTTATCGGTGATTCAGTAAATTTTACATTAAGTATCAAGAGTTAATAAAGTATAATGATTAACCTATAGTGATTTTGCAATTATTATTTTTAAGTATTTCCCGAAACCGTAGGGATACGCAATAATCGATTTTCACTTATAATAATTCTGATATAGTATAGTAAATAATAATAACATTGAAAAAAAAGTATTTTTATATTTACGTTTACATGTAGGCGTTATGCCAATATGTTGAGTTCTCATCACTCGAACGTAACAAAAACGTAACAGTTTATTAAATTCCAGAGATTAGATATTGCACTTAAACTTCAAATTATTTTCATTAACTCTCATATACATATCTTTACGTGAATTTCATTTTACATAAAAATAACGAAGAAGAACAATAAATATGTAAAGAAAATTATGAATTATATACCTCGAATGACATAATACAATGACATCCAGTAACAACAAAGAATATTCATGATGCGATATATATAAAAAGATAACGAAGAACGACAGAGACCTTAACATTGAATTGACACGAAGACGTTGTCTTTACGCTGGTCGGTGTATCGTAAAGTAAAAACCATTTCGAAATTTAGGAAAGTCTAATTATAGGAATTGTAAACGCTTATAAAGATTAATTGCAATTAGTTTTATTTGGATTGAAGATTAACCTGGCCCGAAGTATAGGATTAGATTGATTCGGATAACTTTGTTTCCCATTGATATCAAAAGTTTCGCCAATTTCTTCAAGCTTATTTCTTACTTTTGTAATCCTTACGTAACTTTTTACATTTTACTTATTAATTGAAAATACGGATTACAATAATCTTAAACCGTCATTTTGTTTGAATAATTGAAAAATTATAAAAGAATTTATATATTAAAGTGTAGAATGTGAGAAGTATAAAAAAAATGTTTATTATATGAATATGTTGAGCAAGAAACGTATTTATCGACGTGCTCTCAAATGACTAAAAAATATAGTTTAAATATACACTCTATTGATTTTTTACAAATTTACGTAGAAAACATTTACTACATTTTAACTTTAAAGTAGTAATTTAATTTTTTCCATTGTTTACTGAAAAAGTTATAATTATTAATAATTGTAAATGAATCGTCATGGACTATAATATTACTTTTTTACTTGCATACATACAGATATATGCATTTGTAAGAAAAATAATTAAGCGATCACTAATCATAAATTGTCGAAATGTTTGACCATCGCGAATAATAATGTACAAGAGCGTATAATAAGTGTGTATATGTACGTACAGTACCTATAGCGGTCAAGAAAATCGGGTCAAGAAACGTCGACGATAAGAGGTAAAGAAAAATATATAGTATAACGCAGAAAATACGGAAGAGACCCGCGACTCTGACATTGGCGGCTTTCGCGCTCGCGCCACACGACGTGGAGACACGACGCACACCGAGGTACTGGAATAGTGGGGGAAGAGAGATTACACAATGTCCGACGAGAGATCGATAACGGCTGACTTAACTCGCCGGTGTATTCATATACCTCCGACTCTTCTGCTATATACCAATGTCTATTTCAACATTTTTGCAGCCGATTCTCTCGGGATCTTTATTCTTTTTTTTGGTTCACCGGTTTCTAGCGAGTACGTATATACAGTATTTTACAATCAAAGGTACATATAGCAACCAGTTGACACTTTCGAAATTAACAATTATTTAATTGTGAGTGTGTGTACACAACAGTCATTAAAAATTATATCATTTCCACTCATTTTTCTTATTTATGCAAAAACATTTTAATTGAAAATTTTCAGTTGATGCAAAAGTATAGTTACTTCTTCAGTCGAGGTGAAAAGTTTTAAAAACCCTCTATTTTACTTACTTTTTAAAATATGTAATTTCTTTAGATCCGTTCTTCTAAAAGTAAATACTTGAAAAATACAAAATTACTCGAGCATGTCTAATTTTAAGAAACAAATACTTACGTTTGTTTAATTTATTATACTCAACAGTCCAATTTGTCGTAATTTCACTATACACACACCAGATAAACAAATATTTGACACTACATTCTTTGAAATCGGAAAGTTTTGAAATATCTACAAAAAAAGAGTTTTATTTAGTCTAGCCGACAATCACATGACTGAATTACTTTGTTGACATTGACCAATATTTTTCTCTCCCACATTGCATTAGGTCGAGCCAAATAAACGATTTTTACATCTATTACGCGCTTCATCCGCGTATAATAACCAGGGCAATTATATACATACTTTTACATTGTTTTATTACTTTACTTTTAATTATATATATCTTGAACACAATGAAAGTTGAGGAAAGTTTTGCATTTTTTATTTTCCTCGTGGATAAAGTATAACGAGCATAAAGTAATTCTATTATACAGGGATAATCTTTTTATTGTACAATGTTTTATGTGTAACAGAATCTTAGTTATCGATATCGTAAAAAAAGAGTTTTTTAAAAACCGAAGGATAAATTATTTATACTTGGAAAATACATTGACGAATCGAAAGAAAAAATATATAATATTTATTGAAACTTTTCTAGTAAAAAAATTATCGGAAGAATAGTTATATATAAATGTGTCAATGTCTTAAACTAATGCGTATACAATTTTAACAAACTTGATCACTTTAAATGTGCAATGTTAAATGTGTAGTAATGAATATTTTCATTTATTTCTTCATGTACACTTATAAAATTTTAGTGTAATAGATTATTTTATTGAATAAGTAAAAAAAAATTTTGTCTGAAACTAATAAATATTTATGAAGAACGAAAACTTTTTAATTGGACGTACTTGAAACTAGAAAATATTAGTTTTAAACAAATATTTTTTTTATGACTATTCAATAAAATATTTTATTGCATTCACTAAAATTTTTGTTCAGTGTAATTATATTTTTCGTTGAATTCAAAATATAATCGTATATCTATACGTTGTAACCTCTTGAAACTTTACCTTTTTAGCACATTGATTCAATATTTGAATATGGTATTACGAAATAAATTGCAATATTATTTAGCCAAGTGTTCTCATTACTTTCGTTTATTTAATGACTAATCGACTGACAGCTAGTCGTGATGGTTTTGATATAAGATCGTTATCGTGCACGCCTCCTTCTGATCGTCGGTGGGAATCGATAACCCAATATATAATCAACTTACCAATCGTGTACACAAACTCACACACGAGATAACTCGTATACGGAAATCACGGGTGTACACACTCTAAATTATCGGTTTCTCGAAGTTCAATATCATCCTGATTTCAGTTTAGAAAGTGTAATACACTCATGTCTATACGTATGTCTGTGTGTCGATATGACATCATCGACTATAATTAACTAAAAGGAAGGAACAACTCGGTAGGGCGAGAGGAAGTAGTTTTATTTATACATCGGGAAGATGTGTGTACACTCGTTGTTAGTACGTTCAGTGTGAAGCTCTACTATACCGGTGACTTTGATCTTTTCTTATGCGGTATATAAGAGATATTCGATTCAATTTTATTTTCAAAGTTTTCTTTTTTTAATTATATAAGATAACGTAAAATTAAGTGTCTTAACATTTTTTCAATTACGAGATAAAGCGTATAGGTTATAAATCGAATACAATTATTGTGTTTCGCTGAAGAACATTTTTTTCTTTTAGTAATTATTTCTTCTGTTTCTTTTGACGATCACGAACGCAAATATTTAAAATTAAAGAAACTGAAAGCATGCATATGCGAGAGCTTTTTGTTTAAGTCCCTTTAGAAAGCCATTTGTCTGGTATTAAACTGCGCGTCGCCACTTAAACACGAATTGTAAACACAATTTTCCGAGTTTTGATTTATGAATAATATTGAAGTATTCTACTGTTAAGCCCATTACAGTAAAATAATTATTACCATTTTCATTTTTAAAACGTAAATTATTTTCGAACGCTGTACGCCAGTCGTAAAAACCAAAAGAGAAAAATGTATGCAACCAATTAATCTAAAAGAAAGAAAAACTAATAAACCTCATAGATATACGAAAAAAATAAATTGTCAAGATCGGGAAAGAAAAATGAATCCATATGATATGCTATAAATAAATCGGTCGCAGCCTCTGAAGAATCAAGGGAATACGTGTACATGTTACATGTGCAACTTTGTGGAGAAACGTAAATGCCTATCGAGTGCGCTCCAATTGTCGCACATTCCACGGTTGAGTCACGACCTTATAGATACATATATATATATATACACTCGTGTATGCGTGCAATAAATATATACGTGCATATATACATATAGAGAAATACGTACCGCGGGATTTCCCGCGATCAGCCTTCCAGAGGGTTATTGAACCTCTACGTAATCGATCATCTGTTCGATATACCAGATCTATCGAGTCGGGACTATTTAATTGGATCCCGATTATTCGTATTATACGAGGTTCTCCTCGTTCTTGCACTCTGATTTATTAACTAGTTAGCTGCGATATTGTTAATTGTGTTAAATTATGGGGATGTAACAAGAAAAATTTAATTTTCTCTGTCCTGTCTAGACATTAATATTTCTATTCAGATGTAATTCAAACCGTGAATTAATTTTACTTGCAATCGATGAATCCAAAGAAAAATATCTTATAGACGAGAAAAAAAGTGATGTTATGGAAAACATAGTTTTATATAAAAATTTTATTTTTAACTTAAAAATTGTTTATATAGGCAGCCCTAGAATAAAATCAATAATGTTACGAGAGAAATAAAAAATTTTACCTTCGTAAAGATAGATTATAAAAACACTATAATATTATAGCATTAGACAATATGTAATAATTTTATTAAAATTTATATACAATTTTCGTGTACAAAAAATGTTTATACAGTACATTAATGTTTATAAAAGAATAGAATTATCTCATTATCGTTTAATGACAATGTTTTTACTTCAACGTATATGCAATAAATTTGAATCTGAACCAGCGACGATTCTATTAATAAATCATACAAAAAATTGTACAATAGTAATGTTTGCATACTAACAATCTAATACGAAGCGAAGACTTTCAAGTTGTCTGTGTCACGTCAAACATTTTTACAAACATATTTGTACATACGTACATTTTATTGACTTACCGGAACCTTAACCTTAACATTATCTCATAAAAAATACATTTAACACATCGGTACAATAATAAGTGACATAAAAATATCCTGTACAACGCATTTAAGCACGTCACGTAATTAGCTAAATAAAAACAAATTGAAAGAGATGCACGTTGAATACCGTTGAGTTGGTGTAAAAAAAATCCATGTGCATCTCAAACGGGTCAGGGGAGTTCCCATTATAACCCTGCGCGTCGAACGAAAGAGAAACGGTGAGGTGACCGAGCACCTGCGATCGTCTCATTCATATCCATGTACCACAGCTCCACATTAACTCGACGAATCGATCAATGCGCGCAACTTACCGAAGGGGACGCAAAAGTTCAGGTTCACGCGGGACAATTTGAATTAGCGTTATACCTTTTTTTTAAGTGATTGGACGTTTCTAAGGGTACTGTTACTGTTATTTTAATGCCCAGATGACAAGTTGAAGATTCAAACGCTTCACATTTAGGTCTTTAGATATACATTTTCCATGTAAAAAATAGGAAAATTTTATTTTATAATTTTTGTATCAAATTGCAAATAACAAAGTGTAAAAATTTTTAGTTTAATCTACTGGTTCAAGCGATAATTGTCACAAAGTATTGATGATTTGGTTGTAGAGAATCGTATATACGAAAAAGTATTTAGAACCAGTTAAAATAAACTCGATATCGGAATTAAGGAATTTTAATAAATTTAGGAATTATTTACGACTTATCTATATATACACGCATAAAACAATTACATGCTTCCTGACTCGCTTCCTGTTTTCTATCGTTTTTCTCGATAGCAGCTCGAAAATAATGACTTGATACTGGATTCTTTCTTAGGTGTTGCAGAATAAAAAAATCATTCAATGGAATGTTAATATACCTTCCGTTGGTTTAATAGTTAAAAAAACATTGACACTTTTTATTTTTAAATTTCTTCGTTTGCGCTATTCATTTGAAAATTTCCTGTTTTACATACCCACTTTATCTTATTATTTTACATTTATATTTAAAAAGAGTATACTCCTTAACGCAATTACGACATAATTATACAATGGATCACATTTTCAGAAATGTCGTGTACTATAATAAAGTATTATTAATTCCTCTTCGAAAGTTATAGACAGATTGGATATAAAAAAGAATTTCACAGACTGACGTACCAACGACCTCGACAAAAATGTTGTTGGCCTTTAAAACCCCCCTTATACATATACTTTTATTATTTCTTGTACATGGGTGCATATATTTTATATTCCTTTCCCTTTCGAACAAAATTAATTATTTACAGCCATCGATGTGCTCGTAAATATCCTTTAATTTAAAAATAATAACATCCTGTATAACATGAAATTTAAATTGATTGACTATCACTTTGCCATAAATATCTTTAATATTTCCGAATGGTATATCGAATGAAAAGTATAGTTATAGATAAAGGATATAAATACTGCTAAAATTAAAAACAATTATAAAATAAAAAATAAAATTATTAACATAAAAATATAATGATCACTAAACAAATGTTATTTAAATAATAAAGTACTAAAATAATAGAAGTCTTCTGAATTTTAGTGAACAACAAGACACTATTTTTTATTTTCTATGTTAAAGCAGTATCGGAAGCGCGAAAAAAAGATAACTTTATAAGTGAGTCCTTGGATCGTCTTGAAACGTCCGCATTGCAAAATTGCTCGTGTACGCAGCGTCGATGACCCAGACACCTTTCGTACTGACCTAAATTTCTACGCGCGTGCACGCCCGCACGTTACTGTACTTTTTTTTTGCGACTCTCTTGCGCCCGTAAGATTGTACGGTCATGTATACTATAAGCTTACATAAGGAAAGGATAAATTTTTATAGAGATGGTATAGAAAATAAAACTTGAGAGACACGTATTTTAGGCCAGTCGAATTAAGGAAAAAAGTACCGTTTTGCGGAAAAATTACAAAGTCGAAAAAAAAAATATGGCGTCATAGATAACCATGTGCTGATGCTAGAAAAAAAAAAGATGTAAAATCCGCTGTACGCTAAGCTGTAAAAAAATTCCCAAAGTTGCAAATTCAGTTTTTGCTTAGCGATTAACAACTCTTAACGGGATGGCAAATAAAAAATATACGTTAAATATGCTTCAAGAAGATCTACAAGTAGCGTTGGTTAAGATCAAGATTCGGACCTATTAGTTAACCTTGTAAAAAATTATAAAAACCCTTAAAATTGACGCTTTCTAAAATCTTCATAACTCGATGAAAAATGAAATAATATTGATAAGTGTTTGCGCTATTTCATTTGAAAATTTCCTGTTTTACATACCCACTTTATCTTATTATTTTACATTATATTTAAAAAGAGTATACTCCTTAACGCAATTACGACATAATTATACAATGGATCACATTTTCAGAAATGTCGTGTACTATAATAAAGTATTATTAATTCCTCTTCGAAAGTTATAGACAGATTGGATATAAAAAAGAATTTCACAGACTGACGTACCAACGACCCTCGACAAAAATGTTGTTGGCCTTTAAAACCCCCCCTTATACATATACTTTTAATTATTTCTTGTACATGGGTGCATATATTTTTATATTCCTTTCCCTTTCGAACAAAATTAATTATTTACAGCCATCGATGTGCTCGTAAATATCCTTTAATTTAAAAATAATAACATCCTGTATAACATGAAATTTAAATTGATTGACTATCACTTTGCCATAATATCTTTAATATTTCCGAATGGTATATCGAATGAAAAGTATAGTTATAGATAAAGGATATAAATACTGCTAAAATTAAAAACAATTATAAAATAAAAATAAAATTATTAACATAAAAATATAATGATCACTAAACAAATGTTATTTAAATAATAAAGTACTAAAATAATAGAAGTCTTCTGAATTTTAGTGAACAACAAGACACTATTTTTTATTTTCTATGTTAAAGCAGTATCGGAAGCGCGAAAAAAAGATAACTTTATAAGTGAGTCCTTGGATCGTCTTGAAACGTCCGCATTGCAAAATTGCTCGTGTACGCAGCGTCGATGACCCAGACACCTTTCGTACTGACCTAAATTTCTACGCGCGTGCACGCCCGCACGTTACTGTACTTTTTTTTTGCGACTCTCTTGCGCCCGTAAGATTGTACGGTCATGTATACTATAAGCTTACATAAGGAAAGGATAAATTTTTATAGAGATGGTATAGAAAATAAAACTTGAGAGACACGTATTTTAGGCCAGTCGAATTAAGGAAAAAAGTACCGTTTTGCGGAAAAATTACAAAGTCGAAAAAAAAAATATGGCGTCATAGATAACCATGTGCTGATGCTAGAAAAAAAAAAGATGTAAAATCCGCTGTACGCTAAGCTGTAAAAAAATTCCCAAAGTTGCAAAATTCAGTTTTTTGCTTAGCTATTAACAACTATTAACGGGATGGCAAATAAAAATATACGTTAAATATGCTTCAAGAAGATCTACAAAGTAGCGTTGGTTAGATCAAGATCGGACTATTAGTTAACTTGTAAAAAATTAAAACCCTTAAAATTGACGCTTTCTAAAATCCTTCATAACTCGATGAAAAATGAATATATTGATAAGTTATTGAAGTGAGCAATACTACATAATAGTAGAATGAATTTCCCTTTAACACGTTTCTGTGCGATAAATAGATTACGATTAATTTAATTGTTAATTAAAAAAAGCGTTTTTTTCGCTTGCAAATAATGATAAAACGAGCAGTTGCACAGTGCTATCCTTGGGCGGGAATTAAACTTCAATACTTGTATTTTAGTGTACTAAACTTATTAAATTCATTTTTTATTGTTAAACACCTAAAATAAGCGTTTAAAAACAATGTTAATTTTGCAACATCTTCAAATCATTCCCACGAGCGCAAAAGAAAGTTTAAAAAAATCGGACCCACGGCATTCGATTACTACTATTTTTTTACGTTTTTTAGAGCTGGATTTGTTAATAAATGTTTATTAGGTGCCGAGATACATTTTTTTTTTCAAAAAATCACAACTCGGAATCTAGTTAACATTAAGAGACGAAACCAGTCCCATTAATCGCAGCGAAAGTCATACTTTGTAAAGCAATTGTTTAATTAATTATTGCCAATGTGGTTTACGTAAACGATTGAGTTGAAGTAAACTAACTTTATTGCGCGTAAGCGAGAGCGTCTTTACGCGGAGTGGGGGAACGCATTTAGAAAAGGACAGACGATTTCAGATTCTCGTATTCGCCGCGCAACGAAAAATTGTTTCAAGCGTTCAAATTTGATTAAGTTGGTATATCTCGGTAACTAATTAATATTTTTTGACCATTCTTTTTTTAATTCGTATGTACTAATAAAAATAAATATTAATACCAATACAATTTTTACAATTACCTGATAGAAAACGTCGAATTTACAAATTCATAATTTTGTAATATTGCGGTACCGATATTTATGTATTAAAAATTACTTTTCATAAATTTTACTTAATGTTATGTTAAGTGTACGCTTCCTGCAAAGTAACTGTACACAATGTATTTAATTGTATTTTAATGTATATAATAAATAGAAAAATAGTTACCAATATTATAAAAAGTATACGTATTTTACGAGCTTACTGTAAAATTGCGCACCATTATCCAAGGAACTCGTGCACAATTTTATTTTTATTAAATACATATTATTATTCTGTGAAATGTAGATTTTAAAATATTTATGTATTAAATTTTACTCTTAACAAGTTATGCATTAAAATTAACTTTGCTATTTTATTTTTAATTATAAATTATTTTGCGTAGAAAATAAATGATGCAATTTTTAATGTATAATAGTCAAGTGTAATCACAATCGCCACCTTGAATTAACATAACATTAAGTAAAATTTATGAAAAGTAATTTTTAATACATAAATATCGGTACCGCAATATTACAAAATTATGAATTTGTAAATTCGACGTTTTCTATCAGGTAATTGTAAAAATTGTATTGGTATTAATATTTATTTTTATTAGTACATACGAATTAAAAAAAGAATGGTCAAAAAATATTAATTAGTTACCGAGATATACCAACTTAATCAAATTTGAACGCTTGAAACAATTTTTCGTTGCGCGGCGAATACGAGAATCTGAAATCGTCTGTCCTTTTCTAAATGCGTTCCCCCACTCCGCGTAAAGACGCTCTCGCTTACGCGCAATAAAGTTAGTTTACTTCAACTCAATCGTTTACGTAAACCACATTGGCAATAATTAATTAAACAATTGCTTTACAAAGTATGACTTTCGCTGCGATTAATGGGACTGGTTTCGTCTCTTAATGTTAACTAGATTCCGAGTTGTGATTTTTTGAAAAAAAAAATGTATCTCGGCACCTAATAAACATTTATTAACAAATCCAGCTCTAAAAACGTAAAAAAATAGTAGTAATCGAATGCCGTGGGTCCGATTTTTTTAAACTTTCTTTTGCGCTCGTGGGAATGATTTGAAGATGTTGCAAAATTAACATTGTTTTTAAACGCTTATTTTAGGTGTTTAACAATAAAAAATGAATTTAATAAGTTTAGTACACTAAAATACAAGTATTGAAGTTTAATTCCCGCCCAAGGATAGCACTGTGCAACTGCTCGTTTTATCATTATTTGCAAGCGAAAAAAACGCTTTTTTTAATTAACAATTAAATTAATCGTAATCTATTTATCGCACAGAAACGTGTTAAAGGGAAATTCATTCTACTATTATGTAGTATTGCTCACTTCAATAACTTATCAATATATTCATTTTTCATCGAGTTATGAAGGATTTAGAAAGCGTCAATTTTAAGGGTTTTTTAATTTTTTACAAGTTAACTAATAGTCCGATCTTGATCTAACCAACGCTACTTTGTAGATCTTCTTGAAGCATATTTAACGTATATTTTTTTTATTTGCCATCCCGTTAATAGTTGTTAATAGCTAAGCAAAAAACTGAATTTTGCAACTTGGGAATTTTTTTACAGCTTAGCGTACAGCGGATTTTACATCTTTTTTTTTTCTAGCATCAGCACATGGTTATCTATGACGCCATATTTTTTTTTTCGACTTTGTAATTTTTCCGCAAAAAAATATTAATTCGACTGGCCTATTTTCCTTATTGACATGTAGAATTCAATATGTACTTGTAACCTTAGCCTTAAAAGGATCGTATATATAGTTGTATCCGTAAGATACGTCGGTAACGCTATATGAATTGTTTTTTAAAGAAATAAAGTGTATTTCTGTAAGTGTTAGTTTTATGTAAAAAAAGTTTTCCGAAAATGGTACATGTTCTTATAAAATCGAATAAAATTTAAAAAATATATTACATAGATAATTTAAGTCGCTTATTTACCGGCGTTTCCTTGAATCAATACTTATGCGTGTAGAAGGATAATTCAGAATGGAATGTTGTTCGAAAACGTTAACTTCACAATTTTCGTGGAATAAAGTTTAGAATTAATCTACACAATTATGAATATGTCGAATTTCTATTAATGTCGAAATAAACACTTGTGGCAGAAATGATCTATAAAACGCGTACTATCTCAATTATAAAGTGGACATGTTGTGTACAATACAAAATTTTTAAATCCTTATCACTGTCAATTCCATAAAACTCATCAAATAATACTGGAAGCCTTAAGCGGAAACTCGACGGTAGTAAATAATGAAAACTCACGAGGAATATAGATCTACAAGGATAACGAACAAGGATATACGATCATTTCACAATTAATAATGAAATTAATATATTTAGACTGATACATTGCAACATCTTATGGTTTTTATTATAAATATTCCGTAACTTTTAAACGTTAATCTACAGTCAAAACAGAAATTTACAAGAATTAAAGAAGCCGTATTTCGAAAACGTTCAAGTTACGTTTTACCAAGGCGATCGCGCACCCTCGATTTATGAGTTTATGATGTCCGCAATTGGCTGGCAATCGATGGGTCGTTGCACCGTACCGAGGCGGCGCCGATTGCATGACAGATTGACTAGCTTTTGTTTCTACCTTTTTCCTTGATTATGCTTGTGCTTTCACTTTCTAGGGGATTTACAAGGTGCCTCACGTTTGTCGCCGTATAATTATTACTGGATCGAGGATGAGAGATAGTTTTTACATTCGAATTGTATGACACTTGCATAATTTGTCACTCAAAATTATTTTTAAATTCTTTATCTTTTTATTCTTTTTTGATAAAAAGAAAATGTTAAATTAACGAGGAATTATCATTTGGTAAAAATAACGGATTTTTATACGTTTTGATATCTTTGATTACATTTTATGTAGATAGCATTCAAAATTGATAAACAATTGCTTGATGTTGTAAATCTCGGTTCTTATTTTCAATGAGTTGATTGCAATTGTGTCACGAAATTTCCATGAAGGATATACGATTGACTGACAGTATACCATAATGCTTATGAATACTAACAAATTAACAACATCGTTTTACGAATCTTAATTGTTTTTGTATTATTATAAAAGCTCTTATATATATTTATTTATCTCCGGCAAATGTTGATTTGTTTGTAAAATTTTCTTAACAAGAAATTAAAAAAAATAAAAATTAATCAATTCATTTTAATTTTTGGGTATTTTATAACATATGAGTATGTCAATGTATTACATACCTGTCATAATTTCTGATTTCTTCAGTTTAATTTATTTATCCTTTTTAAGAGGCTTCTGCTCCCTGGTAGAAAATAAAGCATCAGTTATGGTCGGTTCGTCATCTATTGACCATTTCAGGGTGGTCAGAAGATTAGACCAGAGTTTGACCATAGGTTGACCAGAATACGGACTACGCTCTTTAAATTTATAACCTCAAAGGTTGCCTTAGTATTTCGTCATTAAACTAAATTTTAGCATTTTTGACTTTATACGCGATAACAGCAATAAAAGTTAAACTATTTAAACTAACAAGGAAACTATTTGCTGATAACCCTCAAATCTCTTATATTAGAGTTCGTATGCAAAAATATCAGTTCATTACCATATGCAGCTATTCAGCGATGAAGCTCAAATCTCTTATATTAGTGTTCGTATGCATAAATATCAGTTCATTAATACTTATATGCTATTCATCGATGAAGCTTAAATGACTTTTACTGTTGTTCGCATGCAAAAATTTCATTTTTAGGGAAACTACTTTGAACATGAGCATACACTTAAATTTATTCGATAAAGCTCAAATGATTTATTCTGGTATTCGTACACAAGAACAGGATTTCTGAAAAAAAATTTTTTTCAATTGTGACACTTTATTTCTACAATTTTTTGTTGAAAAATTATCTAAACAAAATGGTTTATTTCATCTAATTTTTTAACAAACTGTAAATATTAAAAAAAATTTATTTGTTAAAGTTGTTTTTTTAATTGAAAAAAGAGCTTTTTAGATCAATTTAAGATTTAATACATCCATATATGTTTCATATATACTTAAATACCTTTATATTTTGTTTATTTAGTTACAAGCAATGTATTTGAAAGTAAATATAAGATATGCTATACAACTAATTATTATAGTATTTAAATTTTAACTTTAATGACATTTTTGTAATCTTTCATTGTAAAATAAATGTGAAACGCTATTTTTAAAAAGAATAACATTTTTTCTTATTTAGTTGAACAATTAATCATACAAAACTAAGTATAACTTATTTAAATGTCTAACCTCAAAATCATTCATTATACGCGTACGGTAAACTTATGGTGAAATTCCGTCGGGTATAAGCGGGGATTTTCACCGGAAACTACTCTATTTTCTGATCACTGACCATAAAATTAACAGACATTATGGTCAACGTTATGCTCAAATTTCTACCAGGGCTATTACTCGCACTAAAGTTGTTGCAATAATTTCACGAAATAGAAACAACCAAAGATTAAACACTTTATACATTGTTGGTTGTATTTATTGGAAGGGTTTATTATACCAGTTACGTAAAATATAGAGATTGCCAAACAAGTTGCAACTATTAAATCACTTAAAAACTTTCTATCGGGAAATTGGCCTTAAGCATCATATAAGAGACATTCAAAAATTCAATTTAATTTTAAAGTAATCAAAGAAAGCCATGCTTTTACCTTATGTATACGATCTTCTATAGATTTAATTACCTTCCCTTCGAAAGAACTATTCGCAAAGGGTCCACGACCTATCGGGAAACCTTACACCACAGTAATACCATTCGACAAGCAGTCAGTTCATCTCGCGAGCCAGAATCACGCATCGACATCATGATCGTTTCGTGAAATTGACTCGAATTAATATGATGCTGTGTCTATCGAAATTTTGAGTTAATTTAATCGTATCGACTTTTTTCTCTTATCAACTTTATTCTTACTCTCGTGCAGTATTAGAGACATTGGTATTGAATTCAAAATAATCTTTGTGTTTGGTACTCTTTTCGGATACATCACAAAAATTTTTAAGAAAAGTTACAGTAGAAGACTACTAAATCCAAACACATTGCTCGATAGTAAGATGTCTTTTATATATATAATTTCTATATTGCTTATATCAACACACATTTAAGAACGTGGTCTATATTGATTGATTATATTCAGTTTTTTCTTGACTTAGTTGAAAAGTAGAATAGCTTAGTAAATTCATTGATTTGGTCAATAAATGTTAAATTACTCTTTAACAATACTACTTATATTAATCGAAGTTATTAACTTGATGTATGCAAGTTTCAAGCAGATTCAACTAGTATAGTAAGCAATCAATCAATTTATGATAAGGTTGTATTAAAGAAAAAGTTTTTGACATTATTATTTAGTCAGTGTAGTAGAATACAAACCTACTTCTGAATTAAAAATTAAATATTAATAATTTTTATATTTATTAAAGAAAAATAGAGATTCACAATCAATTTTGTTTTACTCTTAGGTACAAGATGTAATGTAACTATCGACCACTCCTAAGTGAAAAAAGATTCCATGTCGTTTACAAATAAATATTTACTCAAAATTCGAGCAGTCAAAAATTTGTCGTAATTTGTCTCGGTAGATTTTTAACATACATTTATCTTGGTTACATTTCATTCTTATCGATTGTGCTGTATTTTGCGTTATAAGTTTTTATGGGATTATTGGATTATTATTAAGTATCAAACAAAAAGGCAATCTCATACAAATATCATATATTTGTAAAAATTATAGTATTAATAAAAATCATAATATTTGTCAAGCGCAGTAACAGATAACACTGCAGTCATTTGAAGTATTTAACAATGAGGCGCGAAAGACGTAATAATCTTATGTCAGTATCGTATAAATGAGTTTGGGAGCTTCGTGCACATGCATGTATCTATATATATAGGAAGTACGTTGGACGTTTAATTACTCCTGGCCTTGAACGTCGCAATTAAAACTCGCGTACACCGGCTTTTGCGCTCGTTCTTCTTTCTCGGCGCCTCTTATTACAATACAGCTAAAAGTTCGTTCATTCAAAATCTGTTTGATTCACGATAATGAAATCGTAAACGTAACGTTGAATTTCGGTTTTAAATTTCATCGCCGTAAAATGTACCTTCGTTGCTTATTTTAGGAATTTCAAAATTCCACTCGATTAGGATTTTTTCGTTTATAATGTCATTAATTACTGTCATTTATTTCGTGTATATACTGTTAATCTTTATCAACAATGAATATTATCGATTACAATTTTCAAACTGAAATTAATTGTAATTTCGTAGCGAGATGTAATTTTATAATTTAACAAATTAATCGATCGCAGGAAATGCCTAGAGAAGTGATTTAGATTATAGATCGAAAAAGAATTATTACTTAATAGTTTAATAAGAATTATGTAACTGAAGATCAAAGCTACAGTCAAGTGTCACTTATTCAATCACTTTATTGAATCATTAAACAACAACATTATTTTTTTCCACGTCGTCCATCACAACATTTTTTTTTACGTATAATTAATAAAATGATATACCATACAGCATCTTTACTGTTATACCTTGTCATCTAACTTAGACTTTTTCATTCGTCATGTGTTATTGTTCATTATTTTATTGATATATTCTACACATTTGTAGCTAAATGAGTAAATTAAATCAATCCATTTACTACTTGCTATCCGCGTTGAGAATCAATAACTCGTAAATTGAATACCAAATTGAAATCAATTTTTATTTATTCTTAGTAAACAATTTTTTTGTTAGATTCAACCCACAAAAAGGCAATTAAATTACATTTCATAATATTATAAAACAAATAATTAGATTGATAAATGCATACTTCGTTGCATAAATATCGCGTGTCGCGTAAATGCGAGATACTCATCGATCAATCGGTAAACAAAAGATTTTGTTTTAATAACTAAAATTTCTGCTATATATCTCCGAATCTTACGTTTATAGGAAATTATTATGTGCAAGTATGTCACGAGTCATAATTTGCGTTTTTTTTTTGCGGAACGTATGTGACCGCACGTGCGACACTGACCGCGGCATCAACGCGAGGCTTTCAGTATATTTCGATAACATTTGCCCTATCGCTGAATTAGAAAAAGTAAATCTGCTTATCGTAATTGTAACCTTGATATTTGTAGGAAATTTTTGTTTCCACTATGAATGTGTATACATGTATACTTTTAATCAAAAGTTTTTTTAAATAATTTATTGGATGTGTAATTTAGATTTGTACGGTACATATTATTAATACTAGATTTTGATTAATTTTTGCAGTATGCAGAAGGAATATTTATCAATTATAAAAGTTGGGGTACTTATTTATAATTTAAAGAATGTTTATATGTATTCCTGAGGTGTAAAATAAATGCAAGCGTGAGATATCAAATTTCTTTATGAAGAGTAAAATTCCATTAATTGCAGTTTAGAAGAATTCAACTTGGGACGGGATAATCTTACTGCCAAGTCGAGCATGTAAGGGCGTGGCATACCCTTATGTATGTGTGTTTATATACATAGATGAACATATTCTGTGTAACATAAAGATGTAATAAAATTATAATAAATTATTACACTTGCATACAATTTATAACTATACATTTTTTTATTAAAAAAATGTTTATCATTTGAGTTTGATATAATTTATTTAATCGTTGCGAATCCACGCTAAACCGAACAATATAATGTTACAAACGTAACCAAAAGAAAAGTCTTTACATTAAACGCGTATATTTGTTCAAAAGGCGTGATTCAGGGTCCTTGGCATCGCGAGATCGAGCGTTCGAGAGATCAGGAAAAGCAACGTGAAGGTCGACCAAGGACGCCCAAATGTCACGCTCGTACGATGTTCGCGACTTTTCCGCTCTCGCAATGTACAAGATATACGACTTCATTGATAATAATATGACTTCGGAAATTGTGAGGGATTGCTCGGTTTTTTTACGATGTGAAATCGTAAATTTCGAGTGATTATTTAATTAAAGCTTTTCAGATTAGCGAGATAAGAATCTTAGGGTGGAAATGTTTGGTGACGTCGATATATAGTACAACTGCGAGCCTGTCTTTTCTGTCTTGTCTGTTTCGATTAAGAAAAAACTAAAAAATACCCATTCGCTCGATAAAACTTGTAACCTCGTTATTACGAATAAAATGTAACGTAAAACATGATATTTTTCTGTCGTAGATACGAGATGTGTGCAAAGACTTGGTCCTTACGGATAAGCAGCTCCAGCTTATCATGGAGAGACTCACGAATGAGATCAATAAGGGTCTTTCCAAGGAAACTCACGAGGAGGCTCTCGTCAGATGCTACACAACATACGTGCAGGATCTACCGAATGGTACCGGTGAGTTTGCATACTTAGCACTGACTCATATATCATTTTTCATGCGTGGATAGTAAAGAGATAGAAATATGCAGTAAATTATTGATATTACATAGTTCAAATGATTATTTGATTATTTTAATAATATACACATATGTTGATTGACTTATTATTGCGAGTGTATATGTATATATATATTTCTCGTCTAATAATTAGAAAATCGATTGACATGTGTGTATAATAAAAATACCTTTGTTAATTGATAAAATTGCTGAGACCAATATTTATCTGGAAGTAAATACCATCGTAAAAAAATTAAAGGATAGATTTTAATGCGGAATTCTTTATAATTAATATCTTTGAAAGGCGTAACGATTTGTAGGTGCTGCGAAACAAGTAATAACTATATATTAAAACGTCGTTAAAAAAATTAAAAATTTCTTTTTTTTAGGAAATTATTGAATATGCTCTGTCATAGGAAAACACTAAATCATCAATGCAATAATTTATTCTGATTACGTCAGTAAATTACTTCAATCGTTTCAATCGTTAATATTTGTATCATAATTTACTTTGTTTTTAATTATTTTCACATCACAATGTAGCAATTATAGTTGTACGACGTCATTTCGAATCATTCTGCATTGTTGTTTTAGTCTATGTCAATGTTCAAAGTAGTACAATTTTTACGTGTTAGTCTCTCTTTCTATATATACGTTTATTTAAGATGGCTTGAGCGGTTGGTGTTGTATGTGTAGAAAATAAAATTGCAATAATATTAACTTGCACTATTTTTTAAATTTAATACAAAATTAGTAATATGTTAGTGAAGTATACCAACTGTGCTGTGTGCAAATTTTTTCACTAAAATTTTGTTTTCTAACTCTATACGATTGTTTAAATTATTTGAAATTATACATGGTCCTTTACATTTACTAAATTTATATAAAAGCTCGCTTAAGCCACCTTAGTTAGAAATAGAACTATTGGATATACACGATCACTAGAAGCATTGTTTGTACATCGTAGATAGGTAAATTTTTGTACACGTTAATGATAAAATAACTATACCCTATTTCAAAATTGTCGGACTGTATTTTTCAGTTACGAAATCATTGAGAAGCTGAAGAATATCGGTAGGTAATTTAAAAATACGGTACAGAGTTTTCATTAGTGTAAGATGGTCAAAATTTTCTCTTATTACGATTAGTATCCGAATCGCGAGGACAAAGAAGGTTGTATAGTTGGTTACGGTAATGAAATGTTTCTGTACCTTATACAAACCCAACTTGTTGTGTATCACATTTTTTTTAATACACAGTGAAGATGCATGTTCAATTTTCTTAGATGATGCAACTACGAAAAACAAATCAGTTGAAATCTATAACAAGGCTCATTTTTTTAAAACAATGTAATGTTAAAATAATATTGCCCATTGCATGTGGTATATCAACATTTATCAAGACAGCGAGCCTTGTTAATATGAATAAAAATCATGTAGCTACACTTTGATGAAAAGCAAAATACGATCACAAACCAAATCGTAAATGAAAAATTTGATGTTTACATTTATGTTAGTTCGATGTTTGTATATGGTTTCTTCTTCTGTTTCTATTACTATCTATTTGTGTATTTAAAAAAATAGGTATGTATGGATAAAGATTATAAAACGAAGGAATGACTTACCTTTTCAGAAAAGGGTAACTTTTTGGCCTTGGATCTCGGTGGCACAAATTTCCGGGTCCTGCTGATCACCTTGAATGGCCAAAGTTTCGATATGAAAAGTAAGATCTACGCGATACCACAGAGCCTTATGTTGGGTACGGGCAAACAACTTTTCGATCACATTGCCCAGTGTCTTGCTCTCTTCGTCAAAGACCTTAAACTCGAGAACGAAGTGCTGCCTCTCGGGTTTACATTCAGCTTTCCTCTCACTCAGCAGGGTTTAACCAAAGGTCTCCTTGTCAGGTGGACCAAAGGCTTTAACTGCAGTGGCGTCGTCAACGAGGACGTTGTTGCTCTTCTCGAGGATGCCATCGCCAGGAGAAATGTAAATTATTTATCTATTTTACGATAAACAAATGCTCAAATTAACGAGATAATTTTTATTTTTTTTACACAACTCGGCTAAAAAAACGTCAAAATAAATTCCGTAAATCGTTGTAATATAAAATTATATTTTAGTGCTTCGTTTTATTATACAAAACCGATGAAATAGCTATTTTTGAGCCAAGGTTGAGCTATATTTTTATTTTTTATAATCATAGCACAAAGAGATAAGTACAACGTAAAAAACTTCCCTTTGAATCGAACATCTCCGTGTGACACATTGTTAATTATGCATAAGATATATACTTAATTATAAGTCGCAGGTAAAGCAGAACGTTGTTACGGAAAGATAAATTTGCCAGACTCTTACAATTCGAAAATTCAATTATTAACGCGTATTCTCCACGTTCTATCTTAAAAAAAATAAGAAAAACTACTTACTAAATGATCATCGTTTTACAGGACGTTAAAATCGACGTATGCGCAATTTTAAACGACACCACAGGAACGCTGATGTCCTGCGCTTGGAAAAATAAGAACTGTCGCATTGGCCTCATTGTCGGTAAGTTCAGAATCAATATCCCAAGTGTATGTCCATACGCTCATGCTCTAGTAATATCACGCTCTCAACGTGTCTAAATTAAAATTTGCTATATTGTCTCAAGGCGATAGAAATCGCATCGCATTTATAAATATATACGTACACTTATAGCATTTAAATATAAGATTATCTATCAATTATTGTAATTTGTAACATTGCTTATCTATTTTTATACTCTCATTATTTTGCAATTTCCATTTGCAGTTCGTTAGATTTACTATAATTTCTTAGACTAAAGAATATTATAAAAATGCATAATTACATTATTTAACGGGATGTCGGACCCATAAGTTACAGGGATCTACACCTTTCGACATAAGAATTTTGTTGGAAATATTGAATTAAAAATCTGAAAAAATTTATATGAGTAGTTTAAAACAAAAGCAAGGACATGACGTTTTGATTTTTTAAGGAAAAATGAATTTGTTAATAATAATTGAATAAAAAATTTTCGGTCGGTACTTATTTGTCTAAAAAGCATGAATTTTCAACGCAAAAATCATAATTAAATTACAGATTAAAAATCTGAAAAAAATTGGAGTATATTGTGTATAACATGGCTAAGGTCATGGCGTTCAAGATTTTTTAAAAATTTATTCTTTTGTTTATAAAAAAAATATTAAATATGACCATTTTTTGAGTCCGACATCCTCTTAATGCAGAGTTTTATACGTGTTCATTTATTTTTATCGTTATTTTTGTACCGTTATTGTTTTACTTATAAATCGTAAATTTCTTATTACAATAGCCGTTGGTGAAAATGTAATATTCCCGAAAATTTTGAGAAAAAGTTAAATATTGTTTTACATAAAATATTTGTGGAACATCAGGTACCGGTAGCAACGCTTGTTACGTCGAGAAAACGGAGAACGTTCCTTGCGCGATACCAGGTCAATACGCATCGGCGAAACCGCACATGCTGATAAACACGGAATGGGGTGCGTTTGGAGAACAAGATACTCTCGACTTTGTCATCACGGAATTCGATCGTGACATCGACGAAAATTCAATAAATCCTGGAAAACAGATATTCGAGAAAATGATATCGGGGATGTACATGGGTGAGCTTGCCAGGCTTGTGCTAGAGAAACTCACGAATTCCGGATTGCTCTTTAATGGAAAAGGTTCCTGCGATTTGAAGAAACGCGGCAAATTCTTCACGAAATACGTGTCTGAAATTGAGTCGTAAGTGAATCCTCTCCACTTGCATTCGACGAATAATTAATTAATATAAATATATAATTTATTAAAATAAAATGTCTTTCAAATTATAGTGATCCGAAAGGAAAGTACGGTAATTGCCGAGAAATCTTAGCTGAATTGGGCATCAGGAATGCCACAGATCAGGACTGCGAGAACGTTCGATACGTTTGCTCAGTTGTGTCGAGGCGAGCAGCTCACCTCGCGTCTGCTGGTATAGCTACGCTTCTTGTAAAAATGGGTGAAAACAACGTCACAGTTGGAGTCGACGGCTCCGTGTACAGATTCCATCCTCACTTCCACGATCTCATGGTCGAGAAGATCAGTTCGCTGCAACAGTACAAGGTAAACATTTTGATCGGTTGATCAACAGCTATACGTATCGAATATAAAGCTTGAATTTAAACCGTTTATTTTTTAAATTTTTCAGTTCGATTTGATGCTCTCGGAGGACGGGAGCGGTCGTGGCGCGGCGTTGGTCGCCGCGGTAGCTTCTCAAAAACGGTGAAGTTTAGCGGCAGGGCCGCGAGAACCTTACTTAACAGAAAATTTCTAGACTAAAGTATAAATATATAAATATATATATTATACATAATGAATTTAAAAGGAATAAAAAGTACCGATAGATTGATACACCTCTGTACATAGAGCACAAAGAGCGTAGTCTAGTTGAAAATTGAAGCAACGCAAATATACATATATATATATTTATACATATACATATATACGTTGACGTATCGATGTATACGTATAATATACATGTGTGTGTGGAAATGTGAAATTGTAAAAGAAATTTATAGAACACACGAAGGTTAATCAAGGGAGGTCGAAAGCGTTTCGAATGCTTCGATCGCGAAACCGACGAATTTTAAATATAGTAACTAACAAAATTGTCTGCGGAAATTTATATAGTGTTAATATTTTATTATTATTATTATTATTATTATTATTATTATTATTATTATTATTACTATTGTAATTATTATTATTATTATCATTATTGTCACTATTATTATTTAGCGAATCAGTTACGCGGATTCCTACATTATTTTATTGTTACCCTGGTTTACGAAAGAATTGCGTAATAATGAATCATTGTTTTCTCGTCGGGAAAATGTAGATGCTAGACGTTTGTTTTACCGATTAATCGTTGATTTGTTTTTTTTATATGTGTATACGTATCGAATTGGCACTTATAGGAAAGATAAATATCGGACGTTGCGAAGAATGAAACACTCGAAGCTCCGCCGTATATTTTGATACTGAAAGCGCCTCGCATCGCCGCCGTAATTTTAAATAATATAATAAGCGAGAACTTATAAAGAGCGATGAAGTAAAATATAAAAAAAAAGTAATATTAATGAATAAATAAATGTAACCGACTTTATTTTCTTAATCAATATCGGTTAATTATTATCGTTACTTATCGAATTCGTTTTAGGAATTTGGCAGCATAGCGCACCTTAGCTGCGACTCGTCAACAATCGTTGGATGACATACCACTATGTGTATATAATCGAAACCGTTGTAATTATCTGCATTACAATTGCGTATTCGAGTTTTATTGTGTAGCGCGACCGAACATTTCGACGAGATTGCGAGAGAAAGAGAGGAGAAAAGAAAAAAAAAAGTAATAAATAAGAAATTCTTAAGTCATTCGACACCGCGACATGTTTTACGATATTATAAACAATAGGTGAATTTAGACACGACAGTCAAATTATATATATATATATTTATATATATATATAATTTTAAAATTTTAGCCATGAGGTTTCAAGTACGCCTTTATAAGCGATTAGCATTGTTGTAAAGTCACGCCGATCGAGTTTCACGTTTTATTGTATTTATTTATATTGTTATTATATTTATATATGTATATTTATATGTATATTTGATTTATAAATTGTTTATATAATCTTTGTACAGTGCAAAAATAATTTTTCAGTATAATCGTTATGCGTTTTTAAATTCGATCGAGCTCATTGCCACGATAAAGATGAGAAAATTTTGACGAAAAGCTGTCTTTATTCAAATTTATTTTGTGTAAATTTTCCAAACTCTTAACGGAACTCGACGGTGAGCTATAAATAAAAATTTTAAAAAATTGAATAACAGTGAAGAGGTTGAACGGTTGCTTTAAGAGAGCGTGGAATAATATATATGCATACGTATACGAGACCACGTCGTCGAGCCGCACGCGTAATTTGTACACATTTCACAAACACTATTTTACCATCAATAAGACACGTACAACGAAACGATATTACACTGAACATAAACAAGAAATTAAAATTACAATCGCCGACTTTTTATATACGTATGCGTATACATCTTTCGAATGTGTGCATGCGAGAATTTATAGCGAGAAGAGCCTGGCGACTTATACTTATTCGAATAAAAAAAAATTGTTCTCTCTTACAGTATGAATGTAAAAATAGGTAAAATACTTTCCCTCTCCTCAGATCGTTATCAAATTAGCGATAAGGAGCGACAATTGTTCGGTTTCAGTCACGAGTCTAAAAACACGTGGAACGGTTTGTCGAGATGCTTCGTCGTTTAGTCAGATTTAAATTGGTGAGTAAATGGCATCGCTTTTTAATTCAATTGAAATATATATATATAGATATATACGTATATACTATGTGGAAATGATAAAACTCGACTTATCGTATTCGAAACTTATAGTGTGAAAAAAGAAATTTAATGATAATAAAAAGCACAACGTTATTATGATGTTTTCATTCGAATGGTTATATTTAAATGTTTTGAATAATACTAGTTATAAAGAAAATAAAATAAAATAGGAAACTTAAATTTTCAATTGAATTGATAAGCGACGATAACGCTTGCATCAATTAAAAAAAAACGCGGTGAGATTGGAAGATTTAAAAAATTGCCAGCGTCAAAATGTATAGGAAGGTTTTGTTTGTCACCTGCACGACTAATTAGAAGCTTAGTTTGTTAAAAAAAATTCAAATCCTATATAGCGTCACGTCACTTTCGATTATATTAGCGGAAAGAAAGGAAATAGTAAACACGATTCTTTTTATAAAAGGCTGTAAAGTGCGCATACTTATTTCGATGTGAATATTACGTGTAACGAGCAAATATGCCAGGCTAAGTTGAAATACACACGAAGTGTGTGCAGGTGCTACGAAGCGCGAAAAAGCGAATACAAATTTAAAGCATTATATATATGTAACAGAAAAAATAATGCCTTTTTATGAGGCTTATATACCGACCGAATCCGTAATTTTCAATAATTATTACAAAAAACAGTATAACACGTACAGACGCACACACAACTAAACACCCAACACACACACACACACACACACACATTCACATACATATATCTATATAAAGTACATACATGTATAACATTTCGATTAATCCACTATAATTTTTTTACATCCAAGGATAAATGTTGTTGAATATGTATACGTTGAAATTTAAAAATAAAAAACTATTGAATCCTATTATATACACATAATTTTATTTATCCATCTTGTAGGTGAAATTATTAAAAAATTAATCGTGTGATTTTATATACTTCATACATACATACTTTACAATTACATAATGAATATGATTGGGTATAATTATATCTTTGCAAATAAAATTTTTAAGATTATTCTGTAAATTTACCAATAAATTAGCATTTGAATCATATCATTAAATAATTTATTTTAGTATATTATTTTTTTTAAATGGAAATGCAAAAATATTGTTGATAAATTATCAAGTGACCTACGTTTGTGTACCACCTTGAACAAGAATTGTATATGAATATACATAAAAAACATAGTTGATGATTACATTCGGCGGACGTTTTTAAATAAAACATCTAATATAACAAATTGCTAAACAATATTATTTACCGATATTATATATTATACAGATATACATATCACTGAACGATAAATTCATTTTATTTCAAATAAAAGTTTAAGTCGATATCTTCGAAGCACTACTGCAATTTTCGCATTTTTGTAAGAGAATTAATTCGGTATCCCTTTTCGCGTAACTTTTAGTAAGTACGTGCAACAGAACAAAATCTTAGAAAACATTTGAAATTTTAATGAAAAAAACATTATTTATTGTTTATTAAAATTACTTGTAAAGTGTTATTATAATCATAACAATCCAGAAAAAGACATTGTCTAAAACCGACTTGGTAGTTTAAAAAAAATCCGTTTTTTTATTCTTTAATTTATACATAAAAACTATAAATAATTGTCAAACAATAAATTTGAGTGTATAATATACCTATTATTAATCATTTTATATTGATAAATTTGTTCAAATTATCAAATATTTAAATGTTTGAAAAACTTCTTTAAAAACGAAAAAAATGGCAAGTATATGTAAACTTGAAAATTTAAACAATCGGTATATCTAAATATAATACTGAAGATAAAAAACGAATTAAAAGTCCATGCTTTATCAAACGACTTTCCTATATACTTATACAACAGTTTTTCCTCAAAGTAAAGAAATAGTGACCTTCCTCGTAAAATTCATATCAACGGCGAACGGTGTAAAGTGCTGCTACCTGATGACCAATGACAATGAAGTAAGGATGTTAAACAACTGCGTATATTATATTATACGTCAAGTTTCCGTAGTTCTATTCATATTGCTGTATAGTGTATATATTGTGAATTCTGAGTTCGCCATATCGTCACGAGAAGCGCTGAAAGCGCGAAGATCGAAACATGGTAGCCACAAATCGAACCACCACACCATAAAAACTAGTATACCTATCTACACTATTAGCTTTAGAGTAGCGCGCATTTCAGCTTATTGACATTTGTCAATCAACCAATTTTTACAGGATTCATCTTTTCTTTTATTTTCACGAAAATGTGTATAGACTCGGTACATTTACCGAAAGAAAACATACGCAGTCGCCTTAGCGTGAAAAAAAAGTAGCGTTTAATTAAATATCGAACAATAAAAAAAAACATGATAAGTGGCTTGCAGATTGCTTTGAAAAATGCCATTGACGTGGTGAGTTGTGGCATAAATCATCGAAAATCTGTGCTTTTTATTTCGTTTCACTTTTGCGTTTTCATCTTATTTGTTTCACTTGTGATTGTGTAAGTGTTGTTTTTTTTGTTTGTGTAATCACTATTTATATGGCCCAAAATTTTTTTTTATTTATATATCGTCAACTAACATTTTTTTAAGGAGTTAATGCACATTTTTATATTTTTATTTATGCAAAGGATTATACATTATATACATTCAATTGTGTTGTCAACAATTGGTGCATTAAACTTAAAATAAGCGTTTTTTTCCTCAAAATAAATTTTTCAATATATAATTAATTTTTCTTTCGATGATAGTGTAATAAATTTTGGTTTAATTTACAGATAGCACCTCCAGCAACACCATTACAAGATTTCACATATCATTGGAAACAGCTTATGAATTTTTATGTAAATCATTTAAGTGACTCCAAAGTACTTGTAGAAACGACTGGTATTCCAAGGCATTTAGAGCGTTTGTTGGAGCTTTTGCTTCAAGAAGAAAAAAATGGAGAAGAACCTGGGCCATGTTTGGAATATTTGTTACAACACAGATTGCTGGATTTATTGGCAACTTTGGCTAGCGCTGAAACTCCTCCCGGGATGAGACAAGTTTGTTTGTCATTTTTAAGAAAATTGTTAACTAGGTCAAAACATCCACTTTTGCATCATGCAGCTGTTTATGGGCCTGTTCAAAGGCTTATAGCCTTGTGTAATGGAAATCTCGCTTCTCCTATTGAAAATGAAGAGATACAATTTTTGTTAGCTCTTTGTTTTCTAGTATGCAAGTTTCCACATGTAACAAATATAGTTAATGATTCTAGTAATGTAAGACAAGAGAGTGGAATTTTGCACTGTGATTATGAAAAGTCAGAGGTGGAGAAAGTTACTTATATTTCTGCTAGAAAATTTAAAGATACTAATCCATTGTTTAAACCATTAAATATACAAGCTATTACTTTGGTTAATCCAAATTTGTTTAAGACTGGGTAAGCTTTCTTTTTTTAATACTTTCAAAGAACTAATATTTATGTGTACAGTTTAATTTAAAGGTTAGTAATAACTTAACTTTCTTTTAATAGTAAAAATCAGTCTGCTTGTAACACTGTGACAAGTAAATCAAGTACACAATCAGAAGAATCACATGAAATTAAACCGTCCAAACATATTCGCAATACATCAATTCAATCAAATTCATCATCACAATCAAGCGCTTCAACAAGAGATATTGAAGTTGCCTCTCAATCATCCAGTCCATTTACACAAAAGCCATATAACATTCCAAATTCTGTGTCTGAATCTAATGATGAAGCACAAGAAAATGAAAATTCATACAAAGTACCTGAGCAAGTAGAGTCTTCTTATGACCCAGTGATAGCTGCTCTTAGTGATTTTAATGATATAAGAATCGATGAGGATTATTTGGTGAGCAATGGTGATATTAAGTCAAGAAGTAGTAAACACGATACTACGCTTAATGGTTCTGGAAGCCCTGAACATTCCAAATGTTTACTTTTAGATTCATTAAAGAGTTATGTAAATAGTGCCGTAAGTTTAAATTGTATATTATAGAAGTCAACAAATTCAAATATTGATATCAATAAAACATTTAAACATATTTTTAGGATAATACGATTCGGATACGAGCATGTGAAGGTATAATGGTTCTAGCTTCACTGGATGATTTCTTTTTCGCTGAACTTATTGCTAAAAGTGATTTAGCAGTTGTTTTAACAAAACGTTTAGAAGTTCTTTTCAATTTAATTCCAGCTCACGTTGAACCTAGTGAGATTGAAGATGTTGAAGTAACATGGGGCCTTGATTCACCTCCTCTATTGAATGAAAAACAATTCCCGGGATGTCGAAGAGTAGCTGCATTTTTTATGTGGCTTGATTTTTGTGCTCAATTTTCAATAGAAGCACATCCAGATGTTGCAAATGTTTTGGCTCAAACTGTTAGGATACTTTTTTTTGAAAAAATATTAACTCCTGCACTTTCAGCTCATCATGCTGTTTTAATCACAGCCATAATTACTAAATGTTTAAAAACTATTCCACCCTCACCTTTAAACATTGGTAAATATTTAATTACTATAATTATGTTTGTAGAATTTTTGAGAAATAATATAAAGTAAACATTTTTAGAAATGGGGCTATGGCTAGTAGGTCAACAAAGGGATCCTGATATTCCAGATGTATGGTGCTCGCCAATAGTTCATAGGTTGATAGAGAATTGCCGGACAGAAAGTGATGACCTAACTATTGAAACGTTCAAATTATTTGAAGAAATGATTGAAAAAAAAGATGAGCATATTCTACATTGTCTAGTCTTGACATACTTGAATACACGTGGTTATTATGACAGTAGCGCAGCGGATAGTGCAATTGCTTCTTGGAGTGATGAAGAGGATGAAAGAGAAAGAGAAAAGAAAGGTGCAATGGACATATCTCCGGGAACAGGTCACAGTAGAACACTAGCACCTAGCAATATACATAGAATATTAAATTGGTGAGTAAAAAAAATATTTTAAATAACTAGATTTATAACATATTTTTGCAAACTTTACTTCCATGATAAACATTTGTGTGGTAAAGTTTTTTGTCTTTAGTGCCTCGGCAATTACAAACTGAGTCAGATAGTAAATATGGAAGATATATGGGTGACTGGGAAAAACAATACTCAACTGTTGTTAAAAATTGTGCTCTACTTGCATGGCCTTTAGAGGCAGTCTCCATGGATTATTCAGCTAGTTCTGATTCAAGATTAGGTGATAATTGTTCAAACAGATTTTATCCAGGACCTTTTCTAACTCTATTACTGGAGAAAGTTAGTAACATTCCAAAACAAAATCATGAAATCAGTTTACAGTTAACAGAGTTAATTTCGAAACTGGCTTTACTGCCTCATCCGTATCTTCATGAATTTCTATTGAATCCTTTAATTCCATTAACGGCTGGAAACAGAAGTTTATTCATCTGCTTGCAAAGGGTTGTTAAGCAACTAATAAATGAAGTTCCTAAGATACCGAACTACAAGCAAGCTCTTAAAGAAGCTAGATTACACTTGTTTAATGATTCTTGTCTGCAAGATATGCCAACTACAGAACCTGATACTAAGTATGTTGATTATACTTTTCATAGAAGGTTAATACAAAAAAAAATGATTTTCATAAATTTTATACTTAAAACAAATATTTAATTTAATTCGGATCGTTTAAATATATATCAAATTTATTTTTAAAGAATGTAATATATTTTTATACATTTTAGTCTTTATTAACTTTCACGAAAATTATGCTTTTCAATTGCAGATTTAAATTTGCTTTTAATACTTTTTAAATTACTTTAAATCTAAAATACAATAAATTTAATTTATTTTTAGGACAAAAGAAGAGGATATTTTACTGGGAAGTACTGTAATTCTGGAAGAATTCTGCAAAGAATTAGCAACAATTGCATATGTTAAATATCATCATTCCATGTAGTAATTATGATAAACTTAAGGAGGTTCCATACTCAATTTTTATTAATTAAATAATAAAAAAAATTAAATGGTATATGCAAAAATAAGAGAGAGGTGTTTTCGTTTATCAATAATCTAACTGTGCTCAATTTCAAACTAAAATATTATTTATTGTCCATGCAATTTGTTTAATAAAAGAGCAATGCATTTGATTAATGACATTTAATGGAAATCCTCCATCCTCATCAGGCCACCTTGAATTTTTATTAATTTTATAGAGCAACACGACAGTGTAACAATTAAATACATCTTATATGCATTTTTTGATAAAAAATTGTAAGTAATGATAATATATATAAGTATATTTAAATAGTGATGCTAATTTATTATTATAAATGAAAAGGTATTGTCTGATGAGGATGGAGAATTCCCATCAAAACGTTACAAACTAAATACATTGTGTTAGTTCATCAACATCGATGGTTAAATCTTAAACGTCGATATTAATATCCTTTCCATTATCCAATAATATATTTTAGTTTGAAATTCAGCTCATATATTTTTGATAAATGAAAAAAACGTATTATCTCTTAGTTTTCATATACTGTTTTATTTATAGATTTATTGCCAATTATCAAGTATGTCGGTAAGGTAAGGAAGATAAAAGTTGACTTTGGCACCCTCTTAAGATACGTGTACATTTAGATGTATATAAAAACAATTTACATTTTATAGGATCTCAATCGTACAAAGTTGATATAGCAGAAGCGTATGCTATACACAATTATTCTAGATATAGAATTTATTTTAAATGAATTTTAACAAAATTATTGTAATAATCCGCATATTTTTGATTGGTCGCATTTCGATTCTGTTGATATTTGATGTGTAAAATTATGATAAATACATTTATTTCATGCGATTATTAAAATTCGAGTTTGTGTACATTAGAATGTGCAATATTGTATATAATTTTAATATTATGTCATTAAATTTATAATATAAAATTTATTTAATGGTGTATTAATAATAACTTTGCAAAAATCAATTGAATAAAAAATTGAAAAATTATATTTGGTCACATTGAGTGGTTGGGTCAAAATTGTTCCATAATTGTTCATAAGTTATTCTACTCTCGTAAAGTGAGTATTTTCAATTTCTTTCAAAAATAGCTATTTTTGGAGATACTTGTTTAAAAATCTATCAATTTTTATGATGTAATATTAAATGTAACATTTCAAACCGAGACGATGGCAGAATGGCAGAGACGCATCTCGACCGATCCGCAGTATTACACAGCAGTATATGTGTTTATACACTCCACAACATGAGCGGGAGGTGTAACATTCGGTTTCAATGTTTGGGGCCTACTCAACATGATTTAACCCTTTGTTGCGCATATTTTTCTATTCTGTCACTTTACTTGAAAACTCTTACTCGAGGGTTTTCGGGGTCGCTGCTCACAAATCTGAAGTTAGAATTTCGAAATTTTCATTTCAAGATGGCGGATTCAAGATGGTGGTTCCAAAAATTCGAAAAATATACAGTGCCAGTCACTTACTTTTACCCCCCCTGGAGCAAAATAGGATAAAGTTTAAAGTTTTGTATCTTTGAAAGAGATTATCGTACAAAAACCAGTCGGAGACCATTTGAAAGCTTATTTTAATACCTTTCGATTGGCCTCACTTATAAAAAATACTATTTTTTGAAACTATTAAATGGCAATAAACTAGTTTCAAAAAAAAAATTTTTGGACACCTTTTTGAATTCAATGCAGTTTTCAAAAGATTGACGAAACCAAAAAGTTATCCAGATAGATTTTTAGCTTTTTTCAACAGCTTTCGACTGGTTTTTTTTCATTTTTGTAACTTTATTTTAAACAAAGTTACGGTAGTTTTTGCTCGAAAATAGCCTTTTTTTAAAAATCTAAATATATTAAAAACTTTTATAGATACAAAAAAATGATAAAGAGAAAAAATGTCACTTTTATATCGTAGAATACGAAAATGTTTTAAGTAAGTGCAAACAAAAAAATTTTTTATTACCTGTATTTTTTTTTAAGTACAATCATCTTAGAAAAAATTAAACCTGCAGAGGTAAAATATACAGTTAATAAAAAATTTTTTTGTTTGCTCTTACTTAAAACATTTTCGTATTCTACGATATAAAAGTGACATTTTTTCTCTTTATCATTTTTTTGTATCTATAAAAGTTTTTAATATATTTAGATTTTAAAAAAAAGGCTATTTTCGAGCAAAAACTACCGTAACTTTGTTTAAAATAAAGTTACAAAAATGAAAAAAAAACCAGTCGAAAGCTGTTGAAAAAAGCTAAAAATCTATCTGGATAACTTTTTGGTTTCGTCAATCTTTTGAAAACTGCATTGAATTCAAAAAGGTGTCCAAAAATTTTTTTTTTGAAACTAGTTTATTGCCATTTAATAGTTTCAAAAAATAGTATTTTTTATAAGTGACTTAGGCCAATCGAAAGGTATTAAAATAAGCTTTCAAATGGTCTCCGACTGGTTTTTGTACGATGATCTCTTTCAAAGATACAAAACTTTAAACTTTATCCTATTTTGCTCCAGGGGGGGTAAAAGTAAGTGACTGGCAGTGTAGATGTACAAGCTTAAAAATCACTACTTAGGATTTTTTGAGGTTGCTGATTACAAATCAGTTATTATATTTTGTAGTTTTCCATAATAGATCTAATACGGCGAGTACTAAGATATAAATTGTGGTTGAAATTTTGGCGACTTTAAAAAATTTACTTTTGTTGGCGTAACCCAGAGCTAACAACGAGAACGTAAAAGTATACTAACTTCTTTTTATGTTCTTTTTTTTGTGTTTTTTTTTCAAATTTTTTTCTCCCGTTTTTATACGTTTATTCAACATTTTACGAATATTTTTTTGTATCTTTTTCTTCGATTTTGCTCATGAAGTCGTGAAAAGGTAAGCATTCTTCTTGACCTAAGAGATTTTTCAAAAGACACAGTGGTACTTTGCAGGTCACACATTTCCATTTTGTTCTCCTTTGATCCCTTTTTGTACTGCAAGGAACACATCTTTTTGCGCTATCAATAGAAACAGACATATGAGCTGCTTTGTTACGTCTTTTCTCTAAAGACACTTGTGGTTTTTGATACCGAAAATCTTCCGAAGTATCAGCTTTGCGCTTTCGACCTTTGTTAGTTGGAATTTTGTATCCTACCATTTGTTCTACACTAAAGTTAATCAAATTTTTTTCAAATTTAACTTGGGTTTTATATCTTTTTCTCTGTACAAAATGTACCATTGCGCCACCGCGTCACTGTGTTACTTCGAATCGTCCTTTTAAAGTAAACAAACGAACGACGCGATTCCAATAAACATTTTAACCTAAAGATCGCAACTTTATCGCTTCTTTTCGGTATCTCGTGCTGTAAAATACTCTCCGCAACTGTTCGAAAAGGCTTTTTTACGAAACTCTTTACAGCCTTCAGTTCGTATTGTAAACCTCTCATTTAATGCATAAAGTCTTTCCGCACCCGTTGCGAAATGTACTGTTGTTTATAGAATTTCGTAAACAGTATAGGAAAAAATCAGAGTTAATAAAATTTACAAGCTTAATTGTAAAATTTAGTACGTTAACTCCACAAATTTTACTACATTTAGAGTAAATTTTACATTTACTGTAAATTTACTTTGGTAATTTTTTGGTTTTTTCGGTCTGTGACCACATTACTTGGGAGTTTAGGAATTTTTACCAAACTGCTTTGTAATATTTACTAAATATTTCTCTCCGTGTATGCATTACTTATTGTTAGATCGAGAAAATGCCAAAATAATCTAAACCACCACTTTTTAGATTTACGATCAATTTATAAACTGAAATAAGTCGATCAGCATAATCCACATAGCCCATATTATTATAATCTGAAGAGACAACAGGGCAATTAACACATTTTAGAGAACTATCTTTTTGTCTACGAGCCACGCGGTAGTGACTTCAGATGCATCATGACAGTTTGATAAAAAATAAACCGGTCTCTTATCCATCTACTTGATCCAGGTAAAATCTATCTTGGTAGTCATGAATTCATACTCTCCTATCGTACTTTTGGATTGTTTATTACTGATATTTGTTGGTAGACCAGAACGATTTGCCGAACTGTGCCACACGCATATATATTATTTTCTTTCAATGATGAAATAACTTGAACCCCTGTAAAAACTTATCGAAATATACGTGACGGTTACCACCAACAAGTTCTCGTGTAAGGTCTTTTACAACTTGTGTTCCCAATTGTTTTTCAGTGTTGTTTGCTTTTCCAGTATAGATTTGAAACTGACAAACATAACCAGACTTATTTGCGAGAGTCCAGAACTTATACCCGCGTTTTCTAGGTTTAGCTGGCATATATTGCTTCATAGCGCTTCTTCCCTTGAATTTTATCATAGACTCCTCAACAGACTGGTACTTACTAAGATTGAAACATTTTTTTTTATTATTTTAATGTCGCTCTTTTTATGCTCCCAAACCGGTACTAATCAGCGACGGAGGTCATACGATGTCTTGGTGAAGAAAGCACTTGTTGAAAATACATTCGCCAATGGTATCAATCGGCCGGGGCCGGGAATCGAACCTGGGACCTCCAGATTACGAGCCCGACGCCCTACCGACCGAGCTATCGCAGGCCTCTAATTGAAACATTCTTTGAAGGTTTCAATTAAGGTAGGCGAAACCTTATCTAAAAGTGATTATCATAATTTGGATCACCTTTTTTTGGTTCTTTAGACTTATCGTTAATATGCAATATGAGACAGAAAAAAAACTGAAGCGATTGACAGTCATGAGAGAAGATATGTAAGAGTCTCGATTGTCACTCCAATAATCACGATAAGATGCTAATTTTTTGATTCCCATTAGAATGTTAATACATAAAAATATTTTCAATTCTTCTTCTGTAATGGGATTTTGGTTACTTTTTTTTATATATTTACAATATGATCTAATAGATCAGAAGGAAATAAACAAAAAAATATGTTAACTGGTGATTTCACTGTATTTGGAACGTTTGGAACAAAGGTTTTAGAAAACATAACATCCGATCTTGGCCGACTAACAGATTTCCAAACATGAGATTGATTTGAATCATCAACGTCGTCTACATCCTTTGATTCTTCTTCGTCAGCATTATTGTCTGCAGTTAAAACACTTTCATCCATAAGTTCATTATCAGAATCTTGAAGATCATCAACCGATTCAGAATCGCTGGGAATTTCGGTTGTAGCAACATTTTTTTTCTATCCATGTTTATAATTTTTGGTAAGAGTAAAACTTTGGATACTTTCAATGTGCAAAAACTTACTTATATTAGATAAAATATAAGTTCTCGAAGACAAGTAAAAATGCAAAATTAATTTTAGTTTTTATTGATACTTATAGCATTTACAAAATGAAAAAAAAATGTTAGAATTCATCAAATTATTTTTAAGGACTGTAAAAAAAAATTAATCATGTAAATTCTTTTTTTATTACAGGAAGATGTGAGAAAAATTTAAAATTACTTCAAAATGTATCAACTTACTATTTATATATATAATTTGAATATTAAATTTGTAGTAGAGAAATCAATAACGTAAATGACTAAAATCGACAAATTTTCAAAATTAAAATGAATTTTTAAAATCTAATCTACAAGTCCGACGATTCACATGTAAACCTAAACATCATTTAATTTTTGTAAAGCAACTTCGAATTTTATTGAGCACCAAGTAGTGATTTTTAGGCTCGTACACCTATTCAGTTGATAACTTATAAACTACCATTTTGGATTCACTATTTTGAATTAAAAAGTTTACTATTTTGATTTTAGATTAGTAATCAGCAACTTCGAAAACTCCAGAATAGAGATATTTTATTTAGTACATTTATATTTTTCAAAATTTCGGAACCGCCATTTTTAATCCGCCATCTTGAATTCAAAATTTCAAAATTCTGACATCACATTTGTGATCAGCGACACCAAAAACCCCCGAGTAGAGATTTTCAAATAGATACATTTATATTTTTCAAATTTTCGGAACCGCCATTTTGAATTAAAAATTTTGGAATTCGGACTTCACATTTGTAATTAGTGACTTCAAAACTCCCGAGTAGAGATTTTCAATTTGTTACACTGGTTAAATTTTACAAAAATAAATTTTTTCGAAAAAAATTGCATTTTTTTATGATTGTTCGTTTATATGGCAATTATAATAAGCAACTATGGCAAATAATCCATTTTCCTATGTTCTCTTACTGATAAATCAGTATACGAACAAAAAACACGGGACGAAAATACGTTTAAAATTGATTTAATAACGAAAATCTGAAGATAAGTTGGTGGTAACCCACGTTACCACTGTGCAACAAAGGGTTAAACACTTTATTATATATTGCTAGGGTTCGTTGTATAAAATATTAATTTATAATATATATATATATTAACGTATGGTACATTACAACTTAAACAGAATATGCAATAAATTATTTGTTCTCTTCTAAAAATTAATAGGATTATTTTATATTACAATTTACAATAGATAATGACGCATTTGCTGTAAACTACTGCAGAAAGAATTTTAGTATTGGAGAAGAAATTGAAAAGATATTTAGATCCTTGGATGATGTTGATTATCTGATAATAAAAATTAATTAATTAATGTATGGTTTTTTACTTTGAAATTATAATAAATAATATATTTGCATTGTTTCCCGGGTTCTAATTCATTTTATGCTAATTAACCTAATATTCTAATCATATACAAATTTTTTGCCGATACCGTGGAAAAAAAGTATCAGGTATCGAAATATTCATACTTTTCGATACTAAAAAGTATCGGCCCAAGAATCGATACTACCAAAAAAGTATCAATGAGGTATCGATACATCGAATAGTATCGCAAATTCCTTCCTGCTTTAATGTTTGCTAATCATATCTCTCTTTTTAATTTTAAAAGACGTTTACCTATTTGGTCGTCTACTTTTCTTACCCAAGAAAGGTAGCAATCGAAGTATAATGCTGCACAGTCCCATGATGTAATATGCATTTATATATCTTCCCATTCCATGATAGATTCATTTGTATAAAATTGACGCATCAACTTGATATTATGCAAGGTCCAAATAACATGCATTATTGTGATTGAAACCGACTGTTGTTAATTTAGGATAGTCGTAGGTTTGATAACCCCACTCGTCGATATCACTGACTAGAATGTTGAAACGTCCAAGCCACTCTCTTCTCAAACGCTCAATGACGAAAATCAGATCAGCGTTGTGTAATCGGTCTCGAATTATATTCCCGATTTCTGTATAGTCGAGATCCCCAGAGTTCCAACTTAGACCATGGTAGGAGAGTTCAAACTACAGATTCATATGTTTATATTTCTGAGAGTTTGTTCCAAGGAAACGGTGCTCTGAATAAAATGAGTTCGGGTTGAACGTCTCCGGTGAGAGGATAAATTGCTAGCTCCTTCAGAACGTAATCTTTGCCTGGCTTCATAAATTCATAAATACTCCATCTGGACAACATATAAGACGCTGCAGGAAGGAACTCTGATTTATAAACCAACCCCCACGTCGTTACTACCCCCACTCCTTAAACAAGCTTTCTCACATCACCGCTAGCTGGATTATATTGTACAATACGATTATGTAAAATCAAACAGTATGCTGACGTTCCAGCTGGAAAGTTGTTTCTCGACTCGAATTCTAAACGCACATCCACTGGAGCGCTTTTAATTAAATTCAATACGCTATATTGAATTAAATTGAATTTAATACGCTATATTGAACATAATATAGCGTATTGATTATGGTTCACATCAAGATTTAGATTGCCGTATGGATAGTACTGTGAATTGAGAAAAAGTTTTACGTTCGTAATATTGCAGTGATCAAATTGACTCGCATTAGCCGCTTTTTGACTTTTACGATTAGTTTAAAAACCCAGAATAACAAATCTAGGTGATTTTCTAAGTGATTAGTTGTCTTTACAGTGCAAACATGTCTTGACGTTGTTGGGAGAAGTGAATATTCGTACAGATCCCAAGTTCGAAAACTCATGGATATTGCTCTATCTTTTCCTACATAATCGATCAATCGAACTTTACGGTCAACGTAAAGCAACCGTAAAGTTCACGGTAGGAGTCAATGCGACGACATATGGCATAAGCCACTCGATTATCATTAATTTAATCTTGAAATCTTCATGAGTAATGTTATTTTCCATATGCATACCTGTTTGAACAACAGCATTCAAATCCGTTCTCGATCTCGTGAGAATAAGTTCATGTTTTGCATTAATTACTATTTTACGATAGTCTTCAGCAAAAGCAAGAATCATGTTCAATGGTATAGAAACGTCAAAGTATCCATCATCATTCGCAATCTTTTGCGTCTTCTCAATGTCTATCCATCCAGCGTTCTCAATCAACACACTCTGACTTGGAGTAAGAGATATCCAACCTTTCATGAGAATTGTTAACCCTACGTTTTCACTCTTATCTATTTCTATGCAATTCAGCTCATATCTAATTTCTTCAAATAAGTGACCAATTGCGTTATTTACAAACTTTGTATGCTTCACAATTCTACCATCAGATTTAAGTAGTCGTCCACATATATGTAAGGAATTGCGTGATGGTAAAAGACACAAGTCTTGATGTTGAATGGATATACGAATTTCATCACCATTGTTGTAGTTGGATGCAGTATACGGTTGATGTGCGTGAACTTCATAGTGTACCACTAATTCATCGAAAGTGACAGGTGCCTGTATGCTTAGAATTTCTTCCATTTCTTTGAAAGCAACAAAATAGAATGCAAGTTATTTTTCACTAAGGACGAGTCGTAAGCCTAGACTTTTTAGGAATTGTATGTTTCGTCGTGTTAACGTTGCAACTGTCTGTCGCTGACTGATGGATGGAGCATGAGTTTTCCTGTTTATATAGTTTCTACGTTCAAAGACGATTTCCATTATAATTGTTTAATGTGTAATCTAATCGTTATAACTTCTCCACGAAAATTGACTAAGTCTCCGTCTTGATCTATTATGCGTATTTGTAAGTAATCAATATATTTCACATTAACTGGAAGATAAATAATGTTTGAAGGAATTTCTATAATTTTATATCCAGGTGGTGCAGCAGGAAAAAAATTCGTGAATAGTATGAATTTTTTGTTCGTTTATATACGCTCTTTAAGTAATATTACACTCAACTCTTAACTTTTAAAATTGCTACGGGTGAATCTGAACTGTGAGAAATGTTTGGCTTGAGAATACGCAAAGTAAAACCTAATAATCGACCAATTGAATTATGATGATTGAAATTTATTGGTTGAGAGCACTTAATTGTTGTGATGTTATCGTGAAAAAGTCTTTTACGAAGAAACTTGTCAATGTCCTCAATTTCATAACTACCTACTGGTATAATTATAGTTTGCAACGCAAAATATTGTTTTTATATAAGGAATAGTGCAAGTTATACTATTATTTATAATTGAAATTAATTTTAACAGTAAATGAATTATCTATTATTGAATTATCTAATTATCTATCCGAGTCAAGGATTGTTAGATTGATATATACTTTGTTCCCTCGGTGGCAACCATTGTCGTCGTGTCGTCCCCGTTAATCAAGCAGCAAAAATAAAAGAAAAAAAAATTTATTTAAATTGAAAGCGAGATGAAAATATAAGAAAATGAAAATAACATAGTGCAATTAATAACTGTATCAATAATTAGTTAATTATTTATCTCAAGTGGATTTTACGACGATGATGTTAGAAAAATGCAGATCCTCCATGATGATGTTGATGGGTTCTTCCGGTTGCATAAAAAAATCTTGATTTGAATTTAAAGTATTTTCATTTTGAGAGTGATATTTTTTGTTTGGACTTACATGGGTTTGAGAGGTTTTGACATAACATAACATAAAGAAATAAAAAGAACGATCAATTTAAACTTTTTGGCCTATAGCTCTTTTGATTATTTATTAAACAATAATAAACAATTAATACTAAGTTTTTTTTGAGTGTCAGTAGAAATGATTTATTTTGATTAGGAAAAATAAAAAAAATGTTAATTCTTTGTAAATAATCGCAAGATTAAATTTACTCGTCTCGAGTTCGTAATGAATTCTTAAATTAATTCAGTGCGATAACAATTTAACAATTTAACAAACCGTTATCAATTACGATTTTTAATAAAACGAAAGAAAAGTGTATGTAATAACACTTTACCGACCGAACAATTAAATCGTTATCCCGAAATTATGCACATTATGTTAGTGCTTGAAATTCCATACGCGGCTATTGTTGATTCAACTTAAAAAATTTGTCATATTTGTTACGATTTAAATTTCGGATATATAAAATTTAATAATATATTATATTATAATTTTAAGGTTATCGTAGAGCAAGATAGAAGACCAATACGACATGGAGATTTACTTCCAGATAGTATAAGAGCTATATTCTGCGGTCCTTCTAATTGCGGTAAAACCAATAGTCTCCTTACTCTCATAACTCATCCGAACGGAGTAAGATTTGAAAATGTATACGTATATTCAACATCTCTGAATCAAGCAAAGTATAAGATGCTAAAGGAGTTTTTGAACCCCACAGATGGTGTAAAATATTTTCCTTTTAGTGAACATGATACAGTAGTAGATTCAGAAAACGCACTTCCCAATTCCATTATGATTTTTGCTGATATTGCATGTGAGAAGCAAGATAATGTAAGATCATTTTTCTGCATGAGTAGATATAAAATGGTTGACTGTTTCTATCTTTGTCAGACGTATACTCGAATTCCCAATTAGGGTGACCAGGTCTGGCGATTTTTCGCCAAATTGGCGATTTTTTATTTACACTGGCGAGTGAATAAGTCCAGTTAGCGCTTTGCGATATTTTTGGCGATTTTAAACACTTACTTGGCGATTTTTGGCGATAAATTATCCATCGGCACTTAATGAGTTGAATACAATTTATCTTAACTCAAACAGTCAATTCATTCCTAAAATTTCTATAATTATTTAAGTATTTAACTGGAAAATCCTAAAACTATCTAAATAATTTATAGCTCAAGCTTCCCTAGGGGCACAATTTATATATTACCAGTACTATTGTATACTTTGTACCTTGAGTTAGCCGTGAGCGTTAAGGCATGCGCTCACACTATGGAAGTCCGAGTTCGAATCCTCAAAGTGAACTTTTTTTTTATTATTTATTTATATAATTATAGTATTAATTATTTTATTAGTATTCACATAATAATAATAATTATTATTATTTTTAAATTTATATTAAATAAGTTAAAAAATATATTCAGAATTTCGAGATGCAGATAGTAACTGGAAAGGTTTGAATTAGGAATAAATAAATATTACAAAATGCAGTTTTGTGTACATTTAATCTTTGGTGTTATCTAATTAAATTATATTACATACTTTTTGTAACTAATCATAAAAAATATTATAAAAAGAAACAAATTATTAACTATTCTAAATATAATTTTTTTTAAATAATATTAAAATCTTTTTTAAATTAAATATTTCTTTTACAAACAGTCGCTTAAACTAATGCATGGGCAATCTAGGTCCTTAAAAGCTTCTACAAATTCAATATCAGAATAGATGTCGAGTTCATTTACTTCAGTTTTTTCTTTATAAACTATTTTATAATTGAAGTCTGCGAGCATAGCAGAAGATGGAATAAAATTCTTGCAACATCTTTTGTTGGCAAAAAAATGAACTCTAATTCGCAGAATCGAGTCGAACAAATCTAAAAGCATTCTGTTGCGAAATTTGGTCCTGACGCTATTCATTACTGAAAACACACGCTCAACCACTGCATTACTTGACGGTAGGCTCAACAATGTTAGTACAAAAATAGCAAGATCTCGAAAAACATATTTTCCGCCTGCATTTTTAAATGTGTATACTTTGGACCAAAATTGATAAGTGTCTTTCTGTTCGTTTTCATCTAAATGATCTGACCAGCTAACATTAAATAATTTTTCATATTGATTTTCTAATAAGCCTAATTTATTCTTATCCGCAAAAGTATTAATAAAAGGTAGATCACTAAATTTAAGCCGAATTTGACTTAAGCATGCTGTTGGAGACAAAGCTTTTAAATTTAAAAAGTGATTCAGATTTTCCGGAAATCTAGTGGTCAGTTGAATACTCAATTTTTTTATATAATTAAATGCTCTTTTTTCGATGTCTTTTTTTATTTCATCTGTAACTTTATCTTTATTTTCGAGTAAAGAATACTTGTACTCAATCCGATAATCGACTTCATGTACCTCTAAATAAGCAGAATCATTTTTTAAAACTTCCGAAATGTTTTGCATATCAGTACAAAAAATGTACATTTTAACAATTTTTTAGCAAGAAACAAAATTAGATTTTTTAAATCATCGTAGGCAGAACCTACATCTACATTTTCTCTTTGAAATGATAAATTAACATCGTTTATTTCATACAATATATTTTTCACAATTTTTAAATATAAATAATTCGAAAAATCTTGGAGCATATCGTTTAAGATCTCGCCGTGTAGCATTTTTCACTCATTATAACAATCGAAAAATGAGTTTTTAATTCGAAAAAATGCTCCAATATAATTTTCACGGCATTATAACGTGCAAGCCACCGCGTATTAGCAAGCTTAACAAACTCGTGAAATCTTTTCGATTCGTTACTGTCTTTATTGACTGCGTTAAGTGTTTGCCACAAATTATTGTAATCGGCCTTTCTTTTCGGTGAATTGGAAAACCAGTTGTACGTCTCCCTTATTAAAAATTCAACCGACGCTGGAAATTCGTCTGCTGCCGCAGAGGCCGCCAGATTTAAAGCGTGGCAAACGCATTTAATTAATTGTAAATTTGGAACGTCTGCTTTTAACAGTGCATATAAAGAATGGTTTTTGCCGCACATGTTACTTCCACCATCCGTGCCCAAACCAATTAGATTAGATAAATATTTAATTTTAGTTCACTTAAAAAAGAAGTGACTAACTTGTGCAATGTTACTGCATCGGCGCTTTCTATTTCTATTAGTCCTAAATAATCTGTTGTTATCTTATTTTCAGTTGCACTATAATATTTTACACATAAGCAGCGATATTTATTTTTAAAATTTGTTGATTCGTCAACTATTAAAGAATAGCGCATATCTCCGATATCTTCGACTAAATCTTTTAATATATTTGGCGCAATAACAAACTTTATTAAATTACCGCATTTCGTACGGTGCAATTTTAATTCGTCTATTTTCATATTATTTAAAATTTCACAATCCCAAACATCTCGTTAGAAATAATTTAAAGAGTTATGTTCCAAATGTTGGAAACATTATAAATATGGATTTTTAGTTATAGACAAGGATCGATTAATCAATGATGGTAGATATCCGAAGGGATTTGACTGCTTTGCTATAAATATAGCCAGTGCTTAAAGTATTTCAACACAAGCAATGCAGTAAATTTACATACATTACAACAAATAATTTACACGGAAATTAAAAATGTAATAGAAGTTACAACTAAACTAAAAGATATAGTCAATAATTTGGATTTAATAGTAGAGCGACATCGTGATAAAATTGATGCATTAGTAAAATATTTAAAAGATGAAATATATACAATTAAAGTCCACTTACATCTAGATAAATGATGGATTATAAAAAGAAATAGTGATTGAAAAGCTTCACAAGCCAACAAGACTTAACTAGGGTAAATGTACCAATTCCTGCGGCGTCAAGCTGAATCAGCCGCAGAATTTCGTACACCCGCAGGTATTGGTACATTTATCCTATATACGCCGAAAGTTTAAGATTCTTGATTTGGATGAGACTTGGCAAGCTGATCTCGTAAAGATAATATCTTATGCTAAAGAAAACAAAGGCTATAAGTATATGCTTACAGTTATCGATATTTTCTCGAAATATGCATGGACTGTTCATGTAAAGAGAAAAACTGGAGAAGATATTGCAGCAGTAACGAATACTATATTAATTACAAATCGTAAACCAAATAATTTGCATACTGACAGAGGCAAAGAATTTTAGAATGCAAAATTTCATAATCTGATGCAAAAATATAACATCGATCTGTACTCCACTTACAGTAATCTCAAAGCATCCATCTGCAAACGTTTCAATCGCACGTTGAAAAATGCTATGTGGAAAAAATTTAGTCTACGTGGAAGCTACAAGTGGATAGATATTTTGCCCGATTTAATAACAGCTTATAACAATCGTAAACATAGAATTACAAACTTGAAACCTAAAGATGTTTTAGAGGCTAACAAAGCTCAGGTTCTGACAAGATTTATTTACGAACATGAATTGAATATTCCAAAGTTTAAAGCAAACGATAAAGTTCGAGTAAATCATGTAAAGTATATGTTTGAGAAAGGATATACACCAAGTTGGTCTACTGCAATTTTCACAATCTCAAAAGTAGCAGCTTCAAATCCAATTAAATATCATTTGAAGGATTACAAAGACCAACCAATCGCTGGTGGCTTCTACGAACAAGAGCTGTTGAAGGTCAAGTATCCAGACATCTACCTCGTCGAAAAAGTTCTCAAACGTCGTGGAAATCAAGTATATGTAAAGTGGCTTGGTTTTGATTCAACACATAATAGTTGGATTGATAAATCAGATTTATAAAAAAAAAATTAAATGATTAACGATTAAAAGATATTTTATTTTAATTTATAACAGTATTGTAATGAGAAGATTTAAATAAATAAACAGTTTATTAAATTTAGAAGACATGTTTTTGTTTATTCTAGCAGTCCTTTTTTTCTCTTGTATTTACATATTTACATATATTCACTTTCCGGAAAAGTGAATGCTATTACCACCTTTGTATGTGATAAATAACATCATTTTATTAGCCACATCTGCCATTCTGAAGAATCGTGAATCATCATTTCGAAGTGCATCAGATATACGTTTTGTGGTTATTTAGTGGTTACTGGCTTCAGCTTTGTCACCATGTAAAGATGATCTTTTTGCAATTCGCTTATCTTTTTAGTGGAAAGAAATCCTCCACGAGAAGCAGCGTTTATTTCGCTAAAGTCAGTCTGTAAAAAAAAAAATATTGAAAAGATTATTGAAAATATTTATACGAGATATTCAAATTATAAAAAAGCTTAATTCACCTCTAAAGACATGATGATGATGATGATGATCATGAATGTGAGATAGTGGTGGTAGTTTCCCGATTGGTATGATTGCAGAGGTGGGGGGGTTCTTTATTCTGGTAGACTACCCCCTCTTTAATACTATAATGACCCCAGGGAAGGGTGTCTGTTTGACCAATCAGAAGACAGCGCTTGTCATCGTGTGCACTAAGTGCAATCTTTGTTTCTCTCTCAGTATACAATTCATGATGTCGAGATCTTATATTTCGTTGTTCTCTAGTCATCAAAGGTGATTTTTTTAATAGGTTTACTATTCTGGACTCTTATACTATACATTTTACTCCTTAATCCAACGAATTCTAGCATGATTTCACCATTACATTAATCTTTCATTAAACCAACGATCTTCTTGTTCTCACGTGGCATATTGAATTCATTGTTTTCAGCGTAATCTGAGTATCAAACTCATGGATATCTTGCTTCATTACGTCAAATATATTTACACCTTTTATCTCGTACACCAAACTATCAGTATCAGTATACAAAATCTTGCAGCTATCTCCAACACGCGCTCGCATGTACTCATAATGGATTCTATATACAAGCACTTTAGATACATCCAAAACCGTTAGTCCAATGTATATAGGTTTCTTAATATGAACTTCAGTTCGAATCATTTAAACAGCTACAACATTTTTATCAAAAATATCACAGCTATGGAAATTGGGTCTAGCAATGAGAGCTTCAGCTCTATATCGTCCAGCCCATTTATTGATTAATTTAATGTCTACTCTCTTCCTCTCATTCTCCATTGTTTTTCCATAAACAGCATTGTTAAACAATTTGAACAGCATCTTTTTAAAATCATTTCTAGCGTTCTTCCTTTTTTCACTGTTCAAATCAACATATTTCTTTAACCATGTACTCTGCTCAAATTGGAGAGTTCGATATACTTTTTTCAAAATCAGGCCATGCTTAAGCACTTGCTTTAGAGCTTGGTAATGAATGACGTATCGTTCTTTTGAATGAAGCGTCGTCATTAGTTCTTTTGGCGCATTCCTGGAGGAGCCATATGCTCTGCGCAAAATGGTAGATCTTTGTGTGCATTGTGAAGGGACTCAGGATACTCCAAATGTACTTCCAGGATGAACCTAATTGCATGATTATCGAGAACATTGAAAAAATATGGCTGCTCGCTATGATTCACGTACTTAAATCCACTACATATGGATTGTTCGCCTTACCGTAACAATTACAGCATTGGCTAATGTCTCCGCAAATTCCGCGTTCAATAAACATAAGCATGTCAATATCTGTCAGCAACTCTAATTTAACCTATTGAAAAAATATATATTTAATATTTAAATAATAAATTAACTTATAAATTAAAAAAATTACTTCGGTATATTTAAGCATAGCATCCCATGATAATCCAGGTGTTGTATAAAAATGGGCTGGATCCAAACAATAAGCTTCCAAACAGTTTCGTCAGTCTTTAGATAAAAATCTGAATATTGCCCGAGGTTTTCTCCAACATTTTTTCAGCATGATTGTAGTCATCATCTGTGACGTTACCTTCATATCGTCGCTTCCGAATAAAAGGGTCGTATCTCAGCGGCCGGTTCGAAAAGGACGTATCTCAGCGTCCGATTAGAAAAGGTCGTATCTCAGCGGCCGGTTAGAAAAGGTCGTACCTCAGCGTCCGGCTAGAAAAGGTCGTATCTCAGTGGCCGGTTGGAGAAGGTCGTATCTCAGCGGCCGGTTAAAGAAGGTCGTATTTCGCGGGCTAAATTTTTTTCTTAAATTTAAGTTGGCAACATTGACAAAAATCTTGTGGCATTAGATTTAACATGCGAAAAAATTATAAATACTGTACGAACACACATATATTTGTGTGTGTGTGTGTATATATATATATGTATGTATGGGTATAACTGTGGGAATACGTTTTAGAGATATTCAGTAGTTCTCTTGAATTTTTCAAATTTTTTCAGGGCCATTATTTTAAGTTACAGAGAGTCAAAATTGACATGTTAGCACCTTTTGCATTCTATGCCCATTTTCATGTATTTGTAGCTCCCAGGGGATGCATTTTTCACTAAAAACATAAATATGACTTTTTTTGTAAAATTTTCTGAATTTTTATAAAAAATACTTTTAAATTCATAAATGTATGCTGTCACACTCTTGTAAGCCGTTTAAACCTTAAATACTGAGAACCAGCAATTCTGCTCCGGACTCTGGTACCCTAATACTGTCTAAAAGATGTCTTTTTATAGTCAGAAACTGCCTAAAAATTTCCAGAGTGGGTCTAAATCATTAAGATCACTTTTGGTCAAAATATCCGGGAAAAGTGCCCGAAATATTAATAGAATACGACCTTACGATACGACCTTTTCTAGCCGGACGCTGAGGTACGACCTTTTCTAACCGGCCGCTGAGATACGACCTTTTCTAACCGGACGCTGAGATACGTCCTTTCCGAACCGGCCGCTGAGATACGACCTTTTTATTCGGAAGCGACGATATACTACTATAGAAGTCGGTTTTTAAGGGAAGAGTAGCAAGTTTCAGTTTAGTCAATAAAAGAGCTTCCTCTAATTGGACTAAGTTTATTTATCTTAATCGTTATATTCAAAATAGCTTTCAAAGTCCATCCCGAGTCTTGTTCTTGAAAATCTTCCATATCAACATAAATAGGTTGATGTATATTTGAAATAAACCATTCTGTTAAATCCGTCGTTGAAAATATTGGTAAAAATTTTGTGTTAAAATATTTAATGTCCGAAGTCTCTTTATCATTCTTCTTGATCATATACTCGGCTGCTAGAACAGTATCAACTTTTACTGCAGAATGCTGGTCAAGTAGTTAGTTAACATTTGCTATAAAGAGCAGTAGTATATCTGTCATAAACGTAAAAAAATCCAAATGTCTACGATTTGTAACAATAGACGTTTTAATACGATTTTCAAATGCGCTATCGATGTCATCCCAAGATAGTGATGAGTCATCCACTTCTTCTACTTTAATTGATTCAGCGACCGATGCAATACCAGCACCTTGTAAACAAATTTATCTTTTTATAAATTAATAGATAAATAAAATTGTGAATAATATAAGTACAATATAAAGGTCAGGGTCGATATACAAGATTTTTGTATAGGAGACAATAATTTTTATTCGTTATACTATATAAATGCCATTAACAATTAAACCTTATTCTTAAAATCGTTCAACATTATTGCAGTTACAACATATTTAATCAGTTTAAATACGACAGTAAATTTAAGAACTAAATTAATCGAGTCAGAGATGTACTTAACTAAGGAAAGAGAGCGACGAGAAGGCACTGGTCGGCAACGCAAATCGCGTTCTCCCAAAGGTAGGTGAGCGTCGGTGAGTCCGATAGAGTTTTTGGCAGGCCAGATCTCTTGGTGAGGCGATCGTCCGTCTTTGATGACGGCTCTGGAGAGATAGAACAAAAGCCTGCTTTGGACTTTACACCTGAGGTGAGATTAACTATCTCCCCACTCTTACCACTCACACACAAGTTATATCAATAGTTAGGATTAACGAATTAGTACGAATTTATACGCCAGGCCTTCTTAAATATACATACGTCAAAATCTCTTATGAGAAGACTTGTTACAACCTTCAAAGACAGAATTAAATTATAGATGGTCGCGAAACAATTGAATAATGCTTTGTATAATTTCTACAGCAACTTCTAGTTTTCGTTTGTCAGATACATTGAAGCCGGAAGTACGTGCATGGCATTGTGTTACAGTAATGTTATAGTACCAAGTTCTAACCATCTTTCTATAACATTACTATCAGCGTTTCCTACCAAAACTTGATACTATGAATTCCACAGCATGTTCAGGGTTGCCAGATGGCGATTTTTTATCCTTGTTGCTCTTGCTTAATAAACATCAATATACGTATGACCAAACCGAAAAAATTAACATGGATAAAAAGTTCTTAGAATCACTTGAAGAATACGATAAAAAATTATCAAAAAGTTTCGAGTAAATTTTTAATTTTGCCATTTGCAATATTATTACATAATATTGCTCATAATATTCTTTTCTGAATTTAAATTATCAATATAATTCTTTATTATGTCGAACATCACTGGTATTTCCAACATAGTTTTTAATGTCCATTTTAATGGAATATAGAAAGCATTCATTTTTTTTATTACTTCAAAGTTATTATCCACAAGCTTATTAATAAAAGAATGACCTACTTCTATTTGTTTTGGTTGAACAAGCAAACCTTTCTGCTCATATAAAGCAAACCTATTATATTCACTCATGACGTTTTTAAAAATTGATTTTGAAGAATTAGATATAAGTTTTATAATATCGATACATTCTTTCGAATAAGCACTTGACTTAGATTTAAATTGTTCAATGTAACTTAGATAAGTAGTATGTACGAAAGTACTAAGTATATTAATAAATTCTTGAACAACATTCCGTGGTATAACGGAATTATTATACATACCTAATGTTAGAAGTATTAACTCCTTTCCTAAATCTATAATTTGCGCCATTTTTAATATTATTACTTTATTTTAAAACATTAAAATAAAATCTAATTTGAAAAATGAATCTATCGTTCGTAAATGTCTATATGTATGTATTATCGGTCACACCGAACAAAATAATTTACTTTTAGAATAAAGTAGGCTCATTGTACTCTTTGTCCACTATGGTTGGTGGAATTTCCCAGAGCACGGCCTTTATTAAAAACAGTTAAAGGCGTTTCGTCCTCGATCTCCAGCTTGGACTCCTCAGTAAGGAACTGGAGATTTTACCTTAGACGCCTGTCGCAAGATGCATCTAAGGTAAGATCTCCAGTTCCTTACTGAGGAGTCCAAGCTGGAGATCGATGACGAAACGCCTTTAACTGTTTTTAATAAAGGCCGTGCTCTGGGAAATTCCACCAACCATAGTGGACAAAGAGTACAATGAGCCTACTTTATTCTAAAAGTAAATTATTTAGGTCGGTGTGACCGATAATACATACATATAGACATTTACGAACGATAGATTCATTTTTCAAATAATAATAACCGGCCACTAGGTCGCATACGTCGCACTCTGGCTGGTGGTTTTTCCCACCACCAGATGGAGAGGACTATATCGCTACACTCGTTGTAGAGTTCGTCGTCTCTTTTCTATATATATAGCCGCAGAACATCTTGCTGGCGTCGTGGTTCATCTTGCGACAGGCGTCTAAGGTAAAATCTCCAGTTCCTTACTGAGGAGTCCAAGCTGGAGATCGAGGACGAAACGCCTTTAACTGTTTTTAATAAAGGCCGTGCTCTGGGAAATTCCACCAACCATAGCGGACAAAGAGTACAATGAGCCTACTTTATTCTAAAAGTAAATTATTTAGTTCGGTGTGACCGATAATACATACACTGCCAGTCACTTACTTTTACCCCCCCTGGAGCAAAATAGGATAAAGTTTAAAGTTTTGTATCTTTGAAAGAGATCATCGTACAAAAACCAGTCGGAGACCATTTGAAAGCTTATTTTAATACCTTTCGATTCGCCTAAGTCACATATAAAAAATACTATTTTTTGAAACTATTAAATGGCAATAATCTAGTTTAAAAAAAAAAATTTTTGGACACCTTTTTGAATTCAATGCAGTTTTCAAAAGATTGACGAAACCAAAAAGTTATCCAGATAAATTTTTAGCTTTTTTCATCAGCTTTCGACTGGTTTTTTTTTCATTTTTGTAACTTTATTTTAAACAAAGTTACGGTAGTTTTTGCTCGAAAATAGCCTTTTTTTTAAATCTAAATATATTAAAAACTTTTATAGATACAAAAAAATGATAAAGTGAAAAAATGTCACTTTTATATCGTAGAATACGAAAATGTTTTAAGTAAGAGCAAACAAAAAAATTTTTTATCAACTGTATTTTTTATCTCTGCAGGTTGATTTTTTTCAAAGATGATTGTACTTAAAAAAAATACAGGTAATAAAAAATTTTTTTTGTTTGCTCTTACTTAAAACATTTTCGTATTCTACGATATAAAAGTGACATTTTTTCTCTTTATCATTTTTTTGTATCTATAAAAGTTTTTAATATATTTAGATTTTTAAAAAAAGGCTATTTTCGAGCAAAAACTACCGTAACTTTGTTTAAAATAAAGTTACAAAAATGAAAAAAAAACCAGTCGAAAGCTGTTGAAAAAAGCTAAAAATTTATCTGGATAACTTTTTGGTTTCGTCAATCTTTTGAAAACTGCATTGAATTCAAAAAGGTGTCCAAAAATTTTTTTTTTAAACTAGTTTATTGCCATTTAATAGTTTCAAAAAATAGTATTTTTTATAAGTGACTTAGGCGAATCGAAAGGTATTAAAATAAGCTTTCAAATGGTCTCCGACTGGTTTTTGTACGATGATCTCTTTCAAAGATACAAAACTTTAAACTTTATCCTATTTTGCTCCAGGGGGGGTAAAAGTAAGTGACTGGCAGTGTACATATAAAATCTAATTTGTTTACATTTATGTTACATTTATTTAAAATTAAGTAACATTCTTATGTATAAAAAATAAATTATTTTAAGTACAGTTTAAGTCACCCTTAGTCGCGTCTCATTTCACGCTTTACATTAATAAATAGTAATCTCATTTACATTAATCACGAAACGTTTTTAAATAAAACATTTATATATCTAAAATCACTGATTTTAAGCTTGTTTCAGTCAACTTTGATTATGTTTGATTTCCGCTTTTATATCATAAAACAATATTAAACTATTTACTCTACATAAATAACGTTCGATAACCTATACGTCAGCAATATTTTCTATACTATTGGTGTCGTTTAATTCTTCAGTCTCAACAGTGTTGTTTAATTCTTCAGTCTCAGTAATTTTATTTAATTCTTCAGTCTCAGCAGTGTTGTCATTTGACATTTCTTTATTAGAAGTTGAAGCTTCATTGTTTAGTTCTCTTAAACCTCCAATAAATTTTGTTACATTCACCGAGAAATTCTTGGGGCACCCTCTGTACTTATGTGAAGGACAAATACAGTACATTACCTTTAGTACAGCAGCTCTCCTAGTTTTGGGAGCTCCGCTATCCTAAATGACGAAAAAGTGTTTTGTTTTGCGACTACAGCGCCACTTTTGAACAGTTCTTATACCATTTTGGGGCAACAGCCGTCCTAATCATCGTACGAATGCACGAATAATGTAGTTGGACATTGGGTACCCCAAGAATTTCTCGGTGTTTGTATATTTTATTTTGCATGTTCCATTCCGATAAATAAAATTTTGCAAAAACACATATACAGCCTTACATTCCTTAGGAAATTGTTTGTCCAGAGCAAAAATTGCCTTGTAGCAGTAATCTACTGATTCAACAATACTGTTTGATAGTATTGAATGGTTATATTCATTTATAACTACGTATACATGAATTTCGGAATCATTTTGATTATTGCAGACTATACTTTCTTTCGTTATATCTCCTACAACTGCTACATAAGGACCTACTGGATTAGTTGTCCCCGTACTTTGTGCTGCTCTATACTTCTTAAATAAATTTAGTTCTTCGTGCATCTACAATCCATAAAAACAAATTTAAAAAAAGTGTTTTTATTGTTTAATAAATGTCTATTTAAACTTACTTTAAATATGCATATAAATGATTGCTCAACATGCACAATATCAGCGCCAAAGTACGAATTTAGATCCTTCCTTTTGCGGAGAACCGATCCTAATATTCTAGGTAAATATAGTAGTGCTAATACGTTTTCTTTACCTACAAGTAAAAATGAAAAATAATTAATTCAATAAAAAATCCATCGAAAAACCTATAGGCAAGCATGAATAATATGTAGGTCATTTATATAAATTTTATCTTGTTATTCATGAAACGTATCGGCGTTTATTAGCACTTCATCATTAAATGTTTTCTTTTTCTTTTTTAAAGTTGCATACTTTAAAATTAGAGGATATATGTTATCCCAAGTGGAAACTAAATTTTTCGTTGCATCCGCATATATTTCGTCAAAATCACTGGCTAACTAAAATAAATATTTGAAAAATAGATAATTAAATTTAAGCGGGATATATATTACAGTACATTATGCACCAAGGGAGCAAAGTGGCTCATTCTCGGCGAGTGCGAGTTTGGCGGCCGAGCGTAGCGAGGCAGAAGAAACAGACGCACTCGCGAGAATGATCTTTCGCTCCTGAGGTGCATATACTATTTTTTTGTCCGACGACCGCAAGATGCTATATGCTCCCTCTATACAGGACTATCCTTCTCTCCGTCTCACTCTGCGTGAGGCCGGCAAAATACCATTTTGCAACCTGTATAGAGGCCGAGAATACATCATTTTGCGTCTTGTTTAGAGGGAGACAAAAAGCGTTTTGCGGCCGGAGGACGAAAAAATTTATAACATATAAATTTACCAGAATATGTGCATAAGATGTATTTAAACATTTATATGTTTTATAATAATGTGCAATATTGATACATTTAATTCTATTGCTGAACGTGGTTTTCCACAACCTGATTACTTCAGACTCCGGCGCATCATTATTCATAACCCAGTCAACATTATATTCTACAGAATATGTCGCAGGCTCTAAAATAAATTCGAAAGTATTGATGATTTTCTTAAATATTTTGTGTAAATCTATTCATATAATTATTCTTTATACATTAATATTGTAACGGGGTGGGTACTGGGGATATGTAAGGCCCACGGTTAGGCCCAAACTGTCCCAACTTACCAACCTTAAGTGTGCAGTCCCACGATGCGGCCGGGAATCCCTTTGATTCCCGTGCAATGCCGTTAACAACGTCAAACACCTCGTTTGACTTATATACCGTGTGTTGGGCCCTATGCCCAAAATTGCCAACTAGGATAAACACCGGAGAGGGCGGTATTCGTAACGTTAACTCTATGTGGTGTTCTCTATGGGTACGACCAACTTCCATGCTTGCTCATCATCCATCACTTCCTCTAACTCCTTGTTGGGGCGATAGATGTACAAATTTCCTCCAACTATTTTCCAGTCGGGGAAATCACGGGGTCTGTCGGAAACGTTCTTGATCCAGTCTAGGTACCAAGGATCTTCAGTAGTTTGAGCCTACGACATTGCTGCTACTGTAGTCGTCGTCTTCATACATGCGAGATAGGGCATCGGGAACGTGATGCAGAGCTCCTTTTCTGTGCTCGACGACAAAGTCATGAGCTTGAAGTTCTAAAGCCCATCTCGCTAGTCGGCTGGTTGGATTTCTCATATTACACAACCAGCGAAGACTACTGTGATCCGTTATCACTTTGAAGTGATATCCTTCGATGTAAGGTCTGAACTTATTAAAAGCCCAGACCACGGCCAAGCATTCCCTCTCCGTAACGCTATAATTCTTTTCGGGTGCTGTGAGAATGCGACTGGCAAACTCAATGACTCTTTCCTCTCCGTCTATCTCTTGGACGAGCACGGCTCCTATGCCGGTATCGCTCGCGTCCGTGTGCAGGCTAAACAGTCCATCTGCACTGGGACGTTGAAGAACTGGAGCAGTCATGATCAGGGCCTTCAGCTGCTGAAAGGCTTGTTCCTGTTCATCTAACCACTCGTACCCTTGGTTCTTCTTCGTGAGACGGGTAAGCGGCTCGGCAATCGTGGCGTAATCCGGCATAAAACGCCGATACCACGACGCCATGCCGAGGAATCGTCGAAGCTGTTTGAGGTTCTTGGGAGTCGGATAAACTCTTATAGTCTCTGTCTTGGCTGGGTCGGGACGAGTTCCATCCCTGTTGACCAGCACGCCAAGATATCTCACCTCGTCTTGACAAAAGACACACTTGTCCTTATTTACTGTCAAGTTAGCTTCGGTCAGTCTTTTCAGCACCATCTCGAGATACTTCTTATGCCCTTCAAATGTCTCGGTGACTATAATAATGTCATCGAGGTAAGAAAAGGCATTGGGCTCGAGATCAGGACCAACCACTTGGTCAATCATGCGTTGGAAGGTCGCGCCGGCGTATGCCAATCCGTATGGCATCCGCTTAAACTGATACAGTCCCATTCCCGGGACTGTGAAAGCCGTATAAGGACGCGATTCCTTCTGGAGAGGTATTTGATGATACGCTGAGTTCATGTCCAGAGTACTAATGTACCGACATCTCTTCAGCTTGCGCAAGATATCCTGCATGAACGGGAGGGGATAAGCGTCTGGTTTCGTTAGCGCATTGACTTTCCTAAAGTCAATGCAAAACCGACGTGATCCGTTCTCCTTGCGTACCATCACCACGGGGCTTGACTAACCGCTGTCCGAGGGCTCTATGATCTCTAAATCTAGCATCTCTCGGACCTGGCGGTGCATCTCCTCCTGGATCTTCTCCGACACCGGGTAATACTTCTGCTTTATCGGGCGAGCTGATCCCACGTCAATCGAGTGCTCGATGAGTTGGGTTCGCCCGATTTTGGGAGAAGTATTAGACAGCACTTTGCTTACTAGCGCTCGCAGCTCTTCCCTTTCCGCCTCGGTTGCGTCCGCTATCCCAGCGGACGAGAGGGTGGCCATACCCCCTATTCCAGCAACTTCGAGGTGGATCTGCTGCTTGCTGTCTTTGAGGAACAGGCGGTCGCTATCCGGATCCAATATGTAGGTCATTTATATAAATTTTATCTTGTTATTCATGAAACGTATCGGCGTTTATTAGCACTTCATCATTAAATGTTTTCTTTTTCTTTTTTAAAGTTGCATACTTTAAAATTAGAGGATATATGTTATCCCAAGTGGAAACTAAATTTTTCGTTGCATCCGCATATATTTCGTCAAAATCACTGGCTAACTAAAATAAATATTTGAAAAATAGATAATTAAATTTAAGCGGGATATATTACAGTACATTATGCACCAAGGGAGCAAAGTGGCTCATTCTCGGCGAGTGCGAGTTTGGCGGCCGAGCGTAGCGAGGCAGAAGAAACAGACGCACTCGCGAGAATGATCTTTCGCTCCTGAGGTGCATATACTATTTTTTTGTCCGACGACCGCAAGATGCTATATGCTCCCTCTATACAGGACTATCCTTCTCTCCGTCTCACTCTGCGTGAGGCCGGCAAAATACCATTTTGCAACCTGTATAGAGGCCGAGAATACATCATTTTGCGTCTTGTTTAGAGGGAGACAAAAAGCGTTTTGCGGCCGGAGGACGAAAAAATTTATAACATATAAATTTACCAGAATATGTGCATAAGATGTATTTAAACATTTATATGTTTTATAATAATGTGCAATATTGATACATTTAATTCTATTGCTGAACGTGGTTTTCCACAACCTGATTACTTCAGACTCCGGCGCATCATTATTCATAACCCAGTCAACATTATATTCTACAGAATATGTCGCAGGCTCTAAAATAAATTCGAAAGTATTGATGATTTTCTTAAATATTTTGTGTAAATCTATTCATATAATTATTCTTTATACATTAATATTGTAACGGGGTGGGTACTGGGGATATGTAAGGCCCACGGTTAGGCCCAAACTGTCCCAACTTACCAACCTTAAGTGTGCAGTCCCACGATGCGGCCGGGAATCCCTTTGATTCCCGTGCAATGCCGTTAACAACGTCAAACACCTCGTTTGACTTATATACCGTGTGTTGGGCCCTATGCCCAAAATTGCCAACTAGGATAAACACCGGAGAGGGCGGTATTCGTAACGTTAACTCTATGTGGTGTTCTCTATGGGTACGACCAACTTCCATGCTTGCTCATCATCCATCACTTCCTCTAACTCCTTGTTGGGGCGATAGATGTACAAATTTCCTCCAACTATTTTCCAGTCGGGGAAATCACGGGGTCTGTCGGAAACGTTCTTGATCCAGTCTAGGTACCAAGGATCTTCAGTAGTTTGAGCCCACGACATTGCTGCTACTGTAGGCTCGTCGTCTTCATACATGCGAGATAGGGCATCGGGAACGTGATGCAGAGCTCCTTTTCTGTGCTCGACGACAAAGTCATGAGCTTGAAGTTCTAAAGCCCATCTCGCTAGTCGGCTGGTTGGATTTCTCATATTACACAACCAGCGAAGACTACTGTGATCCGTTATCACTTTGAAGTGGTACCCTTCGATGTAAGGTCTGAACTTATTAAAAGCCCAGACCACGGCCAAGCATTCCCTCTCCGTAACGCTATAATTCTTTTCGGGTGCTGTGAGAATGCGACTGGCAAACTCAATGACTCTTTCCTCTCCGTCTATCTCTTGGACGAGCACGGCTCCTATGCCGGTATCGCTCGCGTCCGTGTGCAGGCTAAACAGTCCATCTGCACTGGGACGTTGAAGAACTGGAGCAGTCATGATCAGGGCCTTCAGCTGCTGAAAGGCTTGTTCCTGTTCATCTAACCACTCGTACCCTTGGTTCTTCTTCGTGAGACGGGTAAGCGGCTCGGCAATCGTGGCGTAATCCGGCATAAAACGCCGATACCACGACGCCATGCCGAGGAATCGTCGAAGCTGTTTGAGGTTCTTGGGAGCCGGATAAACCTTATAGTCTCTGTCTTGGCTGGGTCGGGACGAATTCCATCCCTGTTGACCAGCACGCCAAGATATCTCACCTCATCTTGACAAAAGACACACTTGTCCTTATTTACTGTCAAGTTAGCTTCGGTCAGTCTTTTCAGCACCATCTCGAGATACTTCTTGTGCCCTTCAAATGTCTCGGTGACTATAATAATGTCATCGAGGTAAGAAAAGGCATTGGGCTCGAGATCAGGACCAACCACTTGGTCAATCATGCGTTGGAAGGTCGCGCCGGCGTATGCCAATCCGTATGGCATCCGCTTAAACTGATACAGTCCCATCCCGGGACTGTGAAAGCCGTATAAGGACGCGATTCCTTCTGGAGAGGTATTTGATGATACGCTGAGTTCATGTCCAGAGTACTAATGTACCGACATCTCTTCAGCTTGCGCAAGATATCCTGCATGAACGGGAGGGGATAAGCGTCTGGTTTCGTTAGCGCATTGACTTTCCTAAAGTCAATGCAAAACCGACGTGATCCGTTCTCCTTGCGTACCATCACCACGGGGCTTGACCAACCGCTGTCCGAGGGCTCTATGATCTCTAAATCTAGCATCTCTCGGACCTGGCGGTGCATCTCCTCCTGGATCTTCTCCGACACCGGGTAATACTTCTGCTTTATCGGGCGAGCTGATCCCACGTCAATCGAGTGCTCGATGAGTTGGGTTCGCCCGATTTTGGGAGAAGTATTAGACAGCACTTTGCTTACTAGCGCTCGCAGCTCTTCCCTTTCTGCCTCGGTTGCGTCCGCTATCCCAGCGGACGAGAGGGTGGCCATACCCCCTATTCCAGCAACTTCGAGGTGGATCTGCTGCTTGCTGTCTTTGAGGAACAGGCGGTCGCTATCCGGATCCAATATGGCTCTGAATGCTCGTACGAAATTTACTCCTACGTAGCATTCGGCGTCAAGATTTGGTATGATCGCTACCCTTATTTCACGTGTCTCCTTCCCGACAGTGAAAGGTAAGATCACATGACCGTTTAGCGGTTGGTAACTACCATCCGCCATCTTGACGCGTCCGGCGTTCGCCACAATGAGCTCCTTGCCCAATGCTGCGGCGATTTGCAGACCGCTGGGTCCCATCACGGTCGTGGAAGCTCCGGGATCGTATAAGGCTCTTATACGAAAGCCCTCAATCTCCACGAGAAGCCACCAACGACTCTCATCCTCTGGTTTATAGGATGAGGTTGGTCTGCTTGCTACTTGGGACCGTTCCTCCTTTTGAGGCCCATTTCCGCTCCTCTCTGGACCATATTCTCTGTTGGGGCGATAGATGTACAAATTTCCTCCAACTATTTTCCAGTCGGGGAAATCACGGGGTCTGTCGGAAACGTTCTTGATCCAGTCTAGGTACCAAGGATCTTCAGTAGTTTGAGCCTACGACATTGCTGCTACTGTAGTCGTCGTCTTCATACATGCGAGATAGGGCATCGGGAACGTGATGCAGAGCTCCTTTTCTGTGCTCGACGACAAAGTCATGAGCTTGAAGTTCTAAAGCCCATCTCGCTAGTCGGCTGGTTGGATTTCTCATATTACACAACCAGCGAAGACTACTGTGATCCGTTATCACTTTGAAGTGATATCCTTCGATGTAAGGTCTGAACTTATTAAAAGCCCAGACCACGGCCAAGCATTCCCTCTCCGTAACGCTATAATTCTTTTCGGGTGCTGTGAGAATGCGACTGGCAAACTCAATGACTCTTTCCTCTCCGTCTATCTCTTGGACGAGCACGGCTCCTATGCCGGTATCGCTCGCGTCCGTGTGCAGGCTAAACAGTCCATCTGCACTGGGACGTTGAAGAACTGGAGCAGTCATGATCAGGGCCTTCAGCTGCTGAAAGGCTTGTTCCTGTTCATCTAACCACTCGTACCCTTGGTTCTTCTTCGTGAGACGGGTAAGCGGCTCGGCAATCGTGGCGTAATCCGGCATAAAACGCCGATACCACGACGCCATGCCGAGGAATCGTCGAAGCTGTTTGAGGTTCTTGGGAGTCGGATAAACTCTTATAGTCTCTGTCTTGGCTGGGTCGGGACGAGTTCCATCCCTGTTGACCAGCACGCCAAGATATCTCACCTCGTCTTGACAAAAGACACACTTGTCCTTATTTACTGTCAAGTTAGCTTCGGTCAGTCTTTTCAGCACCATCTCGAGATACTTCTTATGCCCTTCAAATGTCTCGGTGACTATAATAATGTCATCGAGGTAAGAAAAGGCATTGGGCTCGAGATCAGGACCAACCACTTGGTCAATCATGCGTTGGAAGGTCGCGCCGGCGTATGCCAATCCGTATGGCATCCGCTTAAACTGATACAGTCCCATACCCGGGACTGTGAAAGCCGTATAAGGACGCGATTCCTTCTGGAGAGGTATTTGATGATACGCTGAGTTCATGTCCAGAGTACTAATGTACCGACATCTCTTCAGCTTGCGCAAGATATCCTGCATGAACGGGAGGGGATAAGCGTCTGGTTTCGTTAGCGCATTGACTTTCCTAAAGTCAATGCAAAACCGACGTGATCCGTTCTCCTTGCGTACCATCACCACGGGGCTTGACTAACCGCTGTCCGAGGGCTCTATGATCTCTAAATCTAGCATCTCTCGGACCTGGCGGTGCATCTCCTCCTGGATCTTCTCCGACACCGGGTAATACTTCTGCTTTATCGGGCGAGCTGATCCCACGTCAATCGAGTGCTCGATGAGTTGGGTTCGCCCGATTTTGGGAGAAGTATTAGACAGCACTTTGCTTACTAGCGCTCGCAGCTCTTCCCTTTCCGCCTCGGTTGCGTCCGCTGTCCCAGCGGACGAGAGGGTGGCCATACCCCCTATTCCAGCATCTTCGAGGTGGATCTGCTGCTTGCTGTCCTTGAGGAACAGGCGGTCGCTATCCGGATCCAATATGGCTCTGAATGCTCGTACGAAATTTACTCCTACGTAGCATTCGGCGTCAAGATTTGGTATGATCGCTACCCTTATTTCACGTGTCTTCTTCCCGACAGTGAAAGGTAAGATCACATGACCGTTTAGCGGTTGGTAACTACCATCCGCCATCTTGACGCGTCCGGCGTTCGCCACAATGAGCTCCTTGCCCAATGCTGCGGCTATTTGCAGACCGCTGGGTCCCATCACGGTCGTGGAAGCTCCGGGATCGTATAAGGCTCTTATACGAAAGCCCTCAATCTCCACGAGAAGCCACCAACGACTCTCATCCTCTGGTTTATAGGATGAGGTTGGTCTGCTTGCTACTTGGGACCGTTCCTCCTTTTGAGGCCCATTTCCGCTCCTCTCTGGACCATATTCTCTGTCGGAGCGGGTCTGTCCCGAACTCACCTGGGACAGCGGGGACTCAAGTCTGCTCCGCTTCCGTGGCGAGGTCCAGCATTTGTTCAATTGAGCTCACTTCCGCTCTCTTGAACAGCCGTTGAAGCTGTGGCAGCATGTTCCGATACAAATGATCGAGCTGCTGCGCTTCAGTCGGCGTAGGGACTATCTTTCGCATTATTGCGATAGAGCACGTCATATAGTCCCTAACCGGTTCATCGGGACCTTGAGTCCGTGCATTGGACTCGGCGATGATCCTCTGCTGGAAACGTTGGCTCATTCCGTACCAACGTTTAGCCGAAGTCACGAAATCCTGCCAGGAGTGCCACTTGTGCTTCTCGTTCTGGTACCACGTGGCGGCCGTGTCTGTCAGAAGTTCCGAGAGTGACGGCAATAACTCGTCCTCTGACAGTTTGCCAGGATCCTGCAATCCTCGATCCTGGTTAGGAAGGCATCGATGCTCTGGCTCTTGTCGCCAGAGAACTTGACCTGCCACTTCCTAACAATGCCGCCGACGTCCCGAGGTGTTCCATTCAACCTCGATGACGTCGAGAAGCTTGGTGTTGAGAATGTCCGATCCTTGTTTGGCGAGCTGCGCGCTTGAGGAATCCTCTGGGATTCGCGCGCATTCTCCCCTTCCAAGCTCCATTAGGCTTAGACTGAGGGGCGCTTGTGCGTTGTTGCTCGCCATTTACTTGCGCCTCACCTATCTCGCTCACATCAGGACCATAACACGTATATGTGTCCTGAAATTGTACATGGTGAGATTGGTTGGCACCGTCCAATCTCGTGCTGTGAGCGGTTTGAGTGCGCTCGGACATCAGCTTATCCACCTTTGCAGTAAGGTCATTCACTTTTTTGATAAGCTGCACCAAGGTCTGGGAGAACGATCGAGGGATTTTAAAAATGTTTCCCTCTTCTGAGACCAATGACAGCCATTCTTCCTCTGGTTTATAGGATGAGGTTGGTCTGCTTGCTACTTGGGACCGTTCCTCCTTTTGAGGCCCATTTCCGCTCCTCTCTGGACCATATTCTCTGTCGGAGCGGGTCTGTCCCGAACTCACCTGGGACAGCGGGGACTCAAGTCTGCTCCGCTTCCGTGGCGAGGTCCAGCATTTGTTCAATTGAGCTCACTTCCGCTCTCTTGAACAGCCGTTGAAGCTGTGGCAGCATGTTCCGATACAAATGATCGAGCTGCTGCGCTTCAGTCGGCGTAGGGACTATCTTTCGCATTATTGCGATAGAGCACGTCATATAGTCCCTAACCGGTTCATCGGGACCTTGAGTCCGTGCATTGGACTCGGCGATGATCCTCTGCTGGAAACGTTGGCTCATTCCGTACCAACGTTTAGCCGAAGTCACGAAATCCTGCCAGGAGTGCCACTTGTGCTTCTCGTTCTGGTACCACGTGGCGGCCGTGTCTGTCAGAAGTTCCGAGAGTGACGGCAATAACTCGTCCTCTGACAGTTTGCCAGGATCCTGCAATCCTCGATCCTGGTTAGGAAGGCATCGATGCTCTGGCTCTTGTCGCCAGAGAACTTGACCTGCCACTTCCTAACAATGCCGCCGACGTCCCGAGGTGTTCCATTCAACCTCGATGACGTCGAGAAGCTTGGTGTTGAGAATGTCCGATCCTTGTTTGGCGAGCTGCGCGCTTGAGGAATCCTCTGGGATTCGCGCGCATTCTCCCCTTCCAAGCTCCATTAGGCTTAGACTGAGGGGCGCTTGTGCGTTGTTGCTCGCCATTTACTTGCGCCTCACCTATCTCGCTCACATCAGGACCATAACACGTATATGTGTCCTGAAATTGTACATGGTGAGATTGGTTGGCACCGTCCAATCTCGTGCTGTGAGCGGTTTGAGTGCGCTCGGACATCAGCTTATCCACCTTTGCAGTAAGGTCATTCACTTTTTTGATAAGCTGCACCAAGGTCTGGGAGAACGATCGAGGGATTTTAAAAATGTTTCCCTCTTCTGAGACCAATGACAGCCATTCTTCCTCTCGTTCGGGTTGAGGCTCTGTGTTGGTCGCGGCTGACGTCGTTTCATCTAGCTCGACGTCATCGAAATCCTGCACCGTCCTGGGCAGGTTATCTCTAACCGCAGCGTTCTCCCGCAGTACCAGATACACTTCTTGATCTGGGCTAGGTTCATCAGACTCCTCGTCTTGATGTTCACCTAGCATCTGCAGCCACCTATTTCTCCGTTGGAGACGGCTGCGTACTGCTGTGGCTTCATCTTCCTCCTGGTTAAACTCCTGGGCCGAATAATTTCCTAATAGCCACTGGTGGAGTCGCTCGGCTTTCCTATGAACCGAGCCTGCCCATTTTAGGTTCAAGGTGTCCAGGTGTAATTCAATTTGCTCCCTGCACGGAAAGAAATTTCAAGCGAACATAGTATGGAAACTATGGTTGCTCTTTTAGAGACAATTTTACATTCTATTTTCGTGCATAAATGTTACTCCTATCGTATACAAACGCACGGTACTATGTTCGCCTTTACTTTTATACAAAAATAGCGCAAATACAAACTATTTCAATATAGATATAATGTGTAATAAAAGTATTGCTACTACGAAGTAAAGTTCTCACGGCTCTATGCGATTTTCGCATAGACTGATGGAACTCATAAGAGATTTCAATATGTCGGAATGAGCAACAGAGCGCGCATGCGCCAGCGCACTCGAATCTTAGTGTTGATGCATACGTGCGGTTAGCCGGTTAGTGTAACTTACAGTGCTGTTTATCTTGGTGCATGTAAAATCGAAACGATCTACAGGTAAGAACTGAATTGACTTACTTTCAAAGTTCGTATAAAGTTATATTTTATGTACTATGAGAGATTGGTAGCAATAATATCACGTACTTATACATTTGTTTAGATATACACTTCGATTGTACGTTTCGATATACACTTCGGTTGTTGATGATTGTGCTAACATAACCTGCAAGCGACTACTTTGTTCGAAAATAAGGTATTATTCATGCTTTGTAATGTAGTAAAAAAATATTCAATATTGATTAAGTATCTTTACATTTTGTATACAAGAAAAGTCTTTTAAATCTTTTTCGTTGATATCTTACTTTTTGAGTATGTAAATGAAATATCTGCTTTATCTTTATTTAACTTTTTTTAACAGGCTTAATGATTGTATGAAAAAATGAATGAACCGAATGACATGAGTGTTACTGCATCAACTGAAATTCTGCATGTTGATACTAATGGTTAGATTTTAGTACATGAAAAATAACCTTAATAATAAAATGACCTGAAAAATAAAAATGAAAGATCAGCCATAGCTATGCATGTACTTAATACTGGACATTCTATTAACTTTGATAAAACTGCCATTTTAGATATTGAAAACAATTATAAAAAACGATTATTCTCTGAAATGATTAATATTTTTTCACATAAACATACATTGAACCGTATAGAGGACATTTATAAATTAAAAAATATATACAAAGTTACTCTAAACATTATTACTAACCATGATATATAGTTATACTTTTGCAGAAGTTATATATATATAGACCCGGTATTATATGGTTTCTCCCACCTCGTTTTCTTCATATACTAATATACGAATATACGTATATATGATACTATGTATTGGTTTAGGTTAGGTGCGAATAGGTGTATAATATCGATCTAATTATTGCCTTGGACACCCTCTGGGGTGCTCCTAAGGCACATTTTTGCTAAATGTAATTAAGTGTGAGTTTTTATTAAGGTTCTTGCAATTTTAAATTTGGAATTTCATTAATTTATTGACAATATAATTTTAAAATAGGTTAATATTTTCTGTTTTTAGAGGTTTTGTTGGTTGATTATAGTGTATTGTTGATGTAAAATATTTTATTCGATGATTTTGCCACAAATATGATTGTGTAGATTATGTTTATGGTGAGTTTTATTATTTATGTTATTATCCATAATTTGGTTTACAATTAATTTAGAAAAAATTGTAAATATTATAGCCTTGAAAAGGGATGTTTTCAATACATCCGAAACGTCGGCATATCAAGATATGTACCAATTTGTTCGTGGCGATCAATAAAGCTCCATTACACTAATAAACAACTTTGGACGAACAATAGTTTTCTTCTTTTTTACCTTAAATCTTTTATATTTTATAGAAAATGAAAACCTACCAATTCAGATTTATAATGTAGTTAATAATGCACAAATTGAGGATATAAATGGAACTACCCTTCATTTTCTGCCACCAGTGCAATCTAAATTTTGTATTACTATTAATAATAGTAATCTACTTGTTACCAGACCTGTCACCACTGAAATTGAAGGTACAGTACAAAAATTTTGTTTCAAATGTTAAGTTAGAGTTTATTGAAATTATTTCTAAAATAAAAAAAATTTCAGCAACAAACAGTAAATCTATACATTCAAACTATGTATACCAAATGTTAATGTCTTCATATGAAGGCGATTTTTTGATTGCTGCTTATAAATTTGAATCAATTGAAGGAAATTCGGAAAAATTACTCAAAACGAAAAAACAAACTTATTTTTCAGTAAATAAAGTTGCAAAGCTGGTCATTAATCACGAATTTTATACAACAGGGATATATTCGTAAGTTTTTTCTGTCATTGGATTATGTCAATAGATAAAGAATTTCGACAAAAATAATTATTTCACAATTATAAAACCTAATAATTATAATATTATTGAAAAAGAAATTAATGATTAGATTGTATTTTTCAGAATTGGATCAAAACGATTGCTATACTTAGCAAAATTAACTGCAGAAGTGTTTCCAAATTGTCTTTCAGAAAGCTTCTACTCAGAAGCTGCAGGGAGTAAAGGTGCAGGTGGTGCATTTCAAATTTATTATTCTAAGCAGCGAGAAAAGGAGATAGCTATTCATCGTATTCAATCTCAACGAATCAAAAGAAAGAGTATTGAAGAAGGCAAGTAACAGTCATAATTATAATAAAATTAATATTTTTACCTTACAGTTTTTTTGAGGTCATTAAACAATTAAATTAACATTCATTTTTATTTTTATCTAAATTATTAAGTGTAAAAAATTTTTGATTTAATTTTATTTTTTTCTGTAAAAGTTGTATAAGTGGAAATATAATTTTAACCTGTATATTTACATTATTTACAGCGAATGTTGAATCGGCGGAATTTCAATTATTAAAAGAACGAGTCAATTTCATTGACGAAAATTATACTCAAAAATGGAGTGTTACTGCAGTGTCTGAAAGAGTTACATTTTATAAAACTGCGGATTTGAAAACAATATTTGAAACTCTTCCAAATCTCGCAAATCCATCTGGATACACATTGGTTAGTTTTTGCATTATATAACATAATTTAATTTTCTTTACAATTATTATTAAGAACAAGATAGTTTTGAATCAATTCAATTAAAAAATCTGTTATTAAATAGAATGCATGGTAGTCACTGTTTTATAATTTTAATAAGTTTATGTACATTTTTAGATATAAGTTGATTTTTGCATGCTTTTCAGTAAGGAGTTTGACGTTTTCATGAAGAATTGGACAATATTAGCAAAAAAGATTATTACGATTGCTAAAAGTAAGAAAAGTGATAAAAACGTTAAAGTTATTCTATCAGATAATGATCCATTAAAAGGAGAGGGTAAATTCGCACTTTTAATCGTAGTTTTTAATATTTAAAATACTTATTGAAATAGTGAATTTAATAAGCTTTAATATTAATATCTTATATTTTTATTTGTAGAACATGAAAGAACAGTCGCTCTAATTTTAAGATCTAAATTAAAATCTTCATGGATTCCTGAACATTCTGACATATTAGAAAGCTTTATTTTTCACATTAAGGTAAATTAAGGTCTACAGGAATGTAATAAAATTTTAAATATAGTAAACTTATATTATAAAGAAGCTTGAGTTAAAATTTTATAACGTTACTCAGAATATAAGAAAATATATAAATTTAATATTGATTCCTATACGAAACATTTTTTTATTACTTTCCTATTATCATACACGATAACAAACAACACATGTTTCATTATTTTTTTATTTGTTAATAAATGTTTGATAAATATGCTGGTTTTAGTTGCTTAATAATTTTGTATGTATAATATTAAGTATAATAGTTCTAAAATTGTAATATTTTTTTTGCAGGAAACTCAGAATTTAGTTGTTTCCTTGAAAAGTGTGCATGATAAACTTTTCCAAATTCATGTTGATCACAAGTTCCTGATTCGACCTTACATTGTTATATGCGGTCCAACTTTGTGGGAGATTAGATCGGCATACGTTATAGTTGGTGACATTAAATATCAACTATTAACTCCGACATTAGCAGTTGATGCTTGCTTCAACTGCATGAAAGTATTAAATATTCCTTATTCGCCCATCTGCAATCATGTTTGGCAAATTTTAGAAAGGGAGGTATATAAATTTGATGTCCCGAATCTATATGCCGGTGTATCGAAACTCATTGTGTCTATAATGAAAATAAAATAGATTGTGTACAATATTAAAATAAGTCGAAAATTTTTGCTTAATTATTTTTTCTTTATACGTTTTAAGTATTTTATGCAATATTAAGTTCTATCATTAACCATGATTTCTACTCAGGAATCAGAATATTCAACAAAATTCTTAAAACAACAATTAAATACTCGATACTCGCTCCGACAGTTTTATACCATTCATTCAAGCTGAGTTCTAACGCGAACTGAAACCTGTTACAGATGAGCAATCGTATTATAAAGCTTTGTTTATTTTGGAAGAAAATAAAAACATATTTCATAATTATCGAAGTGAACATTTAAGGTTTGAAGAGTATAGAAAAAGCAGTTTGTACTCTTGTTTATGCATCTTGTTTATGTAAGAGAGGATAATGAGAACATGAAAGTTCATTCCAAAAAAATACATGCTGTTTATATATCTTTGGAAGAAACACTACGTACTGTATTGCAGATCCCAGGAATACTTGATCAAATTTTGTTATACATAAATAGATTAGACGAGGATAAGTCATGTATATCAAATTTTATTCAAGGTGATCTTTGGAAAAATAAATACATTCCCAAAAATCAAGAAAAAATTGTATTACCTTTATATATATATTACGACGACTTTGAAGGCGGAAACGCTTTAGGGAGTCATGCTGGAGAACAGAAAATGGGTGGGTTATACGCATCATTAGCTTGCTTCCCACCACATCTTAGGGCAAAACTAGAAAATATTTTTGTTCTAATGATTTGTTACACTAAACATTTAAAGCAGTTTGGAAATGGCAAACTATTCGGGAAAGCAATAGATGAATTAAACAGATTGTCTGAAAATGGAATGAATATTACGACCACTGCAGGAGAATTAAGGATATACTTTGAATGTGTCTTGGTGTTAGGCGACAATCTTGCGGTGAATTCAATATGTGGTTTTTCAGAGAGCTTCACAGCCACTAGATATTGTAGAATTTGTTCGGCTACACCCTCTGAATGTAAGACAATGATTACAGAGAAAAAAAATCTAATAAGAACACCAGATTCTTACGAAAATGATATAATAGGTAGTATAAATCCAATTACCGGTGCATTTATCGTACCACTCACAGGTATCAAAGAAAGATGCGTATTTAATAGCATCAAAAACTTTCATATATCAGATAATGTGTCAGTTGATTTCATGCATGATTTTGCAGAGGGCATAGCGCCTTATTCCATTGGGAAAATGCTTCAATATTTCATTGAAAATAAAATAATTACATTGCATGATAATAACATCAGAATCGAAAGTTTCCCTTATGTTATGAGCAGATAACAAACCTAGGCCTTTACAATTTACTACAGGTCAAATATGCGGTCCAACTTTGTGGGAGATTAGATCGGCATACGTTATAGTTGGTGACATTAAATATCAACTATTAACTCCGACATTAGCAGTTGATGCTTGCTTCAACTGCATGAAAGTATTAAATATTCCTTATTCGCCCATCTGCAATCATGTTTGGCAAATTTTAGAAAGGGAGGTATATAAATTTGATGTCCCGAATCTATATGCCGGTGTATCGAAACTCATTGTGTCTATAATGAAAATAAAATAGATTGTGTACAATATTAAAATAAGTCGAAAATTTTTGCTTAATTATTTTTTCTTTATACGTTTTAAGTATTTTATGCAATATTAAGTCTATCATTAACCATGATTTCTACTCAGGAATCAGAATATTCAACAAATTCTTAAACAACAATTAAATACTCGATACTCGCTCCGACAGTTTTATACCATTCATTCAAGCTGAGTTCTAACGCGAACTGAAACCTGTTACAGATGAGCAATCGTATTATAAAGCTTTGTTTATTTTGGAAGAAAATAAAAACATATTCTATAATTATCGAAGTGAACATTTAAGGTTTGAAGAGTATAGAAAAAGCAGTTTGTACTCTTGTTTAGCATCTTGTTTATGTAAGAGAGGATAATGAGAACATGAAAGTTCATTCCAAAAAAATACATGCTGTTTATATATCTTTGGAAGAAACACTACGTACTGTATTGCAGATCCCAGGAATACTTGATCAAATTTTGTTATACATAAATAGATTAGACGAGGATAAGTCATTGTATATCAAATTTTATTCAAGGTGATCATTTGGAAAAATAAATACATTCCCAAAAATCAAGAAAAAATTGTATTACCTTTATATATATATTACGACGACTTTGAAGGCGGAAACGCTTTAGGGAGTCATGCTGGAGAACAGAAAATGGGTGGGTTATACGCATCATTAGCTTGCTTCCCACACATCTTAGGGCAAAAACTAGAAAATATTTTGTTCTAATGATTTGTTACACTCAAACATTTAAAGCAGTTTGGAAATGGCAAAACTATTCGGGAAAGCAATAGATGAATTAAACAGATTGTCTGAAAATGGAATGAATATTACGACCACTGCAGGAGAATTAAGGATATACTTTGAATGTGTCTTGGTGTTAGGCGACAATCTTGCGGTGAATTCAATATGTGGTTTTTCAGAGAGCTTCACAGCCACTAGATATTGTAGAATTTGTTCGGCTACACCCTCTGAATGTAAGACAATGATTACAGAGAAAAAAAATCTAATAAGAACACCAGATTCTTACGAAAATGATATAATAGGTAGTATAAATCCAATTACCGGTGCATTTATCGTACCACTCACAGGTATCAAAGAAAGATGCGTATTTAATAGCATCAAAAACTTTCATATATCAGATAATGTGTCAGTTGATTTCATGCATGATTTTGCAGAGGGCATAGCGCCTTATTCCATTGGGAAAATGCTTCAATATTTCATTGAAAATAAAATAATTACATTGCATGATAATAACATCAGAATCGAAAGTTTCCCTTATGCTTATGAGCAGAATAACAAACCTAGGCCTTTACAATTTACTACAGGTCAAAAAGGCGGTGTAAAATTAAATTTAAAGCAATCGGCGTCTGAGATGTTGTGTTTAACTAGGTACCTAGGATTGATGATCGGTGACTTAATACCACCTAGAAATAAGTATTGGAAATTATATTCATGCATCAGAAAACTGGTTAGTATTTTAACATCTCCTTCATTAACTAGAGGAGAAATACTTAATTTGGAAACGTTAATTCAAGAACATAATTGTCTTTATTTGGAACTGTTTGGAAAACTGAAACCGAAAATGCATCTTCTTACTCACTACGTTAGAATAATGCTTTTAAATGGACCGGTTATACATTATTCTACAATGATGTATGAACGTAAAAACAAACAATTGAAAGAAGCAGCACTTGGAACTACTTGTAATATAAATTTACCCCTTACAGTTGCAATCAGACATCAGCTGCAATTATGTTACAAAAGAGAATTTTACCCAACTGTAATCGATGATGTTTTACTCGGCTCAACAAAAAGCGATGACGCTCATATGCTTTTAAAAACATTAGTTCCAAATTTAAATGATGCACTTAAAGTGAGAACTCTGAAATGCATTGAAATTATAGGCAAAACGTGTGTGTGTGTGTGTGTGTGTGTGTGTGTGTGTGTGTGTGTGTGTGTGTGTGTGTGTGTGTGTGTGTGTGTGTGTGTGTGTGTGTGTGTGTGTGTGTGTGTGTGTGTGTGTGTGTGTGTGTGTGTGTGTGTGTGTGTGTGTGTGTGTGTGTGTGTGTGTGTGTGTGTGTGTGTGTGTGTGTGTGTGTGTGTGTGTGTGTGTGTGTGTGTGTGTGTGTGTGTGTGTGTGTGTGTGTGTGTGTGTGTGTGTGTGTGTGTGTGTGTGTGTGTGTGTGTGTGTGTGTGTGTGTGTGTGTGTGTGTGTGTGTGTGTGTGTGTGTGTGTGTGTGTGTGTGTGTGTGTGTGTGTGTGTGTGTGTGTGTGTGTGTGTGTGTGTGTGTGTGTGTGTGTGTGTGTGTGTGTGTGTGTGTGTGTGTGTGTGTGTGTGTGTGTGTGTGTGTGTGTGTGTGTGTGTGTGTGTGTGTGTGTGTGTGTGTGTGTGTGTGTGTGTGTGTGTGTGTGTGTGTGTGTGTGTGTGTGTGTGTGTGTGTGTGTGTGTGTGTGTGTGTGTGTGTGTGTGTGTGTGTGTGTGTGTGTGTGTGTGTGTGTGTGTGTGTGTGTGTGTGTGTGTGTGTGTGTGTGTGTGTGTGTGTGTGTGTGTGTGTGTGTGTGTGTGTGTGTGTGTGTGTGTGTGTGTGTGTGTGTGTGTGTGTGTGTGTGTGTGTGTGTGTGTGTGTGTGTGTGTGTGTGTGTGTGTGTGTGTGTGTGTGTGTGTGTGTGTGTGTGTGTGTGTGTGTGTGTGTGTGTGTGTGTGTGTGTGTGTGTGTGTGTGTGTGTGTGTGTGTGTGTGTGTGTGTGTGTGTGTGTGTGTGTGTGTGTGTGTGTGTGTGTGTGTGTGTGTGTGTGTGTGTGTGTGTGTGTGTGTGTGTGTGTGTGTGTGTGTGTGTGTGTGTGTGTGTGTGTGTGTGTGTGTGTGTGTGTGTGTGTGTGTGTGTGTGTGTGTGTGTGTGTGTGTGTGTGTGTGTGTGTGTGTGTGTGTGTGTGTGTGTGTGTGTGTGTGTGTGTGTGTGTGTGTGTGTGTGTGTGTGTGTGTGTGTGTGTGTGTGTGTGTGTGTGTGTGTGTGTGTGTGTGTGTGTGTGTGTGTGTGTGTGTGTGTGTGTGTGTGTGTGTGTGTGTGTGTGTGTGTGTGTGTGTGTGTGTGTGTGTGTGTGTGTGTGTGTGTGTGTGTGTGTGTGTGTGTGTGTGTGTGTGTGTGTGTGTGTGTGTGTGTGTGTGTGTGTGTGTGTGTGTGTGTGTGTGTGTGTGTGTGTGTGTGTGTGTGTGTGTGTGTGTGTGTGTGTGTGTGTGTGTGTGTGTGTGTGTGTGTGTGTGTGTGTGTGTGTGTGTGTGTGTGTGTGTGTGTGTGTGTGTGTGTGTGTGTGTGTGTGTGTGTGTGTGTGTGTGTGTGTGTGTGTGTGTGTGTGTGTGTGTGTGTGTGTGTGTGTGTGTGTGTGTGTGTGTGTGTGTGTGTGTGTGTGTGTGTGTGTGTGTGTGTGTGTGTGTGTGTGTGTGTGTGTGTGTGTGTGTGTGTGTGTGTGTGTGTGTGTGTGTGTGTGTGTGTGTGTGTGTGTGTGTGTGTGTGTGTGTGTGTGTGTGTGTGTGTGTGTGTGTGTGTGTGTGTGTGTGTGTGTGTGTGTGTGTGTGTGTGTGTGTGTGTGTGTGTGTGTGTGTGTGTGTGTGTGTGTGTGTGTGTGTGTGTGTGTGTGTGTGTGTGTGTGTGTGTGTGTGTGTGTGTGTGTGTGTGTGTGTGTGTGTGTGTGTGTGTGTGTGTGTGTGTGTGTGTGTGTGTGTGTGTGTGTGTGTGTGTGTGTGTGTGTGTGTGTGTGTGTGTGTGTGTGTGTGTGTGTGTGTGTGTGTGTGTGTGTGTGTGTGTGTGTGTGTGTGTGTGTGTGTGTGTGTGTGTGTGTGTGTGTGTGTGTGTGTGTGTGTGTGTGTGTGTGTGTGTGTGTGTGTGTGTGTGTGTGTGTGTGTGTGTGTGTGTGTGTGTGTGTGTGTGTGTGTGTGTGTGTGTGTGTGTGTGTGTGTGTGTGTGTGTGTGTGTGTGTGTGTGTGTGTGTGTGTGTGTGTGTGTGTGTGTGTGTGTGTGTGTGTGTGTGTGTGTGTGTGTGTGTGTGTGTGTGTGTGTGTGTGTGTGTGTGTGTGTGTGTGTGTGTGTGTGTGTGTGTGTGTGTGTGTGTGTGTGTGTGTGTGTGTGTGTGTGTGTGTGTGTGTGTGTGTGTGTGTGTGTGTGTGTGTGTGTGTGTGTGTGTGTGTGTGTGTGTGTGTGTGTGTGTGTGTGTGTGTGTGTGTGTGTGTGTGTGTGTGTGTGTGTGTGTGTGTGTGTGTGTGTGTGTGTGTGTGTGTGTGTGTGTGTGTGTGTGTGTGTGTGTGTGTGTGTGTGTGTGTGTGTGTGTGTGTGTGTGTGTGTGTGTGTGTGTGTGTGTGTGTGTGTGTGTGTGTGTGTGTGTGTGTGTGTGTGTGTGTGTGTGTGTGTGTGTGTGTGTGTGTGTGTGTGTGTGTGTGTGTGTGTGTGTGTGTGTGTGTGTGTGTGTGTGTGTGTGTGTGTGTGTGTGTGTGTGTGTGTGTGTGTGTGTGTGTGTGTGTGTGTGTGTGTGTGTGTGTGTGTGTGTGTGTGTGTGTGTGTGTGTGTGTGTGTGTGTGTGTGTGTGTGTGTGTGTGTGTGTGTGTGTGTGTGTGTGTGTGTGTGTGTGTGTGTGTGTGTGTGTGTGTGTGTGTGTGTGTGTGTGTGTGTGTGTGTGTGTGTGTGTGTGTGTGTGTGTGTGTGTGTGTGTGTGTGTGTGTGTGTGTGTGTGTGTGTGTGTGTGTGTGTGTGTGTGTGTGTGTGTGTGTGTGTGTGTGTGTGTGTGTGTGTGTGTGTGTGTGTGTGTGTGTGTGTGTGTGTGTGTGTGTGTGTGTGTGTGTGTGTGTGTGTGTGTGTGTGTGTGTGTGTGTGTGTGTGTGTGTGTGTGTGTGTGTGTGTGTGTGTGTGTGTGTGTGTGTGTGTGTGTGTGTGTGTGTGTGTGTGTGTGTGTGTGTGTGTGTGTGTGTGTGTGTGTGTGTGTGTGTGTGTGTGTGTGTGTGTGTGTGTGTGTGTGTGTGTGTGTGTGTGTGTGTGTGTGTGTGTGTGTGTGTGTGTGTGTGTGTGTGTGTGTGTGTGTGTGTGTGTGTGCGTATTTATATTAGCTTTTCTGTTGAAATAACCTATTTCGTATAGTCAATTTGAACTCAGTTCAAAGGTATAAATTTTATACTTTATACAGCTTATATTATCTAAATTAACAAAAAATTCAATTGAGGTTTTACGTAGATGACTCAATAATCTACTAAAAAGTAAAGAGATATAGTTTATATATGTTTTTTTGTGAATGTCGAGTGTGCCATGCGAAAATGAGAATTTTACCCAACTGTAATCGATGATGTTTTACTCGGCTCAACAAAAAGCGATGACGCTCATATGCTTTTAAAAACATTAGTTCCAAATTTAAATGATGCACTTAAAGTGAGAACTCTGAAATGCATTGAAATTATAGGCAAAACTTTTTATCAAGGAACAGTATTTGTAATTCAAATAAAAGAAGATGGACCAGAATTCGGAGTTATCGAAAACATTTTTCATTGTGAAAATATTTATTTTCATGCCAAAGTTTTTGATACTGTAACTTTCAATCATTATTACCATGCTTACGAAGTAATTAGTAATTATAATAGGCCTACTGCATTAATAAATGTACAATTGATACCACGATTTCCTCCATGTTTACACATAAAAAAGTCATTCGCCGAGTTTGTTGCGACGAGGTATAGCGTGTAATATATATGTATATAAATATGTGTGTGCGGTGTATGTACAGTATTTATTTAATGTATAAAATCAAATTGAAGAAAATAATAAAATAAGTGATTTATGAATATAATTATCTGTCTTATATTGCACCTCAAACTATGTTATATTTACCATAATATTAAATTGAAATAATTACTTTTTTATCACCTCACCAGTTTATCCTTCATTAATTATGATTATGCATTTGTACATTAGATTTGGTCACATTGAAAAAATTAATATACAAGCTTATTAATTTTATACTCTTAATAATTAATTATATCTTAAAAATTTAATCATTTCATTTATTAAAGTGATATTGTTTAATTTGAATGATTTCGCGATAAAAGAATTCATGAAAATTGACCCAATAAGGAAGGTATATTTTGTATTTTTAAGGCAGTAAGTGTTTATTTATTAATACAAAACTTGAAATATTTAAATGTACTTTTTTATGTGTCATATAATGTTTAAGTCGCAAAAAAAGGAAGTCCCCGCTGTATCGATCGTAACAGTCTATGCGTAAATCGCATAAACGTATAGAAATCTCGCACGGTGTTTAGATTACTTGATTCGCTTATATCGATACTCTTATTGCATCATGTAATACGTTTGAAGTATATTCCTTCCGTCTACTTTTTCATATGTATTTCCATTCTAACATAGTACTATTTGAATCTATTGTCACATAAGTTTGTAGATAAATGAGCACCTGATTTTTACGTACAATATTAGTAAACATCTTGATGCGTTGTTCGCTTGAAATTTCTTTCCGTGTGGTGAGCGTCTCGATCCATGCATCGATTTGACTATCGACGTCTTTCTGCTGAGCGGCCATCTTCAGTTGTAGCGTCGTCTATGAGCAAATCCACGGAACCTTTGATTTTCATTTGAAAAATTTTTTTTTTTTTTTTTGGGAGGCACATTGATTTTAATGGAGATTTCTACTTCTTAGAGGTTAAATAGTAGGAAAATATGAGGGCCCCTATTTCTTTTCAAGACTTATCTAAGAAATTACGATTAAAATATAATGAGGGGTATCATAGGGTAAATTATAAAAAATCACTTCGTAATAAACAGAACATTTTTTATTCTATAATTTATGAATATAACACATAATTAAGTCTCTTATTTAACAAAAATTGAAATATCTAACAACAATTTTTCATATAAAAGGATGTTTTCAAGTGCCGTTACAGTACTGTAATTTTCTTTTCCTAGTAACAATGGTTTTTTTGTTTGAGTACTTGTAACAGGAATTTCATTTTTTGCTCCATAAATCTCCAACTTGAAGGTTTCAATTGGTAATGAGTACATGGCAAATTATTTGAAACATTCATTACATGAAAAATAATTTTCTTTTCGCATACTTCTCTTAATGGTAAACAAACTACTTGCGTAAGGCTGACTGAAGATATGTGTGTGTATGTGTGTGCGCGCGCGGGTGTGTGTGTGTGTGTGTGTGTGTGTGTGTGGTGTGTGTGTGTGTGTGTGTGTGGTGTGTGTGTGTGTGTGTGTGTGTGTGGTGTGTGTGTGTGTGTTGTGTGTGTGTGTGTGTGTGTGTGTGTGTGTGTGTGCGTATTTATATTAGCTTTTCTGTTGAAATAACCTATTTCGTATAGTCAATTTGAACTCAGTTCAAAGGTATAAATTTTATACTTTATACAGCTTATATTATCTAAATTAACAAAAAATTCAATTGAGGTTTTACGTAGATGACTCAATAATCTACTAAAAAGTAAAGAGATATAGTTTATATGCTTTTTTGTGAATGTCGAGTGTGCCATGCGAAAATGAAAATTTGGAAGACTAGGGGCCCGAGATTTTGAAAAGTTTAAGGTAGAATTGCTAGTAAAGAAAAAGAGGCACAGCTAAGCATAAAAAGAATAAGAATCCTTATTGCAAATCGAAAAAGCAATATTAGTCACTTATCTTTGTATAATATCAAATTCTAAAATTTCCTAAATTTACAAAAACTGACTTCCTCAAGAGTTGCGATTTTATTTTTCTGTATCATGAAGGCACACTATTCTAACACTTTTAGTTTAATAGAGTAGATGGTGTAGGTTGTCAAAAAAATTTCTGTAACATTTGGTGAAGAATTATAATTTCTATAAGCTTAAAAAATAGAAGATGAGTACTACTTCCATCGTCAAATTTGCAAAAATGCAACTTTATGAGCCTCTAACAAAAAGCTAATGAAAACAACTTTAAAAAAATGATAAGGACCCTTCATCGAATTACTTTTTCTACCAGAAACCGTTGTTATAATGTTGCTAAGTCTGCTTATTTACTACTATATTACCGCTTCCCCAAAATTAAAGGTTCTGTGGATTTGCTCCTATACGTTTAACAGTATGTAGCCTCGCTGGCTTGACGCACTATGTGTGTGCAAGGTTATATGCTGTCGAATATTTAACTTTGGCGTTACTTGCCAATGTCCAATCCGCGTAACTGGGTTTTGCTTCTACCTAAGCTAACCGCTAAAGCACAAAACCGGATGCCAAAAGTAAGTCCTGTCTTACTTTGATCTGGAAGCACTACAGAGTTTAAACTATTTTTAACCAATCTGCTAATAAATTTTACAATAAACTACTGCCTGGCTCTTACCTTGCGCTAACTTAACGGTACTATATAATGAATAATAAATAAATCAATAATAAATAAATCAATAAATAAATAAAATAAATAAATAAATAAATAATAAATAAAATAATTACAGATACCGCGCGCTTGACCTCTTACAAAAATATAACCTATAATACAATTTGTAAAGGTCTGAGCCAGGTTGTAAGCTTCCTGTTTTGTGCCAGCAAAAACCAGTTAAACCTTGCATACACTTACAAATAATTTATTTTTACCGATAGATTGCCACCAGGTTATGTCGCGCTGTGTTGCGTTCTTTCGTTCCTCTAGGTGGCACTAGTTACTTGGTTTGGTCCAAACTACCCAATTTCCAAGTAACATTGGTCGGTCTATCGATTCCGTTCGAAAACCCACCAAATTTCCTATTTGTGCGACCTTTTTCTAGTGGCGCCACCTATGTTCGACCAGGAACCAATTTCCTGTGTCTACTACTAAGTAGTCGAGACGAGAAAAATAAAAAAAAATTTTATTTGTTTATAACAATTCTATTTGTTAATAAACAAATCCCGCCTCGAGGGGGAACAAAAGAGTACCGAAATATACTTCACAATTTCGAAACGCGACTGCTGACCTCGTTATTGTTCGCGAGTTATCCAATTGTTAATTAACAATATTATTAACAATTGAACAACTGTGTGTGTGTGTGTGTGTGTGTGTGTGTGTGTGTGTGTGTGTGTGTGTGTGTGTGTGTGTGTGTGTGTGTGTGTGTGTGTGTGTGTGTGTGTGTGTGTGTGTGTGTGTGTGTGTGTGTGTGTGTGTGTGTGTGTGTGTGTGTGTGTGTGTGTGTGTGTGTGTGTGTGTGTGTGTGTGTGTGTGTGTGTGTGTGTGTGTGTGTGTGTGTGTGTGTGTGTGTGTGTGTGTGTGTGTGTGTGTGTGTGTGTGTGTGTGTGTGTGTGTGTGTGTGTGTGTGTGTGTGTGTGTGTGTGTGTGTGTGTGTGTGTGTGTGTGTGTGTGTGTGTGTGTGTGTGTGTGTGTGTGTGTGTGTGTGTGTGTGTGTGTGTGTGTGTGTGTGTGTGTGTGTGTGTGTGTGTGTGTGTGTGTGTGTGTGTGTGTGTGTGTGTGTGTGTGTGTGTGTGTGTGTGTGTGTGTGTGTGTGTGTGTGTGTGTGTGTGTGTGTGTGTGTGTGTGTGTGTGTGTGTGTGTGTGTGTGTGTGTGTGTGTGTGTGTGTGTGTGTGTGTGTGTGTGTGTGTGTGTGTGTGTGTGTGTGTGTGTGTGTGTGTGTGTGTGTGTGTGTGTGTGTGTGTGTGTGTGTGTGTGTGTGTGTGTGTGTGTGTGTGTGTGTGTGTGTGTGTGTGTGTGTGTGTGTGTGTGTGTGTGTGTGTGTGTGTGTGTGTGTGTGTGTGTGTGTGTGTGTGTGTGTGTGTGTGTGTGTGTGTGTGTGTGTGTGTGTGTGTGTGTGTGTGTGTGTGTGTGTGTGTGTGTGTGTGTGTGTGTGTGTGTGTGTGTGTGTGTGTGTGTGTGTGTGTGTGTGTGTGTGTGTGTGTGTGTGTGTGTGTGTGTGTGTGTGTGTGTGTGTGTGTGTGTGTGTGTGTGTGTGTGTGTGTGTGTGTGTGTGTGTGTGTGTGTGTGTGTGTGTGTGTGTGTGTGTGTGTGTGTGTGTGTGTGTGCGTATTATTAGCTTTTCTGTTGAAATAACCTATTTCGTATAGTCAATTTGAACTCAGTTCAAAGGTATAAATTTTATACTTTTATACAGCTAATTATCGAAATTAACAAAAAATTCAATTGAGGTTTTACGTAGATGACTCAATAATCTACTAAAAAGTAAAGAGATATAGTTTATATATGCTTTTTTGTGAATGTCGAGTGTGCCATGCGAAAATGAAAATTTGGAAGACTAGGGCCCGAGATTTTGAAAAGTTTAAGGTAGAATTGCTAGTAAAGAAAAAGAGGCACAGCTAAGCATAAAAAGAATAAGAATCCTTATTGCAAATCGAAAAAGCAATATTAGTCACTTATCTTTGTATAATATCAAATTCTAAAATTTCCTAAATTTACAAAAACTGACTTCCTCAAGAGTTGCGATTTTATTTTTCTGTATCATGAAGGCACACTATTCTAACACTTTTAGTTTAATAGAGTAGATGGTGTAGGTTGTCAAAAAAATTCTGTAACATTTGGTGAAGAATTATAATTTCTATAAGCTTAAAAAATAGAAGATGAGTACTACTTCCATCGTCAAATTTGCAAAAATGCAACTTTATGAGCCTCTAACAAAAAGCTAATGAAAACAACTTTAAAAAAATGATAAGGACCCTTCATCGAATTACTTTTTCTACCAGAAACCGTTGTTATAATGTTGCTAAGTCTGCTTATTTACTACTATATTACCGCTTCCCCAAAATTAAAGGTTCTGTGGATTTGCTCCTATACGTTTAACAGTATGTAGCCTCGCTGGCTTGACGCACTATGTGTGTGCAAGGTTATATGCTGTCGAATATTTAACTTTGGCGTTACTTGCCAATGTCCAATCCGCGTAACTGGGTTTTGCTTCTACCTAAGCTAACCGCTAAAGCACAAACCGGATGCCAAAAGTAAGTCCTGTCTTACTTTGATCTGGAAGCACTACAGAGTTTAAACTATTTTTAACCAATCTGCTAATAAATTTTACAATAAACTACTGCCTGGCTCTTACCTTGCGCTAACTTAACGGTACTATATAATGAATAATAAATAAATCAATAAATAAATAAATCAATAAATAAATAAATAAATAAATAAATAAATAAATAAAATAATTACAGATACCGCGCGCTTGACCTCTTACAAAAATATAACCTATAATACAATTTGTAAAGGTCTGAGCCAGGTTGTAAGCTTCCTGTTTTGTGCCAGCAAAAACCAGTTAAACCTTGCATACACTTACAAATAATTTATTTTTACCGATAGATTGCCACCAGGTTATGTCGCGCTGTGTTGCGTTCTTTCGTTCCTCTAGGTGGCACTAGTTACTTGGTTTGGTCCAAACTACCCAATTTCCAAGTAACATTGGTCGGTCTATCGATTCCGTTCGAAAACCCACCAAATTTCCTATTTGTGCGACCTTTTTCTAGTGGCGCCACCTATGTTCGACCAGGAACCAATTTCCTGTGTCTACTACTAAGTAGTCGAGACGAGAAAAATAAAAAAAAATTTTATTTGTTTATAACAATTCTATTTGTTAATAAACAAATCCCGCCTCGAGGGGGAACAAAAGAGTACCGAAATATACTTCACAATTTCGAAACGCGACTGCTGACCTCGTTATTGTTCGCGAGTTATCCAATTGTTAATTAACAATATTATTAACAATTGAACAACTATATCGTGCTTGTTGATTTTTCCGATGTCCTATCTCCAAAATCCACACGTATTGGGCGCCAGTTGTAACGGGGTACGGATTAAATATAAGGAATAAAAAAAATCAACGAAGGTATCGGGGCACGAACCCACGATCCCGGGAGCGCGAGGCAGAAGCCTCACCACTGCGCTACCATTCGCAATTATCCCGGCTAGTCAACTTGGTCCTATCGACGAACGTCGCCGATAATTCAGGGACCTAACCTGCGCCGACACTCAAAATCCGTACCCGTTATATCCCCCACCCAAACACGACCTACGCCCTCGGGGAGCCGTTTGATCACTTCGATCACCTGGGCTAGAGAGGCGAAGGTTGTCCCTGCTCAACTGGTGTCAAGAAGACCATTTTCTGAGCACCGGGAGCCTCGTTAGGGATAGCCGTGCGTTTGCACCACCACGCTTGAGATCCCAGAAACTCAAGCTCCCCTACATCTAGTGCCAACTTTGGAGGTGTACTGCGTATACGTATACACACTGTGGAAGGGGGAATACAGGCTTTTCTCCTACAGTCGTACCTCCGCACTTTTTGACGTTCTCGCGGGGAAATCCACCGGGACTGTGGTGATGGGGACGGGAGTTTATGACCGACATCGGTCCAAGATGAGCCAGGCGAAGATAAACTACTTCGTCTCTTCTGGCAAGTGGGTTTGTGAGGCCCCACGTTGGGCGCCAGTTGTAACGGGGTGGGTACTGGGGATATGTAAGGCCCACGGTTAGGCCCAATCTGTCCCAACTTACCAACCTTAAGTGTGCAGTCCCACGATGCGGCCGGGAATCCCTTTGAGTCCCGTGCAATGCCGTTAACAACGTCAAACACCTCGTTTGACTTATATACCGTGTGTTGGGCCCTATGCCCAAAATTGCCAACTAGGATAAACACCGGAGAGGGCGGTATTCGTAGGACAGGACGGTAACCGGTAAAACACTATCAACAATCGCTATTACTGTTAATCAACGAAAAAGATTGTCTCGCCGAGTCAATTTATTAACTAAACAATTAAATATTAACAAATTAACTATAAATTAACTTTAACAATTTACGGGGAGTCGTACCGATGACTACCCCCGAGGTCAGCGCGAAACAAGTAGTTAAACCCTATTAACCTACGAGTTATGAGCAACCGATCCGGATATGATCGACTGGTTAACCTGATGGCATACGTCACACCGTGTGACGTATGTATTTCTGACGTAGAAGCTTCCTACGTCACGCGCGCCTTCTCTCGCGAAGTGGCTCCCGCGAACCACCGACTTGTCTATCCGTGCGGGTATTGTCACGAGAGCGGGGAAAGGAGGAACGCTTCCTCACCTGGACCGTACCAGGTAAATCGGGACGCGAAATATTAAGTAGACACGCGGGTCTAAATGTGGTGCACCACTTACCGCTTGTCTATATATCGCGCCTCGGCGGGAAACGACTGGGCAAAGGAGAGACAGCTCGTCCTCGTGCTTATCTCTCTCTCTCTCACTTCTACGGTCGGGAAGGCGGTCGACTCCTGGCTTCCTTTTCTTACTGCCCGTGAGACGTGCTGCTCTGCACGCCGACGTGGAGGTTGATGGGGAGAAACCCTCGCACCCACACACTAAATGCACCAGTCTTTTATCTCTTTATCACGTAAGAAATCTCTCGGCAGTTGTCAACACGATGTTGTTGCCGATCGCGCGCGAACTCTACCTGTACTCCCAGCTGGGCGCGCGCGAGTCTCGCGCGTACATGCGCGCGCCGCGCTGTATATTCTCTTTCGCGTTGCCTACCTGATCGGTAACTCGCTTACCGTTACAATATATAATTTCCTATAACAGATTTTGTATTTAAATAAAAACAATAAACGTAGATACCTTGCTGAACAGATCTTTCTCTTGGGATAATATTTCTATTAACTAATTTTGACCTTAGTTTCAGGTACTTATTATATAAAACACCACCGATATGACACTCGTCAGTCTTATTAATTCCGCTTTGGAATGGATGATAAAATAAATCTATGGTGTCCTGCAAAGTCCTATCATTAGTCTTAAAAATCTGCCCCAGTTCTGTAGCTAACTCCAAAAATCTCGTTGTACTTATACTTTAAATAAAACAAAAACAATTAAGAATAATAAAAATAATATTGATTTATTATTAAGGTAAAGTAAATATTATTAAATTATTTACACTACATATATATAAGATCAGTTTTCCATTCAGCTTGTACCTTATTTTAGGAATTTATTATTAACAAATAATTGAAAGATAATTACATACAATGTTTTTTTTACATATATTATCAAATTAGTTGTGAACATTATTATTTATACAATTAAATTTTACTCAAATTGATCTTATATTTAGCAACAATTGTAGATACAAATACTGAAAGCTTACGTATACGATTTACTGAAATCAAATTCATATGTAATGACTATGTCGGTAATTAAGCGAGTGTCTAAAATCTTATTATTTTTAAAATCATAATAGGATATTTTTCCTAAAGTTGTTAACGTCAAAAGATCCATTACTGTAGCTTTTATGAATCTAGTCATATAAAGCACAAAATAAAAATAAATATGCAGTTTAAAAAATGAAAGTGCAAATAAATGATTGTAAAAAAGAGTAGATAACATACGTAAGACGTTGTACAATTGTACAGTATAACTTTCCGTATTGCTATCATTTAATTGCAAATTTGTTTCCGAGCTAGAAATTTCAAGTGACGAAGTCGAAGTTGACTCTGTAATACCAATGGGTATTTTCTCATTAGAAATTGTGTTTGAAAGTGGTAGTGTAAGTTGTAATGGAGATGATGCTATTAAGGGAGTTTCATTGTGCAATTCTTTCCACACATTCCACCTCTTTTTAAATTTTTTTTTAAAACCACATTCATTCATCTCAAACAATGTACTTAACATTTGATCATCCAATTCAAAAAACATTTCTTCATCTATTCCTGGTTCTGTAGGCAACAAAAAGAAATAAAGAGTGTAAAGCGGAGCCAGTATTAGACCTGAAAAACATTAAAGGGATGTCGGACCAAATTACCGGAGCCCTGTCCTTATGCGATAAAAGTGCGATAAAGTCATTGTATACCACATTTTCTTATGGCGATAAAATAATTTTATCGTTCAAGAACAAGGGTCCTGGGTTCTACATTTTTCAACTCAAAAATTATATCTAAAATAATGAATTAAAAATTTTAAAAAATTCATACGGATAGCTTAAAACATAACATAGGACCTGAAAGATTGATTTTTTAAGAAAAAATAATTTTGTTAATAATAATTGAATAAACAAGCTTTGTTTGGTAATTATTAGTCAAAAAAGGCATAATTTTCAACCCAAACATCGTCATTAAGTTATCGATTTTAAAATTTGGAAAAATTTGGTTATAATGTTTACAACATGTCTAAGGGCCTGATGGACAGGATTTTTTCAAAACTTCATTTTTTTGCTTATAAAAAAATATAAAAAATAACCATTTTCTTGGTCCGACATCTCCTTAACTCATTAACGCTCAAAAGTGCGGAATTTTTTTTTATTGTCAATCATTATTTGCTGCTTAAAGCATGGCCCATAATGATACTGATTTTTTTCTAGACAGTTTTGAATTGGTTCATTCGAATGACGTCGAGAAAATTGACCTATCGCTTTTCAAAAAAGAATTATGATTTTGATTTTTTTGAATAAAAAAAAGTGTAAAAAATTGGTTGCTTTCTTTTCTTAATTAATTTTTTTCTGTAATAAAAAATACATGTAAATCATTGTGTTTGAAACCGTTTGTGCATATTTTAGTTATATTTTAACTATTTATTTTTTACTTTTTATTGTTACATAGTAAAAAAATTTGGTTTCAATGAAAATATTTCGAAAAATGGTTATTTTTGTATATTTTTTACTATTTCTTCATTCAAACCAAATTTTTTGACTATGTAACAATAAAAAAAAAAAATTCAGTGTCAAATTATACCTAAACAAGAACGGTCACATACCGAATGATTGATATGCATTTTATATTATAGAAAAAAAACTAATTAAGAAAACAAAGCAACAAATTTTTTACAATTTTTTTCTATTCAAAAACTCGTAATTCTTTTTTGAAAAGAGATAGGTCAATTTTTTCGACTGCATTTGAAAGAACAGGTCCAAAAATAATGTAGAAAAAAAAATCAGCATCATATTATATGCAAACTTTAAGCATCAAATAAAGACTATGACAATAAAAAAAATTTCTGAACTTTTGAGAGTAAATATAAATTAATTTATTTTTTTTAAGTATATAAGCCTAGTACAAACAGATTAATTAAATTTTTAATAAAAAGTTCTTGAACATTTTTATGATCAATAAAAATTATAAAAATAATGTTAATAAACTTAAATAAACCAAAACCCATGATTATCATTCGACAAGTGTTTCAATAGACCAAAAGTTCACAAACTAATATATACATTATTTACATACTTCTCCTTCGCATTCAATGCAAATACATACATGTCTCTTAAAAACAAAAAAATGACTTCTGGTTTCTTGAAGTAGCTGTCGAATAGTCATTTTGAGCTTTTATTTATATAATACTAGTACAAACAGATTACTCAAGTTTTTGATAAAAAATTTTTCAACATTTTTAAGATAAATAAAAATTATAAAAATAATGTTAATCATTTCTGTATATAACTATTTTCTTTGAATTAAGAGACTCAATGTGGCTTCTTGTAAATACCAACAATCAAATTTTTTCGCTGTTCTAAACTTAGATAAACCAGAACCGATGATTACCAGTTGACAGCTGTTTCAATAAACCGAAAGTTTCTTAGTGTAAAGGCCACAAACTAATATACATTATTTACATACTTCTCCGTCACATTCAATGCAAATACATATACATACATACATGTATCTTAAAAACAAAAAAAATTTGTTGTTGGTCTTTACGCAAATGACTTCTGGTCTCCTGAAGTAGTTATCAAATAGTTACCTTGGGCTTTGATTTATATAAACCTAGTACGAACAAATTACTTAAGTTTTTGATCAAAAGTTCTTTAACATCTTTGAGATAAATAAAAATTATAAAAATTATCTTATACAATTCTGTCCGTATCAAATTTCTCTAAATTAAGAAAGCTAATGTGGCTTCTCGTAAAGACCAAAACCAATTTTTCTCTTTCCACTAAACTTAAATAAACCAGAACCCATGATTATCATTTGACAGGTGTTTTAATAGACCAAAAGTTACTTAGTGTAAGGATCACAAACTAATATATATTATTTACATACTTATTCTTTGCATTCAATGCAAATATACATACATGTTTCTCAAAAACAAGAAAAATTAGGTGTTGGTCTTTATACGCAAATGCTTCTGGTCTTCTCAAGTAGATTGATTAATTAAGCTTGATTTATTAGATTAATATTTAATATATATAATTCACATAAACTTAAATAAACCAAAACCCATGATTATCATTCGACAAGTGTTTCAATAGACCAAAGTTCACAAACTAATATATACATTATTTACATACTTCTCCTTCGCATTCAATGCAAATACATACATGTCTCTTAAAAACAAAAAAATGACTTCTGGTTTCTTGAAGTAGCTGTCGAATAGTCATTTTGAGCTTTTATTTATATAATACTAGTACAAACAGATTACTCAAGTTTTTGATAAAAATTTTTCAACATTTTTAAGATAAATAAAAATTATAAAAATAATGTTAATCATTTCTGTATATAACTATTTTCTTTGAATTAAGAGACTCAATGTGGCTTCTTGTAAATACCAACAATCAAATTTTTTCGCTGTTCTAAACTTAGATAAACCAGAACCGATGATTACCAGTTGACAGCTGTTTCAATAAACCGAAAGTTTCTTAGTGTAAAGGCCACAAACTAATATACATTATTTACATACTTCTCCGTCACATTCAATGCAAATACATATACATACATACATGTATCTTAAAAACAAAAAAAATTTGTTGTTGGTCTTTACGCAAATGACTTCTGGTCTCCTGAAGTAGTTATCAAATAGTTACCTTGGGCTTTGATTTATATAAACCTAGTACGAACAAATTACTTAAGTTTTTGATCAAAAGTTCTTTAACATCTTTGAGATAAATAAAAATTATAAAAATTATCTTATACAATTCTGTCCGTATCAAATTTCTCTAAATTAAGAAAGCTAATGTGGCTTCTCGTAAAGACCAAAACCAATTTTTCTCTTTCCACTAAACTTAAATAAACCAGAACCCATGATTATCATTTGACAGGTGTTTTAATAGACCAAAAGTTACTTAGTGTAAGGATCACAAACTAATATATATTATTTACATACTTATTCTTTGCATTCAATGCAAATATACATACATGTTTCTCAAAAACAAGAAAAATTAGGTGTTGGTCTTTATACGCAAATGACTTCTGGTCTTCTCAAGTAGATTGAATGGTAATTATATGGGCTTTGATTTGTAGTTAATTTAATATATAAATGCCTGATAAATAAAATTTCAGTCACCAGTGTCAGTTAGTTAAACATAACTTCATATGCTCTAGCACTGATATGAATTTGTAACTCTATACAGTATAAAACGAGTGACTTATAGCGTCACTAGTTGAGCGCCCTTTCCGAAAACCGAACTGATTGTCGGACAGATCGCCTTCCTGTCCAATAGTTGCCTGCATCCTCGCACATATCACCCGCTCGAATAGCTTCCCGGCTATATCCAGCAGGCAGAGCGGACGGTACGAGGATGGCTCTTCCGGAGGTTTATTCCCCTTGGGGAGGAGCATCAGTCTCTGCACCTTCCACTGCGCCGGAAAGCATCCCGCTTTGAGATAGGCACTGAATGTGTCCGCGAAAATATGTGGCACATTCAGCGCAGCGGTCTTAATGGCCAGACCAGGTATTCCATCCGGTCCTGGGGCTTTACGGATGGATATTCTCCTTGCAGCCATTTTCAGCTCGGTTATGCTAATGTCTGGCGGCGCGACTACACTATCGATCCCCATTAAACCTGTCTCGGCTTCCCGTTCCTGATCTTGTGGGAATAGGTGGCGCACCGCTCTGTCAAGAAAATGTGGACACGATGGCATTGAGGCGCCCCTCGGTTTGATCTTATTCATCACCATTTTGTAGGGCTTACCTCAGGGATCGCGGTCTACTTCCTCGCAAAATTCGCGCCAGCACTTGCGTTTAGCCGCTTTAATGGCAGCCTTGAGCTCTTTCCGTTTTTCCTCAAAGGCGGTGGTTAATTCTTGGTACCGCGGCTGGTTCCGAGCTCTCTGGTGCAGTCGACGAGTCCTCAGACACTCACGGCGTAATTTTGCGATATTCTCATTTTACCAGTAAATAGGTGGGCGGCCACGAGGGATGGATTTCCTGGCCATAGAGATATTGCAAGCCGCTATTATGGCACGCGTGAGTTCCTCGGCTCGTTCTTCCGGTGTTTCTTTGACAGCGACTTCTGCTAAGGAGCAGAGGAACATTTCTCGGTCGAAGGTAGACGGTACCCATCTCTTGTATTGGAAGCTTTTGTTCAAACCTGCTGCCCTGTTAATCATCGATTGGAGCTGGTACACGAGTGCTTGATTGTCGCTCCCCGTGTAGCGATCACTAACTTTCCAGGTAAACCCTCTCTTCATTAATCTGGGATCGATGAAGGTTAGGTCTACTATAGACGACCTCCCCGCCTTGGTAAAAGTGGGAGTCGCCCAGGCATTAAAATCCCCTCTGATGACTATTGGCAATCGGGAGGACCTTGCACTAGTAACGATGGCATCAAGGGATCCCAGAAATCCGTCGATGTTATCACTGGGTGGGAGGTAGCAACTGTATATTCGCATACCCGCCACCTCCATCCACGTAAAATTGGGGAATGGAGCGGCCATTTTTCCGGATATATTCATGTTTCCACATGCCCAGATGGCCGCTCTGCAAGTGGCATCACTCACCCATTTCGATTCACTGAGATCCCTGTACTCCTGGCTGACGATAACAATGTCGGCCTGCTCTTCTCTGACCAATCGTGGCAGCAGATCCTGGGCCACAGCACAGTGGTTTAGGTTGATTGGTAGCACCTTAACCATTTCTGTCAAATGCTTCAACCCTAGGTGGGGCTGTGTTCTTATCCGCCGCGCAATCCACTGCTTTGTGGCCCTCTTGGCCGCACCGGAAACACTGCGATGATCGGTCGACTTTGCTTTTGCAAGCCTTTGCGAAGTGACCGACTTCGTGGCATCGGTAACAACGCGTGATCGGCTCGCGGAGCCGAACCCTGCAGTTGACCCTGCCTATCCGAAGCTTCCCATTCTGTAGCAGCTTTTTTGCTGCCGATGCGGGAAGAAGGACACTGGTCATCTGAGTTCCTCCATATAACCTTCTAAGCTTTATATTCCCAGAAGGTACCAGATTTGGCCCGATCACCGCAGAGATTGCCTTTGCCACTTCCTCCGCCGTCGTGGCCTCGTGCATGTCCTTTATAGTAATAGACTCTTTGTGAGTCAGCATCTGAACCTCTGCTAACCCACGTAATGTGGACGAGACCGCTGCCTTGAAGTCTTGAGTTCCTACGCCAGGTCTTCCAAGCTCAATCAGCAGATCTTCTCCTCTGGTACGCCGGATACGGGAGACTCTTTCTCCCAGCGGCTTGAGGTTTGGCGCGGCCCGTATTTGCCGAAGGTTGTCGTCATAGGCTCGCCCTCCTGACACTTTAATCTTAATGGCGTCGGGACGAGCTGGTTTTACGACCGTTTTAGGTTTTTTGGACACCTTTGGCGGTCCTCCGACATCCTTGGCTTTCTTCAGCTGCGTATTTTGCTGAGCCTCTTTCTTTTTGCCCTTGCGCACTACAGTAGCCCAGTCAGGGACCTTTAACTGGTTCCCACCGGTTTTAGGAACGGATGTCGAAGCATCTCTACGCAAAAATTTACTTCTATTAAAATTAGAAGGAGATGCACACCTTTAATAAAACATTTTACAATTTTTAAAGAATTAATTATGGAGTTAATAGAGGCAGGTACAAAATTGGAAGAAACTGATAAAGTGTTACATCTTTTTCTGACACTACCTTCAACTTACGACGGAGTAATTACTGCAATAGAAATATTATCTGAAGATAATTTAACCCTTTCATTTGTAAAAACAAGGCTTCTAGATCACGAGGTTAAATTAAAATTAGCCCTGTTAAAAAAAATCACGCTGACTCAGTACTGATTTATATGAAATCAATATGAAATCATCACTGCATCAATATAAAATCATCACCGAATCAGAGTAGAAACAGTACGGAATTAGCAGTAACTTTTTCCCAAAACGCAGAATTGAATTGGTACAGGATCAGTACAAAATCAGGATTGAATCAGTACAAAATCGGTATTGAATGTTTACTGAATCTTCGATGAATCAGAGTTACACGCAGAGTAATTAAACAATAAAAGTTAATTTATATGTGATTAATAAAAGTGATTAATCACATACCGTAACACGTGTTTAATCACATGATTTTTTACATGTGAAATAACGTGACTATTACAAAACGCCCAGCTAGATTTTTATAGGTATTCATTGTAAATTTCCAAGAGAAAGGTATGTAGTATAAGCCCAGTTAGAATTTATTTTAATGGTATTAATTTTAATGGAATAAACATATTTTTAAATATATGGACAATTTCATACAGGTTAAAATTTTAATGTACATATCGATACCATATTAGAAGAACAATATATTAAATTAGCTGTCTCTAATGGCTCTCGTGCTATACTTGCGTCAGGCGCTATCGCGCCTTTTGATATTAATGGTATTAATTTTAATGGAATAAACATATTTTTAAAAATATGGACAATTTCATACAGGTTAAAATTTTAATGTACATATCGGTACCATATTAGAAGAACAATATATATTTAGTAATGTATTGCAGCAATTTCATATTAATTGTAACTAGGCTTTTTGAAACGTCTACAAATATGTTTTCAGTATGTTTGTAACTGTTTGTGAATGTAGCAGATAGAAGATAGTAAATCATGCAATAGAAAATACTAAAGTCAGTATGGAAGTAATAACATCTCTTTAAGATTATATTATTTAACATTTCAAGTACATATATTTATTTCATTAATCCAATTGTTAAATATCAAAAACACCTTCTACAAGGGTGTAAAAATTCAGAAGTATGGTGGAATTTCAATCACATTTTTAAAATTATTATCTAATAGTTTAATATCTTTAATTTGTCGCAAATCGTTTCCTACTTAAAAATTACTAAATATATTTTTAATTAACTATTAATTAGGTATATGATACTTACAAAAGTTTCTGCAATAGAGAGTACTAAAGTCAAAATAAAAACGACAAGTATTTTGTAGCATATAATAAATCTAATCCACATCCACATTATATTATCCACATCCACATCCTCCATCCTCCACATTATATTAAAATGTTATACTGTTAAAAGGACGATTTAAGTATAAATTATGTTATATTTTTTTAAATAATTTGTAAAAATTAATTTTTTTTAATTCAATATGATCGTGACGCCCAAAGGAATAATTTGACATAGTGTTTGACTTTTTTATAGGTATTTAATTAATTTTTTAATGGTTTTAAAGTGTAAGTCTGAGCGTACGTCCGTACAGGCAGACATTTTATTTTTTAAGTCTTTTTATCTCTCTTGGATTTTCGAAAATAGTACATTATGCTCGCTACGCTCGGTCCCAAAGCTCGCACTCGCCGTGAATGATACGTTTCGCGCCCTTGGTGCATATACTATTTTTTCGTCCATAGGCCGTTAAGATGTAATTTACATTACAATTTTTGACTGTTAGAATATAGTATGGATAGGGAATGAAAAGGATGGAGCGGAGGGGAGGAAGCGTGTCCAGGGCCGCAGGCCCGGCGGGGGTGCAGGGGGCGAAGCCCCCGCCGGGGGGTTGGGGGCGGAGCCCCACCCCTTAAAAAATTAATTTTTACGTTCCTAAAAAAAGTAATAATAAATTTATATGAAGTTCACAGAAATTAGAAATCACCAACAGTTCAAAGTAAATTAATATTCCTACACTTTCGTGAGCGACACGATACGACCTTTCATAGAAACGATGTGTCGGAAGTAAACAATAAAGCAATAATGCGAGAGCGCGCGCGCGCACTCTCTCCCTCTCTCTCCCTCTTGCCGTATTGTTTCGCGGCTTAGGCCGAGAATTTGTCATTTCGCGGCCCGCAGGCAGGGACCGAAGATTCATTTCGCGGCCTGAGGGCGAAAAAATGAATTTTTTTTTTAATGAAAGTGATCGCGGAACCACACGGATTAATTAAAAAGTGTTTAACTTTTTTATAGGTGTTTAATTACTTTTTTAAATGGTTTAACCTCGATTATTTAACTCGATTATTTATTTGTTTATCTCAATCAATTATAACTGAAGGTAACATTAAGGACTGGACATCATCTACAGGAAAAAATTTTTTCTCAACCAAAAAATTAAATATTTATCATGTATATATTTTATTTTATTTTTATTATTCTTTAAGTAGTATGTATGAATAAAGGTGATGGCGATTACTTAGGCAAAATAGTAAATGTTTATCATACATATTTTATTTTATTTTTATTATTCTTTAAGTAATGTGTATGAAAAAATGTTATGGCGATTACTGAACCAAAAAATTAAATATTCATAAAAAATTTTGTTCTTGGATTTTTCTTTTACTTGAATTTAAATAAGTTTGATTATTATTATTGTTATTGTAAGGAGATTTATTGTTAATAAATATTTTTAAATTTTTTTTGGAAGTTGTACTTGATAATTCTATATTTAGTTGTCCATGGTCAAAAATAGGAGTATTTAAACGCAATCCAACATTGTTAGATGATTGACCTTGTGATTTATTATCATAGCAAAACTTAGCCTTATAGGAAATTGTCTTCTTACCATTTCAAAATGTCATCTAAAGATGGCTCTAAATCAATACGTGATAATAAACCTATTTTACCAGAGTTTTTTCCTGTTATTATTTCTGCAGTAATTATATAATGTTTCATGTCTTTGATTATTAATCTTGTTCCATTACAAAGACCATCGTTAATATTTAAATTTCTTAAACAACTAACTATTGCTCCTTTTTTAAACATCAGCTTATGAGGCGAAAGTCCATTTGGAGTTAAAGAATTCAAAAATTCTGTTGATATTTCTGTTCATTCTGTTTCATTTAATTTGTTATTTAAATCGCTTCCAATTCTATCATCAATGTAATATGTGTGTTTTTCTTCGTTGATTTTTTCTAATATATCATTATTAATTTACAGAACATCTGCATTTAATGGTGATAATATAACTTTGTGGGCAAGTGTTTTATCAACAATATTGATATTACTTCCAAAAATTTCTGTTATTAAATCTGATTCACAAATAAAACTTTTCGGAATCTCTCTTATATTATTTTGTTGCATTTTTGTTTTCTCCTATGTCAAGTAACCAATATTTAAATTCATTATCTGAATTTTGTAATCTTAAATTTTGTTTTAATGAATATTTTGAAAAATATGACCATAAATAGCTCTTTTTTACACAAGATTTTACTATTTTGGTTCTGTTTCCGTGTCGAATTATTGGTAGAGTTTGTCTAAAGTCGCCAGATGTTATTATTACTTTTCCTCCAAAAGATAGATTAGTTTTACAAATATCATACCAACCAATTGAAACCATTGATATTTCATCCCATATTATAATTTTTATATTTTTTTAAAAAAATTCCTTGTTTATAATTAGGATTTATGTTACAAGTTGTTTCTTCATTAATACACAATGGTAACTTAAATATACTATGGACTCTCATGTAAAAAAAAAAGAATGGGGAACGCCTGGAAAAAGTCTGGCTTATAAAGTTTTGGCAAAGTCTAGCTGGTGGAACTATCCCATACTTTTTGCCAGACTTAATCTATTTTATTTTAAAAGTCTGGGAGAATTTAACCAGACTTTCGCCCGCACATTTCGCCACACTTTATAATAAATTTGAAAGTCTGGTAGAATTCGACCAGACTTTCTCCCAGACTTCCCCCTCGTCGAATCTTCGTCGCACTGCATCTTCCAAACTTAAAATTTATGTTGTATCTAATTATTAGAAACAATACATCCTCGACATGTTTTGAGCTATCGAACTCACAAAATCACCAGATACGTATCTATTACATATAAAAAAAGTCACCAATGTTTTTCGTGTATCTCGCGACAACAAACTGATAAAATGGTTCGGGTACAAAACGATATGAAAACCAACTTCAATTTGGTGATTGTGTTTTTATCATTGGTGACTTTTCATATGTGATAGATAAGTATCTGGTGGTTTTGTGAGTTCGATAGCACAAAATATGTCGAGAATGCATTGTTCTATTAATTAGATACAATATAAATTTTATGTTTGGAAGATGCAGTGCGACGAAGATTTGACGAGGGGGAGGTCTGGAAGAAAGTATGGATTATATATCCCAGACTTTCAAACATAATTATTAAGTCTGGCAAAATGTGCGGGAAAAAGTCTGGTTGATTTATCCCAGATTTTAAAATAAAATATATTAAGTCTGGCAAAAAATATGGGATAGTCTCACCAGCTAGACTTTGTCAAGACTTTATAAGCCAAACTTTTCCTAGACTTCCCATATTTTTTTTTACACGGGCTGTTTTGCCATTAATTAATAAATTTGCAGTTATGCCAGTCCACGCCATTGTAATTAATGGTATTTTATACGAAATTAAATAGCTTTTACCACTTCCTCCAGGGCCATCAATGAAATACAATAAATTTCCTTTGGCGTTAATTACTGCATCAGTAATTATTATGTTTTATATTATGGGGAATTTCGGCAATCGGGTTTTTTTTATAAAGCATACTATATTGATTTTTAATTATTTTGGATTATGTAGAAAGCGTTATGTGAATTTTTACATTATTTATTCAGTTTTTTATTATGGGGTAATTTTTTAATAGTACTTTTTTGTATAGGTTCCATTATTGATTTTAGTTATCCTGAGATTTTCATACATCGTTTTAAATAAAATTATATAAAACATTACTTCATATACTAGGATAACAGAAACTCATTAACGTATTCTCTATAAAAAGTGCTATTACCAAATTACCAATAACAAACAAATTAATAAGTACTGCTAAATAAATAAATCAATAAAATTTTGCAAAAGATGTATACATATCACATGACAATAAAAAATCAATAATAATTTTTTTATGAAAAGTGCTATTGCAATAATAATTAAACTCTATTTCATACAAAAATAATTATTTTTATAGATAATTTCTATTTTTTTAATATTATCATTTTAATTCATCGTATAATAATAATCATTAATTATTATACATATGATAAAAAATCTATATGGGTACAATTTAATAAATCATAATTGAATGTAGTTAAATAATAAAATATTTTTTAGTTTAATTTAATATTATCTATTATATAATGATTTTTCATCGAGCGAGCGTGAGCGAGTGAGGATTATAGCTAGTTTTAATTAAAAATGTATATATTACTGAAATATTATAAAAAGTTACTGCACTAGAAATAACTGAAATCAAAATAGAATCGTCAAGTATTATAGTTGATAAATACACATTTTTTTAAGCAAAGTGCCCTACATTATTTGGTCTAAAATGTTTGTTTAGTTTCGCTAAACAATCTTTTGTAATACATAATCCAATCGTTATACTAAAGACACCTTCTGCGAAGGTGTAAAAATTTGCAAGTATGATGTAATTTCAATTACACTTTAGCAATTCTTATCTTACTTTATAAAAACTTACTGCAACAGAAAATACTGAAATCAAACTGGAATCATCAAGTTTTCTGCTGAAAAATTTAGAACATTTACTCAAAAAGTATACTACACAAAATGGCGTATCTTGCATCAATAAATAAACAATATAATATTAATAATAATATTCATTTGTGCATATTAATTTCTCCATATGCATTAAAACGTAAATATCTCTTTTTTATTGGTTTAAAATTACTTTTTGTATTTTTTTTAAACCAATAAAATAGAGATATTTACGTTTTAATACATAATGGAGAAATTAATATCGTACAAATGAATGAATATTACTTCCATACTGATTTTAGTATTTTCTATTGCATGATCTATTCTCTTCTATCTTCTACATTCACAAACAGTTACAAAAGATAATGAAAATATATTTGTAGACGTTTCAAAAAGCCTTAAGTTACAATTAATATGAAATTGCTGCAATACATTACTAAATATATATTGTTCTTCTAATATGGTACCGATATGTACATTAAAATTTTAACCTGTATGAAATTGTCCATATTTTTAAAAATATGTTTATTCCATTAAAATTAATACCTTTAAAATAAATTCTAACTGAGCTTTTTGAAACGTCTACAAATATGTTTTTATTATCTTTGTAACTGTTTGTGAATGTAGCATTGAGAATAGACTGAGAAATGATTGATCATGAAAGTTAAGCAGAATTGACCGCGGTTAAAAGTGGATGGGTGAATAACTAACTTTAACAGAAAAATATGTAATACTTTTTTTTATTTATTTTATGTTTTTTTGATAATTTTATGTGTTTTTACCTCATTTTTTTAGAGAATTATACTACATACCTTTCTCTTGGAAATTTACAATGAATACCTATAAAATCTATCTGGGCGTTTTGTAATAGTCACGTTATTTCACATGTAAAAAATCATGTGATGAAACACGTGTTACGGTATGTGATTAATCACTTTTATTAATCACATATAAATTAACTTTTATTGTTTAATTACTCTGCGTGTAACTCTGATTCATCGAAGATTCAGTAAACATTCAATACCGATTTTGTACTGATTCAATCCTGATTTTGTACTGATCCTGTACCAATTCAATTCTGCGTTTTGGGAAAAAGTTACTGCTGATTCCGTACTGTTTCTACTCTGATTCGGTGATGATTTTATATTGATGCAGTGATGATCATTAATTTCAATATGAAATCAATACTGAGTCAGCGTGAATTTTTTGAACAGGGAGAGTCGTGATACGAGTGCATAAAGTTCTTCAGACCGATCAGCAAATATTTAATAAAAAGAATAAATTTTAAAATTCAAAAACAAAAAGTAACAATCAATTTAATAATAAAAAGAATAATAACAACTTAAAGGCAAAGAAAAATAAATTTACGTTTAAATGCCATACATGTGGGCGCAAGGGACACAATAAGTCTTATAAAATTGTTTTTACAAGAAAAATGACAATAAAGACAATCCAAACGACTGTTAGTGATGAGAATACGTCTTTTGCAGTTATGGCTGGTGATTTCAAGTTTACATCGAATGAAAAATCAACATTTATTCTGGATCAGGAGCATCAGATCTAGTTAATTATGAAAATTTAATGCATAATATTGTGAAATTGTCACCTCCAATAAAAATATCTGTGGCCAAAAATTAAACTTTTATAATTGCAACAAAGAAAGATTCTGTTAACGTTACGAGTGATAAAGGAATCAAAGGAATTTTAGAAAACGTTCTTTACTGTCCTGGATGTACCACATAATTTTATCCGTGCAAACAATTCAGCAAACAGGAGCAGCTGTCATCTTTCATCCACATGGAGTAGAATTTAAAAAGGGCAGTATGAGTATTAAATGTTTTAAATAATCTTATAGTTGTTGAATTTTTGGTTAAAAATAATAAACGAAGTAATAATTTGATATGTAAAATTTTAAATAATGCTAATTATAATTTATGGCGTAAGAATTAAAAAATAAATTGATGGTTGATGATTTTAATTTACTAAATAAAGTAATACCTAATGATGATTTATGTGAATCTTGTATACTTGGTAAACAAGCAAGATTACTGTTTGAAAAGCAAAAGATAAAACTTACGTTAAACGACCATTATTTATTGTACATTCTGATATATGTGGACCAATTACTTCTTTTACTATTGATAATAAAAATTACTTTGTTCTTTTTATCGACAAATTTACGCATTTTTACTTTTCTTCTTTTTTTTTTAAATGTTTTAAATCAAACTAGTTTTCTAGTTAATTATGAAAATTTAATGCATAATATTGTGAAATTGTCACCTCCAATAAAATATCTGTGGCCAAAAATTAAACTTTTATAATTGCAACAAAGAAAGATTCTGTTAACGTTACGAGTGATAAAGGAATCAAAGGAATTTTAGAAAACGTTCTTTACTGTCCTGGATGTACCACATAATTTTATCCGTGCAAACAATTCAGCAAACAGGAGCAGCTGTCATCTTTCATCCACATGGAGTAGAATTTAAAAAGGGCAGTATGAGTATTAAATGTTTTAAATAATCTTATAGTTGTTGAATTTTTGGTTAAAAATAATAAACGAAGTAATAATTTGATATGTAAAATTTTAAATAATGCTAATTATAATTTATGGCGTAAGAATTAAAAAATAAATTGATGGTTGATGATTTTAATTTACTAAATAAAGTAATACCTAATGATGATTTATGTGAATCTTGTATACTTGGTAAACAAGCAAGATTACTGTTTGAAAAGCAAAAAGATAAAACTTACGTTAAACGACCATTATTTATTGTACATTCTGATATATGTGGACCAATTACTTCTTTTACTATTGATAATAAAAATTACTTTGTTCTTTTTATCGACAAATTTACGCATTTTTACTTTTCTTCTTTTTTTTTTTTAAATGTTGTAATCAACGTTATTGGGATTTAATAGATATACTCTACCAGCTTTAAAGTCATTATTAAGAAGAGGAAAAGTTATGGTTTATATTAATGACGATTGTATTTCAAAGATTATTTTGAAGTATTAGATATAACTTACAAGAAGTTTCAAAGATCAGAAAAGGAATGGCAATGAGAACATATTTGGTGGGCAACCGGGTTATCTAAAAAGGGAAAAAAAATTTCAATGATCCAAAGAGGAATGGTAGTGAGGCGACATAGTGAGGACATACCTGGAGGACTACACAATTCGTAATCGGGTTACTTAAAAGAAGAAAAAAAGTAAATAAGTGTGTATACATCGTTACATATTCCACTAAATTATACAGGGCCCCCGTAAAAAAAATTTTTATCTTGATACTCTAAATGATAGAACTTTATTCTATACGGTATTTCATAAACTCTATTAATTACTAATCTGCAAAGTGAGCAACACAGCACAAATATTAATGTATCAGTTATTAATGATCTTCACTTATTAATGTATCAATTATATCTCGTCACAGCACACTCCAATTTTAAGAAAACTCTTAAAATTTAAGAATATGCTCTTTAAGTGCAGCATTTTTTCCCAACAAAAACACCAAAAACACTCTGAATTAAACAAAATTTTGTGTAGCTATTCTTTTGATCCATCAGTAATCTTTTTTTGACACACATATTATTTAAATATTATAATAATTAATTGAGTTTTGATGAGAAAAAAATGCTCATTTTCCAAATGAACAGATTTTTGTGTAATTAATCGTGTGCCGAGGAGGCTTCATAACACACTTAAAGAGTATATTGTAGAGATTCTGTATACACAAAGTTTTATTAAAATTGGAGTATGCTGTCACGAGATATAATTGATACATTAATAACTGGTGTTTATAATAATACATAAATAATATTTGTAGTATGTCTATGACTTTGCTTAGTACTAGTACTTTTGATTGGTAATTAATAGTTTATGGAATACCGTATAAAATAAATTTCTGTTGTTTAGAATATGGAAACCAAAGTTTTTTGCGGGGGCCCTAAGCCCTATTTGTCCTTGATGAGGCTTTTTTCGTGTGGGACTAGCTTGACTGTCCAATCTGTGCAATTTTAATCAAAGCTTGTAATGCTATTATTTGTTTTTGCTGATATAACACCTAAAATAAGAAAGGAATTTATAATTTCACCAAATTCTGCATTAGTTACAATCTAAAATATAAAAAGTTAACTTATCATTTGTTAAGCAATCAAACACTTTCATATTTTTCTTAATTAGGTAATTCTTAAGTAAGTTCAACGTCAACAATTTTTATAACAAAATAATAATTAACTATATTAACAGTAGCCCAATATAAATATTTCATTAATTACCATAATCTTTGACAATTTTTATCATTTTATTAATGGCTGCTATACTAATGTTTATTGTCACACTATAATTAAAAAAGTAAAAGTATATCATTGGCGTACAATTTTGTTTGTGTACAAATTTTACTTGACACATTGTTTTTATGATTAACAGCTTCCCCATATCATCAAATCTGTTTCTGAAAATGAAAAAAATGTTGTTAAGTTCAAATAAAGTATATATTACAATCTTTGATACAAAATTTTATTTTCATAAATGCTAAGAGTTATAAAAACTTAATTAAATATTCCAGGATCAACTTAATTTATTTATATGGTTGCATGCAATTTTCTGCTAGAAAGTAAATAAGTTTTATTCATCTGCTTGTTTCGATATGACATTATTTACATTACCTTTTTCCAAAATGTTTTTTGGTATCAACATCTTACGTTGAGATTGAGATATACATGATTATTCTGCCTCCTCAATCAGTTTACAGTTTTATGTTTTGATATAGTCATTGGTCATTCCACTCATAAAAACTTATCATGATTGTCTTTAACCATTTGCTATGATTTAATAAAATACTGGATTCCATATTCCTTGTGTTGTGTATTTTTATCACTTACTTCATCGTTGGAATCAATAATTGGCATAATAATGACCATATGCTTCTTTGGATTCGTTGAACCAAAACGTTGCATTTTATCTTAACGAAATTCAAATAGTATGGTGAAATAGTTTTAACTTGAAATTATTTTAAAAGTATTAAAAAAGTTGTTTAATAAATAAAACGGTTATTAAATAAAATTTGTACATTTACCTAACAAATATGGAAATAAACACCATTTAAAGGATGACAGTGATTAAGATTAGAGTAGTTAAAGAAGTTTACACCTGTAAAAGAGGTTACCCAAAGTAAACCTTATCTTAAAATACGTGATTTTAAATAACAATTAAAATATACTTATCTGAATTTATTATAGTTTGCTTCAGTTGTTTACGAATTAGCAGCAGACGAGTAGACGACTATTAGATAGCTGCTGCTATAGTGCTGCCACCAAATTGACACTGCGACTGCTCTCAGCAGTCTCAATCAACTCATCTTGTTACTCGTAATGTTAAATGTCAAAAGCTTCCGACATAAAATACAGCAAAATGTAATGTGTTAGATTTATGTATTTTAAATATTTTTATGTTATAACAAATAAATCAGTAATTAAAACATACATAACCTTTAGTTTAATAGTGTTTTATTTAATTTTACCATTAAATTATAACATTTCACTTTTAAACCATGACAATGTCGCCTCATGAAATCAGCCGAGCAATATTTAAACTTTTAACTGGCAAAGAATTAAAAAAACGAAGTATAATCAATTTTTCAAGAAACACTAATTGTGATATTTCCTTTCCAATACCAATAATATTTTGGAAAGAATACATTGAGAAAGACAATATTTTAGGTTATGAAACAATTTTTGATTATTATATATTAATACATGGAATAAAAGATTTTATATGGAAAGATTTCGTGTTGAAAGTAAGTAAAAAATAATTTTTCTCAATGTGCATATATTAAGGTTTTTTTTTACAAAAACAATACTCTAATATAATGTCAAAGTTGAATTTAAAAATATTTAGTTAAGCATGTGCGGTAATTTAGTTCTTTTAATTGAATATAATTTTTGGTGATAAAACATATGCCTACATTTTAATTTTGTTCTTGATAGAATATGCATTAAATAAATACATAACAAATTAATTAATTAATTGTATAATGATTGATAAGCAAATAATCACATTTATTTAACTAATCATTTATTAATCTAATGTATAATTACTTATACAAAAAATATAGCTAGAAAGAATTGGGGATAATTTAATACACGTGTGGAAGGATAATTTAACAGTTTATATAAAGTATAACAGAGATATTGTAACATTGCAAGCAATTAAAAAAGCAATTCTTGAAGGTTCAGAATATGGACGAAAAGAGATATGCGAGAAGTATTTTAAATTAAAAGTAGAAGAGGATTTCAAATCTGAAATAACAAATATGAGATTACAATTATTAAAAGATGTTTCTACAAATTTTTTAAAATCTCAAGGTTTGAATACTACAGACGATGAAAAATGTGATAACAAATATTTATATAGTACAAAATCACACAATAGGTCAAAGACAGATTATAATATATATTTATGTGGCGTTACTTTAATCAATAATAAAAAAGACAGCTGTGTAACAGCAGTTGAATATACTCAAAATAAAATGAATAAAATTGCAGAATTAAATAATCAAAAATGTCTAAATGTTTATACCAATAAACAAAAAAAGGAAGAAGATATTCAAAAGATAGTAAGAGCTTCCATAAACTATGAACTATTATCTGTTAAACACACTAGTCCTGTTACTTTAAATATTCACAAGGGTGTAGATGTATCTGTTAAGGGTATTTATATTTTTTAAGAAATATAAATTATTTTCTAAAGTTTGCTGTTTATAATTATATTTTTTACAGAAGCATCATTTATTCTATACAACAATGTTAGAATTACTGCTATATTAGAAAAATATGCTAATTTAGTACAACAAGATGAGTTGTCAGATCTTATTCCTCTTGAAGAATTAGAACCTGGTTATCTATGCGTAGATAATGTATGTGCATATTTCAATAAGATTGTATAATTTTCTTTTTTGTTTTACTGTATAATAATATTTTTTAGGAAATATGGTGTCTTATTTATAACTATATTATGAAATATCCAGGAATTTTAGAATCTTGTGTTACAATAACACCAAAATTTGAAATAGACATTCATATACTATGGAATTTTTTATCAAGCATGTGTCACGATTTCAGTAAATTTTATAGTTCAAATAGAATTTTAATGGTAAGTGTATTTGTAAAATAGTGAATAGAGCAATATTCCTAATTTATAATATTACTTTTCAGAATTCTTTTTGCTTAGAATATAGGATGGAAAAATTATCACAATTGATATACATGATAATGGCATTACAAGTTGTGCTACGCAATGTATTCACCCTGCTAGGCATTGAAGAAGTTGAATATATGTAAAGTTCATCTATAAAATGTATTTATTTATTGTTTAAACTATAGAAGTAGCTTGAACAAGAAAAGTAAAAATTTACTTTTGTTGATTTTACTATTGAAGCTTTTATAATACTAGACTGCCATATTATTACTCAATTTTTAAAAAATAATAAATAATTCTATTTTTGCAATTTGAGTATAAAGGAGTCAGAATATAGTAAAATAAACAGTTGATATTTGTACTTTTACACAAAAGTTAAATGTATATATTTAAATTAAATTAATTTGTTTGTATTATAATAGGTCACACTTAATTCGTAATTATCTATATAGTATATCATTACATCCTCAATTTCAAATTTTAATACTATAGAATTCTTAAATCTCTTATCAAATATAATATTTTACTTGCCATCTAAGTCTGATTACCTACACATCACCTAACAGTTCAATTTTAATACAAATATTAATAATTTTTAATTACAAATCTTCAGAAAATATGTTTTTTTGAAAAAAGCATAATATTCTTTCATATCTGAATTTTCTAGTTCTATAAAATTCCTTTAAGTTCTTTATTTTTATATATTTTAAATATTTATTAAACAAAAATTATAAACTCATTGTAATATTTAAAAAATTATATCTCATTTTATTTTAATAAGTATAAAATTTCGTTTGAGGATCTTACCATCATAACAAACACATTGAAATCTAAATGAGATAAATTTGAATTTCCCGCCGCGTGAGAAATATGGTAGAGACCCATATAACCGACTAGAGTAACCATCAGATTGTTTAGAATATCGTGAGAAAAGCATGAAAACTGTCGGTATTTGTATGGACGGTGAACATTTTTCTGCTCAATGTAGAGGGAGCCGAAGGTTGCAAATTTTCTTATATTCTCTTTTTTCTTTAATTTGATTGTGTCTCGTGACTTTCTTTTTATTTAAATACGTTACAATATCTTTACAGTATTAATTCCGATTTAATTGTTTTATTTTGGTACTTGATGTGCTTCCTTCTTATTTGTAAGTAGTGCAATTTATTTATAATAAGTTATTTAACAGCGTTTTGAATACTTTTAAATTTGTAAAAACTATGTTGATTAATAAAAAGTTTAGACTAATTATTTGCATTAGTGATCATACGAATAAATATTCCTTTAAGCATTTCTATGTCATTTATTAAGTAAGTTTATTTCCATTTTTAAGATTTCCGACATAGTAAAGTAAAATATAATGTTATTTGTCAGTATATTGAATTATTTTAAATTATACAACAAGCATAAATTTACACTTTCACGTTGTTTCTGAAGAATTAATGAAACAAATCTTAAAACGTAAAAAAGTATAAAGGAGATTTCTAAGATGAATATAATTTTCATACTACTAAAGATAGTTTATGATAGCAAAATTTTTTACCTGCATAGATAACCATTCTGTATAATTTTGCTCACGATTTTTAATAGTAAAATGTTAAAATCTTGACTATTTGTATACGTCATTAAATTGGATTTATTAAATTAATGTGAATTATATAAAATAATAAACGAAAGGATTATTATAAAAAAATATTGATAGTACCATTTGGTTTAATATTAATAATAATTGAATAGAAAATTTGTAACATTCGAATGGTTTCAAACGGTACATTGTCTTGATTCTGCTTGAGTTACTTTGTGGCAACGGATACACCTATACAAGAGATCTTCCTAAAATTTCATCTCGAATCGATGTAAACTCGCGGTGAAACCTAACGGCAACTGAGTTTTGAAACTTTGTTGAAGTCATTTGGATATAGATTGTAATAGTTCTGCTTGGCCAATTCGATAAGTCAAAAGTACAAAATGTTCAAACAATCACCAGTTGCAGTTATTATTTTTATTGCAATGTGTGATCAATACCTAATAAACTTTCATATTTAATTTCCTTGTAGTCGTCGATCATGAACATTATATTAAAATTTCACTACAGTACAGCATTTAATAAAAAACCACTATACGAAAATCAATTCCAGTTTCTAAGTAAGAAAATAATTTTTAACCATAAATTATATACATATATATTACTTGTTTTTAATGATGTAGACTATTAATACGCAAATTGTATGCTTACATAATCCTTTCTTTAACCCTATATTGCCATGTATTCTTAAGGACGAAAAAAGAAAGAAGATAATGTCCGTTTTATTCGTACTGTAACGTAAATCCTATTACAATTATATCAATTTGCGTATACCGAAATAATGAAGGTATTTTGTTTGAGTTGGTCCCTTTGGATGCATAAGCGATGTATATAAGCTCCAAGGACCAATCGAAAATCGATATATACCATCCCTATATTGCATCACGCGGGAGGCTTAGTCGAACATATCAATTCGTGCATATTATACGTGAAAATCAAACTGTAACATCGGAAAAATATTGCATCTAAACAATGTACATGTATATATATGTACGTATAATTTGAACGACTTTTTTGATTTTGTAAAATGTAGAAAAATATATACATTTACATCGTATTGTGTACGCGTATAGAACGCGAGAAATGTCTATATTAATTGGTTTTGACGTATTTTAATAATATACTGTAAAAGTAAAATTCATAATCAAACCTGATCAGTTTATTTCGGTTGAATTGGCGTATATGCGTATAATTATTGACTATTTGATACTCTCTGTGAAATCTATATTATTAGACAGCGATATATTCAGCAATGGTAAATGTCAAGTAAATAGATACCATTAATATAGGGTACAGATATTCAAATTCCCAGTGCTTAATCTAATTCTATATAACTTTAACTTTATTAAAATAGTTTACATTACTTGATATACGCGGTAAAATGTGTTTTAATGAGTTATTAAAAGTTGAATCGTAAAAAATCCACGAATCTTACAAATCTGTCGCCAATTTCTCGAGTTCTTTGTATATATGGGCTGTTTCACGTCAAGTGGTACGATGAAAATTTTAAATCACTCCAAATTTTGTGAACAGACTGGAAATATCTTCCAGAAGATAGAAAAAAAATTTTAGGTGTTAAAAATAATTTGCCTAAGAGTTATTCCACCATGAAAAATGGAAATTTTTCAATTTTTAGAGAAATTATTATTTTCAAAGCCATTTATCTCAAAATCTATTGATTTTTTTGAAAATACATTATAAACAACTTTTGTTCAAAATAATCTTTAGAACTTATCTACCTGGGTTACAACTCTTAATTTTAAAATCTCGAAGAGATAGGGCACTCGAAAATATTGAATATCAAAAAAAGGCGACCACGCCACAATCGATTTTGATCTAACACCGCTCAAAAGATCACATTTTTTGAGAGCTTTCGAATGGCGGCGGTTAGATTATTGGCCAAGACCGCTGGTGTAAGTTATACGCCATAAACCTCATAAAATCACTAATTTTCATGTATTTTAGGGCATAACTTACACCAGCGGTCTTGGCCAATAATCTAACCGCCGCCATTCGAAAGCTCTCAAAAAATGTGATCTTTTGAGCGGTGTTAGATCAAAATCGATTGTGGCGTGGTCGCCTTTTTTTGATATTAAATATTTTCGAGTGCCCTATCTCTTCGAGATTTTAAAATTAAGAATTGTAACCCAGGTAGATAAGTTCTAAAGATTATTTTGAACAAAAGTTGTTTATAATGTATTTTCAAAAAAATCATTAGATTTTGAGATAAATGGCTTTGAAAATAATAATTTCTCTAAAAAATTGAAAAATTTCCATTTTTCATGGTGTAATAACTCTTAGGCAAATTATTTTTAACACCTAAAATTTTTTTTCTATCTTCTGGAAGATATTTCCAGTCTGTTCACAAAATTTGGAGTGATTTAAAATTTTCATCGTACCACTTGACGTGAATCAGCCCATATATATTATATATATATATATATATATATATAGGTATATGTAGGTACATTATTCTAATATTATGTAGCAGATAAATTATATAAAACTCCGAAATTTGAAATTAAGTTATGAATTAAAAACATTTTAAGATTGTATGTGCACCGCTCAAATTTTACAGAATAATCCCGAAGCTTATACAGACAGATTTTCAAAACGATATAAATTTTACATTATGGGGGTCCTATACTCAATTTTTGTTGATTAATTAATAAAAAAGTAAAACACTACGTAAAAGAATAAGAGAAGGTACTAAGGCAGCTTTTTTTGTCGATAATCTAACTGTGTGCTCAGTTTCACACTAAAATATATTATTGCGTTTTAGAAGACTTTCCACGAAAATGCAATAATATTTTAGTCTGGAACTGAGCACCCGATTAGGTTGTGAATTAACGAAGGCGCTTCTTCTCTTATTTTCTGTCATACTGTAGATTTATTAATTTCTACATTTATCGGTAAGGTAGGGAGGATAACAGTTGACTTTGGAACCTTCTTAAGTAAAAATAAATAAGTATGTTGGAGTCAGAAAATGGTCATTTATTATATCTTTTATGAACATAAAAATGAGTTTTGAAAAAAATTCTGTCTTCTAAGCCCTCAGGCATGTTTTAAACATTTTTACCAAATTTTTACAGATTTTGAAATCGGGTAATTTAATTACGATCTTTGGGTTGAAAGATTACGCCTTTCTTGATTAAAGATTTCTGACCATAAAATGTTTACTCAATTATTATTAACAAAAATTATTTTTACTTTAGCCTCTCCTTATTTTAGGCTATCCGTATGAATTTTTTCAGATTTTTATTCTTTTAACTTTGCTTAATTTAATTTAATTTTGGGTTGAATTATGTGGATTTCTGTAATTTTGATAAACCATGATTGTATCCATCAACAACATTATATTTATATAATTTAACGTATAATAATATTTTGCGAAAAGGAATGTTAAATTGGCATATATACGCGAAAATTACTGTGCATCGATGATATCGACTAAAATTCTTATTTGAAACATTATATTTTAGTTTGCATTAAATAATTATTAAAACTAAATTCAATTACTTTATTTTTAATTGTGTGTGGTAAACTTAATTACTTCTTTGTACAGTCAAAGTACTAGTATTTATTGTTATTAAAAAATATTGAATATATTATAATTTTAAAGACTTTTTACGTATACATTACACGAATATAAGAAACTATTCTTGAGGAGAGGCTCGTTAATTCCTGCCAAATTTTCACCGAATATATACGACGAGTGGAGCAACAATAAAACTGAACAAACATTCGATCTCTCTCTCTCTCTCTCTCCTTCTTTACAATTGCTCCAATTACAGTAGCATGGGAAGGTAAAAAGAATGAGATCGAGAAAATAAAGAACAAGAGAAAGAAAGAGAGAAAAGGTAGAGCCCGAGGGTAATCACAGGTTCGCGGAAAAACTCGGCGAAAAATATGAAACCAGAGAAGCTGAGCGGATCAAAATGAGTCGGCGCGTCGCGAAAAAATATAAAGTACGGGCCTAAACAATAAAGGTTGTAAAAAAAAAGTAAAAACGAAAATGCACGAGAGACGTGGGTAAAATGCACCGAAACGACGAGCAGACGATCAGCGGCCCGAAGTTTATAACACGTATACCTCTCCTCCTTTTGTACTCTTCTTCTTTTTCTTTCTCTGTCGATCCAATTGTGCTATTGTCAAGGTGGAAAGGCGCGAGCCGAGACAGTCGGGCGCGCGCATAGAAACAGCGAAAATCCGCGAGCTCGGTGTGTAGTTAGCAAGTTGCTATGCGGCTGCTTATTTGCTCGTGACTCGTATGACTACTTCATTTTTTTTATTACATTTAATATATTTTTGTCAAGATAAAAATACCGAAGTGTCGAAGAAGTCAAGAATAAAATACGATATTTCATACACACCGTATTAACTGTAAAATTTAGATCGAATAAACCAGTCTGAAGTCGAAAACGTTAATACTTACATTTTTAAGTTTCAACAATTGTCAAAATAATTTAAATAAATTTTCAACGTCTTGCATTAAGTATGTGTTTAGTAAAAACGATAACATATGAAATGTCAGACACGGTCTACAAACGATATATGACTCGTATCTACGATCGATAAATTCATCGATTGTTAAGTAATAACAGTTAGTTGTCAAAATAAAAAATGAGTATACTGCATAGTAAAATTTGCTAATAATATATAAATGTATTTACTGACACTCATCTGTAGATCGGTTAATAATACTAATTTTTGATAATACAATTGTTTACCGAATACAGTTAATATGGAAATATACAAGTGTAGAATACATAAAACGTGCGCGTATTAAATCAATTAAAGAAAAAAAAGAAAGAGGCGAATGAACAAATCTGAGAAAATAATCAATCATTAATTTAGCACGGGAAAGAAAAGAACAAAATTATACGAGTTGAAATATAATTTGTAAGAGAATAATAACATGGTTAAACGCAAATGAATGAAAAACGTACGATGGAAATTAAAGAAACGGTTCGTTTGAATTACCGGAGTGAGATAAGCCATCGGCCGCGTAATGAGCACAAAAATAAAAAGGTTTTGCATCGTGACCGTAAGTGGGGATACGTTCATTATAGATATACGAATTCTAATAGATATGCGAATGATTCCCCTCCCCCGTAAAAGAAGGAAAAAGAAGGGCAACGCAATTGAAAACGATCTTTTGCCTTAGGTCTATATACGTATATATACTTGTATATGTGGGATGTATATATAGGTATATATATATAGGCGGTGCAGACGTATATATCTCCCCTAGGTTGAGTAAAGTGCCGGTTGTGACCGAGCCCCATCTGGATCCAGGTGGATTTCGTGCCCGGTGCTCGATTCTCGAACGTCCTTGGGGCCTTTCGTCCCTGATGTGAAAATGCGCAAAGTGTTGTTTGTGTACGATGCATACATATACATATAGATACACGTATACACACGTATACGCAGGGCCCCCGGTAATTGATACGGGAATGCGGATGGCGCGCGTACACTTGCTTCAACGTATACATATACATGCGTATGCGCGCGAGTGTGGAGGTGGTAAGTGATGCGGCGGTTTTTCGTCTGTTTACAACCCGTCGATGGGTGAGAAACTTTGTTCAATACGGACTGTACACTCTTGCCGACTCTTTTATATCCGCCTATATATCGATCTTTTGTTTTACATATATATTTTACATATATATATATTTATACACTTTATGGAACGTGATCGAATTATTGTTGCATTTATTTATCGACCGCAATCATTCTTACTCATCTATAGTTCAACATAATCGTCGTCAATTATTGTTTTTAACGTTATTCATTGTCAACGTTACAATTATTTCATACTTTATCTTATTCTAGTTTTGTGGTGCAACCAATAAGGTAATGTAACTACACGAATTCATTAATTTTAAGTTTTCAATTCGTCATTATGTATTTGCACATTCATCTTTTTTTATTTTGTGCTACTGCCTGTTAAATATGACTATTTAACTATACATATTTACTTGTACTTATTTATATTTGACTTATGTAGACAATTTTTAAAATATAATAATTCAGAAGCAAAACGAAATATTTTAAGGCGCAGTAATTCCGTATTTACGTAAACGCAATAGTAAAGTTTAATAAACGTATAGTAAAAATATTTAAGCATTTTTTATTTTCTATCAAACTCTCTATTAAATTTAAGAAAAAGTCTTAATATAAGTGCTTTTTTTATTGTCGCACTACCTACATTTTTAATTCGGTGTTAATAAATGATTTAATATATATATGTAATTTATAACATATCGTCGACTTAGTGCAACAAGGTTTCAATTTCAATTCAAATTATTTAATCAATAAGGTTCCAACTGAAATTTTTCTTTAAAAAGGATCCAGTTCATTTATTCAAACTTGTTACTCTAAAAAATGTTTGTGCCTCTGCACTTTTTCTTTTAAATTGTAAACATTTACATTTATTATATTATAAAAAAGTATATTGCAAAATACAATTGTTGCTTTCATCCTCCTAACATTATGTTAAAAATTGACTTTTTTTCATTTGAAAATTAAGGTGCTTTCACAATTTTTTACAGTAGCAAAATGAATAAGTGATATGGAACCTTTTTGAAAAATTATTATGAATTGATACCTTCTCGAAAAAACATTTGAATTAGCTTTTTGAAATAAAAAGTTTATTTGGACCGTTTTTGTAAAAAAATTTGAGTTGTAGCCTTATTGCACTAAGACGACGTTATACACTTAACTACTGAAAATCTTATTTAAATTGTTATAATATTAAAATTGTTTAAATTTAAGATTTTAATCAAAATTGATTCCTCGATTATTCCTCGGCATACAATTGTTTTATTATACTCTATCTTCAATTATAATATTTTTTAATTGCTCCTTTTACAGTTTGTTAGAAAACTTTTGATCAATTTGAAGCAAATTTGAGGATACGTAAGGTAAATGAAATCGCAAGCGTCGGAGTTTGAAAACGGCGCAGGATCATTTTTGCGAGGTGAGCTCGTCAGCGTACCGGTCACTCGCGCGGTCGCGCACGAGACGAGCGTCCGGGTCCGCGTATTCGCAAACGTGACGCGTCACTCGGGTAGTCGAGTTTCGCGCCGCCCGCCGCCCGCCGCCCGCGAGTTGCATACACAGTACACAGTGCACACACTCGCGGGCGCACTCACACAGATACCGGCGAGACGGTGTTCCGCTCCCCTGCTCCGTTATCCTCCCTCCCCCCGGTCCCCGGCCCGCGTGCCCGAAAGCATCCCCTCCCGCGGTAGTAATACACCTCGGTGCCGTGGGTTGCGCGCGTGCGAGGCTCTCGACGGCTGGCTCGGGACTGGCGCTGCGCCTCAGTCGCTCCTCGTCCCCCGTCGCGTGCGCGCGTGCGTTTTTTTTTCCTCGTGTGTGGCTCGTTGTCGGCTTCGCGTTCACGCATATATACACGTACACGTACACGTACACACCACACACACACACCCTGACCACACACTCTCCACACACGCGTCACCAATACTTGTACGCATCCTCGAGTCACAGGTACGTGAACGTCGTTTTTGCGTTCCTCTCTCGCATGGCTCGTTGTTATTTTTTCCTCTCTCTCTCTCTCTCTCTCATCTTATAATAATAATAATCTCTAGATCCGTGTAGCATACGCGTGTGTCAGTGTATCGTCCTGTCTATCTGCCTTTTTCTCGCTCTTCCTCGCCCTCTCTCCCTCTCCCTCCCCCTCTCTTGTTCACTCGGTGCCTCGAGCACACTCTCCGTCTCTCTTGCTCTCCCTTGACTGTTTTCCGCGAGTAAAGTAAGGTTAAGGGTTGGAGAAAGAGCGGGAAATTCTATTTTCCGATGCAAGGGAGAAACGGAGGAGGAGAGATTGATAGAGAACGGGAGTGAAAGAGGGAGACCATCAGAGTCCGGAGATCACAGACGAGAGAGAGAGAGAGAGTGAGAGGAAGATAGGGAGAGAGGTGTGATATTTAGACGTTTCGTGTGAGAGAGGGATAGTGCGCGAGACAAATATTGTGCGGAGTGAAAAGAAAATAATTTCGTGAGAGGGTAAAAATCCGGACGGGAAGAGCGGCAGCACACGTGAGAGCACCTCGTTTCTTTCGCCTTTTAAAGAAGGATAAAGGAGGGAGGTGGCAGGAGGTGGTGGTAGACGGGCGGGTGGGGTGGGAGGGAAAGAGGGAGAGGGGGGAGAAGTAGCCGCTCTTCCCCGACGCGAGTGCAGGCTCTCCTTTAAAGAACCCGCGTGTGCGTGTTGTCTTTATTTTTTTTCTTATACGTATATATACATATACATCCATCCTTCTCTTTATATATGTATATGTATGTGTATGTATATACATATATATATATACAATATATATGTATGTATACATACATCGTCGATTGGTGCCCGCGTTTTTTGTTTTACCGCGCGCGTGTTTGCCAAAATGTCTTTTTTCTCCGCAGGATACGCGCGAACGTTGACAGGGCAAGAAGAGAGAAAACGATAACGCATATATATAGGAGAGAACTCGCGAAAAGTGAATAGATATAAGTATATATATATATAAAATAAATATATATGTATATACGTATATACATATTGTGAAGTCAGTCAGTGAATTGTATATATTATTTTTGGTGTGTTTTCCACGCTCCTTCACATATATATAAATATATCGAGACAGAGAGGGAAGTTGCACGAAGTACGTATATATTCATATATATATATATACATCCATACATACACGAGGAAGGGAGAAGAAGGTGAAAGAGATTCGCAAAGTGGGAGCAGCGTAACTATCGGAGAGGAAGAGCCGGCGGTGGGAACAGCGGGGGAACACGCCAAACTGGGGAAATATGAGCATTGCTGCCCTTCTGCAGGCCGCTGAGTACATTGAACGAAGGGATAGAGGTGAGTTTTTCTTTTACTTATTTTCTACCTTTATTCTACGCGTACTCTTTTCATTTTATCCCATATGACCTTTAAATTCAAGGACCTAACCTCACTCGATCTCTTAACCTCGTGGATTTGTTATTTTTCTTTTTGGGTTGCATACGTCAAACGCCTTTTTCGCCTTGTCTTCGGCAGATTTTCACGATGTACATAAGTAGTACAAGTTTTTAAACATTTTAACCATATTTTACGGTTGATTACTATTTCAAGTTTTCGATCGTTTTGCAATGCTTTTGGAAAAGTCTAAAAGTTTTCTTACTTTATATAATATTTAAAATGTTTTTTTTTTCATCTTAATAATTTTGCATAATTTTGTAAGGTCAAAATAATAAATGTATTAATCAATCGAGTCATTCGTAAACTGCTCCAATTTTCGAAATATCGTTAGAGCTTCATTAAGTTTAAAGCTACTTTAAAAAATTCACTTTACTAAGAAACATCTGATACAAAATAATTATAATTTAAAACAAAAAAATATTGGTTCGTTCTTGACTTTTGTGTGGATATTTTAGTGGGCAATATTATTTTTTATTACACCTTTCTCGTCATTGTTTAATATATTTTATTCAAGCACAAATTAATAAATATCAATTATCTACTAAAATTAAACAAAGATATTTCTTATAATCACGTACATGATTATGATTATTGCTACATTCTTTTTTAGCGTAAGTATTTAAATTTAAATTGGGTTTTTTTTATCGAATTTCTTATTTATGTGGAGATCTAATTGAACGTTGAAAAATATAAACGAATGGTTCAAATGACATACAAGTCAAAAAGAAATTGGAGCAATAAAGAACCTTTATATATGCTTGATTTATAAATTGTACTTAAACCTCATGAACGTGCAACACTTATGGTTAATTAGACAATTAAAATAAAATATTAAAATAAAATTTCTATATAAGATATTCTAACTATATATAAAACAAATAATTTTGACGCACTATTTGTTCACTTAATCTATCTCGAATCGATCTATATCTTTAAGAGTCTTATACAGTTTTAAAGATACATACATATTCAAAATAAGCCACGAAATTCTGAATAATATAGTGTGTTTACAGTCTTAATTAATAAAATAATTAAAAGTGTTACTATTAGAACCATTAGTCTATTATTCATTGAGTACTTAAATTATTTGCATAAGAAAGTTTTAATCTAATAATAGTTCTTGTAAGAGTATTATATTCTTTGATTACATTAACGAGACAGCTGTACATTTTTGAAAAATAACAAACACATTTACAGATAACTCTGCTCACTAAATAATAAAAATCAGAATTGCAATTACGAGCATGTGTTAAATTGTTGCATCGTTCATTACATAACTTAAACGACGTTAAATTTTCAACAGGAATGATAGTAAAACGAAACGAACGCATTTTAAAGATATTCCCAATTACATCGTATAGTTCCTCATGAATGTAGGTCACAAACGTATCAATTACACAATACCTATTCCAAGATACACTTTGCCACTTTGAAAATACAATTTGAACGATGCAGAATAAGAGAGAATAAAAAAATATGAAGAATATATAAAAACACAGCTGCAATCACACAACGCATTGTTGCACCGTCATAATTCAATTACAGTATTTCGTCGAAAACTCCGTGGAAAATTGCCGTGTACGAAATTCGCATACCTCTCCCGTCAAAATTTAAACTAACCTGCGAAAAAAAAAAATCCCCCCCGGATAAACGCAATCATCAAAAATTTCACTTCAACTCAATTAAAGCGACGGAATTAAAAACAAACCGGAAAAAGCACACGGAATCCTGACTCCACACACTGGAAACAACAACACAACGATAGAGACAAAGTATAAAAAAAAAGGTCATAATCCAAGCCGATGAAACAATGCGACGCCGCGTCGCGACGTAAAAAGTTGCGCTCGCGCTGAGAAAAAGTTTTTTGATTCCCGGGGCGAAAAAACGTATATAGCGATGCCCCGTTGAAAGAAAAGGGAGGGAGAAATAAAAAGAATGTGGTTTGACTATATATATATATATATACACACACACACATATACATACGTGTATACATAGATTGAGGATTTAATGCGAAGTGTTTTGTCAAAAAGTAGGCATCCTTGAAACATCACTATAGCTGTCGTCAAAATTTTATTATTATTACAGTTTTCGAAACATACAACTTGTTTAATTAACGATAATAACAATTTTTTATTTTAGTTACTTAATAGTTTTTCCGATTAAATACAACGTTGTACCGTTATCTCGTGTGCAATGGTAAAATGATATATTCTTATTAAGTATGGAGCGAAAAAGTGCCATCGATATAAATTTTGAACACGAGAATAAAGATTTTCGAACAAAAATACTATTGTTGGTGTTGAGCTCGATGGTTGACGGATGGAGACAGACGACACCGGTGGTTTTTATGATTTTATGATGTCGGCGCGACCCCCATTTTTTTAGGCTCTTCTATTTTTAGAAACGTTGCAGCACATATATCTACCTTTATAGCACGTTTTCGAATTGCGTATTATTTTTTAACCCTCAACGAAACATCAAATCAATCTACGAAGTTGTACTAAAGAAGAATTATAATTGTCAAAATAATTTGTCGCGCGTGATTCACTCGATTGTCATTGGATTCTAATGTGACTCGTTGTATGTAATTTTACTTGCTTCTTACCCTAGTAGAAATGAAAGCATTTATGAAACGTTTTTTTGACCAAAAATGGCCGATAATTCTACAATTAATAGCCAAAAAATATTTTCAACTGACATTAAAATGCTCAATTTCCACTAGGGTTATTGCATTTTCTTTATTCTATTTCACTCGAATACAAATGTCCAAATATCTTGGAGACAGTCGATATTTCGTTTAAAAAGTCTCTTGCAAATTTAAAATACCTAAGTGTCCCAAAAGTTATTTTAACAAACTCACAATGACAAATGTACGAAATTTAGAAAAATTTCAACTAGACAGTTCTCTCTCTCTCTCTCTCTCTCTTTCTTCGTCTCCTTCTCTTGGTATACTGGACCACTGACACGGAAATCTCCGTGTGCACATTCGTAAACACCACGACGTGACTTCGTTTCTCTTTCGCTCAACCGTCCTTCTTGTTCCTTCGCTTCTCTCTTTTTTCATCTTAATTGTCTTTCTCGTATTTCTCTTTTTTTGCTGCTGCTGCTGCTGCCTGCTATTCCCATACGCTTAGATTTATTGCTTCACACACGCGGTGTTTTTCGCATTTCTTTTTTTTTCTTCTTCTTTTCTTTCTGGTTTACAGAACGGGTCTCATTGTCTTTACTTCATTTCGGCCGGTCATGTGCGATGCGCGGAATTTCGAATGACTTGTGCGGTTCGTGTTTTCGTGCGAGATGCCGGAGTTTATTAGCATTCTCAAGTCAAGCTTCAACGATGGAGATTTTAGGAAGTTTTTAAATATTTGAAACATTTGCCTTTCAATCCTAAAGTAAATGTCTTGTGTATCCTCGCTCAGCTTTCTATTGAATATTATTTTTATTGTAATTCAAAGTGACTCGGTTATGATCTCTTTTTTTTCACTTAATGGATTTCGCCTTGAACGAGGGACCTTCATAAACTGCATGATTTTATAGACTGTCAAGGGACAGCAGCCTTTAAAACATTATTTTTTTCAACTTCAACGATATTAAGATGTATCGTTTTATTTATTTTACAATACCATCGTTAACTTAACTAAATAAATGCAACCATAAATAATTGTAAGAACAGCGGCTACTAATATTTTGATCAAGAAAAATTGCAGCTGCACAAACTATAAACATGTATGTCTTCAAAACATTCTTATCAAATATGTAATAATTATATTTTATTCGTTTATATAACATTTTTTTCTAACAGAAATGTTCGCCTTTCCTCGTTTACGACAAAAAAAACCATAAAATTTGGTTATTGAAAAGTTGGAGAGAAAAATGAATGGATTATTATTGTAATGAATCACAAAACGTGATAAGAAATAATGATTTAGCAAACAAAAGATCATAAAGTGTACAAGAAAATATCCTTAATCACGTGTAAGTGGTAAATACTGGATCTGCAATTTTTGCTTGAAAAATTATCGTTACATTAATGTCGGAAACGTGAACAAACGGTATTAAAAGATAACGAGTCAGACAAACCGACTGTTACTACTGAAATTCGACATTTCTATTTCTGTACATTAATACACTCAACCTTTTATATCACGCAAATATATACATTTGTTTTATTTAAAATGACATATCTTTTCTTATTTGTCTTTAGTTGTTCTGTTATGAAGTAGTTATAACTCTATAGTAGACGTTATAAATTACATATTAAATTATTGTGTTAAAAAAGTGTACTATTGCTGCACTGTCTAATAAAATAGACTATTTTATTGTAAAATTATATTTATAATATTAATTATATTTTTATCAAATTACATTTTAAATTCAGGTTAGGCAAGAAAAAATGTTTAAAAATACAAATAAGTTATTAAAACGAATTATGCATTCATTCAATGTTGCAATAATTATACGCCTTGTAAATAAACATTTCATCTAAACATAATAAATGTGAAATAATGAATTTATTTGCACTACAGTTGATACGTAAATAACAGCATAAAAGTATAAAGTTTAAGAATTACATTAATAATAAAATAAAATAAAGTTTTCGATGGATCAATATACACATTAAAAGTATATCAGATCCTCTTAGAAAAATTGTTGTTACTTGAAAACATTAAACGAACGAGCATTACTTGATAAAAATAATAAAATAAGCGATATAGGTTTATTATCAATGCGTCCTTTATCGCCCAACAAGTAGATTCCGAGGGCAAAAAGTCAAATTGTGGTCGGCTCGCGAACTTTAACACCTCGTTCCTATTCGCCGAGCCGTGTACGTACACATACGCATATAGGTGTACATATACATACGCGTTCGCGCGGGCGCGTGTGTGCGTATACGTATGTAAACGCTTGGCTATGCGTGCGAGAAAGTGCGCACGTCCCCGGAACGCGATGATCTCATTTTATCACTCCACTTGCTGCAGTGCTGCTGCTGCTGCGTCTCGAAACTCTCGGGTCACGCGCGCGTGTTTATATACACGATGTTTTTCGCCCCTTTTCTCTGCCTTGGGCGATATTTCGGACTCTTTCGCTCTACGACTCCTCTTGGATATTTGATGAATTACTACGTCGAATTACGAGGGCGATTGATTTTTAGGGAGAGAGTTGCTGCTCGAATATTTTCGGATCGTTTAATTCTGATTATTTTTATGTGAATATTGCGTGTTCCTCTCTCTCTCTCTATAGATACCTTTCGTGTTTTACTAAATAATTATTATTTGATTGCTTTGTGTATTCATTTTTTAAAACTAATTGTCTTTAAAATTGAAGCAATTTGTCATTTTAATTTTTAACTAAAATTCACATATTTTATGTTTACATTGTAGCAGGCAAATTGAAAAATTCTTTTTCAAATAATTTCATTCTGTTATTGCAATTAGTAATTTTTATTATTTTTTATTACTATATATTTATTAATTTATACATCATTAATGTAGACCATATGAGAAATTTCGTTATTGGTTAATTGTCAGATATTAATTAGAAAAGATCTTTTGTCTTTATATATATATATAGTTTTTAATATTTGATTATGTACAGGGACATTGCTAATTCTATAAAAAATGTGTTTGTATTTAATAAAATTTCATAATTATATTGGATATTAAGAAAATGCATTTATTATGCGTAAATTATGTTATAAATTACATTTTTTACATTTTTTATATTTTAGTAAGATTATTTATTTACAGATCTGTATATTTTAAAGAAAAAAGTATGGTTTATCTAAATTTTTTAGTAAATTGTATTTTCAATAATATTTTCTCTATTTTCTAGAAATACCATCAGGTTTATTTTTAATTAAAGTTATTACATTTTTTATTTGATTCAAGTCGACCATATTTTTGTTTTCAAATGAAAAAAAAAGTATAGTCAGCTTAAATAATAACTATTGCATGACCAATTTAAAAATTACCTAAAAATTTCAAAATACAATTTTAAAATCCGATTCTTTTGTACAAGTATGCTTCATATTTTTTCAAGTCAAATTTTATCTTGTACACTGATAATGTACAAAAATTTTGTTAAATTATATAACTAAATGTCACTTTTTTATTTACATTTTAGGGCGTGAAAATATCAATCATTAAAAAGAATAGCTAAAAAATTACCAAATCGCTAAAATTCATAACTATGTTGTAGCACCCCATTAAAACGATCGCACGATAAAATTAAACTCGTACAACAGCTTTGAATGAAAAGCACTTTGATTCGCAGCTCGTCAAATGAAGGGGGATCTCTCAAACTAAAATAAACAAGGGGAGGGATGCGTAATACTCATCGCTTGGCCCTGCAACACTGGTATGCTCATCAACGACTTACATAATTTGCGGGATTTTACAAACCCAAAAAATATCATTTTTAAGCAAAAAAATTGGCTTTACCAAAGCAATAATTCTTAACTCGACTCCTCAGTATTCGATTGTGCCTCGCGTGTCCGTCGACGGCGCAACTGTTCGGCTTTCCGTTACGTAAATAAAAGTTTGAAGAAACCGTACATCATTCGCGTGGAGTTTGAAGTACGGAGAAAGAAAGACAGAGAGAGAGGGGGGGGAGAGGGAGATAGGGAGGGAGAGATATTCATAATTACTATACAGTTACTGATATTCATTGGATTTTTCTTACAATTTATGTATGATTTTGTACAGTCTTGTAATCGGATTTCAGTAGAATCTTTTTATTATGAACAGTGTAAGTTAATTAGACAAATTAATTAAATATAGTATACACACATAATTACTGAAAATAAAAAATATTTGAAGTTACGTAACATGCGATGGAATAAATAAATTAAAAAAATACACGTTTATTATTTTAATAATGTTTAGGAGAAAGTTTTGTTTCTTTTTAATTATTATTTTATTATCACTCTTTTAATGCTCCCAAGTCGGTACTACTCAGCAACAGAGGTCGTACGATGAATTTGAGAAGTAAGCACTTGTTGAAAATATATTCCACAGTGGTTCAAATCAGGAATCGAACCCGGAATCTTCGGGTACTAGTTCACGATTCTACCGACCGAGGCATCGCAGGTTCCAGAGAGTTTTGTTTCGTAAACAATTATATTTTATCAAATTACATTAAACACGTTTACTAAAAAATCATATTAATAGATATAGTAGGAAAAGTCTCGTAACAAAGAATTAATTCCTTCTTTTATCGTGAGAATGGAAAGATTGAGGTGAGCCCTAAATATCAAGGGGCGCGTCCGCGCGCACGGTAATGAAACATAACACCTACACCTAATATCAGACACATCAGCTATATTGATTAATTTCGTGCAAACGTAGTCAGGTACAGCCTCGTAAATTGGTAGTACAGGTTGCGTAACGATCCCTAACAATGAACGTTTTCCCATCCATCGGAACGTCAGCGGTTTACGGTCCGCGAAAGTTGAGTGCATAAACCCGAGGAAGAGCATCACACAGGAGCAATAACGCGGCGAACCCGTTAACGTCCACGTGAGTGTGAGTGACTGTGAGAGAGCGAGCGAAGGGGGTGGGGGGGGGGCGGGAGGGGGAGAGGGAAAATTTGATTGATTGCAAAATTTATTTTTGCCTAGGCTTGTAACAAAGAGTCACACTAGGTAAATACATAATTTTACAAAAAGATATTACAAATAATTGAGCATTAAACGTTAATAACAAAAATACAACGTGAACATAATATCACAAAATAAAAACTATATATAAAAGATTACATGCGCATAATAAAGAAATAAGCATCAAGAAGAAAGAGAGGTTGGGCTAAGAGCATATACGCGCATACTATGGCATACAAAAAAATTTAAACGATAAAAACCGAATCCGGGGAGAATATTCACAAGCTAAAAGGCGAGCCTATTTTTATTTTCGCGTGCCTGAGCGTGTACACAAGACACATACAATATCGAGAGAGGCGACGCCTCGCGAGATTTTCAAGGTCGACGCACTCGCCGACGCGATTACGGAGGAGGAGGAGCGCGAGCGCGAGCGCGAGCGGTCCGTTGTTGTTTTCAACCGGGCTCTTTCTCTTCTTGTTTCATTGCCGGGTTTCGCTCGCGCCGCCACGGATTCGCATTTTCTTCGTCTTTCCCCGCCTGATATATATCCGAGAGTGTATTTACTATGGCCTTTTTCGATCAGGCTGATTCTGCGTTTGCGGGTTACGCGTATTAAATCTTCTTCAACTTTCAACTGATAAACGATTTATTTATCTATTCAAAAATATAAATCTTATAATTATTTTTATAGAAGATATTTATATAGATTTTAATTGGCTTTAAACGTAATCTGATGTTACCTCGTTTTCTTTTGTCCTATACTTGAACCGTAAATATTTATTACTTTTTATTATGTGTAAATTGGTATAATTACTGCTTACCATATTTTGGGCAACAGTGTTTATGTATTTGTGTATACGGTGTAGCATGTTTGAAGTTTACTTGAAAATGTTTTAAAAATAACATTAGCTATTTTATGCAATGTGTATACAGAACCTGTTTTCAAAAGTTTTTTAAATCAACGCTTCAGCGTTATTTCTATCTCTCAGGGTATATTTTACATCATAATTTTCCATGGTTAGTTCTTGTATATTTTCTTGTGCATAACTAGCCTTAAGAGCATTTTTATCTTTCAAACTATATTATTTTGTAATAAATTAAAATTAAATCTATGTTCCAAATTTTTGCGTAGTTGGTGCTATTATTATTTTAATAATACAAACAAATTTAAAAAATAAATCAGTTTACACTCGTAAGAAAGAAACTTTACGTTACAAAAAATAACCATAAATTTGGAAAAAGTCGTACTAAACTTGAAAATAGTGAAAAAATAGAGCTAAAGTTTGTGAATTTACTAACTTTAAAAGCGCTTTTTCAGTTTTTCTCAAACTTAAAAGTTGTGATTTCTTTGGAAAGTTTTTTTTTTATATTCTATGCAAATATTTAGGTAGTAAAACTTACATCGTACAGTCTTTTAAGAATTTTACAATTACATTATGCTTTTTTTTCATAAATATTTAATAAACTTTTAATTTAGCATAAAGTTTTCTTTGAACGACAAAATTATAAAATGTAAGTCGAATTAATGATATGGTTATTACTATACTAATAAGTGTAAAGAGAACCGTTAATTATGAAACATTAAGGTTTACTAAATGAAGACATTAGATATAGGCACGAAAGTTTTTGACTATATTAACTAACAACGTTGGTTTCCTTATCTAAAGTCGTTTGCTATCAACACAAATGTATAAAGCTTAATCTTAAATGTTTGCAATTAAAGCGAAAGAGCATACAATGAATGGATACGTCTTATTGTTTTCATTAGTTAATCACTTGAACGATACGATGAAACAAATGATTAATCAAAATGTATTACTGGATATAATTAAAAAATGTGAACCAATTTTTGATAAAAGAAAAATAATTCCTTAAATACTATTCTCATAAAATTTTGCACATTAAGAAAACTAAAAAGTTTGGCATACTTGTCTGAAATTTATTCTCATTACGATATTCACAATATGTATAAGTGCACACGAACACTCACACACAATCACACACACAAAGTTAAAACGAGGCGGTTGAAAACTTTCAAGAACACACGCGGAACAATTGTTTCCTTAAGTAGCCACCATTTTAACATAATTAAATTATTCAACAAACGCAATTACTAGATACGTTTGCGAATGCCCTATAAAAAAAAATATATGTGCTCGATCAAAAATATCGGGAAGTTCTAAAAATATAACTGGGCTACCTTTTTTCTTTTGCACTCGATCAAAACACATAAATAAACGAGGATCAACAAACGTGAAAGAAACGAAACTCAAGAAACTTGAAAAAAAAAGAAAAGAAAAGAGTGTAGCATAATAAACCGGTCTTTCTCGAAGCCCACAAAATTTCGCGCAGTCTCCTGTTATCTTGGTGCGCAAAAATTTGAATTAATAAAGCACAAGGCCCACGAAAGTCTCAAGGTTATTGCAATACGCTCGTTTCGCAATGTAATACTTATACGTGCGCCACCTTATACTTAATCGGACTAAACGTACGTAGGCGTACGCACACATTGTAATACTATCATTCCTCTCTCTAAAATTGTTTCTTTCGAACTTGTTTTTCTTTCTTGCTTAGCGCTAGTGCTATATCGCGTGTTGTATGTCATCTTGAAATGTCATTATCATGGTAATGTTAGAGTGCATTGTACGCAATCTTTGATCAATCGAGTCTCTTTTGTACATATAAAAAAAGAACCGAGTGTAAAGTAAATTTGTACATATATTTATTTTGTAAAAACTTTGTTTGCGTAGATGATTTTTATATATGTTAACGACAAAAATATTCTGTATTATTACAATTTAAAACGCGATATTCAAGGAAATTCATTAATTCAGTTCGATAACATTTAAGTAGAATACTTCTAAATGCATTCAGATATCAGTACGTTTACCTCTAAAATATAAATAAATTTTGATTTTTTTTAAACTGAGATAAACAACAAAGAAGCAAGTATATTACTAATTTAGTATCTACTTAGTTGTTAGAAACTCGAATCGCATTTAATTAAGTTATACAATGGCAGATTAAAAATCGTTGTAGTAATGCTTTTTGCTTTTCACTTACCAGATGTGTTGCGGTAAAATAAAATTGTTTTCAATATTCATTGTTACATCAAGTCAAACGCATTTATAAACAATAATAACCAGAATGATTGCTAGTTGTAAATTAAAAATATTTTTCACTAAATCCGTGTTGTAATCTACAATGCTAAAATTGAATACGAAAGGACAAAGGATGTAATTATTTACTGCAATCTTTAAAAAAAAGTATACCATTGAAATGGTATGACGCAATCTTCCTATTTATATTCTCGCTCAGTTAGATTACTCCTAAACCGGTAGCTTCATTTTCTTTAATTTAATTTCAACACAAAATCTAGTGCCCCGTTAGTATAAAAGTTATATTCCCACAAACTATATATACACTCATATATTTTTATAAAATTAATATCTCATTTTCTTATTTACATCTGCTTAACGAACGATCTATAATCTTCATACAAAACGATAGCAAATTTTTTTTTTTTTTCTCTTGTATAAGCAACCCATATATTTATGAGTCGACTATTTTTTCATCGCCAACGAAGTCAATACACTTTTCAAGCATTTATAAACGTATGTGTGTGTGTGTGTATTATATGTTTTGCAAAAATAACGCGCATATAACGTAAAACTTTCGCAAACTTTTATTATTCTCGTAGCGTTTGGTATCGACTTTTATGTAACTACCCGCGGTGCTGTAATCGATAATGCTAACTTTAGATAAATAATCAATTATTTTCTTTGGCGCGTGACACATACCCACACGTGTCACATTAAAATTTACCTGAGAAATATATAAAAGTGCAAAAAGAAAAAAATGGCATCAACAGTACCAGCACATATGGGTATAACGCACTATTAATGCTAGCTGGGTGACGCAATTGATATTATGATCTCCTTTGCCGATATGTTAATCCGTTGCTAATTGCATTTTCCACACGCAAAAGAAATATACGTATACGCGATGTAGAAATCGGTCTATTCCATTTAGGTAAGCAAATTCCATTATTTTTTCAACCTACGAATTTAACGATACTAACGGAAAGTTTTACCGAGCTTTAATATATTTTTTTACTATTTGCAAAAGCTAATTTTTCCACAGGCGTACTATTTCATTTTGTATATATTCACGTATATTCTTCTTTGGGTTACATTGTTGCATTTAACGATGTATGAGGTTACGGTTTATTTTTGTATATTGGTGACAATATTTAAATATTGATTATTAATAAACTTTATTAGCTTTCTACATCACTTTGAATTATCGATTTCTCTATGCTCAACTTTCAATATTTTAGTTGTATTTGGTTAACCTGATGCTTGTGCATTAATCTAATATTACACAATGTTTAATTATTAATTATTAATTATATTACTGATTTTTAATTATGAATGTTTTGGTTTTTATAATTTTTTTTAATTACGTTATTTTACCTTGGAGTAATTGAACAAGTTCTAATAATATGCGATACACAGATTTAATATTTTTTTAAGATTTGTTAGAAAATGACAATTAAAATTTAATTACATAGGTTATAGCGTGTTACACCGTGTATGTTAAATTTTCTGCGGCCTTGTAAGAAAGTTGATTGCTTTATTCATTGATAACAATAGATTATTGCAATATTCAGTACGTAATGTTTATCTAATTGATAAGATGAGTTTGATAAGAACTACATGCGTGTAGATGCACTTTAATTTAATTTTAAATTAACTTTCGTTTCGTATTTATAACCTGATTAGCATTTAATATTTTAAAATACTCTCTACCAGTTTTTCTTAATCAAAATTTTTCAATAAATATTTTACTGACGTTAAATATTCATTTCATTTCATTTGGTTGAGAACAAAAACGTTTATAATTACATCGATCAATTTTTTAATTTGAATCGTTTTTTTTTATTTTTAGGTAATTTGAAGCTCTCGAAACATTTTTAATCATTATATATACATATCAAATATTTCTTGAAGTTGATATTCAATTTGACACTTAAGAATTCGCTCAGAATCTATCACCTCGAATAGAATTTTTGTACAAAGGAAATTTGGGATCCATGATTATTATTCATGGGACTGATCACGCAGTTTAATCTTGCCGTTATTAACTACTAGAAATTTCACCTAATGTGGATCCACTTTTCATGCAAAACTCGAACCGTCCGATTAAGAGTTCAATTTACTCGACTTTTCGACAGACTTATTGTTATCTTTTATCGTCTTTCATTCTATACTATCTATATTCTAATTATAATTTTTTTCTTTCTCATACTCATCTCGATTGGTTTTGCAAATTTTATTCTTGCAAAGAAATATAGGTACGCTTCGCTTATACATTTTTTAACTCTTTTTATACGGTTCATGTCGAATCTTCTCTTCGCTTCTCGTTGAATTTTCGCGCGTATTTTTCTTTCATTTTTTCTCTATTGTCCGTTCTCTCTTCTTTGAATCAAAAGCTCGTGAGTTTTTTTTTTCGTCGGTGTATTAACTTTCTTGTTTTTGAGGTTGGTCAGTTAGCGTGTGCTTGCTGCCTCTCCGTAACTAGAGTCGAATGTTATTTTTAACAGTTTATGAGTTCGAAGAAAGTGGCGTTAAAATATAAAAAAATATATAAAAGAAATATTTCGTTTTTTTTTGTGTTACGCTGTTTGTGCATTTTTATACGAGTGATTGATACGATAACAAATATGCGAGAAAAAAGATATAAGGAACTAAACGATTTAATATAGTATAACGGCGAATACTATTCTATTTTTTTCGCGAACTAATTTTGTACATATTTGACTCAAGTACTGGTTGGTACTAGATTCAAATATTTGCTTAAAGTAAATGAATCACTTCCATTGCAAATATATTTAGTGTATTAAGAATATAATAATAATCTTAAATACAGCGAAATATCATGAACGAGTTTTTAAAGAACAAATACTGAATATTATTATTATTTTTTTTCAATTTTACATCGAGAATTCTAAGATGATTTGCAAGAGCCTGATTTTTATCTAGTAATTACAGTCTCAGGATAAACTTAACGTTATACTTTAATATAGCGATTGATTAATATTTTCATTGTAGTGATTAGCTCTTACCTAAATAATGGATGTATATTATTGCAATGATTTTTTAATAATATGCTTAACTTGCAATTGCATTTTAAAGATGAATTAACTACTTAGTTTGGGTATACTGATAAAATTAACGATAAAAGTTAATTATCGTTAATGTTCGGAATTTGGGTGCTGTAATAGATTATTCATTGTATTTAAATCATGTAAACTTGAAACGCATTATGCATTAAATAAACAAAGCCTCGGTGCAATCTCACATTTAAATTTATTGCAATATTCATATGTTGCCTTTAATAGATGATTTTGTTTTAGATTCTCAGAAGGCGATTTACATAAGAAATTTTCTTATATTTCAACCTTAAATTGAGCGTCAAGTTACAAAATATGAAAAAAATATGTCGATGTACAGTTAAATAAAAAAATTAGAAAATGTCCATACAAGGTAGCCACGAAAATAGAAACATTTTATAATAAAAAAAATGAATGCTAATCCAAAGAGAAAATATCGATATATAAATTCACCCACAAAAACTATATTTTCTATATCACGTCAATTTGCTCCAACGAGCTAACCTTTTCGATGCTTGTATTCCAATCTATGTGTAATAATAATTCAAACCGTTGTAAGTTTATATACAACGAATTAATGGAAATACATTAAATGGGATTTAATATTTTTTGTTGCAGAAGCCGAACATGGATATGCTTCAACAATGCCGATACCGGACGACATACGGACGGTCACGAAGAGGCCAAAAACGAAAAAATCCCAAGGAAGCAGGTTCGTTGACTTTTTATTCTCTTTATACTAAATGCTAATCTCAAAGTGTGATTCATTGCGAGATTGTAGAGAGGAACATAAATAGTTTTACCGTGTTAATGATAAATGCTAATATCGAAGGAACGACTTGGTGCAAGTGAATGAAAAATATATTGACACACTTATGTATAGCGAAAACTTTGAGGATATATAAAAGTGTCGTTAAATCGGCCAGTTTCGATGTTCCACGAATAATAATAATATACGTATAATCTAATTAATTAATATCAATTATACATCATTAATGTGCGCGTGTGTGTGTATGTATGTGTGGGGGGGCCGCGTATATGTATTATCTTTAATCACGTGAGGCGTTATAAAATAATTTTCCGATCTAAAGATATAATTGGTTATTATAGAAGTTGTTTTTATCGAATATCGAAACTCTAGTATATATCCATCTTTCTCTCTCGGTCTTTCTTGCGTCGTTATAAACGAGTTTATGCGATGTAACGGTGCCTTCGTTCCCTCACGATCATAACGCATAAAGTTTTATAACTTGAAAATGAAATTCCCGAGCGGCGAAGTTAAATATAAAACTATATGAGCAATGCTTTTAATTCGATCGCGTAATTTACATCGACTTGACTGTGCTTTGAATTTCAAATAACTCGAGTGAACTGCTCTCTAGATTCCTTAATTCTATTTTCCTTTCCAATGCAATCATCGTCTCCGCGCGATGTTTCCAATGCAATTACCGCGGTGAGAGAAAGAGAGATAAAAAAAAAGAGAGAGCGAGAAACGAGGGACGTATATAGGTAGCGTATATTTCATTCTCGTTGTACTGCAGCGGTGAGTCGCGTAACTCGTTACAATTCGTGTACGTACGTATGTGTGGGTGTGTGCGTGTGCGCGCGCGTGCGTGCGTGTATATATTTTTATATGTATACACCTATACACACAATTAACAAGTAGCGAAGATTAAAAACAATAATAACGCAATAAATTTTATTACGTCGGCTGTATTACGACGATTCTAATTTAACTTTTCTATGCGTACAGGCTTTATCTTCGGTATCGAGATCGAATAAGAGGTTAATCAATTTAAAATTGATGCTAAGAAAACTTATATCGATCTGCTACGAGATATTTATTATTTTATTGTCGATCGGCTGTCAGCGGTCAGTTTTACACGGTACGCTGATGATGTAGATTGCAAATTAATTGTCGGTTACGGATATACCTGCGTTTAACTATTTTCAACTAATTTGATAAAAATAACTTGATGTGCATCTATCTTGATGCGCAGTATATTTATCATCTTCCTTTCGTTCATTCTTTACTTCGAATTACTATCCGCTTATACGACGTTTTAAAATGTTTATATCTTGACTTTAAGTAATTTTACTTACAACGATAAATCTTATCTTGCAACGAGGAAGAAAAAGATGTTTTGTAGACTTTGGTATTGTTTAATTTTATCTGTCAATCGCCGAAGAGATTTCGTGCAACTCGCCGAAAAAAACTCGCTGAAGCGTTTAACGACGCGTATGATAAATAATATTCTAACCCATATATGCGCGGCGCACCATGTACACCAGAATGCACTGACTCGCGCATGCGTATTAACTTTTTTTGTCGCAACAGCTGATTCTCCCGTGTGAAAAATGTCCTGCATTTGAGTAAAAATTGCGCTCGCATCCTTATGCTTTTTATTTTTCAACAGATTTTAAATGCCCGCGAAATAAAATTAATATACTGTTTACTTTGTAATATTTAATCTGAAATTCGCATAAATTGCAAACGTACACGCATTTGGCCTTTACTTTATCGTAAACAATTAGCCAAATATTTTATTAATTCGGGTAACAAATTTTATTTCTTGATACATTGTTTTTTAAAACATTTATCGATCTCGCGTTTAATTAAAGATTATTAATGCATATTTTATTACACTCACTGGTACGTTAATCACATTATAAGTTTTATTAATTATTTTTAATTGTACTTCGACAAATAATGGATGTATATTATTGCAATGATTTTTTAATAATATGCTTAACTTGCAATTGCATTTTAAAGATGAATTAACTACTTAGTTTGGGTATACTGATAAAATTAACGATAAAAGTTAATTATCGTTAATGTTCGGAATTTGGGTGCTGTAATAGATTATTCATTGTATTTAAATCATGTAAACTTGAAACGCATTATGCATTAAATAAACAAAGCCTCGGTGCAATCTCACATTTAAATTTATTGCAATATTCATATGTTGCCTTTAATAGATGATTTTGTTTTAGATTCTCAGAAGGCGATTTACATAAGAAATTTTCTTATATTTCAACCTTAAATTGAGCGTCAAGTTACAAAATATGAAAAAATATGTCGATGTACAGTTAAATAAAAAATTAGAAAATGTCCATACAAGGTAGCCACGAAAATAGAAACATTTTATAATAAAAAAATGAATGCTAATCCAAAGAGAAATATCGATATATAAATTCACCCACAAAAACTATATTTTCTATATCACGTCAATTTGCTCCAACGAGCTAACCTTTTCGATGCTTGTATTCCAATCTATGTGTAATAATAATTCAAACCGTTGTAAGTTTATATACAACGAATTAATGGAAATACATTAAATGGGATTTAATATTTTTTGTTGCAGAAGCCGAACATGGATATGCTTCAACAATGCCGATACCGGACGACATACGGACGGTCACGAAGAGGCCAAAAACGAAAAAATCCCAAGGAAGCAGGTTCGTGACTTTTTATTCTCTTTATACTAAATGCTAATCTCAAAGTGTGATTCATTGCGAGATTGTAGAGAGGAACATAAATAGTTTTACCGTGTTAATGATAAATGCTAATATCGAAGGAACGACTTGGTGCAAGTGAATGAAAATATATTGACACACTTATGTATAGCGAAAACTTTGAGGATATATAAAAGTGTCGTTAAATCGGCCAGTTTCGATGTTCCACGAATAATAATAATATACGTATAATCTAATTAATTAATATCAATTATACATCATTAATGTGCGCGTGTGTGTGTGTATGTATGTGTGGGGGGCCGCGTATATGTATTATCTTTAATCACGTGAGGCGTTATAAAATAATTTTCCGATCTAAAGATATAATTGGTTATTATAGAAGTTGTTTTTATCGAATATCGAAACTCTAGTATATATCCATCTTTCTCTCTCGGTCTTTCTTGCGTCGTTATAAACGAGTTTATGCGATGTAACGGTGCCTTCGTTCCCTCACGATCATAACGCATAAAGTTTTATAACTTGAAAATGAAATTCCCGAGCGGCGAAGTTAAATATAAAACTATATGAGCAATGCTTTTAATTCGATCGCGTAATTTACATCGACTTGACTGTGCTTTGAATTTCAAATAACTCGAGTGAACTGCTCTCTAGATTCCTTAATTCTATTTTCCTTTCCAATGCAATCATCGTCTCCGCGCGATGTTTCCAATGCAATTACCGCGGTGAGAGAAAGAGAGATAAAAAAAAGAGAGAGCGAGAAACGAGGGACGTATATAGGTAGCGTATATTTCATTCTCGTTGTACTGCAGCGGTGAGTCGCGTAACTCGTTACAATTCGTGTACGTACGTATGTGTGGGTGTGTGCGTGTGCGCGCGCGTGCGTGCGTGTATATATTTTTATATGTATACACCTATACACACAATTAACAAGTAGCGAAGATTAAAAACAATAATAACGCAATAAATTTTATTACGTCGGCTGTATTACGACGATTCTAATTTAACTTTTCTATGCGTACAGGCTTTATCTTCGGTATCGAGATCGAATAAGAGGTTAATCAATTTAAAATTGATGCTAAGAAAACTTATATCGATCTGCTACGAGATATTTATTATTTTATTGTCGATCGGCTGTCAGCGGTCAGTTTTACACGGTACGCTGATGATGTAGATTGCAAATTAATTGTCGGTTACGGATATACCTGCGTTTAACTATTTTCAACTAATTTGATAAAAATAACTTGATGTGCATCTATCTTGATGCGCAGTATATTTATCATCTTCCTTTCGTTCATTCTTTACTTCGAATTACTATCCGCTTATACGACGTTTTAAAATGTTTATATCTTGACTTTAAGTAATTTTACTTACAACGATAAATCTTATCTTGCAACGAGGAAGAAAAAGATGTTTTGTAGACTTTGGTATTGTTTAATTTTATCTGTCAATCGCCGAAGAGATTTCGTGCAACTCGCCGAAAAAAACTCGCTGAAGCGTTTAACGACGCGTATGATAAATAATATTCTAACCCATATATGCGCGGCGCACCATGTACACCAGAATGCACTGACTCGCGCATGCGTATTAACTTTTTTGTCGCAACGGCTGATTCTCCCGTGTGAAAAATGTCCTGCATTTGAGTAAAAATTGCGCTCGCATCCTTATGCTTTTTATTTTTCAACAGATTTTAAATGCCCGCGAAATAAAATTAATATACTGTTTACTTTGTAATATTTAATCTGAAATTCGCATAAATTGCAAACGTACACGCATTTGGCCTTTACTTTATCGTAAACAATTAGCCAAATATTTTATTAATTCGGGTAACAAATTTTATTTCTTGATACATTGTTTTTTAAAACATTTATCGATCTCGCGTTTAATTAAAGATTATTAATGCATATTTTATTACACTCACTGGTACGTTAATCACATTATAAGTTTTATTAATTATTTTTAATTGTACTTCGACAAACAATGAATATAAAATTATGAAAATATTTCTCGAATTATTCACCGTTGAAAAGTAATTAAAAACTGTACTTTTCATTATTTTTAATGAAGTGATATAAATACTATAGAAACAATTAATTTAAATGTATCAATTCACTTCGTATTTTTATTTCAAGTTAAAAATAAAGATTACTTTACGATAGAATAAAAGTACCATATAATCGGATTACTCGTGTAATTACTATATTCATTCATATTACATTTTATCGGGGTTAAAATAAACATTCGCTATGATCGAGGTAAGTTGTAAGGTAGATTCAACCAACATTTCTCTGCGTTAGATGCTTAATTTTCCAAGAGAATCGCCGAGAGACAGGCTGAAATTAATAAAACCCGTAGCTCCGAAAGACAATGAAAGGTCCGCGTTTACGAATAAAAGAATAGGAAACAAGTCTACGTGTACGCGTCTGTGGCAGGATTGTTACTCTTGAATGTTAACGTTAGAGCGCGTTAATTTATGGCTGACTCGGCGAGGATGTTCAGGGGGGTATATTTTCTTCTCTCCTAGCGCGTAAGCTTTCGTATGTATGTGTACATACATTCACACGGGACTCACCTCCACGTACTTTCATCCTCTGTGATAAGGTACGCGATTCACGTGAGCTTGGTATCCTCGTCTACGTCTGACAGTCGTCGATACGATTTTTTTTATAGATTTTTTAGTGTTTGACGCTTATCTCAGTAAATATAATACAATCCATGTGTAATCTTTGAAAAACATTTGAATACACGATAAATTTGAGTGGATTATAGTGAAAAGTAAGTTAGTAAAAATTGCTGAATGCAATTCTTTTCGAAAATTAATTCTTTCCGCTCTAACTGATTTGAGTAATCAATTTTAAAATAAACTCTTTTAAGATAGAGTACAAACATTCCTGTACGTGGCAATATTGTACCTTTTATTTAATAAATTTGCTTATACTTTAGTAATATTTTAATACATTTATAACTAACATTCTAATAAAAATTATCGTGGCAGCGCGGTAGACTTGGGACACATCAGCTGTTCAACAAAAGTTAATCAAAATCAGAATGCTCGTAAGGAAAGCGTTACTAGCACGGTAATATTAAAAAAAATTTAGAAGTATGGAAAATTTTTGTTCCACTTATAAATTAAGAAGGGAAAAACGTCCGATGCGCCAAAATGATCTTGGGTGAAAAAGTTTAATTTTTGTCATAAACAAGTTGGAATGGCTGGTCCAGCAGGTTCCGCAAGGTTAATTATCTCGGCGACCACTATGACTTAGAGTAAAAACATTAACGACGCACGTACATATTACGCGTGCACGAATTTCCCGAGCGTGTAAACAAGGCCTGGCAATAAATAAAGGCATGGCGACTGCTGGAACTTTGGAAAACAGAACCGAAACGAATCGTCGTCTCGTCGCAAAAACAAATAGCCGCGCATACAGCGAGCAATCCTATAAATTCCATTTATTCTCTAAACATACGGAAAACGCACCAAAGATCGCGACAGACTAGCCGACAGAGAAAGGAAGAGAGAGAGAGAGAGGGAGGGACTGTAACTTATATAATACAAGGATACGTTTATGTGTGTGCGCGCGCGCGAGTGCGTGGACGGTCCCCTTCAGCGACTATATAGCATTTCTGTATCCAATTTCTCTTTGTCGTCGGTTGACCGACGAGCGATTACTGTCACACGTTGACAGTCACGTGCAGCTGGTCGCCGGCCCTGACAATGCGACGCCCGATTCTCTCCCCGAGCATTGCACTGCATTGCGTCGACGATGGCCAATTATTATCGATTTCAACTCTCCTCTCCCCCTCCCTTTTGCCTCCCGTGCGTTTCGTTGGACGATTACGACGGGAATTCTTCGAAGCGAGAATTTCGATTTGTTGGGAATGCCTTTTCCTCTCTCTCTCTCTCTCTTTCTCTCTCTCTCTCTCTCTCTCGGGTTCTTGAGTTTCAAGTTCGAGATACTTTACCACGCAACTTTTTTAAATGACAGCTTTTCAAACCGTACAAATATTTTAAACAGCCTTGCATTAACCATGAGATAACTCGATCTGATTTTAAATAGCTCTTTAGCGGGGATTATTATTTCGATACGTACGTGTCTACCACACGTGACATTTTTTGATTGATTCGAGTACGATGATGATTTCGTCAGAATTATGCGGCGAGGAGGGATACACTCGGAAACGCGTGCAATCACATTTTTACGGATTAAATTGACATACAGGGACAATAAAATTACAACTAACTAATTTACTTTTAAATCTCAAAAGTAATATTACTATACTAAAAAAATAATTTTTATAATTGTCAAAATATCGATTAACTTAATTATTATTTGGTTTAGAAACCATTGTGGTTAATCAATACTTATTTATTTTTTTAACGTGACAAAACTGAATTAAAATAGAAAAACTCAATTTTCACAAATATTATAAATGTATTTTTTACTGATAATAATAAATACTATAGAAACAATTAATTTAAATGTATCAATTCACTTCGTATTTTTATTTCAAGTTAAAAATAAAGATTACTTTACGATAGAATAAAAGTACCATATAATCGGATTACTCGTGTAATTACTATATTCATTCATATTACATTTTATCGGGGTTAAAATAAACATTCGCTATGATCGAGGTAAGTTGTAAGGTAGATTCAACCAACATTTCTCTGCGTTAGATGCTTAATTTTCCAAGAGAATCGCCGAGAGACAGGCTGAAATTAATAAAACCCGTAGCTCCGAAAGACAATGAAAGGTCCGCGTTTACGAATAAAAGAATAGGAAACAAGTCTACGTGTACGCGTCTGTGGCAGGATTGTTACTCTTGAATGTTAACGTTAGAGCGCGTTAATTTATGGCTGACTCGGCGAGGATGTTCAGGGGGGTATATTTTCTTCTCTCCTAGCGCGTAAGCTTTCGTATGTATGTGTACATACATTCACACGGGACTCACCTCCACGTACTTTCATCCTCTGTGATAAGGTACGCGATTCACGTGAGCTTGGTATCCTCGTCTACGTCTGACAGTCGTCGATACGATTTTTTTTATAGATTTTTTAGTGTTTGACGCTTATCTCAGTAATATAATACAATCCATGTGTAATCTTTGAAAAACATTTGAATACACGATAAATTTGAGTGGATTATAGTGAAAAGTAAGTTAGTAAAAATTGCTGAATGCAATTCTTTTCGAAAATTAATTCTTTCCGCTCTAACTGATTTGAGTAATCAATTTTAAATAAACTCTTTTAAGATAGAGTACAAACATTCCTGTACGTGGCAATATTGTACCTTTTATTTAATAAATTTGCTTATACTTTAGTAATATTTTAATACATTTATAACTAACATTCTAATAAAATTATCGTGGCAGCGCGGTAGACTTGGGACACATCAGCTGTTCAACAAAAGTTAATCAAAATCAGAATGCTCGTAAGGAAAGCGTTACTAGCACGGTAATATTAAAAAAAATTTAGAAGTATGGAAAATTTTGTTCCACTTATAAATTAAGAAGGGAAAAACGTCCGATGCGCCAAAATGATCTTGGGTGAAAAAGTTTAATTTTTGTCATAAACAAGTTGGAATGGCTGGTCCAGCAGGTTCCGCAAGGTTAATTATCTCGGCGACCACTATGACTTAGAGTAAAAACATTAACGACGCACGTACATATTACGCGTGCACGAATTTCCCGAGCGTGTAAACAAGGCCTGGCAATAAATAAAGGCATGGCGACTGCTGGAACTTTGGAAAACAGAACCGAAACGAATCGTCGTCTCGTCGCAAAAACAAATAGCCGCGCATACAGCGAGCAATCCTATAAATTCCATTTATTCTCTAAACATACGGAAAACGCACCAAAGATCGCGACAGACTAGCCGACAGAGAAAGGAAGAGAGAGAGAGAGAGGGAGGGACTGTAACTTATATAATACAAGGATACGTTTATGTGTGTGCGCGCGCGCGAGTGCGTGGACGGTCCCCTTCAGCGACTATATAGCATTTCTGTATCCAATTTCTCTTTGTCGTCGGTTGACCGACGAGCGATTACTGTCACACGTTGACAGTCACGTGCAGCTGGTCGCCGGCCCTGACAATGCGACGCCCGATTCTCTCCCCGAGCATTGCACTGCATTGCGTCGACGATGGCCAATTATTATCGATTTCAACTCTCCTCTCCCCCTCCCTTTTGCCTCCCGTGCGTTTCGTTGGACGATTACGACGGGAATTCTTCGAAGCGAGAATTTCGATTTGTTGGGAATGCCTTTTCCTCTCTCTCTCTCTCTCTCGGGTTCTTGAGTTTCAAGTTCGGGATACTTTACCACGCAACTTTTTTAAATGACAGCTTTTCAAACCGTACAAATATTTTAAACAGCCTTGCATTAACCATGAGATAACTCGATCTGATTTTAAATAGCTCTTTAGCGGGGATTATTATTTCGATACGTACGTGTCTACCAACACGTGACATTTTTTGATTGATTCGAGTACGATGATGATTTCGTCAGAATTATGCGGCGAGGAGGATACACTCGGAAACGCGTGCAATCACATTTTTACGGATTAAATTGACATACAGGGACAATAAAATTACAACTAACTTAATTTATTTTTAAATCTCAGAAATTACTATACTAAAAAATAAATATATTTTTAATTGTCAGAAATAGTCGGATTAAAATTAATTTATTTGGTTTAGAAATAACATTTGTTAATCAATACTTAATTTATATTTTTTAACGTGAAAAAAACTGAGTATTAATGTTTTAACAAAATTTTTCCTGTTGATTAATTATAATAACAGTAGTAATAATAAATAATTCAATAGGCAAAAGCTATTAAATAATTTTTTAAATTGAGCGAGTAATACTCAATAGAGTTAGATAAGGACATTTTAAGCGATGGCACCTCTGTACTTCGTCGAAGTTTTGCATCACAATAGGAGGAAGTCTATCGTAGTTTGGGTCGGCAAAACGTATGAATTTCGGACCTTCCATTAATTCTTGATTATCACTTGAGTGTTCTACAGGATACTACTAGCTAGTTACTCTTAAACAAGTATCATTCAGAAAATGCAGAAATTTCAATACGATCATTTGTACTTATACTTTACTTATCTTTTTTTTTATATTTTCTTTAATTGTTTTCAATATAAAATTATTATATAAACATAATGTTGATTACCATTTATTGAAAATTCAAAAAAATAAATTATAATATTCTCATAATTTTTTAATTGCATCAATTCAATATTTTACAAATGCGTATAAAATTTTATTTCGAATATTACCCTCAATATTGTTTGTGAATTCAATGCACGTATTTTCACAGGAAATTTTTCTGTGCTTAGACGTTACGAATGTTTCTCGTTCCAGAGTCACGTACTTGATTTTTACATAATACAAATGTTGACAAAATCCGCACATACCTTTTAAAGTTAATATTAATTCGTTAAATAATACTAATTATAAATTCAGTGAACAAATTGTACAATTGTATCTTATAATGTACATGTATAACAAACGTTTTCTTTATGCTGCAAACATTATCTAGCGTAAAAGTTTTTGCAAAAGTACAAATTAATGTCGATTAAAATAATTGATAATCGAAGCCAGTGCATTTTTTTCACGTTTTCAAGATGTAAGGTATACTCTAAGCGAGCCATGTAAAGGTATATAAAATGTAAAGATTTATCTTTCATTGTTAAATATATAACTAATTTGCGAGAGGTTGCGCGATAAATAGCTAATCCTGCATGTAAGATATGTAAAAATAATGACAAGAAGTTTTAACGGTTACTTACACATGTAAGGACAGCAAAAGAAAAATCTGGGTGGAAAGAAAAAAAATTTTAAGATTTCATGTTGTTCGGTATTACAGTATAAGAAAAGGTATATTACAGTATAATCGCTCGTTTCGAATAACGTACAAGATTTATGAGAAATTAATGCAGCTGCATCATACTTCTTCTTAAGACTATTAGGGGAAGATATAAAAGTGCTATTTTATAACGAGCAAGTCTAATTATACGCGGGATCTCGTATTTTTGTATTTGAATGTATTACCCTATAATTTTTAAACATTGCTTCGTATAACATTGTAGTTGCGGTTTAAAAAAAAAAGAGAATAACCGTGCGGATAAAGTAACATGAAATCGTTATGTAGGATATATCACGTATAATTAATGTAAGCACTTAATGGAAAATCCTGAGCAGACGACTAAAAGCATTTTTTATCTGTTTACAGGACGACGCATAACGAGCTGGAGAAAAATAGGTGAGTTTTATTTGTATCCTTCTTGTTTAGAGTTACTACAAAGAGTGTGGATGCACGTGTGTGTGTGTGTGTGTGTGTGTGTGTGTGTGCGTAAGCCTCGGCTATTTATTATAATTGTACATTAACGTAGTGTGACAAGTATATTTTTATAGTGACCGTAAGAATTAAAGTTTCGCAAGTAAAAGACTCTTCGTAGAATATTATATCTTTTATTTTAATATTTTATTTACAATTGCCGTTAATAAATAATGATTATGTCTAGGAGGTTTGTCTACCATTGTACTCAAATTAAATATTTATCAAAATATGTTTTTAGTTCACATTGGTTATAGATTCGTTTTGTTATACTTCTTTATTTTTTCGGGTATATTAAGCTGGAATTGCCATATGAGCATAATTAAAAAAAAATTATACAGTAATTTTGAACTACTTATTTGCTAATTTATTGCCAACTCCAATAATTTATAGCCGTGTCCCATGTCATTTTAACACCTAGCTGTGCCAGCTTAAATATTAAGCTAGCAAAATCTTTTATAGCTGGGGATCTAATTGAGCTACAAATCCGTGTTACGGCTCAAAATTTTTAGCTCGAGGAGTACTTCAAGCTTATCCAAAGAGGATTATCTGAAATTCAGAATTAACCCCGCTATAAACCTTAAAGTGTTAAAATTACGTGAAAAGCGCACTATATCGTAAAAATTCCGTAAATTAACTGAGATACTGCTAACAGACGGTAAAATACAATTTATTACCGAGGCAGATTATTTTTAACCCCTAAATATCCCCCATTAACACTTACATCGTGCCTGCTTAAATCTTAAGCCAGCAAAATCTTTTATAGCTGGGGAAATAATTGGGCTACAAAACCGTATTACGGCTCAAAATTTTTAGCTCGAGGAGTACTTTAAGCTTATCCGACGAAGATTACCTGAAATTCAAATTTAACCCCACTATAACCCTTAAAGTGTTAAAAATTAGTGAAAAGCGCACTATATCGCAAAAAGTCCGTACATTACCTGAGGTACTGCTAAAAGACGGTAAAATACAATTTATTACCGAGTCAAATTATTTTTAACCCCTACCTATCCCCAATTTACACTTACATCGTGCCTGCTTAAATCTTAAGCTAGCAAAATCTTTTATAGCTGGCGAAATAATTTAGCTACAAAACCGTATTACGGCTCAAAATTTTTAGCTCGAGGAGTACTTCAAGCTTATCCTAAGATGATTATCTGAAATTCAAAATTAACCCCGCTATAACCCTTAAAGTGTTAAAAATAAGTGAAAAGCGCACTAAATCGCAAAAATTCCGTACATTAACTGAGATACTGCTAACAGATGGTAAAATACAATTTATTACCAAGTCAGATTATTTTTAACCCCTACCTATCCCCAATTTACACTTAGCAGTATCTCAGGTAATGTACGGAACTTTCACGATATAGAGCGTTTTCCGCAATTTGAATAAACTAAAGTGCAATGTGTTCGTCTTGAAAATAGAACCCTCATGACCCTACCTGATTTTTTATTTTACCGTCTGTTAGCTGTATCTCAGTTAATTTACAGAATTTTTACGATATAGTGTGCTTTTCACGTATTTTTAACACTTTAAGAGTTATAGCGGGGTTAAATTTGAATTTTCGGTAATCATTGTTGGATAAGCTTAAAGTACTCCTCGAGCTAAAAATTTTGAGCCTTAACACGGTTTTGTATCCCAATTATTTCCCCAGCTATAAAAGATTTTGCTAGCTTAAGATTTAAGCAGGCACGATGTAATTGTAAATTGGGGTTAGGTAGGGGTTAAAAATAATTTGACTCGGTAATAAATTGTATTTAACCGTCTTTTAGCAGTACCTCAGGAAATGTACAGATTTTTTACGATATAGTGCGTTTTCCTCGTATTTTTAACACTGTACGGGTTATAGCGGGGTTAATTTTGAATTTCAGACGATCCTCGGTGGTTAAGCTTAAAGTACTCCTCGAGCTAAAAATTTTGAGCCGTAATACGGTTTTGTAGCCCAATTATTTCCCCAGCTATAAAAGATTTTGCTAGCTTAAGATTTAAGCAGGCACGATGTAAGTGTTAATGGGGGATAGTTAGGGGTTAAAAATAATCTGCCTCGGTAATAAATTGTATTTTACCGTCTGTTAGCAGTATCTCAGTTAATTTACGGAATTTTTACGATATAGTGCGCTTTTCACGTATTTTTAATACTTTAAGGGTTATAGCGGGGTTAATTTTGAATTTCCGGTAATCATTGTTGGATAAGCTTAAAGTACTCCTCGAGCTAAAAATTTTGAGCCTTAACACGGTTTTGTATCCCAATTATTTCCCCAGCTATAAAAGATTTTGCTAGCTTAAGATTTAAGCAGGCACGATGTAAGTGTAAATTGGGGATAGGTAGGGGTTAAAAATAATCTGACTTGGTAATAAATTGTATTTTACCATCTGTTAGCAGTATCTCAGTTAATGTACGGAATTTTTGCGATATAGTGCGTTTTCCTCGTATTTTTAACACTTTAAGGGTTATAGTGGGGTTAAATTTGAATTTCAGGTAATCCTCTTTGGATAAGCTTGAAGTACTCCTCGAGCTAAAAATTTTGAGCCGTAACACGGATTTGTAGCTCAATTAGATCCCCAGCTATAAAAGATTTTGCTAGCTTAATATTTAAGCTGGCATAGCTAGGTGTTAAAATGACATGGGACACGGCTATAAATTATTGGAGTTGGCAATAAATTAGCAAATAAGTAGTTCAAAATTACTGTATAGTTTTTTTTTAATTATGCTCATGTGGCAATTCCAGCTTAATATACCCTATTTTTTCAAGCGGAGAGAAAATTTTACCGAACTGGTGAATAAAAAATTGCGATGACATCACGGGTATACGAATTACAGAAGTATTCTTATAAATATTATATTGTAAAGCCGTATGCGTAATGAATTTATTCGGTTGCTGGTTTGCCGCGGTAATATTTATGAAAAAATTGAAACTTGAAAAACGAGGAGAAGAAGAACAATGCGTTACTCATTGCGAAACAATCCGAAACCGTAATAAACAAAGAAGAAAAGGCCAAATTGGCGAGTAGAGTCAAGAGGAAAAAAGGTACAAGTGGTATAAGGATAATCTTGTCGGTCATTAGCATTGAGTCGTTCTTTCTCAGTCCCTCCCTTTTACCCGCGTACTATCGATCCCTTGGGCTATTTGCGTAGACACACAAACTACCGACGCGTCTCTTTCATCCTTGTGATGGTTTTCTACTGGTCTTACGCGATGCCCAGCACTTTTCGGGTATATACCTTGTCGATTTCGTAATGCGTTTCCGAGTACCCGATGATGCGACTCCTTTTCTATCTACCGCTTTCTTTCGTTTCTTTCTCGTTGATGGTAAGGGATGGTTCTTTTGTCCCTTTTTTTTCGAATTGTTTACGAGGGGGAATTTTTTTTCTTGGATAGTGATCGAGGAAAATATCAGGGATTTGACTTTTTTTTAGATTTTTGGAAAGGAAAAAAGTGTTTAGAATAAATTATTGGTTATTAAGTTATATGATTTGTATACAAGTAAAATAAACTCAAATTAATTTTTTTAATTTTCTTTTTTTACTATATAGACATGAATATTAACATTCGAATTGTGTGAAACAATTGTAGTTGTATAACTATTATTAATTGTAATATTTCTCCTTACACTCGGATAAAATATTAATGTAATACGTACATAAAAACATACTTTACTTGTTTTTCGAATAGTTAGTTAACAAAATAAATGAAAGTTTTCGTTGATTGAAATACATTTTTTTATTTGTCATGAATGTTGTAGCGCAGTTGGTTGTTAAAATTCGTTTTCGGTTATTATTATTTTTTAAAATACAGAATGTTTACTTATTTTATGTAAAATAAATTGTTAAAATTTTAGATAGCAAAACAACTTTGTTTGGTTTACAATACGTATACGTATACGGTTTTAAAAATTATTACAGAAAAATTACGTATTATATTACAGTGATAAAATTGTATAATCAAATAAACTAATAATCTTATTAATTGCAAATTAATTGTAAGAAGCAGTTTTATGTAGCTTAATATTGTTCACGACATTATTCATCGTGACATTAATATTGCCCCCAAAGAGGGTAAACTAAAAAGTTGATGAGAATTTTCATCGTAGGATAAAAAAAACGAAACACATTTAGCAGATAGACAAAATTAAAATTCTTTAGCTTTGAATTTCATTCGGCTTTTCCACGCAGTAAATTAATTCGTGACGTAAATATTTCTCTCGCAACTAATTTAACGTATACGAACAAAAAAGGTAACTTTTCCCACTCGGTCTAATTTAAATTCAAAGCGAGTTCACACTCCATTGAATAGTATATATTCCATTCAAAACCCAGCGCGAATTTTTTGCCCATGAACATTTTTTTCATTCGAAATTAAAAATCCTTCGCAAAAAAATCTTAATCCCTTTTCACACTAATTACTTGGACTGAGCTATGCACACAATTTTATTATACTCATATGTATATACGATAAGTAAGATTTTTCGTTTCTTTGAAATTTTTTACAATACGAAGTCTAGTAATGCACCGAACAAAAACAAAGTCGTATTCTGATACACACACACACACATACACACACGGGCGCGCGGGCACAAAAAGGTCGAGTTTTCCGTTCCGCCGTACTCTGTTTTTTCTTGGTACTTTTTTTTTGTTGTTGCATCAACAGCCGTAGTTTCTTTTTCGCGAATTCCAACTGACTGACTTTATTATAAATTAAATAGTCGAAGAGACAGATCTGGGAGGGAAGTTCCTTTATTACTTCCTTCGAGTTCGAGTGTCTCGCGTTACTTTTGCCTTTCTTTCGCCCACCTCTCTCTCGCGTTTTACGAAACTTTTAATTGGCTCTGAAACGGCAAAAATGCTGTAAATTAAGGCTTTATTGTTCAGGCCACTTAAACGAATCCACCGGGGTGCTCGGTTTGTGCTTCACCGTTTATTCTGTGGAAGATGGAAAGTTCGATATTTCTTTTGTCTTGGTTTTTTCGTTTGATTGGCCGGTTTCGATGAATTTCTTCTTCCTTGTTTTTTTTTATTACACTCCGGCGTATCGCCGCAAGTTATCAATTAATTTTTCCCCGCGGTAAAGTTTGCGCTCCTTTTCTCCCTCTCTCTTCCTCCCTCTTTTTCTCTTTTGCGAGCAAACACGGGTTTCATTGTTCTTTATCTCGTAAGAATAATTGCGGTCATTTATGGGTATTCTATTTTATTGGTAATGCGTGTATGTATGTACATAAAACTCGCTTACGAGAGTACACTTTATGTATATATAAACACCAACTTTACTCTTCACAAGCGAGTTGTTATTTTTCGTTTTCTTCTTTTAATAGCATCAAAGTTTCTTAAGTAATAAAATTTTTGCATTAAATGATTTTAATAAGTGATTTGATCTAATGGTAATTGCTGTAAAGCAATAATAAATCGTTTATAAATATACAATAACATTATTTACTACGGTAGAAAATGGATTTGGCATAAAGACTAAGTGCACTAGATTCTCGTGGCGGTTGTTTATCTGCAATCTCTCACTAAAGCAAACGCATCAACTTTATGAAAAAGTTTAGAGATCGAAAACATTCCTCTTTTCCAAATTAACCTCGTCGACCTTTGATTTTCCCCGTCGAGATACACGAAGAATTTCATATAAATTCTGATTCCAGAATGCGTCGAGAGATAGAGAGAGAGAGTGAGTGAGTGAGTGAGTGAGAGGTTGAGTTGGGAGGGGGGGGGGGCATCGCAATAACCCTAAAAAGACTCGGCATCAAAATTCCACCTATGCAAAGGGGTCTGGGGAATAGAAACGCGCCGGTACGTCCCTCCCTACACCTCCTCTCTTCGTTCAAAGGCTCGAGTCAATCCTTGCTCACGTGCTTACATGTATAAGACTTTGCCGCTGCCAAGGAAGTTGTTACCCGCCTTCTTCCCTCGGAAGCCCCCGAAACAATCGCTAGAGAGCGAACTGATTTCGAAACTGGTTTCTCTCGCACCGAGGCAACCAAGAAACTGCGATTCCTCCCTGTTACAATAGCGGAGGGAGGGTTAATAATCATTTATCTCTCTCTCTCTCTATCTCCCCACCCCCCGTTTTCTGTGATCCGTTAGCCTTTGACTTGTCTTTCAGAGTTAACGCTTCAGAAGATTATTATATACGTATACGCGTACAAGTCATGTATGAAAATAGTTCAGAAAATTTGACGTACTCCGATATAGGGTGACAAAAAGATATGTACGGCTAAAATGTAGCGTGTATATATTTGACATCAGATTTTCTCGACGAATTTTTAATTTACTATCAAACTTTATTGTTATACATATTTATTGGAATTGTGCAAATCTTTTTAAACAAATTCAATTGTCAAATGAAGATAATAATGTCAAATAAGAATATCTTTTTTAAAACACGCTTTAACAGTATTTTTTATATACAATTTCACAATACGGTTTTACAATTTACATTTATAAAACCTAAATATAAAAAAAAATTTTACTGTATATAAATTGTAAAAATTTTTATCACATCTCGATTTGACGATAGCATTTTTGTCAGCGTACGAAAAAAGAACTTCCATTTCGCTAAAAGTCAAATTGTAATTGAATAACCGAATACAATAAGTACGTCGAATACGTACAATTTTACCGTTTTCAATTTTTACATTTCGTGGAAAAAAGTTGCCGTAGAATTTCGTTAATATCGATTAATTTACGCGAAACCGCGGCGCGCGCACGTGTACGTGGGTGGTGTGTATGTGTATAGGTATACCGACAAAAGAACGTAATGACATAAAAATACGTACCTTTTTCGCGGGTGTACGCGAGCAGTCGTGTTGGGAGAAAAAAAGAGAAACGTAAGGAAACTATCGAAGAAAAGGCGCACAATGGGGGTTAGTTACAACGGTGAGCCGGATGCGTACCAAGGGCACTCGGTATGTATACCTCGACGACGACGCCCCGCGCGTAACCCCGTTTCGACGCCGTGATTTATATTTATACATTGCGATCTCACTGGGAATCTCGAAGAGAAAATATATATTTATATATGTATATATATGTGGAGTTTGTCAATATTGTGGTTCCAATTGTTTCGTGTTTTCGTTGGATTCCCCACTGTATATATTTTTTACACAGTGTTTATAAAATGTAGTGGTTAATCATAAAGTTAATAAAAAAACAAAAGTACTTTGAAAATTGTGGGCAAGGGATGGTTTTACATTGTTTTTCAAAGACCCGAAAAAGTTGTTCCTGAAAAATTACATTTGTAAAGAAAAGTACAACAAGAATAAGGGAAAAGAGACTGGACTACACGTCTGGCATTAGCGGGCTTAATGGAATTGAAATTTTTCATGCAGTCGCTCTCTACGCCGAAGAATTTACGCAGACTCGCGGGAGTTTTGCGCATCTCTTTATTTTTAGAGGTGCATTATATAGAACCCGTCGGCCATTTAGGGCTTGTAACCCTTGGAGAAGCCAGGAAATTACCTCGTTAAAAATTATGCTGTCGTAAACGATGGACGCGTATCGTGCTTTCAGTCCCGGAAAATGCTTTTGACGTCGGATTCGTTTGTCGGTTCGTTTCGAAAACGTCCAGTGAAATCGACTTTTTCATTTTGCATTAAGCTCGCCGAAGTTTGAAATTGGCCTGTTGTTGTCAAAGTGGACGAGTGACGTCGCGTATCGGTTTAAAGGGGGATTTGTTGGCTAATTTTTCGCGACAAAATTAATTTTCACCAACCGGAAAACAGTCGTCGATCAATCGAGTGTAAAAATTGTATCGTATTAATATATAAATGGTAATATATTAGTGAATAATAAGTAATTTTTACTCACGTGATGAGTGACAATTTACTCGTGTAAGGGAATTTATTTCACCAATTGAGTATCAAACTTTGTTAATAGACATTCATTTTATATAGTTATGGTTTTAAATGTGTTATGTCTTTATCTAAGACGCGTGCATGCGGGTAATGACGGAATAATTAAATGGAATGAGGGATATTTTTTTAAACCATTAAATTCTAGCTGATTGATGCTTTATGTTTCTATCGACTTCTTTTTGCATTTAAAAAATCACTGTACAAAGTCGCTTTTAACTTGAATAAACATATGCAAGAACAGAAAGAATAAACATACGTTATTCAAACTAATCAAATCGAATATTAACGGATAACAATTATTTTAAGTTTACTTATAATTCAAAATGTAATTTATTTAAATAAGGAAAATGTTTATTTAATATAACAATGAAACAACTTTAAAGAGTACTATTTAATTATACTAAATGTTATTTAGTTCTCTTTTTTATTTAGTTTCATACTAATGCAGTATTGAAATCATTTGATTATATTCTCAATGAAACTGTTAGAAATAAATTCTACTAGAGATAAATTTTTGATAATTACCGATATTTAATGCATGTTATACATAAACTGGGTGTATGTAACGTTATCTTATACAGCTGTATTTTGGTGATTTTAATCTATTTTAAGTTCAGAAATAATTCAAGTAAGGCTGCATAAATCAATGTATAAAAGAAAAATCAATATTATTATGAAACAATCAAGTGATTAAATAAATATACATTATAGATCAATTGCAGAAAATTATATAACAGGACTTATATACTATTGTATGTGTGTACTTCTATGGACATGACTGTAACAATTAATAAATTGCAATAAATAAATAATAGCGAATAAAATATGTAGTATATTTTAGAGTGAATTATAGAATAATTTTAATATATATTTGAATTCTCAATGATAAAAATTATTCTTATAATTAAACTTTTATTATATATAGGAAAGAAAATGAGTAATAAATTGTAGTAAATTTAATAAGTAATTAAGAGAAAAAAATATTAATCACTACATAATATAATAATTCTGTATTATTCATTTATAAAGATAGAACGCAATCTACATTCGTTCATAAATTATAAAGAATTATAAAGATATTAAATTTTTAAAGCGTAATTTGGTATTGAAATTGAGAATTCGGCAATATAATCCGGAGCTTTATATTTCCATTATATATATATGGGAGATTCCATGTGAAGTGGTCCAGTTAAAAAATAGAATTTTGATTTAATGTATGGAATCAGTTAAAAACTACTTGAAAAAAGTGTAGCTAAATTTTTAGACCTAAATTTCAATTAGTACCAGAGCTGTAGCCAATCAAAAAATTGAATTTTTTGAAAAAAATGAATTTTCTGCCATTTTTATCACTTAATAACTCAAAATCTAACAATTTTTACTTATACACATTAAATTTGAAAAAGTTTATAAATTTCAAGAAGAATCTGTTGAAATATTTAATTTATATTAATTTAAAACATTAAGTATAGTTATAATTAATAAAAACCTTTATAGTCAAAAAAAGGGTTGTACGATCAAAAATTTTTTATCCATTCAAAAATCTGCTTCATCGATGATTAATTACCTTCAAAATGATCCGAAGTTTGAGTGCGGCAGAGCATTCTAGCCAAAGTTATGGTATTTTTAGTAAAATTTGTTAAAAAAAAGAAAAGAATGCATTTTATGAAAAAACCAGACTAAGCGTATAATTGCATTCAAACAATAGGGCATTGTTATTCCTCAATAATACTAAAATGTACTATTTATTGTTAGTCACTGATACTTTTCAATCTTTCAGCAGCTTACAAACACAAAACAGTAGGTATAACCCGTATAAATAGGTTAAAATTAAATTATACCTGACAGGGATCCGAATAAATTTTTATTGTGGTTCCTCAACTCAAAAAGATTGATGATAATTAAATTTTAAAGTTATATATTAGACCGTATGTTAATCAGTATAAAAAATAAACCATGTCTACTTGTGATAAAAATGTTATTATTCATAAATAATACCATATAAAACTTTGTGAATAATTATAACTTTATAAATATTATTTATTATGTAATACTATATTTTACTATACTTGTACATTATATTTTTTAAACTTCTTAATTGCAAGTCTACTTAAATTTAAAAAGTACAAATCTTAATGTTAAAATATATTTTAATTTTCTACAAAAAATTGTATTACACCAACTAAACATCTAAGATAAAACCCAGTAAAAATAAAAGAAAACTAATGATATTAATTTGATATAAGTTTTTAATTGTTAATTATTTAAATACAATTGTAAATGTAAATATATTTTAAACTCATTAAATTGTTTTTCATACGTATAAATAAAAAAATGTATTATAAGAATAAACATATATTTCAACTGTATAAAAAACAGAAAAACATGTAATTTTTTCAATTATATTTGAACTACCTATTATATAATTAGATAATTACCTGAAATCTTTTGTATAAAACAAATATATTATTGGCTTCCTGGGGTGAATAATAAAATACATGTTAACTTTTTGAAAACTTATGACTTGCACACATCTATACACACTGCATTATCTTCAGTCAAATGGTGAAGCGTTCCCAATTCATATATATTTAACAATTTTATTTTATTGTTTATTTATCTCACCTAAAAGCTAACACTTTCACTGGATTTAAATAAAATATTACTTCAACCACTGAAACCTCACATTTTTCTGTAATGGTTAACGTATTCCATTAATTGCACCAAATATTTGAGAAAAAAATTCTTACTAGAAATATTTGTGTGGATACAATAGTTAACAACTGTGTACACTAAGAAAATGTAAATATTGTTTCAATTTAAACAAAAACAGTAACCATCCCCGCTGTAAACATCTGATACCATAATACACAAGTCACACGTGAACTCGAAAGAGTCAAAAATCGATAATCGAATTGAGTTGCGATTATAGGCGACATATTGTAAGACCTTTTGGCCGCGAAATTTTAAATTTAAGTAGATTTTAACATTTATATTTTCCAACTCAAAAATTTGGTTTTAAATATTAAATTAAAAATCTGAAAACATATCATTTATTGTTTATACTAATTACAATAGTCTGTCAATTTCCTCTTAAGAAAACTTATATGAGTTGTAATATAAATAATCGGCTTTCTTTTGAGAATTATTGATAATAAATAAATATAATATACAAATCTAAATAAATAGATTTTAAGAAATAAAAGATCAATTGATTGAATAACAAATAAAATAAGGGTCACTAACATTTATTCACAGTTTAAGGGTAAGACGCCAATGTCTGCAATCATGGCTTTATGCAACTACGACGTTGTGTGTATATGCAGTTATCTACGTGGAAAAAAAGAGGTACTACCAACTGTGAAATATGTTTTACAACCTAATCTAATAAGGTGCCTCCGAATTTAAAACATTTGTGTTTCGTGGTGAACAACAAATAAAATTGAATATAAAAGCAATGGCTATGTCGAATGATGCAATAAATTAAATTTCAAATTTGCTGTAGTACAATTTTATTTTCGAAAATTTAAAAATTTTTTTACTTCGTAACTAAACTGAAAATCTTAAACAATCATTCATAATGTACTCCGAATAATATTTATAAAATGTAATTTATATATAATTATAAATTTTATATCTTTATAACATAAGTTAAATGAAGATTGTATTTAAATTGATATAATATTTACATTATTTAAGATAGCATAAAAATTCATTAATTAAAGGATAATTCTTTAATTAAAATTCTATAAATGATTCATTTGTTTGAAAATAGATGATATACTAAATATTTGATAGCATATAATTTTTTGAAAGGTGGAGTGTATTGTTAACGTTGCATGATTGTTCAATACCCTACCGTCTACCTACAAAGCACTTACGTGACCGCCATGTTTCTTTTACAAATCGTGCTGCGTTGCCGCTACATTTGAATCGCCACGCATCGCATCACCACACAAAATACTGCTCAAGTTTATTTGAAGCAGAAAAAAGGTTTACACCTATTATTAGTCAACGTATGTTAATTTCAACAGTGTAATAAGTGTACCATGGATCAAGATACAATTTCGAAGAGTAATATTAATAGAAACCATTTTAAAAACCGTTGTTATAATAGATGTTGCAATCCCATGTTAATAAAGAAACATTATAAAGTTAAAAGTTTGTCGAAAGTAACTGCAACTATCCAAAAAGTGTATCCTAATTTAACAGTTCAGCAATTATTATGTTCATCGTGTAGGAAGAGTATTGTTAAACTGGCTTCATCATTGGAAAGCAGTAGTAAGATTCTTTACATTAACGTGTAATTGCTAAATTATAATATTTCAATAATATTAGCAATAAGCTAAATCTTCATTTTTTTATCTGGAAATTAAAATTGTTAATTTTTCTTACATTTTAATAATTTTATTAATAATTTGAATTAATTTTTCATCTTTTAATAACTTAACCGTCATTATCAATATTATAAATAAATTAATTCCGATATTTAATTATCGTATATAAATGACGTTTCGAGGTTCGATTGAAATTTAGTGTTATAACATTACAAGATTACATTATTTTCTTATAGAACATTATTTTCTTTATTATATGAGAAAATACTGTTTAACCTTAAAAATGTATAGATTATTACGCGAATCATGTTAAAAAATACTGTACGATACTTGCTTGAATCACTTATTTTGAATACTTTCATTATTTTAATTTTTTTAGGCATCAGTGTAAGTTCTACCGTGCCTTCAACTACAAATACGTTATCTGACTATGGGAAATATCAATTAATTGATGATATATTATGTGATTCAATGGAAACGGAAGATGTAGTGGATTCTTCCATACCTGCAAATTTAGCAATAGATGCATTGCAGTTAATTTCTGGTTTGATAACTAAATTTAATAATTCATTTACAAGATCCCAGAAGATAAAATTATTAACACTTCTTCCAAACTCATGGACTCCTGCTAAAATTAAAGAGCATTTTAATGCTACTAATAAAATGATAGCGATTGCGAAATCGTTATCAAATAATGGACATGTGTTGGCAGAACCTCCTAGTAGAAAAGGTCTATATCTTACAATTTCTTAATTAATAAGTTTTAGTATTATAAGTAAGACATAGAACTAATTATTTAAAAAATTATGATAAAAATTTTAAGTATATAATTTTACTTTTTACTTTTTTTTTATTAATTTTAGGTAATACGTTACCAACAAATACAATCGAAATTGCAACTGATTTTTTTTTAAGAAATGATATAAGTGCAGTTATGCCTGGGATGAAGGATTTTGTCATTGTTAGAGACGAAAATGGAGAAAAAACAAAAATACAGAAAAGACTTCTGTTATTAAATTTAAAAGAAATTTATTCTGCATTTAAAGATGAATATTCTTCATATAAAATAGGTTTCGCTAAATTTTGCACTCTAAGACCATCTAATTGTGTATTGGCGGGAAGTAGTGGTACACATAGCATTTGTGTTTGTACCTATCATCAAAACATAAAACTAATGATAATCGGTATGCCTTTTTTAAGTATTATTATAGTATTTAGTAATGTTCATTGTTATAAATTATATGAAAAAAAAAATAATAAGAATAAAATTAAATAAATAAGAATAAAATTAATAAATAAGAATAAAATTATATGGCAAAAAATGAAATTTAATTATTCATTAATAATTCTTAAAATAATGACTACTTCAAAATAAAATACATGTTATGATATACTAGAAAAAACAATTTAATTTATATACCTGAAACAATTCTGTTTATAAATCTTTTATGTGAATTTTCCGACAAAAAGACCAATGATTCTTGATATTACAAATTTAAAAATAAAAATTTTAAATCAAGTCTGTAACTCCTTAAACATAATTCATTGTAACAATAAACGAAGATTATTAAATATTCTGCTTAATTATTTTTCAGGGTCTTCTTTAACGAACCTTACGAACGGACAGGCTTTTAAAATCACTTCTTACAAGGATTTTTTCCAGCTTTTAATTTGCCAAAATCCTTCTGAAGATTGTTATTTTAAGAACTGTAGAAATTGCCCTGGATCCATCAATTTAAAATCTTATTTGGAGAAGGTGTTTGAGAAAGAAGAACATATTGAAAATATTACTTATAAACAATGGCTTTTAAATCCTCGTACAACATTACAAACAATAATACAGCCGAAGGAAGAATTTCTCATTGATTTTTCAAATAAAATGTCGGAATTATTACCGCATCATTTTATTGCTCAGCAACAATCGTTGTTTTCACGGAATTTGAGAGGCACGTTGAAATTAGGAGAATTTCAATTAATTGTTGATTTTGCGGAAAATTACGCATATACTGTGCAAAATGCTGCTCCAGGTTTCCATTGGAACAACGATCAGTCAACAATTTATAACGTAGTGATATATTATACCGAAGGAAACATTGAGAAGCACCGCAGCTTAGTCATTATATCGGACTGTTTGGCACACGATGCAGTATCAGTCTACAGCTTCCATAAACATGTTATTAAATATTTAAAAAACAATTTCACAGTAGTTTCTAAAATTTACTATTTTTCTGATGGTGCTAGACAGCAATACAAAAATTATAAAAATGTAATTAATTTAGCTTTTCACAAAATAGACTATGATATTGATGCTGAATGGCATTATTATGCGACAGCACACGGGAAAGGTCCATGCGATGGACTGGGAGCTGTGGTAAAAAGAGGTGCAGTAAGAGCAAGTTTGCAATCAGTTGGAAACACAGAGATCTTAAATTCTTTAGATTTATATCAGTGGCTTTCTCAAACTGGCAGAATGCCAAATATTGATTTTATTTATTGTTCAAAGAAAGAATATGAAATAATTAACAAATTTTTAATTAAAAGATTTAAAATAAAAACACGTATTAATCGTTTGCACGATAGACATTGTTTAGTTTTATTAGAAAACGGGTATATAAGAGTAAAATCTTATTCTTTATCATCTGCACATGAAGATGTACAAATTATTTAATATAATAAATATGTTTCATTTAACTTATGTTCATTTAACTTATGTTATAAAGATATAAAATTTATAATTATATATAAATTACATTTTATAAATATTATTCGGAGTACATTATGAATGATTGTTTAAGATTTTCAGTTTAGTTACGAAGTAAAAAAATTTTTAAATTTTCGAAAATAAAATTGTACTACAGCAAATTTGAAATTTAATTTATTGCATCATTCGACATAGCCATTGCTTTTATATTCAATTTTATTTGTTGTTCACCACGAAACACAAATGTTTTAAATTCGGAGGCACCTTATTAGATTAGGTTGTAAAACATATTTCACAGTTGGTAGTACCTCTTTTTTTCCACGTAGATAACTGCATATACACACAACGTCGTAGTTGCATAAAGCCATGATTGCAGACATTGGCGTCTTACCCTTAAACTGTGAATAAATGTTAGTGACCCTTATTTTATTTGTTATTCAATCAATTGATCTTTTATTTCTTAAAATCTATTTATTTAGATTTGTATATTATATTTATTTATTATCAATAATTCTCAAAAGAAAGCCGATTATTTATATTACAACTCATATAAGTTTTCTTAAGAGGAAATTGACAGACTATTGTAATTAGTATAAACAATAAATGATATGTTTTCAGATTTTTAATTTAATATTTAAAACCAAATTTTTGAGTTGGAAAATATAAATGTTAAAATCTACTTAAATTTAAAATTTCGCGGCCAAAAGGTCTTACAATATGTCGCCTATAATCGCAACTCAATTCGATTATCGATTTTTGACTCTTTCGAGTTCACGTGTGACTTGTGTATTATGGTATCAGATGTTTACAGCGGGGATGGTTACTGTTTTTGTTTAAATTGAAACAATATTTACATTTTCTTAGTGTACACAGTTGTTAACTATTGTATCCACACAAATATTTCTAGTAAGAATTTTTTTCTCAAATATTTGGTGCAATTAATGGAATACGTTAACCATTACAGAAAAATGTGAGGTTTCAGTGGTTGAAGTAATATTTTATTTAAATCCAGTGAAAGTGTTAGCTTTTAGGTGAGATAAATAAACAATAAAATAAAATTGTTAAATATATATGAATTGGGAACGCTTCACCATTTGACTGAAGATAATGCAGTGTGTATAGATGTGTGCAAGTCATAAGTTTTCAAAAAGTTAACATGTATTTTATTATTCACCCCAGGAAGCCAATAATATATTTGTTTTATACAAAAGATTTCAGGTAATTATCTAATTATATAATAGGTAGTTCAAATATAATTGAAAAAATTACATGTTTTTCTGTTTTTTATACAGTTGAAATATATGTTTATTCTTATAATACATTTTTTTATTTATACGTATGAAAAACAATTTAATGAGTTTAAAATATATTTACATTTACAATTGTATTTAAATAATTAACAATTAAAAACTTATATCAAATTAATATCATTAGTTTTCTTTTATTTTTACTGGGTTTTATCTTAGATGTTTAGTTGGTGTAATACAATTTTTTGTAGAAAATTAAAATATATTTTAACATTAAGATTTGTACTTTTTAAATTTAAGTAGACTTGCAATTAAGAAGTTTAAAAAATATAATGTACAAGTATAGTAAAATATAGTATTACATAATAAATAATATTTATAAAGTTATAATTATTCACAAAGTTTTATATGGTATTATTTATGAATAATAACATTTTTATCACAAGTAGACATGGTTTATTTTTTATACTGATTAACATACGGTCTAATATATAACTTTAAAATTTAATTATCATCAATCTTTTTGAGTTGAGGAACCACAATAAAAATTTATTCGGATCCCTGTCAGGTATAATTTAATTTTAACCTATTTATACGGGTTATACCTACTGTTTTGTGTTTGTAAGCTGCTGAAAGATTGAAAAGTATCAGTGACTAACAATAAATAGTACATTTTAGTATTATTGAGGAATAACAATGCCCTATTGTTTGAATGCAATTATACGCTTAGTCTGGTTTTTTCATAAAATGCATTCTTTTCTTTTTTTTAACAAATTTTACTAAAAATACCATAACTTTGGCTAGAATGCTCTGCCGCACTCAAACTTCGGATCATTTTGAAGGTAATTAATCATCGATGAAGCAGATTTTTGAATGGATAAAAAATTTTTGATCGTACAACCCTTTTTTTGACTATAAAGGTTTTTATTAATTATAACTATACTTAATGTTTTAAATTAATATAAATTAAATATTTCAACAGATTCTTCTTGAAATTTATAAACTTTTTCAAATTTAATGTGTATAAGTAAAAATTGTTAGATTTTGAGTTATTAAGTGATAAAAATGGCAGAAAATTCATTTTTTTCAAAAAATTCAATTTTTTGATTGGCTACAGCTCTGGTACTAATTGAAATTTAGGTCTAAAAATTTAGCTACACTTTTTTCAAGTAGTTTTTAACTGATTCCATACATTAAATCAAAATTCTATTTTTTAACTGGACCACTTCACATGGAATCTCCCATATATATATATATTAAGTAAAATATTGTACGTATCAACTTGTAATACCAGTATTATTATGAATATTTCATTTTCCAATTATGTTAATTGTCGTATCACGTTCTCTAATGGAAAATCGTTTTATTTTTGGAAAAGTCGAGAAAGGTTCATGCTTGCAGAATTGAAGAATATAATTATAAAGCTTTATAAGTACAATGAAAACGTGAAATAAGTACTATGTTGAAACAGTAAGACGTTTTAATTTTTGTAAATTTCATTTTGATGAGTTAATTAGTTCCAAATTTTTTTTCTTACAATTAGTGTACTGTATTTTTTCTTCGCAATCAATGAGGAGTTTGAAAAACATTGCATAAAACCCTCTTTTATTATTCAAAAAATTTTATTTTTCAAAAAATATTGAGCAACACAAATTAGCTCGTAAATACCGATTAATATATATATATTTTCTAATAAACACATGCACGAACGATTTTGAGTCAAAATTTAAAAAAATACTAAAAAGAAGACATTGAAATATAAAATATTATTTAAGTTTTTTAATTTTTACATTCTAATCGTATAACTTGAAAGTTTAATATGGTTTTAAATGTATGTTTATAGTAGGGTGATTATTAACTTATATTAATAAAAATGTTTAATGTAAAGATTCTACAAAATACTTGAAAAAAATTTTTAAATATTATTTTACAATAAGTGCATACTATTATGGACAGTGAGGTAGTAATATCTTACAATTTGATAATATGTATTATGTAGTAGTAATTATCTTTTTGAAAAATAAGTTGCGATATTAAAAGTATTAACCAAATATTATCAATTTATTAAACGTAATACACTATCCATTATAATAAATTAAATGTAGATTTTTGTCTACATAGTTAATATAAAATGCATGTATGAGCGTATAGCATTGTTACTGCTCGATTAAAAAAAGCCCACCTATTATTGTATCCCCTTGATAATATGAATTTTGCAGGTATACATAAAGACTTCAAAAAAATTCTCTACTCCACGGAGCGAAAGTTTCCACTCACGCCCTTCGAAAGAAAAGCAAAGCTGGCCAATCCCCGAGTGTGCCCGAAAAAAAAACACTCGTAACCGATCGATATAGAAAATGGTAAACCACCCAACCTTCCGATAAATTCGTCTAAATGTCCGCAAAAACCTTCGCATGACTCGAAAAAAATAAGAGAGAACGAAGGAGAGAAGTGCAACGCTCGTGCACTTGGAGGAACTTGGTCGCGCGTACTCTATTGATTTTTTTCCCATGTCGAAGAGGGGTTGCGTGCCCTACTATCTCTCTCTTTCTCGCTCGGTGGTGCTTAGCACGCGCGTTCGCGGGATAAAACGGAATAGACAAGCGTCACGCGCGAGTCTCGAGAGTTTTTGCCTGAAAGACGTATATAGATGGAAATTTTTCGGATTTTTTTTGGATATGGTAATTTTAAGTAGATCCCGAATTTGAATTGAATTTTCACTCTTCGGTCTAGGTTTCTCTAGGTCACCTTTGCAATGACACGGTAAATTCTATTTGATATTAGCACGTACGATATATTTGACTATCGGTGTGTTTTATAATACCGCTGGTACAAATTTAAAAAAAGTGCAATGCACAGAAACATTCATCTTTTTATTTACTAATATGATTATGTTATCTTTACAATATTAATAAATATTAGAAATTACATTAAACAAGTTGTGTCACTCTAAATTGTTACTAGCTTGAACTTATAAAAGCTATATTTGAAAGTTACACGCACGTTGAGGAAAAGTTTTATGTAAAGTTATTAAAAATGTGTTTGTGACATAAATATTCATGCTTCTATGGTATTTTGAGGGTTAAAATTTTATGCAATTTCATTTGCTGCAATATTACACGAAGTAAAACTTTTCGAATCGATGAAGTTAAAAGCAATTTTGAAGTAGATGTACTTTAATAAATTTTATTATGCCGCACCGATTGGAAGTTCGGGAAGCCAATAAACGTTTTATGTATCAATAATAAATTATCAATTATTTGTTCGATATTACCTTTAATGCGAACAACGAAAGCCCAAACATTTTTACGTTTATTACGCTTTTTGTAACGATAACGCAAAAAAACTTTCACTTTCATATTGCACAGATTACAATAGACTACTTTGAACAGGAAAAAAGAGTAGAAACACATCAGTGCAAACGTCAATTACTGTCGTACAAAATAGTACTTTAAAATTACAACGGGATGTCTCGATTTTCCCGATACCAGCGCACGACAAAACAAGAACAAAAAACGGGAGAGAGGAAGAGAGAGAATTCGCAATTTTCCTTTCATAATTGGCAACGGCCTAGAATGGTTTGTACCCGTGTACACACATTGTAAAAAATAAAGCAAAGTAACACAAGCTGCGTGGCGTATTTACAAGCAAAAATAACGTATAAACGTGCATTTCCGATTTTCTGAGGTCAGGTCAAAAAATATTGTATGTATGTATGAGAACTGAAAGAAATCGCGTGTAACTGCGCGATGCCTTATGACGTGATTTAGGGACGGAACTTTAAACATTTTTCAGTCTCGCGATTTTAGCCTCTTCTCTCACTTTTTTTTTTATTAGAATTTTTTAACTTTACACGCGGAAGTGGAATTTTATTACGAGGCGTTGTTGCACTTTTATATAAATCCCGCGCGTTATACACCGCGGTTGCATCATAAAAGTCGGGTAGACAACGGTAAAAGTTTTGTCTTGAAACATGCTCTCTTTATTTCTCTCAGTCAATGCCGGTGTTTCGCACTATCGCGAATTTACAACTTGCACTGCAAAATAATGTTAAGGATAGTGCCAGGCGAGTAGTTTCATTAGACTATCGCCTATCGTTGCAAACAAAAGTAATCTAATAAAATTAAGATTTTCCGATAATGATACACCTTTTAAAAAAGAGGTATTTTAGAATTTTAAATATCTAATTTTTTCGTATTTAAATTTTCTTTCCCCACATATTATTATTGAATACATAATGGAACGTAAAAACATAAAATCTATAACATCAAATTAATTTTTATGTTACTTATTATATATTTAAATGTAAATGATTTAAATTTAATTCAATTAATGCGTATAATTACAGGACGAAGAGGTTTACAAACTTGCGTGATGAAAAAAATCCCATAATTTTGTACAGATAATATTTTGAAATTGTCTATGAAAAAGAAAAAAATATTGATTTAAAAGAGTAACACATATATAACTATATATCCATTTAGCTATATCGGTCCTTGTAATCAGCTGTTCCTATGAAAATCTCAAGTTGTAATAAAAAATTCTTGTGAGCCAGCAGTATACGACAATACGAAAATTCTCCGTAAAATATTAAACTTGGTCTCATTTTTTTTAACGCGCGCCCATACACACACACACACACACACACACACACACACGTAAGGCAGATTACGTAAGGCGACGCAACCTATGCCTCGAGTATTATACGGACGCGTGCTGTGCGCCTGATGTTGACGTCCTCCCCCTCTCGCGCTTATTCACTTTTTCCCCCACTCTGTCTCGGTCCGCTGGCGCGCGCGCGCGCCTCGCCCTGTTTTTTTTTTCAAGCTGCGTCTTTGCGGCGAGTTTTCGTTTTATTGCTTAATTTGCTTTGTTTATGTTACGCCACCAGACTCGCTATTGTGCGTTGCACCAATTCTATTTTTTCCTCTCAACTTGCGAATTGTCTCGACAGGATATCTTCTCCTTTATCGCGAAAATTTAATTATTTGGGAGGCTTGGAAGGGGCCGAAAGGGAAACTCGTATCTAACTTGAGATACGTAACGGTTTTGTTCTTCAATGGAGATATGAAGACGTTTATTTTTTTGGATGTATTGTATGAAGATTGTTTCGAATTTAAATCACTGATGTGAATTATTTACTTTGCTGCTGTTTAAGACGAGGATTGTTTACGTCTTATGACATTGTAGTACATAGAATGATCAGCTATAAAAATGTTAAGAGTATTTTCCTCGATTCTGTAACGTTTTTTTTTTTGACACATATATATGTAACAACACATCTATCGTTTTTTTAATGTTAACGTTGGTATTTACACAAAAAATTATAAATTAAAATTGGTGTATGCACTGATTTTAATCAAAGTAATACCGTACGAAATTAAACAAAATTTCTTCGACAAACTTTATGAAATTAATTATCAAAGACGACTTAAGCGTAGCGCTTTCATCGCAAACGTAAACCCTCTAAAAACGCGCGAACAACCCAATTTTTAAAACATACACGTCAAAAATAGAGTCCCCCTCTCCCGTTAGCTTCCGTATTTAATAAAATCACTGAGTGCTAAAAGGAGAAGCGATATTTAGCCCTCGAACTTAATTGACAAAAAAAGGAACGAAAAAAAAAAAAAATTGTGGAAGATGGAAAAAAAAATAGAGACGAACGGCAGCACCGCGATGCAATGCGTTTATCCTTCCCTGCCCTTTATAATTACGCTTGAATTTGCGTCACGAGCAACGAGGACGCTTTTATGAGAGCGAGTGAGACAGATGCACGACTAGGAGAGCAAGCCTATACAATATTCGCTTGTCGCACGCGATCGTTTTTTTTTCTTTTTTTGGAGCGCACATTTTTTTACCCCTTCGCTGGAGACCCTTTAGAGAAAAAGGGGCGACTCATTGATTGCGTTATGTTTTTGTCGAATGGTTCGACCTTGGGTTTGTGCGAACGTAATTTCACGCGCGTGGAACGATCTTGTTAATTAAGACGAGCATTTTTCGCGGTACTTTTTTTTAGATCGGATGTATTTGTAAATCAATATTTATTGAGTAGATTTATAAATAGCTGGTGAGAATTTAAATTTTGCTTCATTGATGGAAGGAGCATGTTATTAAGGCACGTTCAATTTTTAAATCAATTTTAATAAAAGTATGGTTGTAACCGAAATTTTAAATCTTTTTTAAATTATTATATATTGGCAAACATCTACTGCGCAATATAAAATTACGATAATTATGTGTAATACAAAAATAAATATTATAATACATTAAAATAATGTTAATACAAATTTAAACCAATTATAAATGATTATGTTTTATATAAGAAATAATATTAAAAATGTATACGAGTTATGTGTTTAACAAGCAAACAGCGTCGCACGTATCAATCACCTCTTGATTGGATTTTATCTAGGTCAACCTAATTGAAATATAATAAGTTTTTTTTAATAGATCAGTGCAAAATATTAATTTGCTAATTATAAAAAGAAATATTTTACGCTCTTGTATACGGAACATTAAATTAATAAATTTTAATTTTCTATAACAAATTTTGTGAGTTAAAAGTGCTTTATATACTATTGTTTACATTATTAAAATGCACGTAAATGTATGTAATTTTCGTATTTTCTATATTTAAATATTCGTTTCATTAAGAGGCAAAAGACAAATTTTGTAAATTAATTTTCAGAAAATGTCTAATTTTACTATATCTATAGATGTTGATTACAAATGCCTAGACTATTTCATTTGTGAGGAATTTTGAAATTCCTTGAACTAAGAAGAATCTAATATAGATTTTAAGACTTGCAAAAGTGAAGATTTTCAATAGCAAGTGTATAATTAAAATATTTATTCAAATTCCTAAAAAGAGAACATCTATATTTAAACGAAAATTGGTATAGATATATACATTTATTTCCATCGGTATGACGTCACTCATTAAGTTTGGAAAACAATTCTTCTAAAATGTGTAAAATATTGGAAAATTTTACAACCGAAGAACAACGTATAGTCTAACCGCAAACTTTCCGAGATGAACACTATATACACTATGAAAATGTGAACTCTATACATCACTGCGGGAAAATTTCAATTTAGCAACTAACAAGCAAGTTAAACTTTGATTTATCAGTGAGGTAAAAGTACAAGAATCGCTCATTTTCAGTCGACTAACGAATCTACGCAAGTGAGATTTTCGAAATTCCAAGTGGCGCACGTGCACCGCTATATGTACGAGAGAGGCGCATCAACCTTAGCTCGCTATTAATACGCCGGGACGAAAACGCGGTATAAATACGCGGGCGAAAAATCTGCATGTGCGCCACACGTGGCAAACGCATATATACATGTATACGAGAGATGGGAGAGAGAGAGAGAGAAAGAGCTTGACACGCGGTTCTACCGATCCTTCGTTATATATGAAAGCGGATACTCGCGAGTTACTACTGAAATCGGAGATTTGCAACTTGTTTTGCTGTTAGGTTTGACTATGCTTCTTCCGCGATCGGCGCTACCTTTCGAAATGTGTGAATAATGGGTAAAAATCCTTTGAGTTGGTTTTTATCCTATTTGCCTTTGTTTTAGAATGTATACTCGTGCTCCGAAAAAGTAGTCAGAAGTGTCTTAAAAATGTTTATGTAGCTTAGACTTTATCATAGATAATACTGCGATTTATAAAGAAAACCACTTTAAATTTTAGTTTTAAAGTCATCTTTATTTTTTATTATTTTTCTGAAACATGTAGTTAATTAATAATTGTAATAGGTAATTAATATCAACGTTTGGTTGTAATTAAGTGAATATTAAATTAGTTGTCCTGACAGTTATATCATTATTTAGCGAACAATCAATAATTCGCGTCAAAGTAGGTGTACTCACCAAATCTCGTTTAATCTCGATGGCTGATGATACTTAAATCTGATAAAAAATGATTTATCTTTTATTCTATTTAATTCGAGTCTCTGAATAAATCAATTTTTCTATACACAAAATAAAAGTTATAAACCTTTTTATTGTAACGAATACAAAAAATAATAGTTTCCAGTGGCTAGCATTAAAAAATTCAGATTACAATTTTTTTTCTTTCACGTAGTAATGTTTTCAAACATACCAGTTGATATTCTAATTTTCGAATCGCAGACGCGAAACGTAGCGAGAAGTGAATAAAATGAACTCACCCAAAAAGTTCATACATTATAGAATAGAATGAAAATGATTCATAAAATAATAATGATCAGGAATGTATGTCAACAATTGAGGTGTACTCAGGAATATTATTGTTGGAGGATAAACAAACCGAGTTGTAACGTATCAAAGATTCGGTATTGTTGTCTCATAAGCGAGCAAATAGTTTACGTTCATGATAATGCCAACGCTGCCGCTGCCGAATGGGCGTAAATTCTTTAGAGGTCCCTTCATTTCGAACGTAACCCTCGACAAGGGGTCGAGTTAGGGCTTCCCTTCTATTTTTTTTAAGTACCGGATTTTCAAGTAATTCGAGATGATTCTGTAACGGTAAAGGTCAAAAGGAAAATTACCTGGTAGAGGATACGATAAAAATAAAAATTGGATTTTAGTATTACGGTAAGGTTTACCTATTTTATTTTTTCATTTCTCTCCGCCTCAGCTGTAATTTTTTTTTCGGCTTCTTTGTCACGCCTACACAAATCTACTAACGTATTAAGCAATTTTTATATCCGTAACTTATTATTACTGGGGTTTCAATATTTAATTAACATCCGATTCAGAATTAAGTATTGTTCTTTATTTTGAATGTTTAACATTAGTTATCAAACTGAATAAGAAAGAAAATTAGATTTTGTAAAGCTCGTCCGCGCGTACATCGACGTGTAAGAGACAACAGAAAGAAAACACGTTTTCCACGTTAGTCTTGGCTTTCCGAGGCCTCTTGATTTTCTGAGTTGTTCGCGGAGATTGTCGACGCGTAACGAGCGTAGATTCGACCTACTTTTCATTTTTTACGCGCTCTCCTTCGCCTTGACTTTCCGGATGCAATAACGTTTCGACTTGTGCGCCGCCCCTCGCAAGCTCTAATTTTTCACTTCTCCAGACGGGTCGGCAATCGTCCTAAGGGGTACTCGAACCTCCAAATCGTCTTTCGTTTTTTGCTTCTTCGCTTTTCTTTATGCTTGAGAATCCTTGTACGCTTCTTTTTCAGGAAGCCGTACCGACCAGGTATTACAACGCGAGATTTTATCGCGAGTAACGAAGGGAAATAAATTGAGTAGTTTAATAAATTTAAATTACCGATATGATAATATTTATTTTTTATTTATACATATACTGACATATGTAATGTTTCACAACGAGTATTTGTTATTATACTACGAACATGAATTTTAACGTCTGTTGATGTTGAATAAATGTTAATTTTTTAAAATTAAATTGTCTCTATACCGAGTGTCGCTGTTATTAAAAAAATGTAGATTCCACCTATATTAGTGAAAACAATCAAGATTTAAATATACTTTAGAGGTAATATCAAAAAGATCTTGTAGTTGAAAAGTAGTTACTGTTTCATTTAAAATGTATTTTGCAGAGTATAGTCTAAATTAGGTTGACTCGTATTTTCAACGTGGTTCTTATCTTACGGTTTTCCTTGTTCTTCCCATTCATACGAATTACATTCAATTCCAATTTACCCACAAAGCCACGTGCACCTAAGCTCTGAATTTCATGTAGTTACGTAAATTCCATGGAATTAAACATGGAATTTATGTTTAGTACATTTGGATTTTGCTTGACCCTCCCCTTAACTTCAAAGTATTCAGCAAATTATTAAAATTTATTCTATTTATTATTATTTTTAACGATGTTAATTTTTAGTTTAAACTTGTCAATGTATCATTTTAGAAAAATATTTAAATAATAGGTCGTTGATATAGTAATTTATTATAATAAAGTCCGTACCTTATAAAAATAAATAAAAAATGCATTGCATGTGTTTAAATTACGGCATTTAGGTTTATTAATTATAATATAATAGTAATAGCACGAATAAATTGATGCAAATGAA